>OX104131.1:27313162-32113162 GCA_944470555.2 Heterobilharzia americana
CTGTATTCGAATTTAAGCCTCGTGTTTTGCTTCCGAATACACGTGGGTCACGGCGTTTTCTCTGCAATATTCTTCTTAACTAGTCTCCTTTTGTCATTTATGTGTATACGTATGTGTTTATGTGTGCAGCCCGTAACCATACTCACTTTGTTAACACTGAGGCTATCTTATGAATTCACTTTCCTCTTGTGCGAAGGTGTTGTTCCCTTTTATAGATTGAATAATAGGTAAGCGAAAATCTGACGAAATTGATTGACTCATAGAGCATTATTTCACGTGAATGTTGATATGTATCTAATATCCAACGGTGATCTGAATTTTTGGATGATACATCAGCTCTGAATATGCTAACGTTTTTAGTCAAGATTTCACCATTGTTATTGTTATTTGTCCCCTGGGTTCCTAGTGGAACATAGGGCTTCAGCAGCACGCCTTCAGTGCACTCTGTTCTCTGCAATCTTTTGAACCTGGCTGCACGACAGCCCAGAAGCTTTCATTTCTTCCTCACACTATCTCCTCCATGTCACCCTCGGCTCAGACGCTCAACTCTCCGTTCCCTATATGGGTTCCACTCGAGTGCCTGGAGCTTGATGTCACCAAATGGTCTTCTCAGAGCATACCCAATCCATCTGCACTTCTTTAAGCATATTTCTTCAGCGATAGGTTTTTGGTTGGTTCGTTGTCACGCACTCAGAGTTTCTTGCTGCTTATTCCTTCTCTCCATCTGAACTTCACTAACGAGCCAGCGTAGACAGTTGTTGATGAATATCTGTAGTTTGTTGGAAATGATTTTCGTAACTCGCCAAATCTGTGGACTATATAGAAGCACTGACTTGACGTTAGTGTTGAAAATCCGGGTCTTGTTCACGCTTTATGCTGAGTGCAGAAGATCTCCACACTGGTTTCAGGTTAATGAACGCTTGTCTTGCTTTTCCGATTCTGGTTTTGACGTCCTCGTCTATGTCTGTGTCGCCTGTAATTGAAACGATGCTGCCTAGATAGGTGAAAGAGTTTTCTTCCTGTAGGTTTCTCTCGTTGATGGTGACTGGAGCTTGTTGTTGTGGTGGTGGCATTGGGTGGGTATCTTCATCACCTCTGTCTTCTCTACACTCACTTGAAGTCTCATCTTCGCTGCTTCTTCTGTCAACTTTTAGTTTTTGCCTTTAGATCTTCAAGTTTGCGCGACATTAGGTATAAATCATCATTGGCGAAATTCAAATCTTCCAGAGTCTTTTCTTCAATCCAACGTATCCCCATTTTCTCGCTCCTCACGATTTTGCTGCATGATCCAGTTCAGTCAACCACAGTCAGGAAGATCATGGGTGATCAAGATTTTACTAACGACACCTAATGTTAAATTAAGATCTATTCAGATGTAGGAATGATAATCTAAAGGTTTTCAGACATCAAATGTTTAGAATATTCCCGTGCAACAAGTGAGATTTCATTTATAGGCATCAAGTACACTTTTTTGACTTTGTATGGAGAAAATTATCACACTAGCTTATTTTCGTTCTAACCGTTATATCACAGTGTTCACATCATACAGTTGTTTTTGGTTGGTTCTGAATAGAAGTTCTGTTACAATTGTTATAACTGAATTCGAATGAAGTAATCAAGTTTCTAATCATCTGCCAATTTACTCTGTTGATACGTGAATACCCTGTTTAAAATTTTTTTATCCCACCTTGAAGAAACTACTTTAAAACATTTCTTAGTAGTAGATACTGATGATATGATACTGTGAAAACTCACTTTGTCTATAAAAATAAAGAAGGCGAGTCTATCGATATTAAAGTAGATATAATTTGCAAACAGTCTGAGATGAAAGCCTAATGAAGTAACTTCTCAACCGACAATACTTCCAGTTCCACCAATAATAAGTGATTCATAGTAGCTTCATAAACTACATTTCGAATTTATTTTGTTTGACCAGTAGAATCAATGGATTCATTACAGTAGGATTATCAAAACCAAACTGCCAAGCTATAGGATCATATTGATGAGGAAGTTTGCGCTGGAAATGTCAACCAGTAAAAAAACATCATCCTGCTGTGTGGTACATTTAATAAAACAAACAATGTAGGATAGTGCTGTTATACAATACTTGTATCTTGTTTCCCTATTAACCTTTCGGCGTTTCCTGATACTCATATTATTATTTTATGCCAACTGTTTTGAAGATTTTGTTTCTAACATCATATTCCCTTCATTAAGATCAAATAACTCCCAGAAGTTTAATGAGTGAATTCTTAGTAATTCATAAAATTTCAAAGATAAATTGAGCCTTCAGTTTATCATTACAAAGAGCTTAGGTAAATGGATGTAGCAGGTTTTTTACCACAGGTCAGTCACTATGATAGCAATACGAAAGAGTTCTTTCCCTCTTCTATCCACATAGAACTTCTCATTAGTTGAGTAGTTTATGAAACGATATAAGCTACTTTTCCCTCCACTAATTCGCTTCTGGCATAAATTATGTCAATATAATTATTACTATTGAATTAAAAATTATTCAGAAGTAAAGGATATTGGCAATGGTATAACAATGTTCAAAATATATCAGCAGACTATTTAGTGAATATATTGAAATGAAAAGGTGAGAAAAGCTTAAACTGTTTAAGAGCTAACCAATTAATTTAGTTATAATAAGACATCGAGGTAAATGATGTTACTCAGATCCTCTCCTGAATTCAGAAAAATTGAACGCCAAAGTAAACATCACTTTATTAGATACTTTCAGTGCTCCTGTATCACTTTATGGAAATTACCATTATTCACTGATATCAAGTGAATTATGCAATCATTGGCCAATAAATCATATGATGCACTCAAACCACACTATTCACTGGCATTTAGATGTACTAATATCAAGCGTTAAATTATTTCAATTACTTGCTTTAGGCGTCTACTCGATTGGCGATGCTTTAGTTGTCAACAATCTGTCCAAATACTATGTGTTTTCAAAGCTTGACTCTACCTTTCATTCTATTGCATGATTCTATGTGGCAACATGTATAAATATATGGGAACTTTGTTAGGTTTGCTAATGATCTAACAGCATGCATGCCGATCAACTTCTTTTCAGATCATTCTTGGTTGAATAACTTCTTAAAGGAAATTGGTTACTGGTCTTCCTTAAATAGCCTTACACTCAATCCCTCCAAATGTCAGATGGTTAGTTTTAACTTAAGACATGAAAAAGACCTTTGCACATTGCTTCAGTCCCACAACTCTCGTGTAGAGAATGTAGCAAGCGTGGTCCATCTTCGTTCTTACTTTTCTTCAGATCTATTTCTGTCCCCTCATATCTTACTAATTTCCTGAAAAAGTCCTTCAATTGACCTTTTATATAAGGAAACTTAAACTGACTGGAATAACTCGGCCTCTACTCTTATGTTTCATTAATTCCCATGTTTTGTCTATACTCATGTATTATTCTCCCTTGTTCTTTCCTGGACTCCGGAGAAAAGGACTATGCTGTATTGCGTAGGATTCTGAAAGGTGATAGTAGAGCAAGTAGTTCACGAACGACCGTATTAATAAATAATGCCGTGGACATACATCTGAACTTTTGTAGACAGCTGACTAACAGTATTTTATCTGATGACAAGCATGCTATATCTATCCTCTGTGAAGAAAAGAAGCACATATCTTAAACTGTAGGCACGCATAGCTATATATAAAAATTCAAGCACACCTTGTTAGGCTTATGTATTGTATGAAGAAAATTATGTTAAACATAGTCTTATCAACCAATTTTGCAATATAGAACGGTTATCATAACCCTGAAGTCGTTCAGCATTTCCAAAATCGTGTTATTCTTTATCATACATATTGTCGAACCGCGCAATTATATATATATATATATATACATATATATATATATATATATATATATATATATATATATACATATATATATATATATATTTGAAAAATGTGCCGCGGGTAAACTAATATAAAGTCACATGCTGAACATTCTGCATTGTTAACATAATAATGGTTTGGAATAAAGTAAGCATATTATTATTCTCTCACTCAAAATTCTTAGGCTTTTAAGATCAGTTGTTTTACATTGAGTTAGAGTTCTAAGCCCCTGGTAATGCACTGGACCACAGTTAGTGATTCTGACATATGTATTTGACTTTAAGTCTTGATACAACGGAAAATGTAATAAAACAGAAAACATATCGTTCCCGTAGGGAATTACCCCTAAATTCAGTATATAAAACAACTACTAAATGATTTCAAACAAAATATTTACTAAAATTTAAGTAACAAAAAGAAATAAGGCAAACTCAGAGTAAAAACCTTTGAAGACTATATAATAAATGTCATATAAATAGTAAAGGTCTATTTAAGTAAGTACACCTCAACACGAAAATGAATACAATTGACTGAGATTCGTAAAACAGCAAAACACGAGCACATAAGACATACTGAGCAATACAAAAGGAAGCTAAGTGCAAAGCAAAAAAGTAAAACCGAAAAAATAACCAAAATAGAGTCTAGATGATTTGAGAAATTTAGAAAAAAGCAACCACTAGAAACAGCATAAAATCAGTGAAACTGCGACAGGGAAGACAATACGAAAACTAAGACTACAAGAGACAAAAATGAAAAAAAACACATGAAGCCAAAAATAAACATGAGAAACAAGGTGATATTCAATAATTAAAAAATACTTTCGCGAAAAAACAGCTAAAACAAAAAAAATTACCATTCCAAATAGGTACGCCAACAGCAAACATAACACAAGCAACAGGAACAATACAAGAGTTCGAAAAACCAAACACGACAATCCAAATCACACTCATGTCACCAATCACCTCCACCTCTCAAACACAAACAACAACTCCGTCACCAACACAAACACCCACACCCACCGGATCAACACTCACCAGCACCACCGTCACTGGTCCCACGCAAACAACCACCAACACCACAGACACCACAACCACCACCACCACCACCATCATCACTGGCACCACTGAAACAACCGCCACCGCCTCTCCAACATCAACACCTCGACTACAGACTGTCACAACTGATACCACCACACCGGACACTCGATCACCCTCCTCACTGACAGACGTCTCCTCCACCACTCAACTCACCGGATCCACGACCACACGGGACACACCAACTCCGACAACTCACATCACACTCACTTCACCAATCACCTCCACCTCTCAAACACAAACAACAACTCCGTCACCAACACAAACACTCACACCCACCGGATCAACACTCACCAGCACCACCGTCACTGGTCCCACGCAAACAACCACCAACACCACAGACACCACAACCACCACCACCACCACCATCATCACTGGCACCACTGAAACAACCGCCACCGCCTCTCCAACATCAACACCTCGACTACAGACTGTCACAACTGATACCACCACACCGGACACTCGATCACCCTCCTCACTGACAGACGTCTCCTCCACCACTCAACTCACCGGATCCACGACCACACGGGACACACCAACTCCGACAACTCACGTCACACTCACTTCACCAATCACCTCCACCTCTCAAACACAAACAACAACTCCGTCACCAACACAAACACTCACACCCACCGGATCAACACTCACCAGCACCACCGTCACTGGTCCCACGCAAACAACCACCAACACCACAGACACCACAACCACCACCACCACCACCATCATCACTGGCACCACTGAAACAACCGCCACCGCCTCTCCAACATCAACACCTCGACTACAGACTGTCACAACTGATACCACCACACCGGACACTCGATCACCCTCCTCACTGACAGACGTCTCCTCCACCACTCAACTCACCGGATCCACGACCACACGGGACACACCAACTCCGACAACTCACGTCACACTCACTTCACCAATCACCTCCACCTCTCAAACACAAACAACAACTCCGTCACCAACACAAACACTCACACCCACCGGATCAACACTCACCAGCACCACCGTCACTGGTCCCACGCAAACAACCACCAACACCACAGACACCACAACCACCACCACCACCACCATCATCACTGGCACCACTGAAACAACCGCCACCGCCTCTCCAACATCAACACCTCGACTACAGACTGTCACAACTGATACCACCACACCGGACACTCGATCACCCTCCTCACTGACAGACGTCTCCTCCACCACTCAACTCACCGGATCCACGACCACACGGGACACACCAACTCCGACAACTCACGTCACACTCACTTCACCAATCACCTCCACCTCTCAAACACAAACAACAACTCCGTCACCAACACAAACACTCACACCCACCGGATCAACACTCACCAGCACCACCGTCACTGGTCCCACGCAAACAACCACCAACACCACAGACACCACAACCACCACCACCACCACCATCATCACTGGCACCACTGAAACAACCGCCACCGCCTCTCCAACATCAACACCTCGACTACAGACTGTCACAACTGATACCACCACACCGGACACTCGATCACCCTCCTCACTGACAGACGTCTCCTCCACCACTCAACTCACCGGATCCACGACCACACGGGACACACCAACTCCGACAACTCACGTCACACTCACTTCACCAATCACCTCCACCTCTCAAACACAAACAACAACTCCGTCACCAACACAAACACTCACACCCACCGGATCAACACTCACCAGCACCACCGTCACTGGTCCCACGCAAACAACCACCAACACCACAGACACCACAACCACCACCACCACCACCATCATCACTGGCACCACTGAAACAACCGCCACCGCCTCTCCAACATCAACACCTCGACTACAGACTGTCACAACTGATACCACCACACCGGACACTCGATCACCCTCCTCACTGACAGACGTCTCCTCCACCACTCAACTCACCGGATCCACGACCACACGGGACACACCAACTCCGACAACTCACATCACACTCACTTCACCAATCACCTCCACCTCTCAAACACAAACAACAACTCCGTCACCAACACAAACACTCACACCCACCGGATCAACACTCACCAGCACCACCGTCACTGGTCCCACGCAAACAACCACCAACACCACAGACACCACAACCACCACCACCACCACCATCATCACTGGCACCACTGAAACAACCGCCACCGCCTCTCCAACATCAACACCTCGACTACAGACTGTCACAACTGATACCACCACACCGGACACTCGATCACCCTCCTCACTGACAGACGTCTCCTCCACCACTCAACTCACCGGATCCACGACCACACGGGACACACCAACTCCGACAACTCACGTCACACTCACTTCACCAATCACCTCCACCTCTCAAACACAAACAACAACTCCGTCACCAACACAAACACTCACACCCACCGGATCAACACTCACCAGCACCACCGTCACTGGTCCCACGCAAACAACCACCAACACCACAGACACCACAACCACCACCACCACCACCATCATCACTGGCACCACTGAAACAACCGCCACCGCCTCTCCAACATCAACACCTCGACTACAGACTGTCACAACTGATACCACCACACCGGACACTCGATCACCCTCCTCACTGACAGACGTCTCCTCCACCACTCAACTCACCGGATCCACGACCACACGGGACACACCAACTCCGACAACTCACGTCACACTCACTTCACCAATCACCTCCACCTCTCAAACACAAACAACAACTCCGTCACCAACACAAACACTCACACCCACCGGATCAACACTCACCAGCACCACCGTCACTGGTCCCACGCAAACAACCACCAACACCACAGACACCACAACCACCACCACCACCACCATCATCACTGGCACCACTGAAACAACCGCCACCGCCTCTCCAACATCAACACCTCGACTACAGACTGTCACAACTGATACCACCACACCGGACACTCGATCACCCTCCTCACTGACAGACGTCTCCTCCACCACTCAACTCACCGGATCCACGACCACACGGGACACACCAACTCCGACAACTCACGTCACACTCACTTCACCAATCACCTCCACCTCTCAAACACAAACAACAACTCCGTCACCAACACAAACACTCACACCCACCGGATCAACACTCACCAGCACCACCGTCACTGGTCCCACGCAAACAACCACCAACACCACAGACACCACAACCACCACCACCACCACCATCATCACTGGCACCACTGAAACAACCGCCACCGCCTCTCCAACATCAACACCTCGACTACAGACTGTCACAACTGATACCACCACACCGGACACTCGATCACCCTCCTCACTGACAGACGTCTCCTCCACCACTCAACTCACCGGATCCACGACCACACGGGACACACCAACTCCGACAACTCACGTCACACTCACTTCACCAATCACCTCCACCTCTCAAACACAAACAACAACTCCGTCACCAACACAAACACTCACACCCACCGGATCAACACTCACCAGCACCACCGTCACTGGTCCCACGCAAACAACCACCAACACCACAGACACCACAACCACCACCACCACCACCATCATCACTGGCACCACTGAAACAACCGCCACCGCCTCTCCAACATCAACACCTCGACTACAGACTGTCACAACTGATACCACCACACCGGACACTCGATCACCCTCCTCACTGACAGACGTCTCCTCCACCACTCAACTCACCGGATCCACGACCACACGGGACACACCAACTCCGACAACTCACGTCACACTCACTTCACCAATCACCTCCACCTCTCAAACACAAACAACAACTCCGTCACCAACACAAACACTCACACCCACCGGATCAACACTCACCAGCACCACCGTCACTGGTCCCACGCAAACAACCACCAACACCACAGACACCACAACCACCACCACCACCACCATCATCACTGGCACCACTGAAACAACCGCCACCGCCTCTCCAACATCAACACCTCGACTACAGACTGTCACAACTGATACCACCACACCGGACACTCGATCACCCTCCTCACTGACAGACGTCTCCTCCACCACTCAACTCACCGGATCCACGACCACACGGGACACACCAACTCCGACAACTCACGTCACACTCACTTCACCAATCACCTCCACCTCTCAAACACAAACAACAACTCCGTCACCAACACAAACACTCACACCCACCGGATCAACACTCACCAGCACCACCGTCACTGGTCCCACGCAAACAACCACCAACACCACAGACACCACAACCACCACCACCACCACCATCATCACTGGCACCACTGAAACAACCGCCACCGCCTCTCCAACATCAACACCTCGACTACAGACTGTCACAACTGATACCACCACACCGGACACTCGATCACCCTCCTCACTGACAGACGTCTCCTCCACCACTCAACTCACCGGATCCACGACCACACGGGACACACCAACTCCGACAACTCACGTCACACTCACTTCACCAATCACCTCCACCTCTCAAACACAAACAACAACTCCGTCACCAACACAAACACTCACACCCACCGGATCAACACTCACCAGCACCACCGTCACTGGTCCCACGCAAACAACCACCAACACCACAGACACCACAACCACCACCACCACCACCATCATCACTGGCACCACTGAAACAACCGCCACCGCCTCTCCAACATCAACACCTCGACTACAGACTGTCACAACTGATACCACCACACCGGACACTCGATCACCCTCCTCACTGACAGACGTCTCCTCCACCACTCAACTCACCGGATCCACGACCACACGGGACACACCAACTCCGACAACTCACATCACACTCACTTCACCAATCACCTCCACCTCTCAAACACAAACAACAACTCCGTCACCAACACAAACACTCACACCCACCGGATCAACACTCACCAGCACCACCGTCACTGGTCCCACGCAAACAACCACCAACACCACAGACACCACAACCACCACCACCACCACCATCATCACTGGCACCACTGAAACAACCGCCACCGCCTCTCCAACATCAACACCTCGACTACAGACTGTCACAACTGATACCACCACACCGGACACTCGATCACCCTCCTCACTGACAGACGTCTCCTCCACCACTCAACTCACCGGATCCACGACCACACGGGACACACCAACTCCGACAACTCACATCACACTCACTTCACCAATCACCTCCACCTCTCAAACACAAACAACAACTCCGTCACCAACACAAACACTCACACCCACCGGATCAACACTCACCAGCACCACCGTCACTGGTCCCACGCAAACAACCACCAACACCACAGACACCACAACCACCACCACCACCACCATCATCACTGGCACCACTGAAACAACCGCCACCGCCTCTCCAACATCAACACCTCGACTACAGACTGTCACAACTGATACCACCACACCGGACACTCGATCACCCTCCTCACTGACAGACGTCTCCTCCACCACTCAACTCACCGGATCCACGACCACACGGGACACACCAACTCCGACAACTCACATCACACTCACTTCACCAATCACCTCCACCTCTCAAACACAAACAACAACTCCGTCACCAACACAAACACTCACACCCACCGGATCAACACTCACCAGCACCACCGTCACTGGTCCCACGCAAACAACCACCAACACCACAGACACCACAACCACCACCACCACCACCATCATCACTGGCACCACTGAAACAACCGCCACCGCCTCTCCAACATCAACACCTCGACTACAGACTATCACAACTGATACCACCACACCGGACACTCGATCACCCTCCTCACTGACAGACGTCTCCTCCGCTACTCAACTCAGGGGAACCGCGACTACTCCTGTTGCTGCTTCTTTCTCGTTGTCTGCTGCTGCCTCTTCCCATTTGCCTTCTTCGTCCTATTCTACGTTGTCTTCTGGCTCGTGGGTTTCTTTTTCATCGGTTACTTCTTTGGCCTCCTCGAGTTTTCCTGCAACTCCTTCGTTCGTCGGTTTCTTTTCGGGTAAGTTTTTCGCATTTGGATTTTTTTCCTGTTTTCTTTTCTTCGATTTTTGTTTTTCTCGTCTTTGCTTATTTTTTGTTTGAACTCACTTTTGAATTTATTTATCGGTGTTCACTTTTTTTCGCATTTTACTTTTTCTTGTTTACTTATGTTTGCTGGTGTTTTCCTTTTTGCATTTTCTCCGCGTTCATCAGCATCATGTTGCTTTTGGTCTGGTTTTTCCTATGCGCTGATTCGCATTTTCCACCGCCAGATTTCTCTTTAACTTTGAAATGTCGTTATAATCTATTGAGTTGCATGTTTTTTTTGGCTTCGTCTCATTTTCGTAGTGAAATTCTTAGCTTATTCTTTTCTGTGCATTTATTTTCTGCTCTTCCAGTAATTTTTTTTCGCTTTCTGTTGATTCTAAATTTAAGCGGATATGATTTTCCGGATTAGACAGACAACTGCATATTTTCATCTACAAGTACATATGAAGTTCAAGTATTTGAAATTGGTAAGTGTGTAGAGGATCTTCTTGTGCAAACATATCTGCATAAATAATTCCAAGTGTTGGGAACATCATGGGTAAAAGTACGAAAGTTATTCCTGAGTTAAACTACTTAAAATAACTTACTGAATGAATGCATTGAACAGAACAACTTCAAAGAAACACAGACAGTATTAGACCTGAAATTATTGCTGATCATCAGAATACACCACATAAAAAATATCGTTGAACTGAGTTGGAGATCAGATAATGTAAATACCAGGACGAATACATTTCAAAGAAAATTAGACACAGAATAAACGAAATGGGAGATAAAAAACGAAGATAAACGAAAAGACGAAACAAAGCCATTCTTTCGCATACAAGATAAACTCCATCATAATGTATGATTGAGAATATGAAACTTTAAGTTGAATTTTTAAAATCAAACTCACAGGAAATTTAAAGGGAAGTGTGAAGTCCTTCCCTTGTCAACAAAGTAAACACAAGACAAAAGAGCCAAGAAGAATTAGCAAACTGAAAATACATCACATTAATAAGGATGTTATAAGTGAAAGCGAAGATAATAAATAAGTTAAACGATAAATCAACTGAGCTCTTCTTTGAATGAATGGATATTTGATAATTAGTTCCCTTTGTTAAACATTAACAAAACAATACGAACACGTAAATTGTCTGAACGGTCTAGACAATTTACGCCTTGCTATTGTAGTTGACACACAAAAAGATCATGGGAAAAACCCAAGAAAAAGAGAAGCAAGGCGAAAGCATAGACTCACGAAGAAAGATGGTATTACGACATAATTCATAACAAGAAGTTCCGGAAAGATGCCGGGAGAAAAGAGAAAAAAAAAGCGTTTCGAACGTAAACACAGAGAAAATATTCAAAAAATATAGATAGTAAAAACATTCAGAAGGCGAACGAAAATATATAAAACAACTCGCCTCCGATGATATGCTCCACGAAATGACTGTTTTTACATTGAATATCTACCTTCAGTAGAATGTAAGTCCGCTCTAATCTTGACTCACCTCAGTCTTGTCAGTCCCATCAACTAACTAGGTTCCTGTTACTCAGTCGCTCACTCATTCAGTCACCCACTTGCATTCCGACTTCACGTGTAAGGAGGACAAGTTACGATAAGCATATAACTTCTCAACCCATTACACGAAAATGTACTCGCTTTCTTCCCATTTCTTCTCTCATTCATGTTTACCTTTGGGCTTCACAGTCAAGCGTTGCTATAAACAAGCAATGCAGTTTTATCTTGTAAACTGCTTACTCACCTATTTACTAAAATACTCACTCATCTACTGACTTACTCATTTGCTCACTTGCATATCTATTCATTTTCTCAATTTCTTCTCTTCTCTGGTTGCACCAGTCAATCTCCATGCATTTCGTCGCCTTCATAACACATGTACTCACTTACTCAGCTCGTTATATAAGTGTATTTTCATTTGTGTTTTGGTTACCAGCTTCTGTCTCTCAGCTTTCTAATTTTTCCATCCAATATATGTTTTTACTGTCTTTATTCTTCCTGTTAATAAACAAATTTGCACTTATTTAGTCGCAGCTTTTACCTCCTAAACCAACAGAAATTGTTTGCTGAACGTACACTCCTCAATTTGGTACTGTCATCACTCTGCAAACTGACAACTGTTTGGTAAATCTTTCTGTCACGGTCATCTGCTATAGTTCAGTTTGTTGCATTTGCAGCGTTATGTATCTCACTCGATCATACATTGTCGACTTATTTGCAGCTTTTGGCGTCTATCGGAGTCAGACAACTAGAGAACTGAAGGTAACACAGACAACCCATTTTTATGTAATCGTAGATTACGCACCTTTTACTTGACTTGCTTATCTTTATCTTTTCCTCTCTGATTAATGACCTACGGATTGACAGTGACTTGATAAAATCTATCCCCAGAGACATCTCAAGTGTAGCCCCACCTTACTTACTTATGACCCTTCTCCCAGAAGTAACCAGGGCCGGAATAAGGGGTGTAAATTTTACTCAAAAAATCCGAATTCATCATCTAGATCCAAATTATTTGGACAATCATAATTACCAATAGTTGAAAATAGTCAAAACTTTATCCTGCATGGCACACTGAACACCTTTGTCCTCAGTCAAAGTAATTTAGACCTTACTGGCATATCCAGCTCAAGCTCTAGAATCCCTGTAAAAACTGTCAGGGGAAAATGATTAAGAACGAAAAAAAACCCTAGCCAAATCTTTTGGTCACGGCAATGATTGCCATACACGTGGCCTCACAGTAATGAAAAGAGAAGTAGGTTTCAACAACAAGTGGGCATATTGTTCATGTGACAAGGAAGTATCATAACGCGCCACCCGTGTACTCAGTTCTGGCACATCAGCCCACAGTGCTGTGAGAGATCATTTCTAGTTATAAGATCCTTAAGGGGGACTATAAACGACTGTTCAGTAGTTACTCGAAGGCTGAAATCCTAACTAATCACTACCATGAAGGAGAATCTTAAAACTAAGACTTTCAGTTATACCTATGAGTAGTTCAAAGTCGGCCAGACTACTATCAGCTACAAGGTCATCCACATCAGTCTCAATCTGTAAAGCTCCTCTAGTGAAAACGGCTTTTTAACATCGGGAAAAATGGGCAAGAGTGGAAAAGAAGGCGCTATTTGTCCATGAAAACTTACAGACAGCACATGATTACACGAATGTCGATTGTTGGCCGGATTTTATCCTCTTATTTAACGTTCCTGTTTGTAACGATAGCTTTCTTGAGGAAAGATAATCGTTTAGCAAACAACTTTGGAACATCGTATACTGCGCACTAGGGCTGGGTGATGTTGGGGCAAAACTGTACCGTGTCTACAAGGGCAACCATTCACCTCCAGGAAAGCCTTTCCTATTAGAGTGACCCTGAGCTAAACTAAAGAGGTATGGTTTTTCCTCTTTCTTTCACACACTACAGTCATCAACCAGTCACCTAGCATGCGAACGTGGTCATGCCTGATGAGAAAAACATCTCGAGAAGCACGGTAAGTGTTAACACCAACAACCATGATCATCCGTATTTTACACGAACTAGCAGCTGGTATATCAGGAGAAAATATACACATAATGTTCAGTAATGACAATGTTTAACTGCAAAGAATAGTTTGAACGGATTAGCAGAGAGAATGATCTGTAGGATCTTATGTCCCTCTCATCTCACAAAAATGGTATCACCTAGATGGATGACTCTAAACTTCAGGTGTCTGAATCTCCTAACCAGAGTATTACAAATATGGTACATGGTTAAGGACGCTCTCAGCAGGAATTTTCGCTGCTGGGAAACCAGACCAAGAACACTATGGCAGCAACAAAAGACAGTTTCTCTCCATGTTCTGGTTGCCATTACTTTACGTAGACACGATGACGTCCTGACTGATAACCTTCATCCAATAATGACCATAGAATTCACTCTGGATAACTCCTGACTGTGCCGGTTCCTGTGGAACTGACCGGACAGTTACAACTTTCACAACTGCACAGAACTCTGCAATATTAGCCACCAATATACACCCTTAGTTGTATGAAAAACCTTCAAGTGTCTTTGCAGTAATGAGAGGTGAATTTAAAGTAAGATAGTGGAGCTATGATCCCTCTGTTTCTCTTTAAATCCGAACATTGGAATCCTGATAGAAACCTCATTATCACCATACATTTCTGACATCTAAGTGAATAAGGATGGTATTTTTCTGTTCAGAAAAGATAAGAAACAAAAAGTGGGAGTTCGAGTGGCAGTGTTTTTAAATGACCAGCTCAAAAGGGAGAAAGCTACTGACACTGTACTTGTAGAGCTCCAAGACACTTTCTGGTCCCATTTCATGTTCGGACACACTAAGTACTTGGTGCGGGATTCAGTTGACCGTCTACTAGCGACGTGAAATAGAATCGATAACCGCCCTAAAAAATACTGGCAGTGACGACGATGACTTACAAACGGGGTACCTCAAGGCACCCTGATATGGTAATCTAGAACAGGACGCTGAAACTTCAGTCTCGACCGAAACGTACTAGACGCCATCAAAAAGACTGGGTTTTATGAAACCTTTGGTGATGAAACTCGTTGGGTGTCGAGTGCGAGGCCATCAAACTGGGCTATTGCCTGACTAATGACCATCTCTTATCAGAAAACGTCCGGGTTCAGACTTCTTTTGGTAGCCGTAATCACAACATGGTAGTGTTTCATCTGGTAATCAGTGAACACCGATCATGAGAGAGATCTCGCACTGTCTTTGATACAGCAAGGCAAACTTCGTGGCAATGGATCAGTATCTGTCTTCAAGCTCATTGCCTCGAAGGTCGAGTTCCTTATCGACTGACCATCACTGGGAACTAGTGAGTGACAGTATTTAAGAGGGCCATCTCTGAAAATATCCCATAAGTGGTAATGATACTTAAGAAAAGGACCTTATAACTCAAATGAAGCACTGGTCGCCTCTTACTAGACAAGTCGATAACATGGCATAAAGGGAGGCTTTCCACAAAAAGTCGGATCTTATTGCATATATAGCTCTAGGGAATAGATACAACATCAAGGTAAAGGGAGACACGAGGTTGTTACTGACGAACTTTGCCAAAAGCCTTGAGCAAACCTCAAGAACCTATGTTGATTTGTGGAGGACAGAAAATTTGATAACTGTGATGCATGCGCTATGAAAGGCCTGAATAGAGAGAATCCCCTCAGGACTGGAGATTACCGCGACCTTCAGTGTCACCAACACACAGTCAAGCGTTCCTTCATCCAACCAAGATTACTAACTGCCTGAACAACCTTAAATGTTTCTAAAAGTAGAAGAGTTACACTGAATAAAGGTAACCTCTGCTATAGTCGTGGTAAAACTGTCAAAGCTTCCAGCAGGAAAATCCTGAGTATGCAACCAAATTCTGCTGTCTATATTTAAAACATTTGTGATCTCCCTCTGTGGTCCCATCTAAACACTCCTTAGATAGACAAAACCTCCCACGGTAGTTGAAAACTGCTATTCTCTGTTCAATCTTTAAAACAGAAAACAGGCAGAAGCCAAAGTATTATCGACCTATAGCACTCCTGCCAGTGTTGTCGAAAGTATTGAAAAGCCTGAAAGACGACCATTTCAGGGAATACTTGGACAAAAAGAAGGCACCATGTGATCCTCAGCATGGCTGCAGAAAGGATAGGTCCTACACCCAGAAATCTCTGATAGACTATAGCAGCTAGAATGCATGCTGGGCCCTCTAGGTCTCTGTTCATTTGACTTGCCTGGATTTTTCCGTGGCCTTTGAAATAGTCTCATATACCACTCTCACGTGCAAAATAGCAAAGCAAGGTACCAGTGGTCAGTTGTTATCTTAAAGTGAGGACTATTTTGAGGTAAGTGAATTCTGCCCAAACGTCAATAGGGTTTGTTCACCTTGAAAACCATCATCCGGTGTATCACAAGGAGTGATTCTGGGTCCTCTGCTATGAGTGACATTTCATCAAAGTTCAGCTCCCTTATTCTACTTAAGCTGACAACATTAAGTTATGGACAGCTGTGAAATTCAAATTGGAATCCAGTACATTACAAGGCGACATCAGAATGCTTGAAAAGTGGGTGAACAGAACGAACAGGCATTTAACCTGAATAAATGTTGGACCCGGTTTTCATTCACTCCTGAGTCATAGAAAATAACCTGCTACCTCTGTGGCGCTTACCTTTATCACACAATCCCAGAATTAGACGTGGAACTAATAATAACTGAAAAACTAGACACTAGTTCCAATTACTTAGGAGACAGCTCTTGAGACTACACAGAACTACACTTCATTCACAAACAACTAGGTGTCCTCACCTCGAAACTTTTTCTGAAGCTTTACAGAGCCTAAATACTACCTTAATCAGACTTTACCAATGTCACTGCACCCCCACGTCTGAAAAAGATGCAAACTTCCTGGAGAAAAGTCAGAGGTTAGCCACGAAGGGTGTTGTAGAGAACCAGAGAAGAAATACACGATGATAAGCTGAAGGATATAAGTCTGTACTCTCTGTTACCACAGGTTACGTGATGATTGGATACCAGTTCACAAGATATAGAATAGTTTAATTCACATAGACGGTCTGATCTTACCAAGGGGTCACTATGCCAACCCTCGTGGGAACCCAAAGAGCAGCCTATGGAAGGGCAAAAACCCCCATACTTTCACATTTTTTCTCCCCTTGACTTTGCAACTACTGAAAAGCATTATTTATATGGATTACTACAGATCTATCTGTCGACAGCTTCAAGAAAATCTTGGACAGCAATGCAGTGACTCACAGCTTACACTCATCCAGTTGAACATAGGCTAAACCGAAACAGCCAGTTGACTTGGCATCATCCCAGCACAGTTACCACTATACAAGTTCTCTTGTACTGCCACTGTCATCAACGACTTGCCTCGACGTTATACTACCCTACTAGACGTCTTATTTTCCAGTTTACTTATCATTAATAACGTCATTACTGTCTCTTTTCCCATTATGTCCAGCATAATTTTATCTACCTTTTTCCCTCCCTCTGGGTTCCCTGAATTTCACCCTGTTTATTAAGGCTTTCCACACCACTGCTTTTGTTCCCGTCCTCCCTTAATTTTTCTAGATTGCTCCTTTCCTTTCGTTTCACCTCTTCCTCTTCTGCTTTTACTCACTTCCTCTCCCTTGTTCATTTAAATCACATTTTCATTCTCTTAATCTTTATTTCCTACCAGTCCAAACAACTGATGAGTAACACGACATAGTAAAATCACCTCATAATCTTTGATTCTATTGATAGTACGATATTCCACATCTCTCGCATAGGTGTTGACTCGTTCCTAACATTTCTGTTGCCTTGTACAGTAACAAAATGGAGGTTGTGTACTCCTCCCGGCTCGAGTTGCTGTTATTATTCACACTAAGATTAAGGTGATCTTTTCGTTTCTTATCTGTTCATACGAATTTCTGAGTAAAAAGCAGATGATAATTATTGATTATTAGCAATTATTTTTTGTGCCTGACTCTCTGGTTTACGTACCTGCACTGACTAATCAGTTCTCTAGGTTTGTCATTTAGATATTCGACTAAGCCTGCCTTAACTGACTAGCTGACTGACTGACTGACTAACTGACTGGTTGTTTAACTGACTGATTGATTGACTGACACTCGATGAGATGATTTGAAGTAGTCTAGATACCCGTTGGAGTGTGTCGGTTTCCTGTGGACGCTAGTATCCAAACCATCATTCGTTCTTCCTCTTATCCTGCAATCCAATATACGTAATTCTCCTTGTTCATTTTCTAACTCGTTAGGGTTAGGTTGGATTGCACCTACTACTCAGTTCATATGTGGCATGAAATTGTTGATATGTTCCGATCTGAACACAGTGAATGTGTCATCCATATATCGCCACCAAATCATAGGTACAGAACTGAACGTAAATAAAGCCATGTATCTTCAACTATCCATAAATATATCTAGTACGACAACTCGAGTCGGGAGGAGTTCACAACCTCCATTGTGTTACCCTACAAGGAAGGTACATCAGAAACTTCACATGTGATCCTCAACAAAGCTGGAATCACAGTGGCATTTAAGGCTACAAATGCACTCAACAGAGATAAGCGTTGTCGGTTTAAGCAGCCAATAGAAGGAATTCAGCATGATAATCTGATCTATCAAATTCCATGTAATGACTACCTGGTCAATTGCATAGGTGCAACTCTCCGGTCGGTATGAGTTAGAATAGTGGGACATGGGAATTTATCTGAATATAGAATGATGGACCCGAATAAGTTGAGTAATGTAGAAGGTTACACGGTTGTTTGAATGCAAGGATTAACACAAGAAGGACGCAGTGAACTAGTTATGTAGGCGAGATAACGCAGTGGGCTATGAGGCAAAAAATCCCTCTATTTAAGTGAAATGTGATTATGTGGAGGGTGAGAGAGATTGATCACTGAATGTTTGTTCATCGAATCGAGACTGGGCACAAGTGATAGGAATGAGTCGAAAGCTATAAGAGAGATGTGGAGTATTGTGCTACTAATGAAAGCAAATAATACCAGGTGATAGTACTGTAAGACTCAGATGTGCGAATTAGCGTTATCACATTGATAGAATTATGAGCAGAGATAATGTATGCTCAAAATGTTTTCATCAAGCGAGTAATACTGTGTGACAGTGTGTTATGAGTCAAATAAACAAATCTTTCATTCTATTTTTGCACCGGTGCTGTTTCTTCTTATTGTTTAATTCAGCCGTTGGTTCATGTATGTGAGTTTTTCACACTTCATTTTGATGTACTTTCGGCCGTCTTGATTTACCTGTTATACTGTCGGTTTATCTCTGGTATCTGTTTTGGCAACGTTGAAGTGCGTTTCACTCCTGTCGCTTTCTGTTACACCTACATTCTCTATTACGAGTTAGCGATCGATTACATGAATAGTAATATTTCGGTTCTTTTCATCACACACTGACGTCATTCGGAATACTGTTGTAAACCCGAAGTAAGTGGATAGTTATCCTGTTCTGCTTTCAGCTTACTCAACAATCATTACCAACGATCTCGTTAGTAGTCAAGCCCAAGGTCGGCAGGAATCGTAACGAGCAGGTTGCCAGTTAACAACTGGATTTACATCTAGTGACCGAATTCATGATAATTTTGCCACCATCTTCCAATGCTGTCGGTTAGTGTTTGTCCGGACACTCGACTTGTTTGATCCAAAAGGTTAAAGTGACTCATTAGAATTTCGAAAAATTTATTTCTAATCAAGTCACTAGTGAGTTGTAAAAGTAATCCGACCGACAGTTTTATTCCCTGTTTTACGATGGTCCTGCAACCGATATCATTCTCCAATGAATATCACCCTTAAAATCAGCCAGTCACACAAACAATCAGTTGGTAAGTTTTACTTTTCCATTCTAATTTATCCTTTTGCGTGGTGTTTCGACTTCATCAGTGAGTGAGTTGTATGAATATATATATATATATATATATATATATATATATATATATATATATATATATATATATATAGTTTTGAATTAATGATGTTATATTTGTTTATTGTTAGTAGATAAATGCTCAGTCTATATCGTATACATACAGTAGGGCAATTTAAGCATACCATGTGTATTTAAGGCTTGAAATCTTATTAAGACAGTAATTTAGCAGAGAAACAGTTGAATGAAGTAATTAGACTTTATTGGATTACTCTATTTTCGGAAAATCAGGCAGTTCGTTACTCATCGCAGACTGACTTCAGTTGGAGGAACATTGGAAACCTGAGAGCATTGGAGAGCTGTTGCGTCCTAGTATGGGATTTCTCAGCACTGAGCACCCATGACTCCACACAGCCAGAGACCGAACTCAAAACCTTCAGGTCTATGGCCAGCATGTCACCACTGGGTCATTGGGTGCGAATCTAATGGTCCATATTTCCAACTTCTCTTGGTTCATGATACGCCGCGACCATCACCGAATATCATCACTGAGTATTTGTCCTCACGGCCATCAGGTTTGCCCCACAGGCCTCGACTTCTCAATGGAGCTTTAGGAATCACCTCTAGAGGGTAGTCACTAACTTGGAAAACCTCTAAATCCCTACAACGTCCCAAATTGATGAAGTGCTCATTAATGACTATCTTCTAAAGGTGATTCCTAAAGCTCCATTGAGAAGTCGAGGCCTGTGGGGCAAACCTGATGGCCGTGAGGACAAATACTCAGTGATGATATTCGGTGATGGTCGCGGCGTATCATGAACCAAGAGAAGTTGGAAATATGGACCATTAGATTCGCACCCAATGACCCAGTGGTGACATGCTGGCCATAGACCTGAAGGTTTTTGAGTTCGGTCTCTGGCTGTGTGGAGTCATGGGTGCTCAGTGCTGAGAAATCCCATACTAGGACGCAACAGCTCTCCAATGCTCTCAGGTTTCCAATGTTCCTCCAGCTAATATCAGTTCATGATGAATACCAAATTGAGATCACTGAAAAATCTCCACAAACCCCCAAATTAAATCAGGCAAAACTTGCATCAAGTACCTACTATAATAAAAAGTAACATAACTAAAGGTGGTCGAAAGTAGGCGGTCTTGTGATACGTAAATACTTCTTACATCTTTTATGTCACCGGAATATACCTACATCAAGATAAGCATAATATTAAAGACAGTTTCAAGAAAACATCCAGATCTGTGTCCTTTATACGGCTCTTATTCATCGATGTATAGAGCAAACTATCAAATTTACGTAATATGAGTACTATAAGCTATGAAGAAAATATTAAAAACTCTACTAATGTCTTGGATTGACGAAATTCAGAGTCAAAATATGCAAAAGAATGATCAGGTTCAGTTAACTTCTGATAAATGAATGTCAAGCGAATTTGAAGTCGTTCAGGCATCCTTTAATACAAGTATTTACAACAGAAATCATCATGGTAGAGTTGAAATGAAGTTATATTACTAACTATAGTATCAAATAAGCACTAAAATAAACAGTTTATAATAATCCTTCTTTATGTACAAAGAAAATTTAATGATGTGAAAACATTTTACAAAATACATATGATCTAACACTGTTCCCTAAGCTTTATCAAACACTATGAAATCATAGTCTGATCAGTATAAATAAATGAGTCGATTGACGTTCTAATCTGGTGTCAGCTACTTATAAGAACACATGTAAGTAATATATTATGCCATGTTACTTGGATAAGTATTAGGGGTTAATGTTCAATCGATGACGGGTTCAAAGAAATAAAAGAAGAACACTGCAGGCAAATACAAAAGATAAACAAGAAAGCAAATAAAAGTTTACTTTTCACAATGAAGACGAAAACATACTACTTGTGTGTTTTTGTAAGTAGTATACTACACAGTGATAACTGGATAAACTACTTGTTCAAAAATATCGAAGATTTTATTTATGCTCGAGTTTTAAAAATCTTTGTTGCGTTAAAAGGTACCAGTAAAAAACCAACTTTTGAATTCTTAGCAATCAGATCAATTAGGTTCATTTTGCTCGACGTAAATCACTAATTCAGTTTTTAAGGAAAAAGAAAGGTATCATAAAGAATAAGTTTTTTTGTAGAAATAATTTTATAGGTCAATATTTCATCTTGTTTTAGAGAATGCCACTTGAAATGTCATACTGCACACTAGGCCATACTTACTTTCTCTTCTATTTCTTTTCGTGAACCACTAACAGATTGGATTGAATTGAGTATCAGTAGTGCTCAAACTGGTTTAACAAAACCTGATCTTACAACTTACTAGATTATATAATGAATTTCAGATTCTTTGCTTATAAGAGCACTCTACTTCATTTTGTTGTAACAGCATGTGTTTTGTAACATGTAAACAGCACTAATCCGTTGATTTTGTATTCAAATAGAAGAACCAATAACTATAACCACCGAGTCAACAACAACTAAAACAGTAACAACATTATCATCAACGGGAACAGCGACAGCTACATCAGCAGTAACAATAACAGCTCAGACACCAGGAATGGAAACAGCAATGGCAAATACAACTCCATCATCATTTGATACAACACCAACGGGAACATACGACGGATTTCCTACCTACAGTTTTGTTGAATTTTCTTTGGCAACTAGACCAGCTACAAGTATAATGCCAGTCATTCTACCAAGTGGTTAGTTTAAACACGGTTGTTTACTTGTGTATGCTCTAAAATGTACTTAATATTACCTTGAGAAAATGTAATCCATCTGCGACTGGTTTGTATGTGAGCTAAATGATTTTAGTCTATCATCAACCAAATCTAAATGTTATAGTATTTTGTGCAAACACTAAGGATTACCTAATGTATTCTTCAGTTCCTGTAACTCTGCATTCTTTGTTTACTCAGGTACTCCAAATAGCTATTCTATGATGTTTACCAGTACAGCTCTGAATGCTGTCAGTTCACATTCCTAAGTTTTCCTTGTAGTCTCAAAGTGTACTTACTGATAAGGATCAATGAGGATAAAGTCTATGTCATGTAGTGCACACAAAAGACCATTTTAAGACTTCGTTCCACTAGCAGTAAGAGCTACACACCAGCTGAGAGTATCCTTGACTCCATGATGAATATTCTTCTAGTCTTTAGAAAATTCTCATATATTTCTTAATGGAATCGTGTTAGATGACTTCACAACGCTACTGTCAGTTTTTTGCATATCATGATATCAACTGTTGATCACTGTAACCATAATAGTTACTAAAAGAAAAGATACTATGTAACTTGATGGTTTAGCTAGTCAACTTCGAACCATTGGGTCGCTGGTTCGATACCTACAACATTTACCACTGCATGAGCAACTGAGTGGTATCATAAGATCTCACATGCAAACTATCGAGCTCAGTGACCAGTAAGTACGTATATTGTTACGGAGCTGCACTTTTCATTCCGAAATCCCTTACTTATTCACATGATTCATTCTGACAGTCAACTTTTGACACAGTGACTTGGTTTTGACCACCTGAAATGTCTGTCACTCTTACCCTTACTTGAAAGAACGCCATACATCAGATAAAAGCAAAAATTGCATAACACACTTCGCAACTGCTTAATTTGCCTCCTAAAATATGGTTTACTATCCTTACCAAAATAGTGTATCTTAATTACAAACAGTCCTGATCGACAACTTCTGACTTAGTAGCCAGGTCCTTCTTTCTGAATAACCCATCGTATTGTGGTGGCTCATACGATTGTTTTGTAAGATTCTACCTAATCACCAATACCTATTAGATAGTGGAGAAACAATAGGCAGTTATTATCGTTTTTTCCTTAACTTCCACTATGGTAGCGACATATCCTATCGTTAGGCTTTTCACACGTAATGACTATTTCATAAGTATATCTCATAAAGTGAACCTCTTCCGATAAAATCGTTATCGATGTTTTCAATATATGACATATATGCATCAGATAGCAACGGTTCTAACTGACTATCGATAGCGACACCATCAATCTGTCGAAAGTATTCACCTTCAAATGTGAATTAAAACTTTATGAGTTCGTAATACACTTTACTTAAATTTACGTATTGATAAATGATCTTATATGCTATGAAAAAATGTGATAAACTTTGAAATCAAATCATTGATCTTATTCCAAAGAATTCTATCAATACTTAAAGACTAGAATCTGACTTCTGAGGTTGCAGAGCTGTCTAACTGAAGGTGGAACTGACATGTATGTTATTTTTCTGAACGATGATATATGACTATGAATATTTTATAACTGAAAATCTAAACTCAGCAAATATCAGAATGAAAGTAATTCAAGTTCTTACATAGATTTGTTATAATTTGCAAAAAGTCATATAATCCTGTTTATTTCAAACTGATTTTTCTATTTTCCACCTTTTAGCATCAACAACATTCAATGTAAGATCAAAAATATACCATCAGTCTAATGATACACCAATTCCATGGAGTGATGAATACACGAATACAAATTCACAATCATATAATGATTTAAAATCAAAGTATTGTGATTTGGTATGTTCAATGAACTGGTTATCGTGTTGTGATTGTCATCACTGTAATAACACCGTTTTCCCCGGTTTTTAGTTTCTTCTTCGTTGTATTTTATTAAATGGCTGTTTGGAATGGTATATATTACTAAGATGATAATGGTTGAAGTTTTAAGAAAAACCTGGGAAATGAAAGGATTTGAATTAAGAGCTTGACACTCTAATTTTATTCTCATGTAGCGTATACAGTGGTTCGTGTTGACAGAAAGCTAAAGTTACCATCACTTAAAATGCTGTCATTACTACCTTTTCGTGAGGGGGTTAATACAATTTACTATTAGTCACAAGGGAAGAACTCATATGTGTTCTGAAGCAAACAGTTATATTTGTCATCCTTAGAAATTTTGGTTTCTGAAAAACTATTCTGTAATTCATTGAAATATGTTCTGCATATGCTTTAAGGCATCCGTGTCTCTCTTTGGCTTTGACAACAGTATAAACCAAAATTTTGCCCATTATATGTAATGATAATGAATGATGTTTGAAGGTGAAATGGAAATCTAAGCCGAGGCAGGATTCGAATCGTCGATCAGCAGGTTCCCAGTCGGTAATTTACCAGCTGAGCTACAAGGCCCGACTGTTGATTACATTTTTATTTCACTTAAAAATTATTCTGCTTTCAGTGTGAAGGTTAACACGTACTGATGAAATGACATTGGTTAAACGGGTGCTTGTAGAATTCTTCGTATATATGAGTACTCTAGATTCGATACTAAATTGTCTACAAGACCAAACCTTTAAAACTATGAATGCAACGTAACCAAGAATCTGAAAAAGAGTTGAACTTACAACTTGAACTATTAATGTTACTTACCTGGCTAAGGTGACACTGAGATTCTTTTATCAAGCTGTTGGTAATCAATTATAACTAGATTTCCCTAGTTTTTTAGATTAAACAGCTTAAGAAAGAGATTATTCGACTTTTCGTGTAACTAAGTGGTTTTCTTTCAAAGTTATACTGAAGTTTAACATCTTAAGTCTGCTAATATGCACTGTAATACAAGTACAACATGTTCACGCGTAAGATTTTTCAATTATTTGTAGCAACAAAAATAATCATTTTTATTGTTGAATTATATTGGATCGTCACTTGTATTATGTTTCGGCAGACAAAACGTCATACAGAAACTACGTGGCATGCCATAGTTATAAAAGAGTACAACGAATCAACTCAAACCAAGTATACCTTACCAGAATTCACTTATCTATCATTTCTAGTCATTTAACCTTTTTCTGAGAGGTAACTTAGGAGAGACGATGTTCTACGGAAGCATTTACCAATAATTTTCACAGCATTTTATTATTATTATTTTCCCCCTTGAGTTCCTAGTGGAAAATAGGGTTTCAGTAACATGCCTCAATTCTACTCTCTTCTCTGTAGTCTTTTCAAACTCGCTCCACGACTGACCACAAGCTTTCATTTCTTCCTCACATCATCTCCTCCATGTCACCCTCACCATGGACGCCCAACTCGTCATTTCCCCTTTGGATTCCACTCAAGAGCCTCACCTAACACATGATGTCCTCAATCAGCCTTCTCAGTGTATGCCCAATCCAATCCAATCCATCTCCACTTTCTTCTACTGCATATTTGTTGGGTAATAGGTTGTTGGTTGGTTGGTTGGTTCGCTGACAGCCAGCCAGAGTTCCTTGTTGCTCATTCTGATTATTCTGGCTATCTGATCTCCATCTTCAGTATCGAGCCAGCATAGGTAGTTGTTGATGATCTATGACTGTAGTTTGTGACACGCCAAGTTTCTGAGTCATACAGAATCACTGGCTTGACATTGGTGTTGAACATCCTGATCTTGTTCTTTGTACTGAGTGCAGTAGATCTCCATAGTGATTTCAGATTATTGAAAGCCTGTCTTGCTTTTCCAATCCTGGTTTTGACATCCTCATCTGAGCCACCACCTGTAGTTGAAAAGATTTCAGTCTAAATTGTTATCTATTCAACTTTCATTAATCAGATTTTTCTCAACATTCAAAAGAAATTATACTACCTAACCAGTCTCATCGCTTGAAGTCCTTTTGGTATTGATTAGCTTATCGAAGTAGGGTTACAGGTTGGTAACCCCTGGATAAAAGCTTGTTTCAACAGGTACTAAGAATGAATAAATTCTAACTTGGTGAACGTAGATGCACTTAGGAAGAACAACAAGAAGATTAGTGCATTCAAAAGCATAGACAATGAAGTGACTTGACCAAGGTAGTCGGTTCATGAACCATAGGATCAATAACAAGAATTTATATCTGTAAGAATTCAACGGTAGTCCCTATAGCACATTGTAACAATAGCCCGTTAAATGGTGTTGACTCATTCAAATGTCAAGTTCATTGCAGAAATTAGCAAGATTCAGATTATATTTACAGTCATGAACCAGTAATTCATTCAGATCAAGTAAACCTACGCACCACGCGATTTTATTAGTGGAGAAATTTAAATACGTCAACTGAATACCGAAAAGTAAGTGACCTGTTCCATGTTCCCCAGCCCCAAATTCTGACTGAATTCTTTCGATCATGCTACAGTGTGGCCACCAAGCTGGGAGACTTACCATTGCAATACACTTTGATGGATATTAGGTGGAAGGAGATAACGGTGAGGAAGCCGAAGGGCCAAGATTTGGGGTTTGTTGACGCGTGTCAGCAAGTCGTAACTGCAACTTTGAGGGAACTAATATCCCCGCTGAGATTCTGACCCACATCATACAGTTCTACAGCCAAAGGCCCTACCAATGAGCTATTTGAGCTTCAACTGACCGTCCGTAGAACTGGACTAGATATGCTGGTTAGTCACTGGTAATCAATCAAGTCCATTCTGTTTAGTCCCATATCCTGGCCGCATTCTAGCCTTTATTTCATCAAGTTCTTTTACTATCTTCGTGCAAATGTAGGACACTGTTTTATGCAGCTATGATCATACAACAACATGATGAATACAACAATGAACCACTGGATACCAAACTATGTCAGACACACACAGTCTACATCTCAGTACTTACAAGAATATTTCACTGGCCAGATTACAAATTAGCTATTGAGCTTATTGTTGTTATTTTAAGTTGGTGGAGAAGATTTGTAGTACTGGATGAGGATAATAATTGATTGATGTTCTCCGATCTTTGATGTTTGTCCTTCGATGTTTCGTCAGTAGGTTAGAGGACTTCATCAGCATTAATTTCGCACTTTAAAAGCTTGAGCATTGGTTTTTAGCCTCAGATCATCCTTCTTGATAAATTTTAACTAGCTGCCAACTATAATGATGAAATAATGAATCAAATCAACTGACTTTAACTGTCCATTTCAAGTATTCTAGGATAAAGTGACTTTCGTTGAACAATCTGATAAAAAGAGGTTGAATAGGACCATAAATTTTGTTTACAAAGTATGAAATTATTACTTATTATCCTATGTTATTTGTTGCAAAACGCTCATTTGTTATATTCAGTGTTTCGTCTCCATACTTAATGATTGTTTGAAAAAGAAGAAAAAGAAGAAGTAGAACGTGGGAAAGCAATCAATTTATTCACCCAATACATCTTATTAGAATCTAAACAAAACTTATACTTACCTCCCAGTTTTCATAGTGAAAATATGACTACTTAAAATAAGAGTAATTACTGTGGATAATATTTGATAGGGAATGAAGACATAATACCTAAGGTATATGCTTCACTTTATTCATAAACTTGCGGTGTCTGTCTGTAGAGAACTTGAGGTAATATTCTGAAACAAAAATAGAAAGAATTCAAACCACAAACAGATTTCTAATTTGTAAATAGTATTCTAATGGCCTTCATATGCTCGATTATGATTTGTCATTACGTACTCGAACGTAATTGGCTGTCAGTGAAGTTCAATCGAATTTATGAAACCACTATCAAATAATCTGTTAAAACTTTGATTTCTTATTATATTCAGCTCGTTACTTTATCTTTTCCTTACAAAAAAACTACTCACCATCAACTGAACCATCATATCTCACCTCTGTATGGATGTTTAAAAACTAGCTACTTGGTTATCTAAGACAATCAGGTAACAGTGCAACCGATGGAGCTAGCTGTAATACAACTACATTCACACCAGTTAATGCCATTCAGCCGGATGGCAGTATTCGCCGGATTGTTGAAGGTGATACATCAATCATTGTGCCAACAACAGCCGGATCGCAACTCACTGGGAGTCAACTAAATTCAATATTAATTCAGGGATATAACCAAACAAGTATCCCATCATCAATTAAATTAAATACTCTGGAAACTCAACGTAAGTTATCGAAAAAATGACTATTACCTATATATACACATATATAAAAATATATATATATATAGACAGACAGACAGATAGACAGATAGACAGACAGACAGATAGGCAGACAGACAGATAGACAGACAGACAGACAGATAGACAGACAGACAGACAGATAGACAGACAGACAGACAGACAGACAGACAGACAGATAGATAGATAGATAGATAGCCACCAGACTTTCAAATCTATTCACTACAAGTGTCTGTCCAGCTCCATGACAAATCGATGCACCTATTTAGACCAGTAATTTGACCTCCGAAGGACTGTAAATCGTATTCGACTAGTTGGTTTATAATAAATCGTGGTGAACAAGCAACACCACAAAATTGAAAGAAGTTGTAAAAGCTGTGAGCCTTTTGTTTTCAAAGAAGTAAATATCTTGCTTTGCGTTTTCCATGAAGCTATCTATGATCTAGCCCTCGATGTAGTTAGGATTCTTGGAGGCATACTTTTGTGGAGTTATAAACTGAAACAAATCACCTATTCTATATTCTTTTTTTCATTGATTCTCTGTGTTATGTTGATTAATGATGGAAACTGCTTTAAAAACATTTCGAATACTTCATCTTGTGTTCAGTTCATTCAGTGACTCGTAGACGTGAAGAATGGACAAGTTAGTGCACCTTCGTACTCAAACCATGTGGCATATGAACAGTGTAAATGTGTGTTCTAAAGTTCACTCTAATAACTGCCTAAATTGAAAATTAGGTTTCATCACATTAAGAAAAAAAGCTATTTTTCCAGAGAAAATTAAGAAGCCTAACTAGTCGTTTCTGTAGTTGCTAGGCTTGCTTTTATAGTCACTAGTCAAAGAAATAGTTTTTAGTTATCAGCTATGTGATAGCTTTCAGTATGTGAAATGGTTATAGCATACATCGAAATATATTATATCAGTCAGAGTAACTGGAAATTGATTGGTTGGTGAACTGATAAACCGCGGTCGCTCTAGACCACTGACATAATAAATGACCAAATCGCTGGATGTTAGGAACATACTTTTCAGAATCCACTATGTGTTTAATAGCACCAAATAAACAAAATGCGTAAACAGATATATGTGGCGGTTTTTTCTGTTTACTGTATAAATATTTCCCGATTCTTCGGGTAGAAAAATTGCGAACTCAAAACGTTTCATTTCTTTTAAAGTTAACATCCACTTGGACAGTGAGGCCTTTTGATTATTTTTTTTGATTTGAAATTGCATACATTGCTGAATGGAGATCTACACATATGTGCTTAATTTTTTCTTAGCACAGATAAGAGTAAAATATCGCTCACCAGGAAGTATCACTCAACAAACAAATAATGACGTCTATTAGAAAGGCTATATGGGATAGACATGGTTTAGTAGACTGGCATTATCGTTACTTAGTGACAACTGAACCTGAGCCGAAGCGAGAATAGAACCGGCGGCCTCTAGGCTACCGGCCTGCTTCTCTACCAGCTGAGCTACTAGACCTTTAACGATCTAGCGGTATATACATCTAAATAGTTGCACAGTTCAATCTCGTCTACCTGTATGGTAGAATCAGTGATAAGAGTGTAATTTCTTAACAAATCATGCTATTTGCTATGGATATCATGGAAGAAGAAAGTTCACTTTACTGTTTCTTTTCTATCATTATTCTACAATAATAGGTGCCACAGGTACACTCACATGTGCACAAATAACTAAACCATGCGGAGATCATGCTACTTGTCGAGATGCACCACCTGGAATTTCTTGCTTTTGTAACTCCATGTGGAGAGATATGAATCCTAGAGATCCTGGAAAACAATGTGCATGTAAGTTGAACAATTTTTAAATAGTCAGAACTACTAGCCAAGCTGCTTGGAAACAAAATGTATGGGTAGACTTTCATTTCTGAAGATTGAATATCAGATAAATAACTTAAAAAGTTTTAAAATGATTGAAGAGATTTATATCTTAGTCAAGCATTCGGAGTTTGCTGTTCCGCTACAAATGGATAATTTACTTATTGATGAATATACTGTCTAGAAAGACAATAAGACGTTCCCAGAGAATCAATCTAACACAGAGATAGCTAAGTCATTATACCTAATTCAGGTGAATTCATTGGTCAGGTAAGTAGCTTAGTTGATGAACGTCAACTCCCAGATATAGAAATCGAACACGCAATAGGATGCAAATAGGATGATCAATGTATGAATGATATACAAACTATATAGTCTACGTTAATATTTCTCATAGCTAAGTAGTTTTTCAACTGCTCAACTGTGATGACAGTCAGCAAGCTTGCTTCTGAAAACCACCCTGCAGCCGAGATCACAGTGTTTCATTTCTAATACAAAAGTATTATAAGCTATAGAAATATGTTACTGAACAACCTGAGCAGTTAGAAACTGTTTCGGCTAATCTGTAGATCCCGCTACCCAAATCAGAGGAGGTTCCAAAGACCGCACCTCTTACTTCATTGTTCATTGAAATAAACTTGAAGTCGGAGGGACGTATGAATTTCTTATAGTTGTACAGTCGATCTAAAAAACTCAATCACAAAAATAACAATTTCAAAGTGCACCACAGTAACTTGTTACGTGGCTTAGTTTCCCTTGTTTCCTCAAACAGTGGATGAGTATCATGAGAGCTTAAGTAATAACGGACCAATAATGCATGAACTTGAGCTGTTGAAGAGTTACTCCTATTCTCTGTGACAGAAGCCAATCACTTACACTTTTTAGGTCCGATGTATTCTCCAGTTGTTGCGAAATATATATATTCATTGGCAGCTGATGAAAACGGTTAATCATTTTCTCCGTTTAAATGAGTTTCAACTAACTAGGTCCTAAATATTGAATAAATAGGCATACTAAATCTCATTGGGATAGTGACCCATCAACCACCAAACAGAGAATTGTAGCGAGATTTTTATCATAAAGACAACTGTCTCTACTTAATATCATATGTCATTTTTATTTCTTACAAGTTCATCTATAAAACTGAAAGACAGACTGATAAAATCAACGTAGAATCTCACACTTAAATGCATCGACTTAACTCGCCATACTTCACAGTTGCATACAAAGAACAAATGGATAGAAAAGAAGTCATATCAAAGAAGATGAAGTAGTATGAGAGAATGAACAGTCTGAATATAATAGTTAATGAGAAAATTCAAGATTCAGAAGGCGTCAAGCCGTGCATACATCTGCACATTTGTGACCTATTTTCAACCGGGTCACCGACAGTCATCAGCCATCGATTTCTGTTGCCTCAGAGAACTTAACCAGCCAAGCAGTTTACATCTCTCCATATGACTCGAACCAACAGTAAGAGACTGCATCAGCTGGTGCCACGTATTGGTCTCATCATCCTCAGTTGTCTTCTAACCTAATCCAGGTTCCCCTGTCGTGTTTACATCGTGAGAAGGGACTTGGCATCCATAGTATACATCCATCCCACCTCATTCGGCTAAGGTCCTCAAGCTCACTAGTCGGATTGACTACCTTGCCTGGTAACCTTTGCCTGACTTCAACATTTCTCACATGGTGATTCCTTCAAGCAAAAGCAAGCAATGCTACGAAGACACCTATTATCAAACACCTATGACCGCATGATGTCGTCTACTTTGAACGGCTATATCTCACAGCGGCATAACAGAATATAACGGACTGCAGTGCAGAATACTCATCCTTTGGTCGATATTTGGGTGTCTCGCCAATCGGTACCACAGATGACACCAGCTGGCAAATGCGGAAGGGGCTTTCTATATCCAATTTGAGATTCTGTCACCAACCAACCCGTTAGATATGATGCACCTCCTTGAGTTACTGAAGTGGTTGACACATTCCACCTCACCAATCTCTGTTATTAAACTGGGACTAATTGCAGCTGACCGGTCCTGGAGCACCATCTTGAGTTTAGCAGATGCCAGTGAAACGTATTCCAAACATTCTCAGACTTCTGCTCATCACGTTTAAATGACTCCATTTTGTCAGAGTCTTCGCCCAGCCGGAAAATTTCGCGTGCAGATGACCTACAAGGGGTAGATCGATCCCCATGGAGTCAGACGTACCTAGAGTTGTATCCATTAGGACATCGATAACGAAGATAAATAAGAGAAAGGATTGTTAACATCCTGGTGGACACCACTAGTTGTGGTCCAATTCTGATGACAAATCTCCATAAGCTCTAACACGTCTGTATAAGTTTGAGAAGAGAGCGCTGATCAGCGTTATACACTTGTTCGGTACTGTTTTCACAGTCAGACACCGCCGCAATACCTCAAGGTCGATAGAGTCAAATACCAACTTCAGATCAAGAAATGTGGTAACTATTGGCTGCCGGTAAGTATGTTTGTATTTCAGAACCTGCCAAAGCATGGAAACCTGATCCGTGCACCTTCATCCGGGTCTCAAACATGCCTGGTTTCCTCAATTTTGCCCTTGTCGAGTTCCAGTTAGCCGTGGGATAAATATAGACCCTAGGATCTCGGAAGCAATTTTTGTCCCATGAAGATTTCTCTTCTTCTTATAGACGAGATAATCAGTGAAGTACACCGGTCTGGTGGAGCTACTTCTGACTCCCATACACTACCTAGTACCTCCGTCACTCTAATCATCAGTTGCCTGCGTCCATCCTTGAAAACTTCAGGTGGCAAAATTACAGATCCTGCTGCTTTCCATTGTTTCAGTTTCAATACAGTATTCTCAACTTCAAGGAGAGTTGAAGAACCGACATTTAGGCCTTATTAATGTTTATATTGTATGTTGATCAACTACAGCGTTGTTGGGGGTCAGTTGAACAGTGCATCAAAGTGTTCTGCCCATCTTTCTAGCCACCTGTCGTATTAGGTCACCAGCGTCTCATTCTTCTCGGTGATGGTTTCACTAACCATTGTCTCCATCTTCTCAGTATCCTCAACAAACCTGAACACTTATCGACTGTTACTCAACGTTGATGCCTTTTCCATCTCTCTCGCTCTGCCTGTCGCTACCCAGCAATGGGAGTGATTAATACAAAGACTCTTGTTCAACTTACGTTTAAGTTGCTTTTGTTCTTCGTCGTAGTCAGAGATAACTGAAACTGGTCTTCTTGCATTATTCAGTTCGGATGCTTCGCGGAAATCCAATGACTTTTGCCATCCTTCGAGTGTAGGTTACCAACTGTACTTACTGCTTTTTCTACAGCAGACTAAATGTCACTCCACGTTTCCTCATGATGAGCATTGCTGTCATATTCAGATAAATCTTTAGCTAATTCTTCCTTAAATACATACTTGACATTCTCATCTTGCAGTCCACCATATACAGGCTTTAATATCGCCTTTTCCTGCTACTAGTAAGGCTCAGACATACACGAAACTGTACTGGCGCGTAATCGCAATCCAAACTGATACTCTAGAAGGAGCGGCAACCCTCCGCCGTTCCTCTCTAACGGTTGCTTATAACAATTTGATCCGTCTATGTCCATCGCTGGTTTGATGTCAGCGGACGTCATGCGAGACAGTGTTTCTCTGTAAGCCGTATGCCAGAAACAAGTGATTGTCTGAGCTAAGTTGCAGCAAATGATCACCGTTGTTGGTTCGTTGGCATGAGATTCCATAAATATCTTCCAGATGCCTTAATTGACTCAGTTTCCCTGCATGAACGTTAAAGTCACCTGCCATTATGAATACATGTGAACCTTTCGCTTTCTGTGGCAAAGTTGACAGCTTTTCATAGAACTCATCCTTTGCATTATCTAAAGTGCAGTCAGTGGGTGCGTAGTTGGAGACTAGGATTAGGCATCGGCTGACCCCACGATTCTTCCTAGTTCTTACAGATCTATTTAGTTAAGGAGCACAGAAGCAGCTGCTGACTGGTATCTAGTCAAGAAGTGCACTTTCTGCTCTACACCAAAAAGCCCGTGACAGCTAGGCATTTGGTCTCCGGATACTCGCAAGGTGAATTTTGAAGATTCGCTACTTTGACCAGGTGAGGTCAGCTTAAGAACAACACTCATGTCCGAGAGACTCAGCACAAATTCACGGCTAGAGATTCTAAAATCTTGGCGAGCGCTGCTAGCCGTCCGATTTGGCATAGAGTTCGAACTTTGAAAGCTCCTGCATGAAATTGTTAGTGGGATCTTAAGGGACTACGATTGAAGCATCGACGGCTTTGATTGTTGGCAATGGTTCTAGAGCGAAAGGTTGCGGGAGGTGTAACAGGCCTGATATTTGCATCAATAGGTGAGGGTAAAGAAGGGGAAAATGTTATGATTCAGAAATTAGTCCATGTTAACATAGCTATAAACCTGAAAATGTATGAGTTGAAGGTAATCAATAAAAAGCCTGTGGTTTCCGTTAATAACCTACAAAATATATGTTACATCTTCAGGAATCTCACAGTCATCTAAACATTTAAACTCAGTATTATGACCTAGGGAATAATAAGAAATACACAAACAGTACTAACTCGATGAGACACTTTGACTGGATACGAATAGCTTTTGCTCTTCCTCAGTACCTTATACTTCACTGAACAATGAAAATGTCAAAAGACAAAGACAGGTCTGTGACCGTAAGGAAGACACTTTATTTGACAAAAATACATCATTTATATACAATTTTCATGAACATACAATACCACTAGGTCACATGTTAAATACCTTATTCTGATTGGTCATATATAAAATGAAATTGCCCAATAAGGGTTTTCCTGACCCAACAGAAACATGAAGACAAATTGTAATGGAAACACTTCTACCTTAGTGGCTGATGACTTAAAATGATGGTTTCCACTTTGGCTGCTTCCCAGCACTGCACATTTCAGTAGTAAGTGTAGGTATTGAGGTCAGCTTACTTTGTAATACGGTACTGTACAGAAATAAAACACGATTTTAGGTTGTTCAAAAATGTCTATAGTCTAGAGATTGTTGATTTCTAAATAAACGAATGTTGGTACACAAAAAAAGTATGATTCAAGTTCACGCATGTGATGTAGTACGATACGCTACATTCAGTCGAATACACTAGCACAAAATTTTGGTTCAGGTATATCAGATTCTTTAAGTCAACCACCAACTAGTAAGTATGAAGTAAAAAAAAAACAGTAGAAAGGAATTAAACGTGTTTATTGTTGATTTGATCTGATGAAGACCTGAGCTAAAAATCATCAGAATACATGGGACTTCCATTTAGCTTACGTTTGAGAATTTGCATTCAGAAATATATTGGAGTTTATAATATAAAAGCTTATAGAAGAAATGTATTTGTAAATCTCTACCCCATTTGGATTCCACAAAGATGTTTTCTCTGTAACCCATTTACTCAGTGCTCAGTTTATTCGATTCTGTTACGTGAATTTTTAATCTTGAAGCTTGTACAATAAAACCTACTATTGTTTGCTACTAAGTCTCTTTTAGATTGCACATTGTATGACTAAATATTAAATTTAGGAAAGACCACATGAAACCTGATGCAAAGTGTAACTGTGCTACATGAGTACACATCGAAATGCTCTCAGAAACCCTGTGCACACTCGTGAAGTAGGCAGTGGGGCACGCCTATTATGTGAGGACTATCCATATTACTACCTGGCTACACAAACCTTAGTAAGGGTAGCCAGATACGAACCGTGACCAATTGGTTAAATGTTAACTACTAAAATCATTCAGGCACGGCTCCAGTGTGATAGCATGTACATAAATAATGTTCATTATCCGTTTGAAATCCCATTTTCTTTTTAATGCTAGTGAAATTAATCGACTTCTTAACTAAGAATGAAAAACAAATGTGACTGCAGATATTTCTCTCACCTTTGCTATTCCTATTTCTTCAAGCAGTCATATATCTGCTAATTTACAAATAACACTTCCAGAGAGGGACATGACTTTACATCATCAGATAGGAATGTTGAGTTCGTTCGGACAATTTAAAACTAAACCAAGGAGGGACATTTATTAACTGGAAATCAGGAATTCATTTGTCTCTAAAAATATAGTAAGAGATTCCAAGTTACATGGAGTGACGATGAAATAACCAGACGTTTAAATCAGTGACCACGCACAATAATTAATAAGCCATATCTTATGACTGGAGGTACAAAACTTCAATGGTATACGTCACACTATTACAGCCACAGTCAATAAGATGGGATCATTTAGGTGAATGTAAGGAACTAAACTACTTGTGTCGAATTTTTAGACAATGCAAACAAAAAGCTAGACAACCATTCCGGAATGACCCGTTAATAAGTGACAAAACAACAAAATAAATTCAGCACCGTAATGCTACTTATAAAATGTAAGTAGTATAAAACTGAAGACGTAAAAGAGTAGGCAACTTGGGATGCCGAGATTACAGTTTGAGCGTTTTCTGGTCCTTGAAGCTAATCCACGTCAAGAAACTAATTATGGAGTGCGGCTACAGATCTAACTTACTTAATATTTCATATGTTACTATTTGATGGATGGTTAGCCTTTATCAATGTAAAAAGTAACCACATCTTGCCTTATTTACTGTTGCTGGCAAGCTAAGATAATAATCCCTTTCGCATTCACCACAAGTCACAATGTATTTAGATCAGTGAATATTTGTCATTTCCTCAGACCTCTGTTTATACAGTAACTTTTTCAACTGTTCTATATCCCGTGGATGATTTAAATTGGTGAACTAACTTCAGCTATTTAATTATTGATAAGTAGTTAAAAGATTGTCATCAAAAATGCATTTCCCTTTTTCAGTGCATCCTGCTGCAATTGCATTGATTGCTCTCGCTGCGTTATTATTATTAGCCGCTCTTATACTGCTGATTATATGCTTACTACGTAGACGTCAAAGGAGGCGTGGTTCAATCTTAGCTTCAACAGACTTAGCTGCAATGAAAAGTTGGCGACAAAAGAGGCAATGGAAACTTAATTCAAAAGGTGTAAATGAGTTACCACAAGATTTAAATGCATATCCAACAGACACGTAAGTATTATTGTTACTACCAATAATTTTGTTCATTATGATCAATTTAATTTAAATTCAGAAACAAATAGTTCGTTCTATGGATTTAGATAATGTGATTAGAAGACGAAAGTTTATCTGAACAATGTGATGTATTTGCGGAATACATTTCAAACAGTCTGATCACACATTTACGTGTCAACTCAATTCATATTGAACAGAAGAGTGGTGAGACAAATATAATTATTAAGATGATAGGGGATTGAAACTAAGAAAGATGAGAACAAAAAGGCGAAGTGACATGGTTGATCCTAATCTAAGTAAGAAAACAGCTTATCATGCAAGGTAGGTGTAGTTTAGGAACAAAAGTGTTTTTGTACACATAAAGGTGGTTTAAATTTATTTATGGCTATGACTTACGCAAAACTCAGTATATGTCCTTGACTGTTTCTATGTACAACTTTGAAAGCTGTCTGAACATAAATATTGTGACCTGTTTCAATAATAAACTTAGCTATAGAAGAATAAGGTTGTCATCCATCTGCGCTTACCAAAGTTTCACACTCCATTTGTTTTTGAAGTCATCTAGGCACATGTTCTCCCACCACAACTGCATGAGGCGAATACCCCGCCCTATGTACATGTGACCACACACATACACGTAAACTGGTAAACACAATAAGATGTGATGTAATTATTCATGCGGTGTTTAGGTTTGCGATGAAGCATTTGTTTTGTTTTTTCCAAAATAATAAGATTTGCTGCGTAATTAACACCTGCTGTTTACTCATAAATTCGTATGAACAGATAAGAAACGAAAAGATCACCTTAATCTTAGTGTGAATAATAACGACAACTCGAGTCGGGAGGAGTTCACAACCTCCATTGTGTTACCCTACAAGGAAGGTACATCAGAAACTTCACATGTGATCCTCAACAAAGCTGGAATCACAGTGGCATTTAAGGCTACCAAATCACTCAACAGAGATAAGCGTTGTTGGTTTAAGCAGCCAATAGAAGGAATTCAGCATGATAATTCGATCTATCAAATTCCATGTAATGACTACCTGGTCAATTGCATAGGTGAAACTCGTCGGTCGGTATGAGTTAGAATAGTGGGATATGGGAATTCATCTGAATATAGAATGATGGACCCGAATAAGTTGAGTAACGTAGAGGTTACACGGTTGTTTGAATGCAAGGATTAACACAAGAAGGACGCAGTGAACTAGTTATGTAGGCGAGATAACGCAGTGGCCTATGAGACATAAAATCCCTCTATTTAAGTGGAATGTGATTATGTGGAGGGTGAGAGAGATTGATCACTGAATGTTTGTTCATCGAGTCGAGACTGGGCACAAGTGATAGAAATGAGTCGAAAGCTGTACGAAAGATGTGGAGAATTGTACTACCAATAAAAGCAAATAATATGAAGTAACAGGACTATAGAAATCAGATGTTGAAAGTAGCGTGATGACAATGATATTGTTATGAGTAATAATTTCTGGTCTAGACTTCGTCATCAAGTAAATGATAGTGTATCACTGTGTGTTATAAATCATATAAATAGTTCTAATATGGAAATGAATTGCTCAGCCTCTGTTGATAGATGGGCTTCTGTATGGATCCCTCCATACTGCCAGGATATGCATAACGTCGTTATAAGTCATATGGTGGCTATCAGGATGCGCTGGATGTACTTGCACCCCAGTGATTGATAATATCCCTACCGAGACTCGAGGCATCTACTTTGGAGCTAATTTTCGAACACAGGTCGAACAGCTAGACCAAGTATAACAACGGGGAACTTTAAGTACCAATAAACAATAAATCATCGGTGGCCAAGTGGATTAGGCTTTATCGCTTGAACCAGTCATTACTGGGCTACAGTCTCAGAGATGATAGCATCACTCGCTGAGTTGCAGATACATCCAGCTAAAGAGTTGCAAATAGGACTAGAGGTGCCCCTTGGATCCCACTGCTTTCCATCAAGAAGACTACAATGTACTTTATGACGGTAGAACTGAACTTTATTGATAGAAAAGCTTTAAGACAACCAGTCAGGTTGGAGATACTTTGTTCAAGGTCATTCCTTTGGTCCGTTCGCCGTGTTGCTCACGCTGCAGATGGATGATGACGAAGATTACGTTGATTGTTGGATGTGAAATTTGATGGAGTAGGTAATGGGGTTGAAATAGACGGGTGTTCATTCGGAAATGCAAACACAACCCAAGAAGACGACTTCAACAGTTCTATGTAAGCAGTATACACATGTTTTTGGCAAACCACAGTTTCTTAATATATACAACCGAAATACGAAAGAAGGACAGGGATAAAGGATGGATAAGAAAAACTTATCTTAGCAGTTAGAGAAAAATGCGTGGCATTAGGTACCACATAATATACAGATGTTTGGAAGTCCTATATGGCTCGATGTGAAATAAGTTGTCCCCATCAGCCATTTCTTCACAAGAAGCACTTCATTGATCGGACAACTGGAGTGCAGATTAACAGCTTTGAAAATATGTGAAGTTGTCTTAGAAACTTCTTAAGACCACTAACAGAATCACAAGAAGAAATAGTAATGTCTCACATGAATGAGTGGCAAAACAGACATTGGTATGACTTCGAAGATGATAAACCAAGTGAAAATCTAGATATATTTATTTCTCTTGTGAAACAGTTTCATAAACTGTAAATAAAGTACCATTTTTCTCTAAAAAATACTACGTTATCCTTCATATTTATGATTCTGTTGGCCAGAGCATCCTTAAACGTGATTGGTCGTCACTAAAGTTTTGGTTCTACCGTTGTGACTTTACTGATTGCGTGACTCTAAAAGTCACTTCTGCAGCTAATGAAATAACCAATATAGTTTCTACCTTAATAGAAAACTGTCATCACAGAGAGAAAAGATGAACATAATTAATTATCCCAGCCGTTGTCAGGATAGACTTCAGAGTTACTATCTTAGTTTTTTGGAATGACTTTAAGGGCCACCCTAACGAATACTTAAGTAGTCAATTAAGTTACTTTATTTTATGAAAAAATACCTTCCGTATCGAAATGCCGAAATATGGTTGGTTATTCATCAGTCACCAGGGTGGTCTTTAAAGTCACTGTCAAATTTATTCTATGAAAATCCTTGTTTGTATGCGCCACAACATTTTCATCATTCATCCGTATTCCAATGACATTAAAGGCCTCAGTTTACCCTTTTAACGCCACTATGGTTGTGCCACTGTAAATGTACTTCAGCTGATACAAATGCCTTATTGGATTAGGGAGCAAAATAGCAACCACCAATAAAATCATCTTGGTGTCTTTATTTTGACTGGAAAGGTAATGACTGCCGAAAAAACATATTTCAAACTGAAAAACAGTTTTTCAATTACTTTTTTAGTGGTTGTCAGGTTAAATTTAGTTTCCAAGTCAGTTTAAATTAAGCAGCTCATAGTTGTGTAACAATGTAACTGTTTACTGCAAAATGAGTCTCAAAGTTAGATCAATCTTGAAGTAGACACTACCCCCCAATGGAAGTTATGCATATCATATAGTTTTGTGCTTCAAAATAATTGTTGATATACCACGCTAGTATCATCTAAATACTCTAGTTCAATTCCGGAATCTTCGGCTGAAACCGGTTTCTTGTTGATTGATGTTAATGCAGTGTATAAAAAATTCTTGAGGTGAGAACTTGTCAGATATTTCGTCAATCTTTCTTCAATGAACCATTAATGATTTACAAGTAGAGGGTATCATTCAACATCGAATAATTAGTGTACAGATTCTTCACTTAACAATACGTCTACACTATTCAACAGTACACTTTAAAATCTGTTGAAAATAGATAAAATTAATTGTCAGATCCATGCAAGTACTACATTCTACACAGGGCTAAAGAAATTATTTGCAATAAAATTGATAAATGATTCATAGGAACTAAGTTTTAACTGTTACTTTCAGTAATTTAAATTTGAGTCGAGGTCAGAACAGGTTCACAATGAAGATTAGATATTTCGTTGTAGTGAAAAATTAATTGATATTTGAGTTATCACACTTATGTCACGTTACAATAAAATATGTATATTCCATTATGCACACTGATGTTAGTCAGAAATGATATCCAGCTTACAGAAAGATCCTTAAGTATAACTTGATTAATCAATCATTTAGAAAAGATGAAGATCAAAACTGATCACAAAAGATGACTTGACTTCAGACAGAATAACATATGGGAATAGTCGTACATTCCTTTGCGAGTCAATAGAGATATAAATAATCAGAAATATAAGGATACGCTAGTATACATCATGATGTAAAGTGACTACATTGGATCTCTTCCAGTCATTCTACTTTATTTGTTAATGTGAATATGTTCACTAGGGTAAATAGGATAAACGAAACTTCAAGACACTAAGTACAATTAATCCTTTTTAAGAGTGAGAATGTTGTTGTGGATACCGTTTCATCAGATGTCATGTTGGATTAACCTTGATCAAATATTCTTCTGATGTCAAATACTTCTTAATGCTCACTTACTCAGCATAGTCTTAAACGCTTGAACTCGACTAATCTCTCCTAATAATGATAATAGTAATAATAATTCACTTTATTCTAAAAAGTTTCTAGTATGGTTTAGAATTCTCAGCATGATTCCTTATTCGCCAATCAACTTGTAAAGCCATAGGTTGTAACGATTTCAAAAACGCGCGAGAGTGCACAATACGACCAGATGACATAATTGAACAATTAAAACAGTATAGAAAGACATTTGATGGAATATTTTCCGTGATAAAAGGAGGTAACGAAAAGTTCAAGCAGGCCTCTTGAACAACCTCATGAGCAATACGCACGGCTAATCTTATACATGTGAAGTTTTTTAAGATAAAAGACAAGATAAAATCACTCACTAATGCTCAAATCAGTGGAACGGTTAAATGGTCCATTGTAAAGGATAGAAGGAATCAGATTTTATCAAAAAAACAAATTATTGTTATTTTTTCCCTTGAGTTCCTAGTGGAAAATAGGGCTTCAGTAGCATGCCTCAATTCCACTCTCTTCTCTGTAGTCTTTTCAAACTCGCTCCACGACTGACCACAAGCTTTCATTTCTTCCTCACATCATCTCCTCCATGTCACCCTCACCATGGACGTCCAACTCGTCATTTCCCATTTGGATTCCACTCAAGAGCCTCACCTAACACATGATGTCCTCAATCAGCCTTCTCAGTGTATGCCCAATCCAATCCAATCCATCTCCACTTTCTTCCACTGCATATTTGTTGGGTAATAGGTTGTTGGTTGGTTGGTTTGGTTCGTTGACAGCCAGCCAGAGTTCCTTGTTGCTCATTCTGATTATTCTGGCTATCTGATCTTCAATACTATTCAAAAGTGCAGTCCATATTTCTTGAGATAAACTCGCCTCATATTCACCAGTTATAGTTTCTCAAACTCCAACTATCTATTAGGCAGACGATGGTACAAAATTAATATCTCTGTCAAACTTTGATTAAAATTTATTTCCTTAGAAACAGGAGGACAAAATCTGTTACACATTATATTTAATTCCTTTGCATTCCAGGTCAATTTCACCTGAAGATATGGTGATTCCACGTGCTTCAGTTGGTGGTTTGCCAAGCGGTACCATTGGATTGCCACAAATTCCTGCTTCGTGAGTTTCACCATTTTGTAATTTTATATTCATACTGACATGCCAAACTATCAGTCGGCGGTTTACTGATCGCATAAATGAATGAAAATAATCATGTAAAAGAATATTAAATGATTTAGTTAAGTATGTTTATGGGAATTTTATTTCTTCCAAGGTAAGGTTCATCACGAACTGGTATGGAGTAGATAACCGCTGAAAACCTGGTAGCACTGGACAGGTATTCCTTCCCAGTGCATACCCATGAATCAGCCAAGTACCAAACGCATGACTTCTATGTACATCAGTTAACGCAGTAACTGTCCATCTATTGAGTTGGAGTACAATGATTCATAATTTCCTGGTTCTATGAAGTCGTGATGTAGCGTGACTATTCACCGATTTCTTCAGCTGGCATCCACTTCACTTCCAGCTGATTGATCTGACACATCAAAGCTTGTCGTTTGAACTTCTAGATATCGATTTGGAAGCAATCCATAGAGTACTGGAGGTTAACATTAATGGGGGATTTTATTCATTGTAGCTGATGTCACTCTGTGATGACCATCACTTTTAGATAAATAACTGTTCCAGTCATTTTATCTGTTTATTTTGTCAAACCACTGGTTTACAGATCACTACAATATTGGAAGTTCGTGTGTGTGATACTTCAGGTTATGATTACCATATAGGCTGATTGTGGGGACACTCACGTTATTAAAATGCCAAGACAAGTATTTATGATTTCTGACCACTTTTTATCTGTTCTCCCTAACAAATTGACTGTATATTTTCTCTACATGTATCTTAGAACAAGACATATAAGCGAACAATATTGTTTTCAATTAGATCCTCTTCAGGCTTGACTCTAATACAAACAACTTAATACATATAAAATTAAACCGATCATTTAAATTCGTCGGTTGGTGTTATAAATGATGGTGATAATAATACAAACAGTAATAATGATAAAAGTGATAATGTTGAATAAAGCACACGCAATATAGATGATAATGATGATATGAACCAAGCAAGCAGCATGAAAATGTAGACACTCCGATAATCAAAATGGGTCAAAAGCTTGTGAAAAAAATTATGTAATACTGAAGGACGAGATAAGTGCATAACCGTACTAGGAAGGAAGAAGAAGCGGTGAGACAAGGAATGGATCTCGATGGACACATGGAAGCTGATAGAGTAGGGAGAGGAGGACGGTGAGATAGAAGATATTTCAGTGCAGTTTACCACCAGCAACGGCAGAACTACAAGCGAACACATGCCCTCCTACAAAAGCAGAAGTCCTGAATGCCATAAAACTGCTGAAATTCGTGAAAGCAACAGGATCAGATGGAATCCCTCCAGAAGCACTGAGAACAGACTCAGGGACAACAGTGGACAGGCTCACACCACTATTGCAGAAGGTTTGGGAGGAAGGAATGGAAGGAATCTGCCGACTGAAAGAAGGGGTATCTTGTCAAACTCCTAAAGAAGGAAGACACCAGCCTTTGCAAGAACTGGCGCGGAATCATACTCCTGTCTACCCAAAGCAAGCAAATTACTAAGCTGCACCATTCTGGAGAGACTAAAGGATACGCTGGATTCAAAACTACGACAGGAACAGGCAGGCTTCAGGAAGTACAAATCATGTGCGGACCAAATTGCAACGCTTCATTACGCATTAGCATAGAACAAAGTATAGAATGGCAGTGAACTCTCTACCTCAACTTCATCTGCTTTGAAAAGGCCTTCAACAGCGTCGACCTAGAAGTAATTTGGCAGGCATCTGTTTCAACACTACGCTTTTATTGCCACAAACGTTTATCAATCTCATTCAACAGCAGCTATATGCTATGCTATATGATGCTACATGCCAAGTGGCTCACAATGGAAATCTCAGTGATGCCTTTGAAGTGGAGACAGGAGTGAGACAAGACAAGGCTGCCTACTATCACCCATGATCTTCCTGATTGTGGTCGACTGAACTGGATCATGCAGCTAACCGTGAGGAGCGAGAAGATGGGCGTACGCTGGACCGATGAAAAGACCCTAGAGGATTTCGATTTTTCCCATGATTTATGTCTAGTGTCGCACAAACTTGAAGATCTACAGGCAAAAACTAACAAGTTGACAGAAGAGATAAGGCAGAGAAGACGGAACTTCAAGTGGACATAAAGAAGACGGAGGTGATGATACCCAACCAACAACAGCACGAACAACAAGCACCAATCACCATGAACGGGAGAAACCTAAAGGAATTTTTCTCTTTCACCTACCTAGGCAGCGTAGCATCGTTTCAACTACTGGTGGTAGCGGCGGCACGGAAGAGGATCTCAAAGTAAGACAGGCTTTCAATAATCTGAAATCACTATGGAGATCTACTGCACTCAATACAAAGAACAAGATCAGGATGTTCAACACCAATGTCAAGCCAGTGATTCTGTATGGCTCAGAAACTTGGCGTGTCACAAACTACAGTCATAGATCATCAACAGCTACCTATGCTGGCTCGATACTGAAGATGGAGATCAGATAGCCAGAATAATCAGAATGAGCAACAAGGAACTCTGGCTGGCTGTCAACGAACCAACAACCAACCAACAACCTATTACCCAACAAATATGCAGTGGAAGAAAGTGGAGATGGATTGGATTGGATTGGGCATACACTGAGAAGGCTGATTGAGGACATCATGTGTTAGGTGAGGCTCTTGAGTGGAATCCAAATGGGAAATGACGAGTTGGACGTCCATGGTGAGGGTGACATGGAGGAGATGATGTGAGGAAGAAATGAAAGCTTGTGGTCAGTCGTGGAGCGAGTTTGAAAAGACTACAGAGAAGAGAGTGGAATTGAGGCATGCTACTGAAACCCTATTTTTCACTAGGAACCCAAAGGAAAAAATAATAATCGTAAATTAGCAGAGGAGCTAATTGGAAGCAATATTATTAGCTTATATGTCTTGTTGTGATTGAATATTTTCTGGTGCTACATTTTTATTGATCTCTGAATAGGAAATAGATTGTTACCTATCAGTAATGTCACCTGTTTTATGTCTTATATATGTATAAAGTGTTAATAAATGAATATTTTATTTTAAAGAAAATACTTCAAAATTTGAAATTTTGTTTCGATGTTGATTAAATAATTTGAAAGTCACTTGCATTACGGATCATCATCATTTGATCAATCATTGGAATCGTTGAGCGATGGATTACTGATTCACCCTAGTTGGAAACTCACCAGCAATACAAATCTTATGGGAATTGGATAAGAAGTCATGAGATGTAGAATCAACGGAATCTGTCATCAGGTTCATGTCCCCCCCCCCACTACCATTGACCCTAGATGATGGTTGCACTTAATCGCAAATTAACCAAAGTCTGAGTTTATGGATGACTGAATTTGAGCCAGACAGCAGAATGATAATAGAACCTCCTTAAAAGCTGTAGACCTGGGGCCGGATCCTCCGCAGCATTGTTAGTATGCATTGAAAAGGAGTCCCATATTACGACGAAACAGCTGCCTAAAGCTCCTGGTATTCCAATCGTTTCCCATTTAATATCAGTTCATGGTGCAAATTAATTTCAGTTCAGGATTTGTTTGACTTATAAATTGGTGTCAGGTAGTCGCCTGGTTAACTAGTTTACTAGTTACTAGCCGGTCCTAAGCCCGGGTATACAGGGAAGGTTGGGCATAGGGCTAGCAACCCTACCCCGTAAAACAAATCTAACCGCTAAACAAACTTCAAAGCACAAACAAAATATAAAAAATGAAAACAAACTTATTCCCCGCTGGAATCGGAGAGGCGAAATGACGCCAGTTGGTGAAAGCCTTCGGGAAGCCAATTGGCCGATGTGCCTTCTCTCGATGAAAGCGAAAGTAAACGTGGGGACATGGAATGTCCGCACGATGTTTGAACCCAGTAAGGCAGCCCAGATTGCAAAGGAGATGAGAAGGTATAACATCGAAGTGCTTGGGATTTGCGAAAGCAGATGGAATGGGAGTGGACTCTCCAAACTGTCAACTGGAGAATCAATAATCTACTCCGATAATGTCACCCAGACGCCAACCACGAGCACACTGAGGGAGTGGCTATCATGATGTCCTCAAGAGCATCGAAGGCTCTCATGCAGTGGGAACCAATCTCCTCCAGGATCATGACAGCAAGATTCAACTCAAAAGGAAGAAAGGTCACAATCATACAATGTTATGCACCTACAAATAATGCAGAGCAAGAGAAAAAGGAGGAATTCTACAGACAACTTCAATCAACACTGGACAAGACGTCAGTTGGCGATATCAAAATTCTAATGGGCGACATGAATGCCAAACTGGGAGGGGACAACACGGGAAGAGAACTAACCATGGGTCGAGAGGCGCTAGGTGAAATGAATGAGAATGGAGAATTGTTTGCAGAATTCTGTGCATTCAACGATTTGGTGATTGGAGGCAGTGTGTTCAGGCACAAAGATATCCACAAAGCGACATGGACTTCACCAGATGGACACACTAAAAATCAAATCGACGTTATCTCAATCTCAAGAAAATGGAGACGCAGTCTACTTAACACAAGGTCAAGAAGAGGACCAGATGTAGGTTCAGACCACTATCTAGTGCAAGGAACCTTCGAAATCAAGTTAAAAGCCTTCAAGGAAGCTGGTGATAGACCTCAATTCAAGTACAACACTCGGAAACTGAAGGATGAAACTGCAAAGGAGAACTTCAAGGCAGCCATCAAGACAAAATGGGAGACATCGAGGAACATCCCTGAAGAAACCTGTGTGGAAGAACACTGGAAGTCTTTGAAAGCTATGTGGAAAGAAACCTGCACATCAGTATTAGGAAGGAAGAAGAAAGAAGATAAGGAATGGATCTCGACGGATACCTGGAAGCTGGTAGAGGAGGGAGAGGAGGATGGTGAAGCAGAAGATAAACCAGTGCAAGGATGCTCAACGACAAGAGGAACTGAGCACAATGTATAAAACACTACACTTGACAAAGAAGTGAAGAAGAGTGCACGCAAAGACAAAAGACACTTCTACGAAACACTGGCAAGTGAAGCAGAACAGGCTGCAGGTAAGAGAGACCTGACGACATTGTATCAAATAACCAGGTTGCTATCAGGGAAGAGACCAACACAGATGAAACCAATAAAAGATGAAGAAGGAAATTTAATTACAAAAGAAGAGAAACAGAGGAAACGATGGGCCGACCACTTCAAGAAGCTCTTGAATCGACCACCACCACCACCTGCACTTCGTCCAGAAATACCACCTGCAGCCGCTGAATTACAAGTGAACATAAATCCCCCAACGAAAATGGAAGTCCTGAACGCCATAAAGCTACTGAAATGCGGGAATGCAGCAGGACCAGACGGGATCCCGCCAGAAGCACTGAGAACAGATGCAGAGACAACAGCGGACATGCTCACACCACTATTGCAGAAGGTGTGGAAGGAAGAGAAGGTACCTGACGATTGGAAGAAGGGTTACCTTGTCAAACTGCCGAAGAAGGGAGACCTCAGTGCTTGCAAGAACTGGCGCGGAATCACTCTCCTGTCCACCCCAAGTAAAATATTAAGCCGCATCATCCTAGAGAGGCTTAAAGACGCACTGGATTCAAAACTACGACCGGAACAGGCAGGCAGGCTTCAGGAAGTACAAATCATGTGCAGACCAAATTGCAACGCTTCGCATCATCATAGAACAGAGCATAGAATGGCAATCAGCTGTCTACCTCAACTTCATCGACTTTGAGAAGGCCTTTGACAGCGTCGACCGAGAAGTAATTTGGAAACTGCTTCAATACTACGGAGTACCGCAAACCTTTATCCACCTCATTCAACAACTATATGAAGATGCCACATGCCAAGTAATCCACAATGGGAAGCTCAGTGATGCTTTTGAAGTGAAGACAGGAGTGAAACAAGGTTGCCTACTATCCCCAATGATATTCCTTATTGTGGTCAACTGGACTGGATCATGCAGCAAACAGTAGGCAGGGAGAAGAGGGGGATCCCCTGGACGACGGAAAAGAACCTAGAACACTTGGATTTCGCCGATGACTTGTGCCTGATGTCACATAAACTTGAAGATCTGCAGGCAAAAACTAACAAGCTGATAGAAGAGGCAGCGAAGACGGGACTTCAGGTGAATATAGAGAAGACAGAAGTGATGAAGATACCGCACCACCACCATCAACAACAACAACAACAACAAACTCCAATCACCGTCAACGGGAGAAACTTGAAGGAAGTAACCTCCTTCACTTATCTAGGAAGCACTGTTTCAACTACAGGCGGGACGGACGAGGATGTCAAAGTCAGAATCGAAAAAGCAAGACAGGCGTTCATTAGCCTGAAACCAATGTGGAGATCTTCTGCACTCGGCATGTGGAACAACATCCCCATTTTCAACACCAACTTCAGTCAAGTCAGTGCTTCAATGTATTGGTTCAGAGACTTGGCGCGTTACGAAAGGGATTTCCAATAAACTACAGACATTCATCAACAACTGCTTACGCTCGCTACTGAAGATCAGATGGCCAGAAAAAATAAGCAACAAGGAACTCTGGGAACGAACCAACCAAGAAGCTATCGCTCAACAAATATGCAGGAGGAAGTGGAGATGGATTGGGCATACACTGAGAAGGCCGACTGAGGACATCACGCGTCAGGCCAGGTACTAGAGTGGAATCCCCATGGGAAACGACGAGTTGGACGTCCGAGGGTGACATGGAGGAGGTCGTGCGAGGAGGAAATGAGAGCTTGTGGGCTGTCGTGGGACCAGGTTCAAAAGATCTCAGAGAACAGAGGTCACTGGAGGCGTGCTACTGAAGCCCTATGTTCCACTAGGAACCCAAGGGAATAATAATAATAATAATAGTCATATTTAACAGGTATTACGTCATAGCAAATGGATAATGGTGGAATTTGTCCATCACTTCACTTACTTAAGGGACCGCATCAGTTCAAATGGGTTGGTTGCTGACGAAATCTCAGCCTGGATACACAAGGCCGCTTCCTCATTTGCTAAATTGCATCATCTGAGGTCCTGACTGGAGAGATATTCAACTATCTACCAAATTATGGGTATTCTGCGTTGCATTTTATTCTTTCCTGTTATACGGCAGTGAGACATGGCCACTAAAGCAGAAGACGTGAAGCGATTACACAGTTTTGATGACACATACCTCTGTAGCAGTGGTCGCGTTTTGCGGAATCACCGTGTGAGCAATGTTGAGGTCAGGCGTTGGGTACTTGTTAAAACTGGCAAGTTGGTTGACAAAGTTGTCAACCTTCATCGACTGGGGTGGCTTGGCCGAGTATGCCGGGCTACCACCTAACCGAATGTAAACATGCGAGGGGAACCTGGATTAGGCAGAAAGAGTGTTCAGGGTGACGGGAACAAGACACGGCTTCAGTTGACGAAGTCTCTTACTGTTGGTCCGATTCGTATAGAAAGATGTAGACTGTCTGGTTGGGGTATCTAAGACGAAAGGGATCAGTAATTGAGGACTGTTGGTGACATGGTTGAAAATAGGTCACAATGGTGCAGATGTATTCACCCTTCAACATCTTCAAGATCATTATTTGCACCAACTGTTATGTTCAGACTGTTTATTCTGTCATACTACTTTATCTTCTTTGACATCACTCCTTTTCAATCCATTTGTTCTTTGTGTACTACTATGAAGTGTGGTGAGTTGAACCCATGCACTTGTATGGGAGGTTTTACGTTGAATCTGCCTGTCTTTCATTATTACCGAATACAAATAAAATGAGGCATTATCTGCTTTATGTTGATTAAGTTTGTTCAAAAAAATCATGTTACGTAAACCTAAAGTGATATGATGCGTTCCTCAAATACCTTCATCACTGTTTATCATATAAGTAAACTGAATCAGTGAGATGTAAGTCTCATCCACTGTTTGTTTCAGTAAAATAAGATATCACTGTGGTGTGTGCTACACATGCATGTGGGGAAATCAAGTGAACCTATCTCTTAATCAGTAGACGTCCTGAAGCAGGAAAAGGATAACATACGAAGGAAATAGAAAGAACATTGAAGAAGCAATAAAAACTGAAGATCAAGTCATACGGAATGCAGAGTTCAGAAGCTAGTTGCGTGAACTGTACTTAATGTAAGGTGACCATATTTTACCTAAACTCTGCATACTTTCTACGGCAGTAGTATCGCCCTGTGTAAGTTAAGCAGAGTGATTTAAACTTTAAATTTTATTAAGGAAACATGAGTTTGTACAAACTGTTTAGCGGTGTAATGTATACAATATGCAGCCTCTGTGATGCTCCCCCAGTGTGTAATTGTAAAAATAGGATATAAGCTTGTTATAATGATTGAATCGTTAGGTTGTATCATTGATGGGCTGGAATCTATTGAACACTTCAGTTTCTTCAAAGATGAAAGTTTTACCAATCCTTAAAGGTAACAACAATTGATCCTACCTTGTCTTTAATTACTCATGTAATCTTATTGCACAATTAGAGAAGTGGGTTTCTGTTAGCATGAAATGCTGCAGTCTATAACACTACTTTCATTTCAGTTAAAGAATGACAACTCGACATAATCAAATGCCAGTTTTAGTCTGAGAAACTGATACCAAACCCAGCATATATCACCTAAAAATTCAGATCATTACAAACCAGTTGCTGCGTAACAACAAAAGCCTACAGCTGATAATCTATCATATTATTCACTAACCATCTCTGTTTGCTTTGCCGGAGGCATCATGGTTTTCAGAAATGACCAGCAATTAACTCACTAAACATGTAACTTTTAGACTATAAGTTTTTCGGAATTACTAGATAAGTAATTGGATAAGAGAAAACCGAAATATCGTTCAGCATTAATCGCTACCAAGTTACTATTCAATCGAGATTTGAGCCATAGATCATGAGTTCAAATGTTTTTGTAACTGAGATATTTTACTGACTGTTGCTAGACCACTTCAGTCTTGTAAAATTTTAATCAAGTAAATTTTAAAAGGATAGATAAGTAGTGAAAAATCTCCATTTGTTCATTGAAAAACAAAAGGTCACAGCGAAGATAAGTAGCTTTTCGATGACACATTTTCATAGCTATACACTTGTAAATGCATAATTAAAATGACAGAGTATTCCAGAAAAATCTCCGGTCAATAGTCAAACTTAAACGACAGATTTATAAGGGGAATGACGTGTTATTACGTAAAACAAGAAATAGTCTCAAAGTGTTCATAAAACGCATTGAAAGACAAAATTTGGTTACCGCCAAAGCTTCAGCTATACATAAGTTTCTAATCCTTGCCCTTTTAAACAGTTTGTCCGAATACTGTAAAGAACTTTAAATAAGGTTTCCAGCAGAACTAAATGTCTAGAATCAACAGGTTCTTCAGTGGCAGAGCTGAGTACGGCTTTATGCTCATCCTTTAGCAACTAGAGTGGATAATGTTTGCTGGCTCTTTTCACAAGTTAGCATATAGTACTGCTGATGTACTCAGCTCCTAGGAGAAAGTGCACCTGTAGAAGTACAGCCGTGAAAACGAATAGTCGAAAAGACTATATAAACTCAAAATATTAGAAACGAATTGAAATGCACTTATACAATGAATGAGATTAGTCGAAGTAGCTACTTCATAGCACGGATTTTGACGGGTAGATTTCAGGAAGGGTAAACACTTATCACCTTCACAAAGAATATAGAAAATGAAACGGTAATTAGTTACATTTCCCCTAAATCGTATTTTTCCCAAACAACAAGTTGGAACGAAGTTAATTGTCTTCTGAAAAATTCATGGAATGCATAGTAAACTGTAATAGCAAGAAACGGTTGACTAGATTGTTACTTGAGAAAAATTGAAAACATTCTATCCATAGACAGTGATCAACCACCTGAATGTTAGTCGAAATTCTTATGGATATTGTACAGAAGACAATAACATACAAAATCAGATTTGAAAACGATTATTTCATTTCGATTTCCAGACCAGTTGCAGCAGGTATGGTAATGCCCCCTGCTGTCATCGGAAGTAACTATGTTGGAAGTCCACAACAATTCCCTACAACGTGAGTTATGCTTCATTGATTGTGTTTTCACATGTTAAGACAGTGTAGACACTGACTCTGTTTTTCATAGAGTTGTTTCGATTCTAACATATTTGTTGACCAGTGTTTGTATTACTTTAAATGTATCTGTTACTCTGACTCGATGGAAGTGTGAAACGGTTTATAACAAGTCTGGATGGCTTAAGATGATGAACGTATTCGTTTTTCATTTGCAGTTATTGCCTAACCAGATGTGCTGGTGACATTCATCTACATCCTTGTGACTGAGAAATCATAGTGTAGGGTTTACGGGGAGACTGTTATAATAGTGATTTTCAGCTCTGTCAGCATGTATTAGTGTGTGAGTGTGTTTGCCTGTTTATGAGCTTAGACGAGTAGCCATCCGTCATCAACTCTTCATATCACATTTCTGAATATTGAAACAGTTAAAAGCAATTCTGTTTATGCAGTTGAATATCTCAATTTCTTATTAGTAGTGATGAATAGGTCAATGGATGAGTCACACTTATCTGAGGTTATGAATTTGGTAATCGTTGGTGCTCAGTTTGGCTGTCCAAGGTAGTGACTGACACTGAAAAGAGGAAATAAGGTATGGTAGCACAGTTAGTAGCTGAAAGTAATCGCGGTTGAACTGTAACCCAAAAAAAATACTCAAATCTTTGTGGTATTTTTCACTGTCCAGTGTTAGTGTCACAACAAATAAACTCCTTTCTATAACGGGCATCCAGATGATGGCTGAATTAATGATTTTCGAAGGACAGTTCCATAGAATATGTGAGCACTTCTAAAAATAGAAGCAATGAAGAAATCCGTTTCTCAGGATTTAATCACGATAGATGTACTCCTAACGAATGCCTCCAACTGTCTGTTGTCCGTCTAAGTGAATTAAATTTTTGAGTATTTTAACTTGTTGGCCACATTGAAAGGTGATCAGTGGAGTCTGGTCTGCACTTAGGGCTAAGCGACATAAAGTCTTTGGTCTGCAGTGACCAACAAATGGATGTGTTGGACTCAATAATATGGTTCGAGATTTACCGTACCTTTTGGAACCACGCAACATCCTTTCAAGGTAGATAAATAGTTTAAAAAAAATCAGGTTGAAAACCAAATCGATTGGAAAGAAAACTAAGATAAACACGAATAGATGGCTGTCAATGAAGGTTTGTTGATCTCTTAGCTACGAATAATAATTCCATGAACCTAAAAATAAGCACCTGAATACGCTGAATGAAACAGTAAGAAAGAGAGAAAATTTTGAAGCACATACAGTAGCGAACAATCCTTCAATAAGTGAGACTTCAAGTTTAATGAATTCCAGTTCAGCAAAACTGCAATGAGAAATAGTTGAAAATTGCCCAAAAGTGAATGATTTCGAATTCTAACTTCATACTTAGATAAAAACCATGTCTGCGAACAAGATAGAGATGAAAATGATAAAATTGAGAAAAACTGTAAAATACAAAGTTTGTCATGAAAACCTTAAAACCTCACCAGTGAAAACTCATCCCTATCATACATAGGCTAATGCAATGAAAAATATTTGACCTCCTTTCTTATAGAACTTATCAACCATCAGGAATCGGAATGCCTACCGCGCCTATAGCAGGTATCATGGGTAGTGGATTGACTGGTGGCCTTTCACAAATTCCTGCATCGTGAGTTATTCATTCTCCTATCCATTTCACATTAATATTTACACATTTATCCTGAAATACAATGAACATATACACAAAATTCACCATCCTCAGTTTTCCGATAGCATACTTAAAATTATTAGAAATATCATTCAGTGATTTCAGTGGGTTCATACGTCATAAGGTAGGTTTCATCATGAACTAACACCAAATTGAGGACCATTGAGGAATGAAAAGAGCTACAGAGTTGTTTCATCCTAATGTGTGAATTCTCGTCAATGCTAACTCATAACCGAAATAGAAATATTTTGTAGGTGGATGCACATTGTTAAGAAGAAAATAAACTATGTATCGTCAAACGTGTATCACTTTTGACTACAATGTATAAATCGGTTTTGTGAATACTAATTACATATCATGAAATAACCCATCCAATGAGAAATATTTGACCTCCTTTCTTATAGACCTTATCAACCATCAGGAATGGGAATGCCTACCGCGCCTGTAGCAGGTATCACGGGTAGTGGATTGACTGGTGGCCTTTCACAAATTCCTGCATCGTGAGTTATTCATTCTCCATCCATTTCACACTGATATTTACATATTTATCTCTACACATATTGTGCATATTTTGAATAGAGTGAGATGTGACTGTGAATTTGATGATTTGGTTTTACTTTTCAGACCGTTGGCATCGGGTATGGTGATGCCTCCTGCTGCCGTTGGAAGTAAATACGTTGCAAATCCTTCACAATTGAGGACAGCGTGAGTTATGCTTCATTGATAATATTTTCATTTGTGAAGAATATATCAACTCTCTTTCATTTTCTACCCAGTTTCCTCTGCCCACACGGTTTCGAGCTTTTTTTAATTAGTTGCAATGAGTTTGTTTCTTTGACTTAATGGAATTGTGAAGAAGCTTTTGGTGAATTTCGAATACTTGATTTGTAGAGGGATTCATTTTCCACTTTCAGTCATCCCCAGTTATGCTAGTGATATTTTCCCAAGTTTCCAAGGCTAAAGGATCATCATGTAATGTTTTAAAGTATACCATCTATAGTAATACTTAACTCTTTTAAAATGTTTCGGCGTATGTGAGTTTTGATGAGTGACTGTCTAGTAGGTGCTGCTAATTCCATATTTTTTGAATGTTAAAAAGATCGGAAGGAATCCTTGTTATGCAGTTGAATAACCGAGTTTCTTATTGTTGGTGAATAGGTCACTGGATGAGTTAGAAATGCTTGAGGTGAAGTTATTAATAGCAGTTTTGTTATTTGGTTTTGCCAAGTATTAATGACAACCTCGCCTGGTTAACTAGTTTACTAGTTACTAGCCGGTCCTAAGCCCGGGTATACAGGGAAGGTTGGGCATAGGGCTAGCAACCCTACCCCGTAAAACAAATCTAACCGCTAAACAAACTTCAAAGCACAAACAAAATATAAAAAATGAAAACAAACTTATTCCCCGCTGGAATCGGAGAGGCGAAATGACGCCAGTTGGTGAAAGCCTTCGGGAAGCCAATTGGCCGATGTGCCTTCTCTCGATGAAAGCGAAAGTAAACGTGGGGACATGGAATGTCCGCACGATGTTTGAACCCAGTAAGGCAGCCCAGATTGCAAAGGAGATGAGAAGGTATAACATCGAAGTGCTTGGGATTTGCGAAAGCAGATGGAATGGGAGTGGACTCTCCAAACTGTCAACTGGAGAATCAATAATCTACTCCGGTCACCCAGACGCCAACCACGAGCACACTGAGGGAGTGGCTATCATGATGTCCTCAAGAGCATCGAAGGCTCTCATGCAGTGGGAACCAATCTCCTCCAGGATCATGACAGCAAGATTCAACTCAAAAGGAAGAAAGGTCACAATCATACAATGTTATGCACCTACAAATAATGCAGAGCAAGAGAAAAAGGAGGAATTCTACAGACAACTTCAATCAACACTGGACAAGACGTCAGTTGGCGATATCAAAATTCTAATGGGCGACATGAATGCCAAACTGGGAGGGGACAACACGGGAAGAGAACTAACCATGGGTCGAGAGGCGCTAGGTGAAATGAATGAGAATGGAGAATTGTTTGCAGAATTCTGTGCATTCAACGATTTGGTGATTGGAGGCAGTGTGTTCAGGCACAAAGATATCCACAAAGCGACATGGACTTCACCAGATGGACACACTAAAAATCAAATCGACGTTATCTCAATCTCAAGAAAATGGAGACGCAGTCTACTTAACACAAGGTCAAGAAGAGGACCAGATGTAGGTTCAGACCACTATCTAGTGCAAGGAACCTTCGAAATCAAGTTAAAAGCCTTCAAGGAAGCTGGTGATAGACCTCAATTCAAGTACAACACTCGGAAACTGAAGGATGAAACTGCAAAGGAGAACTTCAAGGCAGCCATCAAGACAAAATGGGAGACATCGAGGAACATCCCTGAAGAAACCTGTGTGGAAGAACACTGGAAGTCTTTGAAAGCTATGTGGAAAGAAACCTGCACATCAGTATTAGGAAGGAAGAAGAAAGAAGATAAGGAATGGATCTCGACGGATACCTGGAAGCTGGTAGAGGAGAGGAGGATGGTGAAGCAGAAGATAAACCAGTGCAAGGATGCTCAACGACAAGAGGAACTGAGCACAATGTATAAAAACACTTGACAAAGAAGTGAAGAAGAGTGCACGCAAAGACAAAAGACACTTCTACGAAACACTGGCAAGTGAAGCAGAACAGGCTGCAGGTAAGAGAGACCTGACGACATTGTATCAAATAACCAGGTTGCTATCAGGGAAGAGACCAACACAGATGAAACCAATAAAAGATGAAGAAGGAAATTTAATTACAAAAGAAGAGAAACAGAGGAAACGATGGGCCGACCACTTCAAGAAGCTCTTGAATCGACCACCACCTGCACTTCGTCCAGAAATACCACCTGCAGCCGCTGAATTACAAGTGAACATAAATCCCCCAACGAAAATGGAAGTCCTGAACGCCATAAAGCTACTGAAATGCGGGAATGCAGCAGGACCAGACGGGATCCCGCCAGAAGCACTGAGAACAGATGCAGAGACAACAGCGGACATGCTCACACCACTATTGCAGAAGGTGTGGAAGGAAGAGAAGGTACCTGACGATTGGAAGAAGGGTTACCTTGTCAAACTGCCGAAGAAGGGAGACCTCAGTGCTTGCAAGAACTGGCGCGGAATCACTCTCCTGTCCACCCCAAGTAAAATATTAAGCCGCATCATCCTAGAGAGGCTTAAAGACGCACTGGATTCAAAACTACGACCGGAACAGGCAGGCTTCAGGAAGTACAAATCATGTGCAGACCAAATTGCAACGCTTCGCATCATCATAGAACAGAGCATAGAATGGCAATCAGCTGTCTACCTCAACTTCATCGACTTTGAGAAGGCCTTTGACAGCGTCGACCGAGAAGTAATTTGGAAACTGCTTCAATACTACGGAGTACCGCAAACCTTTATCCACCTCATTCAACAACTATATGAAGATGCCACATGCCAAGTAATCCACAATGGGAAGCTCAGTGATGCCTTTGAAGTGAAGACAGGAGTGAAACAAGGTTGCCTACTATCCCCAATGATATTCCTTATTGTGGTGGACTGGATCATGCAGCAAACAGTAGGCAGGGAGAAGAGGGGGATACCCTGGACGACGGAAAAGAACCTAGAACACTTGGATTTCGCCGATGACTTGTGCCTGATGTCACATAAACTTGAAGATCTGCAGGCAAAAACTAACAAGCTGATAGAAGAGGCAGCGAAGACGGGACTTCAGGTGAATATAGAGAAGACAGAAGTGATGAAGATACCGCACCACCACCATCAACAACAACAACAACAACAAACTCCAATCACCGTCAACGGGAGAAACTTAAAGGAAGTAACCTCCTTCACTTATCTAGGAAGCACTGTTTCAACTACAGGCGGGACGGACGAGGATGTCAAAGTCAGAATCGGAAAAGCAAGACAGGCGTTCATTAGCCTGAAACCAATGTGGAGATCTTCTGCACTCGGCATGTGGAACAACATCCCCATTTTCAACACCAACGTCAAGTCAGTGCTTCATGTATGGTTCAGAGACTTGGCGCGTTACGAAAGGGATTTCCAATAAACTACAGACATTCATCAACAACTGCTTACGCTCGCTACTGAAGATCAGATGGCCAGAAAAAATAAGCAACAAGGAACTCTGGGAACGAACCAACCAAGAAGCTATCGCTCAACAAATATGCAGGAGGAAGTGGAGATGGATTGGGCATACACTGAGAAGGCCGACTGAGGACATCACGCGTCAGGCCAGGTACTAGAGTGGAATCCCCATGGGAAACGACGAGTTGGACGTCCAAGGGTGACATGGAGGAGGTCGTGCGAGGAGGAAATGAGAGCTTCTGGGCTGCTGTGGGACCAGGTTCAAAAGATCTCAGAGAACAGAGGTCAATGGAGGCGTGCTACTGAAGCCCTATGTTCCACTAGGAACCCAAGGGACTAATAATAATAATAATAAGTATTAATGACGTTGTAACAGACAAACAAGGTATAATGACACAGTTTGCTACTGAAAGTAATCACTATTGTGAAATTCTACTTCTGAAGTAGTCTTGAATTCCGAAGCTTCCGCAAAATTTCGTGTGTATGCAATGTTTGGATGCAAAGAATTCAAACTTATTTTTATTTCAGACCATTGTACGATTTTAGAATTCATAACTTCTGTGACGTTTTTATTAAGTCTTTGTACAGTTCAACAGGGAATAAAAAAACAGATGATATGCAGGGCTGACAGTTACAGGATATGTATCCTCCAAGGATTGTATTTTTTCGAGATGTCACTTAACTAAGCGTTGTGGTACTAGATTAGAGAAATCTTTCTCGAAATTATATCATTGCTATGTCAAAAAACATCAGTTTAAACGTGTTATTACCAGAATGGTCTAAATCAGGTTTAGATCATAGAGTAATTCTAGAATGCTGGGATTTTCAGCCATAACTGATTGTTTGAAATTGAATGTATTAGGAGACAGTGATTACGCGTTTCTATGTTTCACTGTGTTCATGATCGATACTGTAGGGAGTGAACTCTTCAGCATTTTCATTTCATTATTATTCCTGTGTAGTTATAGAGGTGAATGACAACGGATAGTGCAAATGGAGGTGATGTATTGAAGTCAGTGGCTTTACTATATTGTACTCCTTAGATAAAATGACACCGTGATTTATAATTTTTTTCTGGAAGTAGGTCTAGTTGTAATGACATGATATCACGTCAGACAGAGGAAACAACAGTCTACTGGTAAAGACTCCATAGTCAGAATTCAGGATGTGGGGTTGCCCTCAGTGTTGTACAACAGCATAGATTTACACGTATTACTTTCTAGAATTTGTCCACAACAAATGATGCACCTCTTCACGGTCAGCGAATCGTCTTCACTTAGCAGATATCTGACCTAATATCTTGACTACAAGCAATGTCTGTTGACGTGATCTGAATGATAATGCTGCCAGATAGTGATGATGTAACATTCTAAGTTCCTGACCATTGATTAAAACGTAAAAATATCAATTGTGAATACTGGTCTCATATCATAAAACACTTCACGCGGTGATAAATAAGTAACTTCCTTTCTTCTAGACCTTATCAACCATCAGGAATCGGAATGCCTACCGCGCCTATAGCAGGTATCATGGGTAGTGGATTGACTGGTGGCCTTTCACAAATTCCTGCATCGTGAGTTATTCATTCTCCATCCATTTCACATTAATATTTACACATTTATCCTGAAATACAATGAACATATACACAAAATTCACCATCCTCAGTTTTCCGATAGCATACTTAAAATTATTAGAAATATCATTCAGTGATTTCAGTGGGTTCATACGTCATAAGGTAGGTTTCATCATGAACTAACACCAAATTGAGGACCATTGAGGAATGAAAAGAGCTACAGAGTTGTTTCATCCTAATGTGTGAATTCTCGTCAATGCTAACTCATAACCGAAATAGAAATATTTTGTAGGTGGATGCACATTGTTAAGAAGAAAATAAACTATGTATCGTCAAACGTGTATCACTTTTGACTACAATGTATAAATCGGTTTTGTGAATACTAATTACATATCATGAAATAACCCATCCAATGAGAAATATTTGACCTCCTTTCTTATAGACCTTATCAACCATCAGGAATGGGAATGCCTACCGCGCCTGTAGCAGGTATCACGGGTAGTGGATTGACTGGTGGCCTTTCACAAATTCCTGCATCGTGAGTGATTCATTTTCCATTCATTTTTCCCTGTTAGTTAAATATTCACTGTAGGATATCTTGCGTTTATTTTCATGTGCTTTATTCTAGGGTATATAATTCTGTGTACAGTTCGATATTTCGAGTGACTTACAGCCTATATAATTATTATTTAACACTTTGATGTGAGTAGCAGATTATGATTCTCTGCTTCAGTACACAACTTCTGTGTGACGTCTTTTGTTTTTTTAACTCTCGATACTGTTTTCATTGGTTTTCGTGTTTCCTGGTTGGTGACATGTTTACATTTACTGAAACATACGAGTGTTTCATCACAGGAACCTTTTAAATTTATGAAAATAAAGCTTCACTACAATAATTGAATTTTTGAAGTCCTCAAATATGTGTTCACATCTTGAATTCAGTGAAAATATACCTGGTGTTATCAGGTGTTTAGTCATCTTTATTTTATCAGATGGAACCATGGAAATCATGCCTGTTTAGACTTCTGTCTGCATTCAGTTTCTATCCAACTGCCTGAAAACATGGTTGGTTATACATCCCAATGCTTTGTTAGTAATCTCTGCCTGTGTTATAAGCGCTGACTGCAGTTCACATGAAATGAAATTGAATATGGAGGTTTGTGAGGATTTATTGATTGACTCCAGTCATGAATCGATATCATTTGGAGAACTACTGGAAACCTAGGACCATAACACAACTGTTTTATTCTAGTAAAGGGACTCCTCAGTAGTGCGCACTCATGACTTCACACCACCAGGTTCCGTCGTCAGCATGTTACTCTTAAGCCACTGGGTTGTCATCAAGTAGTCCACATTTTCTAATTCTGTTCACTATGAATATTAAGCTGAAACTAAAAGCAGTCGTACTGAAAATAGTTTAACCCCCCTCCTACTGAAAGCCAGAAGTCTGCATGTTTTTCAATCAGTGGATAGCAATGTGATTTGAATTAAAGAGACACTAATCAGGGGAGAAGACATTTTCAGATGTTTATCATAACTGTACAGTTATACGGTATTTTAAAGATCTGATCAATTGTGTCAGCAAGGGTTGAAGGCTACTTCAGTGTGAAAATAGCAGGGTAAAAATACAAAGGCATCTAAGTGGTAATTTTGAAGTTTCAGTCGAGTGAACATATAGGCTGGTACAGCTGGTCTGAGATAATCATCTTTTTCTAACCAACATAAATTTTAAATAACAAGATAGGCGTTATCCAACTTCCCGAAATACCTCAACTTATGGATACTGTAAGAACATGTTGCTATAAGCGATCGCTAAATGTGGTCAGTTTCGGATTAATTGTCCTTCTAGAATACATTCCTGTATAATAATGGAAGACGGTTTTGAGATCACCTTAAAGATAAGTATATAAGGCTCTTTTAGAAAAAGAAATTGCAACACATATAGTCGAATAAGATAACACTAAGGATGCTGAATGGACCTGGTATCATTTTCAGTTTTCTAAAGAAACTGTAGAGGTGATTTGTAACTGCCCATCAGAAAGAAGTTAGAATTGATTTATACATTTCTGCAGTCTTTGAATACGACTGTTAGCGAAAATTACACAGATATAGCATGACAAAATTCAGTGCATTGACTATAAACATTGATTGAAAGCGAAGAATTAAGTGGTAGAGTAGGTATCGGTAACAGGTATTACCAGAAAGGTATTGGGATCGGGAAGCTAGTTTGAAATAGTCAGTATTTTCTCGAAAAATGTAGGGTAAAGTAGTTGAACATCTTGATCATCTTATGTACTTAGGAAATCATGTTAGCCTTGTTGCAGAAGTGAATGGTGAAATCTGTGTATCGACAAAAAATTTTCAATTAACGTTTTCCAAACTACACCATTTTTAGTTGCATCTGGATATATTAGAGGCATGAGAATCCTCAAGTGCTGATCTCAACTCATAGAGCCACCACGTTAACAACGTAATGATTATACATACATTCTGAGTTAAGAATGGTAAGGTTATCTATCAGTTTGTGGATTTTTATCTATGGGTGCAATATTGTCATACATTGTGCATTGTGGGACGCACAATTTTAACTTATTTGGAGATGGAAAGGTTAGTGAAGATTAAGGATTGATCAGATCAAGATATGACGCCGGATATTAAAGCTTCTTCCTGTTAGTTTCAGGTTAGATATTTTCAGGTTAAATTTCACAAGGAGACAGAAGTTGACGGCTGAAGACTTTATTTGATATGGTTAAAAATCAGTCAGTATGGTAAGGAATCATTCACACACCTCTCTCCACTCTGCCCATTGTTTCACATGTGATTGGTTGGAGCAAATATTGTTCTTATTGTTTTCTAGCTGTCCATAGTTATTGTTCGTATAATCTCGACTTCTTTTTTTACCTTCCTGTTAATCTGTTTCCTGATGCTCTGGTGTGATTTGTGGCAACCTGAAATGACGAGTTGGGTGTGCATGGCGAAGGTGACATGGAGGAGATTATGTGAGAAAGAAATAAGAGCTTGTGGGCAGTCGTGGAACGTGGTTAAAAAGACTGCAGAGAAGAGAGTGGAATGTAAGCAAGCTACTGAAGCTTTACATTCCACTAGGAAACCAAAAGGAAAAATAAAAAGTATAAATGTTAACATTTCAGTAAATGACAGTCAGATGAATATAATATTCATCTGGATGTCAAAATAACTCAGATTTTCTTCACATTGTTGTTGTAAAAGATAGCTTAAGATAACATTCAAAAAAGATCCTACTTCATATTTTACTGTTGAAATTCACTGAATTCGGTTAAAACTAGCAATAATGTGTGATTAAGTACATCAACCCACTATGACCGGCAGTACTACCTAGCATTCTACGTGCGATAAAAATGAAACGCGCAAACAAAATCCACTCTAAAACAAATCAGAACTTGATTCACTAAGTCCCTTTAATAAATTTCCAAAATGCTATTGGAAAGCGAAGATTATCTCAAAAATGTGATCCATTTGCGCAATACATTTCGAACAATCTGATCATACATCTACTTGTCAAGTCAATTTATAAATGAAAATCAAAAGGTCAAATATAGTGAATATGAAAAGGTTGTGACACTAGTCTTGGTAATATAATCACATAAGGATTACCAAGGTAAATTAAGTGAAACAACAAACTGTTCTTGTATGCACAGCTGGGGCTTAAGTTTACGAATGGTTAACACTTTGGCAAACTTCAAATGCCCCCCTGATTATTCCTGCATAATATCTTGAAGGCTGTTTTCGTATTAACCTTCTGATTCATTTCAATGATATGTTTTGCTATAGATGACGATAGATGTCTGTCACCTACACCTATCAATGTTTGTGTGTTGAATTACTTTTCAAGCCCACTTGGGTATGTGTTCACCCACTCTAGTCTGCATTGAACGATTACTCCTCCCTATGTATATGTGCCCGCACATACATGTAAATTGGTAAACACAGTGGGATGTGACGTTATCATTTATGTGAAGGCTGTCTGTGAAGGTCACTGATCCACGATTTCAATAACTTTTCTTTAGCTCCCTCCTTCGTTTCAATCATAACTAAAGTACAAAAATTGATAAATTTGATATGAAAAACTAGAGAGATGCCAGACATCACATAAGAAACAGATACATGAAGTTCAGTTAATCGGCATAAATTCTCGCTGCAACTATTAATATGAGAACTCGTAAGACGAATAAGATTTGAGACATTAGGATGTAGTTTTGAACATCATAAAGACTTATCGAATGGTCTTAGGAATGTGTGATTATATCTGCATGATTTCTAAAATCCCAGTTTCACTTATTCAGATGCAGTTTTGCAGTTCAAGTCCCTGAAAAACTTACAGAAGAATCCTGATGTTATAATTCTTAAGCCTGACAAAAGATCAGGTGTTGTGTTGATGGACAAAGTAGACTACAAAAATAAAATGTCGCCTATTCTTTGTGATGAAAGTAAATTCTTGGCAGATGCTCTGTCAGAGGATATAAGAAAATTAGAAAGAAAAGTAACAACTAGTCTAGTTAAACTCCTTAATATGGATGTTATTGCTAAAGTGGAGTTCAACTCCTTAAAACTGATTGGATCTAATTTTCCAAATCTATATGGACTTTCAAAAATTCACAAAATTAATAATCCACTACGCCCAATATTGTCAATGTGTCAGTCTCCCACACACAAATCGGTGAGATGCTTAGCCAAATTACTGAACCCGATTCGTAATGGTTTATATAAGTATTCACTGAAAGATACGTTTAGAACTTGTTGATTGTCTGACTGATTTGAACACCAAAAGTAAGAAAGTGTATTTTTTTGATGTCAACTCTTTGTTTCTGAATGTGCCTCTAACGAAGACAGTTAATATTCTTTGCGATTATATATCTTCAAATTATTCTTCTTTCCCTATTCCTTCAATTCATTTGAAAGAGCTCCTTTTATTATGTACTTATAAGGTTCATTTCACTTTCGAAGGTGAACACTTTCGTCAAATTGATGGTGTGGTCATGGGGAGTCCATTAGGACCGTTATTAGCTGATGCATATATGTCACATACTGAACTAATGGCTCAAGATTTAATCACCAATGTCACATTCTATAGAAGGTATGTGGATGATATCTTTGTAATATGTGACACATGAGGATGCCAAGAGTTTGTTAAAAAGGCTTAATACCGTACCAAGATCATATCAGTCTGATATATGAGGAAGAAAAAGCCCATCAACTTGCATTTCTTGATACACTTTTGAGCCGGAGGGGAGATGGATATGTCAGACGATCAATATACAGGAAGCCTACTTGGACAGGACAGTATTTAAATTTCTACAGTTTTTGTCCGATGAAATATAAGAGAGGCTTAGTAAGATGCTTGTTCAATAGAATCCAACGTATTTGTACATCTAATATGATGGATGATGAGAATAAACTTCTGACAGACATTCTAATGGAAAACGGTTATCCATTACAGTTTGTCAACCATTGTAAAAAACAGCTGGCTCCGAAGTCTATAGTTTCCTCGGTCCTGAAGAAAAACATATTTCTTAAAGTACCATACAGAGGGGAAACAAGCAGTATGATATTGAAGGAGAGATTAAAATCTGTTATCAGTAAAACATACTATGCAGCTCAGCTTACCATTGTTGAGACAACAAAACATTGGCTTCGCCACAAACCTCAACCTCACATAAATATGATAACGTCACATCCCACTGTGTTTACCAATTTACATGTATGTGTGGGCACATATACATAGGGAGGAGTAATCGTTCAATGCAGACTAGAGTGGGTGAACACATACCCAAGTGGGCTTGAAAAGTAATTCAACACACAAACATTGATAGGTGTAGGTGACAGACATCTATCGTCATCTATAGCAAAACATATCATTGAAATGAATCAGAAGGTTAATACGAAAACAGCCTTCAAGATATTATGCAGGCATAATCAGGAGGGCATATGAAGTTCGAAATGTATTGCGCAAATGGATCACATTTTTGAGATAATCGTCGTCTTCTGATAGCGTCCTGGCAATAAATCAGAGCGTCAGCCACCACCACAACTTTACCACCGGTGCGTGAAAAGAAAATGTAAGGGAGTCTGTGGACAATGTACTTATGCTGTCCCAATAACTGTCAGTGTATTTAACAGGGCTGATGAGAACACATTGTCGACATGTAGTTGTCACCCAATGAGAGTTAAGCCTTCAGAGCAGAGAAAAGAAAAACTAGTAACGGTTTGTAAACAGTCATGTAAGTTTTTTAAGATTATGGGAGAAACTGCAGGTAAAACTATGCAAAATTAGAAGTTTATAGTGCAACCTTAATCCAATTATTCCATGCAACATGCACTGAAGTAATCTACTCAGTTATTGTTGACCACCTTTGAAACTTTGCTACTCTCATTCAGACAAATATATTGCAATGTGAATGGAAAAAATGAATGATGATTGGAGTAATCAAATTTTACATAGGTTTTTATATTTATTTGATTCTGAAGTATGTGTACTGTTTATGTGTTCAAACTAGAACAAAGAAGCTGTCCAGTATTCTCTAATATTTATTCATTTACTAACTTAGATGAGTTGAAGAAGCAAATCATCATTTTGATTAGATTGATGTATTGCATACCATCCAGTTATTTTGTTGTAATCTGATGTTACTAATCACACAGTTCAGAAATCAGCTTGATTCTATTTTCAGGCCAATTATAAAATAGTCGTTTATCACTTGCGCTCATTTGAGTGCGTTTCATTACTGACCATATATAAAAGTGAATACACTTTTATGAAGCCGGTTATTTGCTTTGCTGTTTTCAGGAAATCCTCAACATCAGCATAGGCATATCCCTATCTCTCAGTTGGAAGTAAAATGGAAGTTAACATGGTTACTAGTCTCCCTCAAATACCCACATCATGAACTATGTTTTCTTGATTACATCCGCACTGGTAGTTTACTTTTTCTTTTCCCGTTACTCTCTATAGATAGTTTAGTTTATGCGGATACTAATGAGGAAGTTTCGTTGAACTAACAACTCTGCTTTTAAGTGAATTTTTTTAGATGATATAAAAGAGAGCATTTTAATTTCAATTAGTTCGAATGTATCCAAGACTAACCTTACTTTTATTTGTGATGCTTGTCAGGTTTTTTAGTCAAATAAAATTTTCTCCGAACCACTTTAGGGTACCCTTTATTAGTGGGCCACTTGAATTGATCAAGAAGATAACTACGAAGTGTATCAAAGTGAACAATAATTCACTATATTGTTACTGAGTGGACCAAACTGATAGGTCTTTATTGGCATTTCTACCCCTACGCGTATGCCTCGACGTTGCATATGTCTGAATTATGTAGTAATGATGATTAGTAGCTAGCAGTGGAATCCAGGTAGCATGTTTCATCCTACTTTGGACTCGTCGGCTGGACGTACCTACCTCCCAGTGAGTGATGTTGTCGTCACTAGGACTCGAACTGTGGACTTGCCGCTTCTAACGCGAGAGCGTTATCCACAAGTCTACTGAGTTTCAATAGCCATTTATTGTGCAACAGGTATAGTTTTGATGGAGGTAATACGAGCAACAACATTAAAACTACTCTCAGGGTACAAGAAATGGCTATCGAAACTCGGCGGACTAGTGAACTATGCTTTGGCTTTTGAAGCAGTCAGTCCCCATTTCGAGTCCTACTGGTGACAACATCGCTTACTAGGAGGCAGGTGCATCCAGCTGACGAGTCCAAAATAAAACGAAATACGCGTCCTGGAATCCACCACTAGCCGCTACCACTATCAATAAGTAACTATGATTTATCAGACTTAGTGTCTTCAAAACAGTTTGTCCCCTATGTAAATTTACATAAGGGGTTGAGAAGAAAAAATCTGTGAACTAGTGTCATTTCGTAGTTTCTCTACAATCCCATAAAAACTAACATAGTTTACAGTGAAAAGAACTTTTGCTAAAGTAGTATTAACCAGGGAGTGACACCAGCTAGTGAACTATGGAACATTTGGTAGCACTGCACTTCTGTTTACTCCTAGTTTGGAATTGCTCAGCACTGTATACCCACGACCTCGCCAGGGATCGAACTAAGTACCTTCGCTTCTCTTGATGTACTGTATGTATTCGTACTACTTTCTGGAATAATTATCCCAAGTGTTTTCTTTTATCCTCATCTCTTTTTTATCAGCACCAAACTTTGAATAAGACACTGGAGCTATTCTGTATACTACGTTTGATAAAATGGATCTATAAGAAATACTTCAAGACAGTGGATCGAATATTGTTAATTTATATCTACTTGACCACTGCATCAGGCTGGTCGGCTTTTTTTGCTATGCTAATCAGTCACTAGTCATACACATACCTCTCTAAGGCCTAATATTGTCTTCACACAGGAAACAAGATAACCTGATTAACAACATCACTTTACGAACCACATAGTTAAGAGAAAAGATGGCATACAATGGCGCCCTGAAGTAATACACACTTCAGTAACTACCAGGAAGATAAGACCACACTAACCTTTACTCTCTGTCTCTTTCCTCTAATCAATTTTCTCACCTTACTGCTAGGAAAGTATCCAACTTTTCCAAAAGTCTTAAATGAGAAAATTCGGTGCTTTTGAAAACGAATTAACTACTAAATAATTATTAACTTCCGTAATCATTACTAACTAGAACTTTTAATTCAAAATTGCATGGAAAGAACAAGAATTGCTATTGTAATGCGTAACAGACTCTTAAGGGTAGGATGGCCTTTACAGTTCCTTTGATTTGTACTTACATCTTTTTCAAATCGCAAAAAAACAGATTATCTCTACAGTACACTGAATTCCGACAAATCAGCTACGCGTTTGTGTTCATGAGGGTACACAGTTCATCATAAAAGTTTATATCAATAACCGATAGAATTATAATGATGCATTTATGTCACACGTATCGGTGATTATCCGTGAATCACTGAGTTAAACAGGCAGATATATGTCGATCATTCATTGATCGGATATCCATGTAGGAAGAAATCATTTGGAGATCTGCGAGTCTTTAAGGCTCGTTCTAACCTACAGTAAAAACCTTGTTGAAGGCGTTAATAAATTATGACACATCTAGGGTTGTCATCCGGATTCACATACTCCGTCTCATCAGTAAAGAGTGGTTTGTAGGAGACTCGGGGAAAAGATTTTAGTCAAGTTAGTTAATCTTTTATATAATCTACTTCCCTTTTTTTTTGGTTTGTACAGACCAGTTGCAACAAAACCTTTATCAATGCCTCCTGTAACAGTAGAACCAAACTATCCCAATAATGTACCTCGAAGCCTTCAAAAAATTCCTGCATCGTGAGTTATACTTTTTTGAATATGGATTTAGTCATGACTTCATTTATGTAGGTAATACTGTCGGGTGCATTAAAGTGCATCCAGTATGAACCACTTTTGTATGCAGTAATGTAACAATCTGTTAAGCGGTTAGTTTAACTTGAAATACACTCAGCACCCTGTACACATTCGTACAGTAGGCTATGAGTCACATCTATTGTGTCCGGGCTGGCTGTTCAAACCTCGGTAGGTGGAATGGTGCTCAAACCGATGACCTACTGGTTTGAAGCCAACTCGATTAACCGATGAACTACAACTCCGGGGTTAGTTTAACTAGGAAAATTATTGCTGACAGTTGTAAGCAGTAGGGAAATCGTCTGATCTTCCTGAATGGTCAGGTGATACAGTCTGGAATCGTCAAGTAAATATGGATTTCAAAGTCATTGACACACTATTCATGAGCAGTGACAAACTACTACTGCTACTCTAATTCAGCCTGACTATATATTCAGACTTATTCTATGATATAAGTGAAAAACTTGGGCACTGTGGTAGAATGTAATTCCATATTAGATTTCTTTATTTGATATAAAGCGCACAGTGATACAGTATTATTTACTTGATTACCTTTCGAGCATAAATTATTGCTCATAATCATATCAATGTAATCACACTTCTTTCGATATCCGATTTTATAGTCCTGTCACCTGATCTCTCTTTGTTTTTTGATTGGTAGTAAAGTTTTCCATATCTCTGGTATAGGTGTTGCGTCATTCCTATTACATGTGTTGGGTGTGGATTCGATGAACAAAGATTCAGTAATTAATCTCTCTCTCCACCTAGCTATATTAGACTTAAGTACAGTGGTTTTGTCCCACCCTATTGTGTGTTTGTGTGTAATGTGAATGTAATGCAATGGCTGAGTGTTTTTCTAGGTTATTGATCTTATTATGCATTGCATTACATTGCATTACATTCATTAACACACAACCACACAATAGGGTGGGACAAAACCACTGTACTTAAGTCTAATATAGCTAGGTGGAGAGAGAGATTAATTACTGAATCTTTGTTCATCGAATCCACACCCAACACATGTAATAGGAATGACGCAACACCTATACCAGAGATATGGAAAACTTTACTACCAATCAAAAAACAAAGAGAGATCAGGTGACAGGACTATAAAATCGGATATCGAAAGAAGTGTGATTACATTGATATGATTATGAGCAATAATTTATGCTCGAAAGGTAATCAAGTAAATAATATTGTATTATTCTATGATAGTTTTAAGGTCACTTTGTAAACAACAACAAATATTCTTTGAAGCTGACATATCTGTACAGACTTATGAATTGGATTACAGGTGAGTTTTCACACCTTCTGACTTCAAATAAAAGTGAATGGACATCTTTGCAGTGCTCGCTAGTATCAATTCTCCTTATATAGGAAAGGGATAATACAGTCTGTTTTAGTCAGCAATTATTTTTGATTGGGAGAATTAGACTCATTTGATAGAGATCATATTTCGTAAGACTGTGCTGGAGAAAGATAAGCGTCTGTAAACAAATAACTTCAAGTGAAATCTTGGCATGAATGCAGAAAGCTTCTTTATGTCTCTCGAAGCATTCGACTATTTGTGAAGAGGTAGATTTACTCTATCCAAGTTACGTTTGATTTTTGCGAAGGATGAGTAGCGCAGGTTGATACTTGAGAAAGTCGATTTTTAGTGGCAGTTATATTTATAATATAGGTGTAAAACTTGGGCACTGTGGTAGAAATTAATTCCATATTAGATTTTGTGTATTTGATTTATAACACACAGTGATCTAGTATTATTCACTTGATGACATTTTGAGCATAAATTATTGCTCATAATCATTTCATAGTTACATTTAAATTGCCACTTTCTTACGAGAGACACTACTCGTTATTCTAGGTAAAGGAAAGTGGAGATTAAAATGTTTCCTGTTAATATCACAAAAATGTGCTAAAAAGAACAGTGATAATTAAATTATGTTCGACCAGTTCGTTCAAGCAAGTAGCCAGGATATGGGTGGTTCGGACAATTTAATTGTCTGAGCTTAATCAACCAGGGTATCATGCTGATAAGATTGGTGTCAAGTGAGTGAAACGTCCGTCCAGTGTTTAAATCACCTTGATCGAACTGCCAACCACTGCTAATCAGTCTGTATGGTGTAGAAGAACTTATGTCAGGCAGTAGTATATTACATGCAGAAGTGCGGTAACTTCATTTTATACACAGCTGTGCCATGTCCTTTCTATTTCCATTCGTGTGTGTTACGAATGCCAAAATGCTATTCAACCTTATTGCACACTACTGATCAGACTACGGCCATGTAAGAAAAGGACCATACATATCTAGCCAACATAGACCTAAACTATGAGGTCGCTAAGTGTTGATCTCTACCATATGGAAAAATTACATATTCCTTTTCTGAGCATTCGATATGAGAGTCGACAGTGAGGTGAACTAATGAAATGGTTTCATCTTCAAATCAATATTTTCCTAAGTTTCTGGGTTTTGTTTTTAAGATATTAAAAAAAGCAATTAATATAAACCAGTGTCGTTCGTTTGAGGTGATGATTTTTTATGTTTGCCTATCTATTCATTCATTGAAAGTGAATAGCTACATGCACTGAATTATGTCGAACATCTGTCTACTACCCGGCTACCAGTGAAGGATCAACATATCACGAGAAGGGAAGTGCATAAAATATCTTGTATCTAGACAGATACCCAGAAAGGTGAATAGAAAGGCAGTTGGTAGTAATAGAGAATACCGACACAGAGAAATATTTCAGAGAGGACCTGTATAACATAATGTTCATGGAAATAAAGACAGGAGTGCAGAAATCCAACCTAAGATATTTGCACGTGAAGGCTTATTTCTGTTTTCAATAATTCTTGTATTACTCGAGGAATAAGGTGGAAAATATTTCGAAAATATTATATAAAAAGTATAAAGTAAGCAAAATTCAACAAAATGGTGAAAATCCCCATGATACGAAAGAAACAGAACCTACATATCGCAGAAAAGGACAACAAACTTGAGGAAAAAAAGCAAACAGAAAACAAGAGAAGAACAGAAACAAAAATTACAACAAAATTGTAAACATATTAAAGAAAGTATAATCAAAACGTATGAAACCACTAATATTGTTAATGAAGATGCGGATTTGCATGTTACCCTGTCAGTGGATGTAACATTGTTGGTGGGATTGCCTTGATCAGTCTCACACTGCAGTTGGTAAAGCAGTTGGCTGAGGTGAAATACTTTCTGTTGATAGTGTGAGGACGAAGGTAACCAGTGTCTGCGTGCTGACCACTGGTGGTGTATGCAATTCATACCTCATGTATGTTTTTGAGTGCCAGTATCCGTAATTTATTGATATGGTGAGGCATATGATGGGTAGCTGTATATCTGCCAGTGCAGGTGAATGCCTGAAGGCCTCGATGACTTTAGGTCTGTTTGGTCTGATGTTTAGCTGGCACGATATGTGCATATGTGCAGGTCTGTGCAGGTGACGCAAATCGTTCAGTGTTGAAGATAAGATTCACATGTGGATCTTGTCGAGACACGAGTGGACCAGACAAGTTTGAAGGGTGGAAGACAAGCATGCGAGATTGCAGGTGAAAGACGACATGTGTGGATGATGGAAGACAGTTTACTCGACTTTTATTCAGCACCATGCGTTGACACCAATTCCGTCCACAGTTTTCAGCAGAACTGTGAAAACCTCGAACAGACGACTGTGCATACTGGTCATATGCCACAGACATTGCCCATTCAACTGACTGAAGACTCAGTCACTGCGATATGGAGTGGATGGTGACTAACAGTCATTCCGAAGGTGTTGGTGTATTCATGCGTGTATTGCGTTTTGTAGATGAGTGGATTTATCGGACTGGTTATTTGATTTCCCGTTTGTAGGTCAGTTCCAGCCTCAGTCATGCCAGTGTCTGTTTCCTCAAAGGGAAACATGATGCCGCTTGATGTGGTCAGCGGTAGTGCACAGATGCCCTCATCGTGAGTTACGCCTTCTTGATTGCTCCTCACTCGTGTTGCACGGTTTACTGTCAAATGCACTTCACTCATTTCTAACACTCACATTTTTGTGAAGACATTTTGATGAGCGTATTTCGACGGGTGTTGAGTAACTGACATTCGAGTTAGACAAGTTGAGGTGAATGAGCCTTTTGATTCTTGTTTGAGCATCTTCTTAGTTTTTTTTAGATTTCATCTGAATTTTTTCCTATGTGGCCTAGTTTATGACTACCTGCCTTTCAATGCGTGTCGTGTGAACGTGTGTTTTTGTACACTTTTTTTGTCTTTTGTATGTTCCCCATTTTTCCCTGTTTTCCGTTTTCCTGGTTTACTTTTCCCCCCTCTTTTTCATATGTATTCTTATTTTGCTTCTTAGTGTTTGTTTTTCGCCTGTCCTTTCCTTTTTTTCTTGGGTCTTCTTTATCACAGGAATCTTCACTTTTTTATCTTTTCGTCATTTTTAGGTTGCAGTTTTTTCACGTATTTCTTGATTTCTTTTTCACCCTGTTTTCCTGTTTGTTTGAATATCATGTTTTCACTGTCCCTTAACATGGCAGCTTTATCGATCTTGGTTATAGCCTAGTCGTCTTCGTGTGCTCTTTCTCTCCCTTCACTGACGATAACGTGTCAATGACATGTGCAACATATAACTGTTCATTTCCAATGCAACTCCTTTTTCTTTGTCTGACTATATAATTCCAGTTTAACGGGAACCTATACACAGTGATTAAAAGAACTATATTTGATCAGTGATATCTGGTTTAGTTGCGGAAACACTAATTAAGAGAATTGGAACCATCATTTTGCACTTAATCTTACCGAAATTTCGGATCAGCTATTTGGTCGATACTTAATCATCTCTAAAACGGATAAAAAATCAGAAATCACTTACAGTTTGATTGATAACATTCTTAACAACATCAAATTCACAATGGAGAAGGACTCGAACAACCAACTGCTATTCTTGGATGTTTTAGTCAGTGTAATCAGAGCCTGAAAATTCGATACACAAATGTACATGATATCAACACACACTGATCAGATCCTGAACCACAGAAGAAACAACCTAACTGCTTGCGAAATTAGTTACTTAAAGACTTTATCTTAGTAAGCAAGATCACTCATGAATAACAATAGCTTCACGCAGGAAAAAAGTATACTACTTAGTATCTTTCCTGAAGAAAAGCGGTTACCCACGAAACTTCATCCGGTGATGCCTATCGCGTTCATCATCAACTACTAAGTCATCCACGAAAATCATAGAATGGATCATCCTACCGTACAAAGAGAACATATCAGAGATCAGGACAGGAGTACTGAAATCACTTGCAATTTGTCTTGGCTAATCAACTGACTAATTCCTTTAAAACTATATTATCCAAAACAAAGTATGCGATATGCAAATATTTTTTTTACAAAACCAACTACAGTGGACAGTGTGGTCGCGTTCTTCGCCTTCGTTTGTCTGGACATCAGTTGGCCATTACATGTCATGACATTTCATCACTCATATCAAAGCACGTGGATAACTATGAACATGAATTTACCTGTCAAAATGTAGAGATCATGATCAGAAGGCACACAATGCATACCGCAGAATTCCTAAAAGCTTTCAATTCAGGTCAGTCAGTCTGAAGTCACTAGATGCATAGAAACAGACCCAATCTATCAATTAATAAGAAAAACACTAGACAACTACAAGTTCAGAGATCACGAGGAGAAACAGCCAACAGTAAAATCTGTGTAGTTGATGACACAATAGTCAAAGGAAACTATCAATTACAAACCACTTTATCACGGAAGTTACTGATTCACTCACGGAGAAATATTGTTAGCTGACCTCATACTGAAGTTAGTACTGATGATGTGTCTAGATAGGTGATAAAAGTTTCACGATAAAACCACCCAGATTAGAGAACGTCACATCCCCAAGACCATCCACCTGAGCATTAAACATTCTCCACTGTTTCGAATATAATTTTACGCTTCACAGTTTGTTACGTATTATTTTCTCTTTTACTCCACAGCCTTTAACCTTATATTTTCACGTTTTTGTTGTTCCTTTTTTAGACTTTCTCAGTCTTTCTCATACCAATATCCTTTTTTTCCACCACTTTACTCCTTTTTTCTCTGTTTTTAACCTTTACTTAGTTCCTTTTCCAGTCTTTTCTTTAAGATAGGTATTTTGGCTCATCATTGTTTTCTATCTTGTTTACTTCTATACGTTTCTTTATAACCTTTTGTGAAACCAAGTCTTTAAGTGTGAATTAGCATTAATCCCATGTCTTTACCAGGACACAACGTCATTTTATCGGTGAATAACTGGGACTTACGTATTCCTAAGATACGCCTAAAGATTTGTCTGTTGTCAACCGGTGGTTTTTCGGGCGACTTTAGAGTCCACCATAGCGATGATCGAAGCGACCAATTAGGTTTCTTTATTTCGGTCGGAAAGCCAGATTTTCATAAAATAGATTACTTTGATTGGTCACTTCAGTTGTTGTTAGGGTGGCCCTTAAAACCGGTAAGTTTTTGTGATTACTTAGTCAGAAATATTGTCACCTTGACTGACGCAGGTGGTTTCAACACCGGATGACTTCTACTCGTATTAGTCTCTCCTGAAACTTGGAGTGTATTCAAAATTCAACATTTTCTAAAAGCTCTACAATTTTTATAGTGATGACTGAACTTGAAAAGAAATCCTGATTTTGAACTTACTGCCTATAAATTATACAATGGATAGCATTTTCAGCTCTTCCATTTACCGAACAAAGCAAATTCAAACATTTTAGGTGATAACCTGTTATATCCCTATGAATTATATAAATACAGCTAAGCTTCATTGAAACTGTCTCTGAGACTGATTGTTGTTAGGTCTTGAGACGAAGTTTTCATAAAAGCAATGAATAATTTTCATTGCTGTTATTATTATTATTACTAATAGTACGAAATTTATGGTGAAACGTGGGATATGAATGCTTCCGCTCTAAATACAAATAAACCTCATGTCACAGTAATCTATACTGAAAAAAATACCCATTACTGATATGAGAGACTGATTTGATCAGTCGAATATAAGCTCATTTTGAATATGTCTCGGTATCGCCAGAAAAATTATTACAAGGGTTTTACATTTCATAGTAGTTAGCCATATGATTCTAGACATGAGTTCTTCCCTTTTTATTTCAGGCCTATCAACTGAGTCTATTTGTACTGATGTTGGTGTCCTAAGTTAGACTTCAATCCATTCCACATCTCTTCTTATGTGAAAGTATTATCTACATGTCTATTCTGTAGATCTACTTCATATGAAGTGGATACTAAAAGATTAGTGAATAATTCTCTTGCATTTTAAAGGATGGGTTATTGGTTCGAGGCTTTGTTAACTTCTACTAACTATTTCTTAATAGTAAGATATGTGAATCCTGAAGTCCTGTGCTATCTCCCCTGAACATATTTGAAACTGCTAAGATTTCTGTCACAGACAAAATCATTCTTGAATCGTTCAATTAACACATTAACAAAGCTTTTTTCATTGTAGTAGTTCCTGAATTCGATGATTATTTGTTGCTGAATGTCTTCAAATGCCATCTTACTCTTCATGATCGGAACCTCTGAGGAATTATCAAATTTTTTCATTTCTTCATGTTTTCAGGTCATATACACAATCAGGCTTACAAATGCCATCTGGAACACTAGATAGTAACTTACCCAGCAATGTGCCTAAAGGTTTATCACAGATCCCCCCATCGTAAGTTATTCTTTGTAGATTATCTTACTCAACAGTGTTGCATAACAACATGGGTTATGTTATCCTCTCCTACAACCCACTGACACTATAATCTTTATTTTAGCATACTAGGTATGTACTATACAATATGATCTGTCAATTCCCGATGGAGACGAATAAGCTATAACATCAAGAAAACTAGATTAAATTTTCATTCAAATTATCACAAGTATATTCAGAAAAGTAGCCTAATTGCTTGTGCTATACCGTCGTTGATTGGACCGAATTTATCGGTCTACATTGGCATATGGGCTCATGTGCGGAAGCCCAGATATTACCTGTGTTCTAATCATAGTAATGATGGAAATGGCTAGCAGTGGAATCCAGGATGCGCATTTTGTCTTATATAGTACTCGTCAACTGAATGAACCTGTCTCCCAGTGAGTGATGTTATTCCTACCGGGATTTGGATCGATCAATTCGGTCTAATCAACAACAGTATAATGCAAGCAATAATATTAAAACCATTCCCGTCGCACAAGAAGTGGCTGTCATGGTTCGGTGGTGCAGTGGATAACGCCCTGGCGTTCGAAGTGATCGCTCACTAGGAGACAAGTACATCCAGCTGATGAGTCCCAGATGGGACGAAATGCGGATCCTGCATTCCACTGCTAGCCACTATCCATCATCACTATGTTCAGAAAATGTTTAACCTTTGTAGGGTTTTGCTTCTTCAAGTATACTCATTTATACTTTCACACAATTAGCCCCCTTGATAGACTTGAATATTTCGGAATACGAAGACATTATTGATTTCAAAGGGTTTTCATCAGCTGCGCACAGTCTAAATAAACAATCAGTATACAACTGTGAAGGTACATATAGGTTCTTGTGATACTAGTTCAAGGAGTGAAGAGGTAGAACGACGGCTTCACGCCCATATATTTGGCCAAATAAGATACACATTTATACCAGGGGGTATGATTGTTTTAGAATATGTGAGCAGTAACTTGGGTATTTTCCCCAGGTGGTTACGTAATCACATGGAAATCTACGCACTGAACAAAGATAGATGACTAAATCAAGTGAACGTAATACTGGTGGCAGTTGTAAAAGATTCCGATCACAGTAGCGGAAAAAAATACTAGTTTGACAATGAAGAAGTGTTATAGTGTGGAAAAAGATTATCAAAGTCTTCATAAGTAAGCATAAACCATTAAGTCCCCTTTTTAACCAATCGCTTCGCTTCGAGGTTTCGTGAAAAACCACGTGAAACAACGTCTAAGTATCAAGTTGGTTGAAGAGATGAAAAATCAATCGAATTTAAATCTTAAAGGCCTGGAAAAAGCCACAGCCATATATAAACCTTGTATTTTATTTGACGTTACCAATGGAAATACACCCTCTGTTATATTACTGCCTTTTCCATCAGAAAAGAACTGAGCGACCATTAAGGGGATGGAATTTTAAAGTTATTGTACAACCATCCATATATACATAAGTCAGGCTTTACCGGGTCAGTGTACAGATATATAAAAGTAGCGACTGAAGTCACAAAAAGAAGATAATTGAAGACCGTCTTTGACTATTTATTCGACAAAAGTACATAGTTAATATACAGTTTCGATAAACATACAAAACTATCAGGTCAAAAGTCGGATATCGATTTCGATTAGTCAACTGTAGGATAAGGTTCTTCTCGACCACACAGTAACATAAAACCAAAGTTAAAATCCAAAACTACAATATTAGCACCTAATGACTTAAAATATTGATTTCCATTTAAGCTACTTTTTATAATTACGCTATAAAAGTATATCATTACCACTTTTTCAGGCCTTCTTTCGGTTCATTGGTCCTCATTTCATGCTGTTTCATTAAGTGACAGTATTAAAAAGGTAATATTCACATTCCCTGATATAAATAACAGGGGGTTCAAGGGCACTGGTAAAAACTAAAAGCCGTTGTCATAACGCTAAGCGTTTTGAAGAAAAAAAACAACCCTAAATCAGCTAAGATGCAAGTGGTTTGATACTGACCGGTTGACTGAATGCATCTAAATCTTTGTGAGTATAAATTATCTGCATAAAGATAGCTAATTTATTGGCTGTTATAACTACACCTACTTATTTTCTACCTTGTAAACAATTATTCATCACATAATATATTAATTCATTTAACCTTTTAGCCCTTCAGTCAATACGCTACAGAGAGGCAATATATTCAATTTTGAAACGAATATGCCAACCAATCTTAATAATGCAACTATTGAACGACCTCCTCAGTAGCTCAAAAATTCAATACAAGAGAATAAATAAATTTTTGTCTAGTTTCTCAAGTCCAAATTGAACTACCTGATATTAATCTATGCCTATTTTTTCTGTGCGTATGCATGATATAAGTGAATATGTGCATGCTTGCTTGCGCATATGTGCTACTTATTGCTTGTTAATATTTATGACCATATTAGTATTATTAATAATGAAATATAACTTATCAGTTTATCATTGCATTCTAGAGAATTAACTTTTTTCTACACTTGTTTGAGTTTAAAGGGAGAAGTGGAATATGATGTTTAACCGAAAGGTTTGTGACCTTACCTGGATCAAAAACATGGACGTCAGTACTTATTAATAACACAAGGTGTTGGCTTATGTAGCGAATTACTGGAGGATAGAAACTGACTAATGAACTGCCGTGTAAATATAGTATTATTGATACAAGACTTTGGTTTGACTCCGTATTTGAAGTAAAGAGTGTTCACTACTACCCATTGGTCCTTAGTTTTCATAGTTCTTCATCTATCCTTGCCTTCAAATCGATCTTATTGGCATGAATCACTGTTAGTGTTACACAGCAAAATATTTTGTTGTTGGTTTGTATAACTAAATTAATCAATCTGTTGTAATATCAGCTTCCAGTATGGATACCTAAATTCTATCAGGATACTATTTGACACTAGGTAGCAATGGGAACTTCCATGTGAATTTCAACGTATTTTAAAAAAATGTCTGTTGATAGAACGTATATATGTTGTATGTTGTTAGGTATCCCCCTATGGGACTATGAAAGGAGCAGTGATCAGTTTTGACTTACAAGAGATACTCAGTAAGCTAGTGAGTTGGTGAAACCAATCCTTGACTGAATAGGATAAGATGTACGTTTTACTTTCTACAACTTCCCAGCATAAGATGAATCATGCAGATAAGTTATTGACTACTTCCAGAATTTCTGAGTGAGACAGTTTTCACATGCCTTGGATAAGACACTACTCCAAAGCCCTTTGTGAACACAAGAATTATGAGGTTTTAACACTAAATTCGTTATTGACTGGGAAGAGTTGGACAACTGTTGAAACCTGGGATCACTGAACATCTCTTTCGTTCAAGCTTCTCGACGGTTCACCAACTCCTGTCAGTCCTGGATGAACAGTACCTTGGAATCAGGCAGTACCTACAAATCATCAAACTCAGTAACTGTCTAGCACTCATTATTCACTTGCTTCAAAATGAGTTTCCTTAAGTCCGAAAGAAAAGCCATGACAACCTAGTAGGGTGGGAAGGAGAATACTCGCTTATGGCATTGGATGGTGGTAACGCTATATTACAAACTGACAGCGTAGGAGAATATGGATCATTGGATAGTGGCCGGGTGGTTGGACAGCAATATATTCACCAACACACCTAAGTCTTCGGTTCGTTCCTTCGAGAGTGCACACTTCCGAGGAGTTTCATACCTGAAAATACAGCCGTTTGATGCTCCCAGGCTTTTCAACTCAGGTAAGTCCATGATGAGTCCTAAGTGTAAGTTAATCGACCCCCAAAGCCCTATATTGGCATGTTGGATTACCAAGGAAATGTAAAGCTTTAACCACGAGTAACCGACAAAGACAAGCTAGAACTTGACATATGCGTAATGATTATTATTCAAGATGATATATTTCACAATCAGGATGAAGAGGACGAAACATTTAAGAAAAAAAATGGTTAGGAGTGAATACAATGGGGACAAGCAGAGAAATAGACGTCAGTTTGTTAAAATAGTTACTGGGTAACTGGGCACCATTCATGAGACTTTAAGCAATAAAAATTAGGATTGACGGCTTGGTTTAGTTGACCGAAGAATTTCCAAATCGAGGTGTGGTTACCGAATAGCTCAGGAGAACATAGGTAGAACCAGGGGAAAAGAACTGTTTTGAAAGTTGCTGGAACGAAAAACCTTTATCATAGTTGGACAAAGTATATGAGACCAGCAGTTAGTAATTCGAAAATCCAAAATTTGATAAACCCAGTTATTCAGTGAGGAAACGTTTTGTGCTTTCCAAAATATTTTCAACATCGAAATACACACTATTTGTCGTTAGATAGAAAAAGATTACACCACAAGTGAAATAAAGTTATAAGTTCTCTTTCAATGCTTTTTTACAACGGAAAGGTAGAACTTTGAGAGATTTTGACCATCTTTTCGTGTTCACTAACTGACTAGCCTTTCAGCTTGAAGGTTTGTGAGGATTTGCTGACTTTAGCTTGGTATTCATCATGAACTGACATTTAGAGCTCATTAGTGACTCGCTTCGAGAGGTGATTCTCAAAGTTTCATTAAGAAGTCATGACCAGTGTGGGGGCAACTAAGTTGAATATGAGGACAGATACCTATCGACGATACTGCATAGAGATCGCTATATATTGTGAACAGACAAATATAGGAAGTGCGGACCACTGCATTCTGACCCAGTGGTTCAATGGTAACGTACTGGCCAGGGAACAAGAAGATCCTAGGTTCGAGGTCAGTGGGGCGATGGGTGTGCACTGATGTGTCCCACATTAGAAAGAAATAAGTGTCCAGTACTCTCAGGTTTCAAACGTATCTCCAACTGAAGTCAGTTCTTGATCAATACCAACCTGATTCCATGAAAGGATTTATAATAACATAGGTGCTACTGAATACACACACGACAACCTACAGCCATTTCTAGTTGGACTTCGTCTCGCTATCCACTGTTATTGGAAGCAAGTATTAGCAAATTTTGATGAAGACTAGATTAGGAGACTGAAATGTGATGACTGTCGGGAAAAATTGATTTTTGCTGTTTATTGACTAAATCATTAGGTTTGATAACAAAATCTCACGTAGATCATGTTTCTTAGACTTTCAACATAAATAGTTATATAGCATTAGAGTTAATATGTTTTATATTGATTTCAGTCATGAAGAGATGTATCACTGAAAACTACGTGCAAAATTAAAGTCTGATTTACCTAGCTATGTCACTCGAACAGTGTTGACTAGGAAAATGAGGATTTTTCTCTATGATATGAAAGTCGAAAAACAATTCAAAGACTTTTCCATAAAATTAACATATTACAAATAATGTATTTTTGAGACAAATGGAAATTTTTAATTTAGAAGTATATTCACCATGGACTGACATCAGTTGGAGGTCCATTGGGAATCTGCTTCAGTAACCCTAACCAGTCTGAAGTGAAGTGGATGCTAATTGAAGACCTTGGGTGATAGTCGCGCAATTTATAACTGGTACTGTAAGAAATGACTTAGACTGAGATGCAGGACAGAATGTTTATTGACAGATCTTGTACAGTACGGATGAAATATTGTACACTTTCCACTAAAATTGTCATTTGTACAATGCGTTTCATTTCCTCTTCTGCTTCTATCTCAACTTGCTCTACATACGCCCACATTGTCTCTTACGTTTCTCTCGGCAGAATATTTACCCATCGATGGTAATTGTGCATGATTTCTGCCAACCTCTCAACATACAATTCCATTTTAGTCTGCTTATTAGAAATATCACACAGTGAAACAGTAGCATTTACTGGATAACGTTTCGGACACAATTTATTATCCATATTCATATCAGGTAACTAAAGCCACAACTTCGAGACAAACTTTATATATTCCTAATTATCCCTCCTTCTCTGTGATGACAAGGGTAGTGGAATCCTGGATATATCTGGGACAGGTGTAGAATCATTTCGAATGCATGCATTCGGTGTTGATTCGATAAACAAAGATTCGGTTATCAGTCTCTCTCCACTCAATTAAGTTAGTTTTCAACAATGTCACTCTATCCCACCCTATTGTGTGATCAATCAATCTTAAGAATTACAAAGTTTTTAAAGTCAAGAAGTCAATAAAAACAGCAAAGTTGATTCTGGAAACACACACATCAAGTTTCAGTATTTTTACTTCCAGAGCTTCATCAATTTGAAAAACACTTCCTGACACCTTGTATTACATCACTTTTCATTTTGTACATAGTACTGCAAATGAATCTTCTGCAACTTTGTATCAGCTATCAACGAAGAGTCTTAACCTGAAGATTCGGTTATCACTCTCTCTCTCCACCCAACTAAGTTAGTTTTCAACACTGTCACTCTATCGTACCCTATTGTGTGATTGTGTGTCATCGCATGCAGAGCTATAGCCGAGCTTTTCTCTAGATTTCTTATCTTATTAGGATCGACTAATCTTGATTTAGCTAAGCTTTTGGGGATTGTTATGTCATCAACCCTGGTCGACTGCTTTGACCTATGTATTTGACCTCGCAATGATTGCAAGGGATCTGTCTGGCAAGACAGCTAATTTTGCTCAATTGCATCGATAAGATCTTGTAATCTAGAAAGCTTGTCTGTAAGCGAGTTTATTGGTGTAAATGCCCACCACTTTAATCCCAGTCAGCCTTATTGAGAATTCTTCGTAATGCTTGTGAGGTGTCTTCCTTGTATGGTAAGACAGCAGAGGCTTTGAATTCTCTCTTAACCCTGTCACCATTATTGCCATTAGTAGTGGAATTATTATTAATAACACCTGTATCAGTACTACTACTGCCAGTATTTTGTTTTCGATTTCTTATGAATTTATTGATAAATCTTGGTGGTTGGCTATGGCTCTGCATGCGATGACACACAATCACACAATAGGGTGGGATAGAGTGACAGTGTTGAAAACTAACTTAGTTGGGTGGAGAGAGAGTGATAACCGAATCTTTGTTTATCGAATCAACACCGAATACATGCATTCGAAATGATTCTACACCTGTCCCAGATATATCCAGGATTCCACTACCCTTGTCATCACAGAGAAGGAGGGATAATTAGGAATACATAAAGTTTGTCTCGAAGTTGTGGCTTTAGTTACCTGATATGAATATGGATAATAAATTGTGTCCGAAACGTTATCCAGTAAGTGCTACTGTTTCACTGTGTGATATTTCTAATAAGCAGACTAAAATGGAATTACAATCGACCACAGTAGCCAAGTTTTACTCTTATACTCCCAAACCATACTACTTATATCCATTATAATCATTAGCGCCTGCTACAGTACTACAGTTTATACACTTGTGTATCTTGAAATATTCCCTCTGAGTCATAAAAGTAGTAAAACTTCAGCGGACAAATTTTTTCAGTGGTACTATTCGTAGATGCTGTACAATTGCTACTTCGTGTATGTGTATCATTTCCTCCATTTCAATGAAGCTAAGTGCGTAGTTTGTGCACAGATAGGCAATCCAACATTGATACCAAACGCCTTCCAATGTAGTATAATTAAGATGAATCAGCAGCTTCAGGTTAAGACTCTTCGTTGATAGCTGATACAAAGTTGCAGAAGATTCATTTGCAGTACTATGTACAAAATGAAAAGTGATGTAATACAAGGTGTCAGGAAGTGTTTTTCAAATTAATGAAGCTCTGGAAGTAAAAATACTGAAACTTGATGTGTGTGTTTCCAGAATCAACTTTGCTGTTTTTATTGACTTCTTGACTTTAAAAACTTTGTAATTTTTAAGATTGATTGTGCTTTTATATTTTCAAGCTGTTGGTACCTCGACGTTATTATTTTAGCCACTTATTTCACTCTCATTTTCCCGTACTTACAGTCTTACACATTCTTCAATTCTTGGCTTCAACTTACACGTACGTATTCATGATGTCAAATATATTTTAAATATTTTTTGACATAAACAGAATTAAGAGTAGTATTCATCATGAACTGACATCAGTTGGGGAACCATTGAAAATCTGGAAGCAATGGACAGCTGTTTCGTCCTAGTATGGGACTCTCAGCAGTACGCACCACGACCCGGCTAGGGATCGAATTCAGGACCTTCAGGTTTCACGGCGAAAGTGTTAACCATTCAGCCACTGGGTCTGTCTTCAGTGGTTCACAATTATCCAACTTCTGTCAATTCACGATATAGCACGACTACCACTCAAGGTCTTCAGTTAGCATCCACTTCACTTCCGTCTGGTTGACTCCACAGGTCACCACTTCTCATTAGAGCTTCGTGATATCCATGCGGAGGCAAGTCATATATATATATATATATATATATATATATATATATATATATATATATATATATATAAGCTGTATTTTCCTTCGTTTTGGAGTCTACCGACCCGATACATATTACTACACCTATGTTGTGTCTGGGTGATAGTCGCGCGATATCGTGAATTGACAGAAGTTGGATAATTGTGAACCACTGGAAACCGACCCAGTGGTTGGATGGGTAACGCGTTCGCCGTGAAACCTGAACGTACTGAGTCCGATCCCTAGCCGGGTCATGGGTGCGTACTGCTGAAAGTCATATACTAGGATGAAATAGCTGTCCATTGCTCCCAGATTTTCAATGGATCCCCAACTGATGTCAGTTCATGATGAATACTACTCTTAGTTCTAGGAAGTTTCCTAGGAATTTGCGAAAGCAGATGGAATAGGAGTGGACTCTCCAAACTGTCAACTGGAGAATCAATAATCTACTCTGATATCGTCACCCACACGACAACCACCAACACAGGGAGGGAGTGGCATCATGATGTCTGCAACCAAGAGCATCGAAGGTTGTCTCTCTCATGAAGTGGGAACCAATCTCCTCCTGCAGGATCATAACAGCAAGGTCCAACTCAAAAGGAAGGAAGGTCAAAATCATACAATGCTACGCACCTACATATAATGCAGATGAAGACAAGAAGGAGGAATTCTACAGACAACTTCAATCAACACTGGACAAGACCTCACCCCAGTTGGTAACATCAAAATTCTAATGGGTGGGATGACATGAATGCCAAACTGGGAGCAGACAACACAGGAAGAGAACTAACAATGGGTCGAGAAGCGCTCGGTGAAATGAATGAGAATGGAGAGTTGTTTGCAGAATTCTGTGCATTCAACGATTTGATGATTCGAGGTGAGGCAGTGTGTTCAAGCACAACGATACCCACAAAGCGACATGGATTTCACCAGACGCCAGGATACACTAAAATTCAGATTGACTTTATCTCAATCTGAAGAGAGTGGAGACGCATCCTACCTGACACAGGTCAAGAAGGGGAGCAAATGTAGGTTCAGACCACTATCTAGTGCAAGGAACCTTCCAAATCAAGTTAAAAGCCTTCAAGGAAGCTGGTGATAGACCACAGCTCAAGTACACCACTCGGAAACTGAAGGACAAAACTACAAGAAAATCTTCACGGCAGCCATCAAGACAAAACGGGAGATATCAAGCAACATCCCTGTAGAAACCTCTGTGAAAGAACACTGGAACTCTTTGAAAGAGATGTGGAAAGATACCTGCATAACCGTGTTAGGAAAGAAGAAGAAAGAAGACAAGGAACGAATCTTGACGGATACATGGAAGCTGATAGAGCGATAAGAGGAAGATGATGAAGCAGAAGATAAACCAGTGCAAGGATGAACAACAAAAAGAGGAACTGTACACAACCTATAAAACATTACACTGGACAAAGAAGTGAAGAAGAGTGCGCGCAAGGACAAAAGATACTTCTAGGACACATTGGCAAGTGAAGCAGAACGGGCTGCAGGTAGGAGAGACCTAACCACATTGAATCAAATAACCAGGTTACCATCTGGAAAGAGATCAACGCAGAGGAAACCAATAACAGATGATGAAGGAAATTTAATTACGAAGTTAGAGAAACAAAGGAAACAATGGGTTGACCACTTCAAGAAGCTCTTGAACCGACCACCACCTGCACTTAGTCCAGAAATACCACTTACAGCCGCTGAACTACCAGTGAACATAAATCCTCCAACAAAGATGGAAGTCCTGAGCGCCATAAAGCTACTGAAATGTGGGAAAGCAGCAGGATCAAATGGAATCCCGCCAGAAGCACCGAGAGACAACAGCGGTCATGCTCACAATACACCACTATTGCAGAAGGTTTGGAAGGAAGGGAAGGTACCTGGCGATTGGAAGAAGGGCTATCTTGTCAAAATCCAGAAGAAGGGAGACCTCAGTGTTTGCAAGAACTGGTGCGGAATCACTCTCCTGTCCACCCCAAGGAAAATATTAAGCCGCATCATCCTCGAGAGACTAAAGGATGCACTGGATTCAAAACTACGACTGGAACAGGCTGGCTGGATTCAGGAAGTACAAATCATGTGAGGACCAAATTGCAACGCTACACTACCCATCATCATAGAACAGAGCATAGAATGGCAGTCAACTCAACTTTACCTCAACTTCATCGACTTTGAGAAGGCCTTTGACAGCGCCGACCGACAAGTAATTTGGAAACTGCTTCAATACTACGGAATACCACAAATATTTATCAGTCTCATTCAACAACAGCTATATGAAGACGCCATATGCCAGCCAAGTAATTCACAATGGGAAGCTCCGTGATGCCTTTGAAGTGAAGACAGGAGTAGGAGTGAAACAAGGCTGCCTACTATCACTCATGATATTCCTGATTGTGGTGGACTGGATCATGCAGCAGCCAGTGGGGAGCGAGAAGAGGGGGGTACGCTAGCTGGACCGCGGAAAAGAACCTAGAAGACTTGGTTTTCGACGATGACTTGTGTCTGATGTCACATAAATTTGAAGATCTACAGGCGAAAACTAACAAGTTGACAGAAGAGGCAGCGAAGACGGGACTTCAAGTGAATATAGAGAAGACAGAGGTGATGAAGATATTCAACCAAAAACATCAACAACAACAAACTCCAATCACCATCAACGGGAGAATCTTAAAGGAAATAACCTCCTTCACCTATCTGGGCAGCACTGTTTCAACTACAGGCGGCGCAGACGAGGATGTCAAAGTCAGAATCGGAAAAGCGAGACAGGCGTTCATTAGCCTGAAACCAGGGTGGAGATCTTCTGCTCTCAGCATTTGGAACAACATCCTGATTTTTAACACCAATACCAGTCAAATCAGTGCTTCTGTATGGCTCAGAGACTTGGAGCATTACAAAAGGCATTTCCAACTAATTGCAGACATTCATCAACAACTGCCTACACTAACTCAATACTGAAGATGAGATCAGATGGTCAGAAAGAATAAGCAACAAGGAACTTTGGCTGGCTGTCAACGAACCAACCGAGAACCTATCGCTCACAACAAATATGCAGTGGAAGGAAGTGGAGATGAATGGGATTGGGCATACACTGAGAAGGCCGACTGGGGACACCACGCGCCAGGTCAGGCCCTCGAGTGGAATCGTGATGGGAAACGACGAGTTGGGCGTCCGTGGTGAGGGTGACATGGAGGGGATCGTGCGAGGAAGAAATGAGAGCTTCTGGATTGTCGTGGAGCCAGGTTCAAAAGATTTCAGAGAACAGAGGGCATTGGAGACGTACTACTGAATCCCTATGTTCCATTAGGAATCCCAAGGGATAAATAATAATAATAATAATCTTATCTTACTCTTGTCTTCACTTCAAAGGCATCGCTCAGCTTTCGATTGTGAACCACTTGGCATGTAGCATCACACAGCATACAGCTGCCGTTAAATGAGGTTGATAAAGGTTTGTGGTACTCCGCAGTACTGAAGTAGCTGCCTGTCAAATTACTTCTCGATTGACGTTATCAAAGGCCTTTCAAAAGTCGATGAAGATCCAGTAGACTGCTAGTCTACGCTCTGTTCTGTGATGATGCATAGAGTTTAAATTTGATCCGCAAATGATTTGTTTTTCCTGAAGTCAGAGAATCTGTATATTTAAATATATTTAGCCTATCTTCGATTCAAATACATGCTCCTACATGTTAAACGTGTCCCTTCAACTTAACTAGTCGCGTTGGGAATCTACGAGTGACTTCAAAGGTCACCCTAGCAACAACTAAAATAATCAATCAAACTTGTCTATTTTATAAGAGTTTGCCTTTCCAACCGAAACGAAGAAAACCAATTGGTTGTTTCGATCGTTGCTAGAGTGGCCTTTAAAGGGGCACGAATCTACTAAAAATTGTCGAAGGTTAGCGGCTGACAGTAGATATCCGTACATCAATAGCAACCATAGCAGTTTTTAAATCATAACAAACCCAAAACATCCATTCTATATCTACAATAACAACTACACAAATGCTCCAGAAAGAATTCAAACAATGTAATATTTTAGTCATATATGATATCATGAAGTAATACAATTTACCATAAATCACAGTCATATTGACAAATGATAGCTAAATTTAAATGAAAGCAAACAAACAGATTATATGTAAGAAAGAAAGATAGACACCAGAAGCAAAAAATCACAGAAAACATTTAAAATGCCCAACCGACGATACACTATAATAAACTCTACAAAAAAACAATCTGATAATAACATTACAGACCAGTGAGGTAAACATCTGTAGACTGAAGATGGAAATACACTGGCGCTATCAGGAAAAATAAAACTCAAATCACACAGCAGAGCTTTATATGAAGCAGCAAAGAATAAAGAAGTGAATAGAAAGGCAAATATAAAGTACAACTTATATGATAATTATCAAGTAACAAAATGAAAGGTAATCAATATGAATATAAGTTAAATGCTGACAAGTAGTATGAACAATATTAGGATAAGGTGTTCTGATTGCACAACAGTAACATTAAAGAAAAAACACAACACTTAATAAGTTACATTTAGTGAAAGATACACATTCATAGACCTCTACCGACTCACATGATATGAAGCAACTGGCAATGCTTTCCATTTATATATGTAAACGGCATTAAAGAGAGGGTGGGGAGAAATGATTTTATTATGAAGTAAAGGAATCGAAATCAATTAAGAGAGGAAATGATCATTTCATTTGACTCTTATTCGTTGTGATGTAGCAACATCACTGAAACATTTTGTTCGGAATTCAAACTACTTTTTTCCTCGCAAGTAGTATGAAAAAATAAACAGAAAAATTATGACCACGTTTTTCCTTTAATTACACGCTTCAGTAAGTCTCCACACAATAGCGTGAGCACCTGAACCCATTTGACGCGATCGGTTGACATGATTAATAACACTGGAAACTATATGCAAAAGGATAAAAGAATTGAATAGCAAGTGAGATGAGTTTTTTTATTCACAGTATGTCGTTCTGTCAACAAAAATAAGGGAAATCCCTAGAATTCAATTTCTAAAAAGATATTTGTATGAAAATGTTCAGATGCTAGTTGAGTGGAAGCAATCAGCACAAAGCCCAGCCTAAGCTAGGACTACTGCCGGTTGACACTCGTCACCTCGATGAAAATGATGCCCCCTGTGAAATTCGAAGCCGCGTTATCTAATGATGCGGTCAGAGCTGTGAGCATTGAGCTAATCACAATGCAACTGGCCTCTCTACAACTGAACAAGATACGATGATTGGTTACTGATGAGTTATCAAATTCATTTTGTTTAGACCTAAGTGATGGGAAATTTCAATCGATCTCTTGGCAATATGGCCGTCAAACTAGGAGATAAACCATCACAGTGACCTTTAACAGATGTTAATTGATTGCAGGCAATCGGAAAAATTCTAAAGACTTTCATAAAAACCAAGAAAAAATAACTATGTTGAGATTTGCATATACGGTAGATTATGACGCTTAATGTGAATACCGAACGGTACATTTGTGTTGTAGGCAATGAGCTATAGCTACTGTGTAAGGGTGAAAGATACTACCTGGCTATTTAAACAGGTTCCGTATCCGTGACCCACTGGTTGAAACTCAACTGCCTAACCAAATTAGCTACAAGCTCAGAAAGGATGAGTACAACAATCAGCAAATCACACGACTACCACTGCGAATAAGGTAGCACTGAATTGAAGAATGCTTACTTTAATCAGAAAAGTATGAAAATAGAGGCATGCCTAGTAGATTTATAAACAACAAGAATCCCTCTAAGGCAAGCAGACAAATAAACATATTCAAGTTGGAAAAACAACTAACAATTAAGGATACAGTTCAATTGCCTCATGTCAATTAACCACGTAAAGCTATGCAATTAGAGAGTTTTAAAAACCTACTGTCTTCAAAAAGAAACTTCTTATCTCAAGTCGATATATCTCATGTGTATTACATAAAAAATGTACTGATGAAGACAATGATGGAAGTCATCATCAAGTCTGTACAATATTGATAATCAATAGTGAACATTTCACTACCAGGTCAAGTGTTTTGATGAACGCTTTAAAAGAAAACGTCATGAGTTTAAACGTATTCCCGTGATATACCATCTTTAATACCATTGGAATCACGACATTTTAAGATATAAGTGGTTTTTCAGCAGAGAAATATGAAATAACTGAGAAACAAATAAGCAAACAAAAGTCGGCAAATGAGCTTTTATTCCTTATTGCATAACAGATACTGGGAATGTAACGGCGCAAAATGAAAGATTATCTTAGTTGAATTGTGTTCTCTGAGCTGGGTTGTTTAGTCGTAAAGCTCTCATGGACTTTCTAGATGACGTCATCAGAAATAACTCCAAATGTCTCTTCATGAATGTTTCAGTAGCTTGTTCTGACGAACTGGTTTGTGATTGGTTGCTTCCTTTGGTTATTGTGTCATTTAGAGTTCAGATTTCTCTGTTGGATGTTACCCTGTTTGACCTCTGACCTTTCTGTTGTTTATCATATTTCTTACTGGTTGTCGAATTGAATCTACACATCTATTGATTGCTGATTGACCTGAAGCCCAAGCTTCTAAGAATTCTCTGGTATTCTTTGTGTTTCCTCCGTGATTAAATCAAAAATCTGAATTCACTATGTGGACAATTGTTTTGTCATCGTTTAAGATGATAAGGAAAACATTTTCAATGATATCAGAGTCAAAATGGAGAAAGACTCAAACAATCAACTGGCATTCCTGGATGTTTTGGTAAGTAGAACCATTACAGGAAAACTGGAAACCCAAGTGGGAGGGAAGTCAACGCACACTGAACAAATCCTCAACTACAGTATCAACAAGAGAAATTCTTTGACGTTCATCCTAAAGAAAAACGATTACCCACAAAACTTTACCAGCAGATGTCTATCCCATTCATCATCAACTACAGTTATCCACACAAATCAGTAAAAGAATCATCCTACCGTACATACCGAATATATCAGAGGTCACGACAAGATTATTGAGATCACTTGAAATTTGTATGGCTTAAAAAACCAACCAATTCCCTTCAAACCATATAACGTAGACCAAAACACACAACAGTCAAAGTAGACAAACCAAACTGCAGTAATTATGGTCAACACTACATTGGACAAAGTGGTCATCCTCTTCGCCTTCGTCTACATGAACACCACTCGGCGACTATACGTCACGATATTTCATAGCTCACTTCAATCCAGGTGGATAACTAAGGACACGAATTAAATTTTAACAAAGTAGAAATCATGGGTAGATGAAACACGAAGCATAACAGAGAACTTCTAGAAGCTTGGCGTTCAGGTCGTTCAAAAACCAATAGATATATGAACATAGGCCCAATCTAACAACCAATAAGAAACATGGTAAATAAGAGAGAGGTCAGAGGTCAAGCAGAGACACAGCCAACAGGAAAATCTATACAGTCAATGACACAACGATAAAAAGAAACAACCAGCCACAAACAACTTCGTCAGGGCAAGCTACTAGATCACCCACGGAAAAATATTGACAGCTCACTTCATACTGAGGTTAGGAAGATGATAAGACCATCACGATTGAACAATCCAGCTGAGAAAACACAACACAACCAAGATCATCCACTTGAGCTACAAATATTCTCCATTTTATGGAGTCATGTTCAAGGTCACTGTATCTTTTCAGTTGAATTTGTTAATATGTGAAAAGTAAACAAAACTATGGCCCGAAAATTGATTTTTATGTGTTCAATCAGATTGTAGACGGGATAGTTCTAATAATGAACTGATATGACAATCCTCAATAATACTACACCTGACGAACGTCCCGATTCATCACCTTCTTGGTTATTGACTACTGATTTCTCCTTTACTCTATTCCATGTTTTGTATTTTAAGTAATTCACTAAGACCTCATGGTTAGGTATAATGCAGAAAATAAATCTTATCGTGGTCCAGTCTTCAAATCAAGGTTGATTAACAGAAATATTTCATTTCATTTCATTTCGTCGTGTTATATAAGCTGTATTGAAGAAGAAGTTTGTAAAACATTTTTGACATACTATACATTAATCGTCATTACCACAAGTTATGTAGCTCAATAACCATGTACAAATTGTTGAACTAGGCAATAATCTACACCTATAATTTGACCAGTAATTAAATATGTTGGGTACCTAAACTTTGGTAGACAAGATTGGGTTCCAACTCCCAACTTGTTGATCGTAGTTCGACTGCTTAAACCAATAAGGCATACATATATTTGTTGAAATGGAGTTAATACACACCATTCCTTATTTCGATAATGAATATTTTTTCAAGATCTAGACCGTTTCTGTGAACATTGTAGAAACAGTTTCCCCCGAACTTTGCTTAGAAAAGGCAATTGTATTTACAAGCTTCATCCTTAGGACACCTGTTTTTCCCATGTTTACAGTTTCCAGCCAAGTTATCCATGTGTATCGGTGGTTCCAAGTAGCTTTCGTGTGGCAAAGCTCTATTTTTGTTAATTGGTACTTGTGATTTTACGTTGCTATAGTGGATTAAATTGCTTGACCGCTGCTGGCAGATGGGCCACCTACGCGGTATCCTCAATAATACTCGGATATTCATTATATTGTAGCTTAATTAGTGTAAGCATTGAGGCATCCCGGTAGGAGCTAACTGAGGTCAAACAAGTCGACCCAATATAACAACGCGAAACTAAGAGTATCAAAAAACAACAGCTGCTACCTGGTGAACAAGAGGTGGCCATCGTACCCCAGTGGCCAAGAGGGTAACGATTTGGCGTTTGAAAAGATAGGTGCTGGGTTCGAGTCTCGGTGCAGGTACACACAGATGACGAGTCCCAAATAGGACGAAACGCAAGCGATGGATCTCACTGCTGGTCATCAAAAGAAGCTTTGCTTTATTTGTTCTACTCCTTTTCTACTTCCACCAACTGCAATCCTACTTAGCCAACCAAGAGGCTGCTGAAATAAGATCTAATATAATGACTAAATCACACTCGGCGCTCAGATTCATCCAGGACAACGATTGTACTTATTATTGATAATTTAACCAAGTGGTTCATAGTAGTATACCTCTGAAAAGAATAAAAATTACTGGTAGTGAAAGAGGTAAAATAAAACCTGTTCAAGTTGCTTATTGAGAGGATTATATACATACCTCGATCATATGAGTGAATCGGATTTTCATCGCTCTTCTTAGCCGCTGATAATATTGGTCTAAGATCAACATAGTCATGTCCAACAGAAACTATCAAGTAATCAAATTCTTCAGTATTCACTACCTGAGAAACTTTAAAGAAATTGAAATTAAAAGAAAAATTCATGATTGAATTTTGATTTTGACAATGTATTTGATCAGTTCATTGACATGGGTAACCTATATGACGTTTACTTTCCGATGTCATATGTTACTGAAATGGAATACAGTAGGTTGGGAAACTGTAGTGGAAATTTCTCAAAGAACAACTAAGTCCAATACAATATATGTTGTTCATGCTGAGATCAATATGAAAAATCATCTCTCAATTTTTACGTAAGTGACATGACAACAGGCTCAAACCAGTTCTAAGCTCGGTAACAAATACATTTTATTACAGTCTTGTGTTTATTATAACTAACTACATGGGGTAAATGAAGAATCCGATTATCCATTCGAAATAAACACTCATTAAAATGAATAAAACTATGTGTTTAAAGTTTTTTCTACGATTATAATCCTAATCAAGGCAAACTAAATGCAGTCAAAAAATTTTGAAACAAGTTTTTCTCAAAGTCTTTTCTATGCTTAATGAATGATGCATGTTAAGAAGTACGAGAGTGTAAGCTACTCAGATAACGACAAACAAAGGGATGTACAACATGCTTAGACAGATGCCTAGCTAAATCCCATCTAGAGGAGCTGCGTCTATCAATATATTTATGTACTTGTTCATGGTTATAGTCACAGGAAGTTTCAAAAAGAGTAACACTACTTCATTGATCCTCCTTAATGCCGATTTATGACTATGTGATATATCTATGTCCACTATTGGGTTTAATGCCATTGGACAAAAATGGAACAATGTCTCTACTTATGTTTGAACTTAGCACCGACAGGTGATAGTCAGAACAAAATTTTAGGAGATAATCATTGTCATCGGATAATCGATATGGAATCCCGCATAATACAACTAGTATCTTTGTGATTGGTTCAACTTTCTAACTCGAGAGTTGGAGCAATCCACCAACATGAATACATCTTAACTTTCGTAAAAAAAATTGACAGCTTTGCAGGTTCAAACCGTCAGCAATGATCTCAAGAATGAAAAGTTGATGTGACAGTATGGGCATAGTGTTGGCAACAAGAATGTAGTGAACATAAAGGGAAAAAAGTGGAAGAGTAGGTTTTGGATAGATGGAGTTTTTTATAGTCAGAAGCATGCAGGCGGTTGGTACTTTCCACCTTCCAACACTATGGTAGTACTTGGGAATGTAATGTGATTATTTTTTTATAACCACACACCGGTTCAAACGAAAGCTTTCGAAGATATTTGTGGATTGAGATTTCAGTGTTACACAACCGACTAGAAAAACCTACAACACAGGTACCGATAAGCTGTCCGACAACTCGGGGAAGAATGTGCTATTTTCCCAGGTAACCTTTACTATTTGATGTGAAAAGGTAGCATCAGTATGAACTACTTTTATCTTCAGGAGGAACCTAGTTGTTGTCACACTCCACAAAACTAGCACACTCGCCATAGCATAATTTATTCGCACTTTGATGGTTACTGCTTTTAGTCTTATTACGATCCAACAGACATTCACGAAATAGTGGAACGTTAAGGAAAAATCTTTATAGCCAGCATAGCTCGTTCGATCATTAGCGACAGACAAGCCAAACTACCTACGTCAAGGTATCAATTATCAGTCGACAGATTATATCATAAATGATACGAATAAAACTGAAACAGGCACGAAATTGCGCTGATGAATACAAAAAAACAAACATAATATTCAAATCGAATTGACTTACTTAGAGGCATAAGAAGTAAGTTGCATACAGGGCGTCGATAACCATGACAACTGATTAGTACTGAAGAAGATTTTGACAATTCGATTTGATCTGCTTCAGATTCATTTTTATCTGCGAAGTAACATGTAAAAAAAACTATGAAATCAAGAAGAGAATTCTATAAATTTCGTTTTTTACGCTCACTCTAGCCTTGAGGCTTAAAATTTTCATCTAGAAACAAGCATAATTTTATTTTTCAATCGGATTATACCTAATTTTGCTTATATATCTACCATTTAAAAATTTATTTATTTATTTTTCCCTTGGGTTCCTAATGGACATAGGGCTTCAGTAGCACGCCTCCATTGCACTCTGTTCTCTGCAATCTTTTCAACCTGGCGCAAAGACTGCCCACAAGCTCTCATTTCTTCCTCACATGATCTCCTCCATGTCACCCTCATCTCGGATGCCCAACTCGTCGTTCTCCCTTTGGATTCTACTCAAGGGCCTGGCCTGGCGCGTGATGTCTCCAGTAGGCCTTCTCAGTGTATCCCCAATCCATCTCCACTTCCTTCCACTGCTCATTTGTTGGGTGATAAAATTCTTGGTTGGTTCGATGCTGTCTTAGCGAGGTGGTGAAAGAGACTACTTCCTTTAGATTTCTCCCGTTGATGGTGATTGGTGCCTCTTGTTGCTGATGCTGTTGTTGGTTGGGTATCTTCATCACCTCCGTCTTTACATTCACTTGAAGTCCCGTTTTCGCTGACTTGCCTCTTCTGTCAACTTGTTAGTTTTCGCCTGTTGATCTTCGAGTTTGTGCGACAAGATATCAGACATAAATCATCATCGGTTAAATCCAAATCTTCTAGGGTCTTTTCATCGGTCCAGCCAGCGTATGCCTCTCTTCTCACAGTTCCTCACGGTTTGCTGCATGATCCAGTCCACCACAATCAGAGGTAAAATTTATGGGGAAAATAAAGCCGAAATAACTAGCTCACTTGAGTGCGGAATCAGCCAATCAGCATCGACATGGGAGCTGGCACCTCATATCAGCATATCAAGGCGGAGAAGTGAGGAAGGGACTAGTAGGAAGTGGTGAAAAGTCGTTTTAGGGTAACAAAGGGAAGTGCAACAATTATGAAACTCGATTTGAGGATTAAAATGAAGATTGAGATAGATTCTGGGCCAAATACCCTAGATTTGCTAACTACTGATGATTTCAGCATTCATCCAGACCCCAACCGAAGAGTTAATATTCCTCTAGAGCACTTAGACCAACAGTTTTAGTCTGACCATATCAAATCTTTTTCAAGCATGAACCAACTTCAGAACTTGTCTTCTCAAGAAGAAGATAGCTACAGCAGTCAGCTTCAAACAAATAGTCAGTTTTGCAGGTGAAGAAAAAAAACTGTGTGATGAACTTTCTTTCCTGACAGGTTTGAGTGATTCAAATTAAATTCAGATGAAGTCATTATATTTACTTATAATCGAACTTTATCAATTTTTCTATGAAGCCACATTGGTGATAACTCCCTATTTGAAAATAAAGTGTTTACAGTTGGAAATCATTTTTGAAAAACTAGGTTATTGAAGCTTGTTGATACCAGTCAACCACATCAAATTTCAATTCAATTTTAGCACTAACATCCTCTATAACCCTACTATATAAGAATTTCAAATATATCTATCTCCAGTTTATTGCTATTACTATTACTAGAAGACAAATGTATTATGGCAAGGGCACTAAGAAATGCACCACACAAAATGACAACATTAGGAAAACATAAAGCGAAGGGAAGTGGATGAGTTAAAAAGAGAAACATAAAAAGAAAGGAATGGTTAGAAAGCCCGTCCATTAAGGTACATCACAAACGAAACATTCACTACTTTTCAGCACCAGAAGATAGAAGGAAGCAACAGCACGATCGTCACTGGTTTCTACTGGGTCATATCTGGTAAGGTCTTAAGTCAATGAGTTGCGTGATTTCTCAGATCCATCCAGAGTCGTGATAAACCAACAGATGTTAACCCGATACAACTATGCTTCATCCCACGGCCCCACGTCATACAATGACCACCCCTACGCTTCTTCCATCTAGTACAAGGGTTAGCAAACAATGAACGGTGTGAAAGCCGTTGGGACGACATGTGTAACATATGTCCAAGTCACCGAAGCCGGTGTTTCCAGATGGCTTCACTTATTGAATGATGATCTCCATCATGCCCAAACACACGCTGTCGTACCTCAGGATTACTTAAATGATGTCGCTACCGCACATGAGCAATCCTACAGAGACAACGACAATCGAACACACTGAGTCGTCGCATATCCTTAGCTCGGAGAGGCCTGGTTTCACAGGCGTACAGCAGAACTTTTGGCACGGGAGCGTTGTAAACCCGACCATTTATGGTCAGACTAACGTCGCGATGGTGCCAAAGACGTATACCACTCTGGCTTTCGATATGCGGTCTGAAATTTTACCACTCACACCACCATCAGTCTTCACACAACTACCCACATACACGAACGTTTCAACTACTTCCAACGGCTCACCACCAAGGATGAGCGCAGGCACAGAGCCCTGCTAATGTTGCAAGAGTACTTTGAACTTTAATGGTGCAAAAGCACATAGCATACCTACGAGCAGAATATACCTTTCTGGCGAGAAGTAACAGAAGAAGGTTTTCCATCAGTTCTTTTAGAATAAAAAAAAAGTGAATTCCTCAACCTAGTAATATAGTGAAAAAACTCACTGACGATATTGCATAGCTGGTAAGTAGGATTTAGTTAAATGTGTGCGTGTGTCTGTGCGTGCATGTCCGGGGTAAGAAAGATTATAAAAGTTACTATCCACTGATTTACTAGCCAATTTAATACAAATACATATAGAATCAATTATGCCTTGATTGCCTACTCGTCATAAACAGACATGAAACTTAGACCAAACATGGTTGTGAGACAGACTGTAAGACAAATGGAAGATCAACATAGAACCATCACAGAAGTGCATCGTTCCAAGCCATAGCACTTCTCGACAGCATGAAAATAGGATTACATTAAAATGAGCACAAACGAAATGAACGAAGAGAAAATTATTCCAAAAAAAAGTAATACATACATCTCTATTACTGTAACGTAGTTTAAACCAATATCAATAACGACCGTTAACTATTCATTCTTACCATTTTGAGGAATTATGACACGATTCGACTGGCCTAAATCGCATAATCAGATCACAGAGTTCACCTTTGGCACCATCCTGATGGCAACCTTGCTGTAAACGGGTATACAAGGCATGTGTGAACACAGTTGTGCTCTATAGCTGCGAAACCTGGTGTTTCTCAGCCGACGATTTCTAGAAACTCTGTTTTTAACCACCATTTTCTCCGAAGAACTAATTGTATTTCATAGAAACAGCATAAAACTGTTCTTGATGTGACACTTCTTGTGTTCGCGTGTGATAAAGATTCTCATTCATTGAGTATGGTGATACTGAAACACCGACGTTGGTGGCTTGAACATGTCGTTTCACTACACAATAGCAATGGTCAGTAAAGTCTATAACCCACCTATATCCTCCGCTTTCAACGAGAATGTCTTATTGCAGTGCGTTAGAGTAAACCAGATGGTAATGCATACAATCAACCACAGCTGTAAATGCACTAGTGATACTTTGTATCATTTACTTGGTTACAGTTGTTACAGTTACAGTTGTCAATCATTTTTCATGATAAGCTCATACGATATTATTATCCATAAAACTACTTAGAACGTGGTACAGAAGTACATCAATTCAACTTGCCATACTTCACAACAGCATACAGAACAGTGCACAGAAAAAGAATGATGCTCAGACAGACAGAGTATGAGAGAGAAGTGAGTAAATAAATCAGTAAAAGCAAGTGAAAATCTCCAAACTTCAGAAATGGTAATAATTGAACACATCACCACCATTCTGATGGATTTTAAGCCACATACATCACCAACAATCTCCAAACCATTGAAGAAACATTTCTCGAGGAACTCAGTGACCTAACCCTATATCCGTCAACATTGCAGAGTAAGGTAGGCAAAGGCTGTTTATGAGCGAAACATGTCCAAATCACGTCAGGCAATGAAAGATAACATCTCTAATGACTAACTAACCTTCCTTGGCTAATGCTCTATGCCTTAAATCAAAATTGCTGATAAGGTGATTCCACCACACGTGAGCGATGCTATGAAGACACTTATGGTCAGATATCTCCCTGGCACCAGAAATGACGCAGGCTGGCAAATGTCGAACGAACCTTTTGTATCTAGGCTGAGATCTCGTGAACAACTAATCCATTTAAGCTGATACGATTTCCGAATAAGTGAAATGGTCAACACATTCAATCCCTTCATTCCTTATATTTAGCGTGGGAGTATCTGCACACCGAATGTGAAGTATCGTACGTGTGTCCGGTATAAAACAAAGGCCAAAAACACACAGATATCCGGCGTCCAGACTACTCCACATTTTGCTAAAGTATTAGTCTAGCAGGACTACTTGTTATACATGATGCAAGCTAAACAAATACTGTCGGTTACCTCCATAATTTGAGTCAAATAAGTGCCCACCAAGAAGCAAGCGAACGCCTAAGAAGTTACAGGTACTTAGGGTTACATTCATTAACAAATTTGTAATTAAGAATTAGTGCAGAGCCTTGATCAACATAAGGTACTAGTCTGGTATTGTTTTTACAGTCGGAAACTGCTCAATATGCACAAGTAAATGGGTCTGAAAAAAGAAATAATACTACACCTAATTTTGAGCAGCGTAGTGCAGAACACTGAAAAAATGCACTGAATAACTGATATATATATATATATATATATATATATATATATATATATATATATATATATATATATGCATGCAAGTATAGCTAACCTGAGTAGTCCAAGCGTAAACGAGCAATAAGCCCAGAACGAGTTGCAAACCATATTTCATTATCGGCGGTCATTGGGACAATAAGTAAACGACATATTGTCAAATCTATTGGATCCGTAACACCTTCCATATCTATGACAAAGAAAAATAAGTAGAACAATAAGCTAACATGTTTGAAGTTAATAAGCAGAATTTTTGGGCTAGATTGAATACTTATAAACATAGCTTAGCTAAAATCTTGAAGAAAGTTAACTTGTTTTGCAGATTAGAACTTCAGTTATTTTATGACGAATTGAGAAGTGTTATTACGAAGCCTTTTAAACCACAACTGATTTTTTAAAGGACTGGATAGTGTAAACAACCTGGTAACTGAATGATGGTAGCATTGATGTAAACATCAAAGTCTTGAAGGCTGACCGTGGTTTATCAATCAAATGTGTCATATGGCCAATTGGATAAGTGACAAGAAACTGTTGCATACTTTGCATCATGTTACATTCTAAAAATCAGTTGGCAACTACTCCTATTCTGTTTGCTTCGAACAGGGGAACTAGGTTGCACAATAAGCCATCAGACAATCAGGGTGGTGCACTACCTAGGACATAAATATGTATCACACTGAGTTGAATTATTTTTAATACTTATCAGTAAATAGGTAGAAAACCCTAGATCTACATTTTATGATCACCAACAATCACAATCATCTTAATGATGTATAGCGGCTAGAAGCGAAATCAGAAACGCGCGTTTCGTCCTATTTGGAACTCGTCAGCTGGGTGTTCCTGATTCCAAGTGAGCAACTTTCTTCCCAACTAGGAGTCACAGTCGAGACCGATCGCTTCAAATGCCAAAGTGTTGTCCACTAGGCCCCCGACTTGTGAAATTTACTTCTTGTACAACGGCTGTAGTTTAAATGACGCTGCTTGAATTAACCTATTGCTGACTGAACGGAACTGATCGGTCTTTTTTGACGTATAGGCTCCTGCGCGGATCCCTCAATATTGTTTTCAGTTCTAATTTCTGTAGTATTGACGGATAATGGCTAGTAGTGGAATCCCGAGTTTTGGTGGGAACAGCATCACCTACTAGGAGGTGGGTACATCCGGCTGATGGGTCCGAAATAGGACGAAACGTGCGTCTTAGATTTCATTGCTAGCCACTATCCAGCATTTATATTAGCTTCTTGAAGCATCTAATCAGGAGAAACTATGAAGCTAAACAATCAGAAATATTTTACTGTTCTCTGAGGTTTGATATTTCTCAGAGATATGTCATGACTAGGCTTTGTAATATCATTAACACTAACTCCACGATAAAACGTCGAAATTCATAGAAATAAGAAATCATCGCCGTTCTCATCCTGAACAACAAATTTTCTCCAAATATTACGGTAATTTCTTTGCTATTACTAAACGTATGTCAACTAGTATGAATTAATTCATACTTTAAAGATCTACTAATTTAACTCTAAAAATGAACGTTCTAATTTTCTAGCCGTTGAAAAATTCAAATAATACCAATGTTATACATATACGAATTTTTTTAGAATATTAACAAATACATTTAGGTATTCGGCAAATTCGTTGTCGAGTGCCAGTAGTTACTGCCGATAAAATTACAGTGCTGATAAACAAAACCGGTGTATTGATGAAAACGATCATGAATACATTATAGACTGAACAATAAGCATTTGTTCTATCTAAATTAATTAAGCGATTATATACAGATAATTAAACCTACTTACCAGTATTCTATTCGTATACATAATCTACTCCTACAGAAGGTAAGTTATAATTTGAATATCTTTGGTGAAGTTTACCTCAGCACAGAGTGACGCAGGTCTGAATCTTGAATTTACTTAGAGTTGAAAATATGCCCTTTTAATTAGTGTTGATGAAAACAAAACCCAAGTCAAGTAGACCTTGTTACAACTTGTAATAAAATTAATACAGCACAATCTAGATGAGATGTTTATGCACTAGGCCATAACGTTGTATATTCAGTATTATGATAATATCCCGTTGTTCAGAAGGAAGTAGACCAAGTGATATGCAAACGTTGAACGCATCACTTGAAAGTCAACTACTGAAGACAATGAATTATATCTTTTTATCATATTTTACACCTAAACGTCTAATATACACAAGTGTAGTCTCATTGATTCTTTGATGGTGATCTCTTTATTTTCAACTGTAAAAGACTATTTACATCTCATTCTACGGATAGACTAACAACAACCGAAATTTAAGGGAGTACAATGAATTTCCAATGAATATCTTACTTTGAAGAGAAATATTAATATAAAGTATTAGCAATCAACTAAACAGTTCACAAAATGAGATCCCCATTAAGTCTGATTATTTTCTGTTGGTTATAATTGCAAAAAATTACACAAATAAAATATCATCTTGAATGATGCTAGTATTGATGTACAATCCTCTGATTAGATTGTATATTTACCTGAAGAAGATGTGCAATGAGATACTCAATGAATTTATAAGATTCTGAATATCTAGTCAGGTCAAGCGATGCAATTAAACGTTTGATCAATCCATTTTTGCAGATTGTCTCGCTTCCTAACATTTTCATTTCTTAACAATAACCGATTGTAAGGTGTTAATGTGACCACATTAAGCTAAATGATAATATACTATGTATGGTACACTGTAATTTGATGTTAAACTTCAGTCAGTGGTAACCATTAGAGACTAGATAACTGCATCGGTTATTCAATGATGATTGATTTGCGTAAAAAGTAATAATGTATTGACGATAGGATTTACAGTGGTTTATCCATAGATCACCTCTCTTTCTATTTACCAATCAATTAATACTTGGTTTCATCAGTGTTTCGTAATAACTCTTCTCACACCGCATATGTCAACAGTCAGTTGGAAAAAACACTCGATTCAAGAGGTGAAGTAGTTCAATCTTGCACATCAGCCCCTTAAAATATTCCCTTATTCGTTATTTGACACGTAACATGTGTATTATTACCAATTAGTATCTCAACTTGTACCAGATTGTTGAGTTTCAGATTGCTTTCATCTTAAACGTTTTAGCTAGATACGGTTAAATGTCTATTATCAGTGGTCAGTACACACTTAAGTCCGGTAGACAAACAGACAAGGATAAATAAGAGAAGACCTGGGATGACTGACTATGCATCGATTTCAGTTGTCTCAACTTTTAACAATACATTGGCACTAAACCATACACAACTTCAAAGAAGGTATTAAAAAAAGTGATTATCTCCTACAGATAAATTAAATGAAAGTAGTGCATCTACCAAGATATTACTAATGACCTACTGAAGTAGTGAATTAAGTATTGCTTCACAAACACCTAGCGATCATAACTCTACACATTCAAGATGCTACATTTATCTTAGTGACTAGCAGGAAAATCCAGGACGCGCGTTCCGTCCTATTTCGGACTAACCAGATGGATGTACCTCCACCCCAATGAGTGATGTTGTTCCCACTGAAGCTCGAACCCAGTACCCTTCACTTCAAACGCTCTATCCACTAAGCCACTGCGGCACGATGTCCACTTGTTGTGCAACGGGTATTAGTTGTTGTAACGACCTCTGTTGGCAGATAGGCTTCTATGTGGATGCCTCGATACCTCAATCATTATAACAGCATGAATATCCAGTAGTATCGAGGCATTTACATAGCAGCCCATCTGCCAACGAAGTTCGAGCGATTCGGCCTTGTATAGAAACAGGAAATTACAAGTATGACTACAACAATCTATACATTCAAGCAGACTACTTTTTTCAAAGTATTGATAGTGTGTATGTGTGTATATTGCTGTAGAGATTCGAATCGAAATCACAAGTATGTAATGAAGAAAATACATCAGTTAATTTCTCCTTCCGACAACAATATAAAAACAACCCAATGCCTATAATCCACTTTTGTTTCCTAAAGCTTTCCAATACATAGTGAATCAAGAAGGAAACAACTCAAGAATTGGCTTGAGTAAGTATTTGGAAATAATATTGACTTATTCTTACTTTAACAGTATGGGACTCATTTGTTTTGAAAGGGACTTTAGGTCAATAAGGCATAGGTCATTTGGTTCAAATCATAACATGGCTCAGATTTTAGTTATCATCATATCTATTGTCTCAAAGAAAAAACTTACCTAACATAGAAGATAGAGAAGAGGTTAAATCAATTTGACGTAGAATACATTTCTGTTGAGGACAACAAGCTAACAAACGTGCCATTCCACCGCTGACACCGCTCACTTTCTTCATCTTCTCTTCATTGTTACTATCATTATTATTATTATTATCATCATCATCATCATCACCAGTCCTTGTTGTATCGAAACTCTTCTTAGATGGTGAGCAAGTTACTGGATTACCAGAAACAGCTAACCATATTATCTTGGATGATTTACGCGTAGATGATTTAATGCATATTGCATGTAAACACGGTGTTTCACTTGGTAATGCTAAACTGTAGACAAATAAAGAAATGAACCAATAAAGTAAATAGGAAAAATGTTAAGAACAGTTAAATTTCACTAAAGATGAATATATAGGTAAATAAGATCAGTAAAAATACCCTTTATAACATATTTTTAACAGAACAAACACTATTTGAGTGAACAGTTTGCATATGAAGCTTAAAATATCAGGCAATGAATGAAGCCGAACATCTATGGTATTTTGTACTTACGGAAAATATCACTGTCTACTACAACGCAAAATTCTATCTAAAAATAATGTTAATCGAGATACTAGATGACCATTTCGTTCAGTTTCAGCAAAGGTTATCAAGTGTGAGAAAACTAGTTTAGCTAAAAGAGTCAAATCTATCAAATCATTTCATAAAATCATGATGAAATACAACAAGTGGATCTCACTTATTTGTATCCTTTCTACTACGAACTATGTGCGTTGTTATGTCTCGTAACTTCCCGTTGTTGACTGAACTGAATGGATCGATTACTAATGTCATTATAAGCTTTTATAAAGATGTCTCCATATGGCTAACGTGATTTAATAGTCTACTAGCTAACCCTCAGGAATAAGGAAGGATGGGTTCTCGGTTCGAACTCGAATTACTTAGCTTTCCGAACACCTAGGTTGATATCACATATTACCAAGCATCAAGCAAAAGCTGTAAACACACCAAGGTTTCTTCAGTTCGTCAATGACCGCTATGTGGATACAGAATAAACTGATTTATACTTCAAAAGGATATGCGTTCATCCACTTAGTTCACTTGAGACAACTATACTATCTGTTCTAAGTAAACATGAAGATTAGAAATTCATATTATAGTGACTTTTAATCCATAATCTTCCTTTGATTCTCCTTCTCTTAAAGTCGTTGAAATCTCCCATTCACGTAGATATATTTCTCACATTTTATCACTGTTACCAAATAGTATGAATATTACACTTGTAATGACTCATTCTCATAAATTATTCCCATTCATGCACAACTTCATATCATCTCTTTTCATACCCTAGACATCCATACGCTAAAACAGTGACCTTCGTTGAGTCGCATAATCATATGCGAACTAACCAGCAACTTGCACTCATGACCATGTAAAGCCTCAAAACCAGGACAGTCAAGCCTCATAGTAAGCAAGATACCACACACCCACTAGCTCGGGATCCAACGATGAACTTTTGTCGTCTTGTGATATAGTACAGTCAGTGTCAAATGCCATAGGCGAGTACCTAACCATCCAGTAATGAAAATTCTGTTGAAATAAATCTATTCAGTTTTACCTGCCATATGTCTAATTATACAACTGAGTTAATAAATTTATCACAGTATAAAAGTATCTAGATATGAAACAGTAAACTCTTGTAAGATAAGTAGATATTCCATATTTGAATTGCTGACTTAATATAGCACATAGTGATATAGTGTTATTTACACTATAACTACATTCTAACACAAAGCCAAAAATTTCATTCATTAAAGAAAAAAGACATTATCAAATTCACAGTACTGTGTTATAGTTCCAGTCGTCAGAACTCACATCAGTATATCGAGTTAAAAGGCAGCAAGACAACAAAATACAAGGAAAGTAAACAAATGAAAATAATATAATATCGTATACAGACCGACGGTGAGAGAACTTACGATAAGATGCGATGTCTCAGCCTGATCATCACCAACTTCTTCACTAACCAAGACTTATTTCAGTCAGTATAAAAGATTGGGGTACCAGATGAACTGCCTTGCGTAATACCTGTTTCAGCCACTTTCCAGCAGTTGATGACGATTTACGATTAAATTAAAACTTTATGTTACCAACCAACTGTGATTAAATCCCAGTTGGAGAAGGAAAAGCTCAGTATCACTACACATGGATACAGATAACGCAGTACAATTAAATAGTTTGATAGTAATCAGAAACTAACTTAACATTTAGGAATTCTAGCAAACCAAAAATCGATTCTGCATTTATCGAATCAGTGGTAAACACATACAACTAAACAAATGAATTATTGGCGACTTCTTTTGATAATTACACAATGATAAGCGTCTTGAAGGCAAAGAGAAGTGACTGAATTGTCAAAAAATCTAGTCACTTAAGTCGCATAGTTACTTTTACGTAATCTTTCAGTACAATCCGTACAAAACATCAATGTTGAGGGATTGCGAGACAACATAATGCGAAAGTCTATTGAAATGAAGCAATTTTAGTACACTAGATGGTAAGATTGGACATCACTGTACAACGGTTTGACACAGTATACATCAACAATACAACATATCATAACACTCATTCATACAAAATAAAACTTGAAATCAAAGATATGTTGATTTATAAAATAAGTAGTAAGTAGTAAAGTGTATGAAAACGTTTATCATCCACTAGAAGAAAAGAGCTATATAGCTAACCTTGTAATAAATTTACCAGATCGAACTGCTAAACAGTGACAATAACCACCACCAGCAGTACCAAACCATATATGATCATCTAACACCTCATCATCTACCATCTCGTTATCTTTGTTATCATTACAAGTGTTTGACGTCATTATAAGAGGACCAGTAGATAAAGAGTTATATGGTAGATTAATTAGTTTATGGGTAGTTTTGATACTGGTAGAATTTGATGAATTCCTAATCATACTTTCAGTAAATAATGGCCACTGAAAGCATACAAATTGACTGACGCCAAGTGAATTGAATAAACCAATGCAGATATGATTATCACATGATCTGGAATGTTGTAGGTAGAAAAAGAGAAGCAAAAGAAAAGAGAAATAAAGTTGTTAATCATTCAAAGAATTAGGTATCATAATTAACAGTTAGATGGTAATTAAGTTGATATTACGATTTTTTAATACCAACAGAAAATTACTAACTAACAAGTGGATGTAGTGATTAGTGTTTGAAGAATATGTACTTAGAAGTCCTCTACTTAGTTTCTCGATTTATCGTCTACTGCTATTACCGAAACGCACTCAAAACTTCAAAGGAGAGCAATACTTTTATATCACTGTCTCTATGTTTATGTTAATCTCTCCGAAAAAAGAAAACCAAACATTCCAAGAACAACAATAAGTACGATATAATGGATCCAATGTGTTGGTTCCAACCGACTACGTCAAGAAGTTGAACATCCCTCCAACGACTAAATGTTTTAGTTAGACAATAGTACCACTTAGTTACTATTCGATAGGTGGCTGTTGAGTTGCAGAGCCTACTCGATGAGTCATGGTAACTGTTTGTACTGACGGTACCTCTGACATCACAGAGATTTATCTAAATATTCCCATAGATTTATCTATTCTTTCTCAGGGCATCTGGTTGACATGAAATAAGCAGACAGTATTATCATACTAGGTGAAAACGCTGACAAAATCCAGGGTCTTCTGAACATACTGAGCAGAAATGTGAGCATGTTTGGCATGTGTTCCGCACCTGTCAAATGTAAGACGATACTCCAGGACTGGTCTGCTGCTGTAGATAAGGAGTGAAATGGCGGAATGTATTGACCAACCACTTCACTTACTCAGGGAATTGTTGCATCAACCCGGAAAGACTGGCTACCGACAAAATCTCAGCTTGGATATAAAACGTCTGTTTGGCAGTTGCCAACTTGCATCACCAGTGGTCTCAGCGAGATGTGATGTTTTGACTAACGCCGATCTTTAAATTTCTTTTTTCCCCATAAACCTTTTTTTAGTTTGACATCAGTCTTTTCTAACCTCTTGATGCTTGTATGCCACAGTGAAGTGTGGTAACTTGAACCAATGCATCTATGTGCGAGGTTCTGCATTGATTTTGTCTGCTTGATCACTTCCCCTTACTTCTGCTGAGAAAAACACAACAAATTGCATTTCTTTTTCATCGTTCGCTTTTCACGTCATTAAATAAGTCAACTAAAGATTGGTCAGTCATTAGAATTATATCATGCTTCTATTCTGTGGTTTTCTCCATGTTATTATAGGTGAAAAATAAATCACAATGAGTTCGGATTCGAAAGTAGTTTCCATTACCGATGGATATCGATTGAAGAAGCACAGAAAACATACGGGCACTAGAGGAGCTGTTTCATCTCATTTTGGGGATTCTCAGCAGTGCACACTCTTGACTGATGCCAATTCATGAAGAAAACTATCCTCAGAGTAGTAAATCCCCACAAACCAATTAATGCATTCATATCTAATAAGTAGGCGATCAAACCTCCGACTTAGCTAAAGAAATTTAGAAAAACTTGGAATGATATACCTAATCATTTATATTATAAAATTGTATACTTTTTATTCAGCAGATGATACAACTCTATCAGGATGAAAATTCTTAACTTCAGATGAATTAATTTCAAACGAAACACTATGAACACAGTGAAATAGTTTGAAGAATCTAATCAACAGTAATTATTACCCACTAGACCTAAAACACACTAGTGGAGACTTACATGTCCAGTGTAAAATTGGTCCATTTCACAGACGAAAACATAACTTTAAAGTCATGTGATGAACACATTAAATGCGATGAATTAAAGTCCGCCTGTCAGTAACTTTCACCTTCATTGATGTCATCGGAGGATAATATAAGATTACGTGACATTGAAAAAAAAAAATGGTGGTCCAATAATCGGACAGTGACCAACCATATTACAATCTTCTTAGGTTCAATCCAAGAAGCATTGGCTCAGAAACTTGGCGCGTCACGAAAAGCATTTCCAGCAAACTACAGAAATTCATCAACAGCTGCCTACGCTGGCTCAACGCTGAAGATCAGATGGTCAGAATAATCAGAATAAGCAACAAGGAACTCTGGGAACAAACCAACGAAGCAAGAACCTATCACCCAACAAATATGCAGTAGAAGTGGAGACAGATTGGATTGGGTGTATACTGAGAAGACCGACTGGGGACATCACAGACCAGGCCAGGCCAAGTCGTCGAGTGTAGCTCGGATGGTAAACGACGAGTTGGGGGTCCGAGCAGATGGTGACATGGAGGAGGTTGCGCGAGGAAGAAATGAAAGGTTGTGGGCAGTCGTGGCTCCAGATTCAAAAGATTGCAGAGAACAGAGTGCAATGGAGGCGTGCTACTGAAGCCCTATGTTCCACTAAGAACCCAAGGGAAAAATAATAATAATAATATACCAAGGCATTAAACTAAACTAAGACCACAGCGTTTGATGAATGATTCCAATTCATGACGAAAACTATAAGAAAAAGCATAATTAAGGGTACGACTACAACAATGAAAACAAGTAACTAATCATTAGTCGACTTACATCATTGCATTAGCCACGAGACCTTGACTATCTGTATTAAACCGATACAGAATTTGTGGTAGACGAATACTACAGCTAGTTGAACACAATGGATTATTTTTGCTACTCATACACTTTTCACTGTCTCCTATACCATCTTGAATACTCGAGGTAGTATCAACCAAAGCAGACTGATAATTTGATTTAATTTCATAACATGGTTGAAAGACCAAAAATCTACCATCATTTGAGGCTAAAATTACACAATGACCTTCAAGATCTATAAAAAAGGAAAACGAAGAAAAGGATTCTTCAAAAATATTGATCAAGATTCATCATATGATTAATAGATTTGCTTTCCCTCACTAATATTCTCCAACTAACTTCTGTATCATTCATTCGGAGGATTTACAACAACTGATCGTTGATACAAAGCCAATGATGAGCAAATATCTGAAACCTTCACAAATCCTCCACCACCATTCATCATACCTTACAATCATACAGGAGTACCTATGTCTCACCCAAGATTCCACCCTATTAAACTTTGCTTAGCAGTTAGGCGTTGAGGTAGATGATAAACAGACAGGTATAAAAACAATCATTAAAGATCCACAACCTCATCGACTCACCTATCTAAAACTTCAAGCCAGTGTTATATACGTGATGGTTGCACTACGAACAATGAACATCTTCTCATATTCCTTTTAGGAGTTGTGTACTGCTGAGATACTTTTGACTATGAGATATCATGGCGGCGACATAAATAGTATAAGTTAGAAAAGACAGAGCGAGTCCTTGTTACCTTATCAACCACTAATCCACCAAGACTGGTCCGGCTTTCGAAGTAAGTGAAGTGGCGAACACGATTAACCACTTCACTCCCTTTTGTAAGCCAAGGCATTGATGCATACAGCTACTGAAGCAACAGTTTGCATTGAGGAAATGAGGAGAGCATCCGAAACATTCTGAAGCCACCAATTAAGGTGGAGAGAAAACTTTTCACTCTGTCAATATCACCTAGAAGAACTATGACGTGCACAAACTCTAGGTTTACTTAGGTGTTTCTCGTGATAAGGTTAGTCCTTTTAAAATAAAACTAGAAGATGGAAACTTGCATAAGCATGTGTGGGACAAAGTTGGATAAAAATGAGGATAGCGTATATGCCTTATGAACTCAGCTCTAATATCCCCAGGAGTTTTCTTTCAGTCATCTCAATTAAGAATGAAATATATGCTAGAAAATCAGTATTAGAAATTCGATAAAATAGTAGGTGAGAGTATTTAAGACAGCTATAAGGTTCTCAAACCGGTATTCATGCAACAGGGTGTCGACTGGAGCTGAAACAGAAAGTTGGGACCCAGTAGGGTTTAAACTAGCAACCCCTAGATCATTTTTTATTCACCTTCAATTATGAAATCCGTTTTACAAATTCTTTACAATCTAAATGAACTATAGCCAAGTGACTGAGATGTCGAAAGCTTTCGATTCCGTAATATGTAGTAGTTAGCACATATTACTGATCGCACAAGTTTGCAAAAGCAAAAAATAAGTTGACAGCTTGAATTATTTCGGTCTGATTAGCAAGATCAAATCAACCACTCATTACATTCAAGAGTAAAGACTGTCTACTAGGCAACAAAAATTCGAATGAGTATATATTCAGCTCATTAACTGAAGACATAATATACAGGTAACTGAAAATGACCATACCATTTCTCAGCTGTTTTGGAGTTGCTTTATCACAGTTGTCATTGGATAGATCACTAAAATCCCAAGAGAATTCAATTTTTGCATCATCTGACGTTAATTCCGGCGTAAATATTTTAGTTGAAGGTTGGGTTAACTCTAAAAAGACAAGTAGATTTTCAACAAACCACAAAAAAAAATTATTGTTCTTAGTATTCAAAACTGACGTAATCCTACTGATTATTTTGACCATCTGAAATAGTCATGGTTCGACCGACTTATACTGATACTGGGTAATGATTGAAAGTGAAATGAAATGTTGGACTGCGACAGTAAAGCAAAACCCATGATGACTAAAGTGAAATAAAGAATCTAGTCAGTGTTTGGATCTTGTAACTAAGTTGGTAAAGCACCAAGCCGGAAACCTGGTAGTCGCTGCTTCGAATACTGCTGCAGCTCTAATTTTTTCTTTACACACCTTGAATTACCTACCCAATAAACCTCACTGGACAGTTTGTCATTGAAGTAGACCAATTAAAATAATTCAGTTAGCCAGTTTCCTAAAATCTTTTTCTCTTGATATATATAAAATATTGTTTAATTTGAAGCTTCTCATAATCACATGTCAAAAGTTCATCTTCTGCTATACTGCCGCTCAATGAAGCATGTAGTACTGCAGGGGGGGGGGGGGGGAGAACAGTCGTTTTTCAAGCACAGTTTTAGTATTTCAGCGTCTTCAATGTCATTATTGATGTTCCAATCCGTCCCACCACTTTCATTTAACTGAAAACAAATTAGACTCTAATGTATTCCCAGTGAATTCATCAGTGTAATTTGATTTTTCACTAAATGTATCACATAAACAGTAAACAAATTAGAACAACCCCTAGAATCAACTCAAAGCCAATTATATTAAATATGCAGCTGAATTTTCGTCTTTTGGTGTCATATATAAATATATATATATATATATATATAATAATATATAATATATAATATAATATAATATAATATAATATATATATATAATATTTTCAGTCCTCATTTATTAGCGATTTGATGACACCTTTCACTAGACGTTATTGCATCGAAAAAAGTCAGAAGTTATGCAATTTTGAAAGTGATTATTTTCGTTTTTGTCTCGAGACTCCAACAACCTTTTAAGTCAAGATATCACTTTCACCTTTATTTCTGCATGAGATGAGTAGTGCTTCAATGTTGACAACTTTTGGCTGTTAACCTACTGAATAAATTATTAGATTGCTATATTTATCGCTGTATACATTAGATATCAACCGAAAATAAGACAGACATTTCAAGTGATACTTAAGGAAAGGAAAACGCACTAATAGTGGTAGGAAAATTCAAGCTGTTAAAACTGAAACCTAAGCCGATAACCACATGTATGAATTCTGCCAGTAATTCTTTTAAACCGTGACTTCTTTGATCCTTTATTGTTGTGCTTTCGATGAAGTTAGCTGCTCTTTCAACAGACACACACTACCAATTGTCTTCAACTACGTTCAGTACCGTCAACCGAAGTGTGACGTACAAAAGGAACGACAGTAATTTTGTGCTGTTATTGGTAACATGTACAAAATGACCATGAATGAAAACATATGGAAGAACAGTGGCAGAGTTAACCCAGGTGTTTCTGATCAGTTAGTCCGCTGATTGGATATCTAGTTGAGAGCTATCAATCATAATGCCAACAAAGACTAACCATGAAACATTTTTATTCAAGAGGTCATTTCGCTCTGAACTGAACGAAAAAAATAAATGGAGATCAAAACAAGACGGATTGGTGAACAACATTGATTTTAAATAGGCCTCCTTGTGGGCTTTAGTCTAATTTCTGATTGAGCCCTGAATACCACTGTAAGTGTAGGGGGTGATTGACACTTCCCAGTTGTCGGCACTGTGATAGGCCACCTCTCCATAGGGTACCTGGCCGCAAAGCTCATCGGACATCTGCTTCAAGCTTGTCACACATAACCTTTTCAGAATTATTGGTGTGAGATTTGAATGTTCAAATACTGGACACAGAAAACCTATACCCCCAGCTCCGGAAGACGATGAGGGGGGGAAGGAGTGTGTCATTTTGGGGGCCGACCTCTTCCAACCCCCTTTACCAATAGGGAAGACAGCATCAGTATAACACTGCTAGTTATCTAAGAGAAAAACTTTACTGCTGTAACACCCCATCCAGCTGATGAAAGTAGAACTTCGCCCTCGGACCCCACAATCGTATAACAATTTACACTACAACCGTAACTGCTGTTCGTCTCACCACTATCCGACAGACTTTTCTGACATGATAGGACATCGAGGAAACACGCGTTCCAGCCAGTATAGCTCATTCAGGCATCGTGATATGCAAGCCCGACCACCAACTCAAGGTAGCAGCTATTGCTTGGGTTTAGTTTAATATATTACTACTATTGTATTACTAACACTGTTACTAAAACTGCTAGGACCATTATCATTATTATTTAAACTATTGTTACTGCTGCCTTCATATTTTAGAACAACTATAATGTACAGATAAATCTCCATGAAATTAGTTTAGTTTTGCACACATATATGTTTAGCTATTTATACGAGAGGAGAATCTGCAGAGGATCTAAATGAAAATAATACTGTTCAGTTATGTTTCTTGTTATAATTCACATGACGGGGAACTTTTAGCATTCTTCAATAATTAGAAATGTTGAAGACCAAATAGAGATGATGATTGACAGAAACAGGTTATGCATACAACAGTATGTCTGCATTACTACACTAAGCTATCTACATTAGTTGAAAGTTAAAGAGAACTAAAATGCTGTAAGCATTTCTGGATGGTGTCATGAAATCTTTGTACAAGAGTGCTTGTTGGTTGTCATCACACATTCAACACGAAAAGTAAATCCCAATAAATCTGGATTCAGTTGAGGACAATAAAATGAAATAAAATATCACTAGGCAGTAAAATACCTGTAGTACATTTCACACATACAGCAGCTGACGGCAAAAATCCATTATCCAAGTCAAAACTATACACAGGTTGTGTAAATCTTGTCGGTTCAAAGATATGCACTTGACCCAGATAACCACGATTCAAGGATAGTGAGGAGTCAGTTAGATGTGAATCAGCTGGACCACCACGACCAATTAGCCATAAATGAAACTTTTATGAAAAAGAAATAACACGAAACAATAGTATGATGAAATAATGTAGGTGAAGCACAAAAGATGAAACAATTTAAAATTAACCGATTATGAAGAATGAGTGACAGCAATATGACAGTATAAATATTGCATTAGTCGATACTGACATTGTGACAGTGTTATTTATTATTACTATCATTAGTACTATCTAATAGCTGTAGAAAAGTATGATATATGTCTGACATTATCAAAATGAGTAATGTTTCAACATACTTAGCAATAGAGTGCACCAGTAACAAGTCTTCGACGTCCCATCAACTTTAGGATTGACTTGGAGTACGCAGATGACATTATTCTACCACGCGAAGACACTGACAAAATGAGCGAGCCTATAACACTACTTAAACTCACGTATCCGTGTAATGGCTGATGGAGAGTTGTAATTAGAACCGACGACAAATGGTGGTGTCCACCAGAGATGCCCACTGTCACCGTTCCTGTTTAATTTTGTCATAGACGTACTAAGGGCCATAAACTAACGTACATCTTGACTTCCTAAGGATTGATCTACTCCCGGGAAGTCACCTGGCTGGCTTGGAGTATGCAGACAGTATTGCCCCGCTACGCAAAAACGCTAACAAGATGAAAAGTTTTCTGAAAGCGATGAGCAGAAATTTGAGTATGTCTAGCTGTCATGCGTCTGCTACCTATCAAATGTAAGATGATGGTCCAGGACTGGTTTGCAGCTACTTCCAGTTTAATGATCGAGAGTGAAATGGCAAAATGTGTCGACCACTTCACTTACTTGGGAAGTTGCATGGACCAGAACAGGCTGGTCACTGATGAAATTTCAGCTCGCATATAGAAGGCCCATTTGGCATTTCGAAATTTGCGTCATCTATGGCACCGACTGGCAAGATATCCAACTACCTGCAAAAGAACGACTATACTGCATTGCAATCCGTTCTGTCTTACTATACGGTTAAGACAAGTCCACTGAAAAAAGGTGATATGAGAAGATTACGGAATTTGATTACATGTGTATTTGCTGCAATGCATTGGAATCACCGAGTGAGCAATTGTCGAGCTTAAGCGAAAAGGACTAGACAAGAGGAGTAATTCAGTCGATAAAGTTGTGAACCGTCACCAACTGAGGTGACTTGAACATCAGTTCCACCTACTGAATTATCAACTACCTAGATGTGCAATATTACCCGAAGTTGGATTAGATTGGATAGAGGTTAATCGTAGTCAAACCAAGACGTCACGCCAGTCCATGAAATATGACTGTTGTGTGTGTTCTCTGAGCTAGGTTGTTTAGTCGTGAAGCTCTCATCGTCTTTCTAGATGACATCATCAGCACTAGTCAGTAGAACAAATGCCGGAAAGCTGGAAACCCAACACACACTGACCGAATCCCCAACTACAGTAGCAACAACGCACAAAATCACTTGAGTGCAGACTCTATTCAAAAGAGCGAGAATACACTGCAGTACAACAACTTCAAGGAGAAACGAAGAAATTACTTGATGTCCATCCTAAAGAAGAACGGCTACCCACGAAACTTTATCAGAGGTTGTCTATCCCCTACATCATCAACTACAAAGTCATCGATAGAAATCAATAAACACATCGTCCCACCATACATAAAGAATATATATCAGAAATCACAACAAAATTACTGAAACCACTTGATGGAATCGGTGTGGCTCATAAACAAACACATTCCTTCCAAACACTATTATGCAGACCAAAGGATGAGACAACCAAAGAAGACAAACCGAACGTCATTTACAAAGTCAATTGCAATAACTGTAGTCGCCTTCGTCTGCATGAACACCAATTGGCTACCAAACGCCACAACATCTCATCACTCATTTCAATACACGTGGAAATGTAATCAATTTCGGCAATGTAGAAATACTGGACAGAGGAAACACAGAGCATATCAAACAATTCATACAAGCTCGGCATTCAGGTCAGTCAGTCAGCAATCAACAGATGTATAGACATAGACCCAATCTAACAAACAATAGGAAAGGTGATAAATGACAGAAAGGTCAGAAGTCAAGAAGAGGGACAGTCAGCAGGAAAATCTACACTGTCAATGACACAACAATTAAAGGAAACAAACAGTCACAGACCACTTCGTCAGGGCAAGCTACTGAAGCACCCACAGAGACATATTGGCAACTCACTTCATACTGAAGCTAGTGCTGATGATGTCATCTAGCAAAATGATGAAAGCTTCACGATTAAACAACCCAGCTCAGAGAAAATAATACAACCAAGACCATCCACCTGAGTTACAAATATTCTCCACTGTTTTAATGTGACTGTTGATTTGATCTATGTAGGGAGGTATAGACTGTCTAGTTGTGGTCTTCAAGACAATAGAAATCAATGGTCGCAGACCCTCAGTGAAGTGGGTGCGGTTGTTGATCCTGTTGTGTGGTCATTACTTGTTAACATCGTAGATAATAAAAACGTTTAAACCCTGTGGCCCCCCTGAATGCAACTACCCCCTTCTTGTTCAGATATCCTCATGTACTGAGAGTTGAGTACTGCTGCTGTACACACTAAAGATTCACACCAGAATTGAACAAGATGAATACATAGACAAGTACCACATCGAAATGACATCAGAGGAGAAATGAGAACGAATGAAGATAAATGTGGACCAAACCAGGTGTTTTTCCAGAAAACTTTTTAAAGCTGTACATTCATGTAAGGCACATAAATGTATCATAGCTTTAAACAGCTAGAAAACTAACCTAAAAATAATAATAATAATGAAAGGCAGAAAAATACGTAATTTACCTTAATTTTTGAATCATTATCTAGAGACACAATTGGAACAGTAAGAGCTGTACATATCTGACAAGAAATAAAAAGAGAAAACAATCAAAATAATCATTATCAGAAATCAATCCTGATATATAAAAGATGAGTAAAGCAGTTCTCTTCAATCTAATTGCAGTCACAAAAGGCTGATTTTTCATTATTTTAGCTACTGTAATTCTTTAAGCATGTGAACAACAGTTACTAACTTACAGGCTTAAATTTAACCATGCTATACACGTTAGTTGAATGGAAAGAATTGTCAGAAAGGAGTGAATCTAAGATTTGAGCATTTTGGTACGCATCAGCAAGGCGTATCTGCAACTTCGATGAAACCGATGTCCTAAATGAGGTCTAAACCCGTATCACTCATTGCTGTAGTCAGAGACCTTACCACTGAATTATTTCAGTTGCAATTCACCTTTTGTACGACTGGATTAGGTGCATTGATTGGTCACTGGAGGGTAGGCAACTTCATTTAGTTCATCGAATCCTATCGATCCTTTTACAATATGGTCACCAGGGCTAGGAAGCTCATCAGTGGTAACGTCTCTGACGGCAACATTAGGTCTTTCAACTGGTTGTGACGTAGGAAAAGGCGCGAAACAGTCAGATTCAAGTAAAATAAAATAGATTGTTAGCACTAGATACAAGGACTTCTTAACAATTTCAAGTGGTAAATTGGTAGGCTAATTGACTGAAGATAAATAATATTTATGATGCTGAAAATATGTAGATAACAGTGACCAATTCACTCACTTGGTCGTTATTGTATAAAGACTATTGGATATGCTTTTCAATTTCATAATGAAGCAATTTGTTATTGTTATTATTATTATTTGTCCCTCAGGTTACAAGTGGAAAATAGGATTCGGTTGTTTGATATAATGCTGTCAGGTCTCTCCTACCTGCAGCCTGTTCTGCTTCACCTGTCCTAGAAGTATCTTTTGTGCTCGCGAGCACTCTTCTTCACTTCTTTGTCCAGTGTAGTGTTTTATAGGTTGTATACAGTTCCTCTTTTTGTTGTTCATCCTTGCACTGGTTTATCTTCTGCTTCATCATCTTCCTCTTACTGCTCTATCAGCTTCCATGTATCCGTCGAGATTCGTTCCTTGTCTTCTTTCCTCTTCCTTCCTAATACTGTTGTGCAGGCTTCTTTCCACATAGCTTTCAGAGACTTCCAGTGTTCTTCCACACAGGTTTCTTCAGGGATGTTGCTCGATATCTCCCATTTTGTTTTGATGGCTGACGTGAAGATTTCCTTTGTAGTTTCGTCCTCCAGTTCAGTTTCTGTTCTGGGTGCTGAACTTGAACTGTGGTCTATCATCAACTTCCTTGAAGGCTTTTAACTTGATTTTAAAGGTTCCTTGCACTAGGTAGTGGTCATGATCTTGTGTCCAGTAGGCTGTGTCTCCACTTTCTTCACTTTGAGATGAAAGCGATATGATTTTTAGTGTAGTGTGTTTATGTGGTGAAATCTATGTCGCGGCCTTGTGAATATCCTTGTGTTTAAACACTACCTTCAATCACCAAGTCGTTGAATGCACAGAAATCTGCAAACAGTCCTCCATTCTCATTCAGTTCACTGAGTGCTTCTTGACCCATGATGAGTTCTGTTCCTGTGTTGTCTGCTCCCAGTTTGGCATTCATGTCACCCAGTCGAATTTTGTTGTCTCCAACTGATTACAGTTGTCTGTAGAATCCCTCCTCCTCCTCTTCATTTGCATTATTTGTAGATGCCTAGCGTTGCATTGTATGATTGTGACTTTCCTTCCTTTTGAGTTGAACCTTGCAGTCATGTTCCTCATGCTGGAGGAGATTGGTTCCCACTGTATGAGAGCTTTCGATGCTCTCAGGGACATCATGATAGCCACTCCCTTCGTGCGCTCGTGGTTGTCGTCTGGGTGACAATATCGGAGTAGATTATTGACTCTCCAGTTGAAAGTTTAGAGAATCCACTTCCATTCCACCTGCCTTCGCAGATTCCTAGCCCTTGCATGCCATATTTCCTCATCTTTTTTGCAGTCTGGGTAGCCTTGCTAGGTTCATACATGGTGCGGACATTCCATGTCCCCATCCTTACTTTCGCTTTCATCGAGGGAAGCGACGACACAGCGGCCGACTGGCTTCCCAAAGGCTTTCACTTACTGGTGTCATTTCGTTCCTCCGATTCCAGCGAGGAATAAGTTTATTTTTTATTTTTATATTATTTCTGTGCTTTGAAGTTTCTTTAGCGATTGGATTGATTTTACGCGGGAAATTTGCTAGCCCTACGCCCAACCTTTCCTATTTATCCGGATTTCTGACCGGCTAGTACAATAGTGAACTAGTAAACTAGGCGAGGTTGATAATGAAACAATGTTCATCACAACGACTTAAGGGTGAGAAAATAAGACGATCAAAGATAGTGTTTGTTTTTGCCAGTAGGTTAACGAGTAGTATCTATAGCGCTAAATTAACACGACGAATGAATAAATGAATCCAGTACAACACAAAACCATGTTTATGGATGCTTAAATCTCATTAATAGTATTGGGGTGACAGTAAGACGAAAAAAGTGTCCCATCATGAAACTAAACTTGTGCTCATTACCTTGAGAACAAATGATACATATGTAAATTGGGATAGTTAGACACTTCTGGAATTCAGGTGTTAACCATGAAAGCTATTTCAGCGGGAAAATTGCTGATATTCTACCACACCAGCAAATGCCAACTTCGATAGCAAATTAGTACAACTGACTGTATTAGAATGTGACAGCATTTCCAGTGATAACGCCTTCCAGTTATAGATATCAGAATTCAGATAAGGTTGGCACAATTCTGTTAACAATAAGGTGTTTTCGGAGTAAGAATGCAAAAACAACACAATCTGAATCAAGAAGATCGCGACAGACCTTAGGCAGCTGATTCATACGCTTCGTGGTCACAGCTACAAACCAATGAAATATTTTTTCATAATCCGATTCTTTCTATATCTCACAAACAAGGTTTAATCTATCATAGTCTAAGCGAAAAGGAATTGTCAGTTAAGCTTTTACTTTTAACAATATGTGAGTTAAACTGTTCAACATCAAAACAGGACAGTAAATCAATAACCAATGATTACAGAAAATAACCAACCTCCAAGTGTTTTCGATGCAAACCACCGATTGTTCTACATTGAACGGGAACAGGTATACTATACTGTGAATCATCATTCTTATCATCACTACCGGTATTAATATTAGTTTCATACTGTTGTGAATTGCACTTAACATCAGAATCATTCCCAGATGCCCAACCATAGATTGGAGGGTATGTACCTGTAGTTGATAGTGTTATCCATGATAAAGAGATATCCGCACTATTTTTCAAAAAAGAATTGAGAATGATAGAAAAAACTGACGAAATAATACGTACCACATAAAATTTCTTTGAATATTTCACAAGGAGAAAGTATCCTTATAAAAAGCAAAGAAAACGGCTGTCAAAAGCGACCATAAACTCACAGTTTATACTCACAGATTATCTGATTAGACATCTACAGGATTAAAACAAATGTTCATATTACAATGGTAAAAGCAAATTATCAACAGCGGCTCACAACATTAGACGATGATTGGAACAAGTGGTCAATAAGCAAACACTGAATGACAAGACTGAAACATTGAAATAAGCTATTGATTAATCGAGTAGAAAGAGGAATAGCCGAGCTAATAGGAAAAATCCAGTTCTAACTGACTTTATCATATACCAAATACACCTTTCATTATCAATAATAGCAAAGTATATTAGTATCAGATGTTACAAATTAACCAATAAGAAAAATTTCCTGGCCTAGGACGTTTTACTTGCGCGTACTCATGAAAAAGTCATATCTGTGTATTTGATATGTATTTCTTTCAGATGAAAAACCCCTATGCTGAAGTAACTCAACGTTTAACCTAAAAATGCCTTCAATCGATCATTTCTCTTCAAATCGAATTGTTATATTCTTTTTACTTCACTGTTTAATTTGGTGACCTGGACATGCAAAGAAATCAACAGACATTTACAACCCTTGAAATGATAAGTAATAAAGGTCTTCAACGCAGTTTTTACAAAGAAGCGATTATTATACAAGGAAGTAAATTGCTGTTCCCATTAACATCTAGATATACATATACCCCGACTAACGTCTCGCTATAGTCCCAAGAGGTGTCAAGTACCTTTCTAAATCTTACATATCTATCTAAACGGACAGTATACAAAATGGTTTTTAACTGGCGGTTAGTTCAAAAAGTCACCCTTCTTGCTCTAGAATCTATTGTTATACCGTTGAGTACACAAGAAGAGGCCACTGAATTACCTGAAAATTATAACGTGTCTTTCAGGTTGGTACTCATCACGGACTAGGGGAACATTAGAAACCTGGGAGTACAGGGCAGATGTTTCGTCGTCATACGCGACTCCTCAACAGTGCGCATCCATAACCCCATCAGGAGTCGAACCCAGAACCTTCAGACTCCGCGACCAGCACATTACCATTGAGACACTGGATCGCAATCCAGTGGTCCATATTTCATACTTCTACCAATTCACGATATGGTGCGAACCCTACCCGATCCCATCATTGAGTAACTATCTTCATGTTCCACTTTGTCAGCTCTACCGAGTGCGCACTGGTGAGCAGTCCCATACTAGGATGAAACAACTGTTAAGTGCTCCAGAGTTATCAATATTTCTTTAACTAATATCAGCCAATATTGAATTCCAACTTGAAATCAATGAATAAATCCTCAAAAACCTCAAAATTGAACTTATTATGTGTTTTTCACAAATTTAATACATGGCACGGAAGCATAACACATATATATGATCCAAGATTCTTCGGAAATAAACAACTGAGAAATAGATTAAACTCATTTGGGTGAACAAAGAATATTCTTTTTAATAACTTTTTCATCTTCTGATCCTACAATTATCGGTAAACATCAAGGAATTATACGCCCACAATATTCAGATTTCGTTTAGTAGTATTATACAGTAGAGGAAGTCAGTTCAGAAAAGTATTTTGTGAAAGATGATGCCAATATCTATTATTATTATTATTATTATTATTGTTACTGGGATTCAATTCAAAATAATTGATTATTTAAGCTGTTATAGGGCTTGTGTAACACTATAAGGTGACAGTTAAACAAAACAATAGGTAGATTGGTTCATGACAGTTGGATGAAATAAACTCAGAAAGATAATTTAATAAACAGTACCTTGATAGAATGTGACTCATATTGGGGGAACAAAACAGGATGACAGAATTTGTTAAACTTATTTCAGTTAGATATCAGTGAACTAATAAGTTGTTCCCCATCAACCTGCCAAAAGGTAGCCAGCTTTGAATCCTTCATAATGCAGAAGCAGCAGTAATTAAGAGCAAATAATCAGAGTTTTGTGTTCAAAAAAGGAAGCATTGCCGTTGCAACTACCGTGGCTCAATTTACGGTCCATAAGTTCCTTATGAACAAGAATAAGAAACGTATCAGCGAAGAAAAATTTCTTTTCAACGAATTGAGTATCAAGCTGTACAGTAGCATTTATAATCGGTAAAATGATAGATAAATGCACTAAAAGGTTGCTAAGTTAATATGAAAAATATACAATAGGTGCTGGTGGTGGTATTTGTTCAGATAATCTTATTTTCTTATTCCACACTGTAAATATCCTTTCATCCCTATAATCTAAAATAAGTTTAACACATTTTCTTAGCCTGTTTTGTCCCCTAGCATGAGTAACATTCTATCATGCTATTATTTCTTAAATTATCGTTCTTAGTTTGTTTCATCCAGCTCTTATAAACACCTACCTACTGTTTTATTAAACTATCACCCCTACGCCGTATAATCGTCTAGATAACCAATTATTTTTAGGTGAATACTAGTAACAATTGATTCTATCATTAAAATTTTGATTATCTGAGATGGCCGTAGTTTAACAGACTAGTATTTATACAGGGTGAAATGAAAATTTAGACTGTGGCCGGATTCAAACCAGCGGCCACCGGGTTTCCGGTCCAACGCTTAACTAACTGAATTAAGAGGTTGACTTACGGCAGGATTTGAACTAGTGAGGACCAGGTTTTCGGTCTGGTGCTCTACCAACTGAGCTACTTGACTCGACTGCTGACCAGATTTTTATTTCACTCCAATCACCAAGAGTTTTGTCCGACTGCTACGTGAATTCGTGAAGTCTTACTATCGATTGATCGTCAGCCAAATCACAGCTACATCAGATAATCAGAATCAATATGATGCGCCACCTCTCCGATTCAAGCAGATATGGAATTGAAAGAAAAGTTCTGTCTCACCACAATCAAGTGGTAGTAACGCGTTAGGAATTCACATGGTAGTCGGGCAAAATCCTTGATGGTTGAAGTGAAGTAAAAATCTGGTCAGAAGTCATGTCTGCTAACTCAGTTGGTTGAGCACCAAGTCGGAAACACAGTGATCACTGGTTGAAATCCGGCCCCGCCTTAAAATTTTCATTTCACCTTCAATCATCACCCAGTGTCGATACTAGTTTGCAAACCACGTCTATCTCAGACAGCCAAAATGATGTATCAAATTCACAACAGAACTTGATTACAAAGTAAATAGTTCACATTATCTGTTAAGTAAAAGTTGATGATAAGTATTCCGGTTACTTTTGAAAAGATCATCTCGGTTAATTCACTTTTCCAAACCCAATAGGTTTCAATTCTCTGAAAGTCATTACATTCACAAAACGTAGATGCATTAATCATGAGCAGATAGGTATATAAGACTGTTTTCGTGAGACTAATTAGACGAAAACCCATGGCACAGAAATTCTAGGGATATATTCCAAAAAAAGGCCTAGGAAATACATTACTGTCATCCCAATTAAGATAAATGTATGAGAAACATATGAGGAGTCCATAATCCAGTAAGCAACGACAAAAAGCAGACGTCTGCAACTTCAAAACATTGTTTTCAACAGTAAAATGGAATACAACAAATATTATTCGTTAACTCCTCATTTATCACAATACTTCGGAGAAATTGATATGACAAATATAACTAAAAGGTTGAACTAACCTATGGACTGATGAACCACTTTCCACATTCTGCATAGATTCAGGGACAGCTTCAGAACGTTGACCAGAAGTGAATGCAGCGAAACTTTAAATAAAAATTAAACACAAATATCTTCACGATAAATTTTATCAACTTAAATACACAAATTATTATTTAGTCCACCACAGTTAGACTACCCACTTAAATTAAGTAGCCAAACGTGTTAAATAAATTATTTTCAAATAAAATAGATATTAAGTGATGGTGAGAAGTGTTACTTTGAACACACATACACACGCAACACTATTTTAGTGAATTCCTGTTAATCGAACGATGGAAAACAAAAACTGATAGGATGGATTATTAAAAGTTAGTCAACCAATGATTATTTACGTTACAAAACGTACTCAAGAATTAGCTGGTTTGTTAACGTCTATAGTGAACCTTAGTTCTGTTCACTTCTCACCTAATACTGAGTGCTAGCAACTATTAACTCAAGAGGAAATGAACTATTTCTATAAAAATAGGATAAAATTTAGTTGCCTAACAGTTTTCGAGAAACTGTTAACCTGTTCTTTCTAAATCATACTTCAATGTGATTATGTCTAGCAACATACATCAATAGTCATAAACAACCATAAATTCATGCAAGGTATGATAAAACGTTACGTTTAATATCAAATTATCAACTTGACAATTCAATCAATAAAAAAGTATTAGTTAACCAGAGAAGTCCTTGAAAATGAGGATTAATAACACCGATGATTATGGATATAGTTCAGTTAGTACAAATTCAATGAACCTTAGTTTTGAATTGACCTAGAGCATAGTGTTTTCGAGCATGGACTTATAGAGAGTGTTTCACTGCTGTTGCAACAACAAGAACACTTTCTAAGAATCTTCCATTTACCGAAAGGAAAGAAAAACAGCCCATCTAAAGGAGGCAAAACGTAGCTAAATTAAGCCACATAATTTTTTTTTTGTGAAAAAATCTGATGATACAAATACAGTCATTTAGAAAATAAAAGTGAAAGGTAAAAAAACAAAGAGTTAATTTCATGTAAATTGTAAACATCTAGACCATAGTTGTTACAAAAATTATGGAAGAAGTTGGGCGCCAAGTCTGACTGAACCATTACAAGAATATAGTTTAATATAATCTCAGAGGGTCTAGAAAATTAAAACAGGACGTCTCTGAACGTTTTGTTGTGTCAGCCAAATCTTATTCAGCAGAATATACGAATTTTTTTCTTTAAAAATCAGTATATTGTGCTGAAAAAGCTGTGGCTTACTCAATGAAACTTTCAGAAATATCTTGTTCTGATTTTTTTTAAACACGTTGAGATTATATTAAAATCATGATTCATGTAAATTGCTTCAAAAAGAGAATAACAGTGGAATATGATCCACTCAAAAACGAAAGAAAATTTATACAACCACCAAATTTCTAAAGATTAAAACAACATATTAACAACACGATAAACAATTGAAGAGAGCAGGTTTGCCGTGTTTATTTTGTTGTATCTAAAAAAAATCCCGAAAAAATAATAATAGTTCCAGAAAACATCTTATAATAGGCAAAGGAAATAAAATCTGTAAACCAGTATACTTTTAAACCAAGAATCAATATGTTACTTAACACAGGATATATATGTATAATATTATGTGAAAAGTGAGCAAAGGTCTAGCTGCGAGGGGGGAAATGCACAACTTATGTACAGAAAAAGTCAAAATATTTAAATAGAAAAGTATACTACTTATAAACATAATAAGTATATTCAACATCGTTAGAGAAAAGAATAGACCAAAATGCAACCTCAGTGGCTGAATATATATATATATATATCCACAAAATTCCCTCTCAAGCATGGATTATTGGTTACATTACTCTAAAAAATGATCAATCAGTAGTGTGTGTGCATGAAAAATTGTATAAACAATGCCATAAAATCATGTTAGTTAGCCATGAGAGTGATATTCACCACAGACATGATTTTTTTAGAAACTTTGCACTTTTATCCATTGTAATGGTATAGAGAAGAAAGAGAAGAAATGTGAGGAGATTGAGAAGTCAGAAAATGTTACCGATTCTGTGGTAAGGAAGGTTTTTGAAGGAATTTTCTGTAACTGAAGGTTTTAGAAAACAATAAAATAGGAGGAATTAAATGGATCATATAATTAAGGATCGTATCATTGATATGAAACTACAATTTAGTTACTTCCATTTTATTGACAGAGATCAAGCTATGAGTTTCAGTCGTAAAGAACTAATTCTATTGACCACGGGAATGAACAGAAAATACAAACAGTACGGTAAACTTTATTAGATGGCCAGTGTTTGAAAGAATACAGTATATATCATAATTATCATAACTGACAGTCGCCTACAGATTTTATCCCGTATTCTTCGTTGTTTCGCTAGTGGGAAACGTAAATATTTGGAGTTTTAGGTATAAGACGTAATTCAGTTGCTGAGGTTGTGAACCTTTAACCGACTGAACAGGCTGTGATATACGTAACGCATAAATAGTCACTGTCTATTAGTAAGAATAGGCTGGTAGACAGTATTCGGGAATCAGAATAAATGTGGCATCATTTCTAACTGTTGGTTTGAGTCACCTTAACTGGGCGAAGGCAATATAAGTAACTGTAAAGACATCGACAGTATGTCGTACCAGTTACATCTTGTACATTGGTCACTAAATTGACATTTCCACCAAGTGAAAATCTGAGCTCAGAGAATCACAGCGTCTTGCAAATAACCGACACCGCATACTTCCTTGGGAATATTTTACAAATAACTAGAAAATATTTTTTATAAACAAAGCGAAGTGCAAAAAATTAAATTTAATATTAATTCTATTGAAAAGAAAGATGATAAATGGTCACACGTATATATATAAAAGACAAATCATAAGGCTCACGCCATATGTTACTAGATATGATTGTTGCCTCGCTTATCTCATTTATAGAAAAATATCTTCTTCGTTTTTAATATTTTCAATGGAGTAATATCATCTGATTAATTATGCTTTATTATTTAAGTGATCGGCTTAATAATATTTTATTCTATAATACAGATCAGTTGATATACACTTTAGTAGATTGGAGTGAGTGAGTGAGTGAGTGAGTGAGTGAGTGAGTGAGTGAGTGAGTGAGTGAGTGAGTGAGTGAGTGAGTGAGTGAGTGAGTGAGTGAGTGAGTGAAACTTGTTGTACAACATATACACAGCCTACTAGCGTTATTGGAAATATGTTCATTACGTATTGACTTCAGTGACCTATGACATATAACCACTGAAGACATTCTATTCCTATAACTTCATTCTTGAAGCGATAAACGTTTTATCGATTACTTAAGAGACGTCTTGAGAAATGTTTTGGTTACGTTAAGTTACCGTTTGTGTCAACATGCCACATTCATTAAATTTCAAGTAGACAAATAAGTGGTACTCATCTGTGATATCACTACTATGTCAACCTCAACTATGCAACAGATTCCTGATGAGAATATAGTGTACCACACACAATGTAATACTTCAACTAATGAGTTTTCAATGATTATCCATGGCTCATATATACGGCATCAAATATTTTATGCATTATGATATGACTGGCAAAAAAAAAGTCACAGATTCATTAGCAATCAAATCATCAGTCTTCATATTACAGTCATGCATTCATTCATGAATGACAGTCGAGTGGTGACAGTAACAAAGACAGAAAAGAGGAGCGATGGTAGGGAAATACCGAAGAAACAAAACAGCAGAAGCGGGAGAAATAGACAGTTAACTCACATATTAAAAGGACATGAATACTATTCGTAACACTAATGAATTTACTGGATAACTTAGTAGACTTGTATAGTATCATCAATTTTAGTTTCTTACAGTAGTGCTTAGTAGAATCGTAACCAAAAGAAAGTTGTACAGATACGTTTATACTGCTTCACGCATAGTAGTACATATAGCCGCATAATTGGCAATACGGTAAGTATTCTGTTTAAGTCACAATTGATCACACTCATAGATTATTCATCCTGATTAGTAGATCAGATCTGACTGTATCTTACTATTTTCCTTTTCTAAACTACAAAAGGTCAGTAATAGTCAATTGATATGTGAAGGCGATTATGGCAGCACTTAGGTAGTCCAATATAAAAATGAATCCATCCAAAAGGGTTTAGTTACAGAAGATTTAGACACTGTGTGCAAGACATGGTGAACAGTGGAGACAATACATAGCAGAACTATGACGTAAAACTCTTCAGTATACGTTTATTTCATAAGTACTGCGAGTTGTAATCTTTCAACATTAAACAATACTTTGGCTGAGACAAGATGGAACTGCGTAGTCGTGGTTAGTCAAAAAAACGTGAACTACTTACTGTCCACATCCCACATGACAACCAGACATAACGGTCAAATCAGAAGTTAACATCCTCAGTCAATATATTGTCATACTAATAACATAATGATCACTAGTTCAATCATTATTATACTTGTCAACGAAAGACCATCCCAAGTAAATTAGCTATAAATTATTGTTGGAGCTATTAGTTGAATGGAATGCCTTTGAAAAGAAAAACTTGTATTGTATATTAAGGGTGAAATGACAGCGGACTATTGACCTTCCTGGTGCTCATCGACAAGGCGTATCTGCAACCTTCAAGACGCTCAAGTTAGAGACTTTACCACTAAGCTATTCAAGCCATGACTAAGCCTCTTTACGAATGAACTGTGTACACGAATTGTTCACTAGACGAAAACCGCTGCTGCTATCAAGCACCTAGTGTAGATCATAGTTGATCAACCAATTTTTGAACGAGGTACCGAAATGATATGATAATGCAGTTCATTGTATTTTGATACTAAACATTAGAATTCGACTAGAAATGAAAGAAATAATAAAAATCTTACAATTTCTGTAAACTTTGTAATGGTCCAGTGACTGGAGTAATTGAATCACATTTTTGTTGCGGTGTTATCACCTTTGATAAAAGATCTGGATGCCCTTTTTGACCGATTCGTAGAGTTTCCGTAAATCGTACAGCATCTTGTAATTCTAAAAGACGTTCTTTATAGTGATTACGTTCAGCCAAGATACGTGCCATTTCTGAACGTGTGAAACGTTTTCTTTGCGATGAATTACTAGACTCCTGTTAAAAAAATATATATCAACATTAACCGTTTAGGGTACCAAGTTATATTTTCAAACGAATTTTTCGTGAAAATTCAGATAAAACAGCTAATTTCCTTTTTTGAAGATAGAGAGTCATTCAACAGGAAATATCAAAAATCACTTCCAAGATGTAATACAGTTATAGAACATTCGGCGTCATTTTAAAAGATGAGCGGCACAACCAACCCTCTGATTGTACACTGTGTAATACAATACCAAAACTACTGTTTCACAATTCATTATCCATTGGAAATCAGCAAGAATTAAAATTTTAACACCTAGAGTATTTCTGCATACACAAAGCTGAACCTTTTAAAGGTTCTCTTTACTGGCTCAGTATTATATAAAACTTGAAACAGAATGAATAAATAAAGCTGTATACAATCGTTTTCAAACGTTAACCAAATTTTACGTCATTGGTATGCTTTACCGAGAATCTCGGGAAGAAATATTTTACACGACCTCTGTTCAGTACATCATATCTAGGTGTTGGGATAGTGGTTGAATTCGAAGTTTTAACACAATGGCCTAAATACTCGACTTTCAACCACTGGATGTAGTTGTGCTCCACTTATCAAGTTTGACCAGTCAAGTAGTACCAGTTGAAGTGGCTCATCCAGTGACTGAATAATATGCAATATAACTTCAGCCTATATAAAGTCATAAATACACTAAATGATTTACCTATTACAGCTGCCATTCTGCACCTATGGCTGTGAATGTTCAGTGGTTTCATACTAATCGAAGTGACTCTTACTACCGCCAACCGTTCGGAAATAATCTCCTATCCAAGAATCACTGCACAACTTGAAAGTCAACATTTTCATTCACAACAGGCAAAGACTTCATGAAATAATATCATGTTTTAGTCCAAATAACTAGCTTTTTTCGACGTAGTTCTACTTCAGTCAGCATAGTACATCACGACAGATGATGATAAGACGTGTGTAATACACATCAAAGCCATCTCAGTCGATGAAATTCACAACCGACTAGACTGAATTACCTCCGTTACCCAAAACACTATGTCTAACCTAATGGAATGGTTCCACGAAACTCAGCCAATACTACGAAATTAACGTTGATAGAAAATATGAAGCTTTTTATTTCTTCTACGTTTTACAGTCAAAGAGTAAGACAGAGCAAACCACTGAGTAGTACACCAGATCTTCAGTAAGTATCCGAATAGTTTACCAACAGTAAAGTGATTTAAGTTGGAAAAAGTCAGTCTGAATTTTGTATCCATTCCAAATCAAATAACCAATGCAGTCTACCACTTCACTCACTTTTATCAGAGGAGACATCAACATAGACCAGTCCTAAAGTGATGAGAAACACACCAAAAATAATAACAGAATGTTATTTGTTGTCCCAAGCACTCTATTTCTAGTCAGCATCTTCACGTGACCAGAGTATGTCGTCTGTGTACTCAAGTTCAACTAAGAAATCTCTAATAAGATCTTGAACGCCTCCATAAGTACTTTCAGGATAAAGTCCAATGAAAACACTGCAGGTCCTCATAAAAACACAAGTGTTCAGGCACAAAGACTTCAGCAAAGTAATGTATTTGTACACTGTACACCTATCAGTGAGAGACAAACTTTCTTTCGATCGACTGAGTTCAATGTTATCTCCAAGGTAGGAAATACTGTTAGTGTCAAAACTCGATGTGCCTATGTTCTCAGACGTTGAGAAGGATGAATATGCATTAGATACACACACCACCAACTATGAAACCTGTTGGATTTTTTCAAGCTTGCCGATCCCCAGTTCTACTTAGGCGTTAGATTATAACAAGCTTGATAGAAATCATAATTCAAGGTCATTCGCCGTTGGGTGGAAATATTTTCGTTCAGATCTTGATTTATCGCCATGTATGGTCAAATTAATCCTACTGAACAATTTTGTCCTGCGGCTGATTGGTGATCGAGTGACTTCATTTAGTGAGTAGAAGCTGTATATAAATACTACGTTTTTATCAAATTTAGTTGTCTTCCTTAAAGTCAGTCACAGGCCTGTCTTTGTCTTCTGATTTTCGCGGCTCAGTGAAGTATCAGGTGTGGGGGAGAACAGTCGCATTACTCGTATCTAGTCCAAGTATCTCGCTGCGTTATTACTTATTTCACTTATTATTAGAATCCACATCCTAATCCGATGCAGTCAAATCAAAGCTATAATTTTAAACACTACTTTATTCCTATGCATTTAGCTGCAGTAATTGCAAGAGGATTCCTATCGTTTCTTGAAGATAAGGACAATCAAAAATTGGTACCAGCAAGTGAAGTTCGTATCTGTTTCTCATACGCTAACCAACACTTTGATCAACCTAACCAATAATCCTCTGTCATCGTTCTTAAATACCTCTAGTGCAAATCATCCCTCGTTCAGGTTACCCACAGTCATCTCTAAGTTTGCAAGGTTGGAGGCTTCTTTTCGATGTTTTATTAAGGATCCAACTGAACAATGAGCAAAAGAATAGTAGTTGGAAGTCAGTTGAACCGTGCCCACAAGTGTTTCACTCATCCTTCTAGTTGTTTATCCCATCAGTGAACTGTAGGTCCGTCTCACCCAGCTGCAGTGACATTAACCATTGACTTTTTCATCTTCGTTTACTCGATTAGTCTAAACAACTGTCCATTGTTACCATTTTTGAGCCCTTCACCGACTATCGTTGATCACGGTCATTGTGTAGACTCTTTATCATCATACATTTGAGTTACTACCGGTCCCCAATTTCTTCATAATCTTCAAAAATGCGTTCATGTATAACAAATAATTCGAAAAAGATATTGAGATCCACTGACCCTTTTGTGAGCTGACCTACCTGGAGGTCTTGCATACCACATTTACGTCATTCAGAGACACTGACAAGACAAAAAGCCGAAATACATTGAGTGAAAATCTGAGACTACTACCAGTGTTTCGTGCCAACCAGCTACGCCACGAGTTGCATTAGCCTTGACTGTTGACTGAATTTCGACACGAACATAGAAAAATTGACATTTTTCCGCCTATGATAAAATACACTGAAATCACAGTTAAAGAGCGTATTCAAATATAAGCCTTTCACCCTATAGTGCCACAGTCTGTATATATAAAGCTGAAAATAACAACGACTTCACCATGAATATCCTCGCAAAATGTACTCGAAGCACGTGAATAGTGTTGAGGTTAAAGAAAAAGTCAGAGTCAAGGTGAGCTATTCGATGAGATTGTGAAACTCCATCAATTGTCATGTTTAGAACAGTTTAAGCATGTAGGAGAATAGTGAGCTCTTATAGACAATAATGATGGGTATAAAAATCAGGTAGATGAAAGGAAGTTAGAGAAACAACAAAACATAAGGCATGGCATCAATATATGGAGTCACTGATAGTCGGTTTGAGCTTCCAAGCAAAACGCTAAATACATCACTGCAGTCCTTGAGAAAGTGGGCGCAGTAACTGAGTAGTATGAGTGGAAGATAGAGAAGATGAATTAACTACAATACTCAGGCTGCAAAGAGATAACTGACACGCTTCAAATAACTTATTCTTCACTCAACCAACAATACTTATCATAATGACAGACGAGTCAACATTTTATCATCCTTTTGATTCAAAATTTTTGATTACTGTTTATTTACCAATGGTCTTTTCATTATATTCTTGTTGTTGCTACTCTTGCATCTTTCTGATTTCATTTGATTTTTTCTCTTTGTACTGTCTCGAAATGTGAGAAATAAAATCGATTCATTTCGAAGGAAAAATTAACTATTTCTGTTTTTGTCTACTAGTGCTTTCACCAAATATACGAGATATCTTGAATGAATCAATGTTGAAATGCCAATAGACATCTCTGCAGGCCTACATCAACGACTATAGTATTACGCAATACAGTTTAAAGCTTTACAGTAAAATACTGATGGTCAAACATACATGTTGTCAGTGTTACAAGCGGGTAAGAATTGGAGAATGATATCTAAGCATTATTCCATTGTGATGAGTGGTTATCCATTGTTAACAATGTATATGCATAATAGGCAACTGAACACTTGTCTCTCTGACTTTTATACTTGAATTCGTTTGATTTTGATGAACAACGAATTGTTATTCATTGAGTTCAATCTTCTGATTTTCTTTTCAATGAAAATTATTGATGAGTTGATAGAGGGGGTATAAAGATATATCACCTACGATACCTATCGAAAATAGCTTCACTTAACAGATTTAGGCTGTTTGTGATGGTGATAGAAAATGCTACAACCAGTCAGTCAGTACATTGTATATGCAAAATATGATTTTTATATGCGTAATCTGAGATACAAATTTCAAGTTTCGTCATTAATGAAAAAAATAAGTTGATACACAAGGCAGAGATGAAATTGGATACATTGAGGTCGTCTTTCAAAGAATGATTGTGATTATCCAATTACTAATTGTTATTGTAAGGATATAAGCGTTCTCTTCAGCCTGTAAAACTCGATTCACCTTTAATTAGAGCATAGTACAAAAATCTATCCAAGCTAGTTAGTCAGTTGGTCAAAGGAAATAAAACAAAACTTGAAAAAGAAATCAACAAATCTTATACTGCTTACTTCATTTTTACTCTCTAGACATGCTGATAACTTCTCATTTAACTGGTTAATTTCTGAACGAGCATCGCTTAACATTTGATCTGTACTAGTCAATTCACCTTGTAGATTGACACGTGCCAGTGTCAACATATCTACTGATTCACGCAATGATATATTTTCCCTGATAATAATAATTAATAATAATAGTGATAATGATAAGCATAATCTCAGTGAAAAAATATTATTATTGTATGATTAAGGTGAACAATATATATATATATATATATATATATATATATATATATATATATATGCATTGACCAACAGATAATCATGCATAAAACTCTACTACTATTGTTTAGTAAAAAGAAAAACAATAACTCAAAACTGATAGTATATACTGATTTAAGATATGAGATATCTTAAAAGTAGAAAGTTGATTGATGTTGTAAATGTTACTGAAAGTGATAAAAGAAACGATATGATGACACTGTGTGTGTTTGTGTGTGTGTATATATATATATGAATGAACACACTAAACAATAACAATATATTGACGATTTAGAGAAAGGGAAAAAGTAAACACATTTGCACTATTCTTATTGTTGATATTACAGTTATATACATATCACACAGAGTCTTTAGTGATTCATACATTTAGTTGCCTTGACAAATTTGAACAATGCAAAAATAAGGACATTTTCAGAATACAATGAACTTCCTTTACACCCATTTACAAAACATGTTGGGGAGGGGTCCTGAAATTTGTTGAAGCCTTAGCTATTAGGAAGTTAAAACCATCTTTATGTGTTCATAAACAATTTGTTGTTACATTAAACCTTCCTTGGTAAATTCAACTATTGAAAAACCAAGTTCGATGTACTATTATTTTTTCGCTCTATTGATTTTCATTGTTATTCGGCCTTTAAGTCAGCCTTCTTACCTGCCCCTTTTTATTTTCTCACCCCTTATCTTCATGAGTTTTTACATAACTACCTATGACAAGTAAGTGTGTGATCAGATAGTTCGAAATGTGTTGCACAAATACATTACACGATTCAGACAATTTACGTCTTCTTATTGTTTTGTCGAACTCAATTTTATTTCATGGAGTTTCATCAGATGCAAACAGCCTTCAATCGAAATGAATATGTAGAAATAAATGGAGATTTGAAATCTAGGATTATCAATAAGGTAGTGAAGGAGTCGAGGAAACACGGGATTAATAATTACACATCTTAATATATATATATATATATATATATATATATATATATATATATATATATATGATGAGATGGGAAATTCTGGAGCTGTGAAATGGGGGGACAACAAACGAAAATCAGTGTAAAAGAAGGGACTGTTTAAGGGCTAATAGGTTACGTAATTACATGAAAAACTTGAAAATAGTTAAGTGATTAATATTCAGTAAGTAATTAATGAAGAGATGATGCCATTTAATCAGTTCACCCCGAGAGTATAGCCCTTATATGTAAACAACTATACTATAAGCATATTTTGTCTTCGGTAAAAGTTAATTCCTTGAGTATAAGCTCTCTCTGTATCCTTTCTTCCCTCTCTCTTTCAATTTGTGTTAGCTAAGCATTTATAAATGGAATATTGTGTGACTAAACTTTGACGTGAAAGTTTCATACTATTGCAAAAATATAACATAACTATGAAAGTTCCAACAAACAAATATCAAAACATTTGATTTTACTAAACAGAAAATAACATAATTACTAAGCTTCGAAACACCGAATTACCAACCCATTTTAAGGGATATTCATAGAACGGTCCATTTAAATGTAAAGCACCCTATTAAGAAAAGAGAAGTTCATCAAAATAAACATCTGACCAGCTTTCCTCACTTTTATCATTGTGTTCTATTGTCAGTCACTGCAATAAGTAATAGCAAACAGTGAAGGTTTCACAAACTTTGATGGTGGCACTGCCTGATTGAGTTCCTGGTGAGGATACAAACCAAAAGTTGGAAAAGCTTGTTGATATGACTAAAAATCAGTCACAGTGGTTTAGATGTGTAAACTTTTTGTCATATCTGAAGTTTTGAACATTTCCTTTAACCTTCATTAATGTATTATCTTTCCTCTCATATACTTTGGTCAGATTTTGTCATTCTTTTTCTACCCACGTGTTAATTGTGCGCTCCTGTTAACGGTAACTGATGCGCTTGTGCACTAGGCTCTATCTCGATTTGTCTTTTAAAGGAGATATATGGGACCTTTTCCCCCACTATTTGGTCTACTATACCTTTTAATTGAAGCTTGAAATTCTCTGTGGTGGTCACTTAAGACTTAAAGTGATCGGTTTTAGTTGCGGTGTATTGTTTCTTTGAATATGTGCCATCAAAGTTTGTGAAACCTTCACGTTTTTCTATTACTTACTGCAGTGACTGACAATAGAACACAATGATAAAAATGAAACGTCCAAGACACTTAAAGGTTCATCGCATATGAGCAGCGATGTGAATAAAAGTTTAGTCGAGAATCCGTAACCTCTTCGTATCACCTTTTTTCAGTGTCAATTTCTTAGTCATTTGGTAGAATACAGAGGACTGTAGTGCAGTATATTCGCCTGAGCCGGAGATGACGCAAGCTGGCAAATGCCAAACAGATATTTTGTATACGAGCTGAGATTTTTTCAGCCAGCAACCCATTCGAGCTGATACGAATTTCCAAGTAAAGTAGTTGATGTATCCTACCAACTTTACTCTATATCTTTAAACTTAGAGTAGCTACAGACCAGCTCCGGAGCATCATCTTACATGTGACAGGTACAAGTAGAGAGTCTTGGTTAGCATGATACATTTGTTCGATAAATATGACAGTCAGACACTGCCATAACAACCTTCGATTGATGGCATCAACTGCCGACACCAGGTCAACATATACATCCAGTAACGGCCACCCGTTACCATCTCTGGGTATGGAAACCTGTCAACGGATGAAGATTTGATTGATGCATCTTTGTCTCGGTCTGAAAAAGGGGTGGTTTTCTTGGATTTGTTTTTGAATTCCTGGTACACGTCGGATAACTATGAACCTTAGGATCTCAAATATCAGAACAGTCAACCTGATTCAAGTATACTGGAATTATAGGCAATTTATAATATGCTGATGGGAGTATCTCTAGAATCTATACACTAACTAGCATCTTGATCATTCGACTAAATGATTTTTAACCTCCATCCTTAAAAATCCATGGCAGTAAACAACTAAGTGGCATTGGTTGCAATGACCAGGTTTGACGCAGCCTTCTCAACTTCAGTGAGAGTTGGAGGATCCATAGCCACATCTCATTTAGATTCGTGTTGGATGTTGGTCTGATTTTATGCATTGTAATACGGAAATATTGCTCTGGATCAAATAAATACACAAATAATCTGTTTTAGATTCAAGATTCAATTTGAAAAACTTCAAATTTTTTAACATCAGTAACTGCAATCAGGAAGAGTACAAACCATGTTTTACAGTGAAACAAAAGTATGAACTAATAAAAAGGCATGTAGTACAATTTATGTATCTCATTTTTAAAAAAAATCAGGAACTCACGAAGTTAAATAGTCAATTTTAGCCAATAAATCATCTTTCACAACATTTAAAGCATTTCTGTGATCGAAAAGAAAAGATGAAATAAAAGGGAATGAAAGAAACATTATCTTTAATCAGAGTAAATAACTTCATTAAAGGTGTTAATACTGATTTCACTAGACCTGGCGATGAAACATTCAATATACAAAATTAAAGCTTAGAGAACATTAAACTATTATCATATTTATCTTGAATTATCGATTCAATTAGTATACATGAGAAATAGTAACTCATGAGTTGCTTTACTGTATACACAATATAAGCTAAGACGAGATAATCACAGTTTGTCAACAGACGTCAGATAATGAAATTAGTCCCTTTTAAAGAGTAATTTTTGATCGATATGAAAATACTTTATTTTTGAAAAGTAAAGTAGAAAGTTTAAGGATTGTGCAGTTTATGACATTCCAGGATAATATAGTATGGAAAACGTACTCTCATCCTATGAGTATTAAATAAAAAATAGTAATAATGGCGCATCATCGTTTCAACTACAGGCGGCGGCATAGATGAGGACGTTAATACCAGGATCGGAAACGCAGGATAGGCTTTCACCAATCCAAAATCAGTGTGGAGATCCACTGCACTCAGCACAAAGAACAAGATCTGGATTTTCAACACTAATGTCTAGTGAGTCCTGCTATATAGTTCAGAAACTTGACGCGTTACGAAAAGCATTTCCAAACAAACTGCAGACATAGATCATCAACAGCTACCGCCTACGCTCACTGGATACTGAAGGAGAGATGGAGAGAATAATCAGAATAAGCAACAAGGAACTCTGGCTGGTAACGAACCAGCCAAGAAACTATCACCCAACAAATATGCAGAAGCAGAAAGGGGAGATGGATTGTATTGGGCATACACTGAGAAGGACAATTGGGACATCGCGCGCCACGCCAGGCTCTCGAGTGGAATCCAAAGGGGGAAACGAAGAGTTGGGCATGTGGGCCGGGGGTGACATGGAGGAGATCGTGTGAGGAAGAAATGAAAGCTGGTGGGCAGTCGTGGCACCAGGTTCAAAAGACTGGAGAGAAGAGAGTGAAGTGGCTATGTGCTACTGAAGCCCTATGTTTCACTAGTAACCCAAGGGGAAAAAATAATAGTAGTGTAACCTATTTTTGGTAAAGAGTTAGTCGATATATGTAGTAAAACCTTCCCATGTTATAGTGAAAACGTCAAAAAGTTGCATAAAAGGTTATAAGTATTACTCTGAATGTTCGTGAGCAGAAAGTACTGATGCATTGACTGCACTGTTGAAGTCTAAGTGAGAACAACAGAAATGCAATACGCGTAAACTGAAGTAACAAAACTCCAGCAGCACTCTTCAATCAGCAAAAATATACAAAGGATTTAGCATTACTACATAAAGAAATCTGTTGTCATATCTCAACATACAAAATGAAAGATAGAGAAACCGAAGAAATGTAAACAAAGTTGCAGAGAGTCACTATAAGAGAGGGAGAAGAGGTGAAAACAAGAACGAAATGTGATATGACAATTAGGGTAACTATAATACGTGAATGCATTTGCACTACTGTAATCGATTCTCAGTGATATCGTCTTGAGTCTCCAAACATCGATTACGGTTGTCACGCTGTTCTCAACCGGGGAGATTACATTTCCATATAATAATCAGACTAACTATCAGAAACTTCATGAATTGCTGTTACTTTTTGATACGGCCACCTTGAACTATTTTCCAACTAGAACCTACTTTGATAATGTGCGTCGGGACAGTACGACTTCGCTCTCGGACCCTGACCACAGTGTAAGCTATTTACAGTATGACAGTAACTGCTTTCAGTCCTACTACAATTCAACACAGCAATATGGCATGACAGGACAACTAAATGAGTCACTATGATATATGGAACCTAACAACCAAATCAAGGAAATAGCTATTGATCAGTGTCTACTGGTAACAAACAACATAAACTTGCTAAAGTTTCGCATTATAAGTGATACGCAATATTAACCGTCGATGTAGTCGAGCGAGGAACTGGGTTAACTATCAGTACAATAAATGATGGATAATCGAATAGCCTAGGCAATTGAATCACAACTTTACAATTTCCACTGTATTATACGACAGCTTGCACACAGAGTTACATATACATAAACACATTTCATATTATTCACTCAGATGACATCAATAGGGTATATTATTCGCGTGAAACGAATGATTTTATTACAACAATATGTCAAATACAAAAAATGAAGGTCACAAAAAGAACTTCTTTGGATATGAAACGCTTTTATTACTTTCACCCGATTCACGCATTTATAGTAGTGTAACTGTCAAAATATTATGTGTGTAAGTGTGCACATGAAAGTTATAATAATAATAATAATAATAATAATAATAATAATAATAATAATAATAATAATAATAATGGCTTTATTCTGAAAGGTATTTCGGGAATGCTCTACAGAATTTTCAGCACGTCATATAGCACCAGTTGGATAGAGACAGTGTATATGTATACATATCAAAATGAAATAAGCAGAAATTATATGAAGAAAAGATAAGAATATTACCTCCATCTACAACTTTCTTCAAAATGCATAGTCAATTTAGGTAGACAATCACACTAGCAATTAGATTTATAGTACGCAAAAAAGTAACATGCTCTTCTTCAATTAGTTTGCTTTCAAAAATCGTACAGATAAACCAAATACGCTATTGTAGAGTTTTATATTTTGTAGTATGTGGACAGAGTCTTATGTACTTGTTCCTCGTCTTTCCAGATGACCAACACATAGAGAGCTTTGGATGAAGATGTTGGTCATCTGATAAAATAACTATTCCCAGATGTTTACATGAGTTAACATATTCGTCCACAACAGTTTTAACTAGAAGGTTTAGGGGTAGACCACCAGTTCTCCAGACAATCTTCATAGTTCTACGCAATATAACGTAGTCTTTTTTTAGCAACCCAGGAAAAAATAAAGCAGAGCAATAGAGAAAAACTGGTAAGATGCAGAGGTTTATAAAACACAAGAGGAGAGGCTGAGCAACAACAGATACTCTCAGCTTCCTAATACAGAATAGTTAGGCGGAAAATTCTTTTGGAAACTAGTAAGATGTGGGAAGACCAGAAAAGGTCCGAAGAAAAACACAAGCCGAGATAAATCACACTTGTAACATTCTTTAAGGCGCAACTACCAATAGAACAGGATTCATGATAAGTTAGCGGTTTACGTAGGTTATGTTCACGTCTAAAATTGAAGTTTCTAGTCTGACATTTTGAAGAATTAAGCATAAGACCATTCTCGGAGGACCACCGTCTAACAGTAGACAGGAAATCATTCAGTTGGGAACAATCTCCTGAAGAGTAGATAGGTATAGAAACTGTTAGGTCATCGGCATATTGAATAAAATTGATACTAACTGAAGATGGTAAGTTACGCAGAAAGAATGAGAAAAGACATGGGGGAAGGATGACTCCCTGAGGAAAATGAGTGAGTGATTTTTTTTAATCCTAACTGTCTAACCAAATCACAAATAACCCTGAAAATCACAGCCAAGTTCGTGCTATCATGCAAGTGAATAGGTAATGCTAATCAGTGACTGGCAGCTAATTTTTGTCACTAAACAGACAATATGAATTTGCGACCGAATGCAAACGAATTCAGCTGGTCCAAATCTATGCAATAGTTATACAGAGAGCCAGTAGCATGACACTGTGGTATAAATTGATTTGTGTTATGAACGAATCTGTAAGAAGCTCATGAGTCAAAGTTTTTTGTTCATCGGTTTGGCACATCCGTAACTCTCCGATATTCAAACTAGCCTCACGCAATGTATTTAACTTAATAGTTTACCTAACAGTGCAGATAATGAATGAGCCAATCACAAACCCCTACTTGTAACTTCACAACATCTGCCACTGAACAAATAACCATAGCATAAATAAAGGATACGAAATATGCGAACAGCTATCTTGTCTCTATACCACGACTCCTGAGTAAACATTGGCAACCTACTGTTTTTTTTTCTTGGGTTAAATATAGTAGACCGGTGTTTTATGAAGAGTATATTGTTATGTGGAGAATATTTGTAGCTTAGGCGAATGGTCTTGGTTATATTGTGTTCTCTGAGCTGGGTTATTTAGTCGTGAAGCTTTCATAGTTCTTCTAGACGACATCACCAGCATTAACTTCATCATGAAGAAGAATGGCTACCCACGAAACTTTATCAGAAAATGCCTATCCCCTACATCATCAACTACAAAGTCATCGACAGAAATCAATAAACACATCGTCCCACCATACATAAAGAATATATAACAGAAATCACAACAAAACTACTGAAACCACTTGGTGGAATTGGTGTAACTCATAAACAAACACATTCTTTCCAAACACTATTATGCAGACCAAAGGATGAGACAACCAACGAAGACAAACTGAATATCATTTACAAAATCAACTGCAATAACTGTAGTCAACACTACATTGAATAAAGTGGTCACCCTCTTCGCCTTCGTCTACATGAACACCAATTGGCTACCAAACGTCACAACATCTCATCACTCATTTCAATACACGTGGATAACAACTATGGACATATATTCATGTTCGACAATGTAGAAATACTGGACAGAGGAAATAAAGAGCATATCAAACAATTCATACAAGCTCGGCATTCAGGTCAGTCAGTCAGTCAGTCAGTCAGCAATCAACAGATGTATAGACATAGACCCAATCTACCAAACAATAAGAAAGATGATAAACGACAGAAAGGTCAGAGGTCAAGCAGAGGGACAGCCAACAGGGAAATCTATACTGTCAATGACACAACAATCAAAGGAAACAAACAGTCACAGACCACTTCGTCAGGGCAAGCTACTGAAGCATCCACAGAGAGATATTGACAGCTCACTTCATACTGAAGCTAGTGCTGATGATGTCGTCTAGCAAGACGATGAAAGCTTCACGATTAAACAACCCAGCTCAGAGAAAATAATACAACCAAGATATTGTTGTTTTTGACAAATACCTTGAATACAATCGAAACTCAAAAGTATCTTTAAAAATATCGTGAAAGTAGACCGTAATGAAACGTTTACATTCACTTTCACTGATTATGATCAAACTGTCATGTACATATTCAAAGTTCAATTCAAGCTGTGAGCATAACGTTCATACTTATCATTAGTACGTTAACATCCAGTATAATTTCAATTCAGGTGAAGTGCTTCAGTAAACTAGCGATATCCAAAAGTAATACGTATACATCATTCACTGTCATATAAATCATATTCGGATTACAACTAATCCATTCTAGAATGTGAATAGGTAGACAATCCAAATTTCAATCGAAATGATGGTACTCTAGATTTAGATGTTGGTCACTAAGTCAATTTATAATTGGTGTCATACATTTATCGACAAAAAGAACCTGTGAACAAATATATTGTTGTGACTAATATGAAATGAAATGTATTTGTAATACATGCTATCCTACATGTAAGCTGATTATCACTGTTTATTCATTTCATCTATCCACCTGTTCTTTGTATACTATTGTTAAATGAGTCCATGCACCTAAGTGCGAGGGTCTATGTTGATTTTGCCAGTCAGTGTCAGTCATCTAAAGTATTTAAAATGAATTTTATAATTGCCATAAAATAACATTGACTCAGATGACTTGTTTCAATCTTCTCATATCTACCAGTTGTACAGAATTTGATGTTAAATACTAAGTGGTGTCAATCAGAGTACAAATTGAAGTTTAAATAAATATTTTGATTTCAAAAGCTCTAATGTGGTTCAACTGTATTATTCTTACCATGGATTTGGTTGTACTGCATTATACAGTGTAGTTGCGTTTTTCAATTTCTTAAGTTTTTATTCACTGTTTATTGTAAACATTTTCACTAAAGCAATGCATACTACTGCTTTTGATAAATACAAACGTATATTTGCCGACCAATGGTATTAGGAACTCTTTTCGATAAGTTAGGTGATATGTGCGAATATGAGTCACTTTTGGCACCCTATAAACGTTAGCCTTGTCATCATATGTCGGCTGTACAACTCATCGGTGCGGACAGTTCTTCTCTACGTTTGTGGAATGTAGCTTCCCTGAGCTGTGTATGTCAGACGTTTCTGTTTTTGATCACCGTTGTCTTTCTAGGATTACTAGCGTCCGGTAAAAAAAAAACGATGAGTGTAATCCTGTGGTGAGGTGGTGTATATTCGGGTGTGGTGAGGATAGCCTTTTATTGAGTGAAGTAATGTTGAAACACAGGCTTCAATGGCTTGTCCATTTCAGCCGCTGCTATGTTGCTTACTGGCTGGAAAACGCGGATAGTGGTCATTGTATGATTGATTTGACACTGTAGGTTGAGGCATAGTTAATACCAGTTAGTGCCTAATGTATTCGGTTTAGATGATGCATTTCAACGGCTTGAAATGAAATCAGATACAGCTCACATCTGAACCTGTTTGCATTAATGCTGAAGTTTTTTCTTCTCTTCTGAGCGTAACGCATAGGACTTCTTCTCTTAGCATTTAGTTACTCTTCACTTGTTTCATTTTTCCTCTCTTAATATCACTTTTCCTTTTCTAAATTTTGCCACAATATTTTTCGGTGCCCATGTTTTACTAAGTTTGTGCTTTAAATCTACCTTTCATAAATCTCATCTTTTTAGTGAAAGAAATTGATTCGACCGATTGAATATCAATTCATTGCACAATTCCTAACAAATTCATTTGGAGTTGTGGCTCATTGGTTTAGACAAGTGATTGTAACTCGATGGGTCCCGAGTTCAAACTCCCCTCCACCTACCGAAGTTTGGACAGCCAAGTAGTAAAATAACACTTAAACAAGCTCAACATCAGAATCTTCCTAACAAGATTAAAATGTTAATAGACAATAAAAAATATTTGTTTACTTTACCTCTCCTAATATACAACTCCAGGACTACACAAGTAAAACATACAGTTCAAAAAATGACATCAACTGGGTTTTTCGAAATAAGTTAATTCATTATTGGTTCTTATATGTTCCAAAATCAGAAGTCCACTCGACAGTCACTGGATGCTTAGAGAAGGAGGGAAAGGGAATTCTAACTAACCTAATCGTCGCACCCATTTTTTGCTCAAAAGTGAAAACGTATATGTGCAATCGTAGGGAATCCAGTTTTTTTCTTTTTGACTCAGAAACACTGTGATTTATGTTGGACCCTCTTCAATATTATCATTTTGGCTACATTTTGCTAACTGGTTAGAACAAACATGTAAACGAAGTTGCCAAAAGATAACTCAACAACCACGCGAAAGTTTAGTATATTAAGTAATCAACTATGTCTAATGTGTGAAGGATAACAGTACTACCCGGTTACATAAACGTCGGTGAGTAAAACAAGATTCGAACCCGTAACTAACTGGTTGAAAGTTGGGTCTAATAACAAATATTGAGTCAGCTCCCTTAAATGGTTGGACCACTAAATTGATCGATTAGAATTAGTTTATAGTCCAGACGATACAGAATACCAAGGAATACTGTCTAGTGACTAATTGGTGTAACCTAGATAGCCGGTAAAAACTCACAGATGAAGAAATTTACCACCTTCGTAGTAATTGCAAAAGTTGTCTTTTCTTTTTAAACTTGGATCAATGACTTTATTTTTTATAAGAGTGATTGCTTATCATGATTGACATAAAACAACAACATGAGTAGAGGTAAAGCTGATATAGAGTAAACAGCAACAATAAAAACAACACCAGTACATGCTAAAAACATTAACTGTAAATAAATGGTTACATAAAAGTAAATATAAAAAAGACTCCCATCAATAATCATCTTTATGAGGTTGGATATGATTTACACAACAGGATGACGTCAGCGAATAGAGACAAACTACGTCAAATATGCTCCGAGGGTACGTCAAATGAACAAAGTGTATTCAAAGGGTAAGGCCAGTTGAAGTATTATTAACTTCTCCGTATTATATTTATATGATTTATTTGTCCCTTGGGTTGCTAATGGAACATAGGGCTTCAGTAGCACGCCTACAATGCGCTCTGTTCTCTGAAATCTTTTGAACCTGGCTCCACGACAGCCCACAAGCTCTCATTTTTTCCTCGCACGATCTCCTCCATATCACCCTCACCTCAAACGTACAACTCGTCGTTTCCCATCTGAGTTCCACTCGAGTAACTGACTGACCTAGCGCGTGATGGTCCCCAGTCGGCCTTCTCAGTGTATGCTCAATCCATCTCCACTTCCTTCCACTGCATATTTGTTGTGAGCGATAGGTTCTTGGTTGGTTCATTGACAGCCAGCCAAAGTTCCTTGTTGCTTATTCTGATTATTCTGGCCATCTGATCTTCAGTAACGAGCCAGCGTGGGCAGCTGTTGACGAATGTCTGCAATTTGTTGGAAATCCCTTTCGTAATGCGCCAAGTCTCTGAACCCTACAGGAGCACTGACTTGACGTTGGTGTTGAAAATCAGCATCTTGCTCTTTGTGCTGAGTGCAGAATATCTCCACACTGGTTTCAGGCTAATGAATGCCTGTCTTGCTTTTCCGATCCTGACTTTGACATCCTCGTCTGTGCCGCCTGTAGTTGAAACGATGCTTCCTAGATAGGTAAAGGAGGCTACTTCCTTTAAGTTTCTCCCGTTGATGGTGATTGAAGTTTGTTGCTGTTGTTGATGTTTTTGGTTGGGTATCTTCATCATCTCTGTCTTCTCTACGTTCACTTGAAGTCCCGTCTTCGCTGCCTCTCCTGTCAACTTCTCCGTATTAGTGGAAGACAATGGACAATTTTAAGATACCCAAGGATAATCGACGACATAGTCACGTCCTCAGGACTAACTTAAGTTTACAATCAAATATACTATCGATCACAATCAAGCGATATGACACGAAAATGTGATCTACAATGATACTAAAATATTTGCAGAGAACTTGCAGAAAAAACTCCACATTCTATGTTTTGTGATTTTTGGCACTGTGGTCCAAATGTTTGACAACTAAAATTCTAGTCATTTTCTGGATTGCAAAGAAGTCCTATTAAGAAGTGACAGCAGGCACGCAGCTTCAATGTAAACTCATCATAAAAATAGTGAATGACTGACAAAATCAATGTAGAACCTCGCACACAGGTGCTGCATCGGCTCAAGTCGCCATTTTTCATAGTAGTATACAAAGACAGGTCAATGCAAATATTCAAGCTTTAGAAGAGGTGAACGAGTTAATACATCTGCGCTGTTGTGACCGGTTTCCAGCTATATCAACAAGAGTCCTCAACATTTACAGCTTTCGCCTCGGGGAACCCAACCAAGCAGTCTACATCTCCCCACACGACTCAGACCAACAGTAAGGGACTTCATCGATAGTTGCCACGTTAAGTCTCATCACCATGAACCCTCTTCCAAGTTAATTCAACTTCCCCCAACATGACACGTGGAAGCAGGTGGAGGATAGCTTGGCATGTGCAGTATATGTGCAAGCAATTTCAGTCGACTAAGGTTCACAACCTCATCAATCGACATGCCTGTCTTAGCCTGACTTCAACAATGCTTACATGATGATTCCACGAAACACGAGGAATGCTGGGAAGACATCTGTGATCAAAATCCTGTAATTCCCTCACGTCTTCAGCTTTTAACGGTCATGTCTCACAGGATAGAACGGACCATAGGGCAGTAATACTCATTCTCCCATAGACTGTTCAGATACAAAATCAAACAATGAGCATTATATTCTCATAACAACCGGGGATAGATATTACAACTGTTGTTTACAACAGACAAGAACTGTTCATCTAATTCAATTTTCCATACACCGAAGCAGAAAAGAAATAGTTAATAGGGAAGTCGGTGAAACAGCAACAATAAATAATTAGGCGTAGGATAGAAAGATACACTAAACTAAGAGAACAAAAAAATGGATGCAATCGATACAACAGAATTCAGTTTTAAGGAAAATCACGTAACAAAATCTGGACAAAATGTTCTTCTTCCTCAAGTTTTGTATTGATACTGCCGAGAATGATAATGAAAACTTTACGACTAAACAATCTAGTTCACATAACATAACACTATCATAATGTCCTACTGATTTCCCAACCTCATTCAGTAAGAGTATACCAATCCAAATAGATAAAAAACGAAATCCTATTTCTCGATTAATGTATTTCATAATACTCATTATTCATCCATTCTGAATCTTCTCTCTAAACTGTGAGATTAGTAAAGTAAGGAACTCATTGCCTTCATGATAGTTTTTATAAGTGATTGAAATATTTAATACCGTAGTGTCTGTTTAATCCTAGTTCAGAACTTCATATCAATACGGAACTCATGACCACGGTAGAGCCTAGAAGGATTAGTTATCGATCAACTGCTCTCAGTTGAACATATTCATTGTCACATAATGAATCAGGATGAGAAGTAGATTATAGTCTACAATATTCATCAACGTTTATATATATCATTTGAAAAATTACTCTAAACTGAGCACTCTGATCAATCTCAAAATATGCTTATCTGGAAAAACAGTTAAACTGGCAAAAATGAAATCAATTGAGTTCTATCAGACTATATAAAAACTAAGTATTGTTAATATAAGGCTAGAGCAATTTATAGAGAAAAGAGTAAATGTGAAAAACTCACTTAGTTTCAACAAGGTCCATATTCTCTTTGATTAACACGTCAATTTCTTTACGCATACTAGCTAAATAAATATAAAAAATATATAACCTTAAGAAATATCACCAAATACTACTGATAAAAAGCACGAATAAAACTAAACTTTAATTGTTATTAGATAAAGTTAAGAAGATTTCACAATTGAGAACATAAAAGAGAAAATGATGATAAAAACTGAACTTTAATATGTGAGTACATCAATTTGAAGTATTCCAGGTAGTATTCTAAAACAATAGGATATCTAGACCTTTTAAAGAATGCATTTCAGTAAACTCTGGAAGTCTATACACTCAGATGTAAGTTAAAGAAACTTATTCTATATTTCCAAATGTCAAAAGTTGAAATTGGATTCAACAGCATCATGAACTAGACTGATAACAAGATTTAGTTTTTTTAAATCTACTAGCATGCTGCAATCCTTTGTTTCAAAGGCAAAATAGATTAACTAAAGAGAATTCAGAGGACAGTCACACATATAATCCCTCGAATTTGATTTAACTCACCATGAACAACTTGTCAATGTTAGCTTCTTTCATAGGCCATATCATAAACTAAGCTGTGAATAAGTTCGTTGTTCACGATTACATTTATTGGTTTTCAACCTTTTTTTATCTGTTATCTCATAAAGTCATAACACTTTAAAAAAAATATAGCAGAAACGTACAAAAGTTAAAGGCAAGACATATCATAGCTGAATATTGGTGTTGAAGCCGCGGCTTATTATCTATTGTACGACAGTGCAAGTTTGTGTTCAAAGCATTTTGATTCATTTTTCTTGTCTTCATACAGACCTAACCTTAGAACCTACTAAAGTAAGAAAGTATCTGTATCATCGAGTGATTTGTTCAAGAGTGGACTAGACAAAAGCAGAGATTTGTTGCTAAAGGATTAACATAAGTTCTGATAGCCTTTTGTTTCCAAACATCAAAACGGAAATATAAACAGTGAAAAAAGCGAGGAAATCAAAAAAAGAAAGCGTAACTAAATGAAAAGATGCATACTGAGCTCTTTGCAAAATGTAAATCATGATGAAGTGCTAAAAATTACTTTCAACGTACACAGATTTCCCACAGTCTAAAGCTTATTAGGACGTGCTGCAGGACTAGAAAAACAAACAATATTGCTTAAGTAAAAGTAAAACTTAGGAACTGCGGTATGGCTTAACTTTATATTAGATTCTTAATCTGATACAGAACACAGTACTGCATCACTATGTGCTACAACAAATAAACAATTCAATGTGGAACAGACAATATCAGCATACGACATGGCATTACTGTGTAACAGTTTAAGATGCCAAACCTCATATTAGCATATCAAAAGAGATAGAAAACCATCAAAAAAAATGAGGAGCGAGATAATACTGAGTTCCAGTATGATGACATATCACCTAGAGTCTCCAACCACTGGTTTTACTTCTCACACAGATCCCAAATCGGAAGTTTACGTCCCCTACGTAGTTCAAACAAACAGTGAAGGACTTAATGGACTGATGTCGTGTTTTAGTTTGGTCACCTCTAACCTTTTATCAACCTAAACCTAATCCAGCTAACAATATGCGACGAGGTAGACGATGATTAAACATGAGTAACTTATGTCCCAGCCATTCTCAGTCAATGAAGGTTTACAACCTCATCGATCGACCTTTTCCTTCTCCTTATAAGACTATACCTAAATACTACTACATTGATAACGTGGTGACACCACGACATAGACTATGCCACCAAAGTAACACTAGTCAAACACATAAAGCTTACTGAAATCATTCATTTTTAATGAGGATTTTTCACAGTAATGCAGTGGAACGTAGTGGAGCCGTACACTCGAATCTTGACAGACAGTCGAATATCACAGAGGCGCCACAGATGGCAAACAAGTAAAAGCCAAGTTACCCTTTTGTATTCCTAAGGAGACTTTGCTGATCACGCACCTATCACGGCTGACCTGACTTCACAAGTGAGTGTTCATGGTCACTGAAAGGACTCTTAATATCAACCTACATCTGAGTTGCTTTCGTTTCTCATTGTGCTCGGAGCCTGTCGGAGTGCATTCATGAGAATCTATTATTCAAGAAGAAGACGATGTCCTCCCGCAAGGTGAAGACGCTGGAGCAATTCAGGGTCCTCTGAAGACGTTGAGCTAAAATCTGAGTATATTTGGCATGCATCTCACATCTGCTAAATGTAAGATGATGCTCCAAGAGTGGTCTACTCCAAGTACTCCCAACTTAATGATAGGGAGTGAAGTGGTGGAATGTGTCGATTTCATTTATTTAGGAAGTTGTATCAGCCCGAATGAGTTGGTTGCCGACGAAATCCCAGCTCGCACACGGAAAGCCCGTTTGGAATTTACCAACTTGTGTGACCTATGGCGCCAACCAGTCAGGAAAAGAAGGTTAAGTGAGCACAGTTGTAGCAGGCGATCGCCGTGATCTGTTTTTTCCAGCTGGAATTCTGAAGGTGTCGCCTAAACGCTAATCTGTCTGGCTTAGTCTACACAGTTGTGCATTTAAAAAATACTAGAATAATAGCTCTCGATATTTCATAAAATGATAACCATATCACAGCTAAATAAACAGAACAGTATAGAACTTCACATAACCCTGTATCAGCTTAATTAATCACCATGGGGTTCGCTAAACCAGAGATTCTCAATTCAACTTCATTCATCGAGAGTTTTATCTAGTAGTAAGTGACTGTATGTCCATAGTTACCATATTAGTTGTCCAGCCAACTCCTTTCTTTTCAAAAAAATCCAACTGATAAAAGATAAAGTAACTAACTGATTGCTGACTACATTATCTGAGACTTCCTAGGGCAGATGATCGGAATTGAAATCGAAACCTGAGCGATAGTAGGAGGATAGTGCTTTGGATCCTTGTTATGAACCAGACTTTAGCTCAACTTTCTTGACTAATCACGTACGACAGTATATCCCTACTTCACAGAAAGGCGAAATGCTTTTTCCCTTTTAAATATCACAATTATTTATCATTATTATTATTATTATTATTATTATTATTTGTCCCTTGGGTTACTAGGCTTCAGTAGCACATAGCCACTTCACTCTCTTCTCTCCAGTCTTTTCAACCTGACTCCACAACTGCCCACCAGCTTCCATTTCTTCCTCACACCATCTCGATCTCCTCCATGTCACCCTCGGCCCACATGCCCAACTCGTCGTTTCCCATCCAGGTTCCACTCAATGACTTGGCCTGGCCTGGCGCGTGATGTCCCCAAACCGTCTTCCCATTGTATGTCCAATATAATCCATCTCCACTTTCATCCACTGAATATTTCTGGGTGATAGGTTCTTGGTCGGTTCGTTCCCAGAGTTCCTGGTTGCTTATTCTGACTATTCTGGCCATCTGATCTCCATATTCAGTATCCAGTGAGCGTAGGAGGCAGCTGTTGGTGATCTATGTCTGCAATCCGTAGGAAATGCTTTTCGTGATGCACCAAGTCTCTCAATCATCACATAGAAGCACTGAGTTACTTGACTGACATTAGTGTTCAAAATCCGGATCTGGTTCACACTTTATGCTGAGTGCAGTGCAGTAGATCTCCACACTGATTTCAGGTTAATGAAGGCCTATCTTGCTGTCTTTCCGATCATGGCTCTGACGTCCTCATCTGTGCCACCGCCACCACCTGTAGTCGAAACGATGCTGCCCTGCCTAGGTAGTTGAAACAGACTACTACCTTTAGATCTCTCCCGTTAATGGTGATTGGTTCTTGTTGTCGTTTTAGTATCTTTATCACCTGTCTTCTCTACCTTTACCTGAACTCCCGTCTTCGCTGCATCGCCTCGTCTCTTCTGCCAACTTGTTAGTTTTCGCCTGTAGATCTTTAAGTTTGTGCGACAAGACATTAGACATAAATCATCGGTTAAATCCAAATCTTCTAGGGTCTTTTCATCAGTCCAGCGTATGCCCATCTTTTCACTCCTCACAGTTTCCTGTATGATCCAGTCCAGTCCACCACAATCAGGAAGATCATCGGTGATAGTAGGCAGCAACCTTGTCTTACTCCTGTCCCCTGTCTTCACTTAAAATGCACTACTGAGCTTTCCATTGTGAATCACTTGGCATGTAGCATATAAGGAATTTGTGTAAAAAAATGAAATTTAGTAAACAGATCTACTTGTTTACTGCCTAACAGAGTGAAAAGTACACACAGTCACCGTCACTCTTAAGCCAAATAAAAAGTGTATCTGCAGCATTGATCACATTATAGTGGAATCACCATGTGAGCAATGTAGGGGATAGGCGAAGAGTACTTAACAAGGAAAGTAAATCAATCGATAGAGTTGTGTACTTTCGTCAACTGAGGTAGCTTGGATATGTGTTGCGCATGCGAAGTCACCACCTACCTCGACGAGAAATGTTACTTGAAGTAGGACTGGATTGGAAGAGGCTCAGGGTTACCAGATCAAGATGTGATACCACTCCAGGAAGTCTCTCTCTGTTGGCTTGAGCCGTGTGGGGAGGTGTAGACTAGACACCTGGGGTCCTGAAGATAACAGGAATCACTGACTGGAGACTTGGTGTGATAGCCCAAAGTCGTTCACAATGGCGAAGATGTATTCACTCTCTGATATCTTGAAAAGCTGAAATACTTTTAATAACCTTCATTTTTCAAATTCTTTCACCTTTCATACACTTTTGTCTACTGTGGCATCAATCCTTCTCTGTCCACTTGTTCTTTACATGCTACTGTGAAGTGTAGCAACGTGGACCGACGCACTTTTGTGCAAGGTGCTACGTTGTCTTACACTGAAGTTTAATGATAGGATAGTTAGTTGCAATGTGTTCACACAAGAAATATTGGAGGATAATTATTGAAAATTCACGCGAGTAATCAAACAGTGAGTCTTACAATGTCTGTCAGATTTACGACTTGATGTAAATGAGTGGCAGCTTGTAATATGTTAAGTGCAGAATTAGTGTCCAAACAACTTGCTTTCAGATATTGTATGCCCGTCGAATCTTATTAGTAATAAGTATGCACAAACTGGAAAACCCCAGTGATAATTTATATAACATACGAAAATCAAGGAAGCTGGTTTGAATATGTCAGATGGTGCATACACTTTAACCACATTTCTTGAGTCCTGCTAATGGCGCTTGATGAAAAGGGACCGAAGACACCCTGCAAATTTTGACATTAATCTCTACTAGTGACAACAAACATGAAGGGTATATCTATGGTCGGAATACTTTGGGCAGATATGCACATATAATCCATCGGTTCTAAAGTGTCAAAGTTGCAATGGTCAAACCATAAACTTAACAAGGATGAATATAAATGTCAAACGTTTGGGAATATGGATTATATTATATCAGTGGATAAGAATAACAGTAACCTCTCCACTATCCATGAGGAAATAACTGAAAGACATTCGAGGGGATGATCGTATTGAAAACCATGAACCACACCCCATGAGTCTGCACTATAGTGTTTTAAATTGTGATATATATCCCCTTTGAGAATTACATTTGTGCTAAATGTTCACTAACAGAACCACTATAAGTGTGGACGTCAGCAACCATATATTTACCCCAAGGGGTTGAAATCAAAGTGTCCCACATCAAGTACGATGATAGCTCTAAACAAAGGTAGATCAGTATCGCATGGATAATGTTTGTCTATATGAGAAAATGGAATTCAGAATTATCCACAAATCGATATCATTTCAGGGTCACCAGTTCGAGTCCCTCTCCAGCTACAGAGGTTTGGGCAGCCAGTTAGTATCCCTAGCCCTCACACAACAGGTGTGACTCACTGTATACTGCACAAATGTGCAGAAGGCTGCTGAGTGCATTTCGGTCACACTCACTAGCTAGTAGGTTACTGGGACACTCAGAATCCACCCCAGTGCTTAGGTCTCTGTCAGTACATCAGGTGGTCAGCTGCACAGCGTCGGAGAAATAAAGTGTGATATCAACTACTGCACTGCATCACGTTACGGAGAGCTTTTTTCGACAGGAAAACCAATCTAAAGTCTTTGTGGATTACAATGGATACAAAAACTCAAACTGTTATACAGGTCATCAAATGTGGCTTATTATGAGAGATATGTTGAAGAAAAAGTAGTGTATGGTAGCCTCACCTGCAAAAAAGAGTCAACTCATGAGTCTGAGACTGCGCCTGAAAACACCACCCAAACTAAAGAACCACAGTAAACAGCCCTAGCAAATGATTAAGAAGATTCCAAAACGAATCCATACAGATTCGAAAAGATTCATAGATGAAATAAGTCGTCTCTTTATTGCCGTTGCCGTATTCCATACAGCGCAACCGGATGTAAAATCTCAAAGTTGCCAAATTTGTTCCATAGTTTCGATGTTACAAAAACCATGCCAGTGGTTGGAGGTTATTAAATTGGCTTATGTAATATTTAAAGAAATTTGCAAAATAAAAGCCATAAAGCACGTCAGCTCACCATCAGACGCTATAGAAGAAGCTTTTGTAGATATAACCCAGGAGTCTCTTTTGAAAAAACGAAGAGAAAAGAATCAGATACTCTCGTTAAAAATACCTAAAAACTTCTACAACCATGTAGACGTTATTCGGTGGAAGTCATCTGAGTCAAGCTTGTCAAAACATGCACTCAGAAAAGTACTACAAAATATAAATTTACACTCCGCTGACAAAGGTTAAAGATCAGACAAAAAGCATTATTGTATAATCCATTTCTTTTTCAGAGGAGAGGTGTCATAGTGTTCAGTATAACCTTCCGAGAAGAACTAAATTCATGAGATCCTTCACAAATAATCAACATACTGCGAAGTTTCGAGTTAAGACACTTGCTCTTACGTGATTGTGGAGACAAAGGAAAATGCCGTGCTACAAAGGCTGGGAAGAAACCAAAATAATCATATATATATATATATATATATATATATATATATATATATATATATATATATATATATATATGATTCTAAAAACTGGAGGGGCTATCAAAGTTAGAATCTGAAAGTTATTCTGCAACAACCCATAGACCTATATTAGGTTTTACCAAAATTAAAACAGAAAGGAACCTAGTAAGAGTATATTTTAGAAACTTTTAGAGGTGAAGCAGTGTAAATTCGATACGCAGCTAAGAAAGTGCAATATAATGTTCAAGTGCAAACAATAACCACACACCGAAATCTAACAATAACGAAAAGAAACATGGTGCGAAACCTCTCTTTCAAATCAACAGGAAAAAACGATTAACGTAAAGAATGCGTGGATCCATTTATTTCCGATCAAAGTAATCAATCATTTACCTACGAAAACGACGATATCATAATCATTGACGTCATCAAGCAGATTTATAAAGCGCATTTCTCATCTTACTATCGTCAACAAAGAATCTCAAATCTGAAACTTTCACCATGAATACAACACAACAAAACACATATGCTAACAAATTTAACTAACATCAATTCACAACTTCATCAACCGATACACCTAATCCATCTGAAGGCATTACAACATATAGGTAATCACAGAGACAGTCATCATGTGGTATCACCACACACATATTTACTCTATTGATTGTACTGCTTCCCAAACAATAAAATGTTGTAAGCTTGAAAATTAACACAATGAGTGACCACTAATATCAGTGTTAATTGCAACATGCTTGAGAGGGAGTCTAAATCTTCTGTAGTGTTGCCATACAAAGATATGTCAGAGTGTTTAAGGAACAGGAATTGACCTAAGTATTGTGTTTGCTTGCACCTTTCAGACAAGCTTATCTACAACCTTAAGATAACTTATATTTTCCCTAAAGATTGAAACCCGCATAACTCGATAATGCTGTAGGAAAGGCTAGCAACTTTCGAAATCAAAGAGAATCTCGACAGCAATTCTTATTCTGACATTTCAATTGTCATCTAACATCTATTTAGCTCACATAATTTCATCTTATAGATTAACTTCAGAAGATAGTGATTGAAAACAGTTCAGAATGATACCAAAAATTGTACAAGAATATTGGTCACGCCTTGGTTACAGACCTGGCATCACATTGAGCATTGAGAAGAAATGAATACCCACTAAGTGTTACACATAAGAAGTACATCAGGGTCTCTGTAAGATGAAACAATGAAATTCTACTCTTATAATTATTACTTATTGTCATGCTTGTAACAGACAGTGGGAATTTCTAAAAATCGTCAAGAAAAACAAACAGAACTTGAAGTTTGTCCATTTGATGAAGTGATAGATAAAAAAATATGATATTAGATTGTTCACATGATATAGCAGACAGCTATACATGACATTTTGAGCAGAACTTATTACGCATAATCATATTGAAGGAATCTGACAACTTTCAAACTTCAAAGATTAACAATTCTTCATCTCTTCATTTTAATGATAGTGTAATTTTCTAAATATCTTCAATATGTGATGAATCATTTGAGTTAATGCTTTGGCGTTACTTCAATAAACAAAAATTCTGTAATCCATCTCTTCCCTCCATCATCATCAATATCAACATAGGACCAGGTATTATACTACGTAACGGTCCGAGTTGCTATAGCTCATACCAGTACATCAAGTAAAAAGGCAGTGAAGTGCAAGATGAAGATAAGAAAATTCAGTCAAAAGAAATATAAAGTACGAAAAGAGAGAATGGAAGAATGAGAAAATGGTGAGATTCGGTATAGCGTCGTTAAGATGAGGATAACGTATGTAAACATCTGTGCCACTGATATCGGTTCTGAACCATATCATCCAGAGTCTCCAATCATTGGTTCCTCTTGTCCCGCAGAGCCTGGCTGGCAACGAACCAACTAAGAACCCATAGCCCAAAAATATGCAGCAGAAGAAAGTGGAGATGGGTCATATTGGACATACAATGGGAAGACGGTTTGGGGACATCACGCGCCAGGCCAAGTCATTGAGTGGAACCTGGATGGGAAACGACGAGTTGGGCATATGGGCTGAGGGTGACATGGAGGAGATCGAGATGGTGTGAGGAAGAAATGGAAGCTGGTGGGCAGCTGTGGAGTCAGGTTAATTCGATAAACTAACATTCTTATTAATGTGATTCTATGAGGATAAACCAAGGTTCATATGACTTACATTCGTTAATTTTAGGAAAATATTGTATTCGTTAATTAAAATGTGAAGTGCAGCTGTTGTAACACACACACACAAATCTGAAAGAATAAATGATGATCTTCCAGGCGTCTAGACTGAAACTGACTTACACAGAATGATTAAATTTTGAGGTAGTTGTGGAGATTTGGAAATATTTCAAGTTGTTATTCACCGTAGACTGACATCAGTTGGAGGAACAAAGGAAAACTGGTGCTGATTGGTGACTAGCTTTGAGAAGTATTCCGAAGTTCCAATGACAAGTCGTGACCGGTGGAGTCAAAGCCTGATGGCCATGAGGACAGATACTCAACGCTCAAGTCGAGTGGCGGTTGCGCTATATCGTGAGCTAACAGAAGTTGGAAATGTGGAGCATTGGATTCTGACCGAGTGGCCCAATGGTAATGCGCTGGCGGCGGAACCTGAAGGTCGCGGGTTCCATCCCTGGCGAGGTCGTGGGTGCGCACTGCTGGGGAGTCCCATACTAGGACGAAACAGCTGTCCAGTGCTCTCAGGTTTCCTTTGTTCCTCCAACTGATGTCAATCTACGGTGAATAACAACTTGGAATCATACAGAATGCTTTCTCGGTAACCATATGGCTTTTTTGGATCTCCTAGAAATTGCCTCATATATTTTTGTGATTGAGTCCACCAAACTTTGAAGTTGAAGGAGCATAGTTGAACAAAGAGTAACTTACTTACAGGAAATTATTTATGCTATGAGCCAAGCCTAATGTGTCAGAGGCAGTTACAACACTACTTGAATACTCAAACCTTAAAGGGTGAAATACGGTTTCAAACCTGCAAGCCACTGGTTCATATTTGACTGCCTACAGTGATGTACATAGGGGTCTCTATAATAACTATTTTCTGATTAGTCGACGATTACGAATACGACACCGAGCATTACACTGTGATTGGCTGTTCAAGGTCACTTTTTGAAGTACTAACTGACTGAGCAATCAAGCTATAGGCCTCTAAATAAAGATAAATTTCACACAGAAAAGAGGATACCATTAATTAAAGGTAATTAAAAATACAACTAGTAGAGTCGAGAAATGAAAGGCAAACTGGGAGGAAAAGCCCTAATATCCAATGCTTATTGAAAGTCATTTGACTATCTGAGATAGCCGTTGGTTCGCCCGACTAGTACTTATATATGGGGTGATGATTGAAGGTGAGATGAAAATCTGAAAGCCTGAGAAATAGTTTATCTTATAGATGGATAGATACACACATACAGTGCAAAAAGTGTATTACAAACATTGATAGTGAAGTGAAACAAAAAAAGCTAACAAATAAGTGAATGGACAGTGTTGTTAATTTTTAAGATAACAAGTGAGTGAACCACTTGAGCACACACATACACACGTCTATAAAATAAGCAATGTTATGAAAAAAATATACACATATAGACAGATAAAAAAAATTTCTATTACCGAATGAAGATAAACACATCGAGTGTGTGACCTACCAAATCCACTTGTCTCATAATCTGGGTTACTTGTAGGATATTCGTCTACATATTTTGAGTAATTTGAGAAAATGAAACATATATATACGTGTTTTTAAAGCATATTTATGAAGCAAATTTTCGATCATATCCAGCATAAAATGGATAGATTATATTATTGTTGTAATCTGCAATACTTCAGTAATATGTACCCATAATTCGTTTATCACTTAAACAAGTGACTGCCTCTTAGGGAAGAGATGTTAATCTTTGTGAACCACTATAGATGGCAGATTTAGGGGGATTTCGAACTCAGTTTGTCCGTTACCACAGATACCAAGGTATCTAAACTGAACTAGCAGTGAAACAATGTACCCCGATAAATCATAGAGTGAATAAAGATCACTAATATGCAGAAATAAATACGCATAATAAAAAACCCAATCAGCTAGATAATATGCTTAAGTTTTTTAGAGTACACTTCCAAAGAAATAAAATATTATTGTAGATAAATAGTTTTGGTGTTAGCTTTGATTGCTACAAGTAAACAATCAGGAAATATAAACATTCTTAAATGAGATGTTCCAAAGAGTAAACGATTAAAAATGATGAATATTACTCATGATTATGCATTCTGTAGTGGTTAATAGAGAAAACTAGGAGGTGTAAGGACCAACAGGTGGATGAATATACTTGCATTCGTGTAAGTATTCCCATTCAAGGTCAAGTTAAGCATTCATAACTTCGAATGCTTTACGCAAAGCACAACTTGCTTTTCATTGGAATTGTTTATCTTCGGTATTCACAATTTACTTGATTGAAAAGTTATCAGTCCTTCCCGTCATAAAAGTGCTTTGTATCCATGCCTCTATATGGTGATCAGTAGTGAAATTCAACATGAGCAGTTTATTTCAGATGTGGTAAATTCCACTGGTAACCAACTGATATCGAGGTATTGGCACAAGGATTCTACGTAACAATATAAACTAATCGACTCAGTACTCTTCATTGCAAAAAGAGACGACCGAAAATCCTAATGAGCATAATTCTTATTGATTTATTTTGTCCAATCATTCTTTTCACTTCAAATTAACCTTTAATGCCTAAAGTAAAAGAATAAAGTTTAGTGGAGGTAGAAACTCCAAAACACATTACTGAACCATTATTCACTGTTGTGCAAATCACAAGTTCTTGACCTTAGTAAACTTTGAAACAAGTAATTCACTCCGTTTAAAGGAATATCATAACTTCATTTTTAGGGGGATTCATTAACCATCAATCTAGTAAGGAAATATTGTTGCCAACCTTTATAAAATGCACAGATTCATATGGTCTCATCAGTCAATGTAGGTTAATCGAACTACTATAACATGATACGTTGACTTGGATGTTACGGATCAGTCGGCAGAAAATCCTGCTCAGTCCATATGTGTCTACCGACCAGTGACCAATCCTGATAAATACCGCAACATGTCAGTCATGACCTGAGTAGCTAGGCCTTGTGAATCCAGCACTCGGTGGTACAATCAGAATCCCCAAAAGAGGCCGAATCATACCAAGGTTGCAGATATATCCTGCCTAAAAATTGTTAATAGGTATGAAACCTAGGTCAAGCAGATTTTTCTGTTGATTTACACTAAAAACGCATATCTCAGCATCACATCACTAAGCTTGATGACCACACTGGGAATTTGGTTAGTAGACTTCCATTAGTACTTAAGACCGGATAGTTACATCGGTTACCATCATTTGATGACCTATTTGTCTATCATAGACTGTTCATTGTATGTTTTTATTGACAAAGCAACTATATAAGCACAGCTGATAAGAAATTAGTAGTACTGTGTCACTTACTATTTGATTTCCCAGCTAGATAACCAAATGATTTGTGTAGAAAACATAACATTACTGTTAGGTATTGAAGAGACTTAGTCACACATAAGATACTTTGTACAACACAACGACATCCATAGTAAAACAAATGGATATCAGAAAGAAATAAAATAACTATGAAACAGCCACCCTGTACTAGTTTGCGACCTATAGACAAAACACATTATATATTCCCTCCAAAAAATTTAACCCAGAATCGTTTTGTTTCAATTTAAATAGTTTTATAAACTAGTGAAGTGGGCGCTAAATAATAGCGCTTGTCACCAGAACACTTGAATACACTACAGCTCCATCATACATGTAATGATAATGAATAACAGAGAAGACGAAGTTTGTCTGAACAATGTGATGTATTTGCGCAATACATTTAAAACAATCTCATCCCTCACACATTTACTTGTCAAGTCAATATATATTAAACCGAGGAGTGGGGGGACAAATACAACAATTAACACAATAAGGGATTAAATTTAAGAAAGATGAGAACAAACAGGAAGTGATATAGTTGATCCTAATCTTGGTAAGAAAACAAAGTGTACTAAGGTAGGTGTAGTGTAAGAACAAACTGTTTTTGTACACATAAACGTGGTTTAAATTAGTGTATGGCTATGGCTTCCGCAAATCTCAGAATATGTCCCTGACTGTTTCTATATAAAACTTTGAAAGCTGTTTGAACATTAACTTTGTGACCTTTTTCTATGATATGTTTAGCTTTAGATGAAGAGGGTCGTTTCCACCAGTGTTTATCACTGTTTCACACTCTATTTGTTTTGAAGCCATTTAGGCACATGTTCTCCCACCCTCAACTGCATAACTCCATAACTCCTCCCTATGTGTGACCACACACGCATGTAAATTAGTAAACACAACAGAATGTGACGTAATCATTGATGCAGTGTTTAGGTTTTGATGAAGCATGTGTTTTTGTTTTCTCCACAATGATAAGATTCGCCGCGTAATATGTTTTCTTAATGGATGGTGTCAGCCTACATCTCAAAATGATACCATTCAGCTCCCCTCTGTATGGTAGAGTGGTATGGACATTTTTCTTAAGGACGGGGTATAGAGTTGGCTTTGGTGCTACTTGATCTCTACAACGGTTTATAAACTTCGTCGGATATCCATTTTCCATAAATGCTTTGCTCAGTAATTTGATGTCTTCATCCATCGCATCTGGTGTACTGATACGATAGATCCTACTAAACAGGCATTTTATTAGACCTCGCTTGTATTGGATTGGACATAAACTGTGAAAATTCAGGTATTGTCCTGTCCATGTAGGCTTTCTGTAAACTGAACGTCTTATTGAACCATCTTCTCGTCGACTGAGAAGTATATCTAGGAATGGCAGTTGATTATTGTTCTCTTTCTCAAGTCAGGCTGATGAGAGTTTGTACGGCGTCAAGTCTATCTAGTAGACAAGCCATATCCTGATGCCTCTCACAAACCACTATGATGCCATCAACATATCTCTCTTTTTAAAGAGGAACTTTAGCGATGAGATCACCAGCCAGATTTTCGATATATGACATATAAATATCAACTAGTAGTGGTCTTAATGGACTACTCATAGCTACACCGTCAACTTGTCGAAAGCGTTTACCTTCAAGTGTGAAGTGGACTTTGTCGGTACACAACAATAATAGCTCCTTCAGAAAGGTTGGAGTAATAGGAAATGGAATAACAGAGAGACAAAACGGAACAATATAGTTTGGGACAACAGAATATCATTTCAAATGATCATAGTTTACATAAGCATACAAAAAGAGAATAAATAAAAGTGTAAAATAATGATGTCAGTGGAGATAGAAGACAGAAGAAAATTGCAAATAAAAACCAGATAGGCCAACCACCTGTATTTGTGACAATATGACTAATTTCTTAAGTTGGATCACCGAAAATCGGTAACAATTCATTTTGGCTGGCACCATGGACCTGCAGTAAAGAAGTCCACATCCTTATTAAACGGCTTAGACTTGTCCTACAGTGACGGAAAAAACTATCATCTGAGTAACGTAGTCTCTTAATCTAAGTTCATCAATACTCCTAAGACGTAACAACTGTACTAGATAACTTGAAGTTGTAGCATATTGTATTTTATATTCCAAGCTTTAGAGACAATCAATCAAAAGCCTCAGAGGATGGTTTCAAAAATAAGGTATACTCCTTTTTTGATAGTTCAGTAGTAGATTCTAAAAGTTTTAACCACTTCTGATGAACACCGAAGTGTACTTTTCATCAACTGATAACAAACCATTCAACACGAAAATTGTGAAAAAATGAAAATTAAATTTGATTAATGACTAATGCACCTCAATCTGTTACAGGTTATGAGCCACACTAATTGTGCGTGAAGGTATATGGTAATATCCAACTGCCCAGATTGAAGAGAGTGTAGTCCGATTTAAACCCATGACCCAATGCTTAAACGTTAAACACCTATGCCAAGTAACATAATAGGAATTTACATTCATCTATATAGTATGATTTGTATATTGTACTTACCAGGTAAATCATCCTCCATGATTGGAAAAGTATCCACCTCTGAATGACTCGGCATTTCATCGAAGCCGAAGCCTCCACTATAAAAAAAAATGGTAAAATGAATATACAATAAGTGGTTCAAACTCCAGTATGACTGTCTCTAGAATTGCTGATAGAGACCTAAGTTATGCATCCAAACACAGAATCTAAGATATATATATATATATATATATAATTCCACTTAACTACACTGTTCAAATCATTTCCATTAAAATAAGATTTGAAATGAACAGTCACTCAGGTAGCCAATATCAAAAGCAAACCCTGTGTTACAACTGCATTACGATCCATATTACCAAACCTCGTATCAGAACACCAAAGTAAGTAATGTAATAAACAGTTTTAAGATGGATCAAGCAAACAACGAAATGTGATATAATAGTCACGCTGAAGACAAGATATAGATCCATCTGTGCCACTGAGATCAATTCTCAGCTATATCACCTACAGTCTAAAACCATCAATTCCGCTTGTCATGCCGACTCCAACCAAGAAGTTGATATTTCACTGGACAACTTAGATTGATGATCATGGACTTAGTTTGGCCAACCTTAGCTGTTTTCCAATCTAACCCTTAGCTAATTCAGCTAACATTGGCGATTCAGAGTAGACAGTGATTCCGTGTGCGTAGCACATTTTCCAGACACCATCAATATCTTGGACCACTGAACTTAGCCGAATTATCATCTACTTGATGCTAACAAAAAAGGTTTGTCATACGTACTGAGTTTTTGGAACTGAAAAGTGTACAGATGACAAAATAAAATGAATCCTGTCTTATCAAACTATCCTTTCACCGAAAGGGTAGGTTCATTATCTTTAGAACAGACAAATTCAATAGATTAGTGTACATTCAGTGAATTTAATGAACGAATGCAAGTTTTAACCCGTTTTGGTTGCTTTTTAGATTAATGTGACTCACAAATCAAAAGAAAACACTTGAACAAGATCTAGTATACAAGTTTAAATATATTATTTTAAAAAAACATGATTTCTTAGGGTTAATTTCTGCTTTGAACAGTTTCTGTGACACAGAAACACATAGATACAAAAATAAACAGTTATTCATCACCTATTCAGAGAAATTCAATAATGTACTTACCTAGTTGCATCATAACCAGTGTCTGAAGGTTGTGAATAAATGGCTAGTATGAACAAAACAAAGTTAAAAACATACAATTAACCTGTTTAATACATGATTACATAATAACAAATATGCATATATGTATCTAGTGGTCTGCTTAAACCTTGGGCTACTAAAGATTTTTCAAGAATATGTTACATCAAATTGTCCTCTCTCAATTTTTAGTCTTTTCAGTATGTCTCTAAACGTATTATGCTTCTAGATGGATATCACGAAATCCTAATGAGAAAATGTGACCTGTGAGGTCAACCAGTCGAAAGGAGAGCGGATACCAACTGAAGACCTTGGGTAGTACTCAAGCTATATAGCGAACTGACAGAAGTAGGACTGCAATTCAGTGGCTGAATGGTTAATGCGTTTGCCGTAAAATCTGAAGGTCCTGAGCCCGATCCCAGGCGAGGTTGTGGGTGAGTACTGCTGAGGGATCCCATACCAGGATGAAACAGATGTTCAGTGTTCCAAGGTTTTCAATGGTTCTCCAAGGGATATCAGTCTATGATGAGTGCTACCTTAAAAATAGATCCCCACTAACCTCAAAATACATCTGAGTGTTTATTATCATTATACTTCTACAGAAAAGGAAATTATCTTTTTCTCGTTTGATATTAATTTATAGATGAGGATAAAAAAGATGAATTCTGAAGAAATGTTATGCATTGCGCACATTCGTGCAATAGGCAATGAGCCACACCTATTGTGACGACCAATGATACTATATGGCTGCCAAGACCTTGGTAGGTGGAGCACGGCTCGAACCCATGACCCATCGGTTGAAAGTCACCTCCATAAACCAATGAGTCACAGCTCCACAAAAATTCAAAACCTACATCAAACAAAGCTTCCTGATAACTACTTTCAATCACCTAACGTTATATAGAATTGAAGATCTTTCTATGCGGCATTCTAGTGGACTAATGGATGGGAATCACCACTAACCGGTTGTACAAAGAATGAAGAGAAAATCTATTGCATCGAGTTTAAAACTCGATAGTGACCATGAATTAAAAGAATTCATATGCAAAAATACTCTTCAAGACATCTAAGAAAGATATTTCACACGTTAGTTTGCGAATCAAATTTTATGTAAGACAGTTGATTAGACGCTGCGCATTAAACTGAATAATTTACCCATTTCAGTCAATAATAACAATTTTTAGAAGCATCATATTTACAAAAAGTCACGTGCATAAGTGTATTTTAGATTATAGTTCATTCTCGCTACCAAAGAAAAGAAAGTTGGTCAGGAACTGCACGACTCAGCAGGTTAGTTACGTTTGGACAAATGGGCGTCGGGTTCATTTTGTAACAGGAACACTACCACTTACTAGAATGCGGATATATCCGGCTGTTGGGTCCAAAACAGGAGGAAATACACGCTCTGGATTCCACCACTACCATCATCAAGCAAATTATAAGTCATACTATCTCTAAAAGACAGTATACCCACTCCACAGTATGGTATCCAGCATCCTTCTTATGCTATGCAGACCTATTCTGAAGTAGATAATATTGCGATCAATTACAGAAACTTTGACAGCAAAGAGAATTTCCTTTCCTTCTGGATTATGACTACGATAATGTGTACCATACGCATCTTGCACTTTGGTGATTAAAAAAATCCACCTCCTAGACGGTTCGATGCAGACCAAGGCATTGCGCCTAAATATTCTAATCAGATAACACAGCTGAAGGTTAACTTTCGATTTATCAGGAATCATAAGCAAGCCCTACCAACACGTAGAAGCAGACATGAAAATGGCGAAGAAACCTGCTTGTGGTTCAGGAAGAGGTCTTACTACTGGAAACTGAAACTTTAGAATATTAGATACTGAGATTCATCGAGTCTTCCTGTCCGGAGTCACATCACGCCTAAGCAAGAACGATGACGTCTGACGATCAGAGAGAGCAACAGAGATGGGGGCGACAGTCACACTTGCCATATACTGGAAGTTGTTCCAGTTCATCGAAGTTGTTGGCAGTAAGAAGTGAGACAATCCATGAGGTAAACGAAATATCAACGAAGAGCTTCAAAGACATCAAGATTTCTCGGCGTAACATTTCAGCGGGCAATTTGGAGCTACACAATATGTATGGAAATCACCAAAGCATTGGTCTGTAACCAATTAAGCCCAAAATACTGGTTCTTGTAGTACATCTTAAACTGCAGAATGCGCTTATAGATGGTTTATGAGGGGCAGGTCATGTTCCACTCAAGTTAAGGATAGATTAAGCATAAGTTCATCCTCTGCCAAATTTTTGAAAGATATCATAAATACTACAGATCAACAACTACGGCTTTATTGGTATTAGGAATAACTTATACTCTTCGCACGGGATTCAGTTACAGAATTGTCTACTAAACGGGGATATCTCTTAGAAGTGTAGTAACACCCAGAGTCATGAAAAAATACCTCCATTATGAGACATTCTTCATAATTTCTAAAGCCTTTTTGAATAAGTTCGATATTGTTCAAATCGACTTTGTAACCTGAAATTATGACATGTAGAGTTATTTCAGAAATATTTTCAAGCTTTTCAGCTCCACTAGATTTCTAAGGGGTCGGGTAGAAGCTCTTTAGTTTTCAGTTTTTCTAATTTTGATTTCATGAGAAGTTTGCCCTATATATTGCATCACAGTTTGAGTATTTTATTTTATAATCACAATCAGATTGTGGATCCAAAATGGATCCTTTCCTTCAAATAAACTAAAGTGCTCTGCAATGTGTTTAATGTTTTGCAGAACACTCTAGTACTGTATTTGTTGAGTACTCTCCTAATCTCATCTGATGTGTGTGATATGCATGGATGATTATTATTGAACCCCATGACTTAAGAGTAGTTTGACGATCTAATTTAGTGTTATTTTCTATTTTTCGAATGAGTTCCACCGGATAGTTATTCATTTTGAGCATCATGCTTACATAATTTAATTCGTTAACTCTCATTTTTGAAAAAGACATGTAGGCGAACAACATTGTTTTCGATTAGATCTTAACAAGTTTCACTCTAACATACATAATTTTTATCATACTTTCAATTTCATCCGTTATCAGAGTGCATGCCCTCCTTAGAAGACTGGAGGCATGAATTTTCAACTCAGTACACCTAGGCAGTAATATCACAAAACATCTAGATTGATGAGAAGGATGAAAATAATGCCGATAATAATAACAGTAATCATATCTGAACAAGATATTTTTTTTCCATTGTACAACGAATTGTATAAAATTCTACCCACATTATGAATACAGGACTTTCTTTTGTTTTCACTTCCCTTTGAAAATGAAAATTCATGCTGCAACATGCAACACATTAAATAATGAGCCACACCTACTATGCAGAAAACTAACAACAGATAATCGCTTAATTACTAGCCTACATAGTCGTTTCCAAAATCTACATGCTTCAGTAGTTGAAGGCAATTTCTAAGGTTACCCTGTTTGACTTTACATTCTTCTTGATGATTAACAGTGGAATCTGGGATAAGCGTTTCGTTCTGATCAGAACTCGTTTGTTAAATGCACCTGCACGCTCATGAGTGATATTCTTTCCACTGAGACTGGAACCCAGTACCCATCATTCCAGATACCAAAGCATTACTTGCAAGGCCGCCGAGACACAAGAGTGACTTATCGTACCCTATATGACTTGAATTATAGGCTTATCGACACTCACTATCAAAAAGGTATTGCGGCTCAGTAGTATATAATCTGAGCCAAACATTCTTTACACATATTTACGATACTACCCAGTTACAAGGTCAAAATAGATGAATCGAGTCTATTCCAACCTAGTAGTTAATATTCAGAAAACCACTCGTCATTGAGATATTAGTTTACAATTTGATGGCTGATATTTTCGATCTATATAATAATAGAACAATTATTCAAGATCACACAAGTGCTACATTTAACAGGTAGAGTAGGATATACGAAAGTGCTGCAGTTGGATATCTTACGGGGACCACAAATGACTTCTCTATTAATCCTGAAAGTTTCTCATTACAAGAAGTGAATTGTGAGACATGTCAAGTGTTCATCCATTTTGCATCTATTTTGTCGGTAAGAATTTTCTCTTATCATCAACTCGACTGAATGTAAACATGACACAAATAGTACGACTTATTAACTTCGTATATGCTTATGTATTAATCTAGGTGTACGCCATGCATGTTATGTTAGCGTTAATGGTATATCTTGGTATCTGAACCCTAGAGAGTGGGGTGAACTTCCAATCCCTAACTCTAGCCAGAAGTAACCGATTACCTTTGAATATAACTGGAAAAAGACCCTTCTTATTGATCGAATCCACAAGGACTACCATACTAATATCGTACATAACATTCTTGTATGTGTAAATATTTCACGACACATATATATTTGAACACTTACAAGTTTCTTTTTCAACTTCAGTGGAGCCAATCAATTTAAATTGAGGTGAACCAATTGATAATTTACGCAATGTATTTTTGTTGTTCCCATTGTTATTATGACTATTGTTAGTATTGTTCTGTTGACTGACAAATTTTATCTGTTCTGTTAATTCAACATTAGAGCGTATCAATTCATTTAAACGTTCATGTAGACGACTCTCTTCTTTCTTCCATTCTTGTTCTTTGGCTTCCAAACGTGAAACTAAATGTTTGTGGGATAAAAGGGTGGATAATAAAGAAAAGCTGACATTAGGATGTATTTTATCAATTCATGGATTCATTTCAAGTGAACTCAGAACTTTAAAAGCGCCTGAATAGTTAAATACTCACAGCGTTTTCATATCACTTACCTTCAATAATAATATTTTGTAACAGAGAGAAAGTTTATGCTATATAACTGACTTCCTACGGAAGTGCAGACAACTCGACAATACTAAAATCTCGAATGGATGAATGAAGCCTATTTACGTTGTGAGGTCACATGACACTTACAAATAAGTGGTACACAACATTCCCTTTTCCAAATAATCGATGAAGATCTAACACTCAAGTTTTTATGTATTTTTCAAACCAAGAGTTGTGGTATGTCATGTCATATCGTGTGAAAAGTTGGCAGTTCGACCTCAACTTTGCTGATGGATGGTAACATGCTTGCACTACAAACTGACAGACCTAAGCTCCCTCCAACATGGGCTTATAAGTTTTCACTGCTAAGGAGATCCAAACTACAACTGAACAGTCGTTTAGAACACCCTTACTTTCAATGGTTAGTCACCTTTAGGCGTTAATTTAAACTGAAATTCAGAATTCCTGTTGGATTACATTCAGTGGACTATATCCTGTTTAATATGCACAAAAGCCAAGATAACCTAATCAACAGCACAAACTACGTACCATAATATTGAAGAATTATTTCCAGGAAATTTCATATTATGTACGAAAGAGAAACTGGAAAGCAGAGCTCATTTAATCTTAATTCATATAACGGATCAACAGTATTATTGTGAGACAGGTTACAAACCATTCTGATTCAACTATAAAATTCCAGGCATTATATTTTGAGGTTAATAGAGATTTTATTTTTAAGGCAGTATTCATCATACTGGTTAACGCATTCACCGTGAAACATGAAAGTCATGAGTTCGATCCCTGGTGGGGCGAGATTGTGAATGCATATTGCTGAGGAGTCCCATATTGGGACGAAATAGCTATTCGGTGCTCCCAAGTTTTTAATGGTTCTCCAACTGATGTCAGTCCGACACGAATACTACCTTAATAATTATATTTATCGTTTAATTAGGTTTAAAATAAGTAACAGAATATTAGAATATGACTTCTATGCCTTTTACTCTTCATATCACAATAGTTTAACGCAAAAAGCTTTACAAACACTATCGGTTTCAATTAACTAAGACTACTTGAGATAGCCATAGTTTGGGATAGTCTCTAGATTAATGAAAGAGGAATCCCACTAACTGAATTATAAGACTCAGTTGCCGATCACGTTTTAATTTAAATTCAATCATCAAAGGTCTAGAGATTACTGGTCGTTTGAATGAGTAGCACATAACTCGCCATTCATCAATGCACTAAATGAAACGTAACAAATGAAGGTCGTGAACCGATCATATGAGAACACTATATGATTTGAAAAAAGAAAGAAAAGAAATATATCCAATTACGTGTGATATGACAGTTTTCATATTGACTTCCTTTTTCTAGGTCTAATCAGTAGACTTATACATGATTCAAGTGAGTATATTTTCTCTACATTTCTACATGTGGCTAGTAACGAGGTGTACTTTAGGAAATAATCCCTAGGTTTTATGTAAACAACCAAATAGTTACTAGCCACATGATTACATAGTGAAATAATGGCTCCACTTTTATTTCTTAGTTAACCACTGACAATTGTAAGCTTCCTTTAAAACCATTCGTTTCGCATACAAGTCTTGTTAACATATGACTAAATTAAATTTAACCCTAGAAAGTTTGTATGGAATTTTTAGAAAGTTATACAGTTTTTCAAAGTGAGTTTGTCCTATTTGTTATACCAACGCTTTTTATACGAAATTCAAAACTCATACTACAAGTCATAAGCAATACTTCACAAACAAAAACAATCTTAAGAACGTGTCATCAACATGGGCTCTATATTGTTTTTTTGCCTGAAGGAAATGAATAAGAAAAATTTTGCTAACACTGAAGGATTCCAGTGCTAATTTAAAATGAGACGTCATGAATGAACAGAAAACGAATGTTTACTGTATTTATTTGAGAAGAGATGTATTAGGCGAAGGAGCGTTGACTCAATAGATTTTCAGTTACTTCACTAAATGCAGTATATAACAAAACCCAAATAATACTGTTCAGAAGTCGATTCACTACCTAAAGTATGGCCACTTGAGATCAGCTACATGTCTTTTGCAATGGTAGCGGTAGGGCAAATAATGGAATTTCAGGTCAGCTGACTGACTGACTACTAACAAAGTCAATGTGGAACCCCGCAACACAGGTGCATCACCTCAAGTTACCACACTTCACAGTAGTATACAAAGAACAAGTGGATAGAAAATGAGTGAAATCAAGGTAGATAAAGTTGTGTGAGAGAATAAGCAATTTAAGGATAACGGTTAATGTGAATATTTAAGCTTGAGAAAATGTCAACGAGTGAATACATCTATCCCATTGTGGCGGATTTTCAGCGATGCCACCAAGAGTCCTCAACCAATGATTCCTTTTGTCTCAAGGACACCCGTGATCAAAACCATGTAATCGCTTCATGTCTATTTTTAACGAGTATGTGTCACAGCCGAAAAACAGGACAGGATGAACTTCAGCGCTATATACTTTTCCTTTAATAGATAGTCGGATATTTCACCAGTCGGCGCCATAGGTCACACAAGTTGGCAAATGCCAGACGGGCTTTTTGCATCCAAGCTGAGATTTCATCAGCAACCAATTTATTCGCGCTGATACAACTCACAAAGTAAGTGAAGTTGTAGACACACTCCACCACTTCACTCCCTATCATTAAGTTGGTAGTACTCGGAGTAGACCACTCTTGGAGCATTATCTTACATTTAGCAGATGAGAAATGCATGCCAAACATACTCAAATTTTAGCTCAACGTCTTTAGAAGACCATGAATTGCGTTAGCGTCTCCATCTAGCGTCTGCATCTAGTAGGACAATATCGTCTGGATAAACATCATCATCAAAATCAACATAGGACCAGGTATCACTGCGTAACGGTCCAAGTGGCCTCACCTTACATCAGCACATCAAGTGACAAGGCAATGAAATGGAAGAAAGAAAGAAAAATGAGCCAGAAGAAGTATGAAGTGGTGGAAAAGAGGAAGGAGGAATGAGAAAATCATGAGATTAAGTATAGCGGTTAAGATGAGGATAATGTGTGTATACGTTCGCGCTACTGACATCGATTCTCAGTTATATCACCAACAGTCTCCAACCACTGGTTTCTCTTTTTTTTTATGGACCCCGACCGGCACAAACGAACAGTCAAGGAGTTCATGCATTGATGCTATTTTTCAGTCTGGCTGCCCTGAGCCTCTTTTCAGCTTGAACCTACTTCGGCCAACATTGTGAAGAGGCAGACAGTGGCTAGGCATACTTAACACATTTCCCAGCCATCTTAGTCGATGAAGGTTTACAACCGTATCAAATGACTAACCTCTCCTCCCTAAAACTCTAAACCTGACTTCTGCGTTACGCACGTAGTGACATCGCGAAACACGGCCTCTGCTACGAAGGCAACGGCGGTCGAACACCTAAAGTCTTCTCATATCTTCTACCTTTAATGGTCATATGTCTTCTGTAGACCCCAAGTCAACCAGATGGCCTCAAGGGAGTAAGTCAATCCCTGTGAAGTCAGATGTACCTAAGTTTATGTCCATTAGTATGTTCATAACGAAGTTAAATAGGAACTGTGACAGTGGACATCCCTGGCAGATACCATTAGTTGTCGTCAATTCACATGACAACTCTGCAGAGGCAAACTGTTGAATCCCGCTGCTTTCCATCGTTTCAGGTTCGATATAGCGTTGTCAACTTCAAGGAGAGTTGGAGGACCGACATCTACGTCCCATTCAGGTTCATGTTGGATGCTGGCCAACTGGAATGTAGCTGACGGCCAGTTAAACAATGTTTCAAATTGTTCTGCCCAACATTCTAGCCGCCCGTCCTGGGAGGTTATCAGAGTCCCATCCTTTTCGCTGGTGGTTGCACTCACTATCTTCATCTTCTTGCCGGTATCCTTAATAAGCCTAAATAGTTGCCGAGTTTTGCCCAACACCGATGCCTTCTCGATCTCGCCACCCAACACTGGTCGCGATCGACCCGAAGACTCTTGCTCAACTTACGTTTAAGTTGCTCTCGCTCTTTGTCGTAGTCAGAGCCAGCTGGCATCAGTCTTCTTGCATCAATCAGTTCAGATGACGTTGCGGAAATCCAATGACGTTTGTCAACCTTAGGGCGTAGGTTTAACCATTGTCTTTACCGCTGTTTCTACAGCAGACTTAATGCCACCCCAGGGTGAGCATTGCTGTCATGTTCAGAAAAATGCTTAGCTATCTCTTCCTTAAATTCTGGTCAGCAGGTAAACTTAGGTCATTTATTTAATAGTTTATAGAAAAACAGTTAAAAATGATCGAATTCCTAGGTGAAAATTCAGCCACTCATTTAGTTTCTGAGTTTCTGATACGAAATATTAATTCAACTACCAGTAACACCTCCAATACAGTGCAGCCTCTATGAAGCATCAATTTACTTTGATGCAACGTGACTAATCATAATTATTTTTCTTATCCTGTAATATCACAAATATACAGTAAGAACGATTCTAGGAGTAACTTTTTAAGCATCAAAACAATCATTATGCAACAGCATTAATACAAAAATAGGAAGTAAAAGAACGCAAGAAAAATAGACAAACAAACCTTGGTCTTTAGCTAATTGTAGTTTCAACTCCATTTGTCGACAAGATGTAGACAACGTTTCATTTTTGGCATCGTTCGCCTTCCTTTCTTCATCGAAGGCATCTTCAGCATGCAGTAAGCGCTAAATCAATGGAATACAATTAGAAAACTTTAATGTAGAAAAGGAAATTTAGTAAACAATCTCATAAAATATTAGGCTTTGAGACCGTCAGCAGTCAAACTGTAAGCAAACATATTAGCAAAATGCTTGGTTCACAACAAAAGGAATGCAACAAAATCTTTTATTACGCTGAAAGTGTAATCAATCTCAGCAGAGATACATTAGACCATAATTCAACTTATACGACCATACCACTACTTATAATACATGGGGAAATACTACGATGTTTATTGGTGAACAAGAATATGATGAAATTGCACCACTTTGTAGTGTGGACTAGGGTATGAACATATGTTGTACCCTAGCTACTACTTGCATGTATTTCTTGAAGTTTTTCTGATAACCTAAGGATTAAACTCATGTTTCATATGCTTGGAGGTTCGAGTTTTGTGGTAATGCCAGGCAATAAGGAGTCAGAAAAAAACCCACAAATGGCTCATATCCTCATGTACACTAAACGCGATTACACTGTTATGTGCATGAATTCAATGAACTGAGAGAACCAAATCTCCAACAAACAAAAACAAGTAAGTTATAGGACTACAATTTTGAAATGTTAAATAGACCAAGTAAACACTTTCCTGGTGAAAACAAACGAATAGCCGGTTTGAAGTCCAAAACAAACACCAAGAAGGTACACACGAATAAAAATCCACTCAGCAAACCTGTGTACATTCGTGAAGTAGACAATGAGCCACACCTATTGTGTGAGGGCTAATGATACTGCCTGGTTGCTCAAAACTCGGTAGATGCAGCTGGGTTTTAAACCCATATCCATTCGGTTGGATATCAAGTGCTAAACTAAGGAGCTACAACTCCATTGGAGGAAAACTAGGCCTTGAAAATAGCAACTGAAGAAAAGTATGTCCAAGAAGACACTGACAGTTGAGTACTGTTGAGATTTTGGTAAGTATAAGCTGGAATCAAATGATAGTTTCTCAACTTCGATATTCGTATTTAACCTGAAAATTGAATGTTGACTAGTGTGTCCCAACCAGTTGTACTTTATTCCTTTCTCTTTCCAAACGTCGTCAAGATATGATTATAAATTGGTTATTCTAATGCCAATGGTGATTCTATAACAATCCTAACTTGCAAGACTTGAATGCTTCCATTAATCTATAGTCCCAATACTTTACTAGTGAACTTGAGTGTCTGCACTGCTTGGATTTTAATCACTTAATTTAACTACTGTAATATTATGAATTTACTCACCAATTCAGATTGTTTACGAGCGGCCTTCTCAGCAGTAAGTTGATCGAAGACATGTTCATTTTCCTCCCGCAAATGACCCACTTCAGCATGGTATGCAGCTTGATCTTTGTACAAATCATCCAAATTCTCCAAAAGACCAATTATTAGTGGCATCAAGCGTTCCACAACTGGTAAGCCATAAGCTTCAATCATAGTTTCAAACTCTCTATATATCCCGGAGGCTATACGCTGAACACGTTCAGACATAACCACTGATACAGGCGAATCACGACCTGCTGAAGATAAATAGATATCGTCAATGTCTCCGAAAGGAGGATTTATGTCGAATAGTTTTCTCTTGTCTAGTCCACTTTCTCCATTTGTAATGTTTTCATGTACTATTGGTGCTTTGGGAGGATAAGACATTTTAATCCAGCAGAAATAAACAGCGATAGTAATCTGAAGACAGATATTCCAACTTGATAAGCCTGAAAAAAGTAATAGATAACTCCATTACGTAATAGGCCAGAAAAGAAAAAGCCAATGCAGCACACCGACCAGAAGTAACTATGCAACGCTCTCAATCACCAACAGGAATGACGCAAAATGTTTTTAGAGCGTAGAGATCAAATATTCGATAATTTATACGGATATGAGCAAATATATCCACAGTATACAAAATAAATGGCTAGTATATCAGTGCTATAAAACACACAATTCTGAATTCTTCCAAAGCTACCTTAACTGATCAAAGAATAATTCAGTCCCTATACAACATTTAATTAACCTAGAGTATGTAGGCAAAATATATAGAGGCCAATGTTAAAATCAGATGTAATTTTTGGTAAACAGGGTGAATCAGTCAACCAGCTTGAAAAAATGCATTGAGTTAGTTGGTTGCGATGCTACACAAAGACTGATGCAATGCTTGCTGAAGAAACACGTATGTATATACATATGTATATGCATATATACACATATCTCGATTAGCTGCTGACAAGCTGTTCTAAAGAAAAGCCGTTTAAAAAAAATTCAGTTCACTATTATCGCAGCGACATATGGCTTGCACTTATCCATTAAGGATACGGAATAGGCCGAAACAATCAACTGATTTCATATCATTCTAACACAGCTACCTCTACACCGACTAGACTCAATATTGTCTCTCTACTACACGTCATACCTCTCCCATTAACATTCCGCTAATATTACTATTTCTACTTCCGCTACGCCTACTAAAACCTTCCCTGCTTCTTTCTCTTAGACTCTGAAACTTCACTTAATTCATTAAGGTTCTTTCCCGTCTCCCCTGAATTTAACCAAGTTTTTTTTCGATTCATTTTACCTCCTTTACTTTTGTCTTTCTCATCCCTCCTACCTCGTTCTTCTTAGTTATCTTTTCATTCTCATCTTTCTTTCACGACCGGTTCGAAAAACTATCTACCGACTCGACATTTGGAGAAACCAGCTGCACCATAGCACAGAACAAATCATACAACTCCATACAAATGTAATCAACACCCACCCACCCGTCAGGTTTACTAAAGCTATAGCAGGCGAGTAAGTGGGCCTCCTTGATCGGACTCAACAAAACACCTGGGACTGTTCAGCAAGACGCACAAACGAGTGTGAAGGCATAAACTGGTTTATACTAGCTCAGAAAAGAGATATTTGAATCGAGGCTTGAAGGAGCGAGCTACATCACCTACTAAGCTTATCGTTGCTGGAGTCCAAATGAAATAAGACGCTTTTCATGGAAAACCACTTTTCCATTAACAGCAAAATCAAATTTTACTCCGACACAGCAAGCAGCCACTAAGAGAAAATCAGTTTTGTACTCCGATACACTATCAACCAAGGATGCACTACGAAAACAGAAGTAACAAAAAAGAAATTTTTAGCTAACAGTCTAGGAAATCACTACAACATCAATGGTGTCTTTGATTACACAAGACTGTACATACGACACACCTGAACTGCTCGTTTGGCTTAGAGCCACTGACCAAAACGTGTTTGTGACACGTTATGATTAGACACTAGTACGTAGTGCAGTTTAATAATCCCAGTTTCATAGGCTATACTGAATCACTTAAACCTGAAAAGAATAAACCAACACTCCAGAAATCCCAGCTAACACTTAACTCGGGAGTGCCTTGGGAGTTTTGGGCAAAAACCCTAAAATGACATCAGGATCCACCTAGGGTTGTGCAATATATTCCTAAGAAAACACAGTTTCCCACGAATTTATCAAAAGTTGTTACGTTTTCAATGTCTTGGCATTGCACTTGAAGTGATCACGATGCATTTTACGATGTGCTGAGGCATTTTCAACAGAACTAACAGCAAATTTATGGGATTACCACCAAGGATGCCTGAAGAGTGTTTAGGATAATGTCTAAAGCTTCCAAAGTGCACCCCAACCTGATGTTGACTGGGATGAACAGTATCTAAATCTAAAATTACTTGCAGATGATTTAGGTACAATATTGACCCAACTAAAATTTCCTACATTACTGTAGGGTAGGCGAAGTCTGATTGGGTCGCTTTGAACACTAGTGATAAAAATTGATTATACTGCAAGGGGGAAAGTGGAGCTCCTTAAAACCTAGTTTACACATTCACTACTTCAGTGGAGGAAATGCTCAATTTAGACAAACGATTAGATAAATACCAACTGGCTTCACTATGAATATGCATGCGAAATGTAGTGAAATTACTCTAACCTCAATAAGCTATCACAGAACCAAGATTTAAAGTCCGCAGTTATCTAGACGGCCCTCAATTCGGCCTTCCAACATCCAACATACAACATCCAACATCGGTAGTGCGAGCAGAGGAAACTTGCAGTTTTGATCTCTCGCTTCTAGGTCTTGAGGCTTGGTTCCTTTTGTTCGGGCGTACTCCTTCGATGATCACAGTAACCTTTGCATTTTCCTGTTTATAGCTTTGGAGGTAGTGTTTGTCTATTTATCCAATATCCATTATCTTTTTAACGAGCTTGTGTAAGCCAGTTGATTTCTTCTTGCTCGCTTCTTGGTCTTGCAGAACGTTTCCAGGTCTTTGGTGGCTTCCGATGCAGCAGATCCAGCCACTCATCTGCTTTAGCTCTGATTTACAGAACAGGAAGTTAAGTGTCGGTTCGTTTGCCTTGGACTGTGATGCAGTTGGCTTCTTCAGATGTTGAGTTGCCAGACATTTGTTCCAACTGGTCGCTGTAGAGGGTTAGGGATAGTGAAGAGAAAACCTAGAAAGGTTTTTGTGGGAGTAAAAGGGGAAAGGTGAACTAATGGGGTAACCTGCTTACACCCAAGTAAGGCGAGGAGGGGTGCACAGGTATGAATAACTTACGTAAGTGAGGCTAACTCACGGCAAGTGGAAGGGATGAAAAGGGCTTAAATGGTTACTATAGAAAGAAAACTGGTCGTAAAGTTAAAATAGTTGGGGTGGCTTGACATCAGTTCGTGTTCCAGCTACAAGTGGGTAGACCGTGGGTCTCTAAGTGACTGTCTAGCTTCTTCTTGAAGCTTTCAATGGTTGGGGTGGAGACCATTTCTGCTGGCAGTGAGTTCCAGTACTCTCAGACTCAGAGGGAGAAAAACTGTGAACGCACATGAGCTTTTGACCTTCGGTGGGCTATTCTCTTAGGGTTTCCCCAATGATCTCTATAGTGGCCACTCGGTAGTATTCCTCCTTTCGGGTGACTTGGGTTTTTCGGTATTTTGTAAGCCATTATCAAGTTACCTTGTAACCTTCGGTAGCTTAGAGAGTATAGGCCTAGGTCTTTCAGCCTATCCTCGTATGGTTTTCGCTGCATCCCAACAACCCCTTTCTTGGCTCGCCTCTGAACTTTCTCCAGTAGGTTAGTGCCGCTTTTCAGCTGCGGTGGAGCGAAGACGTTATGGAACTCTATAGGGGCCGTACGTAGGTCTTGTAGAGCTTCAGGAAGAGTTCTGGGTTGAGGGTACCCAGTCGTCTACGCACAAAGTGTAGTATCCCATGTTTTTGAGGCATCACCTGGGTAAATGGAACTGGTGTCCACTTTCTCCGTCACCGTTAAACTTGGACCTTTTTCTGCTGTGGTATAGAATAGGCGTGAACCACAGAGATAGTAGGATACTTTCTGGGGATCAGGAGTGCCGAAAAACATGGACCGGCACTTATTTAGGTTAAATGCCAGTTCGTTATTAGTCCCCCATTCCTCTAGTGTTTTGAGGTCATTCTGTAATGCCAAAGATTCGCTGTGCAAGTTACTGCCCTCCATAACTTGATGTCATCAGCGTATAGGAGAATCGGAGAGCAGGTCATTCACGAAAAGGCGGAACAACAGTGGACCGAGGATTGCTCCTTGTGAGACACCGGATGAGGATGTTCTCCAAGTTGAGCAGACTCTGTCGGCTTTCGTGCAGAACTCTCTATTGTCTAAGTAGTTCTCCAGCCATGACAGTGCCTGGCTGCGTATTCCTAACCCAGCCATCCTATGTATCACGATCGTGTGTGACACAGTGTCAAAGGCTTTGGCGAAGTCCAGAAAAATTGCGTGGACCGGGACCTCGAGACCCCTGCATGCTGTCCAGTGATCATGGGCCGTCAGGAGGTTGGAGGCACAAGACCTACCCTTCCGAAAGCCGTGTTGAGCGCCACTGAGCGCTTGTTTTTTGTCCAGATACTCCCTGATAGGGTCATCCAACCCGCTTTCCACAACTTTTGGTATAACTGGTAGAAGTGTTATAGATCTATAACAGTTGGGATTCTGCCTGTCTCCTCCTTTGAAGATGAGAGAAAGGATGGCCCGTTTCCACTCTCTCGGGGCTTTTGTTCATCCAAGGAGTGTTGGAAGAGATTACAGCGTGGGCCACTTAAGTGCTTGCACATTCTTTCGACACAGATGGGTGGATGTCGTCACGCCCTAGGAGTTTTCCCGCGCTTAGCTTTGATAGCTTGTCGAGAACAACAGCGCGAGTTATCTGTATTTCGTGTAACTCTGCAGCATCGGGTAACGTTGGGGGCTGTTCATGCAGTTGGTATGCGTACTTTCGTGATGGAATGTTGAGCTGCGTGTCAACACTTCCGCGATCTCCTGTCCAGAGAGGCTCTCTCTGTTCGGACCTTTAATGACGCACGCTCCTTGGCTTGTCGATTTTCTCTTTGCCATGAATCGGTATAGGTTTTTTGGTTTATCTCGAGCCTCTTGGCGAAGGTGTTTTATTTGCGAATCGTAGCTTGGTTTGTTCAGGGGGGTTATGGAGCTGAGGATAAGATCAATCAACCGTTTCCAGTTCCTGTTGTTGTAGGCACCTGCAAGTAAGTGTTGAGCGTTACTTAAATGATGATAGAAAGGGGTGAGTGGGGAATGAGGAAAAAAGAAGTGAAAAGTACTTTTGAAAGGATAACTGAGACCGGTAATTACGTAGTGGAGAGGTGAGTCTCACTGCAGATACTAGGGTTGGGGAATACAGGGATGGAAGGGCCATTTTCTCTCACTTAATCATCCAGTAGTCGTTTGAAGGAGTTGACTGATGTAGTTGTGGCCACTTCTTTCAGCAGCGCGTTCCATAAGGCACATACTCTATGGGAGAAGTTAAATCTCACTCTAGCCTTTGCCCTATGGCGGGGTATGCGAGTGGGGTTCTCATGGGATTGTCGGTTTGGGACCGGTAATGTTGGCCTATTCGGGTGGTCCACTTGGTGAATGACCTTGTAATCTGTCGTCAGATCACCTCGTTTTCTTCCATAGCTTAGCGTGGACAAATTGAGTTGTCTAAGGCGTTTCGCATATGTTTGTCTGCTAGTCCGACAAACAAATTTTTTGCTCTTCTCTGTACCTTTTCTCTAGAATTTGCGTCTCTCTTTAGTAGTGGAGGGGCTATCGTGTTGAACACCCTCAGGTGTGGTCTGACGTAGGTTTTGGATAATATGAGGAACAACTCCGGGGTTAACGATCCAAGTTGCCCACTTAGAAAGTGCATTATGGCGTTCGCCTTTGCTACCATTCCCTATAAATACCAATAGTATCCAGTGTGTCAGAAATGTTTAGTCCCAGGTCCTTCTCTGTGGATACCTAAGTGACTGCACGCTTATTAAGAGTGCGGTTGATTTTCATCGCCTGTGGCGTGTGAAGATAAATCACCTTTCACTTCTGCAGATTAAAGCTTAAACCGTTTGCAGCTGACCAGGACTCCGGCTGCAACAGGTCGTTTTGGGGTACCCTAGGATCCTCTCCGTCGCCTATAGCTCTTCACACTTTGATGCTGTCGGCGAATAGAAAGATAGATGAGATCTCAGCGGGGAGGTTGTTTATGAATATTAAAAACGGGTGTGGTCCAGGAGTGCTCCTTAAGAAACTCCTGTTCTTGCTTTCCTCTAGGTTGATTGAACTCTGTTTATCGTAGTGCAGAATTCTCTATCCTCTAGGTATGCTGTGAACCATGCTAAGAGTTGCTCAGTAGTACGCACCTGTGTTAGTCAGCGAGCGTAATGCGGTGTGGCCGTGCAGCCTTCAAGAACTCGTTGCCCATGGGGTGGTAGTCTGCTTTTAGGTGACAGCGGAACGCTTCTGGCTCAACTATTGGTAGTGTCACCTGGCTACCAGAGAGAATATCACCTATGCGTGATTACTTTTACCTAGGCTGGGGGGTTGGACACAGATATCGTTCACCAAAAGATCATCGTCCATTAGAACGTAGCCGAGTGGTGATCCTTTTCTATCTGGTCCCCATTTGGTGTTTTCCCCAACCTTCTCTATCAGTCCTGATGCCATGAGCGTACTTCGAAGTTTGTGTTCGAAGGATTCGTGCCCGCATTTTACTTCACACCCCGAGTTGAGTGCCAGCTTGTTGAAGCCTCCAGCGAGGACTACATGGTCACAGGCTGACGAGGTGGTTGCTGAGACGGCACTCAGCGGTTGTGCCTTATGCCCTGTCATACAAAGGGGAGCCTATATACCACTACTGTTAGGTACTTGGTTTGGTTTTTGGTAAAATAGAGCCATAAGGAGTCTGGTAGTAAGCTGAACACACCATCAGTCGCTTCCTTGACTTTAAGATGAGTGCTAGCATATATAGCAACTCCTCTGCCTTCTTTGAACCGCCTTTCCTTTCGGAGCAGGGTCATGTTAGGCAAACGCATTTCCCTATCCACGATGTCTTCTGGCAGCCATGTTTCCATGAAGAGAATTATGTCTGCTTGCAGGCTATGGCATATTGTTTTTAGCTCCAGTAGTTTACTCCTAATACCTCTCACATTGCTGCAGAACCATGTTAAGAAGCTACTTTCTGGGCTCAGTGCGATATGGGGACCTTTTTGGAGGCTAACGTGTGGTTGCATCAGATTCTGCCTGCCAGTCTCTACTGGACCGACAGGTCTCCGTCTTTTTGCGCCTCTTGGCATCTTGCTGCTGGTGTGGCAGTATTGTTTATTGTACCTACAGGTAGCTCACTAGCTAATTCCTTCTGTCTAGTACTGCTTGTGGTGTTCTCGGGGGTTTCCTCCTGTCTTTGTGAGTTCCGCCATGCTTGACGGTTGAAGTTCTGTGAGTTCTGAAAAAACTTGCGTCTCCAATGAGTCGAAGGGACACAGCACCCTTGCCAGGTGTGGTTCAGCTGACGTGTTTAGTGATATGGCATCGAAAGAAACCAATGGTGCTTCGTTACCCACATAATTTCATTTGATAATTTCTAAGAATTCATTTTGGTGGGCGTTGAATGAGGCATTGTTATTGATTTGAAAGCTTTTCAACTTGTCATTTTCACACCCTTTTTATAGCGTGACTAGTAGTGCACTCTCCAACCCCCACTTGTAATGTGCTCCGCCGATTGATCAATCCTCACTCTTACTGTGTTAGTGCCACGATGTAGGGACAAGGTCATATTTCATGTGTGTGTACACACTCAGGCCTTTTGGGTTAACTGATTATTAACCTCGCGGGAACAAACTCTTCCATCCAGCTTTGGTCTTCTTCTCCGTTGGTTAAGAGTGCGCATTATATCCATTCCTAAAATGGTACAGTATTACGGCACATGATCTGAAGGGTAGATTCTTGACCGGACCTAGGTTGTCTCCTTCTGGTGTTTTATGCTGATGCTGTTGCCTCGTGCTGACCACCATCTTCGAGGTAATCATAATTTGCTTACAAGACTTGCCCGATGGACTACCTTGCGGGCTACACTAACGTCACCCGTCTTTCTACAACTTCCTGATGTAAATTGGTCTAAAGACTTTGGTCCATCGAAGTACGTCTCTCTCTTCATTGCGATAGTGAACTCGTCACGGTTGCCTCCACCTCTTCAAGGAGAGTGGGGTGTCTGTTGAGTGCCGGAAATATTCTGCTTTCCAGAAGTTCCGGATGCTACTGTGCGTAGCATTCAGTAAGTGTTAAAAGAGTTCTTGACTGACGGCATCAGACTCCGTGCATGAAGTGTAATGTGGTATTCTTTCTGGCTGCTATGGTGCTTGGGGATCGTGCTTCTCATCCTTTTCCTCGGACACCTTGGTGTTGGCATGGCTACTTAGCCTGCTTTGCAGTTTTGCCGTCCTCAATTCAAGGGTCCGGATGCGCATCACGTTGAATTTTTCCAGGCTAGAGATTAAGTCGTTCTCTGACGACCAGAGTTCTATTTCCCACAGGTCACTTCAGAGTACTCTACTGTCGGTCTCTTCTCTCACTACCCTTCTATTCTTAATACCGTCAGAAAAAAGAAGTTTCGTCTGAGTGAAAGTTCGTCAGCAGATGGAACAGAAGTGGTCACAGGCTGGCTATCTGGGATACCTCCAACACTTGTAGATTCCACCTGAACCTGATTCTGTCATCTTTTTTGCGTAACTGTCAGCCCACTAGATACGTTCTGAAGGAAGAAGGCAGAGGCTCGACCTTGTCTACAGCGCAGTTCTGTGGAGTACGACTTCGCGCGGAACAACATAGAGCTTTTGTTAGGCCTGGAGGGGAGAAGTGGCCTGGTTTTCTGCTGTCCCGGACAAAGGTACGGCCAAAATCGACGGTTAGCAAGTTTTCCTATATTAGCCGCTACTCTGAGAGCCATGTTGGGCATCATAAGCGGTGGTTTCCCTGTTCTGGAGTTCCCAGAATGTATCCATCATCAGGCTTCCAGATAATTTGGGTAGTGTAATAATAACAATAACAGTGTATCTAAAGGTCATTAGGAATTTACTCCTGAGGTAGCCTTCATTATGGACTGACAACCGCTCACCTAGAAGCGAAGTCAACTGATAGCGAACCCATGCGATGTGTCGACCTTTAAGTCTTACTGAATGGTTTAATGAACAAATCCTTTATGTTCCCTCTCGTGATATGACAGCGGCGGCTGGAAAAAAATTTATCGCTGGCCTAATCTGTTCAGATGACCGCTCACAATATCAAGGAACTCAACAATCGCTGCACTCTGCATGACAGCATACGACGCCAGCACCAAATATCCTATCGTCCATCCCAGTATTTGATCTCAGTTTTACACGCCGTCTGTAGAGGGCACAAAGTTATCGAATATTCGCCTATTTTCGACTCTATTTAGGCTCAGCGTTCGATGTGCAGTATACTCTTACTGATTATGTGGCTCGCCGTTGTCAGAATAATGCTGATACTGAGTGATTATGCCGGTGTTAATTTTCACCACTGCTGTTCAATAAGATGGCCTTCACCCCATATTTGTGGCTGGCAATATCAAAACAATTGCTTAATCCGGAAGACCATAAAAGCCGCGATAATTTACTTCCTTCTAAACTTTCCCAGCTTCACTGAGAAAAATGACACTCAGATATTGCCTGTAAAGAGACATCAGTCCGTATAGCTCGTCATTTGAAACATTGTCGTTATTGTCTGCTGGAGAACCACTTAAAACCTTGGAGAACTGAACAGTTGTCTCATCTTACTGTGGGACTCCTCAATTCCGCGCGCTTGCTACCCCGCCAGGGATCACAATGAAGACCCTCTGGTTTCACGGCGAACTCGCCAACCATTCAGCCACTAAGCCGCTACCCAGTGGCTCACATTTTCCAACTTCACCATGCAGTGCTGCTATCACCCAATGTCTTCTGTTGGCATCCGCTTCCCTTTCGACTGGTTGACCCCAGAGGTCACGGGCTCCCATCAGAGCTTTGGTGCATCGATAGGGAAGTATGTCATTATTGAGTGCCATGCAGCAGTATGTTTTAAGATCAATGGTCATCCTAGTTTCCAGGTAGCATCCATCGCGGACTAACATCAATTGAGCAACGGTTGAAAGCCGGGGAGCGCCGAACAAGTGTTTCTCCCTGGTATGCGATTCCTTGGCAGTGCGCGTTCGCCGCAAAACCTGCAGGTCATGGGTTCGGCCCTCGGTCGGATTGCAGGTGCGCGCTGCTGAGAAGCCACACACTGCGACGAAACACTCGTCCGCTGCCCCCAGGTTTTCAATGCTTCCTCGGCTCGTATCAGCCAGTGGGGGAAACTACCTCAGCATATCAACAGCGACAGTGATATGTGTTCCCAAATGTTTATGCAAACAGCATCTTTGTAAGCTGCGTGTCTGTTTAGGACAACCAACTTCAATCTCCACCCATCCCGTTGTTAGAAGTCATAGGAGTTGCATATCAATAGGGTGAAACATGATGGTATGACAAGTGTGCACGAACTGACAGGATGAACAAGTGGAGGTATCGACCTAGCGATAGGGAAAACCATCACCTGTAATTAAGCATCGTGTGCATTACCTGGGGGAAAATAAGGCTTGACTGGAAGATAGAGGGCAACCTCAAACATGCTACATGAGGAGCTAGCTAGTGGGCTAATCCCTGCGGACGTAACGGTAAACACACTTCCGTCACACCAACGCTGGAATGTCAAGGGGAAGCAAAAAAGTGAACTTTCCAGTTCGAAAGGAAATGGCAATCAACATCCGATACAACAGCACAATAACCACAGCACTAAGACTGAAATGTACCTTTAACGTGCCCCCACGGTAATACGAGAGATCCCAGGAGTAAAATACTTGAGCCAAGAACGATAGGATCTCAGCCTCATGCAGATGTAGTCTTTATTACAGTGGTATGGCTCCCATCAAACGTCTTGGGCTAGAAAATGCATTCATCTGGTAGTACCTTGCTCCAAATGGATATGTGGGAGGAGGGAGGTGGGGCGGTCGTATATACAAATCAATAAATATTTTATTCTCACATCAGTAATTTAATATGAGAGAATTCAGTTTACAGGCATCATCACATTGATATATATTGAAAAATCCACAAGATTTTACGGGTCCTGGGTGGTGCGGAGGGCATGTCGTTAAACTCTATTCAAAACATCAGAAGATCCTGCTGGTTGTGAGGCGAACAAGAAAATATTACTTTTCAGCTCATACGGATTATTAAGGCTGAAGTAATAATAATTCTTATCCTCATATAATAGATTTAGCAAGATAGATGCCGGTTTACAGGCTTCCTAAAATTGATAATTATTGAACGTTTACAAAATGGTGTTCGGTACTAAGTAATTCATATATCAAGTCACTGATGTGCATATTCCCACTCAAATTTATTAAAACCTGCTGCAGTTTATGAGATGGGCATAGATTTTCGTCTCCCGTCACACAGATGGGTTCCGCCATGCTGAACAAAAGCGTGCAATGCTCGGATTTTGCGTTACAACTAGCCAACGCCCCAGTCCATTCACACAGTTTATTTAGGGATATGACCGTCTATTTATCGAATAAATCTTCGTTTTTAGCTTTGCTAACCCCAGGGAACCCATACATGTGACCAAGAGTATCATTAAGGGCCCACAGTTATATAACTATTTGAACCATTTGAGTGTCTAAATCGGTGCGTTTTCAGTTCACCATGTTACCTTTCAAGGTAATGTAGATTAATCCCACTGGGGATACTTGTTTTAGCCGATGGAACTAGACTTTGAAGTTGTTACTCGCCCGACTGGCAACAGTTTTGCAGAACTTCTGGCATCTTTTGTATTATTGTGAGCAGCATAATTCGAGAAGTGTTTTTGATGCATAGTGACTTCCGTTTGAAAAGATTACTTGACACAGGGTATTAGAAAGCATGTTGTGTGGAGTTACTGCAGGTAATTCGCGTTCCTAGCCACTAGGTAAATTGGTTTCCGGTTTGATTGTTTCTTCAGAATATTTGTTCTACTGCAACTTTTGGGAAGGTTAAGATGGTTTGCCACCTGAGGAATCGTGAGCAGTAGGTGAGTTAATCGTGGAGAAGCTCCAGAAACTAGGAGAGATTGAGAGCGGTCCAGTATTCCTCGTTGTCACAGGGCAGGTATTGTTTTCACTAGGTACTTATGTTCACAGAGAAATTCAAGGTCAAATGTCCTCATCGGGCTGTTGCTGTAAATAGGAAAAAGGGAAGAAACATGAGCAAATGTGGAGAAAGGAATTACCACACAGTCCAACTTGGGGGAGAGAGAAGTTCCTATTCTTCTACACCTATTCGAACTTTATATACACTTTCATGTATGCATATGGGATCGACCACATAGTTTTTCCATCATAGAGTTCTCAAGATTTTTTTTATCTGGGGTGTATCGTCGTGGCTTTGACAAGAAAACAGTGTAGATCAAGCTCATTATACTGAAGAGGGGAACTAGCATTCAGTCACCTGTGTGCGGCCGTAAAAGCACCGGTGTAAGGAAAACTCAAGGACTTTATCAGCTCTGATTCACACATCAAGAGGCCCAGGTACGCTCTCAGTTGACGCAATGGCTCGACCACGATTGCGTGGCGATAGCTCCATTATACTCTGCATCCGTGGTCCACTGTGGTGAAGGCACCCGTGTGGTTGCGCTACAGGATTAGACTGTATACTGTCCTAGTCTAAAAAGCCCAGATGTGTATTCTGTTCTCTCCTGAAAACCGATGTATACTTGTCCGTTCAGATGGTGGATACGTATCATACTATGATCTGTTTCGAGTGTCAAGGAATTTACGGATACCTTTGGACCAAAGGGATTCGTTGAGTAGACGTCGAGACTGAAATGCGGACATGTAAGTGGGAATATGATTTCAAGCTTATTCCATAACTTACCCTACCGTACCATGAAGAATCGTGACCCAAGTTTAAGGCGGTATCGGTCGATAGGGTCAGTACACTCATGACTGCGGAGGCAGTGTGAGGAAGTAGGCCTAAAAGTAGGAGAGCAGCAAGCATAGGTAATGCTACACAAAAAGCGGAAAAATAGGTTAAGGTTGAGCTTAGAGCATCTTAACCAAAGCGGATCAGTCTTCAGCTTCTTACACTTTCCCTCATAATCAAGTTCTTCCCGACGGTCCAGTACACAACAAGTGAACTTTCTTTGAACATTCCTACTGCGTATCTCATCCAAGGCATACATATTGCTGAAGGTGACTCTGCCATATTCAAGTACTGGGTGGATCATTACTTTGAATAAAAGTTGCCTAGCCTCGGTGGTATATGTGTGTCAAGGCGAAAACCAAGTGAGCGCCCACATTTGGACACAAAAGACCGAGCATGCTCCGCAAAAGTTGAGTTCCGAGGATACCTTATGCCTTAATCATATATTGAGTCATATGATTGCAACCAGAACCACCATGTGTAAACTGACGTTTGGTATGAATTATTAAAATACAGAATCCTGCATTTACTAGAGTCAGGCGGAAGTTACCGTATTTCACTCCGAATTCGTCAGGCCTTCCTGGACTCTGTTAAAACCCTCACTTAGTGATGGGTAGGGGAAGCTGAATACAGTTTTCAAGTCATCAGCAAACAAGTAGGGCAGCATGCCTTAGCAAGAGATATCGAGAACAGCTTCATAAGGATCAGTGGTATGTCCCCGCCACCCCTCTCTACGACAGGTGGGATGTCATAGCGTCCGGTGGTTTATGAGCTCTTTAGTAAAGCAACTGCGCCAGCTGTCTTCTGGCGTGTAAAATAAACCCGGCTTGGCAAGCAGTCTGTTGGAATGGGCATTTGTTTATTTGGTACACGATCCTCATTTGTGAAGCAGCTTGCAAAGTGATTGCTAAACAGCCCACAGGTCTTACTTGGGCCACCGCATAGAACATCTTCATCAACGATCAGATTACTAGGAATTACTCTGGATAGGTTTGCACGGGATTTCAGAATTCTCACAAAAGATCGAACGCTGCCTGTTCGTGCGCTGCAGCTACTGTCTCGTTTGATTGCTTTCAGCAACCCATTTGAATCGAAGTTTTCATAAGCAGTTTTCAATGAGACAAGCGCAAAGTCTTTAGATTGCTGGAAACTTGTAACATGTTTGCACATGCCGATGCGTACACTTGCTGGGATGAAATTCATTTTCTAATTTCTGATTACTACTGAGACCGCCTAGCAATACGGTCGTGAGTTACATTCATGGAACTATAGAACGTGTCACATGGTTCAGGGGTTGAGCTACCGTTGAAATAAGAACCCTGGTCCAAGCATTGCAACATGCACTGCATTTCTTCACGGACAGCATTTTTATAATGCCTTATTGCGGTTACTTTTGATCTTGGAGCTGAAGTAATATTAGGAGATAGTCGGAGGTCACCAAAAACTACGCTGTGATAGCTGCTTAGAAATTCTGGACCGACATGAAGCGTAAAGGTGATGATCTATTGGTGAAAACGGGGTCAGGTATGCTAGGCAGTCTAGCTGGTTGCATTATGTGTTGGCGCCATCCCCAAGAGTCTAACACATTGATAAACTTGTGAAGCAGCCTAGGGAAGGTCAGTTGCCTCTCCTTGACCCAGGCATATTGACGTCTTCGCATATAGGTTTCATGGAGTAGGGTGGTGTTGTTACATGAGTGGACACTTCTGCAAATCTATCACCATAATCTATAGCAGACCAAGGGCCCGGAGATTCACATTTGGAAACTTCGACACGACCCACAGTGAGTCGCTGAGCAAATAGATTTCTGCAGTGCCGGGCCTGATATAAATAGTGCGACCACCACCTCTGCCACTATACCTATCTCTAAACGATGTATAAGTGTTAACAGATACATCATTATCAGGAGTATCTGAGGTAAACCAGGCTTCAGTGATAAATATTGGGCAGGTATTTGAACAATGCGATGATCTCATTAATTTCCCCACGTGTGGAACGGGCGTTATTCATGCAAAAGGTCAAGGGATTGGATGGGGGGTAGTACTTAAACCTGTCTTTAAAAAGCTTGTTTTGGTAGATTAAGTTGAATTGTCTTGGTGAGAAACAGGGTGCAGAATTTAATTCTGGGGATATATGGGGGATTGATATGTTCCTGGGTTACTGCTAACATTATCCCTTATTGGACCAGGTGTCGACCTTCTGTACGTGGGCCGGGTGGATGATGGGTTGGGGTAGCATCTTACCCGTCGCTGTAGCGGTTATGAGTTAGGACTGGAAGCATCTGGCTCGAAAGCGCCATCATCTGGACAGCAAAAGGTGCTATTAATTTTTGCAGGCGGAGAAAATTTGGATTTTCAGTATGGGCACAGGGTCCTATCATCATATTACTTTTCCCTTGGGTTCCTGGTGGAACATAGGGCTTCAGTAGCACGCCTGCATTGCACTCTGTTCTCTCTAATCTTTTGAACCTTGCCCCACAACTCCACACAGGCGTTCATTTCTTCCTCACACGATCTCCCACACGTTGCCCTCACTACAGACGCCCAACTGGTCGGTTCTTTTTGGGTCCCACTCCAGGGCCTGACTTGGCGCGTGATGTCTCCAATCGGCCTTCTCAGTGTATGCTTCTTCCAATCCATCCCCACCTTCTGCATATTTGTTGGATAATAGGCCCTTGGTGGGTTGGTTACCAGGGTTCCTTGTTGCTTGTTCTTATCATTCTGGTCATCTGATCTTCAGCACTGAGTGGGTGTAAGCGGCGGCCGCTGATGAATGTCTGTAGTTTGATGGAAATGCTTTTCGTAACGCGCCAAGTTTCTGAGCCACATAGTAGCTCTGACTTGAAGTTCGTGTTAAAAATCCGAATCTTGTTCACGCTTTGTACTAGGTGCAGTGGAGTAGATCCCCACGTTGATTTCGGGTCAATGAAATCCTGTCTTGCTTTTCCGATCCTGGTTTCGACATCCCGTCTGTGCCACCTGTAGTTGGAACGATGCTGCCTCGAAAGGTGGGTGAAAGAGACTACCTCCTTTAGGTTTCTCTCACTGATAGCGATTGGTGCTTGTTGTTGAAGCTGTTGTTCGCCGGGTATCTTCATCGCCTCCGTTTTCTCTGCGTTCGCTTGAAGTCCCGTCCGCACTGCCCTGCCTCTTCTGTCAACTTGTTAGTTTTCGCCTGTAGATCTTCAAGTTTGTGCGACAAGACGTTAGACGTAAATCATCATCGGCGGCGAAATCCAAATCTTCTTCCGAAGTCTCTTCATCGGTACAACCAGCATACGCCCCTCTCCTCGCTCCTCACGGTTTGCTGCATGATCCAGTTGACCACAATCTGGAAGATCATGGGTGATAGTAGACAGCCTTTTCTCACCCCTGTCCTCACTTCAAAGGCGTCAATGAGCTTTCCATTGTGGTGGTGCTCCATAGTGCTGAAGCAGTTGCCGAATTACTTCTTGGTCGATGCTGTCGAAGGCCACTTCAAGGTCGATGAAGTTGGGGTAAACAGTTGACGACACATTGGCCGACTGGCTTCTCGAAGGCTTTCACCATCCAGCGTTATTTTGTCTCCTTGATTCAAGCGAGGAATAATTTTGTTTTTATTTTTTATCTTTTTGTGCTTTGGAGTTTCTTTGGCAATTGGATTAGTTTTGCGGGGTAGGGTTGCTAACTCTATGCCCAACCTTCCCTCTTTATCCGGGCCCAGGACAGGCTGGTAACCAGGGCACTAGTTAATCAGGAGATGTCTAAAAGCGAGCCTTGTAAATCCGTTGTTTCACTGCCCGACGGTAAAGGGTGGGGCGCATAGCGTTAGGGAACCAGTATCATTGGCTGTGTCGGAAAAGCAGGTCTCTAGTTGGGGGCGATACCATCGTATTGGGGCGAGCATACATAGGAGCCGAATGATGTGCAGATGGTTGCTAGGGGGAAAACCTAGTATTTCCCCGTAGCCCTAGTCTCCTGACTATGGGGAGCATCTGCGTTATAAATATTCTTGCGCATGTACCCATTCTTCTTACCACTATGGTTTATGAATCCTAAATTTCTATTGTTTAGTGAAGGTGCCGCAGTGCCTGCGTCGTACCAATGGACGTCGTGAATGTGCCTGTGCAGTGGAACGAAATCACTCTTCTGATGGCGTTGTAACCACTAGATTTAATAGACTATGCGTAACTACTTTGAGAATGACTCGTTCGCTTCTGTGCCGTGGGCTTGTTAACAAACCGGAACTAGGATTTTCAGGCTGTCTGTGTATCCAGCGGGTTCAAGCGCATATCAGATATATCATTGCCGTTTCCGCCTAAATCAACAGCATCCAAGAATAAATCTATATAACTGGTGATTTAACCTCCGGTTACAGTGTTTGCCACCTTGTTGGTAGGTGAGACGGTGGCAACTGATGTACCTTCAACAATATGCTTGGTCAGCCCTTGTTGATCTACACTTACAATGCTATCTGGTGCGATGAGCTGACTCCCAGGCACCAGCATGCCTCGGGTGGCCGTTGTTTCGGATGAAGCTTCCAGTGGGGCTTCAAAAGGTTTATATATATATATACATATATATGTATATATAATCACGGGGCTGAGTCAAGGGGGCAAGTGATAATGTGCCTAGCAAACTATCAGACCCTTTGTGGGGCTATTTCACCACAAACCAGATAAGTAACCACTAGGAATGGTTTGCAGGTCTTTAGTATGCGCAACAGAGAGCCAAGAACGGCCGCTGATCACGGTTTGGGCATTCGCCTTAACAGCTTAAGACGATGCAGTCTTCACGGGAAACTGCAACACGTTTGCACTTAACCGATGATGGAAAGTAAGCTGTAGACACAAGTTTTTTGAACAAGGGGTTCGAAACACACTTATGGTGGGGGGCCGATAGAGAAAGCTGGAGAGAGTACCAGATGAGGACCAGATATAATGGGATCACGATTTGATTGCTTTCTTACAGACGATGATCTCTCAGTGGACAGTATCTGTTTCCAACCCCCGCTGGGCAAAGGCGATCACGCATTGCTGAGATTTTCCTTGATAACCGGCGAGAAGGTCTCCACTGCTACTAGAAGGCAGCCTGCTGGTTCATGAACAATGAACCCTTGAAAGCTACACAGCCGCAGGAATTGCACCCTCTATCGATGGGCGGACGCTACATACATAAGGAGGATGTTTTTCGGGGCGCTATCGAAAAGTGTTCCGAAATTAACCAGACGACCACGTCAAAAACAGTTCTGGGTTACTTGCGCAATCCAAATTAAAATATAGAGCGAAAGGAAGGCATGGTGTAAGTGGGAAACCTCCGGCCTTGCGACATAATACCCGAGGTTCTAAGAAATTGCGCCGAGGTGCTAGGTACACCCACGTTCAATACGTTCAAGCAGTCGTTGAAGGTGAGTCGTTTTCCAAAGGGATGAAAGCATGCTGCTCTTTCACCGAGCTTCAAGGGAGGAGACCGGAAAACCTACATGACCATACACTGAAGGCGTCACTTCCCATGCTATCAAAGGTGCTAGGAAGCCTGGCTGCGGGCATTTTTTGGGATTTTCGGAGAGGAAACAACATTTTCCATCTCGCCCAGTTCACCTTGTGATCGGACGGCCACGAACTAAAAGCTTGATGGCTGCTTTGGGTGACTGAACCAACAGACGGGACAGCAAGCGCGCACTTCAAATCATCTTTCTGAGCTTGGTCACGGCCTTGGATGTCGTCTAACACCACACCGTGATCGCTAAGGTTGGAAAAGTGAGGCTCACTGAAGCATGCATAACATATCTGGAGTACAGAAAATCCTGTACCTAGATAAACAGAATTCGATCAGCCTGGAGGATTTTGGGGACAGGCGCTCCTCAAGGAGCTACCACCGCACCACTCCTTTATTTGCTCTCCATCGATGATCTCCTCAACAAAATGCCCGTCTATCCTCCTGTTTGCGACGGCATCAGAATATAATGATAATAATAATAATAATATATTTCATACAGCAAAGGTGACATGAATACAAACGATATTGGTTTCGGAAGAGGAGCCTTGGATACTCCGAGACAATCTGTAGCAGCTGCAGACTCGCTCAGCTGCGAATGGTTTCAGCTTTAATCTAGAGCTCTGCAGGGTGATATATCTTCACCCACGTGAGATGATGAAAACCAGCTACACCCTTAGCAAGTGCGCGACCAACAGGGCATCGTAGGGAAGGGCCTAAGACTAAACTTCTTTGACACACTAGATACTGGGCCCAACTATAAGGGAGTGCAGGAAAGAGAGAACTTCATTGTGCACTTTCTGAGAAGCTTGCCTGTACTATTCAAAACCTGTGTTGGATCATATCTAGGTGTTCAATACAACAGCACCCCATCTACCATGGAGAGGCGCGGGTACTTTCGAGAAGGCGCAGAGAAGGGTGGCAAGGATGGCTGTCTCGCTAACAGCCAAAAACTGTGGGCACCACCTTAGAAAAACAAAATTATTCACCTTGAGCTACCGGAGGAAAAGAAGCGAACTTATAACAAACCACAAGATAAACCACACGGCGGACCACCCCAACAGGTCAGCATCACTTGTCAAAAACTGTCTCAGGAAAACGCGTATCTAGTACTACACCAGAAGGTAAAGACGACAGTAAGACCTAACTTCTCACAGTGTGTGTGCCTCACGGAACACCCTGTATTAAGAAGTAGCCATAGCGATGTCTGTTGACTCCTTCAAATGACTGCTGAGTAAATGCGTGGGTGCGAATGGCTTACCATGAACTGTTACGGTAGCAACTGAAAGCGTGTTCACTTATCCCTCTATTCCCCAACCTTGGTACCTGCAGAAAGATCCACCTTCTCTTCGTATTATTACCGATGCCACTCATTTCTCCATAAATAACTTTCACTCCTCCTTTCTGACTCTCCACTCACCCCGTTTCTCGCACCAGTTTTTGTATAACACTTAACACTTACTCACAGATGCTTGCAAAAAAAAAGAATCGCAAATGGTTAACCAATCTTACCAGCAGCTCCGTCCCCCCAAACAAACCAAGCTACAAGTCGCAAATAAAATACCTTCAAATAGACAAACACTTCTTCTAAAGCGATAAGCAGGAAAATGCAAGAACTTCTGCGATCATCTTAGGAGTACGACTGAACGAAAAGAAACAAGGCTCGACATCTAGAAGCGAGAGTCCACAAACCACAATTTTCCTCTACTCGCACTACTGTTTTGGATTTTTGTTCCACTGCTTCGGATGCAAAAGGGTTCATAGGTGGATGACCTTCTGGCCGAAGCGCTTACTTCAACACTCGTCTGAAGTGATGGTAGGAGGATGTTTTACCTGCTTCAGAGACTTGCTTTGTAGTCAATGGGTGATAGTTACGTCACTGCTACTGCTGTTTGCGGTTTACATCACACCAAAGTAACTTTGAGTACTTCTACATAGTTGCTGCAGAATTTTAGTCATTGTCTTGTCATCCTTTCTTAGTAAATTTATTCCATGCATCCTAACTGTCCAGAGATTTGGATTTATTTGGGCTCATGGAATCACTATCACCTTCATAAGTGGAGAGTGCATGGTAAATAGCTATCTTGTTTTGAATGTAACGGTTTAGTGTGTGGATGCCATACATCTGAGTAGTAGTTTGTGGAACACCAAGGCTAAGTAAGTTTCACGTTGAATTCACTTATTCAGAAAGAACTTTGTTGTCTGCCGTGGTGACCAGTGTTGAGTTGCACGTCACGGACATTGGTTTACGTAGCATTGTAAAAGTTATTCGACGTAAAAGTGATGGTGTCAGGGGGCGTCTGGATGAAAATGCGTCTCAAAAGTGTGCTTTCAAGTCTTGGAGAACCAGACTAATATCGGTAGGTCTCAAAGATTTCTCTGGTGTGTAGAAGTATCTGTCTTCTTGGCACTTGTGGGTAGTTGTTTGACTCAGATCTATGTATACATGGGGACGACATTCAGTCTATGGGTGCCTGTGATGTCAGGAGAGAGAAGTCGAATAGGTAGAGATATCCAAATGAATTACATCATTGATCTTAAAAACCACAACCTTATTTGACTATCAAAAGGGATTTGTGTACTGGAAAAAGTTCGATTTCTTTTGTTAGTCTCAAGTGTTCCCATGGGGGATGCGAATGGTCCGTTCACTTTTACGACGGGCCCAATCAACTGCTTGACGAATAAAAGTGAAAAGTTGTCATTAACCATTGTTGTAGTGTGTTAAATGAATAAAGGCACCTGAAATGCCTCTCGTTCTCGGAAAATCTGGAGGTATGTAGACGACAAAGCACTCACAAAGTGTAGTATTCTAAGTGAAATTTTTTTAAGTATCCAGCCAAAAGCTAATAAACCGTGCAGCTCTTTCGCAGTTAGAATTGTATTCAGATTTAGTACAAGGTGGAAGTGGGACTTCACAATCTTGTGCATGGCGTGTGCTAAGGAACCATCCTCACCTATTGTTTGGAAGCTAGGGATGCTATTTTGTTTCCCGACGGAGGCAGCCAAGAAGAATGAAATTTACCGGATTAAAGCCACTTGATGCGTGGTATACAAGTTCTTCACACATAGCTATACATGCTAGAGATAACTAACCTGAGAGAGTAAACAGGAAAAGATAGGTAAACTCCTTTGAGAGAAGCATACTTCTTTCATGGTTTATTTGTTATCTAACTTGTATTTTCTGTGTAATCAGGTGACGAGAGGGAAACCTCCATAAGAATATCTATGATAAAATTAAATAAGAATGGGGATAGTGGGCATCCTTGACGGACACCACTTGATGAGTATAGCTCCCTGGACAACTCACCATAGGCTCTAACATGCCCACAAGTGTTCGAGTAGAGAGCTTTCAATAAGGTGATGTACTTACTAGGCACGCCTTTCAGTGACAGACACTGCCATAAGACTTCTCGATCAACGGAGTCAAATGCCGCCTTCAGGTCGAGAAATACAGCTATTGTCGGGCGTCTGTAAGCATGCCTATGTTCCAGGACCTGGCGCAGTGTGAATATTTGGTCGATACATCCACGGCCAGGTCTAAAGCCTGCCTGGTTTTCTCGGGCTTGCTGTTCCCGAGCTCCACTCAGGCGTCGGAGAATTATAGAACTTAGGATCTTAGACACTATGTTTGTCAGGCTGATTCCTCTGTGGTTATCACAAGAGGACTTCTCGCCTTTCTTGAAGACTGGGATGATGAGTGACTTAGACCAGTCGGAGGGGATCGTATTTGATTCCCATATACTGGCTAACACTTCCGTTAGCCTGACTAAGAGAACTCTACCACCATTCTTGTATACCTCAGCAGGTAGTCCGTCTGGTCCTGCTGCCCTTCCCGTTTCAGGCTACCTACCGCTTTCTCAACTTCTTCTAGTGTTGGGGGACCTGTCTCTATGTCCCATTCAGGGTCCGACTGGATAGCGGGCAGCGCAATGGTGGCTGGAGGCCAGTTAAACTGTTCCTCAAAGTGTTCTGCCCATCGTCCCAGTCGCCTTCCCTGCGAGTGAATCGCCGATCCGTCCTTCTCCGCTATAACCTCACTAACTGTTGTTGACCATTTCCCCCCAGTCTCCTTAATAAGTCTAAATAACTGTCTACTGTTACCGATCGCCGCTGCCTTTTCCATCTCTTTAGCCTTTGCTGCCCACCACTGTTCACGATCGTTGCGCAGACTTTTCGTCAGTTATTTTTAAGTTGCGCTCGCTCTTCATTGTACTCAGAGCCTGCAGGGATGCATTCACGTGCATCCATTAGTTTGGAAGAAGCTGCTGATATCCACTGGCTCTTTTTAGCCATTATCTTGGAGTCGGCTACAGTCTCCAGTGCTGCTTTTACAGTAGACTGAAGATGGCACCAAGCTTCTTCTGGATGAGTGACAGTCTTTTGTTCCGATAACTGCCTAGCCAACTTCTCACTGAACACGGCTTTGGTGTTTTCGTTGTCCAGCAGAACTCGTAGTGGTTTTGTTGCCAAATTTTTTCTACGTCCATTGAGACGCAGGCATATACGTGCTCGGACCAACGCATGATCGCTGTCCAAACACGTACTCCAGAAGGAGCGGCAGTCTTCCACCGATCCTCTCCAGCGATGACTAATAGCAATGTGGTCTATCTGTGTCCATCGCTGAGTCGAGCTCGGTGGACGCCAGGTCAGACAGTGCCTTTCTTTATGTCTGAAATTTGTGCTGGCTAAAAATAGGCGGTTATCTGAGCATAGTTGTAATAGGCGATCACCGTTATCTGTACGTTCAGCTGGGATTCCGAAAGTGCCACCTAAGTGCCTTTCTGCCTCACTCAGTCTACCCACCTGTGCGTTGAGGTCACCTGCAACAACCACTACGTCCGAACGTTTGGCTTTCGAGAGGAGGTTAGACAGTTTATGGTAGAACTCGTCCTTCACTTCATCCGAACTACAGTCAGTGGGTGCGTAAGCAGAGATTACAAAGAGACAACGGCGAGTCTCACTATTCCTTTTAGTTCTCACTGTGCCGTTCAGCCTCATAGCGCAGAGGCGACTATCAACTGGGATCCAGTCTAGTAGTGAGTTTTCTGCCCTGGTGCTTAATGCTATACCTACACCTGCAAGACCACGAGAGCTAGCTATCGAATCTCCAGAAACTCGAAGGGTGAATTTTGCAGATTCACCAGATTGGTCAGGAGAGGTCAGGTGAATAACCACACTTGGGTCCTGTATGCGTGTCTCACAAACACAGCACACATCCATGCCCGAGTTGCTAGAGTCTTTGCCAACGAAGCCTGTTGGCCAATTTGACGGAGGGTGCGGACATTGAAGGCTCCAATATGTAATTTGGAGCGTGGTTTAAGGAGACCAGGGATGCTGTTCTGTGGACTCAGATCGTTGTCGAAGGCTGCAGAGGTAGGAGAAATTGAAGATGATGCAGCATCATTAATTAAGAGACGTGAAGGAAGATTAGAAGGTAATGATGGAGGAGGAGGATAGCAGTCAGAAGAAACTTGGGTGCTGACAGAGTTGTGAGGGCGGTTGACACTTCCCGGCTGCCCACACCGTGGAAGGCTATTTCTTCTTAAGGTACCTGAAAGAGATTTGTGTGACCGCAGAGCCCATCGGACATCTGCTTGAGGCCTGTCACACCCAGCCTTTTGAGTATGATTATTTTGAATTTTTGTATTTTTGGGGCCGGATGGTCGAAAGGAAACGACAAGTGAACCAACACCGCCGGCCCGGCAGACCGTGGGGCGTGGTGGAGTGTGTTATTTTTGGGGCCGACCTTTTCTAACCCCCCCTTCCACTGAGAAGGCAGCATCAGCTTGGCACTGCTGGTCATCCAAGGGAAACACCTTACTGCTGTCACACCCCATCCAGCTAGCAGCAGTACGACTTCGCCCTCAGACCCCCATCATAGTGTAGCAATTTACACTATAACGGTAACTGCTTTTCGTCTAACCACTACCCAACAGACCTTTCTGGTATGGTAGGACCTCGAGGGAACAAGCGTTCCACCAGCATAGCTCGTTGGGTCATTGTGATATGCAAGCCCGACCACCACGTCAAGGTAGCAGCTATCGGTCGGGCACTGAAGCAGTAGTCTTTTGATGGGCTTGGAGAGCAGTTTTCTCGATCCTGTTTGTTTAAGTACTGCTTTCGTTGTCACAAAATTTGGTGACGTAGATCACAATGGCTGTTTCTTCCTGTTAGGTCACTATCCATTGCTTCAAAAGAGTAGCAAGTGTAGGCGTAACAGTGGATGCCTTGTATGTATTCAATAACATTCCTATTTTCCAACGTATCTGAATCTGGCACTGAAATAACTAGGGTACAGCATCTTTTCATATTTACACGAATTTTGGATCTCCACATATTATGTCGTTTGCTTTCTACCTTGATTTTTATCTTGTCTTTCCCTTGGGTTCGTAAAGCTGTTAGTATTTTCATTTCCATTGTATTTCTCTCAACTTAACTTTCTCCCTTAATGTTGGATAATTTACAATTGTGATACTTTCTGGATTATTTCTACCTGCTGATTAATGACATCCTGGAGGTAACTATCTAGCCGTGTGTTGTTTGTTTAAAGAAATCCTTGATGAATACAGTAGTATAGGGACGATGTTCTTAGGTATATGTGTTTCAGTGCTCTATATATTTTACCCATCAAAGTGTGACGCCTTTTTTAATAATTAAAATTATCATGTTACTGTTTTTATTCCAAGTCGATATTTCTGGATGCTAGCAACAATTCCAATGGAGTCGTTGGTTAATTATTTACTATTTGGCAAACATGTGAGTGATTGATCGCAAATGTGGGTGAGAAGAAAAGCAAAGGAAATGCACGCTGTATAGCATCTGACAATTGACCAAGGCTTCTCTAACTAGAATCTGAGGTCTCATATTGTACTTAATGAAATATCAGGCAAGATAGATGGCCACCACCACTTGATAAGCTGTCGTAACTTCTTGTTCAATTTTTAATTTAATAAAAACTGATACACCATGCGATACCGTAGACATGGAATAAAAATTACTTACTACACCAGGTGTTTTAAAGACCTTTAATCGGATTCCTGTGTTGTAAATGCGTTTACTTTAGTGTTTAAAACATCTTTCGAAGAATCACTGTTTAGTAATGGATACGATTTCTCTCTGTGTGACTATTATGCTTAGGTTCATTTGCTAAGTTATGCGGTATAAAAATGAAACAGTAACGAATGTTGCAGGATGCTTTTTTATATAAGTGTGTTGACAGCTGCATATAATAGTCCATAGGCCTAGCTTGCAGCGTTATACCTGGAAATACAAGGAGTGATAGCAATTGGTTGATGAATATTCCTTAAAAAAGGATACAATACAGATTTTAGTTTTCCGATAAATATTATCTACTGCATCCAGCATTGCCCTCTTGATTAACAGTTTGTAACTGTTACTACATCAACTTCATAATGCAAGATGAATCTTGGAAATTTCCCTCGATTCCAACAACCATTTTCCTTACTGAAATATATATGTTTCTCTTAAAGATTGACAAGTCACTTATCTATTTATTCTCGATTTTCTTCCAGTTCCTTTCAGTCGACATTTCATCAGTACAAATAATAGTCTTGTCGACCAAGTTTCTGGATGAAACTTATTTTCTGAATTTCCAGGAGAATGTGAATAGCAACAACTCTGTCTGTCACGTTTGTTTCGCTCACATGAGTGGTTCTAGCGGCCGTGGTGGTGGCTACCAGCCTATTCAGTCCGGTCGCAAAATTGATTTCCCTTTGAATAAGACCAGTAAATTTGCGTTAACTTTCCAGTTGACGAAATTGACGATGTTATTTCATGTCAACATGAGACAGTACGTTATTATTGAGTATTATCCTTATTTCTTTGGTTGTGTTTTACCCTCGTTTATTATTGATGAGAACTTTACTATTGTTTTCATACCTACTTGTTAATTCTCTCGGTTGCATATTCGAAGATAATACAGACTCAGATTTGTTGTTTGAGGATTGAAGGCTATGAGCCTGTATTAATCCTTTTCCAGTAGATCTCTGTGTTTGTCCAGTCGTCTTTTGAACGAGTTAATTGATGACGCTGACACCGTTACTTCTAGGAGTCATTTCCAGCAGATGATTACTTGACGCGATAACCAGTACCCTACAGAGATTACGCTTGTCTTTTGATTTTGTATGCTTTTTCTATGTCCCCTGAGGTGTCCCGACGTAGTGGGAAGGGAAAGAGAAGGTAGACCAGGTCTAAAATAATTTCTTCGAGTCCTGTGTAGCATGATTAAATCTCCTGTCTGTCTGCAATAGGATAAGGAGAAAAGTTTATGCTCCTGAAGTCAGTCTTCTTAGGTTAGACCAGCTATCGCAGGGATCATGCAAGTGACTGCCCTCTGAACTCTTTTCAGAAAGTCTGATGGACCTTTCAGACAAGAATTTGCCACCTGTGTACAGTTTTCTAGTTCAGACCTAATTAAGGAAGTGTATAAGATGATGAACGCATCACCACTTATTTTTGTAAACGTTTTGCATAATGCCCAAGATATCCTAAAACTCCGTGCTGCTACCAATCGACAATGCTCTGTGGTCTTCAACTCATAACCCACTGTGACTCTCAGTCATTATGGGCCAGTAATGACGGTACAGGAGTCCCACCAATATCGTAGGTGTTGCCATCTGTGTGCCCCATGTGCATGCTCATACACTTACCTTCGTTGATAGGCATCAGCCATTTCTCTAACCAGGTAAGCAAGCTGCTCCTTAGCATCCCTAATTTTTCACCAGACTTTTACATCAGCTTAAAAAGCCTTGGGGGATTTCATGATGTTTAGCGGCTCACTTTCGTATAGAAGAAGTAGCAGGGGACCCATGACTGTGCCTTGTGGCACTTCACTCTCTAGTGACCCCCAAGAGGAATTGATCCTCACTCATTGTCTTCTGCTAACAGGAAAATCTATGATCCATGCAAGCAGAATGCTGGTGATCCCGAAACTTTCCTGATTGCTTGGAAACCTCCAATGAGGTACCTTGTCAAACGTTTTACCACGTCTATGAAAATGACACATATTTTCACCCTACTATCCTTTGACTCAATCCAACTTTCTTTGACTGTGAGATGGTTCGTCAAGCAATGAAAGCTTCTGCGGAAGTCATATTGCGAAGGAGACAGTACAGCGTTGCTCTCTAGGTGGACTGTAATGCCCTTCTTGATTACCTTTTCTAGGATTTTTACTACAGTACTAGACAAATTTGTCGGTGTGTAGTTTGATCGGTACTGCCTAAAACCTGTCTTGTAGATAGGCCTGACTATAGCATCTTTCCAGTCATGGGGGAGTGTGCCTTCACTGAGGGAGAGTATAAATACAGTAGTCAATGACCGGCTACGTAGGGTGCAAGCTTTTTGAGCAGCCTTGGGTGCAGCTCATCCAGTCCCGTTGATTTTTTCCACGTCGAGATTACTTAATATCCGAAATACATCATTGCGATCGATATCCACAGATTTTATTCTGTTGGACATCGATGCTCCTACTGTTGAATTAGTGTCCACAGGAGGTTCCTGTGTAAAGACCTCAGCGAGATATCCTGCCATAACCTCTGCCTTTTCTTTATCGTTTTCAATAAAATTCAGCTTCTGTCCCTTTGATTAGGGTGAGTATACCACAATTCATCTTATTACTATAGTTCATATATGAACGTAAACTCTTCGGGTGTTGAAGTACAACTTGAACAAGATGGTTCAAAGGATATGCGAGATCAACGGATAGGAGCAGTTCATTTATTTTGGGCTTCTTTGTAATATGTCATCACCTCGGGAGTAGCGAAGTATTTTTCAGAATGTATTCAAAACCTCATGCTAACTCATTCTCTTCTTTACAACAATACTAAGCTGTTTGCAGACAAGAATTATTCGTATAAGAGTATAAGTTATCTATTGATCAAATGTGGCTATTTTCAACCATTCATACACACCTATCTTACGAATTTGTTGACTAAGCTCTGAACCAAAAGAAGGACTTGGATGTTGAAGCTCCAAGTAGCCCTTTTTTTCTCTACCCTACTGAAAACTACTCGTTCTACAACGAAACGAATCCCTCTACATAAAAAGATGATGAAAAGTCAACAGATTTTTATTTCGTGTAGCTCCATATATTGTATTTCTCAGTTCATATCTACCTGGTAAAAGAAGTTCATTGGAGAAAAGATGTTGTGGACCAGGTTTTTTATGTGTATGTAACACGACTAGGGTTTCCAGTTATCTTTCACTCAAGATTTTGATGCTAAATACCTGCACTCTGATGATGGGTGCTTCGATAATCTAGGTAAAGAAATATCATAGCTTAGAGCTGCTAGCGATGTGAATATTATTTTGTGAGTTTTTTTTATAGCAGGATCAACTGAAAAATTCATTGAAATAGTACGATTCTGATAACACAACCATAAACTATTTTCTAGAAGGTAAGTTTAATTAGTTAAGGATTATTTCAAAGGTTAGTAAACAGTTAGTGAATTGTTACCAATTTGTGTAGATCTCATTTTCTGTTCTACATAACACATAGGCTGACGAGTCATGATTCATTTACTTGTGTGTACCCCAAAAGCAGTTACACATGGAAAATCGATAGTTTTATAAATTGACATTTGATGAATACGAGACATCCTAAATATCATCATAAATATTAATTGGCAGTACTATATTATTCTACTCATAGAGGAGTAAAAAAAAAACGAACATTCTTTCTTTAGACTTGATATTTGATAGCCTTCTTGAAAAATAAGTTTTGTAATGGAACCAGTGATCATCGGGTTCATCTCTGTTATTCACTAATGCTAAATAGTTGATAGTTGTCAAGATGCTATTGGTTTGAATGAAAGTTTGTTTCTGCTGTTTCGAATTAATATTTATGTGTGATTTGTTCTCTGATATATTTGTATGAACGGTATAAGGCTCCGACGCGATAAGATAAATGATAGAACAATGACTTTTTTAACACGATACTCAACTGACACTAGAATAAGTCAATGAGATTGAAGGGATATTTACTTCAACCGAAATAGTGCGATTATAGTTGAAAGTCCAGTCTTTTATATACTTTCTAAGGACCTTAATCAGGGAAAACAAAGTAACATACTCAAATTGCAAAATTGAACAATCAGCGCGTTTAGTATCTTAAACTGTGGTAAAAACAAGTAGGATTGCATGGAGTGAAAACGGCGCGAAAATAAGGTTTAAGTTTAAAGATGAAAATATGTACACCGATAAGTATGGGTGACAAACGTACATCTTCATCTACTGCTAAACACATACTAGAAACTAGTCACAGGGTAGACATGAAAAAAGCTTTGAAAGTACTATATAAAAATGTATTCAGTACCGAGTTCTTAAATTCATTGAAGCTCTTACCATCCGTAAATTCAAACCCATCTTCATGCATATAAAAACAATTTATACTCATATTGAATTTAACTTGGTAGTATTGGTTTTAATTTTCATACCAAGAATGATGTGATTTAGATTCTGCTTTTTTCTCTACCTCTTTTTATTCCTATGTTTCCTGTTGACTTATATGAAAATTTACGAAAAGGATCAATTAAGTTCATGTGTGATCAGATTTTTCGAATTGTAAAGCGCCATCATCACCATCATATGTTTCAAATAATTTTCGTCTTCTCACTACCTTGTTTAAATACACATTATAAGTCAGTGTTTTTTGGGATTAGCCATCCCTAACAATATGAATAGCTAATCTGCTCGCTAAACAGTTTGTTTCACCTCAGTATAATTTGGTCTTTATAGAATTGTTCAGTTATTCAGGTTGTCGCATTTCAAAATGCCAAAGGAAGTAGAAATGAATAGAAATAAAAAGGCGGAATTTATGAACAGAAAAAACGAACAAATGAATATCCATAAAATCTTTATTATTTTCAAAAGTGGTAGAGTGATGAATTTTGACAGATACTGCCACTATGAATCATTCCTAAAATGACGACCCTAACCTGACAGTTTTTACTTTTGTACATTATTTGGATGGACAGCCAACATACTTTCATATTTGTCTTTATACAAGTTGTATTGTAAAGATCCACAAGTCTACTTGGACCATTACTTTTGGAGATTTTTGCTTCTATGGAGGGAATTCTCACTGAGTTATTATTGACCTAAGAAGTCCTTAATTTCTTCACAGCAGTAGAATTTTCATTCTTTGATTTTCTTGTTCAAATATCGAAGTCATTCGTCACTGCAGGAGCATATTTTGTATATTTTTGCATGTTATTTCAGTGAAATAAGTCGCATATTCGATGATCATATGGTTGTATGCGAACACTTGGAAGTCTTAGACGTAGCTTACATTCAACAATTTGAAACATTATGCTACTGAGCACCTCAGACTGGTCTGTAGATTCCGCCAGATAGATCAATGTGATCCAAATACCAGACGGCCGTTTTTGGGTGTTTCCGACCAAGCTCATTAGCGATGTACCCGGAAAAATTGAGCTTATGGATCCAAATTACTTCTAGCTGGTTTGCATGCTTTGGTGTGTCTAAAATAGGATGATCAGTTTGCAAATGATTTACAAATTGCACGATCCAGGTTGACATATCTCACAGTTGAGTAGTTTTCCAACTGTCCAGCTGTGATATCAACAGAGTTTTCGTTGGAAATTACCCTGTATGGTCTCAGACACAAAAGTGTCACGAACCAGCGAAATATACTACTACTACTGAGCGATCTGAGTAGTTATAAGCCATTAAGGTTGATCTGTAGATTTCAACAGTATTTTTGATTTCGCAAATCTTTCGTAAACTTTAAATGTAATTGCTAGTATAAATGCACGAGACAGCTGAAACCAATGGTTGGAAACTGTGTGATATATAGCTTAGAAACAGTGGCAGTGAAACAAATGTATTAATGCTCTACTGTATCACATTTACGAACCTGCTTTATGCTATCTGGAGTTGTCATTCAGTTGTTTAGGCACCGATGGGCCGCGGGTTCGAACCCAGCCTCCCGATAGTATTATCAGCCTTCATGCAATAGGTATGGCTTACTGAACATGCTCATGGTTGGTGAGTGGATTTCGATTTGATCCGATTCTTCATCCGATTTCCTGCTCTTATTGTCTATTTCTAAGGTTTTTGACGATACCATTTCGATTCCCGCATCTTTTGTTAATATGACGTTTGTGGCAACTTGAACCGTAACATAGCAATCCTAGATCCCGTGTTGAAATTGACGGAATGATTTGTTCATATCTCTTTTTTTTTAGTTGTCTGCATGCTAGAATCTGATTCTATGTACTTAATGAAGCAAATTTATAACTTTCTGTTATTTGTGATTAAATTTGATTTCAAGTATTTTATTCATGACTAACTCGTTAGTCCATTTTTCATTATTTCAAGGGCTCATATAAACTTACGCATATCTCATATTTGTGGGAAGTTACTATGTATGCCGATATTTTCAGAAAATTGGCTACACAATGACTTGAATAAAAATTGGGATATTATGTTTGAGAACTGTTATATACTGGGCCATCTTCGATTACGACTATCTACTAGTATTCTCTTGGAACTTCAAAGTATCAACAGTGCTGCTACCTTAACAAGTTGGTCTCTTAAATCAGTCGATTTGAAATTGCATGGATTACGTGTCGCTGTTTTGGAAGGTTAGTTGAAAAAACTAATAATATAACTTTTGTTGAAATCATTCTTATTTTGGGGAAAAAGAATTTCTATTTATGGGGCTATAACCGACTTCATCATCACATGCATACTGGGCAATCAGTTCAGTATGAAGTAAATATCAAAAAGAGCTTGTGGAAAGACATCAGATTTTGATTTCTAAGAAAACAGGATGTTAGCTTATCACTTTCACACATTGATTTTGAGCAACGGTGTCTGATGATATAGGCGTAGAACTCATTCATCTTGTTTGTACTGCTTACTAAGACACTTCAAGTATGTGTTGTACACTGTACGTTGATTTCGTTTATATGTCTGTCTGTGTACCGTTTGTTGTTGCTACGGCTAGTCGACGTAATTACGGTAAGGAAATTTTCTTCTCGAGACCTGGTGTTCATGGACTCCATCTTAAAAGGGGTTGTGGGGGAACACTAATGGGAAAGTTCAATGCATTTAAGGTTTCATTAGTTTTCTGGTTGGTGTCGATCCGTTGTAAAAACTCTTTTGTGAATAGAGACGTTTTTAACTGTTTGCTAAGTGGTTGGATTTTATAAAAATTGCTATCTGATCACGCTAAAGGTAGATCAGAAATAACAAGTGAAACAGCATACTTTAGGTAGAATCGTGCCTGAATAAAAGAATGTCACTCAATTTCTTAAATGCTAGTAAAATCTGTGGTAGAAATACCGAACATTCTAGTCTGGTGCTTTCGTAATAGACCTCCAAGAAAAGATGTATAAGTTTTTTTAGAGTAAAAATGGTATTTGAGTATAGATGAGATTATAAAAACGAAAGTGTTTGCTTATTAGCAGTTTCATTATTTAAGAGAAAGAAGTTATCCACATAGTATATATAGTTTTAGTACAATGAGGTGTTTATTCACTCACTTATCACGTTTCTATACTTTGAAAAGTGTTTTCAGTTACTTCATCTTAGGGAGATATTTCTTCTGTGTTGAAGTTGAAAGGAATTAGGCTGGACTCATTTCGCAAACTGACTTTCAATACGTAACAAGCCTTGGTGCTCATCTGATACACGTAGGAAAACGATATTGCTAAGGTTCCTAGACTAAAATAGATGAGATGGATTTAAACGCTTGACACATATCTTGAGTTGAGTGTTGTGTATCAAGAATGAACAAACAGTAGTGATTTTTCACCAATTATTACATCGTATATGTAGTAGTAATAACCACGCAGGCGGATAGCAATTTACCAGTGTGTCAAATGTCACCTAGTATATGAAAAGGAGCAATCCAGGAAAAGTAAATCCATGGTTTTCCCTTCGTAAAACCCCAAGAAGATGGTCAGTAGAAGGGAAACAAAGAGCTTTATGAGATCGCTTTAGATACCGTAAGTCGGATCTGCTCGTAATATATAATCAGCAGCGAAATTGGAAGGCCATACAAACCGCCATCGATTGGAAATGTTTCATAGCATAGAACGGTTTATCAGTGAAAGACTGGTATCAAAACTAAGAGCAAAACTGCATTACTCAACTGTAACACAGATATTGAGAGAAAGCATTACCTAGCTGCCTTTGATACTGTAGAGCACTTATATGAATCTAACAGCGACATGTTGCATTCACTTTCTGTAGTTCTTTACCAAAGGTGTTTAAGAACTACTTAATTGTCAGGGAATGTATGAATAGTGATGGTGCACGAGACTGAATGTTGTGAAATGGTGGAGAATATTTGTAGGTCATGTGGATGGTCTTGGTTGTATTGTGTTCTATGAGCTGAGTTGCTTAATCGTGGAACTTTCATTGTCTTTCTAGACGACATCACTAGCACTAACTTCAGTATGAAGTGAGCTATCAATATCTCTCCGTGGTTGCTTCAGTAGCTTGCCCTGACGAAGTGGTCTGTGACTGGTTGTTTCCTTCGATTGTTGTGTCATTGACAGTATAGATTTTCTTGTTGGCTGCCCTCTGCTTGACCTCTGACCTTTCTGTCGTTTATCATTTTTCTTATTGTTTGGTAGATTGGGTCTGTGTCTATACATCTCTCCATTGATTGCTGACTGACTGACTGACTGACCTGAATGCCAAGCTTCTAGGAATTCTCTGATATTCTTTGTGTTTCCTCTTTCCATCCAAAATTTCTACATTGTCGAACATGAATACATGTCCGTAATTGTTATCCACGTGTATTGAAATGAGTGATGAAATGTCGTGACGTTTGGTAGCCAATTGGTGTTCATGTAGACGAAGGCGAAGAGGGTGACCACTTTGTCCAATGTAGTGTTAACTACAGTTATTGCAGTTGAATTTGTAAATGATATTCAGTTTGTCTTCTTTGGTTGTCTCATCCTTTGGTCTGCATAATAGTGTTTGGAAAGAATGTGTTTGCTTGTGAGTCACACCAATTCCATCAAGTGGTTTCAGTAGTTTTGTCGTGATTTCTGATATATATCCTTTATGTACGGTAGGATGATGCGTTTGTTGATTTATGTCGATGAGGTCGTCTGGCAAGATGACGAAAGCTCCACGATTAAACAATCCAGCTCAGAGAACACAATATGACCAAGACTGATTGTTGTATAACACAAACCAGAGTGGGATATGCTAGTGAGGACTTTCTCCAGTAATACAGACATTTATGTCTGACAGTAAAGCGTTAAGTACGCATAGCTTGTGTTTTGCAGTCAGGTGACATGTGTATTGTTTTTTATCAGAGCAATTTACTTCCTGATCAGTTTTCAGTATTGGTAATAAGAGGCGAATAGAAGTCATGGAATTGATGCAGTTGTAGATCTGTCAATGGAACATGATAGTTACAAGCTTTGTTTTAAATCGATGAATTATGATCACATTTCAATCGTTAAAGTTTTGACTTTACAAAACCAATACTTTGTTTCTTTTCGATATATAGAGCTCATTGATCTCTTGAATTGGAAACTTTTCGCTATTCGAACAACTACTCTATCATCAGCGTCGTCTACTACCTCTTCTGCATTCTCTTCACCAACACAAGCATCATCTTCATTAATGTCATCATGCACCTGTTGTCATCTGGTTAATTATCATCACAGTCATCAAGATCATTGTCAAACACTAGATCATTTATTTCATACTGATAATTCTTCTACCATTTTAGAACAGTCCTGTGATAACACTTTGAATTTGTTAAAATCAAATAAACCTTCTAGTTTTTATAACAGCAGTGATAACGAAATAATTCAGTCACATTTTCAATGCGTTCAACAAACTAACAGCTCAATTAAATTATGTATCACATTTCTACCTTTGCAATTTTCAAATTCTAATCACAGGCGACAGCATGACCGAAATCAACAGATTTCATCCATTCCTGAAATGGGATTTCATTTCGAAATAATCAGATATTCTTTTAAAAGGTAAACACAGTTGGTTATGAGTATTCTGTGTATACTGCAGTTCTCCTCCTCTTCTTCCCGTTCTCCTTCTTCTCCTTCTTCCCCGTCCTCCCCTTCTCCCAGTTCTTCTTACCACTCTCCTTTTTCCTCCTCCTCCTCCTCCTTTTTCCTTTTCCTCTTCATGAAGTTATTTTCATAAATGATCACTGGTTAGGTTTGCGAAAAGGCTAAGGATGGGCTGATAATGAAGTAGCATTATTCTATGATGGCTCTGGTTATTGAGCTTGGTTGTGTATGCAAATGTAGCCTTCCGTGTCAGGATCCACATGAGAACTAAAATCGATAGTCAGAGGGTGTAGGTGATATAACTAGCGTATATGTATTTATACCTTATCCTAATCTTAACGGTAGTATCGTACGTCCTTATTCCACTTAATTGCCTTTTTTCTTGACTTAAGGATGTTTTTATTTTCAATTTCCTTTCTCTTCTATTGTTGATAACCTTGGTGTACTGATGTGAACTGTGGCAAATTGGGGGTGACTCGCCGTTATTCTAGATCTCATGTTCTTCATGTCTACTTATGTTGTCACTCATACCTTCTCGTGCTAAAAAGTGAAAGAGGAATTTAGGCCTTTTTCAAATATCCGGTCCCTGGAATTTGAGGTTGTTTAAATTATTTCAACCTTGAATGCATGTGCCTCGTGCGAAAAGCAAATACAGCCAATCACCATCTCTATTTACCAAAATGTTGCATCGAAGCTATATATGCGCATTAGTGGTGCCAATGATTTTCTAGACTGTTGATAAAGTGTACACCTCTGGTTTTATCTTGGGTCTGTTTTTCAGCGAAGCATCCGTTCCTCAGTTGTATTAAACTTTCCGTCAGCCAGACTGACGAATCAACACCAAACCTGCAACAGATGTGCATCAGTTCAAGCTGTCACACTTTACAGCAACATGCAAAGAAAAGGTGGATAGAAAATGATTGACGTTAAAGTAGACAAGAGTTGTGTGAGGGGAGAAAGAATAAATGGATGAAGATTAGTCAGGTTTTTCAAGACCTTAGGGACGACAAAGAGTGTACACGTCTGCACCATTAAACTATTTTTAGCCATATTATCAAGAGTTTCCAACTGCTGATCCCTATCATCTCATGAAACCCAACACAGCAGCCTACACGGCTTGGACCAGCAGTTAGAGACTTCATGAACTAGTACCAAGTCTTGGTTAGAGTACTCAACCTTCTTTAATGCAAACCTACTTCGGCTAACATTGAGCATTGGAGTAGACGATAGTTTGACACTCGGCTTGTGTGCCGTTTTCACAAACCTGATAGCTTATGCTAGTTTAAGACTAGCGTATGTAGAATCTATAGTATCCTAGTTTTCTCTCAAGTTCTAGATAATGAGCATATTTCAGATGTCTGAAATTAAGCATATTCATAATTCTGAGGTTGTCCGTTAATACTGCAAATGTCGCAAAGTTCTAGTTGAAAACCGTAAAATTTCTACCTTGTGTTTCACTTACATGAATTGTTTTAATATAGGTTTGCATTCTCACGCACTTAGTACAAATAATAAATCTGTTTTGGCAATAATTTATCTAAGTTTTCCGTGTTGTTTCACTGGTTGTGATGGACTGATGAAATCTTGTCGTGAAATGTGCTGGCATTCGGTGTAGCTGTCAAATCCTAAGTGCTGACTGATTTCAGTCGATCAATTTAACTGTGTGAGTAAACAGTAAGCTATGTGACACGAGACTTCGCTGCACTATATATCAGTATTAAATGTTAGAAGTCAGTCAACAGGAAGTTATGCTTAACTGGTTTTTGCGCCTGTGGTACTCATAGTGAGTGTGTTTCTGCAAGCTTGTAGAAGACCATATCCCTCCCAATATTTGAAAGCGTATATTTCAATGTCGAAGTGAGAAGCTTTGCCAGTTTGTTAATCAATTTCGGTCAGCTCTGTGGAATTGGAAATAGATTGCTAATCAGCCTTCTTAGGTCTGATTCGCTATCGCATTTCTGTTTTCAGGGGCCCAGTGTCTTGTATCAATGCCTGGTGACATAAGTCTAAGTCTGATGTAGACTGCAGATTTTACCATACTCGTAGATGTATCATATTCATAGGAAAGCGTGAAATCTAGATCCAATAGACTGTATTTACCGATATGCATCTACTATACATAGTTTTAGTCCTTGATAAATTTGAATAATGCGAAAATATGGACATTTGCAGAATAAAATGAACCCATTTTATTTCATAGCCTTTCATCAGCTGAAAACACCCTACCATTTAAATGAAATTTTGGTAGTAATAATCACATACCATACTTTAAATATGTAGAAATAAATGAAGATTCGCAATCCATGATTATCAGTAGAGTAGTGAGTCGAGGAAATACAGGAATAAGAAGCACAAATCTTAGTCAAAATCAATAACAATATATATCTGATGAAACAAAAAATTCTGGAGCTGTGAAGAGGAGGGCGAGTGGAGGACAGGCAGACAGGAGTGTAAAAAAAGGGGTTGTTAAAGACATATTAAGTTGCACAATTATGGGGAAAAAATTGGAAAAACGTTAGGTTGGTTGATTAACAGTCAGTAAGTAATGAATGAAGAGATGATACAATCAAAAAAGAGAACTATACACACATATAGGCAAAAAGTTATATACAGTTACCAGGGTAAAGAAAGGTTGATTACAGTCTGAATTGAAAATGTTAGACAGCGAGAGCTTCAGCAAACCGTAATATTTGTTGACTATCCTGAAGGATTAAGAAATATCTATTTCGATGTCCCGTTTTCATCGAGTGCCTGGTGGTTGCGCTGGTAATGAACTTACTACCTTTCAGATACTGATTTCTTGGAACATGCTAATAAAGTCGAGCAGACACCCTTCCTTCAGTCCTTGCTTCCACAAGCATAAGTGAGTTGATTTACACTGTTGGAGGTGACGTGAGCTGGATATTTATTTACTTTCTACTATTTCTTCGACTCACTGTATTATTCAAATATCTGTACTTGCTAATTTGAGTGAATACTGACTACTGGTTTGAATTTTTTGCATCTCATTTATAGTTATCCTCTTGAAAACGTTTTTTCCTCTTTTTACAGTAGTCTACAGTTTTATTTTATATCATCTCATTTATCCATGGAATTCGAATTACCTAAACATATGAAATGTTTACATGATGACTTTGGAATTTCTCAGATATCATCGGAGCCGTGTTTGTTGTCACATTCAACAAAACTTGATCATTCTATTACCAGTATCATACCAATGCTGCAACTACGACCACCACAAGTATTGTTCTGTTGGGTTTCCGATTTTATTTAGAACATTTACGTCTACTGAATGGTTGGAGTACACAGGCTAAACATTGTCTAGTCGAGGCTAAAGTTAACCTCATTGAAATAACTGAACAAGTAAGTGATTGTTATGAACATATAGCTTAGATGACTTTGTTGTAAATATTCGAGAATAAGATTATGACATTATATTTTGATCTTTTCATTTGACTAGTCAGGGATTTGATCGTTATATACTGATTTCTTTGTAACACGAAAATAATTTGGAAGACGTATGGAGACATGGCTCATTGATTTGACCGACTGAATAGTATCATAATCCTTTAAACATTAATACAAACTTACAACCTAATCCATAAAAACGTATACCGGGTAATTGAGTTTCCTAAAAGTAGTAGGAAGAGAACATTAAGGTGAATTCAGTGCGAGACCATTAATAGTTTATCATTGTTCTCATCAGATGCTTTTAATTTACTAAATATTGAATGTTTCACACTGACAATGTTAGATTCAGTTTTGTATTTACTAGTAACCTTAGATTCATCAAACCTATTGAAAAATTAGTTGAGCTTTTAATAAATACCTATACTGCTTTAATTTGTTGTTGGGAAATTTTGCTGCTACTGGATACAAAGAATATGGGATGATGGAATTATAAAAATCCAATATTGAAAGTTGTATGACTATTAGCAATAATTTCTGCTCGGAACATCATCCAGTAAATGAAACTACATCATTGTTATGATTCGAAAACTGCTATAGCCGCTAACGGTGTACGGACACCACCACCAACATTCAACAGATTCCTAGTTGATTTGCGACCTGACTAATTAATGGAGAAGACACGATACAATATTCATTATAAGTATCTGCAGCTTAAGGTTATTGGTAATCATTATGATTTTGTAGAGGTTGTAAAATGCATTCTGTAAATCTTTCTGTCCTTCAGCCTTACGTTAGCAATTGTGGGGAGTATTTTCTATAGCAGCTGGTTATCAAGTAGTTTAACAAGCTGTGTGATGAAGAGTTCATCGAACACTGAACATCGTCATTTTTTATTATCTACTTCTTGGTGCTAATAGAATTGTATCGACTAGTCGTGAGTCGTCGTCACTAAGTGAAGTAAAATAGATATTGTGCTGCAGTTTATATAGTTAGGGAGCCCCATGGGGACCCCCTCATCGTCCTTGTTTTGCGACACTCATCAGCGAGTGTATTCAAAACTGAGGAAAATACTTTGTCGAATATTCTAATAGATGTTACATATTAGCTCCACTTTTGGGAGTTGTATTTGTTTACTGATTTTCAATGGTTATTCATCCAATGCATCTGTTCATTATGAAGAATAACATGAACGTTTTTAGGTACACAGTAGATAACAGGTAAAATTTTGATATGATCAACAGGCTACTGAAAACTTATTTGAAACTTTCGTACTGAAGAATATGTTTAAAAACACTAATTTTGAGGTTTATGAGAATTTTATGTTTAAGGTAACATTCATCATGGACTGACATCAGTCGAAGAAACATTGAAACCTGGGGGAACCGGACAGCTGTTCCATCCTAGTATGGGACTCCTCAGCAGTGGACATCGATGATTGCGTCAGGGATCAGACTGACAGAAGTAGGAAATATGGACCATCGAACTCCGAACCACTGTATCAACAATTACGTGCTGGCCGCGGGTTCTGAAGGTGTTTGGTTCGATCGCTGGTAGGGTCGTGGGTGCACACTGTTGGGAAGTCTCGTAATAGGACGAAACAGCTGTCCGATGCCCTCAGTTTTCCAATTTCTTAAAAAACAGTTCGCATAGTATGGTAGAAGATAAAGTGTATTTGAAGAAAGTGATGCACTTGTGTAATACCTTTTGGACAGTCTCGTCGCGCACCCGTAGACATGGAATTAGAATAAGTGTAAATTTACGATTGTGCAGCTGCGAAGATGAAACTACTGTGAAGAGGCTCTTCATTGAGTCACTTGTTCTTTGTCTTTCGTTTCCTAATGGATATTTTAGGCACATCGTTTTGGTATCGCATTAGACATTGAAATATGGTAATGGTTACGAATATCATTTGAGTATTATACTGCATAAATAAAGCTATGTATGCGAAAACTAAACAAGCAATCAACAACTACATGCACTTTCGTGCAGTATGAAACGAGCCACACCTATTGCGTAAAGGTTAATGATACTACCTGGCTGCCCAAACCTTCGTAAATGGAGCTGGGTTCGAACTGACGACCCATTCTTTTAAACTTGGCTGTACTAACCAAAATTTAAGAGTTCAGTTGTTTTTCAAACGGCTTGTGTAGACAGACATTCCAACACAATCAACTATATTTCTGTGCACATAAACATATAAGATGGAAAATACAGTAGCATGTAACATAGTCATTTGCATAATGTTGTGCTCTATGCTAAAGTAACGGTTTTTCTCCTCATCAATGTACAAACTTAGTCGTATAATACGTTTCACTGATTAAGCACTTTGATTTCGTTGCGTATGAAAGTTTCTTTATGAGCGGTTATTTTGACGCTGAGTTGGTTTTAATGTTATTTGGCTTTCTCATCATCATCATCGTCATTATCAACATAGGACCAGGCATTACTGCTTAACACTACAAGTTGCCACACTTTATGTCACCACATCAAGTAACAAGGCGATAAGAAAGAATCAGTCAACTGCAGTAGAAAGCAACAAAAGATAGGAAGAAGAAAAGAGAAAATGCTGAGTTCAGCATAGCGATTAAAATAAAGGGTGGATACATCTGGGCCACTGACAGATTCTAATCCATATCACCTAGAGTCTCGGACCGCTGGTTTCTATTGTCTGCTTATTACAGTGACCTCTAAGCTTCGAGTAGGTGTCTACTATGCGTTTGCATATGCTTAGTTTTCAGTCTTATTCTTTCTTCTCTCATGTTCTTTTTGCATTACAGCTTGAATCATCTATTTGCAGCGTCTACTTGAATGTAATATGCCCGTGTATATTTTATACACATGAGAATACAATTGAATTAGAATTTTATAAAAAGTTAATAACTTATTATTGCTTAGTTGGACAGTGGTGGAAAGTATTCCATCGAAGTACCACTGGTACAGATATCCTACCGATATCATCCTTGAACAACCTTCAAAACAATACTAATGAGAAAGTAGATATGGTGAGTTATTTTTTACTGCCTATACATCATTAACCCTATTTTGAAAAAGATTTTTTCTTTCATTTGACTGCTTCATCTGAGTTGCGTAATATTACCTAGAGTTTGAAAGAAGTTATAAGTTGTTTATGACATCTTCATAGGGTGCATTGAATTTGACCAACGAATGTGTATGAATAAATCGAGTGTTAATTGTAAGGTGTTGATTGGTATTATTCCGTCAACATAGATTTCATACTTTTTGTCACTGATCAATGTAGCGAATTTTCAGTCTCAAGGAACCTTATATTCTTAGGGAGATTCCAATTTGGACTTATCGTTGTTGAAATCAGAAATTTCTACCACTCAGCTATTCACGCCTTGACTGACTCCATGTTCTGATGACTGGATTATGTCCATAAATCAGTATTTTGATAAATTATCATTAGTAGGCTTCAATGAATTTCGTTTAAGGTTAACATGATTCAATCTAATGTCTCTAATAACCTTTATGGGGTTCTAAGCATCAAATCTACCTGTTGTTTAGGTGTGAATTCCTCACATCATAGTTTGTGTTGATATCTGGAAGGGATATAAAGAATATTTAAAGAATAAGGTACACTTAGTTGAGTTGTTGTTGTTTATAAGTGACACTTCCAGAATCCAATTTCTAATAATGCAGTAGCGATTCTTAAGGCTTATAGCTGACTTCAGAGAGAAAGTGTCATTGGTGGTTAACCCATAGGTCATTAGTTTTATCACATTCAGGATCAATTAAGGTCATTTCACTCATTCAATTCAACCGTTCTTATCGTGAATAAAGTTCTATAGGAAATCTATGGTTCATATCTTATCGTAAAAATTATAAAGCATGGTCACCCCAGATAACACAGAGCGCATTGTGAGGATATAAACCAATGAACAAGTCTAATAATAATAATAATAATAATAATAGTGCGACCGATTAACCATGTGCTGTTTGATCCGACGGCTTTTATACTATATGGTTATCCAAGTCGTCATAGATGGGGCGGAGTTTGAGCTCGTAGCTCTTTGATGAAAATATGATGACATGAACCCATGAGTGACAATTCTTCACAAGTTTTCTTGATTTCGATAAACAATATTTTCACTTTTTTGTCAAAATGAAATATTTATCAAGTTGGTTTTCATCATGGATTAACATCAGTTGGAGGAACATTGGAAAATAAGAAGATGGTAATTGAGAGAAAATTCTAAGCTTATTGGCACTGGTGGGTATGTGAAGTGTTTGGTTAGCAAACAAGTCGACTTTTGATTCGAATTCTACCTTGAGCCATGTTTTTTTTCGATCCAAGTTTAGTCATTATCCCTAGTATAATTTACTGAAAATAGTTAATCAATAAAGAGTACAAACTTCGGTGAAGTAACACCTCTTTGATGCCATTTTAGTCTATTTATTAGAAATGTCATACAGTGAAACAGTATCATTTACTAAATAACGTTTCAGACACAATTTGTCGTCCATGTTCATATCAGGTAACTCCACAACTTTGAGACAGTTTATGTATTCCTAATTTTCTCTCCTTTTCTGTGATCAAGGGTAGTAGAATTTTCCGTATACCTGGAACAGGTGGAGAGTTTGTGAAATTACCTGATATGAATATGGGCAAGAAATTGTGTCTGAAACGTTATCCAGTAAATGATACCGTTTCATTGTGTGACATTTCTAATTATTTTATTGTTATTTTTTCCCTGGGTTCCTAATGGGAAATAGGGCTGCAGTAGCACGCCTACATTGCACTCTCTTCTCTGGAGTCTTTTCAACCTCGCTCCACGACTACCCACAAGCTTTCATTTCTTTCCCACATGATCTCCTGCATGTCACCCTCAGACGCCCAACTCGTCGTTTCCCCCTTGGATTCCACTCGAGGGCCTGCCACGTGATATCCCCAATCGGCCTTCTCAATCTATGCCTAACCCATCCCCACTTCCTTCTGCATATTTGTTGGGTGATAGGTTCTTGGTTGGTTGGTTGGTTACCAGAGTTCCTTGTTGCTTATTCTTATCATTCTGTCCATCTGATCTTCAGTATCGAGTGAGCGTAGGCGGCAGCTGTTGATGAATATCTGTAGTTTGTTGGAAATGCTTTACATGACGTACCAAGTTTCTGAACTATATGGAAGCACTGACTCATTTGATACTGGTGTTGAAAATCCAGATCTTGTTCTTTGTGCTAAGTGCAGCAGATCTCCACACTGGTTTCAGGTTAATGAACGCCTGTCTTGCTTTGACATCCTCGTCTGTGTCGCCTGTAGTTGAAACGATGCTGCCCAGATAGGTGTAGGTGAAAGAGACTACTTCTTTTAGGTTTCTGCCGTTAATGGTGATTGCTGCTTGTTGTTGTTGGTTGGGCATCTTCATGACCTCCGTCTTCTCTACATCCACTTGAAGTCCCGTTTTCTCTGCCTTTTGTGTCAACTTGTTAGTTTTTGCCTGTAGATCTTCGAGTCTGTGCGACACTAAACATAAATCATCGACGAAACTCAAATTTCTAATAAACGGACTAAAATGAGATTTCAACCTACTACAGAGCCCAAGGTTTACTCCTATATTAATTCACTTCTATGGTTTTTTCAAGGCTCGAAATGTGTTTTAGGCTTGCAAACCTAACTGTCATATTCTATGTGTACATTTCATTTTATCAAGTGTTTTTTTTTTCAAAATGATAATAGATTAAATATTGGCGTCATAAGAAATTCATCAAAATGCTTCAATACTTTGGATTGAATACACGTCAGTTGAATGCACGTATTCATTTTTGCGGTAACAAGAGTACTAACAGTAGTACTGTTGGAGGTAGTGATGCATGTAGTACACTACAAGAAGCAGTGGAATTTTCAAATGATTCTGAACAACATTATCACCATTATGATCATCAAGTTTTCATGGAAAGAATGAGAAGTACAGATATTCCACAGGTAAATCTGTTTATCATACTGTGTGTTGAAAAACTGTTTTGTTTGTCTTGGTTAAATAAAAGTGTAAAGTATTCGCTACTATCCTAAGTATAAAAGTCAAATAGAATGAGAATTTAATTAAATCACGTGATGGGAGTTTATACTGTATGATTTTCTTATTCTCCTTGATGTGATGTGTGGCGAATGGAACCACATAACACAGTAATATATCAGTTTTCATGCTTATATTAACTGACTATTCTGTTTAGCTTGATCTTAGTTGGTGACATATAAATGTAAGACATGACCATAAAGGTGGCTATTTTGTTCTGCAGTATTTATATATAAACGATATAAGGCTCCGACGCGATACGATTCACGATAGAACAATGACTTCTCAACACGATACTCAACTGACACTGGAAGAAGTCAATGAGATTGAAGGGACATTTACTTCAACCGAAATAGTGCGATTATAGTTGGGATTCCAGTCTTTTATATACATTTTTAAAGGGCTTGACCAGGTAAAACAAAGTAACATATTGAAAGTGTGGAATGAACCAATAAGCGTTTAGTATCTTAAACCGCGGTAAAAGTAAGATTGCATGGAGCGAAAAAGGCGCGAAAATAAGTGTTAATTTTACAATGAAAATATATACATAAGTTAGTTTTTTAGGGATTAGTCATCTTTAACAGTGGCAGACGAGGATACTAGAGGTTTTGGTAATGTATATCTCCGTGTCATTGTTAGCGACAGGAATTCAAGTGAGGCGTATCGAGGTTAAACATGGAGCCCTAAGTACCGAAAGTAAGTTCGTTGTAGTAATAGTAAACGTTGATAAATTTAGGTATCGCGAACATGCATGTATCATTCTGAATCATTTCTTAACTCACTACACAGTGTTAGCTGGAGTGGGATTAAAATGCGAAAAGGCTAACAATGTCCATACTAACAAAAAAAATCCATGATGACTTTGACTGTTGGTTGGTAGAAAGATGTAGATTAACTTTCTAGGGTCGTCGTGGTGATGAGAATCAGTGGTTGGATGATCTCAGTACCGTAGCTCAAAATCGATCACTATGATTTGTCTTTCCCTGCTGTTGTGAAATGTAGCAACTATAATTGATGCAATTTGGTGCAAGGTTTTTTACTGATTTATCTGTCTATCCAACAGAGTCCATTGAATACCGTTTCAGTAAACTGAGCAAACTGAGTAAACTGAATGCAAAGTGTGAATTAAAATGTCTACAGCTCAAGAGGTGATTCTTGTAATTCACTAGCTGGATGGTTAATCCTTCAATCCTTTAGGTGACCACAGTTACTAAAGTCTATAGACACATTGAACTGATGAGTTCTTGATAGGACGAAGTGTGTGTCGTAGATGTCACTGCTATGTGCCATCAAACGAATGGCAAGATAGCATTGGAGTTTAAGGTTTTTCAGTTTCTGTTCACATAGATTCTATCTGCGAATATGTAGTCAGTCCTCTAAGAGTTAGTCAGTCAGTATCAAAATAGCGCCCGACGTTACTGCGCAGCGCTTCAAGCTGTCACACGTCACATCAAAATCCAAGGCAACAAGATGAAAGATTGAGAGTACTAAAATGACCAATTCATAAGTAGTTGGAAGCCGTGAGAGGAGAAAAATGGCGGTTAAGCAAATAACGAAATATGGTTCGATGATTAGAATAAGGATGACGGGGGGGGGGGTGCATTTACGTTACCGCTATCGATTTTTGAGTTGTATAACTCACGGTTTCTAACTGTTAATTTCAGTTGTCACTTTTAAAGGTACATATTTCAGAGTTGATAGCATTGAGACAGATGCTTCCATACATTGTGGTGATAATCATTTCTCCATGCCTATATTCTATTTACTGGTTATTGCTTACTGTTTATCTTCAATATACTAATCGGAAATCTGATTATCTTCGTTGTTGATTGTTTGTTTTCTTTTATATTCCTTACAGGCTTTACTTGTCTTCATCCCACATCCAGATTCATATGGACTGCAGTTGGGTTTATTAAATTCTCTTGTGAATCTTCAGTGTGATTTCCATGAGTTCAATGTTGAAAGTAAGGCTTAAGAAAAACTTATTATCATCAGAAGTAAATTAAGCTGTTCATCAACCTCGTAAATCTAAGTTATGCTAATCATTTTGGAAAAGGTTGAAGGTAAAATGAAAATTTACGCTGCAGCAGGATTCAAACATGGAGGTTGCTGGTCCGAGTCTTATCGTGGCCTAAATTTTCACTTCACCTTCAATTCACATTTATTATTAATACAAGTCTGCCAAACCACGGGTATTTCAGATAGTCAAACTAATAACCAACATAATTATCACTGAATAATAATTTCCATCGTAAATTTGCATCATCTGAAGAAGCATTAACAATTTTCAAGCCAACTGGATAACTAAATTCATCCTGCATGTTTCGAAGTTGTCAAAAGTAGGTTCCAGTTAATACAGTTAGCGTTTGAAAACATAATTTTTGGGTTGAACAATAACTGTTAAGTGACTCATCAAATGGTTTTAACTTTCAAGTTCGACATTAGATTGGTTCAGAGTCGAGTTCACTAGTCTATATTGACATAGCTCATACAAAAGTCTCAATATTGTCTTTTATTCAGCCTTGATGTAAGTTTCGGTATTAAATAGCACTCGGTATAGGACTTCTCTGTTCAAAGGATCTGTAGTTCAGTATTTATATAGATTTGGCTCATTGTTCTATGCATCCGACATTTTACATTTGAACTCTGCTTCGTCTACGGAGGTCTGGATAGCCAGATAGTATCATTAGCCTTCATAGTTAGTTGTGACTCATTGCTTAGTGCATCGACCTGCATAAGGCTATTGATTTAGTTTTAGTGTTTCTATACAGATTTGAACCCAGGACTTATCGTTTTTGACTCCATTATGTGTTACTTGCTAGGCTGCTGAGTTAAGATGGATACTTCTTGTCTAACGGACGTAAGTTGTTACCACCTACCATTTTTTTAAGGTTAATAATGATTTATTTTAATCTCTACTGATAGCAACGCAAACCTGTTAGATAGCTGTTGTAACTGAAGTAGCCTAACGGATAACACCTCGATGTTTGAAGCAATAGGTTGTAGTGAGTACGGGTTCTTTTTGAGAACACCAGTGAATTGTGATGGTGATACATCATATAGAAGAGCTTTTCTTGGATTTCATTACCCCCCAGTCTACCAAAAATATGCATGAATACCGAGTAGTTTGAATTATAAATTGAAAGTGTGACAAGTGTAAATGATGAACATAACTGCATTTCGTCATTAGGTAGTACTAATTTAAGATTGGATATTTTATTTTTCAACAGTGTATGCTCTATCGCTGTCTCTCGACTGAATAACTAACTACCTAGCGTTCGTTTAGACTAAAAATGAAATGTAATGCAAATTTGAGACCGACTGTTATGACTTGAAATCAGACTAACATGATATCGTAGAGAACTGAACAATAAACAATGTTAGAAAACTAATTCCAAATAATCTTTCTAGTTTTCCAACCCAGCCACTGATGAGTCAAAGTATAACCCCTAAAAAGAGGAAAAGAAATAAGTTTATTTCTCATTCTAGTTGACGAGGAACAGGGCAAAACTCTACATTTATTTATAGGTTCTTCTGGTGTTACGTAGTCAATGGATCATTTGGAGATGTAGTTCGTGAGGCCTGTCTAAAATGTTTCAGTTAGCATAAAAGTCTTAAACTGTATGGTTAGGAATAATCTATTTTCATATAATTCTAAGCGGATGCTTTTAGGCAGTTAAAAAAGGATATCGATTCTACTTACAAGTTTCTCTAATTGTTTACTTGGTTCCGGTGAGTGTTCTATGTGTACTAAATATTAGACGGCCAGTTGTTTCCTTAAAAGCCTTCAATATCTATTCTCGGTGATTATTTTTCTGAACTGATTTGCCCTGTTTCTGTTGGCCGTTCTATAGTTCATACGAATTAAGTCCAAAATTGTTTTTAAAAAAAAATCAATATCGTGACATGTGTTCAAGGAATTCATGTTCCAACAAATACCGATCAGTTCTGTCCAAGTCATTCTATCAATTGATTACTGACACTAGTACTCTATATTTAATAACCCTTGTCAATACATAATACAATGTGTTTATCCTTTGATGTCATCGAGAGACCTCTATCCTCATTGTTAACACTGCATGATTGATTAATTCTTCACCTAGTTAAATTAATTATGAATACTTAATTTCCGCTATTTTTATTCCCATCCTTCTTCATTTGTTTATGTTTTTTTTTTTTTTAAATAACTTTCTGTAGAACCAATTGAAATTTTGAATTCAATCGATTTTAATTTGACTTCATCAAGTGTACATATCTGCTTACTGGATAAAATTGATGAATCTATTATTGATAAAACTAAAACTTTTCAATCATCTTTATCTTCTACCGTTTATTCATTGTCATCATTAAATTTATCCAATCTTGATTCACTTCGTTCTCATCATTCAAATATCATTTATTCACATATTCGTAGATTGCCTAGTTTAAATGAACACTATTGGGGATATTTATTGTATGTACATGAAATAGATATTTGGGTGAGTTGTGTTTTTATGCTCATAGTGTTACATTGGTTATTTAGGTAATTGACCAGCATCATTTAGTAGTTTGTCATATTGCATACTCTCTCTGTAACTACTAAGTTGTAAGATAAAACTCAATCTAAGTTTCACATAGTTACATTGTATCACAATTCGCATCTTATAGATATGGCTGATTATCTAGTACACGATGCTGTACAAGGTTTTCAAGTTGTGCTTTGTTGTACAGTTCTTTGAGTTTCAGTGGAAATATAAAGTTATTCAAAGTTCCTTGAGTGATGAGATTATATAGATACTAGACACCCGTTTCAGTTTCGGTATGCATTAACTTCAATCTGTTTTCTCTTCAGTAAACAGCGCTTTACTCATGGGTATGCCGATTGTAACCTACCATCGCTTGTTTATGTACTGGATCTATATGTGGTTATTCACTTAACCTCCTCTAGTCAATTAGTGAGTCGTCTTAGTTCACTCTTAGAGTCTCTGCAGATTTAATGACTAGTTTTCGTGGTCTTGCAGGTATGGGTATGCCGTACTAAATTATTTTATTTCTAGCACCGACGAGATAAGTGACTGCCTATTAAAAGATGAGTATACTACGCTGCATTTTGCTCTCTTCTGTTATGCGACTATGAAGGCATGGTCTCTGAAAGTAGAAAATTCGACGTGGTTACAGACTATTAACCTCAAGCGTCTTCCTAGCATTGCTTCTGCATGGTTGAATCCCTGTGCGTACAATAACGAAGTTAGGGATAGGGTCCTAGAAAATTAAGGCAAGTTAGTTGCTGAGGTTATCGACCTTCATTTACTGATATGGCTCGATCATGTGTTGCGAATATTGAGGCACCGCTTACCTTGACGTTAAGCTAAGACCTATAGACCGTTCGGAAAGAAGCTCCATGATGACAATATTAAGGCTGCTTTCAACGAGGAACTGACTAGAGAGTTATGGGAACAGGGCGACATCACTCATTCTTGTGCCATCTCTAGTGTGTTGTAAGAAGAGTACGAAAGACTAAAACTGACCTTCAGAAAAATGTTGAAAGTAGTAACTGGCTCGTATCACCTTCTTTTGAACTGATGGGTGCAAGTGAACGCATTTTGGCTGGTTTTGAGTGCAATAAAGAGCAGAGCAGCTGAAATAAAGCTTGACAAATAGTCAGTGGAGTGATAGTGATCAGTAGTTTGTAGCAAGGGTCAAAGAGGTGGAAAAGGTTGCGGCGACATTTAACAATAGACGGTCGTTCAGAGTGATCAAAATAGCTGAGTCTAATAAGTCAGTGTTTAGTGAGATGATAGCTGAAAAACATAGGTCTGTGATTTTCTCGGAGGGGAGACGAATTTAAAGGTAAGTGACACACTTGGGGAATAACAGTCCAACTATCCTGCAGCTAGTCTATTGCCCGGTATGCAGTCGGATCTTGTGTAGAACTCTGGGACTTTACCTTCAACTCATACAGAAGTTGAGGAGGTTGTAAGTAACATGAAAGGATGAAGTGTAGCAGCGTTCGGTTGGCTAGTAATTGGAGACTGTAGGCGATGTGCTTCGGAATCGATCTCAGTGGGACAAATGTAACTCCTCATTATCTTCATTTTAATCGTCGTGATGAATTTCGCTAATTTTGTATTCCTTCACCCCCACCCCCACTCCCCTTTTTGTTACTTCTGGCCACATTTCTTAATCTTTTCTCTATCTTTTACTTTGGTGGTTAAAATTGCGGTGTTCTGATATGACGTGTGACAAATAAAACCATTACACAGTAATTCCAGGTCTCATGTTAATACCAACTGACTGATTTGATCTTACAACTAGTTTTACGCATCGTTTAAGATCTGTCAGTGTCACTTGTAAATATACAGACTCACCTTGGAATCCTGGTAATTTCCGCAAAGGTTCTTGGTTTCAGTTGTGTATATCAGAAAAGTGTTACATCATTTTAAAAGCAGTGTATTTGATAATCTGTGTTAGGTCATGTCAGTGTCAGTTGGTTACTGAGTATACATGAAGATACATCAAAAATTGTCCGGATCATGAACTTTTCTCCTTTTAGATCATAAGTCAGCGGTGGTCTTATACAGTTATTTGTTAGCTTGAGCACTTGGCTTTCAACTGATAGGTCTTAGGTTCAATCGGTTACTGAAATTTTCGTGTGTATCATTTGCGCTTGCATGAAATAACAGTTTCCAGAGTGGAATGCAAAATTGAATGTTACTGCTTAGTTGTACTCAAGATTGTCTAGTCACGTATTGCTCAAACTATTGAGCTTATGATATAAAGGTATTCAGTCTGTTCGAGTTAGAATGACTGCATATTACGATTCTGTTAATTTAAAACTTAAAGTAACACATATTGTCTGAATCTATCTTAGAAATTCAGCAGAATACTTCAGCAAATAGCATTGTACATATCACAGGGTTATCAGATTAAACTTATCGAATTTGGAAGAGAAAGGTTTATAATATCTGGAGATGATTATTAGCCTAATCCTAGCGATTTTACCTCACTACTACTTTCATAGAACAATGGTACGTATATACAGTCCAACTGACTAGTATTGCTCAAGGCTGTGCCAGTTTATAATATTCTCATATGTTACTTCTGCAGAATCACAAGTCCCAAATTGGCTTTAAACTGGTCACTGTAAGAATGGAATGGCCATCATCAACTATGACTAAATTAGTTGATTATCTTCATTGGCAGTGTTTAACGAGTCACGTTGAAGGTAGTAATCAAGTTCCTCATACTGAAAATAGCAAGATTGCACTAAAAGAGCCCGATTATCATCAACCAATGCATTTCTCCGATTCTGTTCACCATCATTCAACTGAGGATTACTTAAAAAGTTCAATTCATTTGATGGATTTTTGGAAAATGTAAATGTTTTTCTGTTAAGCGGTAATAACGGTAAGTTTTCAGGACTTTTATTTTCTTCATGTAATATGTGCTATCTACTCATTAGTAGTTTGATCTATTTTAAAAATATTGTAACCATCTGGAGTAATTACTGTTCCATATTTTTTTCACTGCTAACGGTTGTCAGTTTCTTTTGTTGCATATGCTTTTTGCATATGTTACTACTGTATTATGAAGGGAGATTATGAGGCGGCGCATAGATCGATGAATGATATCAAGGTGAGAAGAATTGGTATCCTTCGACTGGTGAGAATCGGGCAATATTGAAGATATATATAAAGTGAGAACAATGTGAAATGAGATCCAGAACAAGAGATAGTTTTAGAATAGATGTCATAATGTAAGATGAAGTATTTCTACCAATGTCAGTCATATATTCCCAATAAATTACATCATCTACTCTACTAGACGTTTCTTCACTGATGTAGCCGCTGACCATCGGGATGAAGATTCCTTAGCCTTTAGGATTCGAATACAGAAATATACGGATGTTCCTGAGACATTTGTTGAGGGTAGAGAAGCTTGGTCATGAACTGATGTTATTGGGGACCTTACTGAGAGACCGGATTAAGGTAACCTAAAAAGGTGAAGAGTATCAAGGGGGAGAAGAGTATGTGTTCTTCAGTACCGTGAAAGAGAAGAGAGGATGAGTCCCTTTCTCTCTGCTGTTTGAACGACGTGGCCACAAATAAATTCAGTTTTGATATTTCGTAAACCACCACTCTAGCCCAGTCTCTCATGGGGGTCTCAAATATCAACAGCTCCCAATTCCATTTTAGTTTGTTTACTAGAAATCTCACACAGTTTAGCAGTATCAATTACTGGACAACGTTTCTAGCACAATTTATTGTCCATATTCATATCAGATAACTCCATAACTTTGAGACAAACTTTATATATTCCTAATTTTCTCTCCTTTTTTGTGATGACAAGGGTAGTAGAACTTTCCAAATATCTGGAGTAGGTGCAGAATCATGTAATTGGTTATCAGTCTCTCAAGCAGAGGAACAGCTAACTGGAAAATCTGTACAGTCAACGACACAACAATCAATGGAAAAAACCAATCACAAACCAGTTCATTAGGGCAAGCTACTAAATCACTCACGGAGAGATGTTGACAGCTCACTTCATACTGAAGTTAGTGCTGATGACAATGAAAGCTCCACGACTAAACAACTCAGCTCAGAGAACACAGTACAACCAGTAGTTTCTCCCTCCACCCAACAAAGTTACTTTTTCATACTTTCGCTCTGTCCCACCCTATTGTGTGACTGCGTGTAGTTGCATACGAAGCTATAACCAATTTTTTTTCTAAATTTCTTATCTTATTACGATTTGCTAGTCTTGATTTAGCTAACTTTTGTGCTCTGATATTTAAACCGACCTTAGCCGACTACTTTGACCTATGTGTTTGATCTCGCTATCATTGCAAGGGATTTGGTCAACCAAATTATTTTGCTGAATTACATAGATAGGATCTTTAACTTATAAAGGTTGTTTCTCAGCCAGTTTTTTTGGTTTAAATGCCACTTTAATCCCAACCTTATTGAGAATTCTTTGTAATACTTCTGAGGTGCCTTCTTTGTATGGTAACACAGAAAAGGCTTTGAATTCTCTCTCAACCCTGCCACTATTATTACCATTAGTAGTAGAATTATTATTAATAACACTTGTATTACTACTACTGCTACTGCTAATATTTTTCTTTCGATTTCTTACGAATTTATTTATAAATTTAGGTGGGTAATTATTGAGATGCAAGGTATTCTTGATGTGTCTAATTTCTTGTAGATTTTCTGGTCTACTAGTAAGCTTTTCCGCCCTGTCGCTTAAGTATTTAACTAAGCCTACTTTAACTGAATTGGAGTGAGATGATTTGAAGTCTAAGTAGCAATTCGAATGGAAAGTTTCCTATAGACACTAGTCTTTAAATCCCCGTCTTGTTTTCGTTTAATCTTGCAATCCAACATTGCCAGCTCAGCATCACTTTCTAAGTCACAGGTAAATTGGATTGCATTTACTACTGAATTTATATGTACCAAGAACCTATTGATGTATTCCGATTTCAGTACTGTAAACGGTATCATCTACATATCGGAACCATATCTTTGGAATAGGACTAAATGTTTGAATCTGATCCTCAACAATAACCCTTTTACAGTGATTTTAACTAGGTGACCTGATACATAGACGTGTATTAGATTGTAGAATTGAATTATGCTTTTCTGACTGCATTAAAAAAAATTCATAACTATTATCTGGTTTCGCGGTAAATACTCATCAAACTTTAACAGCAGTATGTTAATGCATGGAATATTCTGCTGTGATGTATATCCTTCAAAAATGAACAGATATCCTAATATTCAATGATTTTCGTTCGTCTCACAGTCAACTTATAGGTGTTTCAGCCTTTCTTTACATTAAGAATAGATAGTGACCAGCAGTGGAATCCAGGATTCATGTTTTGTCCTACTTTGGACTCATCAGCTGGCTGTGCCTGCTTACCAGTGAATCATGATGTTTTCATTGGGGCTGGAGACCAGCACCTATCACCTCAAATGCTTGAGCATTATGAACTTATTGATATATATATATATATATATATATATATATATATATATATATATATATATATATATATCATTATTAGTAGTTAAATCGAGATACCTGTTTTTAATTCTCACTTGATTCTATATTCCATTGCTTTATCTTCTTTCACAGCATTTCTCATGTTACGTGTAGACAATCAACGACTTTTATTATTATCATCATCTCAACTCACACCACCTAGTCATTATGCTAATAAATCATCTTTTAATCTAAATGGTTCAGCACAAATCACACTAACTGGCTGTAAATTAATTTATAATTCATCTGTACTAATGCCTAATTATGAATATGATGTTACTTCAGCCTGTCCATATACAATATTATCAAGTGCTGAGATAAAAGATGATTCAATTTTATTGTTGCCTGAAGTACAAGTTGATATTAAATTGCCAGATAAGGTAGGTCATGTCAGAAAGAACAATCCACTTCACTTATTATCGTTTTGATCAATATTAGTGTAACTATTACTGTTATTGAGGGGCATATTTTCGTGGCTTGAGTAGCACCATGGTAACACCTCTAACTGAATGACTCACATTCCGATATATCAGTGAACAGTAATGATGTATAGTGGCTAGTTGTGGAATCCAGGATGGGCATTTCATCCCATTTGGGACTCTGGCAATATCAAGGCATCTGCACAGGAGCCCATATGCCAACAGAGACCGATCAATTCGGTCCAATCAACGACGGTATAATACAAGCAATAACACTAATCTGATAATTGTTGGTTCACGTTCGTTGATTGTTAAGTTTTTTTCTCTTCTACAAATTTTAGAAGTATAATGGTAGTAATAATTATAATCAATATGAGCAGAACCACTGTCTTACTGCATTCAACCTACCTTTTTCCTCACTTCAAAAAGTAAAAATTAGTGCACATTGCCAACATTTTATATGGGATCGGTTCCCGTAACATGGAGTGGACAAATGTAGCAAATCACCTTGTCAAAGTATGAAACAGAAATTATGGATGCAATTCTACCATTAGATTAAGTTTCAAGCTTTACTTTTGAGATAAACATTCAACTTTTCTTCTAGCGTTCCTGTTGGCTGGTTTACTAATACTTTTTGTATGAAATCAATTTAACATCCTTCAAAGTCACTTAGTTCAATAATCTTTGTCTAGTTCGAATTAGTTACTGATTATTGTGTAAATGACGGTAATAATATGTCTGAAAACAACTCTATGCTCATTTTGATGTTATAGTTTATAAATCTTGGTTGTATTGTGTCCTCTGAGCTGGGTTGTTTAATCGTGAAGCTTTCATCTTCTTTCTAGACGACATCATCAGCACTAACTTCAGTATGAAGTGAGCTGTCAATATCTATCTGTGAGTGATTTAGTAGCTTGCCCTAATGAACTGGTTTGTAATTGGTTTTTTCCATTGATTGTTGTATCATTGACAGTATAGATTTCCTGTTGGCAAATAGAGAATTTTGGTTTGATCACAGATAGGATAATGGCTTCCAGTTCCTGCATCACTACTTCTGCAATTAGTCCGGATATTGGTGAGCCCATAGGAGTTCCTTTCATCCGTTTGTATATCTTGCCGTCGAATTGGAGGTTTGTTGTCAGAGAAAGGTCGAGGGTTTCCATCAGACTTGAACATTTAAGTTTTGTGCATTCTGTAGGGCTTGTGTCTTCATTGAGCAGAAAGGGTATAGCTTCCTTGGTCGATTGCGGTCCGATGTTTGTGTATAGTGCTGTGACATCGAAAGATACCATAAATTCGTCGTTTTCTATGTTAATGCTTTTGATCTTTTCTAAGAATTCCGTTGGTGATTTAATGGAATGTCCGCATGATTGAATGAGGTGTCTCAGTTTTCTCGAAAGTTCTCTTGATATGTTGGAGTCACCGGAAGTGCAACAACTACACGGAGAAACAAAGAAAAATACTTGATGTCCATCCTAAAGAAGAACGGCTACCCACGAAACTTTATCAGAAGATGCCTACCCCTTACATCATCAACTACAAAGTCATCGACAGAAATCAATAAACACATCATCCTACCATACATAAAGAATATATAACAGAAATCACGACAAGATTGCTGAGGCTACTTGATGGAATTGGTGTGACTCACAAGCAAACACATTCTTTCCAAACACTATTATGCAGACCAAAGGATGAGACAACCAAAGAAGACAAACTGAATATCATTTACAAAATCAACTGCAATAACTGTAGTCAACACTACATTGAATAAAGTGGTCGCCCTCTTCGCCTTCGTCTACATGAACACCAATTGGCTACCAAACGTCACAACATCTCATCACTCATTTCAATACACGTGGATAACAACTTTGGACATGTATTCATGTTCGACAATGTAGAAATACTGGACAGAGGAAACACAGAGCATATCAAACAATTCATACAAGCTCGGCATTCAGGTCAGTCAGTCAGTCAGTCAGCAATCAACAGATGTATAGACATAGACCCAATCTACCAAACAATAAGAAAGATGATAAACGACAGAAAGGTCAGAGGTCAAGCAGAGGGACAGTCAACAGGAAATCTATACTGTCAATGACACAACAATCGAAGGAAACGACCAATCACAAACCACTTCGTCAGGGCAAGCTACTGAAGCATCCACAGAGAGATATTGACAACTCATTTCATACTGAAGTTAGTGCTAGTGATGTCGTCTAGAAAGACAATGAAAGTTCTACGATTAAGCAACTCAGCTCATAGAACACAATACAACCAAGACCATCCACATGAGCTACAAATGTTCTTCACTATAGTTTATGAATCTCTGTCGTTGATTGGGCTGACTTTGTCGGCCATTATTGACATATGGGCTGTTGTGCGGCTGCCTCGATGTTGGTGGTATTTTCGAATTTCTGTATTCATGATCGGATAGCGGTCAGGAGTGGAATCTGCGACGCACGTTTCGTTCTATTTGTGAACGATATCACTGACTGAGAGGCAGGTGGATGCAGTCGACCCGTCCTAAATAGGACGAAACGTAATTCCTGCATTTCAGGAATTGAAAACACCGGTATCATAGAAGGATCCGCGCACGACTCTGCCTGCCAATAATAGTCGATCGGTTCGGTGCAGTCAACGACTGAGATTCACAATGTATGACATGAAATTCTATACCATACCCCATCACCCAAGGAGTGACTATCGTGACGCATTTGCCCAATGGATAGTGGTTTGTTGTTCGAAGTGGTTGGTCCTTGGTTCGAGTTTTATTGGGAACAACTTCAGTTACTGGAGTCAGATATGTCCAGCTGAGGAGTCCCAAATAGAAGGAAACGCGCGTTTGTTTTAAGTTAAATGACAATAATAAGACACACCACTTTTGAAAATGTGCTAGGCTATAAGTCACAAACATTTTTCAAGGGGTACTAACCGGTTGCTGAAGTCAAAGTAAATCGGGCTGGATTTGAACCTGAGACACTGGTTGAAAGTCGAACCTGATGTTTAATAATTCGATTGACGTCAGTCTGTTAAGGAGATCTGTCTTACCGATCGAGGATTCCAGTTTTGCAGTCCGTATTTGCTTATGCTGTTCACTGTAACCCACATTGTATGTCTAGATCTGTTACCGAATTCCATTCGTGATATACGCGTCTGTTGTGTTTCTCTGCATGTATTTTTCACTAATGGTTTATTATACTGATAGATCTCAAGTATTTTCTGTCACTGGTGTTGTCTGACTTTTTTTTTGTTATTAAGAGCGGTGCACATTTCGACTTCCTAATAGAATTTCCATCTATTTCCATCACATTTTCTGCATATAAAACGAGCATGCATCCTTATTTTTCTGTTAAACGTATCATCTTAATGCTTTGTCTTTTGGAACTGAGGTGAAATCTTTGTATTGAACTCAAATATCAAGAAAATGACCTTCACCTGTGACGCTTTCGTAGAGAAAGTCTCCAAATTTACAATTATTACCAAAGCTGTAACTAACAGGAAATAGCACTACAATTAGATTGAAAGAACCATTCTAGAAAGAATACAATTATACATGGACTTCGCTTTTTTAACAAGTAAATAATTCAATTTAACTGAAGTCGTATACACGACCGATAACTGCTCTCTTAATTCGGTTATCGGACTTGCACATCACAATGATTCAATGAACTATGCCGATTGGAACAACTCGAACATAGAAATCCACTCAGTTGCTTTGTGCATATTCGTGCAGTAGGGGATAAGTTACACCTTTTGTGTATGAAGGCTAATGATACTACCTGGTTGCTCGAAATTCGGTAAATGGAGCGGTTTTGAAACCCGTAACTCACTGGTTGACAGTCAACTCCCTAAAGCAGCAATGAGCCTCAACAATCGCTCCCTTATATCCTACTCTACCATTCAAGTGTGCGGGATAATGCTACGACAAGAAGTAGTTACCGTCATAGTGTACGTGGCTACGTTGTGATGGGGTCCGAGGATGAAGTTGCACTGCTAAATGGGCGGAATGTGATAGCAGTGAGATGTTTCCCACCCATGAGGAGGAGTGAATAGGGGGGGGGTAAAAGTTAAAAATAGCACACTCTGCCCTTTGACCTTTCGGTGCTGGGTGTGTGGCTTTTATACCTAGATTCAACCCAACAAAAGTTGTATGTTAAGCTTCTGAAAAGGCTGTATGTGACCGGCTTCAAGAAGATGTCTTTTGGGGTTTGTGGTCACGCTGAGGTAATCCAGTTTCTCTTTCAGATACCTCAAGAAGAAGTAGTATTCTGTGGTATCGACATCCGGTAAGTACGAGCTTCCCTCACATCTCAGCAGTCTCTAACTGGCTGAAGTGTATACATCGGTGTTTCTCAGTTCGAAAATGAGGTTAGTGGTCGATTGTAAGGCAGATCAAAGTGTGTAGTCGATTTAAGGCAACAATGACTAATACAGGTCAGTGAAATAAAATTGATCGGGTACCAGACAAAGATGTTGAAAGCAGGACAATTTAGAGTGGCTCAACTTTCATGTCAGCAAAATAGACAGATAAAATCTTAAATGTCATTGCATTACATTATGAATTTTGGAAATTCTTTTTTCGTTTTATAATCTGTAGTCTATTGAAATTTCTCCAGTTGGATCTGGTGAATTTGTCTGGTCACTAGGATTTCATTTATGCTGCCGCAGCATATTAATATCATGGAGACGATTCACTAAGAAATTCCTTTCAGGTTTTAACCATGTAAGTTTATTTGAAGTGTTTTTTTTGTATAGTGAGTGGTATTTCAACTTATTATTCGACTGACGATCAACATAAGTGACCTTTTATGTAATTATGAAATCGTAAAATGTTAGCGCACACTTTACTAAAAACTGAAGATAAATCTATTCAACAACTTCGTAAGAAACTCAATTTTCTTTTTAATGTCCTCTGCCAAAATAGTTTAACAACAGTTTTCGTAATAATACGTCAGTTATTGATCAGGTAATTTCTTCCTTCTCTGTGCATCAAAAATTGTACACGTTCCTCTCGAAACACACCGCCCATGTTAGTTATGATAAACAGCTAGATTGGATAGCTTCATACACACACATTTTCCTGTATAAAATTGATCAGACAGTGTGTTTACGTTACTCAAAGTCGTTATTCTCCTGTAACGTGGATACTGTAATAGATATCCAAAGAATCTAACATATTACCATTCTTTCTGTTCTGTTGATCTAACCGCTTCGACAGATGCATATAAATTTGTATGTACAATAACTGATAATCTATATAAGAAGCGTTTACTTTATTCAACTTTGAATTCCACTAATTAATTCATGGTGAACAATTCAGTCTCAGGATAGATTCGGACCATGATGGTGTTCAAAAGTAATAACGTATTATTCGAGTCATAGTCAGTTACATGTGGGTGGAGCTGTAGCTCATTGGTTTAGGGAAATGACTTCCAACCGGCGGATCTCGAGTTCAAACACCTATCCACCTACCTAGGTTCAGGCAACCAGGTGGTATCATCAGCTCTCTAACACTAGGTATCGGTCATTGTCTATCGCATGAATGTGCACAAGGTAGCTGAGTAGATTTCAATTCAATGTATGTATGATTTTCTGGTTGAAGTCAAAGCTGATTTGATCTTACTCTGTATACAAAGATCAGTGTTGATGTGGTGCTATGAGAGTGCTGCTTCCGAATTTTATAACGCTTAGTTTTCAATGACATATGCCATAGTACATCAAAAATGCAGATTTTAATCATACTAAACTATTAAATCAATGTCCCTATGTATATACCCCATATTGTGTTATATATCTTTACAAATGAGTTTTATTAGTATGGTTGTCATTTTCTTCTTGTTCTCATGAAATCCTAAAGGATTGTAAGAAATCTTACATTCCCTTTGTTGTTTGAAGCCGAATTTACCAGGTCTAGTGCAACATATTTTATTGGTCTGAGAGGTTTCGTCTGATTGTATAGGTTTTATCACCAAAATAGTACTGGTCGAATTTGCTCATACTTTAGGTTATTCTATTTATTAGTTGCCTTCAAAAACTTGTCATGTGTATTTCCTTTCAAAAATGAATGCCTATTTTTTAAAAGTTTTAATTTTTTTTTTTTTTTCCCATTTTTCCTTGACTTTTCGTGCAACAGTTATTCACATCATATACTCTATCCAAGTGTTATTGTCAACAAAGTGAATCTTTCAAATTATTACCTTCACCTCCGTTTACATCATCGTTAACCACATCCACTTCTGCTGTAATACCCGATTTATTTAAAAATAGTTCAACACGTTTTCCTATCAACAATAATACCAAAAATGATAATACTGTTTGGAAATTTAGCCTGAAAACAAATGATACCAATTTTCAGTTATATTTTAAACTATTGTCTAAAGAACATTTTATTGTGTTATGTATTGATAAATTATCCTTCTATTATTATATTACAAAACCAACGATTAATCATAATAGTGAAATGATTGTAATGGATAATATCGGGTCTATTGTTGGTAGCCGATTGAAATTGAATTGTGAAAATGTGGTATTCAAGTGCGAAGATCAAACAATTGCTGTGTTTCAGGTAAAAAAAATTCACTTCATTTCTGTTGAAGACTTTTGAATTAACGATTTCTGTTATAAAAAAAAGGTGGTTTTAAGATTGTGTAAGATTCTTATTTGGTTGCAAAACGAGAGAGTAGTTGAACTCCAAAATTTCATCATGGGCGTTTTCGAACTTTAATGTACTCAGTCTGTAATAATAATAATAATAATAATAATAATAATAATAATAATAATAACGATAATAATAATAATAGTAGCTTTATTTCAAACAGTATGGAATTCTCGGCATGTAATATTTCAACATCATTCCCAGAATAGTATTCTCAGACAACATGAATGATGTTAATAATAACAGTAATAAAGGTAATAATGTGAAACAGCTAGCTGATGTTGGCTGTGTGCTTGATCTAGAATGGAGAATAAACAGAAAAGCGAACGTAAGTCTGGTGGTAGCAATTCATTCTGCTAAGAACAAGAATTTGCAATTCGAGCCGTGTCGAAAGAATAAAAATATGATGTTTTTTACATAATGAAAAGTGTTTTGTTATGAGTATCTCCTGAAGCTTTCTCGTTTGGCTTTCAATCATCTGTTGATATTTCCGAGTCTTATAATGAGGATCAGTTGTACCATGTGTCTTCCACTCCTTTCCATTAATTTCCAGCCCATTGGACAGTCGATAGGTGGTTCATATCTGACACTGTTTGATAGAAAATGCTGGCGTAGACACTGGTGTAGAAAGTACAGTTGTTATCTTGTAGAGGCTTACCTCTTGGCGGAGTTTTTCTATTTCTGAACAATAGGAAACGCTTGACTCTCTTAGAGTTCTGAGATGATAGAGAATATTCGCAGTTCACTAGGATAATTTTGATGGTGTTGTGTTCTCTGTGCTGGATGGTTTAATCGGATATCGGGCAGAATGGTTTCCCTCTTCGCATCCGTCTACATGAACACCTAACTAGCATTGAAGCCTCATGACGCGTATCTTCCCTCATACAGACAACTATAGACATCAATTTGACTGGGGAAATATCATGGATAGAGGAAATGCAAAGAATGCCAGAGAATTTTTAGAAACTTGGTATTCAGGTCAGTCAGCAGTCAGCAGATGTATAGACATAGACCCAATCTATCAACCTATGAGAAACAACAAGAAAGTCAAATTTCAGGTCATCAGGACAACTAGTCAAAATAAATATGAAGACAATGACAAGACCTTGGCAGAAACAACCTATCACACACAAAGCCATCAGGATAAGCTAATAAATAAATTGCGGAGAAAACCTTATACCTCACTTCTTCCTGAAGTTTGTGTTGATGTTGTCTGGAATGACAATGAATGCTCCACGATTAAAAAAATTAGCCTAGAGAACCAACATCATGAAAAGAGATGATCTATTAGGAATCAGCTATAGAGTCAAGAAAATGATCTGAAATAAGTCAGTCCTTATTATACTGAGGGTAAAATTGACTTCGATCAGTAAATTATCTGTTTGTCGTTGTCAACTTCATTCGTACCGTTATTTTAGTGACTAGTTGTTTTGTAATACTTCAAATAGTCTAACTAACTATTAACTTTTTATACCCTACAGAAGATTAGAATAAATAATGACTGATTACGAAACCGAGTATTACAGTTTTGAGGAGTTCAGTTCGGAACTGCAGAAAAGTTTATTAGTCAACTATTATTTTTAGAGATTTGAAGTGTATTTTATATGCCTTATAGATTGGTATACTTCTGTTTGAAATGTTTTGATTCCACTATGCAGTTTTAGCATCTCTGACTGAAGCGTTGGGTTGCATGGGCTCGAATCTTACAGGGGATATCAATTCCCTTGAGGTTGCAGGTACGCATTGGTGACGAGTGCTGACATGCACAAACCTTGGTTGACCAGTGCTTGTTGCCGATAGCCTTCAATCAACTAGTACAGTCTTACTATGTTTATATATTTCTTATTAGGTCTTCCGTAAATTGCATATAATTATAACTTTTTAGCTACTGCTATCCTACGGTACAACTGAATTTATCAAACATCGAACGTGTATTTTTCCTTCATACATTGTTTCATCCTCTCGTTTATTTGTTTTTGCATCCATTATTTATCATTTGAATTGTTCTCGCGAATGTTTTGTTTCGTTCTCAAGTGGATGGGATCTGTTGACTGAAATGCTTATCTTATCTTCCAGTAGATTTAGTGTTTTAGGAATTATGAGGTATGAATCCACTGCAAACACATCTTTAACTTCATTTTATGACTTTCTGAAATAATTTCCGTAGCAAATAAAATCAGTTTAAAAGATTCTTTTTACTTGCTTGAAAATGATACAATACATCAGAGTGAAAACATTCCTCTCCTGTTATCATTATTGTCCGTGTAGATCCACCTTGTTGTTACTCATATTTTCAACATCATCTAAGCCTTTTTTTTTTCATGTTTTGAACTCGTATATCAGTTAGCTGTATTTCAGCAATTACTTTGATCTCACCTTCCTCTTTTTTCGCGTACCTTAAATTCATCTGTCACTAATCATCGTTTAATTGGTATCAGCGATTTTTTTACCTTTGACTTAATATATTTTAGTTGGTTTTTCTATATAATTTGACTAAGGGGTATGTCATATATGCTTCAGTTTTGCAACTTCACTTATGCTTTTATGTGAGGTTAGTTGAACCGTTGTTGTGATGGTATCATAGTTACAACTTGACGTAGTCTGCTGTGCCGGTTTAGATTTAATAACCGATTTGGACAAATCATCTTTGCATTAAATGTCTCATTCTTATTCATAGACTCCACAATTATTCAATAATAATAATGAATGATTAGTGATAATTATAATCGCTTTATTCCAAACAATATGTTTGATATAGTGCAGAATTCTTAGCATTTAATATTCCCACAAACTCATTCCCTGTACAATATTTTTAAACGAAATAATTATTGTACGTTAACTTCTGGTCTAAATTAGTGTGTGAATAGAAAATAGAGCGAAATTTTGATAGTGTAGTTTATTCAGCCAGTACAAAACTCTTTAATCCATATAGGTCTTCTAGGAATAGCAATGTACTGCACTTTCGTGTATTTATAAATCCATTCTTTCCCCCGCAACATTTTCCCTCTTGTTTTGTTGTTAGTTTGAAAACATTTTAAAAAGTCATGAGTACATGAGACGCTTAAAATCTCGTTGGTCAAGAGCTTGAACCCCACTTCGTCTACCGACGTGTAGTCATTTGGGTAGTATCATTAGGTTGCTGTTCATCACGGATTGACATCGGTTAGAGAACCATTGAAATCTGGGAGCACTGGATAGCTGTTTCGTCCTTGTACGGACTCATCAACAGTGTGCACTCATAACTCTACCAGGGGTTAGGATCTGGCCTTTCATATTCTGTTGTCAGCACGTACCATTGAGCCATTGGTTTGGAATTCAGTGGTTCACATTCCTACTTCTGTCAGTTCACGATATAGCATGACTTTCATCCAATGAGGTTGTTGAATGCCGTCTTATGCCCGACTTGGTTTGCTCCACCAGTCACGACTTCCCACTAGAACTTTAGGAATTTCATCTCGAGGCGAGTCACCAATGAGCAGTATATTAATTCAAATTTAGGATTTATGGGTATTGATTTATTGATTTCAGGTTAGTATTTGTCATCATCATCAGTATCACTAACCCTGACATAATGAATATGGTAGACTGCTTAGTGCATGAAGCGCACATATTTCCTGAGTTACATACCACTTTCATCTAAACATGGTGCATCGTCTCATTTTCTCTGTGTTACATAGGAAAAAAGTAGGGTCAAGCGCTATCTCACTTTTGACAGTGTGCATTAGTCATCTTACTTATGATGCCAGAGTTCCCTTCATCTCCAAAGTTATGTAACATTTAGAGGTAGTATTCATTAAAGAATGACATCATTTGGAGAACCCGTTGGAAATCTAGAAGAACTGGATAGTTCTTTCACCCTCGTGTTGGGCTCCTCAGCAGTATACACCCAGGGATCGAACCCAAGACCTTCAGGTTTCACGGTGAACGCGTCAACATTCAGCCACTGGGTCGGTCAGTGACTCACAGTTTTCAATTTCTGTCAATGCACGAAGTAGTGCCATTTTTAACATATGTCTGTCCGTGATGAATACTACCTCTAAACGGAAATCCCCATTCATCTCAAAAATATTTCATTGTGTTAAATTGTTTGCTTAAGTTTCTATTAGTAAAACTACAGAATCAATTTCTATATCTTTTTTCTCTTCATATCCTCGAAGAATTTAAAAGTTTGTCAAAGACCGGAAAATATTCAACATCGTATTGAACATTTAAAAATGGGTTTAATGAATCGAGAAAATTCTTCTTGGTAAGTTTAACTGTGTTTACTTGAAACAGCAATTTATTGGTGCTGTTGAATCTACATAACGGAATCCGTTAACCTCTGTTAGTGTATAAGCTTCTTGTACACATACCTCGATTTTGTTTCGGATCATTGAATGGTGGTTAGCAGTGCAATCCAGAATGGATTCATGATTTCAACAGGGACTCATCATTTGGGTATATCTTAATCTCAATGTGTTGTTCCTACCAAAACTTATAATCCGTTTTTATCATTTTCAACACTCCAGTTATATCAGATAGGCTATTTACTGAGTTTTTAGCGATCATCTTGTCTTTAAGAAACTTTAAACGAAGTAGTTGTATGAGACTGGCTGTTTAAAGAGCCCGAAAATATATAGCTTTTGTCGGTGGTATAGGACCTAGTTAGAAAATATCGATCACAGGTCAATTTGTGACCTATGAGATAAAGAATAATTATGTTTCAGTGTGCCACTTTATTTCTACCTATCACGATCTTATCATCGATAGTTGTTTGTTTGTTGCAAAATGACACTGAAAGCACTTATTTGATATACACAATAAGCCATTAAGATACAGCTATTCGTGTTAGGGACTGAAGTTATACTTCTTTGATTAGAATAAAAAGCATTCATTATTTAGTAGTTTAGTATTTGAAGTATTGAAAAATAGACAGAATCAACATGGGGCCGTACATTACTGGGTAGTGGTGCAAGTCACCACACCTTATCGGCGCATCAAATGAGAATGCAGTAAGATGAAATATAAAGAAATAAAGAAGAATCAGTCAGAACTAGCAGAAAATTGTCATAAGATAGGAAAAAGGAATGAGAAACCACTAAATTTCAGGATGCTGATTAGGATAAAGATAATGTATAGGTATATCTGCGCCGATGACATTGATTCTAAGCCATATCACCGAGAGTCTTTAACCACTAATTTCTCTTATCATATGGACCTCAACCGAAAAGTTAACATTCTCCTTCTTGTCTAAGACTAGTAGTCAAAGAGTTCATAGACTGATGCCATATTTTAGTCTAGCCGACGGTTGTTTACTAATTTTGTTAGTTCTCATCGTAAACCTGTAATATTCGAATCTTGATATCTATTGCATCGCTGATACTACATCTACTTGTAAAATGTTGAAGTAATTCATTCATTGGTATTGAATGTTTGCTCAGTTACCGATTAGAATCGTTATGGATACATAGTTCACTTCTAGATGGAGGGGAACTAATTATTGTTATATGAACACTAATTTTTTCTTTGATACTGAAGGTGTTACAAGTCTGTAGTCGACTGAATTTTTTTCCTCATTAGGTTTGGGTTTTTTTAACGTTAGAAGATTGCTGAGATCACTCAGATGATCTGAAGACAGATGTAACATACATCTCTGTTACCATTACTCTTTATTAGTAGGTTCCATGTTACTTATTTTCTGTATGAAGCAGAATACTCATTAATTGAAATTTGGTCATCATACTCGGATGAGTGTAAAATGATTTATCTTTATTGTGTAATGCTCAATTCATTACTATGTGAACGAATCAAAATTAAATTTCAAGCAATTTAACTTATAGTTTGTTCTTTTCTCATTTTTTATGAACAAGGGAATTTTACATGGATTTACTTTATGTCATATTTCCATACCGATATAAATTTCGTGATATCTATCAAGAGGTAAGAGTTGGTGAGATGAACAATTTGTTGATACTGTTATCATAGGATTTCTTTAATGGAAATTATTGCTAATTATTAGTGTTAGCTTTTTCTACTACTCCATTGTTGTTAAGATTTATATGCCAATGAAGTTCATGTGTTTTGGTTGTATTATGTTCTCTGAATTGGGTTGTTTAATCGTGTGAGCTTTCATCGTCTTTTTCGACATCTTCAGCACTAACTTTAGTATGAAGTTACTGAAGTTAATGCTAAGATGTTGAGAAAGACGATGAAAGCTCTACGACTAAACAACCCAACTCACAGAACGCAATACAACCAAGACCATCCACCTGAGCAACAAATATTCCCCACCATTTCGAAGTTCATGTGTCTTTCTTGTTATGGTAAGTTTATTTGTAATCTTATGAAAATTTATATTCCTTCGATGATTCAAATCTACATTACTCTGTGGTGAAGTTTTCATGAACATATAAAACCTTTACTTCAATAGTTAAGTACTTGTTTTGATTGGTCAACTGTAGGATAAAATTGTCCAGTAAGGTTTTTCTTGACTACGCAGTAGGATAAAACAAAACATTGAAATCCAAAAACTTTCACCTTAACTGCTGATGACTTGAAATCTTGATTTCCATTTAGGCTGCTTCTTACAAATCTGAACTATGTACAACTCGGTCATCAGAAAATGATTGATATAGTTTTTAAAATCCTAACTGTAAACTAAAGTATACCAGCCAGATGTTTAATATAGCTATTTAACTATGTAACACGATAGTTTATTCAACTGTTAACTTATCTCTCAGAAAAAGTATCATTAGGTAATTATCCAAATTTTTATATCTTACTTCAACACATCAAGATTACTAGGCAAAAAGTTGACTGGTGGAGGAATACGAAAATAAAATTTTATCAGATGTTGTAGAAAGTTACAAGGAAAAAAAAGAGAAAGTGAAATAAACAACCAAATATGATGTGATGACTAGGTGGAAGTCAGTGTGTGAGTGCGTCTGCACTATTTATGATCTATTCCAAAGCGATTCTGTCATACTTATGAGGAAAAAGCACAAATTTATCACGAGACTAGTTCCTGTCGCAGTCCCGACCTCTAAAGAATTTCTATACCATAGTATATTTCGATTATTTTATCAATAAACATTTCAAGAGGATGCATCACTTTTTTTAGTTATCATCTGTGCTATTATTAGTATTATTATTTATCCCTTGGGTTCCTAATGGGACATAGGGCTTCAGTAGCACGTCTCAATTCCACTCTATTCTCTGCAATCTTTTGAACCTGCCGCCGTGACTGCCCACAAGATATCATTTCTTCTTCGCACGATCTCCTCCATATCACCATCGCCTCTGACTCCCAACTCGTTGTTTCACATCTGGGTTCCACTTGAGGACCTGCTGCGTGATGTCCCTAAATGGTCTTCTCAGTGTATGCCCAATCCATCTGCACTTCTTTATGTGTATTTCTTGAGCGATAGGTTCTTGGTTTGTTCGTTACCAGCCAGCCAGAGTTCCTTGTTGCTTATTCTTATCATTTGGCCATCTGATCTTTAGTAACGAGTGAGCGTAGGCAGTTGTTGATGAATGTCTGTAATTTTGTTGGAAATCCCTTTCGTAACGCGCCAAGTCTCTGAACCATATAGAAGCACTGACTTGACTTTGGTGTTGAAAATTCGGATCTTGTTCCACATGCTGAGTGCAGATCTTCACACTTGTTTCAGGCTAATGAACGCCTGTCTCCCTTTTCCGATCTAGTTTTGATATCCTCATCTGTGCTGCCTGTAGTTGAAACAGTGCTGCCTAAGTTGGTGTAGGTGAAGGAGACCACTTCCTTTAAGTTTCTCCCATTCATAGTGATTGGAGCTTGTTGTTGTTGTTGGTGGTATTGGTTGGGTATCTTCATCCCCTCTGTCTTCTCTACGTTCAGTTGAAGTCCCGTCTTCGCTGACCCGCCTCTTCTGTCAACTTGTTGGATTTTGCCTGCAGATCTTCGAGTTTGTGCGACATCAGACACAAGTCATCGGCGAAATCCAAATTTCTCGGATCTTTTCCTCGGTCCAGCGTATCCCCCTCTTCTCGCTCCCCACTGTTTGCTGCATGATCCAGTCCAGTTGACCACAATCAGAATATCATGGGTGATAGTAGGCAGCCTTGTTTCACTTCTACTCCTGTCTTCACTTCTAAGGCATCACTGAGCTTCCCATTGTGAATTACTTGACACATGGCGTCTTCATATAGCTGCTGTTGAATGAGGCTGATAAGGGTTTGTGGTGTTCCGTAGTATTGAAGCAGTTTTCAAATTACCTCTCGGTCGACGCTGTCAAAGGCCTTCTCAAAGTCGATGAAGTTGAGGTAGAGTTGAGTTGACTGCCATTCTATACTCTGTTCTATGATGATGCGTAGTGTAGCGTTGCAATGTGGTCCTCACATGATTTGTACTTCCTGAATCCGGCCAGCCAGCCAGCCTGTTCCGGTCGTAGTTTTCAATCCAGTGCATCCTTTAGTCTCTCGAGAATGATGCGGCATAATATTTTGCTTGGGGTGGACAGGAGCGTGATTCCGCGCCAGTTCTTGCAAAGACATCATCTGTGCTCTACCTAAGAGAAATTGTTGAAAATCTTAGAATTTAATTGATATGTTTTTGTACGGTATATTGCATATAGTAAATGAAATGTTTTCACTAAACGGTCTAAATATTATTGGTTCGGCTACCATAATTGTATTTGATGGTTAGGCGGGGGAAAAATAAATTATTCACCCTTAAACAACAGTAATTGTTCTAATGGTGCTGATTTCCCTTACTTCTGTTGATCTCCGAATCTTTTGAAATTGACCCATTACTCTCTTGGGTAGCATAGGCTGAAAAAGCAAATATTACCGTCTAAATTTATCCTCTGTCTGTCCAATAATAGTTTATTCAAAGTTGATATTCATCATGGACTGACATCAATTAGAGAATCACTGAAATCTGGAAGCACTAGATAGCCGTTTCGTTCTAGTATGGTACTCTCCATGACCTCGCTAAGGATGGAACTGAGGATCTTCAGTTTCCGTGGCCAGCACGTTACTATTGACCCATTGGGTTAAAATCCAGTGGTTTGTAATTTTCTACTCCTATCAGCTCGGGAGATAGTTTAGCCTTCATCTAATGCCATCATTGAATAACTGTCCCAATGTACGATTTGGTTTGACCCACCAGTCATGATTGCTTATTAGAACTCTAGGAATCTCATCTACAAGCAAGTCACTATTGGTTCACTGGTCAAAATGACGGGTGTATGTGTATTCTACTGTGGTTCAGTAATTTGAGAAAAATGACTCCTTTGAATGATTTTTTTTATTATGGACCATTGTTATCATTTTTATCTGTTCGGTGTCTATAGATCTCGGCGTAACTAACACTGTTCGCTTCTTATTGTAACTATTGTGCCTACAAATTTACAAAGCTCAGTATCATTTTAATATATCACATCTTTGTAAGTGTAATGCTTTACGATAACGTTGGCAAAATGCTCTAGCTTCCAAGTAACAGTTGGGAAAATACGTATAAGTGTCTGATATGCTTTTGAGGCCTGTTAAATATAAAACAAAGGTAGGAGACTGATTTGTATGCTGAGATCAAATTTAAGTGTAGACAATGAGGTGGCGAAGTATTTTAAGTATGTCAGTTATTTATGGTGTTGCAACAAAACTGTATCCAGTTGACAATAATATCTTGTTAACTGTTCATTGTTCATTTAGCTTTTGAGGTCTACTTTTGGATATTTCGTCATTTACCTAAGTGACTTCATCAGTATTTACTTCTTATAAAGTAAACAATTATCGTTGCCATCTTGAGCCACAAATCTCCTCAGTTAAGATATCAGTAAGTTCTTGTAATAGAGATAACTACTTATGAAAGTCCATCTAACATTTGTTAGCCTAAATCGTTTGTTTACACTGAGATTATATAAATGTAATACATTATGGAATACGGATGGATATCAGTAGGAAAGATGCCTGTTTTTTATGCCCCATCTCATAAATCTTAAGTTACTGCTTATTATCATCTTATTTATTGTTAGAATATATAACTTTTATCACAGTCAGTTTCTTTCTCTTTATATCCTAGGTAACATCTATCAGAAAATTTCTACTTCAATTACACTTTGGTGATATCATATACCCTGAACCAAATGTATTGTCTAATCCAATAAAAACTTCTATCTGTACACCGATTGATTTGGATGTGATATTGAACCAATTTTCTATTGGTTCACCTTCTAATTCACCATCACTATCACCATTATCACCGCCTATACTTAAGTTAACATCTTCAACTACAAACAGAACACAAAACACTTCATTAACATCAAGTTTATTATCAGACTCTGAAACATCCTCACCAAAATTATCATCTCTTAAACAAGATCATATTCTTCACATCAAAGTATGTCTAACTGTTACTAAATTATTTTTTGTTTGAAAAAGCAGGACAGAAACGTCTTTCTCTTTATTTTATTACTTCGTTTCTAGTGAAAAAGTTTATTGAAACCTCATTGGTTAATGTACTTTTACATGACTACTTAAGACGTTCTCATTGAGAACATCGCTTAGGATGTGGCAGAGTGAGGACTACAACGCTGTTTGTCAACTTAATGTAACTTTATCGCGGCCATCAATTATTTTGGCCTATGAAACCCTTCAATGCGTTCCTTTTTTTGTTCCAAAAATTAGATTTGATCAACACGAACTGCGAATACTTGACTCCTTTAATTCTGGTTGTTTTTATTTCTGTCTTATTACCCACGTTCTGTTGATGTAACTGATAGTCATTGGCACGTGTTCTTAGAAAGTAAAGTTTGTTACTCATGGGGTGAATATAACCTCTCAACAACGTATTTACTTGCCTCGGAATGTTCAGTGTATAATACACTGGCATATCCAAGACTTTATGTTATGATACTATTACTTGTAATTCTCCGACCGTTAGCTGCTTTCTTGGTTTGGTTGTCGAACTTGTTATCACAATGATTCAAGAAGCTTTGTTCATCGGAATAATTGCTCCTTTAAGTTTTCTCATGCCACTCAATCCTGTTGGATAAAAGTAGGGCAAAATACAGTTACTGTTAAAGTGTAAATAGTTACGTTATTGTTAGGTCCAAGGGCGAAGTTGTAGTGTTGGCTGGACGGAGTGTATAAGCAGCAAGATGTTTCCCATTAGTCAGGAGCAGTTCATACTGATGCTTCCTCTCCTCTCTGTTGGTCATCCAGTGCCGGTCGTGTGGCTTTTTTTTTAGCTAGATCCAACATAGTTACATCTCAAACTTCCGAAGAGGCCATGTAGGAATGATCTCATGCAGATGTTCTTTGCGCTCTTTGGTCACACTGGAACTATCCAGCTTTTATTTTAGATACCTCAAGAAGAAGTAACTTTCTATAGTGTAGGCAGTCAGGAAATGGCAACCACCCTCGCATCCCTATCAGCACCCAAGTTCCTTTAGATCACTAGCAACCTTCAAATCTTTCTTCACATCACTCTGTCAATATTTATGTGTCATTTTCAGTTTCTTTCACCTCTGGTACTTGAATAGCAATTCAAGTTTGGTGAAATCGCATTCCAAAATACACATCAAAGCTTTCAGTGTTTGCATCCTCTCTGAAATCGAACAGCATGTTTCATCAGATAGAACCCTGACAAATGGAGCTAGTGGCGTATTCTGCGTCTGTAAGACACAAATACATAACTCTGGTGTGTTTATTCGCTTTACCTCTCTCGGCCGACATAGTGAATCTGCGAATTTCGTCCTTCAAGGTTGTGTTGATTTGTTGATTAGTTCTCACAGTTTTGCAGGTGTAGATATTACGTTTAGTCTTAAGGCAAAGTGCTCACTGCTCTACGAGAATCTCAGTGGATGGTCGCCTTTGGGTTGTTTGACTAGAATGTTAGACTGAAAACTTAAAAGAATAGTGAAACTCACCGTTGACGCATACAAAATAGCAATTATTAGTCAATTAGATAAGAATAACTCATGTACAACTAGCCAGTACTGTTCTGAAGCAATTAATGTAAAAATACCTCTCCAGTTGGAGCAAATCAGTCAATCAGATCAAGACAACATTACGGTAAAAAAAGTATCAGCAAATAAGAATAAGTTGACCCTCATTAATTTAACCAAACAGAAATGTCACATCAATCACACTGAAGTGATCTCAATGTATTGCAGGGATTTTTCTTATCCCAGAAGAATCCTTGGTGGATGTAGAATACGCAGATGACATAGTCATATTGGGTGAAGATGCTGATAAAATGGGGAGTATTCTGGACACCTTGAGTGACAATCTGAGAACGTTTGAGATTCGTTTTCCGCTACCCAAATGCAAATTGTTTTCCCATGACTGGTCTTCTGCGGTGTCCCGACTAACAGTATGGAGTGAAGTGATTTAGTGCTTTGAACACTTCACTTATCTGGGAAGTCGGTTCAACCCTGTTGGCTCAGTGGCCGACGAAATCCCTGAATGAATACAAAAGGATTGATTGGCTTTGATCAACTCACGCCATTTGAGGCTCCGCCGTGATATCTGATTGCTGATTGAAGGGCGAGTTTACTGTGCTGCAGTTTACTCTGTTCTACTGTGTCTTTGAAACATGGCTATTGAAGGTAGAGGACATGATATGGCTTCTAGTGTTTGACTACCGTTACCTTCGTAACAGGTTGTGTATCGTGGTGTCATCACATGATAAACTCAGAAATCAAGGGTAGAGTTTTAAGGAGGAGAAGAAAGTCAGTTGATGCTGTTGTGAACCTTTATCGACTGAGATAGCTGGAACATGTGTTATACATGCTTAGTCACCGTCTGCTTCGTCACACAATGTTGGGTGAAGTAGGTTCAGGTTGGAAAAAGCCTCTGGGCGGCCAGACTAAAACATGGCATCATTGCATGAAGTCCTTCACCGTTGGTGTGAACCATGTAGGGCAATGCAGACTACCCGGCTTAGGTCTGCGTGACAACAGAAACCAGGGATTAGTGACTCTTGGTGATATGGCTGAAAATCGATGTCAGTAGCGAAGATGTATCTGTGCATTATTTTAATCTCGACCACTATGCTGAATCCAACGTTTTCTCATTCCTCCCTCCTCTCTTTTACTACTTTCTACTTCTTTTGACCGATTCCCCTTTCTGTCTTCATCTCCTATTTTAATGCCTTGTTACTTGTTGTGGTTGATGTGAGATGTGGCAACTTGGACCATTACACAGTAATTCCTAGTCATATGTTGATTTTGATGATGATGACGTGCTGCGAGCAATCACACGTTTGCATACTGTTCTGAGAAAACTAGAGGCTGAAAGTTAACCAGTCAAGTTTAGTATATACCTATGTACTCACCAGACAACCAGTGAAATTATAATCAGGTAAAGGTGTTATTTTTAATTATCCATCCAAATCCATTTACTTTACTTTTTTGTTATGCTGTGATGCACTGATGACAATATCTGACGTGGCTCAGAGTCTTAGGCAGAAGAGTTGTGTCATTTCATGAGGTTGTAAGCCTTCATTAAATAAGGTCCCCAAGATATGTGTTACGCCGGCGTAATCATCGTCTGCTTCGTCTAACTATGTTGGCTGAAGTAGGTTCAGGTTGGAAAAGGGTTACAGACGATCAGACTGAAGCGTGGCTTACATGTTATATCTTTGATTGGCGGTCTGAGCTGTGTGGGAAAATTGAGACTTCATGGTTGCAGTCTGTGTGGGAACCAAAATCAGTGGTCGGAGACTAGGTAATATAATTTATCTCGGTGTCGTTGACTCCGGTGTATCCACCTATTATCTTCATCAATCTCGCTACTGCATTATCACATTCTCTTCTCTTCGTATTTCTGCACAGTTTTCAGTTGTATTCTCTTTCCTCACTTCTGTATCTTTTACCTTGATGTGTTGAGGTGAGATTTTCAGACATTAGGGTAAGAAATGAAATGTATGAGTAACTTAAATCTGTCTAAATTTCAATGTCAGATGAAAGCTTAGATCAACTACTCACGAGAAGTTTTATAGATGGTAAGGAATAATTGGTTCTAAATAATTTATGCGTCACAGAAATGCTATCAAAGGATTATGGATCCAACAGAGGTGAGTGGATGAGCAGCTGACATTCACCATATCGAATATGTTAATGAGGCGTGACATTCACAACAAGTACTGTAGTGAAATGTATTATTTGAAACAGACATCTCCATTCTTCGGTAAAATTAAATACCGTCCTGGTATCTGATATTAAAATATTGCTTACGCTTGGATCCTCCTATGTGGTTGTAGTAATCGTAAGCCTAGTTCACACGTTTCTATGAGGTAATCGACGTTTGCCTGTGTTAAGAAGCCCATGAAGTATTCTGATGACAGGCTGTCACATCTAGCTCTACAGGAGAGCCATGACTGTCCTGTTAGCTCGGTGGTAACGTCAGTGACTACAGTACTGGGCAACGTGGGTTCGGGTCTCGGGTGAGACATCAGTTCTGTTAAGGTTGCAGATGCGCCTTGCTGACGAGTGTCAACAAGCATGAAACCTAGGTCCAGGGCTTCCTGTCAATCGCCTCCGTCCAACTAACATTTCACACTATTGGTATCACATCAATTTGTTTTGCTGTATGTCATCAATTGGTCACATTTCATTTCCTTAAGCCTAGTAGATTTTCACGAAATTTTTTGCTTTGGAAGTTGTAATAGCTGTCGAAGTTGTGGTGTTACGGATTCATAAAATTTATGCGAATGCGTAGGCCCGCCAAACACTGTACACGTGTTTTACAATTGATTCTGTTTATCTTTATGGACAAAGTGAGAAACAAGTTCTCTGGATCAAAGCGAACACTATTTCATGTACTGAAACACCCCCTGCATGTTAATCCATGTGATTTCAGTAATATCTTAGCTGTTCGTTAAAGGTTGTTCTACACTTGCAAAGATTCAGCTCATCAAAGTACGCTTAAGCAATGAATATAGTTTTCTGACTTTTCTTCCTTTGACTTAGACAACCTAACAGTATCTATCATAAGCGCTTACACAATATATTTGGTTTATAGCTGTGCTGCCTACACTCGATATTGAAGATCAGATGACCAGAAAGAATAAGCAACAAGGAGCTCTGGCCTGGCAACGAGCCAACCAAGAAACCACCACCCAAGAAATATGCAGAAGAAAGTGGAGATGGATTGGACTGGACATAGACTGAGAGGACCGTTTGGGGACATCACGTGCCATGCCAGACCAGGTCGTCGAGTAGAACCCAAATGGGGAACGACGAGTTAAGCGTCCGATTTTATTACAATACAGTTTAAGCTGGATTTATTTGTTATCTTCTTCAGTGAAAAGTATTATCATTTGCTCTCTATATCACATTGTTTTTATTCTTTTTTTAGCGATTCATTATTGAAATTAAAGATGATCCATTCGAGTGCAAATTGAACGATATTCATACCGTAAGATGTATTATTTTGTTATTCACCGATTTCTTTCAGTTTGTTACATATAAGAGTTGTAATAACTTTAAAGATTTCATTCAAGTTTCAGGTATGCAAAGTGTTATAAACTCCTAGTTTTGCATCGCTTTTACTTGCTGTTTTGCTCATGACCTTAAAATAACCCACATAACTGTTTTCATACCTTCTCTAGTTTTTCTTCTGTCTCCTCTCAAGGCTGAACTCTCATTGCTGTTAACTGTTTTAACCTATATGTGGATTTAGTGTTTCCAAGGTCATCTAGAAATGTGTATATTCACCATCGTTGTCCACTGTGTTGAATATTGTTGAGACGGTGGTGATGGTTGACGTTCAGATTAGCTTTAGAGTCGATTCGTTTTGCGCGTTAGCTTCGTATCGCTCGTAGATTGTTCAGTCGTGCTACCGGTCATAGCACAATGTCCTCTTAATTTGTATACTTCACTTCGTGACAGTATGCATCAATACCACATTTTAAACATGAAATGATGTTTTCGAACTCAGTCTGTCTACTTCATTCTCAACGATAAACTGTACACATTTTTTGTGGAAGCAGGATTCTGGTTTATTATCTTAGACACCATTTCTACCAAGTGGTATATTCCTTTTGTCGTGCTAGGCGGTTTCACTATACGTAAGCGGTAGTTCGAAGTTATCAGTAAACATAACATTGTAAACTTCATTTACTTATTTGGATTATAGCGCAACAGGCTGTTACTTAACAGAGTACACTCAGCTCTTATGCGGTATGCATTGCAATCGGTATCAGTTGACATAAGTTTAATAAGCTGTTTATGTCCTTTTAGGTTTTATCCGTTAAAGTACTTTAATTATAGACTTAATGCGCGATAATTAGTCAAATTCCTGTTCTTTATCTCGACATCTGTCTAGTTTAAAGTATTATTCTACATTCGCATAGATTTCGGTTCAAAGTATTCACTGTCTTCACTGAATAAGAACTCGTTATCGAGATACTAATGAATCTTCATCATGATATCTATCCCTTAGAGTTGAGAAGTCGCAGCGACTATGACCGGTAGTACGACTTAACAGTCTATGAGCGATGTTAACCTAGCAGACTACGAATGATACGAACCTAACGCGCAACGAATCGACTCTAACGCTAATCAGAACGTCAACCACCACCACAACAATACCACCGATGCACAAAGACAAGATAAGAAAATAAACCGTCGACAGGGAGTTACTATCTCAACAGCAGCTAATACATTTGGCAACGATGGGGGATATATACATTTCTAAATGACCTTGAAAACACAATCCATACGTAGGTTGAAATACTGACGACCAATGAGAGTTCAGCCTTGAGAGGAGACAGGAGAAAAACTAGAGACGGTATGAAAACGGCTACGTAGGTCATTTCAAGGTCACGGACAAGCTATCCAAAATTAGGGGTATGTAGCAATCCGGGACCATTTACACGGTAAAAAGTTTTATTCACACTGAAACGGTAGATATTCTTACCTCCTGAACTCAGCCATCCCTGAAGACCTCTCTTTCTCTCTATTCTCTACAATGATCGCTAGTACCCGAATACAAAACTTTTATTGTATGATATTTCTCCATTGCATTATTTTCAGTCAAAGAAATCTAGCTGAGTCACCTAGCTCAGTTAATGTGTTCCCGGATGTGTAGCTTGGACGCTGTTGGGTGGAATCCTGTCACAGTTTAAGTTCTCGTTTCAGCTTCAGTTATCACTCCAGCTCTTAAATTTAGTTTACCTCATGGTGATAGAAACATGTTGTCTACATGGTCATTTTTCGGAAAACTAGACTTGGGATCTCAACTTGTCATTTCGTTACACACATAATCAAAAGTCCCAAATGGACTCACCAACCTTGTGCGAAGGCTAATAATGCTACCTGATTACCAAACCTCTGTAATCGAAGCAAGGCTTGAATTTGTGACCCATTGGTTTAAAGTCATCCCTCTAACCTAATGAGCCACAGCTCCACACACACTTAATACATAGGTATGACTCAAAAGCTGTTACATATATTATGTCTCTGAGTTTTGTGCTTATCTGTAGCTCAGTAGTTTAGATATTTAGTATTCAGCTGTTCACTTATAGGTTGAAACTAACTTCATTTGGTTTATTCTGAGCAGTCGACCAACATCACTACTGTTTACATAACAAATACATAGAACTTTAATGTAAGAATTAATAGAATCAGGCACTGTGGTGGAGCATGATTCCATATTAGATTAGTTTGTTTGGTATAACAAGTTGATGTGATCATATGAAATAGATTGATTTATAATGTATTACTTTTTCTAACTACTTTTATTTCGTTTCATTCATTCTTCTTCTTAGATTTTATTGGATGAATTTGCTATGCATGAGAAACGTGTGAATACAGTACGTGAAGAGTTAACAAGAGCAGCGCATTCGGGAATACGCGTTTCTGGTTAGTGCTTATGATCTATCGCTCTAACCAATAGACAGAATAGTATACATTACTAATAGTTATATTGGTTTATTCATGGGCAACTTAATATTTACTAAGTGAAAGTAATTTTTGCGTCAATGACTAGGTAGTGAAAGTTTAAACTTACAATTTGACACTTTTTAGACTCTTCAGTCTCTATGCCTTTTCATTTGTGATGATTTCTCCATACGCCTCAAGCTCAGTATGGGTCCCCCACCCGATTGTTGATACCTTGAAGTGACAAACAGGCTAGCACATCACAATGGCCCAATTAGCTATGTTAGTCGGAACAATTGCTGCTCTAAGTTCTACTATACCTAACAGTTAAAACAAAAAATAGTTACTGTTCTGCTGTTTATAGCTTGCATTATAGTGGATTTTGAGGGTAAAGTTGAACATATAATAGCAGCACTTTCATAGATGACTATGAAATGAAATACGGGGTGGAAGGGGGGTGTGGCAGGATCAGCCCTGAAATCGCAACCTCAAAGTTTCAAAAAGGTAGTATGTGATCGGCCTTAAGTGAATATATCTTACACTCTACTGTCTTTCAACACTTACTAATCCATTTTCTCTTGTAAGCATCTTACAACGATAGCTTTCAGGGTATATATATAGTCAGGAAGTATCAATCGCCAGTATGCTTCTAGCACTCTACGAAACCTTTATCTCCTCGTTTGCCTTGACGTTCTGATATCAAAATTAAGTCGCTTATAGGTTTAAGTACTCATTCTGCAAGCATTGAGAACGATCTTAACTAGCATAACTCTATTCCTAGTCTCCTGAAAGCATGGCACCTAACTTACGTTGGAACATTCCACGTTCCAACTCTATGTCTAATTGGATAATTGACATAACGTAACAAAACTCTGGAGTCGCAAGTCATAGTTGTATAATGTGTTTCGTAGACATTCATATGGAATCTAAATGCAGTCTCTCAGGTAATCGGAACTAAGTGTTGGAGACCATGAGTGACCCAACTAAATATTGGTTACAATGATCCAGATGTATCGACTCTTTGATGCCTTCTAAAGTTTGGGAATTTCCACTAAATTTCTTTTTTATAATTCTTTCTGGTCATATACAGTTTTTCAATAATTTAATAATTCCCATTGTAATATCAAGAACGAAATATTCAGCGAAGAGACTCTTTTCAAGTTGTACAATGGTATATATATATGATATTTGAAGATATTTGAGGAAAACTAAACACTATACGATGTTGCCGACAATAATAATAATAATAACCAGCTGCTTGAAAGAGCTTTTGTCGAGGTGCACATTTAATGTTCAATTTAGTTTCAATAATGAAATCTATAGGCAGAAAGATGGGATTGCGATGGGTTCACCATTGGGACCATTGTTAACAGACTTTTTCATGTCGAAACTAGAGAATTCACAACTTTGTCAAACTATTAATAGCTTTGACTTTTCCAGAAGATATATGGATGACACGTTTGTTATCTGTGGCAAAAATGTTGATCTAGACTGCGTTCTTCGTTCATTCAGTAAATGTTATCGTGACCTCAAGTGTACCATAGAGAAGGAATCAGAATCAACTATTCCTTTTCTTGATATGCTTCTCACCAGATGTAAGAATGGATACCTCAAGAGATCCATCTACAGAAAAGCAATGTGGAACGGATAACTAACTAACTTTTATGGTTGGGTGCCTGTCAACAGAAAAAGAAATTTTATTCACTCTGCTATCGAATAGGAAATATATTTAGTGAAGATTGTATTGATGAATAGCTATCGTTTTTAAAATGCACACTTATCGAAAACGGTTACCCTAGCCGTTTTATTGATAAAAATATTCTAGAAAGAAATAGTAAACCGGTCATTCACTCGGTCTTAAAGAAAAGATTGTTCATGAGCCTAGAATTTAAAGGTCACCTAGCCTCAGGTGTACTAGAGAATCGTCTATACCGATCAATCAATGGAACTTTCTTCGCGGCAAGACTTTATCTGACTCTTACTAACCGTAATCTATTCTCCGTTTGGGTCAAAGATAAGCTTTCTCGTTTAGCCGCCCCTATGTGCATCTACCATTTTACTGGTTTTGTCGAGCAAGGTACATCGGTTGTAGCCAGAGAATGCTTTCTATACGTATACGAGAACATGTTCTTGGTTGGTTTTATAAAGGTGGAAAAAAGTCTGTTAGAAGTTCGATCCTGGAACATTTGATTGATTTCCATCAAATGAGTCCAAATCTCCCACGTTTTCTTCGTTTTCAACTCCTTAAAACAGCGGAGGCTATAGCTATTTATGAACTAAAACCTGATTTGTATGTAAAAAGAAGTATATACCGTCACTGTCTTTATCATGGCCATAACATTTTCCCACCCCATTAGCTCCCCCCTTTGTTAATTTAACCTTTATATCCTTCCTTTATCACTATTATTGTTATTATAATTGCTTTCACTTTTATTAGTCTGTGATGTTATTTTAATTAAATGTCTTAATTGCCTTTTTAGAAAACATTGATTTCATCTTGACTAACTTGTCTCATCCTATTACATAACACTTAATTGATTTACCACTTTCATGATTTTTTTCACCCCCTTCTGAGTTATATTTCTTCTGTGAACCATTCTATATGTTACGTAATCTACCTTATTATCATTCATACTTCATTTATCATAATCACGAATGCCTATATCACCATCCGCTTTACTACGATTGTCATCATCATCATGTAGTGTCTAGTTTTCCTCACGGGATATGATTTTTCAAATATCATATATATACAATTGTATAGCTTAAAAATAAATTCGTTGAAAAGAGTCTCTTTGCTGAATATCTTGTTCTTGATATACGGTTTTGTCTACTTTTCCTCCTTTATGTGTTCTTCGCATGTTACTGTGAAGTGTGGCATCTCGAACCGATTCACTTGTGTACGTGTTTTTTTACGTTGATTTCATTTATCTACATGAAAGAATTCAACATCAAGTGTAGTTGCTTTCCTTGTTTTAAATTAAAACTGTTGACAGCGCGTATTTGTATTCATTCAACTGGAACTTATTGGTTTTTTTCTTCGGTGTTTAACTTCTTTATCAGGGAAATTGTCAATTTGATATCATGACAGAATCGTACAGCAGACAATATGTGGGTATCATAATTGTTTACTGAGAATCATTCATCTTTGATAGCACTCCAATGCTGAGTTTCATAGTTGACAAATAGGCTTTGCGCTGTTCATTGTTCACCTGTGACTAACTAGCATCGACACTCGATATGTTACTTGTTATTTGAGGGGATTCGAACTCTGTATCACCTGTTGAAGTTTAATCACACAATAAATATGTCATTACTTAGCGCATGAGAGATGAGCTAAACAACTTGAAATGCAATTTTTGATAAAAATTACTGCCTACTCCTATAAATTTCTATATGTTAGTGTAACTGCCTGTTTACTTGAAAACCCAGTGATTTGATCATGACCATTCACAAGAAAGTCGTTGTTAAAAAGGTTCAACATATCTTGTTCAATTCGCATTTTTCTGGCTCACCTGTTTTATTTTTCCATCATTCTTCTCTGACCAACACTAGATGAAGAACGTCTAGCGTGTTTTGCACGCATGGAAATACAACGAGCCAATGAATATCGTAATCGATTAAATCATTTCTACCAAGATTATGCTATATCCGATGAATTATTCACCTTTACAATGGATAATTTAAAGATTAAAGCATTAGCTGATGGTAGTCTAACCAGTGGGGAACAAGCTATAGAACAGATGAAAATGATGGATAGTGAAAGGTTTGTGTTTATTTGCCTGTGTATATTAAGTATGAGAGACTTTTATATATTATCTGCATTGATTTTCGGTTTTCAGAATTAAAGTTCCCCTTTTCTTTGACTGTTCTTCGTTGAGCATATAACGTTGTTGTCAATTAGTCTTGTGCACTACACTTCTCTCTCTTTTCTAATTTGGTGTTCTTTCACAATTGTCATTTCCTACCTTCTCACACTCGCATATTGTCATTATTATGAAAGTGCTCATGTAAGACAGAGTTTTATTCTCACAAAAATGTGCGACATTACAAAACACGTAGATGGAGTAGTGTGCTTAGACTAAATATCTCTCCTAGACGAAAACACTGACAAAATGTTGAGTCTTTTGAGCGCTTCGAGCGGAAATCTGATTGTGTTTAACATACATCTAGCTTTTGCCTAATTTACAATAATTTTTTTTTTGAACAGACGTGTGTCAAATTTGAACTAAAGGATATTAAGTGAAGCGGTTGAATGTGTTAACCACTTCATTGCATCAACCGTAATAGTCCGGTTGGGTTCGGAATCTTCGGATGGTTTCAAAATACCGATTTCTCATTTTCCACCACTAAACCGCTAATCAAAAAGTGAATGTAATACTGTGCAGCAGTGTACTCTTTCATATTCTGAGGTTTTGAGAGATATATGTTGAAGGTCAGAAAGTTCACTTAGTTGTTGACGTTGTTAACCTTCGCTGACGGAGTTTTTTTACTCTTGTGCTATGCGTACTAACCCACTGCAAAATTGAAGGAGAGAAAGGTTATTTTCGGTGCCCAGCATCAGTGAATGTAGAGTTTGCGCCTAAGGGGTCTGTTATGGTGTGCAATAAAATTTTCCAGATCCCTCCACGACTCTTAAATCATTGAAGCTTTTCACAATTAATTATTTTGCTTCAAAGTTTCTAGGAAAGGCATGTGAACCAACGTGTAAGTACCAGAATGATTGAAGCGACGAAAATCAATGGTTTATGCTATTCTAGAAAGGCCTAGAAAAATAGTCAAGATCATTGTTTTGTTTTGTAAATAATTTGACATTGCAATACACCTTCATTAACTGAGGAACCTAGAGAAAATCAAGATTCGAGTATGAAGATTATTGCTTTCATAAACACAACCAGATTATATGAGGGAGTTAGAAAACTTTGTTTCAAAACTAGGAGTGTACACGATATCTAGGTTTTTAGTTCAATGAATTGTACTTAAACATCCCCCAGCTTGGTGTCGATATTGCAAAATGATCGAAAGAATTCGGTCAGTATTCAGAACTAGAAAACATGAAATTAGTTGTTCTCTGGTGATCAGTCAGTGCATGTGATCCTGTTCAACAGGAGGTCATTTGTGGCCCAAATAACTCAGTAGTAAAGTCGTTGACTGTAACACCAAATGATACAGGTACGAATTCAATTGGTTGTACTTATTGTACCTATTCAAGGTTACTAGCTGCTGTCGTAATGTAACTTATGCATTCTCTTAACTTTCATAATTTCATTTTTTTTGTGTGATTCATGGAATTTGTTTCAGACTTCGAAATTTGAAGAACATTCATTTATCAATCCTAATATATTTATTGTACGTATAAACTGTATACAGCTGATGAAAAGTTATAAAGTAAAAAGTGAACGCTACACTATCAACTTTGCTGTTCTTGTTATTTTTGAGTTTACTGTCAAAAAATCTATGAAATTGTTTAAATAAATGATCAAGATAGTTTTGATCAGGGGCTGGTGTCAGCATGAGCACTATTAGAAAGATTAAAGCTCTGAATAGTTGTTTCATTTTTGTGTGGGACTCTTCAGCTGTGTGTACCTGCGACACGATGTGGGATGGAACTATGAACTGTCAGGTTTTATGACAAGCGTGTTACCGTTCAGTGACTGGATTCACAATATGGTGCTGCTTTTATTCGTTGTCCTGTATGGATGACATCCATCTCGATCTCAACTTGCTTATATATTCTTCCATACAATATTATATATATATATATATATATATATATATATATATATATATATATATATATATATTCTTTTCTTTTCATTTGTTTTACAAGCCCTTGGCCAAATCTTACTTATAAAGATTTCTGTACTCTTTGGTGTCGTATAATTACACTAAATGTTGATCGATGGCGTTTTCAACTAAGAGATTATCCTAAACCATGTTGGGATGTGACTGATTTATTTTTATGGGGTAAATTAGTTGTTGCTGAGCAACTAGCTAGTGATATAGGTAGGTGTTTTTTCTAATTATAGTTTTCATATTATCGTCATCATTTTCTCCTAACTGTACTTTTTATGATTGGTAAAGTTATTCTATTTGAGTATAAATTATACGGTTTAATACAATGGATATCGTCTTAAATGACGGAAAAGACAGAATCTAGCAAATTGACTTTGTGCTCATGTAAAGTCATTTTTTGAATTCTATTGTAGGATAATTCACTTCCGACCCTTCACGTCGATTTGAATTAAACCGCATTGTACCTTCAGTGTATATTGCAGAAAGTCACTTTACATTGTAGACTGAAATCAAATAAATCATTCTGATAAGCGTGTATCTCTTAAATGTTCAGAAAATGCTGCATATATCTATGTTTACGCTTTTCACTTAAGTTATTATGAGCTGCCAATTTTGAGATGCCTAACTTGACGTTTTGTTTACTATTCCTCTCAACACTTTAATAGTACAGGAAGTGTATGTCGTCCAATAAAGGAGGTTCAAATCGTTGTAGTAATAGCATTGTTGTTCATGATATGATTAGGAATAAAGGAATTATCATTGACAGAATAAATGTTTACGACTTTTGAATGTGTACAATCAGTTAATATAACTTAACCAATATACTCCAAGCCCAAAATTACTTCATGGTCATCAGAAAGACAATATAGAATCTACCTGTAGGTTTTAAATAAATTCGCTTATAGTGGTGGGTCGGTATTATCTTTGTAAGCAGTCATACTGGTAATATGGTTGTATTTCGCCCTAAGAAGTACAAGCTGCAAGATAGTTATGCGTACGCATATTGTTTCGACTCATTATTAGCATTTCCCACTATTTGATTGAATGTATAACTGACAAATCATCCATAATTTCATTCAATTTTCAATTGGCCTTTTTGTTCCATTTGAAGTTGGGTGATCAACACTGAATAATCAGCATTGAATTCCGCCTAGTGTGTAATAAACTTTGATCAGTCAGTATGATTAGGAGTCTAAATCAGTTAAGATGTTTCGCCTATTTTCTCCCTCATGTTTTCATTCTATTGTGTATATTTTTCTTTCGTTTGTAATTAGGTCAACGTAAAGTTTCATTGAACCTGGTAAACCTTGGCCAGGTTATATTCTTATTCGTAATAGTTCGCCTACTAAATTTTATTATGATTTAAATGCAGGTAAATACGTTGAATTTTTTCTCTTTATGCTTTAGCTTTTGGTTTTAGAGTCACCTTGACTGCCTACTTGTTTCGTTTTCTTTTCAGGAGAATTATGAGCGAAGCATATTGTTATGCATTAATATAATGCTACTCAGCTATAGATCACAAACTCGTGCATTAAACTAAAACTCACAATTGATATGTGAGGGTTGATGACACTAACTGGGTGTCTAAACCGTAGTAGGCAACTGAGCAGCGTTATAGCTCATGACTTGTTGGTTGAAATTCGAATGCTGAAATCAATATCAACAGCTTCGCACTTAAACACCTTCATCAACCACTGGTATATTTTCCGCTGTTAACCTAAAACAATTTTCCAGTTAGTTTAGCATTTCGAGTACGGAGATTATGATCTGGTATATAGTGGAGCTGTGGCTCATCGGTCCAAACGGTTGATTTTCAATCAGTTGGTCGTGGGTTCGAACCGTCTTCGAAGTCTGGGAAGCCGGGTATTATCAGTAACCCTTATATAATAGGCGTTGTTCATTACGTAGAGCGCGGGTATGTATGTGGTTACTGAGATAGTTCTTTTATTCACAAAATCTACGCTGACAATCTTTCTCTAACCGATAATTTATTCGGAAATGTCTCTTTTTGCGGCTGTTACGGGACGTATATAGCATGCTAGCAGTTGCTTTTCACTATATTACACATAATCATGTCAAGGTTTATGGAGAATTATTGTTACTCCTATCAGTTCTTCTTCGATTATATGTATTTATATGGGTTGGTTATTTTTTCCAAGCACTTTATGTGAACTGCGTAAACCAAACCGTGTTTGTTGTGTAACAAAATGGAAGGACAGTCGGTTTGAGTGACTACATAGTTAGGGAGTCAACTCTCAGTTAGTGCATTGTGAGTCCGACCTCGAGGTCTAGGCAACCAAACGTTGACACTGAAAAGACAAAAGAAAAGGCAGCGGAACTTAACAAAACTTGAAAATTCAGCTCTGAATAGTCTACAAAATGACAATAATATAGTAATTGTTAAGTCTGATAAAGGCGATTCAACAGTAGTTATGGACAAATTGGATTACTTCAACAAAATTGACGAGCATATCCTAACAAGACCATATGGAGAAATCAAGAAGCCGTTAAACACGGTCATGAATAAAATCAGGAAATCTACAGCCAATCTGATACGCCGACTAAAACCATCTCTAGGTGAGTCTGAACGGTTTAATTTAATGCCTAAAACTAATAATCCTAGGAGAATTTATGGCACTATTAAGGTTCATAAACCAGGTTATCCCATTAGACCCATAGTTGACTTCAGAAATACCCTAACATATGAACTAGCAAAGTATTTAGCTTCAATATTATGCCCTATTAGGAACCATTCAAATTCCAGACTAGTAAACTCTTGCAAGTTAAAACTTGGGCTTAATGACCTACACATAGAAGAGGATGAAAAAATGGTTAGCTTCGATGTAACTAGTCTGTATACTAAGATACCAATCTATATGGCACTGGAGGCAGTCAGAAGTCAAGTAAATATTGACTCAGAACTTAATCAGAGAACAAAGATATCGGTTGGTGAGATTATATTAGGCATACAATTATGCCTAACCTCCACAGTCTTCAAGTTTCAGGAGAAAATATACAGACAAACAGAAGGTGTAGCAATGGGATCGCCGATATCCCCAATTATAGCAGATATATTTATGGATAGTTTGGAAAACATGGCTTTACAAACGTTTAGTCCTACACCAAAAATGTGGTGGCGATATGTGGATGACACATATACTGTGTTGAAATCGGAACATATCGACAATTTCCTCATGCATATAAACTCAGTAGTAGTAAACGCAACCAATTCACTTACGAGGTAGAAAATGAACAAGGAGAATTACTTATGTTGGATTGCAGAATAAAACAAAAAACAGACGGTGGCTTGGATACTACTGTCTACAGAAAACCAACACATTCCAACAGGTGTCTGGACTTCAAATCATCTCATCCAATGTCAGTTAAGGCAGGATTAGTCAAACGTCTAAATGGTAGAGCTAGAAAACTGACTAGTCAGATCAAGAACCTAAACAAGGAATGAAACACGTAAAAGAAGAACTAATAGTTAATAATTATCCTTCGCAGTTTATTAAGAAATTCATACGGACACACAAAAAACGAAAAAATAACAGTCACATGAGAGCGACTAACAGCGACAACACGAGTAAAAAGAAGTTCACAGCCTTCATTGTACTACCCTATAAGGAGGGTATCTGAGAAACTTTACGTAGAAACCTCAACAAAGCTGGAATTAGGGTGACATTTAAACCTACAAACTCACTCAGAGATAAACTTTGTCGGCTTAAGCATCAGATAAAACCAATCAAGCAAAATAATATGATCCATCAAATTCCATGTAATGACCGTGAGGTCAATTGTATAGGTCAAACTAGCCGGTCGGGGTCAGTTAGAATAGCCGAATACAGAAATTTAGCTAAATATAGAATAACAGACCTAAATAAGATCAATAATCTAGAAAAATACTCTGCTATTGCTATGCATGCATTAACCACACAATAGGATGGGTGGGATAAAGCCACTGTGCTTAAGTCTAATATTATTAGGTGGAGAGGGGGAGAGATTGATTACTGAATCTCCGTTCATCGAACCAACACTCTACACATGTAATAGAAATGACGCAACACCTATACCAAAGATATGGAACATTTTGCTACCAATAGGAACAACTCATATAAAGTGACGTAACTATGAAAATCAAATGTCGAAATTAGTGTGTTTACACTGATATGATTATGAGCAATAATTTATGCTCGAAACGTCATCAAGTAAATAATACTAAATCACTGTGTGTTATAAATCGAATAAACAAATCTAATATAGAATTAAATTCTACCACAGTGCCCAAGTTTTACACCTGTATTAATCAAACTGTTCCCGACTGTTAGCTGCTAACTTGACATGGTGATCGGCTTGCATATCACAATGACCCAACGAGCTATGCTGGTGGAACGCTTGTTTCCTCGAGATCCTATCATGTCAGAAAGGTCTGTTGGATATTGTTAAGCAGCCACTGTTGTAGTGTAAATTGCTACACTATAGTAGGGGTATGAAGGTGGAGTTATACTGCTGCTAGCTGGATGGGGTGTGACAGCAGTAAGGTGTTCCCACTGGATGACCAGCAGTGCCACGCTAATGCTACCTTTCCAATAAGAGGCAGGGTGTTAGGATAGGTTAGCCTCCAAAATAGCACACCCCATCCCTTCGCAACTTGCCGGTGCTTGCAACAGGGATTCATAGTCGAATTCAAAAGCAAAACATTGAAATCTTAAAGTTGCCAAAGACCACGTATGTGACCGACCTCAGGCAGATGTCTAATCGGTTCTTTAGTTATACAAGTATTTCCCCCTTGCAGGTACCGTAAGAAGAGATAACCTTCCAAGGTGTAGGGAGCCGGGAAGTATCAACCACTAGCACTTCTAATAGTACGCAAGACCCAATCAAACACAATGTATCCCCGTCAACTTTATCTCCTGTTTTGTCTTCACCTCCTAATACTGATACTAATCCTCTTACGCCTCACTCAAACTCTCTAAAGCCGTTGCTACGGATCACAGCCATCGTAACCTCATTCCTAGTGTCCTAGGACCCCGCCATCGATCTCACGTAGGATCTCTCAACGTCCGAACTATGTACCAAATCGGAAAGCAAGCATCGCTCGCCAAAACTCTTGGATCTGCAGTCATAGATGAATACCGTGTCTCTGAGACACATATACAGAACCCGAGTGTGGTTATTGTATTCACCTCACCTGGTCATTGTCGTGAATCTTCACGATTTCTTTAAGATTATCCGGAGAACCAATGACTAGCTCTCGTGGACTCGCTGGTGTAGGCATGGCATTGAGCTGTGGGGTGGAAAGTGCGCTCCTCGACTGGATTTCAGTCAGCAGACGTCTATTTGCTGTTCGACTGAATGAATCTCTAAGGATTAGGAAGGTTCGTGAGACTACGTGATGCCTATTCGTAACTTCCACATACATACCTACCAACTATAGTTCGGTTGATGAAAAGGATGAGTTTTATGCGAGGCTTTCAATTTTGCTACAGAAAGTCAAGAGTTAAGATATGGTTATAGTGGTAGGTGACTTTAAGTAGGGAAGCTGGGGCAGTCGGAAAGGCATCTCGGGGTATTTACGGAATCTCATGTCAACGAAATGAAAACTATGATCGTTTCTTGCAATTCTGTTCCGACAATAACTCGTTTCTGTCCGATACTAATTTTAGGCGTAAAGAGAGACGTCTCATATGTCGTCCGCCGACTTCAAACCAATGATGTACACAAATAAATCACATTGCTAGCAGTGGTGGCTGATGAGAAGGAGAGCGAGAGAGATGGAGACGGCATCAGCGGTGAGTATCACTCGGCAATTGTCCAGACTTATTAAGGATACCGGCAAGAAGAAGACGATGGTGAGTGAAACCATCACCTAAAAGCATAGGACGCGGATGATCCCTTAGGACAGGCAGCTAAAACGTTAGGCAGAACACACTGATAGACAGTTCAACTGGCCAGCAACAACGCTTCAGGTGTCCAACATCCAGCTAGTCTGAACCTGAATGGGATGTCGATCCTCCAACTCTCCTTGAATTTCTGAAGGCTATAAGAACCTGAAACAATGAGCAGCAGCAAAACCTAACAGTTTGCTCTGGAGAGCTGTTATGTGAACTGACGACAACTAGTAGTGTCCGCCAGGGATGTCCACTATCGCCGTTCCTATTTAACTTCGTCATAGTCATAGTAATGGGCGTACGTCTGGCTTCACAGGGATTGATCTACTAACTGAAGGCCATCTGGTTGATTTGGAGTATGTAGACGATATTGTTCTGTTGGGTGAAGACGCTGACAAAATTCACGGTGTTCTGGATGCTTTGTGCAAGAATCTGAGTATGTTTGACATAGGTTTTGTTGCTATCTATCAAGTGCAAGATGGTGCTCCAGGTCTTGTCTGCAACTACTCCTCGCCTAAAGATAGGGAACGAAATGGTGGAATGTGTCGACGACTTCACTTACTTCGAGAGTTGCATCAGCCCGAACAATCTAGTTGCTGACGAAATCTCAAGTCGAATACAGAAGGTCCGTTCACCTGTGGCGCTGAGTGACGAGATATCCGACTGTCTATTAAATGACGAGTTTTCTGCACTGCTTTCCACACTGTCCTGTTATACGACTGTGAGACATGGCCGTTAAAAGTGGACGACATGAAGCTGTTGCAAGGTTTTGATAACAGGTGTCTCGTAGCATTGCTTGCATTTCGTTTAAGAAATCATCGTGTGAGTAATGTTGAGGTCAGGCGAAGGATACTAGGCAAGATTGGCAAGTCGATTGACGACATTGTGGACCTTCGTCAACTGAGATGGCTTGCACATGTACTGCTAACGCCGAGCTACTGCCTAACGTGATGTGTTATGCTAGGGGAAGTTGGATTAGGTTGTAAGACGGTCCAGGGTGGCCAAACCAAAACCTGTCACCAGTCGATGGGGTCTTTACCATTATCCTGAACCATGTGGGAAGATGCAGACTGCCTGGTTGGGGTTCGCCAGATGATAGTAATCAGTGATTGAAGATTCTTGGTGACGTGGTTGAAGATCAGTCACATAGTGCAGCTGTAATTACTCCTTAACAGCTTCCAATGCTTAAATATTTGCATTAACCTTTATCTTCAGATTGTTCATTCTCTCAATTAGACTGGGTGATGATTGAAAGTGAGATGAAAACCTGGACCAGGGCCGGATTCGAACCAGCGACCACCGGGTAGCTTTGTCTGCTTTGATATCACTATTTTACTGTTCACCTGTTCTTTGTATACTACTCTGAAATTTGGTGACTTATCCCAATGGACTACCTGTGTATCTGAGGTTCCACGTTAATTTTGTTAGTCAATCGGTCACTCAACCAAGCGGTTCCAGTCAACATGTAATCTTGTCTCTTTGTGTGAATTAGTGAATTGGAAAGTAATCAATGTGTCGAAATCTTCGTTTCGCTCTTTACTTACTTTCAGGGGATTAAATTTTATAATCCCATGTTGAAAAGTGTTTTCTGTGAAATAATTATAGCAGAAGACGATCTTATCTGGTTTGGTTTATATATTTTGACTATTTGTTATCTCTTGGTTTTAATGATCATGTATCCTGAGTGGACATTGAATAATTCTTATTTCACGTATTAGCTTTAATTCAATAAACGGAGATTCAGTTATCAGACTTTATCTCTCTCTCTCTCTCCCTGACTATATTAGTAGTTGGGACTGTCACTTTGTTCCATTGTATTTCGTGGTTGCACGTCAAGACGTGCATAGTAATATCTGGATTTTTCTCTAGAATACTTTTCTTAGTGTGGTTCATCATTCTGACTCTAGCTGTGCTGCTGCATTCTGATAGCGTAACTGATTGCCTGTGTCTGATTGCGTCATTAAAGTCCGTAAGCTAAAATATTATACCTTTGAGTGGATTTTTGAATTTAAATACCACCCTTATCATGATTTTATCAAGAAACTTATATACAGTTTTTCGTCCATTTTTAAATAGAGGTTTTTGACTTTTCTAGTCGTACTGTAGTTACTGGTAGTATTACTATTTCTAGTTGGACCGATTAGAAACAGTTCAAAGTTGCTATTTCTCCCACGCTTATCAGTCAACATAAACGTTTTTAGAAACTTTGGAGAATAGTTATCAAATACTATATAACGGTTGTGATGTCGAGTGCATACGTCTAGTCTACTCATGAAGGCACTCAGCTTATATGAGAAAGTTAAGGTACCTTATGTAAACCCTACCAAGATAATTAACTCATCTACAATCCCATCATAGGTTGACATTAAGTGACATTATCCAAATTCAATATGGTTAGGTAGATGAAGATAACAAAATTGTCTTCATCGAATCCATAATTAACACATGCAACCACAATGCTTCATCGCCTGTCACCGATATTTGAAGAATGCTAGGAATGAAGAACTGTTGAAGTGTGAAAATGAATTTTAAAATCTCCGTAAATATTGTGACTAAATTTATGTGCCATAAACTGTGCAATATCGTATCACTTTGTGTTGTGTCGCATAAACTTATCTAATGTCGAATTACAGTCTACTACAATGTTCAAATCCTACTGCAACTTATTAAAATTCCATGTTGAAGTGCGGGTTCTTTCTGCCTCTGGTAATTAGAGTGAATGATATGATCTAGCACACTGTGAAGTTTCCAGTTGATTTAACTAATCGTAGGAAAAAGCAAAGAGATGATTACAGCCGTTTACTAAGTTTTCCATAGGTGATTATATATTACAAAGTGTAGAACATTCCAAGATTATTTCCAGTTAGGGTTCGTAATCGATTGAATAATGAAAGGAAGTGATGAAACACAAATGAAGACTTTGAGTAGGAACATAAAAAATAGATTTAGGAAATAAGTATGATTGCGTAATACAGGCTTTTTCTGGAACATCCAGAGTTTTATGATGACTATAGCAAAAATGAAGATTTAACGTACTTTTTTTTTGTATGCATAGTTTTCATCTTGGATTTCTAATAGTTGTATTCCAAGGTTTCTTTAAGCGACAAAATAGTTCTATTAGATAATGAAAAGTTAACAAAGAACAATTCACTTTAGTAGATGTTAGTTTGTTGGAGGCAACAGCAAGTAACCCTGGACCTAAATTTCGAGCTTGTTGGTACTCGTCAGCAAGGCGTATCTGCAGTCTCGACGGAACTGATATCCCGCCGGAGATTCCTGCCAAGTGATTCTAATCAACTAACACCTACTAATGTGCACTGCGATTCTGAGCCTCTTATCTTGGTAGCCACATTGCAAATATGATTGATAGGATTCGATCTGAACTCAGGACTACATAACATGAAATCGGTTGGACTCCCATGACCAATCAATACAATAATTCACTTTGCTTCACAAGAATCTTCTTAAAAGCCACTTAAAAAGTGATTTCAATCAAATATTTTGAAGCGAGTGTGTATTCGCCACCTCAGTACAACAGAAACTTTAGCAGTCTAGTGGGTCAAGCTTTATCTTTGTATTCAAAAAAGATACATTCAATCTTTAATTTGACCTTGGTTATAATCTCTTTAAGACATTTCTTTGTGTATTATCTCTTTATTTATTGTAACCCTATAAGCAATTTTTGATGACCTTAAGTTGACCTTCTTGCCGTTATCATCTTATGACTTTACTGGCCGTTTTTGATGACTTTGTATTTACTCATTAACTATTGATAGATATATACTTTATGATGTAACTATGATAAAGATCGTACAGCTTTTGAAAATGATTCGTTGGAAGGAAAATTTTCTCTACTGAGTTGACTTTTGTTAGTTTCTATAAACCCTTTGTTGATTCGAATCTACACAGTACAAAAGTTGTTTTAAAAATAGCCAACTGCGTAGTAAGACAGCTGATATTACGATTTTTTTTTCTAAACTTTAGATGCTTATCCCTTTTTCTTTTGTTTTGTTTATCTACTACAGATGTGAAATCACTACATATATGTTATGGTGCTAATTGGGAACCGACTATATCATGGTTAAATCAACGCTTAGATGATATTAAGCCGATGACAAAAGATAAATCATGTCCACCATTAGGTTGGTGGGATAAGTCACGTCTATTATTACACGGTCGTTTGTTGTTTGCTGCTGATTCAATGCATTGGTTATATTCAACAAGTCTAAGTCCTTATAATACAACTGAATTTTTCACCTGGCAATGGAATCATGTTGTAGTCAATTGGGAGAATGGTATGTGCCTTAGTGTATATGGGTATATGATTTCATCATTATCAGAAATTATGATCATTATTCTCTATAGACACGTATCTATTGATTAGTCACTGATATGATTCTTATTTTATCCCTTTTTGGAACTGCTGATTGCTAACTGGATAAGGTAGTCAGGCTTGGATATCGGTATTGCCAAACGAAGTATGCCGTCCACAGAACTTGAAGTTATACCGTCCTAGAAACGTCGGTTGAACAGCGATGAAACTGGAAGTAGTTAACATCATACTGCAAACGACCCACTCTATCATGATGATGTTGAAGTTATAACTGCTAAACTTTTGCACTTTTTTGATGGGGATATAATAGCAGGAAGGTGCTTCTTTCGAATAGCCAGCGTTCTATATCTGTTACCTCTTCAATGCATGAAAATGGCGTTGGAAGGTTATTCCTTAAAGCTTGTTGTTTATCCTCATCACTTAATCTCACCAACAGACTTTATGAATGCTGTTAGCCTTAAAAAGGTGTATGTAGGCTATTTCAATGAGACTTCTATTAAGCTCTTCGATGACGGAAATCTAATCCACTCTGTCTTACCCTCCGGTTTTGTTCAGCCAGGAAACGTCAATTGTTTGTACACTCTCATCTGGACACTGAACGTGTCTATTTTTCTCATGAATTGACTCATAATGCTTTGCATTCATTTTGGTCCATTAGTTTGACAGACAGACAAACCAACTTAGAACCTGATATCTGAATATAATTTCAGGTTACCACACTTCAAAACAACATGCACTTAAGCATTGGACAGGAAAACAGTCATTTTAAGGCAGACAAAAGTTTTTGATTTAAGAGATGATAAGGAGATGAAGGATAATGAAAATATTCAAAACTTTCACAATGATGAAAGGTGCAAACATCCCTACTCGGCACAAACCAGCACTCAGAGACTTCTTGGTTTGTGCACCCTAAACGTTCTAACGCAATACAACATCTGCTAACATTACACATTAAGGTGATGAATACTCAACATGTACAACACATTTCCAAGCCTCCTTAGTCGATGAAATGTTCAACAGGTGGTCGAGTGATTTGTTTGCCTTGTTAATTACCCTACTCTAACCATAGAATTGCTAACATAGTTATTCAGTCATGTGAAAGTATGTGTTCGAAAACTTGTAAGCTCTTTGTTTAATGTAAAATTTTACTTTTATGGTAGATACGGGGATGAAATCAACGATACCAGTCATACTTTATGTTTTGTATAAACAGTGAATTTGGTATGTTGTCTAGGTTGTGTATGACTTCTTAGAAATATTTTGTAGTCAGCTGATAAATATCAAACTGAGAGTGACTAAAAATTTTACATAATTAGAAATAACTTGTTCATAAATCACAGCCTTTACTAAATGCTCATGTTTTCAATCAATCAATCATTATCAACATAGAATCAGGCATTACTGCGTAACGGTCGGAGTTGCCACAGCTCATATCACCACATCAAGTTGAAAAATAGTGAGGTGAAAGATGAAAATAAGAAAATTCAGTCAAAAGAAATATAAAGTACGAGAAGAAAGGAAAGAGGGATGACAAAATGGTGGGAATTCGTATAGTGTTAAGATGAGGATAGTGCATGTATACATCTGCGCTACTGACATCGGTTCTGAGCCATATCCCCTAGAGTCTCCAGCCACTGGTTCCTCTTGTCCCGCGTACCCCAACCACCTGGTCTACATCGCCCCACATAGCTCAAACCAACAGTCAGAGACTTCATGCATTCGTGCCATGTTTTAGTCTGGCCACTTCGAGCCTTTTTCCAGCCTAGACCTACTTCGGCCAACATTGTGTGACGAGGCAGTCGGCGACTAGGCATGCGTAACACATATCCCATCTCACAATCCTGTCAACTGATTTACCCCTTCTCCCTAAAACTCTACGCCTGGTCTTAACTCGTGCGTTACCCACGTGGTGACACCACGGAATACGGCCTATACTACGAAGGCAACGGTGGTCAAACACTTGAAGCCTTCTCATGTCTTCCACCTTCAATGGCCATGTTTCACAGTCATACAGTAGAACGGATCGGACTGCTGTGCAGTACACGCAACCCTTAATAGACAGTCGGATATCACGGCGGCGCCACAGGTGGCGTAAGTTCCCAAAAGCCAGCCGAGTTTTTGTATTCGTGCGGAAATTTCATCGGCCACTGAGCCAGCCACCAAGGCTGATCCCACTTCGCAGGCAATTGAAGTGGTCAACACACTCAACCACTACACTCTATATAAGTGTAAAACTTGGGCACTGTAGTAGAATGTAATTCCATATTAGATTTGTTTATTTGATGTATAGCGCACAGTGATACAGTATTACTTACTTGATTACATTTTGAACATAAATTATTGCTCATAATCATATCATGATTATGATATGATTGAGCAATAATTTATGCTCAAAATGTAATCAAGTAAGTAATACTGTATCACTGTGCGCTATACATCAAATAAACAAATCTAAAATGGCACTACACTCTATATTGTTAGCCACGGTGGGGCACCGTTGAAGACCAATCGTGGAGTAACAATTTGCACTTGGGTAGTGAGAAACGCATCCCAAACATTCTCAAATTGCTACCCAAAGTGTCTAGAAGACTCTGCATGTTGTCAGCGTCTTCACCTAACAGAACTATGTTATCTGCGTATTCTAGGTGTTACGAAAATTCTCCTGCGATTAGGTCAACCTCTCTATGTAGTCTGGTGACGAGAGGGAGACATCCATCAAAATGTCTATGATAAAACTCAATAAGAATGAAGACCGTGGGCACCCTTGACGGATAACACTCGATGAGCACCATAGGCTCTAACACGCCCACAAGTGTTCGAGTAGAGAGCCTTCAATAAGGTGATGTACTTACTCGGCACACCTTTCAGTAAGAGACATTGCCATAAGACTTCTTGATCAACGGAGTCGAATGCCGCCTTCAGGTCATGTTTTCATCTGGCACTGTCCATGTATGCTTCAAGTATCAGAAACCAGAGGTGTTATCCTTTTTAGTGCCTCCTAAATTTAATAAATGTAGTTTTAAGTAATAAAAATCATTGAGTGAATACATAATACGAAATTGGTCGTATACATAATCCATTATATGTAATATTACAAGGATAATGATGTTCAGTAGACACATTTGGAAATATGCCTTTATAGCGTATTATAGTGACTGATCAACGTTGTGATGAAATAAATATGAGGTGCAATAAGAAAGCTGACAATATATGTTTTGCAATGAAATAAAGACCAATAATTCTTACTGACACTGTTTCTTATTCTAACTGGTACTTCCAATTACCGACTGACCGATTGGTAAAATCAACGTAGGACCTCACACACAGATTCATCGACTCAAGTTGTCACATTACACAGGAATATACAAAGAACAGGTGGATAGAAAAAGTGATATCAGAGTAGATGAAGTAGTATGAGAGAATAAGCAATTTGACAGTTATAGTTAGTGCTAATATTCAAGCTTCAGAAGATATGTGAGTGAATACATCTGCGCCTTAGTGATCGATTTTCAGCCGTATCACCAAGCGTCAGTCCTCAACCACTGGTTTCTTTCGTCTCGTGGACCCCAACCTTGCATTCTACATCTCCCCCCTCACTGACTCACATCACTAGTAAGAAACTTCATCAAATGGTCTGAGGTCTTGTTCTCGTCAGAGAAGTAGCCTAATCTAATTGGAGTACCTCTGATTTCCACACGCTATCTAACACCTCCGTCGCTTTGATCAACCATTTCCTACCTCCATCCTTGAAATTATTAGGTGGCAAACTGTCAGGTCCTGCTACTTTCCATCGTTTCAAATTCTATACAGCTTTCACAAATTCAAGGAGAGTTGGAGGACCGACATCTGCTTCCCGTCCAGGTTAAGGCTAGCTGAGTGTTTTGGCAAGTAAAGCGTCGCTATTGGCCATTTGAACTATGCTCCGAAGTATTCTGCCCAACGTTCTTGCCGCCCGTCCTGAGAGGTTATCCACGTCATATCCTTTTCGGTGATGGTTTGACTCACCTCAATAAGCCTAAACAGTTGCCAATGATGATGGCTTTTCTGTCTCTCTCGCTTTCGTTACCCACTACTGTTCGTGATCATTAGGATTACTTACCAGTTATAGGTATTATTGTTCTTCCATTAGTATCTAATTGATTCTAGTTAAGGCATTCAAATAGGACGTATTCAGGTTATGAGCTGATCTGAAACACAGATTACATATTGATGCAGTTCGGAAAGAAGGAGTCATTAAGATCTTTTTATATTCGTCTTTTTCTGTAAGAAATTACTAATAGTGAGAAAATGCCTTCGTATATTGTCGATGACTTGACTGGTCATAATCAAGTGTGTTTTATTCTGATTTTCAGTTTGAAACTGTATTGGAATACTAACAGATTCAGTGCTGTGAACAAAAGGCTATAGAAGTGTCAGTTAACATATGAAGAGAATACTTTTGAATACTTCAAATGTAGTAGATCACTAGAGAAGAAACCTATGCTTTATTCAAGTTTGGGTCTAATAGTCTATACAGTTGTGTCTTGTTGACAGAATAAGTGTTGGTGACACGTTGTACAGTAGAACAAATAATTTACTAGGAATCATGTTTATTTAAAAGTACAATTTTTCTATATTAGTTAAGTGTACCATTCAGTCATTTAACAGCTGAGCAGAAAGAATCCAACTAAACATGAATTAACGCCTTATAATTGCAAATTTGAGTAATCGATCATGTCAATGTTGAAGTACCTCCCTTTATTGATAGTAATTAGAACATTGAAAAAATGACTATAAGTGTTTTTATGTTTACATTTTTGTTGTAATTATATATATACATTCATTTTTTCTGCTCTTAGGAGTTATTCGAGTTGATGGAGATCTTGATATTGTTTATCAAACTGCATCAAAATATGATGGAATGTGTAGACTTTTTCATTTACCCCGTTTAGAGATGACGTAAGTACTACATTGTTTTAATTCACTTTGATAAAGTGTGTATTAATTAAGATGTTAATGGAACCTACATGATCCTAGAATGTTAAAAAAAACCAAAAAGCAAGGCGCTAATGTGTAGTAACAGTGAACTGTGATTTGATATACACGGAATAAAGTACCTGATAAACAACCTGAAAACCAACTTGGATCGGTCAGTTCACTAACTTTTATAGTTGGGTACCTCTTGCTTGTAAGAGAAATCTCATTCACTCACTGTGTTCCAGAATCTATGGAATATGTTCAGAAGATACGGTGGATGCTGAAATCGGAACCCTTAGAATAATACTATCTAATAACGGGTACCCTAAAAGATTTATTGATAAGAATCTGAAGAAACGAACCACTCCCCATCCCATTACAGTCCCTAAGAAAATTTTAACCATGAATCTAGAATTCATAGGAGACACCTCAGCCGAAGTGCTGAAAATCGTCTGTCAAGATGTATCAATAGTAGCTTCTATGCTGCTAGACTGAGATTGATATTCTCCAGCCACCGTCTGATCGTCAATGTGTGAAGGATAGGCTTCCACTTATGTCCACATATATGTGTATCTACAAGTTCACATGCTCCTGTGGAGCTGACTATATTAGACGTTGTAAGCGGGCCCTCTGAAACGTGTTGCTGAACACTATCCGGTTTGGCTTACCAGAGGCAAGTAAAGAAAACAACTTCATCCATATGTGAACACCTTGTAAATTGCGACACTCAGCACCTCGAGATTCATCCTTTAAGATAATTTACAAGGTTAACTTGAACTACTCCAAAGGTATACGTTTCCACCATTTATGCATAGTTGAAGCATTAGCTATACATCAACAAAAAGCGAAACTTTGCACTCAGAAACGTTTTGTGAAACCACTTTCTCTACCTTGTCCCTAACAATTCATTTTGTTGATTTTGTCAACTTCAGTTCACTTTGGTATACTTCTCTTCTATTATCATCATTATCACCAATTTTCACTACATTGACAACATTTGACCTATATTTCACTTTTTAATATCAATTCATTCCTTATTCATTGACCTATTTTGCATGTTTCAACTAATTATCAGCGTTTTACAATGCTTCGACAAAACGTGTCTCTGATTTCACCACTTGTTATCAATTTGTTCCTTTTTCAATGACCCATTTTCTATCTCTTCCACTTGAACAATTACCACCATCTACACTGATTGTATATTTTGTATATTGATTGAGCAACTTTTTTAGTGTAATTATCTGTCACTTTACCGAGTATAAATACGACTGTACAGCTTGATAATGAAGTCGTTGAAAAGAATGCTACTTCTTTGCTGATACATGCCCTGTTCTTGTTAATGAAAAAAGTATTTGAGTGTCAGTACGTATAAATTTACATTGACTAAAATATTTCAGATAGGTATCATATTTTAGCTACTTCTACTGAAGTTGGTATTCGATGGAATTCACTTCAGTTCAAAATAAAGAAAGCATAACAAACATCATTTTTAATCATTAAGTTATTGTTTACTGATCTGAGTTGTGTGTGTGTGGGGGGGGGGGAGGGGAAATTCACACTTCTTAACGCGAACCTTTTTAGTGTGTTAAAATTGATAGTTAATGCCTTTAGAGTCTTTCGAATTGAACCTTGACTGGTTAGTGTTCATACTCCCGGATGTTATCTCATAACTTCAAATACCACGTTTAGCATCCGAGGTTATATTGTATTGGTAGTGGATCTATAAGGATTCCTTAGTGAAATAAAGTTAATCAATGAACCACTGATTTACCTTTGAATAATGAGAACACTGGTTGAATATTCATAGATTCCAATGCATGACATATTTCGATGTTGTTGTTTGTATTACCCCGTTGTTAAGTGGACTGAATTGATCGGTCTCTATTGGCATATGGGCTACTGCACGGATGCCTAGAAATTTTTTGTGTTTGAATTGTATATTAATGACGGATAGTAGCTAACAATGAAGTCCAGAACGCGTGTTTCATCCTATTTAATACTCGTCAACTGGATATAAGCAACAATATTTAAAGTACACCCGTTGCACAACAGACCCCCGTGGTCCGGTAGTATGGTGGATAATGCTCTGGCTTTTGAAGCGAGCGGTTTCGAGTTCGAGTCCCAACGGGGACAACATCGTTCATTGCGAGGCAGGTGAATCCAGTTGACGAGTCCCAGATAGGGCGAGATGCGCGTCCTGGATTCCGCTACCAGCCAATATCTATCGCTAATATATAACATGTTGTTAAAGTGTCTATTTCAAAAATACTCCACTGTCTAGGTTACTCAATGTTGGTCGTACGTATCTCAGTATGCATTACTAAGTCGTGAGGGTTAAAGAAATAGTACAGTGGACTATGACTGACTTTTGCGCTAAAATACGGGTGTACAATTGCTTTTGTCTTGATTTTGTATGCAGCATAGTGTTTTCAATATACCTATTCTTTTGATAGTAATATATCAGACGACTTACCTATATTTTGTTGCTTAAGCAAACCTGAAGTTACCTTGGATCGGTAGAGTGATATTGTTGTGAGGAAAGGATAATTTCACTTAAGAGAAAACCTGGCTTTAAGTGGGATTCGACTTAATAGCCTTTAGATAACTGGCTCGGTAATCCATCGACCAGGTCAAATCTATCCGTAACTCAAGGTTTGTTTCCTTTTCATCTGTTTTTATTCAACACATCTTATTCCTAGAACAGTTATTATTTTATTCGCTTATCTCTTTCTCTTTTTCTTTTTTTCTGAATCAGCGTGAGACTAGATTGGCTATCTTTACGTGATCCAAACGATCACCATTCAGTGAAGCATTGTCATACAGAATGTTTACCAACTTCAGAACAAAACCAGGTTCGTTCTTATTTGTAAGCATTACAGTATCAACTGTATTTGGAATGTATTTTGATAAATGGTTTGATTTTTAATCGTACCTAGATATAATGGCTAAGCTTATTTATACTATTGCAAGCTTATTTGACAGACTTCCGTCAATGTTCTGAGGATTCGACACTTCACAAAAATACCACTATGCATTCGGTGACTGCTCCGTTCGGTTAATTTACTCCCGGATGTGGTGTAATATAGATTAGAGATAAAATGCTCAATTTCAACACTGAGTAATGTAGATTTGAATCACCGGTGTAATATCAGTTTCTTGACGGTGGTATTAACAATTTTCTGATGAGTATCAACAAGCTCGGATTGATTCTTAACATCTATCACCAAACAGTGTTAAGAAAGTTCAGTTGGCTAACCAACTAACTGGAAGAACACATAACTTGCACGAATGGTGTACTAGTTCAGTGTATTTTAAAAAATCTAATTTACAAGACTGATGCTGATGATGACTAGAATTTGGCTGTGGTAGGATTTAAACCCATAATATCCAATTAACTGATTATAAACCCAATCGACTGGACTGCAAACTAAGTCTTAAGTGGAATCAATGGGAAAATGGTATTATGGATGACCGATGGTTAGTTTGTTTGTCCCACTGATGATTCATTCTCCCACGGTTGTTAGTTTCGCAGAAATAGCAACATAAATGGTTGCGCACTGATACATTGATACCAGTTTCTATCCTTCTTATTAGGAAACGAAAAATGAAGTAATATCTTGATGAATGAGTTTACAGATTAACTATTTCGCTGTTGTTTGTCTGTGTGTTTGTCGTATATCGAGGATGTATGGAACCGGTGTCCGTTTAATCACTAAACAAATCTAGTTAGTTCTTCAATATCTTTTCTGGTTGTTCGATCAACTTGGTTTCGATTATTATTATTATTATTATTACTATTATTATTATTATTTCAGCACGATTCATATAAGTACTTTCGAGCTAACCGTTTGGCTATGCAAGTCAATTTCACGGTAAAACCACCACCTTCTGGATCCTCTAAAACAGATCAACGCCCTTGGTGTTTACTTTATACAAGTGTGTTAAAATTTGCAGACAAACTACGGGTAATTTCTTGAATTTTTTTGCAGTATTTGTAGTATAATTCGTGTGTGTGTATGTTTGTTTTTTACTTTACTGTTGATAAAGGCATAACACAATCCAAGGATTAAATACTTGGAAAATTGCCTGAATTTTTTATTGTGTTCAAATAATTGGACGTAATGTCAGATATATAACCGAGTAGACCATCTTATACATATTGAAAAATAGAACAACATTTACTATCATTGCCACATTCTTTTAGTTGTGACTGGCAAAATGTACAACACTTCGATATCTTCCTCCATACTTTCTAGGTATATACGTCCTTAGGCTGGTAAGTTTCAATTGTTGTTTGTTTTCCTTAACCTCTGCCTTCATAGCATTGCCTACACTTGCTGAAAACAGTTTTAAATGTCTTTTATTTACTTACAGTAAGAGACTTTTATTTGCGTAGTTGGATTATTTTTCGGTACTGTTTTTCAATAGCTTAGAGACCTTTTTTCACATTCTGTCTGTCCCTCATGGTTTCTATTTCAAGCTATTTTTGACCATCCGACTGAACTAAAAAGTAGGCTTGCAACATCATGCCGTAGTTGAATACTGAATATTTTCTATCTAGACAGTGTCTTTTCAAAACAAGAACAAACGTTTTAGGATGAATCGAATTCATTTCATATGCTCTAAATCTTACACATACACACTAAATTTAGCATCATGTACTGTAAATATTATCAGTGTCCAGCGTAGGCCATTTCATACATTTTAACATTAAAATCAACACCAAATGCATCTTTCCCATCAATACATATATATGAGAACAAAGATGAACAACAAAGTTGACGATCTAATCAACCAATAGAGAGAGCAAACAGGATAACATATTAGACTATAGAAGTGATCAGTAAACCGAAAGAAAAAGGTAGTATGATGTGTAGGGATATGATTACAGCTCATAACTGACAGGAATTCTGATGGAAGGGGGCGAACAACAAAGATGGTTATTGCGATGCATAGATTCAGTCGAGGATTATTTTATCAGTGTTCTTTCGTGAAATGTATCAAGTAAGAGTGAGTCAGCTGACTGAGTATAAGTTATTTGGCTTGTTTTCAGCAAAACATGCAGCGTTGTATGACAACCGCAACGGAAGTTTTGAGTGCGTTGGACGATTCATCTCGTTGAGAAATCGCATAAGCCATGAGGGTTCAGTGACCGATTACATCTCGACAGGGACACAAAAGGTTCGATTAACTTTTGCAGAAGTACGATATTCACAATGTCGATATGATATACAGTTGCCTACTATATATTAAAAGTAACATCTGTCTTTGAGTATTCCAATGTCATGAGTGTATGACTTTGTGGTTAGATATGTTTTATAGCCATTGGTAAGTCGAGCCTTAAGCTTTCTATCTCTACCCTTGATCGTCATAATGGTATACTGAGAAAATGAAGTATGTCTTAGTCATTGAATCACACACATACAAGAGGTGTTTTTATTTCGAAAATGAAAGGTAACAAATGAATCCGATTAAAGTGCTATTTAAATGACCTGAAATGAAGGAACAGGGATAAGCGCATATTGTTATCTTTCTTAAATGAAGTTAGTAGATGGACTATTTTCTATGTTAACGCATTGAATGTGAAACTTTACCACGTAAAAGGAATTCAGATAAATATAGATGTTTCTTACTATGTTAGTTTTTATCGAACAGGCATAGATATCTTTACGTTGCTCTTCTCAAAACTAATCATGCTCACTGGATATGAATATCTACAGATAGTGATACAGTCCGAATAATGACAATAGCAGACAGTATATAACTTCCACCGAAGTTCCTTTTACATGAAGGAGTGTCAAAAAGCTTCAGAATGATCATATATTTACTACTGACTATCATTGAAGTTTCTTCGTTTTTGTGAGACTTTAAAGAGTCCAGTTTACACTTTCTTATTAGTTCCATGATGGAGAGATTTTTCTGCAGGAAGTTCTTGAAACGTTGTTGAGCTTATTCATTCTTGTCTTACCAACCTAAAATTTGATCTCACAGCTCCAAACACACATGATCTGAGTTCACTAACACTGACCATCTTGAAAGGTATCTAACTGTTCTGTTCTAGTTTAGGTTACACTTCAAAAGCGTTGATATTGGTGAAAGAATGCCATATAAAGTGTGTGGTGTAGCGTTATCTTTAAGGCTGATCTTATTAACACTCCTGCTCACGCTAAAAAAGCCACTTCCTGCGAATTCTGGAATCCATTGAAAGTACCTTACTGCTGGCACATTCCAATATTTTAGTTGGTTCAAATTTATTCTTGAAAGTTTATACTCACCATAATTTTCAGTCATGCAATTAACTACTCATAGATCTACCTTTCTTCAAATAAATTTCCTGTCGTAGTAAAACTTGAAGAAGCTTAAGTCCTAAGCAGTATGTTCCACATCATTCTACCGATAAACGAGTTTAAATAACGCAATCAAGATAGCAGCTATGGTTGGGAATTTTTCACTTATCTCCTATACTATATGGATTACTTTGACTTTTTTGTTTGCAGACGTTGTCAGGCGTTTCATCTACACTAGTGATATCAGTAAGATAGAGGTTTTCAGCGTTCATTCTATGCTCATAAGTCATGCTAGTAATTCTTTAAGAAGAATAGCAGCAGCTGCTGTATGATGTTTAAGAAAAGCGATAGACCTGCATTGATTGGTCACTAGAGGGTAACCAAATCGAAATGCACTCACCAACTTTGTGCACATTCGTGCAGTATGCAGCAAGCCACGTGTATTGTGTGAGGGCTAGTGGTACTACCTGACTGCTCAAACCTCAGGAGATGGAGCGTGGTTCGAAAGAGTGACCCACTGATTGGTAGTCATCTCCCCAAACCACTGAGCCACAGTTCCGGAGGGTGGTCAGGTTTGTGTTGTCTAGCCCTAAAGGCTGATCGAATTCTGTGGACTGTTTTGTAATGGGTGACGCTCGTTTAAATCTCATGCGGGACATCAGTTCCGTCTAGGTTGCAGATACGCCTTGCTGACGACTACCAACAAACGTGAAATCTAGGTCCGGGGTTTCCTGGTGATTACCTCTTCCAAATAGCAAATTGGCAGACTCTGGAATAACTTTTCTTACGGATACCAGACCCATTCAAGTCAGAGTCGTTACACAAATTCCATGGGATCCCTGTAGTACTCTTCTTTCATGTTATAAATAACCGAGATTGTCTTGCAACATTTATTAATCATCTGAGCACTTAGCAATAGTTTTTTTTAATGAAAATGTTTTATTTACTTTTTTTACTTATAGGTTTGCCTTTCACAAATCTCTCGACCTATTCGCCGTGGATCCTTGTATAATTATAATCCTCCTAGGAAACCAAATTTTGGACGTCTAGTTCAGTAAGTCATATTCATGTTTTAGTCACCTACCTAATAAGTGTTTTTCACTGTGAGATAGTTAATAGTGTTTTGCTTTAACAGTATGCTGATCTGTTAACTTTGATGTAATAGTTTGCAAGAAAATCAATTCTTTGTCATTAGGGGCAAATTGTGGGTGTGGTTCAGTGGTTTCAGCGCTTGACTATCACGTGATGGGTTCTAAATTCAAATCCTGCTCCATTTGACCTAGGCAACCATGGAGTATATCATGTGCTCTCACACTCTCAGTTTGGCCTATAGCCCAGTACACAACCACCTGTATTGATTTGAATTTCTATCGGTCAATTAAGCGCACTAAGGACAAGTACCATCTACTTCATGTTTAGCTTATCGTATATTGTCATCTAAGCTGAAAGGTGAAATTAGTGTTGACTGTTTTGTTTCTGTCTAGGGTAGCCTCGTTTTAGCTTAGTTTATGCATTGTATTCTGTTTATTGGGATCCCTAATTCAACAGTTAAGACATCAGATTATTGACATCTGGTATAGTGGTTCAAAACCACTTAACCTTCGTTTGCCTCGGTGACCAAATAGTCTCAATGTCGACGCTTAGTTATTGTTGATAGCAATTGTAACCAGCCCTAGACTTATATTTTGTGCTTAATGGTATACAGTAACATAGTAAATCTTTATCCCTGAAGAAATTGATACATTGCCAGAAATCCACATTCCTGTCAATCGGACATGTTGCTATACGCTTTTCCGATTGTGGTTTAATTCATGTAAAACTAGATGCGATGTTTTGATTCATCACCAGAAAGCAATCAATTTCATCTTGTCTAGTTTCTAAGTGCTGACCATATTCTATCACAATCAAGTGTCAAATATGGTCACCAAGGTAGACAGCTAGTAACCAAAAAGCATCACGTTTAGGTACACTGAATCATAACGATTGTTTTAATCATCTAAGGTGGTGTTTCAAAGTTTATCGCGATATTGAACTTTCTATAGTTTAGTGTCCAAACAGCCAATTAATGGGTAGAATTTTGACAACACATAAGGTCAGAAATTGTAACACGAATTACTTTCCACTTACAAACCAATTTAATGAAAGAATCCTCCACTTATCACTAAATGTTTATCATCTAGTCTTTTACGACATCACATATTCATGTTTTCACTCAATTCTCACTTTCTTTCTTTATTGGTGTTACATGTATCAGTAAGATGAAGGTATATTCTGTTCTTCGATTCTAAATAGCATAAAACCGTTTCCTGGATGGCATATCTAACCACTAGTAACTAAATAACATGCAAGTATGCGTTTAACGTCATTGGTTGCATCGGTGTCTTTCATTCATCTGATTACTACACTATCGGCCATACTACCTTAACTGTATATTTTATATATTAATGGCAACTTTATTTGAGTGATAGAATAATTTGATTAATTCTTATTTATGTCTGCTGATAATCTTTTGAGCAGGATGCCTGAGTCATCTTTGTCCTGCACACACGTATTTATACTGAGTCTGCCAAACCATGGCAGTTAAAATGATACATACGTATCTGTCTACACGATAGTCTACAACCACAAATTGTCTGAAGGCTTACAACAGTAACCGATTACATAGGCTTAAGTAAGTGTGAAGTGTAGGTCAAACTGACAAGCCAACCACAGATAAGTTTATTTATCTCTATTGGTTTCTGAGTTGTAAACTGAGCACTTTAACTTCTTTAAAACTAGTTTCATCAATTTGTTGACTGTTATATTCATGTCATGAATTTATTTTCTTACACTACGGTTACCATTCACGATGAAATAATTCATCGGTAAGGTTCACACACCATATTTGTAGATATGGTCGCGGGAATTCAGGGAATACTATTTATTTCTAAGCATAGAAATATATAAGTCAATTTAAATTGCCTATACATTGACTAGTCATTGGAGGGCAACCAATTGCATGTCATCTAGCCCTAAGCGCTGACCGAATTCTATCGATCATTTTCAATGTGACCACCAAGCTTGGAGACTCAACATCGCAGTGCACTTGCATAGATCTTAGTTAGTTGGTTGGACATAATTGGCATGCAACCTTGGACCTAGATTTCATGCTTGTTGGCACTTGTCAGCAAGCTATATCTGCAACTTCGAGGGAAGTGGTATCCTACCGAAGATTGGAACCCGCATCACCTAGTGTTGCGGTCAGCGACGTTACCACTGATCTCCGACAGCACTGGATTTGATACATTGGTTAATCACTGGAGGGAAGACAATTTCATGTTGTCTATTCCTGAGTGCTGACCACCTGATTCTATCGACCACCAAGCTTGCCTATTTTTATAAACTTTCTGTTTGTTTGTGAATAAATCTTTCCAAGTTATGGATAAAATCAAGATTAGCATATTTATTGTTGAACAGTAACTTGCCACACATAGTGATAATCAATTTTTCAAGTGCAATTTCTGTAGTTGATGATATACACAAACAACATTAGAACAACAATCTTACTATTTCACAAATTGTCTGAAGTTGGGAAATAATCATCTTTAAGTTTTTACCTTATGCTTGAATTATCTCTGTTTTCTGGTTGATATAAATGTTTCTTATTTCGTCTTGAAACGATGATTAAACTGTGCAGTATTATTGAAGCCTTTTTTTAGAATAGCACAAAAGTACAGTTGAATACTCTTTACTTTGTAGAAAATTTTTTCGAATCTAATGAATAATTATTTCCTTTCTTAGATCACTGGATTTCAGTTTTAATCTTCCACAATTAGAAATGATATTTTGGGTCTCTTATGCTAAACGTACTGGAGTACATTTAACCACTGGACCAATACAAGTGATTGGAAAATTAAAACGTGAAATAGAAAATGAAATAAAAGTTCGTCGATTGATTGGGAAGTTATCAAATAGTTTTCATACACCAACTTCATCAACAATTGGAGTAGGAAGTGGAACATTTGATGCTAGTTGCTCCACAATTTTACACCCTTATGTAATGATTCCACCAAGATCGGCTATCCAACGTAATGGTTTATCAAGACGTCCAATAGCCAGTTGGTCGGTAATAAATTTATTTGCTAGTGTACACGATAGTGCAATACGTTTAAGGCATAGAGATAATCTACCGGGTCCATTGGTTCAAATGCTTTTACAGTGTGTTAATACGCATCAAAATAATGTAAGTTTACTATTTCTTAATTATGCAGTTAATTGTCAGATGAGTTTATATCACTTAGATGTATTCTATAGGTTTCGTCATCACTAGGTGTTCTCACTCACTGTCAATAGTAAAGTATGCAGATATCTGCTAAAAGACTCTTCTTACCCCCCTCTCTTCCTATATTACAGATATATATGACATTCTATAAATATACCTGTTATATAACTTGTTTTTCTGAAGCGCGTATTTGTTTCTGAGTTAATGAAACAGTTGGGATGTAGTATTTTGTGCCATACCTTTTTTTTTTTACCAGAAATTCTCTAGTGAAAAACATTCTCCGAATACTAGTTAATAAAATATCTACAAAAAAAAATTTTGTGAAATGGAACCGGAAGTTCGTAAATTGCCTAGTCTGCAATGAGAATGGCATACTTTGTTGGAAGTTAATTGTGAAATTTAATTGCGATTTGCTTTAGAAACCAAACTTTATGGACCTTAATATACTTTCTGCCTAACATGGTATATTATGTCGAAAACACCAGCGTGAAAGCTACACAACACAGTACTAACTGAAATAAGTAGATGTCACTAACTGACGCCAGTCACCTGTGCTCACTACGCCGAAGTACCTGACAGTCATTCCCTTCACCGATGGTATGTGGAGCTTCATTCACCTTAGAAACTACTGAACTATATCAACAACCACATGGTTGGCCATGCATCTAGCAATCAGTCGCACCTATTGTGTGATGGCTGATTATTATTATTATTATTTCTCCCTTGGGTTCCTAGTGGAACATAGAGCTTCAGTAGCACGTCACCATTTCACTCTCTCCTCCACAGTCTTTTCAACCTGGCTTCATGACTGCCCACCAAATTTCATTTCTTCTTCACACCATCTAGATCTCCTCCATGTCACCCTCGGCTCACACGCCCAACTCGTCGTTTTCCCTTTGGATTCCACTTAACGGCCTGGCCTGGCGCGTGATGTTCCCAATCGGTCTTCTCAGTCTATGTTCAATACAATCCATCTCCACTTTCATCCACTGCATATTTGTTGGTGATAGGTTCTTGGTTGGTTCGTTCCCAGAGTTCCTGGTTGCTTATTCTGATCATTCTGGCCAACTGTGATCTTCAGTATCTACTGAGCCAGCGTAGGTGGCAGCTGTTGATATATGTCCGCTGAAAATGTCAGTTAGAAATGCTTTCGTAACGCGCCAAGTCTCTCAATCATCACATAGAAGCACTGAGTTACTTGAGTGAATTAGTGTTGAAAATCCGGATCTTGTTCACTTTTTATGCTGAGTGCAGTAACAGTACAGTAGATCTCCATACTGATATCAGATTAATGATGGTTTATTTTGCCTTTCCGATCCTGGCTCTGACATCCTCATCTGTGCCGCCTGTAGGATGGCTGATGATACCACCTGCCTAAACCTCAGTAGGTGGAGTGGAGATAGAAGACATGACTCCATATTAGATTTGTTTATTTGATCTATAACACACAGTGATCTAGTATTATTTACTTGATGACGTTTCGAGCATAAATTATTGCTCATAATCTTATCAGTGTTATCACACTACTTTCGACATTTGACTTTTTTAGGTACATCACTTTATATGATTTGTTTTTATTAGTAGCGAAATGTTCCATATCTCTGGTATAGGTGTTGCATCATTTCCATTGCATGTGTTGAGTGTTGATTCGATGAACAAAGATTCAGTAATCAGTCGAAACGTCATCAAGTAAATAATACTAGATCACTGTGTATTACAAACCAGATAAACAAATCTAATATGGAATTAATTCCTACCACAGTGCTCAAGTTTTACACCTATATTAAGAAGACATGACTCACTGGGAGGAAGTTAACCTCCCAAATTATTGAGCCACAAGTCACTGAGTTAAATGAAATTGAGTAGTGTCCAACTTTGTGATGCACTAGTCACTTCATTTTCACTATGGTGTTTAGTTTCTACTTAAATGTAACAAACGCGAACCCCAACCAGGCAGTCTGCGTCTCCCCACACGGTTCAGGACAATAGTAAAAGACCTCATCGACTGGTGCCAGGCTTTGGTTTGGCCACCCTGGACCGTCTTACAACCTAGTCCAACTTCCCTAGCATGACACGTCGAGGTAAGCGGTGGCTCATGGTGGCATGTGCAACACATATCAAAGTCATCTCATTCGACTTGCCAATCTTGCCTAGTACCCTTCGCCTGACGTCAACATTACTCACACGATGATTCCTTCAACGAAACGCGAGCAACACTACGAAGACACCTGTAGTAGAAACCCTGTAATCGCTCCATGTCTTCTACGTTTAACGTCCTTATTTCACAGTCGTATAACAGGAAAGTGTGGAGTGCAGTACAGAAAACTCGTCATTTGATAGACAGTCAGATATTTCAACAATTGGCACCACAGATGACCCAAGTTGGGAAATGCAGAAGCGGCTTTCTGTATGCGAACTTGTTAGGGGCTGAGGCAACTCCTGGGGTAAGTGAAGTTGTTGACACATTTCGCCATTTCACTCCCTATTATTAAACTGGGGGTACTTTTAGCAGACCACTCCTGGAGCACCATTTACATTTAACAGGTGCGAGCTAAACGCATGCCAAACATACTCAGATTTTCGCTCAACGCGTCCAAGACACCCTGCATTTTGTTAGCCTCTTCACTCAGCAGACAATATCGTCTGCAAACTCAAAGTCAACCAGATGACCTCCAGCTAATAATTCCCCTTTGGTTGTAACAAGATGACTTCTTTCCCTTATTATTGACTTGGATGATCAAAGAGTTAGACCAGTCTGATGGCACTACCTCTAATTCCCATAAACTTTCTAGTACCTCCATCACTCTAGTCACTGATTTCCTACGTCCACCCATGAAAACGTCTGGTGGCAAGCTGTTAGTTCCTGCTGTTTTTCATCGTTTCAGGTTCCATACAGCATTCTCAACTCCAAGGAGAGTTGGAGGACCGATATCTACGTTCCATTCAGCTTCAGGCTACCTGGATTCTGGACGACTAAAGCGTTTCTGTTGACCAAATGAACTGTCCTTCAAAATGTTCTGCCCAACTTTCTAGCCATCTGTCCTGGGAAGTTATCAGCTCCTCATCCTTTTCAGTGATAGTTTCACTCACCATCGTCTTCTTCTTGCAGATATCCTCAGTAGGTCTAAACAGTTGCTGAATACTCCCCAATGTTGATGCCTTCTACATCTCTCTCTATCTCTTGACAGCTACCACTGCTAGCGATCGACGCGAAGACTGTTGGTGAGCTTACGTTTGAGTTGCTTTCGCTCTTCGTTAGAGTGAGAGCCAGCTGGAATCAGTCTTCTCGCATCAGTCAATTCGGATGACGTCGCGAAAATCCAATGACGCTTGCTAACCTTCGGGTGTAGGCTACCAACTGTCTTTACCGCTGTTTCTGTAGCAGAATTTACATCGCGCCAGAGTTCCCCAGGATGACCACTGTTGTCTTGTTTAGATAAATGCTTAGTGATCTCTTCCTTATATGTGTAATTGACATTCTTATCTTCCAATCGAGCACAGATGGGCCTCATTGCCTCCTATTTCTTGCAACTAGTAACACGCGGACATACAGGAACCCTTTGTAACTTGCGTATTACTAGTGTTACCACTGCCAATACTTATAAGTCCTCTTAGCATTAGTGCACTCGTATTGATATTGATAACTGTGGGTCTATGAAACGAGCATCTGAACACTCTGCTATTGGTTCTTGAATTTTGTTCTCAGTTTGCGTACTCCTTTCAAGATATCGAAGCAGTTATCGTCGACTGTAATTTTTCAGTGAATTTGTTTATCTGGGATATTTGTAGCCCGTATTTCTAATTTTTTTCTTCACGAATTGATTTCGATCCTTTTTTATGTTCACTTAGACTAACATCAAACAATCTGATACTGGTCATGATAAACCGGATAAAAACAGTGTCAGCAGTGAACTAGAACTAGATAATGAAGTGATGAATGATGCTGAAGCATTTATTATTGTTCCATTATTACGCTATCAACAACTTTGTCCATCGGTTCTACCTCCTAATACAACTGTTCGTGTTCATATACCTGGACCACGATCGACTACAATAACTACTACTGCTGCTAGTAGTAGTAATAATAACGAATATAATAAAAATGGAGGTTTAGTTAATCAAGACATTGATGTTACTGGCATTGAACATCGTAGGCAATCAAAAGAGAAAACACTGACAAATGCTATCACTACTACTACTACGACCACGGTGACGACGACAATAACAACACCAATTAGGACAACAGCTGACACTAGAAATGAGGACATTTTTGACAAGCATAAAATACCATCCAACCAAAATAAATTAAATACAACATCTGTAGCTGGTAATCCTGATCGAATATCAACAGCTGAAGAGGTTGCTATCAGTAGTGATAGTCATCAGCTGACACATGAAGAGGTAAGCAATATTGTCAGTTAATGATAAAAATAATACCGATAACTCTGTGATCAGTTGCAAGAATATGCAGCTGGCAAGATGTTCACAGTTATCATGCGAGAGTCTATTATTTTGTTTGGTTGTTCAAATCATGGCAGGTGAAACGTGGTCCTAACGCATGACTCACTTCTTATTAACCAACTGCTTGATCCATTGACCTACTGCTTCACAGTTACGTTTTCATCAAATATATTTTTACTCCTTCTAATATCATTAAAACTTTATGTTAACCAAATTTTCCTCATATTCTAGTTGACTGTTTGTTTCTTCTGTTATTTTCTAAGCTGACACCTGTTCATCATCTTGAAATACATGAGTTTAAAATGAGATGGACTGAACAAAATCGTAATCTAGTCTATATTCTAATGGATAGTTATCAGCATGCACAATTGTTGAAAAGAAATTTATCAACTCGTGCATTACACGGATTCAAATTGGACACAGGTCAAACAGGAGCAAATACCACAATGATGACAACAACTACTGGAGGTGGTTTTGGAATTGGAAAGTTTGCTAGTGGTAGTAGTACCAGTACGGTTCTTAGTCGAAAGTGAGTTACTATATCTTCATTTGCGAATTGAATTTGTTCTTCAACTGTAAATTCTGACTTTCCACTTTCAGGTGATAAGTTGGTGCTAATACATACCTGTGATACAAATTCCATTTTTATCGATTTATTAGATTTATCACAGTTCATTGTTCATTAGATTACGTTTCGGACATTATTTACTGTCCACAGTCATATCAAGATGACTACACAACTTTAAGACATCTTTTATATAGTCCTAATTTTTTCGTCTCCTTTGCGATATGGGTAGTAAGATCTTCCATATATCCGGAACAGATGCTGAATCATTCCTGTTGCATGTATTAGGTGTTGATTCAGGACACATAGATTCTGTTATCAATCACTCCCTCCACTGTACTATGTTAGTTTTGAGGATTTCCACCCTATCCCATCCTATTATGTGGTTGTGTTTAATTGCATGCACTGCTATGACCGAGCTTTTCTCTTAATTCCTTATCTTACTAGGATCTGCCAATAATTGCCCTAGCTAGGTTTTTGTGCTCGGATAGCCTAATTGACACTGGTCGACTACTTTGACCTATTTATTTGGCTTCGTGATTGTTGGAACGATATCAAGGATGTCTCAAAGTTAGTTGTGTAGTTGTCTTGATATAACTATGGACAATAACATATGTCTGAAACATAATCCAGTGAACATTACTGTTAAACTGTGATAAATCAGATAAATCAATAAAAATGGAATTACATTCTACCACAGTGCACAAGTTCTACTCTTTTTTTGATGTTCCATAAATTGTTTGTAAGCTTTTGTAGTGAGTTCATAATAAGTCTTGTTTTACCGGAATCAGAGGACTTAATCTTCAAAGAAAAGTATAAAAGGAGCGATTTTTAACGAATACTGCTCCAGTTTGACCGACAATGAACCCTGTCTAATTTACTGCAAAGATTTTTCTTCCAAGCGGTCTTAAAAAAGAACAGGAAGTCTATGTCCGCTGGAAGATAAACATCACAACAACAAAGAAACAAACTAATTATTCTTTCATATATCATAAAATAGCCTGGAGATGACCACTAAACTCATGAGACAATAGAATCTAGGTCCTTCAGCTATTAGAGAAAACAAAGTAAGTATCATGCACATAGTAGACCACAAAGTGATTCCTCTTGCCTAACTTGGACTAAATAAACACTGATTTTCAACTGAAAGGTTCTAGAAGTTATCTTTGGTGATGATTCACAACTTGACTAATACACACAGTTTTCTTAGTGTTAACTCAACCAGTTAAAGACAGAAACTAAACAGTAATCAGTTTTCAAGAGATCTAAGTATTCTACATGAAGATACAATTGATAGCTTATAAAGAAAATTGGACATAACTATAGTGTAAGTTATAAGCCATAAGCAAGTTTACACAATAGAAAATGAACTTTACATACTGTGTAAAATGTGATGATACTATGTAGTCGCTTAAACAACAAACGGTGTTGAACACTCGTCGTCAATTAATTGAAAGTTGACTACTTAAATCAATGAGCAACAGTTCCATCGTGATTAAATTCTGCTGGTGACACAACAATGAAAGTTCACTTCTTTAAAATATATCACCGGAAATGTTACGTAAAATGATAGTTTAAAGCTTTATATTTAGTTCAGAGGATTCCGTTAGACTACAACTGTTCTGCGTCTTTTAGCTTCCATATAGAAATAGAGCCAAGTAATTTCGAAGTATTTAATAGGTGATACATTCCCATCTGAAAGCATACATGATTGTATAAAATGTGAAATATGAGGGTATTTAAACTAATGATTAGTCAAATTTTCTCACTCTGATTTCCTGCTTCCTTTCGATCAATCCGAACAGGTTAGTTATATCTCTAATTATTTATGTAGCTTTCTATTGAAGCACACTATTGAATAATGCATCTCTCATAAGAGTTTAAACTAGTGTGTACCTTATTCTGAGCAGCAAATCTTGCAGAAAATATGAGTGTCTTTCCTCAAGGTTGACTATTCGCACCATCGAAACCCGATTTGATAATTTCCTTTCAACCAACTCCATGCATCATACTTTCAGTAGAATAAATATTTTCATCATATAGCTCAGTGTAATGAATAGGATAGTTTTTTTTCTCAATCAATTGAATTTGATGATCAGCCTTGAAAAAAACATGTATTTATGGTTACTGCATAGTGACTAGGTTGTATAATTTAGTTGTGAAGCTGTTTAAAGTGTCTACTCTACTTTTTAGCTATTTACAGTCTTTATATCTTTTTGTATGAATATCATTCTATCAATACTGTTAAATGACTATTCAATTATCCCAAAACTTTAATCTGTCATCGTATTCTTTTTATTCGTTGAATGATTGAACAGTGCTCGTAGTGCTATTCAACTATCAAGTTGTAATAATAATCAGTCAATGAATGCGTTCAAATCATTCGATTATATAGATAGACAACCTATTGTTACTTCTACTGATTCTCATCATATATTAAGTAATACTGATCATGTTATCAAGATGTCTACTACTTCTGCTGGACTTTTCACTGGTTCAGAACTTCTGCCGCATATATCTGAAATACCACCTACAACTAAAAATAATAGTACTGTTGGAAAAGATAAATCTGATAACGAATATGAACATAATGAATGTGGACAGTATTCTGTATGGAATACAACTGTATCAACTGAAGCATCACGTAAATCAAAATCTCACCTTGAACAAATTCCAATGTTAGCACAGTTATTAGAAGAAGTGGATACTGCGCGCTTTTATGCTTATTGTGAAGAAGTAAGTTAGTCTTTCTATCGAAATCAAAGCGTATCTCTGATAAACCTTTTTTTCAAGTTGTTATCGTAGACTGACATCAGTTGGAGGAACAAAGGAAACCTGGGAGCACTGGACAGCTGTTTTGTCCTAGTATGGGACTTCCTCAGCAGTCGTGATCGGTGGAGTCAAAGCCTGATGGCCATGAGCACAGATATTCAGCGTTGACATTAGGTGGCGGTTAGCGCTATATATCGTGAGCTAACAGAAGTTGGAAATATGGAGCATTGGATTCTGACCCAGTGGCTCAATGGTAACGCGCTGGCCGCGGAACCTGAAGGTCGCGGGTTGGATCCCTGCTGGTGGGGTCGTGGGTGCGCACTGCTGAGGAGTCCCATACTAGGACGTAACAGCTGTCCAGTGCTCCCAGGTTTCCTTTGTCCTCCAACTGATGTCAGTCCTCCGATGAATAACAACTTGAAATAATTCCAAATCTCCACAACTCCCTCAAAAACTTTCTTTTGTGGAATTGCCAGTATTCCATTACTGTTTTTCTATCCCTCCTCTATTCACCCATCTTTTCCTTCTCTTTTACTTTATCTCTGATCTTCTTCGCTTTGATTTATTCTTTCATTTTGTATGGTCATAATTTTTGTCATATTCAGACTGATTCACTGTTTTGCAAAATTTTGGACTGTTACATCTGTTTGTTGTTTCAGCTAGCAGTTAATATCCGTACAGAGTGCCAGAAATAATTTTCCACATCCGTATCAAAAAAAAACGACTGAGAAGTATTCCTTGCTTACCAGATCCAATAGTATATTCATTCATTTCGATTATTATCAACCATCTTCTTCTCTAGCGTCTTACTCTTCCCTTTTCAGAGAATATAGGGGGTAATATAGTTGCTATTCTCGTTGTCTTTTTTCAGTAGCTTTCTCTTTTTGTGTGGATATCACTCCTCAAAAATGTTATTACAATTTTCAATAGGAGCCCAAGCAAACTGATGTTGTATCTCAACTACAAGGTTTGAAAATATGCGCATCCAGTCTGGTAGCTGAACGTAATTGGCATTTGGAACTAATCAATCCTCAAGTAAGTTTTACATTAATTGTGTACAGTTTTATCGGCTCTTTTTCTATATTTCTTACCCTATGACAGATTCATTTATTAACTGAATGACTGACAGATTAATAGAGAGAAAATAAAGGCTATTATCATTTAACTATCATCTTTACGGAGTTCATCATAATATCATCGTAATATTTTGTTTTGCTGCACTATCATTAGGACATACTTACTACTTTAGTCTTCCTAGTAGTATAATCAGCCTGGATAATTTAGTGACCAGTGAAATTTCCTCAAGAATACAACTAGCTCTTTTGGCTTTTAGTAATCAAAGTCCTTTGTAGCAGCGATGGATGGTGGGGTAAATCAACATGAAATACAACTCAACAACCACCTGCACATGGATGCAATGGACAATGAGGCACATCTGTTATGCAATAATTAATAATATTCTCTGACTTCCTAGACCCATATAGGTGGGATAAAAGTCGAACTGGCGATGTAATGGTTGAAATTCAAGCTATAACTTTGCATAAGGAGATATTCAAAGGCATATTAAATGTTGCACGTTGATTCATTAGTTAATCTTTTGATACTTTACTGCTATGAGAAATGCTAAGTTTGCATATCTTATATGACTCCTGTATTATGACATATGATGAATTCCCCAAGCCGACACTGTAGAGGTTATATATGGAATACTAAGTAAAAGAAATACATCCATTGGTGATATAGTAAATCTTCATCATTTGAAGCGGTAAAGACATTAGTTAGTCATAACTGACTTCAACGAACTTTGTTAGTTACATCACGTGTAACCTTGAGGTAGTTAAACTAAGATATGTTATGCTATGTTCAGGGCTTCCTCTCGATTGCCTACAACCAGCTAACATCTACCAATGTGCACCGCGATGCGAGCCTCCTAGCTTGTGGCCATATTGCAAATATCGATAGGATTCGGTCTGTACTCAGGACTGGACAACAAGAAATTGTTTGCTCTCCCGTAAACAATCAATGCATGAGACCCTGTCATACAGGAGGTTCGTCACGGCCCAAATAGCTCCATGGTTAAGTCGCTAACTACAACAATGGGTGATGTGGGTTCGAGTCTTAGGCGAGACATCAATTCCGTCAAGGTCGCAGGTACGCCTTGCTGATGAGTGCCAACAAGTGCGAAACCTAGGTCCAGGGCTCCCTGCCGATTGCTCCCAAATCATTCCCAAATATCTACGTCTACATGCACCGATTCCAAGAGACAAAGTCAAAGTATCTATAGAACGTGTCAGTAAACTCTGACTTAAAGAAGAAATTCATAGAATAGTCAAAAAGTTGCACAACATCAGGAATTATATCGAAGATCTTAAGTGCAAACAGTTAGTGAAAAAGATTATGAGCTTCTGATGGACGATTTCAATGAAGCAAGATCAGCTGCATTCAAGAAATCCAAAAATACTCATATTAAGAAGTTCAACAAACTTATGGAAGAAAAACATGCAGTCAACAGTAATGAAATTAGCAATAGCACATTACCAATGATCAATAAGTCAAAGTGGGTTGTCAATCTCTCAAGTAGAGTCCTAAGCTCAACAGAAGCGAAAGTGCTAGAGAAAGGTCTTAACATCAATGTAGCGGTTAATGAGTTGAAACTAGATGTCATTTCTAAAATAGAAATAGCGTTAAGTTCAATAGATAAGACAGTTGCAGACGAAGTAAGAGCACAGTGTGCTTTAACACTGAAACGACAGAAGATAATGAAACCTAGTTTACCCAAGCCAGAGAAAGAAGCTCTCAGGAACCTTCAAAATGAAAACAATATAGTAATTGCCAAATCGGATAAAGGCAACTCAACAGTTCAAATGAACAAATGAGATTACATTTACAAAGTGAAGGAGCATATAGAAACAGGACCTAGGTCCAGGGCTTCCTGCCGATTGCCTCCAACCAACTAACATGTTATGCTAATTCATGACTAGCTGACTGACTGATAATAAAAGTTTACTAATAACCTATTATTGTTTAGAATACTAATGCTTTTCTCTTAAACCATACATTTAGCTTTTTATATGTTTGTTTCCATTGTTTACAGTTGTTACTAAAAACTAATCATTTAGCTGGTTATGTACTGGTAACCGCTGCTAGAGCAAAACTGGATGCCTTAACTCATCCACCTGTATGGAAAGATTCACAATTGTTAAACAAATCTAGTTTAGTTGGACATTTAGAGTGTATGCAGTATTATGCTACTGTTGGACAAGTGAGTTATCAGTGATTCTTTATATATTTGTGACTTTAGGTTATTCTTATAGTTGATGAGTTTGATAAAATTCCACTTCTATGTGAATGTGTCTTTCTCATTTTATTATTATTCAGAGAATAATTATCGTTTTTCGTTTAATGTGTAAGTAGTTAACTGATCACTGATTCATGCAGAAAATATCTATACGATGAACTGAATGCGATTAACTGAAGTCGATAAATCTAGACTTATCTAATTGTTTATTAGCAATGTACCCATCATGAAACCGGACATATCATGGCTCAACTATGCGTTGGGCTGTTAGTGTACATACTACGTGAAAGCCTGAAATAGGAGAAAGTGATTATTGTATAACTTGTTGCTTTCATTGGCTTTGTAGCCGATGGTCAATTATTAATGAAACTACTTTGAAAATCCATCTCTTTACCGAAAGCTATTCAATTTAATGCTAGAAAACTCAATGAAAATGAATATTCCTCACAGTGTGGATATCCCAGTAGAGTTGTTTTCTATCTCGACATTTTTGCGGTTAAGTTTGCGCTACCATAAATAAATTAATTGCCTGTGGTGATACGACAGAGAAAACTGAGAAACACATCTAACTAAACCACTGAGAAAAATTTTTTAAAAACAGAGTTTCAATGCAGAAAGGATCTTTGAAATGCTGAAACCTACTGAAACTGTTACACCTAGACTGTATGATCCTCCAAAAGTGCATAAAAACGGATTGAGTCTCTGACCACTTCTCGACGTGGCAAACTCTCCGTTCATACAACCGTAAAATGGTTAGTACAGCTTTTCAAGCCTGTCCACAAAGTGTAAAGTACACTCTTAAAGCTGCCTTTGAATTTGTTGAAAAGATTGAGCATCTTAAAATAGATAATAAGTTAATGATGTTTCATCTCTTTTCACTAACATCCCTTTAATGAAGACAACCGCTAAATTATGTCGCATCTACAACCGCGCGATTCTTGATGCAAGAAACAAGGATAAACTGCCTGATCCTACCACTTCTGTGTGCATTTATTAATTCAACAGCTCCTGCGGAGATCGTTGTTACATTAGGCGTACAATAAGGCAGGTCCATCATGGTTGAGCAAGAGACAAATTAGAACAATAAAGAGCTCATATGTGCACATTTAATTTACACGGGACATCAACTAGATGCTAGAAAATCTTTCAAAATTATTCATCACATTCCAATTAATTTACCATATGGATTACGCACTCGCTTGCTTCACACAGCAGGGGCGATTGCAATTCACCTTTACAAACCTAACCTTTGTATTCAAAAGAAGTTTTTTCGACCACTATCACCACCGTGGTCGTCAACATGATGTAACTTTTAGTACTACTTTGTACACCCTTCCCTCTCCTGTTTCTATCAATATTTATTTTATTATTACCTAGTAATCTACTATTTGTGACTGAATACATGAAAAATCGCTTCATTTACCTGAGAATAACCTGCTTCATATTTCCAGTTTTAATTACGCTATTGATTATTTACGTCCTCATGACTTGCTTAAAATCTATGATTATTGTTCACCAACCCCTCCCCCCCACCACTTGATTAGTATTTTGACTAAATCGTAAAACCATATATTAGTGTAGAGTCCAAGACGAAGATCTAATTGCAAATGAATATATTTCTTCGCTCAATGTTTCTTTTCTGAATGTCTAGATGGTAATATCCAATGTGCATAAATAAATACGCCTGTTAGACTATTTCAGACATTTACTCATTGAATCTATATATCTTAGCATCACTTACACACTAAGTGTCTGTATGTGTCTGAGGGGAGGGGGGAGGTGACTCATTACCTTAAGCATTTGCTTTACAAGCAGTAGTTCCTCAATTGAGCTCCAGCTTCACCTGTTTCGGCTTTGGCGTGGCCTATGGCCTAGTATATAGCTGTCTTTACCCAGTAGATTGTATCATTTTTATAATCATGTATGTGTAACAATACCAACTGAAAACATCATTTGTCAACTTCTCTAGGCATAACTTGAATATCCTTACTTGCCTGGAATGTTGTAGATTTACAGTTCAAAGAATGTTTTCTGGTCTGTTTATTCTTACTCACAATTAATTGGTAGTTTTCATCTTTTATGTACGCCTTAACTTACTACTCATAGAGGGTTAAATTACCGAGAAACTTAAGTCGACATGATGCAAATAATGTTTATATATTATAATTTTAGGTGGCCACAAGGCGTATCTGAAACATCTATAGTACTACTTTTCCAGCCCAGATCTCTGAACCTGAGTCTTCCAGTGCCGCAGTCACAGATGTTATTACTGAACTTTCCGGGTCATGATTACGTCTAGTACCTCAATCAAGAATCTTCAGAGTAACTTTGTGGTGCATACTGCAAGAATCCCAAATTCTTATTTGCCTTTTTGGTTACTCGATATTGTTTTTTCCTTGGCTGACGTTACTAATCGATATCTAAATATATTGCCAAGATGTTAGAGATTTCACTGAGTTTTAACCGTTTCCTGACTTTGATTGTCTTATGATTTATTGTAGAGTGGTATCAAAAAGTCCCAATCCTCTTTAAGAACCCTTCTTTTTACTTAATGTTATCTAGGTCCTTCCAGGAACGCCTGATCAATGGTTATCTACAGCTGATGTTAGTGATTGGGCACATCACAGTTTGAATGCTGATGAAGATACATTAAGTGGAAAACCTGAGGTTGTCGGTTGTGGTAGATCGGTTGGCGGTGTAGTCACAGCATGTGTTGGCTTTCCACAGAATTTATCTAGTAATAAATCTTCATTAACTCGTCACAGTGTAACTGCTACTAGTCCTTTAACATCCACTAGCGTTGCTGCAACTGAAATCATTCATAGTATTACTGTGACATCTTTAAATACTACTCCTACTGCTGCTACTACGACGACAACAATAGCTACTGCTGGACTAAGTACTGATTGTGTTCGGCCTATTCAGCTACAGCGTATGATATCTCGTTGCTCATGTGAGGTATTCTATATACATTATGAGCCAGCTGACCCAGCCAATTTACCACTACCACATTTAATTCCGCCCTTAGTAAGTTTAATTTTTGTACTGGCGTATACATAAATATCTGTATTGTTTTTGAAATGTGTTAACATTATTACTCATGAAGATGATGTTTATGGTGTGTACTTTCAGATGAGAAGGCTTGAATTGTCTCCTTTTAATTTTTTGAGCATCATTGACGGCTTACGTATGAATCACTTTTACGTGCTTCACTTTAATTCCGATGGATGTTGTCTTTAAATGAATCAGTTAGTGTGTAGAACTTCTTTGTAGGGTTCCCTATCAGCCATACCTACTGTGCATGTATGCGTATGGAAGAGGTGCGTAATACTTCTTGATCGCATTTACTGAAACCAATGGAATCAGTTCAAGTTCACTGGAGATCAGTTCTTTTGTTCGTAATCAAGTCGTGCAGAAGGTCAATCCGTGACCAGAATTGGTTAGTTGTTAAGTCTCTGACTTCAGTTTTGAGTAACAGAGGTAATAACCAACGAGGAGACATAGGCTTCATGGTTGTAGATACACCTTGCATGAAATATGTTAAACCATGCCTTCTGCCGATTGACTCCTATCGTCTAACACTAAAATATCATTGTACCGCATTGTCACGTCACGTAGCCTTATGGTCAAATTGCAAACTTGATCGTTAGATTTCGGTTGGTTCTGCGCATTGAAAAGTAGGCATGTACAGTGGTTACTCATTTAATGGTCAATTTGTGTGAACACTTTGAACCTCACTATCAAATGAGTTGAATTCTACATACAGTAATTAACTAGATAGAAGGTTGCACGATTTGAGTAAGTAGTCGCGCTTCAACAGAACTGCTTTAATTGGAAGGGATATTCACGTCACAATCTTCATACTTGTTTACCTTAACTCGAAAAAGATGGTTTATTTATGTAAAGCAATATAAAGAACAGAAGTCTTATGAAGTAGCTAGTCTTTATTGATATTCAAGAGCTTGAACTATTCTTAAAGCCAATGGTCACGATTTCCATCCTTTCTATCAAGGATTCATTAATTATGATATTGAACTTGCATACTAGCATACTTACGCTTCCAATTTGAATTTGACGTATGTACAACGTGTACTAAAGCAGTATCCATTGCATTGATTAGTTTGTATAAAAATATTGAGTATTATAACTGGCTTTTTATGACTGGTTTTTTCCAGTGAATTGATAAACTAGGTAGAGTTGTTGAATAGTAAAAATGAGTAGTACTGAGCAGTCGAATCCAAGATATGTCTTTTGTCCTATTTTAGATTCATCACATGGATGTATTTGTATCCACTGCTATCCACTGTTTATTCTCACTATCAAAAGGGAATTTCAGATCATATCAAGATATCTACACTGAAACGTGTATATTATCAACAGTTACCAATCGTCTTGGTGAACTAGGGAGAAAGTAGCAAATGATTGATATATTTCAATTTTCTGAAATCCCTGTCGACTCTTTAGTTATGACATCAGACAGTGGTTCATTTGACTGGAAACTTGACTTTCAACTGTGAATTATGAATTTGAACCACATCCTAGCTACTGAAGTCTGGACAGTTAAATAATGTAACAGGTTTTCATCGTATAAGGTGTATTTTTGCTTGTATAATCCCGGTGTAGTATATTAGAACAAATAACAAAATAAACAAATATTTTTTGTTTTTCTTCAACGTGATTTCAAAGCAAGAATATAGTAGGGGTACGCTGATGACACCTTTGTCAAATGACAAGGTCTAGAAAATCTTGTCTATTGTCTTATCAGCCGTTTTTAATTCCATTAAAATTTGATTATGACTAGTAACAGAATTCAGAACACTAGCTTTCCCAGACTCCAGGGCCATACGAGACAACGACGGGATGCATGATATTGATGTCTATCGAAAAGATACATATTCTCACAAGTACCTTGACTTCAATTCAGCTCATTCATTGGGAAAAGGATAAAAAAAGTTTTCCAAAAAAGACACGGAGAAAGCAACTTACAAAGACTGGATAGAAACTGTAGTACTTCCTTGTCGAATATCCACATCAGAGGAAATAAGACGTACCCGTAATAGTTACAACATCAGAAGGTGACGAACACATTTCGCTCACACCTGTGTAAATTAAAAGATCTGATTCCCCATTTGGAACAACAGAACTGTGTTTATAAGGTACTAACATTAGGCAGACATCACGTGAAGTACTAACATTTCTAACCAAACACGGTAGAAGTTACAGGAACCCACCAAAAACTCCTATGATCTGGAAAAAACTTCAAAAAAGCTCTGCCATCGCGGCTCATATCCTAGATTCAGGTTATGAAATATCATTTGAAAAGACAAAAGTCTTGCGAAAGGGTTTTCTTACTCACAAAGAGTGGGACATTGCAGAAGCTTTGTACATCTTTTCATACCCTTCTTCGGTCAACAGAAAAGATAGATTAGACGTCTCAAAAATATGACAAACATCAATGACTTGCATAGACAGTTCCAAGCCAAGTGATTTTTGTAGAGAAGGTAGAACACAACTTCATTCCACTGTATTCCACATGATTTATCCCGAATTTATTCATGTTTGAATAGCTCCTGGTGTTATTTCGCTTAGTCGTCTCAATTGCGTCAAAAAATATTGGTTGTATTTTAAAAACTTGCCTAATCCTATTACATACTACTATATTGATCTACTGTTTTCGCCAATTTTACGCTTTCTGAGTTGTGTACATTCTATGAACCGTTCCATATATTACGTAATCCATTTTGTTATCATTCATACTTCAACTATTACCAAAAGTACCTTTATCGTTAACACTACTATTGTTATTATCTATTACATATTGTTTGATGTTCATCTTCCCAAAGTAGTAATCTATTCTTTCTCACCCTTGATGACTCACAACACCATTGTACTTTTCATAGTCGAACTAAATTTCTCCACCCTATTTTTGTTCCACCTTATTTGCACAACTGAAAAAACCTCTCTGACCGATATGCTAATTCACTCACCTGCATTGCATTGATCTTTGTTCCATATCACAATGTAATTGACTGATCGTAAAGGTCACCTTCTGTACCAAAACTTGAATATTAACCGGAAAGCTTAATGTCAGATGCATACTCTAGTAATGATGGATCGTGGCTAGCAGTGGAATCCAGGATGCCCATTTCGTCCTATTTAGGACTCGTCAGCTGGATGTACCTGCTCCCCAGTGAGTGATGCTGTTCCCACCGGGATTCGGACTCGGGAGCGATCACTTTAAACGCCAGGGCGTTATCCACCACACCACCGAGCCACGACAGCCACTCCTTGTGCGACGGGTATAGTTTTAGTATAATTGTTTTTATATCATACCAGCTGACGAGTCCCAATTAGGACGAAATGCGCATCCCGGATTCCACTGCTAGCCGCGACCCATCATTAATATAATTAGAACGCAGGCAATATCGAGGCATCTGCACAGGAGCCCATATGCCAATAGAGACCGATCAATTCGGTCCAATCAATGACGGTATCATATAAAAACAATTATACTACATACATACTCTTCCTAGCAAGATCGAAACGTTGAGGAATAATACAAAATATTTTATTTTGTTATACTGGGTGATGATTGAAGGTGAATTGAAAATTTGGACCTCAGCAGGATTGGAAGCAGAGACCGCCAGGCTTCTGGCCCGACGCTTTATCAACTGAGTTACGAGGTCCGACTGCTGACCAGATTTTTATTTTTTCTAATACACCACCTCGGGATTATACAAGTAAAAATACACCTTATACGATGAATCCTAATAACTAGGGGCCTAAGATTTTTCAAACTATTCAGTTCATTGTTGGTCAAACAGGACAGTTTCTAATGTGACAGTGTTTACACATTGTTAACATAGTTGTATTTGGCGGTTGAGCTACTCTGACGTCATCGAATCATTTGTGTTCAACAGTCGAAGTTTTGTTTCCACTGTAAGATTAGAAATGAAAAATGACAGTAAATTCCTGTGTATCATTTTTATTCAATGTGTCGTTAATGCTTAATTATGTATTCTAAGCATTCAATTTCATATTTTAATCTTTAATAGTTCTGCTTTCATATTCCTGTGAGTGAGAGCCTCTTCGGTGAATACTTCTAGCTAGATAGACGAAGAATCTTGTTAAAGAGTACAATATTCAGTCTGAGCGTAAGGCACGCAAGCTACATCTAACAACAATGTTGAACAGATTATAACATAAAGTGGGAAAATTGAGTGAAGAAAAATTGAAATGCATAAATTTCTGTCTATGTTTTTGGTGAATATAGACCACTCGTCTCCTAACCACTTGAGGTTAGCTCCATATTTGTTATCCATCTACATCTTTAAAGCATTTAGCAATAACGCAAAGTCACTGTTTCTTAGTACTAGCATCAGATTCTCTGAGCACAGAGATATGCTTCCTTAAGTTGACTACAAATCTATGTATACCAGCTAACAGTTCAAGGGTTGTATGATAATATCATATCAAATATTTTTGTTTCCTTGTTCAAACTCTGTTCTCTATCTGTTTTCAGTCACTAGACGAAACAGAAGTAGTACGTAATCCAGAGGGAGCTGATACAGTCACCTTGTTACATCATACATTAAATGTCTTTACAAATTCTGTAAGTTCTACACTTATAAAATGTAAATACTGTTAGTTTATTACATAAATTCTCTGTGTTATTGAATCTATCCTATTAATTGTCAATTTTCATGGGCTTACACCAGTTAGCGCATAAATTCGAAGATTTACAGGTGAAAACTAACAAGTTAGCAGAAGAGGCAGGGAAGGAAGACAGGACTTCAGGTGAACGTGGAGAAGATAGAGGTGATGAAGATACCCAACCAACAATAACAACAAGCACCAATCACCATCAACGAGAGAAATTTAGAAGAAGTTGTCTCATTCACCCACACCTAACTCGGCAGCATCGTCTAAACTGCAGGCGGCGGCACATATGAGGATGTCAAGTCCAGAATCGGAAAGACAGCAAGGCGAGCCTTCATTAGTCTGAAATCAGTGTGGAGATCTACAGCGCTGCACTCCACTCAGCATAAAGCGTCAACCAGATTCGGATTTTCAACACTAATTCACTCAAGTAACTCAGTGCTTCTATGTGATGGTTCAAAGACTTGGCGCCTGACGAAAAGCATTTCCAACAAACTGCAGACATAGATCATGAACGGCTGAAGATGGAGATCAGATGGCCACAATAATCAGAATAAGCAAGAAGGAACTCTGGCTGGCTGGCTGGCAACGAACCAACTAAGAACCCATTGCCCAACAAATATGCAATAGAAGAAAGTGGAGATGGACTGAATCGGACATACACTGAGAAGACCGACTGAGGACATCACGTGCCAGGCCAGGCTGTCGAGTGAAACCCAGAGGTAAAACGATGAATTGAGCGTCCGAGGATGACATGGAGGAGGTCGAGATGGTGTGAGGTAGAAATGAAAACTTGTGGGCACTCGTGGCGCCAGGTTGAAAAGACTGCAGAGAAGAGAGTGAAATGGCTATGTGCTACTGAAGCTCTATGTTCCACTAGGAACCCAAAGGACAAATAATACTAATGCATAAGTTAGAGAAAGAACTATTGGAAAGCTGATAACACTAGACAACCGTTTGGTCCGCCTATACGACGTTTTAGCAGCACATATATTCGAGCCTGCAAGTGGTCGAGCCCAGGGTCATCATGTCTAGGGATTAGAATCCAACACTTCCGTATTCCCTACTTTTTTCAATTCGTGATATAGTTCGACCTCAATCCAGTTTCATCAGTGCTTAAATATCTTCGCACTAGAAACAAACTTTCCAGGTTTTCACTGGTCCTCCAGCTAGTTAATGTCAGCTTCTATTGAAAACTACTTTAAAATTCAGTTCAATCAAGAAACTGAATAACTAAATGTTTTCTCATCAATATACTCAATTCATGAAACTGTTGAAGGAGCATGCGTGCAGCGCATGCGTGTGTATTTCAATAAATGAGTAGATTTGTGTTGAACTAGGCATTCGTACAAAAGTGTAATCATCTGCACCATATAAACTACAACGAGTTGACCATATGCTCCAACTTTATACGGATTGGTGTACATCTTTGCTTTTAATATTTTACTGAATGTGTTAGAGATAGTAGACATTCATGAAGGCTGTCTTACGCATAAAAGTCAAAAGCGACTTATTACCCACCTTTAATAATTTGCAGACATACTTTGTCACCATATAGTGCAACGAGAGATGAAGGAGCACTGTAGACACGTTAACCATTTTGATAATGTTGTTTTCTCCAAGCTGGACGAGTTAATCATGAAGCTTTTGTTGTCATGATGGTGTTGTCTAGAATGACCATAAAAGCTCTACGATTAAATCATCCATCTCGACGAACATAACATTATCAAAATTATGTTTTTGAGCTACAAGTATTCTCCATATCTTAACCATATCTAAACACTTTTCTTGTTTTTATTTAACTGCTATTCAGTCACTTTTTGATCCTTCACATCTCTGTCTACTTGGCTCATCTGATTGACTAGCCATTCATGTTGTTATAATTCTGTATGCTTTAATAGGTGAATGGATTCTATTCTCCTTTTCTTTAGTTTCAATAAGATACAAGTAGAAATAGTCCAAAGCAGAATAAGATGATGAACAGAACACAAATACATTACTGCTCAGATGTTAGTCGGTTGAAACTAGGTTTTGTGCTCGTTGGCAGTCGTCAGCAACTTTGAGGGAGCCAACCTGCGTCACTCAGTATTGCATTCAGTGACATTATCACTGAGCTATTTGGAACACGAAAAGCCTCTTGTAGGACTGGGTTGGATACAATGATTGGTTGCCTTCCAGAAACCAATTAATGTATATAATACTGCCGAGTTAGTTGTAAACTTTGGTGTGGATTCGTATGACCTGCTACTGATAGAAGTGACATCTCTTGACTAGTTTTCCTTTGCAGTAGCTTAACTTGCTAGGATGGATTGTTATTTACAACTTTTGATGTTATCGGTTTAAGTATTAATGTTGAAATATTTGAGTAGAGCTGAATAGATTCTTACTACATCTTGTATATTCATCCTATATCAGCTTCAAGAGTTGAAAATGACTTTATCAGCTGCTTCTCAGGCACTTTACTAAAATCGAACAGTACGCCAATGCAGAATGATTCGTTAACACATGTTTGAATGCTGCGAGTGATTTTGCGCAGGTGACTAACATACATAATGACACTGTTGTCAGAATCGTTTAACCATTGAAACGTCTCCATTTTTTAGGAGCGAGAAAGGGGGGGGGGACGGGGGTCGATATTACTTCAATTCTGCTTTCTTGCCTCCTAAGTGTTTTTTCTTGCTACAGAGAGGTTCCAATCTTAAAGTTATGATATCTATCGGAGAATTTATGATACTGCTTTCATGCTCATGAAGTTACTTTTTCAAATTTTTATTTAGTTTCTTTTCAATCATTTCATATGCAATTCATTAATTCCTTTAAAACAATAGTAATAGCAATGAAAATTGTAAATGAATCTATTGTCAAAAAAAATGATAATTGATCATATCTTTTGTTTGATTTATTAATCACACTCCCAGCTTCAATATCATATGATTGTCGAGATTGTGAATGATCTACTTCTCTATGTGGAGCCACAAAGAAAGGTAATGTATGTTTAAATATTATACTTTCTAGAGTTTTTTTTTCTTTGTGTATTATCGTTAGGGTTTATAGTGAGTTTCATAACGACAGCTTCGGAACTTATTCTCCTTCCTGAAGTTTTAGCAACCAGGTAGTATTATCGTTAATGTCTAGCGCGAGTCCGTGATGTGTTTGAATAGTTGCTTGAAAGTTTATTCAAATGTTGGGATAGTTGGGATTGTTGTCCCATATACCTATGTATTATACATCTATATATATCTGCTTGAGTTGGATATTGCCAGGGTGTTAGAAGTATTTTGATATTGTAAATAAAACCTTTCACTTGCTGATAGAATCACTCTAAGATCGACTTCACGCCTCCTTGCTTAGCTCTTTAGGGTAACAAGTGGTAATGGCTGATTGTCTTCAACGATCTAGTTTAAAATCTCTATCTCTGAAGTAGGCGCAGTTACTATTCATTTTGCTGAAGGTATTGGTAATCTTAATTATCGGTTCCATCGTCCATTTTGTTGTGGTGTAGGAACTGGTACTGAAACACTATTACACCTATTCTTGTAGTGCTGTATTATAAAAACTATAAGTCAATCTTCAGGAATACTACTTCACTTTTTATCATGAATGAAGTTTTCTCATTCGTCTGTCTACGGACCTGAACTGGTCAGTTTTAGTAAACATATGGATTAAATGTTGGCCTGCTTCGATATCCCTATTAGAACAAATAAACAGGTAAATCAACTTAGAATGTGTTACAGATGTGCATCAGTCCAAATTTCCACAATTCACAACTGCGTTCAAAGAAAAAATTGGAGAGAAGAGGTTATATTACAGTGGAGAAAAGTTTATGAGTTAAGAGAATAAATAGGTAAAGGTTTGATAGAAATATTAGAGCCAAGGATGTATGTATCTGCACTAATTATCCAGTTAAACAAACCAGGTTTGTATCCATTGTTGTGTTGCTGTAGTGCATCAGTATGATTCATTGACCTAAGCACTCGGCGTCCAGACGATGGGTTCTCAGTTCAAATCCTACTTCGCTTAGTTTCATGTGGTCAGTCTGTTAGTGTTTTTAACCTTGACATAGGTACTGCTCATAGCTTAGTGCACAAATTGCTATAAGGCGAATGAGTTGTCTTGGAGGCGTATTGTATCTTTATCCCTCTATTGTATGAATCCATTCCTAATACTATAATTGTCACCTGTGCTAATTCGTTATGTGGGTCACATTATTAAATGGATAATTTAGTTGTCAATATTACACGGAAAGTACAAGGCCCTAAAACTGTACGTTACTTGGCTGAGTTGTCACAAAATATGACTGACTTGTGGACACCCCAAGGTTATTCTTCATTGGTTCACCAATTGTCTCACTCGCTGAGCTTGCATGGCTTTTGATCAGTTTTATTTTCAATTTTATTCTCTGAAAATTCCTTTTTTGATCGTATTTCTTTTTATTCACTTTATCTCTCTCAGGCTCAATCTGAACGTAATCGTGTAGCTTTTGGTTTGATGTCTGAATCTCAAGTACGTTTAGCCATTCTACGTGATCAAGAGGCTTTACGTCGAATGATTTTAGAACAACGTCAATTAGAACGATATTTATGGTCATATGTTAGTCAAACAATGCAAGAGTTGGGATTGAATACACCTGTAGGCTATCCTAAAACCTTTCATTCAATCAATAATATATTATCGAAAAATTCCAATGATTCAACATACTGTAGAAGAAGGTCTTCAAATATTACATTGAAACTAGTCAATTGTATTCAAGGTGCTAGGTAACAGATGAGAGAGTTTTTACTGTTGTTGTCATCGTGTCTTCTGAGTTGTTCCTGCTAAGTTTTATAGACGTTTGTATTACTGATGAAAATGAAAGGGAACGTGTTTTCTCCTGAATACAACTCAAACGTTTGCATATTTATTCATTCACCTTATCCTTGAAGAACATACTTGACATGAAGTTGTATTCATAGACTTACATCTCAAATTATAAAGTTTAGCTGTAGCTCATTAGTTTGAAGAGATTACTTTCAAACAATCGGTCACGGTTCGAGCCAGGCAGTATAATTTTGCCGTCACGCAGTAGATGTGGTTCCTTGCCTACTGCACGATCTTGCACGTGGTTGTTGAGTGCATTTCAATGAAATCAATTTCTGATAACAAAACCCTCACCTCTTTGGTTACCACATTATTGATCTTTTACGAAACGGTAACATGTATCCGTCTATGGTCGGAATACTTGTAAACTTAACAGCAAACAAATTTATGTTAAAGTCACGATGAGAATCATGTTACATACCCCTTAAAGTACAACTACACCTCTAATAAAAGGGTTTTCATGGAACGATCATTATCGACAACCGACTGTGTCCTATCTCAAAAGCTTCAGCTGAAACAAATATTGACAGGCTCAAATGCCATTCACCATGCAAACCGTAGATCAGTAAACAGAATTCATATGAATCTAATCTGTCGGTTACCCGCTTAGGTTTATTTTCATCTTGCTATCGTTTTTTTGATGCATAGGTTTCATGTATCTTCATATCGTGTAGATTGAGTCAATTTAGTATTTTCCCTGTATGCTTAAAATTACAATCGAGGATGCCTAACAGCTGGTTGCATCCACCTACCGTAAAGCGAGTGTTAATGCCTTCATCGCTCACCTATTGATATTGTAAGTTATCGTACAGATATACTCTACAACAAGTATTTAGTGACCATGAAGGCTTTTTTTCATCCGTTGTTACTGATTCACTAGATAGATGTATAGGTCATTTACTGTTGAAAACGTTTATCATAACAGGAAGAAAATATGTCCGCAGAATAAGAACACCTCATTTCTTTGTTTCATGGCTTCTTTTCAGCTATCAGTGGCTTAAAATATCCAAGGAGTCACTACAGATCATCATTACGTTTTAGTTTATGTACGCAGAAGTGAGTAGTCACATTCACTCATCCTCTGAACTTCAACTCGTGACCCACTTCTTAGTGGTGGGGCATTGTAACTGCTATGTATAAGGCAAGTCACATATTTTTTAGGACATGCATGCATGCATCAAGAAGATGTTAGCCTTGATAAAGTTACTGACTTCATCTTCAAAGAAATAGTATATCTTTTCAAGGTTTCTAATTCACCTTACGGATGGATACTAGCAATGATGAAAATTTGAGTAACTGATTCCTCTTTTAAGCGCTGCTGATTTGAATCCTAAAAGTGGAATGTTTTTTTTGTTAAAGAATGTAAAAGGACTTTACTATTCCTCTTTGGTGAAAAAAAATATCATTCCTTTATTGAAAAAGTCTTTCTGTTCCACTTTCGAAGCTCTAATTTTGATTATGAATAAATAATTTTTTCGATCAGTGCTGAGACTGTCAATAAATATAACTGATTGTCTAATATATGTGTTTCCTAGTGTTTTACGTGTGTTTCATCATTTTATTTCTTTTATCTCGTCTGCTTCCCCTGATGCATTACAAAAAAAAAGACATTTAGAAACTCAAATCAATACACTGAAATCTAGTATAATCGATTTAAACGCAATTTTATCACAACGTTTAGCTCATTATCAACAGCTACAGATACAAGCTCAACGTCGTCATATCCGTAAAGCAATGTCATTTAAACGTCATCCACTTCATTCTTCTTCCTCGTCATCATTTAACAATGATTTCTTGTATCCATCTACAACAATATCGAATACTGGGATAGGTATTACTTCTGGTAGTGGTGGTGGATTAACACTGAATAGTCCAAATTTAATACAGAAACAATGTAAGTTTTATAGTTTTTTTTTGTATTGTTGTATAGCAAATGAGGTAAGTTGTTGTGTTTGTTTTAATTGTTTTGGTACTTGTAATTTACCATTGCTATACAGGGTCGAATTGCACGACCTCTGTCTGCAGATGGGCTCCTATGCCGTGGCGGTATCCATAATGTTATATTCATCTTAGTGACTACCAGTGGGATCGAGAACGCGCAATATTTGCAACTCACCAGCTGAATATAACTGTACCCCAGTGAGCGATTTTGTTGCCCTTGAAACTCGAACCCACTACCATCGCTTCCAACGCCAAGGGGTTATTCACTAGGCCACTTGGGATTCTACTACCAGTCACCAAGATGAATATAAGATATTTGCTTCTGTGTTCATTTGTTCTGTCTTCGTTCGAAGAAGTTCGCTTGATTAAGATACAAGCGAGATTGTGTTCCAAATGGTTACTCTTCAAACGGTTATTTACTTAATGTATTCTTTTATATTCATATGCTAACATCTGTAATCCTCATACGTGTGTGTGTGTGTGTGTGTGTGTGTGTGGATGACAGTTGTGTAATGCTTCTTCACACTAATACCAGGAAAAACAAATAATTCATAATGATAATAATAATATGAGTAATCGTGAAAGTTATAAGACAGTGTGAAAATGAGATATGGAGAGATAGATAGTATGATTGCCTAGTTGAAAACAAGGGATGGTGTAATTGAGTCAGTTGTGTCGATTTCGGACTAATGTTCTTTAGGTATTTCGGTTTTCCTGCAGACTCCAATCAGGTAGTGTACACTCTCCTTTATAGAGATGGTTTTAGACTTGTAAGTAGCTGATCTGCATGTTATGTTACCTAAACAAGACTGTTAACAGATTTTACTATTGATTATCATTTTGACTATCTGAGATAACCGTGGTTTGGCAGGTTATTTTTTATATTGGGTGATAATTGAAGTTTGAAATATGAATTTGGACCGCTGTCGAATTCAAACCAGCGACCACTGGGTTTCTGACTCAATGCTCTACTAACTGAGCTACGAGGTCCGACTACCGATCACTTAAGTTAGATTTGAATGGGGAAGAAGTTCTGACTACGCAGACAGTGTGAATACGATCAAGCAGTAGTAGCACGTCACGAATTCACATGATAGTCGGGCAAAACCCATAGTGGTTGAAGTGAAATAAAAATCTAGTCAGGATTCAGACGTCGTAACTTTGTTGGTAAAGCATCAGGCTGGAAATCCAGTGGTCGCTGGTTCTAATCCTGTTCACACTTACATTTCACATTCAGTCATCGCCCAGTATAGAATTTACTTTTATTTCTATGATGTAAATTGTGTAAAATAATGTAAAGTATGCTGTTGTACATGAGACGAACTTTACAGGATATTGTGTATTGTAGTAAACTAGTTGATAGAGAGATATCGGAGGGAAAGAGAGAGTAAGTTAGGTCTCATACTTTCTAAATTTCCTAGTTCAGTTCTGTGTGTTCATCAGCTTTCACATGTATCAAAAGTTGATTAAATCAATTGATGGATGAGATCGTGAAAATTTTTCCACTAGGTTTCATCTATTGAAAGATACGACCTACTTCGATAAGCGTTATTGACTGAATTGGGTTGAAGAAATGGGTAAGGGTGAATTACATCAAAATATAACATTCAGACATGCATACATACATACATACATACATACATACATACATACATACATACATACATACATACATACATACATACATACATACATACATACATACATACATACATACATACATACATACATACATACATACATACATACATACATACATACATACATACATACATACATACATACATACATACATACATACATACATACATACATACATACATACATACATACATACATACATACATACATACATACATACATACATACATACATACATACATACATACATACATACATACATACATACATACATACATACATACATACATACATACATACATACATACATACATACATACATACATACATACATACATACATACATACATACATACATACATACATACATACATACATACATACATACATACATACATACATACATACATACATACATACATACATACATACATACATACATACATACATACATACATACATACATACATACATACATACATACATACATACATACATACATACATACATACATACATACATACATACATACATACATACATACATACATACATACATACATACATACATACATACATACATACATACATACATACATACATACATACATACATACATACATACATACATACATACATACATACATACATACATACATACATACATACATACATACATACATACATACATACATACATACATACATACATACATACATACATACATACATACATACTACTGCTACTACTAGTGGACAACTTGAGTAGTCAGAAACTACTCCGACTGATCTGTAGATTTTGCTGGCCAGAGCATAACTATCTACACACTGGTCAGCAGTTTCCCTCGTTTCGGGTCAAGCTCCTTCAGGGTGTACTCGGATAAAGTCACCTGATAGAACTGATATGGTTCACATAACCTGGATCTCGCTAATTGACTTGTGGGGATCAATACGCGTAAAATGGACTGGTTAATTTACAAATGGTTTACATATTCAGTTGTAGTATATTTCCCTAGCTGTGTCAGACACCACCTTATGATCTTGATCGGATGGTTTTCAACAGAAAGTCTTTTGATTGGCACCACAGTTGAGCAAATGGAAAATTACTCAGCTCTATGAATTATCAAGGTGAAGCGTATAATTTGCAAATCATCTGCAAGTTGACCATTCTACTACTTCATGTAATCAGTGACTGTTTATTGATTTGAACTAAATAGAAGAATGCAGATTTGTTGTCTGGGAATTTTGAAAATTTCAAGATCTTAGATTACACAGTGCATGTTATTTTTTTGTTTATCATTTTCGTCTTTACTACCTGACACCATCGGCTTGTTTAGAATATGTAATAGTTTTGGTATCTAGCAAGAACAACTTTTAATGTATATCAGCATAATTTCTAATGATTTGTTTCTTCCTTTCTTTTTGACCACAGTCTTTTTTTCAGAAAATTTTCTTTGGTTTGATTATGCTTGTATACTATAAGAAGTTATGTGATACGTGCTACTTTAGGATTTGATCTTGCGCGAACTTGACAGAACGATGCAGAGGCCAATCACTAGTTCTTTGTTCTTGTAATATATCTATATGTATGAGATGAAGGAAAAGTACAATAAGGTAGCCAGTCGGGAATAGTATATACGATGAACCGTGCCAAAATGCCGATGTGTTTCGACTAACTGGTTAGAGGATCGTGTACGTACAACGCAAAGTAACACAGCAACCTGCCAAATGGCGTGGATACTTGACCATGTGTCTTCAGCTTAGCAATTCTGTTTAAAGCATGAAGATTGGCATCAATGTTGAATTTCGTCGAACTCTAAGCTATTAGCCACTACACTACTTATACGAACAGGTGTGAGTACTATATTACGTGAAGTTCTTGGGAAATGCAAGTAGAGTTATCATCCAGTCGGTGGGTGTTGTAAAGGAGAAAATGAGAAACATAGGGAAGAAATACAGAAGTGAAGTGAAGAACCAGCAGAAATTGAAAACCAACACATTTCGAATGTAGAATGCAGAAACTGTACGCATAAACTTTATTTCAAATAGGTTTTCATAATTTACTAAGACTTAAATTCACTCCCCATTATGCAATTTCGTCGATTTTTCCCGTATTACTATAGTAACTTCTAACGTAAGCGATAGTTTATCAACAAATGCGGTTATTGAAACTACACTTTCCATGCTTTCCACTTACTTATTGTCTACATCTCTTTTGTTTACTATTTTTTTTAAGCTGTAGAGGATTTTAATCGAATCTCTCAGTTAGGTAATGATTCCGAGTCCCCTGTAACTTGTGGGTTATCTGCTCAAGGAAATTTGCGTCGGTCATCCTCGATAGACTATTTACTTCACGCGAATGTCTGCAATAGTCGTAATAATGTCAGTCAGAATCAATCAGTAGCAGAAGCTGTTTTATCTGATAGTTCACGCAAGTCAACTGACAGTGGAAGTAAGCCTGCTGAAGTTGTTAGACGAAGCGAGGTAATTGTACATATTTCTAATTTTTGTAATACGTTACTGAAGTATTTTTGAAAACGCTTGTTTCCTGGTTTAAGTTTAAAACAAGCAATAGCCCTTTCGTGGTGCTGAGGAGCATGAGTTTGGAGCATAGACCTTTTCAGTCTTTGCCGAATTACTTCCAACACATCATCACCTCTACTCATCTGAATGCATGTATCAATTTGAATGTGTCTGAGAGTTTGTCTACTGGGATGCTTGAGCACCTACCTATATGACTAAAGCGTGCTGGAAGGAAGACCCCTTGATAAAGAGACTTTCAATGGACTATGGTCATGATATTGATACCATTGAGTCATTTATGACTATCAGAAGACAGCAGAATAACAAGTTACCTGCAATTCCGGAAGCTTGTGCGATTCGAGTTGTCAAACCAAACCTTTGTATTCAGAAGGAAATGGTAGTTAGCTTGAATCTATTGTGGTAGGAATTGTAACTTCGTCTAAGCCGTCATTTATTGTCCGTAGCTTATGTTGTGGTTTTCTGTTGCTGATCCGTTTCGTTCAATTAACCTTATTCCTATTACTAAGACTATCATTATTATCATCATGAGTTTTCGTTTCACTGCACACCTGGTTTTTGTATTATGTCACCCTACACGACTAATGACTATCCTGTTCTGAGTGACTTAATCTCCCCCCCACCCATAACCAACTCACTTCTCACCCCATTGTCAACATTATTGTTATTATCATTATTTTATTTAGACTGCACCACTATCCAAAAGCATATTAATTATGTTGTAACCTATGTTACAGCTGTTCATTTGTATCATCCACCCCCACTCTTTGTATTACCGCTTGACCTATAAAAACTTGTTCATTTCTATGTTGCTACACTTAAATCGACGTCTCAGTCGAATTGTATTTACGTATATACATATGTTCCTTTGCACTGTTTAGCGGTAACCAACTGATGAGCACTACTTAAATTTATGAAATATGTTTGTCTACTTGTGAGTAGTTTAAAAGTATGTTTGGAAATTTCGACGTGAATTAGTCTCACTTCATAGAAACTCTAAGCGTAACGACAAAATCCGGTCAAATTTTCCAAGCATATCTATTGTCTAGTCTACGTTACTGTCAACTTCTGACAAACTTACGGTTCTACTGGAAAAAAGAGTCCACACTTTTCATCTAAGAAAAAGTGCTAGTGACTGTTGAGTTCTGCCTTATTGTTTTTCATCATAACATTTGATGCATGTGTTCACTAAAGTCTCTTCGTTTTCAGAATTCATGTCAGTTAGAGAACTCCTGGAATTCTGTGGAGCTTAGGCACATATTCTGTCCTAGTGTTGGACTTGACAACAATTGTCCATTTCTATGATCCTATTTTTAACTGATTAGAGGACTACTTTCTTCTTTTTCTTTTTCTTCTTCTTATCATTATTATTATGTTGTCCACCTAAAGAGTGATAATATCATCAAACTGTCTTATCATCTGAGTTGATTTACGCGCAGTTTTTTGTATACAAAGTTTAATTTAGCTAAAATCTGATTTTTATTATAGAACTGTGCAAAATTCTATGAGTGCTTTTTCTTATAGCCAAGATGAACTTCTATTTTAGTGTATTCAGAATCATATATATATATATATATATATATATATATATATATATATATATATCCAATAACCAGTGGATCAAGAGTTGGGATTTCGCTTCATTGTTGGGATTCTGCTAGTTACTTCATGCCATTAATCCTCGCACAATAGGTTTACCCTTTGCCTAATGATGTACAGAGTGTGTATAATCATGTCATTTATCAATCATTTTGTGTTTGATATTCTCAGTGATTAACTTTAACTCTCGTGAGATAAGAAAAATAACACTGAAGGCAAAATAGTATGAATTAATTCCTTTTCCCATTCTTTTTACCTCATTTACTATATAGGTTTGCTTTGAACATGCTAGATGGCGTATGACTGAACATGATGGACAAATCGGTTTAGCTGATGTAGAATTACGTGGTTTTATTTACACAAAAACCAATCGTCAAGATGATTCCGGTTCTCATCGTTTAGAATTAGGCTGGATACGAGTTTCTAGCCTGGCGCCTAATTCATTCTATAAAGTGAGTCCATTACTAAATGTTCAATGGGTGGGGCGGGACGCGAAGATGATGGTTTCTTCTTTAATGGAAGCTGATTTTCATTTCTAGCATTTCTGTCACCATTTAACTATTAGTGTGATAACTATCGAGTTTTTCAGTAAATTTAGGTGATACTGTTTGCAATTGATGTTTCGCATTAGACCCAAAACCAAATTAACGTGTTAGGACCTAGTGAATCAATCTTATATTTTCAAGATCGTAAGCATTCCAATACCATTTTATCATGCGAAAGTAGTACTATTCAATTGAGTGCAAAAACTACTTAATTCTTTGTGATTTAGAATTAGGTAACTGGGATACAGTTGAAACATTTACACTAAAAATTATACTGATGTTAGTGGTTGTAGACTATTCTGATTGTGAAAAAGCTTAGAACTTTGTTATATTATACATGTGTGCACATGCCTTACAAGACTCTGTTCAATTATTTCTTGATTCACTTCTTTTTCTCCTTTTTGATTTCTTTGTTTACGTTTTCAGTTCCTCCCTGCCTTCTGTCTTCTCTGTTCGACGTATCCTTTTTGTTTTTATCTTGATATTATTCTAAATATCTGTTCTGTTGCACAGTTTGGCATCTTGAACTATTGTACTTTTGCGCAATTTTCAACGGTTTATCTGTCTGTCGAATACACTTCATCTTGCACAATAAGATAATACGGTTAACCGCGAAATAATTGCTCCCCTGCTTTGCTAGCATACATGGACAGTTTTGTGTAAGCATAGAGTAACAGCGGTTAGGCAGAGGAAGACATGAAAATTAACCAATTGACAAATTATGTTTTATTCATCTTGATTACTCGCAGTGGAATCCAGGACGGGCGTTTTGTCTTTTTTGGAACTCGTTAGCTGGATGTGCCTGCATCCTAATAAGTGATGTTGTTTCCACTGAGACTCCAATCCGATGCCCATTGCTTCAAACGTCAAAGCGTTATCCATTGGGCCACTGGGACACAAGTGTCAGACAGCATTTCATGAATTATGTCTGATGGGGATTGTATTGAGGACTGCCTTCCTCACACAAGTATTCATGGTATTATTCTTTTGGTAGTTTTCGCATCCTTTTTTGGTCATTAACTTAACTGTACTATCTCCTTCAAGGTCATAGAGTGATGGTTAATTTGCTTATTTCCTAATCTCAGTAGCTGTGTTGGATATGTGCCTAACTTGTTTGAAATTTTTCTCTATTTGTTTTGACAAACAAACTGGGAATGAATTTCAAATTAGTTTACTAGACGGATTGACAGCATTGAAAACCCTGGAGCGCCAGACAGCTGTTCCGCCCTAGTATTGAACTGGTCAGCAGTGGACGCACCTTCCAAGGGATTGGAACCAGGACTTCCAGGTCCTGTGGTCCGCATGTCGTCATTGAGCTCTTTTGTTGGAATTCTTTGGTCTATAGTTTCCTACTTCTGTTAGATCACGATGTAGTGCTACCGTCATCCAATGCGTCGTTGAGTAACTGTCTTCACTTCGGACTTCTTTGGCTCTACCGGTCACTACTTCTCTCGTTAGAACTTCGGGAATCTCATATCGTAGCACTAAACAGTAATTTCAGTTAGTAAATAAATCCCCACAAATCTCTAAATTGAAACTGGGAACGGGGAACAGTTAGATTGAAGATGTTCTGATACGTGGTGTTATTAGTAGCCTACTCAGTAACTAACCAATATGACAGTTCACTACTGAATACGAGAGTTATTTGAGCGGTGTGGTGCTTAATAGGTTATAGTTAGGCATAATAACTAGGAAGACTTTCGTGGTTGAAACTATAAAAGTTTTACGTATTCCCCATTCAACACATGTCAGAAGTTGTGACGTTACAGAACTCTGCACATATTTACTGTTCGATTATTTAACTTCAGTGTGATCATTTTTTCTGTGGCGGAAAGAAGATGGGAAGGATTAATGGAAACGGAATTAGGTGTGATAACTTCTGAAATGATCTGTGAATGATTCCTTTTGAGTCTCTTTACTGAGTTAGTGTAGCCAACTAACCCTTTTAGTTACAATAAGCAATTTATATTTGAAATATAGTTAACAGTAATATTTTTACATGGGAGTCAGCTGACCAGATTTAGGTGGTCTGAACAATTTTGTTTTATGATCTAGATTTGTTCGGATACGAGGCTGATGAGCTCAGATCAGCAAAACTATTATCCAGTGCGTAAATCATTCTGATCTGGTTGGTGAAATCTACTAACCAACCTGATTGGTTTCGAACTACTCATCCTTTTCAATAATATATTTTGGAGACATTGTTCTCTGAGGATTTTAAAATGATTTTTTTTACTGTTTTCCTTTCATATGTATAAAGTTTTAAGGTGACTGAACATGTATGAAAAGTTTTTTTACTTGAATATGGCAAAATTAGCACTGAGCACTAGAGAACTTGATAGATCTATCGGTAGTGATCATGTAGTGATCGATTCATGTGTTTAGTCCAATTCTATAGTAAAATTTTTGGGTTGAAATAAATTAATGGTAAATCCTCTGACTTCCATATTGAATAGTACAAATTCTAATCACTGAGTAAACATAAGTTTCCTGTCATCCTTTTTTCCGAGACGCCTTGTTGCCAAGCGCCGACAAGCATAAAATCTGGATGGATCAAGATAAAGCCCTGCAGATTAACTTTTAAAATGTCATTTTGGTTATTGACAACATCTTGAAACTGATTGAGAGACTTCAATCAGCACTTAGAATTTGACAGAAACATCGATTTGTATTCAGTATTCGGTCTTTTGTCCATATTACATTGACTACCGAGAAATACTTAACAACTCTCCTTTCAGGCTATTTATTCATTTATATCAATTTTTCTACTTGATCTCATCTATATACCTATATTCCACTTCTCCACTAACTGATATTTATTTACAAATAAAATATTATATTGATAGGAGGTCTTAGCTCCTGATGTTTCTGGCGGTCGGTATGCTGGTGGACCTATTCTACGAATAGCTTGTTCTGATTTAGCACCGGTTGGTGGGATTTCTGTGAAGGAAGCTATGGAGATCAGTGTTGCACCAATTGTACTTCAGGTCAGTAAATTTTTACACGGCAAAACGTCTTTCACTATGCTTATAACAGAATAACAATGTGTTTTTAAAGTAGTATTCAACACAGGGGACTGACATCAATTGTAGTACGATTGAAAACCTGAGAGCACTGGACCGCTGAATCATCCTAGTATGGGACTCAGTTGTTCAATATTGTATTCTTTGACTTGAACAACCTTTCCTCCTTTGAATTTTTGATGTTAATCGACTGTATTCTGAATGGTTGATTTATTTGTTTTGATCACCTTTCTGGCCACCTTTAGCTTTCTTTGAACCTACTTCGACGAACATAGCATATCAAGATGGGCTATGGATGAGCATTCGCAACATATTTTCAAGACACGTCAGTTAGTGAAATTTCACAAAGTCTTCTACTGAATTGCGTTCCTTGCCTAGTACCCTATACCTGACCTATATATTGTTCACACAGTGATTCTACCACATACAAACAATACTACGAAGACACCTGGGGTTAAGAACCCGTAACCACATCGTATCCTCTACTTTCGACCACTATTTCTTGCAGTTATGTAATAGGTTGGAGCACAGTGTTGCACAGTATATACGTCTTTTAGTAAGCAACGGGATATCTCGTTGGCATCAATGAGAACGTAAGTTGATGAATGCCAAAAATAGACCTTTTAAATCCAACCCAAGATGTTTTTAGAAACCATTTTAACCGATGCAACTCTACACACTCACTCTTTATCTTTAAACCAAGATTCGGTGCGAACCAAACCTGAAAGATAATCTTATTGAAATGTAATTATTGTGAGGAGTAGATGAATCAAAAATTTACCAGTTTGTTTTTCTCTATACTTGATTTGCATCGGTGAGATAAAAAGATGCGCCTAGTTGACACGTTTCAACAAACACATGTTTGTATGCACCCCGCTGGCTTATACCGTGAAGGACAATATTCAAGTTAACTTTCGCTTCTGTGTTTGTATTGATGGTATTTTTTTTAATAGTATAACCTATCCATTCTTTTCTACTTTTCCCTTTTTCCTCACCCCCTTGTCTCCTAATTTTTAGATGAGTAAACAGTTTTATCGTATCATGATGCCTTTCTTCTTTCCTGAAAAATCTGAAGAAACTCACACGACCTCTGTAGTAACGACAACGGTTGCCACTACTAATTCAACTACTAACAACTGTACAACTGTGTCCAATCAAATTGCTGGTCAGTTGAAGGATATTTTTCACATTTTGCTGTATATTTATTGCAATTTACACATCATCAGGTGCAACTTTGTCAAGGTCGGTCGTTTATCAGTTAGCTACCTGTGAAGGCGGATTTAATATTTCTTGTGAGAAAACGACGGTTCTATGGTTGTCTATAAAAGACTTTAGAATAAAGCTAACAAAATAAACTGACTATTAGTTGAGTATATGGAAGTAACTGCCCATCGAACTTGGTGACCGAACCCGATACATTGGCTGACATTTTTGTGAATAGCTGATTTACTGAATGACCGGAAGATGACTACCCTCCGCTCTCAAATCCCAACATAGTGATTATGTTAAATGACTGTGAAACTAGTGAGTACTAAACTGCTGGTCGGCAGACTGCGCGTATATCATTCTATAGGAGTCCAGACTCAAGAACCAGGACAGTTAATGAATAAAAATCGCTTATGTGCGAATGATGTATCTAAGGTGGCGCAACTTTAGAATACAAATCATATGACCAGTAGTCAATCAAGGATAACAGAATAGATCAGTAAGCAGGTAATAAGGTTAAGGTTGATTTCATATCCATTACGACAGTTATCCCTAAACAAAACATTTCTTTCTGCTAACCCATGAAGTTTCCTGTCCTAGGATGACGTCGTTACCTCCTAAGCAGACGTCGTTACTTCGATGCTCTTGAATTTATGTTAGTATTTCCATTGAAAAGTCTACTCAGTACGTACAGTTTCGATTACTAGAATACTATCCATTAGACTAATGAGTGGCACGAATATCTTCGTCGGTGACTGATATATGTAGGAGATTCTAACGTAATCAAGTTGATCGACTTATGTTCATATATATTGGTTGGGTGCGCTGTATTACTTTTTATTCTACTCAGTAACTATTGTTTATTCTTTAGATTTACTCTTCATATTTCAAATTACTCTGTCAGTCATGTAGTTTTCTGTGATTTCCTTTCCGAAATTAATCACTCTACTGTATGGATTTAGATTCTCTTCCTCCCTTTGTGAATAGAAGTTTGTGTACACAACCTATTAAATTTTTTACAAAACTATTCATTCTTAAATTAGTGTGTTCATCTAAACATCTCATTACTGAGGGAGTTGTGGAGATTTGGAATTATTTCAAGTTGTTATTCATCGGAGACTGACATCAGTGAGAAGTCGTGACCGGTGGAGTCAAATCCTGATGGCCGTGAGGACAGATACTCAACGATGACATTGGGTGGTGGTTTGCGCTATATCGTGAGCTAACAGAAGTTGGAAATATGGAGCATTGGATTCTGACCCAGTGGCTTAATGGTAACGCGCTGGTCGCGGAACCTGAAGGTCGCGGGTTCGATCCCTGCTGGTGGGGTCGTGGGTGCGCACTGCTGAGGAGTCCCATACTAGGACGAAACAACTGTCCAGTGCTCCCAGGTCTCCTTTGTTCCTCCAACTGATGTCAGTTAACGATGAACAACAACTTGAAATATTTCATTACTGACCAGTTGAAGAGAAACTTCTAGATCTAAGTTTATTTTAGCTTGTTACTCTAGTCAAAAACTCACACCTATTTCATTCAACGACACGGTAAATCTTGTTGTCAGAAATGAGTTATCGGGAACTCAGTTTGTTTCATATAATGACGAATCATATGGATATAATAAAATAATCTAACTAAATGCACTACACGTTTACGTGCTATGTTATGGGCCATACTTGTGTGATAGGCTGTGATTCCACCCAAGCCCAAGTAGAGGTCTTTAGGTTCGAACTCGGGATCCATTCTTTGATGGTACAGTTCACAAGTCAGTGAGCTACATCTCTGCATAAGGCAATGAGTAATGTCATATTTTCTTGTCCTCAGTGTAATGAACAGTTTCTGCTGATGAAGTCTGGAGTATGACCGATGAAAGTAGCCAGCTAGGTCATTGGTCTAATTGGGATAAATAGCTTTTGATCCATGGAGTCATCCTATTCTTTATATATGTACTAGTATATATGTCTACAAGCACACGCACCTATTTTATGGTCACTGATGATGCAGCCTCGTCGGTTAGGGGGGGGGCGGAGAGTTGAACTTATGACCTGTCATTGTTAAATGATAGAAAGTATGTCTCCTAATTGTATTTCAGTAGCTTGAGGGAAAATTACCGGTTTATTACTTCATTAACCTGGTCAACGATGGTACTTGTTTTCATTAGGTTGGTGGTAATGTGGAAGCTTTTAGGCTTGATGTAGCCTATTGAATTCGTTTTTTTTATAAGTCAGAACATAGCAGTTGTAATAGCAATCAAAAAAGAAAATAGGAACACTACACAAGTATAATTCATCAGGTTACTCTACTTCTTTCTCATAACTTATTCTATAGTACTACTACATAGTTCAGTCAGCTCAAGAGCTTTAGATGGACTACTTATTTATTTTCACACGGTTTACACTTTCGAAGTAACTAGTGATCCCATAGCATTAATAGAACTGAAAAATCTGTCGATTAGGGTGACTTGAATGGTCTTATTATTAATTGATTAATTCTATCACGCTGAGAGCACAGTTGGCTTGAGCCGTGTGGGGAGACTACCTTGTTGAGGTTCCTACGATGAAAGGAATCAGTAGTTGAGGATTATTGGTGACATAGCCGGGAATACGTTCCATTGGCGTAGATGTACTCACTCCTTGACATCTTCTAAAACTTGAGCATTCCCACTAACCTTTACCTTCAAATTGGTTACTCTATCACAAAACTGTCTACTTTGATATCACTCCTTTTTCATCCATTTCTTTTTTGTATACTTCTGTGAAATGTGGCAACTTAAGCCGATGAATTTTCGTATGAGGTTCTACGTCGATCCTATCAGTCAGTCAGTCACTGTTGAATGAATCAAATTATAAGCGAATGAATTCCTCAGCAACAGAATAATACCGCCTATCATGTACCACTTTCCTCCTCTAACTGAACATATCTTAAGACTGTATGATTTGAGATGATGTGAGCAGATAGTTTGGGTACTGGAGATTTTCGACAATTCTCATTGATTAGTTTCCTCAGTAAATGGTTGATTGATATTTGGAATTCAGTATAAAATCCCTAGATTCTTCAACTTGAGATTTGGTGGTTAACGTTTATCTTCCAGTTATCATAAATTTGGCTGTTAACGTTTAATCATATGTGCGTATTTACATGTTCACAATATACTCAGATAACCGGATTGTTTGATCATTTCCATTAGATATGAATTCCTTAATTGGCATTCTTTTAATCTTCATCTCCAAAAGTTATACTTTCATTGGTATTTTCACCTTGTCTAAATCTAATTACAACCTCGTTATAGTTTCCCTCCGCTGTTCACCATGACGTAATACATGATTTTCTTTTCCAAGGCTTAATGACCAATAATAATTTGATCAATTCAGCTAATTTACATCAACTGAATTCCCTACACTTGGAATGTATCAATTCAAATGCATTTACATCATATGATGGTGATGGTATTGTTCCATTTCATCACTTGGAATCAAATCCTGATAATCAGCGTAAGTAAATTTTTTATGAAAAGACTGTTAACCCTAATTATTATTATTGATATACTATCAGTTACCAAGAAGAGAATATAGATTCTCAATCTACATTTCATTCACCCAATTTTCGCTTTATTAAGACGAAGAAGGAGAAAACTACTTGAAAAAAAAATAACAAAGGGGATCACGAAGGTTTGTTGGAAAGGAAAAAGAAGTATGTAGATATAGGTGTTGATTACTTCGACCAATGAAAATTTTTGATGTTATAGCTTGTAATTTCCTGCTGTTGATTGGACTGGATCGATCTACCTTTATTGACGTATTGGCTCCTGTACACATGTATTAGTATTGCAAGTAATATCATTTTCATGTTAATGATGAAAAGTGTTTAGCAGCGGAACCTAGGATACATGCACGTTTCGTCCTACTTGGGATTCGTCAGTTGAATGTACCTGCCTCTCTGCCAGTGGCATTATCTACTAGGCTTCTGAGTCACCATAGCTACTATTTGTGCGACGCTTGTAGTTTTGATATTATATTTCTTAATCTCCTATCGTTGATTGGATCGAATTGGTCGAACACTATTAGTGTATAGGCTCTTAGATTTACGCCTCGATACTACTAATAATATCAGTTTATTAGTAATGATTGATCTCATCTACTGAATTGATATTAGAAGATATTCACTTACGAAAATTAACCCTTTTGATCATTTTAATCAGCAAGTTAACTCATTGTTAAAACTGTTGATTGATCTAAAGTCTAGAATCGAACTCATTGGAAACATGATTTTCAGAATTCTGAATGCCGTTGTGTCACTGTTTTTACGCAATGTATACGGAATCAAATGTAAACAAACACTAGGTAGGATAAATGGTATTAGCTATAAAAGTGTTATCATTTTTATGTCAGGCGTTACTGATAAAAATAGGCATACAATACTTTATATGAGCTTGATTATTTCGGAATGTTGTCTTTTGTAAGGGTTCAACTCTCTGGATTCATAACTGTGATTGTCACATTGTGATCAAACTTTTGTCCATGTTATTAACGATTTAGCCATGTTTTTACTTGTAGAATACGTTGGTTATTTGTCTTCTTCTCTGCTGAATGCTTGGATTAGTTATTTATTGGTACTAATCTTTATACCGCTGTTTTACTAGATCCAACTGATCGGTCTTTCTTGACTTAAGGGTTCCTGTGTAGATGCTTGAGCAACCAACTTATAACATAATGAGTCTTCAGGTGAATATTGAAGGATCCGCACATAAGCTTATATACCAACACTAATCGACCAATCCAATCCAGTAATACAGGGGGAAAACTTCGAGTTTCAATGGATAAAACTGGTATCCTCTACACATGAGATGGTCCCCGTGACTCAGTAGCCTGGTGGATAGTACTTTGGCGTTTAAAGTGATGAGTGCTCAGTCTTAGTGAAAATATTACCCACCAAAATACTGGTAATTCCGGCTGATGAGCCCTAAAAAGAACGGAACGCGCGTCATGGATCCCACTGCTAGCCGCCATCAAGCAAATTTGATCAGCTAGTGCCACAATCAATATTAGTAGTCTCTATGGTGTGAAAAGTTCCATTTGAAAGCAAACAACTAGAATGAATTACGCTTGTCTGCTTTCGTGCTAACAACCTGTATGAATAATCTTCATATAAAAACACGGGAAACGTAAATTATTAGTTTCGATAAATACGATCCTCATCATCTGCTTACATCTTGATAAGTAATCAACGCTTACGAATTTAAGTATTCATGTATTTTTCTATGATATTTTGAGCATGTTTTGAAGATGTAAGAATTTTTGGAAGAACGAAGACTCACATACATATATCCAGTCAAAATACATGTAGGATTGGAACTTGAATACCGAGGTCAGGTTAATTTCTTACTAGATTAGTTTACAATTCATATCGAAGATTATTATTATTATCATTACTGTGAGCAGTAAGTTGTATTTGAACCATCTATTTTAAATAGCTCTGCCTCAGTGTTTTCTGTATCAAAATAATCCAGTCAAATATAGAATTAAACTAGATATATATATTTATCGAAGAAGGAGATGAATACTAATGATGGATGATGGGTACCAGTAGAATCCAGGGTGCGCGTTTCATCCTGTTTAGAACTCATCAGCTAAATGAACCTGTCTGTCAGTTAGCTACGTTATTCCCACTAGGACTTGAACTCGAAACCGACCGCTTCAAATGCCAGAGCGTTATCCACTAGGTTACCGAGTTATGATAACCACTTCACATGTGACGGGCATCATTTTAGTGCTGTTACCAGTATTACCCCATCATTAGTTGGATCGAATTGACCGGTCTCGATTGGCATATGGGCTCTTGTGATGCTGCCTCGATATTGCCTGTGTCTCAATTTATAATAATGACGGATAGTGACTAAAAGCGGAATCGAGGACGTGCGTTCCCCCTCGTTGAAACTCAATTGGATATACCTGCCTCCCATTAAGCGATGTTGTTCCCACTGGATTCGAACTCGGGACCTATCGCTCTAAACGCCAAATGATTTTCTACATCTATTCTCACCACACTTTCTGCATATAATACTAGCATGCATCATTATTTCTCTGGTAAACCTGTGATCTTACTAATACACTTGGGACAAAGCATATTGTAACTATATCTTTATGCTTTGTCATTTGGAACTGAGTTGACATTTTTGTGTTGAACTCAGACATTAAGAAAATGACAAGATTAAAAAGTAGATGAATATTCTGAAATTGATGAGATGAATGTTAAGAGTTATTGACTTCATTATACGAAAATGCCAAGTGAATATGGTGCGCAGTTATGATAGCAATGACAGCGATAAAACTATAGCAAAGATAACAACATACAATTTGAAAATCAAGATTATAAGACTTTGATCATGAGTGATGAATGCTACTTTAAACAAAATAATAAATTCTCACCAACTTTAAAATACATTACTGCGTAGTGCTCATTAGTGACATGCTTCCGAATGGATATCTCGAAGTTCTAATGAGAAGCCGCCACTTGTGGGGTCAACCAATCGGAAGTGAAACAGATACCACCTGAAAACCTTGGATGATAGTCTCACCATATCACGAATTGATAGAAGTAAGAATTTTTGAACCACTGAACTCTGCGTGAATGACTGAGTGGTCGGCATAGTCTCTTTGAGACCTGGAAACCCTGAGTTTGATCCCTGGCGTGGCGGGGTCGTAGGTGCGAACTGCTGAGGAATCCCATCTTGGGACGAAGTGGCTATCCAGCGCTCCCAGGCTTTCAACAGTTTTCCACTGAATATCAGTCCATGAAGATTGCTGTCTTAGTAATGTAATCATATGACCAACAGCTGATTCTATCTGACTACTTTTTACTTTGAACAGCATTGAGTCTTTTAAATAATCATTTTCTCACTGAATAGTTGTTTTATTTATTTGTTTAATCAAAATCTGTACCGTTATATGACGGAATACAATGAGACTAACATGAGTACGATAAAAACTATTGTGTTGGAAAAATATTTTCCTTATAGGTTTCCTAGATTCATCTGACAATATCTTATCGCGTAAACAACGGATTAGACGTTATTTATCCAGGTATTTTCCACATCGTCAACCGACAACTACACTCCTAAATGAGAATGAAACATGTCAACAGTTGAATTTTCCTCAAAAATACCCTATACCAGATGTTGTAGACAATACCGCATCATCATCAATGTCACATATTATCTCTACTACATTTCATCACCACCTTCTACTTCATCAACAACAGTAGAATCAATGAAATCGATTTCACCAAGTAATTTAACGATTGAAGCAGCTATATCTGGACGTAATTATTGTAGTGTAAATGATGAATGGAATGGACCAGTTAATAGATCTACTTTCTCGCCTGCTAAATTATTACAAATGAATTTAAGGCGTAAACTTCCTCTTGAAAATAATTTGCCTATTGTTAATTCACATAGTCGAAGGTAAGCTAGTTAAACATGAATTATTATTTGACATTGTCTGGATTATCCCATCGTTGATTTGATCGAATAGATCGGTCACTTTTTTCATATGAGCTCCTGTGCGGATGCCTCGATATTGTCTTTATTTGCCGTTTTGGTATTGAAGACAGATGATTTCAAGCAGTGGAATTTAGGACACAGCTTTCGTCTTATTTAGGGCTTGTCAGCTGTATATAATTGCTTTCCAGTGAGTGTTGTTGTTCTCACTAAGACTTGAAGTCGGTGCAGATAGCTTCGAACACTAAAGCGTATCCATTAGGCCACTGAGTCACGATAGACACTTCTTGTGTAACGGATATAGTTTATATGACTTTTTTTTACAATATCCCATCATTGATTCGATCTAATTGATCGGTCACTAGCAGTTTGTTATTATTATTATTATTATTATTAAAGTGGAATATTGTATGGGTTGTTGAAAAGAAGAGAATTGTTCACCTTATGAAGTTCTTTATGTTGGACTGCATTCATAGATTATATCTATAAAAATTGGTCAAGTAGGTCCCATTTTTTAATTTGACTAGTAAGCCCAATGAAATGATACTGGGGTCCAATCTATTTTGTTAGCCTGCTTTGGAGATTATTCAATAGGAACCCTAACTGATCTACATTTTGTGCTTGTTCGTACTCTCCATCATATTTAACCTACAACCTTCGCACAACTAATGTACATTCTAATACTTTGAATAACGTTCTATTCGATTGAGAAAACTAACACCAATGCTATATTTCATCTAAATTTAGTAGTTATCTAGTCCTAAGTGTTAACCGAATTCTTTCGATCAGTTTGTAATGTGGTCATCGAGCTAGGAAACTCATTATCACGGTGCACTAAAATTGATGTTAGTTGGTTAGAGACTATTGATTTTATACTTGTTATCACTGGTCCACTAGGCATATCTACAACCTCGAGGGAGCTGATGCTGTCTGAGAGATTCAAACCTATATCATTTAGTACTTCTGTCAGAAGAGACATTACCATTGAGGTGTTCGGGTTGCTATTCACCTCGCGTAGGACTGGATTAGATATATCGATTGGTCATTGGTGAGTAATCAATTTCATGTGGTCTAGTTTAAGTGCTGACTGAATTCTATCACTGTAGTAAGTGACTAAACCCTTGAGATATACAGGCCATGATCTTGCTGAAAGGTTTTAAGATTCCAAGCAGGGCTTCCCACTGATTGCTTCCAACTATTTAACGTGAAACTTAGTGGCCACTTCAAATCTCTTCATCTATGTAATTCAGATTCAATATTTGAAGACTAGGATGACTTATCCATGTATACATCAGAAAAAAATAATAATAGTGATATTTTTTTATTAGACATACATATAAATAGGATAGATATGACGGTAACTCATAGACTTCAATATCATATCGAAGACAAACAAAATGTAGGACTTCAGATATCCGATGAATCACACAAACTATTTGTATAATAAAGGACTCATTGAAATAGTCCTATAAAGTTACCTTGATGACGTATTTAAAGCCAACTTAATTGACAATTTCCCATCAGTAAGGAATTTGAAGCAAAATATGATTACATTAAGTGTTCTTCAAGTGAATTTCAAACATCAAGTGATTACTTTACACATATCGAATAGAATGAAATGATGTGTATTAAAATCAAGGAGAATAATAGTTTTAATAAACTGAAAAACTCCGTTAAATTTTACTATAGGTTTACATTATACAGATATTCCCTTCTTATTGAATAACTATTGAAGAATCAAAAAGTAATAACATAATGTTATGATGTAGAGTTGTGAGAATGAACGGGAATATTTAACAACTGATGGTTGAGGATTAAGATGATTCAACCCAAGTGATTTACAAAGAGAAAAGACTGGAGATGAGATGAATTTATAATATCTTGACTGAAAACGTTTATGAGTGAAAACGGACTCTATTTATAGAGTTTACAGTAACCTTGAAAAACAAGGAATAATTAGCACATTTAAAGAGTCAGTAGCCAATGGGAACAGTAGCGGGTCATACAAAATGTGACCCGTGCGCGGGAAAAGAGCTCGAATAAATCAGTTCAAATATATACAAACTTTAAGTATGTAATATAAAGGATATAGCATCCTTAACACAATCATTCAGCACTCGAAGATCCGATACTCACAGAAAGAGAAAAAGTTGTTTCTAAGGAATACATTAGCTTATGAATGAATATATATCACTTATTAACAGTGATAGTATGTAAAAGTGGTGTGTATCCCTTCCAGTCATTGGTATTTGCCAGGTTTTTCCATTGTCACTATTATTACTGGATGTTAGTGATATCGGTAATGATGGAGGTGGTTTTGCTGACATACGATCTATTAGGAATCGTTTTACTTCTTGAAGAGTATCCAGAGTATTCGGACTACGTTTGTCTGTCATGTTCAGACTCTAACATACTGTTGGGTTTTTATAACATCTTAGGCAAACACCTGAGTATGTTTGGCATGTGTTTCCCACCTGTCAACTGCGAAACGAGGCTGCATGATTCGTTGGTCGTGCACTGATGCCTAGTTACAAGAAAAGAAGTAAATTGGTTGAATGCTTTTATGACTTCATTTATTTCAGCAGTTTCAATTGTCTGGTTGTTAGTGAACTCTTAAAATAAAGGAAACAGGCTTATCTAGCATGTACCGCTAGCCTACACCATCTCTGATATCAACAAGATGAACGAGTTCAGTAATTTCAATTTCTTTACTTTCCCTTTGGTTATTTATATCATATTCGTTCAGTTTAATATAATATTTTTACTCACTTGCTCTTCCTATATACTTTCGAGGTGTTTGAAATTGAGAAGGATAGATACAGACATCAAATCAAAGAATAGGTCATCGATACGAGAGAGAGAGACATAATGTTAATTTACTAATTTATAGCCTTGGTATCGTAATAATCTTCTTACCTATTCACGGGATAGTTATTCATGTAAACGGTGCAAAAATATTGTAGTCACGCTCATTCATTTGAATAGGAAATCAAATGACCTTGAAAATATGCATTCGATTGGTGCCTTCCTTAATAACACTGCGTTTTTGTTCGAAGTTTTTAGTTAGTTCATCTGTTTGTCATAACTACCTGCTCAACTAAATTTTCATATCAAGACTATATGTAGGATGTTTACGTAATCTAATTCCTACTTAATTCGATCACTAGGATTACGGTTTTATGAATTATGACGCTCTCCGATTTAGGTTTTCAGTGGATAAGTGCTTTGGTGTTATACTAGACATCGCTATCCATGCAGTCCCACAAATATGTACTGTCAGTTTTCAGCTATGAGTATAAACATAATTAGAATATCATCGACCAATTTCTAGACCGTTTCCGGGTGGAACTGTGGCTCATGAATCGAGGGGTTCACGGGTTCGAACCTCGTTCGGATTACCAAGGTTTATGAAGCTAGTATCAGTAGCTCTCACGCAATATATGTGGCTTATCGCCTACTGCATGAACGTACATGGGTTTACTGAGTCCATCTCTTCTCTTCAGACTGTTTCTGCATATCTTGAAAGTGCATCGCTGTGTGTTTTAGTAATTTCTGCACTTAAACTCAAAGAATATTCACATACTGAACTTCCAGCATTTGCCACCATATTGAAAACGAGAAATATTGCAGTGGAAGTATTGCGTTAGATGAATTGTCTTATCCATTCACTATCCAGATCCTTTGTCTGAACTGCATTTTACTGATACGCGTACATACTGTTTTAAACCATTTTGACAAGTTTTTATGGTTATGTTACTGCTAACGTTTCTTTACCTGCCTTGATTTCAGTGAACTGAAGTATGTCAATTCAATTGAAGGTAGAGCGAATTTACTACCTCAAGATCTTCTTTGTAGAGAACGATTACGAACTCAAATGGATTATTTTACTGGTGGTGAACCGTCAACATCATCTGGCTATATGAAGGGATGTTATATTAATACTGATATGAAGATGATGATGGCGATGACAACGCCTACACAACCACAATCACAGATAAATTTGTGTACACGGTGTAGACCACCTCATTTGATCGGTGTTAATGGTGATGGTGGTTGTGGGGGCACCGGTAGTTGTGGTCATCTGTATCCACTGCATATTACCTCATACAATCCAATGGACTTCGGATTGGAACAGACTAGCAATTCAACGAATGTTCATCAGAGCAATAATGACCACATTAGTGCCACAACCCCATTGAATCCAGTCGATGTGATGCGGGTAAAGTTTTCTTTTTTTTCCCCCTCCCTTTCCCACAGAAATTCCAATCAACTTGCTTTTATGCTGTCCATTTTTTTGTGTAATTATATACAATATCATTTGTGTTTAGCTAGACTGTGATAATCATTTTTCAGATGCCTTTTCAAAGTAACTTCTAGTATTTTATGGTTAACAGTGGTGCCATTGAGACGATGAACGCTAGGTTTCTCTTTCTTCACTCCCACCCCATCACATTTTCTAGTTATTGACTTCATTTTAAAATGCGTTGAGTTATAATGGTTTATTGAGGGGATTATTTGACGGAATGATGTCGATTTGATGTTATGGAAACGATACGTCAGTGAAACAGAAGTCAGATATAGAGTGTAAAAGATGTCTGTTATTTTTTCATCTTTCATCTTAGTGCCTTCCACCTTGATGTGCTGATGTGAGATGTACCAATGGAACCGTTATGCGAATAATCCCAGGACCCATGTTTGTATTGACTGGCTGACTTCCTTTTAATTCTTACCGTCATCTCAATAGAAACTCATTTCAGTAGGAGCGTGAGGTGTAGATTTTCGTCTAACATCTAAGCGTTTGTTTTCTTGTTTATTAACAGACCTTGAAAATCAGCAAGCTTTTTATTCCTTATAAGGGCAAGATTTATAAACAGCATTCAACTTGATATTCTCGCACAATTGTTCAGTTTGATGGTAGTTCTTATCATGAAGTTACATTCAGCTAAACGCCTATTGTCTTCGGAGATCGCACTGTGAACTTTTTATCCCTGTTGTAATAGCTGACATAAGCGTAAAGTGATTTAGGCGTTGTGTTAGTCAAAACAAAAACATAACCTTTAACGTCATACATTTAGTTCCCTTGACAAATTCGAACGATGCAAGAACTTAGATATTTACAGAATAAAGTGGGCTCATTTTGTTTCACAGTCTTTCATCAGCTGCAAGCAGCCTACAATTGAAATGAAGTATTAGTAACAATAATGACGTAATATACTTTAAATATGTAGAAACAAATGGAGATTTGTAATCCAGGATAAACAATAGGTTAGTGAGTCAAGGAAAGACAGGATTAATAATTAAAAATCTTAGTCGAAATCCTTGGCAATTTATATCTGATGAGAGAAAATTCTGGAGCTGTGGAGTAAGGAGGGGGGGGGGGGGACAAAAAGGCGGAAATCGGTGTAAAACCAGGGATTAGTTAAGAGCTAATAGGTTATGTAATTCTTAACAGTCAGTAAGTAGTTAATGATGATGATGTTGTCTCCCCCCACCCATGAAACTAAATGGGCTCATTTTATTCTGTAAATGTCTTTGTTCTTGCATTGTTCAAATAACCTGTAACCACTATTGATAAGACTAGTTTATAAACATATCTGTACCGATAGCCTGTTAAGCAAACTCAAAGGTGTGGGTGCGATACGCATAACTACGTTTTGCTAACTCACACAATGGAGTGTCTGAATTCCTATTTAAGGTCTAGTATACTGCACAACAGTGCGATTAAATTTACTACATAATTGTGCACTTTGTGATTGAATTACGTAACTCAGTGACAGCCACAAGACTAGGGGTGATGATACCTTGATTATTCTACTCATCGAGTTACGATTTAGTGAACTTGAGATAATGTTTCCATCATCTAAGTTGGATTGTGTGTATGACGATGATCCTCAGTCATGTTTATTTGAAGTCATTGAGGCTGCATACATTTTCTCAAGTTCGAAAGTAGATTTATTTTTATTTCCCTGAAGAAGTATCAATCAATGTTGAAATTACTTATTGTAAAGACTTGAAACAATTAGTCCCTTTAATAAATTTCGATAACGCTATCAGAAGACGAAGACTATCTGAAAAATGTGATGTATTTGCGCAATACATTTCGAACAATCTGATCACACATTTACTTGTCAAGTCAATTTATATATGAAAATTAAAGGTCAAATATAGTGAAAATGAAAAGGTTGTGACACTAGTCTTGGCAATATAATCAGATAAGGATTACCAAGGTAAAGTAAGTGAAACAACAAATTGTTTTTGTACACACAGCGGGGGCTTAAGTTTACGAATGGTTAACGCTTCGGCAAACTTCATATGCGCCCGTGATTATTCCTGCATAATATCTTGAAAGCTGTTTTCGTATTAACCTTGTGATTTATTTCAATGATATGTTTTGCTGACCCCAAAGCCTATAGTTTCCTCGGTCCCAAAAAAAGCATATTTCCTAAAGTACCATACAGAGGGGAAACAAGTAGTATGATATTGAAGCAGAGATTAAAATCTCTTATCAGTAAAACATACTGTGCAGCTCAGCTTACCATTGTTGAGACAACAAAACATCGGCTTCGCCATAAACCTCAACCTCGCATAAATAATTACGTCACATCCCACTGCGTTAACCAATTTACATGTATGTGTGGACACACATACATAGGGAGGAGTAATCGTTCAGTGCAGACTAGGGTAGGTGAACACATACCCAAATGGCTAGAAAAACAATTTAATACACAAACTTTGATAGGTGTAGGTGACAGACATCTATCGTCATCTACAGCAAAACATATCATTGAAATAAATCACAAGGTTAATACGAAAACAGCTTTCAAGATATTATGCAGGAATAATCACGGGCGCATATGAAGTTTGCCGAAGCGTTAACCATTCGTAAACTTAAGCCCCCGCTGTGTGTACAAAAACAATTTGTTGTTTCACTTACTTTACCTTGGTAATCCTTATCTGATTATATTGCCAAGACTAGTGTCACAACCTTTTCATTTTCACTATATTTGACCTTTAATTTTCATATATAAATTGACTTGACAAGTAAATGTGTGATCAGATTGTTCGAAATGTATTGCGCAAATACATCACATTTTTCAGATAATCTTCGTCTTCTAATAGCTTTATCGAGATTTATTGTAAAAATGCTGAGATTTATTCAACTATAACTTATATCTAATGTCAACTTTTCACCTTCCATCGAATCTTTATGAAACTATTGTTACTGGTGACTGTTAGCTGGGAAAACCTGATCATTTCAACTCTTCCTGTTGAACTTACATAACCATAATGCAAAACTGATTTCTATGATGACATACACCCAGTATCATATCTAGAAACATATTCGGCTGGACTCAAATCTGTTGGTGTGCTTCTCTATTGGAAATAATCCACTGCGCTTAACTTAACCAGTATGTATAAAGAAGTTCGCCTGATTGTATGATAACATATGCATATGAGTCATTTGTTCAGCTACGAGAGTTGTTTAGATCAACCGTATCTTCTACCGTTCAATATATGATTCAGATTTTGTTCACTTCGTACCGCCGACAAGGTTCTTCAGACGTTTTCTAAAGATCTCTTTTAGTTATCAAAAGCCTTGAAAATAAGTACTTTGAGTCCCGACAATAGTTGTATATGAGATCAGTGTGTTTATCGAACCCTAGGCTCTCTGGTAATCTTCACAGCTGAATAGCATTAGAAGTGACATTGCTGAAGGGAATAGTGGATTATTTGTACATCTTTTCATTCGACCTTTCATTTCTAACCTATATATCTCTCTCCAACTTACCCATAAACTCACTATTTATTGACATACTTGTTATTCCCCATTGTTTTGTTGGATCGAATTGTTCGACCTCCGATGGCATATGGGCTTTTATGCGGACGCCTTCATATTTCCTGAATGTCAATTATAGTAAGTTGGTTGGGTGGGTGCAGGTACATCCAGCTGACGAGTCCCAAATAGGACGAAACGCGCATTCTGGATTCTTCTGCTAGCCACAACCAACCAATTTATCATAATTTCTTATAAACTGTTGTGTTGTTATTGAATCATATGAAAAGAGTGATAAATCGATTGTCTTCTCCTCTTGATATATGATGCGGTGACTCGGACCGTTGTGCAAAGTAATACCAGGTTCTATATTGATGTCATCTATCTGCCTTCCTTACGACTAGGTTTCATTGATGTGACATATGCAATATTTAACTACTGCTTTATCCAAAAATTTCTACCTACCGGTCGTTACTACCTCACTGCCCTGGACATGTTATGTGAGCTGGAATTCCTAGGGCTCTAGCTCGTATTCCAAAGAGGCTGAATAAAGGGTGATATACATTGCAAGCAATCATTGTCGTGTTGTAATGAGTCTCTTCGATTGCAGATCTGAGGGGAACTCTTTATACTTTCAAAGCTATCAGTGACTTCACCTTGTGATTCTTCAGGAGTAAGTTTTACGAAACATCGATCATCAAGTATGTGTACTTGACTTTGACCTGAAATCTATCCAATTATTTTTCAAATATTATCAAGAATACATTATCTCTTCCAAAGTGGATAAAGAGATAGCAAGTATTGACTGGGGAATTCCTCTCTTGCTTCATCCTTGCCACCATCAACATGAATCTTCTTTTTCTTCGTCTTTTTGTGTTTATTGATCTTGACCAACTCTGTCCTTCGTAGAAAGTCTATTTGAATGATTTCTTAATCATTGTTTATTAATGATCCTACTGAATAAATGTTCACTTGTTTGTTTTTATTATTTTGTGGACAGCGATAATAACAATAATATTCTTATTATATTTGAATAAAATACTTATTTTGTCCTTTCTTATTAATAATTATTTGTAGGAGAGAGCTCGTCAGAACAATGTATTTTTATACATAAAAATTCCTGGCTTTCCTATTCGTTTAAGCTATAAGGTAAGTGCTTCATTCTTATCCTATTTCATTTTTATTGTTTTGGTGATGATAATGGTGATGGTTATTTTTCAGTTTTTATGCTGTTGTTTCGAAACATCAGAATATTATATTTGTCTTGGTTGTATTGTGTTCTCTGAGCTGGGTTGTTTAGTCGTGAAGCTTTCACCGTCTTGCTTGACGATATCATCAGCACTAACTTCAGTATGAAGTGAGTTGTCAATATCTCTCCGTGAGTGATTTAGTAGCTTGCCCTGACGAAGTGGTCTGTGATTGGTTGTTTCCTTTGATTGTTGTGTCATTGATTGCATAGACTTTCCTGTTGGCTGTTCCTCTGCTTGACCTCTGACCTTTCTGTCGTTTGTCATTTTCCTTATTGGTTGATAGATCGGGTCTATGTCTATACATCTATTGATTGCTGACCATGTCCATAGTTGTTATCCACATGCATTGAAATGAGTGATGAAATGTCGTGTGTGACATTTAATAGCTAATTGGTGCTCATGTAGACGAAGGCGAAGAAGGCGGCCGCTTTGTTCAATGTAGTGTTGACTACAGTTATTGCAGTTGATTTTATTGCCGTTTTAAGACTACATTTTACTTTTTTTACACTTACTTTTCATGTATAACGTTGTTCCTCGAATCTTCGTTTATCTGTATCCCTTCTGGTTATTCCCATCATTCATACACCTTTTATTCTAACCTTTCTCTTGAGTTTGACACGGGTTTTTGTCATTTATTTTGCTCATTGATAAATTTGCACACAATTCACTTGAGATTTCAGAGTTGTGATCTGATTCATTCAATATTGTTATTTCTCAACATAGTATCATATATTCGGTTCTGGGGTTTTACGTATCATTCGAGTATTTGACTTTGGCTTACTGAAAGTTTAGTTCATCGTTTGTCCTTGGAATTCCTGAGAAAATGCAAAACCAGTTGATAAGATATTCATTGACATAATTTAGACGAACAATTTGCTGATGATTTATCTTTTGCTAGTGTGAGTGACTTTCCAACCATTCAACCGTGATTTTAATAGGGTTTTTTAATATCTAGTCAACTATATGGTTACAAAAGCAGTCGAGATAAATAAGGTTGATTTCAGTCTGTACTCTGGAGCAGCCAGATCAGAGCTTTGAATAGTTGAAGTAGCCGGCACTATCTCAGAGTGACTGAAGTTTAAAAGTAGAGTTCTTAAGGTAGCTTGAGTCTACTCATTTAACTGAAGTTGATAGTTCGATATAAGCTAGATAAACAGGCGACACCAGACGACTGTGTCATCCTGATATGCCACTTCTCATTAGTGTATACCCATGAACCCTTGGGATAAGGAGTTTAGATCCGTCAGGTCTCATGAAGAGCGTGTTCTCTTTTTGGTCAGAATCTACTTGTCTACATTTTCCGAATCCTGTCAAGTCATGATATAGTTCGACCACTGTCAGGTGGCGGCGTTTAACATTCCGCCTCACACTGGAATATCCTTGATCCTGTTTTCGTTGCTTATGACGTTCGATAAATATGCAATTGCGCATTTGACTAAACACTACTCTACTTGATGTAATGATTAGTGTTGTTTATATGATTGCAAGGTAATGTCTAAAAGATGAACGTAATGTAGTTATGAGGTGATTGTATAATACAAATCTCAAACAAGCGAAAAACATAATTAAAACAGGGTTTATTGAATTCATGAATTTCAGTAGGACTCTTCAGCTTTCTACTCTACATACATGTTGTGCAACAAAGTAATACATACACATATAATACAAACTAAAACATTGACTGAGACATAGCAACACATAGTGAGTCATTAAATCGCACTGGATATATATGTGAGGAAACCGACACATTCCAACAGGTATCTAGACTTCAGATCATCCCATCCAATGTCAGTTAAGGTAGGATTAGTCAAACGTCTAAATGATAGATCTAGAAAACTGACTAGTCAGAGCAAGAACCTAAACAAGGAATTGAAACACGTAAAAGAAGCGCTAATAGTTAATTATTATCCTCCGCAGTTTATTAAGAAATTCTTACGGACACACAAAAAACGGAAAAATAACAGTCACACAAATACGAATAATAACGACAACACAAGTAGGAAGAGGTTCACAGCCTCCATTGTGTTACCCTATGAGGAAGGTACGTCATAAACTTTGTGTGATCTTCAACAAAGCTGGAATTAGGGTGGCATTTAAACCTACAAACTCAGAGATAAGCTTTTTCGTCTGGCTTGAGGATCAGATAGAACCAATTAAGCAAAATAATTTCATCTATCAAATTCCATGTAATGACTTCAAGATCAAGTACATAGGTCAAACTAGTCGGTCGGGGTCAGTTAGAATAGCCGAACATAGGAATATTTAGTTAAATGACAGACTTGAATAAGATCAATAATCTAGGAAAAACTCGACTATGACAATTGATGCATTAACACACAACCACATAATAGGGTGGGATAAAACCACTGTACTTAAGTCCAATATAATTAGGCGGAGAGTGAGGCAGAGATCGATTACTGAATCTTTGTTCATCGAATCAACACCCAAAACATATAACAGGAATAATACAACACCTACACCAGAGATATGGAAAATTTTGCTAACAGTAGAAACAAAGAATAAGAGGTTGCAGAACTATAAGAAGCAGATGTCGAAAGTAGTGTGATTACATTGATATGATTGTGAGCAATGATAATTTATGCTCGAAATGTCATCCAGCGAATAATACTTACTGTATCGCTGTGTTTTAAATCAAATAAATAAATTTAATATGGAATTAAATTCTACCACAGTGCTTAAGTTTTACACCTATATTAATGGATTACATCATCTTGAACAGAACAATTAATAGTCAACTAGATAACTTGATAAAGATGTACACTGAGGGAGCATAGGTGTTAGGTAAACAAAAATATTGATTGTAATAGTGATAATACGAGTGAGTGATAATAATGGTAATGATAACACTGAGAATACGTCATTTTGAACAAGGTAAATGAACATCAATTAAGAATCTTGGTAACAGTGTAAATTTAAAGGAGAGTAGAGCAATAGTTGGACAATAGCAATGATAATGGCGATGGAGGTAAGTCATTTGACTATTAAATGGTAATGCAACAGAATGATAATGAAGGGGTGAATGTGCGAAGTAGAGGAAGAAATAAAATGGAAAAACAAGACGCTAATGAAAATAAATAAGTTTAAAATACTTTGATACATCTGCCATGGTTGAATTAAGGTGACTACCATCTCTTTCTGTACGCACAGGCTCGGGTTGCGAACTCTAATCGCACATGCCTCCACGATTGTAAGGATTTTCACTGTCTGCTGACAACCGAGAAGGCCTTAGTGGCGTCAACGTCATTTCAATAATCCATTAGGCGTTTCGTAATCGAACTCCGTGGGATTTTTTATTCGACATGCCCTAACCATTTAGGTAATTGCCCAGTCATGTGAGTAGACAGACGCCTTTTCATACGATTTATGTATTTACTTACACAAATACATTCGAATTGGTATATACAGTTAGATGTGTTGAGGATTAGAGTCGTGTCTTTTACTGATTGCTGCAACACTCGTCTGGTGGTGCTTAGCGGCATAATAAGTTCTTTTGATGGTCTTGTCTAGCCTCCATTTTACTCTTTAAGACATCATCTTCTTTAAAAGGCAGTTTCATAAATGCCGACTTTTTTGAGGCCGTGAGAACTGATGTTTCACATTGTCTGCTTTTTGAGTAGTTATTGACAAAGTCTTTAGGGTAGCTATTTTTAGCTAGGATATGGTTCAATTTTTTAATTTCATAATCAGTAGTACCGTTAGAGCGAATTTTCTTTGCATTATCAAATAGGGTTTTGACTAAGTCAGTGTCTTAGTCTGTATTATGTGCGTATGTATTCCTTTATTGCATAACATGTATGTAGAGTAAAAAACTGACGAGTCCTACTGCAATTTATGAATTCAGTAAATCCTGCTTTAATTATGTTTGTTGCTTGTTTTAGATTGTATAATAATCTGTGAAGTGGTAGGTTATGTCAAAACAAGTGGGACAGTTCTATCGGAACTAAAGAGCAAAGGAAGGGGATAAAAATAATAATGTTGATGAATAGAATGTTTTATAGGGATTATGACCGAGATAAAATTAATGCCTGGACGTACCTCTTTTGAACCCAGGATCAGGCTTGAACTGATGAATTGCAAAGGTGGCGAGTCTCAACTCCGAAATGTTTTGTTTTACTTTGTAGTTGACTTTGAAATAAGATCTTGGTGGAGCAGAACTAAGAATCAAGGTGTTAATCGCTCCGCACCTACCTGTACAATATACTTCAAACTATTATTCTTACTCTGACTCAAAGTGTTTCTAAGGAATGATGATTTTGATACTTATTTTAAGACAGTTATTGAACGTCCCGATAACAAATTGCATTGGAGGGGGAATGAAGTAGATGACTGAATACCTTGTTTTGAAAAACTCTGAGGCGGTCAATGTGGTGATTACTGAGTTCAAGTCTCAATGAGAACATCACTCTCTGGGATGCAGGTATGTTCAATTGATGGGGCCTAGTTAAGAGGAAACATGTGCCCTGGACTCTACTGGCAGCCACCACCAAACAAAATATAATATTTCTTTGTGGGGTAATATGCATTGAGCAACTTCACAAGTTCACGTACGAACTGTTAATATATTGTCCAATGATCTAAGCAGAGAGATATTCTCATCGAAAATTTTGACTATCGCCAGTTTTATATCGAAAACAATCATGAATACCTAATACATTAAGGTATTAATGATTCTGTCGTTGATTCACCGTGATGTTGTTACATTTAATATAGTGATCATTTTCAAATTCAGATTCCAAGTAAGTTTTCAACTTTTATAGCTTTATTACAATGATAAACAGTTTATCAAATAGTTGAATAACTTGGAACGTAGAGAAGACAGAGGTGATAATGATACCCAACCAACGCCACCACCACTACCAATAACAACAAGCTCCAATCATCATCAACGGGAGAAACTTAAAGGAAGTAGCCTCTTTCACCTATCTAGGCAGCACTGTTTTAACTACAGGTGGTGGCGGCACAGACGAAGACATCAAAGCCATGATTGGAAAGACAGCAAGACAGACGTTGATTAACCTGAAACCAGTGTGGAGATCTTCTGAACTCAGCAAAAAGTGTGAACAACATCCGGATTTTCAACACTAATGCCAGTCAAGTCAGTACTTCTATGTGGTTCAGAGACTCGGCGTGTTACGAAGAGCATTTCCAACAAACTACAGACATTCATCAACAGCTGCCGCCTACTCTCACTCGTTACTGAAGATCAGATGGCCAGAATAATCAGAATAAGCAACAAGGAACTCTGGTCGGGCAACGAACCAACCAGGAACCTATTGTGCAACAAATATGCGGAAGGAAGTGGAGATGGATTGGATTAGATATGCACTAAGAAGACCGATTGGGGACATCACGCGCCAGGCCGTCGAGTGAAACGCAGATGGGAAACCGACGAGTTGGGCATCTGAGGCGAGGTTGACATGTAGGAGATGGTGTGAAGAAGAAATGAGAGCTTCTGGGGAGTTGTGGAGGCAGGTTGAAAAGACTGCAGAGAAGAGAGTGGAATGGAGACGTGCTATTGAAGCCCTGTGTTTCGCTAGGAACTCAAAGGACAAATAGAAAAAATAATAATTGAAAACAACACTAAAATAAATTGTTCATTGAACACCTAGATTTGAAGATGAAAAATGTTGTTCAATAATTGAACGGTTACATCAGTTCATATCGTTAGATTATTCACTTTCATTTAGCTTTCATTCTACCAGTTTCTATCACGTCCAAAACGTATGGCACATAAACACAGAGTTTTCTTTTACTAAATAGTATTTTACACTGAATTCTAATTAATGTTTTCATGTAGTTATACATGAATTCCAATAGTTTTTTATTATTGCATAATAATCTTTCAGTAACGTATGTTCGTTGCATTGCATTATTATTATTATTATTATTATTATTATTATTATTATTATTATTATTATTATTAAAGTCCTTTCAATATGTAGTGTTTATTTATCACCTCAGGGTGAGAAACAGAAGAATATCACGGATGTAACGCGTTTCGAGTTATTTATACCTACATTGGAGTATCATAATTGTGTTTGGACATGGTTAGACTTTGCTATGGAAGTGAAAACGCGTATACGCAAACAACTTGTTCGTGAGGTAAATGTGAAAATTGCCTTGATTCTTTATAAAAATTACCACAGTTAATATAAACTTTCTTCATAAATTAGAATTCTGTCATCTATTGGTATAACTTATCGCTCAACAAATATGCAGAAAGAAGTGAAGATGGATTGGGCATGCACTGATAAGACCGACTATGGACATCACACATCAGGCCAGGTACTCGAGTGGAACCCAGATGGGAAACGTCGAGTTGGGCGTCTGAGCCGAGGGTGACATGGAGGAGATCATGTGAGGAAGAATTGAGAGCTTCTGGGGAGTCGTGGGGCCAGGTTCAGAAGATTGCAGAGAAGAGAGTGGAATGGAGACGTGCTACTGAAGCCCTATGTTCCACTAGAAACCCAAGGGATAAATAAATAATAACAATAATAACTGATATAACTGTCAGGGTTGCGTTTCTTGGACTCGCACACAACACTCATATGGGATTATTAACTTGACTCTATCTAGTCTCTTGAATGATATACATCTTCAATCTATCCTATAAAGTTGTATTTGGCTGCCATATGGAATCGAATATGCCTATGATGATACTGCATGATACGCTATTGTATTTAGTCATTGTTTTATACTCACATAGGTTTAATTTTGTTCTTGTTGGTGATTGTAATGATATTTATTGCCATTCCTGTTTTTTTCACTACCAAAAATCTTCCAAAGAAGACAATACATTTAAATTTCAGCTGGTCACCTTCAATTTAAACAACCTTCATCGCTTTCATTGTTTAGTTTGTCTTCTCATCGCTTCTGTTATATGAGATTTTGTTGTATCTAATTTCTCCTAACAGTTGACATAGTTAGTCAGTTTCTTGTAGTGTTTACATAGGTTTACTCAATGATGTTAACTTGATCTTGTGTGAACGAGTGTAGAGCTTACTTCGAAGACTGAGAAATCAGTGAAAACACTCATAACCAATCAGATCATTTCAAAGATTTGTGAAACTCACTTTGTTTATGTATGTGTAATTATTCAATTGAAATATTCTCCAAGATTATTGATCGATAAACTTTCTAGGAAGTTCCACAAAACGTAGTCATTTGAAAATGAATGAATTCGGTAGATATGTGTGCATGATACTTCCTTCTAGTGAAGCCTTTAATCGTTTTATGCTTTTTCTTGCTTTTGTAAGTTGAACGGTTAGTGAGTCAGGAAGTAAAGGTTGTATTCAGTATAAGTGTTTAACGTTTCAATTATTTAAAGCAACTGTTCCCTTTGATAAATTTAAACAGCGTGACAAGAAGACGAAGATTATGTTTAAGTGATATTAATATCGGGGATAAAACTATGTACTCGTTCGATGTAAATTCTTTATTTACTAATGTACCTCTGGTAAAAAAAAACAATTGATATTTTATATGACTTTATTTCTTCTAACGGCCTTATATTCCCTATCCCTCTTAATTCTTTAAAAGATTTACCATTATTATTATTATTATTATTATGTACTGATAAAGCTGAATTCACATTCGAGGGTGAACACTTTCAGCAGGTTGATGACGTCGCGATGGGTACTCCATTAGTACCGTTTTAAGCCTATGTATATATGTCATATATTGAAAACATGGCTGATGATCTCATCGAAAGGGTTTCACTCTATAAGGGGTTTGTCGATGATATAGTCACTATATATGAAAAGCCTGATGATGCTATCTGCCTGATAGAGAAGATGAACACGGCTCAAAATCACATTACTCTAACCTATGAATAACAGAAATAACCAGCAACCGTTCCTAGACATATTGCTTAATCGACAGGTCAGTCTATAGGAAACCTACATGAACAGGGCAATATCTTAATTTCCATATCTGTTGCCCAGTTCAATATAAACACGGTTTAGTCAGATGCTTATTCAACAGGATAAATCGCATCTGCACCGATGACACCTCGGAGGAAGAAACCAACCTACTGACAGCAACACTGATACAGAATGGCTACCCGTTGAGATTTATCGTCAGTTGCAAAAGTTATGTATTATTGAAAAGTACACAGTGTCCCGTTGCTAAGATAAATGTCTACATCTCATTACCATTCAAAGGTGGTTCGCATAGCTTTGTTGTAACGAAAAGACTTAGATCGGTCATCTGTAAAACATATTATGCAGCCAAGGTCATCATTGTAGAAACGACAAAGTCCATGTTACAGCACAAACCAAAACAATATATAAACGATTACATCCCATCCCATTGTGTCTATCAATTTACATGTATGTGCGAACATTCATATATATATATATATATATATATATATATATATATATATATATATATATATATATATATACAGCAGATCCTGTAAGTGCAGGTGACAAACATCCATCTTCGTCTATTGCTGAGCATATACTACAAACTAACCATAGGGTAGACACGAAAACAGCCTTTAAAGTACTACATAAAATTGGTCGGAGCCGAGTGCTTAAATTTATTGAAGCTCTTGCCATCCCTAAATTCAAACCCTTTTATGTATACAAAAACAATTTGTACTCACGTTGAACCTACCTTGGTAGTATTGATTTTAATTTTCATACCAAGAGTATCGTGATTAAGACTTTGTTTTTTTTCTCTACACTTCCCATTCCTATGTTTCCTATCAACTTCACTAACCCTTTTCATAAATTTTCATAGAAATAGTTCGACAAGTTCATGTGTGATCAGATTGTTCGAAATGTATAGCTCTAATACACCACATGTTTCAGATAATCTTCGTCTTCTCATTACACTGTTTAAGCTTCAAATATTAATGAAAATGGATTGACTGTATAAATCACCTTAGGATCGACCGAAATAACCAGTCAAACCTCCATATTTCGCCAAAATCTATCTTCCGAGCTGAAATAGAAGAACTTAATTGGTGATTTCAATCGTTCCTTGGGTAATCTTCAAAGTTGAGTGGTCTTACAGGGTGACTTTAAAGACCACTTTAGCAACAACTGAAATAACCAATTAAGTTCCTTTATTTCAGCTCGAAAGTCAGTTTCTCATAAAATGCAATAATCTAATTGGCTATCTGATTAGTTGACCTTTCAAGTAAGTGACCTTCAGGGGCCATCCTAACAGCTGCTAAAATAACCAATCATGTTTCAGCATTTCGGCTGGGATGGGACGTAAATGATTATCCAAACAGTTGTAAGGATGGCCTTTAAAGTAACTGTTACAGTCGCTCCTGAAGATCTGTACGAATTCATACAACACAACAACCAGACTCTGTTCCCAGCTAAAATATTGGGAAGGATATTTTATCGAAAAAATGTTATTGTGACATCCTTAGTTATACTACTACTGTTATTACTATTATTACCACTTCTTTTCAGAGCGTGTCATGAAGTTGGTGTTAGTTAGATGAGTAGTGCTCACATCATAGGGGGAAGTACTCAACAGTAAACTCTGTCTTATTTACTGCTCAACTTGTTTTTATAATAGACAGCTAGACTCTGTGAAGCTTATTTACATGCTGTTAAGCTTTATATTAGCTAAGTGTATCTACGAACTGATGGAAAGCCATCCTGCGTGAATACTTCGAAGGTGCCCCTTTCAGCGCTTCATAAATGTGGTATTTCGGGGAAATGTGAGTTCTCTTCTTAATTTCTAAGATCGTATACAGCTATATGCTGTACCAACGTCCATGACTTCTTGTCATCCACTTTCGTACTGTTATATAAATAGCTCAATAAACATATTGCCTACTTTACTCAAGCTATTCGTCGTGTCTTGTTGACAGTTAGAATTAAAAATAACTTTGTTGCACTTCTGGTTCTTAAGAGTGTTTTCAATCCTTAGGAGACTGGTTTATAGTTGACCTTTCTTCTCTATTATCTCACTAATATTTCCATGTCATTATTCCTTTTTCAAAATATAAGGTAATCAAGAAAAAATTCACTCCACGACGTCGTGTTCCATTTTTACGTGTTACTGGTAGTCTCGGAGGTACTAACAATAGTGGTGGAGATCAACGTTCGCATGGATTGAAACCATCAAGTAGCAGTAGTAGTATCCTTCCATCTGTTGGCAGATTCGGTTCATTATCGACAACTATGTCAGCTGTCGATATGACTGACATGGATTCAACTGCAGCACAAGAAGAAAAAGCTCAACGTGAATTAGAAATGATACTTGGTCGTCATGCACAAATTGTAAGTGATAACTGTTATCATGTTTACGGATTTATCTAAATGTTCCCTATGAAATATGACATTCATTAATGTAATCTATAGATATAGGTCGATGCGATAAACCGGTAATAACATGAAATAGCTATTTTATCACCGCTCCCTATTTCTTAATTAGTGAAGTTTCACTGACAGTGATGTCTATGATGACACTGGAACGTTTGTCAGTTAAAGTCTTACCTTGGAGAACAACTCAGTCTGAATGTTAGGATTCTAACTATAAGTATTTACCACTATCCAAAATAAGTGAGTCATCTTTGATATCATTATAGTGTGCACTTACTGTCTCCCTTAGTTAACCATGTAACATCTAACTGAAACATTTATAAGAGGTTTTTTGAGTATATACATTGCTCAGTAAGATGCTCTGGATTCAAAATTACAACTGGAACAGGCTGTTAGCTTCAGGAAAAGCAAATCATGTGTGGATCCAATTGAGGCGCTACGTTACGCATCATCATAGAAAAGAGCATAGAATGGCACTCAACTCTGTACCTCAACTCCATTGATTTTGAAAATGCCTTCAACAGCGTCAACCAAGAAGTAATTTGGAAACTGCTCCAACACTACGGTTTTAGTGCCACAAACCCTTATCAACCTCATTCAACAGGTATATCCTATATATTGCTACATGCCCAGTGATTGACAATGGAAAGCTCATTGATCCTTTTGAAGTGAAGGCAGGAAGGAGTAAGACAAGGTTACCGCCTACTATCATCCATGATCTTCCTAACTGTGGTCGACTGGAGTAGATCATGCAACAAACTGAAGAGCGAGAAGGTGGGTATATGCTGGACTGATGAAAAGACCTTAGATGATTTGGATTTTGCCGATGATGATTTATGTCTAATGTCTTGCAGCACAAACTCGAAGATCTACAGATGAAAGCTAACAAGTTGGCAGAAGAGACGGGACGAGGCAGCGAAGACAGGACATAAGGTTAACTTAGAGAAGAAAAAGGTAATGAAGATACTCGACCAACAATCACAACAACAACAAGCACCAATCACCATGAATTAGAGAAATCGAAAGGAAGTAGTCTGTTTCATCTACACCCACCTAGGCAGGGCAGCATCTTTTCAACTACAGGCGACGACACAGGCACAGATGAGGATGTCAAAGCCAGGATCGGAAAGACAGCAAGACGGACGTTCATTAACTTGAAACCAGTGTGGTGATCTTCTGCACTCAGCATAAAGTGTGAACAAGATCGGATTTTCAACACTAATGTCAGTCAAGTAACCCAGTGCTTCTATGTGATAGTTGAGAGACTTGGCGTGTTATGGAAAGCATTTCCAACAATCTTCAGACATAGATCATCAAAAGCTGCCGCCTATGCTCCCTCGATACTGAAGATCGGATGGCCAGAATAATCAGAATAAGCAACAAGGAACTCTAGGAACGAACCAACCAGGAAGCTGTTGTGCAACAAATGTGCAGTGGAAGAAAGTGGAGATGGTTTGGATTAGATATGCACTAAGAAGACCGATTGGGGACATCACGCGCCAGGCCGTCGAGTGAAACCCAGATGGGAAACCGGCGAGTTGGGCATCTGAGGCGAGGTTGACGTGTAGGAGATGTTGTGAAGAAGAAATGAGAGCTTCTGAGCAGTTGTGGAGGTAGGTTGAAAAGACTGCAGAGAAGAGAGTGAAATGGAGACGTGCTACTGAAGTCCTATGTTCCACTAAGAACCCAGGGAAAAAATAATAAAATAAATTTTAAAGTATAAAAAGTTTTATAGCATCCACAAAATCCGAGAAAAGTAAATTGAAGTATAGAGAGATTCAACAATCATATTGTCTATCTAAAAGTATTGTGGAAAACTTGAAGATCCTTGTCCTAATATATTAGTTATACCAGTGAAACTTTAAAAGTGAGCAGAAAACACAATGGAGCTTTGACTCATTGTTATAGGCTCTCAATTTCCACCCCATGCGTCATGCTTTCAAACTCGACTTCACCTATTGAGGTGTAAATGTAACCAGATTGAGTCATTTTAACCTTCACAGATTAGGTTTGGCTGACTGCATAAATGGATTAGTATGTAAGTGATTGCTGGTTGGGTTTTGATTTCGTGTTGAATCGAGTCTTATCGTTAATGTAGCAACGGTAGACATCATTCACTATTCAATAATTAATTGGATTATGGTTCACTGTGTTATCCATTATAACTTACGTTTTTGACCATGAAATACCAAAAAAGTACATAGATTCAAATTATTATCATCATTAGTATCAATGTACAAAGAAGACAATGAAAGCTTAGTCAAATAAAGTAGGAAAGGAAAGTGAAGTAATGTATGGTCGTTAAAAAATTTCAATTAGGACTTTTAAAAATGGTGAATACAACTATACTGTAGTTACGAATAACTTTGAGTGATGTTAACTAAAAATGTGCCTTGAAGACAATAGTCAATTCTTCATGTTATTGTCTGATCTTCTTGTTGAAGTATGTGATTCAAGAGGACTATCTTCATTTTACTTTCATCAAAGAATATAAAAGCATTGAAGGGTATCTATTAGAACTATTCACTAACTGTTTAATGTATCCCAGCCAACAATATAATCAAACTAATATGTGTATACCCTACTCGCTTTCTCATATTTACCAAGCGTAAAAGTGAAAGCTAGTTAACTATTATTATCATGTCATGAATCGACAGAAGTTGGAAATTGTGAACCACTGGAAACTGACCCAGTGGCTGAAGGGTTAGCGGGGTCCTGAATTCGATCCCTATCCGGCTCATGGTTGCGTACTGCTGAGGAGTCCCATACTAGGATGAAACAGCTGTCCAGTGCTCCCAGATTATCAATGGCTCCCCAACTGATGTCAGTCCACGATGAATACTACTCCCATATTATTATTACTTATTATTATTATTATTATTATTATTATTATTATTATTATATGTGAGAATGTATTTACTGACTTCAGTCATGCATTATTCATGGATATAGAGAGAAAATGTTGACAATGCATTTTTTCTCGAAATAAATTTATAGTAACTGTTGTTTGCTTTATCTAATAGAAGTATGACAATTGGGTATCTTAAGTCATATAAAGATTGCTGACGATTTCCTTTGATCAACTGAGACAGTTTTATTGTAAACAATTTATAATTGAAGCGTAGAAACGAGAATGTATGTTTACTATACAAGAATTCAACACTAAATGATAAACCGATGTAACTGTAGAGTTTCAATTTTATTCATTTATTAGATTTATCACAAAGTTTAACAGTATTGTTTACTGGACTACATTTCGAACGTAATTTATTGTCCATATTGGATTTCAGAACAATACAGTAACAAGAGGGGAGTTTAGATATCAGTGTCTACAGAAAACCTTCACACTTAAGTCATTACTTAGACTTCAGATTGTCTCATCCAATGGTAGTTAAAGTTGGCTTAGTGAAATGTCTAAGTAACAGGGCCAGAAAGCTCACTAGTAAGACGGAAGATCTAAGAAAAGAAACCAGATAGATACATTAAAGCCATCTTACTCATCAACAATGACCCGTCCATAAAATATAACCAATAGTAGTAGTAGTAGTAGTAGTAGTAGTAGTAGTAGTAGTAGTAGTAGTAGTAGTAGTAGTAGTAGTAGTAGTAGTAGTAGTAGCAATATTTATGTTCATATTAATAGTGGCTATACTGTGAAGAGAGAATTCAAAACCTTCACAGCATTGTCGTACATGGAAGTCACCTCAGAGACATTATATAAGATTGTGAATAAAGCTGGCTGGGATTTCAGTGGCATTTAAACCTACAAACTCACTTTAAAATAAGCATAATGGGTTAAAAGATCCTATTGATCCAATTAAGCCGACTAACTTAGTTTACCAAGTACATTGAAAGGATTGTGATTTCAAGTACATAGATCAAGGCAATTTTTCTGAGGTCATTAAAGTTATCCGAACGCAAAAACCTAGCTAGGTCAAAATCGGTAGATCTTTGTAAGGTAAGGAATCTAGAAAAAAGCTTAATCATAGCGATGGATACTATTGCACACAATAGGATGGGACAGGGTAAAAATCCTTGAAACTGACATCGTAGGGGGGAGAGAGAGATTGATAACTGAATCTCTGTTTATCGAACCAATACCGGATATATGCAGTGAGAATGACTTAGCATCCGTTCCGGATATATAGAAAATCTTAATAACGATATCACAAAGGAGGCGAGGAGAATGGTTGTCCCAAATTTTCTTAGTTATCTTGATCTGACTATAGACAATAATCTATGTCCGAAACGTAATTTAGTAAACAATAAGGTCACACTGTGTGATAAATCTAATAAATCAATTAAGAATGGGATTACATTCAACCACAATGCACACAATTTTACTCTTGTGAAGTTTCTAGTGCCCATTTTAACTTTTCAACCAAGTTTGCAATGCTATACAGCGCTTCGCTTCATGCTAGACGTAAAATTGTGAGAATGTCATGAGGTTAGACTTGACTTCTGCCTCACTTTATAATGAATTTAGTAGGTACTTTGAAAAGCAATTGCAAGCGAAGACAGTAGAGTGTGATGTCTTTTGCGGTTGTTTTTCTCTAGTCATTTTAACTGGACTGTTGGGAATATTCTTATCCACCCAGTTTTTATTTGCAAAAGTAGTTTCACCCTAAGTCACTTCTATATAATTTTAGAACTCATCTCATAGTGTTTATCTTTTATCATACTGATGAGGTTATCTTTTTAATCCGAAGAAACTCGCTTATGAGTCGTTTTGATGCTACACTTTTACACTGATATAGTTTTTGTGTTTTGCCTTTATTTAAAATAGTCCACAGTTAAATGTTGTATACTTAAGAGCTGTTGAATAAATAGTCGTGATTATTGACATTATGACCTTCATTATTTTAGTATTTTTCCATATACTACTCAATACTACTACAAAATAAGTAGTAATTTTTGTTGCTAGTGAAACGTTTTTATTTTTTATTATTTTAGCAACCACAACAAGGCAGTAAACGAAGGCATCGTAAATCGAAACTATTATGATTCCTCTTGTTGCACAGTTCTATATTTTCCTTTCATTCTATGTGTATTAATAGTCCGATTTTCTAACTGTTAACTATATTAAAATATTAGCGCATTTGCTAGAGGATTGACTTCTGTGGTGTTTCATTAAAGAAAGAAGACACATCGAGGCTGGAAAATATATCTCCTCATCACACACACATACAAATGATGGATATTGGTATGTCATCTTTCTTATTGTCATATCCAGGTATATTTCATTGTACTTATATGTTTCATTCCTTCTTGATCATTTATTGGTTATCTAATAATTGATTATGCTACTTCAGTTTTTGGGAAATGATGGTTCTTTTATTTTCTTTATTTCTCTACTATTTTCATTTCTAATCTTTTCAAACTTTTGACGTGTTTTTATCCACTCAAATTGTTGTTCTCAATGATATATATATTTAAGCGTTGTACAGTTTGACCTGCTATTGCATTACGTAATAGCCCTCAGTATTATCATTGACTACTTTTCAGATTATGTAAACTTATCAATGAAGCCAGATCGGTGTTGTGATTTGAATATGTTACTATATTCCATTTTGATAGTTGCCTACACGTAACCTATGCGTTAATTTTTCATATTTTCTTTTTTATGTTGTTTCATCTGTCACCAATGGAGATTTCAGCTGGCTAAATAAATTCTTCTCAGAATAATTAAACATCGAAATGATATAACTGACTGTTTTGGGTTATTTATATTTGGATAGGTGGAACTGTGGCTCATTGGTTTAGACACTTGACTTCCAACCATTACGTCACGGGTTCTGCTGAGGTGTAGACAATCAGGCAGTAATATTAGCCTTCACACAATACGTGTTATTTATTGCCTACTGCGTGGACAATATATATATATATTCATAAAATCCCAATGAAGTAGAAAAATAATTTTCTGACTATTCGTGACTTCGTGGAAATCGCTTCTTCAGAGAATAAAACCTGTACAAGTTATCAGTTTATATAAAATATGGTCAAGATTTGATTATATAGTATGGCAAATATTTGGCGCTGAGTAAAAGGTTGACATTAGATATAGATTGTATTTGTGTAAGTCGAAGCGGGTTTGAAATCAAATTATTCCAACGTTTCGCATGGAAGTCTGGTCCGAGCTTCTTCAGGGAAATAATTAAAATAAAAATATCAAATGTAAATGAATTTAAAAAACGTGTATTTAATCTCCTTGTCCAATCCTCTTCGTATAGTCATTGTCTTTCTCAATTACGATAACTAATCATTCAGTGTGAACTTGTATGTATTTTGTTTAATGGCATATGTATGTACTCCAATTCATATTCGCCTTAATTGTAAATCTCAGACAAAAGGGTCACTAATGATCGATCGTGGCTAGCAGTGGAATCCAGGATGCACATTTCTTCCTATTCGGGACTCGTCAGCTGAACGTACCTGCTTTCCAGTCAGTGATGTTGTTCCCACCGGGATTCGGACTCGGGAGCGATCACTTCAAACAACATCACTCACTGGGAAGCAGGTACATCCAGCTGATGAGTCCAAAATAGGACGAAATGCACATCGTGGATTCCACTGCTAGCCATGATCCACCAATACTACAATTAGAACGCAGACAATATCGAGGCATCCGCATAGGAGCCCATATGCCAATAGTGTCTGATCAATTCGGTCCAAGCAACGACGGTATCATATAAAAACAATTATACTAAAAGGGTCACTGGTGATATAGTCATGTGGTAACTTTATAAGTACAAATTGAAAAGGATAAGGTGGATGTATATACAATTTCGGTTGGAATAAAGTTGTGAATAATGTTAGCGGATTTTTTTTCTGCATTGATTTACCGTAATAGAGTGGAAATGAGTTGTAGTAATGATGGTGATAATAATAATGAATCAAATCAATCCAGGTTATGTTGTTGTTGATGAAGAAATAATGGAGTTGAGACTGTTTCTGCTTACTTATTAGTAATTGCCAAGAGGCAGCTAGCTGTACTCCATCTTGTCTGTTCAAACTGTCTGGATTCCCCCATATATGTAGGGCTTCGGTTGTCAGTCTTTCTTGATATGACCCAAAACCTTTTTGTAGAATCTTAGTTTCGTCAAAGTCAATTTTGTGTCCCATTTCTATGGAGTTTAGCTCGATCGCGGATTTGTTTTCTAGTTTCTTAACCTCTGTTGAGGTTTTTGGGATCTGCTTTAAGCATAGTTTATGCCCATTGACTCACACATTTACCTTTCTGGCTATTTTTCTTACATATACTGCAGTACAATCTCTGCATTTGATTTCATAGACGCAGTTCCGTTGATTTTCTTTTGGTGCTAAATCTTTAACTTTCATTGAGTTAGAACGTAGGGTATTTGTTGCACGGAAGTAAACTCTTATGTCGTGTTTGTTGAGGATCCTTCTTATTTCTTCTGAATTCTCCTTTCGGTATGGGATTATAACCGTGCTTGTCCAATTCCTTGGAGGGAGTTTCGGTACATCCTTAATTTCATTTTTTTAAATATGTCTAACGAAACCTTTGGGATAATTGTTGGCTTCGAGTGTGCGGCAAACTAACTTTAACTCTTCTTTGTCCTCTTCCGTTGTAACAAGACGGTTAGCCCTGCTAATCAAATTCCGTGCAGCAGTTACTTTAGTAGTCAAAGCATGTGCAGACTGATAATCGAGGTATCTGTCAGAAAGTGTAGCTTTTTTGAATATCTTAATCTTTAGTTTGTTGTAATCCTGTCTTGCCACTATACAGTCCATAAAGTTTAATTTCGACAAATCGGATTCAACTTCCTTATCGAAAGTGTTATTTCCGCACACAAACAATGATTATACGAAGAGGGTTGGACAAGGAGATTAAATACACGTTTTTTAAATTCATTTACATTTGATATTTTAATTTATTTACCTGAAGAAGATCGGACCAGACTTCCATGCGAAACGTTGGAATAATTTGATTTCAAACCCGCTTTGACTTACACAAATACAATCTATATCTAATGTCAAGTTATCGATAGTTTAAGCAGTAAAGGGTGACGAATCACATCACATTGTCTAAACATAATAATAATGTGGACTGACATCAGTTGGAGGAACAAAGGGAACCTGGGAGAACTGAACAGCTATTTCGTCCTAGTATAGGGCAGAAGTTTAAAATATGGACCAATGGATTCCGCCGACCCAGTGGCTCAGTGATAACGTGCTGGCCACGGAACCTGAAGGTCGTGGGTTCGATCCCTGGCGGGGTTGTAGGTGTTTAAGTCTTTACTGTAGATCGTATGAAATACAGTAATTTGCTTCGAAGTTTATTAGGACTTAGTTTTTAGGTTGCATTCAACTCGGACTGACCATAAACGGGTTAATTCGGCAAATTCACCATATCAGCCAGTTGAATTTGAGTGAATAACCAGGCTTAGATCCTATAAGCATGTTTCGCGAACGCAGCACACATTTATGGCCTGAGATGCCTTAGCTTTGGCTATCGAGACTTTTTGTTCGATTACATTGAGGGTATGGAAATTGGAAGCTTTCACGTGTAGTTTGAAGCTTGATTCAAGGATACTAAGTATGCTATTTGGTGAACTTGAATCGTTACCAAGAGTTGCAGAGCTGAAAAAGTCTTAAACGGAGATAGGAATGCCAACAGAGAGATATGAAGAAAGGTTGGAGGGCGAATATGTGGGAAGTTGATAGTGATAAGAAGTGACTTGAGTCCTGACAGAGATTTGACGGTACTTCACACTTCTTGGTTGCTCACACTGTGAAAGATTCTTCTTAAGGTGCAGGAGAGAAAAATTGGGTTATAGTCTTGCTTGACCGAAAGTTCCAAAGCACATTTACTTGGGACCAGTTACATCCTGCTTTTTCGGGAGTTTCCAGTTTATGATATGGATTATCTTTCATGCAGACTGCAGACACCTATTTCTCTGGCACCAGAAGATCGTAGGACAGGAAGATGTGTTCTAGTTTAGGAGCGATAAGGAGAAACGCAGCAGAATTGTATACTGATTACCGTTACGACAAAACTTACAACATAGTAGCTTGTGGTAATGCATCCATTAAACAGAAGGCAAATGAAGCGAAATACATGACACTTAGTAGTATGCATTTCAGACACATAAAACGACAGTAGAAAAACTGATCCAATGAAATACGTAGCTGTTCAATAAGACAGTTTGATAGGTGATGGTCTGGGATGGAATCTATGTAAGTGAAAGAACTCATCTTTACTCATAGTTTGAGTACTAGTCTAGTTCATGTTATGTTACATCACAGTAATAATTGAAGCCAGAACACATACGACATTAAGTACCTTTTATGGGGATCTCAAATGAAATACAAATCTCCCAGTCTGCTCACCAACATCGAAATGGGACCTACACAACGAGTTGCACTGCCATAACTCATATCAGCATAACAAGATGCAAGTCAGAAAGATGAAGGATACAGAAATACGGAACGAAAATATAAGCATAAGTCGTGAAATATCACAAGGAGAGAGTAGATATAGCGATTAGGATAATGATTTTTTGATGTATCTGTGCCAATGAGACTGATTTTTTAACCTTATTATCTAAAACCTCCTAACACCGATGTTGGTTGTCGCATATAAGCCTACGTTTCCTTACATCGCTCAGGTCAACAATCAGAGACTATATAGACATAATACGTTTTAATCGGGCCGTTTTAAACTGTTTTCTAGCCTGAACTTACGTTGGCTAACATTGCCTAACGAGAAAGATGGTAACTAGACATGTATAACACATGTCTCAAGCGCCCGAATTCATATAAATCTTTGGTGTTTTCAAGTGCCAATGTTGACCCCCGAAATTCGCTTATCACTAGATTTCTGTCGATTGTCCTCATATATATATATATATATATATATATATATATATATATATATATATATATATATATATATATCACAGTAACTAACAGTGAATTATTTTTATTGCCTCATCGTTGCTTCTTATATAGTGAGCGTTTCGCTCTTAACTTTATTGAATAGTAAGACGAATAAAAATAACCCAAGTTCATTTATTAACAACCTTGAGGACATTTGTACAGTAAGCGGTGATCACATCTATTGTATGAGGGCTAATGATACTACCTGGCTCAGTAAATGGATCTAAGTTCAAACCTCCAACGCATCGGTTTCAAATCAAGTGCTCAGATCAATGAATCACTGTTCTACGAATACAATGGTAGCCGACAAGTGCGAAATATTCTGCAAGCTTGATGTACAGCTACCTTCTAATCACTTTCATTCAACCATGCAATCACCTCATTGTAGAGTAATTTCAATCTTTATCTTTTTTTTGTCACTGAAATTTTATAATTATCATATTTTAGGGATATCAAACTACTTTTCTTTCTCTGTTATTAAAGCAGGGAGAAAAGAAAAAAGAACTATTTTACAGTGAAGTTAATAAAAGTTATAGTGTACTAGGTTAATCGTCCTGATCTTCATGAACACTTGAGTCAATCAGATTTGAAGACAACAACCAAATGACTAGTTATACATTAGATAGATAGATATTAAAGTTGATTTGGAACTGTATTAATAACATTGCATAATAACTTGTGTAACTCTATTTTTATCAGAGCTGGTTAAAATATATCAATTCATTTATGTAAAATGAGTACACAGTATAACCACTAAATGAATGAACCTTGATTACAATGAATTGCTTTCATATTAATTAAGACGAAATAGTCAATAATTCTATGCTTATGATTCTCATTTTTCGTTATTAAACTCAATCAAGGATAAATGTAAATCGATTTATTGGTGATCTCAATCGAGAATAACTTAAGTAAACCTTCAGTATGTGTATAAATGATAAGATTATACATTGTCATAGATGAAATTTACAACTCAGAGTATTTCATAACAACTGTTTAAGGTTGTAGAAATCTTCATATTAGACTGGATTTTAACACCATTAAGTCATCTGACTTGCATATCACGAGAATATTTAGGGGATGTTACTTTTGAAGGTAGTTGATATCACTTGAGTTATATCTACTATGTATGTAACTGGGGACACTTGAACAATAACCTTCAGATTTCACACCTTGATGGTTGCTCAGTTTCTTGGTAACTGGAAAAGGTGGTGAGGTAACAGAAGGTGCATTTCAACTTCAAAATACAATGGTTTATATTTATTTGTAATAGCCTTGATTGTCTCTAGGCTTTTCCAGGATACTATTTCTTATTGATTCTTGACTTTTCAACCAAAATGTTATTTACATGTTGGTTCACGTACTTTCTCTTGACACTTCGATACAACACGATTGGCTGTGAACGTCTTCAAGGATTTAGGTTTTTTTATAAAGATCTTGGGAATCTAACTGCAGAGTATAACGGTAGTACTACACACGAGCTGATAGCATTCGGCGAAAAACATTAGAAACTTGGGAGTATTGAACAGCTGTTTCTTTCCTAGTATGTGATTATTCAACAGTACACACCGACAACTCTCTCAGGAATCAAATCGATGACCATTAAAAATCTGGTGGTTGGTAAGTGATTCCTCTTGTACAATGTTTCTCTAACTTATGTTCATCCGTGACGAGCACTGCCTTCAAAATCAATGAATTAACCACCGTAAGCCAGGAGAAGTTACTTCTAAACCTATGGTTAAACGTTCACAATATCAACTGCGTGATACTACTGAAATCAACTAAAGTATTGATAAAATGTTTGTGATGAATAACAAGGGAATTTCAAACACTCCAGATGGATATGCCTTTTGAAATGCTAATTGTAAGAACTTCACTTTGATTTGCAGTTTTACGATCTACCGTAGTGCTCAAGTTTCACTTTCGTTTTAATTTGTAAGAAGATTTCAGAATTAGAATGCTAATTGCTTTTTTAATACTTAAGACGTCTAGTTTAATATTTCTTGAACTATTTTTTCTTTTCTACATTTGCTTGTACAAAGTTGTTTATCTACCTTACTGAGATTTTGCAAATACATTTCATTTGTAAACCGTATACCCAATTCTCCTCTTATTCAACCCTCTCAGCTCAAATTTTGTTAAGATGCATTTTATTCAAAAACTAGATTGTAATTACTATTTATTGATTCACTTGTGATTCTCCATTTTTTTACTGGATCGAATTCTTCGATGTCTATGGGTACGAGGTTCGAGTTTCAGAGGAAACAACATTACTCACCGAGGTGGTGGTATATCCAGCTGATGAGACCCAAATACGACGAAACGCGGGTCCTGGATTCTTCTCCTAGTCACAACAAAGTAAATGATCGTAACTAGACTGTAAATCAAGCACATATTTAACGAGTCAAATAGTCTAAAAAGATATTTCTGCTGAACTCTTCCTTTCCTCTAGTGTCCTGATGGGTATTTTCGGTAATTTGAAGTATAACGTAGACCCTTCGACTTTTTAATTGATCAATGCATGATCATGAATTCAGCCATGGATTTATTACTTAGGTATTTTTCTTGATCTACTGTATTTAATTAAGTAGTATACAGATTAAACCAAAAGTTTGGTTATGAAAATGTATGCACGAGTGACTTTCGCTGTACGCCTGCATCGACTGTCTACATTTCTTTGCGTGGATCAATGATTGATAATCTCAAACTACTGTAATAGCGTGTATTCTTTCCTTCTGTTGCAGTCTCAGTCTCTCTTTTCCAGTTTGACCAATTTTCTGTACATAATAGCTGTCGGTGAGTCATCAATGTTCTACATATTAGCCTTGAATATAACAAGATGACTGACAGGTGCTTAAGAAAATGGTTAGAAAAACGAGAAATTTCAGTAATTTTTGTTAAATAATGTAAACATATATAAAACTGAGGCGCCTACAATTTCTTGAATAAAAAATAATACTATGGAACAGGATTTTGGCAAAGAAAAACTATAATATGTATGGATAGATCATGCAATGTGTAGAGTACATGGAACACTAACTAAGCATATAAGGTGACTGACTGAGAACGTTAATGGTTGGACAAGTTAGTAGTAATGATCAGCTGTGTGACAGTCTTTGAAATCCTATGAGTTCGTTTTTAATAATAAAGGTCGCACAAACTTTTCCTGAATGTGAAAATCTTCATCACCCCAGATATATCTAAATGGTGAGTTGGAATATCTTTAGAAAAGCTTAGCTTAATGCTATAAATTAGCTTGAGAGCTTCAATCAGTTTTGCCTACCAACCAAATGAGACAGAATAGAGCTGCATATCGATTTCACTAGGCTTCATCCTCGTTACTAAAGAAAATGCGCAGTAACACGTCTCTGAGGTTCAATAGCGGTATCTCCGATGTAGCTAACTCTTCTCAAACGAACATTTGGGATTATAACCACTCGTATTATTGTCAAGTTCGATAACTTGTCTTGAAACCTGGATTCAAAGCTTAATGCGGACTCCCTTCAACCAACTAACATCTATCAACGTGGATCGCAATGCTGCCGGTCTGGACTCCGGAATCGACAACATCAAATCGGTTACAGCGCCGTGATCAATTAATATATTTTCTGCTTTATCTTTTTGTGAAGAACCAAGGAATCGACAATAGCAGATCTGGAAGATAATGTTTTCAAGAATTAATACATACTTTACCAGTCGATGGTATAGTGTTCGTGTTAGAATGGAAAGACAGACAGCTGATTGGTCAGTATTTTCCATGTAAACTATGGTCTGAATATTACTCCTCAACTTTGACGAAAGTTAATGTCACCCGCATTTCACTGATCCATTATTAACCTTGGTTAGAGGTAATGTCATTGGTATTTTATTGGTTGCCGTTGTCAAAATCTATGCCATTCACATTTGATTAGTCCATTACTAACCAGTGTCTGAGAAGACAATTTTTCTACATTAAACTTTACAACTATTAACACAGTAAAATAACTACATAAACAGTTATACTTCCAGGTAGTTAGATCCTTTTTCCGGAGCAATAAATCTTGTCTACTCATATTTATCTTCTTTATCTTTCAGTACACAATGGAAAGCTTTTTCAGTTATCAGTATTTATTATTGTTGTGTCAAAGTGTTATGGCTTTACGATGACAGTTCTTAATTCGCAATCTATTAAGCAAGGTGAAGTTCCACAATCCCAGTATTTATTCAGTCACATCATTAGCGACAGGAATGAGATTCTGTGTTGCTACATACAACGAATCACAAGAGTAAAACAACTGTGATTTCAATTCACAGTTTTGTTTCTTTGAAAGTTTTAGAAACAAGTAAACTTTCCTTCAATTACAGTTTATCCGCTATTGAAGTGGAAAAATACAGGACCTCAGACAGCAAAAGATTCTGTCGACTGCAAGGCATAAAGTGGCCATCTGGCAAATACTTTGAAATGCAATAATTTTTAGCCTACCTTCAATATCAATCGATACCTCTTCTTGTATATTATAAAAAGAAGCAAAAGGTGCATCTAAAAAAAAATGAAAGCGGCATTTTCTTCCCAATGATATGACTCAGTAAATACTTGGATTGTGGGATTGCTCTTAGCTCATAGACTGCGGATTAGAAACTCTCGTTATACAGCTGCAACAGTCTACTCCCATATTTAATGTCAAAAAACTGTCGTCTCAGACACTGGTTAGTAGTGAACCAAACAAATGTCAACAACACAGCCTTTGGTCAAGGTTAGTAAAGCAATCAATAAAATGTCAATGACACTGCATTCGACCAAGGTGTAGGGACCAATATTCGGACCATATTTTACGTAGAAGAAAGTGACCAACCAGCTGTCTATTTGCCCACTCTAAAAGACTGACAATGCATTCACTTTTCTCATAATAAATAAGGAAGAGCATAGTTAAAGATTGCCCAGTGATGCCTTTGAAGTGATGAAAGGAGTAAGACAAGGTTGCGTCCTATCACCTATGATCTTCCTGATTGTGTTCGACTGGACTGGGTCATGCAACAAACTGTGAGGAGGAAGAAGACGGACATACACTGACTGGACCGATGAAAAGACCCCAGAAGAGGATTTAGATTTCACCGATCATGATTTATGTCTAATGTCTTGCAGCACAAACTCGAAGATCTACAGGTGAAAGCTAACAAGTTGGCAGAAGAGACGGGACGAGGCAACGAAGTCAGGACATTAGGTTAACTTAGAGAAGGCAAAGGTGATGAAGATACTCGACCAACAATCACAACAACAACAAGCACCAATCACCATGAAGGAGAGAAGTATAAAGGAAGTAGTCTGTTTCATCTACACCCACCTAGGCAGGGCAGCATCTTTTCAACTACAGGCGACGACACAGGCACAGATAAGGATGTCAAAGCCAGGATCGGAAAGACGACAAGACAGACCTTCATTAACTTGAAACCAGTGTGGAGATATTTTGCACTCAGCATAAAGTGTGAACAAGATGCGGATTTTCAACACTAATGTCAGTCAAGTAACCCAGTGCTTCTATGTGATAGTTGAGAGACTTGGCGTGTTATGAAATGCATTTCCAACAATCTTCAGACATAGATCATCAAAAGCTGCCGCCTATGCTCCCTCGATACTGAAGATCGGATGGCCAGAATAATCAGAATAAGGAACAAGGACCTCTGACTGGATAGGTGACAAGAGAAGAGAGTGAAGTGGCGACGTGCTACTGAATTCCTATGTTTCACTAGGAACCCAAGGGACTATTAATAATAATAATAATAGTTACAGATTGTTGATAGTTTAGTTTGATTTTTCCCATTCATCTTCTAGTTGCATCCCTCTCTGACTGCTACCAGTCCATCCTGTTTCTCTATGTAGAATGTTCACAAGTCAATCATTTACTCTTGAAGCTCCTTCCGAGGATGTCACGCTACATACTACTTTAATGTATTCTTATCAGCAGCATACATTGAAACATGCCTATTGTATATGACCATTCAAAGACTCATTTATTATCAGACCTTTATGATGATGTCACCGGAAATTCTTTTGAATCGTAGGTCTTAGAAATCGTCTCGAATAGTTTTTCACTAATATCATTCTATCAGAACTGGTTCTGTCATCTAAAATTGTTGTCTCCTCACTGGTGCCTACTGTCAAAGTATTTATTGTAAGGATCAATCTCAGCTACATGTTTGTGCAGAACATTTCAAACGATGCATCTAGGATTAGTTAGTAGTAGAATATTAATACCTGGTGCATTTGATCCCGGAAATAAACATGAAAATCGCATGTTTTTACAAGCATTTAGACAACAGAGGATTTCCGGGAATCGACTGATTCCAAAGTAGTTTTCACCATGGTTTGAAATCAGTCGAAGAACCTGAAGGCACAAAATAGCTGATTCGTCTCAGTTCGGCACTCTTGAACAGTGCGGGCATATGGGTTCATATAACATCGAGCCTAGAACCTGTTGAGTGAGTCAGTTCAAGAGTGAGATGACATTGCTAGATGGTGACATTATATCTCCAATTGTCGGAAGTAGGAGAATTGAACCAATGGATTTCAACCCGATATTTGAACGGTAACATGGCCACCATGAGATCTGACGTTCCAAGGCTTTAATTATCACGGGGTAGAGGGCTTGCGCTGCTGGATATTCCCAGAGTGGGTTAGAACAGCTGTCTACTGCCTAAGGTTTTCAGCATTTCTCTAACTGATAGCAATTCCCATTGAAATCTACCTTGAAATACCTTGTGCTGTTCTGATAAGACACAGCCTTTACGATCCATTCATCTGATAGGTAAAGGGTGAACATTTTACAGGCGATGGATCCTACAGCCAATAAGAATAACAGTCACAAGGATATGATTGCATGCAGACGAAAAGTTTTTCAAAGAATATGAAAAAAATGCATCATGGTTCCTTTGTTATCTACTATCAAATGAAAGAACAAGCAACTTACTGATGAATTATCAGACGGTTTCTAGCATATGGAAATGAACACCTCTCATATAGAATACTGTCGTCATCGAGGGAAAAAAAGTCTTTGTAAGCTTTTTTTATGTTTTCTATTAGCCAGGAGCTTTTGTTATTTGCAAGATATCAAGTAGACTAATTATCTGGTCCGAAGAAATGTGAACCATTTCAATCCCATATTGGGCATACAATTCACAATGAATGCAAACAAAGAGTTACTTGATTGAGTAATCTTTTTGCCAAAGTTGTGAAATGATCAAGTGAAAGTGATTGACAGAATAATACGAGAATACTATTAAAGCAATGAGATCCTTGGACTGGTTACGAATACCTCCCTCAGAACCTGATACTTCACTGAGCCACGAAAATCACTAGACAAAGACCAGCCTGTGATTGTAAGGAAGACAACTTTATTTGACATAAAGCACATCATTTGTCAACAATTTATCCTCAGAAAAAGACAGTGAGTCAGACGTTGGATACTTATTTTGATTGGTCAGGTGAAGGACAAAATTGTCCAATAAGATTTGTCTTACCCATACATTAACATGAAACATGAAGGTAGAAATCCAAAACTTCTGCCTTAGTGGGTGGTGACTTAGAATGCTGATTTCGATTTAGTCTGTTTCCTATTAACACTCACTTAGTTGGAAAAAGTGTTTCTTATGGATTTGAATAACGTAATTAAAGGACATAGTTTATCTAGAAAACGTGGTGTACTTCTGCCATACATTTCGAAAAAGATGATGGTATACTTACTTGTTTAGGAAATTTATATGAAAACTGGGATTTGGGAAAGGCTAAATCGAAAAGTGGTTAGATGTGATCGTAATGACCAAATGTGATAACAAAAACAAGGTGCCTAATAATAATAATGATAATAATAGTAATAATAGTAATAATAATGGCTTTATTCTGATAGGTATTTTGTGAATACTCTACAGAATTTTCAGCATATCATATAGCATCAATTGTACAGAGATAGTGTATATTGTATACATAGGAAAATGAAATAAGTAGAAATTATAAGACTATTTACTCTATCTACAACTTTCTTCAAAATGCATAGTCAATTTAGGTAGACAATCACATTATCAATTAGATGCATAATACGTAAAAAAGTGACACCCTCTTCTTCAATTAGTTTGCTTTCAAAAATAGAAGTTGATTAGTTAGTTAATTTCGAATACTTTCTTTATCGGACAGGAGATGAACTAAATACGGTATTGTAGGGTAGGTGCATAAAGTCTGATATACTTGTTCCTCGTCTTTCCAGATGACCGACACTCAGAGGGGTTTGAGTAAAGAGGATGTTGGTCATCTGATAAGATAGCTCCTGCCTAAGGTTTACATTGGTTAGTATGTTTGCCTACAACTGCTTTAGCTAGAAGGTTTAGAGGTACACCACTAGTTCTCCTGACAATCTTCATAGTTCTGCGTAATTTGGAATAGTCTTTCTTAGCAACCCGGGAAAAAAATAAAGCAGAGCAATAGAGGAGAACAGGCAAGTTGCAGGGGTTTATAAAACACAACAGAAAAGGCTGAGTAATACCAGATACTCTCAGCTTTTTAATATGGAACGTTAGGCGGAAAATTCTTTTGGGATGTAGTGAGAAGGGGGAAGACCAGGAAAGGTCAAGAGAAAAACATGCCGGGATAAATCACACTTGTAACATTCTTTAAGGTGCAACTATCAATAGAACAGGTTATGTTCACGTCTAAAATTGAAGTTTCTAGTCTGACGTTTTGAAGAATTAAGCATAAGACCATTCTCGGAGGACCACCGTCTAACAGTAGACAGGAAATCACTCAGTTGGGAACAATCTGTTGAAAAGGAAAAAGGTATGGAAACTATCAGCTCATCGGCATATTTGATGAAACTGATTCTAACCGTAGATGGTAAGTCATGCAGAAAGAATGAGAAAAGGCGGGGGAAAGGATGGCTTCTTGGAGAACATCAGTCACAGTAGGCAATGAGGTAGAGGTTTTCCCTCTGTGAACAGTCTGTTGTTACTTATCAGAGAAATAGGAATGCAGCCAGCTGATCATCCAAGACTGATTACGAGTCCCGTGTAGCTTGTCCAGCAAAAGAGGCCTTGGGATAGGATCAAATGCTGAAGTATTGTTTGAAAAGGCACACCTGACATACTTGGCATTTCTGTCAAGAGGGAGAGAATGGTGGCTCCCAAAAGGCTCCTTCTAATTTTATATGCAAACTGACTAAGATCTCAGAAACTCCCCAATGAGGGTTCCAGCACAAGTATTATTCGCTTCTCCGTTATTTTCAAGAACGGAGAGGTAACTGCAATCGATGTAATATCGGACATGCGCCTGGAGTCCTTGACTTAGGTACGGGGACTACCTTAAAATTTTTCCAGGCAGTTGATATATTGTTTCCTAAAAACGATTCACTCTGCCCTTAGTGTTGAAAGCAAATTTATGACTGATTTCCTGTCTGATAACCTTATAAAATAGAATGTGAAGTAACATTCAGTGTAGTGAAACTTTCGAATATAGATGTGATCAGCAAGGAAGAATTCAACTCCCTCAAACCTATGGGGTCCCAGTTACTTAGTCTGTATAGATTACCTAAAATTTATGAAACTACCAGACCTTTACATTCTATGCTGTCCATATATCGTTCACCTTCACATTAACTGGTGAACTGGCTAGCAAAAACTTAAGTTTCCATGGCTTTTGTTTAACTCAATGCATCTAAGGTTTGGTAATGTGCTTATTTAAAAGGATCCAGTGTATCCGTACGAAAGACTCATTGGATGATGACATCAAAATACAAACTGAAAAATTAGTGGAAAATGGATGTAAATCGAAGTTCATAAACTGTTGCAAAAATCAGCCAGTGTTGAAAACTGGAACTGTATTTTGTTTCAGAGAAATGAGTTTACCCCACGCTACCTGACAGAAAAAGAGGAGCAGATGTAAGTTCAGACCACTGTCTAGTTCGAGGAACCTTCCAAATCAAGTTAAAAGGCTTCAAGGAAGCTGGTGATAGACCACAGTTCAAGTTCAACATCCAGAACACAAACTGAAGGACGAAACTACAAAGAAAATCTTCACGTCGGCCATCAAGACAAAGTGGGAGATATCGAGCAACATCCCTGAAGAAACCTGTGTGGATGAACACTGGAACTCTTTGAAAGTCATATGAAAAGAAGCCTGCACAACAGTACTAGGAAGGAAGAAGAAAGAAGATAAGGAATGGATCTCGATGGACACATGGGAGCTGATAGAGCAGGGAGAGGAGGATGGTGATGGTGAAGCAGAAGATGAACCAGTGCAGTGCAAGGATGCTCAACGAGAAGAGGGACTGAGTACAATGTATAAACACTACACTGGAGAAAGAAGTGAAGAAGAGTGCACGGAAAGACAAAAGACACTTCTACGACACACTGGCAAGTGAAGCAGAATAGGCTGCAGGCTGCAGGTAGGAGAGACAGAGACCTGACAACATTGTATCAAATAACCAGGTTACTGTGTGGGAGGGAAGAGATCAACACAGATGAAACCAATGAAAGATGGCGAAGGAAAGGTAGTTACCAAAGAGGAGAAACAAAGGAGACGATGATCTGACCACTTCAAGAAGCTCTAGAATCGACCACCACCACCAGCAGCATCACCACCTGGAACTCGTCCAGAAATACCACTAGCAACTAATGAACTATAAGAGAACATAAATCCTCCAACAAAAAATGAAGTCCTGAACGACATAAAGTTGATGAAATGCGGGAAATCAGCAGGACCAGATGGAATCCCACCAGAAGCACTGAGAACAGCAGACATGATCACAACACTACTGCAGAAGGTCTGGAAGGAAAGGAAGGTACCTGCCAGTTGATTGTGAAAAGAAGGGTTACCTTGTCAAACTCCCGAAGAAGGCAGACCTCAGTGTTTGCAGGAACTGGTGCGGAAGCACTCTCCTGTCCACCCGAAGTGAGCGAAATATTAAGCCGCATCATCCTGGAGAGGCTAAAGCATGCACTGAATTGAAAACTACAACCGGAACAGTCTGGCTAGCTGGCTGGCTGGCTGGCTGGCTGGCTGGCTGGCTGGCTGGCTGGCTGGCTGGCTGGCTGGCTGGCTGGCTGGCTGGCTGGCTGGCTGGCTGGCTGGCTGGCTGGCTGGCTGGCTGGCTGGCTGGCTGGCTGGCTGGCTGGCTGGCTGGCTGGCTGGCTGGCTGGCTGGCTGGCTGGCTGGCTGGATTCAGGAAGTACAAATCATGTGCAGATCAAATTGCAACGCTACACTACGCATCATCATAGAACAGAGTATAGAATGGCAGTCAAATCAACTCTACCTCAACTTCATCGACTTTGAAAATGCCTTTGACAGTGTCGACTGAGAGGTAATTTGAAAACTGCTTCAATACTACGGAACACCACAAACCCTTATCAGCCTCATTCAACAACAGCTATATGAAGACGCCATATGCCAGCCAAGTAATTCACAATGGGAAGCTCAGTGATGCTTTTGAAGTGAAGACAGGAGTAGGAGTGAAACAAGGCTGCCTACTATCACCCATGATATTCCTGATTGTGGTCAACTGGACTGGATCATGCAGCAACCATTGGGGAGCGAGAAGAGGGGGATACGCTGGCTGGACCGCGGAAAGGAACCTAGAGTACTTGGGTTTTGACGATGACTTGTGTCTGATGTCACACAAACTTGAAGATCTACAGGCGAAAACTAAGAAGTTGGCAGAAGAGGCGAGGCAGTGAAGATGGGACTTCAAGTGAAGTGAGTGTAGAGAAGACAGAGGTGATGAAGATACCCCGTTGCCGCCGCCGCCACCACCACCACCACCAACAATAACAACAACAAACTCCAATCACCATCAACAGCAGAAACTTAAGTAGCCTCCTTCAGCTTCAACTACAGGCAGCACAGGCACAGACGAGGATGTCAAAGTCAGCCAGGATTGGAAAAGCGAGACTGGCGTTCATTAACATGAAACCAGTGTGGAGATCTTCTGCACTCAGCATAAAGCCTGAACAAGATCCGGATTTTCAACACCAACTTCAGTCAAGTCAGTGCTTCAATGTGATGTTTCAGAGACTTAACGCGTTACGAAAGTCATTTCCAATAAACTAAAGACATTCATCAACAACTGCTTACGCTGGCTTGTTACTGAAAATCAGATGGCCAGAATAATAAGAATAAGCAACAAGGAGCTCTGGTATGTTAACGAACCAACCAAGAAGCTATCACTGGACAAATATGCAGTGCAAGGAAGTGGAGATGGATTCGATTGGGCATACACTGAGAAGGCTGACTGGGGACATCACGCGTCAGGCCAGGCACTCGAGTGTAAGCCCGACGGGAAGCGACGAGTTGGGCGTCCCAGCCGAGGCTGACATGGAGGAGATCGTGTGAGGAGAAAATGAGAGCTTGTGGGCTGTCGTGGAGCCAGGTTCAAAAGATTTCAGAGAACAGATTGGAATGGAGACGTGCTACTGAAGCCGTATGTTCCATTAGGAACCCAAGGGGCAAATAGTAATAATAATACCTTACAGAAGGAAATATAACCTCTTGATTTTAAAATGAAGGCCAATTTCTGCCATTAACAAAATATACTGTGCAGCTAGGCTTATCGTAGTTGAGAGAACTAAACATATGGTGCAACACTGTATAAACGATCACGTTGCATCCTAATTTAATCATGTGTGTGGATGCACATACTTAGGGAAAACTAATCAGAATACGCAGTTGAAGGTGCGAGAACATACAAAAATGACTACCAAAACATGTAGATACACAAATACCGATAATTGTAAGGAGCAGGAAACCATCATCATCAAGCACAAAACATTATTGAAAAAAATCACATGACAGCCATCACAATTTTGTATAGAAACTTTCAGGGGTGTACACTCAGGTTTGTTGAAGCGCTTGTGTGTCCAAAAGCAGTCTTTCATAACACTAAAGCCAACCTGGTAATGCTTATCTTATCGTATTATCGAAGTTGCCTTCAAATGTTATCATTAGTGCCTCATTACCTTTCTTATGATTAAATTCCTTTATGTCATATTTGTCCTTCCCCCCACTTCCATTTTCATATCAAATCCCTTAACAAGTAAATGTATGATTAGATTGTTCGAAATGCTTAGCGCAAATACATCACTCTTTGCAGATAGACTATGTTTTATAATTACGTTACCCACACCCATTAATCTGTTTCTTGAGCTTGGCCAAGTATGACATTAATCCTAGAAATATTAGCGTCTAGTTTTCCGAGTGATGAGAAGTCCTGTGGTTATATTCTAAGAGTCTCACATAATGCTTCCATCCGCTCAAGATGCAAACCATCAAAATGCTTCAAGAAGTTTCAAGAGAAAGCATGACATGATAGGTTTCATTACTAGATTGGTTGAGGAGAAAAAAACAGTTGAAAATATCTTTCTAGATACTTGTGCAATTAACCAAGGGGACTGTGAATATATAAACCGTTGTATTTTGTAAATATGTTTGGCTTCACAATACACCTACTGTTGCTTAACCCCCCTTTGATTTTCAAGCAATTGAGTGACCATCAGGAGTTTACTGTAAAGGTTATTGTTCAAATGTTCATATGAGTATGTAGGAATATTGCAATTGCATCTTACTGTCGTTTGAAGGAGGGACAAACTTAGTTAGCTCCGTAAGATTAATTTATTTGTACTTTAGTAGGACCATAAAAAATTATCATCGGACCAGTATTTCTTTAACCAATCTCTTATTTTAAAGTCTAAAAACATCCAAATGAATTTTCATTATGTATTAAGCTGATTACCCATTCAACTATTGGAAAGACAAAAGATTCTTTTGCAACATTTTCACCACTGTTTTTTTTATTCGATTCCCCAAGTACCCATATTTGTGGACAGTCATTGAATACCTGGGATAACTGGACAGAGATAAATACTAACCTACACATAAAATCCTCATTAACCTCAAAATATACTGCTATATAGTGTTCATTAGTGGCATGTTTCAAAATGGATACCCCAAGGTTCTTATGAGAAGCCGTGACCTGTGGGGTCGACCACCTGGAAGGGGAACGAATGCCAGCTGAAAACCTTGGATAATTGACACACACTATAGTGAATTGACACAATTAGGTAACTGTGAACCATAGGACTTCGACCTAGTTGTTGGATGGTTAACGCGCTCGCCATGAAACCTGAATATCTTGAGTTTGATCCGTAGCGTGGTCGTGAGTGCCTACTGCTGACAAGTCCCATACTGGGATGAACCATCTATTCAGCGTTCCTAGGCTTTCAATCGTTCTCTAACTGATGTCAGTCCGTGATGAATAGCAGCCTAAAAATAGCATCCTTATTAGCCTAGATCTATATATTCGACATGAAACTCACCCATCATTCATTGTCTTCACAACACACTTTTCTTTTATACTAACTATTGAATCATTGAATTATCACCAACCGTTTATTATCTACTCAAAATAACATCTGTCTATGCTTAACTGAACTATTAAAATAGGATATTCGCTGTTCTATTCAAGCAGTATTTGAACGACACAAACCACATCGCCTTGTTTATATAAACACACGGACACATTCACTTACAAGAGTATACACACAATCATTTACATCATAATAATATTACCTGAAAGAGAACTTTTATGTCTACATGATTCATTTAAACAGGAAGATGAATAAAATATGATGATAATGTTCATAGTTTAATGAATAGACTATGATGAATTCACGTTCATTAAATTCCCCTTTGCTATTATTTTCCTATCCCTCTATCACTTATTTCACTTCATAAATTAATCTGGTAGTTAGTTAAGTAATTAATTAATTGAATAATTAGTTTAACATCTTCATTTTTATAATTTCTACAAGTTTTAGCAGTAATTGTAGTTTTAAGTCTGCTTTTTTTTTTCATTTTTCATTTGATTAGTCCCATTAGATAATGAAAAATTAACAAAAGACAATTCAGTGAAGAAAATTTCTTTTTTAACGAATCATTTTCAAAAGTTGTACAATCGTTATCATAGTGACAACAAAACGTATACATATATATCCATCAACAGGCAATGGGTCAATAGAAAGTCAACAAGAATAGGTGAAATTGGTCAACAACTGAATCAAAGGTGGATACAAGATAAATCACCGCTTTTGACTACCAACATATGTGTTTACCAATTCACCCGCTCTTGTGGAGCTATTTGCATAGGCTGCACAGAACGTGTTCCCTCCATAAGCAACTCCGACCACTATCGTGCATGGTTGCATCTAATTTATCTTAGTCGTAGTCTCTCTTTAATATTTTACTCACTTCTTTATTGATTATTTGTTCACTAATTGTAATGCCATAGACAATATCTTGGCGACCTTGAGTTGACCTTGTCTTTATCACCTTGTGACTTTGTTGATCGTTTCCGATGACCTTTTATTGAGCTACTAGTCACTGATGGACATTTTGTTGTAAATATAATTACTATTGTACAGCTTTTGAAAATGATTTGTTGAAAAGAAAATTTTCTTTGCTGAATTGTCTTTCGTTAGTTTTTAGTTTGGTAGATTATTTCGTTTAACTGATCAGTCGAATGGTTAAATCAGGGTAAGATTTCACGAAAAACTGGTAAGCGATATTGGGTAAGATCTAACAAATTGATTTCGAGTGAATTGGCTGACTTCTGTTAGCAAGTTGCCTTCTATTCGGATACTTCGATACAGCTAACGATTTCACCTTGATACTAACGATGGCTAACAGTGGAATCCAGGACTCGCGTTTGGTCTATTTAGACACTCGCAGTCTGGACGTACCAGCTTCCAAAAAGAGGTTGCTTTGCTCTAAGAGTCAAGCCCAGCGCTCAGTTCTTCAACATAGCAGTAAGAATTAAATTTACTAGCCTTCATTTAATCATCTTTTTATTAGTTTGACTGGGTTCTTTTCTTATCGAACTAAGCAGCTACGATGTCTGTGAGATCACTCGTCAAACGCGTCAATTATTCAACTGGCCGAGACAAAATCAATCGTAGGGATGAAGACAGGGGATCTGAATGAAACTGACAAGTGCGAAGTGGAATAGTTAGGCAGAAGTAAGTATGACACAGAAAAATACCACCTTGAACAAAAAATCCCCATTAATTTCAAAATACATTAATAAATAGTGCCTATTAGTGACGTGCTTCGATATGGATATCCCGAAGTCTTAACGAAAATCTGTGACTTTTTGACTCAACCAGTCGGAAGTGAGGCGGACCCCAACTGAAGACGTTGGGTGATGATCGTGCTATATAGCAAGTCGACAGAAGTAGAAAACTATGAACCACTGAACCCTGACCCAGTGACTGAGTGGTTTTCGCGTTCGCTGGGAAACCTGGAGGTCGTGAGGTCCACCCCCGGTGAAGTTATGGTTGGGTACTACTGAGGAGTCCCATGTTAGGATGAAACAGCTGTCCAGCGCCCTCAGATTCTCCACTATTCTCCAACTGATGTCATTTCGCGATGAATGGTAGCTTAATAGTAGAATTATCCAGTAAAATATAAAGCATAGCGTACAAGCAGTATATACACTGTAGAGTGAAATTAGCCAAGGATTACTATACACATCATTGTAGTAATTAGAGTAGAGGGACTGAAAGTCACTAGTTGGGGCTTTCAGTATTAAGTGTGGATTTCACGTGCGTAAACTGAACATTCGACTTGCGATTTTTTGAAAGCTTATTCGGGCTACTATATATAATGGATTAAGTAGTAACATTATTTCAAAGAAAGTTTTGTAGTAACAACATACATCAGTATTCTTAATTGAAGTGTAAGTAGTACTTCCATACCTGTTCAACAAATCAATAACTGAGGATTGAAAGGAGTATTCTTGGTATTCACTTCTATATGTTACTCTTCTCATAGAAATATTTTCCAGCAGAATGCTTTTCTTCCTTACTCTTTATCTTCCTAGAGGAAAAATGAAATTCCATTGTGAATAAGGCTCTTCAGGGTAACAGTATGAATGACAGTGCTCAGAGAGAGGGAGAGAAAGAGAGAGAAAGAAAGTAAGAGACAGAGACGATGCGCAGAAGAGAAACAGTAAAGAAGAATATTTTTCTTAGGAAAACAGTATGCAATCAAGGCGCCAGTAGCTGTTAACTATAAACAGGTGTGTCCATCACGCAGAAAGCATAGACTTTCGTGATACCATTTTAGTAAGACAGATGAATACTAAAACTCCACCCGAGTTTTAGCTTCATATATATTTAATTACAAGTTCTTAGTAGTTGGCGAAAAGGAGGAAAATAAAGTAAAAGTTTTCTCCTTCCAAATAAGGTATAACAGCATCTCATTGTTCGTTGTTTTTAGTTTGAGTACACATCGATAAGTGTATACAAATTTTGTAAACATCTGCTTAATATGCATTAAAATTATATTTTGGACAGTGTATAAGTCTGTATCCTCGAATAAAGATTGGTCATAATTTCAAATTTAACGTTTGTAGAGTAGAACAGTATACCTTTGTTCAGAAGTTAGACAATCAAAATTAATATCAAGAAAGTAAACATTCCAACTGACTTTATTCTATGAGCATAAGCTTAAATCAGCAGTTGTGCCAACGTCAAGCTAGGTAGCATGATTCAAAGAAATTTCAGACGGAAATTTTGCAATTGTTCACAAATAGACAGCTCAGTTCTAGTCAATTGTATACTGATATGATATTATGTGGAACAGTGCTTCGTATTGATCTGCTGCTGACGCTACCAAGAAATGTGGTTCCTAACTATGGTCATTTCTCTATAGTGTGAGGGGTTTGAGGATCTTATAGAGCTGCACTTGTTTCGGCAGCTTGAAGGCTACTTGTCCATGTCCACATAAACTATGTTGGATCACTTTTATCGCACTGGTCGTTTCTTCAATAACTCGAACAGTAAGTTTCTCCCAGTCACTTATCCCACTGAAGTGGTCCAGTGGAAGTGACTGACAGAATAATACGAGATACGAGAACACTAATAATGCAATGAGACACATGGACTGGATACGAATAATGACTGTTCTCCCTCAGAACCTGTTACTTCACCGAGCCACGAAAATCAGAAGATGAAGACCTGCCTGTGATTATAAGGAAGACAACTTTACTTGACAAAAATGACATCATTTATGTAGAGTTTTTTCTCAGTAAATAAAACCAGTGGGTCAAACGTTGGATACTCATTTTGATTGGTCAAATGAAGAACAAAATTGTCCAATAAGGTTTTTCCGCCCACACGAAACCACGGTTGAAATCGCAAACTTCTACCTTGGGGGTTGATGACCTTGAGTGCGGATTTCGATTTAGGCTCTTTCGTATTACCGATATCCTGATATTCTTCCACGAAGAGAATTTTCTTCATTAGTTGATCTGTTTCATGGGCAGCTGTTATACAATTACGTGATGTCATCAAATTAGTCCACCACCAAATGGTTTTTTCTCACTGCTGTTTGCTGTCGCATTAGATCACATGCCAATTTCCAGTTTAATTTTATTCACTAAAAGAATAAAAGACGGATATTCCTTTTAGCACATGAGTTCATCAATCACTTCTCTTACCTATGCGGCTGTTTCTGATGCCAATTACAATGGCTTTTATGGTCGCCCCAGCAATGACTCAAATAACCAATCGGGTTTCTTCAGCGACAGTTTTTTATACAATAGGAAACTTTAGTTGTATTTATCTCAGTCATTGTTACACTGGCCTTTAGAGTAACTCGTCAACTATAACTAACAACTAGACGAATAACTGACCACTCAGGTTTCTTCTTTACGTAAACCCTCACACCACTTTGGGCTGATACAAGTTCTTCATTTATTGGCTTGGATACATATGCTCGAAGATGACTCAGCTTACCTTTTCAACTCTAGTACTGCTCATTGAACACATCCTTATCTGGATTTGGAATAATTTGGTCTGATTCTCATACTAAAGTTTCCCTCCCCCACTATCTATATTTTAGCTAAAGGCAAACCTCCACTCTGTGAAGTCAAAATCAGGCCTGAGAAAGGTTACACGCATTGGCGAAAATAAATCTCATACATACTTCGATCTTCAATCAATCGCTTGGTAGAATGATTATTTGGGAAAGTCAACATCTTACACTTCGAAAGTATCCTTCTCTATCCACTACCTATAAGGTGAAATTTGATTAGACCAAGTTTCAGGTTTCAACCAAATTTTGTAAACATTGTTTCGAAACTGATTACTTCTCGTTACAGAAACCAACTTAATGGAACAAATGAGATCTATAAGGAACGCTGCCAATCTCAGTAGATGAAACTGTTGCGTCAACAGATGATGTATTTCTTTTGAGTTTAAAGATATATCCTGCTAATCTCTGCCAACAGGCTCAAAACCTAGATAGGTCAAACAGAGCTTCCAATCTACTGTGTCCCCCAAATCAACACAATCAAAGCAGTTCAGGAAACGAAGTCACATTAAAATAAAGAGCCACTGGAATTGAGGGAACACTTAACAGCTTTTCTCATCTCTCTTTGGGGCTCTTAAACACTGTGGAATCAAAACCTCACAAAAGACAGAGCATAGGGCTGTCTCAGGTTTTGTGTTTCGCACGTTACAACCGTAGCTCCTTTTAAACATCATATGGTATCGTAACATGGCAATTAGTCAGTGTCATCAATGGTCATCAGCCCCCACTGTCTACCAACAAAGGAAGTTATAAAGAAGCATTATGAAAATAATAGCGGGAAGTTAGGGAACTATTGTCGCACCCACTAAATGGACCTTGGGTACGAGGTCTGAGTCTCAGTGGGAACAACGTCACTCACTAGGGTGCAGAAGCACTCAGATGCCGAGTCATAAATGAGATGAAACGTGCGTCCTGGATTCCACTATTAGTTACAACCAAATGAATTATAAGATTGATCAATATATGCTTGAAATTTGATATTTCATACAAACTGGTCCGTAACGTTTTTCGTATTTCATACTAACATTATAGTGAACACGCCGTAAAATTGATTATTAGATATCGACTGGCACTAAGGATTCATTATCTCTGTTGGTTACTGTAGTGGGATTCAGTAAGTTTGTCTAGATCGTTCAAAGAAGTGTGAAATCCCTAAAGCCTTCAACAACCAATCATTTTACTCTAAATACTTAAGAAAAGATCCCATTATACGTGTGAATACCAGTCAAAGTCAATAGCGAGCTCCTTTGTAACAAGATCAGATAATAGTCAATGCTACTGGGAACATTTTATGCTTTTTCACATAGTTTGATGATGCAATGGCTTACCGACTCATCTGTTCCCCAGAAATCGAAGGATCATCCAAGAGTGGAACCTGAAATTGACGGTTTAAGGATTCAGAAGTGTACATTCGTACATATCACTTAGCATTCAGTGAGTGCTTCTAGTAACCTTTCAATTGTTAGATTTTTAACCTTTGATCAGCAGATGGTTTTGTTGGCATAATGTCCTTTTGGTTGTGATATTTTGGTTATGATTAGCAATGAAATTTACTATGTATCAAGATGGTTATAACAGTGTTTGTTATAAGCCTATCAACAGTTTTGTTTGACCGGAGACTGAAATAAAACTGAGTCATGTAGCTTAGTAGATATAGCGCCAGAGCTGAAAGTCAGTGGTTGCTGGTTTAAATCTTACTACTGCCTAAATTTTCATTTCACCTTCAACGTTGAATGTCAATCTACTAGCTGATAAAGATACAAAAGTTCTTTTTTGTTTTTATGCGAATTTTCCCTACTCACACATTTATGGTCCTTTGCTTGCAGCGGTTGTTTTGATAATATGTGAGATGAGCTTCACTCAACAAATCGGAGCTGCTGATGTTCTATTCTCCCTACTTCACACACTGTTCATCTTTGTCATCATCATGATTATGATATCATCAGAGTGTTTATTAACTGTTTACCATCCATTTCAAAGAACAATGTCAAAAGATTAACAAACATTGAATCTATTGAATCAAAATCTCTATTGTTTGTCTACATATTATTGAAATATTGAAACAAGTTGTTTGCTATTCGATTCATCCATCGCTTGAATTACTCAAACAGCTGTTTATGCACACGTATACAACCACGTTGTTCATAGCGAACAAGTAGGAAACAAATTCACTGACTACACGATTTATTTGAACTATAAAGCAGAAACTATGGATCAAACAAGATTCAAAAGTGATGCTTTGTCAACAAGGGATTATGGTGGTAATAGTGGTGTTTAGTTAAAGATAGGAAGGGGGTGAGTAGACAAAAAGTGATTTATCAAATAAAATCCAAAAAAACACAACCACTCTCAACCAACTTTTGTTTCTTTTCGCAGCTTCAAATTTTAACCTCGTAATTATTAATTAATTAATTTCATTTCATTTTCCAAAAAAAAAATCTTATCCTTTCCACTTTTATTATCCATCTATGACTTTTTAGTTCGTGTAGTTTCAAATGTTCAATTGATGCTTGTATGTCTGTGTATTTTTGTTTTACTGGTCTATGAAACAGTTTTAGTGTAGAAAACTCGAATTTCTTTTATATGTTATTAGTGAAAGCCTTAGGAAATTGAAGTTAATACTTTAATGGGTGTACGCATATATATGTATGTTAGGTGATCATGATATAGCTAAGACTGCGTTCTAATAAGTGTTTCTGTTTGCGGTCATTTACGTGTGTACACTTGCCTAATATGCTTCAGTGATCCATCATCTTGTTTATTCACAAATCTGTTCTAGTTCAATGTGTATGTATATGTGGGCAGAATGTATGTAGGCAGAATAAACGTTAGGTGAATTAATCACTTTCTTCGAGATTTAGTCAATTTAAAACTGATTAAATGTATCAAATACTTAGAGTAGTATTCATCATAAAGTGACATCAGTTGGAAAACAGTTGAAAACCTGGAAAAATACTGCATAGCTTTTTCGTCATAGTATCGGACTCCTCAGCAGTATGCATCTGCTACCGCATTAGGAATTGAACTCAGGTTGTGAGTGCGTACTGTTAAGGAGTCCCATACTAAGACGAATGAACTATCCAGTGCCTACAGGTTTTCACTGGTTCTATAACTGATTTGAACAGAGCCTTCAAAATAAAATCCTCATGAACCTCAAACTGTAATGAATTCTGATGAGAAGTTGTGAATTGCGGGGTCGTCTAAGTTGGGGGTGAAGCTGAGTAGTCGCCGACGGCATTGAGCAACATACTGTCAGGGGAAAGAAGCAGGAAACTATGGAGAATCGCGTTCCAATCCAGTGGCCAAGTGGAAGTGTTTACGCTAAACCTAACAAACTCCTCCTCCATCTCTGGCGAGGTGAAGTGAGTGCACTACTGAGAAGTTCAAAAGTAGGATGAGACAGCTTTTCAATGGTTTTTAGATTGATATAAGTCCGCGAAAGGTACTGCCTTAAAAACAATCAATGAATCTACACAAACCTTTGAGCCATATGGATATTTGCATTGTGAAGACGAAAGTGGTTGTTAATGTAGCTAGCAGGAGAATTAGGAATGCATGTTTTCATCTATTGAATAAGTTCCATCAGAAACAATCTACATTTCAATGGAATTTCTTGTCATTACACTCACAATTTACAAGTGACTTCAAGGCCATCCAAGCAACCACCGACTTAACCGATTAGGTTATTTTATTTCGGCTGGAAAGGAAGTCTCTTTGGTTATTTCAATCCTTACTAGTTTAGTCTTCAGATTCACTACAATTCGTGATATGGCACTGATTTGGTGCTCTTTGGGATTTCATGTTCCACTGTGGTTTTCTCACCATCGGGCGCAATAACACCATCAGTATTAACCTCATAACGAAGTCCGCATGTTGAAGGATTAGATGAAACAACAAACCTACATCAACTGTTGACTGGAAGGCGGTCAATCCTCTATTGTCTAGTTCTGAGTGCTAACTGGATTCTATGGACCATTTTGCTTTATGGCCACCAGGCTAGTTTACTCAATATTGTGATCGATTTTGATAGATGTTAGTTGGATGGAAGCAATCGGCAGGAAGCCCTGGACCTTGTATCGGGCTTGTTGGCACTCGTCAGCAAGACGTTTCTGTAACCTCGAGGGACATGGTGTCCCCTGTGACATTCCGAATCACACCACCCAATGTTGCAGTTAGCAACGTTACTGCTGAGCTATTCGAAATGAAACTGAGAGCCAGCAGGACTGAACTACGAAACTAAACCATTTTCTATCCCCCACCCTGAGCTACAGTCCTTAGAAATGTCTAAAAAGATCAGTTGTAAGATTTCCAAATAGATCTGAAAGTGTATGCTATTCACGGATATTTTTAGCTGACGTCTGCAGGGAACATACTTTGTTGAAGCCTCATTATTAGAACACAAGAGAAATTCTGTATTTCCATATTAAATCCCACCACTACTCTTAACATAACCCCAAACGATGCAAACATTTATGAAGTGCACATTCAGAACAGCCAATCATTGACGCATATCTCCACCTTTAAACATCCTGTTTTGTTATTCAGTCTGAATTGAAAGTGTCCACCGTCGAATTTTTCGCTGAAAGTTAAATATCCCCTAATGATTCACAACAGTCTAGAGAACAGTGATGAATTTTCTGCGAAAATAACTGTTTCAGACTAACTATCGTGAGTGCACTGCTGAGGAGGCCCTGCTAGTGATTTCAGGTTTTGAATAGTTTTCCAACTGTTTCCAGTCCGTGGTGAACACCACCGTTAGATTAGGAGTCACTACCATGATAATGCTTCAGTTGTTTTACAAACATTAAGCTACTAACGGGAGTGTAGATTTCTTGGTTAAACAAAATCAGAAAACTGAATTCTGACCATTAAAGTTTTGGGCAAATATAAATATCCACGCCTTCTTCCGCTTTAAATACTCTAATTGTTGATAATTTGTTTCGTTTTTCGCTAACCTATTTTTCTTTACAGTGTTCACTGTGAAGTTTAACTAAGTAAACCTGGTATTATAAATGAAAAAAAGCATTTCCAACAGACTACAAACATAGATCATCAACAGCTGCCACCTACGCTGGCTCACTCGATACTGAAGATCAGATGGCCAGAATAATCAGAATAAGGAACAAGGAACTCTGACTGGCTGACTGACTGACTGACTGACTGACTGGCTGGCTGGATGGATGGATGGATGGATGGATGGATCGATGGCTGGCTTGCAGTGAACTAACCAAGTACCCATCACCTAAGAAATATGCAGTAGAAGAAAGTGGAGATGGATTGGATTGGACATACACCGAAAAAACGGTTTGAGGACATCACGCACCAGGCCACGCCAGGTTGTCGAGTGGAACCCAAAGGCAGAACGAGGAGTTGGGTGTCCTAGATGAGAGTGACATGGAGGGGATCATGTGAGAGAGAAATGAAAGCTTCTGGGCAGTGGTGGAGCCAGGTTGAAAAGACTGTGGAGAAGAGAGTGAAATGGTGACGTGCTACTGAATCTATATGTTCCACTGGGAACCCAAGGGACAAATAATAATAATACTAATCAATGAAAAAGTTGAAATGTGCAAAAACTGAGTCTTGCACATTTTACTCATCTGCAGTATTTACCTTGAGTGATAGTTTACTCAACAATGATTTTATATTAGCATTTTGTGACCGATTCTACAAGCTTCCCTCCAACGCGTTAATTACGGTTTCATGCTGTTCCATTGAGAAGTAACTGTCAGTTATTCCCCATAAGCTACGTCTCTCATTTTCTGAATCTATCTGGTTCATTCGCATATTTGTAATGCATTGTGTCTTGTGGACATGTCATTCAACTGCATAAATGAAGCGACTCTTAAGGCCACCTTAAAACCCTTGAAGAGATCGATTAGATATCTATATCTTGGCTGGAAGGATAGTTTTTCATAGAATGTAGATATTTAATTGGTTATTTCACTAGAATGGCTAGAATGGCATGGGAAGTCACTCTATTGTACACGTTATTTGAATGTTTGTTATTCAGTTACTACCCATCAACCAACCTCCATCTAAGGATACCTTGATGATGAGCTTCGCAGCTTCATGGTCATAGAATTCAATGAGCACTCAGGACAAAACAACATGAAATTCGAGTTGCTTTTCAGTGAACAATCAACATCTCATCTAAATATAGTTTACACAGGTTACTAAAATCAAAGTCTGAATGTTTTCATTGCAGAACTCACTTTAGAACGCTATTATATTGCTCTAAAAATGTAGTAACACATGAAATCATCAATCGCTTAGCAGAAATTATACCCATAATCACTAAATCTGGTTTTACAACTTCCTATTGATTTTGCCCAGTGGAAATTGTCGCTATAATGTTCAGTAACCTAGTCCTGTGGAAATACCATATTCTAAGTGGAATTAATTCCATCACCACTGATGATCTGAGAGGATGACAACAGAATTTAGACAACAGTCAATCAATGTAACATATCAGATTATGTTTAGAAACGTCAAAGTCTTATAGGGTCATTGATAAAAACGTTGGCTTCACCTTCTTGTTTTATGGATTTAGGTTTTCAAACCAACATCATACTAATAACTGTCAGCCGAGTACGGTAGCCAGTTGAAACAGCCATTCAGACCAACTGACTCCTAGCGTCCTTTATACTTCCAACTGGAGAAATAAAAATGAATAACCCTAGCCACCTGCAATAAAAATAACATATCTACACATACAAACACTTTAAAAGCTATTTAGTCCAGATTCATAATTTGATTGAATAACTCAGACAACCTGGATGGTCTCACTCACTCACTCACTCACTCACTCACTCACTCACTCACTCACTCACTCACTCACTCACTCACTCACTCACTCACTCACTCACTCACTCACTCACTCACTCACTCACTCACTCACTCACTCACTCACTCACTCACTCACTCACTCACTCACTCACTCACTCACTCACACACTCATTCACTCACTCACTCACCCACCTTAATACCAAAATACTGACTGTTGACCTGTGAAACAATTACCATCATTAATGACATTGTTGTTCTCCTGAGATAGTTGGTATCAGTATTGTAACTACATATATTACTATTTCTAGTTTTGTAGTATCAATTAATTTCATCATTTTTATACACTTCACTTAGATTCATAACATTTTTCAGTCTCACTGACAATTACACATATGCAAACACTTTAACTTTCGTTCTCTCTATTTAACAGCACCTTTCCTTTCGTTTACCCTGATGACTTATTCCCCCTACGTCCCAGTTATTAACAGAGATGTATCTGATTGATTTAGAAGTAGGGAAGAGAAAAGGATAAATAAGCAAACAATCCAGTTGAATAGAAGAGGAGAAAGAGGAAGGGAGATGTCTGGAAACGTATGACTGATATTGCCTACATGCAGATATCTCAATAGATAATCCTATTCTACTTAAACATTTATCAGATTGATGAAAACGATAAACTTCGAGATTATTTCAATATAACATCCATTGCATTTACGGGTAAAGAAATGAACACACAGATGAATTAATAATCAAGAAGACAGAGTAAAATAACATGGAAAAACAGCATGAAAACAGTGAATCTAACTTTTCTCTCATAATCTATTTACACGAGTTTCATCTTGTGAAGCAATATCAGTTGAATAATTACTAAGTGACCACCCATGACATTAATCGTTTTTCCCCTAACCATGTATTCGAATAATAACAGTGAGAATAATAATGATAGTAATACTTTTAGTGCTCATTGGTGACTGTCTTCGAAACCCATCTTCGGAAGTTCTAAACAAGAGCCATAATATTTAGGCCTTAGTTTCTTTGAGTAGTACAACTCAAAAACCACTTTCAAACTCATACACTAAGGTACTGAGACACACTTTTTGTGTGATGACTAGTGATTCCACCTGACTACTCAAACTTCTATAGGCAAAGTGGGGTTTGGACCTGAGATCTACTAGTTGAAAGTCAAACACCGACACCAGTCATTCACAGTTGTGTAGAAAACTGGAAGTACAAGTTCTACGCTTTGCCAAAGCAAAGCCATCAAAAACTTTTAGCCATAAAGTTGTCAACCCCGCATTGTCCTAGTGGTAACAATTAACACTGAAATGTATAGATAGCTTTATTACGTCATTCCGTCTTTCGGATTTCAATTCTATTTCTAACTCCTATTTTTTTTTAACTGCACACCGGTCATCTTACTCTTCGAGCTTTTGTAAATTCAAAACATTTTCGAAGCTATTCAGTCCACAATAGTTACTATCCATCTCCAGTTAATTTTGTTCCCACCATCCTCATTACCTTTTCCTTCAAGAATATTCACAGTAATCCGATAAATGTTACTGATTGCTAGTGGCTGGCAGAGGAATCCGAGACGTACGTTTCGCCCTTCCCGGAGCTCGTCAGCTGGATGTACCGGCCTCCTAGTGAGTGGTGTTTCTCCTACTAACAAGGAAACCCAGGAATGTTCGTTTCAAACGTCAGAGCGCTACTTACTAGACCTCTGAGTTACTATAGCCACTCTCTGTGCGACGGGTATTATTATTATTTGTCCCTTGGGTTCCCAGTGGAACATATAGATTCAGTAGCACGTCACCATTTCACTCTCTTCTCCACAGTCTTTTCAACCTGGCTCCACCACTGCCCAGAAGCTTTCATTTCTCTCTCACATGATCCCCTCCATGTCACTCTCATCTAGGACACCCAACTCCTCGTTCTGCCTTTGGGTTCCACTCGACAACCTGGCGTGGCCTGGTGCGTGATGTCCTCAAACCGTTTTTTCGGTGTATGTCCAATCCAATCCATCTCCACTTTCTTCTACTGCATATTTCTTAGGTGATGGGTACTTGGTTAGTTCACTGCAAGCCAGCCATCGATCCATCCATCCATCCATCCATCCATCCATCCAGCCAGCCAGTCAGTCAGTCAGTCAGTCAGCCAGTCAGAGTTCCTTGTTCCTTATTCTGATTATTCTGGCCATCTGATCTTCAGTATCGAGTGAGCCAGCGTAGGTGGCAGCTGTTGATGATCTATGTTTGTAGTCTGTTGGAAACGCTTTTCGTAACACGCCAAGTCTCTCAGCCATCATATAGAAGCACTGAGTTGCTTGACTGACATTAGTGCTGCGAATCCGGATCGTGTTCACGCTTTATGCTGAGTGCAGTAGATCACCACACGGGTTTCAGATTGATGAAGGCCTGTCTTACTTTTCCGATCCTGGCTTTGATATCCTCATCTGTGCCTGTGTCGTCGCCTGTAGTTGAAACGATGCTGCCTAGGTAGGTGGGTGAAACAGACTACTTCTTTTAGATTTCTCCCAATGATGGTGATTGGTGCTTGTTGTTGTTAGTTAGGTGTCTTCATCACCTCTGCCTTCTCTACTTTCACTTGAAGTAAGTCCCGTCTTTACTACCTCTTCTGTCAACTTGTTGGTTCTTGCCTGCAGAATTTCGAGTTTGTGCGATATTAGATATAAATAATCATCGACGAAATCCAAATATCCTTCTGGGATCTTTTCATCGGTCAAGCCAGCGTATGCCCGTCTCCTCACTCCTCACGGTTTGCTGCATTGTCCAGTCAACCACAATTAGGAAGATCATGGATGATAGTAGGCGGCAACCTTGTCTTACTGCTTCCTGCCTTCACTTCAAAGGGATCAGTGAGCTTTCTTTTGTCAATCACTGGGCATGTAGGAATATATAGGATATACCTGTTGAATGAGGTTGATAAGGGTTTGTGGCACTAAAACCGTAGTTTTGGAGCAGTTTCCAAATTACTTCTCGGTTGACGCTGTTGAAGGCCTTCTCAAAGTAGATGAAGTTGAGGTACAGAGTTGAGTGCCATTCTATGCTCTTTTCTAGATGGTGCGTAACTTAGCTCCTCAATTGGATCCGCACATGAATATTTTTTCCTGAAACCAGCCAGCCAGCCTGTTCAGGTCGTAATCTTGAGTCCAGAGCACCTTTTAATCTCAACAGGATGATGTGGCATAATATTTCGCTTGAGCTGGACGGGAGCATGATTCCTCGCCAGTTCTTGCAAAGACTTAGGTCTCCTTTCGTCGGGAGTTTGACAAGGTAACCCTTCTTCCAATCGGTAGCTACCTTTCCTTCCTTCCTTCCTTCCAAACCTTCTGGAATAGTGGTGTGAACATGTCCACTGTTGTCTCTGCTTCTGTTCTCAGTGCTTCTGGCGGGATTTCATTTGGTCCTGCTGCTTTCTCGGATTTCAGTAGCTTTATGGCTTTCAGGACTTTACTTCTGGTTTTGTCTGAGGGCTTGTGTTCACTGGTAGTTCTGCCATTGCTGGTAGTATTTCTGGACGAGTTCCAGGTGGTGATAGTGGTGGTGGTGGTGGTCGATTCAAGAGCTTCTTGAAGTGGTCAGACCATCGTCTCCTTTGTTTCTCCTCTTTGGTAACTACCTTTCCTTCGCTATCTTTCACTGGTTTCGTCTGTGTTGATCTCTTCCCTCCCACACAGTAACCTGGTTATTTGATACAATGTTGTCAGGTCTCTGTCTCTCCTACCTGCAGCCTGCAGCCTGAAGCCTGTTCTACTTCACTTGCCAGTGTGTCGTAGAAGTGTCTTTTGTCTTTCCGTGCACTCTTCTTCACTTCTTTCTCCAGTGTAGTGTTTATACATTGTACTCAGTCCCTCTTCTCGTTGAGCATCCTTGCACTGCACTGGTTCATCTTCTGCTTCACCATCACCATCCTCCTCTCCCTGCTCTTTCAGCTCCCATGTGTCCATCGAGATCCACTCCATTCCTTATCTTCTTTCTTCTTCCTTACTAGAACAGTTGTGCAGGTTTCTTTTCACATGGCTTTTAAAGAGTTCCAGTGTTCATCCACACAGGTTTCATCAGGGATGTTGCTCGATATCTCTCATTTTGTCTTGATGGCTGGCTGCCGTGAAGATTTTCTTTGTAGTTTCGTCCTTCAGTTTGTGTTCTGGATGTTGAACTTGAACTGTGGTCTATCACCAGCTTTTTCGCAGGTTCCTTGCACTAGATAGTGGTGTGAACGTACATCTGCTCTTTTTCTCGATCTTGTGTCCAGTAGTCTGAGTCTCCACTTTCTTCACATTGAGACGAAGTCTCCAGTTGACCATTTGAAGAGTCCATTTCCATTCCATCTACTTTCGCAGATTCTTAGCACTTCTGTACCATACCTTCTCATCTCTTTTTAAATCTGGACAGCCTTGGTAGGTTCAAAAATAGTGCGGACATTCCATATCCCCACGTTTACTTTAGCTTTCATCGAGAGAAAGCACATCGGCCAATTGACTTCTGAAGGCTTTCACCATCCGGCATAGTTTTGTCCCTCCGATTCCAGCCAGGAATAATTTTGTTTTTATATTTTATATTCACTTTGTGCTTTGAAGTTTCTGTAGCGGTTGGATTGGTTATGCGGGGTAGGGTTGCTAACCCTATACCCAACCTTCCCTCTTTATCTGGGCTTAGGACCGGCTAGTAACTAGTGAACTAGTTACCTAGGCGAGGTTGCGACGGGTATAGTGTAGCCGATTTCCCTCTCACATTTCTAACGGTTTCCTCTACTTTAGATACTCATGCGTGAATCCCAACTTATCGATTTTCCATCATTTATAAACTGGGAAAGAAAACTGAAAGTTGTCTTCTTCAGTGCTTTATGTAATTGATTCTTGAATATCTCTTTGAATCCAGTTTTCACAAATAATGTGTTCTTTGAAGTCTTAGGGATTCCTTCTTGGAAATGTATGGGATTTATGTTCTTCTGAATAAATCTTGAAGTGTAACCATTGTTTACGAACACTTCTAGAAGTACCTCCAGCTCTTCATTTTCACCATGATGCCTACAAATTCTCTAATCTTTGTGTATAATGAACGAATTAGTTTTCTTTTCTTGGCCAGTGGAATGCAACTTTGATGAACAGCATATCGTCCATTTCAGTCTTTTTTCTTGTAGACCAATATCCTTAAGCAACCATCAGGTCTACTTCTCGATAGAATTTCCAGAAAGTAGAATTCTGAGTTATTTTCAGTTTCGATGGTAATTTTCTTTTGATATTCGTTGAACTTTCGTAGTATGTCTTCACGATTATTGTTCTCCTCAAACACGATGAAATTATTCACGCATGTATCTCTTATATTTATGGGACTGGCTGACCAGTGTACATAGTTTATTGTTCTGGATAGCCATGAAGGAATCAGTTAAGAGAGTACTTGGTGATGAACCCATTGGTACCCTATCCGTCTGTGAATAAATTTCATTATTAAATTTAAATTGTATACTAAAAATCCATCATAACAGCGATTCCCTTAAAAATGTTTAGGAATCTTAATTTCAAGCTTTAGTTCAATATCCGGTCAACAATTCAACAGACTGATGTAATAGTAGTTAACAGGTTAATTTGTGTTTCAGATTATCTATGAATTGATAACTGGTTGTTCAGCAGTATAGGTACTGCACTCTGAGTTTTAAGTGGAATCTATCTGTGAATTATGCAGGGTGATCTTTGAAATATGACTGGAAGGAAACCGTTTTTTACTTACATTTCATAGTTGTTGGCAATTATTAGCTGAGTACATCTGAAACAAATTTTGATCACCACTCAGAGTTAGTTAATCATACCAAACACCACAATTATAATCTGTTGATTCATGCAATCCATTCCTCCTGAAGTCTGTTGTTAGTCTAAGTTGCTAAGCGGTATTCAGCGTAACAGATTTGAATATCTAGGGCGGTATAATTACCAAGAAGGTTACCTATTTATCATATTCATGAGGGCGAACAGACGCGAAATGTGATCCAAGAAGGCTTAACAGTAAGTAACAGTGATGATGATGGTTATATAGGGATTTGTAAATTAGTGGAGTTTAAAGAGTCACTAATCAGATGTCGCACTGATCGAACTACGAAATGGAAATTTTAATTGGACCCCGAATTTATGCTACCTTCAGTTATGAGAAACTAGGCAGGTGTTGCAGTTTGCTCAATTTTTGTTTCTTTACAACACCTGTATTGATGTTAGTTATGTCATTTTGGAAGTTAAGAACCAAGATATTGATTAGATATAAATAATATTGACTCCTCTGTAGAAGTGACGGACATTGGCTAGCAGTGGGATGTAGGATGCACACTTTTGTCCAGTTTGGGATTCGTTAGTTGGAAGTAACCACTTCCCAGTGAGTGATGTCCCCGCCGGAGTTCGAGAATGGGACCAACTGGTTCAAACGCCAGTGCGTTATTCACTAGACCACCTAACCCTGATAGCCGCTTCTTGTGCGACGAGTATAGTTTAAACGTTATTGCTTGTATTATGCAGTCATTGATTGGACCAAATTGGTCGGTCTCTATTGGCACATGAGTTCCTGAGTGGATGCCTCGATATTACCTGTGTTTTCATTCTATATAGTAATGATAGATAGTGGCTAGCAGTGGAATCCAAGATGCACATTTAACCTTGTTTGGAACACGTCAACTGGATATACCTGCCTCCTAGTGAATGTTGTTTCCACCGGGATTCGGACTCGGGACAAGCAATAACATTGATATTGACTTTTGATAAAGGGTCTTTGATATTATAGCTCATGCATCTCAGTCGTTGATTGCACTAAATTGACCGGCCACTATTGGCATGTGCCCTTGTGTGAAGACATCTCGAATTTGCTCGTATTTTCAAACTCGACGATAATGATGGATAGTGGCTAGCAGTGGTATCCTGGACACACGTTTCTTTCTATTTGGGACCTGTCAGCTGGATGACTAGTCTCACAGTGAGTAATGCTGTTTCTACTAAGACATAACATCACTCACTAGTAGGCAGGTACATAAACCCGACGAACTCTAAATAGGTCTAAACGAGCATCCTGGATTCCATCGCTAGCCACTATCCATCAATAATGTAGATATCTGGATACCGAATTTTTATCCGTGCTTAGGATATAGCACAGTATTCTTGACTCCATGATAAGTAAAATTTAGACGAGGCATTTTAAACTTTCCAAATGACGTGTAACTTCTTCATGTCTATGTATGTTCTTCATTTGTTTACTTAGTACCAGCAATAATCAAGATTTTCACCTATTTGAAACTATTAGGCGTATTTCAAGTTCAGTCTTAGGATATTTTATTGAAACTATAACAGTTTTTGATTTCTTTAACCTACTTCCTTCAATGATACGCTAATCGATTGTTTACTCAATAGACTCATCCATAAGCCAGGATATTTCGGATATTTCTGTTGTCCCACTTTGTGATTCATCAAGAGTTCAGACTGTTGATTCTATATGCTTTGAAGGTAAGGACTATCATGTCTTGCAATGAGCACGTTGTTTACTGACCCATGAGATGAAATATCAACGGTAGACACTTAACAACTGCTAAACTAAAGAAAAAGAACAACTATGGAATATTTTCTCAGTTTTTAATAGTTTTTCTATAGTGAGTAGTAGTAATATTCAGTGATGAAAACTGTTCTATTTTCTATCATCATCTGAAGACAATCAAGACCAACCAGATATGATGATATATTATCATTATTATTATGACCAGTTATAAAATCATATGATTATTGAATTATCTTGATTTGGTTATTTTTGTATGAAGAAAACTGTCTAATTTATATAGAATAAACTTTTATTTTTCATCTTCTTGTATAAGATAAGATGAGACTAGAAAAACACTCCTTATCTTCACGTAATGGGAAAAGAACAAGTTGAAATGAAGTGTAGAGTAAAGTATTAATTCTAGTCAACTCTGTTAGGATCTAGTGTTGTGTAACTCTGCAACTACGAGAAGTTTTGTATACTAGGTAATAAGACAAGCCTAGCCTACATTGAGACGGATGGTGATACCATCTGACTGCCGAAAGCTTGGTAAGGAAAGGAGTGTTCAAGCTAGAGATGAACCGGTCATTTTAATACCTCCAGAAACAAAGTAGTGTACAACACCCGTTATATTCCTAATGAACATCACAAGAAACCTGATAAAAAGTGTTCGGTGAAATAGGACGAGATGGTAATTTCATGAAGGATGTATGCCATCAAATGATTCACCATGGTTTGTATCTATTCGGGGACTGAATGAAGGGATTATGTGCAAGATTCAATAAACCCATTAATTGATGAATACACCATCTGATGACATTAGTAAGAATCCAACTACACTTCAGATCTTATGAACTCCACTGATGTTTCTGAAGTGGAACTTTGTAGAATTTATATAGAAGCCAGCCACGACGATAAACTGGAATTCATTTATTATGGTGATTCGATGAATTGATTTCAAAGTGGTTTTGATCACGAACTGACGCCAATTTAAGAATCATTTGGGACTGAGTAACATCTAAGAGTTATCTAAGCCTAGTCTGTTTCTCTATGGCCGTGAACATCCTTGAGAACGGATGTTGGTCTACGAAACTGAATGATACATTTATCGGTCAGGGGAAAGCAATTAATTTCATGTTGCCCTAGTTCTGAGTGTTGAACGAATTCTGTCGGTCATTTCGGAAATGTAGCCACCATACTAGAAGGTTCAGGATCGAGGTGCATATGGATATATATTTGTTGGTTGTAGGTGATCTGAAGGAAGCCTTGGACCTAGGTTTTCTGTTTGTAGGCTCTCGCTTGAGACTCGTATCCGCTTCATCTTATGTTGTAGTCTGCAACGTTACCACTGAGCTACCAAGCCAGATTAATGGCCACATTTCAGAAATGATCAATAGAATTCGATCAGCACTAAGGATAAAATAACATGAAATTAGTTCTTCTCCTGCGAGCAACCAGTTTATGTAACCTAGTCAATGAGTGCTAACGTAGCTGACTAAGGAATTAGGTGGCGACGGTTCGAATCTCAGGGTAGACACTGGTCCTGCTGAGGTTGCAGATGCACCTTGCTAACGAGTGCCAGCGAGCATGAACTCTAGGTTCAAGACTTTCAACCGATTACCTCCAACCATCTAAGAAAATGAATAATGTCCAAGCTGTTATAAATTACAAGGAGTTACAATATCTTTGCCAACAGATTTCAAACAAGTGACTAAACGCTACAGTGCTTACTTTAAGATATTTTCTGTCGTGAACTAGATCTTCTGTCGACTGCGAGGTGCACTATTGATGAACCCACTCAAAAAGGAGGCTTTGAATTCTCCGATTTTTAATGGCTCTCTAGCTAATGGTAAAAACCCAATCTTTTTGAGTAAATGTTTTAATAGAAAGCAGTATATGCTTGGGTTTTCCTTCAGGATAACTTTTCACTATCATTTTTGTTAGTATCATCTTCAGCGTTATTTTGAGCAGTAGTATCTCAGTGTAAAGGTTAGAATGCAAACAAACAATAAACCATAACATGTGTATAACCTTTTTGTAAATAAGTTAAAAAGATCCATACAACACTGTCCTGTTTATAGGATATTTTATTTCTAAAATTTAAGAATGAGATTTCTTGGATGAAGGATGAAGTTCATCAACACTCTTATTACTTCCACTACTAATACTAATAGTTGTACGCTTTATGCGTCATAGATACAAAGGGATTCACACACAGACACGCACACAGTCACAGTTACAGCATCACTTTAACAGTTAGCATTTAATGCCGACAAAATTCACAACTCTTTTTCAAATCTACACATGAAAGTTGGTCGGAAAATTGTAACGAAAGGTTCATTGTTGCAGACCAGATAGAAGATACTCAGTTAACTCAGTTTTTCTGGGTAGGAAGGTTGTAAAAGGTACATCTATTTCTCGGTCTTCTGAAGTGTAGAAACCGAATAAACTTTAGCGGTAAACCATATTTCTATTCATATCGTCTTTATTAATTTTGAAACATTCCGGTGATTCTAAGAAATTATCAACCAATTGGTATGTGGTCTTCGTAATAGGTGGTCGGAAATTTAACCACCAATAAAAGCTCGTTCATGATTAACATTCAGCGCTAAACTGAGTGGACCAATCAGAATCAAGGCTATTGAAAAGTACGTATTAGTTCGGCCTCGCATTTACAGAAGATTAAGTGACTGTCTAGTGACTTAACTATACAGCTAGTGAATGCTCAGCCCAGGTAGGCATGGTAGTTTCAAAACGCTCCTTTAGGGCATTTTTGTAGAACTTCTGTATTCTGAAAATAGGTAACTATCTTTTATGAGGGTCACTAATACACTGCATATTCTCCCCACATCATGGTAGGCATTGATTTGTCAAATGGAAACGTTATTTTTCATGAGAATCATATTCAAACACTTGCTTGTTGCAGTAAGTTCACAGCTGACAAGCATATTTAAGTGCAAGCTTATTTTCTTGCTGATTGCATCTACAAGTTTTTTAGTCTCCCAAAATAATAATGTTTTTGTCTTTTGGCGTCAAATTACTCTATGGTTATTATTACTGTTACCATTCTTTTTTGCTGTTCACATCAATGACCTCTCCTAAACATTCGGCATATTTGTTAATATGCTACTTTCAATTAATTTTTATTATGGACTGAAACATTATTTGGACTCCTCAGTATTGTAGTTTCATGAAACTTACCTCACTATGAAACTTGATGCTCCTAGGCTCGATTTATCATGGGGTTGTGTATGTTCACCGCTGAGGAGTCTAAGACAAGGACAACACACATAGTAATCGCGTATTTTCCCTTTCTTTTCAACTGGTGTCAGTCAGTGATGAAAACTATGTCGAGATTAGTAGAGATTTCGCATAGCATGACGAGGAGATGGAGGTTATGTGAGAAGTGATGTATTCGCGCAATACATGTGTATGCGGTGACACCTACATTGGGAAGAGTAATCGATCTATGACGTGGCGGGTGTGGGAGCATATCCCTGAATGGCTAAAAAACAATTACACACAAATAATCTGGTAAATACAGAGGGTAGACAGATGTCATCGTCGATGGACAAACACATTATAGAAACAGACCACAGGATTCACCCCAAAACAGCCTTTAGACCACTGTATAAGAGCATCAAGACCGTATACTTAGGTTCATTGAAGCCTTAGACATATGAAAGTTCAAACCCCCTTTGTGTATTCAAAACCAAATTGTCTTCACCTTCATTATACCCTGGTAATCTTTATCTCATTTTAATACAAAGGGAACTGTGAAAATGGATTATTCTTCCTTAGTATCCCAATATTTCCCAAATCTTGTATTATCTTTATTTATCTTCTCACACCCTATTTTCATCCTTCGTATAAAATGCCTCTACAAGTAAATATGCGATCAGACTGTTTGAAATGTTTTCGGTGAATACATCACATTTCTCAGACAACCTCCGTCTTCTTATTATACTATACAAGTTCATCAGAGAGATTAATTGTTTCAAATTGGTAGAGATTGGTTTATCAGCTATTGGCAGCCGACCAGTGTCAGATAGGAAATGGATCGTCATTTATTTTTGGGTACCTAGTGTTTCCCGAAGAATCTACCAGTATGTTGTTCGGCTGGAGGCTGTATGTATTCTTTATGAATTCAGTCGAAACGTGTTCCTTTTCTGAATACTGAGACAAGAGGGAGTATTATTTTTTGACGATCTGAGACAGTCGTGGTTTGGAAGACTAGTATTTATCCTGGGTGATGGTTGAAAACGAGATGAAAATTTGAACCGCAGTCGGATTCGAAACCAGCGACCACCGGATTCCCGGGCCGATCCCCTACCAACTGAGCTATGAGGTCCGACTGCTGATCAGACTTCCGTTTGTTCTAATATGCTATCCAGGGATTACATAGGTAAAAATACACCTTGTACGGTGAGTCATGCTAACTCTACGCCCAGGGGTTGCTAGTTCGAGTCCGGTTGCGGCCCAAATTTTCATTTCACCTTCAATCACCACCCAGTATAAAAGATGGAGCATTGGTTTTGGTATTCATTTTTTAGGATTTAGATAGATATCAGCGTGATTCCTTGTCTGTAAATGAAATTTAATACATGTTGGCTAATTTCTTACATAACATGTACTTGACTGAATATGGATTGGTGTGGAATCATTCTTTAAGAATGTTTACTGTATCACTAAGTCTTAGGCTGTGATAGAGTAACATCTCAATGAGGTCGTTGCATTTACCAAGAGGATTTATAACTGATACCAAAGACATAAGGAAAATGTGGGTAAGATTTATAACATCTCTTTCTTTGCCTAATCTTGTGTTTCAATTTTCAATATAATCTACTGTCATACATATGTATGTGTCCATAATGACCAACCAACGGTTGATTAGACTATTAATTCTCTTGCAACCCATCTGTATCCGTTAAGTGCATTTTCACATCCACTTAGTGCAAAGTCACATAAAGTTATAATGAAATCGTTCAAGTGCAAAGTATAACATTTCATCATTTTGGGAAGATATAAACTCAAGATTATAACCTGAAGGACTAAATGTAAGCCTACTAGCATCCGAAGGAGTACTATAGTGCACCTGTTGTATCACATATTTTGATTCAATTTCAAAGCCATCATTGTCACTTAAAAAGGGGATGAGTAGGACAAACTAGGAAATGAAATAGGCCATAAGAATTTTGCAATCGAATCAGTTATTGAAGGAACAAGCTAGGGGAACTCAACACCAACAGCATTATACTTCTAAACTACAAATACTTTCTACAGTCTCAAGAGTACAGAAGACTGATACATTTCTCGGCAAGAAAGTTGTGAAGATTCGTAGCCCAGAATGAAGACGATAATTGTTTAGCGTCCTCCAGGCTTTGAGGTATATTCTTGTATGTTTCATCATCGGACTAGACAACTTCGCCAGCTCTTACTTGAAATAACTAACACTTATCGTTGTTCAGAATTGAGATAGTTTCTCTAAGAGGCAACGTTTTACTGGACAACAACCACATAACTTTGAATGTCTACTTTGGCATACTATGCTATCAAGTGTGAAATATAAGCCATCAACTAAACTGGCTATCCAGTAAGACTGAAAATACTTGAAGACAATAAAGTAGAATTGGTGATCAGTTTAGCTCATTATCGTTTTCTCAGGTAGTTGGATCAATATAACGGCTAATCAGAATACAAACACAGTCAACAAAAATGCGAGTGTAGGAAACAACCAACCAAAACGTAGATCATCAAACCAACCTACTGAGCCATTTCTATAAAAATTACTAGTTTACTCTTCTATAAAATTCGTACTGATGATGTATAGAATGAAAATTCAATCTTCATCATACGTTCATACAACCCACAGAAAGCTTTAGCATAGAGATGATTTATTCTTTAAATTGTTTAGGACAATCTTAGTTTGGTGAAATAGTGTTTTCATTTGGAGCTGATGACTCAGGTTTAAACAAAAACCTGTTTTAAAAGGATTCGAACCTATGGCTTGTAATTATGCTAAGATAACAATCATCTCACAGAAGTACAGCGTGAAAGTTGTCAGACTTGCGTTTTGCAGTTATTTTTTTGCTGTCATCATCACACTGGTTCACCGTGATTGATATTCATTTATTGCATTCAACCTTGAAGCAGTTTGACAGTAGCTACGCTAGCACTGAGAATCATGATGCACTTTTATACCCTAGTAAAGATTATCTACTAATATCCCCATGAAAATCTGAAGAATTAGCAGGTATCGTTTACGTGTTGTCTATCAGTTATCAAACTTATTCGAATTTTATCGTCACTGCAAGAAGTAACAATTATTAACTTATGTTGCTGCTTGTAATATCCTGTTGTTGATTGGACTGAAGTGACCGGTCTACATTAGCATATGAACTCCTGTGCGGATGACTCAGTACTGTCTGTCATTTCAATTTTAAAGTAATGATGACTGGTGGCTAACAGTGGGATCCAGGAACAGCGTTACATCTTACTTAGGACTCGTTAGTTGGATGTTCCTGCGTTTGAAGCAATCGCTTTCGAATTCATGTCACTGACAGGAATGCTTGTAACTTCAGCTGACGAGTCTCAGATAGAACGAAACAGACTTTCTGGGTTCCAGCCCCAGCCACTATCCATCGTTACAACAAATTTATTAACACTTGGATTAACACTTGATATCTCACCTACCTGTTGGCTATTTTCCTGAATCTTGCCTCATCGACTCATTGCACTGCTAGCACTAATTGTCTTTCTGTGGTAAACGAAGGAATTTATGTATGACTAGTTAGTTATAAGGAGGAAAAATTATATTCAACTGATGACTTGTAGGAACTGATTAACTGACTTCAGAACAGTTTATAATCGATTACTTACGGAATCTTGGCTGCGTGCTTCCGACAGGTGTCAAACCAGGATGGAATAGCTATCTGTTCAGTGCTCCTCAGTTTTTAATGTTCCTTCAACTAATGTTAATATGTGACACACGATATCGAATTGATCGATTAATCCCTGCTAGCATACTGGCTCGTCGCACTTTCTTTATATTGTCTATGATCAGGTCTGTCTCTCATGTAAGGCTGTAGATAGCAGTAAAATCCAAGACATCTCATCACTCCAATGACAAACTAATACCCACTTAACAAGATGTGACTGTGTTAATGAGGTAACTCAATGCATAATGTTTTGCCGTTTGAAGCCATGAATACTGAGTTCCAGTCTCAGCAAGAACATTAGAATACAGACATATGCGGGGTGATGAAGCATAAATCTGACTGTTTGACTTGCGTTTCACACCTCTCAAATGTAAGATGATATTCCGGCACCGGTCTGCAACTACTTCTAGTTTAATAATAGGGAATAAAGCGGTGGGATGGGTCGGAGTTGCATCAATCAGAACAGGCTGTTTGCTGACGAAATCTCAGCTCGGATACAGAAGGACCGTTTGAAATTTGCCAACTTGCGTCACTTCTAAAGCAAACTGGCAGGATATCCGAATACCTAATAAAAGACGAGTATACTGCTCTGCATTCTGTTCTGCACCGTTATACGGCTGTGAAATACTGTCGCTGAAAGTAGAAGATATGAAGGCTGTTGATTGTAGTACTACTGAAATCAAAGCCAAGAAGTTACAAAACCACTTTTCTTAAAAAAAGCATTAACCCTACTGAAAAATAATGAACTTCAGGTACAAAAAACCATGTATTTACACGAAAAAAGTGAAAAGGTAGTACCATATCACTATGAAGTGTTTAAACAATAATGGTTATCTAGGAAGTATTTTCTTTTGTAGAACCGTAGCTACTGGACTTGACAGTGAATCGGTATTTAGTAGGTCAGTATTAAAAGGTTAGCAGTTAGTTGGAAGTTGACCGAAGACGAAAGGCCTCTTTTAGGTTCGCATTTCTCTGTACTAGGAATAACGAGCTACTATGAAACTGAAAAAAAAGTAAAAGATGTTCGGTAGCCGTAAAGTTTCGATTACTATTGGGAGTTTATCGATGAAGTTTGTAATTTCACTAATTAGTTGTTAATACAAACTTCAGTGTATTGTACCTGATGTTGGACGTCTGTTGGTATGATATTCTGCTCGACATAAGTCTCCTACCCTTTTATGAGTCATTTAAAAGGAATAACTGAAAACTTAAGGAAACTCATGTTACACTGAAGGTTTAAATTCTGGCAACTTAATTTAACTGTTACGAAATTCTATCAGTAGGCTGTTGAAGACTTACATTGATTGGACATTGTGGAGTAGCTAATTTCTTGTCACCTAGTTATAAGTGCTGATGGAATTTCATTGATGATGAGCGCAAAATTGATTGCATCTCTGTAGCAAACCGATACATATATTCATACTTCCCGTTGCTACATGAAAAACAAGGTATTCAACGAAGAGAACTCTTTCCAATCAATTTATTCTCAAGTTATATATATATATATATATATATATATATATATATATATATATATATATATATATATATTTAAAGGCTGTAATCAGTAAGAAAGATTTAACTTAAATAACGGGAGGTCAAAAAGAAATAATGGTGGTTACAATTATAATAAAAATTGCTAATTCGTAACTGGAAGGTTGAATGATAACAAAAAGGCTTACATAAGATTTTCAAATCGTTTATAAGTTGCATATCGATTCCAAAGGGGCGAAAATCCGTAAGAGTTAATAAACAATCAAGGGATTAGGTAATATGAAAGAGACAAGTTAACTGGAACAGACTGAAAATGTTATGTGAAAAATTGCAGTTGTTAGGATGATCAAATGAGTTAACACTGGAAACTAATAAATGTGAAAATCAAAATGATAATGACGATATAGGAGTACAAAGATTAATCTGACAAAGAGGAAGTTGGAAAAAAACAAGGTACAAAACAAACTAAGACCAAAGTTAAGGCCAAGGTAGAGATAAAGACTGTACATACTTCTATTGCACACCAAGGTTAGCCTCCAGTTCATGGACACTCAAGGCCCCTGCTGTTTTTGGAAGTTGAAGACAGAGGACATGTGAGATGTCTAAGGGAATTCAATAGACAGCCTTTAAATCATTGTTTGGGTTGATTGAATGGTTCGGATCGTTTAGATGTTCAAGGATAGAAATTCTGATGCATTCCCTTTCACCCTTATCAAGCCAGGCAGGAATATTTTCTCGTATACTTGTTGACAGCAACCTCTAACTACGGACAATGTACCTTGCTCCTCAGGAGCAGGTGAACTAGTAGATACTGGTAGAATCTGTATGCTTCTTATGAACGATTTGAAAATTTTACGTAACGCTTTCGTTATCACTCAACCTTTACATCATCAACTAGCGACTTTATTATAATTACAACCACCATTACCATTTATGGGTATGCTTGTAATTCTCCGTTGTTTCATTGGACGAATTGTTCGACCTTTATTAGCATATGGGCTCCTGTGCGGATGCCTCGATATTGTCTGATTGTTAAGTATTATGATTTGGTTGTGGCTACTAGTAGAATCCAACCTCGCCTGGTTAACTAGTTTACTAGTTACTAGCCGGTCCTAAGCCCGGGTATACAGGGAAGGTTGGGCATAGGGCTAGCAACCCTACCCCGTAAAACAAATCTAACCGCTAAAGAAACTTCAAAGCACAAACAAAATATAAAAAATGAAAACAAACTTATTCCCCGCTGGAATCGGAGAGGCGAAATGACGCCAGTTGGTGAAAGCCTGCCTTCGGGAAGCCAATTGGCCGATGTGCCTTCTCTCGATGAAAGCGAAAGTAAACGTGGGGACATGGAATGTCCGCACGATGTTTGAACCCAGTAAGGCAGCCCAGATTGCAAAGGAGATGAGAAGGTATAACATCGAAGTGCTTGGGATTTGCGAAAGCAGATGGAATGGGAGTGGACTCTCCAAACTGTCAACTGGAGAATCAATAATCTACTCCGAAAAAGTCACCCAGACGCCAACCACGAAAAAAGCACACTGAGTTATAGAGTGGCTATCATGATGTCCTCAAGAGCATCGAAGGCTCTCATGCAGTGGGAACCAATCTCCTCCAGGATCATGACAGCAAGATTCAACTCAAAAGGAAGAAAGGTCACAATCATACAATAAAAAGTTATGCACCTACAAATAATGCAGAGCAAGAGAAAAAGGAGGATTTCTACAGACAACTTCAATCAACACTGGACAAGACGTCAGTTGGCGATATCAAAATTCTAATGGGCGACATGAATGCCAAACTGGGAGGGGACAACACGGGAAGAGAACTAACCATGGGTCGAGAGGCGCTAGGTGAAATGAATGAGAATGGAGAATTGTTTGCAGAATTCTGCGCATTCAACGATTTGGTGATTGGAGGCAGTGTGTTCAGGCACAAAGATATCCACAAAGCGACATGGATTTCACCAGATGGACACACTAAAAATCAAATCGACTTTATCTCAATCTCAAGAAAATGGAGACGCAGTCTACTTAACACAAGGTCAAGAAGAGGAGCAGATGTAGGTTCAGACCACTATCTAGTGCAAGGAACCTTCCAAATCAAGTTAAAAGCCTTCAAGGAAGCTGGTGATAGACCTCAATTCAAGTACAACACTCGGAAACTGAAGGATGAAACTACAAAGGAGATCTTCAAAGCAGCCATCAAGACAAAATGGGAGATATCGAGGATGATGCCTGAAGAAACCTGTGTGGAAGAACACTGGAAGTCTTTGAAAGCTATGTGGAAAGAAACCTGCACAACAGTATTAGGAAGGAAGAAGAAAGAAGACAAGGAATGGATCTCGACGGATACCTGGAAGCTGATAGAGGAGAGGAGGATGGTGAAGCAGAAGATAAACCAGTGCAAGGATGCTCAACGACAAGAGGAACTGAGCACAATGTATAAAACACTGGACAAAGAAGTGAAGAAGAGTGCACGCAAAGACAAAAGACACTTCTACGAAACACTGGCAAGTGAAGCAGAACAGGCTGCAGGTAGGAGAGACCTGACGACATTGTATCAAATAACCAGGTTGCTATCAGGGAAGAGACCAACACAGATGAAACCAATAAAAGATGAAGAAGGAAATTTAATTACAAAAGAAGAGAAACAGAGGAAACGATGGGCCGACCACTTCAAGAAGCTCTTGAATCGACCACCACCTGCACTTCGTCCAGAAATACCACCTGCAGCCGCTGAATTACAAGTGAACATTAATCCCCCAACGAAAATGGAAGTCCTGAACGCCATAAAGCTACTGAAATGCGGGAAAGCAGCAGGACCAGATGGAATACCGCCAGAAGCACTGAGAACAGAAGCAGAGACAACAGCGGACATGCTCACACCACTATTGCAGAAGGTGTGGAAGGAAGAGAAGGTACCTGACAAAAGATTGGAAGAAGGGTTACCTTGTCAAACTGCCGAAGAAGGGAGACCTCAGTGCTTGCAAGAACTGGCGCGGAATCACTCTCCTGTCCACCCCAAGTAAAATATTAAGCCGCATCATCCTGGAGAGGCTTAAAGATGCACTGGATTCAAAACTACGACCGGAACAGGCAGGCTTCAGGAAGTACAAATCATGTGCAGACCAAATTGCAACGCTTCGTATCATCATAGAACAGAGCATAGAATGGCAATCAGCTCTCCACCTCAACTTCATCGACTTTGAGAAGGCCTTTGACAGCGTCGACCGAGAAGTAATTTGGAAACTGCTTCAATACTACGGAGTACCGCAAACCTTTATCCGCCTCATTCAACAACTATATGAAGATGCCACATGCCAAGTAATCCACAATGGGAAGCTCAGTGATGCCTTTGAAGTGAAGACAGGAGTGAAACAAGGTTGCCTACTATCCCCCATGATATTCCTTATTGTGGTGGACTGGATCATGCAGCAAACAGTAGGCAGCGAGAAGAGGGGGATACACTGGACGACGGAAAAGAACCTAGAAGACTTGGATTTCGCCGATGACTTGTGCCTAATGTCACACAAACTTGAAGATCTACAGGCAAAAACTAACAAGTTGGCAGAAGAGGCAGCTAAGACGGGACTTCAGGTGAATATAGAGAAGACAGAAGTGATGAAGATACCGCACCACCACCACCAACAACAACAACAAACTCCAATCACCATCAACGGGAGAAACTTGAAGGAAGTAACCTCCTTCACTTATCTAGGAAGCACTGTTTCAACTACAGGCGGGACGGACGAGGACGTCAAAGTCAGAATCGGAAAAGCAAGACAGGCGTTCATTAGCCTGAAACCAGTGTGGAGATCTTCTGCACTCAGCATGCGGAACAAGATACGGATTTTCAACACCAACGTCAAGTCAGTGCTCTTGTATGGCTCAGAGACTTGGCGCGTCACGAAAGGCATTTCCAATAAACTACAGACATTCATCAACAACTGCTTACAAAAGCTCGCTGCTGAAGATCAGATGGCCAGAAAAAATAAGCAAGAAGGAACTAAACTGGGAACGAACCAACCAAGAACCTATCACGCAACAAATATGCAGGAAGAAGTGGAGATGGATTGGCCATGCACTGAGAAGGCCGACTGAGGACATCACGCGTCAGGCCAGTTGCTCGAGTGGAATCCCCATGGGAAGCGACGAGTTGGACGTCCGTGGTGAGGGTGACATGGAGGAGGTCGTGCGAGGAGGAAATGAGAGCTTGTGGGCTGTCGTGGGACCAGGTTCAAAAGATCTCAGAGAACAGGATGGAATGGAGACGTGCTACTGAAGCCCTATGTTCCACTAGGAACCCAAGGGACTAATAATAAAATAATAATAGTAGTAGAATCCAGAACGCGAGTAAATCACCGTACTTAACAATCGTGCAACATCGAAGCATCCACATAGGAGCCTATATGCAAATACACGTCAAACAATTCAATCAGTAAAAAAACGGAGGATTACAAGTATGTCAGCAAATAGTAATAACTACTACCCGTTGTACAAGAAGTGGCTATCGCACCTCCCTGGCATAGCGCATAACGCCATGGCGTTTATAGCGATGGGTACAAGGTATGAGTCTCAGTGGGGACATAATCACTCACTGGGATGCAGGTACATGCAGCTGACGAGTCCCAAATAGGGAAAGACACGGGTCCTGGATACTTCTGCTAGCCACAACCCAGTAAATTACTTTAACCACCATTATTGTTTTTCAACCTCCCATTATTTAAGTTAAATCTTTCTCATAGATTACAGTCTTTAAATATCATATATGTGCGCAGCCTGAGAATAAATTCTTTAAAAAGGGTCCTCTTCGCCGTTTTTCTAATCGATATAGGTAATTCAGTCCTACAAAAGGTCAGTAGCTGCCCAAATAGCTTAGTTGTTGCGTCTCTGACTTCAAGACTGGGTGATATGGGGTTAGATCTCTCTGAAGAACATCAATTGATTCGAGGCTTCAGACATACCTCTATTGATGAGTGCCAACGAGAACAAAAACAAGGTGAACCAGTACTTCCAGCCACTACCTCCAACTAATTAACCTTTCGAAGCCGTAACTCACTAAATAACCCATTGAGTGACTAGATTATTCACAGGTGGTTGTTGATTAACATCAGGACAGAATAGACAGTATCTAAAAAGTAGATAAACTTCCATTGACGCTTGTAAAGAATATTCTGAGCAAACTGGCTAGGACAGAAACACACTAGTTACTCATTACTTAAATTACAAAGACTTTAAAGCGCTACTTTTAAGTAATTTATACATTATCTGACTTAAATTTACTCTGGCCTAAAAAATTCATTTAAAGAAAGCGGTTAAAACTTACCATTTTGATTTAAAAATACCAATCCAGTCTAACTCCAATTGCATTAATTTCGACAACAAAATCACTGATTTGAAGACAACAACAACAACTTGAGTTCATTTCTTTCTCCGTCTAATTTCCACGGTTATAATTGCTTTCTTATTGAATTACTCAGCTAGTTATAACTTATTTTGGTTGTTTTGAACACCCAGCTTATTTCAATAATATATTCTTGAGACTTTTCCAAATTTACGCTTTAATCTAGTTCAAATTCTTAAAAAAAGGAGGTATAATGATTTCTTTTCTATCGTTGGAGGTAAAGAGCGGAAAGCTTTGCTTCGCTTAGGTTTCGTATCTATTGGAACTCGCCAGCAGATACGTATCCATAACCTCGGGTGAATTGATGTCTCTGAAGATTTGACCCTACATCAATCAGCAACATAATCGCTGAGCTATTTGGGCCACGAATTACTTTTTGTACAATTGCATTACATACATTGGTTGGCCAATCGAGAGTAAACCTCTCCACTGACCAATCACTGTATCGTGGTTTGTCTTCCAAGAAATGATTCTAGGGTATAATGATTTCATTGGAGTTTATGAAATTTTCACTTTCTTATTTTATCCAAAAATGTTTTTTCAGTCAAATTGCCGGAGAATATTAGAGAATTGCTTCAGTAATAAATTCTAAAATCCTCTCATAAATATGTTTATCTATTTGAAGGTAACTTTATTACAGATTGAAATAAGTTGGAAACCAGCGAGAACCAAGAAGTGATGAGAAGATTTTTCTTCTTGCTTCAGGACTTCTCATCAGTGCATACCCATGACTACCTGAGGAGACAAGTGAAAGTTTCCAGGCTTTATGGGGAGCACGTTCTCATTCAGCTCCTGTGTTCAGAATTCAGTGACCCAGTCTCCCTATTTCTGCCAGTCGGTGATATACAGCGGGAACATCATCCAGTAACACCGGCCGATATCTGCATCACTCCTTTTTTGGTTGGTCTTAAAGTTCAAGACTTCTTATAAGAGTTCAAAACTGCAGTGAAACAGCCATTCATTGCTACCTTGTTTCTAATCGTCCTCCAACTGCTTTTATTTTGTGATGAAACTATAAATAAATCGCTCAATTCGATGGTCGAAATAACAATTTTTTGAAACTCTAGAATACTTTATAAGCTCTAAGTAAGTGATTAATACTGATAAGCGATGTGCTCCCAAGTGAGCTGACCAAACTTTTTATAGCAACTGTATGACATAGGGATTAATGGCTAAAAGATGAGTACTACTGAAGTGCATGATCAGGACATCCTAAGCTTTTAGTGACTTCCCTATTCGCATTAATTTGTAGAGTGAAAGTCGCGTAGTATAAATACTACGTTTAAGGCAAAGTAAAGGTGTATGAAGAGTGAAACATTGTGTCGCCATATTGTTCGCTGATCTACACCATGTACCTGTATTTTAGCGCATTGGGGGTTTCAATCTAAAGTTGAGAGTCAGCACTTCATGCATGTGAACCATAATTGTTGAACCTTAGTTGGCGATCTGGTTGAACACCTGGCTCCTAAGACTTTTCCGCCGAATATATCACATAAAACTGCTTCCTTTGAGCTTCTTTTAATCACTTAAATATGCTTTCAAATCCCACTATATACTCTTGTGCATATTTAAAGTGTTTTCCATGAAACGATTTCCAACTCACTAGTAAAATGAAAAGATATTACGGTAGATCAGAATAGGCTTTTCGGCGCACAACATTACACCATATAACTATTTTTAAAGTAAAGTGGAGTTGCAGATTTTCGCACTGGTTGGGTGAATCTACACTCCAAAGCCACCTCCAGTCTCACTCTTGCACTTCAGGTTATGGCTGATGGTTTAATGTCTCGTTGAGAACCTCACAGCGGCAACTTTTGAGCACCTAGACCTCTTTGTTATCACCACCAATCGTGCATCTGAAAACATGCATGAAGGGAGAACCGTAGTGAACTGTGACGTAGTCCTCCTTACCGTATGTTGATATTTCTATTCACTGAGTCCGCTATACGAATGTGCTTCATCTACTCAAGCAGGTCTTTTATTAAACTTCGCTTGTATCGCACAAGAGAGAAGCTATTACTGCCTAAACGCTTTCATTGTCTGAGTTCTAACACACTCACTATGAGACCTGTTTGGTTCTGGATTCGATCGTTATGGGTTCATGGGTGCCAAAGTGAAACAGCTGTCCGATGCTCTCAGATTTCCAGAGGTTCTCTAATTGATGTCGGTTCATGATTATCAAATCAACCAAGTATCTACAAGACTGCGAACTGAATTTCCTAATATAGTTAGCGTTTTTTAGGGTCAGTCATTTTTTCAAGTCTTTTCCTTACTATTCATCTCAGAAAGCTGCTTAAAAACTGTAGGTAGCTGTCATTTTTCTTTGTATACTTTAAGCTGACCTGGTTTTCTTCTGTGCTGGGTGACTGAGCAAATATGCCATTCTGAACTGCTATTCTAAACTGGTGTACTAACGAAAGAGAGGAAATTGAAAGTGTACAGTTCATATACTTTCTAACACAACAAAAAATAACTAAGTACTGGAATACTGCCCTAACACAGCTGAGATCTCAATGTATTTTTGCCATGAAGTGACATCAACTTGAGCAGCACTGAACTTCTTACCGGGGCTCACCCGTGAACACACCATGGATCAAACCCAGTACCCTCAGGTTCTGTGACCAGCACTCTGCCATTGAGTCACGAATTCTAATCACAGCTTCGGGAAATTTCATCTGGAAGCATGTCATTACTGAGCACTGTAGAGTAATTCGGTTTGGCGTTTTGTGTGGATTTGTTTATTTTACGGTGGTATTCACCATGGACTCACTCAACAATGGCATTAGATGAAGGTCATGCTATCTTGTGAATTGCCAGAAGTAAGAAACTATGGACTGTTAAACATTAACTCGTCGCGAAACCGGAAAGTATTTGGTTCGATCTCTGGCAAGGTCACGGTTGTGCGTTGCTGATGAGTCCCATACTGGGTTTTCAATGGTTCTCTAGTTGATGTAAGTCGATGATAAAAACCACCGTGAAATCAACAAATTCCAATAAATCCTTAGACTGAACAAGTGAGTTACACGGGAAAAGATAAGACTTAAAATACAGTATTTACTGCTTAGGGAAATGCACAGATGAAAAGACAAGCCATTGTTCATATATGGTTATTTTGGATATCTAATAACTACCACGTCTTCTGCCACAGTGACCAATGATCAGAAGTAGGAAGTATGAACCATTGGGTTCCTACCCAGTGGCTCATTGGTGACGTGCTGGACACAGAACCTGAATGTCTTGGGTTTGATTGATGGTGACGTCATATATGTTCACTGACAAGGAGTCCCATGCTAGGACGAAGTAGCTACCTAGTGCTCACAGGTTTCTAATATTTCTTTATCTGGTGTCAATCCAGGACAAATACCAATCATAAATCAACAAACAAATCCCCACAAACTTGTGTATGGAACCAGCTAATAAGTGGTCACTCACAGGAACCTCAACCTAACTTCGTGATAAAAATATGGTCCATAGGTCACACATGAAACATTGTTTCATTGAATTTTTTTCCATTCAGACACTACTATCCTTTTAGTCGTGTGAATTCCAATGCATTTTGGAGCATGGGACCACTTGGAGATGCTTCGTTGGCTAGTGTAGTCGCTGAGATCTTCGTGATTGAAATTAAGCCTAGATTTCTTATTGTTGATATTTAGTTAGTCCTTTAAAGTTCGAATCCTCGCATAGAATTCCCACCAGTAAGTTTTTTAAGACGATTACTTCCAATCTAATCTTCATCCTGGTATATCATTCCCATCAAAATTCTATCTATACTGATAAGGGAACCATATTATAGTTACACGCAAAGACTAGTTAGAGTACACTTCTAAGACTCCTTACTGATGGCTGGCATATTTACTCGAGATAGAAAGTGAGTTCTACAATGATTCAGTGTTCTACGTTGTTACTTCTATTACCCTATTGTTGATCTGACCGAAATGGTCGGTCTATATTAGAACACAGATGCCTCGATATTGGCTGTCGTCTCACCAGTCACACCGTTTGGTGAAATCTCTGAATACTGGTTCGATCTGTGTAGAAGGTGTAGGCTTCTTAGTTTCTTTCTTCAGGACATTGCACACTTCATGGTGGTATGACTTGGAAACGATCACAGTAGCAAGGTGTATTCAAGCTTTGTCATCAAATTTTTGGATACTTTTTGCAGACTTTACTCATTTGTTTTATCTTCCTTCATACCTCATTTTATGAATTCCAATACCAATGTTTTCTGTTCACTTCTCATTTTTGTGCTGTTATAAAGTATTGTAGCTTGAATCGATATAATTGTCTGTGAATTTCTACATCGACTTGTGTCTTTCTACCTGTCATACGAAGATGCTCACTAAACACGTTGCTTTCAGTGTGGTTGTGTCGATCAACTTTTTGTCATAGTGGGAAATCCCATCACAGATAGTGACTTCACTAAATTCGCTCACTGAGATAAGGTGAAAACGATCTATGTAAAGGGTTTATATAAATTTTGCTGCAATAAACTACGACATCTAAAGATAATTTGTGGTTCAAACAGAATAAATTAGAATAAACAATTTGTAATGAAAACTGATTTCAAATCCATATTTTTCTACAAATGAATAGCTGAACTAATACATAGTCCTCACCGATGACAAGCGTCGAGATGGATTTCTCAAAGTTGCATTCAGAAGTTATGACCTAAAGTTCAACAAGCCTGTAAGTTGGACATTCATCCAGCAATGACATTAACTGATGGCTACATTATATCTCAAACTGGTAGAAATAGGAATTGGTGAACTATTGGATGTGATCTCTAAAGGATTTGTGAATGCTCATTGTCAGGGGCCCAAAACTAAGATGGAACAGTTTCTCAGCGTTCCCTGGCTTTCCAAAGTTTCCTAGATGATATCAACTGTGCTTTTTAATGTCATAGCCTTTAATTCCCGGTCTTTGATTGGACCACGTTGTTGGAATTCGCATTCCGGTGCGAGTACCTCTAAATCGCCAGTATTTTTCGTCTTAAGATATTTGTTGGGAAGCGTCTAGAAGTGGAATTCAGGACGTACGTTTCGCTTTAGTGGATAAGGTTCTAACATTTTAAGCGACTGGCCTGAGGTACCAGTCTTAGTGGAAATATTATCAATCACCAGGGAGGCGGACACATCAAGCTGATGAGCCCTTAACAGTATGAAACTCACATACTGGATCCGACTGCCAGCCACTATCTATGATTACCATAAGTTTATTAATACTTACATTTTTGATATTTTGCCTACTTCATAGCTACTTTCCTGAATCCTACCTCACCATGTTATTGTATTACTAGCACTAATTGTCTTTCAGTAGTGTGGGAAGGAAGTTTAGACGTGAAGAGAAGGTTAGCATAATAATCATCCTCAATACTAAACCTGAGTTAACAGGGGGAGAAGAAAGCTCTAGCTCCGCACGGTAGGAGCTGTAACGAACCTAGGTATATATCCCCCAACTGATGCAAGGGATTTAAAGGTCTGACTTCGTGTGACCACACTACCAACGGATTTCAGTCGTTCACAAAGACTTTCCAACTATGTTTGGACTAATAAGTTGGTTGGTTGTGTTTAGACTGCAAGATTTGAGGTTTACATCTGAGGAATATAAAATTTCAGTTGTAGTAGTGAGGCTTCCTCCTGGTAAATGGATAGTAGTGCAGAAGATAGACCTGTCACATATTTTTCTGGCTTGACAGGAAAGAATCTTATTGTGTTCTTATTATCAGAGGATTTTCCAGTTTTCTGAGCACGTTGAAAGCTAAATTAATGGATACTGCTCATCAATTCTGCAGGGGTCATCATAAACGAAAGAGCATGTCAGGGTATGAACGCTTTCAAGCCTTAAGTGGGCTCGGGTATCGCACTAATATCCCTATTCTCGGATTATATGAAGTTTCATGTTTTTTTGTCGCAGACAGAAGGGAGGATAAAAGCAAGATATCAACCATTTTCAAGGATGAGAAGAGATTTACAACCATGTAGTGATTCACAGTAGAAACACAAAAGCTTATCAAAGTAGGATGAGACAAAAATCATCCCTTGAAATTTATTGATCACAATAGAAATGCCGGACAGCGAAGATCCACTATTCAGTCTGTTCCTAAAAAAGATGTCTGTATGACGCTGTTGTACATTGGTGATTTACAGAGTTTGACAACTGAACAAAGGACTAAGACAGGCATCCGTAAAACATACTATATAGCAAAGACAAACAACTAAGCAAGGACGAAGCTTATGTACTTCTGTAAACCTTCCCAGTATTTGGACGATGGAGTCACTTCCTATTCGCTCCTTAATATTACCACATTTGAGACCGATTTATCCTCTGCTATATCTCATAAAAAAACATGAATTACAAGTGTGTATATGTGACCAGATTGTCCGAATTGTAGTGCTGCAACACATTACTCGTTTTACGTGGATTAATTCTTCTTCTTCTTCTTCTTCTTCTTATGACTTTTCAAAACTTATAAGGGAAACCAGCTGTCAGGTTAGGAATTATTAATACTTTTGAGGTTATGGCAATCACTCAGGTAGAGATTAATATAAATCTTGGTGGACAAGCGGCTTCCTTGAACTGGTTTCAGGTCACTCAACCCAACCCTTTAATCAGATATAATTTGACACTGGTTTCGTATCGAATTTCCCATCTAGTTTATCTCGTATCAATATACATGTAAAAATCTTTCCCCTCTATTCTTTATTGTATTTATTGATTCACTTCAAAAACCTACATACAATAATGTTAGTGTGTCTACCCTATGAAGAGTACCCACCAGTTGACCTGTATTCACATAATTACCTATACATGACTTCCTGTTCAGTGAATTTTAAGCTCGTATAGTATATGAACAACATGGTGAAAGGCTAACAGAGTGTATAGAATTGTTTCAAACACAGTCTGATGTACTGTCACTGCATAATAATGGTAAACGGGGTAGTCTGCATACCAAATAGTGTTTTTCTTAGTTATTTCTCCGTTTACCTTCTTATCGCTCCCGGTTTTATTTCTACCTGTTATATATGCACTTACTGGCTTTCCGCAAGATCATATTCAAAACTATTTAAGGTCAAGAAGTGGTAAACAGTTATTTCCTCTGTATTTGGTTTCATCGCGGATATACAGACATGATCCAGCTTAGGATATTCAGGTCTCATCGTAGGCAAGTTTCCACCTAGCCACTGGGTTGAAAGTCAGTATATCTCACTGAACACTTGAAAACAATCTGTTAATTCCTCACAAACCATTCGACTGAGTAACTATTCAGCCGTCCTTACCGACTGAATTCGAAGTAGGCCTCTCGAAAACTTATTAAAAAGCTTATAGATGACTGACTAGTGAATTACTCTCCACGAAAATTGACTGTAATAAACTCAACTCAGCATGGAGCAACAGGTGCGTACTGTTCTAGAGTTCCAGGCTAAGACGGAAGAGAGGTTCAAGCCTAGTTGGTTTTCACTGGCTGCCTGACTATTGCTAGTTCACAATAAAAACTCTTCACACCATTCTGTTGCTTGCTTCGATTTGTTTTATGTTGCCTCGAGAAATCGGAAATTGTAATTTCAGCTTGAACATTGCCTAGGATGCGGTCATAATTACCGATCAAGCTTTAAAATCGTCTCAAAATATGTGATAGACGTGAGTATCAATAAGAAACATCGAAGAAGTATAACGGGATGTATTCATCACTGACTGACATCATTCGGGGAGCCACTGAAAACATGGGAGCACTTGACAGCACTGAAAAAAACAATACTGTATAGTGCTCATTAGTGATATACTTCCAGATGGATACCATAAAATTCTAATGAGACGCCGTCACCTGTGAGGTCAACCAGTCGGAAGGGAAGCGGATGTCAACGGAAAACCTTGAGTCATATCGCACTATATCGTGAATTGACAGAAGTTTGAAACTGTGAACCACTGAACTCCGACCCAGGGGTGGATGGTTAACCCGTTCTCCAGGAAACCTTAAGTTTATAAGTTTGATCTCGAGCCGGGTCATGAACTCGTACTGCTGAGGAGTCCTATGCTAGAACGAAACTGCTGTCCAATGCTCTCAAGTTTCAATGGTTCCCTAACTGATGTCAGTCCGTGATGAATACTACCTTTAAATTAAAATCCTTATTCATCTCGAAAATAGACTAACAAAATTGACAAGTATTTTTATAGAAATTTGGGCAAATTAAAAATACTTCAATTCTACATTGGCAGCAAGTGTTGAGGAAGTCGAAGACCACTGAACAGTTGATATCAAGTGATGGAACACAACTGGTTGCGTTTCCATGATGGTAGTTCTCCTAGGTTGGTGGACAGACTACAAAGTGATCGACTGAATTAATTCACTCAGCACTTTAGACTAAAAAACATGAAATCAGCCACTCTTCAGTGACTGATCAGCGTATACTGAACAACTATTCTTCGTTCCTATTATTGTAAGTATATGGGTCTTTTCAGAACGGATTTGAATGTGATCCTTTTCTCTTCTTAGACATTTCGGTGCCTTGATATGGTAGTTCTTAGTACTGAACGACTTCAGTAGTAAGAAATCACCTAGGCTGAGTGATTTAAACACCGGATAACCACTTCACTCATTTCATACCGACTTGATCAGTGGTGTACCCAGACAGATTTGGCTGATATAGCTGAATTAGTTCAGATCATCTGAAACAGGTTTTCTGGCTTTCATGTGACGGTATACACAAAGTAGGATGATGATTTACAAATTGCGCCGTCTATGTTGACATTCTTCACAACTGAATAGTTTTTCAACTAGCCAAATGTGATGTCAGCAGGGTTTCCACTAGAAATCAATCTGCCAAGATCACAGTGTATGATCCTGGCTAGGTGGCTTCCAGCAGAAACTTTATTGACCTACAGTTGAGCAGTTGAAAAACTACTCAGCTTTGAGAATTATCAACGTGGACGATGCTATCTGTATGTCATTTGCAAACTAATCATCCCATTATATCAGTTTTTGTTTGACAGTGTGATAATTTAAATGTGAACAGGTGAGCACAGATCAAAGTCACGTCGTCAATTGTTTTCATGACTGTTTGATACCTGAGACTAATTTCATCCTTCTTGACTTCTGATAAACTAAACTAGCATCAATCTGATAGACTCACCCTTCATCTCAAAATAAGCTCATCGTATCTGCTTACTTTTTATTTCCACTAATTCTATCTATAAACAGTAGCCACCATTACACCATCTAGTCTCCTGGTATCGTGAGAAAGTCAGTTATGCAGGTACATAAGGCTGTAACTAGACACACAATGAACTGCATCTTATGCATTAGAGTAGGTGGACATCTAATTAAAGTTATACTTTACCTATGTTTTACTGGGTGCTTGCTCTCTTTGGTGGAATGCATTGTATGCCTTGCAGTCGTCAACGCCTCCTCAAAAATGCAAATCGTTTTCATTGAGTATATGAGTCTGGCACGCTCAAAAGATTTTATGCTACTAATTTAGCACCTAGAGAAAGAAAATTAGTCTGCCAAAATTAGTCAGTCATCTTGTTGATGTAAGCAAACTTAGTAACTCCTTCTACTCACCATCGCCTGGTATTCTTCATGCATTTATGGTTATCAGGTTTCATGGAGAACAAGTTAACCATCCAATCCTGGGTCGGAGTTCAGTGGTTCACAGTTTCAAACTTCTGTCAATTCAGGATATAGTGCGATATGACTCAAGGTTTTCCGTTGACATCCGCTTCCCTTCCGACTGGTTGACCTCACAGGTGACGGCTTCTCATTAGAATTTTATGGTATCCATCTGGAAGTATATCACTAATGAGCACTATACAGTAATGTATTTTTGAGATGAATGAGGATTTAATTCAGAGGTGGTATTCATCACAAACTGACATCAGTTGGGGAACTTTGATAGTCATTATTTTGCGAAATATACTAAAAGTTAGTAGAAAACAACAATCTGAAAAAAGAGTATACTTTTCAATAAATTCTCATCAGGTTTTACAGTCATTAACTGTATTTGTACAGCCTCAAAACAAGTCAAATTAGAAACGAATACATTTTCAAAATGGAATGAGATTTTGGAACAAGGGGGAAATCTCGGTTTCGAGGTGTATGGAGGCTTATTTATTGATTTCAGGTTGGTATTCACTTCCAAGTGACACCATCTGGAGATATATTGCAAACCTACGGGCACCGAATGGCTGTTTCGTCCCAGTAGGGAACTCATCATCATTGCGCACCCATGACCTCACCAGAGATCGGACCTAAGACCTTCAGATTCCGCAGCCAGCTCGTTACCATTGCGCCACTGGGTTGGAGTCCAACAGTTCACATTTCCTTCTTCTATCAGTTCACTATATATCGTCACTTCAATCCATTGCCGTCGTTGGTTTGTTATCGTAACGTCCCAGTTGGTTGGCCCCACCAGTCATGACGTTTCATCTCAAAGCATGTCACCAATGAACACCAGATTAATCTCACTTTGTTAATATAGAGATAAAACATGCCAATGAAGAATTTGAGAATAAACGAAAAGACAACAAGTAGATAGTAGAGTCTCTATATTACTGAAAACCAAGGAAGGAATAATGTCTGAACATGTTATTTTTGAATGCTAAGTCCAGGTTTGGCCAGTCTTATTACGATAGCATCAACTATGTTGAGTACGTGGTAGCGAGCTACAGCTGGTTATGTTTTAGCACATTATGTATGACATTAAAAGCTTTATTGGCATCTATGTGATGCCCTATCTTTACTACATGCGCTCGGACTGTACTTCTTGGCACTTTCAGTACGTTTTTCCAAACCAAGTAGGCAAATGTTCTCTTAACTGGAGACGAAATTGACTAGTCGTACGTCCTATGCAACTTGTTCCACAGGAATAGTTAAATTGATATAGGCAATAGTTAAGATTAGGTAAGCTTTCCTTTAGTGTCAGATTCAGGATTAGCTGGTTACTGAAAGATATGTAAATAAGACACAAGCGTTTTGTTGCTTGGTTTAGCTAGGGGTTGTAATGTGACATCACTTGGAGCCTCTCTTTTGAATTCTAGTCACAGAAACAAAGGCTTCTTTTCCATTATCATCAATCCTCGGTGGGACTATAGTAAGTGACGTTAGCTTTGATGAATTTATAAGAATGTTGGCTAGTATTTCATGAACTTAATACTGACAAACTTATCTAGCCTGACGATGAAACATTTGCAACTGATTATCACTATTGTGAAGTGGATGGGAGTTGTATGGCAAACAAATGCTATCCATCAGATCAGCTCATTGTGAGTGATACATCGATTTTTAATGAATGACCACTACTCATATGACAGTGAGTACCTGCAGGTGTGAAAAATTTACCTAGTTTTCATACTCTTTACGCTTTAATTATTTGGTTATTTGTATTTCCCAGAAAGTCAAAAAAACAGAGCAATTTTATTTTTACTGACATTTCATTATTCAGAGCTACCAACTTCATCAAAATGGTGATAAATACGAAATTTAAGAAATTTAAGCTTATATATGGTAATTCTGCCCATGAAATGGAGCCAAAATAATCTGAAAAGGAATGAAGGAATAAAGCATATCTCCATCTAATTGCTCCCGCCGCCTCCACAAACACACATCTCCGCTCCACAGCAAAACTGATAGAGTTAACACATATGCAATAAGGAATACAGACACAGCTCTGCATGTAGACTTCAATCTGCAGATTCATACATTCATCACTCTTAGCACACTAGATATATATGTTCATTGTCTTTTTCAACCAATAAACAATGCAAAACAACTTTGAACAAGTCTGTATTATTATTTATACATTGATACAATGAATTCCTGTTTACCATTATACTGATAAAGCCATTAATTATTACTAAACAGTAAATTGCCAGTGAAAACAGTTCAGTGAGCTTTTTGTTCAGTCAGGTGATTTTTCTCTCTCCAAAATTTAACTATGTACTAAACTGATGTTCATTAGTACCTATGACTTGTCATTGCTCTTACTGGGTCGAATTCCATGATCTCAGCTGGCAGATGGGCTTCAAAACCTAGTGGCCTGGTGGATAACGCTTTGGTAATTTGAACTGGTGGCTACTGGATTTAGGTCTCACAAGAGACAACAATACTCCCTGGGGTGTTGACACATTCAGCTGACAGTTTAGAAATAGGACGAAAAGCCCGTCCTGAATTCTACTGCTAAGCACCAAGTAGACTACAAAATATATACTAGACTATTCAACACCATTTTTTAAATATCTGCATTGATACGGGATAAAAAGAGAGATGTCATTTTGTCAGACAAATTTTGCTACTAACCCTAACCACGGTATAGGTATATACTAACCTACAGAAACCTGGGATGTGTATGTATATAATTTTGACTAGTTTTGTTCACATCACCTCAAACTGAAATCATTTTATCACCTAGTTTTGATGATGATCGATTAACTTTTCTTTTTACCTTCAACACACCACTAACCTAATCCTATCAAAATTACCATTTTATATTATTATCCGAGGAAACAACATTATATTAGACACTTTCATATTTAGTATAATTGTTTTTATATGATACCATCGTTGATTGGACCGAATTGATCGGTCTCTATTGGCATATAGGCTCCTATGAGGATGCCTCGATATTGCCAGTGCTCTAATTATGTTAATGATGGGTCCAGGCTAGCAATGGAATCCAGGATGCGCATTTCTTCCTATTTGGGACTCGTCAGCTGGATGTACCTGCCTCCCAGTGAGCCATGTTGTTCCCACCAGGATTCCGACCCGGGAGCTACCGCTTCGAACGCCAGCTGACTAGTCCCATATGTGACAAAATGCGCATCCTGGACTCCACTGCTAGCCACGATCCATCCTTAATTTTTATATTTATTTTAAATTTAAATCTGGAAGGTAGTTTTTTGATGGTGAATTGTTGAAAAAATTGGTCGGGAACCATACGTATATACAAATGATACAGTTTTTCATCAGAGTATATCTCCAACTTCAAGTAAAAATATACCCTATCAAATCTGTTGACTAATTGCTAGAGTGTGATCAGTTTCCGTTTTGGTAAACCAACTGAGTACAGTCGAACACGCTAGAAGATTCATTAAAGTGGTTCACTTTAATTGATGTTAGTGGATGGAGGGAATCGACAGGAAGTCCCTTACATAAGTTTTTCAAGTTGTTCGCGCTGGTCAGCAAGGTGCATCTGTGAGCACACAGAAAGTGATGGCCCCTCAGAAGTCAACATTAGTGTCACCAAGTACTGCAATTAGAGATGTTACCAACGCGCTTCTCGCCGGTCAGTATTGATGCCTCTGATTAAGTCACTGAATAATATGAGTTTGAACCTCAAAGATATCATTATTTAACTCAACACTGTATATGCACCCTAATGACGGATATCAACAAGCTTGAAACTTTGGGAAGATAAGGATTATTAGGAACTACCGCTAACCACCTGATATAGCTGAAATTCTGTACAGTCAACTGGACTGACTGCAAGATACTTAAATATTCTCGGTCACAGAATATTTCGTTTCATTCACATCTGCTACTAGGAAACTAAAATAGTCAAGATTTTAATTTAAAGTCAAACAATAACACTTTTAAAAATTAGTTAGACAGTTAGTTATCACACAAAACAGATGAGAAAAACAACTAATAGACAGTTTTATAATTGCCTGAAATGACACTTTTCAAATCTTGGAGATAAATACTTACGTGATATTACCAAGAAACAACCAGGAATATAACAATTATAAGGAAAAAAGGTGGAAATTAAATCATACTCATTGGACTGTAATCGCAGTCAAGGCGAATCTAAAAGTGAAGTAGTGAGATTAGCTGAATTTTTTTCTTCGGTGGTTAGAAGCTAATCACCGATTGTTTTTGAATGCAAAGATCAGGTTTTAGTTTTTCTTGAAACTTTCAATTACCTCTGTGAAGTGAAATGAAGTGGAAGGCATTCCCATTGTCTATTCGACGCTCTATACCTAGTGGACAGAGTGCAAAAAAACTATTATTGACATTAGTTCCCCTCAGTCTAAGATTTATTGGAATATGTTGAATAAAGTGTGACGATGACAACTTCTCCGTCTTTTCTTTGTGCCCAGTTTCAAATGTGCATAGACACTAGTAAGTGCTATTGTAGATGAGATGTAACAAGTGTCTGCCTACTTCATTCTGCATTACTGAAAAGTGTATCTTATAAGTTGGTAATAATCTGCCTTTCATTATGATTTTTAACTTCTAGTTTTGACCCTGTATACAATCTGATCATTTCTTTATACTTAATATTGATGTATCAATACTTCTTCCGACGTCTTTCCTAAGAATTTATTAGTTTGTGCACAGCTGATGAGAATGCAGTAGAATATATTCATTGTATTCCGCTTAACCAATCCTTGTTGGTCTGAAAAAATTTGAACATTCAATTAATGATATTCATTATTTCGGTATTTTTGTTCCCTAATGGATGATGAACAAAACAAGTTTGTCCTTACTAATTTAATCCTAATAGCTTTTTCAAAGTTATACTTGTAACACTGATAAGGGAAGTTATGAGACTGAAATAGCAAAAAGTTAGTAAAAACAACCTTGTTTTGTTTTACAGTCATTCGAAAATACAAATATTGAGATAAACTATTCCTTCCTAATCTTTTCCTACTCTCGAGAGAAAGCAAATCAATGCATAACACCAGTTTCAGTGTCAGACAAATGATGTGGATTCCTGAATTTCAACCCTATGAGTCACCGACATATAAGTCATATGGTCTTAATGCCCAGGAATTTCGTCAGTCCGTTAAACATTTGTTGGTATGCTCCTCTTAGTAGCTTCAAACTACAGCAGATCTTCTTTTGAATTCATTTCGATTAGCAGTAGTCTCTCTCCACACTAAACCAACTTGTGAATACATACCTCTACGCATCACTTTAAAATCCCCTGAAGTATGTCGTATATAACCAGATATGCGGCTCCGAAAAATGAGGTGTCTAAAAGCCACTTAGTTTATAACTAAAAGATGAATCTCACTGGAATTTAGTACAGCGAAAAGTGTAGTATTCCCCAGAACGGAAAAACTATGCTCCTTCTAACCACATAGTTTCCTAAAGAAGCGAAAGCTGCTGAGTTAGTTAGTTAGTTGGTTAGTTAGTTAGTTAGTTAGTTAGTTAGTTACTCAGTTAGTTAGCTAGTTAGTTAGTTAGTTAGTTAGTTAGTTGGTTAGTTAGTTAGTTAGTTAGTTAGTTAGTTAGTTAGTTAGTTAGTTAGTTAGTTAGTTAGTTAGTTAGTTAGTTAGTTAGTTAGTTAGTTAGTTAGTTAGTTAGTTAGTTAGTTAGTTAGTTAGTTAGTTAGTTAGTTAGTTAGTTAGTTAGTTAGTTAGTTAGTTAGTTAGTTAGTTAGTTAGTTAGTTAGTTAGTTAGTTAGTTAGTTAGTTAGTTAGTTAGTTAGTTAGTTAGTTAGTTAGTTAGTTAGTTAGTTAGTTAGTTAGTTGGTTAGTTAGTTAGTTAGTTAGTTAGTTAGTTAGTTAGTTAGTTAGTTAGTTAGTTAGTTAGTTAGTTAGTTAGTTAGTTAGTTAGTTAGTTAGTTAGTTAGTTAGTTAGTTAGTTAGTTAGTTAGTTAGTTAGTTAGTTAGTTAGTTAGTTAGTTAGTTAGTTAGTTAGTTAGTTAGTTAGTTAGTTAGTTAGTTAGTTAGTTAGTTAGTTAGTTAGTTAGTTAGTTAGTTAGTTAGTTAGTTAGTTAGTTAGTTAGTTAGTTAGTTAGTTAGTTAGTTAGTTAGTTAGTTAGTTAGTTAGTTAGTTAGTTAGTTAGTTAGTTAGTTAGTTAGTTAGTTAGTTAGTTAGTTAGTTAGTTAGTTAGTTAGTTAGTTAGTTAGTTAGTTAGTTAGTTAGTTAGTTAGTTAGTTAGTTAGTTAGTTAGTTAGTTAGTTAGTTAGTTAGTTAGTTAGTTAGTTAGTTAGTTAGTTAGTTAGTTAGTTAGTTAGTTAGTTAGTTAGTTAGTTAGTTAGTTAGTTAGTTAGTTAGTTAGTTAGTTAGTTAGTTAGTTAGTTAGTTAGTTAGTTAGTTAGTTAGTTAGTTAGTTAGTTAGTTAGTTAGTTAGTTAGTTAGTTAGTTAGTTAGTTAGTTAGTTAGTTAGTTAGTTAGTTAGTTAGTTAGTTAGTTAGTTAGTTAGTTAGTTAGTTAGTTAGTTAGTTAGTTAGTTAGTTAGTTAGTTAGTTAGTTAGTTAGTTAGTTAGTTAGTTAGTTAGTTAGTTAGTTAGTTAGTTAGTTAGTTAGTTAGTTAGTTAGTTAGTTAGTTAGTTAGTTAGTTAGTTAGTTAGTTAGTTAGATAATTTACGCCTGGTAAATAAATGTACAATGCGGCCTAATTCAAGATAAAGCTGATATACGTCAGTTTCACTTGATCCTCCTGGGTATATTTTTATTGGTTATTCCATCTCTGACGCTTGACAGATAAATTTTGTTATAAGCTAGCGAATATTATTATTATTAGTCCCTTGGGTTCCTAGTGGAACATAGGGCTTCAGTAGCACGCCTCCAGTGACCTCTGTTCTCTGAGATCTTTTGAACCTGGTCCCACGACAGCCCACAAGCTCTCATTTCCTCTTCGCACGATCTCCTCCATGTCACCCTCACCACGGACGTCCAACTCGTCGCTTCCCATGGGGATTCCACTTGAGCAACTGGCCTGACGCGTGATATCCTCAGTCGGCCTTCTCAGTGCATGCCCAATCCATCTCCACTTCTTCCTGCATATTTGTTGCGTGATAGGTTCTTGGTTGGTTCGTTCCCACAGTTCCTTCTTGCTTATTTTTTCTGGCCATCTGATCTTCAGTAAAAAGCGAGCGTAAGCAGTTGTTGATGAATGTCTGTAGTTTATTGGAAATCCCTTTCGTGACGCGCCAAGTCTCTGAACCATACAGGAGCACTGACTTGACGTTGGTGTTGAAAATCCGTATCTTGTTCCACATGCTGAGTGCGGAAGATCTCCACACTGGTTTCAGGCTAATGAACGCCTGTCTTGCTTTTCCGATTCTGACTTTGACGTCCTCGTCCGTCCCGCCTGTAGTTGAAACAGTGCTTCCTAGATAAGTGAAGGAGGTTACTTCCTTCAAGTTTCTCCCGTTGATGGTGATTGGAGTTTGTTGTTGTTGGTGGTGGTGGTGGTGCGGTATCTTCATCACTTCTGTCTTCTCTATATTCACCTGAAGTCCCGTCTTAGCTGCCTCTTCTGCCAACTTGTTAGTTTTCGCCTGTAGATCTTCAAGTTTGTGTGACATCAGGTACAAGTCATCGTCAAAACCCAAGTACTCTAGGTTCCTTTCCTCCAGCCAGCGTATCCCGCTCTTCTCGCTGCCTACTGTTTGCTGCATGATCCAGTCCACCACAATAAGGAATATCATGGGGGATAGTAGACAACCTTGTTTCACTCCTGTCTTCACTTCAAAAGCATCACTGAGCTTTCCATTGTGAATTACTTGGCATGTGGCATCTTCATATAGTTGTTGAATGAGGCGGATAAAGGTTTGCGGTACTCCGTAGTATTGAAGCAGTTTCCAAATTACCTCTCGGTCGACGCTGTCAAAGGCTTTCTCAAAGTCGATGAAGTTGAGGTAGAGAGCTGATTGCCATTCTATGCTCTGTTCTATGATGATACGAAGCGTTGCAATTTGGTCTGCACATGATTTGTACTTCCTGAAGCCTGCCTGTTCCGGTCGCAGTTTTGAATCCAGTGCGTCTTTAAGCCTCTCCAGGATGATGCGGCTTAATATTTTACTTGGGGTGGACAGGAGAGTGATTCCGCGCCAGTTCTTGCAAGCACTGAGGTCTCCCTTCTTCGGCAGTTTGATAAGGTAACCCTTCTTCCAATCAAAAGTCAGGTACCTTCTCTTCCTTCCACACCTTCTGCAATAGTGGTGTGAGCATGTCCGCTGTTGTCTCTGCTTCTGTTCTCAGTGCTTCTGGCGGTATTCCATCTGGTCCTGCTGCTTTCCCGCATTTCAGTAGCTTTATGGCGTTCAGGACTTCCATTTTTTTTGGGGGAATTATGTTCACTTGTAATTCAGCGGCTGCAGGTGGTATTTCTGGACGAAGTGCAGGTGGTGGTCGATTCAAGAGCTTCTTGAAGTGGTCGGCCCATCGTTTCCTCTGTTTCTCTTCTTTTGTAATTAAATTTCCTTCTTCATCTTTTATTGGTTTCATCTGTGTTGGTCTCTTCCCTGATAGCAACCTGGTTATTTGATACAATGTCGTCAGGTCTCTCCTACCTGCAGCCTGTTCTGCTTCACTTGCCAGTGTTTCGTAGAAGTGTCTTTCGTCTTTGCGTGCACTCTTCTTCACTTCTTTGTCCAGTGTTTTATACATTGTGCTCAGTTCCTCTTGTCGTTGAGCATCCTTGCACTGGTTTATCTTCTGCTTCACCATCCTCCTCTCCTCTATCAGCTTCCAGGTATCCGTCGAGATCCATTCCTTGTCTTCTTTCTTCTTCCTTCCTAATACTGTTGTGCAGGTTTCTTTCCACATAGCTTTCAAAGACTTCCAGTGTTCTTCCACACAGGTTTCTTCAGGCATCATCCTCGATATCTCCCATTTTGTCTTGATGGCTGCTTTGAAGATCTCCTTTGTAGTTTCATCCTTCAGTTTCCGAGTGTTGTACTTGAATTGAGGTCTATCACCAGCTTCCTTGAAGGCTTTTAACTTGATTTCGAAGGTTCCTTGCACTAGATAGTGGTCTGAACCTACATCTGCTCCTCTTCTTGACCTTGTGTTAAGTAGACTGCGTCTCCATTTTCTTGAGATTGAGATAAAGTCGATTTGATTTTTAGTGTGTCCATCTGGTGAAATCCATGTCGCTTTGTGGATATCTTTGTGCCTGAACACACTGCCTCCAATCACCAAATCGTTGAATGCACAGAATTCTGCAAACAATTCTCCATTCTCATTCATTTCACCTAGCGCCTCTCGACCCATGGTTAGTTCTCTTCCCGTGTTGTCCCCTCCCAGTTTGGCATTCATGTCGCCCATTAGAATTTTGATATCGCCAACTGACGTCTTGTCCAGTGTTGATTGAAGTTGTCTGTAGAAATCCTCCTTTTTCTCTTGCTCTGCATTATTTGTAGGTGCATAAAAAAACATTGTATGATTGTGACCTTTCTTCCTTTTGAGTTGAATCTTGCTGTCATGATCCTGGAGGAGATTGGTTCCCACTGCATGAGAGCCTTCGATGCTCTTGAGGACATCATGATAGCCACTCTGAAACTCAGTGTGCAAAAATCGTGGTTGGCGTCTGGGTGACAAAAACGGAGTAGATTATTGATTCTCCAGTTGACAGTTTGGAGAGTCCACTCCCATTCCATCTGCTTTCGCAAATCCCAAGCACTTCGATGTTATACCTTCTCATCTCCTTTGCAATCTGGGCTGCCTTACTGGGTTCAAACATCGTATGGACATTCCATGTCCCCACGTTTACTTTCGCTTTCATCGAGAGAAGGCACATCGGCCAATTGGCTTCCCGAAGCCAGGCTTTCACCAACTGGCGTCATTTCGCCTCTCCGATTCCAGCGGGGAATAAGTTTGTTTTCATTTTTTATATTTTGTTTGTGCTTTGAAGTTTCTTTAGCGGTTAGATTTGTTTTACGGGGTAGGGTTGCTAGCCCTATGCCCAACCTTCCCTGTATACCCGGGCTTAGGACCGGCTAGTAACTAGTAAACTAGTTAACCAGGCGAGGTTATAAGCTAGCGATAATCCATGTTAAAGAAATTCCGTATTCATTGCAAAATTCAAGCTATTTATGCATTATTCTTACTGCAAGCAGAAAATTTTAAATGTGTACACCGGTTCATTCCACTACTTCACTCAGGAGAGCATTACATCAGTAATATGTAGGTGATTGGTTCGAATCTTGCTATGACCTGGGTTTTTTTACAATAGCAAGCATAATACCCATCTATGCTTGTACCATTTGAGCCACTACATTCAAAAGCAAACTTTTTAGGTGATAAAAATCGGTCACTAGAAAGTTAGGTTTTGGACTTATGGGTCATCATCAGTAAAAAGTATATGTAAACTTGAGGAAGCTCCTATTCCCTAAAAAACTTGACCCTTAGTCACTGATATGCCCAAGGTTCTCCTCTGAATCCCTTAGCCGTTGAGCAATAAGCTAATTACATCTACCTCGTCTTTTTTCATTGGGAACTGGTGGTTAGTTTTCAATCGTTTGCATCATATTTTAATTGATACACATCGTTACCATTCACTTGCTTTACTACTGAAATACACACCAGTAGCTAATAGGTTGGAAAATAAGATAGACTGTGCAGATGATTGTGAACGTTTCAACGAAACTTGTCTTATTTTCCCCGATGTCGAGTTTATCATCCTAATCGAATATTAGCTAAAAGACGTCTAATCATTTCATCTTCGTCAAAATGCTCCAAATCAATAATTGATATCCTAAGGCCAAAGACAGAAAACCAAATGGTAATAAACAAACATATATTGTTTTATCTTAACTAAATGTCACTCACTAAGATAAATTTTTATGTTGTCGTTAGTTTCAATGTATTTCTCCTTTTCATGCTTTGTGATGGAACTCTTTGTTAGAAGATAGAAAATAGTCGGAAAGAAGCCTTATCCGACAACATCTACAAGCCTCATGGTACGCTCGGTGTATAGGTCACCTCTGGAGACACGACTTCTCTTAGTAGATCCAAACAGCTGAACCTTGGTGCAAGAGTAGGAAAGACTATTACTGTACAGTTCAAGAGTGCCGGTAGTGAATTTTCATCCTAGGTACTGGTACTGGTAATGGTAATGTTATTTTTATCAGCGGCAGTGGATGAAATAGGTTCAATCCGCCAAGGAGACATAGGATTCCTGGAGGTTGGAAAGACATCAAACTGATGATCTTCAATAAGCACAAACCTTATGTAGATAAACTCTCCTTTCCAACTACCTTTAATCAACAAGTAAGACCAATCAGATTGTATCGTCTTGATGAGTGTTATAGGTTAGATAATAAAATTCAGGCATGATTCATAGGATTCGGTTAGAATTAGAAAATAGGCAACACGACACTGAGCAACGTCTTATGAAAAGTTCATAAGACCAAGTTTATCCATTGAAATTCACAAATTATGCGGATGAGGAGTGTTACTAGAAAGCCTCATATGCCAAAACGAGTGTTGAACACTAAAGAAAGCCAATGGTTCAACCACGGAAACTCTAATCTGTCAGAATCAGGAAAGTGAGCCCACTGCATAATTTCGCCGTTTTATTCATCTTTCTGTTCTCTTTTTACGACAGTATGCCTGATCTTAGGTAGTGTGCTACTAACAACTAATTTCATCAGGAAAAACTTGATCGTTAAGCAAGATTTTCATCATGAACCGACACTGAGTAAAAAACTTCCCTATCAGATTTTTCTTTGTCCTCACTAGGTCGTTAACAGAGACCCATTCACCGCTAGTTGAATTGCAATGTGAGTACAGTACTTTGCATGTAGCTATTTAGCTGTTGTGCAAGAGACTTGCAGAATAGCTTGTAGCACATTATAATCTAGTCTTAATTGCAATAAAGTAAATAGTAAATGCTGTGGACTCCAGTAATAAACCGTATGAAACGTAATGCCAAATAGTCCCCCAAAATCAGCAGCCTAGAGTTTGATGAGACTCAACCTTGATGCTGACTTGAATGGTTAAAGCCGAATGTTGAAGCTGAAGGTACAAAATCAAAGAATTAACGTCATTCTGCACGCTGTGGCGCTTTGCTGCTAGTAACGTGACTCTCTGGCCAGTTATACGAAGCGCATCACTAATTTGACACAATTACGTTTAGTTGATTCACCACTTTGTTCACAAAGTGGTACAGTATTGTTTACTAGATTACTTTTCGGACACTACTGTGCATAGTCACATAAATACAACTAAACAATTTTGAGACATCCTTTACATAGTCCTAATTTCCTTACTCACTTATGATATAGGTAGTAAGAATTTCCAGAAATTCAGAACAAATACTGAGTCATTTCTGTTGTATGCATCAGGTGTTGATTCAATGAATAAAGATTCAGTTAATACTCTCTTCCACCACCTTGCTATGTCAATTTTAAAGATTTCCACCAAATCGTTACTTAGACTTCAAGTCGTCTCACTCTACAGCAGTTAAATTTGGCTTGGTGAAGTGTCTGAATAACAGAGTTAGAAAACTTTCTAGTAACAGAAAACTTATGACAAGAAACCAGATACATTAAGGACATCTTATACATCAACAACCACCCTCCTAAAGTAATTGATAAATTCCTCATGAATCGTAAGGAAAATGTGATTAATATTAGTGATACAGGTGTTAACAGTAGTAATAATAATGTCACTATTAATAGTGGCAATACTGCTAACAGAAAATTCAAAACCCCTACAGTAATCCCATGAAAAGAAGGCACCTCGGAGAGACTACGTAGGTATCTGAATAAAGCTAGTGGGGATTAGAGTGTCATGTAAACCAACAAATTCACTTCGAAATAGGCTTACTAGGTTAAAAATGCTATTGATGCAACTAGGCAGAATAACTTAGTTTACCGAATCCCTTGGAACATTTGTCGGGTCAAATGCATAGGCCAAAGTATTAGACGGTGGTCAACTGGGCTATACCAGCACAAAAATCTGGTTAGGTCAAAGTTGATAGATCCTAGTGAGATCCGGAACTTAGACAAAAGCTCAGCTACAGCTGTGCATTCAATTACACACAACTACACATAGGATAGGATATGGTGGAAATTTTAAAATTGACATAGCAAGGTGGTGGAAGAGAGTATTAACTGAATCTTTATTCATTGAATCAACACCTGATGCATACAACAGAAATGACTCAGTATTTGTTCTGAATTTCTGGAAATTCTTACTACCTATATCATAAAGTGAGTAAGGAAATTAGGACTATGTAAAGGATGTCTCAAAATTGTTTAGTTGTATTTATGTGACTATGCACAGTAGTGTCCGAAAAGTAATCTAGTAAACAATACTGTACCACTATGGGATACGTACAGCTGATCAACTAAAAATGAAATTACAGTCTATCACATTGCGTATGTTCCACAGTTTTGTTTTTACACGGTTTATGAAATGTAAGATTCTACCTGCTTACCCTAATGTGTTCTTGTTTGGTCGCATACCGGTGAGTATTCTACAAGTGCGAGGGATTTTCATGGTTGGAACTGCGTCTGTCAAGTTTGCTCGAGGACATTCCCCGTAAATCCCACCTTGATACTAGCCTGGTCTTCTGCTATAAACCACTCTTAGAAAGTCGGTCACGCTGTTTTCTCACTGCAATATGTTTAGTTATAATCGTCAGGGTGCCTAGAATCTATATTTTGTGCTGTTTTCCTTCTTTTGCCAAGTCCAAATAAGATTTGAGACTGAACTTTGGAAATTTAAACAGGCTTTAACACTATTTGGTGAACGACTGTTGTACTTTTCACTAGTCATTATTATCTCTGATAAATGTTGATCAAGTTAATGGGCCAACATTTCGACGTTATTGTAAAATCGCTGGCTTTGATGCCTTACAAAGTTTGTGTCTGTTATTTGTTGGTACCTGTAATGCCTGGTTGCTATTCTGCATCGAAGCAATCGACTTCTTTCGGAGTCTGAGCTGTCATGAGGATGCTTCGATATTTACTGAACATTTATTATCATAATTTTCTTGGTTGTGGCTAGCAAAGGAATCCCGGACGCATGTTTCATCCTTTTTGGGACTTGTTAGCAGGATGCATTTGCACCCCAGTGAGTGATGTTGTTCCCTTTTAGCCTGAAGTAACTGTCGCAGCACCCAGTTGCCTAGTGTATAACCCTTCGGGGTTTGAAGCAGTAGGTGTTGGGCTCGAATTTTAGTGGTAAGAACACCTCCCACCGGGAGGTAGGTACATCCAGCTGACGAGTGCAGAATAGGACAAGACAAATGTTCTGGATTTCACTGCTAGTCAACACTGGGCAAGTTATATAATTGTCCATCTGCTTAGTATATGTTATGAAAGGAAAAGAAACCTTAATCAATATCATATGTATATATATATGCACATTATTCTGTGATGAGCACAATTTGATCAAGTTTCTATGTATTAGTCATACTGTGACGCAAAAAGAATAGTGAAAAATGACACGTATATACACGAGGAATGAAAAAGTTCCTTAGCATACACACCACGCTGCATACTCACTGGTTTCCTTTATATTGTTTAACTTTGTTATCTCCCTCGCTTTCCCCTTTCTCTCTTCCTTCATCTGTTTTGCTGCAGAAAAGCAATACCTGTGATGACGTTGGTGATGACGACGACTGAAACAGTAGAAAGATAAACATAGACGAATATTCCAGAAATAAGAGGATATCACAAGTAAGACTTATGAAATGGAAAATGTGCCTAGACCGGGAGAATAAGTTGATTAAGGAGGATAATAACCATAATGTTGGGCAGCAAATAATTATTGAACAATTACTATTTAGATTGTGTATGTATTTGAGTGTGTGTATTTGTGCGTGGACGTATAACATAATCAACAAAATTACCCCATTATTGTTCCGTTGCACTCATTTCTTACTGAATTAGGATAGATTCTGTTCACTAAAAACTGCCTTCAGTATAATTCGTTGTTGCCATCTTCATCAATGGTGGCAGAGGCGATTGGTTACGTGCATCATCTATACGCAAAATTGTTTTCGGTGTAATACATGTTGGATAGTGATAACGACTAGTATAATACTGACTATTACTATTATTGTCATTATTACTAATATTACTACAAACGGTATTAGTATTACAGTTCAACAGTTGTGCGTTCACATCATAAGCGTTCATTTCATTGGCATAAACATTCGGATAGAATAGATCATATGCGTTTTTAGTTAATTGTGGTTTAACAGTTTGAAGAATATCATTTCTACTTATATTATTATTAGTAGTAGTATGCAGAAAAGTGTTAAAATGTTTAGTATTATTTAGATTTGAAGTTGTAGTGCTCATAGTCATTGTTGATGTCGTTGTTGTAGGCATATCTGACAGAAATAATCCATTATCACAATAATTAAATCATTTAAATGATAGAAATATTGATTTTTATCAGGTAATATTGAGTTTTTATACAATATTTGATCATAATACTTACTACAGTTAATATCTTGAGCATTATTATTACTGGTAATGATAATATTATCATTTGTATTATTTTGTATGAAATAATTAGACTGTTGTTGGTGTTCTTCTTGTTTCTCTAATCCTTGTATACCATTCATCGCCTCATGAGTAGTATACTCTTCAGATGTCTTTTGAATATAACCTCGTTGAATATTTCTACCTTTTCTACGTTTATTCTTTCTACATTTCGATATAATAATAAATAGCATAATTGTTGAAAGAATAATTATTAAACTAAAAGATATTATCAAGACAATGATGATTTTTAGTTCATATAACCCTGAATTATGATTTGTTGATTTTTGTAATTTTTCATGCTCATTATTATCATTTCGATAATCACTTGTTGTATTGATTAGACTATTTATCAATAAATCTATAGGAAGATTTAATTTATTTTTTGTTTGTATTGGTAGATGTATAAAAAAATAACCATCTGTATATAACTGACGTTGGACACCTTGATCTTGTACACGTATAAATACAACATAATCTTGACTACCATCTAATCGATCAATATCAAGTTGAATTTCTCCATTCATTGAAATTCGTATACAATTCAATGGTAAATTGAATTTATTTGAACCAATAAATTCTTTATATATACTATTTGGTTGAATAATACGCATTATTAATTTACTATTATCTCCATAATCAAAATCATAAGCTTTCAATACTGTACGTAGTTCAGTCGGTGAATTTTGATTGATTTCCCAAATTGGTTCAAGTTGATAAAGTGTTATTTCTTTGAAAGAATCCATCTGTACACGACTTGAACTGATAGTATGCAACCATATGGGTGGATTGTCATTCACATCTGTTACATAGATTTTGACTGTTTGTATAGATGTCAATTTTGTTGGATAACCCATATCCTCGACTAATATTTGTAAGGTGTACGTATTAATGTCTTCCCAGTTGATTAGTTTGTGATCACTTCTCGGTAGACTGATTAAACCTGTACTTGAATTGACTTGAAATGAAGGCTTTAAATGCTGAATAACGTCTTCATCATTATGATGATTGAAGATGGCCTTCATTTCAGCCACTGCTTGATTTTTTTCACCTGTAACTTTCAATATGAAATACTTTACTGTACCATTTTCACCGAAATCTTGATCGACTGCTTTTAGAAAACCAACCACATATGGATTAGTATCGTCCACATGATCATTTGAAGAAAAAGAAGCTGTAGCACCGGTGTCATCAGCATACCTATCCCATTCGTGTATCGTAAATCCATACACTAGACTTTCGCCTACAAGTCTAGGTTCATTATCGTTGATATCTGTTACATTGATTAGAATTTCAGTGTCTGCAGTTCGATCCACTATATTCTCTATCGTATTATCGTGTACACTAGCCCTCATGATACAATAAACCAATGCAGATTTTTCTCTATCAATCCCATTTGGTGCTGATATTTCACCAGTGAATGAATCAATTTCAAGTTGGTCACAACCATTGTTGAATGTCATATCCTTAGAATGTAAACTAAATTTGACGCCTGTAACAAGATCTAATAATTGAGGTCGTAAAATACTCATCAATGGACGATTTGACTCCTCTAAGATGATTTTATAAGTGTTTTGTTCAAAGCATAAGTCTGTCTGTTGAATATCAGTCAGTGAAATAGTCAAACTAATAGATGAAGTTAAAGCTGAAGGGGAACCATAATCTTTACACGTTATAACCATTGTAGTTGATGTTAATTTATGCACTGAATTCCTTCGATGCTGATGATTATCCTGTTTATTATTTAACACTAATGAGATATTCGCATCGAATACACTTGTGTCACCTTCTCTCATCACTTGTAGTGTATACAAGTATCGATTTGATATTTGACCATTATTGACTAAGTTAATTTTTAAATTTGAATATCTACTCCAATTATCATGATAGTCTTCCAATTTATGAATACAACTGACTTGACCATTTTCTCCAAGATCATCATCAGAGATGACAACAAAGCCTACATGACTTCCTGATTCAATGTTATACGGAATTTGAATTTCATTAGTCTCCATAGTGAATTTACTGCAACCAATTTTTTAATTTCTATCTGTGGTGCATGATTATTTACATCTAATACATTGAATAGAATACTTTGTGATACTTTATGTATTGGTGATCCATTATCTGAAACATGAAAGGTAATCTCAATTTGAGGAGTTTCATGAGCATTTAAAATCTTATTTAACCTTATTTCACCATTTTTTGGATTTATTGAAAAGAATTGACTATTTGAATTTATCTGTTTATGACTATCTTCATTACCATGACTATTAATACTGACACTGTTACTTAGACCAGTGAATATCTCTTGTCGAAAAGTATTCTGTGTTAAGGTATAGGTGAGACGTGAATTTGCTTCACTATCTTCATCTTTTGCTTCAATCTTTAGAATTAATGTTCCTGTCGGTAGATTTTCAGATATATTTACCACATGATAATTTTCAGATGGGAAAATATCTTTGGAGGATTGTCATTTACATCAATCACTTCAATTTTCACTGGTAATGATGCACATTCAGTCTGTGAAAAACTTGACTCACAAGCAATTAACTGGAAGATATACTTTTGTTGACTTTCATAGTTTAATTCATCTTTAATAAGTAAACAAGGCAGATTATTTAGAGTTTTATTGTCAGATTGAGTTTTTTTGTTATTATGACAACTTGTTAAACTAAAAATTTTATCAAAATTTTGTTTATTTAACATATCCGTTCGACTATTGGCATCCATTTGATAGTTAAGTTTGTATATAATTTCAGAATTTTTCAAGTCTGTATCACGATCAAATGCTTTAACAAGAGGTAGTTTTGTACCGATTGGAATATTTTCTTGAATTGATATACTGTAAAATCCAGACCATTTAGAAGAACTGGCCTCTAGAAATATCGGTCTATTGTCATTAATATCTTCTATATGAAATATAATTGGAATCCAACGTTCGTCAATTGAATTGTTTAAACTTACAAATAAAATCAATTTAAGTAAACAATCATAAGAATTAGATGTTAGTTCATGACTTTTTAAATTGTCTGATAGATTGTTTGAAATTGTTTTTGACAGAAAAGACCTTGTCAATGAAGATGAGGCTGAGGATGATGATGATGTTGATGAAGACGGAGAAGAGGTCGAGTAAACTATTGGCTTAGGACATATTGCCTCGTAATCAATAGAACTTTGTATAAATAAATTACCTGTTTGTTGATCCAACTTGAAAAAATCACTTGATTGTTGAGAGTTTGTATCATATGCAGTCAATTCAAACTTTTGCATTTGTTTAATTGAATATAATGGTATGGTGCTGAGTTGAAATTCCTCATATAACCTTTTTACATCTTTGAATAGATTACCGATAAGTGTGCCAACTGGGAGTTCTTCTTCAATTCTGTATGAAAGATAAATTGTTTTATTGATGTCAAGAGTATTCTGCATGTTTACATGATATAACATGCCCACAATAATTAGGAAGATAATATTACTCGCCAATAAATATTCATTACTAGACTTGTGAGGCATTATTTATTACGTCATAATGAAAAGTGCCAAACATACTTTCATGTGTTGACTAGGCAAATGAGTTACATTATAAAAGTGATGAATTGGTGACTTCGTTGAATGATTTCAACGCGGCATGAATAATAATGCTCATATCCAATTGGTTGAGCATACTTGAGAAATAGACCAATGAGAAGCAAGTCTGTGGATGACCAATAAGCAATGGTCAGTATAGATGTATTGTGATGTTTGTCTGCATAAGTGAGAATACCGATTCCAATTGGTTTATCTGTCTTGCACACGCCTTAATAAAATAAAGTGACCATTTCTCTGTGATTTATACCGCCAAAGTTTAGCACGATAATGATCTACAGTAGTCACATGTGTACCCTTCACATCGTAGGTACACCTCGATGGCGAATCGGTGGATACAGGAAACTTCGTCGCCTGTCTTGATGTGCCGTGCCAGGGGAAGTTGGATTAGATTGAAAGAGAGTTCAGAGTGCCCAGACCAAAACCTAACACTAGCCAATGAAGTTCATGACTGTTGGTCTGAGCCATATGGTAGATATGTGGACCGCCTGGGTGAGATTCTCAGAGACGGAAGGAATCAGTAGTTCAGGCCTCTTGGTGGTGACATGGCAGAAAATTTGTCACAGTGACGCGAATGTATTTACTGTTTGACGTCTTCTAGAGCTTGAATATTCACACTAACCTTTTTCTTCAAACCCTATATTCTCATACGCAACTTTGTATACTTTGATATCCCTCTTTTTCTATCCACCCGTTCTTTGAATCCTAGTGTGATGTGTATCAACTTGAGGTGATGAACTTGCATGAGACTATCGGTCTTTCTGTCCGAATACCTTCTTCATTGATTACGCTTAAGTGAGGAAGAGTATCTGTTCTTCCTTAGCGTGTTTCTAGCCTTTTTGCATGCCATCAGTAAAACATGTCAGAGAAGTGAATTGTGCGGATTTCTCACTTATGATTTATGGTATGACAGTGATAATAGATGATGTATTGAATATTATCTACAGCATCCGGAACACATCCATTCTGTTCATCGTTGTCAACATAAGCAATAGCTGACAGTCAAATTCATGAGACTATAATGCCTGGGACAAATTTATGCATACAAATATGGACACAAGTTCGACTGAAAAAGGTATCGAAAAGTTAGGCAGAAGAAAAGAGTGCAAGGGAAATATTAAAGGGTTAGTTCACTGATAAGTTTGTGATTGATAGGCAGTCCAATAAACGCACCCTGTCAGCGGCGAGCATGAGAAATATCTGCAAGATCAGATGTCAGATCAGGAAGGGGCGGGGGAGAATTTACGGCACAAAATTAAGAATAAGCAGTTACTTCTCAGCACATACGGATGAGTAAGTCAGTCAACTGCAGAGTAAGTTTCATGACTGACTTTAAAGGTTACCCTTAAAGTGTCGCACATAACCAATTAAGTGTCTTTATTTTATAAACAGCAATCAGCACGGCTGAAATGCCGAAACCTGATTGGATATTTCAGCAGTTGCTACAATGGTCTTTAAATTCACGAGCACATATCATTGTTAATAGCTGAAGCAAAGAGTCATAGGGACTCAATATATCTGAACCGATTCAAGATACACTTTGCATCCATCTAAGTGGTATACACAGAAGTGACTAATTTTGAGGAGATTTTCATCATGTCTCGAGATAACCTGGAAGACCAATAGAGCTCCGGTCACCTACTTCGTCGTAATTTGAGAGTCTTCTGCAGCAGGAACTTTAATTGTTTGTCGGAATTTTGTCACTGAGCATCCAGACTCACGTAGAGTAAGTTAACATGCAGCCTCTTGGTTGAAACCGATTGGTGTACATTTTTTTGGAGTTCCTTTATTGCGGAAGGTAGCAAATCGAAGCGTATAAAAAATGTACTGTTTTTAAAAACAGGGGAAAATCTACCTCAAATAATTCGGAAGTTGAAGAAAAGCCAATGATTTTGATAATAAAGTTAACGAAAAAAAGCCATCGTGTTTTTTGATAAATATCCAGACGGCATATCACTCTACCGCTTTTCAGTTAAGTCAGATTTCATAGGATACTTAACTGACTGACACAGACAGACCATCAGTGAAGCAAAGGACGTAGTTAAGTCAATGAAACTAGTTGGCGAAACATACCTGCTCAACTTCTGTCCCCTAAAGTTTATCTTTAGAAATGTATAGGAAGGTATAAGAAAAGAATCAATAATGGTAGCATACAGGCGAAATCAACGTAGAATCTCTCATACAAGTGTATCACTTCAAATTAACACACTTCACAGTAATATACAAAGAATAGGTGGATAGAAGAAGAGTGATATCAAAGTAGACAAGGTTTTGTGAAAGAATAAACAGTTTGCAGACAAAGGTTAGCGATTTCAGGTTAGTACTTATCATGAACTGACATCAGTTAGAAAACAGTGGAAGGCTGGGGAGCTGTCTTGTCCTAGTACAGAACTCCTCAACTGGGGATCGAACCCAGAACCTACAAGTTTCGCTGGCAGTGAGTTACCAATGAGGTAATGGGTGGGAATCTATTGGTTAGCGTGAATACTCAAGCTTTAGTAGACATCGAAAAGTGAATATATCTGCGTCACCGTAATCGATTTTCAGCCATATCACTAAGAGTCCTCAGCCACTGATCCCTGTTATCTCTAGGACGCCTACCAGATAGTCAGTATCTTTCCACATGGCTCAGACCAACAGTCAGGGAATCCGTTGGCTGACGGCAGATCTCAGTCTGGCCCTCCTGAACTCCTTTCTAACTAAATCGAGTTACCCCTGGCATAGCAACACATGCCCAAGCCATTTGAGTCAACTAAGGTTCACAACTTTATCACTAGGCTCGCCTTTCTTCCCTAGTATCCTTACCCTGACCCCAATATTGCTTACACAGTAATTCCACTATGCACGATCAATGCTATGAAGGTACATATGATCAAAACCCTTTGACTGCTTAACGTCTTCTGCTCTTAACGGCGATGTCTCAGCTGTATAGCAGAACAGAACGAACTGCAGTGCACTATAGCCATCATACGGTAGACAATTAGATATCATCTAGCCAGTTTGCGCTACAGATGATGCAAGTTAGTAAATGCCGATTAGGCCTTCTGTATTTGATCAGAGGTTTCGTCAGAGACTAGCCCATTCAGGCCGATGCAATCTCCGATGTGAGTGAAGTGGCTGACATATTCCGCCAATCCACTCCTTATCCCTTAACTGGGAGTGGTTGGAGAGGGAATTCAAGGCTTCCATGATGTCATCACGCGCCAGTGGAACGTCAATAACTCTACACATAATTTTTAACAAATATGGGGTTGTACTCAAACCTAAGAATAGATTAAGAATAAACTTTGTTGACCTGAGGATCTGAGTGCTTCGATTGGAAAAAATTATTCAGTCTGCAATATGCTGTACAAATTTTCACCGTTAAGTACATAGGCTAGGATACAAAAATAGGATCAGTTACGTTTTCAGAGTATAGAAATTCAGCTAAGTTTAGATTCCAGGTAAACAGCTGGTACTTGTTACACTGAAGGTGGTTATCATACCACATTAGCCTAGTGGATAGCAATTCATTTTTGAAGCAACAGTTTCTAGGCTTGAGTCTCACACGGAACACCACCACCCACTAGGATGTTAGTACACCCAGCCGACTGCTGTCGAATAACAGGTTACATCCATCCAGGATTCTTTTGCTATCCACCACCGACCGTATCAGATTAAGTCAGTAGCTTTCACTAAGTCAAAAAACCTATAAAAAAACTCGTTAATTACTTTGCATGCATTGATACACAAATTCAAGAGCTAAATGCCACTGTAGGTAGATGTTGATATAAAGAGATAAATAGCAATAGAACATCGAATCCTTATCGACACGGGCAACTGGGATGATTCAAGACTCATCCCAAAAATATGGTAAACTCTGATACCACAAGGAACCAAAACAGGAACAATAAGCTAAAATGTCTTACATTGTGAGATCACCTTCATTTGATTGAAGGCGACAAAATGTATGCCAAACAATATCAACTAAATAATACTATATCATTAAACAACAAAACAAGATTTTTAAAGAGTCTTATATGAAAACACATCCTACCACAGTGCCTAAGTCGTACCATTACACTAAGAAGGTTGAATTTTGTTGGCACCAAGGGGAATACAGATATTCCAGTGACTTCAGATTAAATTTTTAAATTTTTTCTCTTAAACTGATGTTAGATCTTCCCAACATAGTCACCATATCCTCCATCGTTTATGTTATGAATGAATGAATAACTTCCAGAGTAATGTGGAAGAGTGACAGGTAGAAATCATCTTGATGGTTTAACCAAATGCTTGGAACTTGAACTAGGTGTTACCACAACTGGCTGACATAGCATAAATGTCACCAGGAATATGAGGACTGAATACACCATTAAGTCTACTAAATGGTTGTTGAAGTGTAGGTAGGTGACTGAAAGGCGATTCACTTTATTACATGATGGAAACTTATTCCTCTTGATGGATCTAAATTCTCCCTACTGATCACTGCAGATGTGTTTTTTCCCCGGAAGTAACTATAAGAATTAAAGAAAAAAATGACTTCATTCGCATTCATCAACCGTAATCAATCATCATAGACTACAATACTAACCGGTGACTATTTCTCCTCAAAAGTGACAGTCATGTAGAAAGGGCGACAACAGTGCGTCTTTAGTAAGTCATAAGCATACAGGCGCAAAACAGTCTGCCTTGGCAAAGTCACCAGCCTAAAGTCGAAATGACAGAATAGAATCACTGCAGCAGAAATACTCGTACTGTATAATATCATGAAGAAGTAAGGTAGTATTGTCTAGTAGGGGTGTGGTAAAACGGTGGACCATTGATACAGATGGTCAGGGTCAGTAAAATGAAAAACAGGTGAAAACCTGAAAGCATTGGAGATCGATTTCAACCACGTTAAGCGCTTAGTGTCAGTAGGTTCAGTTTGAAACTTTCTAGTCATGCCTTCGGATTGCTGAATAGGGATAGCGTATTGTTGATAAGTTCCCAATCGGGATGATACATCATATGGAAAATCCTGCTGTCCACATCACAAAGAAGACGAGGAAATTAGGACTATTTAAAGGATGTCTTAAAGTTATTTAGTTATTTTGACATGACTATGGACATTAAATTATGTCCAAAAGGTTATCCAGTAACTGATACTGTCCCACTGAGTGTTACATCTAGTAAGTCACCTAAAATGGAGTTGAATTCGGGGGTTTGTGGGGATTTACAGATTTTTCAAGTTGGTGTTCATCATGAACTGACATCACTTCGAGGAACAATGGAAACCTGAGAGCACTGGACAACTGTTTTGTCCTAGTATGGTAGTCTTCATCAATGCGCACTCTTGATATCACCCAGCCAGCATGATATAGCATGTGTGATGGTCGCGCTATGTCGTGAACTGATAGAAATTGGAAATATGGACCAGTGGATTCCTACCCAATGGCTAGCTCGGTGGTGTAAAGTGCTGGCCACGGAACCTGAAGGTCTCACGTTCGACCCCTGGCATGGTGGTGGATGCGAGCAGCTGAAGAGTCCCATACTAGGACGGGACAGCTGTCCAATGCTCCCAGGTCTCCAGTGATCCTCCAACTGATGTCAGTCCATGATTAATATCAACCGGATGAAATGAAACTGTATTCTACCACAGTCCTCAACTTTTACTCTAATATTAACATTAAATTGGTTACTCTTTAGTGATGAATCAGTATGCGATATTTATCTTTCTCCAGGTAATACCAGTAAACTCAGAAGAGAGGTTATGGAGCTGAAACTAGTGATAAGTTCTTCTTCAATATTGATCCGTGTACTATGAATTATATCGCCGTCGCCGCTAATTCAGATATATATATAGTTACCGCCAAAATTCACTTACATGTATACATGCAAATTAATTGCCTATTTCACACGTTTTAGCACTTTTCCAATATAGTAAAATACTTCGCCCACTGAAATTTATGATGAAATATGTTACAAACACCTCTCAGATTTTCATTTGAGTAAAGCAACTATTTTTCGCATGTGGCACTTATTGTTGCATGTTTTTTTTCGGCTATTTTTCTTGATAAAACAAATTCAGACAATATTGATGCCATTAAACATAAAATTATCCTTTTAAAAAAATATTCATGTAGTGACTGTAACAACTGAGGAGTGGAGATAAAATTTCTATCACTGTTTACGATCATTTTTTATGACGCAAATACTACGATAGTGGAAATCATATCGACCTGATGATATCTGGGAATCGACAGCGTTGCAAATGTAATTTTTTTATTATATGCAGATAAATCATAATGATAATAATACTTATTATTGAGAGAACTACTTCAACAAAAGCGTGTTCGCATTCACCTCTTCTCAGGCTGTAAGGTAACTAGTTTAGGATTGTTAACATAAAATTAATTTTAAAAAGTTAGCATTGAGATGGTAAAGACGACTCATCGATGGAAGCGAATGCTGTTGAAGGAATTCAGCGTTACACATCAGTGAGAATGCACTGGCGTGGCTTAAGAAAGTGGTTACAAAGTGGATCATTATTATTATTATTATCACCATTCTTTTGCATTTTATGAATGAATATAATGTGATCTGTCAAAAAGTATAAGGCTACGTCGATCGCTCAGGCCGGTAACCAGGAGAAGACTAGCCAGTAAAACCTGTATCTATGTGTTTGGCGGTATAAACCTCCAATTTTTCTGTCTACTCTCGGCTTGTATAGTGGCTAACGCACATTTAATCATTTAGCAGGCTAATTATCAACCTTTTTCGTCTCTCACCCTCCCTCTCTCTTTCTGTCTCTTTCTCCTTGTACCACTTAAACAGTACAGTAGCACAATATATCGATCATATTATTATTACTGGGTAATGATTGAAGGTGAAGTGAAAATTCAGACCGCAGCCGGACTCAAAGCTGGTGTTTACTGGTTAGAATCCGGCTGCTGTCCAAATTTTCATTTCACCTTCAATCATCACCCAGTATCAACATTCGTCTGCCAAACCATGGCTGTCTCAGGTAGGCAAGATGATTTTATTATTATCGTTGCACTGTGTTTGTTTCTGTTGTCGCCTCTATTAGTCATGCTCAACCCATGCATTAACATTATTTAATCTTAAACTGATCATTGTTAATTATTTTTTTTTGGGGGGGGGGGAGGAGTTCGACTGAAGCCCCAATAGGTCAATGGTAACGTCACCTACTGCAACACCGGGTGGCGTATGTTTGAATCTAAGAGGGAAATCACTTCCTTCAAGGTTGCAGACACGCTTTGCTGATGAATACCAGCAAGTAGGAAATCTAGGTTGAACAGGACTTCCTGCCGATTACCCGCAGCCGAATAGCATCTATTCAACTGCGCCGCGATGGGGAGCCTCCTAGCTTGGTGGGCACACTACAAAATGATCGACAGAACTCTGTTTGCTCTGAGACTATACAGTATCGGATTGGTTGCTCTTCAGGGATCAATTAATGTGAACTGGTCATTGTTTCATTTCATATTCAACTGTTTTCCGCTCCGTCGAATCACTATATTTGTTGTCTCATTAATGATTTTATTCTTCATGCCGCATACTGGGTATTTTATGATGAGATTCTAAGATGTGCAATTGTAGGGTCTCTGAAGAAGTTATTGAGAACACACGTTTACTCAAATAACAGTTGTGTTGAATATCTAACGGTAACTTTCACGTCACTGAAACTATTATTAATATTATTATTATTGGTTGACAGTGGCTGGCAGTGGAATCGAGGATGCTCGCTTTGTACCATTTGGGACTCTTCAGCCGGATATACCTGCCTCCTAGTGAGTAATGTTGCTCTTACTAAGACTCAAGCCCAGGATCAGTCACCTCAAACGCCAGAGTGTTATCCACCAAGCTGCTGAGTCGTGATAGCCACTCCTTGTAAAAAGTGTTTTGAGCGATTGTTCCTGAGTTCGAGTCCTAGTGAGAACAACGTCCCTTGCAAAGTGGCAGGTACATTCAGCTGACGACTTTTAAATAAGGCGAGATGTGCGTCCTGGATTTCACCACTGCCCGTTATCCCTCAGTAATATCGAGATTGGAAAACGCCGGCAATATTGAGGGATCCAAGCAGGAGCCCATATGCCAATGGTGGCCGATCAATTTAGTTCAACCAACAAAGGAGAAAGTTGTAGAATCAAGGACTATTATTATTATTATTATTATTATTATTATTATTATTATTATTATTATTATTATTATTATTATCATGGATCTCAACTACTTACATTGTACTTCGTGTACCAATAAGGTGTTGTGATGCGTGAGTTTAATCATAAAGACTTTTCATGAAAGACTTTTCATCTCTTCCTACTAATGTTTATTGAATTCATGAGTAACAGAACTACTGGTTTACAGTGGGAACTCAGAATAACATATTGTCTAGTTGAACTTGCCCTCTTTCTGCTTCCATAATTTGAGCATACATCCACCTGTTAAACTTATTGACCTCTTCTACTCGACTTCAGAAGCGCTGATTAATAATTTTGTATTTATCGTCAATTGAAAAAAGTCAATTTTAAGGGGTGAAATCTTGTCAAATGCTTCCAAAAAGTGGCATTTGGGTATGTGGTTGAAAGTGCAACTGGAACAAAGATTACACGTAGGTAAAACCTGTAGAATAATTTATAGGTTCTATATTTCGTGACTAGTAAGATTTTCGTGTGATTTCATGTGTTATTGGACGCACGAGGACGCATGCACACAGACACACTCATTGTAAATAAAAAAAGCTACCCTGTCGCTAATTTCCTTATAGTATTAAACCAATTACTGATTACTATTGCATTTCTGTTTCCAACAGCAAACAATAACCTTAAATATTTAATAATAATCACTGACCGGAAGCAAATGGAATGATCATCTGACGTTCACACAACCTATCGGTGAAGCAAAGAAATCAAACAGATGAATTTTACGAAGACTTTGATGAAGTGCACAGAGATTATGTTGTACACACACTTACCCTTCGAAACACCTCATTCAAACCTAATCAAAGACTGACGAACAGATAGATCAACGTAAAACTTGGCATAGCAGTACATTAGTTCATGTTGCCAAACAACACGTAAGCATATAAACAAGAAGTGTACAGAAAGCAAAGGATGTGAAAGTAATCGAAAAGTGTATGAGAGAAGAGAAAACAAAGTGATAACCAATGGTGAAAATATCCAAGATTTTATAAGATGTCAGAGACTGAATACATCTAGGCCATTGTGACCGATTTTCAGTCATATTGACAAAGATTTCAAACCAATGATTCCTGTTATCACGAGAATGCCAAGCAGGCAGACAGCACACTTCTAAACACCTGAGACGAATAATCGGAAACTTGATGGACTGGTACCACATCTTACTATGGCCTAATTCTGCTTTCTTCCAACTTAATCCTACTTTCGTTAGCATTGCATGTCAAGGTAAGTAGTGGCTTGATACGTGCAACACATATCGAGGCTACCTCAGTCAGTTAGGATTTAAAACTTCACATATTCCTCCAATGCTATAAAGACACCTGTTGTCAAAAACCGGTAGACTGTTCACTTCTAGCGACTATGTTTCACAGCCATAAAATAAGAAAGGAAGGACTTCAGAGCACTAGACTTTTCATTCAACATGCTATCGTGCATCTCACAGATGCTAAGGATTGCATAAATTACCAGATGATAACTAAGCTTTGCTTATCCGAGAGGAAATGTCATCGACAATCATCCCACTGAAGCTGATGCATTTCTCCAAGTATTTGAAGTGTTCAGAGCATTCTACCACTTTAATCTGTACCTTGAAATTAAGGGTCAGAGCAGACCTGAAAAGTTGTCTCGTACTTGGCGAATGCGAACCACATACTGAACATTCTTTGATTTCTGTTCAGTCGGTTGAAATGCAAGAAAACTTCATCATTCTCACACTAGTCCTACTAACTGATAAGCTCCAATATTAAAAGAAATTTCTTTCCTGTACCCACAGATGACCAGCAGCTGCCCAGTTGATACACAGTGACAAAAAAATCACCACACTTACAAGAAATTTTGAATTTTATTAGTTAGCTTGTGGCAATCGGTAAGAAGCCGTGTTTCACCTAGGTTTCCTGCTTGTTGGCCCACATCAGCAAGGCGTATCCGCGACTTTGATATAAGTGATACTCCCTGAGAGATCCTAACTCACATCATCCAGTGTTTCGACCAGACACGTTACCATCAAGCTATTCAGGCTGCAGTTCACCTGCTGTATCACTGGATTACATACACTGATTGGTCACTGGAGAGCAAGTAACCAATTTCGAATTTATTCACCTCAAATTAGGACAATACACTTGTCTTCATTACTTATTACCCAGATAACTTATCCTACTATTATCTTCCTATTCACATAGAGTTTTTCAAGTGACGAACACAGTAGCTTATACAATCGCCTCTTGGGTGTGTGTGTGTGTCTATGTGCGGAGGCGGGTGTGAAATCACCAGTTCCATACATAAAAATCAGAAATTCACCATGCTTTTTTTTCTTTCTTAGTAGATGAGTTATTCAAGCATGCAGTCATAGTTGTTGTACTTTTATAAACAGTAATAATAAGTGGTATTATTATAAGTATAATAATACTGTTGATAAGACTTTAAATGAGTTCACTGAACCATTTCACATTGTTACTATCGTTTCTTTTTCCACACTGGATGGACAGTTGTCGACAAAAAAATACTAGATGAGAAGGAAAACTGATGGAAGTCATCGTTACAGCAGAAACATACATAAAACTTACCTGTATGCAATGGGGAATAAGTGTACAACGAATGTACTACTTACTCAATAAGCCTTATCATGAATATTTATATACTGATAGATTTCAAAATTTGAATTTATCGATTTTTTATAAAGGATACAAGAAATATCTTAAAGTATGGATTAAAGACCTTAGATCTATTTGTCCTTTACTGAAGATATTCGAAAAGACACGAGTAGTGTAATGTATAGACATTGGGATAGATAATATTTTGAAATCAGATTGTGAATCATACATTTTCTGTAAAGTGCTAAAAATCATATGGACTCGAAGGTCAGATAACATTTAGTTTTCATTGAAGTCTACCACTGACTACTTACTGTAGGTACTGCATATTACAAACCAATTATTAGGCAGCGTTTTAACACAAAAGCCATTTAAGTGCAAAAGAAGACATTTGCTGATAAGAGATCTGGGTCAACCTTGTCAATAGCCAAAGAGGTATGTAGATTTTACCAACAGCTGATACTTAGTACTCGTTATAATTAAGCATAGTTTAGAGTAACATTTCAGTCTGATGGTGCGTAGAAGATAGGTTTATCAAGTGATATCATATGTGGGACTCAGACTTGTGACTTTTACAGCTCCCAGTCGGCCATGAAGCATAATCACACCTTTCTACGTTGACAGTACTCTTTTTCTTCTCACCTCAGAAACGGCTTTTTGAAGAAAAGAGTACCTTATTTGAAATAAAGATTAGGTGCCTGTTATTTAAGTAATACTGTTTCGGTATTTTATGGATTTCAGGAGCTTTGGCTTCAGGCTGTAATATGCGTATTATTTTGACTATGTGAGACAGACGTGGTTTGACAGGCTAGTATTGATACTGGGTGATTATTGAAGGTGAAATGGAAATTCGGATAGCGGCAGGATTCGAACCTTCGACCATCGGGTTTCCTGCACAGGGTGCTCTACCTACTGACCTGATTTTTAATCCACTTTAATCACTAAAGGTTTCGCCCAACTACTATGTGAATTAGTAACGCTTTACTATCGGTTGATTGCATTCACACTGGCTGCCTAATCAGGACTTCTCATCAAAATACAAATCTAACTGAATCAGAAAGGGGAAGCATCATATTGATTATCATTTCGACTATCTGAGATAACAGTGGTTGGAGTGAAATAAAAATCTGGCCAGCAGTCGGATCTCGAAGCACCAAGTATCGGGCCCCGATGGTCGATAGTTGGAACTTGGCCGTGGTCCAGATTTTCATTTCACCTTCACTCATCACCCAGTATGTAAAATGTATGTTGTGGATTGCGAACAAGGAGATGTAAGATACATACTAAGATTTCAGACTAGTTACAATGAGGTCACGAAATGTATGCAGTGGGAACACATGGGTTACAAACAATGGCATCTTCTACAAGACTTCTTTGTTGTTAAGAGACGCCACGCGTGACACAAAGTATAGCACTGGCAGGGGGGATGTCGCCTTCCTTTGCTTCTTCTTCAAAGGTGGCAACCTACGCGGATTAACCAGTTTTGGAATAAGTCATACACAGATGGGGCGATGTTCAGCCACCTACTTAATATCTATCCATCGGAAGAAGTTTCGATGAATTAACTCATACCATTGCTAACGTGAATTCCAACACTCAAAAACCAGAAGAAGGTGAAGAAGACTTCATGATTCACAGTTGAATTACATTCCAATGCATCGACGATTAACAGACTCAATCATTGTCTTGTGTTCCATAGATGGTTATGTGGCAACATTCTGTTGAAACAGAATGACTCAATTCAGATATTTGAGTTGTGTTAATTGTAGTCTCCATCATTCATCCTCCTCAACATTCAACTCTCCAGAAATTCTGGGTGGAACTCATCGTGAACACCTCCCTTCCTCATACTATTCAAATTCAAAACCGATTATTCACATCTGTGTTACCCCGTTTTCATTTTCTCATCTAGAGCAACTCCGTTGACTTTCACTAGCATCCGCCTAACTTATCATGTTTTCTTGCATTTCTAAAGTGTCCCCAACTTCATCCGCTTCCCGATATCCTTGTCAGCAGCTCCCAGAATATTGATTCAATGATTCTGTGCAGAGACAAATTGGGAAGTAATTTTTGTATCTGGTTGTATTCACACCTGTTAGTTTATACCCCGAGTTTCATATAAATCAATATTATTAGTCAACTTATTTACAATCCATAGAAAGAATTTAGAATTAAAATCACAGTGCTGCAGGAAGAAACAAGTCAAGGCAATTTTAAGCTTTTGTTTTGAATTACAAAGGTGAAAGAAATGATATGTTGTCGCAGTCAGCTGTAACAAAATTCCATGTTTTCCAGTGTTGTTTCACGTACAGATCTTGTTATCACTTGAGAGCATAAATTAGGCCTGCTTACCAACCTGAAGCATAAAAGTGACAAAATTGTCACTATACTTGTGTTGATTACGTAACACAGGTGGGTTCATCTAGGCATACAGATATGCAAATAAGCCTTGACAACTAACCAACACACCGGTAGATCATAGGAAGTAGTTGGTTGAAGGAAACAAAATTGTCTTTACTCTCCTGCTTCTTGTTTCATAGACTTAAACGGAATATTCTTTGAATATCTACATCAGCTTAGATTTAACTTTGAATAATTTATTCATTCAAGGGGTGTTTGCTGAAAAGATTCTAGCATCTGCATGTGTCTGTATCTGTGTTCCCTAATCACATTGCACATGGAGAAGATAAATGGTTTCAACAAAACCTAGCTACAATTACAAAAACACCGGTTTAGTTGTTTATTTCACACCAGAAAAACACAAATCTTTGAACGTATGTTTATTCCAACAGTGCTTTCGTTTTTATCACCTAAAGGAAGTAGAAAGACTGAATAAAAAAACGCCAAGATCATAAGATCTGATATTTGATAATCTATAGTAGTGCTAGATAGAGTGGACAGATGTTCTGACATGTGAAACGTTGTACTCGGTAGATCCTTTTAAATATATACCACAAAATAACTTATCGGTCCCTGAATGATGAATACATAATTTCTTCGCTTTGCTTATCAAAATTGAGAATGTATGTAGTTGGCTTGATGAAACCTATATCTGCCGTTATGTATGTCTATGTGTGCGTATCTGCTGGTATGAATGTATGTATGCATTTATGCTTGTAGGTAGGTAGGTAGGTAGGTAGGTAGGTAGGTAGGTAGGTAGGTAGGTAGGTAGGTAGGTAGGTAGGTAGGTAGGTAGGTAGGTAGGTAGGTAGGTAGGTAGGAAGGTAGGTAGGTAGGTAGGTAGGTAGGTAGGTAGGTAGGTAGGTAGGTAGGTAGGTAGGTAAGACTTAAGAAATTCTCATCTAAAGTTTGTGTTTCAGACCAGAATATTACTACTATAATGGTTAGGATTGCATCTAGGTAGTATATTTCACAGGTGTTTGTAAGAGCTGGCAAAACTATGCTTCAAACAATGTTGGTACATATTAATTCAGTACAGTTTCAGAGACAAATTGACAAACATAGATACAATGGAGTCCAGTCAACCATGTCAGCAAGTCAGTATATGAAGCAGCATTCAGTCAATAAAAAGATTATAGTAAGTTAGGGTAAAGATCACTCTTGACTGCAACTGTAACTGCTGGGTTGATTGCAAATCATATTGTTTGAAATTATATTACTATTTATTATTTGTCCTTTGGGTTCCTAGTGGAACATACGGATTCAGTAACACGTCTCCACCTCACTCTGTTCTCTAAAGTCTTCAAAACATGGCTACACGATAGCCCAGAAACCCTCATTTCTTCCTCACACGATCTACTCCATGTCACACTAGCCTCGCACACCCAACTCGTCGTTTCCCATCTGGGTTACACTCGAGTAGCTGGCCTGACGCGTGATGTCCACAGTCGGTCTTATCACTGCATGCCCAATACCATCCATCTCCACTTCCTCCTACTGCATACTTGTTGAGCAATAGCTTCCTGGTTGGTTGCTTGGCTGGTTGGTTGGCTGTCCAGCCAGAGTTCCTTGTTGCTTATTCTTAGTATTCTGGTCATCGGAGCTTCAGTAAGGAGCCAGTGTAGGCAGTTGTTGATGAATATGTGTAGATTGTTGGAAATCCCTTCCGTAACACACCAAATCTCTCAACCATCACATAGAAGCACTGAGTTACTTGACTGAGATTTGTGTTGAAAATCTGGATGTTGTTCACGCTTCATGCTGAGTGCAGTGGAGTGCTGTGGAGTGCAGTGCAGTAGATCTCCACACTGATTTTAGATTGATTAAGGCCTGTGTTGCCTTTTCAATCCTGGCTTTGACACCCTGTAGTTGAAACGATGCTGCCTAGGAAGGTAGGTGAAAGAGGATACTTCCTTCAGATTTCTCCCACTCATGGTGATTACAGCCTGTTGTTGTTGTTGTTGGTTGGTGTGGTGGTGGTGTTGGTGTTGGTTGGGTATCCTCATCACCTCTGTCTTCTCTACACTCACTTCACTTGAAGTCCCGTCTTCGCTGCCCCACCTCTTCTGACAACTTGTTAGTTTTCGCCTGTAGATCCTCAAGTTTGTATGACATTAGACATAAATAATCACCATCGAAATGCAAATATTCTTATGGGGTCTTTTCATCGGTCGAATAGCGTATCCTCCTTGTTTGAAGTTACTAGCCATTTATTTTTGACGTCTGGTAAACACCAGCCAGGAATTTCAAGCTTCTTAAGTCTTTGACCGACAGGTTACGTTTATGAAAGCCTCAGTATGCTAATTCTTTTCTTGTGGTGATACTATTTAGAGAAAAATTTATGAATTCTATTTTCGATCCTATTGGTTCTCCTGGTAAATTTTCATCATCCATTCACTGTCAGTGAAGAAACTGCATTGTTAATGACACCTGAATGGCAAAATATCTATGTTTATGAAAGATTTCATCTATTTATTGATCATGTGTGGCGTTGCAAGTCAAATACGAGTAACAGTTGTACTTAAAATCAGCCCTATCATTTTATCATTTATCGTCATTGTGAAGTGAAGCTGAAATTTGATTGGTTGGTTAATTGTCACCTACTCGTCACTTGTCAGTAGCGTAGTAGTTCAGTGTTCATTGTTTTGGTACTTTCAATCATATACTTGCTTGAACATCGATATCGCGAATGTTTAACGAGAAATAATGATGTGTATGGTCAACCATGTAGAGAGTGAGAACAGGCTTCCACTGATGATATTGAAAGATGGTCATGGTATATCGCGAATTAGTAGAAGTTGAAAAACGTTGACCTCTTGATTATAGTCAGGTGACGAAATGATAACGTGTTCTCTGTGGGACCTAACTGCTCCGGACTCGACTTTCCATAGAGTTGTGGGTACGTAACGCTGAAGAACACTAGACTACAGTAAAACAGTTGCCCAGTGTTCGCAGGTTTTCAATGGTTTTCTAGCTAACTTCAAGATGTAATGAAAGCTACTTTCAAGTGAATCATAAACTGTTTTCCTTGAGCACTATTCATCATCCTTGAGTGGTGCTTGTAGCAGATAATGAATCTAAAAGAAGGCAACTAAGCAAATCTTTTAATAAAGTAAAAATGACCTTGAATATAACCTTGGTTGTGGTTATTCACATGAACTTTAATGAAAAGACAGTAAATGAAAATGGGATTATTTGATGTATCTTACCTTCACAATACAATCCTTTAAACTCCTCTTTTGAATTGTTTACTCTCAAGTTTTTCAAATTTCGAAACATCTAATTGAATGTTTTGGATATTTTGAAATAGTCATTGACGTTAACATGAATAGCCAACTTCACTTCTAGGTGTGGTTACACTCATGATCACATAGGTTAGATTAGATTGTGCAATTATGCCGAACGGTTGGACTAGACTTATCATAGATACAGCCAATAGAAAAGTATTCTTAACCAAGATTTCCTGTTTTCTTAGCTGGATAGAGGCAGGCGGCAAGAAGCCGTACATGACCTAGGTTTCGCCCTTTTGGAACCTGTCAGCAGAGCTTATCCGCAACCCCTACAGAACTTATGTCTCCACGGAGATTCGAACTTGCGTCACCCAGTTCTACAGTCAGAGACCTTAACACTGAGGTATTCTGGTCGTGACTGACTTCCTGTAGGACCGGATTAGGGCTTCCTTATGATTGCATCCGACTATCAAAGTGCATCGCTATGTTAAGTCAACTAGCCTGGCAGCCACACCGGAAAATGATCTATAGAATTCGGTCATCACTCAGAACTAGACAACACGAAGTTGGTTAACTTTCCGGCGATCAATCAGTTTCCAGTTTTCTGACAAGTGCCAACAAGGCATATATGTAACAATACGGAAAATCTCTATCCCTTCTAGGTCCAATGATCCAATACTCTGTCCTGAAGACAGAGACTTCTTCATTCAGCTATTGAAGCTCTGAAAAACTCCATTAGGACGTGAGTATTTATGTAAGTTACTCATGCGTTAATATTCATGTAACCATATGTCCTTGTCTTATGGTTTACAAGTTGATCGACCAACTTTTCAATGTGGAAGGTGAGTAACAGTCACTCAACACCCCCGTGCATTGTTCTCAGTGTTAAATGTTGCGAATCAGCTTACATGAATATCTGATTTAAATAGCTTAGACTGTTACTGACGGTGACCATCGTCAGACTGTTCAGCATACCAGTAGCTATGCTGAGTAGTTTCCCTGATGAGGTGAGAAATATGCATATATTAATGATGGGGAAAGAAAGTTAGTATCTTCTATGTTCCTTGTTACACTTTTCAGTGAATAACTGCAATGATTTTAGCTCGACATTGACTAACTTGTACTGATCAGTTGAGGGTATTTGTCTTCCTATGTGGTAATTTCTGTATTCGCATAATATTAAATGTGTACAATGGATACTTTCGGAATAAAGTCTCACCTTTTTCAAAATAGAAATAGAAAATAATATTTTCTCACTTAATAAGTGATGTACATGGTTGTTTGTCCGTGTGTACACGCTACATCATACATTGAATTGATATCCAAGTAATTTCCATAATGACGTCAGAGTTTGGTTTCAGAAGCATCAGAAAACCTCCACGAGAAGCACAAAATCTTTACCACAGAGGAAATAATATTAAATACTCCTCTTTTTCTGTCGGGCTCCGCAGCTCAGTTGGTAGAGCAGCGAGCCGGAAATCCGGTGATCGCTGGTTTGAATCCGATAGCTTCTTGTCTTCTCAAAGGACAGACATGGGAACAGGTGCGGATGCAGAAGATCCCTGTCATCAGATTAAATATTTTTTAGCCAGTAATCTACAAGAGTTCAAATGCCTATCCATGACCATACTTATCGGCACGGTCAATGGTCTACCACTTGCTCTACTAGTACCCTTCAAAATCCTGTACAATACACCATAGTCGTTTTATGGAGTTCAGAAAAGAAAAAGGGGGAACACTAAGTAAGTATATACATAACACAGGAATTAATGAAACGTAAGAGCTGAGGCTTAGTTATCCCAGACAGTCTGAGCTTCCTTCAATTAACGGTCGGGCGAACGATTTTCCTGGAAATAAGTAAGACATGAGGAGACCAAGAAAGATCAAAAGAAAATCATAAGCCAAGATGGATCACGCTTGTTACATGCTGTAAAATAGAGCCAAGAGTCATGAGATTGAAGCAGCTGACAAAGCTCTTGTTCACGTCTTAAGCTTAAATTAACCACCTGACATTTGGAGGAATTGAGTGTGAGACCATTAACCTATTTCGGTTAAGAAGTTATTAAGCTGACAGCAATCTGAAGAGGAGATGATCAACACAGTTACTGTTAGATCGTCTGCGCACTTAGCAAATTTAGCTTTAGATAAGGCTGTCAAATCATGCAAAAGAAAAGGATAAAAGACAGTACCTTGAGGTACATCAGCTCTACTCAGTAGCGAAGTAGAGCCCTTCCCTCTGGTATACAGTGTACTGGCTTTTCTGAGAAAAATTAAAATCGAGAAATCAGAGTTTTGGCAAGTTTTTTTAATAAAAGAGGTTTAGGGACAGAATCAAAGGCAGAAGTATAATCTAAGAGGGTAGATCTAACATACTTAGCACCCTTGTCCAAAATGGCAATGATTTTATGAGGTAAAGCAACTGCAGCATCTAAAGTACTCCTTCTGCGTTTGTAGGCACGTTGATTTGGATCTCTGAAAGCCTCCGATAGAAGTTCAAGCGCACGTTGCAACAGTTTTTCCGCTATTTTTAGGAATGGTGAGGTTATTACGATCAGTCGGAATTTCACTTTTACTCCAGAAGATATGGACTCAGATATTGGAACTATTTTAGTTTCCTTCCAGGCAGTTAGTACGTCATTAAAAATCTCTGTGAATGAATAACACAGAATATTAGTATATTTTCCACATAGAACACCTGACATGCCCTCTGGCTGGAGGCTTGGTGAAGGTTTTATTGGTTTTAAGTACTTGAACATGTTTCATTGAATTTAGATAAACTGCTTTCTGTTTTATATGAAGAACTAGATAAGATAACATTACCAGGTTTAATGGTTAATGAATCGTTTAGTGCACAGATGTTTTCGCAAGCTTCATCTCTGCGTTTTCTTTCGCCAGTAAGCTTGTTAAAAGTCTCCATATTCTAGGAGGGTTTTTACAGGACATACTTTTCTAGGTATACGTTAAATTTTATTTCAGACCTAATCAAGCAGTTAAGTCGTTTAACACCAGTTTTATCCTCTGATTTGTACAGTTTTTCCGCTTCCCTTTGATGTCTTGTTGATTGTGGAGAAGAGAGTCTATCAAACCTAAGAAAATTTATCTTAGCTGGGTAGAAAATATCAAGGCAGGATTTAAGGCAACATGTAACAGCATCGATTGTGTCATCCAGAGCATCATTTTCAAATATGTCCCATTCTGTGTTTGTTAACATACATTTGAGTTTATGTTTATTGTCATATGTATAGCTCCTGTGTACAGTCTTCTTAGATGGGTGTGTAAAAGTACTTTTCTGCAGCTTGCGACATATCTTTGACAGAACAAGAATAGTGCAGTGATTCCAGCTCGGCATTCATGTACGCTTTTGCGAGCTTCATATATACCAGGCCCGTTAACGAAGACGAAGTCAAATGTGGCCTCAGAACGAGTTGAAAAACTGACTGTGACAAAGAGAACACAGGAAGCCGCAATTATAAGAATTGAAATAATCGCAGACAATAGGTAATAAACAACAAACTCTGGAAGCAGAAAATTCCGTGAATTTGTCACCGATTCTAGATGATTCAAGATAGCTGAAACCAGGAGTTACACAAACATCGGTGGTGTAAATGAATTCAAATTTATATAAATATTTGGGACGACACTCAACAGTGATAGTCTGGATTTTTATGAGGATAGGCGACACATGTATAATTTGATGAACACCACTGAGCGTTGGTAAAAGTAGCTACACCTCCACCACACTTTTCGTAGAACTTCACCGATTCTAACGAAACTATTTCATACCACTTACACAGAATAAAGTATCGTCATATGAGTTGTGCAACCAAGTTTCTTGTTGTGTTATTACGTCAGCATTACGATAAACATTAGAACATCGGAGGCATTGTAAATAATCTGTCTTACCCAGTAAGGATTTGAAGTTCTAGTTGAGCATTTTACGCAGCCAATGGTGTAGTTTTGCTTGCTTTAAAGCGCTCTGCTATCTGCCACAATATTTTTTCTTCATTGTATCTGTAAAATTTCATAGCGGTAGATTGATAACTTTAAACAGTTCGCGTGAGTATTTGATACTACTTAAGGTCCTATCCAGACAATTAAAACAAATTAAAACACTGTTAACTTGATGGAAAAATTTAGTAGTCAAGAAGTTTAAGCAGACCTCTGCTTTGAAGATGCTTTGAGGGCAAATGATCAACTCAGTGTCTAAAGGATGTTGACGTTAGTCATTCATTCTTGAATGTTAGGTCATTGAAGAGACAAAAGGTTAACGAAACTGAACCCATTAAGAAATGAGAAAAAGTTGAATGCGAAGAATATAATTGAAATAGCAAACAAAATGAGCAAGATACTATTCAGAATAATTCATGAAGTTTATCCTCCGAGCACTAATTGATTTTTCAAGTTGGCATTCATCATGGGCTGACATCAGTTGGAGGAATATTGGAAACCTGGGAGCTCTGGACAGCTGTCCTGTCGTAGTATAGAACTTTTGAGCAGTGCACAGCCATCACTTCACCAAGGGTCGAACCTGCTATCTTCAGGTTCCGTGGCCAGCACGTTGCCACTGAGCTAGCCAATGGGTCGGAATCCAATAATCTATATTTCCAGCTTCTGTCAGTTCACGATATAATGCGACAATCACCCAATGTGATCGCCGAGTATCTGTCCGCATGGCTACCAGGTTTGCCCTACCAGTCATGACTTCTTACTGGAACCACAGGAATAACTTTTCGAAAGTAGTCACCAGTAAGCACTAGATCAATTTAATTTGGAGGTTTGTGGGGATTTGTAGATTTCTCAAGTTGGTATTCATCATGGCTCAGTGGTAACGTGTTGACCACAGAACCTGAAGGTTCTAGGTTTGGTTCCCGGTGGGGTCATAGGTGCGCATTACTTAAGAGTTCTACACTAGGAGGAAACAGAGGTCCAGTTCTCCCACGTTTCAAAAGTTCCTCCAACTGATGTCAGTTCATGATGAATACAAACTTGAAAAATCTCTGAATCCACACAAACCCCCAACTTCAACTGTCTGATTTGCCTAACACATTGGATAGCTGAAGGATATAATGACAAACAAGAAATTCCAGGTGGTTAATTATACAATATTCGGTTGGTAGATGACTCGACCAGTACCCGAAAGCGGCTAGTTCGAACCCACCCGTGACCCAAGTTTTCATTTCATCTTCAGTCTTCATCAAGTACCAATATTCAATCAGTCTACCATGATGTAACCTGAATCCAACTAATATATGATTGGACTTTTGGACGATAACAACCCTATGATTCTATCCTTGCTGGTCGCTCAATTCCTTGCAAATACAATAGGTGGTAAGATAACAGATGACGTATTCCAACATCGAATGCATTAACGAAACACAACGATTTAGATATATTTACAATATACCTGGTCATTTCCAGTAGTTTATAGAATGGTATATTCTATTCACTTTTTTTTCTCTTCAACTCATATTTGCACCTACGATCACGTGTATTTTCTCGGAACTTTGAAGTGTATTGATTGATTGGTTGTGATTGACAGCCCAGATTTTAAGCTTCTCCAAAGAATCTGAAAAAACTTAGGAGACACTATAACAGATAAACTAACCAATTTACAAAGATGTTTCAACCTAATACGCATGAGTTAAATTAACATTCAACCTAAAAGGGGACTAGTATCTCACCAGAGAGAAGTAGTTTGACGCCTGCTTCAACACTATGGCTTTAGTACCACAAACCTTTATCAACCTCATTCAACAGCTATATGCTATATGATGCTACATGTCAAGTAATTCACAATAGGAAGCCCAGTGATGCCTTTGAAGTGAAGACAGGAGTAGGAGTTAAACAAGGCTGTCCACTATCATCACCGATCATATTCCTGATTGTGATCGACTGGACTGGACAGAAATGGACTGGATTATGCAGAAAACCGTAAGGAGCGAGAAGAGGGGGATACGCTTTTTGACCGATGAAAAGACCCCATAAGAATATTTGGATTTCGACGATGATTATTTATGTCTAATGTCACACAAACTTGAGGATCTACAGGCGAAAAGTAACAAGTTGTCAGAAGAGGTGGGGCAGCGAAGACGGGACTTTAAGTGAAGTGAGTGTAGAGAAGACAGAGGTGATGAAGATACCCAACCAACACCAACACCACCACCACCACCACCACCAACAACAACAACAACAGGCTGTAATCACCATCAATGGGAGAAATCTGAAGGAAGTATCCTCTTTCACCTACCTTCCCACGCAGCATCGTTTCAACTACAGGAGACACAGGCACAGATGAGAATGTCAAAACCAGGATCGGAAAAGCAGGACAGGCCTTCCTGCATTAATCTGAAATCAGTGAGGAGATCTTTTGCACTCAGCATAAAGCGTGAACAAGATCCAGATTTTCAACACAAATCTCAGTCAAGTAACTCAGTGCTTCTATGTGATGGTTGAGAGATTTGGCGTGTTACGGAAGGGATTTCCAACAAACTACACATATTCATCAACAACTGCCTACACTGGCTCCTTACTGAAGCTCCGATGACCAGAATACTAAGTAAGAATAAGCAACAAGGAACTCTGGCTGGACAGCCAACCAACCAGCCAACCAAGCAACCAGGAAGCTATTGCTCAACAAATATGCAGTAGGAGGAAGTGGAGATGGATGGGATTGGGCATGCAGTGATAAGACCGACTGTGGACATCACGCGTCAGGCCAGGTATTCGAGTGTAACCCAGATGGGAAATGACGAGTTGGGTGTGCGAGGCGAGTGTGACATGGAGTAGATCGTGTGAGGAAGAAATGAGGGTTTCTGGGCTATCGTGTAGCCATGTTTTGAAGACTGTAGAGAATAGAGTGAGAAGGAGACGTGTTACTGAATCCGTATGTTCCACTAGGAACCCAAAGGACAAATAATGATATGTAGTAATATCCATGGTAATCTAAACAACAGTTAGAATTGGGATATTTAAAATCAGGTGAAACTAAATGTAACCTGTATGTGATGTGATAAGGAGTGGGTGTGCGTGTGATTATCGCGAATAATAATTTTTATTATACTAATAATAATACATGAATAGTAATCGTTTCTCTATGCTTAGCGTGATATAAACAGCCTCCAAGGGAACTGAAAACAATTGTTTTCAAACAATAAATAATCAATACCAGGAATATGTATATGTGTATCTATCAAAAAATTCTTTCAAGTCTGTTTTTCTGAATTATTTAAAAGGTTTTCAGTAATAGGTTGTTAGGGAAGTGATTATCTTGTCGCTACTAGTAAATTAGACCTTAATTTTAGACTTCTACGATAAAAAGTGAAGTGTTTGTTTGGAGGACAGTTTGATTTCCTGTATTACGGATCCAATATATATTGTAATTACTGTTGTTGACGACTGATGGACAGACGCTTCACTATATTTGATGGGCAGTACAGCGGTAGACAACTATGGTTACAAGAAAAACTTACTCCAGAGCAACTGTCACTAGGTATTGTTTTGACTCAGATTTCTGCGGACAATATTTTAAGGCTTTACGATGTCTCTTGAGATACGTCTGTGGAAGCTTGAACAATAAGCCTTCGAATCTAATATATATATATAAGTGGTGATTAGAAGCGATTGTTGGTAAGCCACAGACTTAGATTTTATGGTTGTGAAAACATATCAAAAAGGTTAATCTGCTCTCTTGCGGCAACTGAGGCACCAGATGCCTCAAGTTCTCTTGTAACTTTGTCTGGTTGTGATCGTCTGACCCATAAAATACTACTGGCTGAGTCGTATCTCTGAACTTGAACGTGATTGGTCTCTCATATACTTGTCCAGTCTCGTATGCTTAATCCACCTACACAGTCAGTCAATCAGTTCAGCCCTCCCAACTGCCTGCTTATTGTCTGAACATCTTAAGCGTGCTGATTCATCTGTGATTAGCACAAAATTACCTGAGCGCAATAATTTATAAAGATTATATCATTACAATTAGTCGCTTGGGTTCCTAATGGAACATAGAGCTTCACTAGCACGTCTCCATTCCACTCTGTTCTCTGAAATCTTTTCAACCTGGCTACACGACTGCCAACAAGCTCTCATTTCCTCCTCGCACAATCTCCTCCATGTCACTCTCACATCGAACGCCAAACCTGTCGCTTCCCATGGGGATTCCACTCGAGCAACTGGCCTGACGCGTGATGTCCCAGTCGGCCTTCTCAGTGTATGCCCAATCCCATCCATCTCCACTTCCTTCCACTGCATATTCGCAGGGCCATAGCTTCTTGGTTGGTTCGTTCCCACAGTTCCTTGTTGCTTTTTATTATTACTCTGGCCATCTGATCTTCAGTAGTGAGCCAGCGTAAGCAGTTGTTGATGAATGTCTTTAGTTTATTGGAAATCCCTTTCGTAACGCGCCAAGTCTCTGAACCATCACATTGAAGCACTGACTTGACTGAAGTTGGTGTTGAAAATGCGGATGTTGTTCCACATGCTGAGTGCAGAAGATCTCTACACTGGTGGTGTTGGTATTGGTTGGGTATCTTCATCACCTCTGTCTTCTCTACACTCACTTCACTTAAAGTCCCGTCTTCGCTGCCCCACCTCTTCTGACAACTTGTTACTTTTCGCCTGTAGATCCTCAAGTTTGTGTGACATTAGACATAAATAATCATCGTCGAAATCCAAATATTCTTATGGGGTCTTTTCATCGGTCAAAAAGCGTATCCCCCTCTTCTCGCTCCTTACGGTTTTCTGCATAATCCAGTCCATTTCTGTCCAGTCCAGTCGATCACAATCAGGAATATGATCGGTGATGATAGTGGACAGCCTTGTTTAACTCCTACTCCTGTCTTCACTTCAAAGGCATCACTGGGCTTCCTATTGTGAATTACTTGACATGTAGCATCATATAGCATATAGCTGTTGAATGAGGTTGATAAAGGTTTGTGGTACAGGTGGTGGTGGTGGTGGTGATGGTCGATTCAAGAGCTTCTTGAAGTGGTCAGCTCATTGTTTCCTTTCTTTCTCTTCTTTCGTAATTAAATTTCTGACATCATCTTTCATTGGTTTCGTCTGCGTTGATCTCTTCCCTCCCACACAGTAACCTGGTTATTTGATACAATGTTGTCAGGTCTCTGTCTCTCCTACCTGCAGCTTGTTCTGCTTCACTTGCCAGTGTGTCGTAGAAGTATCTTTTGTCTTTCCGTGCACTCTTCTTCACTTCTTTCTCCAGTGTAGTGTTTATACATTGTACTCAGTTCCTCATCTCGTTGAGCATCCTTGCACTGCACTGGTTCATCTTCTGCTTCACCATCACCATCCTCCTCTCCCTCCTCTATCAACTTCCATGTATCATCGAGATCCACTCCATTCCTCATCTTCTTTCTTCTTCCTTCCTAGTACACTTGTGCAGGTTTCCTTCCACATAGCTTTCAAAGACTTCCAGTGCTCATGCACACTGGTTTATTCAGGCATGTTCCTCGATATCTCTCATTTTGTCTTGATGGCTGGCTGCTGTGAAGATTTCCTTGTAGTTTCATCCTTCAGTTTCTGTTCAGAGTGTTGTACTTGAACTGTGGTCCATCAACAACCACCTTGATGGCTTTTAACTTGATTTGGAAGGTAGGTTCCTTGCACTAGACTAGATAGTGAGTGGTGAGTGTGAACCTACATCTGGTCCTCTCCTTGACCTTGTTTCAAGTAGGCTGACTGCGTCTCCACTTTCTTCACATTGAGATGAAGTCGATCTGATTTTAGTGTATCGTGGTGTCTGGTGAAATCCATGTTGCTCGCTTTGTGGATATCCTTGTGCTTGAACACACTGCCTCACCTCGAATCACCAAATCGTTGAATGCACAGAATTCTGCAAACAATTCTCCATTCTCATTCATTTCACCTAGCGCCTCTCGACCCATGGTTAGTTCTCTTCCTGTGTTGTCCCCTCCCAGTTTGGCATTCATGTCGCCCCAACCATTAGAATTTGATATCGCCAACTGAGGTGGGGTCTTGTCCAGTGTTGAATGCAGTTGTCTGTAGAATTCCTCCTTCCTCCCTTGCTCTGCATTATATGTAGGTGCATAGTGTAGCATTGTATGATTGTGACCTTCCTCCTTCCTTTTGAGTTGAACCTTGCTGTCATGATCCTGATCCTGCAGGAGGAGATTGTTTCCCACTGCATGAGAGAGAGCGTTCGACGCTGTTGGGGACAACATGATAGCCACTCTGAAACTCAATGTGCTCGTGGTTGTTGTCTGGGTGACAATATCGGAGTAGATTATTGATTCTCCAGTTGACAGTTTGGAGAGTCCACTTCCATTTCATCTGCTTTCGCAAATTCCTAGTACTTCAGTGTGATACCTCTTCATCTCGTTTGCAATCTGGGCTGCCTTGATGGTTTCAAACATCGTGCGGACATTCCATCCATGTCCCCACGTTTGCTTTCGCTTTCATCGAGGGAGAGAAGACACATCGGCCAATTGGCTTCCCGAAGGCTTTCATCAACTGGCGTCATTTCGCCTCTCCGATTCCAGCGAGGAATAAGTTTGTTTTTATTTTTTATATATCGTTTGTGCTTTGAAGTTTCTTTATCGGTTTGATTTGTTTTACGGGGTAGGGTTGCCAGCTATATGCCCAACCTTCCCTCTTTGTCTGTGCTTAGGACCACCTAGTAACTAGTGGACTAGTTAACCAGGCAAGGTTGATTTATAAAGATGCAATAATTAATTTCAGGCGCGAAATATGGCAACTTTAAAGTCTACCCGAGCAAACACTGTGATAACCAATTACTTTATTTTATGGATAACTACCCCTCTAGTTAGAATACCGAAACTTGATTAATTATTTCAGCAGTTGCTATGGCGATCTGTAAAGTCTCTCACACAATACAAGATAATGCATAATACTGAATTTTGCTCAACACCAATAATTTTTGAAATATAAGTTATTCATTATTGAATGAGTGGTCAGTCAAAAGCTCTTGAAGTGAATGAGATATACAATAACGTCACCTGTTTGGTCATATGTAAAACGAATTTGAAAACAAATAAAGTAGTACAACAAATGACATTTATCTGAGGTTTACACTTCCCACTTTCTAGCTGATATAACAGATAAGCCCGCCCTTGTAGCCAAAAACATTGTCAGTTAATCCTCTGGGTCACGTTTGACCTACTATAGGAGTGAACTCGGCACAACTTGACATTGTTTGATCTTTAGAAGTCTATTTATAGTTTCTTTGGTTAGTCACTTAATCCAGGACTTGTGTTTCTTTCTAATTCGGACTCACTATCTGCGTACAGGTACAACCAGCTGACAAGTCTCAAATAGGAGGGAACGCAAGTTGTGGATCCCATGGCTAGTCACCAGGTAAACTCAAAACATAGTGAATATCCAAGCTTCAGAGACTCGTAGTCATTGACAGCTTTGAAGGAACCTATATGCTAGAAGCTACCCCATTGACAAGCTACTCTAACAGATTATTTCCAAGCTTTTCCCGTTTATCATGGTTTATAATACGATCATTATTGGTGCTCATTGGAAAGTATTTAGCTTTGGATACGCACTACGATACGTCAATGCAGTTATGTAACATATACATACAATCTAATTCTTGGTAGGAAAAATGTGCTTCACATGGATATCAAATTGAAAGCTGATTTACCAGCGGGAACACTTTAAGGCTGAAGATTTCTAATTAAATGCACATCCATCTTCAAAACATCATTATCAGAATGGTATGTTAGAGATTATTTGTAGCTTGGATTAATGATTTTGGTTGTGTAGCATTTTCTGATCTGGCTGGATTAATTCTAAAGTTTTCATTACCTTTCTGGATAACATCATCATCAGCGACAACTTCATTATGTAGTGTTATGAGGATATCTCCATGAGTGACTGAGTGACGTGACTTGAAGAACTGGTGTGATTTTTAGTTTCCTATGATTGTTGTGTCACTGTTTCTCTACCTGACCTTTGACCGTGTATAGTTTACCATTGTTCTTATTGGTTGCTAACTAATTTGAATGCTAAGTTTCTAGGACTTCTGTGATATTCTTTGTGTTTCTTCCGTCCATGAACTTTACATTTTCAAAGTTGAATCTATGTCTATAGTTGTTCACATGCAATCATATGAGTGACTAGGTGTCGAGACGTTAAATAAGCAATTGATGTTCACGTAAACGAAGGTGAGCGTAATTTAGTGCTGATCGCACTTGTTGAAGTCGATCTTGTGAACGATCCTTAGATTAGCTTCTTCGGCTGTTGTATCGTTCGATTTGCATAATATGGCTTAGAGATAGTTTATTGTTCTATAGGTCACAATGATTCCGAATTTCCCCTCATAAACGAGCGTATTTATAGTGACAAGCAATCAATGTAACTTACTTGGCGATGGTTAGCAGTGGAATCCATGATGCGTGTTTCGTCCAGTTCTGGAATCGTTAGTCCAATGTATCCGCACTCCACCTATTGATGGTGCCCCGCTTAGATTCGAACCCCGTACACATCACTTCACCCACCGTAGCGTTACCCAAAAGGCTAAACAATCTACAATTACCATTTTCAACTGAGATTGTAGTTTTATAGGTTATCCAAAAGTATAATACAAGTAGATTTTACTGACTCACTAAAAAGAACTCAATTATATTTCAATGCATCTTATGGAATATTTCTTTCCACTGCTGCTTTACGATTAATTACTTTGTTCAAGAGTAAAACTGGTGACTTGTAATTATCTGAATAATGTCTTAATTATTTCACATGAAATAAGCCTCAGATGGAGGACCTTGGTGCTAATTAGAAAAAAAGACGCCATGTTTAACAAGAGAACATAATTAATCCCGATTTCCAAATTTTTAAATTTAACTCACATATTGCCATCTGTGTGCACACAATATATATATATATATATATATATATATATATATATATATATATATATATATATATATATATATATATATATATATATATATATATATGAATATCCCAGGTTAATCAATTATCTTAATTTAAAAGTAAGATTTCGTTTGTGTTTTGAAGTTTCTTTAGCGGTTAGATTTGTTTAACGGGGTAGGGTTGCTAGCCCTATGCCCAACCTTCCCTCTTTACCAGGGCCTAGAACCGGCTAGTAACTAGTGTACTAGTTAACCAGGCGTCCGTTAGCCTGAAACCAGTGTGGAGATCTTCTGCACTCAGCATGTGGAACAACATCCGCATTTTCAACACCAACTTCAGTCAAGTCAGTGCTTCAATGTGATGGTTCAGAGACTTGGCGCGTTACGAAAGGGATTTCCAATAAACTAAAGACATTCATCAACAACTGCTTACGCTGGCTCACTACTGAAGATCAGATGGCCAGAGTAATAATAAAAAGCAACAAGGAACTGTGGGAACGAACCAACCAAGAAGCTATGGCCCTGCGAATATGCAGTGGAAGGAAGTGGAGATGGATGGGATTGGGCATACACTGAGAAGGCCGACTGGGGACATCACGCGTCAGGCCAGTTGCTCGAGTGGAATCCCCATGGGAAGCGACAGGTTTGGCGTTCGATGTGAGAGTGACATGGAGGAGATTGTGCGAGGAGGAAATGAGAGCTTGTTGGCAGTCGTGTAGCCAGGTTGAAAAGATTTCAGAGAACAGAGTGGAATGGAGACGTGCTAGTGAAGCTCTATGTTCCATTAGGAACCCAAGCGACTAATAATAATAAATAATAATAGAAAGTAAGATTATCTGCTAAATAGTCAGAGAATGGAAACGAAGAACACTGAACAATAAAAATGTAGTGGGAGTCAACAGATGTTTGATTGTTTTATTTTTATTATCTTTTTTTGGATTCTCTAACTTCATTTTGTTAATTTAAGTGTTTAAAATGAACATATTTTCAGAAAGAGTTACTTATATTGTTCCCTGTAATATGAGAATTACATATCATTACAGTTGGAAGCTGTTATTATTTACAACTGGTGTCGGTAATTTAGGTGATGATAATGGAAAGTGTCAATAAGGATGATAAATGTGTTTGTGTGTGTGTGTGTGCACGTGTGTATGTGAAACGAAAAGTATACAATCTAGGAAACTTATTTTATACGTTTGTTCATGTGAGTGGGAGGATGACTGAAAGAGTTTGATGAAAACAGTTTACCAAATAGAGTGGGATATAAAGAAATAGAAACTGATAAACAATGGATTAAATTTGGATAGGTACATCAAAAGAAAAATATTTTAAAGTAAAACATTCATTGCACATTGGCCTATACTGTTCTTCAGCACGGAACACAATTGAATAGACTCAGAAGATTATGAGTAATTCTGTCACACCTGTTAAAACAATCGTTACGAAGTCGTTACAAGAGAGAAACCAATTTCATATTGTCCAGTCCTAAGTCCTAATCGGATTCCATTCAGCACTTTGTATTGTGGCCTGTAAGCCAAGTCGCTTCTCATTGTTTTGTATTTTGATGGATGTTAGTTGTTTGAAGGCAATCCATAGTGTTCGAGTCTTAGTGGGAACAACATTGTTCACCGGGAGGTAGGTAGGTTCAGCTAACCAGTACCAGGTAGAATAAAACTTGTGTTCAGGATTCCGCTGCTACCTTTAGTTGACAGGAAGTCAGGCTCGTTGGCAGTCATCAGCAAAGCATTTTTGCAACCTCAACTGATGTCTCACCTGAGGTCCGAAAGCATTTCATCCAGTGTTGTACTCAGCAACGTTACCACTGAGCTATTTGGACGGCTACTAGTCTCCTGTAGGACTGTATAAGATATATTGATTAGCTACTGGAAAGGAATCAATGTTATTTTGTCTAGTCCTGAGTCCTGATTGAATTCCGTCGATGAAGTCTTTTGAAATTATACAAACCTTTGGGAATTTAGTGACTCAATTTTGGAGCAGGTTAAATACCACTCATCTGTAGTAGGATATCTCAATATACTCGGTGGATCAGCTACAGTTTAGTAAAATGACTACTGATTACTGATGACCTTCAAAATCGGATTGTTTATCAATATCTTATAACTTACTGAAACTCGAAAAATAGTAGCTGTTTCAATTTTTTGATGTTAATGAGAATCTCTAGACCAGAAGAGAACGACTTCTCAATGACTCATGTGTATAACCTACTCAATCAAGACCAAAACCTATGATCTTTGACACAAAATATGATATACTACTGATTAATATTAGTAGTTGGAGGCGCGTATATTGATCTGCAGATTTCGGTAGTCAGCAGGTTATTCTAAGCAAGAAATAGTTATTTCGTTTGTCCCCGACTAATCTCATTTGCAGTATGTCCTGATTGGTTCAGGTAAGAAAGGAAAATTATTTGTTGTATGTCACTCTAACCTGATTAGCCTAGCAGATTAGGCTCGGGTGTGGATGTCGGGAACTCCACTCATAAACTTGACCCCAAATGGATAAAAATCTTTAACCAATGTGCAGATGTCTGTAATCTATTTGGAAAAATCAATAAATCATCAATGCTCGTTTGTCTGACTACAATATTTTATTACAGCTCCACATCCTCCATTTCACGGATTTTCCCAATGAGACTAAATAATTAAACGTAGAGAGTATGGAATATAATCAATGATAGATAGGGGTTAGCAGAGGAATCTAGTACATGGGTTTAACCCAACCTAGGGTCCGTCAGCCTGTTTGGGAGAGTTATCCACTCGGCTACTGAGTCACACCACTTACTCTTTGTGCCAGGGGTATGGTACCAAAGAATATTGCTGTCTAAGCGAACTACACTTTGTATCTTCTAACAGACATTCATGATTGCCGTACAACACGATACTGATTGATATGCTGTAGATAGTAACCAGTTGTAACGCCCCTTACAGTTGATATGTTCAAACAGAATACGGTTGGTTGCTAGCTGCTTCATAATTCCTTGGTTTTCGAAGCATCCGCATACTTTTCTCAATATAGTGGACATCACAGTACTTGTCATACAATCTTCCCGATTTGACTTTATTCTATTGCGCAATCAATTCACTTTTTGGTTTAAAAACAATGATTGAAGCTGAAAATAGCTAATGGGAATCTTTGAACTTAAGTTTCATGATCAAATTACTCATCGCTTCTAAAACAAAAATTTTATAGATACAAATCGATCACCGGTGGGTAATCGATATAGCTATATGATATTTAATGCTCATCAATACTCTGTATTTACCAATCATGTTAGCAAGGTGGTCACTCAGCTAAGAGACGCAACACTCCAGTACACTACCTTTTGGCTGCCAACCAAGAAAAGGTAATGGACCAAAGTTTCGAGCTTGTTACCACTCATCAACAAGGAGTACCTGAAACCATGGGAAAACCAGTTTTCCCTCAGCTTACTGAAACGAGGAGCCATACCAGTAGGTTACTGGAGTATGGGACCTATTTCTTCCAAGGTTGTTTTGACTTAAAAACTCTTAGTCTCAGTAATATGTGCAAATAATGCAAAGTTATTGAGCATCCGTATTCTAAGAAGTATAGGCATTTGACTACATTGAATATAGATGTCTGGATTTGAGGAGAGATGAGGAATTATTTTCATAATAAACCAAGCTGATTAAAGTTTCTATCCCAATCTCTCTAGGTTACCAAACAATAACACAACATACTGCAACGCAAAGATAAAATGTCAGCAAACAGCACAAAAGCATTCCAGCAACCATGTGAATATCTTGATGCTTATCTAAGTTACACTAGGGACACCTTAGGTCACAGTGACAAGTATTCGTATTGATCCACTGGAAACAGCTATTGACTATCTGGAGTATATTTTGACATACATTAGCTCAAGAGAATCATGCACTCATCTTTGTCGACAAAAGTGTAACGATCAGGCATTTTTATGCTGATGCTTAGAGAAGGGTCCACTTTCAAAGATAATCACCAATTATTACTTCCAAGCATAGGCAAACTTTGGTCACTGAGGATAAGAGGGAGGAGGCCAATTCAGTTCTACCGTTAAGCAACTGTTCTTTGATAGCAATAGTGGAGATTGCATGACATTTTGGTCAGTTTAACAGACAAACCAGGCTAAAGATAAGAAAACTAAAAGTTACCCGACAACCAAAGATGAACCACGGGGATGAACATAGTCTTATCATATAAAATGGGTATATATTGTGTGTTGTTGATGACGCTGAGGTAGATTTGGCTTAGTAAACTGATATTATCGTCAGGGAGTGATGATTGTTGGTCAAATAAAAACCTGGTTGGGAGTAGCATTCCAACCATCAGGCTACAGATTACTGACAAGAAGCTCAACAACTTGTGCACTTTCATACAGGGTAACTTTTAATGAACATTAATGGACGATTTCTTGTAAGTGTATTCTACAGACTTACTTTTTTCCCTTAGAAACCACCTACAGAGGGAAGGTTAGTTTGCAAAAAAGACCGTTTGCTACTCACTGTTATTTGTCAGTCATCTCAGTGCTTGAAGCTACTTCCAGGTATATAAGCTTATTACCTTCACAATATAACATGCTCATAATTCTTAGGGATTGCACAAAGTCGATATTAACATATATTGCTTTGAGAGTCCTTATTTCACGAAGACTGATGTCTTCTAGATCTCTCATGCCTGAATGAATTGAAACAATAGGAAGTGAGGGTAATGATAAGTTAAGAAGTGGAGAAGTAGACAGGAGGAAGTGCCATACTGACTATCGTCGAGACTATCCAAGTTTACCAGTAATTTTTATGCGGCATGATGATAGGGGGAAGTGAAAACTTGATCCGGAGCTGCGTTTCTTACCTCACTTAGTACAGTGTCATACCAACATTTCGGAAGCTTCTGATTCGAACTCTGCCACTATCTACATTTTCATTTCATCTTCACTTGCCACTTCATATTAATACGAAAATACATTTATCTTCCATTGAAATTTACACACACGCAAACTCTACTGATGATTCCGATGTAGGATGAAATACGTAAACCGCAATGCACTGGTACATCTCACTGACAAGCATTAACTACTTTATCCTAATGGTGTCACTTCTTTTCTTACTGTCCATGTATTGATCTAAATTACTAGATCAGTTATTTTCCATGTAATATTAGTGTTTATGGTGAAAAATATGTCGGTAATTCGACCGTTTCTTTTCCCTCTTAATTAGAAATGGCTGTGAATATATGTTTTACTTGTAATGTTTTGACATTTGATATGATTTTCTTGAAGAGACAGTGTTTCATTGCTAGATTTAACTCCTCGTAAGACATAGAACACGTACACATACATACATACATGCTTACTTGATGTTTCAGAAAAGTACATACCCACCGTTCTGAAACTATACGTATGCTGCAATGGAATCAAACCTGACGATGGTTTGGTGTTCTCTAAACTTTGATATTTTGTTGTGAATGTTTCATCACCAGTCTTGTTGAAATTAGTGCTAAAGATGTCACTAAGCCTGGTGATCAAACACCCACGACAAAATATCAAAGCTCAGTGAATGTCAAATCACCATCATCCTCATCTTAAGTTACAAATCTTCCCCATCATCATTGTGTTAGTCAATACTGGAACCAGAGACTTTCTCACTGATATTTTCAGACCGTGACCAACATTTATGAGGACTGAATTGAGTGTAGAAATTGATCAATGGATGGTAGCCAGTGTAGTTTGCCAAGACCTCAACAGCAGTTCTGGTTGAATCACTTAACTTCTTGGCTGTATAACATTCTTGAAATAAGGATTTCGATCAGTACTCACAAAGTTGACAGATACCGCCCACAGAGTTTGTTTTATTTGAGTATAATTTAAGGTCATTGAACATCTCCCGCTGGTGTAGTATAATATATGAGAGGTTGAAAAAGTGTGGATAAAGTCGACTTCAGGCATTCTGTGTTTTATGTGGGAGGTTAGTAATTGTATTTCGCCTTGTCTACAAAAACCATATAATTAATTTTCCGAAATAAACAAATAAATAACTGGGTAAATCAACATAAATGCATTTTTATTATCCACAAAATTTCAACGAACAGTAGCATCAATTTATGATAGGTTCTATAAATAGACAGTGGTTGAATCGAACAAATCAATAGCCGAAAAAGCTAACTGTTTGAGAATTGAGATTATCACCTGAAATACTTATATTTTCCAAAAGAATTTCCGCTATGAAGTGACATGAGATGGAGGAACCACGACAACAAGACAACACTGTACTAGGTGTCGTCTTCACCTTCACAGAAGTCAGAAACAATTGAAAGAAAGGCGGTTAGATTTTGAAGTGAGTAAAACAACAAACCGGTAGTCGTGAGGACGAATACTCAACTATCACATTGGGTGGTGATCGTGCTGTGTTGTGAACTGACAGAAGCCGGAAATATGGACAACTGGATTCCGAACCAGTCACTAGCTCAATGGTAAAGTGCTGCTCACGTTGCTCAAAGGTCCTGAGTTTTAGCCCTGTTTGGGTATGGTCATGGGTGCGCATTGCTGAGGAGTTTCATACTAGGACGGGACGGCTGTCCACTGCTCCAAGGTTTTCAATGTTTCTTCAACTGATGAATACCAGGTTTATCATAACCGTTTGCTGAAGCGCGGAAGAAAGAGCTTCTTGGTTAAAATTTCAAGGTCAAGGAATTATGCAGCATAGCTCCAAATGTTTATTTACCAAATCGAAATCTAAGTTCCACGTGAACTAGAACAGTCAGGCTCACTGGGTGATAGAACAAGGTTTGAGTATTAAAGGGTTTTTTGCAGGTTTTAGGTTGTGTTTTATAACATAGATCAACTATGCGTAGCTTAGACAGGTCCATAAGTCGTACAGGTACTGATTAGTATCGTTGTAGCGACAGAGTTTAGCAGTGTACCCTGAATCCTTCAAAAAACGTCACAGATTCTCTGAACACCTTCACAATCAATAATTGCACACCGAACAGTCTTGATAGCCATGTGATCGTATGTATGAGCTTCAGATTGCCTAAGGGGACTAAACCAATGGATGTTCTTCTAGAAAACTATGAAAACGATCAGGATCATTTGTACATGTCTTGACTTATCAGCAAGTAGTTTATCATTTCTCTGTGCCTTCTTTTTTTGAGGAACTAAGCAACCCTTTTAGGTGAAGTGTGTTGGTTATTGTTCAGTAGTCCACACATATTTCTTCTACTCAGGTTATATCTAGTATGCTTTTTCGTTGAAATCAAAGAAATCATTATTAATTAGCTAGGAGAGCACTACAGATGAAATTAAGTTACTGAAGGCAATTCGTGCAAAGATCTGCTTTATTTAGGTTTCATATTAATTGGCACTTGTCAACAATGCATGTCTGAAACCTTGAGAGAACTGATGTCTACTACTCCACTGGTGAAGCCAAGGTTGTCGTAATGACACAAAATGAAAAAAAAACTAACCAAGTTATTGAATGTAACCACTTCACTCTCTTACTCTATCTCTCCCCCCCTCTCTCTCAGTCACTCACTCATACATTCACTCAGTTATTCACACAATCACTCATTCACTCACCACATCTCCCGGTGCTTTAACTATAATATGACTAAGGTAGCAACTTGAGAGCACTTTACTGATGTTTAAAAAATTAACTTTTTCAAATCTAATCGCCAGGTCTTTGAAACAAAAAGGCCGACGGAGATCAACTATGAGTGCATTGCTCAACGAATTACCTGGATCTGGTGATTGGATCATTGTAATCGCTACAGTAACAACTAGTGATCACATTGGATCATTCTCCGTTCATACATCATATAAACGTCCTTTCAAACCTGGTAACCGAGACCTACATGATGCGGTGGGGATGATTCATAGCACAGGAGGACAATTATAAGGGCATGTTATTTTGTGGATTGAATTTTATCGGGAAAAGCTTAGGTGAATACGTGGTTTTGTTGAAGTTTTATAAGGCTGGTAACTTAAACTATACTACACCATAGTAAATTTAACAAGTTTTATTAGAAAAACAATAAATGTACCTATAACACCTTGGTGGTGCTGTTTAGATTGTATCCTGAACCATTTAAAAGTGCTGTGAAGCAAATTTCAGTTTGATATGCATGTGGGTTGATGAATACTACTCAAAACTTTAAGTAGTTAGAAGCCACTGACGCTGATGTGCAGATTTCACTAACCATTTCAGAATGGTATAATTACTGCGTAGTTGATTCGTTTGTTTGGGTTGGAGCTCATCAGTCATATGTTTGGACACATTTAACTTCCAGAACATCTGTCCAAATCAGGACACCAAATCTGTTTGATTTAAAAATACTTGACTCCTCTGTAAGCTGAATGTGTTTTGGTACACTGTTAAATAGCTATCCAGTGTTAAGACCACTCTTATCTGCTTAGTGTTATCTACTGATTAGTATTGGGGGTCTCTGAGTACTCATGTTATTTAGCAGTATATTTTGTTAGTTCATGATACGTTAATGTAAGAGATCACATTCTATGACCTTGGTTAGATGATTTCTAGCGGAAACCCTTTTAAAAAATAAAGTTGAACAGTTGAATAGACTGTTCATCTAGGAGAAATGTTCCTATGAACTATACGGTTTGTGGATAACTTTCCAATTTCTCATTCAAGCCGATAGAAAACTTATAATACGTGTAAATTTAGAAAGTCATGGCTGTGAACCACTCACATGATTTGATTCAACGTATGATCGTCTACTCAAGTAGTCAGCCAGAATTCCGATGGTTTAAATAGTTCCACCTTCTGAGCTGAATCATTCCAGATGCATTACTGACGAGTTTGGCCCCCAAAAGGAGCTAACGGTCAGTGAATACTACTGATTGGTATAGGTGATCTTCAGGTAGTGTTATTCAATTGGATTTTGAGGGGTTTGTGGAGATTTAGAGATATTTCAAGCTAGTATTCATTGTAGACTGATATCATTTGGAGGAACATTGTAAACCTGGAAGCACTGAACAACTGTCTCTTCCTAGTATGAAACTCTTCAGTAGTCCATACCCACAACCCCCCCCCCCCAGGGATCGAACTCGCGACCTTCGGGTTCCATGATCAGAATGTTACCATTGGACTAGCCACTGGGTCGGAATCCAATAGCCCATATTTCCAACTTCTGTCAGTTCACGACAATGCGCTCCCATCACCCAATGTGATCGTTGAGTATTTGTCATCACGGCCATCAGGTTTGCTTCACCGGTCACGACTTTTCTCTGAAACTTCGGGAATCACCTCTCGAAGGTAGTCACCAATGAGCATCAGTTCAACTGAATTTGAGGGGTTTGTGGGGATTTAAAGATATTTCAAGTTTGGTATTCATCGTAGACTGATGGTCGTGAGGACAAATACTCAACGATGACACTGAGTGGAGGTCACGCTATGTTGTGAACTGACAGAAGTTGGAAATATGGACAGTTGGATTCCGACCCGGTGGCTAGCCCAATGGTAACTTGCTAATCGTGGAACCTGAAGGTCGCGGGTTCCACCCCTCGCGGGGTCGTAAGTGTGCATTGCCGAAGAGTCCCATACTAGGACGAGATAGCTGTCCAGTACTCCCAGGTTTCCATTGTTCCTCCAACTGATGTCAGTCTACGATGTCATTCAGTTATGTACTTCACATAGCTTTCATCCACGCAATCTTGCCACCAGTTCCCTACATTGGTCTCAACATTCTGGTTTCCCGCGAACTGGGATTTCTCAGCACAGATTGAGTGTTTCTTTTTCTCTGTGCTGATGTCTAGGGATTGGATTGTTCACTTGAATCGATGTCAAGCAATTACAATTATTGTAGATCAATTGGTAGAAGTCCTACTTCTCGAGCGTGTATCGTATGGCAGCTGAACACTTGAACTGCTTAGTAAGGGCTCATATTCAGCTAGAATTCCAGCGGTTTCGCCTACTGGTTGAGGTTAAGATACAAGAAAAGAAGTTAACCCAGGTGAATGAGGTGGGATCAAAAGTTTTCACGCTTAGCATATATATATATAGTATGATGTTTCTAATAATATCAAGATTGAAAAAAAGTAAATATCGAGGGTTCCGTGCAGGAGCCCATACGCTAATAGAGTTCGATCACTTCGTCCCAGTCAACGAAGGGATAATACAAGCAACATCATTAACAGTTTGCCCGTCACACAAGAAGTGAGTATTGTATCTCAATTGTTTAGTGGGTAACAAACACTCTAGTGTTTGAAGCGATAGGTCTTGAGTCCGAGTCATGGTGGAAAGAACATAACTCACCAGGAGGCAGGTACATCTAACTGAAGAGTCTTAAGTAGGGCGATAAGTGCGTCATAGATTCCACTGCTAGCCACTACTCAACGTTAACACTCTAACGCAGAACTTCGCATCGTTCAACTAACATGAACGTTTGCTTAAGATGTCATTATTCTGCCTATTCATCTATCTACACGTGTTTTATACGTCCACATGTCTGTCTATCCATCTGTCACGCATCAACAAACACACATGAAGTTTTGCCAACACATTTTTTAAACGCCTTTTAAATTTTTTTTCTATAAAAGCTGATTTCTGTTAACTGATGCGTTACAGTTCATTATGATTTTCATCATTTCTTTCTTTTCACTTTCGTATGAAGTGCGTACATGCACACACCTACACACGAAGAACATACACATACATTTAGCTGTCAACCTATTTCTAGTATAATGATAGTAATCATTTATGCATTCTACCATGTCAATTATCGTATTCTTCAGAAAAAATAAACAATAAACTAACTGAGGACGTTTTCACTGTACGTTTTTTTCATTAAGATAAACATGCGATTGTTCGTACACTACACACACACACACACACACCAATATAGAAAAGAGTTCAAAGCCTCCATTGTGTTACCCTATGAGGAAGGTAAATCAGAAACTTTATGTAGAATCCTCGACAGAGCTGGAATTAGGGTGGTATTTAAACGTACAAACTCACTCATAGATAAGCTTTGTCGGCTTAAGGATCCGATAAGACCAATTCAGCAAAGTAATCTAATCTATCAAACTCCATGTAATGACTGTGAGGTCAAGTACATAAGTCAAACTAGCCGGTCGGGATCAGTTAGAATAGTGAAACAGGAATTTAGCTCAATATAGAATGATAGACCTGAATAAGATCAAGAATCTAGGAGAGAACTCGGCTATTGCAATTCATGCATTCACACACAACCACACAGTAGGGTAGGATAAAACCACTGTACTTAAGTCCAGTATAATTAGGTGGAGAGAGAGAGAGATTGATCACTGAATCTTTATTCATCGAATCAACACTCAACGCATGTAATAGAAATGACGCAACATCTATACCAGAGATATGGAAAATTTGCTATCAATAAAAACAACTCATATAAGCTGACATAACTACAAAAATTAAATTTCGATAGTAGTGTGATTACATTGATATGATTATGAGCAGTGATAATATATGCTGGAAACGTCATCAAGTAAATAATACTAGATCACCGTGTGTTATAAATCAAATAAACAAATGTAATATAGAATGAAATTCTATCATAATGCCCAAGTTTTACACGTATACTATTTACATAGTATTTTGCAACTTATCACTTCGAAGTGAGATGAATGATACGCTTTGGAGGTGAATCGAAATGGTTAGAACAGTTGTTCTGGTGGTATTTTGGGTAGGTGGTTAATATTCACTCACAATCAAACTACTAATGTAAGCAGCTGGACTTAATGACTAAGAAGCTTCTTTACTTATCGGCACTGATTAGCGTAGCATATTTTCAGCCTCTAGGAAACTTATTTTCCCTTGTAGCCCACACCACCTATCATTGTGGTTAGAAAGACTACTGGTGGGTTTCTGGTGCTATCAGTACCTTCAGGTATTCCATCCTTTTGAGATAGCTAGTATATCTAAAAAGTAAACACTATCTATTCGCTATCTTAACAGGTAACGAACACAACTAGGTAATTCTAAGTCGGTATTCATCAAGAATTGACATCAGATATTACTGACTACAACACTGAGTGACGTAGATTTGAAACTTAGAGGGGATATCAGTTCCCCAAGGAGGTTACTGACAAGTTCCAGTAGGGTTTCCTGTCGAATGCCTTTAACCAACTAACATCCATCTAAATGCACTACGAGGGTGAGATTACTAGCTTGGTAGCCATATTGCAAAATAATTGATAGAATTCAGTCAGAATTCGACAATTTGAAATTGACTCCTTTCTGGCGACTAGTCAACATACATTCTATTCTCCTGTCCAAAATGTATAACTCAGTGCATCAAAAATTCGGTATCCAGCTTCAGATAAGGTCACTTTCAACCACTTTGTAAACGATACAGTTGAATATCTTATATATGAATCGTATTGGAAGCAATAATTCTTTCTGTATGATCGAACTATACAAATGGATTCATTGCGAAAGGATAGCTTTTCGACCAATTACTTTGGCAACACATTACAGTGTATAGTGTTCGCAATTAAAAGCTAATCACCACTCAAAAAGCCTTATTAAATCTTTCCCATTGCATCTCTAAGTGTAACTCATCGGGAGCAGTGTTGAACTTTCAACCAGTTGGTTATGACTTCGAGCACGCTTTCGTCTACTAAGGTTTAGCCAACCAAGTGTCATCATCAATCCTTGTTCAAACGGCGTGAGGAAAACTCTATTACCTCTTGGAACGTATAAATTTCTCGGATCCTGATGTTTTTCAGACTGACATATTATGGGGCTAACACAAATTAATAAACAAATGGCTACTTATGTTGTTGAATCATGATTGACTGGACCGAAATTACCTGGATGACAATGGTTGTGAAAAGAAACCAGAATCACCATGAAGTCCATTTTTAGATTGACAAAACATCTCGTAGGTATTTTACATAAGTATTTGAAACTACTTACAAGTAGTATAGATTATCATGCCGAATTTAGTTGTAGGCAGAATTTCATCATCGTTGACTTATCACCGGTTTGCGTATAAAACATGGATGAAAACTGGTAGAAAACAGAAAATCTGTGTATTAAATAGTAGTTGGCTAAACGAGGAACAATAAAAGTCACCAAACTTAAAGTTTTCGAGTATTTTCATAACTGGAAATTCTCCTGAGAGTTTGCAATCTAATTCCTTCGATTGAATTTTTATACATTTCTCGCACTTCCAATGGTAATGGATGATTTCAGGGATTTCTAGAAGATTGTGGCACAAGTAGGGATAAAGTTCAGCACTAAGGTTTGCTATCATGAGATGGTAAGCTCTGCCTGATTGAAATTTTCAAAGATTAAACAGTAGGATCTGAGAAAGCTCACTACAACAATGGGCTGTCTAGTTATATTTCTAGATATCTTTTCTACTCATATGAGAATCTGGAGCCTTTTGAATTAATTTTTCCTTTGTGATAAACACTGACATCTCAAAAGAGTGTTTTGAAAGATTCCCCACTGAAAATGGGACTATTATCAAAGTAACGACTGAAACGTTTTTGCTGCTAACAGAAGAGATCATACTGGTGTCTAGGTATCTACGCCTGATCTTCATTCTTAACTAACATATCACCGTTTTTATCTCATCAGAACCCGTCTTTTTTATCCTAATGGCTTCCGGGAACTCGTGATTATGCCAATTCTGCTCCCTCGTCATTTATCCTTTTGCCTTGTATCCTAATGCAGTGATGTGACGTGCGGTCACGTGAACCATGGTGCAGCAACTTCAGGTCACTTGTTAATGTTGACGGACTTGTAAGACTAATATAAAAAAACTTGCACCAAATGTCGTAGCTGCACCTCTGTATTGCACAAGATGCCTATCAACAGAGAAATTTGTTTTGTTACGCTAGAAATATATACTTGATGAGGAAAACTTTAGGAAGGAAACGTCACAACAGCACACAAGTAGCATTTTGTCTAGGCATGCTTGAGCAGAATAGGAATCACTGATGTAGCCCATAAGGTTTTCTCACCTCCATTCAACCCTTTAGTCAAACTTAGTACACTACAAACAGCTTCTAATGGTGTAGATATATGCATGACTGCTACTACTTTTACAGTATGAGGTGCTAAGATTTAGATCATCCGACAGCCTTGGCCAGGTTCATGTTAAATTCCAATCTTTAGGGAAATTGTCGAGCCAAATGGGTTGTAAGTAGGTATTTATCAAACCCTGATGTCAGTTAGAGAACCATTGAAAAGCACTGAACAGCTGTTTCGTGAAAGTACGGAGTTCCTTAGCAGCTGGCCTCTGTGACTTCGCCACCGACAGAACGCAGGACCTCTCAATTCGACGTCGAGCACGTTTCCATTTAGCCACTGGGTTGGAACTCAGTCGAAATAGATTCATAGACGTGCCGATAGTGGGTGTGGTAGACTAGACTGTTACAATAATTGTCAGGCTCCACATTGATACTTATTGAACTACAAGTACTGAGTATGGACTATGTCATATTTCTCTAGTGAAGCTAACGCTGATCAAACAATAATCCTGTTATGATCCAAGAAAGATTTCGTGCATCTAGATGGCTAACACTGTTCGCAGCTCACGGACATGCACGCTGAAAATAAGTAACTTTACATCACCTTAACAGCTGTTGCGATACTCCTAATAAGTCTCTAGTGAGAATTTAGAGATGTATCCCGAGTATATGCTAACATGCTGAGCACCCTACTGTAGCCATTAATCAAGGTGAAAATGAGATAGACTTCATGAATCCATCTTAAAATAAATATTTCTAGGTTGCTTACGTCATCAAGTGTTCCATAGGATATGGTGAATATGTGTTTCGCTTCTTCTGACTGTCTTCCCCGGAATGAGTGCATATTCAAAGATATTTATTAACTGAACAGCTAGGAAATCCCAGTAGAATTTTTGCAAAATGTCACCTGATACACCTCAAAATGGTGGTATTACTTGCAGGATCCAAATGTTGGTCATAAAAGTAGTTATAGGGTACTTGTATAACATATAATAAATGCTTGGTCACTGAATAGAAAAAATAAGTCAGTGATCTTCATGACTGCACAACTTTCATCACCAGAATAACCTTCACAATGAAGTCAAACCAACTAGAAAACCAATTAAACCAATTAGTGATTAACTATTACTTAGTCATAGCTTAGAACGCCGTAGTGGTGGGAACCCACCTCTCTATTCAAGGTCAAAGACTGAACCCCTAGGCCTTGTGGAGATCACTTTACTTTTCATCCACTAGATTGCAATCTGAGACTTCCTAATGTTGAATTCCAGTCAATCGTTTATTGACACTACGTTGCTTCATGATTTCCAACTGGTTTTAAAAAATGATGAAAACTGCTTTAAAATCAATAATCTATACATAAATCAATTAGCTGAACAATAGAAATTTAGTTGTCTTTTCGATCGACTTTGAGAAACGATTCCAGTGCCTTTTGGAGCAGCTAAGATGGGGTAAGAGAGCCGGTGACAATAACTAACGGTCATACTATAATGCAAACTGAAGGTGTGTTAATGCTCAGAGGTGAATTCCAGCTCGATGTTAACTTTTTAGCTGAAATACCTGACAATAGTACTCCCTATTCTGCTGACGGCAGACAAATCTGAATCAAGGATGACTCGCCTGTGCAGTATTGCATGCTTTTCAGAAGTTCACCAGCTGGTGATAAAATACTACTGTGGAATAATTCAGATGTAGTACACAACTAGTCGATAACCAAGTTCAGTAATAAGCAATCTGATTTTCGGGTTTCTAAAACTAAATAAAAATAACATCAGACTGTACATTCTGCTATGCTGAACAAAATTAAAGCCGCCTTTTCAAGTTGAATAGTGATATCATGTAAGCGAACTACTACTACTTCTACTAATCTACTATACTACTAGTACTACCATTAAGTCTATTCTGATTCAATTATTAACGCAGACAAGATGCCAACTGCTGGGTATCTCTTTTCAGAATGGTTAAGCAGCTAAACGTCTGAGTAATTAAGTAGTATAATTATTTCTACCAAATTCTATACAATATGATTTATTATTAATTACTTTTGTCTAATTAATAAATTATTGAATAAATAAATGTTTTGTTCTGCTTTAATAGACTTTATTACCCCTTTAAAAGGGCACATTGCCTATATAGTAATTATGAGTTGTTGATGGGGTAGGGGAGAAAGTGAGAGGGGGAGGGAGGACAAGAAGAGGAAGAAGGGGGAATGCTACAGTTTCTGAATATCTTAATACTTTCCGTTCCAACCCTGTTTGTTGCCCTTTTCATCTACTTCTCTGTTTTATTGCTCAACTTTGTTTAGTGGATGGTTGGTAATAACATGAAATAAAGATGTCGGAAAGAAGATAATTACTTGAGTACTGTTCGGCAAACTAATTCCTGAAAATTGGCCATCTCTAATTTTCAGAAAATATGAGTTGGTTAGGTATCAGCTGATAAAAGAGATCATCGGACCGATGATATGCATTGGCGGTGTACGCTAGGCGTTATCGTTGCGTGAAATTGGGGAGGGGGACCCTAGGAGGTACGACGGAATTTCCAGTCGAAACACTGACGAGTCAGAGTTTAACGTTTGATTGGACTATTTCCCTTTCCTGGTGAAATAACAATTACACACTTTTTCAGTTATCGTCATTGAGAAGTAGCTGATCACAGATTAGGTTAGTGTGTCAGAAGTGCACAGTTCAGGACCAAGTTAGTTTGTATGCACCATCGGCGAGTTGGGCTCAAAACTACGACCGAAACAGGCCGACTGGATTCAAGAAGTATAAACTCATGTACAGATCAAATGCAACACTACGCCACGCATCATCATAGAACAGAGTAGTAGAATGGCAGTCAACTCAACTCTATCTCCACTTCATCGACTTTCAAAAGGCCTTTGACAGTGTCGACCGACAAGTAATTTAGCAGCTCGCTTCAACACTACGGAATACCACAAAACTTTATCAATCTCATTCAACAGCTATATGCTATACGATGCTACATGTCAAGTAATTCACAATAGGAAGCCCAGTGATGCCTTTGAACTGAAGACAGGAGTAGGAGTTAAACAAGGCTGTCCACTATCATCGCCGATCATATTCCTGATTGTGATCGACTGGACTGGACAGAAATGGACTGGATTATGCAGAAAACCGTAAGGAGCGAGAAGAGAAGGGATACGCTTTTTGACCGATGAAAAGACCCCATAAGAATATTTGGATTTCGACGATGATTATTTATGTCTAATGTCACACAAACTTGAGGATCTACATGCGAAAAGTAACAAGTTGTCAGAAGAGGTGGGGCAGCGAAGACGGGACTTCAAGTGAAATGAGTGTAGAGAAGACAGAGGTGATGAAGATACTCAACCAACACCAACACCACCACCAACACCAACAACAACAACAGGCTGTAATCACCATCAATGGGAGAAATCTGAAGGAAGTATCCTCTTTCACCTACCTTCCCACGCAGCATCGTTTCAACTACACGGTGTCAAAGCCAGGATTGAAAAGGCAACACAGGCCTTAATCAATCTAAAATCAGTGTGGAGATCTACTGCACTGCACTCCACAGCACTCCACTGCACTCAGCATGAAGCGTGAACAACATCCAGATTTTCAACACAAATCTCAGTCAAGTAACTCAGTGCTTCTATGTGATGGTTGAGAGATTTGGCGTGTTACGATAGGGATTTCCAACAAACTACACATATTCATCAACAACTGCCTACACTGGCTCCTTACTGAGGCTCCGATGGCCAGAATACTAAGTAAGAATAAGCAACAAGGAACTCTGGCCGGACAGCCAACCAACCAACCAGGAAGCTATTGCTCAACAAGTATGCAGTAGGAGGAAGTGGAGATGGATGGGATTGGGCATGCAGTGATAAGACCGACTGTGACGAGTTGGGCGTGCAAGGCGAGTGTAACATGGAGTAGATCGTGTGAGGAAGAAATGAGGGTTTCTGAGCTATCGTGGAGCCATGTTTTGAAGACTGTAGAGAACAGAGTGAGGTGGAGACGTGTTACTGAATCCGTATGTTCCACTAGGAACCCAAAGGAGAAATAATAACCGATGAGTTCGCCATTAACCAAAAGAAATTGTCTACTGATGTTCAGAGCATGTTTTTTTCTTTAGGAAACGCTACTGATCAAGGTACTGGAGGAAACTAATCATTTCGTTTTAGACTTCTTGGATTACGTATTCAATCATTGATGATTTTATTGAGGAAAACACTTATTTCTATCAGAGCCCGGCGTAAATGAGTCAGTCAGATGGGAGGAAGTGTTGTTGTCGGTCCCTGAGTGCTGATTGAAGGCCATGAGTCAAGTTTCCAATACAATTACTCAAGTAAATGACACGACATTGCAGCCTCTAAAGTGCAATGCGTTTGCTTAGCTCAACAATTTCATGGACCTCTCTTTCGATAGACGTCGGTTAAAACCTAGTTTGAATATGAGTTTTCATTGCGTGATCACTTCATTTATATAAGCCTATTCTGTGGAGTTAGCGGCGGTTTGAATGGTTCACTTATAAGCCCATGCACTCTGAAGTCATGCAGATTAGATTCGAATTCATCAGAAAGTATAAGTTTCACCATTATATCAAGCACATCCTGTTGAAGTGTGTTGACAGGCACAAAATAAATCTGCTTCAAGAATTTTGAACCAATTAAGTCATCTACTTGGTTTTGGCGAGCAGAGTAATCCAGGACGCTCGTTTCCTCATATTTAGGACTCGTCAGCTGAGTGTGTCTGCATCCCAATGAGTGATGCTGTTCCCACCGTGACTTCAATGAATCATTTTCAAAATTCAAACAACCATGTGATTTCTCATTCTGTGAGATTTAAGTAGGCATTAAGTTAATAGTAGACGAACAGCCAGCCATCAGTGAGTCACCTATACAGTTGTCTACCTCATAGTGGTCAGTACTGATAGAAGTCTTCCGTCATTCTTCTCATTATGATGATAATCAAACATTATATTAAAACAGTAGGTAGCCATTTGGGTCATATGATGCATATTCTCCTCTATGTCCAACTACTCAATACATTTTTAGTTATATATCAAGCAAACAAATCAATAACCTAGATTTTATCGAATTTGAATTCTTATGATATTAGTTTCTGACATATTGGCATAATCAAACAAATTAACGAGCAAGTTTATTTATTTCTAAAGAAATAGTGTGAAATAAAATCTAACTTATTACTAAAGAAATATAGTTTTGTTTACTGTACACCAACCACTAAACGCTTATTCTATTCATTCTCAGCATTATTATTGTTATCATGCATATCTTTACTTATGAATTTGAGAAATCGATTACTCAAGGTTGTAATATTGATTATTTTTTCAATTAAAATCATATGGACTGTGTAGTGTACATATGCATACATATCCAAACACTTGTTTAAATGATACTGGTATTCAAAATAGGCGCCATTTGATTCCAAGAATCAAAATTTACTTAAAATATGAATAATTAAATGAAATCACGGGATCATGTTAAATTTAAAAATCAGATTGTAATTAAGATGTGAAAATGAGATTAGTGATGAATAAAACCTTTTCAGCAGGTATCAGTTAGACAGTGAATAATAATCTGCTGTTACAATAAAATTGTACAAGTATTCAGATGGAATCCTGCCCAACACTACTTAAATGTTTGTTAGACAGCTTTATTCATGTCATGAAATTTTGATACTAACAAAGAAAGCCAAAGGATACAATGATAGACAATTCATTTATTCAGACACTTTAAGAAACCTTATTTGGCAATGATATATGTAAGAATTTCTTTTTGATCCCATCGTATTTTTTATTTCTAGTGAAGTTTGATACATGCTCCTTAAAGTGTTAATCACGTCTTTGAGATTAAGAATTCGTCTATAACTAAACTGTTAACGTCATGTATAGTTTACATCTTCACAACAACGACTGCCAGTCTTTCGAAGAGCTCAAGAAGGCAAGACATTAGTGTTTGTCATATTACTTATTGTGACTGTTGGCGAAGTAAGACGCTTCATTTCAATCAGAACAAGCTACTCAATCAATTCCTTGCTACACTGGGTCAAATTGCTCAACCTCTGTTGACAGATGGACTCCTATGTGGATGCCTGGATACTGCCTAAATATCTATTAGATTATAGTCTGTTTGATAGCTAACAGTGAAATCCAGGTTGGACGTTTAATCCTGTTTGAGACCCATCAGTTGGATGTACCCACACACCAGTGACTGATGTTGTTCTTACTGAGACCCGAACTCAGTGGGAATAACGTCACTCACTAGGGTGCAGGTACATCCAGTTGACAAGTTCAACGAAGTAGAACGAAACAAACCCTAGATTCCACTGATTGCCATCAAACAGGCTACAATTTATGCAAATGGTTTTGTTCTCAGGGTCAACAGACGTTTCATAAGTGAATCATACACCATAAAGAATAAATATATCCACCGAAATCATCCCTTTAGATGCATATGTTCTTCACTTGTACAAATGTGTATAAGTGGATTATCTCTAGTGTTCTAAAAACGTCTGATGGAATACTAACATACGAGTATTCTTCTGTAACTATTTTTTTACCTCTTCATCCCACTAATCAATTACTACTGTGATATGTCGTATAGCTGGAGAAATGTTACTCTCTCTCTTTCTAGTCTAAACGAGACTATTTGTGTGTGCGTGAGAGTGTGTATGGGGATCAGTTGTAGTTGTGTAAAGTAACTCAACCTACTAAATAATGAAATAATCGACCAGGTTTCTTCCCTTTGTGTGGTATTAGTCACAAAAAGGTTCGAATAAGAAGAGCATAATCACGTAAATGGTCGCAGACCTTGCAGCCAGTCATGCCTCGGTTATGAGTACTGTACGAAACCCTGAGTTCAGGAAATTTCAACTTGGTTAGGGCCGATTTCTTGGAGGACTCTGTAGAAGTAAGTTTCCTAGACCTTGTGACTCATCGGTAATCCATCCCTTAGAGCTCCAATAACACAAAAGCCATACATGATGTTCACCGCAGAAATTTAACGATGTCAAAGAAATCTAACAATAAACAATAGAGTTTTAGATAACTAAGGATTATTTCAGAGGTTTATGTCTTCACTTTTCTGATAAAAGTTTTCAACTAAGAAATTTGTGTTAGAGTTTTCACGCAAACTGACTGTAGTAGAGATATGTATTTCAGATTGGAAGGAATATTTACTCTTCAGAGTTTTTTTGTAAATTCATATGAATAATTCGCTGTCAAACAGCCTTCAATAAAATACCAGCTATTTTGTTTCGCCCGGTTAAAATTTCGTCAGTAGAACCTGGCATTGCTTCCTAGTGAATCGATTGTACAAAGTCTACTCAATCAAAACTTTTGCACAACTGACTAGTGGAAAATTTATCAATCTGTCATTTTTGTCACCCCTCTATACAAGTGACATTATGGTTCCAGGGAAGTAATCTTCTCTGTGTCCGCTTCTGCTTTGAAAACAGATAAAATGAAACGTTTGTTTCCTTTTGTTTAGTAAAAAGATTAAGAGGGGGGGAGTGTGAAGATTTAGAAAGAGTCATTAAGGCAAATCTATTTTCGGCCTAATCACCATAATTCACTTTTGAGTTTTGTAGGTATTTATTGATTTCAGGTTGGTATTCATCATGGACTGGCATCGACATGAGGAACATTGGAAACTTGGGAGCACTGAACAGCTGTTTCGTTCTAGTATGGGACTCCTTTGCAGTGCGCACCCATTACCCACCCCACCAGGGATAGAACCCAGGACCCTCAGGTTTCGTGGCCAGCACGTTACCACTGAGCTAGCCACTAGGTCGGAATCCAGTGGTTCATATTTTCTACTTCTGTCAGTTCACAATATAGCGCATCCTGCATTCACTGCCATTGTTGAGGAAATATAAACCACTGAATTCTAACCCAGTGGCTCAGTGGTAACGTGGTGGCCACGAAACCTGAAGGTGCTGGGTCCATCCTTGGTGGGCGAGGTCATAAATGACAAGGATACCCATATTAGGACGAGACAGCTGTTCAGTGCTCCTAGGTCTCAAATGTTTCTCCAGAAGATGCCAGTCCTTGATGAGTACCAACCTGTAATCAAGATAATGATAATTTACTTGGTTGTGTCTAGCAGAGGAATCCAAACCGCGCTAAATTTACCTATACCCCAGTGAGTGATGTTGTTCCCACAACCAGGTAAATTATCATAATAAATATCTGGGCAACATGGAGGAATCTGCATAGGAGCCCATATGCCAACAAAGGTCAAACATTTCGATCCAGTACAACAACGTAGAATTACAAGTATATCAGCAGATAGTACCTGTGAATACAACCAGATACAAAAATTACTTTCCAATTTATCTCTGCACAGAATCATTGAATCAATATTCTGGGAGCTGCTGACAAGGATATCGGGAAGCGGATGAAGTTGGGGACACTTTAGAAATGCAAGAAAACATGATAAGTTAGGCGGATGCTAGTGAAAGTCAACGGAGTTGCTCTAGATGAGAAAATGAAAACGGGGTAACACAGATGTGAATAATCGGTTTTGAATTTGAATAGTATGAGGAAGGGAGGTGTTCACGATGAGTTCCATACAGAATTTCTGGAGAGTTGAATGTTGAGGAGGATGAATGATGGAGACTACAATTAACACAACTCAAATATCTGAATTGAGTCATTCTGTTTCAACAGAATGTTGCCACATAACCATCTATGGAACACAAGACAATGATTGAGTCTGTTAATCGTCGATGTACTGGAATGTACTTCAACTGTGAATCATGAAGTCTTCTTCACCTTCTTCTGGTTTTGAGTGTTGGGATCCACGTTAGCAATGGTATGAGTTAATTTCATCGAAACTTCTTCCGATGGATAGATATTAAGTAGGTGGCTGAACATCGCCCCATCTGTGTATGATTTATTCCAAAACTGGTTAATCCGCGTAGGTTGCCACCTTTGAAGAAGAAGCATAGCAAGACGATGTCATTCTTACTGGTACTTCACTCCTATACCATACATAAAGTTTCTGAACAATAAGATGACCTCGTGAAAGGTCTGTAGCTATCCATTAATCGCAGTTTATCAAAAAAGGACTATGAAGTTCAAAGTGAAGTCCACTTTCAATAATTTCATATTACAAGTTGTTATTCATCGTAGACTGATATAAGTTGGAGGAATAAATGAAACCTGGGAGCACTGGACAGCTGTTTCTTCCTAGTATGGGATTCCTCAGCAGTGCGCACCCACGACCCCACCATGGATTGAACCAGCAACCTTCAGATCCCGTGGCCAGTAGGTTACCATTGAGCCACTGGGTCAACGGAATCCAATGGTCCATATTTCTATATTTCATATTAATAGTTATACATTAGAATCTAAGTATTGATCGACTCTCTACTCCACTTAATGTTTAGTAATTTGAAAGATATTCAGAGATTTACGAATTGATTTCCAGAAATAAATTAAATTTAAATTGGCATATCATATTTCTTTCATCTTTATAAGTGTCTTTCTAAACTCACAATATAATATAAAGCAGTTAACAGTATTTTAATTAAGTATTCATTATAGTCAGCGAAATTTTATTGTCTCAATAAAATATTGATTAATTTATATTTCAAATTCATTTGAATATGATATAAATCCTCATTGATACAAGTCAATTAATTAATTAGTTATTTATTTGCTTGTTTGTATGCTATAGTGAAGAAGAAGAAGAAGTGAGTTTTTTTTCAACAGTTTTCTGTAAATGTTTTTTTATCGCTTGTTGACATATTGTCATCAAAGAACAATGAGTACAGTTAACAATTATGTTAAAATGGATGAATAAATCCATTCTAATTCATCATCAATGTCACTCACTATAGATGCCACACTAGTGTTAGTTACAATATATCATTGTTAATAAATGTGTAAAGTTGAGAAATTTTTGTTACTCACTTTGTAGAAAACAGTAACAATAGAAACATAAACACATACACACAACACACATTCAGAGGCATACAAGCAAAAGGTTTTTCAAGTTGTTATTCATCGAAGACTGACATCAGTTGGAGGAACAAAGGAAACTGGGAACGAAACAGCTGTCGTGCTCCCAGGTTTCCTTTGTTCCTCCAACTGATGTCAGTCTTCGATGAATAACAACTTGAAATATTTCCAAATCTCCACAACTCCCTCAAAATTTAATTGAACTAGTGCTCGTTGGTGACTAGCTTCGAGAAGTATTCCCGAAGTTCCAATGACAAGTCGTGACCGGTGGAGTCAAAGCCTGATGGCCGTGAGGACAAATACTCAACGATGACATTGGGTGGCGGTTTGCGCTATATCGTGAGCTAACAGAAGTTGGAAATATGGAGCATTGGATTCTGACCGAGTGGCTCAATGGTAACGCGCTGGCCGCAGAACCTGAAGGTCGCGGGTTCGATCCCTGCTGGTGGGGTCGTGGGTGCGCACTGCTGAGGAGTCCCATACTAGGACAAAACAGCTATCCAGTGCTCCCAGGTTTCCTTTGTTCCTCCAACTGATGTCAGTCTTCGATGAATAACAACTTGAAATATCTCCAAATCTCCACAACCCCCTCAAAATCAAAAGGTTTTTCGTGAATTTTTTTAATAAATGTATGAAATGAAAAAAAGATGAAAGTATATCTTTTAGATAAAATAAGGATTTTAATTTAGAGGTAGTATTCATTATAGATTGACATTAGTTGGAGAACCATGGAAAACCTGGTAGCACTAGACAACTGTTTCGTTCTAGTATACGACTCCTCAGCAGTACACAATCACGACCCAGTTATACTAGAGAGAGAGACTGTGTATCGGCTGAAAAGGTGAGGCTTAATTCAGATGAGCGAAAGACTTTAGATGAATGCACCAAAGGCATTTGATACTGTTCTACTCTCAACCTTGTGATACTTAAAATTCTTTTTGAAATCAAGGAAGCTGATGGTCCAAGTTATACACTAAGAGACTTTCAAGACTTCCTAAAGAATAGTTATCAGCACAGCTGTAGAAAAGAAAATGGATATCAATTAACGGTTCAGCTGTGGAGTATAGTGTCCTTTCAAGTCACACAATATCTGTGTGAGATCAAATCGTCTAAACCTATTTAGATTATATCTTTGTTGTACAGTAGGAGCTGTTGTCATCCAAATGGAAATGCTTTAAGTTTGTTTATGGGAGCAGTTGTTTAAGTCTCTTTTGCCATCATGGCTAGAAGCTGTGATCTCTGACATCAAAGTGACGTGTCTGATTCGGTTGGAGAAGTCTACAGATCAGTATGAATAGTTTTGAGTCAGTCACGTAATTTTCTCTCTCTCTAATCCCTCCTTCTTACCTTTCTTAGAGCCGCATTAAATTGAAATAAGCTTTCCTAAACTGTTTTGTCTGTATGATATTCTTGTTTTTCGCTGAGTGCAACCCACTCTTATGGTATCCTATTTTATCATCTGTATCATAGGTAAATACGTATTTCTACAAGCAAAGATTAACCTTTGATCCTTGTTGAAGACTTGTTCAAGCAATTATTTACGTATGTTAATTGGTTAGAGGCAATCGGTAAGAAGCCCTAGACCTAGATTTCGTGTTTGTTGGCACTCCTCAACAAGGAGTCTCTTTAGCCTCAACGAAACATGTCCCATCAACTAGTGTTGCAGTCAGTGACTTTACCACTGAACCCTTCAGGCGGCTACTAACATCCTCCTAACTGTACCACTAGTTGACGTGGTTTCAAAATTCATCGAGGTTATCAGTTCCCTCAACGTCGCAGGTATGCCTTGCTGACGAGTGCTAACAAGCACGTAATCTAGGTCCAAGGCTTCCTATCAATCGCTCTCCAGTGGTCGGTCGATGTATTTATGTAACTGTACAATCGCAAAATGATTCCAGTGCGCTGACAGACATCTTTTTGTTTGGAAACTGGTTTATTCCATTGGGTGCCTTTTCGGATGTACAGTAAATTACTTGTACCTCAGAATGTAGGTTTTTAGAGAGGATTGTTTTGCAAGCCAGTGTTTCGGTTGACGGATGTTCCGGTGTTGAGCTGGACATCATTCACTGGGTGGAATAACTTTTTATGTTTGTCAGTATTTATCACTTATGGTTTTCCTTTTTTCTTTGGATTTCATTCTAACTTGCACATTTATTAGCTGATGAATTGGCTTTTAGAGATTAAAATTTTGTCGAAGTAGGCGGATAATTTACGATGAGTGCCGGCGTTGTTTCACGTGTTAAGTTATACAAAAGCAGCTAGCCAGATATAGACTAAAGACTATTTCATTGAAGAATGCTTGGTGTTTTTGTAGTCTGAGGTACAATTTCTAGAGTTATTTGTAAAGTGTGTTCAATTTAAGAAGTGGATATTTACCGAAGAGTATACTCCTTGTTATCCAACTTAGTTTTTAGCTTTAAAGTTGAATGTCTCTGAAGGTCACCCCAGCAACCTTTAAGGTAATCAATCAGTTTCTTCGGCTTCGGTTAAAAAGTTATCTTTTCATTAGATAGAGAAACCTGATTGGTTATTTGAGTAGTTGTTAAGGTGGTCTTTAGTGTCATCCTTTGCCAATAAAAGAAATGACCTCTATTTTCAACGACATGTACAGTTATTTGTTCGTTTGTTTCTTTTCTGTTGTCAGGAAAACAGCATTAATGAATCTTATAATGAAAATAGGCATTCTATAGAGTACTGTAAATGTTTTTTAAATAGTCAAGATTTCAGAAGTGACTTTGAAGGTCATCTTAATTACTATAGAGAAGACCAATTATTCTTGTTCATTTTATGGAAAACTATCTTTCGATCCGAAGTACCAAAATTTGCTTGATAATTTCAGCCGTTAGTAGGGTGGCCTTTAAAGTCAACTGATTTTAGTAACTGACCAAGGCATGCTCTAATGATGGTCTGTTATATTCACTTTTTCATTTTCCAGCAAAAGTTTAGCGTAAAAGGATATGTACTCCATATGCCTGATGAGGCTTTCATATCAAGTATACTTCTCAAACTGAAGTACTCAAAATATCACGTGTAAGTCAGCTCATATAAATGACTGACTGATTGTATTCATATATTAAGATTGAGTTGTCCTCCGAGCTTTCGTTTTGGTTGTCAAACGTCCCAACATCATGGCAGTAGTCCTTATCAGTGCATTTATGATCTCACAAGGAGGCATTCGTACGCACAGTTTTTTTGTACATTATAACCTACAACATGTCAGAAAACCGTAGTGGCCGCTTACGTTCATCACAAGGAACATCGAATTTTATTCATCCTGTCTCTTGAATCGGCAGTACTATACCTTTGAATTTCAGCCCAATACTGAAGTGATATTCGTGAGACCTGAACGCTTTAGTTTTTAAGCTACTTAGAGCGGAAAAGTGTTCATAATTGAAGAGTCTTAAGGTAGAATGAAGGAGTTATCCGGTGGCAAACTAACTGATGTAAGCCAGTTGCAAAAAACGAGTTCTCAAAGATAAGAAAAATAACCCATCATTTTAAAAAACAAACAGTAATCTGAAATGACGTAGATGTCAAAGTGTAACTACCATGTACCAGGATAATAGCTAACCTGACACTGGTACACCAAAACGATCTCAAACTTGTTTCCATGTAGTCCATAAGGTTTTGGAACAAAATTTACTAACAACGAAAAAATATATAAACTTTAAGAGATTTTATAATGACAGACAGTTAGTTACATTTCCTTTTCTAGAAATTCATAAACAAACAACCGTAAATGTAATGAGAAAGAAATTGACAGTTAAGAGGTCCAATTCAAACAATGTTACATTATCAAACTTAACAAATGTTTCAGATATATTCATATTCACATTATTATTATCACTAAGGGGAAAAATAAATTGTTTTCATTGTTCACATCTCATCTTTTAAACTTCGATACATCACTCTGTGATCTAATAGACACAGCATACTATGCTTTTTGAAATATAAGATCATCAATTCAAAATCTGAACATTTTGAAATGACAACGAAATAGTAGTTTTTTTCAAAGATAGTGATTTCAGATGAAATGTAACTCAGAATACTGAGTAGATGTATCTGCTTACTCGAAAATCTTCTTCACTGTCAACTGAAAAAAACATTTAAGGAAATAAGATAAAAGCTGTCACATGTTTATTGGATGAAAAACCATAACTTACTTAACTAGAAGAAGAAGTGGTTGTCTAATGATTTACATTTCTAGGTCAACTTAATTCGTAACAATCAAAAATGCAATGAAGAATAATTCAACATTCGAAGCTCTTACTCATCGTTCTAGGTATGTGACTTTCGAAACCAGTTCCATTGTACTGTTGTAAGGTTCATCATCTAATGGCAATGCTTGTAGGAGATTACTGCAATAATTTGACTTATGGCTACGAACATTCGAGTACACGAGAATTTTACTCAGAGCTACAATGCACAGTTGACTGAAAATGGAACAGGACTTTCATGTACTAGAAATTTGATCGTTTAAACTGTAATGACTTCATCGTAAGGGTGAGCAACAGTTACCAGTGAAATCTAGGACGCGCGTTTCATTCTATTCCAGACTCGTCAGTTGCATATACCTGCCTCCAAATGAGCGGTGTTGTTCCCATCAGGACTCAAGCAACAACATTAAACTGTATGGAATTGCTCTAAATTCTATGAAGGGGTCTGATATAAGCGTTAGTTGGAAATTTGAATTTTGATGGACTTCAAAATCAGGAGCCAACTGGTCTTCAGTTAAGAGCAAAGTATTCAGTGACCGAATTGGGATTACGATCTGGTTGGCAGATGAGTTTACTGACTGAATCAATCGAAACCAATCGATTCGGGACGGACTACGACTAATCAAGATACTTTGAAAGATTTCAGCGGAATTCCTTGTTGTTTTTTGAACCTATACTACAACGGAATTAATATGATTATGTGTATAATATATGGAGTTGCTCATAAGTTTGTAGCAAGTATTTTTATGTTCTTATACAAGAACACAATGAAAATGCAGTACCGACTGTCATAAGCTGAATAGTATTCAGAATTACCGCTTGAGGTAGTGCTGATAGTATTCGTGTACCAGCAACTGGTGTTGTGTAACAAGGGAGTCAACTTAATGAGGGTGCACTACTGAAGCATTCCATACTAGGATGAACAAGCTGTCCGGTGGTCTGAGTTCCCCTATGGTCCCCCAACTGTTGTCAGTCTCTAATGACCATTACCTTAGTGGTTTTCTGTCACAGAAGAAGCCAATAGGCATTCTTCACAATATGGTGCTGAAAGACACTGAACTAACTTTCTTCGTAGTGTCAGGTAGACACCATTAAGAATGAGAAGTATACCTGTATCTGAAGGTACTGTACTGAACATCTTACAGCTGCATGTCTTCACTGATATACATCTAGATCACCTCTTCGGTTTGAAGTCATGAATTTTAGCTAAAATACTAAAATATAAAAACCTAAATGAAATAATCCTCAATTTGAACAAATGTGAATCTTTTATCTCACTGAAAACATAATCAAGATTCGATCACAATGAATTTTCAGGGCATTTTTAAAGGCAGTTAATATCTCCAATATAATATGATTGGTGAGATCTAGTGAGCCAACACCTAAGAAGGTTAATCATAAGTATCACTGAAGAGCAGGTCATAATACTGAAGGTGTATCCATCTAGGAATATTGGTTTTCCCTCTCTAATTCAAGTAGATTTGAATCTGGATGAGATGTTTTGACTCAATAGCCGGTATGAGTACGATTAAGTTACAGTAATACGTCATGAATTGGCATAGTACTCGGTCGAAACCCTTGCTGTGAATAAACTGAAGTGAAAATCTGGTCAGTGATCAATATTTTCAATTCTGCTACTGTTCAAATTTTCATTTCACCTTCAATCATCATCCAGTAACAACGCAAGTCTGTCAAACCATGTCTATCTCCGATAGTCAAACTAATAGTTGATAATTTGATAACTGAGTCCATTCAAATAGTCGTATGTTATTGCATTGACAGAATATGTGTATCGTTGTTTTTATATAAATGAAAGTCGGATACTGAAACAAGTGATCGAAAGACTAGTACTGCGAAAACTTAAATTTTGTATAACTGACACTTTTCCATACCAATCATTGACAAATCAGAACCAGCCACAGCAGAGATAGCTGAAAAAGTGTCAAAATGATGCGATGAATGAGCGTGAAGGTATACGTGTATCTATTAGCAGTCGAGGATTTGACCATGAGACTAGGCAGCTGAAAAACTTTTTCTCCTTACATAGATATTTGAGCTACTGTGAACATTTTTCAAATTTCCAAATAAGCAATTAAAAATACTGGAATTTGTTGTCAGTGATGGTTTGATATTTTGCAAAGGCGTGATTATTTCCGAAACCATGGAATAATTTCTCACACATATTAGACCAGAAAGTGGCAGGTCCATTTAGTTTAAGCTCAAACTGAAATCATACATATATTCAAGATTCTACTGTCTACACTAGATCCACAAAACCCTCCATTCCACTGAGACCAATTGAAGGCTGCACCAAAAAAACCAACAAACAACCTCTCCAAATATCTGGCTTCAATAATTAAAACCACTACAAAAACACTAAGAATACACAATGAACGTCTCATTTCATCTGAAGTCTAAAATCGCCTCACTGAAAATTGAGGAAAACGAAATTACAGCAAGCTATGGCATCAATTCCTTAGATTCTTAGATCACCTGAAATCTGTATCTCACAGTATCAAATTCACCTCAGAAAAATAAATGGACAACGGAGGACTGCCTTTCCTTGATTGTCTCGTTAAGTAGTAAGAAAATGGACACTTAGATATAACCATTTTTAGAAAAGAAACACATTCGAACAAATATTTAGATTTCAACTAATCACATACATTCAGTGAGAAAGTTTCTGTTGCCTCCAGTCTCTTAAGAACAGCATACACTCTGATGACAGATGAAAATGGAAGAGTTAAGAAACTGAAATGTCTAAACGAGATACTTGAAATGAATAAATATCCGGTAAAATTCATTAGCGAAATAGGAAATAACATTGAATTGGATCGTTGAAGTACTCTTAAACCACGATCCTCAACAATGATCACGCTATACAGATCACACACATTGGATGAAATTAAGAGAGTGCTCAACAAATGCAATATTGTAGTGTTCTACAGAACATCAAAAACACATTGCACAGAGCATCTTAGTTAATTTGAAGGACGAGATTCCTTTAGATTCCCAGTCGGATTGTGTTTATAAGATAAAATGCTAAGACTGTGATGCAGTATACATAAGACGAATGCCCCGTGAGATGAAAATTAGGAAAAATGAACATGGAAGAGCTTCTACATGACCCACACAAATTCGGTAGAACTGAAAGAACTTGAAGACACTTCTGTCATAGGTGTATATGCTACAATTTCAGGTCACAAGTTCGATTTTGACACTATCGAGATTATTGAGAAAGGTTTTAGAAATTCTAAAGAACGTCTCGTAACAGAATCATAGTGGAATTGAAATTGTCTAAGTAGGTATGGAAGGAGGGAATAAAGTGTAGTTTGACCTGATCTCAACCCACCATCAGATACTGACATAACCATACATACGATAAGAATGGTGGACACGTACTAATCCCAATCTGTAGTTCACACACAACACATACACACACACACACTACATATGGATATCATCATTATTCTTCAATTCTGATAACGTATAATCATTCGTGCAGAAGGAGAACACTTGTCAAGTTATCATAAATGATCTTGGGTAATATTATAAATTCCGGTTTACTATAACTTTGTTAAGGCTATTGTACTAAATAGCGAGACGTCTGTTCAAACAAATTTATTTTGTTTTAAATCCATTGGGAAACATAAATGCCAAACTAACGCATGTTTGTGCGTATTATGCTCTAACAATAGTTCTGGATCATGGTCACGTACCATCATCAATTGACTAAACTCAGGATATCCAAACCATCATATTGAAACCCAGTTTTCGGAAGGTTATATGCTCGTTGTGTAACTTGAAGTTTTTGAACTGGATTCCATTAGGCTCCGATTAACTGCACCCCATGGAGAGCCCAACACTAGGATGAGACATTTTCCCAGTATTCCTTGGCTTTCATTGGGCTCGTAGTTAATATCACTTCGTGAAGAAAGATGTCAATTTCACCCAAACCGTTCAATATATATGAAGTGAAACGGCTGATATATTTTCGTGGGAAAATGGAACACAGGAAAGATGAAAAATTTCATTGAGTGTATTTTATTCAGTCATTATATTGATTTTAAGAGATAGTATGTTCCAAAGCAATTTCACGGTATCGTGCAACAGTCTTTACAATCTTGTTTCTAATCTATAGTGCCTTATCCTTCAAAAGTAATGGCCAACTAATCCCAATCTGATTTCTTCTTACATGCAGTGCAAATGGGCTAGTTATATTTTCGTAGATTATTGTTTTTATGTAGGTGTTATTCACTTCTGTGAGCCCATTCATTGTCAACGTGAAGAAATTGCAACTGTGACGTTTGCTATTGATAAGAACATGCCTAAGTAGCATACAATGAAGAAATCTCAAAGACAGACTATCGATTGTCGAAATTTTTGGCTATAAAATGGGAAGAAGTGGTGAGCGTTATCAGTGCCAAGCGGATGAAGCAGAAGAAAGTGAACGAAGAAAAACAAGTCAGAAGAAGAATATGAGTAGTCTTTACACAAGGGCCAGTCCTCGTAAGATCGTAACATCTTACCGTTACTCAGTGTAATTTGCCTAGTGGGAATGCTTTATAGTCGCTCAATGTTGTTTCTCTAACAACTGGACTCTGCTTTCAGAGAAGGTGAAGGTGGTAAGATCTCAGGTTCCTGAAGAGGGAAATGTAAGGAGCTTTTTAAGGAACGTTTAGACAGTTATGGGGTTAGTGAGTTTTCTGGAGCTGATAACACCGGTGTTGTAAACTCTGTTGAGAGGCTGCGTGTAGTTAGTGCGTAACTGTATAGGAAGCTAGTGAATATGGTCATAAGAAATTGTCATTATGCAGCTGCTTTTGGAGATCGGCAAAAAACAGAACCCCATACAGAGATTCAGCACAGAAGTAGAGACTGTCTGGCACTGACACTTACAAATATTTTCATCAAGAATTACCAATCTTGGATGAAAGTTTAGTTCATATCTGCTGTTATCATTATTCATGGAAAATGTAAGAGGAATGCAGATGCGGACCGATGAGTGTTCAATGGGAAGGTACACTATCTTGGTAAATATGCAAGTTTATGCAAGATGAGTTGGTTATCAGTTTCTGTCACTTCTCTGTTTGTCTTCTATCGTTTGCTTCCCCCATTTCTCATTTCCTCCAAAACAACTATTGGTTGCATGATAACTCTACCTGCTTCTGCAGGAACACCATGCTGCAAACTACTTACGTTTGTTCGTTTAAGCAGCATACACAGCGCATCTAGAAACGGCAGCCATGGCTAGTAAATAGCCAGAGTGGTGAGGGAGCTAATAAATCAGTTAACGGTGTTGGTGAGCAATAAATGTGGAGAAGTGGACACTATAGAAGAATTACTACAACACACGTTAGTCTTTCGGATAACCATCAACAAGAATGACAGGTGCTTTGCCTGTTGGGGAAGAAGCCACTGGAAAAGAAGATGCCTGTTGAAATGACGAGGGAGATATCTTAGAAAATACAAAGTCTCTCCGTACTTCCCGACTGTAAAGGGGATTGTAGTAGAAACATACAGTGTAACGATATATACAAAATAAGAGTAAAGGAGCGCGAATCAGTATATGTTGACTGAAACAGACATATCTGTCTTGTTTATATCAGAGCACAGGATTATGTAAATTAAGGGTTGGGGCCAAATGATGCCATCTGTTGGAGATTTGGGGGTTCCATTTTTTGAAATAAAAATAGATGACTGTAAAATGCGTTACCTATAAATTTTAGCCAAAGGTATGCAGCGAATGATTTGGGGGACAGATTTCTCGAAACATAGGACACAAATTGATATGAGACATGGAAAACTGACCACTAAGTATGGCATGTTTGTGAGACTTGACAGTAGATAAAGCGGAAATTAATATTTTAAGGCATAGTTTTTTAGAAATTCTACTCAACAGTAAACACCTGATGACTAAAATGTATGCCAACAAAACCATGAAGGATTTTATAACAGTGGAGAGTTTGAATCAGTTCAAAATTATCCTCTTTACACAATAAAATTCCCTAAGATATTTGATCTAAACCGTCGAATGTTTAACATAGCACATTATCTTGCGCAAGTTTATTTTGAACTGAATTCTATGAGCAATTAAATGTTAACCTTGTTATTCACTTAGGTCTTTACAGAAGAGAACTTTCTGATTAGTTGATCTCAAGTATTCCCCGGCATAAAATCTGTCGGGGTTGTATTCATGCATTTGATTCTTATCCCTAAGGCAAACGAATGTTTAACTGTGAAACCTGAGGTGAAATTTGACTAAAAGAATATTCTTTTCGAGTGGGTTTTTAGGCCACCCTAACAACTCCCAAAACGACCAATCAAGTTTGGTTATTTCCTCTTGGTGGTAGCTTTTGATGAAATACGGGACAGCAACTGGTCATTTTTGCATCTGATAGGGTGACCTCCAGATTCACCCTTTTATTGGTTAGTTAGCGTCGATTTATAGGCCTTTATATATATCATGCTCTTTCAAAAATGTTGACGAGTGATTCACAATCTTAGAATATACAGATATGCCTTCACTGTATTTTCAATATCCCAGATCTCAAGATATTCATCAAAATTAAAGATAATGGACATTAAAAAGCTGTATGTTATCTACAGTTATACTGGTGAAGAAAAAACATTGATTCCTGAAAAGTCTGAAGGCCACTGCGGGAGCTTCCGAAGTGACCAATCACTAGCCTTCATTTTGAGAATAAACTACCAGTCCAATTAAAATAACGAGATCTGACTGGATGATTTGTGTAATTTCTTTAGTGACCTTTATAGTCATAGTTTTAATACATACTCTAACACGCTGTGATGATTTTTATCTCTATTCCCGGATTGCCGTCAACGAAGTGAAACAATCACTGATTGAAGATATCTACTCTGACATTTCATTCCATATTTATGTTCTTTTTTCAAGAATTAAACTCAAATCATTTTGATTTAATCCTCCGTTAAAACTTAGAATGATAAATGGATGGATATAAAGACTCATTCTTTGTCTTATCGAAAATGAACTAGACAAGTGATCCAATCAGTGTATACATACACACAAAAAAGAAAGAAATACTTTCGTAGTACATACATTTGAAGTCTGTAGTACTTGGATTTACAGAGCTAAAACGTTATACATGCATGCAAAGATAGGACTAACTACGTTTCATCAACTTGGTAACAAAAGCTTAGTAAGCAGTATGAGGAAGAGTGATATGCAGATAAACTTGTCTGTAAATCCTCTTTTCATCATTCATTTCGATAAGTTTTACAATATACATAAACTGTTTCCTCATCTTTTTCTCTTTGATGGTGTGTTAACTGATCAGAAAGAAGTTGGAATTGTTATTTTGACAAAAAAATCAGTCTTGTTCATCTTATTCAGTACTTACTATCATTTGCACCTCTTTGTCACATGCATACACACACACACTCTTCTCCCTCTCTTCCTTCAGTTATGCATAACAACCAGATATCATTTGCATAATTGAATAATAACAACCATACTTTCCACACATTTTCTCACTAACTATTCACTACTTTTTCCTCTCTTCTTATCTTCTCTTTTGTCCTAAAGATACTACCGGCATTTTAGTTACTGACGTGTACGATAACAACCAGAGAAGCGGGATATTAACGGGACGAACATCAAGTAAGAATATGCATAAAACACTGTGAGAGTAAGAAGTTCTGTTGGTCTATTCATTAAATAGATATCCAATTTGATAAGGTACACTTCCTGATGAAATTGTTACCTGAAAAAACTAGTTGGATAAAGCAAGAAGAACAGTAGTAGTTGAGATAGCATGCACGTGTCTCATGAATTCTCCTCATTTGCTATGCAACTGATAGAATATAACGATGTATGTCTCCTCAGAAGGTGAACTGTTTTATACAAGGTTAGGAGGAACATTCTGTAGAAGGTAATGGAGGGTTGACAAAGATTACTGGTTAACTATATAACACGTGAAATATACCCATTAGGATATGAAAGAAGAACAAGTATATCAGCGAAGATTCCCTCTTCGGCGATTTCATTTTCAAAGCAGTACAAACGCAAATTTACACATCTTTTCCAGTGTAAGGATATGATAGTTGAAACAGTTTTCCGAGCATAGCACCATAAATAGTGTCAATCTCATGAGCTGTCACTGAAATAAAAAAACCAAAACACTGATGAGTAGTAAACATTGGTCAAAATAAGTTTGGATAAGAAGTGTCGTAGTGACATGACATAATTGGAAACTGAATTGTGATCAGGCAGGGCTCAGCAACAAGAATGAATAGCAAATCACTTGGGAAGTGAATAGTGTCAAAACAGAAAAATGAAAAGAAAAAGGTGGGAGGGGGGCAGAGGAGATTGAAAGGTAAGACCATGAAAGGAGAAAGGGTTGAACAATCTTCTTTTGCCTACACAGGTTTCTCCATATGGATGGCAAGAGATTCGGCGATTCAGAGAATAGGAAGACATACAGCCTTTGAAGGTTGCTTTCTACTTTATAGATGACCTGGAACGAGAAGGTTCTTGACAGAGTGTGATTCGTGTTTACGATGTGGTCACTTATAGCACATCTATTTGCTCCATTGTTACCTCTTTGAAACCATGCGGGATAGTATTCTTGAACCCTTTTGGATAACAGTCGCATCGAACGACCTATATACCTGGCTCAACAACAGCAGATTATTTAGGAAACCTGAATAGTGATGTCATGTAAGTGAACTAATACTGTGAGAAAATGACAAGGGATGAGATGCAAGAGAGAGTGTTCATTATGCATCTGGATTCTACAGTACTGATGAAATATTGAACACTTTCCATTAAAATATTCATTTGTAGTGTGTTTCATTTCCCCTCTTTCTTCTTCTTCTATCTTAAGTTAATAATAACAATAATAATCGCTTTATTCCAAACAATATGTATGACAGTATGGAATTCTTAGCATGTAATTTTTCAAAAAATTCACTCCCAGATCAATACTTCAGACGAAAACGGTTATTGCATCGGAATGATGCTAATAATAGCAGTTTTCAAGGCAATAATATGAAATAGCCAGGTAATTGTGGGTGGCAATCCGGCCCATAATGAAGAATCAACAGAAATGCAAGCGTAATTTTGGTGGTGGTGGCGGTTCATTCATACGGCCGAAAAATCTGCAACTCAAGCTAAGCATCTGACGGATAGAAATATTATGTACTATTTTGTACCGAAAAATCCATTTCCACATAACGTAACACTTTTTCTCTGCTCTGTCATTGACCTGATACGAGGAGAGTTGGAAGCAGTTTAGAAATGTGCAAGAGTACATGATACTTTCAAAGGACATATTTAAATGATTAGAACAAATTGAAAAGAAAGAATTTGATGAAAAAATTTTCGATGGATAAATTTGGTAGCCCAAGGTTCAAGAAGGCAAGTTGCTCTATGCAGAATATTTACCCATCACTAGTAATTCCCTATGATTTCTGCCGACCTTTCAACACATACTACTGATGTCCATTCTTATCAGTAGCATCCACTACTACTACTACTAATAATAACAAGTTCGTATTTTTCTACTAAACTTACTGTTTTTGCGGTGTTCAAGTTTATAAATCAGAAGAACTGTATGAATCTTATTAGTTCAGCTGAATTGCTTAAAGATTAAACGGAAGTCTTACAGTGTCCATCTCCTCTAACACTGATGTCATAAGATGTTCAGCAGAATATATATATTCTGTTTTGTCGAATCACAATAAAATTGCAAACGATGTGAATTTCGACCTTCAGACATACTAGGAGTGGTCTGTCATGTGTTTTTTGTTCTATAAAACACTGTGACCTTCGATTATGTAGTCAACGCACATACAAACATAAATTCATAATTCACCACAATTTGTGACTTAAATAATGCTCATTTAGGAATAAGTCGTCAGTTTCGTTTTAAAACCATATACATATTAAGAGCTCAGGTAGTCTATCACCATCTACATTCCTTACCTTACGAATCTCTGATCTGCTTCAACGGTCCAGAAAAAAAACAGTTATAAGCTTCATAAATGCTGCCAAATTTCGGTCAAGCTTTCTTCCAGACGAACCCCATTATGTCCAACTTGACGCATTCAGGTAAGCCGTGGTTGTACATGCGTAGCACACAATACACATTACGTCGATAAAAGAGGATGACTCATAGACTCATCAAGTGACTTTGTTCATACTTTACACCTAGGAGGTTGAATCTTGTACAAAAGATGTGACGAAGACAACGGTAAGCGAAAACTTATACCTTTAATCGATTTTTCAGTTTAATACAATCCGGTTGAAACCAATTAACAACAGAAAATAACAAGTTCTACCCAAGATAGTAAACTTATTGTCAATAAACTCGTTTGCTTATTTCGATTCGTAACAATGTCCGTGCTCAGGTTACCACAGGGCCATCAAACTTTATAGTCTCATTCATAATGCATTTTGACTGTGGTTGTGATTAGCTGCATGATAGTAATCAATAGCATAAGGTAAACCATTGGGTGGGTAGGTGGGTTAACTGATTGGGTGGAGTGTCAAACATGGATGAGGTTGAGTTTGTGCGTATGTTTAAATTCCTATCAGAAGCACAGAGATCATACTATTACTATAGGTGTTGTTATTACTGCTGAATAAACCTGCCTTCATTCGCCTCTAGGTAGATGAATATAAATATCAATATTTATGTAAATAAATAACTCGATAGATAGAAGGTATGATTATTATTTGTATCAATATAGTAAACAATATGTTATGGTTAATTATTGAAGAAGTAATTATTAAAAGTATATTTTCACAGAAAATACCATGAATCCATTCAGTCAAATCTTTTCTCATTCCCTCTGCTTTTTATCACTCTACCCTCATCTATTCCTGTTCAATAATTTATCGAAAGATTAACGAATATTCACAAAAGAAAGAGCAGTGGGTGGATTCAAACTAGCGGGAGCTTATGGTTTCTTTCAAAACCAGTCAGCATTTTCTACCATCAACAGCCTACCAAACAAGTTTACCTGAGATAGTAAAGGCGATAAACGATTGCTAATCCTATTCATTGTGTTAAGTGGTTTTTAGAAAATCCATTGATTTGATTTGTTTTATTCATCGGCCTGATCATTAGTTTAACACATTATAAACCGATAGGAAACAATGGTATTCAATGTACATGAGTATTAGGTAGGTGAGATTTATAATGAGAAACAGCCAACCATGTTAACAGTATAAGCTACTAGTCATGACGTTGAATATGGATAAGATCGGACTGTCTGTTTATCCGTAATTTGAAGCAGGGCGACGATTTGAATTCTAACTTCTAACACTGAAACATGACGAAACATATTTCAATCTCACATAAAAAACCTAATCAGAAGGTCATGATTGACAACTACGATGGTCACCGATTTCTGTATGTAATTCAGCCTGTCCGTTCCTAGTGGAACCACTACGTTGATAATGTAAAATTTAGACAAGTCTTCCATGAATGACATAGATCTACTAACGATGTTTCGAGCTTTCCTTGACTGGAACTGCTAGGATGCTTGTTAGGCGTGCCTAGGCACCATATACTCCTAATCCCGCAGCGTGATGTTGGCTGTAGTGAGATAGGAATGAAAAACTGTCTAGTGCGGTCATAATAAAACGTGAAGTTACTTCGTGGTTCCTATGACTGTTCGTTTCAGCTGTAACAGGAGATATAAGCTTACCGGTTGAGGTTCGCATGACATCGAAAATCAGTGACTAGAGACCTTCAGTGATTGTGTTAGGCACTGGTCTTACTAGGGTACAAACGTTCACACATGATCTTAATTCTAATTGTCATATCACACGCACATTCTTTCTTTAACTTTCTCTCTGATTTTCTATGACTTCTGATTATGCTTCCATTCCCAATTTCTCTGCCTGTCATCTAAGTGTTATCTACCTTTATGTGCTAGTGGCAACTTAAACCACCACTTAGTAATGTTATGTTCCATGTTGACACTGGCTTCGCTTTTACTTGGCGTTGAAGGCTTAAAACTCATAATGTTAGGGCTTTTTAAACATTAAAACCGAGTAAGACATGGTTGCATCTCTGAGGAAATATGACACCTGCTCAAAGGCTACAAATTGCCTTTACTGTCAAGTATCGAAAAGCATGAAACCTGAGCTAAGTTGGAGACACTCTTGATTGACTTCCAGCGTCTACACTAAGAGCTCAGTCTATACGGTATGCAAACATTTAGAGTTTATAACTTCCCATTGCGGAGTTTATTGTCTGAAGTGAATTGGTCCTCTCAGGGGAATGGCTGGATGCTATCATTACGAGCTTCACTGTGATATAAGTTGCTTTATAATGACCAAAATTGGAATAGAGAACGCAAACGACGTCTCATTGGTTATTATCAGTCTGGATACGAATGCTTTTTAGTATTGGTGCTGCATAGATTGCGTTCCAATGCTGGTCACCAATATTCTTAGTGCTAGAGACATGTCAACTAGATTATTGAATCACAAAAGTATCTCTTTGTGAAACGGATACAAAGATGTCACATCCTGATGGGAACCAATCAATTCGACTCCCTTCAGGTGAATAACTTGATATTTCAGACTTTGTTTTTAAAGTTACACATGAAGTAGAAGAGTCTGTTCTCTTGATTCAGCTATCTAATAGGTGACTCGCATACTTTTAAAGACAAGTATTTTGTTTGTTTCTGTAGGGCAACATCTATGACGTAACACTGAATATTTACAATCACAAGATTCCAGTGACCAGTAGCTTGATACGGTCCACTCATTAATCTCATCAAAATATGAATGTCTGTCTGTTAGTGGTTGTAATCCTCTTGGAAAATTTCTGTTTTAGAGATTCGCTTACATTTATTAACGCTTCAGCTCGATTATAGCAAAACTCATCTGCAAAGTTTAATCGCAATGGCATCTTTGATTGGTGCATAACTAAGGCCACTAGGGAAGAAGAGTTTCGTGTTGACGATATGAAATACAGACTATAAAATGTCTCTGAAATGCTATCGAGTAAGAAGTAGTTTTATTCTGTGACACACTAATAAATAACCTAAAGCGGCAGAACACCAAGACGTTGTAACAGATAGCCACCAATCATCGTATTTCCCCTGGTAATGATTAAATATATTCACCAACCGAGAGTAGATCTAGAAGTGAGTTTGATAAAACATATTGTGAATTGGAAGTGTTTTTCAACTTTGGTCTCTTGAGCATTGGTCCTTATCTCTGAATTGGTCTAATATATCATCTGTGCACGTTAGTCACGTTCTACTAAACTGCATTAATCGTAGTCCAGGATTACATAATCAGAGGTGGTTGGAATGTTTCACTAGCTGCACGTGAAAACGCATTTAACAGCATATAAGCAGAAACTTATGCAAAGAAGCCACGTGTAAAATCCCCCTATCTTTCTCCCTTCCATAGAGTAATATATAAAATTGATGTTTACACACGACTGACTACAGTCGGAGGTGGTTTATCTCTGTCTTGAAACAAAAATGTGATGACCGGCGTTATCTGATAGTGAACCCTTTTCACTCCTGAGACTTCTGTATATCTCCTGCACGCTACCATTAGAACAGAATATTTTCACATGCATCGAGTTATCTGGTTTACAGTTAGGGTTAGGGTTAGGGAATGCCAAAAAATTGAAGAATAACGGTCACCCAGAAAGAACTAGAAAAGAAATATATATCAGTAGTGTACAACACAACTTTGGAAAGCACGAGAAGTGATAATGATCAGCCAGTGAAGATTCCGGAGAGGAGAAGAGAGATTCCCGAGTACAAATAAGTATGACATGAACACTGCACACTGTGATCTCGAATAGGAGAGTATTCACCTATGTGACATTATGGTAAGGGTTAAAGATTTTTATCACTACCGCTAGTAAGTTTACAATAAATCATCTGTGCTGCTCCACCTAAATTTCTTCACTGTTAGTATTTATACGAAGATAATATTGATCAGTACGCTCACTACAGAAACAGCTAATCAAGTTAAAATTATGCATTTTTTGAATGTCAGTTTGTGTCGGACTAAAACTGACTTTAAAGGCTATCCTAGCGGTCAATCTAATAGCCAATCAAGTTTCAGTATTTTTATTGGGAGGTTAGTTTTTCTTCACTATGAAGTGAGCTGTCAATATCTCTCCCAGACTGACTCACTAGCTTGCCCTGACGAACCGGTTTATGATTGGTTGTTTCCTATTATAGTTGTATCATTGACTGACTGCGTAGATTTTTTTGTTGGTTGTTCCTCTGCTTCACCTCTGACTGACCTTTCTGTCGTTTATCATTTTTGTCATTGGTTGATAGATTGGGTCCATGTCTATACATCTATTGATTACTAACTGACCTGAATGCCAAGCTTCTAGTGATTCTTCGGTATTCTTTGTATCTTCTATTTCCATCCAAAATTTCTACATTGTCAAACATGAATTCATGTCCATAATTATCCACGTGTATTGAAATGAGTGATGAAATGTCGTGACGTTTGGTAGCTAATTGGTGTTCTTGTAGACGAAGGCGAAGAGGACGACCACTTTGTCCAATGTAGTGTTGACTACAGCTATTGCAGTCGGTTTTGTTAATGATATTCGGTTTGTCTTTGGTTTTTGCATCCTTTGGTCTACATAATAGTGTTTGGAGGGAATTTGTTGGTTTATGAGCCACACTAATTCCAAGTGATCTCAGTAATCTTGTCGTGAGCTCTGATAAATTCGTTATGCACAGTAGGGTGAATTCTGTCGACGGCTTTGTAGTTGATGATGTACAGGATAGGCATCTCCTGATAAAGTTTCGTGGGTAGCCGTTCTTCTTTAGGGTGGACATCAAGTAATTTTCTTCGTTTCTCCGCGAAGCTGTTGTACTGCAGTGTTCTTGCTGTTTAAATAAAGCGATTCTGTGCGTTGCTGGGTTGTTGCTGTTGTAGTTAAGGATTTGGTCAGTGTGTGTTGGCTTCCTGCACACTTGGGTTTCTAGCTTTCCGGCATTTGTCCTACTGACTAAAACATCCAGGAATGGTAGTTGGTTGTTTGACTCTTTCTCTATTGTGAATTTGATGTCATTGAAAACGTTGTTGATCAAACTGGGTGTTTTCTATATCATCTTTTTAATGATGACAAAAGTGTCGTCCACTTATCGAATCATAGGCAGAATAATGACTTCCAGTCCCTGCATCACTGCTTCTGTAATTAGTCTGGATTTTGGCGATCCCGTTGGAGTTCCTTTCATGTATTTGTATATCTTGCCGTGAATTGGAAGTATGTTGTGATACAAAGGTCGATGAGTTCCACCAAATTTGAACATTTGAGTTTTGTGCATTCTGGAAGGCTTGTGTCTTCATTGAGCAGTAGGGACATCGTTTCGTTGGTCATTGGGTTCGATGTAAGTGTACAGTGCCATGACATCGAAAGATACCACTAATTAGTCGTTTTCTGTATTAATGCTTTTGATCTTTTATAAGAATTCCGTTGGTGATTTGATCGAATGTCCACATGATTGAACGATGTGTTTCAATTTTCTCGAAAGTCCTCTTGATATGTTGTATGTTGGAGTTCCCGGAGGTGAGACTATTGGTCGTAGAGAAATATCTGGTTTATGTAGTTTTGCTCTACATAGAACCGAAGAAGGATCGGTCCATTTGATTTCATACGCCATTAGTCTTGCTTTGTTATTTCTTCTGCTTTGAAGAGTTTGTTCAAGGTTTTATTGATCTTGTTATTGAACATTTGGATAGGGTTGGTTTCAAGTGGTTGATATACATTTCCATCTTTGAGTAATTCCTCCGACTTCTTGATATAGTCTTCTTTGTCTATGACCACCGTCATGCGTCCTTTGTCTGCTGGAAGTATAACGATATCTTTCCTATTTTTCAGCCTTTTAAATGCTTTCTGTTCTTGAGTGTTCGTTTGGGAGTGATGTCTCTTCTGCCTGGTCAGTGGTACGATTGTCTACCGTACTTCTTGTTGAGTGGCCTCATTTAATCCTGGTTTTTTAAGTGATGATTCTAATGCAGCAAAAAATTCTGGTTTCGAGGCATTTCTTGTGTTGTAATTCAGTCTTTTCTGAAGAAGTTCTTCCATTTTTATTAGTGGTTGTTTTGATAAGTTCGTGACACAGTCGCTTGTTTCCTCTACTGTAGGTGCTTTTGAGATTTTGAGCAGCTTTATTTTCTTAGTTGTTCTCTGTATCGTTTGCTTGATTTTGTTAATTCTGTTGTTAACGTTGCCATGTGTTGTGTCGTGACTATGATTTCTAGTTTTCTCTTTTGACTGTTAATCAACAATTGGTATTTCCGGATCCGATGATGTACATCTGCTACCATCAGTTGTACCATTTGTCTTCCACTTTGTTCAGCTATTGTTCATCCCACTGGACTGTCAATCGGTGGTCTATATCTGAGGAATTTTATTGGTTAGTTGACCTTTCGAGTTAAGCATGAACTAACAATGAAGATTTTAAGGTTCTATTCATTATGGGATGAAATCGGCAGTAGAACCATTGAAACCTGGGAGCACTGGTCAATTGACTCTTCCTTGTATGAGACTCCTTACAGTGCGCATCCACAACCCTATCAGGGATAGAACCGAGGACAAGCAGACCTAGTGGCGAGCACATTACCACTCAACCACTGAGGCTAGAATCCAATGGTTTAAGTTTCCTCCTTCAGTCAATCCGAGATAAAGCTCTACTGACATACAGTGTCATCGGTGGGCATCAGTCTCCCTAGAATTTTAATGAATGACTGTAAAGGTCATCCTAAGAATTGTTAAAATACCCAATTAGCTTTTAGTGTTTTATCAAACAAGTGCCTTTCTAGACTAAATGTAGGAGCCTTATTAAGTATTTCCAGTTACTTGGTTGTATTGTGTTCTCTGAGCTGGGTTGTTTAATCATGAAGCTCTCATCGTCCCTCTAGACGACATCATCAGCACTTTTTTATTTCCAATTACTTTAAAGGTCATCCTGTCAACTACTGAAATAAACAGTCAGGTTTTGAAATTTCGCCAGCAAAGGCAGTTTTTCATAAAATAAAGAACAGACATTGGATATGTGGATAGTTGCTAGGATGACTTTTAAAGCCACTCAATATTCTGGTAGTTGAATGGATGACCATTAGAGTGACTAATTTTAATTAGACATTTACATATGTCTGTTTGATTCAGGCATAAATAAGAATGATTTAAATAATCCCTACAATCCCAGTCAGCCCAGGGAGGGAGTCCGGTTCGTGTCGAATATCTGAAGTGACTAGAAAGGCCGTTATTGCATCTGCTTCTCTAACCAATCAGGTTTGTGTATTTCGACTGGGACGATAGCTTTTTCATAAAACACAGAATTTCAATTAGTTATTCAAAGGGCGTAGTGTTTGCAGTCACCTGATTGGTCATTTTAGTTGTTGTTATTAGGGTAGCCTTTGGAGTCACTCTTGTAATCAGCTAGTGTCTGAGGTGACACTGAAGGTCACTCTAGCAACCAGTGAAATAACCAACTAGGGTTCTACATTTGTCTGTACAGGTATACTTTTCATAAAAAGAATGAATTATTTATACGAGTAGTTGTTGTCAGAATGATCTTTGGAGCCACACAGAAAATCAGGAAACGCTTCCATCGAAAAATATCTAAACCATTTTGTAGACTGTATTAAGCTGACTGGTTTTGCACCACTACACTCTGCTTTCTACTGTTTCTGTTTGAGAGTGCACCTGTCGACAACTTACTCAACATCTGACAAGTGACCGAAGTTTGAAAGAAGTTTGTTTCACTATGATGGGAAACAAACTACTGACCTCCAGATTTCATGTTGATGGTCAAGAGGCTGCATGATACCGTTTAAGAAATAATTAATTTTTTACATACCAACACACACACACCCAGATACGCATTCACAATAAGTCAAAGTCATTTGAATGTAAGCTATTCGTGGCACTAGCTTTTTATGATCAAAAGGATTCCTACGCCTGAAGTGACAATGCCATCTGCAGCGGCTTGTTGTTAACTGTCAATGTTACTAATTATCAAGATGAAAGGCTGTACGCTGTTTAATTGTGCGTAACATTGTTTCTTAATATCCAAATGATCAATGGCAGCTCTTTGGAATCTGGTCAAAGGCGTAGTGTTTTCTCGGTGGTTGTTAGTTTTTCCACTTTCTTCTATTCACTTTTTCTAGGAAATGATAACTCGGATCATTTTGCACTGAAATTTTCACAGCTTTTCTTTTCCATTTTGTGCACATTTCATTTTATCAACAGAAAAAACTTTCTTTGGTTTTATGGATAAAAGATTTAGCGAGTACACTGTAGAACTGAAATGTATAAAATAATGTATCTACGTGGTTTGACGGGGGAGAGGAGAACGTGTCATTTTATATTCACTGGCATTCAGAGTAAACGTGACAACTTGCGTAGTTACCTCTGAAAGTGTCTGCCTTTTATCTGCCTCTTCAGAGAGGATATATGTGATCCTTATATACGAACGATAACAACCAAATTTATTGATAAGGTCTGCTTAAAGATTTTCCACCGAATATATTTCATCAAATTTTTCTCTTCCAGTTTGTTTTATTCTTTTTGACATGTTATTACCATTGGTTGAAATACTTGTAATTCTCTGTTGTTTTACTGGATTGAAATGTTCGACCTGTGTTGGCATATGCAACAACATCACTCACTGTTGTACAGGTACATCCACTTGAAGAGTCCTATATGGGACGAAACCCACGAACTGATTTCCTCTGCCAGTCACAACCAGTAAATTACTTTTAAATGTGTCTTCTAAGCGTGTCGTGTACTGTTGTGCTGTTTTAAAATGTATTTAAAGAAAAACGTTACGCTGATGGAAATGGACTTAAAAGCGCTCAAAATACAACACATTACTTAATATTCTTAGGATATCTACATGAAATTGCAAATTTTTTGTACCAGCTGACTGAACTTACGCTATGAAAATTACACTCGATTTTGTATGTTCATTCTTGAGTCAGATTAGACCAGCTGACTTGCACAATGATGTCTTTACTCTTATTATTATTATTATTATCAACACTGTTCAGACGGAATAATTATTTCTTTTAAAATATTGTACAGAGAACAAATTAGTTGAAATATTCATTCCATGCTGGAAATTCCATATTGTATCATACATGTTATTGGAATGAAGCGACTATTATTATTATTGTTATTATTACTATAATTGGATATGTATCAGGTTATCATTAAAATATTCTCATTCATCTTCAAGAAAACATCGTCCTCAAAGTTGGTTGTATCAACTCAAAGGTTTAACTCATTCACCACTGTGAAGACTCATTTGATAATAACATTTATGGAACTCGAAGATCATGAGTTCTATCCCTTGAGGGGTCGCGAGTACATGTTTCTCAGGAGTCCTACAATGGGACAAAACAGCTGTTTAGTACTTCCAGGTTCCAATGGCTCTCCAATTAATGTCAGTCCATGATGAATACTGCTCTATAATCTATGATTGTTTTCAATTTTCGTTAACCTCTTCAAAATATTTGTTAAATATCCTACATTTAAGAATTATCTGTCAGTATTTTAATCTGAAATTATGGATATTCTTGTACTTGAAGGGGTCTGCAAAGTTAACTTTCCAGAGATAAAGCTTTATGCATAAGTCTAAGTGTCATTTTCAACTGACGTTCACAAGCTGTTGACTTAATTTACCCTTTATTCAATGGTGAAATATTTCATAGTTGAATCCCTTGTGAGTTATTCTGGAAGAAGTTGACGCAATAGGCTATAAATGGTCCTTTTCCCTCCCTCTCCTCTACTTTCCACTCAGACCCTAACTACACAGTTATTATCTATTAATTTCTATTAAATTTGAGGGGTGGATTTGGAATTATTTCAAGTTGTTATTCATCGAGACTGACATCAGTTGGGAACAAAGGAAACCTGGAGCACTGGACACCATTTCGTCCTAGTATGGACTTCAGCAGTGCCACCCACGACCCCACCAGCAGGGATCGAACCCGCGACCTTCAGGTCCCGCGACCAGCGCGTTACTATTGAGCCACTCGGTCAGAATCCAATCCTCCATTTCCAACTTCTGTTAGCTCACGATATAGCGCAGACCGCCACCCAATGTCATCGTTGAGTATTTCCTCACGCCATCAGGCTTTGACTCCACGTCACGACTTCATTGGAACTTCGGGATACTTCTCGAAGCTAGTCACCAACGAGCACTAGTTCAATTAAATTTTGAGGGGGTTGTGGAGATTTGGAATTATTTCAAGTTGTATTCATCGAAGACTGACATCAGTTGGAGAACAGAGCTAACAGAAGTTGGAATATTAATTTCTAATCGATCTAAACAACCCACTGAATCGTTTACGATCATGAAGATTAGTTTATAAAAATTAAAAAAAAATTGATATTCAATTTTTTTAATTTCCTTATCGGAGTCATTGAATGAAAAATTGCGAAATTGAAAATGAATAACTATATTTATTTCTGGGTGTATGATTGCTGACTTAAAATAGAAACAACATTTTCATGATTAGTATTCAATTCTAAAGTATCCATGTGTCCATAATTCAGTGGATAGTTTTAATAATCGAAATCTTGGTTACGCAGTTCAATACCACGTTAAAACATTAAAACATATAAAAATGTAGCAGCTTAGTTCATTACAAAAAGCGTTTCTAATACAAGCTAACATAAACTAAAGAATCCCTAAAAATCAAAGTGCCTTAGGAAACCGTTTCGTTCCAGTTTCGGACTCTTCAGCGGCACATAGGAGTTCCAAACTGGGGTGGACCACATGCTTACTGCCCCCCAACTTTTAGTTATCTTTTAGCTGGTGTCGACCGCTAGTGAAAAATTCCCTTTGAAACTCAGTTTATATTACAATTATTAAAAACCATGAAGAGGCCAAAAAGAGTTTGATTGAAGTTTTTGATAGCGTTTGAATTCAACTTATATGAGGTGATGGATGGCTGTCCCACTGGTTTCGTAGTGAGAAATGTGTTTTCCAGATGAGTTCTAGTTACACAGTGATCAATTTGACTGTTATTTATTTGCAGGTTGTATGGTTCATATTGGTATTTCCCACAGCTGAACAGTTTTTTGACCACCCAACTGTGGTGCCAACAGAGTTTTTGCTGGTCAGAGTTTGTGGCTTCGGAATATATCCTCAGTTAATAACACTAATGTGAAAGAAATCGCAGTGTATGATGTAGTTGTTTTTCAATGGAAACCCACTTGCGGTCTACTTGATGGCTAGTAGCAGAATCCAAATCGCGCGTTCCGACCTGTTTCAGAGCCGTCACGTGGACCTACTTTTGCCCCAGTGATTGATGCTGTTCCCACTGAGAATCGCACTTAGTATCTATCACTTCAAACACTAGATGGTTTCCATTAGGCCGCTGCAGCACAAGAGCCACCTCTCCTATAAGGATGTCTTGATATTGCCATTTAGCCTGATATTATCGCAGCTGGGAGACTTCCCAGCAGGCGCAGATATCCAAGCAGACCGTGCAATCAGTAAACAAGTAATCTGCAGATATACCATTCAATTTATGGTTCGTCCAATTCAGCTAGTTAGATCCCATTAGTCTGAAGCGTTTGGTTACATGAAATAAATTTTTCCGAATACACAGATGATGAACTTGAACTCAAATGTGTGTGAGGTGATGAACGAGAATGGAGAATTGTTTGCAGAATTCTGTGCATTCAACGATTTGGTGATTCGAGGTGAGGCAGTGTGTTCAAGCACAAGGATATCCACAAAGCGAGCAACATGGATTTCACCAGACACCACGACCACTACACTAAAATTCAGATCGACTTCATCTCAATCTGAAGAAAGTGGAGACGCAGTCAGCCTACTTGACACAAGGTCAAGGAGAGGAGCAGATGTAGGTTCACACTCACCACTCACTATCTAGTGCAAGGAACCTACCTTCCAAATCAAGTTAAAAGCCATCAAGGAAGCTGTTGATAGACCACAGTTCAAGTACAACACTCTGAACAGAAACTGAAGGACGAAACTACAAGGAAATCTTCACAGCAGCCAGCCATCAAGACAAAATGAGAGATATCGAGGAACATGCCTGAATAAACCTGTGTGCATGAGCACTGGAAGTCTTTGAAAGCTATGTGGAAGGAAACCTGCACAAGTGTACTAGGAAGGAAGAAGAAAGAAGATGAGGAATGGAGTGGATCTCGATGGACACATGGAAGTTGATAGAGCAGGGAGAGGAGGATGGTGATGGTGAAGCAGAAGATGAACCAGTGCAGTGCAAGGATGCTCAACGAGATGAGGAACTGAGTACAATGTATAAACACTACACTGGAGAAAGAAGTGAAGAAGAGTGCACGGAAAGACAAAAGACACTTCTACGACACACTGGCAAGTGAAGTAGAACAGGCTGCAGGCTGCAGGTAGGAGAGACAGAGACCTGACAACATTGTATCAAATAACCAGGTTACTGTGTGGGAGGGAAGAGATCAACGCAGACGAAACCAATGAAAGATGATGTCAGAAATCTAATTACGAAAGAAGAGAAAGAAAGGAAACAATGAACTGACCACTTCAAGAAGCTCTTGAATCAACCACCACCACGGTGGAGTTGGGCGTGCGAGGCGAGGGTGACATGGGTAGATCGTGTGAGGAAGAAATGAGAGCTTGTGGGATGTCGTGGAGCCAGGTTCAAAAGATTTCAGAGAACAGATTGGAAAGGTGACGTGCTACTGAGGCCGTATGTTCATTAGGAACCCAAGGGACAAATAATAAAAATAGTAATGGATCTCAAATTGGCTTCATAGCATTGTAAATATTACTGTTCGCACTCAAACTGTTTTCAGGTGATTTCATTAACATATTAGGGTGGATGAATATCCAATAGGCATCTAGTAGTTGACATTCGAATCTCATAGGAACCGGTTCGTCAACCTGTAAAAGAATAAAGTGAGAAATGGGAAACATAAGGACCAAAACTTAGACTGTATTACGCCTTTTACAAAACTTAAAATTTTCGGATAATGAGGGTGAAACTTTTACGATAGTGGGTTTGATTGTTCGACGGACTTAAACTCGCTACTTTAAAATCCTGTTACCATGTGCTTTTAAGGTGCCGATGTACCATGACGAAAAAGTGTGAGAATCACACTCTGTTGGGAATAATTTTTACGGGCCAGATTGTTTACTGAAGAAAAGCTATATCAAATCATACTCAACTGGAAGACGTTGACGAAAAGTACGAGGCACATATTAACGGGATCAGTGTTTAAGACTCACCTAGTGACTGTCTATTTTATCACGTAACACCAGCAGATTGTTTTGCTACTACAGGTTCAGGAGGTAGTGGTCGAGGGGTAAAACTGAAGTTTCTGGCAAGCTACTCTTAATAATCAACAGACTGTGTATTGCTTAAAACAACTATCTTACATTAACTTAATTATTCATCATTATGGGTTGTCGAAAAAGGTGGGTAGTGACATGCAGACTTCACCTATGTAGCTATTAGAAACGTCATTTTTGGGAGGAGAACAATTCGCTTCAAAATAATCACCTTCTTGCACCTCATCAAGCACCCCACCCAGCCTTTCGACATCATTATCTTTGAGACATTGGGCATTGAAAACACGAAGAAGAAGAAGTCGATGGGGAAGGTGGGAGTACTGATTTATTTGACAGATGAGGATTGCGTGTGAGTAAACGAAGCTTACGTCGAAAGTGATACACACAAACAGACACACTCAGAGTCTAGTGTCTTGTGATAGACATATTTCAATTAGTGTGTGATCGACGGAGAAAATAAGTATTTGATAAGGCCAACAACCAACAAATAAAAACACTAGAGATTGAGTTTTAAGTTTTCTTCTTGCTTTAGTAGACACTGAACTGAGTTTCAAAGTACACTGGACACGTTTTAACAATCATGAATAATTTAGATGAAAGGAAAGTGGTTGAAACGAGTTACAGGTTTCTTCTTGGTGACAGATATTAGCCGTAGGCAGGGATTGGAAGTAGCTATTATTAACACCACAGACTATAGAATAGGCACGATCAGCTACATTTGCCAGGCCAGCATGAATTAAATACTGTCAGGATGACCGATCTTAAGTTATTTAAGTGGAATCAGTTAACAACTTACTTCTGCGTAATGTTAACACCTTTTAATCCATCTGAAGAATCCTGGTGTTGTTGAGCACATTCAAACTTATCATCTCATGTATTATTGCCACTTCTCAGACTCATCGAAAGTCTAACTAAATGATAGATGGTGCAGTGAATCAACTAAACTCAGTGACCTTTTTCAGCTCACATAGCAATCCCAAAGTTAGTTTAGGTGGTTCATTATTACCCAGGAGCATTTGCAGCAACAGGTTGGAGTCCCAGTGGGAACAAGGCCACTCCCTGGGGTTCAGGTACATCCAGCTGACGAGTCCAAGTAAGACGGAACGCTTACTCTGCATTCCACTGCTAGCCATCATCAAGCAAATTACAACAGCATGAATGATCAGGCAGTATCGAGGCATTTGGATAGGAGCCCATCTCCCAACATAGGTCGAGAGGTTCGACCCAGTATGGTGACGAGAAACTGGAAGTATCAAACAACGCCTTATTACTGTCATCAAGATACGTCTTCCAAAGGTGTATCAACAGAAATTAAAAGGGATCATTTTCGTCACCCGCACTGTGACTGTATAGCCCGTCTATCGATTAATAGACAATAAATTTGCGCACTGTGGTAGAGTATAGTCTCGGTATATTCCCCAGCAGAACAGGATTGTTTACAGATGACATTTCGAGCAGGACTTATTGCTCATCTCCGTTTGAAGGTAATCACACAACTTTCTCGCCTAATTTTGCAGCTCTAACATTTTTAATTCATTGAACTAACCGGTAGTAACACTTTCTCAGATCCAGAAGTGGTATTGCCTCACTTCGACTGCACGTAGTAGACGTTGAACTGATGAAAAATGATTCAGTTATCGCCCTGTCTAGCTCCACGTACCCAGGTCATTTTCTGATACAACCAGCACTGAGGGTATCCACCATGTTGCCACGTAAACTTTATTTTTGGCGTGACTGACGTTAGAAGTCATTATACACCTCAAACTGTTTGTGAAATCAGTAATTTTGAACATAATTTCAGTTACCCTCTACATTTATCGCAACATTTTTAGCTAAGAATGTTACATTAAGCTTAAACAGCAAAATGATGGATACAAGCAGTTAATTATCAGTCTGTAGCACCGTATGGTGTGATTGTGTGTGACACCATCTTTGCCTACAGCTTAATTCATTTTTAGATTTCGTGTCTTGTTAGGGTTTGCCATTTACCTAAGTTCGCATGTTCTGCTATCCTAACTGACCTTGACCTCACAGCAGCTACATGGAGTTTGGTAGACCAAATTGTTTGGTGTAATATAGGTTCTATAGAATCCTTTAACCAACAGACTTCGTCTCTGAGTTAGTTTGTAGGCTTGAATGCCACTTTAATCCTGGCCTTATCAAGAATTCTGAGTGCAGCTTCTGATATCTGACCATTGTATGGTAAAATTATAGAGGTCTTGAAAACCTTCTTTGCGGTTTCATTACTGACGGTGTTTATAGCTGTAATTGCATTACCAGCGGAGTTTTTCTTAATACTCCTTATATGTTTCTGGACAGAATTATGGGATTGGTTTTTGAGTAGCGATACGTCCATTAATTGCCTCATTCCTTGGCCCTAGTTAGTCTTCATGTCCTGTTTCTCCTGCACTTTACCAACCCTACGTTATTTGATATCACTTGAGATGAATTAAAGTCTGAGTACAGATTAGATTGCAAAGATTTTTCGTAGACAATAGTATCTTAACCTCCATCTTACCTTCGTTTGATCTTGCATTTCAAGATAGATAGTTCCCCTTCATCACTTTGTAATTCATATGTGAATTGGATTGCATCAGATATTGAGTCTTTTTATGTAACATTTGCATTGGTATGCTCTGATTTCAACGCTGTAAAGGTGTCATCCACATGACTCCACAATATTTTGGAAGCAGGGTCAAATTTCTCCAGGATAGTTCGTTTCCAACTGTCCGTAAATATATTTGTGATACTATAGGTATTATCTCTGGTTTTCTGTATGTAGTCAACCCGGGTTAATTAGGATAGCAGAACAATACAAACCTAGATAAAGGTAAATGATAAACCCTAATAGGATAAGAAATCAGGAAAATAACTCAGTCATAGGCAAGCATACTGTCACGCACAGTCACATCATAGGATTCCATAGACTGATAATTTTCAAAGGGGCACAACACTGATTCCGGATCTTTGGAAAATTTTGCTGCCGTCTAAATCAAAGAATGAAGAGAACAATGGAAATCTAAAATTAAATGAGAAAGCTATGTGATTACCTTGATATGGAGGTGAACAATAAGTTCTATTCGAAGTGACATCTATATGTTGTAAATGTCTTAGTAGAACTATGGTAGTAGATCGTTGAAATTGCATCCTGAATATTCAAAAGCAGCAAGCACTCTGGTAGACATATTTCGAGATAGCTGTATTCCTCTTCTTCTGTAAATACCATTGCTTAGATATGCATAGAACTTGAATAAAGCAAGAAGAACAATAGTAGCAGAATTAACATACATGTATTTTTGCAGGTTCTCCGCAGCTGCGTTACAATTTATAAAATATATTGTTTATGATGAGCAAAAATATGTTAAACAACGTACCTTATATAATAAATCGACAAGAATTTTTCGAATTGAGATGGAAGGTGACAAAGATTTAGGTTGATCGACATTGATGAAGTTATTAAGACTACTCAAAGGTTAACTATTTATACAGAGAAAGAATAAAGATTCGAGTGAAGACAGCAAACAAAAAACAATTATATGTACATAGTGAAACATTTGTTTCCTGATACACTTTTCAAACAAGTAACAAATATGAAAAAAGCAGGATTTAATGAATTCATAAATTTCATTAGTACTCGTCAGCTGGATACTTCATTACATATAGCGTAAAACAATACAAAAGAACACGCATACATACATATATAACATAGACTGAGACATAGATTTAGGTGTTACAACATAGAAATGAACAGGTTTTTCAAGTCAGGTGATAATGCAAAGGGTAGGAATGGATGTTGAAAATTGAATGGGTTGGGGATAGGTTACATGATTAGCTGAGTTTGGATAATAGTGGATTTCAGGTAGGAAAATAATAATAATAATAATAATAATAATAATAATAATAATGAATCTATTGAAAGTTTCATCTATAGGAAACCTTCATGAACAGGACAATGCCTTCATTTCAAGAGCTTTGTTCCGATTCAATACAAAGTAAAATGTAGTCAGAAAGCTGTTGAAGAGAGCGAGGAAAATTTGTTTTGACAGCCAACTAGACTACGAAATGATGACTTTGAAAACCTGCTAGTGAAGAATAGGTACCCAGAAAGCTTTATGAACAAGCGCGTAAAATGAGTTGCAGGCAGAACAACGTCTCCAACAATGAAGAAGAAACCAGTGTATATCACCTTGGCATTCAAGGGTAACGATGTGCTAGAAGTAGTTAGACGAAAACTGGAGAAGTCTGTCTGTGGGACTTATTGTGCTGCTAAACTCGTTCTCCTCAGCACTACCAAAGGGGTACTGCAACGGTCAGGGAAAGACATGGCTGCGATCCTTGACACATTTAAATGCATATATCAGTTGGAATGTACCTCCGTAAGCAGATACATCAGTCATACGGAGAAGCATCTGTCTATCCGAATGGTTTAGCATCTACCCAAATGGTTGAAGCATGTCGAGAAGAAGATCCCAAGGAGCTCAATAACGAAATACGCAATGTATTTGGGCATGATATCAATGCTTGAAAGTCCTTTACGGCTATCAGCAAACGGTAAAATAAGAAATTGCCTGAAATTGCATTAACCTGTGCGATTCCAGCAGTCAAACTAAACCTCTGCATTCAGTTGAAAATGGTAGTCAGCTTGAATCTGCCATGATAGAAATTTCAACGTCGTCCAAACATATTCAATCTTTCTTACTTCCTCATCGCTCTTAATTGTCACCCATCTTAAATTTTGTCTTCTTTCCTTGATTTGTTTCGCCTAATTAAGCTTATTCCTAACACCACTGTTATCATTATTATTCATCTCAATACACATCTAGTTTTCTTATTGTCTGCATAAGTACTATCAAGTAACCTGTTTTGAACGAGGTGATCTACGCTCAATCGGTTCCCTTCTCACCGTTGAGTCAACATTATTATTATTTGTACTGGGTGATGATCGAAGGTGAGATAAAAATCTAGACCGCTGCCGGATTCAAACAAGCTCCACCAACTGAGCTGCGAGGTCTTATAACCAGAAATTTGGCTGAGATGTGCTGATGACACATTCGTAATTTTAAAACGTGACTTATACTAGGAATTCTTGGATCACCTGAAATCTATATCTCACAGTATCAAATTCACCTCAGAAAAATAAATGGATAACGGGGGACTGCCTTTCCTTGATTGTCTCGTTAAGTAGTAAGAAAATGGACACTTAGATATAACCATTTTTAGAAAAGAAACACATTCGAACAAATATTTAGATTTCAACTGATCACATACATTCAGTGAGAAAGTTTCTGTTGCCTCCAGTCTCTTAAGAACAGCATACACTCTGATGACAGATGAAAATGGAAGAGTTAAGAAACTGAAATGTCTAAACGAGATACTTGAAATGAATAAATATCCGGTAAAATTCATTAGCGAAATAGGAAATAACATTGAATTGGATCGTTGAAGTACTCTTAAACCATGATCCTCAACAATGATCACGCTATACAGATCACACACATTGGATGAAATTAAGAGAGTGCTCAACAAATGCAATAGTGTAGTGTTCTACAGAACATCAAAAACATATTGCACAGAGCATCTTAGTTAATTTGAAGCATGAGATTCCTTTAGATTCCCAGTCAGATTGTGTTTATAAGATAAAATGCTAAGACTGTGATGCAGTATACATAAGACGAATGCCTCGTGAGATGAAAATTAGGAAAAATGAACATGGAAGAACTTCTACATGACCCCCACAAATTCTGTAGAACTGAAAGAACTTGGAGACACTTCTGTCATAAGTGTACATGCTACAATTTCAGGTCACAAGTTCGATTTTGACACTATCGAAATTATTGAGAAAGGTTTTAGAAATTCTAAAGAACGTCTCGTAACAGAATCATAGTGGAATTGAAATTGTCTAAGTAGGTATGGAAGGAGGGAATAAAGTGTAGTTTGACCTGATCTCAACCCACCATCAGATATTGACGTAACCATCATAACCATACATACGATAAGAATGGTGGACACGTACTAATCCCAATCTGTAGTTCACACACAACACATACACACACACACACTACATATGGATATCATCATTATTCTTCAATTCTGATAACGTATAATCATTCGTGCAGAAGGAGAACACTTGTCAAGTTATCATAAATGAGCTTGGACAATATTTAAATTCCGGTTTACTATAACTTTGTTAAGGCTATTGTACTAAATAGCGAGACGTCTGTTCAAACAAATTTATTTGGTTTTAAATCTATTGAGAAATAGAAATCCGAAATTGATTAATGTTGTCAGTATTTTGAGATATGCGATGAATGTAACTCAGAATGTGAAGGTGGGTTTGTAATGGATCGATAAGCACAGTAACAAAATGACTAAGTGTCATGAAGGCATGAAATCTTGTACTTACAAATTTAGGAGATTAAAATTACCAAGGTAGTCCAAGATTGGTAATCGTACTATCGTACCTAATGCGTAGATCAGATTTCTGTCTTTCAGCTGCAACTGCTTCAACAAACCTCAAAATACTGGGTTTCAGTTTTTTCTTTATCATTTTGAATGACTCTATTAAGTCCAGTTTATGTACATTATAAACCAAGTACCCGGTGATTGCACCTGATTAAACCCTGTAGACCCTTAACACTCAGTCAAACTCTTCGGCATATATTCAGAAATGCGGACAAGAACCGTTCTGTGTTCCGTTTCTACGTTTACTTAACCATGACATGCTTTTTTCCCATCATGGAATAACATTGTGCATGTATATATATATATATATATATATATATATATATATATATATATATATATAATCCTATCTTATGTCAAATGTTTGTTCTATCACGGTATAAATAGGAAATCCTTGAGTAGTCTTAACAACATTGATGTCGGTCAACCAAAATCTTTGTTACCACGCATTTCAATTCGTAATAATTTTGTCGATTTATTAAAATAGGTTGTATAACATTCATTCTTATCATAAACAACATTATATCCTGCAAGTCGTAAAGCGGCTGAAGAGAACCCAAGAAATACTTGCTTGGTAATTCTGTTACTATTGTTCTTCTTGTTTTATTCACATTTATCAAAAGGAAGAATTATATGTATAGAACATTGAACAATGTACGTGACTTTCTGGGTCATCCTAACAACTGCTGAAATAACCAGTTTGATTCTATTGTTTTATTAAAAAAAACCTTCAGAATTTATGCACTTCATGTTGAGAATCCTTTCACCTGTTCATTTAGCTAATGAAGTTATGAAATCACATATATTTAATTAGATTAAGCCTGAAAATGACCTCTCCAACCATGGAAATGACCAATTTGGTTTATAGAATTCAATTTCACTCCAAGAAAAAAGAATTGATCATTTCAATGGTTGTTATAGTGGCTTTTGAAGTCACTCAGTCCTCTACTCATCGTATCTGTCCCTACAATCCACCCACCTACCGTTTTTCGTTTGACTTATATTTTTACTACGCACTCATAACTTTTCTGTCTCCCCACCCATTTGAAAAGGTGCATAGTTTGCAATTGACTGTACAACTTTCTCTACAGTAGTCTTATACACATGTACATGAATTTCGCTTATTCTGGATGCTGTATTTGCTATCCTACCAGTTTGATGTTTGCTGTGATTCATCACATGGTGTGACTGTGTCATAAGACATCTTCACTTCGGTTTGCAAGTGTAAATTAGATGATCTTTCCTTACAGAAGGTATTTTGTTGAAGATTGTTCTTTTTGTAGTAGTATATCCTACAGAATAAAAACTTTAACATTGTTGTAGTGCTTTTCTTTTGTTTATCTATTTATGGACCTCGTCAATTGCTCACTTCTTGTCTATAATTAAGACTTAACTACACAACCACCAGCGTAGTTCACTCATCTCAGCTGGTTTATGCCCTGATTAACTGGTGTTAACAGTCACTTACATCACATTTGACCGGCTGCACTACGGATGAACAGTTTATTATGCAGGAGGTTACAGAAAAGTTATAATATCCACTACTGAGAAGTATTTCAATTGATTTTCTTTCGATAAATGTGAAGTAGCCATCGATAGATCAGTAACGTCTCTGAGAAATAAAATCAAGGTATTTTGGCATCCAACTTCCAGTTCTAGATGACCATAACTAAGGTTTAAACAACGTAATAGTCCTTAGTTAGAATCCGGACACTGTGTATTCTAAGTCCACTGGTTGAAAACTTGTAAACTCGCGCCAATCGTTCACAGATGTACAATTAGTGACGTGTTACCTAACTTTAAGTGATGGTAAGGATCTATTGACCACGTTTACCGTTTGATCATCAGTCTAGAATGATTTATTTGCTGGTTGATGGCGATCATCGGAAAGCCGCACTTTACATCCGGTTCTCACTAGGTGGCGCTAGTCAGAATTTCAAAAGAAAACTGTGGTTATAGCCATACGTTTCGGTACTGCAATTAAATATGTAGCAGTTTTACTGTCTAGTCTGAGGCTGACTTCTTTTAGGAATTGTAGAAGTTTGCTAATCAATGTACTAATTGGTAAGTAGTGCTGTTTTGAAGACTAAACTGTAGGCTTTTGTTGTTTTACCTTTAGCCACACGGTAGCGCATTTCCGTGGCAAGTAATCTGTGTTGGTGACCCCTTGCACATCCTATGAGTTTTGAAGGTTTATTTCCGGTTTTTATATATAGAGCTGAAAAATTGTACTGATATATAACAATGTGACTTATTCACCTCTTATATGCATTAGCTGATGAGCCTTAATTACTCTATTGCAGGCCTTTTGATGCTACCTCACTATTGCTCAGGATACAACACCAACCTCTTGAAGGTTAAATATTTAAGCCAATAAGCCAATTTTCAAACATATTTAGGCTGCACTTTGCGTTTTCATTACCGACACATTCTCAACTTTTTACTGGATGGTAGACTGTTTTCTGTTTTCATATTGTTGATGAAACCAGGTGATCCCATGGAAACTCGTAAATAAACTTATTTTCAAAAACTGGTTGAGAAGCTTTAAAAAATGGTAACATTGAAATGGGAAAGTTTGTTTGTCGAGTTATATTCCCTTTTTTTATTTACTAAATGGGTTTCTTTTTTGTATTTTTTACTGTCAGCTGACTGGATGTATCACAGTATTGTTTAGAGGTGGTTAGTAGATAGTTTTGCTGAGCCACAGCTTCGTGATGCTGAACCAAGTGTATCCACATGTTCACATCAGCTTAGATTTGACTTGCTAAATGGCACAAACCATCAGATTTTAGATGATTAGCTGCAGAGTTACTGGGTTCCACTGTCGACTGTGTATCAATTTCCCAGCAACCGCAGACAATTTCTTCTGGTTGTTACCTTCTTTCCAGCAATTTCCCATTCAGTAATTATGGTTTGAGCACTGGTTGTTGTGAAAAGAAATTTTACATCTCACTAGTTGACTTCCCCCCATCCCCACATCTGGATAATGAAAGTAATGAATAGGTTTCATTTCTAATTTTTATGCTCAAAACAACCTTTTTCCTTCTACGGGTAATGTGTCGAGTTCTAGACACACGCACACACATACACATTTTCAACAAGTCATCCAATGTTTTGCTGTTACCCTTTCGATTTTTCACTTATTGTCTCGAAGTCTTTATGGTGGATGCGAATGGTGAAACTTGTTGGAATACAGATCAGATGTCTACGCATCTATCCATTTGCTTATGTGTTTGCCGGTCAACTTATTACTATTGTCACTACTTCTTTCGATGAACACACACACATATACACAGACAAAGGCATAAAAATCTTTAAAAACATCTTTAAAATTTCAAACGAAACGCAGGGAGAGATGATTTCGTTTAATGATGCGTTATAATACATTTTAGGATTTCCACTGTTTTTGTTTTTCTTCCCTCATCTTCACACATTTCATCTATCGACAGACACACAGAAGAGCTGTCAACCCATTTATCCTCCATTGCACAATAACGGTAATCATTCAACCGTGTTGATTGCTACATTCTTGTTTAAAGGGAAGACTGGAAGTGAATGTCAAGTCACGAGAAAGTCAACTAGGCGAAGATTTAACCGCATATTAATAAGCTTCTTTTCAATAAATTTATTTTCGATAAGAGACGGATAAGTGTTATTTGTCGGGCGTATTAAAAAATGGCTGTATTTTTGCGTTAAGTGGAAACTGGTACTCTCCGTGATTATTTGAACCTACAGCGACCACTTTTAGGCCCTAGCCAAAACTAGCCAACTACATGGGCTACTCACTAGTGGCTACTCATGTGCATAACTCATGACCCAAATACCTCATTGGTAACGGTTTTGACTTCAGCACTGAGCAATGTGGATTCAACTCACCTAGAGAACACTAATTTCCTCTCAACTGCAGATATCGTTTGCTGATGAGTGGCAACAAGCATGAAACCTCGGTCCAGACCTTCCTACCTTCATCCCCCTAACAGACTGCTCTGTACTATGTACTCCGTTAAAGAGTATGATTTTATCACCAGGATGCCCTGTTTCACATCAGGTTTCATGCTTGTTACTCCTCGTCATCTGGTGGTGTCCATGACACCTAAAGATTCTAGTCAGCAACCTTGCCAACTCTGCTATTGGAGGTCATAGGATAAAAAGTCAAATGTAGCTATTTTAATGATAATTGACTGATGTTTTAAATGTATTGAATTAGCTAGTGGTAGTAGTAGTAGTAGTAGTAGTAGTAGTAGTAGTAGTAGTAGTAGTCAGTGTTGGCTAAGCATATACAAGCAATTGGAAAACCACTAAATATTAGATTTGAGTAGCATCTTGCCTCATTGTTTACATCATGTAAAGAAAATGAGTCAATATTAATTGCGCAAATTCATTCTGTTCATTTTTAATCTCTTCCTTTCGTAAAGTGGTAGATATAAATATCTATAATAAAAATTCATTATTCAGATAAGGTTATTTTTGTTCTTTATGCGCGAGAAGGAAGAGAGTCGAAGAAAAGTTAAATGTTCAACATCCTAGTGAATTCTGATTATTTGATATATTCATCTTGGTGACTGACAGTGAAATCTAGGAAGTGTGTTTAGTCTTACTTTGGACTCGTCGGCTGGTTGTACTTGCATCTCAGTGAGTTAACTAGTCCTCATCGAGACTCGAACACAGTCTCCACTGGGGCACGATAGCCACCTCACTTGTTGTTTTGAAGCTGATAATTTTCCTTTGCTGCACAGGGCCGAATTTTTCGACCTCGGTCAAGAGTCAAGCGAGTGACCCTCTATTAGTCCATTTCTTATGAATGTAGAATGAGACATTTTTTCCGTATCAAACCTAGTAGTTGTTGGCCATGATATGTAGTTTCATAAACCGTGTATTTCCTGTCAATCCCAGGCTTTACCTGATGAATTATTTTCGTGAGTACACCTTGCTGAGAATCATTAACAAGTTTGGAACGTCCCTTCATGGTTTCTCGCTGACTACCTCCACTAATTTAACGTCACTCGAAGTATGGCGTGATAGTCACTCTTCTACCATGGTAGATACTAATAGAAAGGAGGGACACAATTCATTCAGCACTTGGGACTAGACAATATAAAATAGGTCAATTTCTGGTGACCAGTGGATGTATTTAATCCAGCCAGAGACAAGGGGTAACCGCCTCTCTTGACGTTACAGAAGCACTTTACGGGTGAATGTCAAAACCCGGAAGCCAGTTTAGCCTAAGGTACCTGCCGTCTGCCTCCGTCTGACATTTATTCTCGCGTTTTCGCGTTCATCTTCTCCCCACATATTTGTGTTGACTTATGTTAGCATTAGTCCTGATAAGTCAACTCCACCTAATTTTAAGCCCTATTGGAGTTGAAGATAAACCATGAGATGAAAGTCACCTAATTCCAAGCTGAAGAAATCTTTGTCCACGCTTCATCAAAAATTTTTAGATCGACTCAGCTGAATGCTTGAAAAATCCCTAAATTTGTGAATACTTCTGATTTCATATTTGTTGATATGTGCGCCAACACTACCAAATTAGCATTTGAATATAAATTGTTAACTCCTATATGATGGTACGGAGTAGATGATAAAGGATTGTTTGAAATGTCCCTGAGTGTAATTTGTCTTATTTAGATGTGTAAATCACACTACTAACAAGTAGCGTGAGCTGGAAAGATGATTTTAATTACTTGTAACAATTTATGATATGATTCATCATATAAAGTGAATTTTACCTGTGATCCTGGCGTGGTACATTCAAACAACCAGCAAAATAAACAAATAGTCTGTCTTATTTCTTCACATTTCTGTCTTGTTCAGAAGATCCTTTATAAACGTGTTTAATAATAATGATAATAACGGCTTTATTCTGAAAGGTATTTCGGGAACACTCTACAGAATGTTCAGCACGTCATATAGCATTAGTTGGATAGAGACAGTGTATATGCATACATATCAAAATGAAATTGATAGGAGTCACAAGAAGAAAAGATAAAAATACTATCTTTATCTACAACTTTCTTCAAAATGCATAGTCAATTTAGGTAGACAATCACATTATCAATTAGATTCACAATATGTGAAAAGTAACAGAAGCTGGTTAGTTAGTTAGTTAGTTAATTTCTTATACTTTTTTCATCGCCCAGCAGACGAGCTAAATACGGTGTCGTAGAGTTTTTATATTTTTTAGTACGTACATATAGTCTTATGTACTTGTTCCTATTTCTTTCCAGATAACCGACACACAGAGAGCTTTGAGTGAAGAGGATGTTGGTCATCTGATAAAATAACTCCTCCCAGATGCTTACATGACTTAACATGTCCCTTCACAAAAGTTTTATCTAGGAGGTTTAGGAGTACACCACCAGTTCTCCTGACAGTTCTCATAGTTCTACGCAATATAGCATAGTCTTTTTTCAGCAACTGGGGAAAAATAAAGGTGAGCAATAGAAGAGAATAGGCAAGATGCAGGGGTTTATAAAACACGAGAGGAGAGGTTGAGTAATACCAGATACTCTCAGCTTCCTAATATAGAAATTTGGGTGGAAAATCCTCTTAGAAATTAGTGAAAGGAAAGGTCCGAAAAAAAACACCAAAATACATCCTACTTGCAACATTCTCTAATGCGCTACTATCAATAGAACAGGAATCATGATGAGTTAGCGGTTTATGTAGGTTACATTCACGGCTAAAACTAAAGTTTGTGGTCCAATATTTTGAAGAATTAAGCATAAAACCATTCTCGGAGGATCATTCTGTAACAGTAGATAGGAAATCATTCAGTTGGATCAATCTGCTGAAGAGGAGATAGGTGCGGAAACTGTTCGATCTACAGCATATTTGATGGACTTGATACCAACTGAAGATGGCAGGTCATGCAGAAAGAATGAGAGAAGACAGGGTAAAAGGATGGCTTCTCGGAGAACTCCAGTCACAGTAGGCAATGAGATGGAGTGCTTTCCTATGTGAACAGTACGTTGCTTCCTATCAGAGAAATAGGAGTGTAGTCAGCTGATTATCCAGGACTCAGTATTTTTCTCTTGTAGCTCGTCGAGTACAACAGGTCTTTGGATAGGATCAAATGCCAAAGTATAGTCTGAAAAGGCACAACTGACATACTTGGCATTTTCATCAAAACTACAAGCAATATTGTGATATGAGAGAATGGTGGCATCCAAAGTGCTTCTTCTTCTTCTTTTATATGCAAATTCATTAGGATCTCTGAAAACCTTCAGTGAGGGCTTGAGCACATGTGTTATTAGCTTCTCCATTATTTCTAAGAATGGAGAGGCCACTGAAATCGGACGGAATTTTGTACATGCGCCTGAAGTCCTAGACTTAGGTACCGAGACTATCTTAATATCTTTCCAGGCAGCTGGTACGGTGTCTTCTAAAAACGATCTGTGGAATATGTTAGCTAATGGATGGCATAAAATATCAGCACGCTCCGTGAATACGAAGCTTGATATACCATCCGGACCTGAACTGTGAGAAGGGTTCAGGGATTTGAGACATTTGAAAACATCTTTCGCGGTGAACTCTGGACAACCTTCTTCATTGGACATAGGTAGACAAAATGGGATCGAACAAGTGGGTTGACGTGGAAACGATTCGTTGAGAGCACAGACGTCAATATAGACTTCTTTACTAATGTGTTTACTACCGGTGAGGTCTTTAAAAAGTTTCCACATGCCGGGAGAGCCTTTGCGTGACAAAAGTTTCTGGTTGCATAGTAGACTCAGACGTTTGATTTCCAACCTAACTGAAAAGTTCAATCGTTGAGCACCAGCATTATCGCTTACTTTAATGGTTTTTCTTTTTCTTTTTTCAGTTTCTTAAGCTGGGTAGGGGATATACGATCGAAGCGTAGAAAGCGCTTTTCACTGGGGTAACATATATCCAGACAGAACTTGAGATAGCATGTCACATCATCAATGGTATCGTTCAAAACATCTCTGTCAAATATATTCCAGTCTTTACATTGTAGCATTTCTCTTAGATTAAGTATTTCACTAAGTGAATAGTTTCTTTGCACAATCTTCTTACATATGAAAGCTTTTTGGTATGGTTTGTCATACATTTTGGGCAAAAACCTATAGTGCAGTGATCTGAGCTGAGCAGTGGGGATCTCAACCGAGTTTCGTATATATCAGTATCATTGACGAATACCAAGTCAGGTGTAGTATCTTGACGTGTTGTGAAGTTAACAACGTTTTGATGACCAAGAGTTTTGAGAAAGCTTTGGTCACAAGAATTGAAATCACCACATGTTATCTATAGGGAACCACAGAGTATGGGGGCTAAGAATTCCGCGAATATATCAGAGAATTTGGATAGTTCGGAGAAACTGAAACCAGGTGTCACATAAATATTAGTTAGACAGATAAAGCGATATTTGTTCGAATGTTTGGGGTCGCATTTTACAGTGATGCAATCTATATAATCATTTGAGAATTTGAACCATGTGTAACTCGAAATGCACCAATGAGTATTGATGAAGGTAGCCAGCTACCCCATCTCCACTTTTATTAGTAGAGCTACATCGATCTTGACGAAATATTTTGAAATCATTCAGCGAAAACGAATTGTTATCATGAAGTTGATGTAATCAAGTTTCTTGCAGCGTAATTACTTCAGTATTACTGCACACATCGGAGGATATAAGAGATTGTAAGTAATTTAGTTTTCCCTGCAGTGACCTGAAGTTCGCGCTTATAATTTCAAACAGAGTCATTTGAGATAAGGTTATTCGCTTCAAAGCAGGTTGCCATCCACTGTGATGCTTTTTTCTCATCTTATTTGATACTGGCATTGCAGAAGGCCGTAAGCTTTGTAAAAATGTGCGTGAATACGTAATGTGATCAGAGGACATTATAGTATGATTAAAGCAAACAAATCTGTAGAAAAATTTGATGTAATATGACAGATGGAAAATTTGTGGTATAGCTGGAGAAATCAGGAATGGATAAAGACTGATAGACTTTAACGAGATCTAATATTATTGCTTATATTATACAGTCGTTGACTGGACTGAGTTGATCGGTCTCTATTGACATATGGGCTCCTTGCGGATGTCTCGATATTTATTACCTGTGTCTTAACTATATATAGTTATGATGGATAGTGGCTAGCAGCTTTGAATAGCTCTAAATAGGACTACTAACCAGTCATAAATTTATTTATTGTAGACAATACTTGAACAACTAAGTGTTAGTGTTATTAACTGAAATGTTCACCAATGCATCTCTGAATCCCAAAGAGGACGAAGACAATTAGGAGGAGGAGAGGAAGCTCCGGTTTCCAGATTCAAAATGCATAGTACTAATGATCTTCAGTGTTTAATACTCATTGACCGAGCATTTATTTCGTATAGTTACGAATAACCATGGAATATTTGATGCACTCTACTGTGGTATTGAGTTCCTGAAACTAGGTTTTACATCCAAACCATCTAGTAAAGATTACGCTGATCGCTGCTAAGTAAAAGTTGATTTGTTTATCCTTTTAATATTTTCGCACCCCAGTTAGGTTTACACTGTTAGGAGGAGGTAATCCCCTGTACCTCAGTGTACTCATTATCATCATCTACGCCACCAATCGAATCGGTGACTTCTCAGTACATGTGCTTGTTGAAAAAATGGTTATTGTTTGTAGCTGATAGGTATGAATGACATAGTCTTTGCTTTGCTTCGTGAATTAAGGGTGAGAAAAGGTCACCTTTAGGTTTTTTACTGGATGTTTTTCTGACTGTGCTAGGAAAATAAGCTGTTGATAATCACTGAAGTCCTTACAGTTACTTTCAACATAAATTTTTCTTTCTTTCTGATAATTAACTGCATATAGTGTTTGTTCAGTGGGTTGAATTCAAGGCACAACGAGTGTAAATGATTGTTATAGAGGTTAGACACAATCATTGGCTCATAGTTGTAACATCTTTCACTATAGTGCTTGGTTAAAGTGACTTAATTCTTTAAGGGAATATCCAGGCACCAGATATATCTTGCTAACGAATACCAACAAGCTGGAAACGGAGGTCAAACAGGACTTCCTACCGATCACTTCAAGATGATGAATCTCTTAGCTTGGTGACCCACCATCAGGTGGTCGATAGAATTTGGTCATAAGCTAGGTTTTGGGAACATATAATGTTACTAATGAGTGTTCAATCAATGTGCAACAATAGTATTACTAATGTAGTTTGAATATTAATTATTCATGCACTCACGCAAGCACGCACACATGCACACACACATATTATTGTTTCTTCTCAGTATTTATGTTGTACACTAGTTACAACACATTTGATATTAAGCTTCCACCATTCGCAGTGATGATAATGAAAATGGTTTTTGCAGACATCACCCTCTGAACTATCTATAAATCAGTAAGGACTTGGAATATTGACTAAAGTCGTTTCAACTTATTTCTTTGCATCAAATACCACGGAGAGGAAACTGTCAACGAAATGTAATTCACTACTTCATAGTGTATTCTAAATGGGACTTTATTCCACCACAATGCTCAGCATCTCGTATGATGACGTCAATACGAAGACACAATATGACGAAGAAGTTCGCCAAACTTAGAATAGTGTGAAGTGACTGAATGAAAAGGAAACTTGGTAAGCAAGATAGAGATCATCCAGTTATGCAAATGAAATCTAGTCGTTATTGGGAAGGGGGAAGGGAGGGAGGAAGAACAAGCAAGCAATGGTGAAAAGTACGCAAGAAAGATATAGTGTAAAATGTTTAGAATGCCTCCTTCCTATTGTTTCCCATTCACTCTCCGACTGATTTTTCATCAATTATCACCAGAGGAAGAAAGAAAGGTGGGAAAGCAGTTGAAGTAATATTGTAGTGGATACTACTGATAAGGATGGATATAAGTAGACAATTACCAACGATGGGTAAATATTTATTCTGTACAGAGAAACATAAGAGAGTATGAAGAGCAAATCGAGATAGGAGGAGAAGAGAAAATGAAACATTGTGCAAATAACCATTTTAATGGAAAGTGTGCAATATTTCATCTCACTACTGTACAAAATGTCATAATAAACTTCTTCCTGCATCTCATTGTTTGTCTTTTCTTACAGTATCAGAAAAGTGAGAAAAGTACTTAGCTGAAAATGAAATCACAGACACATTTTTAACTTTAATCGTTCATCTCTGTAGCATCTGCCGTCACTGCATAATCGTATAGATGGTTTCTTTACAAGATATTGATGACAGTTCATGATTAAATTTGTCTGTGTGTACGTGTTGGTGGATGTATGAAGTGCAACTCTGTGGTCTAGTACAACACGCACGGTGTAGAAAGATGTACTTCTACCTCATTCCTTTGGTATGTGTTTGCGTGCGTATGTGTGGAGAGGTATGTAAGACTAACACTGCATACAAGCGATAAAGATTGTATTTAACGTATACTGCAACATCATACCTGTTGTATGTGTGCGTCAGTATGTGCATTGGAATGCTCGTCCAACTTACGATTGATTAGTTCTTTGACGAACAGTAGGGTGAGTCTCAACCTGTCGCTTGTCATTTTCGAATGCCAATAAGGCTTCAATGAGTTGATTTGACTTTTACTATTGAAAAAAAAACTCATCTCTAAATGAAAGATTAAAGTAGATAATTTTAATCCCACCTTTCCCGCCTAGTGATCGTTCCAAAAGACTGACGACAAGGCAAGGCTAATTGAAAATTGTCGTTACGTTTGAAAAGCTTCTTATTTCTCTTATCGCAACTACACCCTAGACAATATGCATCAATAAACCAGTTTTACATTACATTTCAAAATACAATCCATACAGGAATGATGAGTGGCTTTAAAGGTCACCCTAGCATCTGCTGAAATAACCAATCAAGTTCAAGTATTCCATCTGCGGAGTTAATTATTCACAAGGTAGAGAAATGTGATTGTGTGCCTCGGCAGTTGTTATGGTGGCCTACAAAATCATTCCTCTAAATAACCGTGTAGCAACCACCAGTGAAAGAGTGATTTCAAAGACCACCCTAACAACTGTTGAGACAACCAATTATTTTTCTCTATTTTATGAAAAATTGCCTTCTCAGATGGGATACTAGGACATGATTAATTATTTTAGCAGTTGTCAAGGCGCTCTTTTGAGAACACTCCTACTTATCAAGGAATGACTCTAAAGACTGTTTTAACACCTATTGAAGTGACCGATCAGATATTTGTATTTTAGTTGGAAGGGAAGTTTTTCATGAAACGTATATTTCAGTAGTGTGTTGTTATTTATATGTGGAAGCAACATCGGTCACTGGAAAGCAAGTATATTTAACTAATGAGTAGCAAATAGGATGACATGCGCGCCCTGCGTTCCACTGAAGGCCACTATCTGTCATTAATATTTTAGTATTAGTTAGGGTCACCATAAAGATCATTCGAAAAAAAGTTCCTTAATTTCGCCTCGAAAAACAGTTTTTGCATGAAATCGGGAACCGAACTGGTTATTTCATTTGGTGTTACGATGGATCTTAAAGCCACTTGCTAGAGGAGTGTATGCTATGGAGTCAACATGTTGGAAATAGATGAAGAAGGCGGGTATTTAAAAGTCGGTGATAATCAGCCGATAAGATTCTTATTACTTTCCCCATTCCTCCAAATACTAATCATGTGTATGAGGTATGCGCACTACTCTCTCTGTATGTTACACTGTGGTAAACGTATACGAGTGAATCTAATGCCCAACTCTAGCAAGTAAGAAAATAACCAATGGTGTTTCTCTATTTTGACTGAAATGATAGTGTTTTTATAAAATGAAGCAGCTTAGTCGGTTGCCACAGTCATCTTGAGAGTCACTCAACGCATACGGCGAAAAATCCGTCTTACAAAAAGTCAAATAGAAGGGTCGAAGAATAAACGAGGGAAAGAGAATTTTCAATGATAAAGCTAAGATAACTTGTTTCGTTGTGGCCAGCAAATGAATCCAGGATGCACGTCTTGTAGTATTTCGGACTCGTCAGCCGGATGTACCTGTACCTCATTGAGCGGCGTTATACCTACTGATACTCAAACGTCGTACCAATCACTTCGAATGGCAAGGCGTTACCCATTATGCCACAGGGGCGCTACGGCCACTTTTGTACAACGGATATTAGTTGTTACTATTTATTGATATACTTGTGGTTCTCCGTTGTTTCGTTGGATCGATAAGTAGTGGTGAAGTTAACAATTAAGTTTCGCCCGACCAAGGGAAAGATAAGTCATATACCAACCTTCTAGGTACAAAGACCAGAGTTATTAGCTCGAATCTCCACATCTTCTGCTGTGGGTAAAAGACGAGTTCACAAATCATTCGAAAGACTAGGTGGTATGCAATAGATAATCTCAAAAGTATTGCTTTTATCTATTGAGTGATCGCAATCAACCAGACGACGTAAGACATAGCTTCTTGAGGATTTTATCGGTCCCCTCCCTATCCAACAGTAATATTTACTTGTGTGTCTTGAACTGATTTGCAAAATGGGAACTTTTGAAACTCACAAAGCTTTCATCTGTTCAACATGCCAGTTGTGCGCATAACTTTGTGTAAAGCTGTATCTCACATAGATAGTAAACTTTATCATCTGGAAGTTGTATTGATTCTTTTCAATGTCTTATCGCTGTAGAAAGGGTATATGATGTGACCGAGTAACATTGGATTGTGGGACTTCTTCTAAGTGATAAGTTGCGAATTAGGAACTATCGTTCTACATACACAACACTCTGACACGACAATGGATATTGATCACTGAAAATAATATCTCCACACTACTAAAAAACACAGAAGACAAGATTGAGAAGCCAAGATTTATTGCTCCGGTAAAAGGTAAAAAGCTAGCTGTTGATATATTTATCTCACTGGGTGAAGTTTAATGCAGGAAAATCGTCTCATATGCTCGTTAATAATGGACTAATTATATATTACTGATACAACCTTTGACCCATAATGGATCAATAAAGTTCGATTGACACTAACTTTGATCATGGTCAAGGACGAGCTGCTGACCAATCAGTTGTTTGTTTTTCCTTTCTAACAGTACAACACTGTAGCACAGTTGTGTTTAGGAAACTTGGACACTACGATGGAATGTAACTCCATACTAGACTACTCCTTTGTGATTTTCTGCACGGCGATGTAGTATTATTTACTAAATGACGCTTGGAGCACAATTCACTAGTCACTATCAATTATATCAAAGTAACCAGACAATATTCAAACGCCTACTTCATTGTATAATGGATTCGCATGCTTTTATTTTTAGTGGTAGTAGGATTTTTGAAATGTCTACAATGTGTGATGCGTTATTCCTGGTGTACGCGTCTATCAGATGTTGATTCGATGAGAAGAGAGAAAGATCGACAGAATGATCAATCCTTCGCTCCACCTGATTACAACTGATTTTAGAAGAGATGCCCAATCCAGCCTGTGGTGTGCATGTAGGTCAGTGTATACAGGGCAATAGATAAACTTTTCTCCAGTTTGATGAAGATGTGAAGATGCGATGAAATAAGAACATGTTCACAATTTTTTCCATGTACACAAGCTAGACAGTAGATGCAATACAATTCACTGATGAATTAGGTAATCAATAAGGAGAACTAGGTATTTTTGAATAGCGTAATCACGCAAAGACAGGATGGTAGTTCACCGTGAATCACCACATTTGAAAAGATAGTTGAATTTTATGTATCGTCTTATAATATTTCCCAAAAGTGAGCCCTCTAAAATGTTTGAGTGATCAAGCTGGGAGTTCGACTGGTAATTCAAAAAATCTGAGTAAAGAACTAAAACATATCAAAGAAATATTACTGTTGAATAACTCCCCTCTTGAGTTGATTGGAAATTTTAGAAGGAATCATAAGAGAGTGAATACCAATATTTGCAGTAATCGTAAACTGTCAATCATGGAATTTAAATCCTTTCTAGTGTTGGCAAACAAATAGGGAAATTAGAAAATCTACTTAGGTATCTTACAGATGCTGCGACCACAATGGCATGGAATTTACAAACTCATACAGAGATGAAGGTATAAACTGACCATTCAATCTCTCTGTCTTTCTCTTGATTGAATCAGCATCTGACAGACACATACAGCAGGAATAATGCATCACACATTGTAGATATTTCGAAAATTCTACTACTGTAAGAAAGGACACGAATGAGATGTAAAACAGAATGTTTATTAAGACATCTTTTACACCTACTGATCTCATATTGTACACTTTTCATTAAAATAGTCATTGACACAATTTGTTTCATCTCCTCTTCTGCTGCTATCTCGATTTGCTGTTAATATGCTCAGATTTTCGCTTGTGTTTCTCTGTACAGAATAAATATTTACCCAACGTTGGTTATTGTCGATGATTTCTGCGGACCTCTCAACATATACTACTTATATTCATTCTTATCAGTAGTACCCACTACACTACGACTAAAAATAAAAGCATATGGATCTGTTATACAGTGAGGTAGGCGTCTGAATAATGTCTGATTACTGTGATACAATTGACAATGACTAGTGAATTGTACTCCAAGCGTTATCCGGTAAATAATGCTGCATCACTATGCACTACGTCAAAATAAACTTATCTGATAAGAAAGATGAAGAATCAGTCTCAAGTGACAGTGAATATGACTGATACAGTATTTAAATACTTATCATATTCTTCAAGTCATGGCAAGTAATTTCTATTCAGCATGTCATTTAGGCTTTTAGATGCATTCACATCACCAACACCTTGATTAACTTTAATAATGAATGATATTCCCATAACTATATAGGCAAAATTTTATGTTTGTTAACTGTTTTGAAGAGTAATGTTCATTTGTTTTAGAACTCAATCTTCTTTATACTTTTTCTTTCAACTAGTTTCTCATCTATGATGTTCATAAATGGATACGCCATCCTTCCCCTTCTGATATTCTTACAATTGACAATAGTTGTGTTGCATAACTGAACATTTAACCGTATTTGCCTACCAAACCAGGAGGCATTTGATCTCACAGGTTAAGAGTTAACAAGATATTATACTTTTAATTAGCTGATTGTCACCAGAACATTGATTTAAAAAAAAATAAGACAAGTGTATTCAAATCCTGTACACACCCATGAAGTTGACAGTTTTAAGAGTCTGTTCATGGGCATATGAGACCACATGCAAATTGAGGACGAAAAACTCGATCCAATAGAACAACGTAGAATTACAAGTACACCAATAAGCTGTAAGTCTACTTACTGTATATAACTAACACATGAGAGTTGCCAAAATTGTAACATTATAATTATTATTATTTGACCCTTCGGTTCCTAATGGGTAGAACGTAGAACGTCTCCAGAGGTGAATATTGTGTAACCATACTCTTTGGAATATATTAGTTTTTAAATCATTGGAGTGCATGATACAAACTGTGTTGTACTGAACGCGTCTTCTTCACTCGAGGTTTATTTGTAGAACATAAATATCAACCAGGTGTCCGCTAGTTTAGTTGGCTATCAACGCTATTTATTCATGCATTTAGATCTCTTCATAAATTTGGATGAAGTAAACGAGATGAAAGATACAAAATAAAATAACAAGAAAACTCTGCAGCTGTATACAGTCTAAAAGTGTAGTGGTCATAATGATATAAAATACTTCAAAATGATGAGATCAGTATTTCTCATCCTTACAACAAAATCATTAATAATCCACCTAACGAGAAAGAAATCCAATTGTCAAGAGCTTGAAAGTGTAAAAACCAGGGAAAAATAATAATAAACTAATAAAAATGTATATAATCAGAATAAAAATAAAATGTGGCTAACTCATATTCGAAATAATTAGTCCCTTTTATGAATTTGGATAGTGTAATTAGAAGAAGTAGATTATCTGAAAAATGTGATGTATTAACGCTATACATTTTGAACAATCTGATCACACATTTATTTGTTAAGGCATTATGTATGAAAACTAGAAGTGAGGGAAGGACTAATATGACATAAAGGAATTCAATAATAAGAGAGATTATTATTATTTGACCCTTCGGTTCCTAATGGAACATACAGCTTCAGAAGCACGCCACCATTCCAATCTGTTCTCTGAAATCTTTTGAACCTGGCTCCACAACGGCCCAAAAGCACTCATTTTCTCCTCACACGATCTCCTCCATGTCACTCTCACATCGAACGCCCAACTCGTCGCTTACCATCGGTGTTACACTCGAGTACCCGGACTGGCGGGCAATGTCCCCAGTCGGCCTCCTCAGTGTATGCCCAATCCCATCCATCTCCACTTCCTTCCACTGCATATTTGCAGAGCCATGGGTTCTTGGTTGGTTCGTTCCCACAGTTCCTTGTTGCTTCTTACTATTTTTCTGGCCATCTGATCTTCAGTAACAAGCCAGCGTAAACAGTTGTTGATGAATGTCTGTAGTTTGTTGGAAATCCCTTTCGTAACGCGCCAAGTCTCTGAACCATCACATTGAAGCACTGATTTGACGTTGGTGTTGAAAATCCGAATGTTGCTCATACTTTATGCTGAGTGGAGTGCAGAAGATCGCCACACTGGTTTCATGTTAATGAACGCCAGTCTCGCTTTTCCAATCCTGGCTGACTTTGACATCCTCGTCTGTGCCTGTGTTGCCTGTAGTTGAAACAGTGCTGACTAGATAGGTGGAGGAGGCTGCTTCCTTTAAGTTTCTGCTGTTGATGGTGATTGGAGTTTGTTGTTGTTTTGTTGGTGGTGGTGGTGGCGGCGGAGGCGGCGGCAACGGGGTATCTTCATCACCTCTGTCTTCTCTACACTCACTTCACTTGAAGTCCCATCTTCACTGCCTCGCCTCTTCTGCCAACTTGTTAGTTTTCGCCTGTAGATCTTCAAGTTTGTGTGACATCAGACACAATTCATCGTCGAAACCCAAGTCCTCTAGGTTCCTTTCCGCGGTCCAGCCAGCGTATCCCCCTCTTCTCGCTCCCCAATGGTTGCTGCATGATCCAGTCCAGTCGACCACAATCACGAATATCATGGGTGATAGTAGGCAGCCTTGTTTCACTCCTACTCCTGTCTTCTCTTCAAAAGCTTGGTGGTGGTGGTCGATTCAAGATCTTCTTGAAGTGGTCAGCTCATTGTTTCCTTTCTTTCTCTTCTTTCGTAATTAAATTTTTGACATCATCTTTTATTGGTTTCGTCTGCGTTGATCTCTTCCCTCCCACATAGTAACCTGGTTATTTGATACAATGTTGTCAGGTCTCTGTCTCTCCTACCTGCAGCCTCAGCCTATTCTGCTTCACTTGCCAGTGTGTCGTAGAAGTGTCTTTTGTCTTTCCATGCACTCTTCTTCACTTCTTTCTCCAGTGTAGTGTTTATACATTGTACTCAGTTCCTCATCTCGTTGAGCATCCTTGCACTGCACTGGTTCATCTTCTGCTTCACCATCACCATCCTCCTCTCCCTGCTCTATCAACTTCCATGTGTCCATCCAGATCCACTCCATTCCTTATCTTCTTTCTTCTTCCTTCCTAGTACACTTGTGCAGGTTTCCTTCCACATAGCTTTCAAAGACTTCCAGTGCTCATGCACACAGGTTTTTCAGACATGTTCCTCGATATCTCTCATTTTGTCTTGATGGCTGGCTGCTGTGAAGATTTCCTTGTAGTTTCATCCTTCAGTTTCTGTTCAGAGTGTTGTACTTGAACTGTGGTCTATCACCAGCTTCCTTGATGGCTTTCAACTTGATTTGGAAGGTAGGTTCCTTGCACTAGACTAGATAGTGAGTGGTGAGTGTGAACCTACATCTACTCCTCTCCTTGACCTTGTTTCAAGTAGGCTGACTGCGTCTCCACTTTCTTCACATTGAGATGAAGTCGATCTGAATTTTAGTGTAGTGTGTCCTGGTGTCTGGTGAAATCCATGTTGCTCGCTTTGTGGATATCCTTGTGCTTGAACACAGTGCCTCACCTCGAATCACCAAATCGTTGAATGCACAGAATTCTGCAAACAACTCTCCATTCTCGTTCATCACCTCACCGAGCGCATCTCGACCCATCATGAGTTCTCCTCCTGTGTTGTCCCCTCCCAGTTTGGCATTCATGTCGCCCCAACCATTAGAATTTTGATATCGCCAACTGAGGTGGGGTCTTGTCCAGTGTTGATTGCAGTTGTCTGTAGAATTCCTCCTTCCTCCCTTGCTCTGCATTATATGTAGGTGCATAGTGTAGCATTGTATGATTGTGACCTTCCTTCCTTCCTTTTGAGTTGAACCTTGCTGTCATGATCCTGATCCTGCAGGAGGAGATTGTTTCCCACTGCATGAGAGAGAGCGTTCGATGCTGTTGGGGACAACATGATAGCCACTCTGAAACTCAATGTGCTCGTGGTTGTTGTCTGGGTGACAATATCGGAGTAGATTATTGATTCTCCAGTTGACAGTTTGGAGAGTCCACTTCCATTTCATCTGCTTTCGCAAATTCCTAGTACTTCAGTGTGATACCTCTTCATCTCGTTTGCAATCTGGGCTGCCTTGATGGTTTCAAACATCGTGCGGACATTCCATCCATGTCCCCACGTTTACTTTCGCTTTCATCGAGAGAGGCGAAGACACATCGGCTGATTGGCTTCTTGAAGGATTTGACCAATCGGGGTCGTTTCGCCTCTCCGATTCCAGCGAGGAATAACTTTGGTTTTTATTTATTATACTTTGTTTGTGCTTTGAAGTTTGTTTTGAGGGGTAGGTATGCTAGCTGTATGCCCAACCTTCCTTCTTGACCCGTGCTTATGACCGGCTAGTAGCTAGTTAACCAGGCGAGGTTGAAGGGAACATTGGCAAAAGTGGAAGGACACTATTTGTGTTCAGCTGCCAAATCGTCACTAGACTGGGAAATATTGGCAGGATGAGTTTGAAATACTCGTATCCATTGACTACAATAAAAGGCAAAGCCAAGATGAGTTTGCGTCTACTGTCGGATCTGTCGGACTGTAGCTTATTGGTTTAAGGAGATGACTTTCAAGTAGTGGGTCTGAGTCACTCTTTCGAACCTCGTTCCACCTACCGAGGTTTGGACAGCAACCAGGTAGAATCATTATCTCCATGTGGTAGGTGTTTAGCTCGTTGCCTATTGCATTAATGTCAATAAGGTTGCTGAGTGGATTTTGATTTCACGCATTAGTGAATCTGTTGTCCAGAGCTTATGGTGAAGATGGACAGAATACAATCAGTGAGTATGTAGATGAGTTGCGTTTTCTTTAGTGTTATATAACATTTGAAGCTTTGTCAGCCAGGTAGTTAGTTAACTTGGTTAGGATGTAACTGTATTCTTATAGTAAAAAACCATCTGTGTGATTCATAGTACTAAACTCCCAGCGAAACTACTTAAAAAGTCATCACTCTCAGTTTTCCATCGTCACATAATTGTCAACGGAAGGTAGACTGATGGCAGTAGAGGTTGATACGATAATTTTCCACGTTATACTACAAAACACAAATGACTTCAAAGTGATATCATAATCTTATTGATGTCAGTGCATGAAAATTTGTAAGCAAATGTCGATTGGCGCACTACATCCATGAGTGGTTGTGCTAACAATTGTATTGTATTCGGTTGCGCTATGAATATAGCTTAATTTTGATTTGGATGAGAATGAACGGTTATGCCTAAAGCGTTCTCATGATAGTTAGATAAAACCCCTGAAGATTAAATTTAAATTAGTTTCCCCTCAATAATCTGGTCTCAGTCTAGTTAATGTCGCATTCACAAGGCGCGTCTGCCATTTGCTGACTTGGATCATTTCTGACTCCAACTGGTGAGATATCTAACTATCTACAAAGGATGAGTGTCCTCCGTTGCAGCCCATTAAGTCTAATATGCCTCTTTGAGACAATTGATTAAATGTAGAAGATATGAAGGGATTACAAGCTTTTGATCACAGGCTTCTTCGAAGTATTGCCCTCATTTCGAGGAATCACCTTGCGAGAAATGTTGAGGCTAGGCGAGAGGTACCAGGCAAGAGTGGTTAGTAGAGTGATGAGCTCGTGAACCTTTGTTCACTGAGATGACTTGGGCATATATTGAGCATGCCAAGCCAATGCCCTTCCCGACGTGTAATGCTATGTGGAAGTTGGGTTAGTTTGGAATCGGGTCCAGGGTGGCCACAGCAAGACAAGACAGAAGCCGATGAAGTCTCTTACTGTTATTTAGACCACCTGCCTGGGGTCCACGATACGACAGGAATCAGTGGCTGAAGACTGACTCTTGGTGACATGGCGGGAGAAAGTCAGTGACAATGGCACAGATGTAGTCGCTCCTTGAAAACTTCTAAAGCTTCAATATTTGCACTGACCTTTATCCGCAGATTGTTTATTCTCTAACACTGCTTTGTCCTCTTTGATATTACTTTGTCTATTTACCTGTTGTTTGTGTGCCACTATGAATTGTGGCAACTTGAGCCGGTGCACCTGTTTGCGAAGTTCTAAGTCGATTTTATCTAAGGAATTGAAGACTTTACAAGTAAGGGTAACTCAGTCTGCAAATAACTTCACATATTCAAACTCCAAAGTTTAATATGTGTCAGCAGGAGGCTGAACAGTAGTTGCATTTTAATTTTCATGAAATCACCTGTTCACACTACCCATTGCTCATTCTGTTAATAAAGCCATCATACATTTTTATCGAGGTAAATAATGCGCTGCTCAATACCAAGCAGATGGATGCAACAAACTCTAACCATATTCCGCTTTTCAGAGAGACGAGCCTGAAATCTTAGTACACCTAAGTGAGCTTCACTCATAATACTCGCAACATAGTCAAGTCATGTTAGACTACGACTATACTACGAAAATACTTCCAAAATTTACAATGTCATGAGACCAGGATAGTTAAAAGCCATAAGCAGAAGATCTATTCTTCGTTAAAGCGAAAGTGAAATGTAACCAATAGTCAAAGGAAATCATCTGGACGGAGAGATAGTGGATATCGAAACTCCTATAAGGCCTAACCGAAACCGAAATTCCATGGCAACCACATTAAGATGGAATTCAGAAACAGCTGATTGTATCACTCCTGTATTCTACAAGAATGTGTGCGAGAATTCTGAATGCTTGTTCAAGGAATGCCACGTTAGCCTTTGAGTTAACGATTGTAAACCATATGCAATTAAAGCACATCTTTCTTTCGGTTGCCTTAAATTTTATACTACTATCTAATAATCAGTAGCATCATACTTAGGCTTAATTTTCACGTCTTATGTGCATCCCGAAGGTGTCGGGCGGTACAATTGTTTTGTTCTCTATGTAGGCGTTTCCACTTACACTTCAAATCATTCTCTTTTTATTCGGATTAACACAGGCTTTATTGGATGTCTAAGTGGTGGGACAAGAGAGCTTATTGCCAGGACAGACCGTTTGAAATACGAATTCGAACAAATCCATGCTAGCCCACTGTTCAATAACCACCCACCTGAATCTGTCTAAAGATACATAGGAAACTGTGAGAAAATTATGCATGGTGGTTGCTGTAAACTGTTGTATCTGCGGACAGAAGGAATGAGTGACTTCAGCGACCACCCTTATCATGGCTAAGGCAGCTATTTAGTTTATGGAAAACTATCTTCCTTATGGAATTACCGAAACCTGATTGGTGATTTGAGCAACTGCTGGAATGGCCTTTACGTTCACTCGAGAGAATAGCACCCATAGCCAATTAATTTCAGATTTCCTCCACGTGTCTGTCTGTCTGTCTGTCTATCTGTCTCGCTTTATTCCCATTCGTTGATGACCTCCTGATCAGGTCGCTTACGCTCTACAGCCTTGTTCACTTCCAAAATATACTTTGGCAAATATAAATAATTTTGTGCACCAGTCACCAATTTTCGTTTTCTCTCTGAGTTACCTGGTGTGATGCTATTGACTATGAGATTGAATGGCACATGGTAACAAGTGGACTAATAATACTAGTTTGGAGTAGTGTTTAACATATCCTTCGAAACACTATTCATATGACTCAATGGGAAGATAAGATCGAGGTTGAGACCAGAATATTGGCCAAACCTGTCAAGTCCCCAATGCACCACGAGCGTGTTCACAATAGTAATAATAATAATAACAATACTGATAGTAATGGAGATACTGTGAAGGGAGAATTCTCAATATTATGACCTTACACGGAATACACCCAAAAGATATAACGCAAGATTCTCGATGAGGATGAGATTAGAGTAGCACGTAAACCTACAAACTCGCTTAAAAGCAAGCTTTGTAGGCTAAAAGATCCTACTGATCCAGTCACCCAGAATTATTTAGTTTTTCATATGGGCAGCAACGATTGCCAGGTGAAGTACATGGGTGGAAGTGGTCGATCGGGCTATTCGAACACAAAAGCTTGGCTAGATCAAAATAGGAAATCGTATTGAGATAAGGAATCGAGAAAACTGCTAGGCTGTGGCACAATTCACATGCAGACAAAAAAGTGAGACAGAATGAGTCCCTGAAACTTCAATGAGTGGATGGAAACATTGATAACCAAATTATCATTGTTTATCACATCAACACCAAATGCCTGCGACAAGATGAGTTAAAGCATCTGTTCCAGATATATGGAGGGTTCTACGGCCTGTATCACAAAGAAGGAGAGAGAAGTGGAACTTTACAAACTATGTTTCAAAGTTGTCAGTATAGACGATAACTTGTATTCTTTTTCACAGCGTGATACAATTAACAAATCAATGGAAACAGAATTACATTCTATCTTAATTGTCAAATTCTATACTTCCGTCAGTGAATTTAACTTGTGTTAACTGACTGAATGAAGCATGCCCAACATCAAGACTACAACAGCATACATTATAAGGAACGCAGATAAATTAATGCAGACAGGCATTGTGACTAAATTACAATGAACTACTACTAACATTCATTTGGCTGAATGGAATGTAGTCCTAAACACAAATAATATCTGAACAAAGCAAGAGAGATGAGATTTCTTGAGTAGTGGGATGAAATCATCATTTTATTATGTCACGAATATCCCTCTTCAGATAATACAGAATACGCTCTAAATGTATAATGGATATTAGTAGCACACAAGATATTTCAAAATCAGGGAATCTCTAATCTTAGGTTGTCTGGTGAAATCATTGATAATCCACCTAACTTATGAAAGATGCTCAGTAATCCAGACATTTTCGCTGTATGTTCACAATTCTGAAAGCACTCGGAGTTTTCACCCGATGTCTGGTGTCTGCGAGGTGTCTGGCATTTGAACCGGTTAAAATTCTGTTGCCCTTCAAGCACAGATTCTTGAGGATAAACTCAGTGAACTGTGTGAATGCCCTCCTCTTAGTCCTGTCAATCTGCTTGCTACTTCAACTGTATCTTGATTCATAAACATAGTTGGAGATGGCATGAGCAGTGAAGTTGTCGAATTTCAACTGGTTCAGCCAGCATATGCTCTTGTATACTGACTGATCAAAGTTAATTTGCAGAAAAGCTCCCCCTCAGTCCTCTTTAGTTCTTGGTATCTATTCTCTTGAATGTTGCGTTGCATCTTTCTTGTCTGCTGCCCGCTTAAACATTTGGGGTACCATATGTTTCCAAGTTTATATTCCATAAAGTCTACTCCCTTTTCATTCTCTAATTATGACCTAAAATTGTATGAAATAGTCACGCTAGCTCTTACAGTGTTATCAACCTACCACTATGAATTTGACATATATAATGAAGAAAAGACATCATGGTGGATGACAGCGCTCTTCAAAGTGAACAAAGCTGTATGGGATGACACTCATTACAAGACATACCCAGCTCAAACTGCAGGCCTCTACTAGTTAAGGTGGACGATTTACAAAAATGCCTCTTATGTTTTAATGTTTGTCGTATTGCTGGTGTAATAAAATTACAATAAACTTGGTTGCACAATTTATATGATTACAGTCTACTGTCCTTAATTAGTTTCAAAATGTTTCACAAGAATCTGTGTAGTGCAGTTGAGGTGTAGCTTCCTTCATCAACACTCACTGTGTTCATCAAATCATATGTTCCAACTATTCCAGTGACAATATACACTGTATCACTCTTAAGCGCCAACTCAACCGTTTAGATAAATTTCAATTGATTTACACCATTAATGTTTACCTGACTCCTGGTTGCAGCTATTATGAATTATTCAGATTCACTGGAAAACACATGGAATTTCCTACTCTCATAATGTGTGGTTCATTGTCAGTTGTCTACTGCAATTTTAACGCTTGAGACTGCAGATTCCAGTGCTGTCTTGTTTACACTAACCTTGTCAGTTTTCAACTCGTTTCAATGCCACATTAGACTCAGTCGTAGTTAATGAACCTAGCATACATGAAACTCAGAAATAAGCACCACTGCTGAAGTCATATCATTTTATTATACGTTTGCTGATAGAAATATATGACTAACTGAAAAAAAGTACTTCTGCATACCCATCTTAGTAGGATATAGACATTAGCTTTACATATGACAATATACACAAACCCAGATGCATGTTATTCGTAGGAACATTCTTTTCTACAGGTGGCTGTTTGTTTCCCTCGATTTATCCTTTTCCATATTTCACAATAAATCTATTCAGATATCCATTCTCTTGTAGACACATCTCAATAAAGCTCTGGTCTTCCACTAACTTATCTCCAGAAGAATTTGTGTTAAGTAACGATAAAACCATCCAATCGATCATTTATTTCAGCTTCTCAACTTAATTCCTGACACAAGAGATGAGTGAATTCGTTTAGGCAACAGATTGGTAGTTTTGACAACTGACTTTGCTACTTTGTTTTAAGCGAAAATTCTGTTTTTCAGTACATCGCATGAAAATTCCGTAATCAGTCTAGGGTATTTGCGACCTAGGAGGAACTACCGAAAACACAAATATGAGTTCAGGCTAAATGCCTGTTTCTCGGTTATCTCACGCACTATTTTGTACAAAGTGACAACAGTGAAGTGAACAAATTTGCTGACGAAAGATGAGGATACTGCATGTGTCATACAATTGAATACGATTAAATTACTGTATACATATACTTTAGGCTTGTTAGACAAACTTGTTGACATTTTTAAGTTCAGCAGATAAAACAGCTAAGCGCTATATGTTAAAACACTTAACCTGATGGTTCACGTAAGCCCTCCCTCTAGTACAGTCCGCGGATCTTAGCAGAGGTAATTCATTGTTGCATAGGTGATTTTGAAAAACTACCTCTCAAAAGGCTTGAGGAGGATATTTATGGTCAGATACACAACAGCTTCCTCTACTAAGTGTACTTGATACGCCATTTACTGGTCACTGATGGTCTCTGCCCACTAGGCATGACAATTTAGCCTAATAGTTTACCAATGCATGACGCTGTCCATGAATTGTCATGATGATTAGTGTGGTCAACTAGAAGGCCATGCTAAATTCATTAGTGTCAGTTCATTCTGCAGTCAACTGTAGGAGCATTAACAACAGAGTAAATTACTAAGATACGTATTCCACATTCTGATTCTGTCGTTAGCTGCTTCTGCTGAAATGAAGTATCAGTAATACCCATTTTAGGTCAAGTATGTCAGTGAGATCGTTGTGCTTTACCAAAGCGTGATCTATTCTTTCTCCTAAAAACCCTTTACCATCCGATATCTATTTATTTGGCCACCAGTTTGCGAAAGTTCTGGTAAACTCAAGGAATGACTGAATGTGCCTTTGAATTAGTGGGAAACGCATGATTTATTTTAACGTAGTAGTGCTCCTAAGATTTTTGAATATCGTGTTGGCAGACAGTCGTTCAGTGTAGATGGAAAACAATAAGGCCCAGCAACTAGCAAAGATGATATGCTCATGAAGAAGTGAGGTGAATGGTAATTAGGTACAGTAAATTAAGAAACAAACAGGTTACAGGAAGCGACAACATAATGAGTAAAATAGAAGGAGTGGACATCGAAATCAAAAGTTGGCAGGACACGTGGGTAACTGTGTGGATTTTACACTTTTAGTCATCACAGTAATAAAAGTTAATGAGAGAAACTTGCTAAATAGGTGAGAAACAAAGTGAAATGACTATTTTGATATCTGGCTATTACCTACGTCTAAATTGTCGTCTAGATAAGTTACTCCAATAAATTCGTCATCAAGTAACTATCCGATCTCCAGTACTAGACTTCATTTTGAATCTGTTTATGAAAGAAGCATTGGTTACATCTACCGATATTACTTGTCAGTATCAGCAGACTTGAATGAGAATGATATACAGTACATACGGAGTTCCGCTTATTATTGAATAGCTTATTGTGGCCGCCTGCCTCCGGATAGTGTTCAGGAGACTGTGCAGTTAAAATCACTTTCCAGCCAGCGATAAGTAAGGGCATGAAAGCCTGGGTGTCGTAGTGGATGTCTTGCAGTACCAAGACTGTGTGACAAATTTAAAACCTCTACATAGTAACCCATATTCTTCTTTGAAGCAAATGAAAGGCTTGTGGTCACGTGATATGCAAGTCGACAATAATACGATACGGTCTTCCATGTATGCCTTTCATGAGATCGGTTTGGATAATCATCCCAGGCCTTACAGTGATTAGACGGTGTAGTAGATTACTCTTCATCTAGTCGTATGTTGTTTGTGGACATCAGCAGAGTGTTGCTTCACCAGGTCATGCGGCGAAGTAAGAGTCTTCTGCTTTGCAGACAAAATGGATTTAGATGTCGGTACCATACTGTGGGCTTTTCAAGTAAATCCAGTCCTTGACAACTAAAAAGACGTTGGTCAGTCGGATAAAAGTCTGCCGTCATTGACATCCCGACTGCCTCCCCAACGATATGTAGCTGAACGCCAACAGAATACGAGTTACCTTGGATCTGATGTTCGATGTGAACTAGAGCATGAGTGTGATTGCTTTTGTTGTTAGTGGCAAGTAGGTGCTGTGGTGCTGTGTGAAATACACTAGGTTTGTCTACAGTTACAACGATGTGTGCATATTCTTCACAATGTAACACGCTAGGACTACAACCTCTCTAACAGAGGTGACCTTAACCGAATATAGTTATTAGTTACTTTGTAAGTATATGCACTCATGCAACCCGGAAACTAAAATAGTTGTAACGTCTACTGGCAATATAAGTAATCATAAACTGTTAGCTGAAACTGCGTGTTGTAAGACTAACTTGCGAGGTTATTTCTACCTCAGTAAGTTCTCTGACATCTGGAATAGGCTTTCTGGGGAATTACTTGCTTCAAATTCATTACCTGCCTCTCGGTCCTCAATGAATAAGCTCCACATAGATGATGAGTCTATCACTCGCTTAACCACTGTCTATGCATCCTGGGCTAATGAAAATACATACTAGGACTTCTAAGCGCATGAAGTAAGGTTACCACCAATCTCAAGTATCTTTGACATCAGTGGACTCACGAATTTTCACAAAGGGTGTTTGGTTACTAGTTCATCTGTTTGTACTGTGCAGCCAGTGAATCACAATTTAGAAAAGTACAAATTCACTTAATGTATAGTCAGTTTTCTCTTTGTGTTTACAAATAAACACCCCATATCTGAAAACTTGTATGAACTATACGTAAGAAGAACAGAAGAATTATTTTTAGATGTATAAATTAAAATGCACATATAGCTCAAATGAGTTTGAAGAGATCGAAACTTCTCACTTACCTTTTCAGCAGTAACTTGACGAGAAAACCCTAAGTATAATTTCGACGAAAATGTATCAACTTACTGGAAGTACTATTTCGTACGTGATATAAGAAATTGGTGAAATATTTCTTCAACTGTTTTCATTCAACTTTCTCCGATTCTTAAACTGTTCGCCATTAAACTGACCTGGATACCAACGCCCTAAATGCCACCGTAAGCCTTAATTACAGTAGCTGGTTTCAGATTTCTGTAGAGTTGTAATGCTAACGAAAATCTGAAGAAACAATTGATTCTAAGGGATCACTTCACCCAGTAAGTCAAACGGTAACATATTCGCAAAAGCGTTACGCAAAAGATTTTTAGAGGATCCTATCTCACTTGACTCCAAACAACAGGCAGCAATTAACAGCCAACATAACTCCCCGATAGTTCTAGATATTTCATTGTGAATCCCATGAGAGAATCCATCCCTATTTGACGACAGTTCTTCTGACGTTCATTACTTTGCACCACAACAACTATTTCCAGTGGTATGAATCGATATTGCTGCGTGCGAGAACATGATGAAAGTGAAATGCTAGGACTTAGATATTCAGCTGGTGCACGTGATTACGTGGAAGCTTACTGATTCCTGAAATCGTTGAAGTAGTCAGAAGTCGAGTATGCAGTTGAAATCGGTTGGCTGTTTTAGCGATAAGTTCTCTTCGCGATTTTGATCGAACTTCATTTGAAGGTGCTATCGTATTTCAAGTAAATTGATGGGTTTCATCATAGCGTATATTTATAACCATCACTGCCTACTCGTAGATTAGAGGCGATCTTCTTGGTGGCCTGTTCCTTAGTAAAAAAAAACCAAAACGTTTGAACAAAAAAATTCTAACAAAGTGCCATTCAACGCACTGCTGGCATGCTTAAAAAGGTTTTGAAGTTACCATGCTATTATCTGATGTTCTTAAACGATAACAATGCTCACAAACTCAGTTAAGAATTTCTGACAGGCCAGTAAGTCATTTCTTGGTTCTGTGAAAAGCTGTGTGCACTGATGAATGGTGTATAAAACCGATAAGTCCAATTGAAATGATAGCTTCTAAATTTCAACACTCTCAATAACTAACTATATACACCCCTTTATTCTTTAGAGTGAATTTTTGTTGTCCGTTACGTTTCAATACGCCTTGATTCCTTAGAAGGATTCTTAGTTTAGCAATAATATCCGACTTTTGTAGATGATCATGAAGGAGGCCTATATTCATTCTGAACCAGGATTGCGATATGTAGCTAGCTAGTAATAAGGAAAACTTGGGGAATAAATAAACAATAGAATCGGTGTAAGATACTTAAAGCTTCATAGAATTATATGCTAATTTGAGTATGAATGACTTTTTTAGTAAGCATTTCAGCATCCTTCAAAGCTATTTGTTAAAATCTTTGTACCGTCTTTCCACCATCCTAGTGATTTTGTCAACAGAAACAGCTCCCAATAATTTACTTTATTACAACTTGATGTAGAACAAATTTCGTTATTCATTAGTGATCACTTGAAAAATAACATTAACAATTCGACGTCACTTCCCACTAGACTACTCGAAGAGTAGTAGGACTACAGAAGCTCTGTTCGAAGTATATCCTATATAAAATTTTGAGCTTCCGTGTACATACAAGTGACTATAGTGTTTAAAAGTATTCCAAGAGATTAATATTGTTGATTTTTCAAAATCATCAGACGAATTCATTCTCTATGTTCTTGTTATTTTCTAGAAATCTTGAATGGAGCTTCATTGATTCTAATACTCTCTTCAACAAAACCTGATTCTGTCTGATGTTCCAAGATACTGTATGTATTCTTCAAAGTGCTGAATGGTGACAAGAATGAGACAGAATTAGTTTAAAAAATGATTTTCAAACCAAAATTCATCGAAATGCGCTACCGATTCATTCGCCAAAGCGCATTATATTGGTCTTTTCACATGATACTCGTAGGTTTACCCACCAGCTTGTAGGAATTAAGTCGCCTCACACATAATTGCTTTATTTAAAAAAAATTGTTGATTTCATAATTTGTACCTTGATTCCTATTTCCAGCTCGTCGTAGAGTGGAGCACGAGTTTCACACGAAGTGGGCTGTTCATTATCTCAAAGGTAAGTCTGAATGTTTTAGTGGTGAATGATGTACGAAATGTTGAGTTGTCTATTGAAATGCTCTCTGTGTAGGACGCCATGCTTACTCATCAATCTGACGACTTGTGTTTCACTATGCATTACTGTTGTTGTTGTTGTTGACAGTGTTGCTGAACAATTGAGGTTAATAGAAATAATCAGCAGCCAACACCTGTGATGATGGTCAATTTATGGATCGTTCCGACTGAGTCGACTGTCGGTGACAGGCGTAGGAGCGTTGTCCAACTGCATGATCAGAACCACTGAATTATGCCCATAATGGAACAGACAAGTATTTTCGATATGCCGAAGAATAGTTGCTCATGCATCCGAATATTTTCATGTGTCTATGTGTCAATTGTTCTGACTTCCTTCTACGAATTGAGAACTCGACAGATATACTGAACAATTTCTCGTTGCAGATGAACAAGAGTCACTTATGTCATATGAACACTCAAACCTCATGCAACTGGCTTCCTCATGTTCAAATGAATTCTTAGCCTCATTGTGGGATCCTGTTTATCTTACTGGATTGCATTTCTCTCTTCACAGCTGTCAACATCACATTCAAACTGAAGGACAGTGGTGAATTTAAAAAGCTGTATACTGAATACTCAGGTAAGCGTTGGTGGTTGAGGCACTGAATGTAGATGCAACTCACTTCCTCTGTAATGACACGGTTGTTACTCATGTTGACGGACGGATGATTTTGTTGTCTGAATAGCACTTCCGCCTTACTTATTATTTCAGGGAAGGAGGTGATATCGCAGGAATTCGCCACACTGTCAACACCTGATTCCTATGTGTTAGTGAATCTTGTTATCTTGAGAGGAATGTAGCACTCAGCACAGCACATCAAGCATTTAACTGAAACTGGTGAATTGTTCCCGTCGGCGTAACAAACGTTCTGATTCAGTGTCCTTCGGTTCTTCCGTCATTTCTGAAACTGCCTTCGTATATAAGTCTTATTTCCAGTTTTTTTCGATATCATATGCATGCATACTTTGGCATAGCTATAGGCTAAATGAATGCTTGAATGTTTGTGTCAAAAAAATCCACCAAATGTGCTTCTTTTTGAATTCATACTGAGTAATGGACGGTTATGACAAACCTACTTCGAGAATCCTATAAAGGTATCTGCTGTGAAGGTGTGTAGAAAAATGCTGATGATGTGAATGATGGTTAGTGCAGTCATACAGTTTATTTTGGTCGTTCGTTATATAGACATCGTCAGTGCCTGAAGTTTTGGATCAGCCAATAGGAATCCATCTTTATTGAATGATGTATTATTATTATTATTTGTCCCTTGGGTTCCTAATGGAACATACAGCTTCAGTAGCAATTCTCCATTCCAATCTGTTCTCTGAAGTCTTTTGAACCTGGCCCCATGACAGCCCACAAGCCCTCATTTCCCCCTCGCACGATCTTCTTCATGTCACCCTCAGCTGGAACGCCCAACTCGTCGTTCCCCATCGGGGTTTCACTAGAAGGCCTGGCCTGACGCGTGATGTTCCCAGTCGGCCTTCTCAGTGTATGCCCAATCCACCTCCACTTTCTTTCTGCATATTTGTAGAGCCATAGGTTCTTGGTTGGTTTGTTCCCACAGTTCCTTGTTGCTTATTCCTGTTATTCTGGCCATCTGATCTTCAGTAGCGAGCCAGGTAAACAGTTGTTGATGAATGTCTGTAGTTTGTTGGAAATCCCTTTCGTAACGCGCCATTGACTGATGTACTAATTGCAAAATACTTATTAGAAGATATTTAGGCGGAAAATGTTGTTTTAAATTAGTTCTCTTCAGGCTTTAAGCTTAGATAACGAAACAATATTGTTCGTTTATACGTTCTTTAATTTTGACAACGGGATATTTTAACATATTTATTAACGGAGAAAGGAACATAGTTAATATTGATTAAGAAGCGATTAGTAAGATAGTAGGCTGAAAATTAAAATAGGTAGCTTAAAAATAACTAAAAAAACACTAACATAAAACACTTCTGAAAATGATATGATGAATACCAACTTCAAAAATGATATAGTTATCTATGAATAAAACAACCGAAGCAAGAAGTAATTTTACATAGATAAAAACGATGAACAAATTACAATCGGATTCCATCCATATACAACTGAAAGCAGTTTAACTTCATTGTTAATCACACTGAACTAATTGAAAACATAAATTTGAAACAGCTGGTCTCCTTTATGAATTTCCGTAAAGCAACAACAAGACGTAATTTTTACACGGCAATGATTGAAGGTGAAATGAAACTTAGGATCGCAGCCGGATTCTAACCAGAAAGCATTGGGTTTAGGCTTGATGCTCTACTAACTGAGCTACGAGGTCCGACTGCTGACCAAAGGTTTATTTCACTTAATTCACCAAGGTTTTTGCCCGACTACCATTTTAAGACGTGACACATTACTACCGCTTGATAGTACTCAGATTGCCTGGCCAGTCGGGACTTCTCATCCCAATCCACATCTAACTGAATCATAGAGGAAGAGCGTCGTATCGATTATCATTTGTGACCATCTGAGTTAGCCGCGGTTTGGCGTAACTTGTCTGAATCGTGTAATGTATTCGCGCGAAATATTTCGAGCAATCTGGTCACACATACTTGTCATTAATAAGAAAAATTACAGAGTTAAGGGGTAGGAAAATAATTATAGGTTGAATAAGAAGTCCATATTGAAGGTCAAAATAACAGTGAAGATCAAGAAAGTAGCAGCAACAACAACAACAATAAAGATTTAATAGTACAATAACCTTGGGTTCAAAGCCGAATTTATCAAGGGAGATTGTTTCTGAACACGTAAAGATGGCTTAAACCTGCTAATGGCTAATGTCTCAACACCCTTTAAAATGCATACCCCAAAGGTCTTATAGGTGATAACCGATAATTATTTTTCTGACAAAAAAGGAGGTGAGAAACAAAAAAGGAACGAAGCACGCCAAGACTAAAATAAGTTAAGGCAAAGGTAGAGAAAAAGACTGTACATACTTCTTTTGCACACAAAGGTCAGGCTTCAGTTCATGGATAGCCAAGGCTTCTTCTGTTTTTAGAGGCTGAAAAGGGAGGAATCGTGAGGTGTTTCAGCGAATTCGATAGACAACCTTAAAATCCTTGTTCGGGTCGGTTGAATGGTTGGAGTCTATTAAATACTCAAGGATAGATGCATTTTCTTTCACCCTTACAAAGTCAGACGGGAATATGTTCTCATATACGTGTTGACAGCGATCTCTGACTATAGCCCATGTACCTGCCCCACAGGAGCAGGCATTTTTCTACCGCTTAACTCTGTAATTTTATATATATAAATCACAATTTCTTGTGTGACCAGATTGTTCTAAATACTTCGTGCGAATAGATTACATGATCCAGATGAATTACGTCTACTAATTGGTTTGTGAACGCATAAAATAGTGCAACTTTTTTTGGCCAGTTTGTGTTCTCTGACATAGTTGGTTTAATCATGAAGCTTTCATTGCACTTCTAGACAACATTATCAGTGATAACTTCATTATGGAGTGAGCTACCAATATCTCTGTGTGTAATTCAGTAGCTCACTCTGAAGCACTTATTATACTTTAAACTATCTTTCTTTCGTTGTGAAAGAGATGAAGTTAATATACCAGTCACGCTGAGTCTTTTCATGTGAATATACATTCATGAGTTAAGACGAAACAGGAAGCGGTTTAGTTTCATTCTCAAACACAGATATTGATGCATATATAAGTGACGGAAGGGGGTTCCTCAAGCTTTTGGGTAAGGGTGGCTTGGAACAAATGGAGCCATACAATTTCAAAGAAAGAATGTGAGAATTGGATTTTAAGGAGATAAAACGGTGGAGATACTTAAAAATCGATTGTGGATAGCACTGAAGGAAACCTATTTTTTCTCGCCCGATTCAGGATTGTTTTCTCCCACCAACATCTAATTTAAATGTATACAAAGGATGAACTACTGCTTTGGACTACCTGCATGTGTGTCTTCCAATTCACTCGCTCTTCTGGAGCTGGTTACACTGGCCACACGAAGCAGGTTCTATCCAAAAGCTTCTCCGAACACTGTTCTGCGTGAATGTCAAAAGGAGAGTGAAAAGTAATTAACAGCTCAATTCTTGATCATCTGGTTACCTCTAGTCACTCTGCTCCACCAAAATCTTTGTTTCAAAGTCACTTATAAAATGAAATCAAACATTTCGAAGGGAGTGCGGACTAACCACTTGAGAACAGCAGTAGCCTTGGTCATTCTTCATTTGAAGTCTGATCTCCGCGTTTAAAACATATTCTATCAGTAACATTTTTCGATGAACTTGTGTCCACATGTAATTTTGTTGTAACTGTAAATATGAGTGTATAGCTTCGTTCAGAGGAAAATTTTCTCTTGATGACTCAATGGGACTATTTCAGTGTTTGTATGCTTGAACATGAGAATAACTCAGTGGATTTAAAATCGACTTCAACAGTATCATACACATGAGAGTAAAGTCTTTCGCTATACGAATAAATTAGGTATTTAGGAATCGAGATTAATAAAGTATACTGAAAGCTTCTGGATACCGAATACTCGAGACATCAGAAGCAATTATCAGATGGCTGAAACTGTTTGTTTTATGTACAAAAGGTTAATAAAAATGCAACCACTACTGCTACCCCTACCATCGCTGAAATCCACAAATTCTGAGGCAAACTATTCTTGAGTTTGTTTGATTGTTAGCTTCAGAACTATTCCTATCTACCCCATTACCTCTCTTTGGTTTTCCTAAATTTATCGAACTCCGTTTTCTCATATATATGAACATCATAACCAACTGTTTTTAAGAGATTATCGTTGTCAATTCTATTGTGAGTTGCTACCATATATTATTCACCTTCTACATTGGCTAAGATTCATTCGTATAAGAGTCAATATTGAATCGAACCTAATTCATTTACACCAACAATCGCAACCAACCACGACAATGAAATTTACTGTAAGTCAAAACTACTTACTCTGAATAATAACTCTAGTCGATTATGACCTTCCGGTCCTACATGCAATGTTTTGACATCTAGGAAATTGGATTCTAACTTTGTATTTCAGTCGAAACAAGATCTCTTAGAAACTTGAAGCCTCTAAATCTGGCACTTTGTGAGGTTGCGTTTGCACAAGATCGAGCAGTCCCATAGTGAGACGAAATAGTTGTCATGTTTCCAATGATTCTCTAATTGATCTCATTCTATGATGAATATCACCCTGAAATCAGCAACACACAAACTTCAAAGTGGATTACATAATTATTTATTTTGAAGTGAATCTCAGTAATATTTGATTCTGATATTGGTTTTCAGATAAGCTTTTTCTGAAGAGAATTCTTGAACTACATTTCATCATCGACTGACTGTTTTATTAAGTCTCACTGTTGTTAACACATATTTATTATCTTACCAAAAAATGTGGAGATATAATTGTAGAATATAATGAAGAAGCTGTTGAAAAGAATATTCTTTGTTCGCATTCAACTGTCTCTTCAAACGTGAGTAGTGCAAAATGCAAGTTGACCGTTGCATCTTGTCGACAGACAGTAGAATTACAAATGAAATTTGGTGAATAAGTTACCTAGATGAACAAGCTGAGGTTGCGAAACTAAACTGAATACTGAGTTCGCCACACAAATCCCGTCATCATATATGATGAAGTGGAAGTAGATTTCAAAAACATTGGAAATTTGATTCTGTCAATGCTTAACCAGCAAAATTTCGACTTCCCACCGAAATAACTTTACCACACTTCATACATTATGGTATATGTTTCTTTGTGTTGTTCAGAGTATGCTTTATTGCAAACAAATTGATAATACAACAGTGCAAGATGGAGTACTCGATTGAATCATGATAAGAATTTGCCTATTTTGTTGTAAAGGTTTTTCCATGAAGTGAGACAACGTCCCTTGGACTCCTCAAGTAAGCCCCACTTATAGAAGATTTTCTTCGCTGAATTACTTCGTATTTCTAAGGACTTAGAACTCTCTGATAGCCTTCGTGGTGAAGCACGGCATGTCGAACATTTTGGAGAAACCACCTATTCATTGGTATTAGTTTCTTGTTGGCTAAATGTCTTTCTAGAAGATTGTTATTATTATTATTAGTCCCTTGGGTTCCTAGTGGAACATAGGGCTTCAGTAGCACGTCTCCATTTCATCCTGTTCTCTGAGATCTTTTGAACCTGGTTCCACGACAGCCCACAACCTCTCATTTCCTCCTCGCATGACCTCCTCCATGTCACCCTCGGACGTCCAACTCGTCGCTTCCCATGGGGATTCCACTCTAGCAACTGGCCTGACGCGTGATGTCCTCAGTCGGCCTTCTCAGTGCATGGCCAATCCATCTCCACTTCTTCCTGCATATTTGTTGCGTGATAGGTTCTTGGTTGGTTCGTTCCCAGAGTTCCTTCTTGCTTATTCTTATTACTCTGGCCATCTGATCTTCAGTAGCGAGCCAGCGTAAGCAGTTGTTGATGAATGTCTGTAGTTTATTGGAAATGCCTTTCGTGACGCGCCAAGTCTCTGAACCATACAGGAGCACTGACTTGACGTTGGTGTTGAACATCCGTATCTTGTTCCACATGCTGAGTGCAGAAGATCTCCACACTGGTTTCAGGCTAATGAATGCCTGTCTTGCTTTTCCGATTCTGACTTTGACGTCCTCGTCCGTCCCGCCTGTAGTTGAAACAGTGCTTCCTAGATAAGTGAAGGAGGTCACTTCTTTTAAGTTTCTCCCGTTGATGGTAACTGGAGTTTGTTGTTGTTGTTTTTGGTGGTGGTGCGGTATCTTCATCATCTCTGTCTTCTCTACATTCACTTGAAGTCCCGTCTTCGCTGCCTCTTCTATCAACTTGTTAGTTTTTGCCTGCAGATCTTCAAGTTTATGTGACATCAGGCATAAGTCATCGGCGAAATCCAAGTCTTCTAGGTTCTTTTCCGCAATCCAGCGTATCCCCCTCTTCTCGCTGCCCACTGTTTGCTGCATGATCCACTCCACCACAATAAGGAATATCATGGGGGATAGTAGGCAACCTTGTTTCACTCCTGTCTTCACTTCAAAAGCATCACTGAGCTTCCCATTGTGAATGACTTGGCGGTATGTGGCATCTTCATCTAGTTGTTGGATGAGGCGGATAAAGGTTTGTGGTACTCCGTAGTAATGAAGCAACTGCCAAATTACCTCTCGGTCGACACTGTCAAAGGCCTTCTCAAAGTCGATGAAGTTGAGGTAGAGAGCTGATTGCCATTCTATGCTCTGTTCTATGATGATGCGAAGCGTTGCAATTTGGTCTGCACATGATTTGTACTTCCTGAAGCCTGCCTGTTCCGGTCGCAGTTTTGAATCCAGTGCATCTTTAAGCCTCTCCAGGATGATGCGGCTTAATATTTTACTTGGGGTGGACAGGAGAGTGATTCCGCGCCAGTTCTTGCAAGCACTGAGGTCTCCTTTCTTCGGCAGTTTGACAAGGTAACCCTTCTTCCAATCGTCAGGTGCCTTCTCTTCCTTCCACACCTTCTGCAATAGTGGTGTGAGCATGTCTGCTGTTGTCTCTGCATCTGTTCTCAGTGCTTCTGGCGGTATTCCATCTGATCCTGCTGCTTTCCCACATTTCAGTAGCTTTATGGCGTTCAGGACTTCCATTTTCGTTGGGGGATTAATGTTCACTTGTAATTCAGCGGCTGCAGGTGGTATTTCTGGACGAAGTGCAGGTGGTGGTCAATTCAAGAGCTTCTTGAAGTGGTCGGCCCATCGTTTCCTCTGTTTCTCTTCTTTTGTAATTAAATTCCCTTCTTCATCTTTTATTGGTTTCATCTGTGTTGGTCTCTTCCCTGATAGCAACCTGGTTATTTGATACAATGTCGTCAAATCTCTCTTACCTGCAGCCTGTTCTGCTTCATTTGCCAGTGTTTCGTAGAAGTGTCCTTTGTCTTTGCGTGCACTCTTCTTTACTTCTTTGTTCAGTGTTTTATACATCGTGCTCAGTTCCTCTTGTAGTTGAGCATCCTTGCACTGGTTTATCTTCTGCTTCATCATCCTCCTCTCCTCTATCAGCTTCCACGTATCCATCGAGGTCCATTCCTCATCTTTTTTCTTCTTCCTTCCTAGTACACTTGTGCAGGTTTCTTTCCACATAGCTTTCAAAGACTTCCAGTGCTCATGCACACTGGTTTATTCAGGCATGTTCCTCGATATCTCTCATTTTGTCTTGATGGCTGGCTCTGTGAAGATTTCCTTGTAGTTTCATCCTTCAGTTTCAGAGTGTTGTACTTGAACTGTGGTCCATCAACAACTACCTTGATGACTTTTAACTTGATTTGGAAGGTTCCTTGCACTAGATAGTGGTGTGAACCTACATCTGGTCCTCTCCCTGACCTTGTTTCAAGTAGACTGCGTCTCCACTTTCTTCACATTGAGATGAAGTCGATCTGAATTTTAGTGTGTCCTGGTGTCTGGTGAAATCCATGTCGCTTTGTGGATATCCTTGTGCTTGAACACAGTGCCTCGAATCACCAAATCGTTGAATGCACAGAATTCTGCAAACAATTCTCCATTCTCGTTCATCTCACCTAGCGCCTCTCGACCCGTGGTTAGTTCTCTTCCTGTGTTGTCCCCTCCCAGTTTGGCATTCATGTCGCCCATCAGAATTTTGATATCGCCAACTGATGGGGTCTTGTCCAGTGTTGAATGCAGTTGTCTGTAGAAATCCTCCTTTTTCTCTTGCTCTGCATTATTTGTAGGTGCATAACATTGTATGATTGTGACCTTCCTTCCTTTTGAGTTGAATCTTGCTATCATGATCCTGGAGGAGATTGGTTCCCACTGCATGAGAGCCTTCGATGCTGTTGGGGACATCATGATAGCCACTCCAAAACGCAGTGTGCTCGTGGTTGTCGTCTGGGTGACAGTATCGGAGTAGATTATTGATTCTCCAGTTGATAGTTTGGAGAGTCCACTCCCATTCCATCTGCTCTCTCAAATCCCAAGCACTTCGATGTTATACCTTCTCATCTCCTTTGCAATCTGGGCTGCCTTGATGGGTTCAAACATCGTACGGACATTCCATGTCCCCTCGTTTACTTTCGCTTTTATCGAGAGAAGACACATCGGCCAATTGGCTTCCCGAAGGCTTTCACCAACTGGCGTCATTTCGCCTCTCCGATTCCAGCGGGGAATAAGTTTGTTTTCATTTTTTATATTTTGTTTGTGCTTTGAAGTTTCTTTAGCGGTTAGATTTGTTTTACGGGGTAGGGTTGCTAGCCCTATGCCCAACCTTCCCTCTTTACCCAGGCTTAGAACCGGCTAGTAACTAGTGAACTAGTTAACCAGGCGAGGTTCTAGAAGATTGTAGTAGCTACCGAATCCGCTGAAAACACCTGTGAACTGTTGCCTGCTGTACATTGTAGAATTGACAATATACTTAATATCCTTTTGTGACCAGTTTGTGTTTTTGAAGAACTGATCGCCTCTCGAGTGTGAGGCGTAATTTTATTGTCCACTGATCTGCTGTCGTTTATGTACATCAATATCTGTGATTCAGAATGAAACTAAACTGTTTTCAGTTTCTTGTTCAACTCATGAATCTTTATTCACATAGATGGACTCAGGGTGACTGAAGTATTGGGCTCATCCATTTGACCATTATCATTAGATTTTGTAAAGTGTGATGTGTCACAATGTATTGTTTTCATTTAGTTAAGCCAAATGGAAAAATGCTGGAAAGCAATTTCTCACCAATGAACAATCCATCTCAGGGAACACGACAACATTAAAATTATCCTCCTGAGCTACAAATATTCTCCATCATATCAGAAGTTTCTACAGAATATGTACGATGACTGCTCATCTGCTTGGTACAACTCTCTACAGCTTCTATCTTTATCAGGTCAATAAGTGACAAGCTTTTGTATGATGCAAAAGGTTGAAAAACGTTGTAAGATTATGGGTTTTCACTGCTGAGTAGGGGATCGATCTGATATTTTGCATCCCCTCAATGCTTTTGTATCAGTAATAGTTTGTGGAATGTTCTGCTAATTGTATCTTCCCCATGGTTCAATCAATACAAACAGATAATCGAATTGCATACAAGAAAGGAAAAGCATACAGGAAATCACTGCAGTGGAGCATAACTGTAATAATACCTACTTTCATATGGAAATATCGCAGCCAGAGAGGATGGTTCAAAACTACCGAAGTATGCCACGGTCGCTGATGCGAATGATTTTCAGTGTCATCTGTGTGTTTTTATGCCATAAGCAAATCGGTTGGCCAAGATATAAAGACTAAGAGAAGTCCTGAATCTCTTGTATCGATTATATATTTTAAAACATGTTTCAAATTCGGATTTTTGAAGTTTTCTATGGCTTATAAATACCTTCAATGAAGAGCTTCGAGATATGTTCCTTTTCACAGTTTAATGGCAGCTGAAAAAAAGTGTTATTCAACATGAAAGTGAGAACAGCGATTTGCTCAAGAAGTAAGGTTTATTTAGGAGCAAATGATTTTCAGATGTCATTGAAAAACTAATTTCACTTAGGTTTTCAATTATCATTTTGCCTTGCGACGATGGTTTCACAACGCTCCATAAATCAATCATTCCGATCAAATTGAATTCGAGACATAATGTGTACTTAGTAGAGTGTAAATGGAAATATGCTTTCACGTGATTGTGACACCTCATGTGGAAAACATTTCTTCACCTCCTTATTGTCACCCAAATTTAGTACTGTGTCCCTGCTTGCCTACCCCAACCGAAAACGGTTGGAAAAGAAATGATAATTTGGAATACACCTAAAACTGTGACATCTTTGCATGTGCTCATCTCTTAGGCATTCATACAAAAAACGGGTGTAAGTGTACTTGTCGGGAAAGATTAACGTACCTTGGAAAGCAATCCCAGGTGCTGGGATAATCTTTCTACTTACCGAATTCATGGTCAGCCTCCTCTTTCATGGCTTCTAATAATCCAGTGACTCTCTTCATGGGTGGAAGCGCTGAAAAGTTTATGAGATAGAATGCTACAACCTACATTTCATCAAACTGATCCTCTTTTGCTCGACTGTTCTGATGTCTGCCATCAATACATCTGGAATATAGTAAGATGAAACAGTTTATTGAATATTTTATTCGAGTATGAGTTTGAATAAATCGTTAATGAAATAGTTACCTAACTAATTGCAAATGAACGTACATTTTGATTTCATAGGTGTCACTTTCGATGAATAGGGAATATCTGTCACTTTAAACTGAAATGATATCGATCTACATCAAATGAAATTTAATAACTCTCAACGTGGTACTAATTATGAAGTGACATTGATAGAAGAGCCACTGAAAACTTGAGAGTACTGAACAGCTGCTTTGACCAATTTGGTGCTCCCCAGCAGTCCATAACCATGGTCTCGTCTAAAATCTAGTCCAGGATGTTTCGATTTCTCAGAGACCACACTACCGATAACTGACCAATATGACTTTCGATAACTTTCGCAATGCTTTTCATGTAAATTAACCGGAATTTTCAACTATACATATGATTATCACATAAGACTTTATTTATATATGCATCAGCATACTTATTTGTAGAGTATTCTCTGGAAATCATAAATATCACTTAGTGAATGAATTATTTCAGGGCAGTTTGACGGTGATACGATTGCACGTGTGAAATACGTCAAGCATTAGAGGGATACCAATGATACCTACTTATTAGGATGTAGGAATGTTTACCTTGAAATTGTAAAATTAGTCGTAGGGTTTTCCTGTGTTGTATGCATTTCAGTTAGTGAATCATAAATTATTCCGTAGACATAACCATTTTGTTCTTTTCAGGGTAAACACGCAGATTTCCAAAAGCTGAAATGAGGAGAGTTAACTGGTGTTTCTACTCAAACATGCTTAGTTTTTGCATCGACGAGTAGTTTACACATTACTGTCAGCTAATGACATTTTTCTGTTTTAAGTGTTTTAGAAATTCGTATTTGTTTCAGTTGCTTATTGGTTTCATGTTCATATTAATAGAAAGTGAAAATAATCTTTTCACTGTTCTGATTAATCTTCATTTATTTAAACTCACATGGAGCTGTGTCTCATTTAGTTCAGTAATTGACTTCCAACTAGTAGGTTATGGGTTCACACACCACTTCACCTAGTGAAGTCTGGCCAATCATATGATAGCATTAGCCCTCACACAATACATTCCGTTTACTGACGACTATACGAATGTGCAAAAGGTTGATGAGCGTGAATCCAGTTCTTTGTATGTGGAGTTATTTCCTCTTCTATTGATTAGCACAGGTCAAACAGACAATCACTTCAACTGAATGTGGCAGTTAGTATAATCACTGACTTTCCAAATTAAAGGACAGTAAAAAAATAAGTGTTTTACTTACAGATGGAGCTCATAAAAGTGTTAACGGAATCATTCAGATATTTCATCATATCAGTTCTTGCTTCGGGGGCTAGAAAATTAATTGGTACCAGATTTATTCATAACAACTGATTCAGTAAACATGCTTTCTTTAAACACCTTTTGAGTAGATACGATGTAACTTACTGAAAGTGCACTTATTTGTATACACCAGTGTAGAAAAACAGAAGGAGTACCTTAGATGCCGCAGTTGTTTTACATTATAATTTTGTTGCCAGTTTGGACAAAGGTGCTGAGTAAGTTAGATCCACCTTCTCAGATTATACTTCTGCCTCTGACTCTTATTAAACAAGCTTGCCAGTACTCACATTTGGTCCTGGATTCTAAACTGGCTTGATTCATATTTTTCTGGGAGAAGACAGTACAATCCATATAAAAGGAAACGCTCTACTTCACTGCTTAATGAAGCCGGTGTGCCTCAAAGTGCTGTTCCTTCTCCTGTCCTTTCCTTTTCTCTTTTTTTCTGCGTGACCTACAAACCTCAGCTCAAGCTAACTTTATTAAGTATGCTAAGGAGCTGACAGTATTCATGCCCATCATCTCCTCTTCTGATTTTTCTCAGTTAAACAACTTCTTGAGAGAAATTGGTTATTAATCTTTCTTAAATGGCCTCACATTCAATCTCTCAAAATGACAGATGCTTAAATTTAGCTTCAATGAGAAAGACCTTTGCACACTGCTTCAGTCCTATAACTCTTGTCTTGTAGATGGATATGTTGTCGAGAATGTAGCAAGCGTGGTCCATCTTGGCTTGTGCTTTTTTTCTGATCTTTCTTCGTCCCTTCATATATTTCTAACCTCTATGAAAACCCTACGCTTGACCTTTTATGTTAGGAAACTCAGGTTGTCTGGATAACTTAGTCCCCACCCTCATGTTTCATTAATTCCTGTGTTTCACCTGTACTTACTTATTATTTCTCCTTATTCTTTCCTGGACTCTGAGAAAAAGACTGAGTGGTATTGCGTGGGGTTTTGAAGGCTGTTAGCAGAGCGAGTAGCCCACCCCTTACTAAGCTGAATAATGCAGTCGTGGATGGGCATCTGAACTCTAGCACACTACTGGTTAAAAATATTTTATCTGATAATAAGCATTCTCTGCATCTGCACCTCTGTCCATGTCTGTTGTCCGTGAAGACAAAAATCAAATATATCAAACTCTATGCACGCACAACTACATACGAAAATCCAACCGTACTGTATTTCGTCTGCGTATTGTATGAAAAAATCTTGTTAGACATAGTCTCATCAATCGACGAACGGTTATCATTCCCCTGAAGTCATTAAACATTTCAATAATCCTGTTATGCGTTATTCTTTATTATATGTTGTTAAACTTAGCGATTGTTGCTGTTTTAAAAATGTTGTACGATGGGTAAATTGATGTAGTAACACTTTGGGAATTCTGTATAGTAAACATAATTATGGTACGGAATAAAGCAAACATACTATTATTATTATTACTATAAATACCATGTGCAAACAGGTCTAATATGTGAAAGTGGGGTAAATAAGTTTTGGTAACGTTAAACGCCTGTCATATATAATGCACATGGATTCTTAATCTTCGTCAAACCTTTATCCTTGGGTTTCCCATGTATTAAGAGGCAAGATTTATGAATTCTTATGAATTTGTTTAAATGGTAAGAGGATGGGGATAAATTAGTACAGCTCACGAAAATGTTTGAAGTTTTAATAAGTCTGACAAGGAACATATATCACTGAATAAAATTTTGACCAATACATGTGAATATACCTGTCGCTTTGTCGATTCGTCTCTTCAAGCTATTCAAACAGTTCTTCTCGACATCAGCTGAACAATAACAACATTAATTTTGATACGAAATCTGGTGGGACTCATTTAGAATTGAAGCGAACTGATTACGAAGCTGTTGAGTTTTTGATTAAAAATAAACCCACACATACATATGTTACAGTTTATCAATGTTGCTTATTACGCTATAGAAAGTGTCTGATACCCACTAACCTAATTTATCTGATGTTATCGGATCACTGTCAGGTTTGTTTGAATAAGACAGGAATCTTTAGCAAGATTGTTCATCGAAGGAAACTGTTTCTTCTAGCATAATTCAGCCATTATACACCAGTTGAATCTAATCCAATCCCAGGAGATTCGGGATGAATGTTAAATAACGTTGTTTCCTGTACCCTAGTGAACCGAAATCTTCAGTACAACTACCAAATTATTCTGAAGCATCAAGGAAACTATTTGCCTTAGAAAACCCCAATAAATGATGACTGGTTGAAGTCATTGAATCACGCTTGAAATTCATTTTCATGTCTACTTATCCACTCTAACTGGATCCACCTTTCTTCAGATGACATTTTGATGAATGCATGCTTATTGGTTTACTGTTGAGGAATGTAGGGTGTTATTGTGAAACAGTCTGTTTCATGTGCAATGGAATATAACTAATCTCGATAACAGTTAAGAAATGCTTGTGTGTAAATCCAAACAGTATGTACAAATCTCAATGACTGTTAGTGAGTCGATCAAATATTATAATGATAGGTATAATTTACCTCTGTGATTGGTCATATTTATCTCAGCCTCCCTGAATTCTTGCTTTCTTTTTTGAAGGTAAACTAGTTTTGAAAATGAGAGAGATTTCACATTGTTGATACTCTACATAAGATATTGAAACAATGGATAATATTAATATAAAAGTGTAGTGAAGAATAATTGTAGAGCAGATTTGCCCACATCCATTGTATATTATGAATAATCAATATCTGAAAATTTTTCCTTCTCAGTTCAGTGTGATGAAATGGCTGTCAACTCTATTAAATACACTTGTGGTCATATTCTATAAAATGTATACTCACTGTCCTTGTCATTATTGTTTGAAGTTTCACTTTCAACCACCTTTTGAATGTATTTTGCTGTTAAAGAGTAAGACACATGTGAGAACTTTTAACAAATCACTTAAATTATTCTAAATGAATTCAAGTGACCGTGTTGCTTAACAGCTTTACCATATCTGAAGTAATAATACACAAATTAGAAATAGTCGACATCTGTTAGCCCTATCTGAGTGACTTTGAAAGTGCATAAGGACGCTTGCTTGGCATTCTAAAGTAAGAAGGAATGTTGTAAATATTTCCTGTGAGAAAGAATACTGACACTCTCGAATCTCATGATCATATTCATGACGAGATAGCAACATCTACAGTCAATATGCCAATTAATTTATTGTACATGTAGGGAAACATGGTTATTTCACACGGTGTATACATAAGCATGTTAGGTGATTTCTTATTGATCCTGTGTTACTATGCTGAATAACAAGATACTGATGGTAATAATGAGTGTACTGGTAGCGGAAAAGATCGAAACACGTAAAAGCAAAACAAAAGGCCCAGTACCATCACTCAAAGTGTGGATAACAATGTCAACTACTCTAGCGAACCCGGCTCAATTTGTCAAAGATACTCTTACAGAATATCACAAATGCTTAAAAGCTAAATTCAGTTAACTGATTCCCTACCAGAAAGATAAAAATGTCGATGCCCAACTACTCACATTTGATAAGCGATGAAACCATATAAGGCACATGAAAAACAATGGTAAGATGCATTTCTTGCTTAAGATGTAGGTGTGTTCTGAACTAAAGTTTTTGTTGATAATGTTTTCAATGAACTACTAATTATGACCTCTTTGAGGGTTGTGTTTACACACGTGTGACTGACCTGATATAATATCAAGGTTTATTCTTGCGTCCCATTTCCTTGATATATAGTATTCGAAACTTCTGCAGGCTGCAGATAAGGAAACAGAAATAACGGATAAGATAACTAGTTGACTTGTTGGATATTGATGAGAATAAGGTGAGGTACAGGATAATTAGGATTGGTAAATCAGGTTTCCTAACCGATGTAAGTCATCTTTTCATTTTTCCAAAATGAACAAAAGATGACTATGTGTTGTCACGGATGACTGGATTTCATAAAGTCTATACAGTATGGACTAGATAAGTCAAGAGTTAACCTCCTATTCACAAGATGCTGACCAGTAAACAATTAAAACCACTTGACTGTTTCTACGACATCTGTCTGTTGAGTATAATGAAAGGATGGAATCCTAAATTCGATAGTTATCAGTGTAGATATTTTGCACTCACCAAATTTTATTTGCTTATGAAGAGTGTTCGTCCATTCTTTGTTATTCTGTTGTCTTAGAGTTTCATAACCTGAAAACGGACAGTATAATCTGGAGCATAGTCATTGTTCACTGAAAAAATTAAGGTGAACGCAGTTGCTTTCCATCGCATTTGAACCACCACAGTGCCATACAACCCCAGCATTATAACTATATGATAGAGTCTTCATAGTGCAATACATAATGATAAGCTTAAAATGAGTAGAATCGGAAAGACACGAAAATGATTTGATATGTGACATTTTCATACAGCCTTGTTGCTTTTGCCTGGAATACGTCTGTCAGACAGAACTAGACATGAATTCACCTAGTGTATGATGGTGGACAGCTAATTAGGTGGTGTAATTTAATTACAACTGAGGTATGTGGGGTAACTCACATGGAGTGAATGAAAGATTCCCTGATTCATCTGCAATGCAAAATAAATGGCCATGACATAGATAAGTGTGCAAAATGTGAATAATTACTGTTTCAAATATCCACTATGTCAAATTTGTGTTGTAGCATATTACGTACATAGAATACTCTATAGTGAGATCAACTTCGGAGTAAGACACAAAAAGAGACAGTGATGTGAGTAGTTGAGACGCAGAGTTCAAGTAAAGATTAAAATAGCGTATCATATTTTAAGGTGTGGAAGATATTTTGGAAATTCATATTGATAATTCAGTCATCTGATGGATAAGGAAAGTTAACAGCACACCTGTATACCTTTTGTCAGTTAAGTTATTCTTCACACCATACCATAGATCTACTTCCAAATTAGTATCAATATCGACTATGTTATTTCAGAAGAAATGGGTCTGCATAAGATGTTATAATAATCAAATCTCACTTGTGTATTTTTTGTACAGTTTTTCCAATTCAACTTCATCTTTCAATTTAAAGATAAGCGTCGAATCTGAAAAAAGAAAAGATGAATTCCGGTTGCAAAAAAAAGCTGACATGTGGGGATCAAAAAATCTTTTAACTCACAAATTATTATAAATGATATATATTTGTAAAATCCCAATGAAGCAAAAATATAACGTTTCACGACTTCGTAGAAATTGCTTCTTCTTGGATTACCACACTAGCTCTACAATTCCGACAAGGTACAACTGAATTATAAAGAAAGACGAATAGCTAAGGTATCTCACATTATGTTGAATCCTAATGCACTCAACAGAAATGAAGGCCTTATTATCCAACCAACCTGGATAGTATATTCAAAATACCACGTCATACACAATGATCGAAACAAAAGTAATTACACACAAACAAATCAAATTTGTTATCCATAGTAATTTTTTTAATGCATTCAAACCCTGTGACATATACTTACAGTCATATCTACACCTTGAACTCCAGACCAATTAAGGATTTCAATGACAAGTGTGGACGTCCCTAAGCAACATACCAAAGACATTTATGCTCATACTATTATCATGTGCCAACAGCATGATCTGATTTTTCACCATCTAAACAGTTGACATCTTGTACAAGTACGAACTCGCGAAACGTCAGATATGAATTCTTCTACCCTATTGGGATTTTACAAAATATATTTCATTTATAATCCATTTACTCAATGGTCAGTTTATTCAAATCTGTCAGGTGGAATTTTGATCCTGAAATTTCATAATAACAAGTTAGTAGGTGAATGAGGTCAGTGCTCACACTGGATCAATACAGTTAGTTCATTTAATAAGTGGATTACGTCCAACCTATTTACACTTAATGCAACACCACCGTCAGGATTCTCTTAGGAGAAGCTGCCATGTAAGTAAATGTTCATATTGAAAAAATGGCTATGATTTGAATGTTATGTGTTAACGTCAGTTGACGAGAAATTACTTAAATGCGTGAGTAACCATTCATCAAAACAGTTAACATATATATCTAGATCGTGGTGATGATCTTTTACCTCTCTTGAATTTAAAGTGGAATTCCTGTCACATACAGTTCCTCCACTCAGGCAGAGAGAAAGATAAATCCACTTTTATTTACCAAAATTCACAACACTACCCTAAAAGCAGTGTGTGAAGAAGAAGAATGCAAAATTCAAAAAAACGTGTATGGGGAGAGAAAGAAAAAACAGATGAAGAATAAAAAACATCTTCGAAATTCCGAAGTTGATGCATCTGCCTGATTTTCAACTGTATCACCAAGTCTCAAAGCATTCATTCACATCATAATGGCCAGTTCAGTCAGCCAGCCTATTCCAATCTACATAGTTCACATCGCCAGTCAGAGAATTTATTCGGAAATGTTGACTTATCCGTACTTCTCTTGCATTTGTAACATTCAGTATTATTGCATTCTGCTAACTCATAGATAATCAGGACAATAATTACTCACATCATTGCACATAAAAAATATTTCAAATTATTTCTTGAGTTTCAGACATCATTCACCATTTAAAAGTTTCAACCTACTGCGGAGATAGTTAACTGCCCACTTCATTTGCAATTCTTGCTCGACGGTGCGACGAGCTGGAAAGAGAGGAAACCATAGAAACTATACACTTGAGGTATCCACTTCACAGAAAGCTATTGTATACGAAGCAAAGCCACTTCTGATAGGATGGTACTTTCACTTAGAATTTGCATGTGAGAAGATGAATTCATTCTGTCTCAAACTGTAAAAGAATTCGAGGAAGTTAAATGATTATCTGAATGTCGCTTTGTGAGTACAGTATAACGTCATATTCATCTTCATTTCACGCTACTCAATACTTTGGGAAATGTTAGTAGCTTGTTGCTGGGCTAGGCAAACTGAGAATTCATCGACCTTCTTTATCTCAAGGACGAATTGCTGGTTACATTCTATCAGAAATAGCCCGACTATCACAGACTGGCAGCACGATATTGCAGGCACGAGGATCCTGCGGAGATCTTACAAAGTAAATATCTGGAAAGAACTAGTCAGTGGCAGGTGTCTTCATGATATAACGGTTTTTGGTTAGATGAAGCAATGTTTGAAATGTCAACACACAAGCACACACTCTAAAGCTGAAGGTAAGAGGAATAAAATATTGCTAGCATTAGTTTTCGAAGATTTTCTCAGCATTCAGTTATGCTCCCTACTGAGATTTGCATGTTTCAATTGATATACATTTCTGTTATCAGGCATTTGCAAAAGTGTAATCTTCCAGGTTATGGCTCTAAGCTGAAGGATAATATCCGATGAGAAATGAAGAATAATATTCACACGACTTCCATCCAACCGATAATGCAGTTTACTTGCACTCTTAATCTGTTCTTCTGAGAGTTAAACACTTAGAAAGGGTAACTCACCTCGCATATTCCAGCTGGCTTATTACTTAGAAGTTGGACTCAGTTTTAGTGTTCCACATGATGTAGAATAGCACTAGGAGCCTCGATAAAAAAGTGCTTTGTAACACCAAGCGGTATGAAAATTACTATGGTACTTGTGAATGACGGTGGTTTTAGCACAGAATGAGCAGAGAAATACAATGTGATCGAGACAGTTTACAAACCTATGTTCATGTACTCACCTACAAGTAATTCTTGCAGTGTTGGTCTGCTTCCCCCTACAACTGATTCATTCATCATGTTATCTAGAAGGAAATGTGTTTGAGTACAGTTTGTAGATGGGTTCTGAGGACTACAAAATTTTCATGTAGATGAATCCAGTGATGAAATAAAGACTAATATGTGCAAAATGAAGCTACATTCAATATCATGATTTCAGTTTGGTGCAAAAATAATCAAATTCACTCACATTCAATCGATTTAACTACTCCATACTGTTCACTGTATTCCAATATTGCTTGTCTAATGTAGTCTAAAAGGCAACGAATCGAAAGAGGTATGCTTTTGGATGAGACAAACAAAGACAATCACAATATTCATACAACACTTATGCAATCAGTGTGTGCCGCCTTCAAGCGGAATTCGGAAGATTTTCATGAATAAAACTTGAGATGTCATGAACACTTAAGAATGAAGGTCAGAACAATAAGCAGTAATGAAATATGCTAATTTATTAGGTTTCAGTTCTGTCACGTTTTCACACACTGAACGCTGATAAAATCATCATTCATCTCATCCTATACAAATATGACTTGTGTTGCATCAGAAAGATAGAATTAATTTGACCGTGTTACATCTTCTTATTAGTCAATCTGAATGGATACTACCAATGAGAAATACTCCTAATTGTGTGTTAAATTTGTGGCATGATACTGTGTAGTTGTCATCAGTATCGTGTTCGTGCAAGTTATTCATCCACGAAAACATGTGGATTGTTAAGCAAACGGCTGAATCTTCTGTCAAAAGGTTGCCATGTTCCTGAAGAATCTAGACGAATTCACAGCTGACAAATTAAAATCTAAAAACGGATGCATTTTCCGTCTTTGCTCGTTTAGCATACAGCAGCACAATATTGATAAGTTCAGTTCTCATACAAATCTCAAGGAAACAGTTCATTTGAAGAACTAGTGTGCTAACAAAAACTACTGTCAACGTGCTTATTATGCCATGGAGACAGTCAGACGTGAAACTAGCTTAGCCATTAAGGATGGGTTCCGAAGGATAAATTTGGACGACGTGTAACTCTGTATGACAAATCCCCTAAATACTCAGGATGTGATTACAGTTTTCACAATAATGTGTTTGAGGAGTCTCAAGCTCACTCAAGTTGCATTGATCATTCATAAATAAACTTGATGAAAAGATTCTGCAATGACTGAGCACAAGCAAACAAGGTATTTAAATAGAGCAAAAACAACAATTTTGGCATAACAGCATGCAGCCATTTTATTTCTAGGTTTCTCATTAGCTTCCGTCAACCTGAAACAGTTTCGACGTCAATTTATACATAATGTTTGTATAACTGAATCAATTTGATGGGGAATCTCTGCTCGGTATTCATGACGAACTGACACCAGTTAGGGGACCAAAGATAACCTGAGAGCATGATGATGATGATGAATATCAAGTAGAAATTCTCCATCCAATTGATTCGAATATGCATACAGCTTGTACAAATTGACGTTAACCAGCAGCTGATGAAAAGCGGGAGGTGGAGTGGATCAGTGCCACTATGCTATAACTCTTTTTCTTGTTCTGTCTAGGTTTATTGAGTGATTGAATTGTCTCATATTATACATTATCTACTGGCATTAAGCATTTACTCGTTTAATCATTTACTGCAACAGCTGACATCTCTGAAGTCTATAACAAAGCTTACCGTTCAATGTTTCTGCGGAAACACTGCACGTTGCAAAGGTCACTGTAATGGATCAAGAACAAAGTTTTGTCATCATTCAAAACTATTTAGGAAAATATGGTGAATTCATTTGAGTTGGATCCTTCAGCACGATCATATCTTCATATTCATAATTAGAATTTTCATCAGTTTTTATAAGTTTCCTGTGGTATGCTAGGATAGCTTTGCATTTTACTGCTGTCCTTTTCCCATACACTCTTTCTCATGATATGAGATTAACAAAGTGTCATTTGATATCAGATCAATGTAATTTAGTAATGCAGACCTTCACTAAGGATGTAAACATAGTTGGATATCGTCCCTCTTTATTCATATGATGTGTTCATTGGGAACGACTAGCTAAAGTTGAGTTGATGTAAAGTGTAACTGTACACTAGGTATGCAGGTCACCTACAACTTGACTACAGTTAGGATTTTCCTTACTCTACAAACAAACAGGTATTTAATGCTTTAAAGAATATTTCTCGTCTTTCTCAACCAAACACCTGGAAGCACTATCCTTAATCATCACATGTGAGTTTCCTCCACTTCCTCCCTATAATATGCCTTATTCACTGATAGTTTCTAGCAAATAGTTTAAACCAAATATTTCATGTGCATAAGATATATTCTAAGGGTTATTTATTAATAATGGTAAAATAGTGGTCAGATGGAATAAATGGAAAAGAAGTATGAAGTGACTTTCAGCAAAGACACAAAATCAATTTTCACTCACGTGGAAACAACAGTCCGATGATATTTGTCAAATTGCTGAGTATACTCATTGTGTTTGTTGTACACTCACTTGGCAGATACTGTAATACAATGAAGCCTATTTATACTCTCTTGATCAAATGGTCAAATGGATGAGAAACGATGGTCCGATTATCTCAACATTCATCCACTCTGAAAAGAGTTACAGCTGTGGCTCAGATTTGAATATAAAATTTTGAAACATGACTTCAAGATGAAATTATAAGTAGTAATCATCACTTTGGATACTTGAGGCTGACCTGATAACCTTTGTCTAATGAGTTATCGCATAAATTGGACTTCATTTCACCTCGTTGTGTTAATTGTATTCTCATGTGAATGAATGAAACAAGTTGAGCAACATGCAATGAGGTGCATGTTGAAGAGTTATAGACTCTTCAGAATCCTTTCATCAATGTTTGCTTTTCATTGAGTATTTCGTGTGAGATTGAATGTACTGCTTTAAAACACTTATTAGTTGTGTGTTAGGTGTTATGAGTAGATCGTCAGAAAGTCTTTGTTTCAGGTTTCATGCTTACTGACACTTAAATGCAAGTCATATCTGTAACCGTGGAGAAACTAAAGCTCTCTCGATGATTCACAGACTTTGCTAATAAGCTGTTCAGGTCACGAATAAGCCTCTGTGATGTTGGATTGTGCACACAAATTGGCCAGTGGTGGAAAATCGATCTAGCCAGTTTGCATTGTTTACTAACCGAAATGGAGGCAATGGAAGACATTGGGATTGAGAAAAATAAGTCTAGTTGCATCATTGTGGAAATCTTCTAGCCTCATCTCAGTAATTAAAATAGCCTAGACTTGGTAACCATAGTATAGGTCACATTAAAAATAGTTCTCATATATCCATTCAGAAGGCTGCATGCAAATTAAGTCGAAATACTTGTTTAGATGTGATATACTTTCTGAGATGAGAAATGCAGCAAATGTAAAACACAAAATTGTACGAAAGCTTTTGAAGTCTCAATCAAGATTGACTTGTTTAAACTGTATTGAAGCAGTGGCTGAAAGTGTTCATCATCTTCTGGAGATATCCGTGTGAAATTCTAATTCGAACTCCACTCAACGTAAAATATTCAGGTATATGAATCCAACTTCAGTTGAACTAGAAAGCTGTACTGATCAGTAATGCTACTATGAGTTACAATTAGGAAATAAAGTAAGTAATTCACTTCCACTTCAGTTCTTACTGCGCACATTCAATAAACACTTGCAGTGTACCTTCAACTGTCTAATTTCTCTGCAGGTGGATTCTATCTTTTGTTCATCAGTTTATGTAATTTCGAATACCTCAAAATGTTATTATATTGAAGAGGACGCACTGTAATTCCATGTCTTTTGAGTGATACTGACTTCTTCCCAAGTTTTGGTTACAGAATTAAGGAAATGGAGCTGGACCAGAAGAGGCAAGGCAGCGGAGAAAGGACTTCAAGTGAATGTAGAGAAGACGGAGGTGATGAAGATACTCAACCAACACCACCACCAACAACAAGCGCCAATCACCGTGAAAGCGAGAAACTTAAAGGAAGTATTCTGTTTCACCTATTCAGGTAGCATCGTTTCAACTACAAGCGGTGCAGACAAGGATGCCAAAGCCAGGATCGGAAAGGCAGAAAGACAGACCTTCATCAATCTGAAACCAGTGTGGAGATCTACTGCACTCAGCACAAATAAAATGATCTGGAATTTCAACACCAGTATCAAGCCAGTGCTTCTATATAGTTAGACTAATTCAGAGCATGTAACTTAGGTTCCCAAGCATAAAATGCACCCACTTATTTCCAAGCAGAAACAAAGTGATTAGTGCCTTACAGAAATGGATACTATTTACTGGAATGAAAATTTCATCGCGGAGTGATATCCATATGAGAGCTACTGAGGTCTTGAGAGCATCAGACAAATGTTGTCACCCACTTTGAAACCCTTCAGCAGTGAGCATTGGTTCAATCAAGCCCATAGCTGTTAGGTCTGATGTTCAGTACGTTACTATTCAGCCGTTTATCTGGAAAACATAGTGCTCTCTTTTTAGTTCTAGTGTTCAATACCAACTGAAACTGATTGGTGGCCAAATTAACACGAGCAAAAAGATTGAGTCATGGGGATCCATCGAAGTAAGTGAATGAAAAATCCTGCCAGCGAGTCAAGTATGTTTGATGGCCTATCTCTTTAAGGATTGCAGCTGTTCACAAATGAGGACTTCCCAAATACGACAAAACAGCTCTATTGATCTCTAGGTCAGGTAATACTCCTCAAATTATGAGTCCATCGCATTTCACTATTGTGTCCAGCATAGTATTTAACTGCTTAATCATATAACCTTACACACATTTATTTCACAGTTATCTCACTGACAATTCCAATAACTGTATGCACAGTAAATTGGATCACCCAGTTGTATACATTTGACAGATGTAGTTCTGTGTATGCATCAATAGGAATTACTCAGTTGATATGGCTCAAATAAGTGCATATAATGTCAATCCTAGTGCAGAAATGTCCTTAGAATAATGTAACATCATAATCAGTTGATGAGTTTATTATTTGTACAGGGAGGGTGACAATTAACTGTGATTTCTTTGATGACTAGCAGTGATGTTTACGAAGCGCGTTTCGCCGTAATTTTGACTCGTCAGATGGATGCACCTGCACTCCAGGTGGAGATAGTTTGCCTAATGAGACTTAAGTTCAGCACTGAAACGCCAAAGCATTGCCCAGTAGGTCACTGAAGCACGAGAACCACTTGTTGTGCAGTGACTAGCAGTAATTTTTCACATTTCCAGGTATCAAAATAGGATCACACACAACAACGTCGGTTGGTCATTTTCATCGACGATTGCAACAGGAAATAGAAGTACCAATAAACTAATATACAAATGAAATTCGCACCACGTCTAGGATGATACATTAGAACATGAAATCGATCGGAAAACACATGAACGTAATACGTGGTGTAGGAGCATGAATACATGTCAATGTGGTGGGAAGCGTGATAGAATGAAGGGGAATAAGAACAATAAGGTGCATGAATTATTCATTATATCAGTCGGTTTCAATATTAACGCAGCGTGTTCACACATTCGGTGCTGCGAATCTATTAAAACTTGATTATATAATGACGAAATCAGACTCGGAGTTCAAATTCTTCGAAAATATCTGCAGTAATTACGGCCTACTACCCTGAACAACTCTAGTAGTGAGAAACCATTCAGGCTGATCTGTAGTATGCCGTCCGATCGCTCTCGTGATTACAAGTTGATTTGTATTTGGATGAGAAGTTCTGAGTGGGCAGCCAGTTTGCGTGTAATGGAGCGATGGCAAGGCGTCATGATTTGATGTAGCAGTCGGGCAAAACCCTTGGTGATTGAAAGGAAAGACAAATCTGGTCAGCAGTCAGGTCTCGCAGATGAATTGGTAGAGCAGCAGACCGGAAACCTGGTGATAACTGAGTCAAATCCAACTGCGGCACAAATTTTCACTTCACCTTCAATCATCACCCAGTATCACTACTAGTCTATTAAACACCGGCTGTTTCAGACAGCCAAACTCATGATAATATTAATAATAATAATAACATTTGAAGCAATATCTTGAAAGCACATAATACTCAATGATCATAATATGAGTAGATCGAGTTGTATGAAAATAAGGATTCACCAGGTCAGTTCGAGCGTGATTCACCTTGAAGTGACCTGGTCAATCCAAACACTGAGGGTGAGTCAGTATCACACAAGGAACACGGAATTAAAGTGAATTATCTTCAACAAGAATCTCGCCTGGTTAACTAGTTCACTAGTTACCAGGCCTTCGTAAGCCCGTATAAAGAGGGAAGTTTGGGCATAGGGCTAGCCATCCTACTCCGTAAAACCAATCCAATCGCTAAAGAAACTTCAAAGCACAAACAAATTATAAAAATAAAAACAAACTTATCCCTCGCTGGAATCGGAGAGACGAAATGACGCCGGTTGGTGAAAGCCTTCAGGAAGCCAATTGGCCGATGTGTCTCCTCTCTCTCTCTCTCTCGATGAAAGCGAAATTAAGAATGGGGACGTGGAATCTCCTCACTATGTATGAAGCCAGCAAGTCTACCCAGATTGCTGAAGAGATAAGGAGGTATGGCATGGAAGTGCTTGGAATCTGTGAAAGCAGTTGGAATGGAAGTGGACTCTCCAAACTGTCAACTGGAGAGTCAATAATCAACTCCGATATTGTCACCCAGACAACAACCACGAACACACTGAGTTATGAAGTGGCTATCTTGATGTCACCAAGAGCATCGAAGGCTATTAGGTGATGGGAATCAATCTCCTGCTGCTGGGTCATGACAGCAAGATTCAACTCAAAAGGAGGTAAAGTCACAACCGTACATTCCTACGCAACACACCTACAAATAATGCAGATGAAGGGAGGAAGGAGGAATTCTACAGACAACTGAAATCAGTACTGGACAAGGCTCCAGTTGGCGACCGTGACAGCAAAATTCTAATGGGTGACATGAATGCCAAATTGGTAGCGGACAACACAGGAAGAGGACAAACCATGAGCGTGGGTCGAGAAGCGCTTGGTGAGGTGATGAACGAGAATGGAGAGTTGTTTGCAGAATTCTGTGCATTCAGCGATTTGGTGATTCGAGGTGAGGCAGTGTGCTCAAGCACAAGGATATCCACAAAGCGAGCAACATGGATTTCACCAGACACCAGGACACACTACACTAAAATTCAGATCGACTTCATCTCAATGTGAAGAAAGTGGAGACGCAGTCAGCCTACTTGAAACAAGGTCAAGAAGAGGACCAGATGTAGGTTCACACTCATCACTCACTATCTAGTCTAGTGCAAGGAACCTACCTTCCAAATCAAGTTAAAAGTCATCAAGGTAGTTGTTGATGGACCACAGTTCAAGTACAACACTCTGAACAGAAACTGAAGGATGAAACTACAAGGAAATCTTCACAGCAGCCAGCCATCAAGACAAAATGAGAGATATCGAGGAACATGCCTGAATAAACCTGTGTGCATGAACACTGGAAGTCTTTGAAAGCTATGTGGAAGGAAACCTTCACAAGTGTACTAGGAAGGAAGAAGAAAGAAGATGAGGAATGGAGTGGATCTGGATGGACACATGGAAGTTGATAGAGGAGGGAGAGGAGGATGGTGATGGTGAAGCAGAAGATGAGCCAGTGCAGTGCAAGGATGCTCAACGAGATGAGGAATTGAGTACAATGTATAAAAGACTACACCGGAGAAAGAAGTGAAGAAGAGTGCACGGAAAGACAAAAGACTCTTCTACGACACACTGGCAAGTGAAGTAGAACAGGCTTCAGGCTTCAGGCTGCAGGTAGGAGAGACAGAGACCTGACAACATTGTATCAAATAACCAGGTTACTGTGTGGGAGGGAAGAGATCAACGCAGACGAAACCAATAAAAGATGATGTTGAAAATTTAATTACGAAAGAAGAGAAAGAAAGGAAACAATGAGCTGACCACTTCAAGAAGATCTTGAATCGACCACCACCACCACCACCACCAGCACCACTACAGACATTCATCAACAACTGCTTACGCTAGCTCGCTACTGAAGATCAGATGGCCAGAGTAATAAGAATAAGCAACAAGGTGCTCTGGGAACGAACCAACCAAGAAGCTATCGCCGAACAAATATGCAGTGGAAGGAAGTGGAGATGGATGGGATTGGGCATACACTGAGAAGGCCGACTGGGGACACCACGCGTCAGGCCAGTCGCCCCAGTGGAATCCCCATGGGAAGCGACGAGTTGGGCCTCCCAGCTGAGGGTGACATGGAGGAGATCGTGTGAGGAGGAAATGAAAGCTTGTTGTCTGTCATGAGACTATCATTGTGGATAACGTCATGAGTAGCCACTCATGTAGCGGGCGACAAGAGACGTTAGTTTGAAAACTTTGTGAAATAGTCGGGGTACACTTCAGATATGCGACGGTTACCAACTAACCAGTCCACTTACTGATATGACGATAGACCTACCGTTAACGTCGTGTGTGTTGTTTTATAACCAGCTTCAAGTGCTATGACCATCATCACCGCCCAGCATCACTCCCGGAACCTCTAAGAGGACATTGCATTCTTCCTTTAACCGCAGAATAATCGAAACATTTTCAAGGATTTCGCAACAGATTATTAAGAAAAGTTGATTCACACCGAAGTGAGAAAACGTGTAGGATCTTCTCAACACTTTGTTCAACTATCTGACAACTTCTGTGATGCCTCATTAATATTATTATTACTATTACTATCATTATTGTTGTTATTACAATATTATTGTTATAATATTTGTCCCTTTGGTCCCTAGTGGAACACAGGGCTTCAGTAGCACATCTCCATTTAGGCAGTCTTTAAAAATGGCTCCATGACTGCCTACAAGCTTTCATTTCTTCTTCACACGATCTCCTCAATGTCATCCTCACCTTGTTCGCCCAACTCGTCGTTTCCCCTTCGGATTCCACTCGACAACCTGGCCTGGCGCCTGATGTCCCCAAATAGTCTTCTCACTCTATGTACAATCCAATCCAATCCATCTCCACTTTCTTCAACTGCATATTTGTTGGGCGATGGGTACCTCGTTGGTTCGTTGCCGACCAGAGTTCCTTGTTGCTTATACTAATTATTCTGGTCATCTGATCTTCAGTATCGAGTGTGGGTAGGCGGCAGCTGTTCATCACATATGTCTGTTGTTTGTTGGAAATGCTTTTCGTAACGCGCCAAGCTTCCGAATCATCCCATGGAAGCACTGACTTGACTTGACATTAGTGTTGAAAATCCGGATCTTGTTCAGGCTTTATGCTGAGTGCAGTAGATCTCCACACTGGTTTCAGATTGATGAAGGTCTGTCTTGCTGTCTTTCCGATCCTGGCTTCGACGTCGTCATCTGTGCCTGTGCCGCCTGTAGTTGAAATGATGCTGCCTAGGTGGGTAGGTATGTGAAAGAGACTACTTCCTTTAGCTTTCTCGTGTTGATGGTGCTTGTTGTTGTTGCTGTTGTTGGTTGGGTATCCTCATCGCCTCTGTCTTCTCTACATTCACCTGAGAAGGAAGTCCCGGCTTCCTTTCCTGCCTCGCCTCTCCTGTCACCCTGTTGGTTTTCGCCTGTACATCTTTCTATTCTGTGCAACAAGACATTTGACATAAATCATCTTCGGCGAAACACAAATCTCCTTCTGAGATCTTCTCATCGGTCCAGCCAGCGTACGCTCATCTTCTCGTTCCTCACAGTTGTCTGCTGCATGATCCAGTCCAGTCTAGTCGACCACAATCAGGAAGATGCTCGGTGATGGTAGGCAACCTTGTCATGTCTTACTCCTGTCTTCACTTCAAAGGCATCACTGAGCTTCCCATTGTGAATTACTTGGCTGGCATATGGCGTCTTCATGTAGCTGTTGTTGAATGAGGTTGATAAGGGTTGTTGACACTCTGTAGTGTTGAAGCAGCTGCCTGCCAAATTACTTCTCGGTCGATACTGTCGAAGGCCTTTTAAAAATCGATGAAGTTGAGGTAGAGTTGATTTGACTGCCATTCTATGCTCTGTTCTATGACGGTGCGTAGTGTAGCGCTGCAATTTGGTCAACACATGATTTGTTCTTCCTGAAGCCGGCCAGCCAGCCAGCAGCCAGCCAGCCAGCCAGCCTGTTTCGGTCGTAATTTTGGATCCAGCACATCGTTTACTCTCTTCAGGATGATGTGGCATAATGTTTTGGTTGGGATGGACACGAGCGTGATTCCGCACCAGTTCTTGCAAACACTTAGGTCTCCTGTTTTCGGATGTTTGACAAGGTAATCCTTCTTCTTCCAATCAACTGGCAGGTACCTTCCCTTCCTTCCAAACCCTCTGCAGTAGTGGTGTGAGCATGTCCGCTGTTGTCTTTGCGTCTGTTTTCAGTGCTTCTGGAGGAGTTCCATCTGGCCGTGTTACGTTCTCGGATTTCAGCAGCTTTATGGTGTTGAGAGCTTCACATATATTCCAAAGAGTCACAGTGTTCTTCCATGCAGGTTTCCTCGGCGATGCTGCCTAATGTCTCACACTGTTTCCTGATAGCTGACGTGATGTCATTCGTAGATTCTGTCTCTGTTCTGAGTGTTCAGCTTGAACTGTGATCTATCACCGGCTTCTTTGAAGGTTTTCAACTTGATTTTGAAGGTGGGTTCCTTGCACTAGACAGTGAGTGGTGTGAACCTACATCTGCTCCCCTTCTTCATCTTGTGTCCAGCAGGCTGAGTCTCCACTTTCTTCAGACTGAAATGAAGTCGGTCTGATTTTCAGTGTAGTGTGTCCTGGTGTCTGGTGAAATCTGTGTCACTGTCAACATCCTTGTGTTTGTACACACTACCTACATTCACCAAATCATTGGAAGTGTAGAAGTCTGCAAACAGTTCTCCATTCTCATCCATCATTTCACCCAGTGCCTCTCGACACATGATGAGTCCACCTCCAGTGTTGTCCGCTCCCAATTTGGCATTCATGTCACCCATTAGAATTTTGCTGTCGCGGTCGCCAACTGGAGTCTTGTCCAGTACTGATTTCAGTTGTCTGTAGAATTCCTCCTTCCTCCCTTCATCTGCATTATTTGTAGGTGTGTGGCGTAGGAATGTACGGTTGTGACTTTACTTCCTTTTGAGTTGAATCTTGCTGTCATGACCCAGCAGCAGGAGATTGATTCCCATCACCTAATAGCCTTCGATGCTCTTGGTGACATCATGATAGCCACTTCATAACTCAGTGTGTTCGTGGTTGTTGTCTGGGTGACAATATCGGAGTTGATTATTGACTCTCCAGTTGACAGTTTGGAGAGTCCACTTCCATTCCAACTGCTTTCACAGATTCCAAGCACTTCCTTGCCATACCTCCTTATCTCTTCAGCAATCTGGGTAGACTTGCTGGCTTCATACATAGTGAGGAGATTCCATGTCCCCATTCTTAATTTCGCTTTCATCGAGAGAGAGAGAGAGAGGAGACACATCGGCCAATTGGCTTCCTGAAGGCTTTCACCAACCGGCGTCATTTCGTCTCTCCGATTCCAGCGAGGGATAAGTTTGTTTTTATTTTTATAATTTGTTTGTGCTTTGAAGTTTCTTTAGCGATTGGATTGGTTTTACGGAGTAGGATGGCTAGCCCTATGCCCAAACTTCCCTCTTTATACGGGCTTACGAAGGCCTGGTAACTAGTGAAATAGTTAACTAGACGAGGTGATACCTCATGGTCGGTGAGAATATCGCGCACGTGGAGTCACAAAATGGGTCTCCCTTGTTCTTCAGTGTAAATCCACTATTCTTTCAAGTGTTACTTGTGAAGCCTGCAAACATCATTGACTGTGACCAGCAAGAAGCTTATATTTTCGCCACCTGTCGGCTTTTTGAAAGGCAACACAAACCTTCTTTTGCAGGTGAATAGTATGTGCCAAAGCGTAAGAAAGTCGGCAAACACTGGTCACTGCGAGTCAGTGAGACAGAGCAGTGAAGTGGCCTTCCTCAAGGAAAGGCAGGTGACTGACATTTCTCCCACTAGTGTCTCCTTCGAAAATCTGTTGTTCTCACTCCATTTAAATTGGTCAAAGGGAAAAGTTGTATGAAATTTCAAAGTAAACCAAGCCCTACTCAATCTTTCAAGTTTTTGAACCATTTGCTGACTAGTTGATTCAGAACACCAAAAGAAGTGACTTGACTAAAGTTCTATGGACGATCTTTGAACACATGCTGCTTTCTTCGTTACCTTTTGAAATCTATACTCAAATTGAGTGTAACAACGAACTTACTTAGAAGCTGAGAACGGGAACTGATTCAGGATTTCCAGTCGAAAACAAATAAGCCACTTATGCAAACACTATCCACATCCATTTCAGAAGCCCAACCATGTGACGGCATTCCTGCACATTCACAGAAACATATATTAAAGCAGACAGTCTCAGTTTGAATTGAATCGAAAGAGAAGGAAGCAATTCTGCCTGTTTTCAAATTTCACATTCCGAGGAAATATGAGAGAACTGACGCAGAAACCCAATTCGAGAACTTATATCACCAAATAGCAGAATGGCAACCTATGAATGATGAGAGGGAAGGTTGGTTTGAGTCGGAACTGAATGATATCACCAACCAATACATCCATCTTATCACCAACTTCTCAATTCAAAGTTTTATTGGATGAACACAAAACAGCATTGAACAGCATGTTGAACGAACAATGAGACGATCGTAATATTTCGAACAGACAGGGGTTCTGGTATAGTCAGTATCATTAAGCATGAATATGTACGCAAATCGACACCACTTTTGGATGGTTCATCAAGATTAAGGATTGATAGTTTTAACGAAGATATGACTGAGGCCGGAGAATGGTGGATTACAAGGAAGTTGAGTGAAACGTAGGAAAAGAAATTAGTCGATACGTCGGACCATAATGGCCCACACCATGAGGGTTGCAAATACAACGATTATATGGCTAGTTAAAAGTACATCAATCTAATGTCACCACAAGTCTCATATGGTCTACGGTGAACTCACCCTTTCACAAAATCGCAGAGTAGTTGACATCGAGATATGGAACGTTGATGATCCACGGTTTGAACGATGTCTTTCAATTTGCTCAGAAACTGGAAGGCTTAGACATTGCTGATAAACTCGTGGTGTCTTTCGAGACATCTTCACTATTCACTAGGATAAACTCGGAAGAAACTCCGAAGTTTGTATGTCAGCACTCCGATCGCTTCCCTCGATCTGAGGACAAACCCAGTCTACATTTACTCATATACACTACAAACGAACAATTTAAATTCGACAAGGTTACGTTTCGTGTACTTGGTTGGGCTGTAATAGGCAGTCGACTAGGTCCCATACTAGAGGATATATTTTCGGTGAAACCCTACTGTACACGGATGAGGTATGCAATCGACAGGAGAACCTTCTGAAGTAGGTATACCAACCATACATTCATTGATTGCGTTAACCGGAAGCATGTCTCGATTTCGTTGTTTTGCTACTCAACGGAGGACACTGAAACACAGAGTCTACAGTGGAATGTGGTAAGAATGAGAAGTTGCACTTCCTCGGTGTCGGTATTCACTGAAATATCGACAGTAATACGCTTAGACGTGTCTGTCGTAATGATTCTTGGGGTGGGATGCACCTAAATGTCAACAGCTTTATTCTCATAAGTTATGAGAAGGGGCTGGTGAAAACACCTTCTAATCGCATAAGATATCATTGTTGAAAAGCGACAGTGGAAGAGGAAATAACTATCGCTGAAATTTGCCTCCGTAACAACGAGTGTACACAGAAATTCATCCATAAATTGGAGAATATACCAACCTAAACTGCAAAGTGTGATGAAGAGAAGAAGTATCTGGCTGCTAAGCTGATCACACCTTATCAAACAAATTGCTTGGTGAAACAGTCAAAGGTTGACAAGTCTTCTGTCCACGTCAGCGCTAGCTGCATACACCAAACCAAACCTAAGCGACAAAACACATCCACGTGACAAGCGGAAAGAAAGATTTCTTACCGCATGTCCGAGCGACTTCAAAAGAGTTTGCGACTGAGAGGTGGGAACTTCTCAAACAACAACGGTAATGCTGCTCACCTTACTGCATATCGTTCAATCAACAAGTAAAACCGAACGTTTGTAACCAGCGTGTGCCTACAATGGCTACTTGTTTGTCTTGTTGACAACCATGATGCATTTACGTATAGTTATCTATGCATACACCTTTATTATTATCTCATTCCACTAAGTTATCTTCATTGTCTGACCTCTGATCATTTTATTTTCTACGCTAACATAAATCCTTTGAGGTTTCTCACACATATTTTATGTTGGCTGTGAGTGTATTGGGTGGATTTGTCTCCCACTCTTATTCAACTTCCACCCTGGAGTATTCGTCTAGTGCTTCTACATATATTGACATACTGATTATCACTTCTTGCATACTTATTAACTCAATTCGTGTGTCGTTGATTCCCTCACATCATTATTGTCGTCATTTGGAGTGGCTAATTTTCTATCAGATTGATTCAAGTACGTAAACGTTAGTACAGGTTGATATAACAACCTTTTCAGGTTGTAAGCTGCTACTGAGAATACCCGGAATGCAAATGTTCCATGTTATTCCGGTAAAACTCTTGTTCTCACTCCATTTGACAGAGAGTGTGAGCATCTGATGATTGTGAATTCAGACGTGTATCCAACATCTCCACAATAAAAGTGAACTGAGATCAATTCTTCTCTGGAATGACAGGCTTTTCTAAGCATATACGGACCAAGCTGTCTGTCACCATTCTCATCTAAGTGAAAGAAGTTACATTCTGCACATCATCCTGTTTTGTCTCTGTGTGTTCAGCGTGTAACCAAGTGAGGATCGATACTAGGACAGTTTTACGACAATGATCAGATGATTCGCTGCTTCAGTGTGCACACTGTAAAAGTGACCGACAGAAATAGATCAATACTCAAGACTAGACAACATGAATTTAGTTTCTCTCCAGTGACCAATAACTGTGTGTTTTTCCTAAAACCAGATCTGATAAACGGGTTGGGAAAGGTGAAGTGACTGTGTTCCCATGACATTCTGCTTCAGAGTTGACAATATGTTGACACCCACTGTGAAATATGCAACACACCTGATAGAAGAGGAGGACGAAATGAGTTCATTTCCTTGTAGACTTGTTCAAACTCTTGTGAGAGTGTAGTAGGTGGATGACTCACTTTTGTCGCTCGTCTGACTTCCACTAGCATGGTTTCACAACATTTCGTTCACATGACTTACGTTCAAAAACAATGCAACCTGCCGGGGAGCTCTTTCGCACACGTCCGTCACATGACCTAGAAGTAGCGCTAGGTCTCCGTGAACGTGCAAACTATGCGTGTGTCACAGTGAAATATGTGCTTGAAATGTGATGAGCAGAGGGTGAACAGACTACTTTCACCACTATTACAACCTTGTTTGCTACGAGTGCAGTAATTTCTGTCAAGTCAAAAGAATCAATAGCGAACTACTGGTTTTCCTGACATCATATCACAAAACTTCCCCTCTCGTCTTTTCTTGTCGCCTCTCCTCTCCTCTCTTCCCTCCCCCTCTCTGCTAAGCAACAATGTATGAGTGGATATGATGCACTAGAAAAAGAGACGTGTGATCTTCCCTTACAAATACCTACAACCACATCAAGCTGTTCACATCGATTTACATGATTCGGATTTTCGAGTTCATCTGAAAACAGTCGAATGAGTGCTTACTTGGTAAGTGATGTTACATCAAGAATGGAGGACGTTGACTGGAATAACTTTATTGTATTTAAGGGCAAAAGAAAAAACCTATGAAAGTATGAGGAGATTGTGGGCACGTACAGACGAGCGACCTGAGCTATTCTCCATTTCACGGTTTCCAGTTGGCTGTCGAAGATAAGAAAGGAAACAACGAGATTAGTGTTGTCTCAGTAAGTCTATAATTGACTGACTAAATACAAACTAAATCTGTTGGACATTGTGTTCGTCTGTATTTCTGAACAGGTGAGTGGGTGCGTGAGGGTGAGTGAGTAGGTAGGTGGAAATGTTGTGTGACTGTCCAAACACACCAAACATGCAAACTCATCTTTGCAGTAATGAAGTGGTGTGTGCCTAATAAATCCAGTACCACCTCTACTCGCATTCCAGAGTTCACAGTCATGAAGACAAGTGGACATAGATGGAGGATGTACGGTAATCAAGAAAGAAACACTTGTCTTTAAAACAGTGAACAATGTTTGAGTAATTTTACCACGTACGGAATTCATGGTTGGCCTCCTCTTTCATAGCACTCAACAGTTCAATGATCATGTTCTCGGGTGACAACACTGTAAAGTGAAATTGAATACAACGTGACAACCTACATCTCACGAATCTGATCCTGCTCCACTCGACGTTGTAGATACAAGTCTTCAGTAAATCTGCAAGGCAATAATATGAGATGGAGGAAAAGACTGTAGCAGTTTCAATATTGCACTAGCTTGATTGTTTAAACGTGTATGTGGTGACTACAACAAAAGTGTATGGCGCGTGCTTACACCGAGTCGGATGATGAGGGAGTTGCTCGAAATCAAAGTGTCAGCCACATTTGTGCAAGAGAGTGCGAGTAGCCAGTTTCCACATCCCACCTACGGAATAACACGTGTCCGGAGGCATGCACACTCTGCATATTTGCCTCCCTCACTAGCTGGAGACGGACACCACCAAATCCTTCTGTCAAAATTAAATCACTTTACTTAGTCTCAAGTATCCATAGATGAAGTGATGGCAGTGAATACAAACCGTGTGATAATTTGCGATACTACTAGTTAGATGCACGTCTTCAATTCCAGCAGATTCATGTTCCATTCAGAACACGAATTACAAGGATCTATCGGCAAGTCACCTCACTTGAAAACTGAGAAAGGAAGACAACGCCGTACTTGTCAATGACGCCTGCGCAATTCGAAATTGGGAATCGAATGTGAAGTTTGTTGATGATGCATCTGTGGATGGAAGTGGTTGTGAAACGGCTTCATTTGCAGATGCATATTTAGATCTGATGTGAAAGTGTGAAATCCAGTGAGAGAGAATGAGGTGTTGTCGACATTTTTGAACAGCCAACGTTTAATCATTGGTCATCTGTTCGCAAATACCAAGTGATTCCTCCTTGATTGCCATACATGACTGTCTGGAACATGGTGGTGAGATGCTGATTTGATTTCTATGCTTTGGAAAATACCGTTTAGTAAACCTCCGCATGAAACAGACTACTATGCAAAGAATCCAGCTTACCGATTGATTGATTAAAAGCTGTCGCGGATATCTCCAGGTGCTGTTTTGCTTTTTTGGATTTCTTGGTTTCTGGAAATTCAATCAAATTACAATGACAATCTCAACAAATTTTAATTACATATTCACTGTAACAAATATGTTTTGGTGTGACTCCCCGTTATCCAGTGGAAAAGGCAATATGCATAACCAGTCTGCACGTGATAAGACTATGTCACACAAGTTTGCCTTGCAAAAACAGAGGCACCATATACAATTTGCTTTGTGACATCGGAATTTCGTGACCTCACTGAGTTATAGGCATTGGTCATATCATCAGTGTGAAGATAATTATCTACTCATTTATGTTCGTCAGCATTTCGGCATCCAACAGGTATCGACTGGTCGTCAACCACAGCGACATCCTCAATGGAATCAATTCAACGTTATGCACAAGAACTCACCTTTCACACGTTGATACTCCACTTCTTTATCTACGGTATTCAAACACTTTTTTTCAACATCGCCTGCACAAATGAAAAGAAGAATGAAGAGGGTTGGTGAACTTGTGAATATGGAAACAAGAACTGGTTATTCAGGCAAGCCATTACTGTCAAGTCCAAAAGACTGCATGTTAAGCTGTTGACTGTCGGTCTCACAAATATTGCAATGAGATGATGAGAGGTGAAATCACTTCAGCTCACTGAGGAAAACAAAATCCAACGAGTCCAGCGTCTTAACTGCGTGTGTGTGTGTGTGAGTGAGTGAGTGAGTGAGTGAGTGAGTTAGTGGACACAATAGGCACGTGGAAAACACTACGCGAAAAGAGACTGTTGTCGTAACCCACTGGTCATGTTGAAGTGACCTCCTCATTTCATTTTCAGAACGCGTTATGTGAAGATCACAGGGTGTCGGTATGAGAGACACTACAATGTTGATATAAACAGAATGAAATTTGTTGGGCCCTTATCGAAAACGAATTCATGTTACTTCAACAAGTAAATCTGGAATGGGGGAATAAATCACTTCGCCTATTCACGCATCCATTACAACAAAGCACCATCATATCTACAACCCACACGAGATGCAGACTTCGCATCCGGATTCTGTAGGTATGGAGAACCAAGGCAATCGCGTCAACCTGCGCAACACAGTGGTGACTTGCTGACTGGCAGTCGAAGGACTCGACATTCCCACTGACTTCGCTCAGCTGGTTTCCAGGAATCACTGCTACAATGACGTGGATGCAGGAGAGGAAATTTACCCACTTCGAACTATTTTCGACAGCTCATGCAACCAGAAACACCTACAATCTGCCAGAAATACTGTATCATTCTCTTCACAGTGGACACGTGAGCGAAAATCCCTGATACGTTTATCAAACTATTGCGAAGAACAGATTCAAGTATTTGTTACCAGCGCATAGCCTACAGCCGCTCAATTAGTCTACTTCACTGTGAAATTCCTGCAAACCACTCCACCTTTCCTTGAAAAACACAAGCTAGACACAATCTTACTCGGATCAAATCTTCATGTGTACACACACACACACACACACACACACATACACACAGTCTGTGTGTTTCAGTAGGAAACAGAGTATCACTGTCATCGAGGCTGTCTGAGGCGGAATCCAATGCGACTGACTTCATTAACAGTTGAATCCCATTCCAACGTACACATCTACAGAAGACGCTAATCTCAAACAATGTGCATCCACCAGTCAAAGATGACAATGATAATGGTGGACACAACTTACTTCTGTTAGAGGTCATCATTGCTCCAGCGATTCTGAATTCTTTCTCCCGTTTCTCATGATTACCTGCTTTTGAAATGAGAGAACTGGCAAGATTCAGACACGTGGTAATTATTAGGAGAGCAAATATTCGTGTAGAAGGATGGAGTCGAAGTGGAATATGTATTGCCGAAATTGTGAATTATTTCTTTGATGTGAATGATTGGTCACACAATTCGTCTCTTTACTGGACTAATCAGTTTCCAAGACGAAGTGATTCTTGCCAACACCGAGGATATTCAACCTATGCATAGTGTAGCAAAGTCTGTTTGAATTTTGCAGTATAGGTTGCTGTGGCGGTTCGCAGTGTATTGGGAGTAAGTGAGGAAGCTAATCCCAACAACGGGTCTGAAATCGATGCTGTCGTGTAGCCTGCACTTCAGTGGATTTCCTCCCACATCTTCCTCGTTGAACAAATGGAAATAGTTTCTGCAGTGGCACTGAGAGCACACCGTCGTCCACCTTACTAGGAAGTTGTTGTGATCCCTAATGGATTGAAGGCTATATGACAAGGTAGTCTGTCAGTCGGAATATCTGAGTCATTCCTACTGATGAACCACGAGAATCCTTGAACAACATTTGGTAATCACAGCGACTTGTATTCACCTCATCCTTTACCAAGTGGATGCAGACACTACTCCGATTCGCCTTCATCTCGTCTCAAGCAACATTGAACGGATTGAAATATTGCAATGTAGAGACTCGCAGTGAAATTTCACAACGATTGCACTTACCACCATCAACATCACCTTTCAAATTGTTTGCTTGATTCAACTTTTGAATATAGTTTGCTGTAGAAGAAGAAAGATATGCGAATACTGCATGAACATCAGTTCAAATACCTGAACAGAAGAAATCGTGTGGCCAGATTGCTAAACAGTGTGAACAGAACACTTGTGATCAGGTACACGTGTGAAACGAAGCTGACGGTCTCACCAGGCGATCCCACAGATTTCTGAAGACAACGTGAAATGCTGCAGGTATTCACTGACAGATATGCCTCTGACAGTCTGTCGTCCTAACAGCTCTGTGCGTGAAGACGCAGTAACAACCAGTGACTGACACTGTGAAAGAAACTCACATACTCGAAAGAAACACCAAGGAAATGCGTGTACACTCCACATGGTTGATAGGTGTCAATGTTCACGGATTCCGTGAATCTCATGCATTACTGCACTGAATAGTAATGCGGGATTCCTTAAACCTGCATCCAAATTTCTCGTCATCTGCCTTAGTAAGCACATCAGCAAGTGACACGGAGATAACCACCGTGCACATGATGAATATCTCAGCAACATCACTACAATGTTAGGATGTCGTTTCACTCACCATGAAAGACATGAGTTTAGGCAACACCAACTGACCTGCTGAAATGTCGAGTGTTGTCCTCGCTTCCCACTTCTGCAAGCTGTATTTCTGAATGGTTTTACAACCTGTATGAAAATGAGGAAACAGATACATGACACGGTGTGACCAGGTGACTTGTCGGGTTTTAACGCACTTTTCATAGTATGCACTGAAAGACGAGTCAGAAGGAGCAGGTGTTTGGAAACTTCGCTCAAGTAGTATGGGATAATTTGTCAAAAATCAACTGGAACGCTGATTAAGAGGGGAAGATCCCGACATAGTGTGAGTTCGGTAGGTTCAACTACTGGTTTTCCACAGTCAAATATTGAGGACGAAGCAGGTGGAAGTAGGTGTATCATCTGTGTGATATCAGTCTACTCAGCGACAGAAGGACGTATCACTGGGGTGGATAGTTGAAACGACAAGCTTTTCCACTAACCGAATTCTATCGTTTTCTCAGTTTCCTTGCTCCATTTTCTGATACCTTTTTGCTTCCCAAAGCCAGAACCTGGAATAAGAAAGAGCAGCTCAAAATAGACTCACTACCGGCTTAAAACGTGGAGAGGTACTCGGTCCCTCCTCATAACACCATACAGTTAAATGGATTATGTATTCCGATTAGAATGGGATTTCATAGGCAACTCACAAGTGTCATTTGTAAGTTTCTTCGCTTCGTCTGAAACAGAAAACAAAGACTAGTGATGCAGATATCCACTGGATATCAGTGTGTAAGTACACAGAAAAAGAGTGACTCATGTCCTATAAATTCACTTTCACAACTTTGTATGGGCACAGATCACGCATTGGAAATGCAGCTCAATGAAGCCAATTTTAAAGCCAGATTTACAAATGCAGCAATGACGGAGGAACCGAGAAACACTGAATCAGAACGTTTGTTACGCCGACGGGAACAATTCACCAGTTTCAGTTAAATGCTTGATGTGCTGTGCTGAGTGCTACATTCCTCTCAAGATAACAAGATTCACTGACACATAGGAATCAGGTGTTGACAGTGTGGCGAATTCCTGCGATATCACCTCCTTCCCTGAAATAATAAGTAAGGCGGAAGTGCTATTCAGACAACAAAATCATCCGTCCGTCAACATGAGTAACAACCGTGTCATTACAGAGGGAGTGAGTTGCATCTACATTCAGTGCCTCAACCACCAACGCTTACCTGAGTATTCAGTATACAGCTTTTTAAATTCACCACTGTCCTTCAGTTTGAATGTGATGTTGACAGCTGTGAAGAGAGGAATGCAATCCAGTAAGATAAACAGGATCCCACAATGAGGCTAAGAATTCATTTGAACATGAGGAAGCCAGTTGCATGAGGTTTGAGTGTTCATATAACATAAGTGACTCTTGTTCATCTGCAACGAGAAATTGTTCAGTATATCTGTCGAGTTCTCAATTCGTAGAAGGAAGTCAGAACAATTGACACATAGACACATGAAAATATTCGGATGCATGAGCAACTATTCTTCGGCATATCGAAAATACTTGTCTATTCCATTATGGGCATAATTCAGTGGTTCTGATCATGCAGTTGGACAACGCTCCTACGCCTGTCACCGACAGTCGACTCAGTCGGAACGATCCATAAATTGACCATCATCACAGGTGTTGGCTGCTGATTATTTCTATTAACCTCAATTGTTCAGCAACACTGTCAACAACAACAACAACAGTAATGCATAGTGAAACACAAGTCGTCAGATTGATAAGTAAGCATGGCGTCCTACACAGAGAGCATTTCAATAGACAACTCAACATTTCGTACATCATTCACCACTAAAACATTCAGACTTACCTTTGAGATAATGAACAGCCCACTTCGTGTGAAACTCGTGCTCCACTCTACGACGAGCTGGAAAGAGGAATCATCAGGGTGCAATGAACCAAATGAGACCATCCAATCTCGGGAAAGCTACTCTGCATCAGGCAATTTCAGTTCTTACACAAAGCAGTATATGCGTGTAATCATCGTATTCACAGCTTGATGTATTCGCCTCACAGGCTGTAAAGGTGGTTAGATAATTGGTGCAGTTGGCTGAGTAACACCATATAAGCACTTTCTCACAACACACTTTCCTGATCAAATATCATTTAGCACTTCGAACAATACAAGTTGTAATCTCTTAGTAATATCAGACAAAAAGGGGTTTCTTCGAGACATGTATCAGGAGGCTGAGTTGTTGGTCTTAGTCTCTCGGGAATAGCACGACCCAGCACAACCTGCCAATACAGGTGCAAATGCATCCAGACATTTAGAAAGGTAACTACTAGTACGAAACAGATATCTGTGTCAAATGCCTCTACAGCGAACTTGTCGGTAGCCTGGTTGTTAGGTGTGATTAAATGCAGCACACGTATGGTCACACAGGCAAGAAGGTGGAATCGCGCAACACCAAGAAACATCCTCACTGTTTCATCAAAACCGAGCAATCCAATTTGTTGTAATCCACACAATGCGGTAGATGCGCACTCGTATTTTCAAGGGTTGATCTGAGGTTAGAGTACGCATACTGGCAATGTGGTTGGATAGGACATGTCCGTTACAACGTGAAATGAATCTTTCGACATCGTGGACGTAGTCAGACACGAATTTGCTCGTTGATGGGACGGACTGAAGCATAAAGAAAATGGTCACAAGGATCTGCAAATCAAGCTGATTATTTGGTGAATGGAAACATGATGTGTTGAGCACTGAAAAAAGTCAGTTGCTATCCAACAGCACACATGAACCCTCGTCTTTCTATTTACAGCAGAAACGAATAACTGAAGACATTTTAAAACTTTGCAAGGTAACCTGATATGTTCAGAAAACAAAGTTAATATGATTAGGACAATTATAAGGTCAGATGTCAATGCGAAGTGTCAGTGGAGAATTTCAGTAGTCCAAAGTTCAGGCAGGACACCGCACTGTGCAGCTTACACTATCATTTACCTAGCGAAACACAGTGAGTGAAGTATATTATTTGTAAGTGTCCTGTTCGCTATGAGATACACTCAAAAGTCTATGATAATAGTTAACCACGACAAAGAGTGACATGTAGACTGGTATGGCTCATGTTTGTAAATCACAGTGCATTCCAAACGAAATTCAGAAGGAAATGGAGGAAGAAGAAGAGAAACGAAACAAATACATAGTGTGTGATCACTCACCTGCATCGAATTCCTGCGTTGTGAAGTTTATGTCCGGTGCAACTGCTCTTAGCAACACCTTATCTACAATAAATTAAAATATTCGTGTGAGTTGATTGCATTAGAATGTTGTGAAAAACACGAAAATTGACACCGGAATGAATCTCGTGAGGAATAATGGATGACTGAATTGCATAACGTTAAACTGTGTGTGACATCAGGAGGTCAGTTTCGTGTCACAGTCAGATTCACTCACACTCAATAAATTTCATTGCTCCGTAGACACCACTGTACGCGGATATCTTGTTTTCGACGTCATCTGCAAGACAATAGACAGAAGAAGCTGTAGTGCTGCAGAACACAAACGAACACAATGGCACGATCCAACATTTCGCGAACAAGTCAGAATGATTCTCATGAATGAAACCACGGTTGTTAGATGCACATGAAGACGAGTACATACTCAGCAGTATCAGAGAATAAAGGCTGAAAAGAGGGCAACGCATGTGTTGATGGAAGCTATTGTTGACTAACGGTGATGCCGATGCTAATGCTGATGCTGATGCTGATGCTGATGCTGGTGCTGACGCTGACTCTGAAAATGCTTCGAATTTTCCTGGTCAACTGCAAAATATGATACTAAGCGTTCATCATCAGTACTAACCGAATGCAACACTGACAGGTGGGAGTCTGTTTAATTACACATGCAACTTACTGCCTCTGAGGTTAGTGCACAGGTTCACAGACGAAGAATCTGAACACACAGTGTGTCGCAACTTGTTCAGCAACTTTTCTGAGGTACAACCATACAGCATTATGGGTGATTCTAGTCTACGCAACAACACAGATGAGAAACACCTGAGACGGTCAAATGACTGCTGATAATTTGAAATCTTCTGTGTTGACAAAATGAGGCAGGTTTTCACTGAATTGGACCTCATGACGAATGAGCATCAGCTGCCTACACAAGTAAGTCTGTACGCATCTAGCTTACATCGGTAGAGTCCTCCACGTGGTCTCCAATTTCCCTGATGTCTGTAACACAGCTTACCTTTCTCATCAGTTGTTGAAATGCTGGACACCACAGAGATTACTGAAAGAGAAAGGCGGAGTTAAAACCGAAGCGTAAGTCACTACTTCAAGGGAGATAAAATATGTGAATTCAGTAAACTTGACAAGAGAGCAAGATGGGGTCACATAGATTTACCACTGACAGTCGAATGGGCAGTGATTGGCTCACCTGTGTAGATCATGCTCAATTTCACATGACAAGCTGATATTTCTGTTATCACTATTTATGCTGAACACTGTCATAGCATCCATGTGACGATCACAAAGATACCTTTCAAATACTGAGTGATAAGCACACTTTCAACAGCTCAACAACAACTTCGGAATACTCAAATGACACTTTTGTTCCCAGTGACCAGATTTGACAAGTGTGGAGTCTTTCTTCCTCACATGTCGCACAACAACTTGAGAACGTTTGCCATGCACACTGTCAAGACTATACAGATATCGCCACAAACTCGTTCTTCTGTGTTTGTCAATTCACCTTCTCTCTTTCTCCACAAAATGACAGTGAGGCCCGCCACCGTCATCAATTCTGATTAGCTAGCAGCTGCTATTTACGATAAGACCAACATCTAACGGCTTTCTGACAGTCAACACAGACCTTCTGTTCCAAGCAAATAATGTGAGGTAAAAGATGTGGATATCAGTAAAGCATTGGTCCCGGAGAACCAGTGGGACAAAAGAGTGAAGTGGCATTCATGAAACAAGCAACATTCGACTTACACAGAAACACCAATCCCAAAGTGTGTTTCAGCAAGTAAAGTTTGTTCATCGTGTATTAGACCCACAAGCTGGTTAGAAACAGTCGAGTGAGAAAGCTTATTTATACTAATCTGAAGGAAGAATGAATTATATGTATGAGAACACGTGGTCGGTAAGTTCAAACGAGATTCTCAAAACTGTGTATCAGCAGGTTTATTGCTACAGTGTGAATCTCTTCACCTCAACTCTGAAAACAATGCAATTCTTTCAGTTTCGAGAGCTTTCACTGTGAGTTCTTGAGAATACTTGACCTGGCTCCTTCTTCTTCATCATCTTCACTAACCTCTTCTTCTACTCCTTCTTATTTTTCTTCTTACGGTTTCAGCCATGTTCTCTCACAGGTGAAGGTGATTGAAGCATCCACACCGTCTCAGTGCATCGAAGCATCAGAAAACTTTGAGAGACAATGGTATGTGGATTCTGCTGCATATGTTAGAATACACGGAGTTGAATTCGATCTATCACCAGAGAACTGTACAAATATCACCAGCATTAGCATCGGCATCACCGTTAGTCAACAATAGCTTCCATCAACACATGCGTTGCCCTCTTTTCAGCCTTTATTCTCTGATACTGCTGAGTATGTACTCGTCTTCATGTGCATCTAACAACCGTGGTTTCATTCATGAGAATCATTCTGACTTGTTCGCGAAATGTTGGATCGTGCCATTGTGTTCGTTTGTGTTCTGCAGCACTACAGCTTCTTCTGTCTATTGTCTTGCAGATGACGTCGAAAACAAGATATCCGCGTACAGTGGTGTCTACGGAGCAATGAAATTTATTGAGTGTGAGTGAATCTGACTGTGACACGAAACTGACCTCCTGATGTCACACACAGTTTAACGTTATGCAATTCAGTCATCCATTATTCCTCACGAGATTCATTCCGGTGTCAATTTTCGTGTTTTTCACAACATTCTAATGCAATCAACTCACACGAATATTTTAATTTATTGTAGATAAGGTGTTGCTAAGAGCAGTTGCACCGGACATAAACTTCACAACGCAGGAATTCGATGCAGGTGAGTGATCACACACTATGTATTTGTTTCGTTTCTCTTCTTCTTCCTCCATTTCCTTCTGAATTTCGTTTGGAATGCACTGTGATTTACAAACATGAGCCATACCAGTCTACATGTCACTCTTTGTCGTGGTTAACTATTATCATAGACTTTTGAGTGTATCTCATAGCGAACAGGACACTTACAAATAATATACTTCACTCACTGTGTTTCGCTAGGTAAATGATAGTGTAAGCTGCACAGTGCGGTGTCCTGCCTGAACTTTGGACTACTGAAATTCTCCACTGACACTTCGCATTGACATCTGACCTTATAATTGTCCTAATCATATTAACTTTGTTTTCTGAACATATCAGGTTACCTTGCAAAGTTTTAAAATGTCTTCAGTTATTCGTTTCTGCTGTAAATAGAAAGACGAGGGTTCATGTGTGCTGTTGGATAGCAACTGACTTTTTTCAGTGCTCAACACATCATGTTTCCATTCACCAAATAATCAGCTTGATTTGCAGATCCTTGTGACCATTTTCTTTATGCTTCAGTCCGTCCCATCAACGAGCAAATTCGTGTCTGACTACGTCCACGATGTCGAAAGATTCATTTCACGTTGTAACGGACATGTCCTATCCAACCACATTGCCAGTATGCGTACTCTAACCTCAGATCAACCCTTGAAAATACGAGTGCGCATCTACCGCATTGTGTGGATTACAACAAATTGGATTGCTCGGTTTTGATGAAACAGTGAGGATGTTTCTTGGTGTTGCGCGATTCCACCTTCTTGCCTGTGTGACCATACGTGTGCTGCATTTAATCACACCTAACAACCAGGCTACCGACAAGTTCGCTGTAGAGGCATTTGACACAGATATCTGTTTCGTACTAGTAGTTACCTTTCTAAATGTCTGGATGCATTTGCACCTGTATTGGCAGGTTGTGCTGGGTCGTGCTATTCCCGAGAGACTAAGACCAACAACTCAGCCTCCTGATACATGTCTCGAAGAAACCCCTTTTTGTCTGATATTACTAAGAGATTACAACTTGTATTGTTCGAAGTGCTAAATGATATTTGATCAGGAAAGTGTGTTGTGAGAAAGTGCTTATATGGTGTTACTCAGCCAACTGCACCAATTATCTAACCACCTTTACAGCCTGTGAGGCGAATACATCAAGCTGTGAATACGATGATTACACGCATATACTGCTTTGTGTAAGAACTGAAATTGCCTGATGCAGAGTAGCTTTCCCGAGATTGGATGGTCTCATTTGGTTCATTGCACCCTGATGATTCCTCTTTCCAGCTCGTCGTAGAGTGGAGCACGAGTTTCACACGAAGTGGGCTGTTCATTATCTCAAAGGTAAGTCTGAATGTTTTAGTGGTGAATGATGTACGAAATGTTGAGTTGTCTATTGAAATGCTCTCTGTGTAGGACGCCATGCTTACTTATCAATCTGACGACTTGTGTTTCACTATGCATTACTGTTGTTGTTGTTGTTGACAGTGTTGCTGAACAATTGAGGTTAATAGAAATAATCAGCAGCCAACACCTGTGATGATGGTCAATTTATGGATCGTTCCGACTGAGTCGACTGTCGGTGACAGGCGTAGGAGCGTTGTCCAACTGCATGATCAGAACCACTGAATTATGCCCATAATGGAATAGACAAGTATTTTCGATATGCCGAAGAATAGTTGCTCATGCATCCGAATATTTTCATGTGTCTATGTGTCAATTGTTCTGACTTCCTTCTACGAATTGAGAACTCGACAGATATACTGAACAATTTCTCGTTGCAGATGAACAAGAGTCACTTATGTTATATGAACACTCAAACCTCATGCAACTGGCTTCCTCATGTTCAAATGAATTCTTAGCCTCATTGTGGGATCCTGTTTATCTTACTGGATTGCATTCCTCTCTTCACAGCTGTCAACATCACATTCAAACTGAAGGACAGTGGTGAATTTAAAAAGCTGTATACTGAATACTCAGGTAAGCGTTGGTGGTTGAGGCACTGAATGTAGATGCAACTCACTCCCTCTGTAATGACACGGTTGTTACTCATGTTGACGGACGGATGATTTTGTTGTCTGAATAGCACTTCCGCCTTACTTATTATTTCAGGGAAGGAGGTGATATCGCAGGAATTCGCCACACTGTCAACACCTGATTCCTATGTGTCAGTGAATCTTGTTATCTTGAGAGGAATGTAGCACTCAGCACAGCACATCAAGCATTTAACTGAAACTGGTGAATTGTTCCCGTCGGCGTAACAAACGTTCTGATTCAGTGTTTCTCGGTTCCTCCGTCATTGCTGCATTTGTAAATCTGGCTTTAAAATTGGCTTCATTGAGCTGCATTTCCAATGCGTGATCTGTGCCCATACAAAGTTGTGAAAGTGAATTTATAGGACATGAGTCACTCTTTTTCTGTGTACTTACACACTGATATCCAGTGGATATCTGCATCACTAGTCTTTGTTTTCTGTTTCAGACGAAGCGAAGAAACTTACAAATGACACTTGTGAGTTGCCTATGAAATCCCATTCTAATCGGAATACATAATCCATTTAACTGTATGGTGTTATGAGGAGGGACCGAGTACCTCTCCACGTTTTAAGCCGGTAGTGAGTCTATTTTGAGCTGCTCTTTCTTATTCCAGGTTCTGGCTTTGGGAAGCAAAAAGGTATCAGAAAATGGAGCAAGGAAACTGAGAAAACGATAGAATTCGGTTAGTGGAAAAGCTTGTCGTTTCAACTATCCACCCCAGTGATACGTCCTTCTGTCGCTGAGTAGACTGATATCACACAGATGATACACCTACTTCCACCTGCTTCGTCCTCAATATTTGACTGTGGAAAACCAGTAGTTGAACCTACCGAACTCACACTATGTCGGGATCTTCCCCTCTTAATCAGCGTTCCAGTTGATTTTTGACAAATTATCCCATACTACTTGAGCGAAGTTTCCAAACACCTGCTCCTTCTGACTCGTCTTTCAGTGCATACTATGAAAAGTGCGTTAAAACCCGACAAGTCACCTGGTCACACCGTGTCATGTATCTGTTTCCTCATTTTCATACAGGTTGTAAAACCATTCAGAAATACAGCTTGCAGAAGTGGGAAGCGAGGACAACACTCGACATTTCAGCAGGTCAGTTGGTGTTGCCTAAACTCATGTCTTTCATGGTGAGTGAAACGACATCCTAACATTGTAGTGATGTTGCTGAGATATTCATCATGTGCACGGTGGTTATCTCCGTGTCACTTGCTGATGTGCTTACTAAGGCAGATGACGAGAAATTTGGATGCAGGTTTAAGGAATCCCGCATTACTATTCAGTGCAGTAATGCATGAGATTCACGGAATCCGTGAACATTGACACCCATCAACCATGTGGAGTGTACACGCATTTCCTTGGTGTTTCTTTCGAGTATGTGAGTTTCTTTCACAGTGTCAGTCACTGGTTGTTACTGCGTCTTCACGCACAGAGCTGTTAGGACGACAGACTGTCAGAGGCATATCTGTCAGTGAATACCTGCAGCATTTCACGTTGTCTTCAGAAATCTGTGGGATCGCCTGGTGAGACCGTCAGCTTCGTTTCACACGTGTACCTGATCACAAGTGTTCTGTTCACACTGTTTAGCAATCTGGCCACACGATTTCTTCTGTTCAGGTATTTGAACTGATGTTCATGCAGTATTCGCATATCTTTCTTCTTCTACAGCAAACTATATTCAAAAGTTGAATCAAGCAAACAATTTGAAAGGTGATGTTGATGGTGGTAAGTGCAATCGTTGTGAAATTTCACTGCGAGTCTCTACATTGCAATATTTCAATCCGTTCAATGTTGCTTGAGACGAGATGAAGGCGAATCGGAGTAGTGTCTGCATCCACTTGGTAAAGGATGAGGTGAATACAAGTCGCTGTGATTACCAAATGTTGTTCAAGGATTCTCGTGGTTCATCAGTAGGAATGACTCAGATATTCCGACTGACAGACTACCTTGTCATATAGCCTTCAATCCATTAGGGATCACAACAACTTCCTAGTAAGGTGGACGACGGTGTGCTCTCAGTGCCACTGCAGAAACTATTTCCATTTGTTCAACGAGGAAGATGTGGGAGGAAATCCACTGAAGTGCAGGCTACACGACAGCATCGATTTCAGACCCGTTGTTGGGATTAGCTTCCTCACTTACTCCCAATACACTGCGAACCGCCACAGCAACCTATACTGCAAAATTCAAACAGACTTTGCTACACTATGCATAGGTTGAATATCCTCGGTGTTGGCAAGAATCACTTCGTCTTGGAAACTGATTAGTCCAGTAAAGAGACGAATTGTGTGACCAATCATTCACATCAAAGAAATAATTCACAATTTCGGCAATACATATTCCACTTCGACTCCATCCTTCTACACGAATATTTGCTCTCCTAATAATTACCACGTGTCTGAATCTTGCCAGTTCTCTCATTTCAAAAGCAGGTAATCATGAGAAACGGGAGAAAGAATTCAGAATCGCTGGAGCAATGATGACCTCTAACAGAAGTAAGTTGTGTCCACCATTATCATTGTCATCTTTGACTGGTGGATGCACATTGTTTGAGATTAGCGTCTTCTGTAGATGTGTACGTTGGAATGGGATTCAACTGTTAATGAAGTCAGTCGCATTGGATTCCGCCTCAGACAGCCTCGATGACAGTGATACTCTGTTTCCTACTGAAACACACAGACTGTGTGTATGTGTGTGTGTGTGTGTGTGTGTGTACACATGAAGATTTGATCCGAGTAAGATTGTGTCTAGCTTGTGTTTTTCAAGGAAAGGTGGAGTGGTTTGCAGGAATTTCACAGTGAAGTAGACTAATTGAGCGGCTGTAGGCTATGCGCTGGTAACAAATACTTGAATCTGTTCTTCGCAATAGTTTGATAAACGTATCAGGGATTTTCGCTCACGTGTCCACTGTGAAGAGAATGATACAGTATTTCTGGCAGATTGTAGGTGTTTCTGGTTGCATGAGCTGTCGAAAATAGTTCGAAGTGGGTAAATTTCCTTTCCTGCATCCACGTCATTGTAGCAGTGATTCCTGGAAACCAGCTGAGCGAAGTCAGTGGGAATGTCGAGTCCTTCGACTGCCAGTCAGCAAGTCACCACTTTGTTGCGCAGGTTGACGCGATTGCCTTGGTTCTCCATACCTACAGAATCCGGATGCGAAGTCTGCATCTCGTGTGGGTTGTAGATATGATGGTGCTTTGTTGTAATGGATGCGTGAATAGGCGAAGTGATTTATTCCCCCATTCCAGATTTACTTGTTGAAGTAACATGAATTCGTTTTCGATAAGGGCCCAACAAATTTCATTCTGTTTATATCAACATTGTAGTGTCTCTCATACCGACACCCTGTGATCTTCACATAACGCGTTCTGAAAATGAAATGAGGAGGTCACTTCAACATGACCAGTGGGTTACGACAACAGTCTCTTTTCGCGTAGTGTTTTCCACGTGCCTATTGTGTCCACTAACTAACTCACTCACTCACTCACTCACTCACACACACACACACGCAGTTAAGACGCTGGACTCGTTGGATTTTGTTTTCCTCAGTGAGCTGAAGTGATTTCACCTCTCATCATCTCATTGCAATATTTGTGAGACCGACAGTCAACAGCTTAACATGCAGTCTTTTGGACTTGACAGTAATGGCTTGCCTGAATAACCAGTTCTTGTTTCCATATTCACAAGTTCACCAACCCTCTTCATTCTTCTTTTCATTTGTGCAGGCGATGTTGAAAAAAAGTGTTTGAATACCGTAGATAAAGAAGTGGAGTATCAACGTGTGAAAGGTGAGTTCTTGTGCATAACGTTGAATTGATTCCATTGAGGATGTCGCTGTGGTTGACGACCAGTCGATACCTGTTGGATGCCGAAATGCTGACGAACATAAATGAGTAGATAATTATCTTCACACTGATGATATGACCAATGCCTATAACTCAGTGAGGTCACGAAATTCCGATGTCACAAAGCAAATTGTATATGGTGCCTCTGTTTTTGCAAGGCAAACTTGTGTGACATAGTCTTATCACGTGCAGACTGGTTATGCATATTGCCTTTTCCACTGGATAACGGGGAGTCACACCAAAACATATTTGTTACAGTGAATATGTAATTAAAATTTGTTGAGATTGTCATTGTAATTTGATTGAATTTCCAGAAACCAAGAAATCCAAAAAAGCAAAACAGCACCTGGAGATATCCGCGACAGCTTTTAATCAATCAATCGGTAAGCTGGATTCTTTGCATAGTAGTCTGTTTCATGCGGAGGTTTACTAAACGGTATTTTCCAAAGCATAGAAATCAAATCAGCATCTCACCACCATGTTCCAGACAGTCATGTATGGCAATCAAGGAGGAATCACTTGGTATTTGCGAACAGATGACCAATGATTAAACGTTGGCTGTTCAAAAATGTCGACAACACCTCATTCTCTCTCACTGGATTTCACACTTTCACATCAGATCTAAATATGCATCTGCAAATGAAGCCGTTTCACAACCACTTCCATCCACAGATGCATCATCAACAAACTTCACATTCGATTCCCAATTTCGAATTGCGCAGGCGTCATTGACAAGTACGGCGTTGTCTTCCTTTCTCAGTTTTCAAGTGAGGTGACTTGCCGATAGATCCTTGTAATTCGTGTTCTGAATGGAACATGAATCTGCTGGAATTGAAGACGTGCATCTAACTAGTAGTATCGCAAATTATCACACGGTTTGTATTCACTGCCATCACTTCATCTATGGATACTTGAGACTAAGTAAAGTGATTTAATTTTGACAGAAGGATTTGGTGGTGTCCGTCTCCAGCTAGTGAGGGAGGCAAATATGCAGAGTGTGCATGCCTCCGGACACGTGTTATTCCGTAGGTGGGATGTGGAAACTGGCTACTCGCACTCTCTTGCACAAATGTGGCTGACACTTTGATTTCGAGCAACTCCCTCATCATCCGACTCGGTGTAAGCACGCGCCATACACTTTTGTTGTAGTCACCACATACACGTTTAAACAATCAAGCTAGTGCAATATTGAAACTGCTACAGTCTTTTCCTCCATCTCATATTATTGCCTTGCAGATTTACTGAAGACTTGTATCTACAACGTCGAGTGGAGCAGGATCAGATTCGTGAGATGTAGGTTGTCACGTTGTATTCAATTTCACTTTACAGTGTTGTCACCCGAGAACATGATCATTGAACTGTTGAGTGCTATGAAAGAGGAGGCCAACCATGAATTCCGTACGTGGTAAAATTACTCAAACATTGTTCACTGTTTTAAAGACAAGTGTTTCTTTCTTGATTACCGTACATCCTCCATCTATGTCCACTTGTCTTCATGACTGTGAACTCTGGAATGCGAGTAGAGGTGGTACTGGATTTATTAGGCACACACCACTTCATTACTGCAAAGATGAGTTTGCATGTTTGGTGTGTTTGGACAGTCACACAACATTTCCACCTACCTACTCACTCACCCTCACGCACCCACTCACCTGTTCAGAAATACAGACGAACACAATGTCCAACAGATTTAGTTTGTATTTAGTCAGTCAATTATAGACTTACTGAGACAACACTAATCTCGTTGTTTCCTTTCTTATCTTCGACAGCCAACTGGAAACCGTGAAATGGAGAATAGCTCAGGTCGCTCGTCTGTACGTGCCCACAATCTCCTCATACTTTCATAGGTTTTTTCTTTTGCCCTTAAATACAATAAAGTTATTCCAGTCAACGTCCTCCATTCTTGATGTAACATCACTTACCAAGTAAGCACTCATTCGACTGTTTTCAGATGAACTCGAAAATCCGAATCATGTAAATCGATGTGAACAGCTTGATGTGGTTGTAGGTATTTGTAAGGGAAGATCACACGTCTCTTTTTCTAGTGCATCATATCCACTCATACATTGTTGCTTAGCAGAGAGGGGGAGGGAAGAGAGGAGAGGAGAGGCGACAAGAAAAGACGAGAGGGGAAGTTTTGTGATATGATGTCAGGAAAACCAGTAGTTCGCTATTGATTCTTTTGACTTGACAGAAATTACTGCACTCGTAGCAAACAAGGTTGTAATAGTGGTGAAAGTAGTCTGTTCACCCTCTGCTCATCACATTTCAAGCACATATTTCACTGTGACACACGCATAGTTTGCACGTTCACGGAGACCTAGCGCTACTTCTAGGTCATGTGACGGACGTGTGCGAAAGAGCTCCCCGGCAGGTTGCATTGTTTTTGAACGTAAGTCATGTGAACGAAATGTTGTGAAACCATGCTAGTGGAAGTCAGACGAGCGACAAAAGTGAGTCATCCACCTACTACACTCTCACAAGAGTTTGAACAAGTCTACAAGGAAATGAACTCATTTCGTCCTCCTCTTCTATCAGGTGTGTTGCATATTTCACAGTGGGTGTCAACATATTGTCAACTCTGAAGCAGAATGTCATGGGAACACAGTCACTTCACCTTTCCCAACCCGTTTATCAGATCTGGTTTTAGGAAAAACACACAGTTATTGGTCACTGGAGAGAAACTAAATTCATGTTGTCTAGTCTTGAGTATTGATCTATTTCTGTCGGTCACTTTTACAGTGTGCACACTGAAGCAGCGAATCATCTGATCATTGTCGTAAAACTGTCCTAGTATCGATCCTCACTTGGTTACACGCTGAACACACAGAGACAAAACAGGATGATGTGCAGAATGTAACTTCTTTCACTTAGATGAGAATGGTGACAGACAGCTTGGTCCGTATATGCTTAGAAAAGCCTGTCATTCCAGAGAAGAATTGATCTCAGTTCACTTTTATTGTGGAGATGTTGGATACACGTCTGAATTCACAATCATCAGATGCTCACACTCTCTGTCAAATGGAGTGAGAACAAGAGTTTTACCGGAATAACATGGAACATTTGCATTCCGGGTATTCTCAGTAGCAGCTTACAACCTGAAAAGGTTGTTATATCAACCTGTACTAACGTTTACGTACTTGAATCAATCTGATAGAAAATTAGCCACTCCAAATGACGACAATAATGATGTGAGGGAATCAACGACACACGAATTGAGTTAATAAGTATGCAAGAAGTGATAATCAGTATGTCAATATATGTAGAAGCACTAGACGAATACTCCAGGGTGGAAGTTGAATAAGAGTGGGAGACAAATCCACCCAATACACTCACAGCCAACATAAAATATGTGTGAGAAACCTCAAAGGATTTATGTTAGCGTAGAAAATAAAATGATCAGAGGTCAGACAATGAAGATAACTTAGTGGAATGAGATAATAATAAAGGTGTATGCATAGATAACTATACGTAAATGCATCATGGTTGTCAACAAGACAAACAAGTAGCCATTGTAGGCACACGCTGGTTACAAACGTTCGGTTTTACTTGTTGATTGAACGATATGCAGTAAGGTGAGCAGCATTACCGTTGTTGTTTGAGAAGTTCCCACCTCTCAGTCGCAAACTCTTTTGAAGTCGCTCGGACATGCGGTAAGAAATCTTTCTTTCCGCTTGTCACGTGGATGTGTTTTGTCGCTTAGGTTTGGTTTGGTGTATGCAGCTAGCGCTGACGTGGACAGAAGACTTGTCAACCTTTGACTGTTTCACCAAGCAATTTGTTTGATAAGGTGTGATCAGCTTAGCAGCCAGATACTTCTTCTCTTCATCACACTTTGCAGTTTAGGTTGGTATATTCTCCAATTTATGGATGAATTTCTGTGTACACTCGTTGTTACGGAGGCAAATTTCAGCGATAGTTATTTCCTCTTCCACTGTCGCTTTTCAACAATGATATCTTATGCGATTAGAAGGTGTTTTCACCAGCCCCTTCTCATAACTTATGAGAATAAAGCTGTTGACATTTAGGTGCATCCCACCCCAAGAATCATTACGACAGACACGTCTAAGCGTATTACTGTCGATATTTCAGTGAATACCGACACCGAGGAAGTGCAACTTCTCATTCTTACCACATTCCACTGTAGACTCTGTGTTTCAGTGTCCTCCGTTGAGTAGCAAAACAACGAAATCGAGACATGCTTCCGGTTAACGCAATCAATGAATGTATGGTTGGTATACCTACTTCAGAAGGTTCTCCTGTCGATTGCATACCTCATCCGTGTACAGTAGGGTTTCACCGAAAATATATCCTCTAGTATGGGACCTAGTCGACTGCCTATTACAGCCCAACCAAGTACACGAAACGTAACCTTGTCGAATTTAAATTGTTCGTTTGTAGTGTATATGAGTAAATGTAGACTGGGTTTGTCCTCAGATCGAGGGAAGCGATCGGAGTGCTGACATACAAACTTCGGAGTTTCTTCCGAGTTTATCCTAGTGAATAGTGAAGATGTCTCGAAAGACACCACGAGTTTATCAGCAATGTCTAAGCCTTCCAGTTTCTGAGCAAATTGAAAGACATCGTTCAAACCGTGGATCATCAACGTTCCATATCTCGATGTCAACTACTCTGCGATTTTGTGAAAGGGTGAGTTCACCGTAGACCATATGAGACTTGTGGTGACATTGGGTTGATGTACTTTTAACTAGCCATATAATCGTTGTATTTGCAACCCTCATGGTGTGGGCCATTATGGTCCGACGTATCGACTAATTTCTTTTCCTACGTTTCACTCAACTTCCTTGTAATCCACCATTCTCCGGCCTCAGTCATATCTTCGTTAAAACTATCAATCCTTAATCTTGATGAACCATCCAAAAGTGGTGTCGATTTGCGTACATATTCATGCTTAATGATACTGACTATACCAGAACCCCTGTCTGTTCGAAATATTACGATCGTCTCATTGTTCGTTCAACATGCTGTTCAATGCTGTTTTGTGTTCATCCAATAAAACTTTGAATTGAGAAGTTGGTGATAAGATGGATGTATTGGTTGGTGATATCATTCAGTTCCGACTCAAACCAACCTTCCCTCTCATCATTCATAGGTTGCCATTCTGCTATTTGGTGATATAAGTTCTCGAATTGGGTTTCTGCGTCAGTTCTCTCATATTTCCTCGGAATGTGAAATTTGAAAACAGGCAGAATTGCTTCCTTCTCTTTCGATTCAATTCAAACTGAGACTGTCTGCTTTAAATATATGTTTCTGTGAATGTGCAGGAATGCCGTCACATGGTTGGGCTTCTGAAATGGATGTGGATAGTGTTTGCATAAGTGGCTTATTTGTTTTCGACTGGAAATCCTGAATCAGTTCCCGTTCTCAGCTTCTAAGTAAGTTCGTTGTTACACTCAATTTGAGTATAGATTTCAAAAGGTAACGAAGAAAGCAGCATGTGTTCAAAGATCGTCCATAGAAATTTAGTCAAGTCACTTCTTTTGGTGTTCTGAATCAACTAGTCAGCAAATGGTTCAAAAACTTGAAAGATTGAGTAGGGCTTGGTTTACTTTGAAATTTCATACAACTTTTCCCTTTGACCAATTTAAATGGAGTGAGAACAACAGATTTTCGAAGGAGACACTAGTGGGAGAAATGTCAGTCACCTGCCTTTCCTTGAGGAAGGCCACTTCACTGCTCTGTCTCACTGACTCGCAGTGACCAGTGTTTGCCGACTTTCTTACGCTTTGGCACATACTATTCACCTGCAAAAGAAGGTTTGTGTTGCCTTTCAAAAAGCCGACAGGTGGCGAAAATATAAGCTTCTTGCTGGTCACAGTCAATGATGTTTGCAGGCTTCACAAGTAACACTTGAAAGAATAGTGGATTTACACTGAAGAACAAGGGAGACCCATTTTGTGACTCCACGTGCGCGATATTCTCACCGACCATGAGGTATCACCTCGTCTAGTTAACTATTTCACTAGTTACCAGGCCTTCGTAAGCCCGTATAAAGAGGGAAGTTTGGGCATAGGGCTAGCCATCCTACTCCGTAAAACCAATCCAATCGCTAAAGAAACTTCAAAGCACAAACAAATTATAAAAATAAAAACAAACTTATCCCTCGCTGGAATCGGAGAGACGAAATGACGCCGGTTGGTGAAAGCCTTCAGGAAGCCAATTGGCCGATGTGTCTCCCTCTCTCTCTCTCTCGATGAAAGCGAAATTAAGAATGGGGACATGGAATCTCCTCACTATGTATGAAGCCAGCAAGTCTACCCAGATTGCTGAAGAGATAAGGAGGTATGGCAAGGAAGTGCTTGGAATCTGTGAAAGCAGTTGGAATGGAAGTGGACTCTCCAAACTGTCAACTGGAGAGTCAATAATCAACTCCGATATTGTCACCCAGACAACAACCACGAACACACTGAGTTATGAAGTGGCTATCATGATGTCACCAAGAGCATCGAAGGCTATTAGGTGATGGGAATCAATCTCCTGCTGCTGGGTCATGACAGCAAGATTCAACTCAAAAGGAAGTAAAGTCACAACCGTACATTCCTACGCCACACACCTACAAATAATGCAGATGAAGGGAGGAAGGAGGAATTCTACAGACAACTGAAATCAGTACTGGACAAGACTCCAGTTGGCGACCGCGACAGCAAAATTCTAATGGGTGACATGAATGCCAAATTGGGAGCGGACAACACTGGAGGTGGACTCATCATGTGTCGAGAGGCACTGGGTGAAATGATGGATGAGAATGGAGAACTGTTTGCAGACTTCTACACTTCCAATGATTTGGTGAATGTAGGTAGTGTGTACAAACACAAGGATGTTGACAGTGACACAGATTTCACCAGACACCAGGACACACTACACTGAAAATCAGACCGACTTCATTTCAGTCTGAAGAAAGTGGAGACTCAGCCTGCTGGACACAAGATGAAGAAGGGGAGCAGATGTAGGTTCACACCACTCACTGTCTAGTGCAAGGAACCCACCTTCAAAATCAAGTTGAAAACCTTCAAAGAAGCCGGTGATAGATCACAGTTCAAGCTGAACACTCAGAACAGAGACAGAATCTACGAATGACATCACGTCAGCTATCAGGAAACAGTGTGAGACATTAGGCAGCATCGCCGAGGAAACCTGCATGGAAGAACACTGTGACTCTTTGGAATATATGTGAAGCTCTCAACACCATAAAGCTGCTGAAATCCGAGAACGTAACACGGCCAGATGGAACTCCTCCAGAAGCACTGAAAACAGACGCAAAGACAACAGCGGACATGCTCACACCACTACTGCAGAGGGTTTGGAAGGAAGGGAAGGTACCTGCCAGTTGATTGGAAGAAGAAGGATTACCTTGTCAAACATCCGAAAACAGGAGACCTAAGTGTTTGCAAGAACTGGTGCGGAATCACGCTCGTGTCCATCCCAACCAAAACATTATGCCACATCATCCTGAAGAGAGTAAACGATGTGCTGGATCCAAAATTACGACCGAAACAGGCTGGCTGGCTGGCTGGCTGGCTGGCTGGCTGGCTGGCTGGCTGGCCGGCTTCAGGAAGAACAAATCATGTGTTGACCAAATTGCAGCGCTACACTACGCACCGTCATAGAACAGAGCATAGAATGGCAGTCAAATCAACTCTACCTCAACTTCATCGATTTTTAAAAGGCCTTCGACAGTATCGACCGAGAAGTAATTTGGCAGGCAGCTGCTTCAACACTACAGAGTGTCAACAACCCTTATCAACCTCATTCAACAACAGCTACATGAAGACGCCATATGCCAGCCAAGTAATTCACAATGGGAAGCTCAGTGATGCCTTTGAAGTGAAGACAGGAGTAAGACATGACAAGGTTGCCTACCATCACCGAGCATCTTCCTGATTGTGGTCGACTAGACTGGACTGGATCATGCAGCAGACAACTGTGAGGAACGAGAAGATGAGCGTACGCTGGCTGGACCGATGAGAAGATCTCAGAAGGAGATTTGTGTTTCGCCGAAGATGATTTATGTCAAATGTCTTGTTGCACAGAATAGAAAGATGTACAGGCGAAAACCAACAGGGTGACAGGAGAGGCGAGGCAGGAAAGGAAGCCGGGACTTCCTTCTCAGGTGAATGTAGAGAAGACAGAGGCGATGAGGATACCCAACCAACAACAGCAACAACAACAAGCACCATCAACACGAGAAAGCTAAAGGAAGTAGTCTCTTTCACATACCTACCCACCTAGGCAGCATCATTTCAACTACAGGCGGCACAGGCACAGATGACGACGTCGAAGCCAGGATCGGAAAGACAGCAAGACAGACCTTCATCAATCTGAAACCAGTGTGGAGATCTACTGCACTCAGCATAAAGCCTGAACAAGATCCGGATTTTCAACACTAATGTCAAGCAATGATGACCTCTAACAGAAGTAAGTTGTGTCCACCATTATGAACATAGATTGGTAAACTATCTCGATCACATTGTATTTCTCTGCTCATTCTGTGCTAAAACCACCATCATTCACAAGTATCATAGTAATTTACATACCGCTTGGTGTTACAAAGCACTTTTTTATCGAGGCTCCTAGTGCTATTCTACATCATGTGGAACACTAAAACTGAGTCCACCTTCTAAGTAATAAGCTAGCTGGCAAATATGCGAGGTGAGTACCCTTTCTAAGTGTTTAACTTTCAGAAGAACAGATTAGGGAGTGCAAGTAAACTGTATTATCGGTTGGATGGAAGTCGTGTGAATATTATTCTTCATTTCTCATCGGTTATTATCCCTCAGCTTAGAGCCATAACCTGAAATATTACACTTTTGCAAATGCCTGATAACAGAAATGTATATCAATTAAAACATGCAAATCTCAGCAGGAAGCATAACTGAATGCTGAGAAAATCTTCAGAAGCTAATGTTAGCAATATTTTATTCCTCTTACCCTCAGCTTTAGAGTGTGTGCTTATGTGTTGACATTTTAAACATTGCTTCATCTAACCAAAAACCGTGTACTTTTACCATCCAATTTGTTTAACAAATTCACACTCTCCACTGAAAAGCATATAAACTCTGCAGATTTCCATCAGGCGAACCCGTGAACTGAAAACATGATCAACAAATGCCACACAGCACCGAACGCCGTCTTGGCGTTGTTCATGTGTGAGTGCCAACATCCAACCTCTCCTCAAATATCAACAACATATTTGGATTTTGCTGTATTCCATGTCATCATCATCATTATCAACATAGGACCAGGCATTACTGCGTAACGGTCCGAGTTGCCACACCTCATATCAGCACATCAAGTAAAAAGGTAGTGAGGTGAAGGATGAAGATAAGTGAATGCAGTCAAAAGAAATATAAAGTACGAGAAGAAAGGAAAGAGGAGTGACAAAATAGTGAGATTCGGTATAGCGTTGTTAAGATGAGGATAATGTGTGTATACATCTGCGCCACTGACTTCGGTTCTGAGCCATATCACCTAGGGTCTCCAACCACTGGTTCCTCTTGTCCCGTGGACCCCAACCACCTAGTCTGCATCGTCCTACATGGCTTAAACCAACAGTCAGAGACTTCATACATTGGTGCCATGTTTTAGTCTGGCCACCTCGGGCCTTTTTCCAGCCTGGACCCACCTCAGCCAACATTGTGTGACGAGGCAATCGGTGACTAGGCATACGTAGTACGTGTCCCAACCATCTCAGTCGATGAAGGTTCACAACCTCGTCGACTGACTTACCTCTTCTCCCTAAAACTCTACACCTAACTTCTGCATTACTCACATGGTGACACCACGGAATACGTCCTATACTACGAAGGCAACGGTGGTCAAACACCTGAAGCCTTTTTGTGTCTTCCACTTTCAATGGCCATGTTTCACAGCCATACAGTAGAACAGAGCGGACTGCTGTGCAGTACACGCGACCCTTAATAGACAAACGAATATCACGGCGGCGCCATAGGTGGCGCAAATTGGCAAAAGCCAATCGAGCCTTTTGTATCCGTGCAGAAATCTCATCGGCAACTAACCCACCGGGTTGATCCTACTTCCCAGGTAAGTGAAGTGGTCAACACACTCAACCACTTCACTCTCTATTGTTAACCGCGGTACCGCTGAAGACCAGTCCTGGAGCAAAAATTTGCATTTGGGTGGTGAAAATCGCATCCCAAACATTCTCAAATTCCCACTCAAAGTGTTCAGAAGACTCTGCATCTTGTCAGCGTCTTCACCTAACAGGACTATGTCATCTGCATATTCTAGATCTAAGGAAAATTCACCTGTGATCGGTCAACGTCTTTGTAATTAGGTGACGAGAGGGAAACCTCCATAAGAATATCTATGATAAAATTAAATAAGAATGGGGATAGTGGGCATCCTTGACGGACACCACTTGATGAGTATAGCTCCCTGGACAACTCACCATAGGCTCTAACATGCCCACAAGTGTTCGAGTAGAGAGCTTTCAATAAGGTGATGTACTTACTAGGCACGCCTTTCAGTGACAGACACTGCCATAAGACTTCTCGATCAACGGAGTCAAATGCCGCCTTCAGGTCGAGAAATACAGCTATTGTCGGGCGTCTGTAAGCATGCCTATGTTCCAGGACCTGGCGCAGTGTGAATATTTGGTCGATACATCCACGGCCAGGTCTAAAGCCTGCCTGGTTTTCTCGGGCTTGCTGTTCCCGAGCTCCACTCAGGCGTCGGAGAATTATAGAACTTAGGATCTTAGACACTATGTTTGTCAGGCTGATTCCTCTGTGGTTATCACAAGAGGACTTCTCGCCTTTCTTGAAGACTGGGATGATGAGTGACTTAGACCAGTCGGAGGGGATCGTATTTGATTCCCATATACTGGCTAACACTTCCGTTAGCCTGACTAAGAGAACTCTACCACCATTCTTGTATACCTCAGCAGGTAGTCCGTCTGGTCCTGCTGCCCTTCCCGTTTCAGGCTACCTACCGCTTTCTCAACTTCTTCTAGTGTTGGGGGACCTGTCTCTATGTCCCATTCAGGGTCCGACTGGATAGCGGGCAGCGCAATGGTGGCTGGAGGCCAGTTAAACTGTTCCTCAAAGTGTTCTGCCCATCGTCCCAGTCGCCTTCCCTGCGAGTGAATCGCAGATCCGTCCTTCTCCGCTATAACCTCACTAACTGTTGTTGACCATTTCCCCCCAGTCTCCTTAATAAGTCTAAATAACTGTCTACTGTTACCGATCGCCGCTGCCTTTTCCATCTCTTTAGCCTTTGCTGCCCACCACTGTTCACGATCGTTGCGCAGACTTTTCGTCAGTTATTTTTAAGTTGCGCTCGCTCTTCATTGTACTCAGAGCCTGCAGGGATGCATTCACGTGCATCCATTAGTTTGGAAGAAGCTGCTGATATCCACTGGCTCTTTTTAGCCATTATCTTGGAGTCGGCTACAGTCTCCAGTGCTGCTTTTACAGTAGACTGAAGATGGCACCAAGCTTCTTCTGGATGAGTGACAGTCTTTTGTTCCGATAACTGCCTAGCCAACTTCTCACTGAACACGGCTTTGGTGTTTTCGTTGTCCAGCAGAACTCGTAGTGGTTTTGTTGCCAAATTTTTTCTACGTCCATTGAGACGCAGGCATATACGTGCTCGGACCAACGCATGATCGCTGTCCAAACACGTACTCCAGAAGGAGCGGCAGTCTTCCACCGATCCTCTCCAGCGATGACTAATAGCAATGTGGTCTATCTGTGTCCATCGCTGAGTCGAGCTCGGTGGACGCCAGGTCAGACAGTGCCTTTCTTTATGTCTGAAATTTGTGCTGGCTAAAAATAGGCGGTTATCTGAGCATAGTTGTAATAGGCGATCACCGTTATCTGTACGTTCAGCTGGGATTCCGAAAGTGCCACCTAAGTGCCTTTCTGCCTCACTCAGTCTACCCACCTGTGCGTTGAGGTCACCTGCAACAACCACTACGTCCGAACGTTTGGCTTTCGAGAGGAGGTTAGACAGTTTATGGTAGAACTCGTCCTTCACTTCATCCGAACTACAGTCAGTGGGTGCGTAAGCAGAGATTACAAAGAGACAACGGCGAGTCTCACTATTCCTTTTAGTTCTCACTGTGCCGTTCAGCCTCATAGCGCAGAGGCGACTATCAACTGGGATCCAGTCTAGTAGTGAGTTTTCTGCCCTGGTGCTTAATGCTATACCTACACCTGCAAGACCACGAGAGCTAGCTATCGAATCTCCAGAAACTCGAAGGGTGAATTTTGCAGATTCACCAGATTGGTCAGGAGAGGTCAGGTGAATAACCACACTTGGGTCCTGTATGCGTGTCTCACAAACACAGCACACATCCATGCCCGAGTTGCTAGAGTCTTTGCCAACGAAGCCTGTTGGCCAATTTGACGGAGGGTGCGGACATTGAAGGCTCCAATATGTAATTTGGAGCGTGGTTTAAGGAGACCAGGGATGCTGTTCTGTGGACTCAGATCGTTGTCGAAGGCTGCAGAGGTAGGAGAAATTGAAGATGATGCAGCATCATTAATTAAGAGACGTGAAGGAAGATTAGAAGGTAATGATGGAGGAGGAGGATAGCAGTCAGAAGAAACTTGGGTGCTGACAGAGTTGTGAGGGCGGTTGACACTTCCCGGCTGCCCACACCGTGGAAGGCTATTTCTTCTTAAGGTACCTGAAAGAGATTTGTGTGACCGCAGAGCCCATCGGACATCTGCTTGAGGCCTGTCACACCCAGCCTTTTGAGTATGATTATTTTGAATTTTGTATTTTTGGGGCCGGATGGTCGAAAGGAAACGACAAGTGAACCAACACCGCCGGCCCGGCAGACCGTGGGGCGTGGTGGAGTGTGTTATTTTTGGGGCCGACCTTTTCTAACCCCCCCTTCCACTGAGAAGGCAGCATCAGCATGGCACTGCTGGTCATCCAAGGGAAACACCTTACTGCTGTCACACCCCATCCAGCTAGCAGCAGTACGACTTCGCCCTCAGACCCCCATCATAGTGTAGCAATTTACACTATAACGGTAACTGCTTTTCGTCTAACCACTACCCAACAGACCTTTCTGGTATGGTAGGACCTCGAGGGAACAAGCGTTCCACCAGCATAGCTCGTTGGGTCATTGTGATATGCAAGCCCGACCACCACGTCAAGGTAGCAGCTATCGGTCGATGAACTTTATGAACTTTATTGAAATTTATCATTATCAGTCAGTGAACATCATGTATTCTATACACGAGGAGCGAATCTCCGTAGGCTACAATCTCCTAATAACAGATAGGAAGTGTTTAATGCAGAAGTTATTTCGATTTTGAGAATGATGCTCATACTGGCCATCGATCTTCACAGGTTTTTGATCGGTAAATATGGTTTGTTTCCTCACAGATAATCTCACCTGAAGACAAATGAAATATATTTGTTAATGTGTATATTTTTATTATCAAGCTACCTTACTAGTCGCTTGCGAACAAATTTCAGGTCTTTTCTTTTTACACATTTTTGTAGTGTATCTCTTTCAATGCAATACTGATCAATTCGATACTGAAGGTAAGTTTTATCCTCGTAGGCTTTCAGTTGGAATTCATCAAGAGTATGTGTTACACGGGCAGACATAACCGGAACAGCCAACAGGCTATCAGATATAGGGTTATCAATCGAAAATATATTATTTCTAAGCACTGGATGCACAACCATTTGCCACTGTCTAGATCAAGTTTCACTCAATTTGTCATACATGTAAAAATGCACCGATGATCACCATAGTCACAGGTTGTCACATTACGAGTTGTTCAACCTTCACATGATATGCAATCACCTCAACTGATTGATAGGTGGGCATGTAGAGCTTGTCATGTACATTTAATTGTGTCGTGAAAGTAAGTCACAGTTGCCAATCAACAATTTTGTAGAAGAGTATTGACTCTTTCATTAGGTGGTGAAACTGATAGGTAGAACAACTTGTTGGTGTACAGTGCAGTGATTTGTTATCCCTGCTGTTCTTTAGCTTACAAACGGAACTTTCGGAAAGGAAGTGCTTACCGATCGTGATGGATTCGTCTGTACAAGAAGTATTGACAACGAGCTGTGTGGTTGTCATAAGAGATCTCGTGCATTTCGTGTAGTTCAATCACGAATCAATCCAATAACCGTAGAGTTTTCAGGTCGCAACATCCACCCGTCGACACAATGCACTTTCTTCTATTGCCCAATCATAGTCAGATTCATTTTTACGCATGGTTAGGGATATGCGATAACGTTTTATTGATCAGCAGTTGTGTTGTAAAATTGATTGATGTAAACACAGTGCACATGGAATACTGATTTGCTGACAGTGTTCTCGAAGAGTTGTTACGCTATCATTCATTTGTGTTTTACATGATGTTCTGCAACAACTTCGAAATTTCTTCTAATTGGTAGTTGTAAATATGACCTGTTTGCTAATATTGTCATCTTTCAATTTGTATCTATCATCCAGAAAAGGTGTCGAAACTGATCAAAGCATACAGTCAGTCCTACGGGGATCTCAAATCCAATGAATGTGAGTTAGCACAGTTAGCAGCAGTGGAATGGTTTCAAATGTTTCCCTACCCTAGTGATGTAGTGTTGCACATCCACCGAGCCTGTTTGCCTGATTCATTCGATAATTGTCAGTTATATGTGAATGCACTCTTCCGTCTTTCACAGGTAATTCGTTGTTGGCATTACCAGATCCAGAAATTAATCTGCGCATTCATCAGTTTGATACGAGTGAGTATTTCCATCTTCAGTCAAAATTACAGCTCATTTTGTTTCAACTAACGAAGAAGACATCAAGGAGTGAAAACACCTTAACTCATTTACATAGGAGGATATCATTTATCAGCGACCTGTTTATATTTACAAGCTACGATCTAATATTGCATTAAATAGCTTGTGCATGGTGGAAGCAATTATTATCGACATTTCATTTCACACTGTTATCCGCTTCCCATTTCATATCTTTGATATGTTGACACGTTCGCGTAATTCACATTTGATAATTATCAAAGTCTAATGAGTAGTATGTGCAGTGGACGGCATGTTCACATCCACGGACACCGACAAATGTCAACTTCATACGTCAGTGAACCGGTAGTTTCTTCAAAACATGGTGTCATGTGGAGATCTGTACTAGCGTGGTAGTAGAAATATTTTCATCTGGAAACCCCCATATAACTACAAAACATCTTGTAACTGAATGGCTTCGAAAAGAATCAGCTAGATTTTCCCTCGAGCATTTTCATAGGTAAGTGTATTTTAAATTCAACGGGAAATCAAACAATTTCAGTTGATATTCGCTGAAGAATAGACGTACAAAATGCCATGACAGTACATTTTCACACCATCAAGTTTCAACTTGTCTTGATTAGGCATGAACAGGATTCTTTCTGTTTTACGAATATCGTAATCACCTATCGTAGTGTGTAGAGACACGATCTAGGTAGAGATTTCTGCTCGGTTGTCCGATGGTTGAAGTGAACTTTGCTTCATGGAACACCAAAGACCAATTATCTCTAATCTGTTCTGTGTTTTCAGTGCGTCAAAATATAACCCATGAAGTCCAAACAAAGTGGGCTATTGCATATCTGGAAGGTAGGTGTCATTGCCTTAACAGTGAACATTGCTTGAAATTATCGGATGGCACTTGAAATATCTCGCACACTTTAACTATGGACTACAAGTTATTCGAGCACCGTTATCAGTGAGATAAACGCTATAATCATTGAGAAAGTGAAATTTGTTACTGTTGTAATTTTATGTTACTTTTGAGGTTTTAGCTATTCAGACTAATTACGTTGAAAGCTGAATATAAAGATCAGTAGTGTTTTGCCTCCAACAGCTGCAAAAATCACCTTTGGATTGGAGAAAGAATATAGTTTTCAACATTTGCACAAAAAGTATAGAGGTAAGATTCGATCATTGAATAACAACATCTTTGCATACTTCGATTTCTTCTCTCGACCTTGGCCTGGTCAGCGAACGATAATATATGTAATCAAGAAATATGCTGAGATAGTTACCAAGACTAGTATTTGTAAATCAGTTTGCATCAATTTGTAAGTAATAGAAGGGCACTCCTGCACTTGAGCATCATAAGTTAAGCATAACAAACACGCATTTCCAATTTGCAGGTAATGAGCATTCGATCTTGTTCTCCATTGCAGCTAAAGTCAGAAAACTTTCGAATCATCATTGTGAGTCCCATGGTCCCTGGTATATTTTCTCTACTGTATCCCAATACACGTCACGTCTCAGTCGCTTTTCTGACTTCGACTCACTGATTGGAATGCCGAAAACATTTAGAAGAGCGTTGTTGATCGACTAGAGTTGAAGCATAAGGTTTGCTGATTTCGTTTCGTGCAGCAAATTGCAAACTACTGTCTCCTGAGTTCCACAATTACACTTCTACTTGACTGCAATATTTCATGTTGGCTGCCAGTGTTTCAGCTTATTTTGCAGCAATACTCAGAGGTTTTCTTGTGATAATATCTTTTATTCCAGGTAGTGAAATTTCGACAGAATGTGATCACTCCGCATTGAGTGAAAATGATAGAGCGAAAATCAGGCAAGGTAGGTGTAAAGTCGTGAGGAAATGCATTACTGAGTAGGTGAGTTTGAGTTCAATTTTGCCGACGAGGAACAGAGCAATAATGCGACAATGACTCACCTCATCATGTTGAAAACCGGCCAGCTATATAAGAATGAACATATTAAAGAGAAGACATGTTGAAGGAACTAGTATGCACCAGGTAGCATCACTGCACAAGAATAGTAAAATGGTTAAACTTTCATGTAATGGCATGTGTCAACTTCGCTTGATGCAGCACACTGCTACTATGAATCTGTGAAAATAGCTAGAAACGAATTTATTTCCTTGTACATACTTTATCAGATAGAAATACAAAAATAATACCGAAATACTAAGAAACGATTTGATAATGTGTCAGTATTAAAGCACCACACTTATTGTTTACGCTTGCAAATTCAAGAATATATTTCATATAACAGCAGTTTACAATCAATCGGTCATCAGTCATCTTGAACACATTTACTCGTAGACTATGTCGTGATATGACTTGTGAAATGAGCAGTTGTCTTTTATGTTGAAGATTGGAATTCATCACTCCATGTTTGCCACGGTTAAAACAGTTCCGCTTACCACTCATCTCACATAATAATTCTCCTGCATTTATTTTACAGTTTGTGAGACCATGGAGAACTACATTTCGGATGTGTGGAATGTTAGAAAAGAACTTCATATTTTAGCAGGTCAGTCATCACTAAGTGAATGCAAATAATACTGTTTTGAAATTCAGTGCAATTGTGAAAACTAGTCATTGGTATGATACAACGTGCTAATAGTGCGGTAGCTTGAGCATCGATGCTTTGGTAAATGCTCACCTTCGAAAACAGCAGTATTTGATGCACATTTAACTAGGAAATGCATTAAACACTACCACTGAGTGACGTGATGCTGAAACATACTCATTTGGCACATTGAAATACTGAATGGAAGTTTTCCCCGTATCAATGAATTGATCTATGCATAATCTATCAGGCTGTAACAATGAATGTCGAAAGGAATCCATCTGAGTTCTCGATCTTATTTACAGAAAACTGTGTAAAGTGATCCAATGTAGCGATCAACAGTAGGCTAGTAAGCCTCATCAGGATGAATTCAGTTGTTGAGTCGAATGACGTCTACTTGAATTTTAACACGAATAACATTCAGATGTATTCACTGCTTTTCCACTGATAGCAAAATACGTGGAAATGACGGCTGAGGAAAAGGCTCCGGAAGATCCTGATAATGTTGGTGAGTCTCCTCGTCCGATAAAGACACCTATCTCATCTTTACCGTTCAGAATACTTGAACTCCAGCAATACTTACTAGCAGTGAAGTATCCGTGGATTAACGGTGAACAGTCCTTTCCAGTTAACTGATGACAAGGAACGAAGTCTGATTGTTGATTTGAGTGCTCAGTTCACACTCTTTTAATTGCTGACCAAAATTCACTTTATGGTCACCCATTTTCTCACCATGTTATGGCTCTTTTAGACACGTGCTCATTGCTCAGGGCTATACATCAATATTCACATGAATTTGAATCCTTTGTGTAGTGTGAATTTCAAAGATTTGTATTGGTGGTCAGCAGATTTATTCCCGTCCTCCAGAATGAAGAGTGCTCGTTCTAATGAATGACTAGATTTGTTCGTATTTCGCCTTGAAGTAATAACACGACTTTTGAAATCTTGTCGTGAATGCATGGATGAAATTGCACAGATTTTCAAAGCACAGTGAATATTAACCGCAATTGTCAAGACTGCTGCCAAAACAAAACAATCGAGATGAAGATCTTCGAGAAAAAAGCAAGACTTCATATTCACAATAAAGTTAACAATCTCCTTGAGAACTTTGATCATGGACAGTCAGGAAAACAAGGTAAACTTCAGCGTACTAAAATGCCTACTGAAGTTTACTTGTGTAGAAATGCGACTGCCTATTGTTTACTCTATCGGAGTGAATCCATCTATGTCTGTTGACATATGTGCTCTTTCTGTGGATCATGAATATATTATCCCGATTTCCACTCCAATGATTTTCTTTCAGTGGTGAATAGCAGCGAAATCGAGGACGCGCATTTCAACCTGTGGGGTGCTGGTCAATTGGGTGCATCTGGATTCCTGTTGTTCATCTTGTTATCTCTCAGATTTGTATCTAACATCCATGGTCGAAACGATATCCACTAGTCGACTGATTGTCATTGGTCTGGCTACAGCAATCCGATTGCATGATAAACTTGGTCAATTAAGTGAGACGTGCGGACCATTCGCTGAGACACAGCAAGGCAGAGCACTCATTCAGTGTACAACTAATGAGAGTCGACTATCCGAATGTTGAGATCCATCGATGCCTCATCTTTGTTGATACTGAAAGCTTGACGGCACTCATATTCCTCAAAGAAATCCAAACGTGCGTCACGAATGAACACCTTAGTATAAGTGCTAGTGTCTCTAACCTCACAACCAAATGTTTCAACCCCGAAAGTGACGTTAACCGCATTGTACTTGATTGCAGTCAGAAGGATGTGTTCCACAAACAAAAAGTCACTAGCCAAATATATTGTCTATAAATATTCACCAATTTCCCAACGAACAGTCTTAACGTATTTGAAATTCCTCCAAATGATTACTTTCAATTTCTACATAACAAATATGAAGTCTATCAAATTCGTTTACTACCTCGTAGATCAAATCAATAAAAACTGATGAAAGACGAGGTCAAAAACATGCAGATGAATTTGACCAAATTAGTTCGTAAGTGTTGTATGGTGACTTATTATTCGTGAATCGCTCATGAGATTTACCTCACTTATCGATGTGCACACTGTTGCATACATGGAAATCTTGAAGATGCAATTGTACTGCACTGATTGACTAAATACTTTCAATATTATTCATTACAATGGAATATATGGTGGTTCGGTGTCTTCCACATCAACGTGTATTTATCTTTTGAAGCTGGAAACTGGTGCCTGAGAAATCCGAATTCCGGTTGAAGCGATTGTGTGACATCGAAATTAGTTCACAGTCACATTTTAAGGCACTCGACTACTTCATTTTCTTTCGACTGAATAGTTTCGAACCACTTGGATTGGAGAGATTTTGTAGTACAAAAGTGAACATGCCCTCACTTTCTACTTTGACCACCTCTCCACATCAACATCGAGTGGATTTCATTTTACGAATAGCCCACACCATGAGGTTGTTTGATCAGAAAGGCAACTACGTGATCGTGTTTCGACAAAACGATAACTTGGCTTCACTTGAATGGTACACTTGAAAGATTGTCTACAGGTATGAAACAAATTCACTTATATTCGAAATGTTCTCAGCGCCAGGAACAAATTTTATAGGAAGGCGATATACCTCAATGTTGCATTGATCAACTCACTGACTCACTCAGTCACCTACTCGCTCACACTCACTCACTCACTGACGCAATAAATCAATTTGCCAACGATATCCGAGTGAAAATAGTTTTTAGACAGTGATACTTCATCGCTTCACCTACTACACAATCGCATCGAGACAGTATGCGAATTGACTCTGAGGAGCATGCACTAAAATGACTTTGATTTACACTATAAGTGTAGACAGAACATCAGATATCCATGCTTTGCCAAATTTATCAATACTAGGATATCACGATTCAGTGGAAACAAGCTTACACTACACCAACAGCATAAGTTGATTACCGCTGACGTCGGCTGCAATCCATTACGCTGTGAAGCGCTTCCTCAGTCTTATCAACATATACAACGACAGTCGGTCAGTTCGGATTTCTCTGGAATCGTTACACGCGATAGTCAAGGCCTAACACTGTATTCAACGCTTTATATACTCTATGTATACGACTTCCCGTTTTTCAGGTAATATCGAGAGAGATTGTTTGGACTTCATTCAAAAGACGGTTGGATATGAGAAGTCCGAATGTAAGTTGCAATATATCAACTTAGCGAGTTTCTCTGCTTTTCAAAGCGGAATGACAGTAAATGCTGCCATGACATCTAAAATCTTAGTGACATACATACCTTGCAGCAATCCAGGCAGAACTACCACGATTCATATTCACTAACCAAGATTATCTTGAAAAGAATATTGAGATACCTTACTCCATCTGAGAAACACCACAGAATATATGCAGTGATGACGACTGATGATGGAAGATCAACTCATAACACCTTCCATCTACTCGATAAAGCCTTTCAGACCTGAACTGAAGACCATTTCTCAGAGATAAACGAAAGTCACTTCTGACTGATGCGAGACAGAACAATCAGCAATGGATAAAAGAAAGGGTTATAATGCATATGCAAAGTCATGTTGTAAAATAGCTGCTGTTGAAAAGTACCTTCCATAAAAACTCGTTGATGTTCATCTCTTCACCTTCTTCGAATAACTCACGAACACTGTTGACGATTTTGAGCAGTTATCTTGTGGACTGATAGATGCACATTGAGATCCACTATCACTGTGCATACATGTGTGTTTAGCAGTTCAAAGAGATTTGATGTAGATAATTTTGTTCGGTACATTGCATGAATTATTTTGGTGTGAAATGAATGTTCAAATGTAATTGGTTTTCAGCAAGCGATGAAAGACACTCGGCAGAGCAGCACATGAATGCATCGCTAACTACTTTCAATGAGGATATCGGTAAGCATGTAGTTGTGTGCATTATCCACTCTTCTATCAAACGTATACACAGCATTGAGGTGAATGTGCAACTTAACTAGAGATATGTTTCACGTCTACTGGTAGTGTAATAGGGAATCTGTGTAGTGGATGTTGGTGTGTGAACGGAAACACATGGATTGTCAATAGACATTCTTTTGATCAGATGTCATCGCATCATAATTTTCAGAAAGTTTTAGATAACCTTTACAAAACACTTCTTGAAATTGTTCCAGTATTGCATGACGCTAAACTATATCGCTATACATTGGTGTGATCGGTGAGAAGTTGTCTGACAGTTGGTGTCAGCTTCAGTGGCAGGTAAACTACAGCTGTTGCAATTCAAATGCTATCCAACTAATCCGCATCCAATGTGAACATTTTAATCTCCTGATAAATGCAACAAGACAATATAAGCACACTGAAAAGTTACCATCCAGATTCACACCACCCATTTGTATTGCAATGAGCGTAAGGCAATTTGTGTTTGAGGGCTGTTGAACCAGGCAGATAGTAAGACGGAACCGAAACTGGGCACATGTCAAGCTGCATATATTTCTCTTTGATATCTCATAATTCATGCACTTATGATGAGGAACTATATGTGTGGAAAGCATAACATGTTTCAAGTACTCGAATCAACCCTCTATACTTAGAAAGACTGATTCTCTGGTTAATGTCAGAATGATTCTGGTTGTACAGGCAATCATAAAAGTATCAATCATATCCACAAGTAACATAATTTCGAATCCTGATAAGCCAAAACATCTGCTGAAGTGTTCTTCATTGATTCTGTGCTATTTCAGAAAAACTGAAATTAGAAATTGAAAATTTTGAGTGGGAAAGGATCAGACTGATGCAAGGTAAGTCGAAAATTTATTACTGACACATCAAACTGTAGTACTTCTACCTATGCAGAGAGTTACCTACCTAATCAATTCAATGGAAGAGGAGAGTCAGTTGCGCTATGGTAGGTGTCACGTTCACAGTCTAAGATATCAGCTTGTTGTAATGATCCATTGAATATAGCGTCTATGCACTTCTCACAACTCGCTGTGACTTGCAGAATCGCCTGCTCACTGTCAAAGTGGAGCGAATGCCAAGCAAAGACCTCAGGTGATAGTGGCGCTATATCGCGAATTAACAGAAGCGGGAAACTGTGGACCGTTGAATCCAAATCCAGTAACTGAGTCCCAAATGCATTCACCGAGGAACCTGAAGGTACTGAGTTCAACCCCTGGTCGGGTTGTTGGTGCCTACTGCTGAGAAGTCCCAAACTGGCGCCAGACAGCTATCCAGTGTCCCCAGCTTTCCAATGGTGCCCCAACTGATATCAGTCCATGATGAATACTACCTCAAATTCAAAATAACCACCAGACTCAAAACACATCATCTCACAAATTCGTAATAAATTTGCAGTTGTTTAGCCCTTATCAACTTTCTTCATTCTTGTCTATATTATGGCCAATTTGTTTGCTTAATATGTTGTACATACGCATTTTGGATCCCACCACTATACCACTAATGTCAAAAAAACCTCAGAGCAACACGCAGAAGTTTTTACAAGGAAACCATACGTTACAACCGGACCTGACCAGTCCCGTTCAGTAAAGTTAACAATAAAGGTTGGCCAAAATTATTCACAAACACAAAAAATACTATATAACAATTTATATGCAATCTACATAAATATGAAAGATTTAGCAATAATAAACACAAGTATAATTATCACTGAAATAAGAGAAGGAAAAGCGATCAAACTATAACCCGTACAACTGCCATTAGCACAGACAATCAACACAAACACACGCACATCATTGAAAACAGCCTAAAGTGTAATAATTAAGAATGTAGACCAAGAGAGAATACGCAATATATAGTGATCATAATAATGATGATATTGGTGGTCTCGGAGACGAAACATAAGTGAATACTGCTGTCAGCAGGTAGTGGAAACTTCATATTATACGCATTAGTTACATCTTTAGACAAAAAGAAGGATAAGAAAAATGCAAAAGAAAATTGATATATGTGCTTCATATCACATAACGCTGCACAATAACGCTGTTCATCTTATGAACAATGACTGGACTGGACTTTTAAGGCACAGAATATACGAATGAATTTGATAGAAATCAGCAGCAAAAAAAGAGGTGAGCCTAACTTTCTCAGTGACTGTCTTATTGTCCTTTTAATCTTCTCGTTTCACATAGAGCTATAAAAACTTGAAGGAGGGCAGTGGGAGCAGCCAATTGACGAAGGAGATCAACTGCACAAGTTGCGAAACTCGGAAGACTGAATAGTCACCCAAAAAATAACAAAAGCGCATAAAAAAAAGGATTCTTAGGGGAAAACTACACTTTAGGTCTCATAGGAACACATGCAGCCACAGGGAGATGTACTTTAAGAGAAAGTATTTGTTTTACACAAGGCTATACTATTATTACTAGTCATTGGTATTTGTAACAAAGTAACTTGATAATTAGGGTATAGAAATCATTTTTGATTACTAGAAATATCTCCAGAAGTATTCAGTGGGTGTACTTCAAAATTTGAGTTGACTGAAAGAAAAATGAAGGAAAAAAGCATAAACATGAGATACATGATGGTAATTAAAAATTGCACTGAAAAGTTTGACTTATAGAAATTCAGTAATCAGATGAAAATTATAAACGCCTAAATGATGTAGACGGTTAAATTAAATACGAACTAACGGTGACCAGATCAAAATATAATGCCGCTCCATGAAGTTGAAAACTATCCATCTGAGGTATAAAGGGAATTGTAAGCTACCTGATTGGCTAACATTGTTAGCATGTTAGGAATCAATGTTTGAGGAGTTTAAGTGATATAACTCAAAGTTGATCACACTGTAGCGTTAGCGTATTCACTACTTATCATCGATAAAAATTTTGACAACTTATCAACCCTTATGTATTGATTCTTTTCTTTTCTCACACCCGTTGCGACTCATTCAAAATTTCGTCTACTTCCGTTTGTTCCACTCCCATAACGTGCAGTAACTTGAATTGGTTCATTTCCTTGCAAGATTCTACACGGTCATATTACTCAACTGATATAAAGCTTGTAATACAACCTAATGAGAACCAGTCAAGCTGACAGTATCATCAAATTGAATATGAGTCAGCCAGGCACAAATAATCTATTTCAGAAGAAGTAGGACAGTATAAAATCTCTGATGCGAAATAAAAATTAGGAAAATTAAAAGATAGTTACAACATACCACTAGAGCGCTACCAATAAAGTTATAAATAAGGATGCAACAACAGTATAGTGGACCACAGAATAACAATGATCCACCAATTGATGACAGCAATCCAAATCCTTAACTTGCTGGTAATTTATTTAAGATTACCAAACAAAAGATAACACTCAAATAAAGTATGTGTATGTGTGTCATTGTGTGTGTGCACGTTGTAGTGAAGCATATGGGGCTTAACAAGCATTTCCGTCCTGAAGATCCTAGGTTGATCAGCCTACTTGATAGTTGCAATGTAAGTTGTTAGAAATTATACAAATAACCGTTGAAAATAGAAGACATGAAATGGCTACCGTGGTTTGATCTGAAATGTTTTCGCAGCATTGCTCGCGTTTGGTGGAATCACCGTATGAGGAATATTGAGGTCAGTCAGGTGAAGGGTAGTAAGGAAGAGAGGCAAGTTGACTGATGCGTTTGTAAACTTAAGTGGATTGAGATGGCTTGGACATAAACAGCAGATGCTGATTCACCGTCTACCTTGACGAGCGAAGTAAGGATAGTTGCATTAGGTTGAAAAAGTGTTCAGAGTTGCCAGACCAAGACGTGAGCCGAGTTGATATAGTCTCTTACTGTTGGTATAATTCGCGTGGGGAGGTGTAGACTGGCTACTTCGGGTCACCGAGACGAAACGAATGGCGGGGGTTATCAACGTCCCATCCTACTCACTGATGGCTTTACTAACATTCCTCATCATCTTCTTTACAGGATTCTTAATAAGCCTAAATAGTTATCGAGTCTTACACAACACCGATGTCTGCTCCATCTCCCTTATCTTTCATCATCCACCACTCCTCATGATCGATGCAAAGACTCTTGTTCAACTTACCTTGAAGTTCCTTTCACTCTCTTCAGTGTCGTCAGAGACAGCTGCAATCAGTCTTCGCGCATCAACCAGGTTGGATGATTTCTCAGAAATCCAATGACGTTCGCTAACCTTTAGGTGTATGTAACCAGCTGTATTCACCAGTTTCTTTAGCATAATTTATATCACACCAGATCTCCTTAACACAAGTATTGCTGTCATCTTCAGATCAATGCTTAACTATCTCCTTTCGAAATGCATACTTCACGTTCTTATCTTCCCACCCACCATAGACAGGCCATATTATCGCGTTTCCTACAAACAGTAACGCGCAGACATACACGAGTCAAAGTTAGCGCACGATAGAATTCCAAAAACCTCACTTGGTTAACTAGTTCACTAGTTGCTAGCTGGTCCTAAGTACCGGTAAAGAGGGAAGGTTGGAAGTAGGTCTAGCAACCCTACCCCGTAAAACAAACCCAACCACTAACGAAACTTCAAACCACAAACAAAATAAAAAATAAAAACAATATTATTCCTCACAGGAATCGGAGAGGCGAAATGACGCCAGTTGGTGAAAGCCTTCAGGACGTAAATTTGCCGCTGTGTCTTCTCTCCCTCAATGAAGGCAAAAGTAAGAATGGGGACATGGAATGTCCGTACCCTGTTTGAACCTAGCAAGGCTGCCCACATTGCAAACGAGATGAGAAGATATCACATGGAAGTGCTGGGAATTCGCGAAAGCAGATGCAATGGAAGTCGACTCTCCAAACTGTCAACTGAAGAATCAATAATCTACTCCGATATTGTCACCCAGACGACAACCATCAGCACATTGAGTTTTCGAGTGGCCATCATGATGTTCCAACAGCATCGAACGCTCTCTCTCATGCAGTGGGAACCAATCTCCTCCTGCAGAATCATGACAGCAAGGCTCAACTCAAAAGGAAGGAAAGTCACAATCATACAATGCTACGCTACGCACCTACAAATAGTGCAGATGAGGACAAGAGAAAAAGGAGGAATTCTACAGACAACTTCAATCAACACTGGACAAGACCACACCTCAGCTGGCGATATCAAAATTCTAGTGAGCGATACGAATGTCAAACTGGGGTCGGACAACACAGGAAGAAAACTGATCACGGGTCGAGAGGCGCTCGGCGAAATGAACGAGAATGGAGAGTTGTTTGCAGATTTCTGCGCATTCAACGACTTGGTGATTGGAGGCACTGTGTTCAAGCACAAGGATATCCACAAAACGACATGGGTTTCACCAGACACCAGTACACACTGAAAATCAGATCGGCTTCATCTCAATATCAAGAAAGTGGAGACGCAGCTTACTGTACACAAGATCAGATGAGGAAGGGGAGCAGATGTAAGTTCGCACCACTCACCATCTATTGCAAGGGACCTTCAAATCAACTTGAAAGCCTTCAAGGAAGTTGGTGATAGACCACAGTTCAAGTTCAACACCCACAACAGAAACTGAAGGACGAAACTACAGAGAAAATCTTCACGGCAGCCATCAAGACTAAATGGGTGATATCGAGGAACATCCCCTGAAGAAACCTGTGTGGATGAGCACTGGAACTCTTTGAAAGCTATGTGGAAGGAAACCTGCACAACCGTATTAGGAAGGAAGAAGAAAGAAGATAAGCAATGGATCTCGATGGACACATGGGAGCTGGTAGAGGAGGGGGAGGAGGATGATGAAGCAGAAGATAAACCAGTGCAAGGATGAACGACGAGAAGAGGAACTGAGTGCAATCTATAAAACACTGGAGAAAGAAGTGAAGAAGAGTGGGCGCCATGACAAAACACACTTCTGCGACATACTGGAAGGTGAAGAAGGACAAGCTACAGGTAACAGAGACCTGACAACATTATACCAAATAACCAGGTTACTATCCGGGAGAGGAGAGATCAACAGATGAAACCAATGAAAACTCAGTTACCAAGGAAGAGAAACAAAGGAAACGATGGGCTGAACACTTCAAAAAGCTCTTGAATCGACCACCACTACCAACTGCAACTCATCCAGATACACCACCTGCAGCCACAGAACTACCAGTGAACATAAATCCTCCAACAAAAGTCGAAGTCCTGAGCGCCATGAAGCTACTGAAATGCGTGGGAGTTGAAGACTAACTCTAGAGTAACAATTTGCATTTGGATGGTGAGAAACGCATACCAAACATTCTCAAATTGCTACCCAAAGTGTTCAGAAGACTCCGCATCTTGTCAGCGTCTTCACCTAACAAGACTATGTCATCTGCATATTCTAGGTCTAACGAAAATTCTACACCGATTAGGTCAACGTCTGTGTAATCAGGCGACGACAGGGAAACATGCATAAGAATACCTATGATAAAAGTGAATAAGAATGGAGAGAGTGGGCACCCTTGATGGACACCACTCGATGAGTACGTTTATCGCAATCTGATGTTTGTGTCAATCGTCGGTTAGAAGTAGGAGCATCCCATACGAGACAGTCTCTCTCCTTATGCCCAGAGTTAGTAATGACCAGCAAAAAACGATTGTCGCAACAAAATTGCAACAGACAACCATCGTTGTCAGTTCGTTGGCATCCGATTCCGTAAATACCACCAACATCTCTATCTTTCCAGCTTCCTTACTTGTGCGTTAAAGCCACCTGTAATTATGAATACATCTCAACGACTAGCTTCCTGTAGCAAAATTGACAGCTTCTCTTAGAATTCATCCTTCGCATCATCCGAGCTACAGTCGGTGGGTGCGTAAGCAGAGATTACAAATGGGTATCACTTAGTCTCACGATCCTTCCTACTCCTAATACATGCATTCAGTCGAACAACATAAACAGCTGTCGACTGCTATCTAAACAAGAAGCCCACTTTCTGCTACACAACCCAATCGTTTCCCTACGCCAGCGAGTCCACAACAGCTAGCCATTGAGTTTACGGATACTCAGAAGGTGAATTTCGAAGATTCACTACTATGGTCAAGTGGCCAAGTGGTCGATTTAATAATCACACTCGATTCCCGTATACAGCGTCTTAGAGACACAGCATACATCCATGACTAGTGATTCTACAGTTCTGACGAGCGATGCTTGCCGTCCGGTTTCGCATGGAGTTCACAAGTTGAAACCTCATACATGAAATCAATGGCAGGATCTTAGGAGACTAGGAATGAGGTTTCTGTGACTTTCATCGTTCGCAATGGCCGCAGAGTGAGAGGTTACAGAAGGCGTAGGAGACTTAATATTAACATCATGAGCTGAAGGCAAAGGAGGAAACCGATTTGAGGCGGACAGGTTATGTTTGATTTGGTCTCGTGTACAACTGGAAGCGTGGGCGTGGTTGACAATTCACCGCTGCTCACACCGTGGAAGGTTATTTCTTCTTAAGGTGCCTGAAAGACAAAAAGGACTTGTACCACCACAGAGCCTATGGGAGGCCTATCACACACGGTCATTTGTGAGATGTTGTTTCAAGGTTTGGTTGTTAGAACACCGGACAGAGAAAACTCATACCTCTGGTTCCGGAATATTATAGAGCAGGGGAAGTGTAATATTATTGCGGCCGACCTTTTCTAAACTCCACTTCCCACAGGGAAGGCAGCATCAGCGTAACACAGCTGGTCATCCAAGAGGAACACACTAATGCTGTCATACCTCACCCAGGAAGCAGCAGTATGACTTCATTCTCACCCCCCCCCCATCATAGTGTAGTAATTTGCACTACAACAGCGACTTCCAGTATCCAAAAGACCTTTCTAGAATGGTGGGACCTTGAGTGAACAGCATAGCTCGTTGGTCCATTGTGATATGTAAGCCCGACAGCTAAGTCACAGTAGGAGCTATCCGTTGGGGAATTTTATATTTCTGACACAAACTATCTTTAGGTGTGCAGTGATCTTCAAAGACGGTTACTTATGTCTAATATAATAAAAGCCGCCGATAAAATTACTAGACAATTTCAATCCCAAAACCTTTGACACTAAACGCTTTCAGTTTGAAAAGTCAATCATTTCAGCACTCTCTCCCATATAATTGGAGGGCGGGGGTATAAAACTCACAGAACAGTGCATGACAAAGTAAACTCCTACACAATTACATTGCACTGCATCAATTCTATCAGGAAAATAAAGGAAGCGAATGCACTTACTTTGAACATTATCAGAATTCAATTTCAAATTATCCATATTTTCTGTACACTGAGATAGAGTATCTGAAGTATAGGATTCATTTGTAGAGTTCGTTTTACAAGCAAATGTATGAGTAGAAGAAGAAACAGGTGAAGAAATAATAGCTTCACTTCCATTTGATGATATAGGTGCTTCACCTTTTTCATCAACCAAACTTGTAGTTTCCCTTGTCATACCTTCCACATTTACTTTGGTACCACCATTCAGTTTCTGATTTATTTCTGGTTGCTGATTGTCTACAGTATGATTTGGCATTGGAATGTGACTTTCTTTTTTTCCCTCAATTTGTTCATTTTGTTGAGCTTGTTCTTCCTGTGGTTTCTGTTTTTGTTGTTGCCTATATTCATCCAACTGGCTCTGTAAGGCTCTACATAATCCACTGAGTTTTTCCACTTGTTTTTTAGCACTAGCTGATTTAACTTTCTCTTCTTTATGCTGTTCAGCTAATTCTAATAGGCTACGTTGACTCACCTCCCATTTACCTTGCCATTCTACAGCTTCACGTTCGCTTAGATGAATACGTTTTCCAAGCTATGTATGCATCAAAAAGGATTATAAAAACAAAAGGAATATCCGAAATGATAATGAACATGCAGTAAATATATATTAGATGGTTAAATATATATATATATATATATATATATATATATATATATATATACGCTCTGATTTTAAAATCCTTTGACTTTTATAAACTTGTAATTACTACAAAGCTGAACCAGATACCAAGACTTTAGCCGATTGCAACGTTAGTTTATAGAAAAGCTCAGTTGAAGCACCTGTAAAAACTGGCATATAAGCAACTACTCCTAGCTCAAATTTACATTTGCTTATGAACTAAAAACAGTCTAAGCGTGAGTGGCTTCTAACTAATGACGTTCTTTAGTAGTAAATGTCGTTAGTTTACGATACTTTTACCACCTTGATTGGATTGCTTCTAAATAAAACCCTGTTGACACCTCATGGTTGGACAGCTGAAAAACTTATTCCCTTGTAAGAAATGTCAACAAAGACCGTGCAATTTGTAAGCAGTTTGCAAAATGATCATCTGGATTAGCGCATACCGGTCCATCTAAGCCAAATAGATTCAGTTAATGCTAACAATTCGGCTTCTGAAATGATAGAGAATATTTGTAGTTTAGGTGGATGATTTTTGTGGTGGTGTGTTCTCTGAGTTGGATGATTTTTGTGGTTACTAGCAGTGGAATTAATGACGCAAGTTTCATCCTATTCTGAACTTATAAGTGATGGTGTTCCCACGAGATACGAACACAGCACCCAAAGATTCAAACGCCAAAGCGTTATTCACCAGGCTGCTGAGTCACGAAAGTCATCCAACTCAAACAACACAGCACCACCAATTCGGTTTTCTGAGCTGAATTCTTCCGAGTCCACCACAGGTGAACTCAACCCCAAATCAGCGAAGCAGCTGTTTAGTGTTTAGATAATTCTACTGTGGCCAGAGATATCTACAGATCAGCTGAGTCGTTTCTGACTACTCGTGTCGTTCGGTAGTAGATTTCAGGTCATGTACATCCCGTGCATCTGGACTTTGTTATTTAACTTTACATCTAAACACACTGACAGAAAACAAAACAGAATACAGAAGATATACGAAACTGACAATTATATGAAGTAAATAAAAGCAAGTAAATAGAGTAGCATGATTACTCATGTAGAAACTCCCTGTGTTGACAACTGTTTAACAACTGACAAGTCTTGGTCTACTAGTTTCATAAAGTAAAACATTTTTTTGCCATAATTTATATCAACCGGTCACTGATACAAAACATTCATCGCAAAATACGGCGAACTAACTAAAGATGATGAAATTACGAATCACTAGTTTCACAGTTAACTGTTCAACGTGAAGCTTAAGGGTTATAAAACTAAACCTCAGAAAAAAGGCATGTTCACTGTAGACACCATGGAAGAGCTTAGAGTAAACGGTTCATACTGTTTGCTCAACTTGTGGAAGGAAAGCAACAAATCAGTATCATCTAAAAACCTTATTGTAGAAACAAGGCCATTTAGGGATTACTGACTGATCTTGAGTTACTCACCTAATGAATTAAAAGAGAATTACACTTGAAGTCGTAGTATTCAAATTCACCATTTAACTTATAAGTCTAAATGTCATATGTTTATACAGTGGCCCAAGCTTTGAAGTTTATTTTTGAATGTTTTACCACTAAGAAGGGATTAGTCAGTTGGAAATCAACCCAATAAAACAATAATTGGGATTCATGTTAATATTATGAGTTGAGTGGTAACAATATTTATTTCTATCAGATCAGCACGATAGAAAATGGGAGAACAATCGTCCCGACCCACTAGACATCGACGGTTCAAGTCGGCAAATACTCTACATGAACTCTATATTACATTAGATTATTCTATATGACTTAGTGATACAGTATTATTTGCTGGATAACAAACATTCATCCACCAAGAAACTGTTTAACTTAATTGTGAAGTCAGCGCTGATGAAGTCATCCGGTGTGGTAACGAAACGTCTTAAACTAAACTTCAAACCTTGGAAAACATCAGCCAATTATGAGAAGTACCTATATATATATATATATATATATATATATATATATATATATATATATATATATATATATATATATATATATATAGGTAGGTTATGTAAGTATATTTGTTAAACTTACTTTCTCCATTTCCTCCTTCGCATTATCAAACATTTTCCGACTTTCTGACATTGTCTTATTGAATGATTGATATTTCTCCTTATAGAATGCAATCTACAATGCGAATCGAAGTAATAATAGGGAAAAATGAGTGAAATAGTAAGCAGATGAATGAATGAATACATGAGAAGTGCGTGAAAAAAGTTAAGTAAAATAAATCACTTCAAATTCATCATGAAAAGCAGTCATACCAATAAAATAGCATTGGTAATTATAGAAGTGATGCTAAGCATAGGACTGTCTGACCGGTAATATTTAGCGGGATTCACACAGTACTTGGAAGAAGGAATCAAACTCCAATCGGTAACGTTGATTAAGTTAAGAATAGAAAACATTTATTTCTCTGAGAATAAATAAGTGCTAATTGTTTGGTGTTCATCAAGCCCTTAGGTTTGTTACTGGACGTTTCATCGCTACACTAGGCGACTGCACCAGCGCTTGCTTCATAAAGAAGTGAAGCATGAGTGTTCATGAAGGATATTTGCGGACAATTATGCAGCTTGAAAATCCTTCACTTTATTATAATGTAAATGCTGACCAAGTCACCTAGTCTAGTGATAATATGTCCAAGAATAGGCTTCAAAGGTCGGACGATACCAAACAATTGTAATCCTCATTTTAAACCAAAAAACTTTCTACTATCTCATTAAATTGAATGATTTTCCTGGAAAATATCAATCGACAAAATTCAAGATCAAAGGATCAAGGGAACATCAGGTCTGGTAGGAATGTCTAGAGATTATGAATTCGAATGAATCATGAATAGATATTACTGAAGAACCTCATACTGAGATAAAGGAACTGTTAGGTGAAAACTTATGGCTTTCATGTTAACTATTTTGATATCACCTACAATGCTGTCTGATGGGACATAAGCATCATTGGAATTTCATAGCTAATTGTTGCCTAAATATGTTAAAGTTGTAAAAGAACGTAAACTGTTTATGTCAAAATTCATTATTGTCTGATTCTTTCTGATTCTCTTATCAATTTTTATCCAGTTAGACTATCTTCTTCGTTTCTCCGCCTTTCATCTTGGTGCATCTTGATGCACTGATATGCGATGTAGCAGCTTAAACCGTAACCCAATAATGCTAGGTCTCTTGTTGATTCTGATTGGAACGTGTTAAACGTCTACACTGATCCCATCTATACATCTTCGATAGGCTTAGTAGACTATCCGGTCAATCCAGATACACCGCTGACGACGAGTGTAACCTCAAACGAATGAAACTTACACTCACAGTAACCTCGCTAGTGAAATTTGTGTACAAGACGGGTGGTTCCTTAATACTTATATTGTATAGATGGTCATTTTGTTAGCTTGCACCATTTGAATCAGCGATCACAATCCATGATCTTGGCTGAGTAGCACTTATAAGAGGAAAAACCTGTTAATTTCAGTTTAAGAGTTGAAGAACTGCTTAGATGTGAAAAATGCTAATGCCAACCAGGATATCCACTAGTGGTTTGCGAAAAAGTATTGGCTTTATAAAAGAACCACATACATATGGTTGCATCCTTACTCAAAAAGAATGGCAACAACAAATCAATCATGAGTGCACCTAATGGGTCTACCCTTTGTTCTTATTCGTTGATATTTTGACTAGGCCACCTACGCTTTTAAGGTATAGTATGTTTCAGGTTGGTATTCCTCATGAATCAACATCATTTGAAGAAACAATGAAAACCTGGGAGCACTGGCTATCTGTTTCGTCCTAGTACGTGACTCTTCAGCAGTGCTCACCCATGACTCCGCCAGCTATCGAACCCAGAACCCTTAGGGCCGGCGGCCACCATCGAAAAAGTGCAATTCTCTGTTGTACATCCATCGTCATACAAACCTATTAATACTCGCTTCAGTGTCACAAATGTAACTCGATTTCAAGAGTGACCATATGAATTTTTGCATTTTATCACCAGCCTTTTCAGAGATTATCTAGATGAAATCAATGCAGATATCCAAACAGAGATGCAGTTAACCCGACACACTTCACTTTTTAAAACTATAGTGCAAGGTTCAGGTAATAACTGTCAATATGGAGCAACAGCTTATATTTCACAAGTGTAGACCATTCTAGGCTGCTTAAAATGCTGTATTTCGTCAGCTTACTTTCTTTCCAGACTGTAACGCGTTCAACTTTTTCGTCCTAGAACTCTCAAGGAGTGGGTGAATGGACATACAGTAGAAATTCAAGCTACCAGCGGAATTGTTCCTTTCAGTTTCCCTGTAAGTTTACAACGTTAATCACAATACCCAATACACAAAAAGTGGAAAAGCAGTTTAACAAGGGAAAAACTATACCTGCTCTTTTAGTTTTTCTTCAATTGTTTTTTGAATATCTAAACGATTCCTTAAGAATTTCACTTCTTCTTCTAACTGAAGAATTTTTTGTTGACCTTTTGCTTTTTCTTGATCCAGTAAACATTGAGCTTTGTTTAACTTAGCTTCGGATAATTTCAACTCCAGGCTACGTGTTTGCATAAGCTATGAATATGAATTGTAGAATGATAAAAATTGTGGTAATGACAATAGTATCGAGGAAAGTATAAGTGAGTAGTCAAAACAGGAGCAGACACTTAATTACAACACATAAGTACATCAATTTACTATATCTTCGCATTTTAGCAGTCAATGTAACATAATACCAACTTGTAACTTTTTAATGATGTGAATATCTCCCAACTTGGATCCTACTACTCATTTTAGGGAAAGTAATTAGTGATTTACGTCTTTTTATTGTTTTGTCGAAGTTTATATAGTGAAGTAATCGTTCTAAAGTGATTAGTTATGAAAAAAAAATAAGGTAAAGTTGACTGATATAACAATATGATGGACTTTCTAAACACATGCAGGTATGCGTTACAGACGATACTTCACAATTGTTTTGTCAGTATTAGTGATACTAACTGGTTCTTCAAACCTCATTAGGAGGAGAGAGACCAGAATCATTAAATTATATGGTTGAAAGTTGAGTAAACGAACCAGAGACACATACATTTTTATAGGAAAAGGAAAAATTCATCACAATAATTTTTCGCATTAAAAATGACTTGAACAGACCACACAACAAGATTAAACAATCCAAATATGACGATTTTTCATTTGGAAGTGTTGTTAATAATTTCACCGATAAACTTGATGGTATTCGGACTTTTAAGATAACTGATCCAAATTTGTACTTTGTAGAGATGATACTCAGTGGATATGAATTTATCCCATTGTTCTTAGATGCATCAGTTGTGTTTTGTAGAAGTACAAAGCGAAAAGTATTGAAGTAGACAAACTTCCAAGCGAAAGACGGAAAGAAAGTAATCGATAAAGCTGTGAGACAGTACTGACAAGTACAGAGAACTACCACAAAATTTAGTACTAGGCTAAGCGGGACTAAGCTGGGAAATGAGCATCGGTTACCAGGTCATGATCTGATACCAATATCCAAAGATCCAGGCCGTTATATTTTGGTGATATTCCAGACCGGTGGTCAAAAATGCTAAATTGTCAAAAATCAATCTTAGTGATAAAGATATACTCATTCTTCTTCCTATAAACTTACAACATCTTAATGATTTTTATTTAAGTTAGGACGACTGTCGGAGATCTTCAGCACTCAGCATAAAGAACAAAATCCGGATTTTAAACACCAACGTCAAGTCACTGCTTCTGTATAGTTCAGAACTTGGCGAGTTACGAAAAGCACTTTAAACAAACTACAAATATTCATCAACAACTGCCTACGCTAGCTCGTTACTGAAGATCAGATGGCCAGAATAATAATAAGAAGCAACAAGGAACTTTGGCTGGCTGTCAACGAACCAACCAAGAACCTATCACTCAACAAATATGCAGAAAGTGGAGATGGATTCGACATGCAATGAGAAGACCATTCAGGGACATCATGCGCCAAGCACTGGAGTGGAGCACAAAGGGGAAACGGCGAGTTGGGTGTCCGAGGGTGACATGGAGGAGATAGTGTGAGGAAGAAATGAGAACTTGTGGGCAGTCATGAAGCCATGTTCTAAAGATTGCAGAGAACAGAATGGAATTGAGACGTGCTGCTGAACCCTATGTTTCACTAGGAACCCAAGGGACAAATAATAAATAATAGGACGGCTATCGTTTACTCCCTATAGCTCTAAAGAAACTCATCATCACTGGAAGCGTTTAAAGTGAATAAGATTATTAAGAAATCTCTAGAAAATTACGTGATCAAGGAGATAATTATCTGATCCCATGGATTCAAGCAAATCAGTGATAACAATCCTTTGGAATACTCTTAAATTATTCCCAGTAGCATAAACTTCTGTACAAAGCTGCACCTTGTTATAAACCGTCTACTTGATTTCTCATCGTTTACATCTCCGAGGAATAACTGAGTAACCAGTGAAACGGGATCTGACAATTCATAAAGTAAATATAGTCGTTCATGATAAATAAACTTATATGTTCAGTCATTATATTTATGTCTATACTGTTTATTCCAATATCTTTCTGATTCCATTCATTTGAAACATCTGCTGTTGTCACTATTACTATAGTATTTCAACCGATTTACCTTTCAACCAAGATTTCACTATCATATTTACTTGTTAATTAAAAGTTGTAGTTCATTGTTCTATGAATCGATGGGTCAATGGAATCTCCTCCCATCTACCGAGGTCTGTGCATTCATGTAGTATTATTAGTCTTTAAATAATAGGTGTAGCATGCTGCATTTCCATCTTCGACCTGTTAATTAGTCGTCGCCTTGATTTATGCTATACAAACATTTCACTTTATTTTCAAACTTACCAAAAAATTGAAAAGCATAGATGACAGACTAAATTTCTATGACAATCACATGATAAAAGTATGGTCAAGCAGTTGATTATAGATTTGAAGAGTGGCTGTTGGATCTAGTATTTAAATAGTAAGAATGAAATTCAGTCATCCAAACAGAAGTAAAACCAAGAAATATACACTCATCTCTATATCGTCTTGAAACCACGAAATGTCTAACTTAATGTAGTTTCAAGCATCTTCTCAATTGATAAATGCATTTCAAGAAATTCATAAAATCAAAATATCGTCTGCGATTCTCCCCTAAATTATCTGCTTTCATTTCATACATTTTCCAGAAATACGCTTATAAACAACGAATACTGAACAAACCTAAATAATCAAATGAAGTAAGACTAACATTTGAAGATGAGACTGGTGTTGAAGGTAAATGATGATAAATTGCCCTTTCTATTTGATGACTAGTAGCTGCCAAGATATAGCTAACTACACTCCATCTCGCCGGATTCGCAGATATATGTAGGACCTCAACTGTCAATCTTCCTTGGTATGTTAGGAAGTTGATCAATACACCCTAGATTCCTCAACAAAGCTCAGAATTCCCTGAAAGCTTTCATAGCCAATCACAATATGCCAAAAATTCGCGAGAACCACGTGATCATATGTGTGATTCAAATTCGCTAAACGTCATTCTAGAAAAGTGTAAAAAACAGCAAAGCCGTTGAGTGTACATACATACCATTATTTTCTGGACATTTTTTCGACCTGAAATTAAACCTACATCGTTTAGTCGTTTCTTTTTGTTTTTCGAAAACTTAAGCAGCCCTCAAAAGTGAGGTCTAAGGTTAATGTTCAAGAGTTCACTCTTATATTTATAATCAAGGTTATATCAACTGGTGACAGGGATTATGACAAGTATTCTCTTTGATCAAATTCAATCTTTGATGGGAAGGGGAAAGAAATGAACAGACAATTGATAGAATCATGACTAAAGAAACCTATGGGGCATCCGACTATCATCAGTATCCGTGCAACCTTAAGTGTCTTACATGGATTCGCTTGTTTTGTCAATGTCAAGCTTTAATTTCTGATTTGCTCGCGGACATAACATTTGAGTCATGCTTCAAAAAGTATGAGGATTTATTTATTGTTGACCTTAAATTGGTTAATGGTGCATCAAAAGTACGTATTTTTTTGAACAAATTGGGCACTGCAGAACATGATCGTTACACAGACTTCATACTGTCAAAGAATTACAAAGGTCCTACTTTTGATAGAAGTCATAAGTCTGTCACAGATATTTGAAGAGCAATCATCTTTCTTGAGAATCAGATATTTGGTATTTGAATATTATAAAAGAATCAAGAGATCGTCGGGTCAAACATGTTTGCATTGTTAATATAGAATACGAGCAGTTCTAAACTTGCATGGATGACAGAAGACCAGTTCGAGTGTCGTATTTTTATCTGCAGCCTATGATCTCCCGCATATGCCGATATACGTACTCGTGTTTTAGCTAGAATCGAACAGTAGTGCCCCAACATAGCGCTCTAAATAATTACAAATGTGTTAGAGATTGATGAACTTGACGCATAACTTACAAATGATTAGTAGTACCAATCAGTCAAAAAGTATGTAGCTACCACTAGAACAAGAGATGATAATGGTAAGTCTAAACCACCTTTAGCATATTGGCACTGTAGTGTCTAACACAGTGGAATTTTATCCATTTAATTATCACCGGTGTACGAAGTTTTCTCGAAGAGGTGATAAAGAGGATCACTTTAAAGCTAAAAGCCGGAATCAACCAAAGTTGTACTCCAAGAGGTATGAGCACATAAACGTCAAATCGAATGCGGTAATAGCACTACAAAGAGGACCAGCCTCGTGACAAAAATATATATCCACAAGAATCAATGAACAGTAGGTTGTTATGCACCTTGACAAAACCTCAGATATAACAATTACCAACAGACAAACATAGCAGCAAATAGGCCAACTCAAAGTTCACCTAGCTTCTAACGTCGCTCGCTTTGCTACAGGCGCCCAGCAGCGTGAACTTTCATTGTGATGTTTAGCATGGTAATGTAACATCTAATAGAGTTCTGTGTCTAACAGACTGCGTACCTTTAGATCTTCGCTTACAATGGATAGAGAAACGGAAATCGCTCGAAAAAACACTAAACCTTATGTGCAACCAGACCCAAGTCGTGAAGTAATTGAAACCTACCATGTCGTCACATGTTCATATGAAACTAACAGATGCGTTTTGACTGAGACATGCCACAATATTTTGATGGCCTTCGGGAATGCATAGAATTCAAAGCTATCCTCATGCTCCGTTCAGCAGCTAAACCTGTGTTTCGGTCAAAAACGCCAGTACCATATGCAACCTCACCAATCGTAGATCAAGAACTCTAACCCCTCGCGTCAATAAATACGATTGAGCTAGTGCATTTCCCATCATGGCAGCTACGAGTGTTGTTGTGAAAAGGTGAATGTCACTATACACTTGAGTGCAGACCACTGATAAATGTGAATTTTATGTAGAAAAAGTTAACTACCTTGGATTGACCGTAGACGGAAACAAAAGACACTAGGATGCGGTAAAATGTATGCACTATCTGATAGATCTTACTTTATCTTCATTTTTGGGTCTAACAAGTCATTATAGTGCGTGTCTACCTGATCTTCATAGCGTTTGCAGCTTTCTGAATGTATGGTTGACGAAAATTGCAAAATGGAATTGGTCAGCAGACGGTCAATAGGCAGTCAGTAAACGTGAGCGTCTACCTACCTCAGTTTTGCACCTCACTCACAACAATTCAACACTAATTATTGTGGTCGCATCTGGCGCTCCAAATTATGATACTGGTGAGGTAATATAACTTTTTCAAATGGTTTTGAGAAAATTGTCGTTAATGCCCCCCGCTCACTGGCATCTACAGGCCGCATTTACAGTCAGATTGGAAAAAAAGGTTAACAATAATCCTTGCAGTCAAGAAATTTTCTCAAATGATATTTGGATGACGGTTCACCTTATTGAGAGTATCTGGGTCGGAAACCGGTATTCCAGTTTACACAGCGAAACGCCGTCAACGGTGGGTGGACTACCACACTCAATGGTTTTCTTCCCAGCATACTATAAAAACCAACAGGTAGTTTCAGGTAAACGGATGTTCTCTCCGGAGTAATCGGTTATCAACACATAAAAAGATAACGTGATCCCACTTGTGGAAGTCAAACTGAAGTTCGAAAATTCCTAGAAGATTAATTACTTAGCTTATCAGTGACTTTTGAGAATATCAAAGCGACTACAGAAAGAGACAAGATGAAGTGGCCAAAATCTCAGCACACTCAAAATCATAAACAATACTATCACCGCTGCGACTCACTGTCAACTGCGGATTCACTTATCATGCTTGGTGACAGAATTGTAGACCTAGAGTATTCACCAAAATGTGCTAAACCAATTCAACAATGGCCATCCGAGTATGACTAGAATGATGTCACTGGCATGTAGTTATGCATATTGGTAAAGAATGAATCGAGAAATCGAAGAGACATGTCAGATCTATCTTAATTGCACCTTAGCAGCAAGAAGTCCACCAAAACACCCCCCACACCCATGACCGATGACCAAAACTCCATGGCAAATACTCCATATTGATTCTTCCGGGCCAATGATAAGTGAAACGTACCTTATTATCGTGAATGCACATAGCAAATAGCGTAGAGTTTCCTACAGGCCAAAATGCACGCCGGAAGCTACAATCACCAAACTGTCTAGTCTTTGAGCTGCTTCGGCTCTCCTGAAGCCATGATAACGGAAATCGATACACAACTTACTTCAGTAGTACTGTCAACTTTTTGCAGATAAAATGCAGCCCAGTACTTACACTTCCCACCAAACCACCCACAACTGAATGGTCAGGTAGAAACATTTGTGGATACATATAAACGGAGTCTATTGAAAGGGGAAGGAGAAGGATTGGCATTGGTTTACTAATGGTGGCAAACACCATCACAACAGTTTTCTTGTAAATTACAGAAGCACTCCAAATCACAACAGACCGAACAGGAAATCTCCTGCAGAGTGCACGTTTCGTTGCCGAATGAGAACTGTTTTTGCCTTTATGCTACCTACATCCCCACCTGGGGACAAAGTTATGGTCAGAACCTAACAGGGTAAAGATTAGTAGTTAGTAAGAGTATTCAGATAGTACTTTGCGAAGAACAAATTGGCTCAGAAATCTGGAGAAGACACGTAAATCGATTAAGACCTAAACATCATAACCACAGTAGAAGTGATGATCCTCCCAGTTTACCATTAGATTTGCTACCACACAACTCACAGTAATCACAAGGCCAATGACGACTTCCAAGCAGCAAGAACAATTTGGAATATTCTGATGGTCCGAAACCCTTGCAACGTCAAACGATCCACTCTGGAAATCAATCGAGTAAATTCCAGTGAACTTAAAGTAACCCGACCACTTATAGTTCCCTTCAATTAGACAGATATTTGTTATGGAGTGAGTCGATACACGCTAGATTCATCAACGAAGCCAAGAATTCCTTGAAACCATTCACCCAATGCAACTCCCCAGGTGAGTGAAGCGATCAACACATTCCACCACGCCACTCCCTATCATTAAACTGAGAGTCGTTGCAAGCCACTCCTCAAGCATCATCTTACATTTCACACGTCCCACAAAAACCCATGCCAAACATATTCAGATTTCTGCTCAACGCATTCACAAAAGCCCGCATTCCGTCAACATCTTCAACCAGCACAAAAATATTATCTGGATACTCCAAGTCACCCAGATGACCTTTAAGCACTAAATCAATCCCTGTAAACTCAGACCTAACGAACGTAATGGTCATTAGTACATCTATAACGAAGCCAAACACGAACAGTGACAGTGAACATCCCTGTACGACACTACTAGTTGTAGTCGACTCCCATAACAACTCTCCTTAATCTCTAACGAGGCTCTGTGAGTTCCAGTACAGCTTCGATAAGCGTCATATACCTCATCGGTACTCCTTTCACAGTCAAACACTGACACAACACCGCACGGTCGACTGAATCAAATATCCCCTCCCCCTTCAGGTCAAGTGTCGGCCAATAGCCGGTAGCTACGCCTGTGTTCCAGAACCTGACGGGGAGTAACAATACAATCTAAGCACTCTCCAGTGGGTCTGAAACCTGCCTGGTTTGTTCGAGTTTGTTGTTCTCAGGCTCCACTTGGATATCGATTAACCATGGGTCCTAGGATCTTGGACACAACACTAGTCAAAATAACTAACCCCATGGGGTTGTCACATGAAGATTCCTCCCTCTTCTTATAAACTGAGATGATCAGTGAAGTACACTAGTCTTACCACACTACTTCTGATTCACATACACTACCTAGTACCTCCGTCACTCTAAGCAGCAATTTCCTAAAACCACACTTGAAAACTTCACGTGGCAAACTGTTAGTCCCTGCTCCTTTGTGTCGTTTTAGGTCCGTCACGACCTTCTCACCTTCGGGTAGAGTTGGAGGGCTGACATTTGTATCCCATCCAGGTTTAGGCTGGATGTTGGGCAACTAAAACCTTACGCTGGGAAAGCCTATCTGTGCTTAAAGTAGTAGCAGCTTATATGAAGACTGATAAAGTATCTGAGGTATAACCGTCAAATGTGATAGGCAGCGAACGATAAATTATAGAGACAGTGATGATTACCAATAGTACTCAGTTGCTTTAACTTATTTAGGAGACTGGTAAGAAAAATCGGCGGATAAGGAGTTAATCACAGCGAAAAGTAGGTCAGTAATCGAACCCCGATAGATGCAACTGCGACGATGGGTCGTACATTTTTAGGAGCACTATTTGTCACCAGTTACACATCATATACCTACTATAAAGCCGTAGGCTCCACAGAAAATCGACAAGAGGACCCCAACTCTTGACGCAGTTGAGAAGGTTGAAGTAAGTTAAAAGAAGAAAGAAATATGGACCCTGACGGGACACCATCAGCTAAATCAAAAGAAAGAAAGTAGAGACCTATTCAGCAACCTCGTGCACATTCGTATAGTAGGCAATGAGTCACACGTACTGCGTGGCGGCTAATGATATCACCTGGCTACCCAAACCTCGGTAGGTGGGGCGGCGCTCGAACCGGCGATCCACTAGTTGAAAGTCAGTGCCCCAAACCAATGAGCCACAATTCCACCAGGTCCATGTATTTGTTGACGATGGACCCAGAATTATTGGTTAAACTGACCGAGATATTAACTAAACTGTGGGGGTCAACGGAGACAACCTGTGACATCTCCGTCACATATCCTCCAAATCTACAAAGAAGCAGTGGAAACCTCATGATAATTAAATAATGTAGTTTAATGAATATAGATAGCACAATTATCTGATACCTGACTGAAACTTAATGACAGAAAACTCCATAAAGCCAGGCACTCTTGTACTTGATTGCACATGGACACAGGTTTCCTCATCTCCCAGATGTAGCAGCACAAACATACTTTCGGATGCCCGACACTAGGCTCATTTCTTGACCAGAAGCTGATACTCGATTTACAGGCTTTGTAGCAGTCTCCCACAAAAATGTTTGGAGACTATCCCCACCTCACTGGATATTCTATACTCCAACAATTGTGGGCGTGACGAGGCTCATAATGAACCACGTCTGATGTGTCTAGCCTAAATTATGTTTGTTGGGGGTGTTCCCCGTCTTCATTTTTACATAACCGCAGACATATTTATGCAGACTAGGCTTTTCTCTTCTGACATCACAAAGATAGATCTCCGCGACCGAGAATCCGCAGTCAACCTTAAGTATGCCGATGAAATAGTCTTGTTACCTGACAGCGCAATTAAGATGCTACTGAATAATTCCAAGTTCAAGTGTGAAAACCTACTACCGACTGTTTGTGGTGCAACAATGTTGAAGTTTTCCAAGGAAAAACAACCTTTTTCAGCGATACTGCCTTCCAACCATCGGAAAGAGAAGTCAGAAAAGACTGATCCTAACAAAAATCAACGTAGAAATAGCACAAGTCTATTTCCTCAACTGAATTTCGGTGCCCATACTGAAACTAGAAATGCAATGAGTAAACATAATTAGGAATAAATTAAACATCTCTTAAAAGATGTAGTATGCCCAGCCTCAAACAGATGTCCCTCAAACTCTGTAATTGCCCATCGATTCCACATCGATAAGACCATTGATAATTTTAATCCTTTTTTGGTTGCCTAAAAAGTAGAAGTAACCTTTTAAGTTTAGGTAGCCAAAAACTGACAACCATCTGCATGCCTCCAATAGTATTTGAGCTACCATCGACCACTTATTTTAATATATCATATATTTTTTTTAGTTTTACCTTTTCGCTGCCTTATTATTTTTTCTGACAGATTCCTATCTTACATCCGAACAGCTAAAAATACTTTATATAACGATCTGGTAGAAATTATACATTGGAAATCCAGTACACTCTAACTAACTAAAAATTACAGAACTCTTGTGAAATTTGATAGACTGAAGGATACAAACCAAATATATCCAGAAATAATCATTACTTTACTGGCTACGTTTACTCCAGACTAGTTGACTAACCTTGTCCACATGTTCTTCACGTTTTTCATGCTGTTTAATAAATTCACCCAACTTTTCAGCTAAATCCTGATTCTCTTTACGTAATTCTAGATTTTTAGATTGATATTCACACAGCTGATTTTGGATGCCTGTTATACTTGTCTGAAAATGATCTGAAACTTCACGACGTTTCTCATCTTCTGCACGTGCGCGTGACAAGCTCTCTTCCTGTGATTAAAGAAAAAAGATAGTTTACATGTAGTTATTAAGTGAATGGTATATGGCAATGGTAGGATCCACAAGAAATCAGAACTTCCGACTTCACCTTGAACAGTTCTGCGATTCTCATTAGAGAAATATCATGAATCGAAGAACGAATTGGAACCAATGAACGCTAGACTGTTGTTTACTTTTGGACTCCTTAACAATATGTAACCATGTCCCCAAACATAAACCAATTCAATGTTTTTTTAGATGACTGTCGATAAAACTGCTGAGCGACTGTTTCGTCACGAAGTCAAAAACATGAAAAACGAAAATCACTATACTCAAAAAGTGGTCTGTTTATAGTGGAAACCAAAAGTCCTTATTCTCTTCCAGGAAGTATTGAAATTTATACACTACTCAAGTCATGAACTACTTCACTGGGATTATTACAAATATATTTATTTTATAATCCATTTACCCAATGCTTAACTTATTCAACTCTATCAAGCCAAATTTTGATCCCGAAGTTTATAAAATGATAAAACTGGGTTTTTAATGACTCTTCCACTTATGTTACCTCAAGATTAAAACTCTTTCGATTCTTTTACGCATATACACACAGGAAGGCTAGAGATCAAATACATGTGCTCAAAAAATATTTATCTCACCTGAATGATCTTATTTTGCTTTTGTAACTCACGGCAAAGAGTTTCCAGTTTGTCCTTTTGCAGAACTAGACGATTGCACTCATTTTGAAGCTGATCTCTTTCAACGCGTAGCTGAAATAATTAGGAATGAGGCAATATCAAGAAAAGCAGATTTTGGGCAGAAAACAGGGAATTTAGAGAGATTCCACACTTAAGTACTGATGCAGTTCTGAATGGCTAACGATTAACTCGCAACTTATCCTAACAAGAAAACCATTTTTGAGGTCAAAATTACTACGGCAAAAAGCAAATGTTGCATTTTTCTTGTTTCCTGAAAGATTCGACGTATTATGAAACCCAGAGGTTCAAGACACTTAGATATCAGTCAGAACTAAGGCCGGTTATAGTCACGTTATGATTCGATAGTGCAATGAAAATGGAGTTAAAGCTCTGAAAAGATTGCACTGATTTAGTTTCCATAGAAAACTAACTGATTTAATCAACAGGATCATCAGTAATATCCAACCCCCTCCAACCAAGAACAAACTCTGCTCTAATGACTGCTTTGATTCTGATAGATGAATACCAAATATTAATAATATTTCATGCACTCATTTCTGTGTTCAACAGAACTGTCATATTTGCTCTCAACAAAAGAGATGCAAATCAAAAACGTGAAAGTTTATAGTGAACTCTGAAATATACGCAAATTAAAGTTTTAAAAAAAAGGGAATGGACTACTACTCATAAACACTGGTGACAATCGACAACAAGAAGATGCGGTTAGATTGTATCTGAGATTGTGCACAATGCTTTTGTCTGAGGTGCAAGCTTTTAATATGACCAGATAAGCACTACTACTACCAAGTGGATGAAGATAACTAAGATTGGTAACCATGACTCGAATTCATAAACCACTCACTTTAACGCCTTAAAATGATCCAAGGATGGAACGTGATATGGTATAAGAAAAAGCAAATGGAGAAAATCTTAAACACCTCTGTATGTAGTCAATACTACAGCGGCCTAAATGAAGAATTAGGACTTAAATGTTTCAACAAAGGTCACATTTTTTACGAAAGCCATAGTACACATTTTTTTCAGTAGGATTAAGTCATGCTTATTGTGAATCCCAATAATGACAGTTTGCTAAATTTAAGTATGCACATTAGCTTCACAAATGTACCACATAGTTAGCAATTGAATGCTTTGAACACTAAGTCATGAGTCTACATCGACAATTCCGATCGATTTAGTAAGAACGCCTAATGGGTTCGAAAAAATGGAATATGATAAACCTTTAAAAACAGAAATCGATGAACGGGAAACAACAGGAAAATAAAGACATGAGAATGAAGTGCATATGCTTGGCCAACAAGTCATGTGGTTGCAAAATCCCATATTAAAAATCCAAATTAGTTCACAGTTTATATGCAGGATATAATATTCAACCTATTACAGCTCACGTTAACAGCTATTAACCTTAAGGGATTCGTCAACTGAAGAGAAGAGGGGTAACAGAGATAAGCTGTTCATGCAAAAATTTTGAAATATATAATGTGCCGATACTGCTTCAGTCATCAACAACATCACAGGACCAGGTATTACTGCATAACTCTCCAAGTTGCCACACTTTATATAGCCTCATCAAGCGTTAACACACTAAGCTGAAAGATAATAGACAAAGCAGCCAAACGTGGGAGAAAGTCATGACGAGATAATAAGGAAGAATTAGCAAACATTGAATTCAGTATAACAACTAAGATGAGGATACGGTGTGGATACACCTGGGTCATTAGGATCTATTCTCAGTAATATTACCCAGCGTCCCTAAACACTAGTTCCTCTTGTCGCACGGAAGTCAACAGAGAAGTGTCCATTCTCCTATACGGCTCAGACCAGCAGTCAAAGACTTTATAAAATGATGCCCTGTCAGTCTGGAGATCCCCTAACCTTTAGCCAACCGAAACCTACTTTAACTAATACTAGAGGGGCAGATGGTAAGTAGGTATGCTTAACACAAACCCCAGTCACCTCAGTCGCTGAAGGTTCGTAACCCGCTTTTCTCTCGTCTCTAAAACTCTACACCAGACTTCTGCATCCCTGATGTGCCGGTTCCAGGACAGACGGCCTATGCTATGAAGGCAGCAGTGGTCAAATACCTATAGCCTTCTCATATTCCATACCTTTAATGGTCACTTTTCACAGCAATACGGTAAAAAAAAGTGAAATGCAGCGCAGAATGCTCGGCCCTTAACATATAAGTTAGCGAAAGTCAATAGAAACTTTCGTAACGGTGTACAGAATATGTCAGCCACTGATCCACCACAGCTGGTCCGACTTCCCAAGTAAGGTGGTCAGCGCGCTCAACCATTTTAATCGCTATTGTTAGACTGGGGACCAATGAAGACCAGTCCTGTAGAAGTAGTTCGCATTCGGGTAGTGAGAAACGCACCCAAACATTTCCAAATTGTCACTAAGGTATGTAGAAAACTCTGCATCTTGTCAGTGTCCTCACTAAACAAAACTATATCTTCTGCGTACTTCGGACCTACAGAGAAGTCTCCTGTGATTAGATCAACTCTTGTGAAGTGACAACGGAAGGGAAGCTTCTATTAGCATGTTTATGATAAAAGTGAATAACAATGGAGGTAGTGGACATCCTTGACGGGCATCACTAAACGTATACAACACAACATAGGCTCTAACACGCCCACTCGTGATTGAGTACAGAGCCTTCAATAAAGAAATACACCTAGTGACTAACGCCGATGTGTCTGAGTTTCAGAATCTGGCTGAGCGTGAATATCTGCTCGGTACACGCACTGCAGGGTCTGAAAACTGGCTGTTTTTCCCGCGTCTGCTGATACAAAACTCTATTCAGATATCTAATGATAAAAGAACCCAGAATCTTAGACACCATGTTCGTCAAGCTGATTCCTCCTGTGGTTATCACAAACGGACTTGAGACGTTTCTTGAAGACTGAGACAAACAGAGATTGAGACCAGTCAGAACGGATTATATCTGATTCCCTTTTATTAATTACGGACTAACTGACTGGCAAAATGAACTTAAAACCACACACAAAAATGCATCGGCTCAATTCGCCACACTTCACAGTACTACACAAAGAAAAGTGGATAGAAAAAGAGTCATCAAGGTAGACAAAGTTGTATGAAAAAAGATGGTTAGTGCAAACATCCCAGCCTTAAAAAAGTCAAAAAGTGAATATATATACGACATTGTGACCAATTTTCAACAATCTCACCAAAAATCCACAACCACCCATTTATTTTGTCCCGGCGACCCCAACCAGTTAGTCCACGTTTCCCCCACACGACTCACACCAACAGTAAGAGACCACATTAACTGGGGTCACGTCTTGGTCTGGCCACTCTGATCACTGTTGCAACCTACTCCAACATACCCTAACATGGCACGTCAAGATAGGTAGTGGACCGGCATTCGCTGATCCCAGTTGTGGAAGTCAAACTGAAGTTCGAAAATTCCTAGAAGATTAATTACTTAGCTTATCAGTGACTTTTGAGAATATCAAAGCGACTACAGAAAGAGACAAGATGAAGTGGCCAAAATCTCAGCACACTCAAAATCATAAACAATACTATCACCGCTGCGACTCACTGTCAACTGCGGATTCACTTATCATGCTTGGTGACAGAATTGTAGACCTAGAGTATTCACCAAAATGTGCTAAACCAATTCAACAATGGCCATCCGAGTATGACTAGAATGATGTCACTGGCATGTAGTTATGCATATTGGTAAAGAATGAATCGAGAAATCGAAGAGACATGTCAGATCTATCTTAATTGCACCTTAGCAGCAAGAAGTCCACCAAAACACCCCCCACACCCATGACCGATGACCAAACTCCATGGCAAATACTCCATATTGATTCTTCCGGGCCAATGATAAGTGAAACGTACCTTATTATCGTGAATGCACATAGCAAATAGCGTAGAGTTTCCTACAGGCCAAAATGCACGCCGGAAGCTACAATCACCAAACTGTCTAGTCTTTGAGCTGCTTCGGCTCTCCTGAAGCCATGATAACGGAAATCGATACACAACTTACTTCAGTAGTACTGTCAACTTTTTGCAGATAAAATGCAGCCCAGTACTTACACTTCCCACCAAACCACCCACAACTGAATGGTCAGGTAGAAACATTTGTGGATACATATAAACGGAGTCTATTGAAAGGGGAAGGAGAAGGATTGGCATTGGTTTACTAATGGTGGCAAACACCATCACAACAGTTTTCTTGTAAATTACAGAAGCACTCCAAATCACAACAGACCGAACAGGAAATCTCCTGCAGAGTGCACGTTTCGTTGCCGAATGAGAACTGTTTTTGCCTTTATGCTACCTACATCCCCACCTGGGGACAAAGTTATGGTCAGAACCTAACAGGGTAAAGATTAGTAGTTAGTAAGAGTATTCAGATAGTACTTTGCGAAGAACAAATTGGCTCAGAAATCTGGAGAAGACACGTAAATCGATTAAGACCTAAACATCATAACCACAGTAGAAGTGATGATCCTCCCAGTTTACCATTAGATTTGCTACCACACAACTCACAGTAATCACAAGGCCAATGACGACTTCCAAGCAGCAAGAACAATTTGGAATATTCTGATGGTCCGAAACCCTTGCAACGTCAAACGATCCACTCTGGAAATCAATCGAGTAAATTCCAGTGAACTTAAAGTAACCCGACCACTTATAGTTCCCTTCAATTAGACAGATATTTGTTATGGAGTGAGTCGATACACGCTAGATTCATCAACGAAGCCAAGAATTCCTTGAAACCATTCACCCAATGCAACTCCCCAGGTGAGTGAAGCGATCAACACATTCCACCACGCCACTCCCTATCATTAAACTGAGAGTCGTTGCAAGCCACTCCTCAAGCATCATCTTACATTTCACACGTCCCACAAAAACCCATGCCAAACATATTCAGATTTCTGCTCAACGCATTCACAAAAGCCCGCATTCCGTCAACATCTTCAACCAGCACAAAAATATTATCTGGATACTCCAAGTCACCCAGATGACCTCTAAGCACTAAATCAATCCCTGTAAACTCAGACCTAACGAACGTAATGGTCATTAGTACATCTATAACGAAGCCAAACACGAACAGTGACAGTGAACATCCCTGTACGACACTACTAGTTGTAGTCGACTCCCATAACAACTCTCCTTAATCTCTAACGAGGCTCTGTGAGTTCCAGTACAGCTTCGATAAGCGTCATATACCTCATCGGTACTCCTTTCACAGTCAAACACTGACACAACACCGCACGGTCGACTGAATCAAATATCCCCTCCCCCTTCAGGTCAAGTGTCGGCCAATAGCCGGTAGCTACGCCTGTGTTCCAGAACCTGACGGGGAGTAACAATACAATCTAAGCACTCTCCAGTGGGTCTGAAACCTGCCTGGTTTGTTCGAGTTTGTTGTTCTCAGGCTCCACTTGGATATCGATTAACCATGGGTCCTAGGATCTTGGACACAACACTAGTCAAAATAACTAACCCCATGGGGTTGTCACATGAAGATTCCTCCCTCTTCTTATAAACTGAGATGATCAGTGAAGTACACTAGTCTTACCACACTACTTCTGATTCACATACACTACCTAGTACCTCCGTCACTCTAAGCAGCAATTTCCTAAAACCACACTTGAAAACTTCACGTGGCAAACTGTTAGTCCCTGCTCCTTTGTGTCGTTTTAGGTCCGTCACGACCTTCTCACCTTCGGGTAGAGTTGGAGGGCTGACATTTGTATCCCATTCAGGTTCAGGCTGGATGTTGGCTAACTAAAGCGTCTCCATTCAGCAAATGAAATGTGCTTCAGTGTTCTGTCCAGCGTTCTACACACCTAACATTATCAACGTGCTATTCTTTTCAGCGATGGTTTACTAACATTCCTCATCATCTTCTTTACAGGATTCTTAATAAGCCTAAATAGTTATCGAGTCTTACACAACACCGATGTCTGCTCCATCTCCCTTATCTTTCATCATCCACCACTCCTCATGATCGATGCAAAGACTCTTGTTCAACTTACCTTGAAGTTCCTTTCACTCTCTTCAGTGTCGTCAGAGACAGCTGCAATCAGTCTTCTCGCATCAACCAGGTTGGATGATTTCTCAGAAATCCAATGACGTTCGCTAACCTTTAGGTGTATGTAACCAGCTGTATTCACCAGTTTCTTTAGCATAATTTATATCACACCAGATCTCCTTAACACAAGTATTGCTGTCATCTTCAGATCAATGCTTAACTATCTCCTTTCGAAATGCATACTTCATGTTCTTATCTTCCCACCCACCATAGATAGGCCTTACTATCGCGTTTCCTACAAACAGTAACGCGCGGATATACACGAGTAGGTGTTAACGCACAATCGAATTCCAAACAGGTATTCCAAAAACAGCGCAATCCTCTGCCTATCCTCTCCAACTATGGTTTATAGCAACCATCATCACCAATATCAACATAGGGCCAGGCATTACTGGCTAACGGTCCGAGTTGCTACACCTCATATCAGTACATCAAGTAGAAAGGTAGTGAGGTGAAAGGTGAAAATAAGAAAGTTCAGTCAAAAGGAATATAAAGTACGAGAAGAATGACGAAACGGTGAGATTAGGTATAGTGTTGAGATGATGACAATGTGTGCATACATCTGCGCCACTGACATCGGTTCTCAGCCATATCCCCTAGAGTCTCCAGCCACTGGTTCCTCTTGTCCACGGACCCCAACCACCTAGTCTGCATCGCCCCACATGACTCAAACCAACAGTCAGAGACTTCATGCATTCGTGCCATGTTTTAGTATGACCACCTCAAGCCTTTTTCCAGCCTGGGCCTACTTCTGCCAACATTGTATGATGAGGCGATCGGTGACTAGGCATACGTAGTACGTGTCCCAACTATCTCACTCGATGAAGGTTCACAATTAAGTCAACCGACTTACCTCTTCTCCCTAAAACTCTACTCCTGACTTCTGCGTTACTCACATGGTGACACCACGGAATACGGTCTATACTACGAAGGCAACGGTGGTCAAACACCTGAAGCCTTCTCATGTCTTCCACCTTCAATGGCCATGTTTCACAGCCATAGAGTAGAACAGACCGTACTGCTGTGCAGTACACGCCACCTTTAAAAGATAAACGGATATCACGGCGGCGCCATAGGTGGCGTAAGTTAGCGAAAGCCAATCGAGCCTTTTGTATCCGTGCAGAGATTTCACCGGCCACTGAGCCAGCCACCAGGGCTGATCCTACTTCCCAGGTAAGTGAAGTGGTTAACACACTCAACCACTTCACTCTCTATTGTTAGCCATGGCACCGTCAAAGACTAACTCTGGAGTAACAATTTGCATTTGGATAGTGAGAAACGTATACCAAACATTCTCAAATTGCTACCCAAAGTGTTCGGAAGACTCCGCATCTTGTCAGCGTCTTCACCTAACAGGACTATGTCATCTGCATATTCTAGGTCTAACGAAAATTCTACACCGATTAGGTCAACGTCTGTGTAATCAGGCGACGACAGGGAAACATGCATAAGAATACCTATGATAAAAGTGAATAAGAATGGAGAGAGTGGGCACCCTTGATGGACACCACTCGATGAGTACGTTTATCGCAATCTGATGTTTGTGTCAATCGTCGGTTAGAAGTAGGAGCATCCCATACGAGACAGTCTCTCTCCTTATGCCCAGAGTTAGTAATGACCAGCAAAAAACGATTGTCGCAACAAAATTGCAACAGACAACCATCGTTGTCAGTTCGTTGGCATCCGATTCCGTAAATACCACCAACATCTCTATCTTTCCAGCTTCCTTACTTGTGCGTTAAAGCCACCTGTAATTATGAATACATCTCAACGACTAGCTTCCTGTAGCAAAATTGACAGCTTCTCTTAGAATTCATCCTTCGCATCATCCGAGCTACAGTCGGTGGGTGCGTAAGCAGAGATTACAAATGGGTATCACTTAGTCTCACGATCCTTCCTACTCCTAATACATGCATTCAGTCGAACAACATAAACAGCTGTCGACTGCTATCTAAACAAGAAGCCCACTTTCTGCTACACAACCCAATCGTTTCCCTACGCCAGCGAGTCCACAACAGCTAGCCATTGAGTTTACGGATACTCAGAAGGTGAATTTCGAAGATTCACTACTATGGTCAAGTGGCCAAGTGGTCGATTTAATAATCACACTCGATTCCCGTATACAGCGTCTTAGAGACACAGCATACATCCATGACTAGTGATTCTACAGTTCTGACGAGCGATGCTTGCCGTCCGGTTTCGCATGGAGTTCACAAGTTGAAACCTCATACATGAAATCAATGGCAGGATCTTAGGAGACTAGGAATGAGGTTTCTGTGACTTTCATCGTTCGCAATGGCCGCAGAGTGAGAGGTTACAGAAGGCGTAGGAGACTTAATATTAACATCATGAGCTGAAGACAAAGGAGGAAACCGATTTGAGGCGGACAGGTTATGTTTGATTTGGTCTCGTGTACAACTGGAAGCGTGGGCGTGGTTGACAATTCACCGCTGCTCACACCGTGGAAGGTTATTTCTTCTTAAGGTGCCTGAAAGACAAAAAGGACTTGTATGACCACAGAGCTCACTAGACATTTGTTTGAGGCTTGAAACAGACAGTCTTTTGTGGGATGTCGTTTTGAGGACTGCTCGTCCTAACGTTGGATCGGAAAAATCCTTACTGCCGGCTGCGGAAGACCACGGGGCAGACGGGGTGTGATTTTGGGGTTGACCTTTTCTAAACGCCTGTTACCGTGGCGAAAGCAGCATCAGCAAGGTACTGCTGGCCATTCAAGAGGAACATACTATTGTTGTTACACCCCACCGAGATAGCAGCAGTACGACTTCGCCCCCAGACTCCGCCATAGTATGGGTATTGGCACTACAACGGTAACTGCAGTTCGTCCTACCACTATCCGAAAGACCCTTCTATCGTGGTGGGACCTGAAGTGAACAAGCGTTCCACCAGCATAGCTCGTTGGGTCATAGTGATATGCAAGCCCAACCACCGCGTCAAAGTAGAAGCTATCCGTCGGGTTTTGCTAGTTAAGACTTCAGTTAGGCTAACTAATAACGCACAACCACCGTCCTTAAATATCTCTAGTACTAGCGCGTCTCGCTCTGCTGCCCTTCATTGCATCAGGTTGCTTCTCGACATCTGCAAGTGCTAGTGGTCATAGTTCGGTGTTTTATTCAGGATCCGACTGAACTGTGGATAACGGAGTAGTAGCAGGAGGTCAGTTCCCCCATTGCTCGCAGTTACCTCAATCATTCCTGTCGTATTCCCTACGACTGGATCTTTCTATAGTGTAGTCTCGCTGATCATTGGTATTTTCGCCCAGGTTTTCTTTATCAGTCTCAATAACTTTCTAATGCTACATATGCCGCTACCTTTTCCATATCCTTACCCTTCGCTGCACATTACTGTTCGTGGTCATTACGCAGACATTTTGTCAGCCTACATTTGAGTTACTTCGGCTTTTTATTGTGTTCGGAGCCTGCAGAAATGCGTTCATGTTCATCCCCTTATTCAGAAACTGCTGAGATCCACTGACACTCTTTAACCACTCTTTGAGAGTCAACTACAGTCTTTGACGCTGTCGTTAAAGCACACTGGAGATGGTTTCAGACTTCTTCTGCATGAATGATGTTGTTCTATCCCGATAGCTATCTAGTCAGTTTTTCATTGATAGCAATCTTAGCGCTCTTATTGTCGAATTGCATTCACAATGGTATTGTTGCCATAGCTTTTCTATGCAGACTGGCACGCGCTCGAACCAACGTGTTGTTGTTGTTGTCCAAATACGTTCTCCAGAGGGAGTGGCAACCTTTTATCAACACTGTAGAGATAACTGATAGCAATATGGTCTACTTTTATCCATCACTGAGGTCGATGAACGCCAAATCAGACAGTTTTACCTTATTTCTAAATTTTGTGCTGACTAGGGAGAAATGGTTACCGGTGCGCAGTTGTAGCAAGCGAACGCCATTAGCCGCCCGTTCGCCTGGGATTCCATAAATACCGCTTACCTACCTGAAAGCTTATCCGCCTGAGCATTGAGATCACCTGCAACAAATACCACGTCTGGACGTTTGGCTGTCAGTAGGAGGCTAGGCAGTTTTCGGTATAACATCCTCCACTTCATCCGGACTGCAGTCAGTGTAAGCAGAGACTACAAAGAGAACGGCGAGTTTCACCATTCTTTTTAGTCTTCACTATACTGTTCAGTAGAACAGCGCATAGGCAACTGTTAACCGGAAACCAGTGCAGCAGTGCACTTTCTATCTTAGTGCCTAATGCTATACCTACACTTGCATGACAACGAGAACGAGTCATCCAGTCTTCAAATCTTGGACGGTGAATTCTGTGGACTCACCATACTGACTGGGAGAGGTTAAGTGAATAACCACATTTGGGTCCTGTATGCGCGTTTCACAAGCAAAACACATCCATGGTTCAAGATTTTAGAACCTAAGTTAGTGAAACTTGTTGGGTGATACGATGCATAGTGAGGACATTGAAAGCCACAGTGTGTAGTTTACAGCACAGTTGTAGGGTACCAAAGTTGTTGTTTTGTGAATTTAGATCATTCTCAAGAGCTCAAGAGCTGGAGAAATAAAAGATTAGCGACGAAGAGACATGAAGGAAAATTAGAAGCTAACAATGTGGAAGGTGAGCAATGATCGGAGAGGACTTAAGTGCCGACAGAGTTGTAACGGCACGTGATACTTCGGCTGCCCATGGCGTGGGAGGCTTTTTATTCTTCAGGTGACTGAAAAAGAGGGGTTGGTGTGACGACAGAGACCAAGGGAAATCTGCTTAAGGCCAGATACAAACAGCCTTTTTCAGAAGTTTGAGATCTTAGTTTTTTTCGAAACCAACTACGAAGCCATATCGTTGGAACCGGTATGCAGCGGGGCAAGGAGTGTACTATTTAAAGGGTCGATCTTGCCTACCCCCCACCCCCAATTCCCACAGAAAGGCAGCATCAACATAGCCCTGCTGGTCATCTACGGTAAACACCTTACTGCTGTCATACACCCATCTGGTCAGAGTTTGACTTAGCCCTCGGACAATCAGTGTAAGAACTGACACTATAAATTTAACTGCCTTTTGTCTATTTCTAACAGACCTTTCAGATATAGTACAACCTCCAAGGAACAAGCATTTTATCAGCACAGCTTGTTGGGTCATTGCTCTATGCAAGCCTGACTACTACGTCAAGGTAGCAGCAATCGGTCGAGATACTGCTTTAGTGATGCATCCAAAATATCCATATCTACGAATTGATTCAGCTGCTTAGATAAATACGTACCTGTCTCATAAGAATAACACTACCTATATACAGGAAATATTATTGACAATTATATACTACATGAGTAAGCCCCTAGTGACATTGTTTGCCGATGCTGAAATACGGAACGCCATCTGTAACAAGATACACAGATATACATTAGTGAATTTAAATGAACCAGTAATATGACTCAAGCGTCAGCGTTTAGAAGCTACTTCTAGCATATTCGTAGCCATACATATTGGTAATGGCAGTGTCACCAGTATATAAGATAGGACACCAGTATCTGACGTCCAAATAAATTTAAGACTTGGAATAGTCAGTTATGACTTGGAGACACCTTCAAAGTGCACTGAAGTCGTAGCAAAAGGTTTTCGGGTATTTTAGTCTTTTCACGATGTTAAGATGCTTTGAGGGACGCGTTTCGGATATCCTGTCCCATGTTTATGCCATCCCACCTTGAATATTGTATTCATTCCCGGTCCTCATATTACAAAAGGTGTCAAATCAATGGAGTGCATTAGGACGTGGCACTAATTTGATGGTTAGTTGAACTAACTTATCCCACGAAGGACGTTTAGAGTAAATAAATCTTTTCTCATTCTACATTACAGGAGAAGGGCGACCAAATATTTGCAGTTCACATCCTTAACCACGAAATCAGAAGTGATGAGTCGTATAAGAATGTCATAATAAAATTCCAAAGCTATGATCGAACCAATGTAAACTTCTCATATGAAGTGGTCAGCGACCGAAACGCGTTAATCAAGAAAGTATAATTAGCTATTACCGTAAACGTATTCCCAAATAAATCATATGTATACAGAGAAACCTGCTGCAACCATTAACACAGACAGAATTAACTGAACATCCTGATAACTGAAGGCTCCACTTCTTATATTAGGAGCATTTCACTCACCTGTTGCAAATTCTGCTCAAACTGCTTATTTTTCATCAAGTTTTCTTTCTGTTCGTTAAAGAGATCGTAATATTTTTGACAAATAAAATCAAATTTTTCATCATTAGAAGTGTTTTGGGGTAGCTCCTTAAGTGTGGAATCTGTAGGCTAAATTAAGGCGTTTCTGATGCTCTCACCTATAAATTTGGTTCGCCTTCTTTTCTGTTTGCTGTTCTGCATCACTTCCGCATCCTGTGAAGCTAAAACATCACTAGAATCAATCATCTATAGATAATGTAACGACCAGTAGTTGATACGTTTTCGTCTGAACTATAGGTAGGTACGTTGCAGCAGGGGGGGGGGACGTAGAGCAGTGTTTGGTGGTGACCACGAGAATCTTGAAAGGAAAAGAGAAAGAGAGGTGAACCGACGACTCAGAAAATACATAGGCTGTACTTACATTTAATAATTAAAGATAGCCGACAAAGTGTAGAGCTTGATAACGAGGAGGTGAGGCAGCGTAGAGACAGAAAGTTCAGTGCGAATAAGATTTCGAATGCGCTACAATAAATGCCAGTAACGCTAAATCAACGTTTCCCGCACCACTGAAATACAATGTCCAATTTTTGCTTACCTTCAAACAGTGTTGTAGTTTGTGAAGACCAGTTGTTGGTAAGTTTTCGTCTAGCCTGTAAATAGATACGTCGTTGCAATGGGCTCACAGAGAAGTTGAGTTTGGTTGTGGCCACGAGAATGTGAAAAAGAAAAAAGGAAGAGAAGAAAGGTGAGCCGACGGCTCAGCAAGTACATAGAACGTACTAACACTTAATAATGAAAGATAACTGACAAACGGCAGGGCTGGACAAAGAAGAGGTGGGGCAAAACTCTAAAGTGAATAAGCAAGACTTTGAATGCTCTACAGTTACAAAGAACAGTTGTTGCTTGAATCCTACGCCTCCAACATCTAACACCCAACATCATTAGTATGAGTAGAGGAAATTTGCAGTTTTTAAAGCTTTCCCTTCTACCTCTTGAGTCTCGGTTATTTTTGTTCAGTTGTACTTTTTCGGTGGTCGTAGAAGTCTGCTTTTTTCCTGCTTATAATTTTGTCCATTTAAAGGTATTTTGTTTGCAAATTGGAGCCTGGTTTGTTTTAAGGGGGCAACCGAGCTGTCAACAAGACCAATTAATAGTTTGTAGCTCCTGTTTTTAGAAGCTCCTGTAAGTAAATGTTAAGCATTACTTAAAAGGTATCTGTCGTTATAAAGAAGTTCTTCTATTTAACATCAACCATAGTTAGTGTGAACCTCGCCTGGTTATCTAGTTCATTAGTTACCAGCTCGTCCTAAGCCCGGGTAAAGAAGGAAGGTTGGGCATAGGGCTAGCAACCCTACCCCGTAAAACAAACCCAACCACTAACGAAACTTCAAACCACAAACAAAATAAAAAATAAAAACAATATTATTCCTCACAGGAATCGGAGAGGCGAAATGACGCCAGTTGGTGAAAGCCTTCAGGACGTAAATTTGCCGCTGTGTCTTCTCTCCCTCAATGAAGGCAAAAGTAAGAATGGGGACATGGAATGTCCGTACCCTGTTTGAACCTAGCAAGGCTGCCCACATTGCAAACGAGATGAGAAGATATCACATGGAAGTGCTGGGAATTCGCGAAAGCAGATGCAATGGAAGTCGACTCTCCAAACTGTCAACTGAAGAATCAATAATCTACTCCGATATTGTCACCCAGACGACAACCATCAGCACATTGAGTTTTCGAGTGGCCATCTTAATGTTCCAACAGCATCGAACGCTCTCTCTCATGCAGTGGGAACCAATCTCCTCCTGCAGAATCATGACAGCAAGGCTCAACTCAAAAGAAGGAAAGTCACAATCATACAATGCTACGCTACGCACCTACAAATAGTGCAGATGAGGACAAGAGAAAAAGGAGGAATTCTACAGACAACTTCAATCAACACTGGACAAGACCACACCTCAGCTGGCGATATCAAAATTCTAGTGAGCGATACGAATGTCAAACTGGGGTCGGACAACACAGGAAGAAAACTGATCACGGGTCGAGAGGTGCTCGGCGAAATGAACGAGAATGGAGAGTTGTTTGCAGATTTCTGCGCATTCAACGACTTGGTGATTGGAGGCACTGTGTTCAAGCACAAGGATATCCACAAAACGACATGGGTTTCACCAGACACTAGCACACACTGAAAATCAGATCGGCTTCATCTCAATATCAAGAAAGTGGAGACTCAGCTTACTGTACACAAGATCAGATGAGGAAGGGGAGCAGATGTAAGTTCGCACCACTCACCATCTATTGCAAGGAACCTTCAAATCAACTTGAAAGCCTTCAAGGAAGTTGGTGATAGACCACAGTTCAAGTTCAACACCCACAACAGAAACTGAAGGACGAAACTACAGAGAAAATCTTCACGGCAGCCATCAAGACTAAATGGGTGATATCGAGGAACATCCCCTGAAGAAACCTGTGTGGATGAGCACTGGAACTCTTTGAAAGCTATGTGGAAGGAAACCTGTACAACCGTATTAGGAAGGAAGAAGAAAGAAGATAAGCAATGGATCTCGATGGACACATGGGAGCTGGTAGAGGAGGGGGAGGAGGATGATGAAGCAGAAGATAAACCAGTGCAAGGATGAACGACGAGAAGAGGAACTGAGTGCAATCTATAAAACACTGGAGAAAGAAGTGAAGAAGAGTGGGCGCTATGACAAAATACACTTCTACGACGCACTCTTAGGTGTAGCAGATCAGGCTGCAGGTAGAAGATATCTAACAAAATTATATCAAATAACCAGGTTACTATGTGGGAGGGGAAAGATCAGCACTGATGAAACCCATAAAGTATGAAGAAGGAAATCTAATTACCAAAAAAGAGAAACAAAGGGAACGATGGGGTGACCATCTCAAGAAGCTTTTGAATCGACCACCACCTGCAACTCGTCCAGAAATACCACCTGCAGCCAAAGAGCTACCAGCGAACACAAATCCTACAACAAAAGTCGAAGTCCTGAGCGCCATAAAGCTACTGAAATGAGGGGGAGCAGCAGGAGCAGATGGAATTCGCCAGAAGCATTGAAGTAGACGCAGAGACAACAGCGGACATGCTCACAACACACCACTATTGCAGAAGGTCCGGGAGGAGGGAAAGGTACCTGCAGATTGGAAGAAGAAGAGCTACCTTATGGAACTCCCAACGAAGGGAGACCTCAGTTTTTGCAAGAACTGGTGAGGAATCACTCTCCTGTCCCACACAACCAAAATATTATGCCATATCATCCTGGAGAGACCAAAGGATGCGCTACACTCAAAACCACGACCGGAACAGGCTGGCTGGATTCAGGAGGTACAAATCATGTGCCGACCAAATTGCAACGCTACACTACGCATCGTCATAGAACAGAGTACAGAATAGCAGTCAATTCTACTTCGACTTTATCGACTTTGAAAAGGCCTTCGACAGCACCAACCGAGAAGCAATTTGGCGGTTGCTTCAACACCATGGAATACCATGTAGCGTCACACGCTTCCCCAAAATCAATAGCTTAGGGTTTGACGACTTTCGACATTGATGCTGACCTTGATAGTTTAACTGGACACGCTAAGCTGAAGGCACCCGGTCAAGCATCCTCGCCATTTGGCATGCTGTCGTGTTACGTTGCACTGCTAATATTCGGCTCTCCAGCCAGTTAGTTGGAACGCATCGGTATTTTGGCATAACCATCCAAATATACTATTCCATCCGACTACGCTATCGTGTTCTACCTTGGTCTCGTATTCGTGGGTATATAACAAGTTCGAATAATTAGTGATTGGTCTTTGCGTCTGTCAAGTTCGCACCAGGACAAATCCTAAAACCACAAACGTTTATCAACCTCATTTAACAACTTCATGAAGACGCCATATGCCAAGTAATTCACAATGGGAAGCTCAGTGATACTTTTAAAGTTAAGATAGGAAGGAGCAAGACAAGGCTGTTTACTATCCCTCAATGATATTCCTGATTGTGGTCGACTGGATCGTGCAGCAAACGGTGAGGAGCGAGAAGAGGGGGATACTCTGGATCGGGGAAAACATCCTGGGAGATTTGGATTTCGGTGATGAATTGTGTCTAATGTCATACACACTTGAAGATCTACAGGCGAAAACTGACAAGTTGACAGAAGAGACACAGCAGCGAAGACGAGACTTCAAGTGAACGTAGAGAAGGCGGAGGTGGTGAAGACACTCAACCACCACCACCAACAACAACAAGCTCCGACCACCATCAACGGGTGAAACTTGAAAGAAGTAGTCTCTTTCACCTATCTAGGCAGCACTGTTTCAACTACAGGCGGCACAGGCACAGACGAGGATGTCAAAGTCAGGCAGGATCGGAAAAGCAAGACAGGCGTTCACTAACCTGAAACTAGTGTGGAGATCTTCTTCACTCAGTAAATGGAATAAGATCCAGATTTTCAACACCGACGTCGAGTCAGTGCTTCTATGTGATTGTTCAGAGACTTGGCACGTTACGAAAGGGATTTCCAGCAAACTACAGACATTCGTCAACAACTCCCTACTCCGGCTCGATACTGAAGATCAGATGAATCACCACAGTCATTTCTTATGCAACCGATTTCATTTATTATTTGTTAATGCCCGATTTTTTCATCATTATAAATGTAACAGTGAATTTCTCCTCACAAAGAGACTATGACTGAGAATTCTCAAGCTTTTGTCTGATCATGTTAGGGCAGAGCTTATTGCGCATCCGCTTTTATTTAGTGTGTGGCCACCAAACTAGGAGACACGCTATCATAATGCAAACTGGTAGAAACTGGGTGGTGGGAAGCAATCACCAAAATGGCCTGTTCTACAGATCCCAAGTAACTTTTTCGGAATAAAATCAGCCTAGAACTACTAGTACAGTTTTACTCAAAAACGTTATCGAATCCACCCAGTTGAGATTTCAATTAACAGCGAGTGTAAGAAGAGTTAGATTTTAAGTTCTCAGTCTCTGTTGATCACAAATTCAGTCCAATCAGTCATCTAATTTTTGAAAAAAGTAACCTCGATCGTCCTCGTAATCTTCACATTGAGGCGTGTTCTTTTATTATAAATTTGTATTCACCTTGAGTGAAAGTATTCGTTTGCGCACTTCATACCATAAACCACACAAAGAAGAATGAGGTGATTATTACGAGGAGTCGCGAATATGTCTGAAGGCGGTAGACGTGAAATTATTTCAGCGACTGAACACCAGAAAAAAAGTTGTAAAACGTCTGGTGATTTAATCCTCATTGCTACACAGTCACATAGTCACATTTTATCAACGTGTGTCATGAAAATTATGCTACAGGTGTGAGCAGACAAAACTGAAGTAAATTATACCATGTCATCAACACTGTGAAATCTCACTCACCCACTGGTGTGAATGCACTATGCGGATAACTTTCTACTTGTTAAACAGTGAAAATATGAAATTATTCTATCGATCAGTCAGGCATATACTGTGATCACCGATCATGTACATCATGGTCCTTGTGTTTACCTGAGGTAGAGATTTTGGCCAAATACTTGGTAAGTGTAAAAGGCGGTAAGATAGCAGAAGGTACGTTGCAACATCAAGATGCACACAAAGTACAACGGTATGTACATATGCACAGTGGTCTCGGCCATTTCTAGGCCTTTCTAGAATACTATACCCCATTGAATTTCACCTGTTCTCCAACAACCTGGTATTCACACGTTGGTCCACGCGCTCTCCCTCTCTCACTCACTCAAAATTTCGGTGCAACGCGATTGGTTATGAATGGCGTTAGGGATGTAGGGCATTTTATGGAGATCATGACAATCTTATTGCACTGGATAACAAAGAACTGCTTCACAACTGATTGTCAGTCTTAGTCACATGTTCTCGGATCTGGCTTGCCTAATTTCTTGCGATGGCATCGCGGTTGAACCAGGAAAATAGTAGAGAGACTGACGCAACTGGAAGCCCCTTCAATGTGTTTCGGAAATTTGAACCGAGCTGTTCGTTAGGGAAATTTGATGGCGTTCCTTGCTACCTCGTAAATATTACTGACAGTCTAGTAAACTTGTTTAGTATGCGCAAGAGAAGAACATATTTTAACTTCTTAACCTATACCCCATATTTGTGGAAAGTGTTCACATTAGGTTTGATAAATTGCTGAAGAACACGTGATTCATGCGTATAAGCCGTCGACTATATCTCATATTTACTGCAGAATACTCTGTTCTAGTTATGACTAAACTGCAAACGGAAAAGGTTATTGTTCAGTTTAGTGTAAAAGGCCTTTCCATGCATGTTCAGATTTCACTTATATTACTGGGCAGAGTAGATCAATTTGACGTTCCCCTGTTCTGTGCAGAACGAGTAGCTGAAGATGACGATAGTATTATATTTATATCAGCAAATAAACTGGTGCCACTCATGTGATGAGTTGCATGCCATTAAGTACAATGGGTGAAGAATATGAGCATAAGTATTACTGGACAGTGAGAAATGTTATTTTCGAAAAACAAAAGAGGTCAGATGATGATGAGATATTTAGGAAAGTAGAGAACATTCTTGACTGTTTTCTCCCTGCTAGATTCTTCTTCCAGCCTGAAATGAGAAAGCAGGTTATGTGAAGTAGTTTTCGGTAATTAGTACAACTGTGTTGCTCGTTATTTATTAGTCGTAACTTGATGAACACAATGCTCACTATCTGGCATTAGGAAGTATTAGGAATACCTCTACTGGAACAAACTATATCCGGTAGAACTAAACTTCAGTGACAGTAAACCTTGAGGACAACGAATCAAGTTGGGGATGCTATGTTCAGGGTCATTTGTTACGCCTGTTTAGTGTGTTGCTGACACCGCAGGAATTTTTGATCAGTTATGGCGATGATTACGGTGCGGGTTGGGTGTGAAATTTAATACAGTTGGCAATGCGGTTGAAATAGATGGGAGTTTGTACAGAAGCGTGAATATAACCTAAGAAGACGACTTAGACAGGAATAGACAAGTTAAATACACATAACTTGACAGACCACAGATTCTCAGTGTATACGGAGAGATGACATTTCAGTGAATAATCTAGATTATCGCAGTTATCGAAAAATGCGTGGCATTGGATAACACGATCGCATAAATTAGCATTCACAGATGCTTTGAAGTCGGTAGTGTTTCTGTCTGAAATGGGTTACCCATATCAAGCTATTGTTTACAAGAAGTACTTCGTTGATCGAACAACTGAAGAGCACACAAACAACTAATAAAATGTGTAGAGTCATCTTGAAAAGACCATCAATGGGAATCCTAGGTGGAATGGTGGATTGTCGTATGGATGAGTGGCATCACAGACTGTGGCATGTTTTCAAATATGCCAAACCCGTTGAAAATCTAGATATCATTCATTACTTATCATGTGAAATCGATTTATAGAGTGCAAATAAGTTAATGTGAGAGAAACGTAATTCAGTGGGTAGTGCGTTTCCACTGTGTGATACATGCAATCAATCAACTGAAGTAGAAAGTAACATTTTCCCTAATAGTAACGCTGTCCTTCATATTCTTCATTCTGATTGGTCATTGCAAACTGGGATATGACTGGTCGTCGTTAAAGTTTAGTTCTACCCTACATGCATTCAGCAGGCGACAGTTATGAACAGAAACCGAAGGATAGCAGCCTTCTCGTATAGCATAGACTATGAAGAGGATTTTTCCAAATAACAATTACTTACCCAGTAGCATCTTGGACAATGCTCAGTTGGTGGTGGAGGCCAACGAAAGTTGTCCTGGTAAGTAGAAACAATCACTTCGACATGGAAACATTCATTCACATGTCACCAAAGATGAAACTAGGGCTAAAATAAATAGACTAAATTAAATTGACTGAATAAACCTCTAGATCGCTTCCAGATGCTCAAGGTGTTTTATGTTTTGTTTGAACGAGCATGCATCCGAGCAGGCTTCGACGTCATTTCGCGCTCCCTTTGTGCTGGTTAACACGCACATACTCAGAGTCCCTAATTCAGGCATACTAGCCTGATGAGCTGAATAATCTTTCCCCCTCATAGTTGCTGTCACATTTATTCTAATTAAATATATCGCTCTTTCGAATGTTTTCCTGAATACCAGTCATTTTGATTTGTGTTTTGTGATCAGTACTTACACGTTTGGTGAGGTACTGGTTGAGCAGGTACTAGAGCACACCGAGTTAAGTAGGGTTGGTCTAGCGTTACGTAATAGTAACACAGCCAGCACTTCTTACACTGTCTTCCCATCTCTCACTCCTGTTTCGACAGTTATGATTCCACTTTCTGTAAAGGGGCGCTGATGCAAGATGTTCCATTTGATTTATACAGCCTTTCTGAATAATCTCGACATTGTGAAAGTTGGTGCTGTGGTCTAAAGTTATAGCGTGTAGAGAGATGGCTGAAGTGTTTTCCAGCTTCCACAGCTCCACTGGATTCCTGAGGGATCGAGTGGAAACTTTACCCAATTCTCTGTTTCGCAAATGAATCTTGCCGGATGACTGCTCAGTTGAAGGATCTTCTTGACATTTTTCAGTCCCCTAACTCCTCCACTTTCATCCGTAATTAGCGTGCATGCCCTCCTGAACGAACTGGAGGGAACAAACACTTTCTCACTCAGAGGACGCGATGAACTGAAAACTAAATATCTTTTTCGAATATTCATTGCCTCTACGTCTAAAACAACAACGAAGGAATTGCGTACAGTTCACCGTGAACCGTTTCTTCCTACCTAAACTGAATAGCCGTTCATTGAGAAATGCAAGCACCGGAATAGTGTACGTCACATCTATCCAGTGCCCCAGTTTTCTTGAACCATGAAATGCAAACTCAGCTTGGATATCTTTACATCCTTCCTGATCCAGCAAGGCAAACATTTGGTTAGTGCCGTGGATGATGCTACTCAATGCGCAGAGTGAAAACAGTGATATTCTGAGTCTAGTCAACCATGTTACTTTAAATAAGGTGACTTCACTCGCGTAATCGTGTGCAGATACGTTGTTATGAATTCACAAGCTACATATTGAATTTTTATGTAGATGCCAAACAATGGATAGATTTAGTCGGATGAAGAATAACAAATAAATAAAAACTCACGGATATCCTTAAAAATTTATACTAGATTTAGGAAAAATCGAATAAGAAGACAGTTGCAGTACAAGTAAGACATTTGTCCCTAAGTAGTTAAGTAAATGAATCACTTCTTAGCTCCAACAACCTGTTGGAATGATTGGTGCATGACTCAGTGTGAAGAGATGACCTGTAACAAGGGTCGTACAAATGGGAATAGAGATCAAAACGCGAATGTCGTCTTCAAACTGAGGTGGCGGGTGAAGACATCAGTAGGTGGAGCAGGAAAGCGGTAAGGTCGTCAGCATATAGCATCAACGTCAACCGTGGATTTGTCGGACACAATTTATTGTCCGTAGTCATAATAAGAGAACTCCACAACCTTGAGATGGGTTGTATGTAGATCTAATTTTCCAGCCCCCTTTGTGATGTGCGTAGTCGGTCACTGTATATATTCGGAACGGCTGTTACGGTCGAGCTCTTCGCTATGTTCCTTATCCTAATATTTACTGAGTCAGCAGTCTTCACTCAACTAGATTCTGTGGTTGGATAGCTCAATCGACTCTGGTTCACTACTTTGACCTTTGTGTTTGAACTCGCAAACCTTGCAAGAGATTTGGTCAACTAAACTATTCTGCTGAATCGAATCAGTGGGATTGTTCAGTCTATAAGGCTTCTTTCTCTGTGGGTTTGTAGTTCTACGTTTCTCTCCATTCACTCCCTTCTTGATAACTCTTAGTAACACCCCTGGGATAATCATAATATTAACACTTCCAATAATCAGACATCATCCATTTGCTCAAATATGGTCTCGTTCATCATCTCGTGATATACCGACTGTATACTTTCAGGATGCCACCGAATATAGCACGAAGATCCTGAAATTCCAAGCATTTTACCCCGCAGATATATGTGCTAAAATCTTGGTGAAGATGACATGAACAATGTCTCGTTAGAAGATTTGGGAAGAGCAAAAGCAGCTTCACATTAAACTTGTAACTAACTATGTGTTGTACACCTATCATCAAGCTGTTTGTGTCGATAACCATCGAACTTATTGGGTGTTGAACAATAATCAAAGTGATTACGGTAACTTGGTTCAGAGTCAAGGCGATCAATTGTTAATAAACACATTTCAATTTGATGTAATTTTGTTTAGTGGCACGCTGTTCGTCGATGCATAGTGATCACTTCATAAGGATGCATTCATAAACGGTCAACTTATAAAGATGTATCGCAAAGCGTTGCTGTTAATCGTCTGGAAGGCAGTGCAGACGATTCTTGATGGGGAGTACTGTTTGACGATACTCGGGACTGAGGGGTGAATGAAGAAGTGTCATTGATATGTCATTCATTTACTTACACAGTAACAGACCATACTCATGGTTTTAAATTCAACTCTCTGAAGATTGTCATTATTCTGTAAGAGATGTATGGAAGAAAATACACAAAATGTTAACGTAAATCAGGTGAACTCAACCATTGGTGTAGACCATCTGATGAGAACAGATGTGAACATCCATCACACTTTTACTTTTTAGACTGAACCTCTCATTTGGTCGCTGAGAGAGAAATATCCTATTGTCGAATTCGGAAGGTGGAACATATTTTCATTACATATCTCACTCAAACAATGCGACCATTGACCAGTTGGATTTGACATTGAATAAGGAAGAGATCGGGTGAATATTACGCGTAGTTGCGCATCATAGAATAAGAAAACACAACAATAAAACTGCAACTAAACAATAGATATTGGATTCAACCGTGGGAACAGATCTGGTGAGGATATAGACAACAGCTCTGAAAATAACGACTGTGGCCAAAGACAGGAGATTAATGAAAACCTTCATCCTCTAACTACTGAAAATGTCACAACAAAAGAGGATGGGTGTAATTTCAATGGTTATTGAAGTTGTCAGAACAGTCACTGTCTACAATGAACTACTATTTAGTTGGGAAAAGCGAGAACCACAATAATGGAAAGAAAAGCAGGCAAACGGTGACGGATAGGAGGATGAAACCCTTCTTGTTAGACACCAACGATATCAGACAGCTACAAGATTTGGCTCATTCATGAAAGTGTTAGACAACCACTAACTGAAGGGGAATTCAGTATAGCAGTTAAGCAAACAGATGCGAAGAAAACTGAGGGATCATTTGGGAGTTATTTGTCAGACAAGAAGAACAGTGGCGGATGACGACCACTGTTCTGGTGTTGACCAGCTTTCACGACCGAACAAAACTACATGTGGCAGACATTCGAATAGAGTCGACAGCTGGTTTCTCCAGGAAGCATCGTTCATTGTCAAGTGAATTATACGAAGAACTCACACACTTGGTCAATGAAAATGTACATTCAGTCAGCCTGGTAACTTAGTTTCTCGACAAAATGAAAGAATTGGAGGTGGATGGTTTTCACAGTCCACTTCAATGTACCCAAATCTAGTCGGAGAGAGCATGGAAATTCTCGTGAACAGCAACCGAAATCATTCGGAATATGCGAAAATCAATCTTCCGGAATTAGTGATATACATTATGATGTGCTTACAGTTAAGCAGCAAGTTCTACCACCAGACGAACGGGATACCGGCATAATCATGAACATCAAGTTGGCTTGCTGGAGCAAAATTGCTGCACCGGGCATCAATACTCATCCGCATTGTCCAGACATGAATTCTAAATTGCTGTTGCTGACACATTTCTTTGCTCAACGGAATCATCAAAGCAGCCTGGTCAACCTAATCAACTAAACACTTGGAAGTAATTCAATGACTGAGTGGGCAGTGAGGTAATGACCAAAATTCTTTAGTTGATGTTCACATCAGCAGACTATACGACAGAACTCTTCAAATCCACTTCAATGCAGAAAACACATACACTCGTCAGGTTTGAACTTCAACAGTGATCATATCGTACTGCATTCAAAGTGCTATAAATGACACGAATGTCAAGAGACCTAACTTATTGCAACACCGAAGCGTCTTGGGTGGCAGTTGAGCGAAATGTGTAGGATGGTTTGAAAGCTGATGGTTGTGCATTGATTTTTGTTACAAACAATTTATCCGCAGAAAGCATAACGGTTTGGTTGCCACAAATGAGTGAGCACGTCACTTTGCTTTACACCAAGGACAGATCAGAGACTGTAAATCGACCGTTTCGTCCATTAATGTTTGCAGTGACACATACCAACAAAATGAATGCAAGAAACGACTCGAAAGGCAAACGGTGCCATACTGAAAGCAAAGGGGACATAAACAGTTTAGAAAAGTAACCACTCATATCGACCATAACAACACACTGTTTGATCCGGTATACAATTACTCAGTGAATTCGATAGCATCGGGTTATGATAATAATGATAATATGTATTTCGAATGATACGTTATATGAACACATGCCGTTTTCACCGGCGATATCTGAATGTTATCATTCCCGGTGAGGCTGAGAAAATGTAAGTTGAATAGATCGTCACACCATACATAGTCTGCCGGAGGATGCAATTACTCGGATGTTGCTGGCCACAAATATCGGATAATAATCCCTTCGCTACACCATATAAATACATTTCTTGCATGAACCTATTCACAGTTAAGGCAAACCAGTTGGGAAAGGAGTTTATATTTGATGTTTGCATTACAACGCGCTAAACGCACAGAACAATATAATAAAAATTATTCAACTTACTTGAAATAACACACCACCTGTAAATGTTCATCCAAGATAGAGATAGATAGGTAGTCGCTGCTGAAACTCGTATATACACACGGAATTACGAAAACTTTTCAAGTCTTGGTTTGACAAGATGGCCTTCAGCTAACACATTTGCAAGTATTTTAGAGATCCATTTGCGATCTCCAAAAACATACCACTAAGTGATTGAAATATGAAACGTTACACTTTCGTGCACTTTGTGCACATCGTTTGGCATAAATCTTATTGAATTTAGAATTGAGTTATTTTCTGAAAAACAATGATCAGCAATCTTGTTGCCTAGACACATGCATGTACTGTAGATAAATGTAGATTATAGATGTACATAAAGTATAATTGTAGGTCCCTATGTGAAGGTGGTATCCATGATCCAGAGATCATCATAAATTAGTGAATATTTCCATCGTTTTAGTGTCTTAAAGATTAATTCACTATGTATATTAGAGGGATGCGTACCATACAGCTCGTCAGTGAGATAGTCAGTTTGGATTTTGTTTTGTTTCAGTGTATCCAATCACAAATTCCAAAGATATCTGCTTCAGGGCTTTACAAGTAAGACTGAGCTTTGTTTCCCTCATAGGGTAATTGTAGATCCATTGCCTGTGTAAGTGTATGAAAATCATCCGTCAGTGATTTACGACGTGTGCCTAAGTGGGTCTGATAAAGCTTTTGATCACAAAATGAAGGCACTGAAGATAACTTTTAGTAAGAAAACTTGTTTATTTTACTAGAGTCATAAAATTCCATTTCTACGAGTGTCAGCCGTGAAGGGAAGGGAATCCTAATCCCCTTTCTTCCTTTTACGATGGATCCGAACAACTGTCTGATGATATGACATGTGAGGAACTCACATGAACCACAGTCTCAGGACAAATTACACACATCCCCCCAAATGTAATGAGCCCTAAATCACCTGCTTGATGAACTAGTACTGCAGCGTGTGGGTGAGTGGATTCACTGCATGGAAACCCACCAAAGATCTGGAACCACTTCACAGAACCTAAAAGTGAGCTTGGACAGACCATTTGGTTTATACAAGCATGTGAAATAGATAGTGAATGTCAAATAAAGTTTCACTACTTACCCTGAGTCTCGGAGGAGAACAAAAGTAGAAAACTCAGCATCATAGAACCGAAAATCATTGCCTTTAACGAGTCAGATCGACAGTATGCAGAAAATTTCTCTATGAAATAAAATTAAAGGCATATCCGAGATTTTGTATATTCCACTATATATAAAGGTAAACGCTGCGCTGTTTCACACCTACGTGTTGCTTATCACTTTTTCTGTCTTGAACTGAAATGACCAACCAGAATGTCAATCCAAGTCTCGACCTAATAAAATTTAGTCACATCTCCTTCTCTAGTTTGTCTCACCTACTTTCTCATTGAAATACCTTCTTTTCAAAACAGATCAGAAGTAAATGATCTTGTGATGTGCTGATACAAGTTGTGGTTTGAAGAAAATAGTTAGCCACATTGAGGACCACTCTGTATGTCACTGGATGGAGCGAAAATGCGACTTTTTATTGTTTATGAATAACTTACTATGATTATGAAATAGATGCATGCATTACTACACTTTTTCATCGACAACTGGGGACTGTCATTTTATTTCATAGAGAAATTTTCTGCATACTGTCGATCTGACTCGTTAAAGGCAATGATTTTCGGTTCTATGATGCTGAGTTTTCTACTTTTGTTCTCCTCCGAGACTCAGGGTAAGTAGTGAAACTTTATTTGACATTCACTATCTATTTCACATGCTTGTATAAACCAAATGGTCTGTCCAAGCTCACTTTTAGGTTCTGTGAAGTGGTTCCAGATCTTTGGTGGGTTTCCATGCAGTGAATCCACTCACCCACACGCTGCAGTACTAGTTCATCAAGCAGGTGATTTAGGGCTCATTACATTTGGGGGGATGTGTGAAATTTGTCCTGAGACTGTGGTTCATGTGAGTTCCTCACATGTCATATCATCAGACAGTTGTTCGGATCCATCGTAAAAGGAAGAAAGGGGATTAGGATTCCCTTCCCTTCACGGCTGACACTCGTAGAAATGGAATTTTATGACTCTAGTAAAATAAACAAGTTTTCTTACTAAAAGTTATCTTCAGTGCCTTCATTTTGTGATCAAAAGCTTTATCAGACCCACTTAGGCACACGTCGTAAATCACTGACGGATGATTTTCATACACTTACACAGGCAATGGATCTACAATTACCCTATGAGGGAAACAAAGCTCAGTCTTACTTGTAAAGCCCTGAAGCAGATATCTTTGGAATTTAAGATTGGATACACTGAAACAAAACAAAATCCAAACTGACTATCTCACTGACGAGCTGTATGGTACGCATCCCTCTAATATACATAGTGAATTAATCTTTAAGACACTAAAACGATGGAAATATTCACTAATTTATGATGATCTCTGGATCATGGATACCACCTTCACATAGGGACCTACAATTATACTTTATGTACATCTATAATCTACATTTATCTACAGTACATGCATGTGTCTAGGCAACAAGATTGCTGATCATTGTTTTTCAGAAAATAACTCAATTCTAAATTCAATAAGATTTATGCCAAACGATGTGCACAAAGTGCACGAAAGTGTAACGTTTCATATTTCAATCACTTAGTGGTATGTTTTTGGAGATCGCAAATGGATCTCTAAAATACTTGCAAATGTGTTAGCTGAAGGCCATCTTGTCAAACAAAGACTTGAAAAGTTTTCGTAATTCTGTGTGTATATACGAGTTTCAGCAGCGACTACCTATCTATCTCTATCTTGGATGAACATTTACAGGTGGTGTGTTATTTCAAGTAAGTTGAATAATTTTTATTATATTGTTCTGTGCGTTTAGCGCGTTGTAATGCAAACATGAAATGTAAGCTCTTTTCCCAACTGGTTTGCCTTAACTGTGAATAGGTTCATGCAAGAAATGTATTTATATGGTGTAGCGAAGGGATTATTATCCGATATTTGTGGCCAGCAACATCCGAGTAATTGCATCCTCCGGCAGACTATGTATGGTGTGACGATCTATTCAACTTACATTTTCTCAGCCTCACCGGGAATGATAACATTCAGATATCGCCGGTGAAAACGGCATGTGTTCATATAACGTATCATTCGAAATACATATTATCATTATTATCATAACCCGATGCTATCGAATTCACTGAGTAATTGTATACCGGATCAAACAGTGTGTTGTTATGGTCGATATGAGTGGTTACTTTTCTAAACTGTTTATGTCCCCTTTGCTTTCAGTATGGCACCGTTTGCCTTTCGAGTCGTTTCTTGCATTCATTTTGTTGGTATGTGTCACTGCAAACATTAATGGACGAAACGGTCGATTTACAGTCTCTGATCTGTCCTTGGTGTAAAGCAAAGTGACGTGCTCACTCATTTGTGGCAACCAAACCGTTATGCTTTCTGCGGATAAATTGTTTGTAACAAAAATCAATGCACAACCATCAGCTTTCAAACCATCCTACACATTTCGCTCAACTGCCACCCAAGACGCTTCGGTGTTGCAATAAGTTAGGTCTCTTGACATTCGTGTCATTTATAGCACTTTGAATGCAGTACGATATGATCACTGTTGAAGTTCAAACCTGACGAGTGTATGTGTTTTCTGCATTGAAGTGGATTTGAAGAGTTCTGTCGTATAGTCTGCTGATGTGAACATCAACTAAAGAATTTTGGTCATTACCTCACTGCCCACTCAGTCATTGAATTACTTCCAAGTGTTTAGTTGATTAGGTTGACCAGGCTGCTTTGATGATTCCGTTGAGCAAAGAAATGTGTCAGCAACAGCAATTTACAATTCATGTCTGGACAATGCGGATGAGTATTGATGCCCGGTGCAGCAATTTTGCTTCAGCAAGCCAACTTGATGTTCATGATTATGCCGGTATCCCGTTCGTCTGGTGGTAGAACTTGCTGCTTAACTGTAAGCACATCATAATGTATATCACTAATTCCGGAAGATTGATTTTCGCATATTCCGAATGATTTCGGTTGCTGTTCACGAGAATTTCCATGCTCTCTCCGACTAGATTTGGGTACATTGAAGTGGACTGTGAAAACCATCCACCTCCAATTCTTTCATTTTGTCGAGAAACTAAGTTACCAGGCTGACTGAATGTACATTTTCATTGACCAAGTGTGTGAGTTCTTCGTATAATTCACTTGACAATGAACGATGCTTCCTGGAGAAACCAGCTGTCGACTCTATTCGAATGTCTGCCACATGTAGTTTTGTTCGGTCGTGAAAGCTGGTCAACACCAGAACAGTGGTCGTCATCCGCCACTGTTCTTCTTGTCTGACAAATAACTCCCAAATGATCCCTCAGTTTTCTTCGCATCTGTTTGCTTAACTGTTATACTGAATTCCCCTTCAGTTAGTGGTTGTCTAACACTTTCATGAATGAGCCAAATCTTGTAGCTGTCTGATATCGTTGGTGTCTAACAAGAAGGGTTTCATCCTCCTATCCGTCACCGTTTGCCTGCTTTTCTTTCCATTATTGTGGTTCTCGCTTTTCCCAACTAAATAGTAGTTCATTGTAGACAGTGACTGTTCTGACAACTTCAATAACCATTGAAATTACACCCATCCTCTTTTGTTTGTGACATTTTCAGCAGTTAGAGGATGAAGGTTTTCATTGATCTCCTGTCTTTGGCCACAGTCGTTATTTTCAGAGCTGTTGTCTATATCCTCACCAGATCTGTTTCCACGGTTGAATCCAATATTGTTGTTTAGTTGCAGTTTTATTGTTGTGTTTTCTTATTCTATGATGCGCAACTACGCGTAATATTCACCCGATCTCTTCCTTATTCAATGTCAAATCCAACTGGTCAATGGTCGCATTGTTTGAGTGAGATATGTAATGAAAATATGTTCCACCTTCCGAATTCGACAATAGGATATTTCTCTCTCAGCGACCAAATGAGAGGTTCAGTCTAAAAAGTCAAAGTGTGATGGATATTCACATCTGTTCTCATCAGATGGTCTACACCAATGGTTGAGTTCACCTGATTTACGTTAACATTTTGTGTATTTTCTTCCATACATCTCTTACAGAATAATGACAATCTTCAGAGAGTTGAATTTAAAACCATGGATATGGTCTGTTACTGTGTAAGTAAATGAATGACATATCAATGACACTTCTTCATTCACCCCTCAGTCCCGAGTATCGTCAAACAGTACTCCCCATCTGTAATCGTCTGCACTGCCTTCCAGACGATTAACAGCAACGCTTTGCGATACATCTTTATAAGTTGACCGTTTATGAATGCATCCTTATGAAGTGATCACTATGCATCGACGAACAGCGTGCCACTAAACAAAATTACATCAAATTGAAATGTGTTTATTAACAATTGATCGCCTTGACTCTGAACCAAGTTACCGTAATCACTTTGATTATTGTTCAACACCCAATAAGTTCGATGGTTATCGACACAAACAGCTTGATGATAGGTGTACAACACATAGTTAATTACAAGTTTAATGTGAAGCTGCTTTTGCTCTTCCCAAATCTTCTAACGAGACATTGTTCATGTCATCTTCACCAAGATTTTAGCACATATATCTGCGGGGTAAAATGCTTGGAATTTCAGGATCTTCGTGCTATATTCGGTGGCATCCTGAAAGTATGCAGTCGGTATATCACGAGATGGTGAACGAGACCATATTTGAGCAAATGGATGATGTCTGATTATTGGAAGTGTTAATATTATGATTATCCCAGGGGTGTTACTAAGAGTTATCAAGAAGGGAGTGAATGGAGAGAAACGTAGAACTACAAACCCACAGAGAAAGAAGCCTTATAGACTGAACAATCCCACTGATTCGATTCAGCAGAATAGTTTAGTTGACCAAATCTCTTGCAAGGTTTGCGAGTTCAAACACAAAGGTCAAAGTAGTGAACCAGAGTCGATTGAGCTATCCAACCACAGAATCTAGTTGAATGAAGACTGCTGACTCAGTAAATATTAGGATAAGGAACATAGCGAAGAGCTCGACCGTAACAGCCGTTCCGAATATATACAGTGACCGACTACGCACATCACAAAGGGGGCTGGAAAATTAGATCTACATACAACCCATCTCAAGGTTGTGGAGTTCTCTTATTATGACTACGGACAATAAATTGTGTCCGACAAATCCACGGTTGACGTTGATGCTATATGCTGACGACCTTACCGCTTTCCTGCTCCACCTACTGATGTCTTCACCCGCCACCTCAGTTTGAAGACGACATTCGCGTTTTGATCTCTATTCCCATTTGTACGACCCTTGTTACAGGTCATCTCTTCACACTGAGTCATGCACCAATCATTCCAACAGGTTGTTGGAGCTAAGAAGTGATTCATTTACTTAACTACTTAGGGACAAATGTCTTACTTGTACTGCAACTGTCTTCTTATTCGATTTTTCCTAAATCTAGTATAAATTTTTAAGGATATCCGTGAGTTTTTATTTATTTGTTATTCTTCATCCGACTAAATCTATCCGTTGTTTGGCATCTACATAAAAATTCAATATGTAGCTTGTGAATTCATAACAACGTATCTGCACACGATTACGCGAGTGAAGTCACCTTATTTAAAGTAACATGGTTGACTAGACTCAGAATATCACTGTTTTCACTCTGCGCATTGAGTAGCATCATCCACGGCACTAACCAAATGTTTGCCTTGCTGGATCAGGAAGGATGTAAAGATATCCAAGCTGAGTTTGCATTTCATGGTTCAAGAAAACTGGGGCACTGGATAGATGTGACGTACACTATTCCGGTGCTTGCATTTCTCAATGAACGGCTATTCAGTTTAGGTAGGAAGAAACGGTTCACGGTGAACTGTACGCAATTCCTTCGTTGTTGTTTTAGACGTAGAGGCAATGAATATTCGAAAAAGATATTTAGTTTTCAGTTCATCGCGTCCTCTGAGTGAGAAAGTGTTTGTTCCCTCCAGTTCGTTCAGGAGGGCATGCACGCTAATTACGGATGAAAGTGGAGGAGTTAGGGGACTGAAAAATGTCAAGAAGATCCTTCAACTGAGCAGTCATCCGGCAAGATTCATTTGCGAAACAGAGAATTGGGTAAAGTTTCCACTCGATCCCTCAGGAATCCAGTGGAGCTGTGGAAGCTGGAAAACACTTCAGCCATCTCTCTACACGCTATAACTTTAGACCACAGCACCAACTTTCACAATGTCGAGATTATTCAGAAAGGCTGTATAAATCAAATGGAACATCTTGCATCAGCGCCCCTTTACAGAAAGTGGAATCATAACTGTCGAAACAGGAGTGAGAGATGGGAAGACAGTGTAAGAAGTGCTGGCTGTGTTACTATTACGTAACGCTAGACCAACCCTACTTAACTCGGTGTGCTCTAGTACCTGCTCAACCAGTACCTCACCAAACGTGTAAGTACTGATCACAAAACACAAATCAAAATGACTGGTATTCAGGAAAACATTCGAAAGAGCGATATATTTAATTAGAATAAATGTGACAGCAACTATGAGGGGGAAAGATTATTCAGCTCATCAGGCTAGTATGCCTGAATTAGGGACTCTGAGTATGTGCGTGTTAACCAGCACAAAGGGAGCGCGAAATGACGTCGAAGCCTGCTCGGATGCATGCTCGTTCAAACAAAACATAAAACACCTTGAGCATCTGGAAGCGATCTAGAGGTTTATTCAGTCAATTTAATTTAGTCTATTTATTTTAGCCCTAGTTTCATCTTTGGTGACATGTGAATGAATGTTTCCATGTCGAAGTGATTGTTTCTACTTACCAGGACAACTTTCGTTGGCCTCCACCACCAACTGAGCATTGTCCAAGATGCTACTGGGTAAGTAATTGTTATTTGGAAAAATCCTCTTCATAGTCTATGCTATACGAGAAGGCTGCTATCCTTCGGTTTCTGTTCATAACTGTCGCCTGCTGAATGCATGTAGGGTAGAACTAAACTTTAACGACGACCAGTCATATCCCAGTTTGCAATGACCAATCAGAATGAAGAATATGAAGGACAGCGTTACTATTAGGGAAAATGTTACTTTCTACTTCAGTTGATTGATTGCATGTATCACACAGTGGAAACGCACTACCCACTGAATTACGTTTCTCTCACATTAACTTATTTGCACTCTATAAATCGATTTCACATAATAAGTCTGTGATGCCACTCATCCATACGACAATCCACCATTCCACCTAGGATTCCCATTGATGGTCTTTTCAAGATGACTCTACACATTTTATTAGTTGTTTGTGTGCTCTTCAGTTGTTCGATCAACGAAGTACTTCTTGTAAACAATAGCTTGATATGGGTAACCCATTTCAGACAGAAACACTACCGACTTCAAAGCATCTGTGAATGCTAATTTATGCGATCGTGTTATCCAATGCCACGCATTTTTCGATAACTGCGATAATCTAGATTATTCACTGAAATGTCATCTCTCCGTATACACTGAGAATCTGTGGTCTGTCAAGTTATGTGTATTTAACTTGTCTATTCCTGTCTAAGTCGTCTTCTTAGGTTATATTCACGCTTCTGTACAAACTCCCATCTATTTCAACCGCATTGCCAACTGTATTAAATTTCACACCCAACCCGCACCGTAATCATCGCCATAACTGATCAAAAATTCCTGCGGTGTCAGCAACACACTAAACAGGCGTAACAAATGACCCTGAACATAGCATCCCCAACTTGATTCGTTGTCCTCAAGGTTTACTGTCACTGAAGTTTAGTTCTACCGGATATAGTTTGTTCCAGTAGAGGTATTCCTAATACTTCCTAATGCCAGATAGTGAGCATTGTGTTCATCAAGTTACGACTAATAAATAACGAGCAACACAGTTGTACTAATTACCGAAAACTACTTCACATAACCTGCTTTCTCATTTCAGGCTGGAAGAAGAATCTAGCAGGGAGAAAACAGTCAAGAATGTTCTCTACTTTCCTAAATATCTCATCATCATCTGACCTCTTTTGTTTTTCGAAAATAACATTTCTCACTGTCCAGTAATACTTATGCTCATATTCTTCACCCATTGTACTTAATGGCATGCAACTCATCACATGAGTGGCACCAGTTTATTTGCTGATATAAATATAATACTATCGTCATCTTCAGCTACTCGTTCTGCACAGAACAGGGGAACGTCAAATTGATCTACTCTGCCCAGTAATATAAGTGAAATCTGAACATGCATGGAAAGGCCTTTTACACTAAACTGAACAATAACCTTTTCCGTTTGCAGTTTAGTCATAACTAGAACAGAGTATTCTGCAGTAAATATGAGATATAGTCGACGGCTTATACGCATGAATCACGTGTTCTTCAGCAATTTATCAAACCTAATGTGAACACTTTCCACAAATATGGGGTATAGGTTAAGAAGTTAAAATATGTTCTTCTCTTGCGCATACTAAACAAGTTTACTAGACTGTCAGTAATATTTACGAGGTAGCAAGGAACGCCATCAAATTTCCCTAACGAACAGCTCGGTTCAAATTTCCGAAACACATTGAAGGGGCTTCCAGTTGCGTCAGTCTCTCTACTATTTTCCTGGTTCAACCGCGATGCCATCGCAAGAAATTAGGCAAGCCAGATCCGAGAACATGTGACTAAGACTGACAATCAGTTGTGAAGCAGTTCTTTGTTATCCAGTGCAATAAGATTGTCATGATCTCCATAAAATGCCCTACATCCCTAACGCCATTCATAACCAATCGCGTTGCACCGAAATTTTGAGTGAGTGAGAGAGGGAGAGCGCGTGGACCAACGTGTGAATACCAGGTTGTTGGAGAACAGGTGAAATTCAATGGGGTATAGTATTCTAGAAAGGCCTAGAAATGGCCGAGACCACTGTGCATATGTACATACCGTTGTACTTTGTGTGCATCTTGATGTTGCAACGTACCTTCTGCTATCTTACCGCCTTTTACACTTACCAAGTATTTGGCCAAAATCTCTACCTCAGGTAAACACAAGGACCATGATGTACATGATCGGTGATCACAGTATATGCCTGACTGATCGATAGAATAATTTCATATTTTCACTGTTTAACAAGTAGAAAGTTATCCGCATAGTGCATTCACACCAGTGGGTGAGTGAGATTTCACAGTGTTGATGACATGGTATAATTTACTTCAGTTTTGTCTGCTCACACCTGTAGCATAATTTTCATGACACACGTTGATAAAATGTAACTATGTGAGTCTGTAAAGTCACAGTCGGACGGCAGAAATTTGTGGTTCTGCTCAACAGCTGAGCCACTCTCCACTTTTCTATGTACTCCCCATGAGTAGAAAAATGAATAATAATGAGTTTGTTCATTTCCAGCAAACACCTTCTGCATGATTTGTCTCACTCGTCTGTGGAGCAGAGTAATAAGTAGGTGCAGAAGAGAAAGCATTACAGGAACAACTGTTCGAATGCCTTATATTTCATCTGTGGAAATAGTGATTCGGATTTTGTAGAATCTTCGAAGTCTTGTTCGCACTCCTTCGGGGTTCTATCGTGATCGCTAAAAATTCATGTGTTATAATACATTTTGTTCTGCCTATTGATTAATTACAAAGGTGTAGATATGCATTCACAAAGTTTGGCTCCAAACAGTCTTGATCATCAGGTGTCACTACGATCAACTATACAGACATATCATTCAGATCGTAAAAGTAGGTGAACTATCCATTTCCAGAGTGTGCAGTCAGGAAATCAAACTTATTGGACAATCCCATACTTTCCGTGCAGGAAGGATTATCATACAAAGATTAGAAAGACGAACTCTCCAGATCTGTAGGAAAAGAAAGTAAGCAGTTTCTCAATCAGTTGCAAGCTATAAATTCAGCTTGGTATTAGACATTCTGATAGGAGTGACTAAACTGATTTGACACTGGGCGATTTGCATCTGGTTAAACTAATGTTTCATTTTTCTTGTGCCAACATGACACGTAGCACACAAAATACACATTGTGTGCACAAACATCAGCTTGCCAAGAGTAAAGTTGAAGTAATGTGCATTATCTTCAGTAATGATTCAAAAGAAGTAAATAAGGCCACTGTTTGACGACAGGAATGTCTCATTAGAAAACTGCTTCAAAACAAGTCGTGAAAGTGAACACAAGTCTTACTTTAATGAGCTCATATTATGAGGGCACACGAAAGTACGTGAAACAATAGCGTGAGGTGAACTGACATTGTTCGGTGGTGTGCTGTTGCTGTCTGTATCCTTATACTGTGTAATTTTTGTATATTCTATTTCACATCAAATGTGAATATATCGTGTTGAAGCTGTTAGTGTTATATCAGTTATTTCGTTATTGAAGATATTTTGCGTGATACGCCTTTCGAACGTCATCGGTGAGATGATTATCATGGGTTGTGTTTACTTTTGGTTTCCGATATCATCGGTGTGCACTTTTGAGTCATGAGACAAGGATGTTTATACTACTATACAGTGGTAGGGAATGTCAATATCAAACCTCGGCAATCCTTTTTATTTTCAATCTGAGGGGGAACACTGTTTGGTGACAGTAAATCAAACACAAAGCTATTCTAGCAGACTTCGACGACATCCTGACTAGGTCTCTACACTCTGCTATTAATAATCCATACAGGTGCAGGTTTCTGCATTCAACGTGAAACAGGAGCCTCTTTTATCACAGAAGCCTTTATGCCCCACAAACTTTGATTCCAGCTGAATGATAAGTATCACAAGTGTTTACGAAAGGACACGTTGCCACGAAGTGCCAAATATAAACCACATATCAATTTTCTCATTCAGTGGAAGGTCGCTGAACAGAAACGAAGAAAAGTGGTATGATGAATGATACAGTATGCACACGAGAATCACTAAGAAGACCGTAGCTTACTCATTACAAGACAAGAGATACTGGAACCAACCCCCTAAACAAAGAAAGTGAAGTAACTGACGACTGTCATAAGTTTCACTATGAAAACCTTGGGTGTTAAAAATAAGGAGAACTGAGGAAGAAACCACTCAAGCTCTCCAGATTAGTAGGACAGGCGATAAAACAGGGGTGGGTGTTGAGCCTCTCAAAAAGAAGTTTATCCTCTACAGAGTACAGTTCACGCTGAAGAGGATTCAACTGGAATATACAGAATGCGAATATGTTGGATTTCTGTGCAACCTTTGAATCTTCACCAGAAACTACGTGAATAGTAGCAAAGCATCGACAAGAACTAGGACAGCTAATCATACAATTGGTGAAAGTCAGAGCGAAGGAGCGCCTGCTCAGCACAAATGGATAGAAAGCGTTTACTTAATTCACATTGGTACAATTTGTAAAGTCTGCCGTATGTGTACGTATGCGGTTGCGTATGCGTGAATGAATAACATGGAATTCGGTGGCCAATATTTTAATTAGTAAAGGGGAGGCAACGAAATCATGAGCTTTATCTACACACTTATAGAATAGATCACTTAGTCCTATTGCGGAGTTGCTTCTAAAGTTGAGCTTCAACCTAAACTGCAAGAAGATATCAGTTAGTTATGTTTAGCTTGTTTGTGGTCTCTAGATAAAGCCACACTTGTGCTGGGAGATCTGTTGACGTTGTCAATCACTGACGTCTGTTCGTTTTCCAATGATGCCATCATATCTTCGAAGGTTGTGTGAGTAGTTTCTTTGGGAAGACTGCATCATAAGCATAGGGACATGTGACAGGTTATCTTGGATGTTTGTATGAGCTCTGGAATACTGACTATTTAGAAATTTATCAAAGTGTTCAAGGGAATAAAGTGATTGCTGCTTCTGCTCCTGTGTCACGATGTCTACCACTCATGTTTGGTGATTGATGGAGAGGGTTTCCTTGCACCATATCAGCTTATCAACGTTTTATTTTTTAGTAGCCTTTGAAGACATATAAATACGTTTACCGCCACCCTAGACTGTACATTTTCATTACTCCTCCTGAGGTGTGCGTATCAACTCCCATAAGCATGTGATCTGCCAAACACAATTGCATGTGACGTCACATCGTGTTTATGTTTGTGATGAAGCATGTATTTGTATTTTTTCAGAAATCACAAGCTTGGCTGAATGAAATACCTAGGTTTTAATTTCCTATCATCTTATTTGTTTCATTTCATCTTCGAATTTTCTGTTTTACACAGATGGACTTTTAGAATAAATATGTTGTCAGATTGTTTGAAAAGTGTTGCATCGTAACCTGACTTCACTCAGATAAACTCTATCTTCTGGTGGTACTATCAAAATTTATGAAAGGAACCAACTATTTCAAAAATACTTATCAGTGGATCTATCTGTCATGAGTGTTGGAGATACACGAAGCGTCAATAATTCTTAACTGAAGTGAACTGGATGTTGAGGATAATGGTATGATTTTATTCATTTTTTAACTCAGAGAACAAGTGTTGGACTAACAAAACGACAGTGACTTCAACACATGAACGCTATCGAATGTATAGCTGAAATCGTTGTCCTGGCAGTTTTGAAAGTTGAGTATTGGCAGACTGACGTATAATTGATTTGTTATTTACAGCTCACTTACCGTGATACGACAAACCACATTAGCAGCTTTGGTACAGAGTGTTGATAGGATAGTGATTATTTTACAGAATGCAATGGTGCCTATCATACTTTCATCGGTAGATTGTCTGGAAATAAATGTACCACTTTCATTAGTTCTGTTGACGCTGTCACCCTGTGCTCAAAATCTCTCAGTTCATAAGATGCAACAGAGGTTGACGGATCTCCTTATATGTGGATCTGTTGTTTGTGACATGTGACATAGTCATGACCAACATTATATTCACCTTTGTCTAGTGTAAGTTCGACTGGGGTTACATAAAACCTGTGCACATAATAGGTGGGGCGAAATGGCGTCTTCGAAACAAACAATCGACTCACCAGCCAATAGCTGTGAGCTGCAATAGAATAGATTTTTACAAGACTCTGCCGAAAGTGGTAAAGGAAGTGTAGGAGATGGCTGATTAGTTGGATGACAATTAGTTGGTTTTGTAATGAGGTTGTTCAAGAACAACATTCATTCTGTTTCTCAGCATTGCTAGATGAGTTTGTAGTTGGGGATCAGCACTCCGTTCATCTCATGTGCCTATCGTCATATCAATTTAAACTAACACAGACTGTTATCCGGATCCTTTTCAATTGCTCAGAAGAGATATGTCAGACGAAATCATTGAGATTTGTTGTGTTTTATTGAATATTTATTTGAAACAGATTCGCAGTGTATAAACTACTTTACGAAAAGATCAGAGAACTGTTAAAATTAATATTCGAACAGTTCTCTGGAGGTGCAGCTTAGCAGTTTAGAAGCTAAGAAACTCCCGAATAAAATGAACCTTATTTTATTATTTATTATTTGTCCCTTGGGTTCTCAGTGGAACACAGGGCTTCAGCAGCACGTCTCCATTCCACTCTGTTCTCTGCAGTCTTTTTAACCCGGTTCCACGACTGCCCAGAAGCTTTCATTTCTTCCTCACACGATCTCCTCCATGTCAACCCCGGCTCAGACGTCCAGCTCGTCGTTTCCCCTCTGGGTTCCATTCGAGGGCCTGGTGGGTGATGTCTCCGAACGGTTTTCTCCACTTTCTTCTGCATATTTGTTGGGTAATAAGTTCTTGGTTGGTTCGTTGCCATAGCTCCTTGTTGCTTATTCCTATTATTCCCGCCACCTGAGCTTCAGTATTGAGCCAGCGTAGGCAGTTGTTGATGAATATCTGTAGTTTGTTGGAAATGCTTTTCGTAACGTGCCAAGTTTCTGAACCATATAGTAGTTCTGACTTGACGTTCGTGTTAAAAACCCGAATCTTATCCACGCTTAATGCTGGGTGCAGTGGAGTAAATCCCCACGTTGATTTCAGGTTAATGAAATCCTGTCTTGCTTTTCCGATCCTGGTTTCGACATCCTCGTCTGTGCCGCCTGTAGTTGGAACGATGCTGCCTGGGAAGGTAGGTGAGAGAGACTACTTCCTTTAGGTTTCTCCCATTGATGGTGATTGGTGCTTGTTGTTGGTGCTGTTGTTGGTTGGGAATTTTCATCAACTCTGTCTTCTCTACGTTCACATGAAGTCCCGTCTTTTCTGCCCTGCCTCTTATGTCGACTTGTTGGTTTGTGTGACAGGTATAAATCGTCATCGGCGAAATTCAAATCTTCTAGGCTCTTCCATCGGTCCAGCCAACGTGTGCTCATCTTCTCGCTCCTCATGGTTTGATGCATGATCCAGTCCAGTCGACCACAATCAGGAAGATCATCGGTAATAGTCGACTGCCTTGTCCTACTCCTTCCCGGCTTCACTTCAAAGGCGTCACTAAGTTTTCCAATGTATATCTTTTGGCATGTACCGTCTCCATATACCCGTTGAATGAGGTTGATAAATGTTTGTGGTACTCCGTAATGTTGAAGCAGTTTTCAGATTACTTCTTGGTCGACGCTGTCGAAGGCCTTTTCAAAATCGATGAAGTTGAGTTTGCGTTGAGTTGACCGCCATTTTATACTGTGTTCTATGATGATGCATAGTGTGGCGTTGCAATTCGGTCCGCACATGATTTGTACTTCCTGAATCCATCCATCCATCCATCCATCCAGCCAGCCAGCCAGCCAGCCAGCCAGCATATTCCGGTCGTAATTTTGAATCCAGAGCATGTTTTATTCTCTCCAGGATGATGCGGCTTAATATTTTGGTTGAGGTGGACAGCAGCATGATTCCTCGCCAGTTGTTGCAAAGACTAAGGTCTCCCTTTTTTGGAAGTTTGATACTAATATACTATATATATATAATAACAGTGAATAGCTAGTATTCATGTGCATGCGTAGTTGCTGTTGCCAATTGGAGAGATAGTGGTCAAAGTACCTTCAATAAAAATGGAAAGCAAATCAAACCCCCCACCAATTCAGTTTCAGATTACTTATAATAACTTTTAAGCGGCTTCTGTGAAACAGTTCACTTATTCATTAGGAAGACTTTCCGGTTATTTGTTAAACCCACTTGTAGGAAAATACTTGCTGTAGTATCATTCAACCTCATAAAGTATACGTCAAGGTCTGTTAACATAAAGAAGTAGATTGAGAATAAATCCATTCATAACTCGAGATAGGCTCCTTCACCAGTGACTTCCTGATGACGCTGAACAACGATAAACTGTCCAATGAGACCTTAAGTCCCACAGATATTCGAATGCCTAAAAATCAGAGGAATATATCAGCCTATTTACAAGGTTCGAATATCAAACAGAAAAATAAAACACGGAATAGCAAGTCCTGACGGAAAAAAGTACTAGAACGACGAATCAAACACCTATTTCCTATGCACAAAGGAAACTGACATTCATTCTCCTTTCAACACAACTGTTTGAAGTATCGCAAATACTGCCCTAAAGTTTCGCTTAAGAACCAAGCTGGATACCTCCACACTGTCAGCGAACAAAGAAATAGAAATAAATTATATCTAGTATGATAATCAACAACCAAGCCTTATTCAACTAACACTCATATCTGACGAATGAAGAAGATTTTCACTGCTTACCATAAAGTAACCAATACACATAGTGCAAAGCCCATCTGTCCACATGTTTATGGCTTGTATCTGCTGGACAAGAGTAGGAATATTATTATCATTATTATAAGGGTGCAGTATAAAAAGCCGAGGGCTACTCGAAAAACACACAAGGATTTCTTATGGGGAGAGCAGAAACTATTTAACAGCAAATTATTTAACGATGATGAATGACACTGAGGCGTTGTGTGTTGACGTGACATACCCTAAAGATGTGCCAGTCACCTACTTCCTCAGCATCAAGCCTTGCAGAGGATTTTCACAAGAGCGGTCCTCAGTTTTCATGTGATACCTTAAGAAAAAACTTGAGCAAAAACTTATTTTGAGAATCACTTAGCCGGCTAACTTGAAATGTTTGTGCGTCATTCAACATTCTTAATTAAGAAGCTTCGATAGTCAATGAAGAGTTTTTCATCTGTTCAGTGCATAAGCTTCATGTTGGTGGCCTGACTACTATTAAGGTGAACAGTAGTTCAAAGTGTCACCATTGGTTACTGTATCGACCTTGTACATTTCTATATCTTCCCAATTGTACGAAATTTATCGAGCATGTGTGACAATTTAGCTTCTGAAGGGTTTGTAACAATCGAAATTCAAGTATTTTGGTCAAAACGCAACTTATAGTCTAGAATATGCTTGAATTCAACCAAAACAAGGGTGACTGCGTTCCTTATGGGTTAGGCATTTAGCTCCCCAGAGTCAAATGTAGTCTAAAAGTATCGCAAAGACAATGGAGTATGACTGATGTGACCTTATCTAGGTTACTATTTATTCAGTATACCACATATAACGAAATAAAAGGGGAGATATTCCCTAACACAGCAACGTAAACACCTATCTGCTATGGTCAAACCAAACAACAGGAATGGCTCAAGCAGACGCTGAAATCATGACCACAGTAGTGGCTTCCTATACAACCTTGAGCTTAGTAAAACAACCATATTGTGGTGAATGTAAAACAAGATTAACGAACACACGGAAAATCACAGTTAAATAAACTGAATTCCAAAAGACAAATGCAAAATAACGAGAAGACATTAATTGACATTAGTACTCTAATAACACTGAGCAACATGAAGAGTAAGAAAACAAGGCAATAACAGCATATCCTTATACAGAAATGACAACAGAACTGTAAGGGCAGATATAGTTGCAAAGATTATACAGGAGTGATTTTCCTGTCACATTCGTCTACAGGATTTACTACCTTCGATAATTCGAATTACCCTCAAGGACTTCATATTTCATAGAATCTTATCTGTCAACTGTTGATTAGAATTGCGAATTTCAGTGATTTAGTGCAAGACAGGTGTGACAGTTGTGTGAAGTGCTAGTCCATAGTGACACATATGGATTCAATGCACTCACATGGGTGTCTCCGTACACCCTAATTTATACTGGGCATACACTCTAAATAATAAAATACATCAAATCAGGAAACCAATAAAGAATCAGTGGACAATCGTCTGAATTGTGCAAAGCCTGATGGTCATGAGGACAGTTACTCAACGGTGACATTGGGTGGCAGTTGCGCTATATCGTGCGCTAACAGAAGTTGGAAATATGGACCATTGGCTAAATGGCAGCGTGCTGGCCATGGAGCCTGAAGGTCGCGGCTTTGATCCCTGGTGGGGTCTTGGGTGCGCACTGACGAGGAGTTTCGCACTAGGACAAAACAGCTGTCCAATGCTCCCAGGTTTCCTTTGTTCCTCCAACTAATGTCAGTCTACAGTGAATAACAACTTAAAAATAACTTTCTCATCCCTAGTTAAGAATGAAACAAATGTCTTGTTTTTTCTTCGACTTGAATGTTCCCAAAGATACAGACATTATAAAGAGTATATCGATGAAGTGGAAAAGTTGTTGCGAAAATATAAAGACACAAGTTTCAAGGAAGCATCGCAAGATATTTTTTCTAACGTACTTTACTAAAGTCGTACAGTACACCTTTTACACTAATGATGATGACCTTATTCCCAACAATACTTCAAATATGCATTTAAAAGTATATAGTACTGTAACAAATTTACTGGTCATACAATATTTTCAAATGACATTATTATAAGGTGCAAATCATATTGAACAAAACTGTATTGTATACAACAATATATAAGGAATGGCTATTTTTGAGCTATAGTTAATTTATTTAAAAATTGGAAATATTTGTTACCCGATAAATGTTTTTAGCAGTTAACAAATTTGAAGAAAACAAAATTCAATGAATGCATAAATTTCAAGAAAACTAGTCAGTTGGATATTCTATATGCCACTAACTGTCAGGTTCCAAAATGACCTAATCTACTCTCAGCCGATTCACCTATCACTTCTGTATCAACATTATTATTACTATTATTGTCATTGTTATCATTATTTTCTGATCTGAAGTTTACATGATTCTTCAGATTACACTACTATGCAATTTTTCTTCAATGTATTCAATTTGAACTTCAATTCCTTCCTGTATTCTGTATCAACACCTGCCTTGTGAACATCCTTCAATTCTATGCTAATACATCCAGATCGATGTCTCCGTCTACATTATACATGTATGTATATATGCTCTCTTGTACTGCTTAACGGTATACACAATCAAGTATATTGGGTTTCTTGCTGACGAGTTCTACTCAAATTCATGAATTCATTATGTCCTACTTTTTTCACAGTCCTTGCATGTTTTGAGTTATAGTCTAGTGTGATAGATGAGAAGGATAGAAAAGTATGCCTGAGTTTGACGGTTAATGTGGTTCATTCAGTCAGCATGAAAATATACAATTCCGTCTGACTATTTCTGAAAAGCTTATAACAATGTTGAGCGTTGAAAAGCCAATTGCCATATTTTGTGTTTTTTTCATGTAAGTGTTTGTTTTCAAAAGAGCATGGTGATGACATTTTCAAAGTGTATGAGAGGACATTTGAATGATCAAAACAAGTTGAAGGAGAGCAATCGAGTGCATTACATTCCATGGAAAATATTTGGTAGCCTTCAATTTAAGCAGACACCTTGAATAAGGCTGGTCCTTACCTTTTGATTCAATATGTCATGGATTTATCTTAGTTATTTGAACACCTTCATTGGATTAGTGTGTGTTCCAAATATAGAATTATATTTCATTATTATCTTCAGTCCCCATGAAATGTATAACTCTAGATTGTAGGTTTTCTTTCTACAATCAACTTATTTCACCAACGGAAGCTACCACTTTGTATTTACTTCAGGCCATCGGAAACCTTCGTACTGTTATCAGTGTCACATCAAACGTTAAAGAGCCTCAAAGAGAAGTTATGAGTTCGTTTTCATAGAACAGCTATTCACATTTGTATAACATTTAACGACATCGGTGTAGTTGAGTGGCGTAACTGATTTATTTATAAGACAACCGAATTCTTCTATCTACAAAGCTGTACAATTGTTAGAAGTTGAACATCTATGCCAAATCCTTTCCTATGACATATTTACAACAACTTAAATGATACCTTTCCGAGTCAACATAATTTATAAACCTTAAGGTTTGAGAATGGAGAAATGTTTGCAGACTTCTGCGCATTCAGTGATTTAGTCACTTAAGGCAGTGTGTGCAACCGAAAGGATATTCACAAAGCGACATGGATTTCACCAGACACCAGGACACACTAAAGATCAGATCGACTTCATCTCAATATCAAGAAAGTTGAGACGCAGCTTACTAGACACAAGATCAAGAAGGGGAACAGACGTAGGTTCACACCACGAACTATCTAGTGCAAAGAGCCTACCTTCAAAATCAAGTTGAAAGTCTTCAAGGAAGTTGGTGATAGACCACAGTTCAAGTTCAACACATATAGCAGCTACTGAAGGGAGAAACTACAAAGGTCATCTTCACGTCAGTCAGTCATCAGGACGAAATGGGAGACATCAGGCAACATCCCCGAAGAAACCTGCATGGAAGAACACTGGAACTCTTTGAAAGGGATGTGGAAGGAAACCTGCATAACCATGTTAAGAAGGAAGAAGAAACAAGACAAGGAATGGATGTCGACGGATACATGAAAGCTGACAGAGGAGGGAGAGGAAGATGGTGAAGCAGAAGAAGAACCAGCGCAGTGCTGGGATGAACAACGATAAGAAAAACTGAAGAAACGTATAAAACACTGGACAGAGAAGTGGAGAAGAGTGTGCGGAAAAACAAAATACGTTTTGACGACACACTTGCAACTGAAGCAGAACAGGCTGCAGGTTGGAGGGGCCTGACAGCACTATATCAAATAACCTAAACACTATCTGGAAGAGATCAGCAAAGGTGAAACCAATGAAAGATAGTGAAGGAAACGTAGTTACCAAAGAGCAAACACAAGGGAAACGATGCGCTGACCACTTCAAAAAACTCTTGAATCGACCACCACTAGCATCTGTAACTCATCCAGAAATACCACCAGCAACGGCAGAACTACCAGTGAACACAGGCCCTCCGACAAAAGCAGAAGTCCTAAATGCCATAAAAATGCTGAAATCAGGGAAAGCAGCCTGACCAGATGGATTTCTGCCAGAAGCACTGGAAACAGACTCAAAGACAACAGCGGACATACGCATACCATAATTCCAGAAGGTTTGGAAGGAAGAAAGTGTATTTGCAGATTGAAAGAAGAAGGGCAACCTTGTCAAACTTCCAAAAAAGGGAGACCTTAGTCTTTGCAACAACTGGCGAGGAATCATGCTGCTGTCCACCTCAACCAAAATATTAAGCCGCATCATCCTGGAGAGAATAAAACATGCTCTGGATTCAAAATTACGACCGGAATATGCTGGCTGGCTGGCTGGCTGGCTGGCTGGCTGGATGGATGGATGGATGGATGGATGGATTGAGGAAGTACAAATGATTCTCAAAATAAGTTTTTGCTCAAGTTTTTTCTTAAGGTATCACATGAAAACTGAGGACCGCTCTTGTGAAAATCCTCTGCAAGGCTTGATGCTGAGGAAGTAGGTGACTGGCACATCTTTAGGGTATGTCACGTCAACACACAACGCCTCAGTGTCATTCATCATCGTTAAATAATTTGCTGTTAAATAGTTTCTGCTCTCCCATAAGAAATCCTTGTGTGTTTTTCGAGTAGCCCTCGGCTTTTTATACTGCACCCTTATAATAATGATAATAATATTCCTACTCTTGTCCAGCAGATACAAGCCATAAACATGTGGACAGATGGGCTTTGCACTATGTGTATTGGTTACTTTATGGTAAGCAGTGAAAATCTTCTTCATTCGTCAGATATGAGTGTTAGTTGAATAAGGCTTGGTTGTTGATTATCATACTAGATATAATTTATTTCTATTTCTTTGTTCGCTGACAGTGTGGAGGTATCCAGCTTGGTTCTTAAGCGAAACTTTAGGGCAGTATTTGCGATACTTCAAACAGTTGTGTTGAAAGGAGAATGAATGTCAGTTTCCTTTGTGCATAGGAAATAGGTGTTTGATTCGTCGTTCTAGTACTTTTTTCCGTCAGGACTTGCTATTCCGTGTTTTATTTTTCTGTTTGATATTCGAACCTTGTAAATAGGCTGATATATTCCTCTGATTTTTAGGCATTCGAATATCTGTGGGACTTAAGGTCTCATTGGACAGTTTATCGTTGTTCAGCGTCATCAGGAAGTCACTGGTGAAGGAGCCTATCTCGAGTTATGAATGGATTTATTCTCAATCTACTTCTTTATGTTAACAGACCTTGACGTATACTTTATGAGGTTGAATGATACTACAGCAAGTATTTTCCTACAAGTGGGTTTAACAAATAACCGGAAAGTCTTCCTAATGAATAAGTGAACTGTTTCACAGAAGCCGCTTAAAAGTTATTATAAGTAATCTGAAACTGAATTGGTGGGGGGTTTGATTTGCTTTCCATTTTTATTGAAGGTACTTTGACCACTATCTCTCCAATTGGCAACAGCAACTACGCATGCACATGAATACTAGCTATTCACTGTTATTATATATATATAGTATATTAGTATCAAACTTCCAAAAAAGGGAGACCTTAGTCTTTGCAACAACTGGCGAGGAATCATGCTGCTGTCCACCTCAACCAAAATATTAAGCCGCATCATCCTGGAGAGAATAAAACATGCTCTGGATTCAAAATTACGACCGGAATATGCTGGCTGGCTGGCTGGCTGGCTGGCTGGGTGGATGGATGGATGGATGGATGGATTCAGGAAGTACAAATCATGTGCGGACCGAATTGCAACGCCACACTATGCATCATCATAGAACACAGTATAAAATGGCGGTCAACTCAACGCAAACTCAACTTCATCGATTTTGAAAAGGCCTTCGACAGCGTCGACCAAGAAGTAATCTGAAAACTGCTTCAACATTACGGAGTACCACAAACATTTATCAACCTCATTCAACGGGTATATGGAGACGGTACATGCCAAAAGATATACATTGGAAAACTTAGTGACGCCTTTGAAGTGAAGCCGGGAAGGAGTAGGACAAGGCAGTCGACTATTACCGATGATCTTCCTGATTGTGGTCGACTGGACTGGATCATGCATCAAACCATGAGGAGCGAGAAGATGAGCACACGTTGGCTGGACCGATGGAAGAGCCTAGAAGATTTGAATTTCGCCGATGACGATTTATACCTGTCACACAAACCAACAAGTCGACATAAGAGGCAGGGCAGAAAAGACGGGACTTCATGTGAACGTAGAGAAGACAGAGTTGATGAAAATTCCCAACCAACAACAGCACCAACAACAAGCACCAATCACCATCAATGGGAGAAACCTAAAGGAAGTAGTCTCTCTCACCTACCTTCCCAGGCAGCATCGTTCCAACTACAGGCGGCACAGACGAGGATGTCGAAACCAGGATCGGAAAAGCAAGACAGGATTTCATTAACCTGAAATCAACGTGGGGATTTACTCCACTGCACCCAGCATTAAGCGTGGATAAGATTCGGGTTTTTAACACGAACGTCAAGTCAGAACTACTATATGGTTCAGAAACTTGGCACGTTACGAAAAGCATTTCCAACAAACTACAGATATTCATCAACAACTGCCTACGCTGGCTCAATACTGAAGCTCAGGTGGCGGGAATAATAGGAATAAGCAACAAGGAGCTATGGCAACGAACCAACCAAGAACTTATTACCCAACAAATATGCAGAAGAAAGTGGAGAAAACCGTTCGGAGACATCACCCACCAGGCCCTCGAATGGAACCCAGAGGGGAAACGACGAGCTGGACGTCTGAGCCGGGGTTGACATGGAGGAGATCGTGTGAGGAAGAAATGAAAGCTTCTGGGCAGTCGTGGAACCGGGTTAAAAAGACTGCAGAGAACAGAGTGGAATGGAGACGTGCTGCTGAAGCCCTGTGTTCCACTGAGAACCCAAGGGACAAATAATAAATAATAAAATAAGGTTCATTTTATTCGGGAGTTTCTTAGCTTCTAAACTGCTAAGCTGCACCTCCAGAGAACTGTTCGAATATTAATTTTAACAGTTCTCTGATCTTTTCGTAAAGTAGTTTATACACTGCGAATCTGTTTCAAATAAATATTCAATAAAACACAACAAATCTCAATGATTTCGTCTGACATATCTCTTCTGAGCAATTGAAAAGGATCCGGATAACAGTCTGTGTTAGTTTAAATTGATATGACGATAGGCACATGAGATGAACGGAGTGCTGATCCCCAACTACAAACTCATCTAGCAATGCTGAGAAACAGAATGAATGTTGTTCTTGAACAACCTCATTACAAAACCAACTAATTGTCATCCAACTAATCAGCCATCTCCTACACTTCCTTTACCACTTTCGGCAGAGTCTTGTAAAAATCTATTCTATTGCAGCTCACAGCTATTGGCTGGTGAGTCGATTGTTTGTTTCGAAGACGCCATTTCGCCCCACCTATTATGTGCACAGGTTTTATGTAACCCCAGTCGAACTTACACTAGACAAAGGTGAATATAATGTTGGTCATGACTATGTCACATGTCACAAACAACAGATCCACATATAAGGAGATCCGTCAACCTCTGTTGCATCTTATGAACTGAGAGATTTTGAGCACAGGGTGACAGCGTCAACAGAACTAATGAAAGTGGTACATTTATTTCCAGACAATCTACCGATGAAAGTATGATAGGCACCATTGCATTCTGTAAAATAATCACTATCCTATCAACACTCTGTACCAAAGCTGCTAATGTGGTTTGTCGTATCACGGTAAGTGAGCTGTAAATAACAAATCAATTATACGTCAGTCTGCCAATACTCAACTTTCAAAACTGCCAGGACAACGATTTCAGCTATACATTCGATAGCGTTCATGTGTTGAAGTCACTGTCGTTTTGTTAGTCCAACACTTGTTCTCTGAGTTAAAAAATGAATAAAATCATACCATTATCCTCAACATCCAGTTCACTTCAGTTAAGAATTATTGACGCTTCGTGTATCTCCAACACTCATGACAGATAGATCCACTGATAAGTATTTTTGAAATAGTTGGTTCCTTTCATAAATTTTGATAGTACCACCAGAAGATAGAGTTTATCTGAGTGAAGTCAGGTTACGATGCAACACTTTTCAAACAATCTGACAACATATTTATTCTAAAAGTCCATCTGTGTAAAACAGAAAATTCGAAGATGAAATGAAACAAATAAGATGATAGGAAATTAAAACCTAGGTATTTCATTCAGCCAAGCTTGTGATTTCTGAAAAAATACAAATACATGCTTCATCACAAACATAAACACGATGTGACGTCACATGCAATTGTGTTTGGCAGATCACATGCTTATGGGAGTTGATACGCACACCTCAGGAGGAGTAATGAAAATGTACAGTCTAGGGTGGCGGTAAACGTATTTATATGTCTTCAAAGGCTACTAAAAAATAAAACGTTGATAAGCTGATATGGTGCAAGGAAACCCTCTCCATCAATCACCAAACATGAGTGGTAGACATCGTGACACAGGAGCAGAAGCAGCAATCACTTTATTCCCTTGAACACTTTGATAAATTTCTAAATAGTCAGTATTCCAGAGCTCATACAAACATCCAAGATAACCTGTCACATGTCCCTATGCTTATGATGCAGTCTTCCCAAAGAAACTACTCACACAACCTTCGAAGATATGATGGCATCATTGGAAAACGAACAGACGTCAGTGATTGACAACGTCAACAGATCTCCCAGCACAAGTGTGGCTTTATCTAGAGACCACAAACAAGCTAAACATAACTAACTGATATCTTCTTGCAGTTTAGGTTGAAGCTCAACTTTAGAAGCAACTCCGCAATAGGACTAAGTGATCTATTCTATAAGTGTGTAGATAAAGCTCATGATTTCGTTGCCTCCCCTTTACTAATTAAAATATTGGCCACCGAATTCCATGTTATTCATTCACGCATACGCAACCGCATACGTACACATACGGCAGACTTTACAAATTGTACCAATGTGAATTAAGTAAACGCTTTCTATCCATTTGTGCTGAGCAGGCGCTCCTTCGCTCTGACTTTCACCAATTGTATGATTAGCTGTCCTAGTTCTTGTCGATGCTTTGCTACTATTCACGTAGTTTCTGGTGAAGATTCAAAGGTTGCACAGAAATCCAACATATTCGCATTCTGTATATTCCAGTTGAATCCTCTTCAGCGTGAACTGTACTCTGTAGAGGATAAACTTCTTTTTGAGAGGCTCAACACCCACCCCTGTTTTATCGCCTGTCCTACTAATCTGGAGAGCTTGAGTGGTTTCTTCCTCAGTTCTCCTTATTTTTAACACCCAAGGTTTTCATAGTGAAACTTATGACAGTCGTCAGTTACTTCACTTTCTTTGTTTAGGGGGTTGGTTCCAGTATCTCTTGTCTTGTAATGAGTAAGCTACGGTCTTCTTAGTGATTCTCGTGTGCATACTGTATCATTCATCATACCACTTTTCTTCGTTTCTGTTCAGCGACCTTCCACTGAATGAGAAAATTGATATGTGGTTTATATTTGGCACTTCGTGGCAACGTGTCCTTTCGTAAACACTTGTGATACTTATCATTCAGCTGGAATCAAAGTTTGTGGGGCATAAAGGCTTCTGTGATAAAAGAGGCTCCTGTTTCACGTTGAATGCAGAAACCTGCACCTGTATGGATTATTAATAGCAGAGTGTAGAGACCTAGTCAGGATGTCGTCGAAGTCTGCTAGAATAGCTTTGTGTTTGATTTACTGTCACCAAACAGTGTTCCCCCTCAGATTGAAAATAAAAAGGATTGCCGAGGTTTGATATTGACATTCCCTACCACTGTATAGTAGTATAAACATCCTTGTCTCATGACTCAAAAGTGCACACCGATGATATCGGAAACCAAAAGTAAACACAACCCATGATAATCATCTCACCGATGACGTTCGAAAGGCGTATCACGCAAAATATCTTCAATAACGAAATAACTGATATAACACTAACAGCTTCAACACGATATATTCACATTTGATGTGAAATAGAATATACAAAAATTACACAGTATAAGGATACAGACAGCAACAGCACACCACCGAACAATGTCAGTTCACCTCACGCTATTGTTTCACGTACTTTCGTGTGCCCTCATAATATGAGCTCATTAAAGTAAGACTTGTGTTCACTTTCACGACTTGTTTTGAAGCAGTTTTCTAATGAGACATTCCTGTCGTCAAACAGTGGCCTTATTTACTTCTTTTGAATCATTACTGAAGATAATGCACATTACTTCAACTTTTACTCTTGGCAAGCTGATGTTTGTGCACACAATGTGTATTTTGTGTGCTACGTGTCATGTTGGCACAAGAAAAATGAAACATTAGTTTAACCAGATGCAAATCGCCCAGTGTCAAATCAGTTTAGTCACTCCTATCAGAATGTCTAATACCAAGCTGAATTTATAGCTTGCAACTGATTGAGAAACTGCTTACTTTCTTTTCCTACAGATCTGGAGAGTTCGTCTTTCTAATCTTTGTATGATAATCCTTCCTGCACGGAAAGTATGGGATTGTCCAATAAGTTTGATTTCCTGACTGCACACTCTGGAAATGGATAGTTCACCTACTTTTACGATCTGAATGATATGTCTGTATAGTTGATCGTAGTGACACCTGATGATCAAGACTGTTTGGAGCCAAACTTTGTGAATGCATATCTACACCTTTGTAATTAATCAATAGGCAGAACAAAATGTATTATAACACATGAATTTTTAGCGATCACGATAGAACCCCGAAGGAGTGCGAACAAGACTTCGAAGATTCTACAAAATCCGAATCACTATTTCCACAGATGAAATATAAGGCATTCGAACAGTTGTTCCTGTAATGCTTTCTCTTCTGCACCTACTTATTACTCTGCTCCACAGACGAGTGAGACAAATCATGCAGAAGGTGTTTGCTGGAAATGAACAAACTCATTATTATTCATTTTTCTACTGATGCTAAATCACTCACCCAGATAATGATTTTGTCTTTTGGTGAGGAAGCGAATTATTCTAAAAGCCTGCGCATCCCGTCTATATATCACGTATTATGAGAGCATCTGTTCACCAGGAAACTTGGCTACTAACGTTCTCCTACCAACTAGTGGTCGATAAGCAGAGTCAATGTGCACAAGTACACAGAAAAGCTTGAATGTTATTCCACATGAAACCAATATGCCAAGTATAAATAAAAACTGTAGACGAACATAGATGCTTTTGCATACACCACAAGATGTATGAATATTGTCAGCAACTGAAATGAATGGAGTATTGATATTTGAGAGACACTCTGATTATCCATCTTCACCACTCATACTTTGATGATAATGAAAATTCCTAACAAAACACTGACTATGTGTTAGGCTGTCTATCACTTGAAATAGCCAGCAAACAAATTCACTGCACTTTTGTCAAAATTGTTACTTCGTGTAAGTGAGGAGGGTGCGAATAATACAGTTTTCAGAAAAACAATGGAGACAATGAGCATTCAAGTCATCATACAGTTCAATAAATTCACATCAAACATTTCAGATACGGCTTCCTTTTCACAAAGTACGGTGTGTTGAATTCGACCAGTGTAGCTGTAGCGTTTTATTCAGCAAGGCATTGGTTTGAATCAATCTGCAGTCGGTCTACATAGTGTTTTATTTTCAGTGAAGAAAACATGTTCATTTCAAGATGCATCCATCTGCAGTTACTTCTAGCATAAATTCACGATAAAACATCGGTGTCGTAAACAGATATTATTACCAGCCAGAGAGAGTGAATGTTGACTGAATGAACGAGAGGAAAAAGTCACTTCAAAAATCATTTAAAAGTTTATGTTCACATAATGAAATACAACACTCCTCCGGTTTGTTGATAGGGAGTACGTAGAAAAGTGGAGAGTGGCTCAGCTGTTGAGCAGAACCATAAATTTCTGCCGTCCGACAGTGACTTTAGCGACTTTGAAATGAGTGTGCAAGAGCGTTTGGTTTGTTACCTAAATTTCAATGATTCTTGTGTTCTAAAACATTTGTAATTAGATTACAAATAAAACAGCGTTGAATTCTTTCTCTCCCTAAGCTTTACAAGATGCGAAATTAATGTATTTATACCAGCTCATTATTTACAGTCAGCATCACTAATCCCGGTCCACGAATCGAAGTTTGTTAACTGAAACGGACCCTCAGGATAAGGGATTCAGATAGGAAGTTTCATTGTTTGGCTTATGAACAATAGGAGTTTAAAACTAACTCGTGAAAAGAGATCATCCAGTCAGCTAGGGAGTTGTAGGAACGAAGTATTCACTGGGTGATTTCTGTTTCATAGACCACTAAGTAACGTTGACTTCCGATCAAATTTTAGTATTCATTCGATCAAATTCCATTCAGGATGTAATATTACGTTCCACATGTTGGTGCTAAGTCATAGCTCTAAGTGAGCTATTTTCACGTGACATTTTCAAATTCAGGATAACATGAATTCTCAAAGAAACCAGCTGAATTGGCAAATGGCATACTGCGATCATATGCAATACAATTTCATGCAATTCCAACGAATGTTTCCTTACTTATCACCGATAAACTTGCTCTCAACTCTGTAATATGACTAGACGTTCAAATTCAGCTAGTGGGTCACGCGGCGATAGCAGAAATCTCCACTTCCACCTCATGACTGAAAAAGAGCGGACAGTGCATCAGATGACCCCCTCAACTGGACCTACATAAACTAAAAAAAAACAATGCGAGGTTGAAGAGATATTTTTCTATACACTGATAGCACTTCAATCTCTTCTATCTGTTTAACCGTTGTATGCATATAACTGAACCACGTGATGGAGATAAACACGGAACATTTCGAATCAAAACTGCCACACGAACAACGCCTCGTTGATTCAATGTGTTCAACAGCACAATGAAAGGAATATTCGCACTATCTTACCCAGTTTATACAGCATGTGAAAAGATAATAGCCAATCTCTGTTGTGTTTTGCAAGCGTAGACATTACCAGGAACATCGTCGTTTACCAAACAGCGTACTGAGTATTATGATAGAGCCTAAATAAGGAGATGGTACGAAATGTTGTGTAAAATGTAAGAGAAATGACTGGGGGTGAATTCCCTCAGATAAATTATGGTATGCTAATTAACCTCTATAGATTGATCGTTTTTATGCTTGTATATATGAGCAGATGATTACACTGCTTATCGTTGAAATACGATTTGGGTCATCTTCACTCCTTAAAAGATTATCTGACATCGCAACCTACTCAGTTTTTCGAATCATTATTATGCGATACATTTAGGGTAATAGACAACTGTGGCTCAAGATAAGTGACATATTCGTTGTACGTGTAAAAAGGAGCTCCTTTCAGCATCTTTCTACATCCGTGTTCCATTAGTTGGTGAAATGCATTTCAAAGTGGTACATAGTTGATTTTCCAAAGACTTATAATATTTTCAATTATCTGAAAGCAAATACTTTTCAGTCATAATGACCTCAACAAGAAACTATGTGCAGTGATCTGACAGCTTTATTTTCACATAACCGATATTATCTTGATCAAAGTGAATTCTCTAGCGTAAAGCAAAACCCGCAATGTTTACAATTTAAATACAACTCAGCCAGAGAATGCTCTGCACTTGTAGCAGGAAAACACTTCAGGAATTCCCTGAAATACTTTCTAAAAGCTTTAAAATTTATCTATTAGACTAAGTAATTTATTTTTTTCTTCTAAAAAAAAGTTATATATATGTTAGCAGTCTAAACAAATTCAGATCAACACTATGCATCTTTTATATTTGTTGTGTCTCCAAATTTTGTTCTTCAGCATCATAGAAGGTAAGTGTCGAAATATTTGCATTCAGATTTTATTATTCCGAAACACGTAAAAATAATAATTCTAAACTTCTCACAACATTCAGCATCTTCAACTTGCAGTAACTTAAGCTCCATAACCTCAAAGGTTATGCGTGACTGACAAGTTCAGCGGGAAAAAACACGAAGAAGGCTATTTGTACTTATGAAAATGGTTATTGAGAGTTATTTACTTCACAGAAGTAACAATGTCATAAAAAGTTAAAAATAGACATAGACATGACATAAATTTGGCCATAAAGATTCTCAAACTTCGTATAATACCACAACGTAAAATATATAGCTTCAAGTAGTTCCATAAGATGTAAAGCTTGAATAACCGAATCAAATATTATGCTTTGAAAATCGTCTATCCGGAGGTTTATTTTAAAGGTGTCTCTAAATTTTTGAAAAGTAGAACACCAAAATCTAATCTAATCTATGCTCATTCAAATCACGTAACAGCTGATCTAGATTTGCAAAGAATTCCAAGGACACGAAAACTTCGTCGAATGCAGGCCCTTGAAGGTGAGTGCAAATATTTTGTGGTTAAAACATTCCCAAAGTCCATTCACTCCATAAATTCAGACTATTCACAGTACTGCTCACAACAAAGCATTAAAAATGTGATGCAAAGAAACACAAACACAAAAAGATCAATTCCCAACTCACTCCTGTGAACTGCATCAATGATTATCTCTTGACACACTACACCTTAGAATTCAAATGAATCTTGAAAAGTCACACTCACATGAGATATACTGCTCAGTCAAGTGGAAGAAGATGTAAGCCTAACTACAGAAGTCACAATTGGTCAGTAGATTGATGAAATACACAATGCAATCATACCAATTGTAGTTGAGAGCAATGGTGATTCGGATGAGGTCAGTTCAAGGGTTCTAGAGTTTAGGTGAAGTGCATCATTGACGCCGGTGGGTTACGTGAGCATGTGATGAATCACAAAGCACCAAACACACAGTGATAGGAAGGCAGTGTGCTGAAGGAGGATAGAGATGATACAGACGAAGCTGTTCACAGTGATTATGATAAGTAAGGGTTAGTCAGCTTTTCTCGCAGTGAAGAGAAGTTCAGTCTGAACATAATTGACAGTAGTGGTGGTGCTCATAATATTTGGTAAACGACGTACCTCTTGCAAGTGCAAGTGTATATGCAGATATGACTGACTGAGATGCAAGACGCCACTTATTTTCTCTTGGTTGCTTTAGTCAGCATTCAGTGTTTCGCAGTGACATCTGCATGGCTGCAAACAGGTCTTCTTCAGTGCAACGTCCACCTCTATTTACACTTCAAGGTAACTCATTCGCTCTGAATGCCAATGGAATTATTAACGGTTTTTGCAAGAGATGAATGTTTAGATTTATTCATATGTTCTTCATTATACTTCGTGACAAACTTCCCAGTATATCCGTTCCGACTAAGAAATCTCCATAGCGTTGGTCAGTGCTTTCCTCAATTCGATCTTCTATCATATTTTTGTTATTCTGACGAAAGCATTTCTGACCAAATCCAGCTGTTAACTGGAAAGGCTCAAACTATTATCTTACAAGTACTGATCTGTAAATATGTCTTTGATATGGGTAGTTTCCAATGTCCATCTATCAATCTTGCGTCTCATACCCAGATCCACTGTGTTGTATCTGCCTTCACTTTGGTCTTATAACATAGAACTTATTCCAGTAGAGATATAGTTGAAAGTATCGAACAGCCCTGATGTATTGCTCATACAGCTGGAGTTATCAAAAGTATAATGACTTAATTCCGGTAATATTTACTTCTCTTCAGTTGCAATATTTAGAATTACCTGTTTAAAATGAGCTATGAAGTATATTAGTTAAAGGAGGTGTTCATCATCATCATCATCAGTGTCAACATAGGACCCGGGAATTACTGACTGACAGTCCGAGTTGCCACACATATCAGCACATCAAGTAGAAAGGTAATGAGGTACGAGACGAAGATAAGAAAATTCAGTCGAAAGAAATATAAAGTACGAGAAGAAAGGGAGAATGACGAAATGGTGAGATTAGGTACAGCGTCGTTAGGATGAGGATAATGTGTGTATACATCTGCGCCACTGACATCGGTTCTCAGTCATATCCCCTAGTCTCCAGCCACTGGTTCCTCTTGTCCCGTGGACCCCAACCACCTAGTCTGCATCGCCCCATATGGCTCAAACCAACAGTCAGAGACTTCATGCATTCGTGCCATGTTTTAGTATGACCACCTCGAGCCTTTTTCCAGCCAGGGCCTACTTCGACCAACATTGTGTGACAAGGCAATCGGTGACTAGGCATACGTAGTACGTGTCCCAACCATCTCACTCGATGAAGTTTCACAACCGCGTCAACTGATTTACCTACACTCCCTAAAACTTTATACCTGACTTTTGCGTTACTCACATGGTGACACCACGGAATACGGTCTATACTACGAAGGCAACGGTGGTCAAACACCTGAAGCCTTCTCATATGTTCCACCTTCAACGGAGGTGTTAGTGAAGACACTATGTCCATCATATCACCTTACCAACATACTTGATTACTAAACCTCAGTCAAATACCTTTAGCACAGAGGAGCAATAACTGTTCCGACTTTAGTTCAAGCAAAAGAAGTAAATTAGATTGCTGGGTGAATTTTCTGGGTGTTTTTTCCATTGATTTATATGTTTTTAAATGATCAGAAAACATGAAATGATACAATGATGTTGTTTTGTACATTATTTATTATTTATTAGTCCCTTGGGTTCGTAATGGAACATAGGGCTTCACTAGCACGTCTCCAGTGAACTCCGTTCTCTGAAATCTTTCGAACCTGGCTCCACGACAGCCCACAAGCTCTCATTTCCTCCTCGCACCATCTCCTCCATGTCACCCTCAGCTGAGACGTCCAACTCGTCGCTTCCCATGGGGATTCCACTCGAGGGCCTGGCCTGACGCGTGATGTCCCCAGTCTGCCTTCTCAGTGTATGCCCAATCCCATCCATCTCCACTTCCTTCCACTTCATTTTTGTTGGGTGATAGGTTCTTGGTTGGTTCGTTCCCAGAGCTCCTTGTTGCTTATTCTTTCTGGCCATCTGATCTTCAGTAACGAGCCAGCGTGGGCAGTTGTTGATGAATGTCTGCAGTTCATTAGAAATCCCTTTCGTAACGCGCCAAGTCTCTGAAACATGCAGAAGCACTAACTTGACGTTGGTCTTCAAAATCTGGATCTTGTTCCACATGCTGAATGCAGTGCAGAAGATCTACACACTGGTTTCAGGCTGATGAACGCCTGTCTTGCTTTTCCGATCCTGCCTGGCTTTAACATCCCCGTCTGTGCCGCCCGTAGTTGAAACGGTGCTTCCTAGATAGATGAGGGAGGTTACTTCCTTCAAGAATCTCCCATTGATGCTCAATGGAGTTTGTTGTTGGTGGTGGTGTTGTTGGTGTGGTATCTTCATCACTTCTGTCTTCTCTACACTCACTTCACTTGAAGTCCTGTCTTCGCTGCCTCCTTCTGTTAACCTATTAGTTTTCGCCTGTAGATCTTCCAGTTTGTGTGACATCAGACACAAGTCATCGACGAAATCCAGACCTTCTAGGTTCTTTTCCCTGGTCCAGCGTATCCCACTCTTCTCACAGCTCCTCACTGTTTGTTGCATGATCCAGTCCACTACAATCAGGAATATCATAGTTGATAGTAGGCAAACTTGTTTCACTCCTACTCCTGTCTTCACTTCAAAAGCATCACTGAGCTTCCATTGTGAATTACTTGGTTGGCATATGGCGTCTTCATATATCTGTTGTTGAATGAGGCTGATAAGGGTTAGTAGTATTCCGTAGTATTGAAGCAGTTGTCAAATTATTTGTCGGTCGACACTGTCAACGGCCTTCTCAAAGTCGATGAAGTTGAGGTAGAGTTGGGTTGGCTGCCATTCTATACTCTGTTCTATGATGATGCGTAGTGTAGTGTTGCAATCTGGTCGCCACATGATTTGTACTTCCTGAATCCAGCCAGCCTGCCTGCTCCGGTTGTGGTTTTGAATCCAGCACATGTTTCAGTCTCTCCAGGATGATGCGGCTTAATATTTTATCTGAGGTGGACAGCAGAGTGATTCCGCACCAGTTCTTGCAAGCACTGAGGCCTCCCTTCTTCGGGAGTTTGACAAGGTAACCCTTCTTCTTCCAATCAACTGGCAGGTACCTTCCCTTCCTTCCAGACCTTCTACAATGGTGGTGTATTGTGAGCATGTCCACTGCTGTTGTCTTTGTGTCTGTTTTCAGTGGTTCTGGTGGGATCCCGTCTGGTCCTGCTGCTTTCCCGCATTTTGGTAGCTTTATGGCGTCCCATGTTTTAGACATAGCCTCCAAATATTCTCGTTCTCGAAAGAATTTGAATTTGCCTTTTAGACTGCTAATAAACTTGTATTCTTTGATACGTTCCGTTTTAATTACTAGTTTCAGAGTTTTCTGATTACAGAGTGAATCTAATACAGACAACATGAAACTGAAAGCAATTTTCGACTATGCATTTCCAACAGACCAGATAGGCATGGTTTACCTGAAAGTCTCCGTGTGATATTGTTGTGGTTTGAGCCATTTATCGTATTCTTCTGGTAAATTACTTCGGAATATTAGCTTACTCTGTCCAAGTTGGTACTGTAACAATATTTTCTGATCTATTCAGTTAACGTCTTGATGAATCACTCAGAATCACAAGCTTCTTATCTACGTACTTCTCCTTATTTATTGCAAAGAAACAGGAACCCTAAGGAATGCAGACCATAAGTAATTTGTGATTGTTTCAGTGGTTTGTTAGTCCTGATGCGTGCTTCCTAGTTAACACCTACAACTGATGAGACAAAGATATGCAAAAGTGATTGGTAACATTTGCAGGCTTAGATTATTTAGGATCGGATTCGTTTATCCTCATTCACAAGACTGAAGTCACTAAGTATGTGAAGTGAGACTTCAAATTTCATTTTGTTATCAGCTCGACGATATTTCATATATCATTCATCTTAATTCGGAAAGACAATACTCAAGTTTTGATCTCATTCAGTGTGAGTTTTCAAAGGGTGTATACCTTTCTGAAAATGCTTAGTCCCATAAATTAGAAAGGCGTCAACTTACAAAAATGGGTTTCCTGCACCTGATCACCAAAAATAATATAATATCATCAACAGACATAAATACACTCAATGCGTACATGAAATTAACATAAACCATTGAAGAAAACACCACGTTAGTACATGGACCAGATACACTATCTATACAATAACTTCAGAAAGCATGATTTAAGAAATTCCTGTACAAAATCCTACTTCGATGCACTCTCTGTATTTTTCCAATACGACTTAATTCATTAACTACTCTTTTCTTGTTTACATGCAAATCGAATTGCAGCTGCTCCAGGTATGCTGAATATTTCCATTGAAACATATCAAATTTTCAGTTTCGATAGACTGAACTTTTGAATATCTTTACTTCTAACCACTAATGCACGAATTCTATAATCCATCCACCAGAGAACATGTCAACCTAAATAAAGTGTGCTCGAACGCTGTACATAAGCGTCTTCATTATGTGACAACACAACTTCAGCCGCCTCTTCACTTTTTTACATCGAACAACAGCATTCCTCGTCTTCACACAAGATATGATGTAGGTGATGATGAGGTTGACGAAAATGCTGCTTGGACGTAAATGTAGTGGTCGAGTGTAGAGAAGTCACCTTCATACTCTAGCCATCTCTTTTGCTGCAAATGATTTTCAACTCAAGCCCACATTTACTCCCTTACGATCACTGAAGTTTAGGGCAGTTATTTGTCTGTTGACATCAACTTCTTCCACCCGGTTTATTTTTGATATTGACAAGTCAGTGTCTGTGATGTTTCTCTAGAATTATAAACGACTCTTTATGTTTTTGGGTGTGTGTATTAGAGTGTGAAAGTAGTATTCAACAGACAATAGTACTGAGTTCTAATTTAAAGCGTTCCCTGAATTTCTTTGTAGCGTAACTCAAAATATGTTTGCTGTTTTTCTCTTTGTATTTCCATGGAAATATTATTTCAGAGGTTCAAAGTACGCCCGTTTTTCCAGTTAAATCGTAACCCTTTCTCGTTTGACTTAATAAGTACTTGAAATGTTTTGTAATTTTCTTTTGCATCTATTTATAAATTTACCACCTCTGAGCATGTTTTCAGTACTTTTATCTAAAGTAATTTATACTTTGGAAAGCTGTTTTCTGTATCCTGACAAACAACTACATTCTGATAAGTTATATTAACTTTCAGACCAAGATATGATGCTTAATTAGAAAACAGGCAACTGAAGTGCTTACATGGAACGCTGGGATGAATATACATACATACAGTTGAGGAAGTGTGACAGTAAAACAGTTGATTCTAGAATCAGTGCCATTAAATATGATGCAAACGGTGCATTATTCTTTCAGCCGATGAGTATACTCAACTAACTACCATCTTAATCATAATAACTTCTGAAAATAGACAGACTTAAGTTCTAGTGGTTAAAATTAATATTCAAGAATCAATAATCCTGCACCCACTTGAAAATGCAGATGTGATCAGACTCCATAGTTAGTTGGAATACAAGAAACGTACATAAGTAGTATAATATTCTAGTTCATGTGTGATTACTGCATATTTAAGATCTTACAAGAACGTTTCGGTTTATCACTAGAAGTCATAAGAGAGATGTAAACACCACATCAACACCTTTTATTACTGTATGACACAATAAATTCACAAACGTATCTAGACTACCCGAAAAATGTAAGCAATCAGCTTCTTCCCAGAATGATATTTTTATGCGAAGCAGAACTGGAGTCACACACTACAGAAATATAAGAATCAATAAACACGATCATTGTATACAGCTACTTAGTGCAACCAGATAATCGAAGTTCTCAATAATTTCTTGTGTATAAGGCAGGCTGAAAATAATTTCTGCCTTGAAAACCAAAGTCATTTTTCCGCTTCATTACCGAGTGCGGTATATGCAACAACCAGAGATAATGTTGTACCGTGAAAAATACTTTATTCATAATTACCACATAAATTTGCAGGAACGCATCAAATTCGTCGTCAGAATGTAATGAAAGGTGAGTGCAAATATTTTGTGGTTAAAACATTCCCCAAAGTCCATTCACTCCATAAATTCAGACTATTCACAGTACTGCTCACAACAAAGCATTAAAAATGTGATGCAAAGAAACACAAACACAAAAAGATCAATTCCCAACTCACTCCTGTGAACTGCATCAATGATTATCTCTTGACACACTACACCTTAGAATTCAAATGAATCTTGAAAAGTCACACTCACATGAGATATACTGCTCAGTCAAGTGGAAGAAGATGTAAGCCTGACTACAGAAGTCACAATTGGTCAGTAGATTGATGAAATACACAATGCAATCATACCAATTGTAGTTGAGAGCAATGGTGATTCGGATGAGGTCAGTTCAAGGGTTCTAGAGTTTAGGTGAAGTGCATCATTGACGCCGGTGGGTTACGTGAGCATGTGATGAATCACAAAGCACCAAACACACAGTGATAGGAAGGCAGTGTGCTGAAGGAGGATAGAGATGATACAGACGAAGCTGTTCACAGTGATTATGATAAGTAAGGGTTAGTCAGCTTTTCTCGCAGTGAAGAGAAGTTCAGTCTGAACACAATTGACAGTAGTGGTATTGCCAAGACTTAGGAAGCCTGAATTTTTCCAGTTGCTATTGTTGTCAGATGTTTGAATATGTGTATGTGATATGATGTCACTCGTATCTTGATTTCAACAATTTTCAGAATGTTATCCTGTTTCATGTAGTAATTGTCGTGTAGTGCTTACGAAGGGTTTAGTTGTCTCTCGCTCAGTAAACTGCATAATTGTCGCTCGCAGCTTTGCATACAAATTGATAAATGCGACTAAAGACGACGTGAACAAGAGATTTGGTTTTTCTTGCTTGAATTAATTTTCATTCAGAATTGTTGATTTAACTCATTGTGCTAGCGAAAGAGCTCAAATTCTTTGCAATATTTTAAGTTTCCAATTTTGTGCTAAAACTTGCTGGAAACCCCATATTCTTTCTTTCTTTTCATGCTAATGAAATTGTAGCTGCTCGAAGTACGCTGACTAATTTGATCTTGAAAATCTCATTTTTATTTTCATTCGACATAAATTTTGTATATACTTCAAACGTTTATGCACGAATTCTATAATCCATCCACCAGAGAACATGTCAACCTAAATAAAGTGTGCTCGAACGCTGTACATAAGCGTCTTCATTATGTGACAACACAACTTCAGCCGCCTCTTCACTTTTTTACATCGAACAACAGCATTCCTCGTCTTCACACAAGATATGATGTAGGTGATGATGAGGTTGACGAAAATGCTGCTTGGACGTAAATGTAGTGGTCGAGTGTAGAGAAGTCACCTTCATACTCTAGCCATCTCTTTTGCTGCAAATGATTTTCAACTCAAGCCCACATTTACTCCCTTACGATCACTGAAGTTTAGGGCAGTTATTTGTCTGTTGACATCAACTTCTTCCACCCGGTTTATTTTTGATATTGACAAGTCAGTGTCTGTGATGTTTCTCTAGAATTATAAACGACTCTTTATGTTTTTGGGTGTGTGTATTAGAGTGTGAAAGTAGTATTCAACAGACAATAGTACTGAGTTCTAATTTAAAGCGTTCCCTGAATTTCTTTGTAGCGTAACTCAAAATACGTTCATTGTTCTTTTTGTATTGACGTTTAATTTAGGCTTTTACTTGCTGGAGATAAGCTATTTTGAAAATTCAGTGTTTTGCATTTTTTTTCCTAGGTTCTGGTTGGTTTTGTATTCTGACTTTAGCTGTTATATTTTCAACTTCCGGATCGGGAATATCTTGATTTCTCCGCCATTATTATTTTCAATGACAATGATGCTTGTCTGATGTATGGCAGCATTTAATCTAAACAGTTTATCATTTGCCCTGCCTTTGTCATCTTTCTGCATATTCCGTCCACTCCTCTAAACTTTTATACACCTGAGATTTTTTACACTGAAATCTTCTTGTTATTACCTAGTCGAATAATGCAGAGAATTTCTCTTGCTAATTCGTTTCTCTGTTGTTTTCTGAACGTCGTTCTTCTCTAGTCTGCATTTTCTGATTTCATTGAAGTTTGGAACGAATTAGTTAGTTGTCTACCTTTCAAGTCTTTTTAGGCACTTTGAATTTCAACATTTTAGGAGTAATGTAACTGAAATCTGAAGGGGTGCTCAATGGACGTGTTTCACTGCACCTTCTTTCTTCCTATGTGTCTTGATTTTTGCTTGTAGAATAAATGGATTCTATTTTGAAGGAATCTGCTATAGTTGCTTTTACTTTGACAAATGTTGGCTTATCTTGAAAGCCAGAATTGCTCTTTTCAGTCACATACTAGTTTCCCTGTCACACTCGATGTTAGGTTATCGAGGGTATTTTAAACGTAAACTTCCTCCTAGTCTTTAGTTAACGTGAAGTAGTTATGATGTTTATTCTCCCTTTCTCACTGTTAACTTTTACTGCCAAATTGCATTATATGAAGATATTAGGTAATGCAAGATCCAGTGAAAACAATATTTTCGACAGATTGCTTTAACTAACAAAAAAATAATGACGTCAACCAGAGATAGTAAATAAATATGTACTAGTGGTTCTTCTTAGCATGGCAGCCATCCAAATGGTCTACATGCTTGGTTGTGCGCAGCCACCCAAACCATCTCACCATAATTGGGATGGTTTGCACCCCATGCAAGTAATACAATGTAAAGTTGTCTCTTGACTCTCAGACTTACTGCTATTTCGTTATAATTCTGAAGGATGTATTTTTTGCTTAATCATTATCAATAGTCAAGCTGGCCTCATGTAGCTTCCATAGATTGCTGGCTCGTTCTGTCATCTTGTGATGCCCCTGGTTTGCCCCATATTACTGACCGACTAATTACATCTACGCCATAGGGCCACGTGTGTACATGTATACATGTCTCCTGTAACCCGACTGAATCTACATTTTTGAATGTTTCAAACAGGAAAATAAAACTACTGGAAGAAGTAGTCTGATAAACACTTGGCGTTTCATAATTTTACCAATTCATTTCATAAGCTCTCCGCATACTTTAATTATTAAGCCTATCTCTGAATAAATACGCTGTTGACTTTATACACTGGCATTTAACGAGATACATGACATGAGTGTTCAAACCAAAACATGTGTGAAGAAAAGAATTCACTCACCTACCGCCTTGGTTCTCTCCTAACCTGACATAGCGCATTGACTACCATACCTTTCCGAGTTAGTGACGTAAGGCCCTATGTCTCAGTTCAGACGTTTAATAATGTTCATGTATAAAAGTCACAATGCGGATATAGAGTGTCGCATGCCTCCATAAATAAAAGAATTCGGTTGTCTGCAGTTAATTTAATGTAAGATAGGTTGCATACCATATTTCGATAAAGCATAACCTTTTACATAGTCATTATCGATATTGTATGGATATTCAAGCTCGCAGGTTTTAGAACCATAAAGTATACTAAAAGTGCTAGAAGTATTGGAGAGTCGTTCAGGAGAAAAACTGCTAAAGTGCTCTAAAGGGCACCGCTTGTAATCTCATGACTACTGTTTGTAACTTTTTTGAGTCGTTACCCTCGAAGATATCAGACAATATGACGATTAACCAAATGTTTAGGTAGGGAACCCATAAAATATTGACGACTGATAAACTAAATGCAATGTGAAGCGAAGTTACAGAGATGTAAACGACGATCTGTGGTACGTGTTGAATCACAGAGAGTATGGCCTACTACAAAATACATTTCTCATAAATGCGTTTTATCTAGCAGTTTTTACAGAATTCTAGCTTCAAAAACAGATATTCTGACCTAAGCTCTTCATAGAATATAGCAAATTCGGGGATTGTATCTTCTTGATAAAAACAAACTTCTTTATCTAGTGACAAAACTAGTTTCTGCTTATCTGTAGATATCACTTCATTCTCGGTATTAGAACATCATTTAGCCGCAGTTAAACTCTGCTTATAGACAGAATTTTGTACATGTTCAGCGATGATGTTTCAAGATTTAGCCAATTCAACATCACATGGGTAACCAGTAAATTTTCTGACTTTTCTGTGAACTTGCAGCGGTTTAATCCCACTGAATAATGGCTCATATATTGTTGAGTGATCGGTTACACTCAGCAGACTCTTACAACAACCCCTCGCTTACATAGGTCTACATCTATATAAGTTAATTAAGCAGTTTATTCGGCTGTTTTCATCAGAATAGCTTGTTCAAGAATACTAAAATCCAGTTAAACATTGCAGCCAACGAAGTGCTGATATTAAAAATAGGATAATCAGAAGTAATTTGATTTGCACTGGAATTCTGTGTTTATCCAGCTTTCAATGGAGGTAAATGTTGCAAATGAATTCCTGCTAACTTTCTCAAACCAGATACTTGTAGGGATGCGTGTTACAATTCCGTAACGTTTGATCAACCCTACTTAATTTGATGTGCTCTAGTACCTGCTTAACCAGTACTTTACCTAACGTGTAAGTACTGGTAACAAAACACAAATCAAAAGAACTGATACGCAATGTATTTAAAGGAGCTATGTATTTAAGGTAAATGTTATAATAATGAATGAGGGAAAAGTTTAATCAACTTATCTGGCTTGTAAGGCTGAACTAGGGACTCGGAGTACGTGCGTGGTGATCAGCACAATGGAGCGCAAAAATGGCGTCCAAGCCTGCTCGGATGCATGCTCGTTAAAACAAAACTTAAAACACCCTAAGCATCCGGAGGCAAGCTAGAGATTTATTTAGTTAATTTAATTTAAACTATTTATTTTAGCCCTAGTTATATTTTGGTGCCAGGAAGGTGCACTACAGGTTATCCCCCTCCTAGAAGGTTGTTGGGATACCGGCAACCTTCGATCCTAGGAGGCGACTGCGAGGCGGACACGCAACACCTTTCCATATTGGTGATGGAGTAGGTGACGTGTGGGTCTCCGAAGCTAGTGCAACTATGCACACCTACGAGGTAAGATAACTTTGCGTCTAGACGCAACCCTTCTCGCAGTGGTGGAAGGTGACCCAAAGCCTCCGTCTACTTTTCCCTATTGCTTCTTAATCTACCGGGGAGTGTACAGGGGGAAATTGGTACAAAGAGAACCGAAGAACGATCCAAGTAGCATCGTCAGCGGCCAATTGTATCCAATTTTCAACGCATTTTCTAGGTTCTGCAAGAAGAAAGAAATGGGACATTAGAGTGCTAAGAAAAGGAAAACCAAACAATTCGAAGTGGGAGGAGTACAGAAAAAAAAATAATAACCAACCAAAAAAAGTTTTCGGAATTTAAATTGTATTTTTGATTTTTCTTTTTTTTTTTTTGAAAAAAAAACTGTTTGCAAAGTAGTAAACATGACTTTTGAAAACTTTAGGTATGAAAACGCATTGAAAGTGTATGCCACGACAAAGTAGTTGAAACTCCGAATTCACCAAGTGTGAAGTTGCTCAGGGGCTAATTAACGAACTCGGCGTATCGCTTGGGCCAATGTACACGCCTCCCAGCACGTGTAGAGGTTACTGGATCAGTGTTACTAGACGTGGCTCTTTTAGAAGGTTCAGGATACGCGCGACTAAACGAGTCTGTTTGGGAGTCCGGCGGCAAGGGTCTGGGTGTGCCTGTGGAGGTGTCGCACAATATTGACACTTCACTGTTCAGGAGCGGTAACGCTGTATCTTCAGAGAGGATGAGTGTTGAAGTTTTCCAATCTCCTCGTCTGAATCCTGAAGTTCGGCAATCTTCCGTAAGTCGACTGCTCGAGGCAAAGTCGTGGTGCAAACGCGAGACAGTGCGTCCGCGACAGGGTTATTCACACCAGAAATATGACGGATGTCCGACGTGAATTGCGAAATATAATCTAGGTGACGTAATTCACGCGGTGAATATCTGTCAGTAGTGGTGTGTAAGGCATACGTCAGAGGTTTATGGTCGGTAAAGATGATGAAGTCACGACCTTCCACAAAATGACGAAAATGTTTCACTGAGGCATATATGGCGAGCAGTTCCCTGCCGAAAGTGCTGTACCGCATTTCGCAGGTGGATAACTTCCGGAGAAGAATGCAACTGGGATCCAAGTGTGATCCGAAAGTTGTTGCAACACAGCTCCAATGGCCGTGTTAGAGGCGTCAACCGCAATGCTGAGAGGTAGGTTTACGTCTTGATGCACCAGCATCGTGGCGTCTGCTATTGCGGTTTTGATCTTGCGAAATGCTTCTAGTGCCTCCGGAGTCAAGCTGAAAGTTTTACATTTACTTTTCAGCAGGTCGGTCAGTGCAGTCAAAATGTGTGCACATTGGGGAATGAAGCGACGATAATAGCTCACCATACCCAAAAACACACGCAGAGCTTTAAGTGACGCTGGGACCGGGAAGTCTTGGATCGCCTGTACCTTTTCAGGTAGTGGGCGAATGCCTTGCTCGTCGATAACGTGTCCCAAAAATTTTAGTGAACGAACGCCAATTTGGCATTTGGCCAGGTTGACTGTCATCGAATGCTCTGACAGTCTGGCGAAAACCTGTTTCAAGTGGTTAAAATGGGTGTCTTCGTCTGGACTAGCGATTAGTATATCGTCTAGGTAGGCATAGGCGAAATCGAGTCCACGTAAAACATCGTGAATAAAACGTTGGAAGGTTTGTGCTGCATTGCGAAGACCAAAAGGCATACGGAGGAACTCAAAAAGACCAAACGGTGTAATGACGGCTGTCTTGGGAACATCATCAGGATGAACCGGGATCTGATGATATGCACGCGTCAAGTCAAGCTTACTGAAGATAACCGAGCCTTTTAAAGATGCAGTCAAGTCGTGAATGTGAGGGACTGGGTAACGATCTGGAATCGTTTTAGCGTTGAGCCTTCGGTAGTCACCACAAGGCCTCCAGTCCATGCCATTGTTCTTGGGTACCACATGCAAGGGTGAAGACCATGGACTGTTGGATGGTCTGATTATTCCCATTTCAAGCATGTGTTCGAACTCGGCTTTTACAGCACGCAGTTTCTCCGGGGATAATCGCCGTGGTTTCGCAAATACTGGAGGGCCAGTCGTCGTTATGTGATGAGAAACGTTCGAAGTCACACAAGGGACACAACGACTTGGCTTAAAGACATCCGGAAAGGACTGAATGATAGACGCATAGGGACTAGAAGCGTCCGTCGTGCAGTACACGGGACTGAGGGGCGGCGTCTTTGTGACTATACCGGAAACAGAGAGTGTTGTGGTAGAATCTATCAACTTATGCTTGCCAGCATCTACCAGCAGCTGATAGTGCTGCAAGAGATCCATACCAATAATGCCGGTGGTCACATCTGCCACTATGAAAACCCAACGAAAGGGACGACGCAATCCAAGGTTGAGATCGAGGAATCTCCGACCATAGGTTGTGATGGGCGAACCGTTGGCGGCACGAAGTTGCAGAGACATTGGCCGCAGACGCTCTTCCTTCGTAGGTGGGATGACGCTAGCTTCTGCCCCAGTGTCAACTAGGAAGCGTATCCCAGAATGTCGATCAGTGACGAAGAAGAGGCGACATGGAAGTGGCTCGCCAGCGACGTTAGTCGCCGTCACGTGCTGGCTCACACGTTTCCCGCCTGGTTAGCCTCGAAGGTGCAAGGTCGAGTGCACTTTTTGGCATTGGCACCATAACGTTTATGGTACCAGCACAACCTGGGTTGGGATTGTCGCGATTTGGAACGTCTGCTATCGGTACGGGAGGCAGACCTGTTGCGCGAGCGAGACGTGCGACCTTTGTAAGAACTACCAGACCGCATTTCGTTCCTGATGCTGCACAACTCCTCATACAATTTTGAGATGTGAGTTATAACATCGAAACTTGTTGGCTCAACAGCCGAGGGAGGATTTTTGAACGAATCCGTGGCAGTAGACAGTGCAGCTGAGATACTAGTGTTGGGTTTCGTAGCATCCACAGCTCTGTCAGCCGCTTCCGCCAACTCTATTAAGGGGCACTTATGGAAGGGTGCGAGGATCCCTTGAACCGACTGTGGTAACCTCTGTAACCACAGTTGCTTGAGAAATGCTTCATCAATGTTGAAGTCAGCAATCAGCTGCTTCATCTGACGAAGCAGTTGCGTCGGCTTGCGATCACCCAGATGCACATCCCTGAAAAGTTCTTGCACTTTCTGCTGGTCAGTAAGTGCAACACGTTTGATGAGGGCGGTTTTGAGGCGATCGTAAAGATTCGGTGCTGGGTCATCTAGCACATCTGACACGTCTTCAATCACATTTTCCGGTAAGCTGACGATGACTAAGTTGGACTTAGTTTCTTGTGATTGAATGTGTCTCAAGGCAAACTGAGCTTCCACATGGGAGAACCATGCAGATGGTCTGTGGGCCCAGAAGGTGGGAAGCTGGAGGGTTATGGCCATCTGCGCAGTCGAGTCGTTATCCGCCATTGATCAGGGAATTAACGAGGCACGATAGTGATAATAAAAAAATTACAATGCAAAAATAACCAATGAGGAGTGCAATAAAAAAAAAACGCTAGACGTGCCAAAAACAAAATTAGGCCAGACAAATCAACGCAAGAGAACAAAGGTACTAGACAAAATAAGAAGTGATACTCGGGCTCACCAATTTTTGTAGGGATGCGTGTTACAATTCCGTAACGTTTGATCAACCCTACTTAATTTGATGTGCTCTAGTACCTGCTTAACCAGTACTTTACCTAACGTGTAAGTACTGGTAACAAAACACAAATCAAAAGAACTGATACGCAATGTATTTAAAGGAGCTATGTATTTAAGGTAAATGTTATAATAATGAATGAGGGAAAAGTTTAATCAACTTATCTGGCTTGTAAGGCTGAACTAGGGACTCGGAGTACGTGCGTGGTGATCAGCACAATGGAGCGCAAAAATGGCGTCCAAGCCTGCTCGGATGCATGCTCGTTAAAACAAAACTTAAAACACCCTAAGCATCCGGAGGCAAGCTAGAGATTTATTTAGTTAATTTAATTTAAACTATTTATTTTAGCCCTAGTTATATTTTGGTGCCAGGAAGGTGCACTACATACTACCTACATTTTGCTTTTGGCTTGTTTATAGAAATATGCGAGTAATCTTTATATTGTCAAATATGTGTTGAAATGTCACAGTAATTAAATGTCTGTATTTTTATACATTTTAGGTCGGCAGAATGGTGGCTTGTTGGGTATGGTCGAGGTAATTACTAGGTCAAAGTTCGCTCGAATTATGTGCATGTTGACGGGTACATTTGAAACTGCAGTTATCCAGGTAACCTATTGGTAAAGCTCGGAAGGCATCTACAACACGAACTAGTTGAGATGGCAACCAGAATGTCTCTTATTACTTTTGCGTTAAGCGGTTTGGAATAGGGAGAAAAGTGGTTTGGAAATATCAGAAGCATGTGATGAATTCTGGCATTGGAGCAGGAAATTGTAAACATACGAAGAGATCCGTTAAGTGAGCTCATCGACGTGAACGCTTCGTTTATGCATCTACAAACGTTTTGATGAATGGGGAAAAAAGAAGCACACATATAAGCAACTAAACCGTAGCATACGATAAAGATGCTAACCTGTGCGATCTTCTCAAGTGGTAATAGGAATGCTTTTTGTACACACGTGAAAAACTTGAAGGTCTCCAGACTAACACCGACTAGTACTGTTAACTCATTCCAAGATTTCTGCGGTGCATTGTGTGACTCAGCCTTACCACTTTCGATATAAACTTGAGATATGATTCTTAAGTTTTACTGGCATAGAAGTGAATTTAAGTCCCAATCACTGTTCTTCAGGGGTTCTTGAACTGGTAGACAGGTTTAAGGAGAAAATTTACTTCATGAATCCAATGACATGAAGAGAAGTAGCCGGGATCTTTAGGTTTGGTGACATTGATTATGAGAGTACACACAATTCAACTAAGACGTAAATCATTAATCTTCATCTGTCATACTGTGCTTTAACTCGTGGAATTTCCAAGAATTCTGTCTTTGTTGTTATGTCTTATCAGTGAGCATTAAAGTTTCAAATGACAGCTTCTGACATTGGGTTGGTTTCATAGCTGACATCCCTCATTTTAACAAGTTAAGAGGTTACAGTATTCGAGCACCACTCAAACTCTGAATTTCGACGCACATATCTGCAGAACAATCACTGTGTTAAGAATTTTCGTCCTCAGTCAGTGTGAATGGACTGATCGAATTATACATCACCAACTTCGGCTGGTAAATGACGGCATTTACTGTTATTAACATTAAATTGCGCAACATTTATTCACAGCTCAGTTAGTCAGGGTTAGATCTGCTGCATAGTTGTGGTAAAAAAAGTGTTGAGGACTGAAGAAACTGTTTATCAGGGAAATTACACTTTGTGATGGTAAAATATTACAAGCTTGCCTCATCCGATTAATGTCCATATTCAATTTTGCAGATATAATTTAATTCAGTTTGCGTTGCCTCCTTAGTGGTCATTTACATTACCTTTCCGGAGTTATTACTCCATTCCTCAGAGCCTCTGCCAATAGAACACTAACTCATTAGTTTTTGTGGTGAAATCGAACTATGTGAAACTTATATTTATTCTCATAAGTAGCACGTAAGACGCAATTGTGAAAATCTTCTGTTACATGTATGAGTTTAATCCGTCGGATTTTATCCTTGTCACATTACCGTATGCACGTTCTATAATTAGCTTCCGTTTTGAAACTTAGAAAACTATTCCTGTTGACATTATTCTCAACACCTATTCATTCCTCAAAACAAATAGAATAACTCACTACCTGATACATAGCTTTAGCTAAACTGCTATGTGATATGGAAAATTTCTGTTTATTATATAAGCTTTCAGCAACCTAACTGTCAGCTGGCTTTCGATATTTCTCAAACTGGTACCTTAAGATGCAGACAGACAATCAAAGTATATTCGACTTTTATGCCTACGATGAAAGAGTTGGTAAAATAGTGAACAGTTACCTGCAATTCAACTTCGCTTTAATGTGCTTAAAAATCAATTTGTGGATGAAACTATGAAACTACAGTAACAAGGTAGACTCTGAAATACACCATGAATGATGATAATTTCTGTGATGCGCTCAGTAAATAAGAAGATATTATTCAGTAATTGGATATAGCATAAAGATTTTACAAAAATCGCCAAATGCAATTTTTGCAAAGCATCTTATTTTATGCTTGTAACATTTGAAAGCGGCTGTTTAAATGCATCCTTAAGTTAAAACTGACGGTTCGTGTACACTATCTAATCTCAAACAAGCCTGCTTCCCCTGTGAGAAACATACGGTGGAAGAGATAAAGATATCTTATATGATTTCACCCAGTTTATTCTCCTTTGTGTTAAATAATCTCATACTTATGGTATTTCTGTCCATTTTCTATGGCGATTTCTACAAACCACTGTGACTTTGCATACTGTCCTCTGCATATGTATATATTTTATATTAATCGCAGCCGTTGCTACCTTAGCTATTCTTACCATTATTTTTTCCGGCTTTTAATGGATACGATAGGCATGAAAATGAAGTAAGAAGGAGTCCAAATTTGACTTTCTATGTAGTCCACTACAGTCGAATAAAAAAACTCCTGTTACATCAGGTTCTGTGATTAGAATAATCCAAAATTATCTGTGAATTTCTCAATTGTTTTAGTTATTTTCAAATATATTTAGTTGCATATATGAGTTTACTTTGTGTTGACTTTGTAGGGGTGTGTGTTACTATTCCGTAACGTTTGACCAACCCTACTTAACTAGGTGTGCTCTAGTACCTGCTTAACCAGTACCTTACCTAACGTGCAAGTACTGATAACGAAACACAAATCAAAAGAACTGGTTCGGGAATATGTATGAAGAAGTAACGCATTTAATTCGAGTAAATGTAATAGTAATGAATGGGGGAAAAGTTTATTCAACTTATCCGGCTAGTATGGCTGAGCTATGGAATCTGAATACGTGCGTGTTAACCAGCACTAAGGAAGCGTAAAATGGCGTCAAAGCCTACTTGGATGCATGCTCGTTAAAACAAAATTTAAAACACCCTAAGCATCCGGAGGCGAGCTAGAGGTTTATTTAATTAATTTAATCTATTTATTTTAACCCTAGCTGTATTTTGGTGTCAGGAAGTTGCACTACAACTGATTCTCTGATTACTTTCTACTTGTATCAAAGTTCACCTGAACCATCGAATTTATGTTATCATTTTTATTTTAAGTAAGTTAACTCTTCTAATTTTTTAGACGCGTTATGTTTTCGCTTTTTAGACGACTGAATTGTGAGTTCGTAATGTGCTAGACAGTGTAGAACTACTGCTCATTGCTTCAGGTAGCTGACTTCCAACCAACCATTATGTCATGAGTTCGAATATTACTCCGCTTATCAAGGTTTGGGCAGCCCGATAGTACAACTATTCTTCATATCTAGTGCGCATTCGTGCACTGACAGTATTTTTGTTTTTCGATGCTTGACAATGTACTGGACTACTCCTCTTAAAATATCCGTACTATTTAGGGAAAAAACGTTTACACTGACGTCAAGAATAGCACTGATTCATCTAAATGTGAATTAACTATGCGCATTAAGCCTTAATAGACGAATGGATATTAGAATTAGAGTTGTTTCCTTGGGAGTGATAACATGTGGACTCATATCTATCGAGGATAGAACATACTAATTTTCAGGCCCCCCACTTACAATTTCGTTCAGTTGGCTGTTAACTTGTCTGTAACTGTGTGTGAAATGTTGTCCAGTTAGAGGAATTGAAGGAATCCTCCTCATTCTTTTATAACATTCATTAAAACGCATACGGTGCACTGATGAACTAGTTCTGTCACATTGAAACTGAAACAAAAAGACTTGATATTCAACACTTCTTCCACATTCATGACGAACAATCACTATGCCAAATATTATTCAATTCATTTATAGAAGTAAAAACATTATTTTAAGCACACAGCACTACTGATACTACTAGTAAGCAATATATGAAAATGTTAAGATGCAAAGCGGCATCAGTTCATTGAAGTCCGAATACCACCATAGTTTGATTTACCTGAAGGTGAACATCACACTGTATACTAGTAACTGGTAACCGCCATACACAGCTTCATCCAGAGGATTAGACGTTTCGCATCTCGCAGCAGTTGACATTATGCATATCGTCTTAAGGATCGTTGGACATCATTGTGTTAGGAAGAAAATTAGTTGTGTACTAAAGGTACTGGCATCTATGATTATAACCATAACAATATGAAAAATGACTGAATGACGTAGTCACTAACAGTAATAACTTTATAACCCAGAGTAATGCAGCAATTTCAACTGCCATAAATACATTGAGTACAAGGTTCTCAGCATTAAATAGCCAATTTAAACAAAAAACACATATTTAGTTCATTTTGAAATCAATAGAAAAGACGGTGGTACTTTCGAGAAAACAAACGATTAAATATTTTTGAAAATCTAAACTACAGTTACCACTCAAGTCTTGGTTACCGTTCACACAAAGCAGATAATCTAGCGTCGATGTGAGCATTCAAGAGATAATACAAGCCCACTATGTGATTCTTTTATTCACAAGCCAATAAAGTACAAATACAATATAATCATATGTCAAGTATTTAGATTGAAATGAATTTGTTCGGAGGAGTTTGTGGAGAAAAAACTACTGTACATCCATGATATTCTACGTGAGAAAAGATATCCTGATTGTTATTCCAGTGCGAACATCATCTACATTATTGCCGATCAGGAATTGATGACAGTTGAAAATATACTTTAGTTTCTCCAGCTACAATTCAAAGGAGACATTCCACGTGACATCCTGTCACAGTAAACAGAACTTTTCACCGTAGTCATCTTTGTATATATCTTTGAAAACTTTCCGGTTTGGTCTGAGAAAGGTTAAGTGAAAACAGCAAAACGTTTAGTTTCATCCCATCTGATAGACATAAGACATTGCGCAGACTGTAATGGAGCTTTTAATGTCATTCACCGTGTTCAAAAATATACCACTTGTAGCTAGTCAGTCTCTATTTAACACAGCTGAAGCTGTAATATTAGGTTTAGTCAAAGTTAAACTTTGCATTCAAAAGAAACATGTTCAAGTGTTATTCAGTCCTATGCTTCAATAAATAAAGTCTACTGGTGTCCTCCGCATTTATTGCCCTTTTAATTTTTTTCTTCGGCCATTAAATTCTTCATCTGTATACAGGTCATCCTAACAGTGAGAAATTTAAAAAGGAAAACTGATTTCCTTATAGTCCTCAACTCATATCCCATTTTCCAAAATGTATATACTTCAAAAGTAACCTGTTTCTAAGCTGAACAACTCCTTTTTATATCGATAGGATATTCTTCGTTCACATCGTTTTCACAAACCACCAGTAATGTCCTTATCACTGCATTTGGCCAAATAATGATAATGAGTGCAATTAGCCGATATCTTACACCAGTGTTCCCAAGGTCATATTTTTATTTTGTCGTATGCTCCACATTCTTCTCATGAATTAACTTATTTTATGCTAAATCTAGGATGATTAGTTAGTTTCGTTTTCGAATTTCGACAAGACAATGAGACGTAATTAGTCTGAACTGTATGATTCATTCGTACAACACATTTCGAATAATCTTATCAGACCTGCACACACACACACACCAATCTTAGGTAAAGGATAATAGACATTTAAATGGGGTAGAGAAATGAGAAAATGTTAAATAAGCAGATAAAACTGAAGGGTAGGATGATAATAACCAACAAAAGTAAAAATAATGATGCGCTGATATTGTGTTTGAAACTTAACTTTGCAAGGACAGTTTCATAGAATCAAAAATTGTTTGTGAATGCACAGAAGTGGCTTACATAATTCTAATGGCTAAAGTGTCAACACACTTGAGGATTTGTCCCCAACACATTCTGCGAATTGGTTTAAAGAACGTGAACGGATTTATTCTATGTCCTGTCGCAATGATGTGAGTTATGAAGTTGATTATATCAAACACTCGGTATTTACAGTGATAGGGTTATTTGATTCAGTGTTTTCTCCCTGTTTTGAACTGAAAACACTTGAGGCTGGCAAGATTGGTAGGCTTTAGAAACAACTTGGAGAGAAGTCATAAAAAATATTATTACTTTTATAAATATCTCAACAGTCTATTTCCATTTATAATGAATAACCTGTAAACTGAAAATGAATAATCGGAAACTGTTACCGAAATTGTAGATTGTGAATTCAGTAAAATACAGCGAAGCAAATAAAGTGCGAAATTAAATTCAATTTTTTCTACAGTTGCTTTGTACAATGAGAATGCAGTTTATTACACGAACTATGGAAAGTGGGATAAACTACGTGTGTTGATTCTATAGGAGGATAAGAATGCTTCGAATGCACCTGAAGAAACCCCATAGTATTCCCGTAAATACTCCAAGTTGTATTTTGTTCTTTCCGTTCAAATGATCCATAACTATGAGAATAGTCAAGTGAATTACACGTTTTATTTATTCAAACTTTTAAAGGGACGAACGTTTAGTAATGAAACATCTGTCTGATAAGCATATCAATATAACTGAAATCTCAGTTAAACTTCGAAAGTACATCAGAGTAGGAATTTTGAGGTAGTATTCATCATGGACTGACACCAAAGCCACTGAAAACCTGAGAGCAATGGACAGCCGTTTCGTCCTAGTATGGGACTTCTGTGATGTCAACCAGTTGGAAGGCAACCAGATGCTAACTGGAGACCTTGGGTGATAGACACACTATATCGCGAATTGATAGAATTTGGGAACCGTGAACCAGTGGCTGAATGGTTAACGTGTTCGCCGTGAAACCTGAAGATCTTTAGTGGGTGCGTACTGCTGATGAATCCCATACTAGGACGAAATAAATGTCCAGTGCCCCCAGGTTTTCCAACTGATATCAGCCCATGATGAATACTACCTTAAAATTAAAATCACCAAAAACCTCTGGGTGGAAAGTGTCCAATGCTTTTCAGTATGAAAACAAAACTAATAAAGTACACTCTGTATCCATAATGAATGAATTAACAAAACTGTAGTGTTATGCACTCCTATCACTTTCAAACCTTGACTAATCAAAGAATGATGGGAATAAGACGAAACCAGGAAATTTAACACTTTGACCAATGAGATAACTAAAGGAATTGATATGATGTCCAGTACTTAGGTACAAAGAAATTGCGTGACGTGATGTGAACGAATATACAGTGTTAACTTAGGCCTCTCTTTGAGTAGTTGTGACATCAATGCTTGCCAGATAATTGTAACACTGGATTAACGTGTCTGCATAGTTGTGTGTGCTCTGAAAAATTGCTTCATTAAAAAGATGACAAATGTTAATGATTTCAAGTGCAACTCTTGAGTAAAATTTAACCTCTACAGGATTTTTTAACTGTTGAACTAATCAATGAACAGAATGTCTCAATACAATATCAGTACAAGATGATAAGGAAACGCATAAAAGAGTTTCAGGTAGGTGATATTAAGGGATCAAAACAATTTTTGACAGCTCTAGTCATCGTTTGTAGACAAGGATTTCCAAACTTTATCAAAGTCTATTTCAATCTTTTTGCTTAATATAGACATACAGACAAAATTAACCTAGAAGCTTATTCTGCAGCGCGTCGGTTCAAGTTACCGCACATCATAGCAGCATGTAAAGAACATAAGGTAGGAAAGGGGTGTTATTAAAGTGAACAAAGGTGTACGAGAGTTGAATAAATTTGATTATCAAGCTTAGTGAAGATGTTGAAGCCTTGGAAGACGTCAAAGAGTGAATGTTCTTGCACCACTGTGACTATTACTCAGCCATATCGTTCAGGGTCTGCGGCTATTGATTGTTCTCATCTTAAAGAGTCCAACCAGGTAATGTAAGCCTTTATGTGTAGCCGAAACGTAGAGTTAAAGACTTCATGGATTGGTGCCACGTCTTTGTTTTACAACCCTGAACACCTTTCAACCCCAGCCCTACTTCATATAACACTGCGAATACAGATGAACGATCGTATGCTCAGTAAATGTCCAGACCATCTAAGTCGGTGAAGGTCCACGAGACCCTCAACTGACGTGCTTCCATTACCTAGTAGCCTCCACCCAACCCCGGCATTGGTCATACGCAAGTAATGCTGCGATTACTGAAGGTAAAAGGCACCAACCCGAAATTCTCAACCCTGTTGTAAATTGTGATGTGATGCAACTGCGGATGTCATTGACACATAAGGGGACCTAATACACTGCTTTGAGCTACATTGGAGGTGATTGGTCTGGGTGTTGAAGTGCGTGAATCTACCCTCACCAGTTGAGTTCGATTACTCACGAAAGACTTAATCCATCCCAACCGTGGACAGTCAACTCCCATATACATCAACTTATTACCACCAAGCGATCAACTGTGCCGAATGCCCTGGAAATGTCTAGGTAGGGTACAAGGACCATTAAGGGTCGGTAGCACGTTATTACTATTATTATTACTATTATTAGTCCCTTGGGTTTTTAACCGAACATAAGGCTTCACTAGCACGTCTCCAGTGAACTCCGTTCTCTGAAATCTTTTGAACCAGGCTCCACGACAGCCCACAAGCTCTCATTTCCTCCTCGCACCATCTCCTCCATGTCACCCTCAGCTGAGACGTCCAACTCGTCGCTCCCCATGAGGATTCCACTCGAGAGCCTGGCCTGACGCGTGATGTCCCCAGTCTGCCTTCTCAGTGTATGCCCAATCCCATCCATCTCCACTTCCTTCCACTTCATTTTTGTTGGGTGATAGGTTCTTGTTTGCTTCTTTCCCAGAGCTCCTTGCTGCTTATTCTTTCTGGCCATCTGATCTCCAGTAACGAGCGTGTAGCGTCACACACTTCCCCAAAATCAATAGCCTAGGGTTCGATGACTTTCGACATTGATGCTGACCTTGATAATTTAACTGGACTCGCTAAGCTGAAGGCACCCGGTCAGGCATCCTCACCATTTGGCATGCTGTCGTGTTACGTTGCACTGCTCGTATTCGACTCTCTAGCCAGTTAGCCGGAGCGCATCGGTATTTTGGCACAACCATCCAAATATACTATTCCATCCGACTACGCTATCGTGTTCTACCTTGGTCTCGTATTCGTGGGTACATAACAGGTCCGAATAATTAGCGATTGGTGTTTGCATCTGTCGAATTCGCACCAGGACAAATCCTAAATTGGTGAGCCCGATGTGATTAAATATCCCTACCAATAACAAACATTGAATTGATGAGCCTGTTCCATTTTATATTTGCACACTGTCTACATTTCGATATCATTTATATGTCCACTTACTACACTTTCTCATGTCCGACCACACTCCCAAGCTTATTCGTATTAAGCCGACTACGAACACGATCCAACCCGTGCCATATTGGCCAGACAATGCGGAAACATGGATTCTGTATGCCGAGGCCGATTTTCGAGAACAGGGTGTCTCAGATCCTCATTCTCGATTTCTTGCCGTCATACGGTCACTACCGCGAGAATTAAACAGGTATGTTACAGCACACACTTCTTAGGGCCGCACTGTTGAAGAAAAGCGATCTGACAGATCGCTAGCGTCTAGACGAATTACTTCGTAACATCGAGCTAGGCAGCAACTCAGCTACTGAAGTCCTCGCACGCATGCGAGAAGTTATGGGTGCGCAAATATTCGACGATGGCCTCTTCCGAGAACTACTTCTCTCGAAACTACCGCAACCGGTGCAAACCGTGTTGGTGACACTGTAGTCAGTCCCACTCGATGACCTGGCAGCCTCGGCAGATAAAACACTGGAGGTTTCTAGTAGGGCCATTTCCAACGTATATTCTGTCTGCGACAAGCCAGAGACCCAGGATTCAGAGGTGACAAAGCTGTGCAACTCTGTGAAACAGTTGCTACGATCTCGAAGTCCTAACTCACGTAGCACTTCACAGAAACGCACCTTGGCGCATCGCAGCAACTCTCGTGGTAGCCCCAAAACTAAACCTAACAGGGTGAAAAACCCTGAATGGTGCTGGTTTCATAACACTTACGGAGATGAAGCCAGAAAATGTCGTAAACCATGCCGTTTTAAGAAGGACACACTCGGGAAACGGTCACGCCGGCACGTGCTCACGGCAACCGTAGCCGGCGGAAAAAGCCGTTTGCTCTACGTCACCGACATTAAAACGAAAGTCCGCTACCTCGTCGACACCGGCGCAGAAGTTAGCGTTCTTCCAGCAACGACAAAGGAGCGTCATCTTGACCCATCCTTCAATCTTCAAGCAGCCAACGGCAAGGCAATCGCGACATTCGGGAGACGGTATGCCTACCTCAACTTAGGTTTACGCAAACCTATTCACTGGATTTCCTCCTGGCAGACGTCTCTATGCCCATCATTGGCATAGATTTGCTGAACCATTACGATCTACTCGTAGATGCTCGCCGTCGACGACTGATAGATAACAACACAAAGTTATCTATTGGCGGCACCACCTATGTAGGTCCGAGTTTAGCCATCGTTAGGACTAAACAATCAGGCGACGCGTCCTACCAGGCAGTTCTGGAGAAATATCCAGAGTTACAACAACCGAAACACACTCTTCCGTGCATAACCAGCAATGTTATGCATCACGTCACAACCACAGGTCCACCTGTGGCATCCAAAGCGCGCCGTTTAGCCCCCGATAAGCCAAACGGCGAAAAATGAATTCGACCACATGCTCGAACTGGGCATTATCAGACCGTCAAACAGTCCTTGGGCATCGCCATTGCACATGGTGCCCAAAAAGGATAGCAACGACTGGCGTCCGACCGGTGATTACCGAAGGCTTAACGCCAAAACAACTCCGGACTGCTACCCTATACCCACGTTTACGACTTGACCGCAACCTTATGCGGCATGAACATTTTCTCAAAATCGACTTGGTCAAAGCGTACAACCAGATACCTATGGCAGCAGAAGATATCGCGAAAACAGCCATTATTACTCCTTTTGGCCTGTTTGAATTCCTGCGCATGCCATTTGGTCTTCGGAATGCAGCACAAACATTCCAACGCTTTATGGACGACGTCTTCCGTGGTCTGAATTTTGTTCATGTCTACATCGATGACTGTCTAATTGCGAGTCCAGATAAGGAAACTCACCTTAAACATTTGGACCTCGCATTCGAAAGACTTAAAAAACATGGCATCACAGTTAACTTACAGAAGTGTGAAATAGGAGTTGAATCACTCAGCTTCCTTGGGCATACCATTGACAACAAAGGTATACGCCCATTGAGAGATAAAGTGGCGGCTATCACAAACTATCCAGAGCCGACCACTGTGAAACATCTCCGCACTTTCAATGGCCTGGTAAGTTATTACCGAAGGTTTATCCCTAACTGTGCCTCTGTCATGAGACCACTCACAGATCTACTTCGAGGAACTGCGAAGTTCGTGTCTCTGGACAACGCGGCTAGACTTGCTTTCTCTAAAGTCAAGGAAGCCATTTCGAACGCAACCATGCTTATGCATCATGACCCCAATGCTCCTCTGAGTATTGCTGTTGATGCATCTGATTCAGCAATTGGAGCAGTTTTGCAACAGTTGACTGACAACCAGTGGCAACCGTTAGCCTTTTTCTCGAGGCGGCTGCAAGACGCGGAAACAAGATACAGTACATTTGGTAGGGAACTCCTAGCCATGTACTGTTCTGTACGCCATTTTCGACATTCTGTGGAAGGTCGTGATTTCATTATTTTCACAGACCACAAACCGTTAACTTTTCCCTCAGCTCGGCGTCTGACAAATACTCCCCTCGTGAGTCGCGACAGCTGGATTACATTTCCCAGTTCACGTCAGACATCCGCCACATTTCTGGAGCAAACAACTCCGCAGCCGACGCACTATCTCGAATAGCTTCGATAAACTATATCGAGGGTATTGATCTCGTTGAACTAGCTCGGCGTCAAAAGGAAGACCTTGAGCTGCATCATGAGTTGTCGTCCACAACTCTCAAACTGCGACTTTGTCCTGTTGGATCAGACAAGGATACAATTTTGTGCGATGTCTCTGCTAGTCAACCACGCCCAATAGTTCCGAAGAGTTGTCGACGCAACGTCTTCAATACGTTGCACAAACTCTCTCATCCAGGTGTACGAGCCACCATTAGGCTTATCGCACAACGTTTCTGCTGGCCTGGGATGAACAAAGACGTTAAGGAGTGGGCCCAGTCGTGCTTAGCTTGTCAAAAGTGTAAAGTCACGCGACACACGAAAAGCCCTTTAGGCTCATTTCTAGCCCCAGACATGCGTTTCGACCACGTCCATATAGATATTGTAGGACCCCTACCAGAATCTAATGGATGTACCTACCTTTTCACTGTGTTGATCGTTTCACACGATGGCCGGAAGCAGTACCCATTAAAGATATTACTGCCGAAACAGTTGCTCGTGTTTTCGTCGAAAGATGGATCGCGAACTTCGGATGTCCATCTACGTCACAACCGACCGTGGGCGCCAATTTGAGTGTGGACTATTTCACGCTCTAACGGCACTTTTAGGTTGCACTCGGTTCCGAACGACAGCCTACCATCCACAAGCAAATGGCATGGTAGAGCGTTTCCATCGACAGCTGAAAGCTTCCCTTTCAGCTACAAACATACCTCAGTGGACCGAGGCTCTGCCTCTAGTCCTACTAGGTATTCGTAACGCGTTGAAAGTTGATGCTGGATGCACTCCTGCAGAACTCGTCTATGGGACCACTCTTCGCCTACCAGGTGAGTTTGTTTCCCCTTCAACTTTCAAACATGTTTCCGACAGGGCATCTTACGTGACTAGGCTTACAAACGCAATGCGTTCAGTTAGGCCTTCTCCGATTAGACCGCAAACGACTGATGTTTTCGTCCACCCCAGTTTACAGAAGACATCACACGTGTTTGTTCGCCACGACGCTGTTCGTCGACCACTTGAACCACCCTACGACGGGCCGTTCAAAGTGATTAAGCGACATGAGAAATTCTATATAATTGAGCGAGACGGACGTGAAGATACTGTCAGTATCGACCGTTTGAAACCAGCTTATTTCGAAGGCAACCCCATTGTAAGTGACGTTTCAGCTCGCTACATCCGACCGACGGATGACTCAATTATCGAAATTCTCGACGATGTGCCTGGTAATGCACAGCTGCAACAACCATCGGCGCAACAAAAAACACGATCAGGTCGAACCGTCAGGTTCCCAGAGTATCTGAAGTCATATTCAACTTAGCTGTGTGTGCCAACCATTTTTTTTCTTTTTTTCGAGGCACTATTTTTCTTATTTACCGGCAATGCACAAACCCTCGTACACTTTGCCTTTTTATATCAATTTTTATTACCATGTAATTAAAATCTAAAAAAACGGCGAAGATAAGCGTAAATTTTTATTTTTCGATATGTTTATATATAAATAATTCCCATTTTTACGAAACGTTTTCGTGGTATTAAAGACTTTTATTTATATTCCAGGTGCAACGAGCACTGAACGGAACGTCGAAAGGAACTGAGGACCGCGATCGACGTACAATTCGATTTATTGTATTTTATTATTTAATTGCCACGACACCCTAGAATAAGTTCAGACAACCAGGGGCCACCTCACGCAGTGAGCCCATCGGAAGAGTTTTACCAGTGGAGAAACCACTGGGTTTTTACTTCCGGCTGGTATCGTCTTAGGGTCCTCACGAACCCACTAGGGGGGAGTGATCTGTAGCGTCACACACTTCCCCAAAATCAATAGCCTAGGGTTTGACGACTTTCGACATTGATGCTGACCTTGATAATTTAACTGGACTCGCTAAGCTGAAGGCACCCGGTCAGGCATCCTCACCATTTGGCATGCTGTCGTGTTACGTTGCACTGCTCGTATTCGACTCTCTAGCCAGTTAGCCGGAGCGCATCGGTATTTTGGCACAACCATCCAAATATACTATTCCATCCGACTACGCTATCGTGTTCTACCTTGGTCTCGTATTCGTGGGTACATAACAGGTCCGAATAATTAGCGATTGGTGTTTGCATCTGTCGAGTTCGCAACAGAACAAATCCTAAAATCGTAAGCAGTTGTTGATGAATGTCTGCAGTTCATTAGAAATCCCTTTCGTAACGCGCCAAGTCCCTGAACCACACAGAAGCACTAACTTGACGTTGGTGATGAAAATCTCGATCTTGTTCCACATGCTGAATGCAGTGCAGAAGATCTCCACACTGGTTTCACGCTGATGAACACCTGTCTTGCTTTTCCGATCCTGCCTGGCTTTAACATCCCCGTCTGTGCCGCCCGTAGTTGAAACGGTGCTTCCTAGATAGATGAGGGAGGTTACTTCCTTCAAGAATCTCCCATTGATGCTCAATGGAGTTTGTTGTTGGTGGTGGTGTTGTTGGTGTGGTATCTTCATCACTTCTGTCTTCTCTACACTCACTTCACTTGAAGTCCTGTCTTCGCTGCCTCCTTCTGTTAACCTATTAGTTTTCGCCTGTAGATCTTCCAGCTTGTGTGACATCAGACACAAGTCATCGACGAAATCCAGACCTTCTAGGTTCTTTTCCCTGGTCCAGCGTATCCCACTCTTCTCACAGCTCCTCACTGTTTGTTGCATGATCCAGTCCACTACAATCAGGAATATCATGGGTGATAGTAGGCAAACTTGTTTCACTCCTACTCCTGTCTTCACTTCAAAAGCATCACTGAGCTTCCCATTGTGAATTACTTGGTTGGCATATGGCGTCTTCATATATCTGTTGTTGAATGAGGCTGATAAGGGTTAGTAGTATTCCGTAGTATTGAAGCAGTTGTCAAATTATTTGTCGGTCGACACTGTCAACGGCCTTCTCAAAGTCGATGAAGTTGAGGTAGAGTTGGGTTGGCTGCCATTCTATACTCTGTTCTATGATGATGCGTAGTGTAGTGTTGCAATCTGGTCGCCACATGATTTGTACTTCCTGAATCCAGCCAGCCTGCCTGCTCCGGTTGTGGTTTTGAATCCAGCACATGTTTCAGTCTCTCCAGGATGATGCGGCTTAATATTTTGTCTGAGGTGGACAGCAGAGTGATTCCGCACCAGTTCTTGCAAGCACTGAGGCCTCCCTTCTTCGGGAGTTTGACAAGGTAACCCTTCTTCTTCCAATCAACTGGCAGGTACCTTCCCTTCCTTCCAGACCTTCTGCAATGGTGGTGTGTTGACAGCATGTCCACTGCTGTTGTCTCTGTGTCTGTTCTCAGTGGTTCTGAAGGGATCCCGTCTGGTTTTGCTGCTTTCCCACATTTCAGTAGCATTATGGCGTTCAGGGCTTCCATTTTTGTCGAGGGATTTATGTTCACTTGTAGTTCAGTGACTGGGCTGCAGGTGGTATTTGTGGACGAAGTGGAGGTGGTCGATCCAAGAGCTTCTTGAAGTGGTCAGCTCACTGTTTCCTATGTTTCCCCTCTTTGGTAATTAAATTTCCTTCTTCATCTTTTATTGGTTTCGTCTGTGTTGGTCTCTACCCTCCCAGATAGTAACCTGGTTATCTGATACAATGTCGTCAGGTCTCTGTCTCCTCTACCTGCAGCATGTTCTGCTTCACTTACCAGTGTTTCGTAGAAGTGTCTTTTGTCTTTGCGTGCACTCTTCTCCACTTCTTTGTCCAGTATTTTATACATTGTGCTCAGTTTCTCTTGTCGTTGAGCATCCTTGCACCGGTTTATCTTCTGCTTCACCGTCCTCTCCCTGCTCTATCAGCTTCCAGGTATCCGTCGAGATCCATTCCTTATCTTCTTTCTTCTTCCTTCCTAATACGTCTGTGCAGGTTTCTTTCCACATCTCTTTCAAAGACTTCCAGTGTTCTTCTACACAGGCTTCTTCAGGGATGTTCCTCGATATCTCCCATTTTGTCTTGATGGCTGGCTGCCGTGAGGATTTCCTTTGTAGTTTCATCCTTCAGTTTCCGAGTGTTGTACTTGAACTGTGGTCTATCACCAACTTCGTTGATGGCTCTTAACTTGATTTGGAAGGTTCCTTGCACTAGATAGTGGTCTGAACCTACATCTGCTCCTCTTCTTGACCTTGTGTTAAGTAGACTGCGTCTCCATTTTCTTGAGATTGAGACAAAGTCGATGTGATTTTTAGTGTGTCCGTCTGGTGAAATCCATGTCGCTTTGTGGATATCTTTGTGCTTGAACACACTGCCTCCAATCACCAGATCGTTGAATGCACAGAATTCTGCAAACAATCATCCATTCTCGTTCATTTCACCTAGCGCTTCTCGACCCATGGTTAGTTGTCTTCCTGTGTTGTCCCCTCCCAGTTTGGTATTCATGTCGCCCATTAGAATTTCGATATCGCCAACCGAAGTGGGGTCTTGTCCAGTGTTGATTGAAGTTGTCTGTAGAATTCCTCCTTTTTCTCTTGCTCTGCATTATTTGTTGGTGCATAGCGTAGCATTGTATGATTGTGACCTTCCTTCCTTCCTTCCTTCCTTTGGAGTTGAACCTTGCTGTCATGATCCTGATCCTGCAGGAGGAGACTGGTTCCCACTACATGAGAGAGAGCGTTCGATGTTGTTGGGGACATCATGATAGCTACTCAAAAACTAAGTGTGTTCGTGGTTGTTGTCTGGGTGACGGTATCGGAGAAGATTATTGATTCTCCAGTTGACAGTTTGGAGAGTCCACTCCCATTCCATCTGCTTTCGCAAATCCCAAGCACTTCAATGTGATACCTTCCCATCTCTTTTGCAATCTAGGCTGCCTTACTGGGTTCAAACATGGTGAGGACATTCCGTGTCCCCACGTTTACTTTCGCCTTCATCGAGAGAAGACACATCAGCCAACTGGCTTCCCGAAGGCTTTCACCAACTTGCGTCATTTCGCCTCTCCGATTCCAGCGAGGAATAATTTTGTCATTATTTTTTATATATCGTTTGTACTTTGAAGTTTCTTTAGCGGTTAGATTTATTTTCCGGGGTAGGGTTGAAAGTCCTATGCCCAATCTTCCCTCTTTACCCGGACTTAGGACCGACTAGTAACTAGTGAACTAGTTGACCAGGTGAGGTTGTCGGCAGCGCGTAGTGGTTACGAATTTAAAGAAGTCAAGATGGCAAGTTGTACAGGACCTCTACGTTAAGAAACCATGCTGACTCGATGTGATGATGTTGCCATTAAGCGTGTGCCGAAGAAAGTTTCCATAATAACTTTCTCCATAATTCTAGAATCTACAGGTGCAATACTTATTGATCCGTAGTTACTGGATAGTGTTTTTGAACTAGATTTATATCTAGGTAGGATAAATGATGTTTTCCAGATATCGGGGTATGTGAAAGGTTCTAAAGACGGAGAAAGTATCTTAAGCAATAATCATGGAATATCGGGTCCACCAAATTCAAAGAAATGTGGTGATACTCCGTCCGTGCCAGCGTTGCTGGAGCATCTCAGCGTCCCAATGGCTTGATGAATATTAGAATATGTGAATTCGACTGTGTCTATTGTCCTTAGTAGAGGAGAATAATAACTTTCAATAGTGCAGACCGTACTGGCATCACACGGAAGATTTGTAGGTTCCAGATAACTGAATGCAAATAAGTCCCTGAATATTTCGCACATATCCACTGGATTATTATAGGCTTTCGTGCCACGGATAGAAGGAAAAATGTTGTGTCGCATACAGTTCGATCACTTCTTAGGGAGTGCTGATAGAGCACATACTGTAGATGAGCTAGCTGGCGCTCTACCATCTTCATTCCTCAAACACAAATCATGGTTATGCGAGATAGGGTTAAGAATACCAAGAATCAGCCGAAGTGCGTCGAAGTTGGGATGTCCGTAGCATCTTGTTGAGAGTTTGCGCAACTTTATACGAACATTGAGGGCCATATACAGCTTATTGTTTAGTGGCATTTTTTGAAACCTTTCAGTGGAACGATGGTACCGAGACAGGTTTTAGAGTTGTAGTAAAACATATCAATGGTTAATTCGAGGTCTGTAGTGGTGAAGAATGATCCTCAGTCAATGCACCTAACCATTGGACACATCTGCTGCCTATCTGTTCTACCGTAGTTTCTAAATACCATTTGGTGTGTAGTGTAAGTGCCAATAGAAGTACTAGCTGCAGGAAATGGTAGTGCTCACAATACCGCATCGCGATCACTTCCTGGGAACTTGGAGCCTACATCTGTCAAAATGGGACTTATGTTATGGCAAAATATTAAGTCCAGTACATTGTCACCTCTTATAGGAGTTGTAACAACTTGCTTCCATCCAAAAATAGACAGTGTATGGAAAAAGTTGTCACACCTAGCTGGACCAGTAAGTGAATCTCACTTAATTTCAGGTAGGTTAAAGTCACCGCATATGATCTAATGATCATATGGGAGAGTGGATGGATGTTCCAGAGCCGTAATCAGTGGAATGTCATGATTGTTAAAAGTATCAGGTGCTCCGTAAACACATCCCGCCAGTGCTGTAGCATTCCTGCAGTGTACTCTGACCCGTGGAGTGTCACTTACTTTATTAAGAACCATATTTTCCATTCTGGAAACGGTGAGTGTTCAGGAAGTGCATCAGGCAACCTCCTCCTTTCTTGTTACTCCGGTCACATGGGAAATGTGTATACACGTCAGCACTTGTCTCTTCATCTGGTATATTTGCATGACACCAAGACTGGTAGTCAGTTATTGCCGGCGGCTTATATATGAGCGCGATCCCTCTTAATGCCGGCAGTTTGCCAAGGACGGACCTTGCGTTTATGAGGACGATATACAAGTGGGAGGAGCAATAATGTGTAAGGCTTTCTAATTCGCTAAGCAGACAAAAAGATATCTCAGTGTCGCTCGGTTGGGTATGGCCTGACGTCACTGCGTTACAAAACGTCTCGACACCACGCTCACTTGTGGTTGTTGAGTTACTAGGATATCCTAGCGGTAAATCGACAGCGCAGTGACTTGAAATAGTATCACCTTTATCAGGGGAGAATGGAGAAACTTTTTTATCTCAGGTGTGCAGCGTGTGCATCATATCTACACGCACAGAGTTTGACCTCACGCAAGTGTAGTCTGTGGCATTGGTGTCTGTTTCCTGGACGGTAGGTGGTTCTACCTATGTATGTCGCGCGTGTGTTGGACTGGTGATACCGCTCGAGGGACTTTACAGACCTGCTGTGTTTCCGCACCTGCTGAAGCCGTTTGGGTGGCTGGCGTCTAGGATTTGTGTGTGTGGTTGACTGTGTCTTTTCTGTCGCTCCAAGCGCGCTAAGGTTTTCGGTTTAGAGTGAGGGACCTCAACATCCCCATCAGATGTTTTGCCAAAGCTGCAACTGACAGGGCTGTAATGAATAACCAGTCATTGTGATTTCGCGGTTGTCGTAAACCTCTGTTCTGTGTTGTACTCCTTACTTCCTTCTGTTACAACTCACAACGGACATGACTGGAGTTATGCTGGGTGGGGGGCTGTTTCTTAGTAATCTAGTGCCATTCAAACGATCAGAGTTCTTCCCCACAGAGTATCCTCCTGACGTTCAATTGTAAGTGGTTTTATGTTGGCTGTTTACATTAGTAAACGGTGGGGTAGGGTTGTTGTGACGTCTATTTGTGTTTTGGTTACTAGTGGAACGTAACTCAGTAAATAGAACCTTTTTGGTGAAGCTACTGTTCGTACTTCTGTGAATTCCGGAAAGGATCACGGGATCGGATCATTGTATGATTTCTGCGTCCGTCTCTACGTATCGGGTTCCACGGGAGCACTGGTTTATCGGTTGCATATCGAGTGGGCTATGTCCTAGGACCCAGACTAGTTTGGGTTGTAGACTTAAGGCCCCAGCAGACCTCAGTGAGAGTTCTGAGAAGTCCTAGGCTTGAGTATGTTGGAAGAGATACCTACTGCCTTGGTGTACTGCAGCTTTGGAGCCATTTGGCTGTCTGGTCTATGCAAAAAGTTGTATACCTGCCTAATGGTCACGTATTTCTCGGTGGTAATTAGGGCTGGAGACTGGAGGTGCAAAGCCTGTTTGAAGTAATATATGTTGACTTTAGTAGAACAGCCATGAATACCAGTTCCCGAAAAACGTCGAATCCCCAACCCTTATAACACTCAGGACCCATCTGTTCCCACCCAACGAAGAGCACGTCTCGCTGGCTCACCCAGGTCAAACTCTGGCCCGCACGTAAAAGCTACCAAATGAAAGCATCACAGAGTGAAAGTAAAACCCGACTTCACCTTCCGGACATGGCGACGATTAACACCTACTTGGCCGCACCGTAGCCGAAGGAGACTCAGCTCTGGGTGTGACGTTTGCAACAAGCAGGTATACTGTCGACCAGGTAAATACATGCCAGACCAATATTACGACTTCGTGGTCCATCACCCATGTAACTGGTTTTGTTATGTCTCTCCACGGTGTTACATAAAACCCCTCCCATATACAGGCTCACCTAGAGGGGCTGTAGAAGACACCCAAGTGGTTGCTCAAACGCTTGCACCGGCACAAACCACTACCACGAGTGACGGTCCAGAATACGGGAGTCAGTGACGCTCTACGGAAAGCCACGTCTGTGAGCAGTCCGAAAACTGCCAAACGGCTAGCAGCGGTAAGGCCAGCAACACCAGTCTCAAACTCTGAAGTTGCTCCAATGGCTATCCCTGTTGCACACTGAAAAACACGGGGTAGAGTGGAAAGGAAGGAGCAACTCTTCCATGAACACCCGACCGCAGTACATGATAGCAGGAGCATCCGTTACAAGTCAAACTGCATCATCTTACCTAACGTTGCTGTAAGTCTTGACAGTCTTCTCGAGAAAACGGAATCATCTTACAAACAGCGATGGGAAGTGGATTGTTGCACACAACCATTAGGTAGCCTACAGGCAAAAGTAATCCCACTCTACAAAGGCAGCCGTTTATCTCCGGGAAAGCCCCTGTCGATAAGCGTGAGCCTTAGCTGGGTTGAGGCCGAAAGATTGCTCTTGCTGCTACACAAAGTGGCCGTCAACCGGTCATTCGGCATCGGGGCTAGGTCAGATCGGCCACGGTTACCCACGGTACGCAGAAACTAATAGCCGGCACATTAGCAGGAGGATATACTCATGATGTCCAGTGGAGGCGCTTGTTAGCAAAGACAGGGTCAAATGGAATGGTGGGAGCAGCTATCTGCAGACTGTCACGTCTTTCCCTTGATTTAGGTTTGGTAACTCCATATTTCCAGAACCCCTAACCAGAGTGCTGCAAATGCAGTACGAGGTTAAGGACAACATCACCGAAAACTTTGCTGTTTTGAAATCATGCCAAGGACACTGCGACAACAACAACTGTCGGCCCCTCCCGGTGCTGAGGTCACTACTACTGTGAATAGACAAGTAAAAACTGACCTTGACTCTATAATGACTCCAGAAACCAGTCTGTGAAGAACCCTGGGTGGGTGGTTGCCACTGGAACTGGTCCGCCGGTAACAACCTTCTCCATTACATATGACCCTCTGCAATCCTCCAACACTGGAACACCCAATGATGTCAGACGCAGCTCCAAGTGTCTTCAAGGCAATGTAAAGGGACTTAGAGGTGGGATGGCGGAACTAAGACGTCTCTGCTCATACCTCGCTTCGAAGATTATAGTCCTGATAGAAATGTGGACATCACCGAAAATTAGCGATATCCGAGCTGTTGTATACCGTATGCGTCTGTTTAGGAGAGACAGAGTACATAAAGATAGAGGTAGGGTTGCAATGTTTATGAGTGACCACCTAAAGTGATCAGGCCCCTGGAAATGTTCTGTCAGGAATTTCAAAGACCGTCTGCCACTTCACTGTTGGACACACTGGGTACACTTATTAGGGGGTCTAAAGACACCCCTAACGGCAACGCGGGGCAGAATCGACAACCACTCCAACTGACATCTGAGGTACGACCAGGTCATCATGGCGGGGGATCCTAACACCCCAACTCCTAACCTTGGACGGAAAAAGAAAACTTCAACCCGGGCGCTTGGCCAGAACCTACCCCACATCATTAAAATAGCTGGACAGCATGAAAATATTGGCGATGACACTAGCTGGAGGTCGAGCGGAAAAGTGTCCAGACCGGCCTTTCTTCATACTAGCGACCATCTGCTAGCGTAAAACGTTCCCTTTCAAGCCCCTCTCAGCAACAGCGATCCTAATACGGCGGTGTTGGATATGGTAACCAACCAATTAGCATGGAAGCGACCTCACTCTTGTCTTCGCCACAGCAAAACTACGTGGCAGTGAACCAGTATCTGTGATCAGCACCATTACACTAAATGTAGAGTGCCAGACTGACTGATCAACAATGGGAACTAATGAGGGACATCATTGGGAGTGCTACCTCTGGAAGCATCCCAGCAGTTGCAGCAATCCAAACCTCATGGCTGGAACGAGACGGTGGGCCGCTCTTGAAATCCAAGAAAGAAGCATGGCACAAATGGGAGATCAACAGAATAGACTCAAATCAACGTGTCCAGATTGCTGTAAGGAATTGATGCAACACCAAAGTGTGTGGCGGCAGGAGGTCATTCCCGACAAATTAACAATATGCCTCGACTGGAAGTCACTTGGCCTTGTATCCGGGCCACTTACTATCCCAACTGGGAGGCAAGCAGAGCTGTAGATAATTAACACTTAGGCCGATAAGACATCTTCAACTCAGGGAGGGCCACTGCATGGCATCTCACAAGGACTCACTTGTTGTGGGCGCCCATATCCCTTGTATTCCGTACTCACAGCTTGTACGTATTTGAAATGGTTTATTCGCTCTCTTTTCCTGTGCACGGGTTATGCTTCGTATGACCTCCTACTGTTCTGATTGGATCCTGCCTTTTAAATGTACCACTTGTTCCTTGTGTTTCAGGGTTACTGTAAATTCTATAAATACAGTTCGCTTTCACTCATAAACGTTTTCGGTACGTGATACTATGAACTCGCGTGGTTTCCAGCCTTTCGATTTCTCCTTGCAAGTCACTCGGGTTGAAACAACTCAACCCTCGACCACCAATCGTTAGGTATTTCCATTCGTTCTCACAACTCCACATCACAACACTACTCTGGGCTCCCTGTCGTTCGTGCTACTTGTACACTGACTTTCATAGAATCCTAGATCCTCAGGCCTGCTGTACTCTGGCATTCAAGTACTGATACCCGTCAGATGCAAACGGCACTTGAGCTCATTCCAAGACTACATTCGGTGACTGGGTAAATGACAAAGGACCGTGGTGAAATTTGCAAAAGTGCCGAACAGTGTATTCCCCCAGTCCTGATTCATGCAAACTCTTTTGGGACATGAAATTTCCTCAAACCATTCAGAAAAATCTGGGGCAAATCTTCACTGAAAACCTACGTTCCAGATCAAGTTATTCTGGAGGTGCTTCCAATGCCGACATCTCTTTTCAGCTCGTTCTCATGCACTGCAAGAACTTAATTGGTAGTTCACATTGCTAGTGCGCCCTCAAGCATGGAAAGAAGCGTGGGGGTCTTGAACAAAACTCAGGGACGAATTACAAACAGTGTTGGAATGATGTTGGGGAAACCATGTGAGGACAGCCTAAATGACCTAATCCTTTGCACCAGTAGTGACCATTGGGTACCCAGTTGTTGCATAACTGTTCCCGAGACTCCTTGTAAAATAAGCCACCCAAACTAAAGAATATTACCTGTCTCCATGTCAATCCCCGGAGACACCCAAATAGAATCGTCCGCATAAGGAAGGAACGTCAACTCGAGGTCACACCTCTTTTCTCTTCGAGTCTTCGGCTCCCGGAACCCATTGCTTGTTGAGGTGGTGACCTCTGCATTTGTCAAAAGCCTTAAGAGGTAGCCGAACAGCTTTGCGGTGACGCGTAGGCTGCGATCGTCCAGGTACGATATGGATTAGGCTGAAACGACCAACTGCCACCGAATCAGTCCAACATTTCCTGGTTCTAGATAAAGACCGCAAATTATCATGGACACGGTTCAATGTTCTACTACAGTATTGGATGCCTTGCTTCCCCCTTCACTACATCATTAATAATATCACTAGCGTTTCTGTTTTCCTTGTCCCACTATTATTTCCCTGCCCCATTCACTGCCCCCCCCCCGATGTTGGCAATTTTCCCCCACCCATCAAGGCTCTTCAGACCTGTTTTCTTGAAATCTTCCCCAAATTCAAACAGATTTTCCTTCTTTCTTCCCCATCTCTCTCCTATGTCTCCTTTAATTACCCCTCAACTTTCTTATCCTTCTTTGACAGCCAATCCTTACAATTTTCTGACAAATCACACGTTGCCCTACATATTTGGAAAACAGTCAACCACTGGTTGATTTCACCAGAACCAGTGACTGAGCTTACCTCTCAAGAATCAGTACAAAGCATGGAAACGTTTCGCAAGACTTAGAAGTGAGCACTCAGAAACCAATTACTTTATGCACGCTCCCAAAACAGACATTGGATATAATGATTGGTCACTAGGGGATAATCAACTCCATGTTGTCTAGCTTTAGTGCCGGCCGAATTCCATCGATCATTCTGCAATGTGGCCACCAGACTAGGGGGCTCGGCGCGGCAGTTCACCCTGATAGATACTGGTTGGATGGAGGCAGTCAGCAAGAAGTACCGGAGTTGGGTTTCGTGTTTCTTGGCACTCGCCAGCAAGGCTTATACGCAAATCCAACGGAACTGACATCCCACCTGGGATCCAAACCCACGTCGCCCAGTGTTGTTGTCAGCGACGCAACCACTCAGTAACAACAAACGGCGCTATCGACCTGTAGCGCTTCTGTCAGTGCTGTCGAACGTAATGGAGAGCCTGGTAGACGACCACATTAGAGTGTTGTAAGACCAGCTTAGGGGCTGGTTTCTTCCGCACTAAGTCATCTCACATCTGGAATTGACCTTCTGAGGAAATACAAACTGCGGGTTCACCATCTACCGTTCGCCCTTCATTTGATGAGCTCCTAACGGATGATGAGTCTACCACTCGCCTAGCCACTATGTATGCTTTCCGGACTGATGAAAACATATCGGGACGTCCAAACGTGTAAAGGTAAGCTGCCGTAAGTCTCAAGCACCTTTTACCCCAATGGATTCCTGAAGGGTTGGATCGCGCAGTCTGAACAGAACAAATATATGGCCAGTGTTTCCCTTGAGTTTGCCAACAAAAACCGCCTACCTAGTAACTTGCATGAACATCCAAGAAAAATGGAAGTTGTTCCTATACACACCAATTAAAGTTTACGTATAGTTCGAACGGGTATGAACGCGAGGATCGAGGTTTGAAGGGTTTGAAGGTCACCCGCGAGTGGTTCGGTAACAACCGTGGCAGTTGAGAGGAGAGAGAAAACCAGAAGCTAAGAGTCCAAACTGAGACAGCACTAAGGTAGTACTTGGAATCTCAGAACTGCCAAGTGACCGGTCCACTAACGATCGCTAGCTTCACGACGTCCAACAATCGCCATGGCTTTCGAACATAGTGGGTCTCAACAATGTACAGGCTCACAGCGTCAGTGCGCTGCGAGACCAATGCATCCGAAGTCCAAGCTGGCTGCCGGACTACTCCCTGTCCAGGTTGACTTACGTGCCTCCCTCGAAAACGTTCTACACCCATGGCGTGTATTTACAACCACGTAAGTCACCCCACGGAATTACGTGGCCAGTCCTTTCCTCTAATCAGACACGCCCCAAACAAGTATGTGCAGTAACGTCATGGGACCGAGATAGAAAGCAGTGGAGATGAGGGTGCTGAGTGAACGCCTGAACTCTGAAATCATATTTGTCACCGAATCCCAGCCCACGCCAGACATCTTCGACGGAGAAGTGCACGTCACCAGCGGGGATCTTTTTCGCAGGGACAGTGACCCCAGGGCTGGAGGGGGAGTAGCTCCCTACATAAACCCATTTAAAGGCGAGAGTGACCAGTGACATGGGCTCCCGGAACCTTTATGCGGCTACTTCACTAGTCATCACGGGAAATGCCCACTCGGGGTCACCTATTGGCCCCCCGCTTGATCCCCTGCACGTAAAAATTGTTACCACGGCAACCTCGGCGACCCCTTCTGAAGCTCACCACCCTGTAATCGTTTCTGGTAACCGAAACTCTCCGTCGATTCCCTTCCGGATGTAGTGGAGGCACAATAAATCATTCAGTTGAACGCAGAAGAATGCAACCGGGACCACTAGCCTCTCGGAAAAGTGGATGATGCCACACGTTGGGGGCTCGGTGGAAATGCATCGCTCCTGGACTGCATCCTGACGAACGACGACGTTCTCACTGAGAGCATGTGCATCAAACCGCTTCCTGGTCTCAGTGACCACGCAGTAATAAGTCTCTCCACGGTTACCCAGGTGATGCTGCAACCCAGGACGCCTGATGCCTTCCCGTGCTACTGCAAGACCAACTGCGAGACCATGAGAGATTACCCCAAGAATGCATCGTAGTCCGGAGGCTGGACCCGTATCAAAGTAGGTGAACACTGAATGTGGGTGAAGGATACAATCTTTGAGGTCATCGGTCACAGTGTGCCAGAGGTAACACACAGACCGTCAGTGAGAACCTCCTATCTAAAGCGAGGAGCAGACAGGCTGCTTCAGACAAAGAGGCAGGCTTGCTAAAATTGGCAGTCATAAGATACGGGGTCTGACTTCCTGAACTGCAGAAGAATTCGAAACCGCCGCAACACAAGAGTGAGTAGTGACAGGTCTACACATCAACCAAACTTGAAAAGTAACCCCTGTGCTGCTCCATGTCAAAAAGGAAGTTGACCAGCAAAAGGGCAAATCTTACCACAGGTCTTGATGGAGGTGTATTAAGCTGTCTAGAGATACCTAAGGTTCTGAGCTCACCCCTGAGTTCAACCTATCAGTGACACCAAATCTAAACCGATTCCATACGACATTGATCAAACCATAAATAATGAACACCTCAGCCACATCCCAGTCGAGGAAAAGAGGCATCGGTGAAACTATCTAAGCCCCATCCGGGTAATTTGCTTGGCTGTCGTAACATGAGGCCGGCAATCCCAAAAGCTGAGCCAAGGGGCTTGCGAAACCAATCTGCAATCCATTGAAGTACCCACTGGAGTCATGCAAACCCTCCAAAAAGTGGAGGTGTGCCGTCATGCCGCCTATCTTCGAGAAAGGGGAAAGAAAAAGCGCTGGCAGCTGCAGGCCGGTTACTCTTCTCCCTGTACTGTCAAAAGTATTAGAAAACTTGATAGCCGACAAGATCTGAGAATTCCTTACTGGGGAAAACAATGCCTATACTGCTTGACACTGTTTTCGGAGTGGTCGATCATGTGCCGCCAACTTGCCAACCGCCTGGGACGACTGGACACTCAGCCGGGACAATAGAAAACAGATACATGCTGTTTTTCTCGACCCAGCCGAACCAATTTAACAGTGTTCCGCCAACAGTCCTGCCTCACAAGGCCACGTCAGCCGTTATAAATTAACCCTTACTCTCTCGGTTCACGGAGTACCTGGATGGCAGGCAGTTCTATACCAAAGTAAATAGAATGCGGTCAAAGTGAAGACCATCGATGTTGGCAGTATTTCAAGGAGCAATCCCGCGACCACTTCTGTTTCCCGCGCTTGTCATCGACCTGCCACACAAAATCTCCCCACCAATCCTCCATTTTACTGTTATTAAAATTTGGAGAGTAGTAAACTAAGAGGCCACTGTGAAGCACTGCGGAATGAGCCGCAGCAACTTGAACTCCGGTCACCGGAAAATGGATTGAGCTTCAACCTGGAAAAGTTAAAAGTGAGGCACGTTAGTAAATATAAAGCAAGGACGGTTGATTTCCAGTACGTGTTGAGAAGGCACGCTATTGCGAGTGCCCACAGAAAAAGACGTGTAGCTCAACCTCTCCGACAGCTTGAATACCAGCAACAACAAAGACATGGAGACTACAGCGAACGCCACCTACCATCTTTTGTGTAGGTAGCTTGGATCCCAAACCCCGAACTGTTTCCCACAGTTTTCAAATCCTAGGTACTGCCGTATCTAAGGGTCTTCAATTCGTCAAACCCTAGGCTATTGATTTTGGGGAAGTGTGTGACGCTACACTACTTTTACTTTTCGGGCAATTTTCACATGCTTTTTTCTTCTCACCATCCTACTATTCCTGTTCAAGCACCTACACAGAAAGGAGCCACGACAGACCCATGATCTTTCCACTAACCTGCTGCTCCCTGATCACCTACAAATTACAGCTTACTACCTTTTCTCCCTTTCTAGGACTGACTATCTCCGAGGACATCGCAAGAAAATTCTAAAACCACGATCGAATCAACTTAGCGTGAATCTGCATTTCTCCCATCGTGTTGTCAACGGCTGGAACTCCTTACCTCAGCAAGTAGTATCAGCATCTCCTGTCGACGCGTTCAAGGAGAAACTAGATCTTCACAGAGATATCTTCTGCAAGGATTATTACAAGCCAGGTGACACTACACTACTACCCTTATAACTGAAAACTGAACTGAAACTAACCCACGAAACATCCATATCGTCGAAGCGAAAAGCGAGAAAGCTGAAGAGATTTCCTTGTCCAATGGAGGGATAAACCGAACAAATCGAATCAAGGCCTAAGAACTAGATGCGAGAGATCAAAATAGATCAGTTTACTAGGCTCTCACTAAGAATGTTGAATGTTGCTGAATATAACGCATGCTATATTGGACTTCACCTGAAAACATACAAGTGTTGCGTTACGGTTTTTGAAGTTACTGGTAGTCGCATTGCTACCATACCTGCCTTCATTGTGTAGCAGTAGTCACTGTTCGTTAGGAATCACTCTTCGGAATATTTTTGTGTGAAATTAGGTGATGTCTCACAATGAGGTTTCAATCCTCATTGGTTGAATTTATTCAATTCAACTCACTCCATACGGCATTGATCCCATTTTGCTAACTTGCGGTTCATTTCATGTTTATAACAGTTCGGTTGACTTATGGGGTGCATTAATTATAGATTGCTTTCGTAGTCAACGTTTTTGAGGGGCTGAAAGAGGGAATATGCTGGAAAATCGCATTGAAAACTACGGGTTTCGCAACCTTGTCTCGCGTTCTGTCCTGTATTTTAGCTTTGCATTGTTCTCCATTTTTTCTTGATTTACCCATCATTTTCTTTCATTTTATTCAGCACTTTTTCTAACTTGTGTTTTGCCCAGAGTTTCTCGCGAAAATATTGACTGTCATTTTTGAGCTAGAACAGGGGACTATGAAAAAATTGCATTGTAACTGTGTTCTGAAATGAAAGTGTTTTGTAATATTTTCACCGGCTTTGTCGCAGTATGATTTCACCGCTCCTGTCTCATCAGTTTACCTCCTGAAATGAACTGGGATGTTAAGAAAAATTGGAAACAACTGTAGTCATTTTCTCCGTCTTAGCCCACGACATTCACTTCTGAGACTAACAGTCATTAGACTACATTAGTCTCTTTTATTTCAATAGCTGACCAACCTTTGTTCACTTTGGGTATACTTCTAAAACTATTTATTGCATACTGTATGACCCAGTGTAAACAAAATGATTTATTTTCTCCTACTCCTCAGTATTATGGAATGGCTCTTCATATTTTATGGACTTAGATGTGTGATCCGAACTTCGACAGTTCTCGGTATTTTCAGCTATCTTCTGTAATAAGACTTGTTTTACTTTTGAAGCGTACCTCACTGCAAATAAATGAAGCTTAGGAAGGGAGTACATTTGTAGCAATACATATTTAGGGGATCATATTCTGTAGTATAAGCATCAGATGAACTCTGCAACTTTTGATACTTCCATTAAAAGTGTTCGGATTTTTTATTTGGGATATACTGCGTCCCTTCAAGTTACCCCTGACTTTAAGTTTTGTCCTTAGCTTCCAAACAGCACCGAGATTATTCCTAACTGAGCAGCAAAACTGATATACTGCATGCAGTACAAGCATAGTCGTATATTCACAAAGTTTTAGCCGCGCAAAATGTGGAAAGTTGTATGAATTTTAACAGTTCCATATTGATGGTCGCTTAAAAATTTCAATACAAATAACTCATGCATTTGTACGTGGGTTCGTACAACAGTATGCTTCAGACTCTTTCCTTCTTGAAAAACTCATTCTCGCCTTAATCTTAAAATCCCTCTTTCACATCCGCTGAGCTGCTACCTGCAAGCCTTGACTTGTAGCTGGAGATATTGCATTCAACATTCTATTCGATTTGTAATCAAGTGAATGATGTACACACCAGCTGTAATTTCACTCCTTTTCTGATTTTCCCTAAGCATTTCCTGTTGTTTTAAAATCAGTTTCAGTTATGGTTCTATTTATGCTTACAGGCTCGTCATCATCTCAATGTCTGTAGTAGTTCAATTATCGATAATACTTTTACTAATAGCTACTTTTGATAATAGCATTTTCTTAAACGGGTTTTTCAAAGTAATCAATGAGCAGGAGTAAAGAATACTTTATTCCTTTAAAATGATACCTACTGACTGACACACCACTGAGTTTTTAGCTGGTTCAAAGCTATTCTGTGCTGTCCGTTTTCTGAGGTTCTGAAACTGGTAAACGTTCGTGATGTTACAGTTATATATAGCATTGTAAGTCCTCTGCTAATAACTGTGTCAGTAGTTCGGACTCAATTCCACAAACATACGTTTTATTTGTGAAGAAATGTCACTGACTTGCAAGCTATGTATGCGGCTAATAACCTAGTGTATGAAATATAACTCAGTTCTTGAGTTTGATTGGAATGAATATCTCGATGGAATTCGCTTTCAAGTAGTTTTACCGCTTTTTGTAAGGTTCTGTGATTACCATGTCTTAATGAACTGCGCTTCACTCACTTTTTATCTTTTTATTTCATTTACAGTTGCTAAAGCTTGTTGTCACCATCAATTTTATGGATTGCTTTGCACTTCCAACTTGCTACATCATTACATATCCATTTTTATTGCTTTAAAGCAACAAAGTACCAACTGTACCCGAAATCTCTGATAACTAGGCTTTAATCATGCCACAAATCGTAATCAGTGGTGTTGACATCGATTTTCCCTATCAACCATATGACTGTCAGCTGGAATATATGACAAAAGTCTTACTTTCATTAAGTGAGGTAATTTCTATTTTATCCATTTAAATGGGAATATTATTTTAATTCCTTTCTGCAGGGTAAACATGCCATCTTAGAATCACCTACAGGGACTGGCAAAACTCTTTGCCTATTATGCGCGTCATTAGCATGGCTTGATAAACAGCAAGTTAATCCAGTAGAAACTGTATCTTCAACAAGTGTTAAACATTCGGATACAATGGGAAAATGGCTTATGGGTGGTAGTGAAGGTGGTGATAACAACTTAGTGTATAAGAATCTTCTGGGGAATTTGAACAAAATGAATAATATATACAAGATTATTTTTGCATCAAGGACACATTCACAATTAGCACAAGCTATTAACGCGCTCAAGGGGACAGTTTACTCAAAGTAATGTGATATAATTTTTATTTCGTTGTTTTTTGACTACAATTTTCTTATTGATTTGCAATTCGATATGCTTTTAAACAAGATTCCAACTGGAAGAAACTGTACTACTTGTTTCTGTATATCAGTAGTAATAAACGTGTCATGTATGTTGGTCACCGGACACCAACTACTGTTTTATGCTAAATCTATTCTTCCGATTTCTCAATACCATTGTTACGTTTTGTGACGTAGCTTGTTATATTTTTTTGTTAGACAATTGACATATCTATTGGAAGCTATATATATGTGTACTGTTTGGCAAACCGAACCCCCAGCTACTTATTTAGCATCTTATCTGTTAGTTATATATCCCTCAAAGGCAGTTTGTATAATTGCTTATTCAATGATAAAACATCATTGGTTGCATATGGATTGCAACCCGTTGTTGTATTGGTACAGACCATAGAGTGGGGTCATTTTACTAGCCCTGTACTTTTTAGTCCTATTGAATCTAGCGTAATGTCACATGAACAGATGATAGCAGGGATTAGGCCTGATAGTGTCTCTTTAGCCTTACAGCTAAGACATGCCTCTTGTTCACTGGATTTTATCTATTTTAAGTGTCAGTGTAAAAAGATTCACCAAATTAAATATTATGAATATAACAGCAACTTCCTTTCCATCGCTAAAGTATTTTGGATTTACATACTTACCGGTCCTTCCTGAATGCCTTGCACTTTAGTAGGTTTGTGAACCTTTTGCTAACTGCGAAGCTGCCTTTTGTTATCACTTCTACATATGTAGAAGAAACAACTGTGACACCTATGGTGATACAGAATTCACATGTCTTTAACTATTCTTATGTATAGCAGAGTTTCATTTGCATATCTTCTATGATCACCTATCGAAAACTTGTAAACCACAAACAAACAGAAATTATGTGGAATCTAAAAAACTATGTGTCAGTATAGGTTGATATAATTCTCACTAACAGGAAGGACAAAGGATTATTAGTAATATTAGGAATAGTCATCTCTGTTTGTAGAAGTAAGAAGGAGAAGTGGTAAGAAAGAAAATAACAAGCGTACAATAATGAGATATATTTGACTCGCAAAATAATATCTGGGTGTATAGACCCCATTATGTACATAAATTCACCTTCAAACAAGAAGCAGGATAGCGTTTCTATCATAACTACTAATTCAGTTCTACCAAAATCCAGGTTCTGATCTCAAAGCAGTATTGTAATTAAGTGGTCATGTGAAGCCAGTGCACTACGTCTCGATCCTACCTGATGTATGAAGACTGATAGAATTCAACGACTTCCTGAACTTCAATAGGTGAACGCGTTTCTAGTCAGTTACTCACTGGTCAATAGTCTAATACCTAACCAATGATCTATAGCTTTAAATTCAAGTTAGTAGAAAAGCTATCCGACGCACAAATGAAATTAGGATTTTTCGTATGTTTCTTCGGTTTATCTTACAGTTTTGTGTCTATCTTTTAAAAGCTAAGAAACAGTTCTCTTCACTCCCGTTATTACTAGATACTTATTCGTGCAAATTTCTACTTTCTTTCATTGTTTTGTATAGGAATGTCGAAAACAACAGAAGTTCACTGAATCAAGAAAAGCATTTGACAGATTCTTTTACCGTTTTTGTATTCTTAGGTTGGGTTACCACTAGACGCGAATTATCAGCTACGGCTTTTTGGGGGAACTTCAGTCCCTTATTTGAGTCCGTAAATCAAAGACTTCACAAACCGCTGAACTGTAAACTCAGCGGTTACTTTCTCCGTTTAAATTTCCTTGATTGGAGAGATGGATGCACTCAGCAACCTTGTGCTCATTCTTGCAGTAAACAAACGGCTACACTTGTTGTGTGAGGGATAATGATGCTACTGGCTTGCCTAAACCTCAAGAGACAGAGCGGTGTTCGAATGCGTGACTTATTGGTTGAAAGTCAATCCTTTAAACCAATGAGCCACAGCTCCGCTTCTTGATTGGAATTGAGGTGAGAATGGATAGGCTAGGAAACCAACTTTTGATGGAGTGTGAGAATTTACTAATCAAACCTCCAAGTAGGCATTTGAAATAAATCTCTGAGCGGAAATTGTAGTGAAGTGAAACCGTAATGAATCTGGCTATTAATATGTAGCATGAGATTGAAAGAATGAGGGAAGAATCGCTAGGCTATAAGCTATACCTCTCATGCAAAGGTTAATGACATTATCTGTCAGCGTAAAGCTTGGTATCTGCAGGTGGCTTCAAACTCCTTGTATATTGTTTCATAGTCTCATGACTAAAACAACGAATAAGTAGGCGTATTGGAGTCAACTGAATTAAACGGCGATTAAACAAAATCTGTTACAGATTTATGTAGTCAGCTATGAGCCACATCTGTTGAGTGGAGACTTACGATACTACTGATCTGCCTGAAATAGGAATGGAAATACACTCAACAACCTTTTGCACATTGTACAGCAGGCAATGAGCCACACCTATTGTATGAGGGATAATGATTCACCTACTTGCTCGAACTCATGACCCATTGGTCGAAAGTCGACTCTCTAAACCAATATGCCACAGCTCCACTCGTTGCCTCAGGCTAAAGTAGCTAGTGTGAGGATCGAAAATGGGACCTCTTGGTTAACTAAGCGTTTGAAGTTAGAGTTGATGGCTTTCCAAAACCTTTGTTTTACATGGATAAAAAATCCATGCACCTTTCGTCCTTTGTTGTTTGGATTTACAAATATTCCTTAAAAACTTCCATCCTAATTCCAAAGCAATTTGAATGAATGAAGAGTATTCTTTTCGACAACTTCTTAAGGTCCCACAGTTATATTTCAATATTGTGTAATTTTACGTCAACAATACTAAAATTTCGTTTAGCACTTTGTTAATAATAGTACACAGTTAAGAAAATCACTTCAAAAAAGTCTTGTGTGAATGTTAATATCTGAATCAGTTATTACTGAGATTCAATTCAAATAATTGAGTGCCCAAATCGTTATGCGGTTTATGTGATACCATAAGGTGGTTTAATAAAACAATAGGAAGGTGTGTATGAAAGTTGAGTGCAATGAACAAAGATGGATAGTTTTAAGAATAATGGCTTCATAGAATGCTACTCATGTTAGGGAACAAAATAGGTGATGAGAGCGTAACAAAAGGTATTTACAGTATAGGATTAGGAAATTAGATTACGTGGGATAGTATGCTAAGGAATTTGCGAGTATCGAATCGGGTCAAGGTAATTGTAGAGGTAATATATGCCTTTTTTGAACACATAACTCAGGTTGTCTAATCCTGATTGCCACCGCAGAATTACACATTATGGACATATAACGGTAGAACCTGAGGAAGAACTTACCAATAATCCTTGCAAAAGCTATCAGTGAAGCCATTTCACAAGTGTTCACCAGATCTTTAAGTAGGTTTTTGCTCATAGACTTGCATTTTCTTCTGGGTAACAATATAATCGATACTAAACATGTGTTTAAGAAATACTTTTTGTGGCTTGTGGACACCTATGTATACGTGGTGGGAATATGGTCTTTTAGGTTAATTGGTCGACTTTTAACCCATGTATCCAGAGTTCTAACCCCGCTCCACCTATCTCAGCTTGGGCAACAAAGTAGAATCATAAGCCTTGACCCAATGAGTGTGGCGTATAACAAAGTATATGAACCTCTATCGGATTGAGTTGCATTATTTTCGCATTTACACACAGGTAGGTTACCTAGCGCACACACTGTCACTGTTTTTTTTCATTTTCTACATCTGCCAATTTTGCTTCTTGCATACAAATCCAATTCACAATAATTACTTCAGTCATTCTTACTCTTTTTACAGTCTTCCAGATTGATATACAACAATTTTTAGATCGTTATACGTAGTTTGCTACCTCTCTCCGCTCAAGATATTTTGACGATATGACGTTAACAACAATGAGCTTATCTGTTCATTATAATCAACAGTATAATTGCATAAAGAAGTACAATATTAACTGGAGTAGGATTGCTAAAGCTGGTCAGGTCAAGGCTTAGTATCACCTCGTAAAGTTGCTGACTATTAGTCTGAACCGTATAGAGGAGTTTATACTCTGAAACTCTGAAAGTTACTGATTACAAATTGTTTTGTACTGCTGCGAATCCATAACCGATGCACATGTATTCACTCCCTACCTTCCTCGAAATTCTGAGCGCCTGATTATTCCGCACGTATAGTTTCTCTTCATATACCCTATTCCTGCCTATAATAATAGTGGTAATGATAATGATGGTAATAGTAGTGATATTTTTGGATTGCTGTTGATTATCTCTCAACTCAAATGTATTTTTCTAGCAGGTTTTACGTTGTTATCTATTTCTGTATGGCCTTAAAAATTTATTATTATTAGTTTGGTTATGTCATTTTAAAGACGAAACGTCAGTGTTGTTGGTTCGAGAGATCAGTTATGTCTTCTTCCTGATGTAACCCAGTTAGAGTCGAATTCAGCCAAAATTTATGCTTGTCGCATGAGAGTTCAAACGAAAACATGTGAATATTTTCGAAATTTTGACTGTGAGTGTATACGTTTTCATTTTTATGATTATATTTGATCACATTGTACATTTAGTATTTCGTTCTCATTTACGCCCCATAAGCCTGACTGGCAGCTGTTCTCTTGAAGTGGTGACCGGGCTTGCCTATCCCAATAACCCTTATGAACTATACTGCTTGGCATGATTGCTTCTTCAGGTCTTACTATGGCAGATAGGTTTTTCAGACAACGATAAAGCTAAAAGTAGTTACTATCATAGTGTAAATAGCTTAGGTTAGGTTGTTTTCTCCAAGTTTCGATGTAAGACAGTTGGTATGCACGTATCTTTCCAACTTATTTACAAAACACTTATTAAATGCAAGATAATGCTCCAGAACTAATCTTGAACTACTTCTAGTTTAGCGATAGGAATTACAGTGATTGAATGTATCGACCACTTCATTTTCTTGGGGAGTTGCATCAACCCGAACGGGCTGGTTGTTGACGACACCTCTGCCGGTATATAGATGATCCATTTGACACTTTCCAACTTCCGTCGTCTGTGGCGCCAACCCCCAAGACACCTGACTGCGTGTTAAAAGACGAGTATAGTCCACTGCAATCCGTTCTGTCCTGTCATACGACCATGAAGCATGGGTGTTAAAATTGAAAGGTATGAAGAGGTTGCAGGTTTTTGTCCAAAGGCATCTTTATAACATTGCTCGCTCACGGTGGAATCAAGGTCGCGCGAGAGATAATAGGCGAGGAAGGTCAGTCAGTCGATAAGGTTGTGAACCTTCAATGTATGAGGTGGCTTGGACACATGTTGCGCGTGCTGACCCACCGCCTACCTTGACGTTCAGTGCTATGAGAAGTCGGATGGTGTTTAAGGATGACTCATGATGGTCAGACTAAGACTTGACACCAGTCGATGAAGTCTCTGACCGTTGGTATGAGCCCTGTTGGGAAGTGTATACTACTTCGGTAGAGTCCCTGAGACAATATGAACCAGTGGTTGAGGACTTCTGGTGAAATGGATCGAAATTAGTCACAATAACCCAGATATATTCACTTCTTGATGCCTCCTCAAGCCTGGATATTCTCAGTAACCATTATCTTCTCCATATTAATGGTGGATACAAACAATAACACTTTATCTTCTCTGTTACGTTGTCTTCTTTGATATCAGTCTTTTCCCATCCTTTTACTCTTCGTATATACCTCGGTTTGTTGAAGCTGCGGCTATGAAGAAGTTTAGACTTCTTTTATGTATTCATAAACGATTTGCTGTTGTATTAAACCTCCTGTTGAAACTCAGATTTAATATCAAGGGTGATCAACATACTGTCTTTCTCTTTCCATCTACAATTTGACGCCTAAACTACCAATATAGTGATTTGAGCCCATCTGCCAACGAAAGTCTAGCAATTCCATCCAGTGTAGCAACAGAAAATCACAAGTATCAATAAATAATAACGATTTAACTTTCTATTGGATCGACTGCTTTTTTAAACCCATTTATCCGTCATTATATTTTATATAAACATGCATTGCAAACATGTGTGACCACATTGTTCAAAATACGTTGCGCCAATACATCACACGTTTTAGATAAACTAAGTCTTATTGTTTTGTGGACATTTAAATTCAGAGACATCTTCCAACAAGCTTTGTATGACCCGCCTCAAACAAACTTTACTGTATCGTTACACATGCAATTGATCAAAATGGTTATTATTAATTCTCTCCCTTCTAGATATCATAAGAATAATCTACGGTGAGCTGTCGTTCATTGGTTTAGGGAGATGACTGTCAACCAACAGGTCGCAGATTCGAAACCCGCCCCACCTACCGAGGTTTGGTCAGACAGGTAGTAGTATCATTAGCCCTCACACAGTAGGTATAGGTCACAGCCTACTGCACAAATGTGCACAAGGTTGCTGAGTGCATTTCAACTTTTCTTTGATCTTCTACGATATAAGGGGCTGGTAAGTGTCAACCTCTCTTATACATAATCCTGTTAGACTAAGATGCTGGTAAGGCACAGTCTTTTAGATGCGTTAGGTGACGGGTTGAAAAGTTTTTGAAGGCTTTTTTCACCTCCCAAACGTGAATTTGTTCTACAGGACTAGTTTGCATAGACACCGCGTCTAACACTAAGATATAAGTTGGTTGAGCGCATTGACCACTTCGCCTACATATGAAGTCGGGTCGTCCCTAATATGTCGGTTTCTGATGATCCTCAGAATATCTTGGAAAGGCTTGAATGACGTTTTTTAGATTGTATCAATTGTAGTACCTATAAGATATCTAAAGGCCTGCTTAATGTAGAATATGCTGTTCAGCAGTTCACTTTGTCCTATTCCATCGCAGTGGATAATGCCTACTGTAGATGAAAGACATGGAAAGGCTCTATGTGTTCGACCTCTGTTGTCCTAGAATCATTGGCCATGTGTTTTTGGATTACCACTTTAGTAATGTAGAAGTTAGGTATATAGTCTTGTGTGGGAAAGGTGTTTCAATCAATGAAGTCGCAAACCGTTGTTGATTCAGATGACTAGAACGTGCGCTATTCATGTGGATTGACCATCTACCCCAACCCTCAATGTTAGCTAAAGTAGGGTTAGATGTGATCAGACTAACGTCAGTTCATGAAATATTTAACTATCGGTTTAAGCGCCGTAGAGAGATTTAAAGTTACGGACTATGTTGCAAACGAAACCGATGGTTTAAAACTTGATGATTTGGCTCGAAATCAATTCCAAAGCAGCTTGTGCACACTTTTTCACCTTCGAAAATCTAAACATTTTATCAAACTTGAGTTGTTTAATCCCCTTATTGTTTTGCACTTTCTCATAGAGAGGTGGAGAGTAAAACATTGATGAAATGACATATGATGATTACGGGGAAGACAATGTTTGGATTTGTGTGCGCTAGTGAATTCGATTAAGAACCATATTATCTAGAGTGTCCAACCATCGATTTGGGTTGTCATGCTAACCTCGATCGAGAATTCTTCATTTCCCTACATGGCTCAGACCAACAGTCAAAAACTTCATAGACTGATGCCACGTTTTAGTCTTATCAACTTTAACCTATTTTTCAATCTAAACCTAATTCAGCTAACATTGCATAACAAAGACATCTGTTTGCCTATCTATGAAACAAAAGAATAAATTATTGAATTGTAAAGGCAGAAAATAGGTTATAGATGAAGCTGTGCCATCGTAGGATAATTTATGACAACAGTAAAAATTTCTGCCGATGTTTCGCCTTTTATTATCACTATCCCTATGCTGCACAAGAAACTGGTACCGCCCTTGGATTATTATTATTATTATCATTATTATTATTATTTTCATTATTATTATCATTATTAATTTCAGCCAAACGAGATGATATTTTAACCAGTATAAAATCTGAAGGCATAGTCGATATTGAAGATTTATCAAACTATGGTCAAAAAACAAGGTGGGTAGTGACTATTTTTTTCTTTAAATCAAAATTTTCTTGATAACATTTACCACATATTACTGTGAACCAAATAAATCGCTATATGGCGAAAGTTTTTTCGTCATTCTGAACACTAACCTCCACTTCAATAAGGAATGCAAGAAAGCCTTTTGAAATTTCACCACAGATGATTGACAAGAATTTGTTCCGAGAACTTAATTTTTAATTCATTATCTTCACAAATACTGTATTATATAAGCTGCTGATTGACGTGAGCGATTAAGAACAACATGCACCTTGCTATTCAGTGGTGTTTTCTAAGGATCATATATAATCTCAACATTGGATTATGTTATTTTTTGCTTTAAACCATGTTATATACTAACACCTTCCTCCACCATAAGCTCATCAATGTCATTAAGTTATGAAACACAATCAATGAGAATGGAAGTATCTAAAATAATAAAAACGCTTCTGTTATAAACAGGCTTACTCAATGACATTACGGGGAGATTCACATACCAGCTAGAGAACCTTCTAAAAGCCGAATTCTCTTTGGAGTTACCTGTGATAATATCATCTAGAACAATGTTAAAATCATATAAGTGAAAGAAAACACTTTTGGCAAAAGTCATCCACTGTCTTCTTTTGTCAGTTTGCTTTATAGTATCAGTATACTGGGGAGAGGTAAATCAGTTGACATGGTTGTGAACCTTCATCGATTGAGATGGTTGGAACACGTACTACGTATGTCTAGTCACCGATTGCCTCGTCACACAATGTTGACCGAAGTAGGTTCAGGCTGGAAAAAGACCCGAGGTGGCCATACTAAAACATAGCATCAATGTATAAAGTCTTTGACTGTTGGTTTGAGCCATGTAGGGCGATACAGACTAGATGGCTGGGTACTCTGGACAAGAGAAACCAGTGGTTAGAGACTCTAGGCGATTGCATGGCTGAGAACCGATGTCAGTGGCGCAGATGTATACATACATTATCCTCATCTTAACGACGCTATACCGAATCCTATCATTTTCTCATTCTTCCTTTCTCTCTTTTTGTACTTCATATTTCTTTTGACTGGATTTTCTTCTCTTCACCTTCCACTTCACTGCCTTTTACTTGATGCACTGATATGTATGGCAACTCGGACCGTTAGTCAGTAATGCGTGGTCCTATGTTGATTTTGATGATGATGTTTCTCACTGTTACTGTTGCCAAATAATCTTCAGTCATTTGTGTAATTGTGACCAGGTAGTTGAGTCAATTGGTTGATTTTTCAGTGACTGAGGGGAATATAGGTCAGGAAATGATTGCACCTTATTCAGTCTAATTCAGTGTAATTTGTTCTTTTACATTAAATACGGTCCACATTTTGATGTAAAGTATTTTTCAAATTATCACTCACCATTTTTACAAACTACTTCTCAACAGTGAATGGTAAACATAGTTTGAAAGGCATCATTTCGCGTGCATTCATCGAGTTTATTCAGCTTCGTTTATATATAGACTATGTTGTACTTTGCTTTTTATGCTATTTTGAAGCACATTCTTGAATTTTCAAGGAGGAATTAACTTCTAGCTAAATGCAGTTAGTTGTTTCGTCATCATTCAACAAGTGTTCAAGTTTACTTTAAGCTGAACATATTTCAGAAGTAGCTGTTAACTTTTGTAATGAGAGACATTCTATAATACTTAATTTGATACAGTATTCACAGTGTTGCCGAGACGCCATGGTATGGCCGATAGTTGTTGCAGTATTCCCACTCTTCATCTAAAAATGCTATCATACGGCCATACTTTCATCACCTCTGCCAAAGAAGTCCTACTCGCTATGTTCACTTGTCGGTAGTTTTCAGTGGACTGGATAAATGGTTTACATAGAGCATCTGTAAGTGGTGCACATGGATTATATGATCGGTAGAACATAAATGACGTACAAGCCTACTTCGATCACTTTGAACCATAAGAATGTACCACCTGATGTTCCTCTACTGTTTGGTTAATGTTAGGCTTCAAGTCAAGTGTCTGGGGAATAGTCTCTCTCAAGACAACCTGCTGATTTCGTGCGTCTAGATGATAGGAGTCATTGGTTGGAGACTCATGATAAAATGGCTGAAAAGTGGTCACACTTGCGCAGATGTATGTACTCTTTGAAGTCTTGGACACTTTCACTAACCTTCATCTATGTGTCTTCTCAACTGTCGTACACTAATGCCTATCAAAATTACACTTTCCTCCTGTCTGTCTCCCCTTTTTACTGCTGCTGTTGAAGTGTACCAACTTAAAGCGACGCACTTTTGTGCCAGGTTCTACGTTTGTTCGTATGTCTCTAAGACAACCATCTACTTCGATATAGGTTTCCTCACAGTATCTTATCCCTCTTGTAATTTGTGTATGATGATATCGCACATTTCTTGATGGCTATGCTGTGCTGAACTTGTTAATTGATGAAGTGTATTTACTTTTGAAGTCAACTGATAAGTCATGATAATCTACTTTCGCTTTCGGTAACAGACATGAGATTAATTCCCTCTTAACTGAATTGTTAAAGGTTTCATTAAGGTGTCTTCAAATCATTTATCCGATACTATCAACCCTAAGGAGATAATAAAGATTAGATCAACTACGATTTGTCCACAAACTGAACTTAAAATCGATTCCAAATTTCTGTGTGCCTACCAGTGCTAATGTTTCTTAGGTTGAATCAAAGCTTTGTACATATTTAACAGAAAAAGAAAATTTTATCTTCGTTTTTTGTTTGTAAAACTTGAAAAAAATTATTGAAACATGAGTTTCTGACTTTACCGGACTGCAAGAAGTGTTGAAATGGCATATTTAGTGCATTTCATGATTTCACTATAGTGATCACTTTTACTCTTTTTTTGGATGGGTGTCGTTTAGTTACATTTATAAACGTTCGTAAACTCATGGTGATATGGCACAGATGCTTTCTAGTGTCACTTTGATGTTAACTCTATATTAATCATAGATTCAAAACGTTGTATATAATCACCAATAATTAATTGACTGGACGTCGAAATCCACACAGCAACCTTGTACACAATCGTGCAGCAGGCAGTGAGTCACGCTTCTTGTGTGAGGGCTGATGATACTACCTGGCTGCCTAAACCTCTGTAGGCGAAGTGGTATTCGAATCCGTGATCCATTAGTTGAAAGTCATCTCCGTTAACCAATGAACCACAGTTCCACAAAGGGTTATCCACTAGGCCACTAAGGCCTAACTCGAAATCGGTTGGTTATGAACCACACTTAGTGTTCAAAGGCTTATAGTATTACTCAGGTGCAGAAGCCAAAGTAGGTACAGGAAAATCTAAACTTCAAATCCAATTCTTGAAAGTTAAGTGTATAAGCGAATAAACAAAGCGAATTTCTACTCAAATCAGTGCAGTCTTCATGTACGAGGCTATGAGCCTCACCTATAATTCGAAGGATTATATGCAATACTGCTTCACTGGAGTGGATGTTAGTGCTGAAGCTTTTTTGTCAGAAGCCGCATGCGTTAGCAGATAAACCATATCTCCATCACTTGCTGCAGCTTTAATACTAAATTATAATTTGTAGATGGTTATCGTTTCTCTCTGTTTTCAGGCCGTTTCAAGTGTAAACATAATTTGTAACTCAGTAGTTTAAATGGTTAGCTCTCGAACAACCAGTGCCCTATTTTCGTTGTACTGCTGGGCATTATCTATCATTTAAGCTGACTTATTAAGCGCCATTCATAACTTCGAACAAACATACTTCATAAACCACCATTCAATAACTCTTGTCATTGAATTCTTGTTTGTTAAGGTAATTGTTTGATTTATTTGTGTAGAAAATAAAAGAACAGATACTCCGTTGAAGATAAGTGATATCTTTATAGTTTTCGTGGCTTTATTACAATTCCCTCTTTAGATGTTGTCCCTACTTTATATCAAGAGAATTGAAGACCGATTCGAATCTGGTATTTATGCCGTATAACTATCTACTCGATCCAAGAGTAAGCAGTTTAAGCTTTTATGTGTTTGTGGATATTATGTTATTGTATGCAGATACTACGCGGATGGTCAATATGTTACTTATTAGTTACTATTATTATTATTATTATTACTATCACTATCCAATGAGTCTATATTTTTCTTAACGATCAGAACCACAGGCCTTGAGTTCATGAATTAGTGCTTGGTTTTAATTTGATTCTCATGCGATTTGTTTCGCGTTGCTTTTAATTCGAGCGACAGTGCAGGTCGAAGTGTGACTCTTTGCTTCAGACATTTAACTTTTGATTTAGTGGATTATGAGTTAGACAATGTATCACACACAACTTTCAAGTCCTTCTTTTACAATAACGAATTTCCTGCAGCTTATCGACGAATGACTGACTGATTTGCAACCTCATGCATTCCGTCCCAGTGAAAAATCGTAAAAACAACAAGGTTCGGTGAATAACTTGAGCTCAATTCATTTTGAACCTGTAGATTATAATACAAATGTTAGGACTAGTAAATGAGTGGCAAAATCCACAAAGCGTACAAAACGGCTGAATCTGAAGAATACAAGGAGCAAATGATTTACGAACCATAGAAAAAGCTGATAGTTATTTATTCTTGACAAAGGAGAAATATGAAAAAATGACCTTGTCCAGGTTACAAGCTACAAAACGATGAAATCATGAACAAACGAAGCAATCAGAATAAATTTAATCGAGCTAAAGTTATTGGATTAATAGAGGATAAAACTAAGTGATAAAAATGATATGAGGATACAATGTTGGTTACCACCTTAGTGAGAAGCTGACCACATTTATCCTTTGTATACAAAGGTTTAATGGAAGGCATTTTAATAGATATAGCCTGTGTGAAGCGAATTTGACTTTATATTGCTTGTGTATTGGTTCTCTTGCTGAAGGCTTGTGTGATATCGATTTCAACACATCAAAATATACCACCCATATTTATGAATCGTAATAGTCTAGTTCATCGCAACTCTCGTGGTTGCTGGTTTGAATCCTGCCTTAGTTGAGGTTTTTATTCAATCTTAAATCATCATATCGTGTCAATTGTGTCCCACCTAATTTTTGCTCTTCTTATTTTCATTCCGTGTAGATTCGAAGTTTGTATAATATTAATCTTGAAAATACAGCTGTTATTTTTGATGAAGCTCACAATATTGTAAGTTTTTAAGAACTCTTCATTTTGTATGAAAGTGGATTTTGCTAAATGCTGTCCTCATTCCATGCTTAGTAGTAACTTCATCAATTTAATTACCAGTTGGTCATTTCAGTAAGTTTCTGCTATAGTTTCATCACGCTGACAATAATTCTCGTCTTTTAATGTGCTTATGCTATTATAACTTTAGTAATACAGTTTAGTTAACTGTATAATAGTCTTATTTGGAATTTTTACTCGCTTGTATGCAATGTAGAATCAAAATGCGTCTGAATCACTTAATGGAAATTAACCATGTTATCTGATTTCCAAGAATATGTAGCTCGTTAACTTAGAAACTTGACTTTCGAACAGTAGGTCCCAGGTCCGAACCTCGCTTCGTCTACTTCCGCTTAAGCAATCAGATAGCATTATAAGCCTTCAGACGACAAGTGTACCTCAGAGCTTGGCATATAAACATGTAATGGGTTGAGTAGCATGATGATAAAAATGAAATCTGATGTTCCTAGCATCTAATTTCAAATATATCGGTTTTTTATTCTGCTCGAAGCTTATAGGTGGTTGACGTTTCCCAAGTGACCACAACACAGCAGAAGTTGTTCCTGAAATGGTGGGTGGATTAGTTTTCCGTGACCGCAGAGCCTAAAGAATATCTTCAGACTTATCACATGTGGTTTTACTAAGAGTTTTAGAATGAGATCTCATTGGGCTACAGTCGGGAAAGACGACTAATACAACCGGGACCAGGATACTCGATATTTGGGGGGATTGTGCTATTTTCCGGCTGACCTCTTGTTAACCTTCCTTCTAAAAAGAAAGGTAGTACCAGAACCTACTGCTGATCATCCGCGGGAAACACCTTACTGCTGTGACACTCCGTCCAGACGGCAGTCCCGATTCGCCTTTGGACCTGTTTAGAACGGAATTCGCCTTTAGTCTTAGCCTTATTCGGATAAGCTTTTTGGGTGCTTGTGATATACATATGCAAACCCTACCACTACATCACGAAAACAGTTATCAGTCGGGACCACATCACTAAGTTTAAATGAATTGTATGGAATCCTCCGTTGGCAGCTGATATGGCTAATCGCAAAATTCATGATTCAAGGTAATATATCTATCTAGTTTATATAGGCCGTTTTTCATTGCACCCCTACATCTTTAGTTATCGTACATTGAGAATGTTAGTGTTCTCAGAAAAGCATACTTTTGGAATATTCTAGTAGATGAACTTTCCTAGTCTCGTATACCTTTGATGTTGTTTACATAAGAAGCCCATACATAACCTATACATTGTTACTTCAACAGTTCCAGCAACAAGGGACCATTTTTTCAAAACGACCAGCCAATGGATAGATATCTTTTATTCACGTTATTGAGTGCGTTTCATAAAATGAGATGTAACACATTAAACTCCCATCCTATGCATGTGAGAATCTAGCTTTGTGTCACGAGGTGAACAAAGCGTTAAAAAATATCCTTCTCCAACACCGTATATCTATCATATGCCCTACAGATTGCTTAATGAAGTAGATTGTTTGTTTGTGATGATTTGTGATCCAGTATTATTTACTGGATGTTTCGAGCATAATTTATTTAAACAGCGCGATAAGAAGATGAAGGCTATCTGAAACATATGGTGTATTAGCACGACACATTTCGAACAATCTGATCACACATGGACTTGTCGAACTATTTATGTGGAAAAGGGTCAATGAAGTTAATTGGAAACATAGTTAAACTAAGTGAACGTCTAAAAGAATCCATACATTGAGTGTTTTGAACAAGTTGCTTTTTATCAAGCGGTTGATTAAAGAATCTAACTAAAGATACTTGGCACACTTTTCCTACAAACTCCCGGCCTCAATTTTGTCGTCCGAGTATTTTCAAGCTTGCGTCACAGATAGAAATTTCAATTATTTACTTAAACTACTTGTAAGTAGCATGAGACATACTATGAAATTCCTTTCATACATTTTTTATCAGGAGCAAGTCTGTGAAGATGCTTCATCAGTTACACTGACTTCTGCCTTACTAGCAGCCGCTATTGAACATGTTCGATGTGTTTGCGAAGTTGTGTTCAACCATACTATGGAAAGTGAAGAAGCCGAATTAGCAGATGAGATGAATTCCATTAATAACGGGCAGAAACAATCTACATCTACAGTTGTTATGCCTCGAATGGGACTGTTTGATATGACACAACCTAAAGAGACTGCAAGTATGTGATATTGCTTAGGTGATAATGAGCGCTTCTTTTAATTGATTTTCAGTTGAAGCTTTGAGTATTGAGAAAATGATTACATTGAAGGGTAATTGAATTATTCTCTTATGACTAATAAAATGTAGGACAGCTTATAGAACTGGAAAGATTAATTGATGAATTGAGTGTTCCCAGCGAAGGGCTTACTAAAGACGGCAGGTAGGTTTTTTTATTATTATGTTGTGTTTGAATTGTGCTGTTAATAATTCTACGGGTTACTCTGTAGAGGACTATTTAATCTCACCGACAAACAATGTCATGTGTTTTTTGAACATCCCAGTTTTTTTCACTTGTGATACCTATCTGAAGCAAACGCAAATCCTTCAGGTTGATTGTATAAGGCTTCAACTAAAAAGCATAGACAGATAAAATGGCCCAGAACCTTATACAAAGCTTATTGGTTTAGATTGAAACCTAGCAACGACATAGGGGGGGAGACAGACGGAAGAAATCAACGAAGTTCATGGACCTAAAAGGAGGAGGAAAAAGCGAATAAAAGATATTAAGGAGGATAAGAAGAATATACACCTACGAAATTGTAAAGGATTTTGAGGTATTTAACTTATCTCTTGCAGTGGTTAACTCCTAACATCCCGAGGGTCCTGTTTGGAGTTGTTGCACATTGGTCTAGGCACTTGATTTTCTACCGATAGGTCACGGGTTCAACTTCAGCTCCATCTACCGAGGTCTGAACAGCTAGGTAGTATCATAAACCCTCATACAATAGGTGTGTCTCGTTGTCTACTGCAAAAGCATGCATATAGCTGCTGATTATATTGAGGATGTTGCCCACTCAGAATGCGTACACACTTTAGTGACTTCAACAAAAAATGAGTAAATTTATGCGTTGGCCTGATATTTTGATATAACCGCCCCTAGATATTTCATTGTCTAACTCTAGTGAGATTAACATTGCCCATCGAGATGGCTGTTGTTTTTGCATGTGTAAGACAACTCTTAACCACCGTGATGAGTCCATATTAGCATTCTTATTCGTTGACTTGTCTTTCTTGCCTGGCACTTGGTGTCTGATTTAAAATAATTGTCCAAACCATGATTCCCCTTCAAATAAAAAGTACTTTGAAGATATTTAGGGCTAAAATCTGCAGCCCTTGTATTTTCTGTGTTTAACGGACATGTCTTAGCTCAAAATCAGGACGAAAATGACTGCTAAGTGTTATACTTGGCTTCTGACAGAAAGCAGAGTATTCTATTCACTTCAAAAATAACACGTATAGGCAAATGTTAAGCGGAGTTTTTGTATCTGTGCTGAGATTTCCTTCGAAGATTACGATTCTGATTGAGGGATAAGATGATATTCGCTGATACAAACCTATTAGTTTGAATCTCAATGTTCTTGTTGTCAGAGCTAAAGGCCGGGGTTTCAGCTCAGAGGAGGAATTCTGCTTGTATGCGGCGCTCTAAAGTTTAAGAACAGAACTGGATATCTATGCAGTACACTTTTATTTTAGTTGGATAGAGGCAATTGACAAGAAGCCATGAACTTAAGTTCCGTGCCCCTTGACGCTCGCCAACAAGGCATATGCGCAACCCCGATAGAATTGATGTCCCACCTGAATTTCGAGCCCATGTGACCCAGTACTGGTGTTAGAGGCGTTACCACTGATCTATTTGGGCTGCGATTGATCTCCTATGAGACTGGATTAGGTGCAAAGTTATCGGTAGAATTCGGTCAGCACTTAAAGTTAGACAACATGAAGTTCGTTACCCTCCATCTACCAATCGTATAAATCTTGGTTTTCAATACTTACTAGGGGGGGGGGGGAGGATGGACGTTGTCATCATCATCTCTTTTATGCATTGTCTTTTCTTTATTATATTATTATCTTCTTCGATAGAATGAACGATTTGCAAGTGATTTACTAATTGTACGGCTCACGTTGACATTTCTGTTAACTGAAGAGCTTTTCAACTGTCCAACTGGAGTATTAACAGTGTTTCCATTGGAAATCGCCCAATCGAGATCAAAAGGAATGATCTCTGTCACAATGTGTCATGAACTATCGAAATATGCTACTGAAAACTTGGGTGGTTAGAAATGAATCAGACCGGTTTGTAAATTTCGCTGGCCAAATCTGAGTAGTCTAAACACCGGACGGCCGTTCCACTCGTTTTACTGAGTAGTTTTCAACAGGAACCCTGTTGGTGCCTCAGTTGGGTGATTGAAAAACTACTCAACGTGAACCGTGCAGTCTGTAAATCGTTTGCAAAGTGTTCATCCTAGTTAAGGAGTACCGGTCTATACAAGTCAGCTAACCAGCCAGTTTCAGTTGGTCTGGACAATTCGGCTCTATGAGCAGAATTTGTTCGGTTACGCCACTGATGAGTTCCAAATGAGCAAACCAGCTGTAGAGTGTTAAAATCACTCTGATCTAGGTAGCAAAATCTACAGATCAACCTAAGTCGTTTCTAACTACTCATTTTCTGCAGTAGTATGTTTCGATTACCGTCTTCTCTCTCTCACTGGATTTCTTCTTTTTGTTAAATTTCTCAGTTTCATATTTGAGCTTCTCAGTAGAGCGGGAATCAATCACTGGACAAACAATACAATACAGACTGTAATCGATGAAATCATCTCATTTACGAATTCTACACATAGTAAGTCGATCATTTCTACTTTTTTTTTAATCATTTTCTTTTTTCATGTATTTCCTGCGATTATAAGTTACCTAGAAGTTGATGGATGCTAGCAGTCATGTAGTGGTGCTCAAAAAAGAAGTGCAGATTTGTGTACTTTAGTTGATGATTCTACTTGGTTGTACAAACGTTAGTAAGTAGAACAGGCTTCAAACCAGTGACCTGCTTGTCAAAAGTTGACTACCCAAACCATCAAACTACAGCTCCGTTGTGCTGTAGGTGATGAGAAATGCTTGATCTATCTTTAAATTGATGTTCGCTGTCCGGTGGATTACTAATAGACAAGATTCCAGAATTGGTTTGCTGGGAGCACTCGGAGTTTTATGATAGAGAGTGAAGTAACGAAATGTGTCAACTTCACTTACTTGGGGAGTTGCATCAACCCGAACGGGTTGGTTGCTGACGAAATTTCAGCTTGGATACCAAATGCCCGTTTAGCATTTGCAAACTGCCTTCATATCTGACACCGGTTGGTGAAATATCTGACTATCATAGGACGAGTATACTGCATTGCACTCCGTTCTGTCCTGTAATACGACTATGAGGCATGGCCGTTAAAAGTGGAAGATATGAAACGATCACAGATTTTTGATCACCTGTGTCTTCGTAACGTTGTTCGTATTGAGTGGAATCACCGTGCGAGCAATGTTGACGTCAGACGAACGGTACTAGGCAAGAGAGGCAATTCGACTGATGAGGTTGTGAACCTCAGTCGACTGAGCTGGCTTTGACATATGCTGTGCATATCGATCCACCTCCTACCTCGACGTGCCATGCTAGGGGAAGCTGGAATACGTTGGAAGAGGATTCAGAGTGGCCAGACCAAGACGTCTTATCAGTCGATTAAGTCTTCTACTGTTGGTCTCAGTCGTATGAGGAGATGTAGACTGCCTACGTGGTTGGGATCTCCGAGACGATATGAATCGGTGGTTGAGGACTCTTGGTAACATGACTAAAAATCAGTCACTATGGAGTAAATATATTCACTCCTTGACATTTTCAAAAGCTTGAGTATTTTCACTAACCTTTATCCTTAGACTGTTTATTCTATGACACAACTTCTTCTTTGATATCAGTCTTTTTCTATCCACCTATTGTTTGTGTACTACTGTGATGTGTAGCAACTTGAGGCGATGCATCTGTATGCGAGGTTCTAAGTTAATTTAGTCAGTTAGTTAGGATATTTGTAAATTATTTGTTAAAGCCTTTTATATACAAGCAATGCAACTAAGCACATAGGAGCACTTATGCTCAAACAAGCGAATTCCTTGTGCATTTATCCGTAGCTTTGTGCATCACTAATTGTGTGACTGTGAAATTAATACGTCATTTTAGCGCTTTGAATATCCCTTGAATAGTTTTGTTCAGTTGGCATGTTAGGATGTCGCTAGCTGTGGATGAATGACTTCAGCTTTCACAGTCCTCCACCCCCCACACTTTTCAGTCCTCACGAATTATATGTTGGTTTCTCCGTTGCTGACATTTAATTCCATTCTAGTCTGCTTATTAGAAACATTACACAGTGAAACAGTAGCACTTACTGGATAACGTTTCGGACACAATTTATTATCCATATTCATATCAGGTAACTAAAGCCACAACTTCGAGACAGGCTTTATATATTCCTAATTATCTCTCCTTCTCTGTGATGACAAGGGTAGTGGAATCCTGGATATATCTGGGACAGGTGTAGAATCATTTCGAATGCATGCATTCGGTGTTGATTCGATAAACAAAGATTCGGTTATCAGTCTCTCTCCACTCAATTAAGTTAGTTTTCAACAATGTCACTCTATCGTACCCTATTGTGTGTCATCGCATGCAGAGCTATAGCCGAGCTTTTCTCTAGATTTCTTATCTTATTAGAATCGACTAATCTTGATTTAGCTAAGCTTTTGGGGATTGTTATCTCATCGACCCTGGTCGACTGCTTTGACCTATGTATTTGACCTCGCAATGATTGCAGGGGATCTGTCTGGCAAGACAGCTAATTTTGCTTAATTGCATCGATAAGATCTTGTAACCTAGAGAGCTTGTCTGTAAGCGAGTTTATTGGTGTAAATGCCCACCACTTTAATCTTAGTCAGCCTTATATTGAGAATTGTTCGTAATGCTTGTGAGGTGTCTTCCTTGTATGGTAAGACAGCAGAGGCTTTGAATTCTCTCTTAACCCTGTCACCATTATTACCATTAATAGTGGAATTATCATTAATAATTGCCTGTAGATCTTTCAGTTTGTGCGACATTAGACATAAATCATCATCGGCGAAATCTGAATCTTCTTCTGGGGGGTTTTTTCATCGGTCAAGTTAGAGTATCCTCATCTTCTCCCTCTTCACATTTTGTTGCATGTTTCAGTCCGGTCCAGTCGACCACAATCAAGTAGATCATCGGGGATAGTGGGTGGCAACCTTGTTTTACTCGTATCCCCTGTCTTCACTTCAAAGGCGTCACTGAGCTTTCATTTATAAATTTAGGTGAGTAATTATTGAGACGCAAGGTATTCTTGATGTGTCTCATTTCTTGCTGTAGATTTTCCGGTCTACTAGTAGGCTTTTTCGCCCTTTCAGTTAAATATGTAACTAAGCCTACTTTAACTGACATTTACCTTTAACTAGTTTTCTTTCATCTTGGATAAGTGTTAAGCTATGAAAAATAGATTTACTGTCCAGCTCGCGCAATATTTCAGAAGAAATCTTACTGAGTGAACCTATTCGTTCTATTGGTAAATGAATGAAACGGGTGAATGGAGGACCTTATCCTTTCGAATCCATAAGCACCCATCACTATTCTCTACGGTGAATCTCTTTACATTCATCTAATCTCACCTAGTTGGATATCGAACTTCAAATTAATATTGATGAATCGTTTCACTATTGTCTTTAGAAATTCATATATTTTAAGACATTAGGGAAAACTTGAAACCGTCATTTACAATAGCAGATTAGCTGAAGTTGTCCTATTTTCCAACAGCATATCGATAGAAATATAATCTCTGTACCTCATAGAAAAATAGGGAATGTTACTTTAACATTGTGAGGGACTATGATCCGTATCACCATTTAGCTCGAATTAATTGGTTACATTGGGTGTACAGTCAGGCAATTCCGTCATCGAGCGTTTCCATACACCATCCGTCTTGGTTAAGCAAATGATAGAGAAAATCGATACGAAGCTTCATACTTTCTCATCTGGTTAACATTGGCCACCAAGTTGGTATTAATTTTTCTGTTCAAATCAAAGTTTTACTTCACAAATATTTGAAAAGATTATTAACAGTTTATAAAATAAGTGGTTCACTGTAAGTTGAAAAATCTTTGTCGACTTTTATTTTGTTGTAGATGTCAAAATTCGTAAAACAAAGGGTTTACATGAAGTCGCTGAATTTCTAAAGGTAAGTTAATTGATAAATGCTAATAACGAGATGGAACTCTCTTAATAGATTGGACTGATTGTTCCTCTTTCTATCCCCTCTTCCTGTTTTCCATCTAGCGTCTCACACTTTATTGAATTATGCAAATATTCGAAGACAGTATTTGGTGTGTTACTTCAACAAATACATCATTGTACATAACTACAATTTAGATGTACTGAGAAAAATGTAGTGGAACAAAGTAGTTGACTACTGTGTGATTAATTCTAGTTGGTGTAGTAGGAATTATCCTCGCGAAATCATAAGTCAAATTATTCAGTAAGTCAGGGTAGAGTAAAGTTTATTTTAACACTCCCTAACATCCTAGAATGATAATCTCTACTTCACCTACCTTCTGTTAATAGGCTTCATCGTGTTTCTCTTGCTTTCTATTTTATGTTCTGTTTAACTTCGTATGACTCATACTACCTTTTTTACTGAGGGTCGCATAAAAATGCTGTTCACTGACGCTGAAATCAGTTCCAGTTTTTTTTATTAACTTCTACCATCTTGTTGAAAATATTAACCATAGAAAAATTATGTTGGAGCATATTATATTGAAAATTGATATAATTTACTTGTTTAGATTAATACCAAGTGATTTTACACAAGTAATTGGACAGTCAATAGTAGACTATCAAAACTGCCTAAACTAGCCTCATTTTCATTTGGAGGTTTTTGGGGATTTTATTGATTTCAAGTTGGTATTCATTATGGACTGATAGGGATTCCAACCCAGTAGCTCAATGGTGATGTACTAACTGAAGAACCTGAATGTCCTGGGTTCGGTCCCCCAGCAGGATCATGGGTGCGCACTGCTGACGACTCCTACACTAGAACGAAACAGCTGTCCAACGCTCCTAGGTTTTCAATGGTTCTCCACTTGATTTCAATCCATGATGAATACTAACTAGCCTCATGTTGTTTTTCAAAGATCTCAATATATCCAGAGTCACAAAAAAAGACTTTAACAAACATATTTGTTTTCAGTGGTATCGTTTTCAAAAGCTGATTTTGAATTTTGAGATCTAAAGAACATTCTTTGCATCCACTCTTGAAATACTATATTAGGCGCTAACCGGTGAACATATATACGAAGGACAAACTGTTGGCCACATCCAGCTGTATATATCAATCCACGTACTCTTATAGACCTGGGTATGTAGGCCATACACAAAAACAAATTGACCAATATCTACCCTAACACCTTCCAAGAAGGTCTATGAGAGTTGATCAGTGGCCTCATCTTATAAAATTTAGCTAACAGTGGGCATGTTGTCCCAAACAGTTAGTTTCATGTAGTCCGCAAAGTACAATGTAATCGTCTAAAAGGTATGATACAACCTTCACTTTGCACTACTGAAGCTGCGGTAATGCGAAAATGGGAATCAGAATTGTTCATCCAGAAGCGAACTTTCCATTCACTTTCCTGATTCACTTAATTTCTCCCCTTTCTAATTCTTAAGCTTAGCTAGTCCTTTTTTCGATGTCCATCTCGTCATTGTATAAAACTTTTCATCCTAGTTACTTATTTCTCATTCTCCTTACGCTGGCAACTGTTTACTCGCTTTGTTACGCATTCCTTGTTTCTTGATCTCGACTAACCTACCTATTTACAGTGTCAAATATTTTCATGTTACTTATACACAAAGTGTTAAGAAAGGTTGTGTAGCAAACCAAGTTTTTTTTAATCACTGAATGGGTACATTAATTATATTTAGATGTGAAACTGCAACAAATCTGTTTGTTAAAGTCTTTTATCTTCCTTTTTCATTTAGTCATAAGGAAACAGTATCAAATCTAAAACAGCGATTTTTAGACTCCAGCTAAAATGATCCGCGAAAACCCATAAGTTCGAAACCAAAATATTAAGTTTTATTGTCTAGGCTGTGCTGTAAGTAACGATTATCATCGAAATAATAATGATAACAACCTTTTATTGTGGAGCTTCTGTGTAGGGCGAGGGCATCGAACCACTTACAAAGAAGAAGTAACAAGAATTAGCTAAGCAATCTACAAATAATGCACAGTAGAGATTAGTAGTGCACTCTACAAACAAGTAAATTAATCAAATGATCGAAAGACTAGTTCATACACAAAATCAACCAGAGTAGTGTAGTCAGCTAATTGCAATGGAGGTTACAAGCAAAAAATGCGTAAACATGCCGAAGGGAGCAAGACTTATAACTAACACACAGAAATCAGCAGTCGAAAAGGAGTGAATAGATGGATAATTATGTTTTGCGCTACAACTTATCGGGATACTAAATTTGACACAATGATATGCATTACATACTCAACACCATTCGAGGCATTTTCTCAACCCAGGTAGATTAGAGCGAAATGATATGTTAATCCAAAGTGGATACGCCTAAAACATCTACTGAAATCGTTTCAAATGTATATTACACCTTAAAGATGCAATGTCATGCCATTTGTATCACAGTCATCTTAGTAAACAACTCAATATCTATGTTATATAGGGTCAAAACTACTCCATATGACTCTACTTCCAGTCAGTTGGGTAGTTTTGTGAATGTAAGCGTGATCCAGTCCGCGAATAAATAAATGTTGAAATGAATCATTGGTCTTTTTGTAGTCGAATCTAACCGAATTCCCAGTGACCGGATTAATTCACATGGTTCATTCCACTCATATGTTATTCAGTTTTTGTATCATTTGCAATTGAAAACAATTTTAAAAGAACTACAATGAGAATTTGTTAGGGATATGGGATCCCTAAAGAAACTAACTTATACTATGCGTATATTATCATTGCAAAATTTAAGCCTTACTTTCACAAGTTTTCCACTCCACGCCATGTTACCTATTTTTACCACAGTTCAAGATGATAATCGCTGTTTGGTTCACGTTACACTTTTAATTTGCCATTTTATTTTCCCCGCTGAAGGCCTCGTACATAAATGACTGAGTTTTCAGCTATAATCACTCCATTCGATTGAAGTAAGTATACTTACGATCCCATTTTTTATTTCTTCTGGTGTCGACCAAATATCGTGCTATGAAGTCATTGTTCTAACGTTAATCGTATCACGTTAATCCATCCAAGTCAACATAGGACCACGCATTACTGACTAACAGTCCGAGTTGCCATACATATCAGTGCATCAAGTAAAAGGCAGTGAAGTGGAAGGTGAAGAGAAGAAAATCCAGTCAAAAGAAATATGAAGTACAAAAAGAGAAAAGGAAGAATGAGAAAATGATAGGATTCGGTATAGCGTCGTTAAGATGAGGATAATGTATGTATACATCTGCGCCACTGACATCGGTTCTCAGCCATGCAATCGCCTAGAGTCTCTAACCACTGGTTTCTCTTGTCCAGAGTACCCAGCCATCTAGTCTGTATCACCCCACATGGCTCAAACCAACAGTCAGAGACTTTATACATTGATGCTATGTTTTAGTATGGCCACCTTGGGTCTTTTTCCAGCCTGAACCTACTTCGGTCAACATTGTGTGACGAGGCAATCGGTGACTAGGCATGTGTAATACGTGTTCCAACCATCTCAACCGATGAAGGTTCATAACCTCGTCAGCTGATTCACCTCTTCTCCCTAAAACTCTATACCTGACTTTTGCATTACTCACTTAGTGACACCATTGAATACAGCCTATACTATGAAGACAACGGTGGTAAAAAACCTGAAACCTCTTCATGTCTTCCACCTTCAATGGCCATTTTTCACAGTCATAGAGTAGAACAGATCGGACTGCTGTGCAGTACATGCGACCCTTAATAGACAATCGGATATCACGGCGGCGCTACAGGTGGAGTAAGTTAGCAAAAGCCAGTCGAGCCTTTTGTATTCGTGCAGAGATTTCACCGGCCACTGAGCCATCAGGGCTGATTTTACTTCTCACGTAAGTGAAGTGGTCGACACATTCAACCACTACAGTCTCTATTGTTAGCCGTGGCACCGTTGAAGACCAATTGTGGAGCGAAAATTTACATTTGGGTGGTGAGAAACGCATCCCAAACATTCTCAGATTGCCACTCAAAGTGTCCAGAAGACTCTGCATTTTGTCAGCATCTTCACGTAACAGGACTATGTCATCTGCATATAAAAAAGAATTGGTGAATTTAATAATTCAAGTGAACAATTTTACTAGTTTCTCTGTTATTGCTTGAATTCACAGTGGAATTATGTCTAAAGTAATTATGTTTCCTGGGCCTTAAGTATCGGATTTTGGGCAGAGGAGGATGGGTAGGGTAAAATTAACCAATGTTTCGTTGAATGAGCTGATCATAGTACCATAAATACGTTTCTGCCTATACCATAACTGATCTTATCTTCACCTGATTTCTCCATTTTCAGTTTCTTTTTGTATCATACACTGAAATATCAGAGTTGCCTACCGTTGTGAAGTGAATCATTACCTCTTAGATTCTTCAAAGGAGTCCAGAATTACTTGAAAGCTTTCACAACCAATTGTAACACGCTAAATGTTCGCTAATAACCACGCGATTATACACGTGCGCATTACACTGGCTACTTGTCTTTCTAGAAAGGTGTGAAAAATATCAATGTCGCTGAGAGTAAATGTATGTACCGTTACGTTTCGTACAGATTTTGACCTGACAGTAATTTAGGATGCTCGTTTCGTCCTTTTTTTGGCTCGTCAGTTGGATATACCGGCTGTCCTAGATTCGACTGCTACCCACTGTCCATCATCAATATCGAACTGAAAGCAATGGTAATGTAGAGATATTCACACAGGATTGCATAGGTCAAAAGTGGTCTGTCAATTCGGTCCAGTCAATGACAAGAAGTTACAAGCTATAACACCTAAGCTCTATAATAAGTGCTTTATCATTTTGCCACTTGTTTGCGCTTTTGAGAAACCGAGTGACCCTCAAAGGTGACGCCTAAGGTTATTGTTCAGGAGTCCACACTTGTATCGATTACTGACCTTGTATCACCTATAAAATTTGTTTACCTATAAAGGTAGTAAATTTTAAAACCCTTTGGGTTTTTATTCAGGTGAAATGAATTTCAATTTGATTCTTACTTGTTATAGAACAGTTACTTAGACTGCTCGGTCAACCAAGCTGATATGGGTGGATAGCGTTTTTAACTCGTTGTCTTATGACGGAGAATTGGATAACTAGCCTTATAATCTCTTGAACTTCAAATATAACTCATTTTGGCGATAAGCTGTCATAGACTACTGAAAACTAACTTACCTCATGGGGTAACATTATTGATTGGAAGCTGACCAATCACGACCATGAGACTGTGTTGTGGGATATGCCGGATTTCGAATCACTTTACTCGATTTCCGTGGCTAACAGTATTTCCACTCCCCGTTAGTTCGTGGGTATTATACATTATATCATAATGTACTCCTAATTAAATTTAGAACACCTGACTCAAAGCTACTGGTTATTAAGGCAAGTAGAGCGCACCAAGTTGATGGTAGTAGTGTATATATGATATGATATATGTTTCGATACATCATCAATGAATATGAAGTTTAACTTTAATATTTTGTGGTGGACTCCTGGAGGTTAGTCAGAAACATATGTTGCTAAAATTAGCGAACGGCTATTGTTTACTTGACAGTAATGATATATAGTTCGTGGGAGTAGGATCCAGGATGCACGTTTCGTCCCATTTGGGACTTGTCAGCTGCCTCCCAGAGGGTGATGTTTTTCCCATTAATACTCGAACGCAGGATCGACCGCTCCAAATACCATAGTGTTATCTGCTAGGCTACTGAACTAGGATAGCCAGGGCTTGTGTGACGAATGTAGTTTTTAGGTTATAACTTGTAATTTTCCGTTATTGATCCTCCTTATTAGCTGCCTTATTTTCAATGATCATTATCAACTTGTAATGATTTGAGCTTTGTATTTCCTTTGGTTTTCTAGACTGTATTCGGTTATTTACCAGGTGAAGCAAATGTGACCTTCAACTTTAAGGCACAGTTCAAATTACAACACGATGAATCAATCAGTTGTTATCGTTTACATATTAAAGATGACATTTTATCATCTAATAATAATAATAGTAATAATAATAAACTTAAAACAAATGTTTGGGATACACGTGATCCTGGAAATGTGTCTAGTAATGCGGGCTCAACAAATCGTACTCTTAGTTATTGGTGTTTTAGTCCTGGACGGTGAGTAATACAATTTACTTTGTAAATGATTATTATTATAATGTTATTGAATAGTGAATCAAGCTGAATTAGTTTAAATTCTCGTGTTGTTCACCAGAACATACAACTAATTGTTTTATAAGATTGTTATAATGAATTACATAAATTAAGGAAGCTATAAAATCTGATCAACCATATTTTTAAATCAATTTTTATATTTATTTTAGATGATGATGACTTAGAAGATATTTTACAGTAATATTTGTGTAATCTTAAGGGTTACCACAGCAACGAACGAAGGTTGTTTTTCATAAAATACAGAAAAGTAATTCCATTTTAGTCTGCTCATTAGAAATATCACACAGTGAAACAGTAGCACTTACTGGATAACGTTTCGGACACAATTTATTATCCATATTCATATCAGGTAACTAAAGCCACAACTTCGAGACAGGCTTTATATATTCCTAATTATCTCTCCTTCTCTGTGATGACAAGGGTAGTGGAATCCTGGATATATCTGGGACAGGTGTAGAATCATTTCGAATGCATGCATTCGGTGTTGATTCGATAAACAAAGATTCGGTTATCAGTCTCTCTCCACTCAATTAAGTTAGTTTTCAACAATGTCACTCTATCGTACCCTACTGTGTGATTGTGTGTCATCGCATGCAGAGCTATAGCCGAGCTTTTCTCTAGATTTCTTATCTTATTAGAATCGACTAATCTTGATTTAGCTAAGCTTTTGGGGATTGTTATCTCATCGACCCTGGTCGACTGCTTTGACCTATGTATTTGACCTCGCAATGATTGCAGGGGATCTGTCTGGCAAGACAGCTAATTTTGCTTAATTGCATCGATAAGATCTTGTAACCTAGAGAGCTTGTCTGTAAGCGAGTTTATTGGTGTAAATGCCCACCACTTTAATCTTAGTCAGCCTTATTGAGAATTGTTCGTAATGCTTGTGAGGTGTCTTCCTTGTATGGTAAGACAGCAGAGGCTTTGAATTCTCTCTTAACCCTGTCACCATTATTGCCATTAGTAGTGGAATTATTATTAATAACACCTGTATCAGTACTACTACTGCCAGTACTTTGTTTTCGATTTCTTATGAATTTATTGATAAATTTTGGTGGGTGGCTATAGCTCTGCATGCGATGACACACAATAGGGTACGATAGAGTGACATTGTTGAAAACTAACTTAATTGAGTGGAGAGAGACTGATAACCGAATCTTTGTTTATCGAATCAACACCGAATGCATGCATTCGAAATGATTCTACACCTGTCCCAGATATATCCAGGATTCCACTACCCTTGTCATCACAGAGAAGGAGAGATAATTAGGAATATATAAAGCCTGTCTCGAAGTTGTGGCTTTAGTTACCTGATATGAATATGGATAATAAATTGTGTCCGAAACGTTATCCAGTAAGTGCTACTGTTTCACTGTGTGATATTTCTAATAAGCAGACTTAAATGCAGTTAAAATCAACCACAGTGCCCACGTCTTACTCTTATACACAGAAAAGTAAGTAGTTATTCTAGCGATTGTTAGGGTAGTCTTTAGAGTCACTCTATTCTCACAAGTCTTCCTGCCCATAAATTTTTGTTTCACACTCCTTTGTTTTAATCGTAATTACCACTTAACCGTAAACACTGTCCATGATGTTGTATCTTAAGTAACTATGTTGGGTATTTACAATTTATTATATGCTGTAAAGATTTTATTCAGCCTTATAAACTCATCAACTGTAAATCTAGAAAATAGAGAGATTATCAGTAAAACGGTTTTGAATAACTCATCATTTTAGTTGATTCCGAATCGATAGAAATGGTACAGATGTATCCATACATCATCTTGCATAAGAGGTGGTTCCCATGACTGAATAGCTTAGTGCATGACACTCTGGTGTTTGAAGTGGTTTTCAATGGGACTACCATCATTCACTAGGATTCAGGTACATCCAGCTGACGAGTCGTAGATAATACGAAATACTCTTTTTGGATATTAAGACTAGCACACATCAAGCAAATTACAAAAGTATCATACGAGCTGAAAATAAATATTGGTATTCTACTTGTCTTTGTCGTATCAATACATATTCCATACTTTTCTTTTTTAACTTTTAGTGCTATACAAGAGTTAATACGACAAAATGTTCGTTGTATCATTTTAACTAGTGGGACACTCTATCCAGTTGAACCATTGGAAGCTGAACTAAGCATGTAAGTTGATACCTTAAAACAAATACTTTTTATTCATAATCAATTATGCGTAAAAGGCTCTATAGACTAATAAATTTTGACTGGAGAGTTAATGCATTTTAAGGGCGACTTTAAAGGCCACCCTAGCAACTGTTCAGATAACTAATTACTTTCTTCTATTTAACGAAAAACTACCCACTCAGGCGGAATATTTAAATCTGATTCGTTATTTCAGTAGTTGCTATGGTGGCCTTTAAAGTCACTCTGAAAACCTGCCTTTCTAATCGAAATAAAGAAGCATAATTGGCCCTTTCATAAAAAACTTTCTTTCTAACTAAAACAGAGAGATATAATTGGTTATTTAAGTGGTCATTAGGATGGCCATTATAGTCACTCCAAGTTTTGAGGTTTGACATTACCGCCTCAACGGTAGGCAGTGTGTTCATATTATCTAACTGCAATGAGTCTTGACGTCTATGTCGAAACCAAACTACTAGTTAAAAATGGTCGACTTTAAAGACGACCCTAGTAACAACTGAAATGACCAATTGGACTTCTCTATTTCATAAAAAGCTGCCTTTCTAACCGAAATAAAAAACACTAGTTGGTTTTTTAGATTGTTGCTAGGGTGGTCTTTAAAGTCACCCTTTATCCTCATGCATTGATATGAGCGACAAAATGTTGACGTTTCATAGCCAACCAATCACAAACCACTTCCTTCTTCAGGGCAAGTTATTGAATCACTCACGTAGAAATACTGATAGCTTATTTTGCTTTGGAGTTAGTGCGCTGATGACGCTTCACAATTGAACCACTTAACTCAGAGAACGCAACAAAACCAAAATAAATATGACTAGTGGGAAGTGATGAAACAGAATGCCGGTCAAAAGAGATCTATTCTTCAGTGGATGAAAGTACTCTACCTCATTCTGTTTTGTCCGTCACACTCAGAAATGTTTGTTATTTCAATGGTAAAAAAGTTCAGGGAGTGATTGTTGGACTTTTAGATAGGATTCATTGCCTCTTGATCGAAACTTCTTACGACTATTCGCCACTATCAATTAATTCTGAATGTGTTTTTCTCATATGTTTGTATTTCACAACCAGCGCTCGTAAAGCGATATAATTGCTGGTTGTTTTTCTTTTACTCCTTAATCCTATGCCTTAAAAACTAAAAACAATGATACTTTATAAGTTATATTTGCATTACCAAAGTGGTAATTCCTTATTGTAAGAAGAATTAGTAAAAAAAATGCGAAGAATTCTTAATATTTTTTATGACAAATAGTTTCATATTCTTGCAACCAGTGCTCTATACTCCACCGTGGACGAAGTTAACGACTCTGAATGTATCATAGTAAACGTCTGTGAGACTACCAAGTAGGTTTACTTATGAGTATGGGGGGGGGGAGAGGGGAACACAGACTGCGTCTAAAACAGATCTCGAAAATCTTAAAAGTTGTTAGGAAACTGGAAAATTAATTAGTGATTGTATTACACTCAACAGAAATGCGAAATATAGTGAGTTTTGATTGAACCAACGTTCTATGCAGTGATTTTACGCCAAACTAACGAAGATTAGCTGCTGTGGTCTCATATAAATGTATAAATTTAGATAGTTTAGGCGTATGCAATAGAGTAGAGTTAACTGCCTGTTGGTTACTGATAATTAAAAAGTAAATCAGACGACTTTTTCATTTAATTTCATCAGCATTCTAGTTGTCACTTTCCTTGGTTGGAGAAAAGCACACAATCTCAACTGTTTTCATTTTTTATGATTCACTTCGACTTTATTTGGACAATGCAGTGAGAAATTCGGTACTATGGATTCATCCATACACACACAAAAAAATGATATGCGTATTCGTGCTTTATATCTTATTGTACATATACAAGGATTTCTCGAAGCTGTAACGAGAAATCATGTCTTTTGAGGTCAACCAAATTAAGATTGAGGTGGGTTCCCACCGATGATAGTCGTACTACAATACAAACTAATAGAATTAAGAATAACTGAGTCATTTTATTCAGAATCAACGGCTGATTGGTAACATGTTCACTATGACACCCGACAGTCCTACACTCCATCCCTCATAGGTTATATGTGCATATTGCTGAGGAGTACTAAACTAGAACGAGACAGTTGCTTAACCCTCTTAGTTTTTTATTAGTTCTCCAGTTGATATTACTCCTTGATGAAAATAACTTTTTTTATGTTCTTGCGTTAACCTAATCACCAGTTTGTTATAATCTTGTCTGACTACAATTTCATATACATTAGGAAATTTCCAATTAAACTACAAAATCCTCATGTAATCAATTCAGATCAGTTGCATTTGTCAGTTATACCACGTGGACCAGATGGTGAAAAATTGAATGCCACCTATTCTGTACGAGAGACATCAGCTTATCGAAATTCATTGGGTCTATTGATGAGTATGTCAATGATTACTAATCACAATATATTATTTATGCATTATTTTCTGGTACTGTTATTATTCTTTGTATTATTCACTCCTGTCTTCATATACTATTAACTAACAGCTTACAGGTGTGTATACCAGATTCTTAGGTTAAACTGATTGTTTGAAGAGTTCTTTTTTTTACCGAACTACTCAACCCTCGATAGACAAAACTGTGACCCACCATCAAGAGGTCTATTCGGACAGACTGTTTAGATCCAATAGCTTAGAAATTAAAATAATTAATTAATTACATCGTCAATTAAAATGGCAGACAATAAGATAGAAAAACTACAGAAAAACAGTTTTAACATAAGTTTATGTACTACAAGCTTGGGATCCTAATTTACCGATTGTTTGACCGTCAATTGTGGGAAAGGTTTTGTATATAACGACTGATTACATGGCTTTAAACGACATTACATAGTTGAAAGTTGTGTATAACAATACTCTACTTATATATTTTTAATTAACTCTGGATTATTATGGCATTCTCTAATGGTTTTCCCATCAATAATTCTAAGGAACTATCCAACCAATCCAGTATCAGTCGATACAACTGAAGTACTGAACGGTATCCTGCTGATGAAAAATGGACTGGATGGTTTAGAGTTAGTTTCTCAAAACGATAGAGTACGCTGATCATCTGTGAATTTCCCCAGCGATTTCTGCTTTTTAGGATAAAAGAAGCATTCAAAAAGTAATGACTTTATTCTTAAAGATATTTTAGGAATACTGTACAGAATTTTCAGCATGTCCTATAGCGTCAGTTGAACAGAAACAGCTTTTACGTATACATAATAAAATGAAGTGAATAGAAATTGCATATCCTCTATCTGCAACATTTTAAAAATGCGGAGTTACTTTAGGTAAAAAGCCATTAGTGGTTTAAGATGACTATCAAGCAGTGGGTCACGGATTCGAACCCTGCTTCCACCTACCGAGGTTTAGGAAGCCAGGTAATATCACTAGCCCTCACACAGTCTTTTGTGGCTCATTGCCTACTGCATGAATATGCACATGGTAGCTGAGCGTGTTTCTTTCTGAAAAAAGTCACATTACCAATTACGTCCGTAATAAATAAATAAATAACAGCAAGCCATGTGATCTGTAATTAGTTTGCTTTAGAAAACAAAAAATGATTCGTTAGTTCATTTCTAACAGTTTCTTCGTTGCACAGGATGTGAGGTAAGGTATGTTAGTGGTTTTATATTTAGTTGTACGTGTATAAAATCTTGTCTACTTGCTCCCAGTCTTGCCTAAGCGTCGACACGTAGAGAGCTTTAAGTGAAAAGGATGCTAGTCATCTGATAAAATTACTCCTGCTAGATGCTTTTTTGAGTTTATTTGTTTGTTCATAATAGCTTCAATTAGAAGGTTTATAGGTACACCACTAGTTCTGCTGATCAACCTACGCAATACAGCATAGTGTCTTTTCAGAAACGTATGAAAGAATAAATTGAAACAATAGAAGACAATCGTCAAGATGCAGGGGTCTATAAAACACAAGAGATAAGCCCAAGTCATACCAGATACTTTCAGCTTCCTTATATAGTAAAGTAAGACGGAAGATTCTTCTGAAAATCATATAATATGCCTTTCGTTATCTCGTATTGCTTTAAAACGTTATACATTTCGAACGATCTGATCACATATGAACTTGTTGAATAATTTATATAAAACTTAAAACTGTTGATCAAACCAATGGAATTATAATTCAAAAAGACAACAAAAGCAGAACAAAAACAAGAGAGGAAAAAATTATAATAAAGGGTCAAATCACCACCACCAACAATACGAAGGTTGAGCTTACCAGGGTAGATTTAGTGTAAGTACAAATTACCATTTTGGACTCTCTGAGATAACCGTGGTTCGGCAGACTTGTATTGATGCTGGGTGATGATTGAAGGTGAAATGAAAATTTAGACCTCGGCGGGATTCCAAAAAACGACCATCGGGTTTCCGACCTGGTGCTTTACTAACTGAGGTACAGCATCAGACCGGAAACCTGGTGGTCGTTGGTTCGAATCCCGTCGAGGTCTAAATTTTCATTTCACCTTCAATCACCACCCAGTATATTCACGTCATTTAGTCGGTCAACAAGTTCAAATGTATCTTTCAAGGAAAAGTTATAAATCTGGCTTCTGATAAGAATAAAGAGTTTTGCCAGTCACTTTGCTAGTTTATGTGAGGGTGATCGGCACATTGACAATACTGGACGGAAATTACGTTTTAGCATCACTAGACAAACAATAAAGGGAAAAAGTAGCAGAATTGAATTTCGACCGGAAGTAAATCCGTTCAATATGGTGCACTGCATAGCAAAGTAGAACTAACAAACAGTAAAACTAAAATTAAGATGAGCATGAAATTTAGTGAAACAGATGAGTAAATTGACATTCCAAGGTCAATATAGCTGATTTCCGTTGGTGTCATACAGTGTCTCTATCTACTGATTCCCAATGTGTCATTAATGTCACGAACTTGGCTTACACTTTTTTTGAGTCTTATGCTGGTAATCAATAACTTTGTGAATTAGCACTACGTCATGATCTGACTAACCTTTACCTTTCCGTTTTCTTAGTTCTTCTGTTGTACTCCTAGGCAGATAGTTACTCATTAGCTCATCTACTGGCCCCCACGTTCGGTTCGGGACGATAACTTTATCCAGTGGCTTGTATACCTGTGTATTTACGGTAATTTTAAAAAAAAAACTGATTTACCAGTACTGTTGCAGTCGGCAGTCCTACATTATAGTCTTTAAGTAGGTTAAAGTGAATTACTGGTCGGTATACTCTTCGCTTGATGGATATGTAGATATCTTTTCGGTCTCACATTATGCATACTGAATACCTTTCACTAATGTCTAGTGACTACGCATATTATTTAAAAGTAAGGGAGTGTATGATCTCGGAAATTATTAGGAGAAATGCAAGGACTGAATCATTGCCAGCTAAATTTTCATCATATTGTACACTATTCGACATGTCTCAGAAACAGACTTTATCAACGTCAATAAATATTCGTCTAAGGGAAGTCAGTAAATTCAGAGGTGTACCATAGTATGATCATTCAAAGTATAGAGTTGATAATATAAACAGATCTACAAATTGACGTAGAACGTCTCACACAAGTGCATCGCTTCACAGTAGTATTCAAAGAACAGGTGGATATAAAAAGTGAAATCAAAGTAGATCGATTTGTGTGAGAGAATAAGCAGTTTAAAGGTAACGGTTATCGTGCATATCCAAGCTTTAGATGTCAAGGAGCGAATACATTTGCACCATTGCGACTGATTTTCAGCCATATCACCAACAGTCCTCAACCACTGATTCCTATCGTCTCGACGACCCCAACCAGGGGGTCTACGTCTTCCCACATGGCTCATACCAACAGTAAGAGACTTCATAGACTATTGTCACGTCTTGGTCTGACCACCTTGAGCCTTCTTCAAACCTAATCCAACTTATTCTTGCATTGCAAGTCAAGATAAGAGGCATTTCTGCATACGCGACATGTCCAAGCTGCCTCAGTCGTTGAATGTTCACAACCTCATCGACTGACTTTCCTTCCCTGCCTAGTACCCACCACCTAATCTTGACATTGCTAATATATTGATGCCACCAAATGCTAGCAATGCTACGAAGACATCTGTGACCAAAGACATGTAACCCCTTTCAAATCTTCTACTTTTAACGACTATGTAACGACCAACCACAAAACTGAATTGACTACAGCCCAGTAGTTGGTAATATATCATATAAGATATGGCATTGATCCGCTATGCAACAATGTGAAATCATCGTATTTTGATTTTGACTGACTGACTGATTGGTCGTATTGATATGCTCTTTTACCGTCCGTTCATTAGCTTTTTGTGTGCAATTGATTTATTTTACTGTTTAATTTCACTTCGTTTGCTTTCATTTACTTCTCTTCTCTCTTCACGTTATGATGAACAAACATGAAAAAATAATCAAAAATAACCGATATAGTTCAGTTAGCTCAAGCTGTTCCTGCTGGTCTACTGATATTTTTCCCATCTTATGTGTTTATGTCACAGTGTATAGAATATTGGAAGGTAATTCATTTTGTCGCATTGTTTTTGTGTACTTTGGCTTGAGAACATGATTGATTGTTACTTTTTTGTTTCTTCTTTCTACGTATGTATTTGGTGTTGATCATCAGTTGTGGCTAAAAGTACCCTTGATTTGGGCTACTATACTCTATACTTCATCCAGGCTTATTATTTATATAAGAGTTCAGATTACTACCTCATAATCACCTACAGTTTGAAGTTGATCATTTATACAATCTGGGGGTTTGTGGAGATTTATTGACTTTAAGTTGGTATTCATCATGGACTGACATCAGTTGAGGGAACATTGGAAACCTAGGAGCACTGGACAGCCGTTTTGTCCGAGTACAAGATGACCCAACAGTGTGTACCCATGACCTTCAAGTTCAGTGGCCACCACGTTACCATTGGGCCACTTTGTCGCAACTCACTGGTCCATATGTCCAAATTCTGTCTGTTCACGACATAGCACCACCATCAACCAATGTCATCGTCGAGTATTTGTCCTCATGTCCAACAGGTTTGATCCCCACATACCCCCCCCCCTCCAGTCACGATTTCTCATTCGAACTTCAGAAATCATCTCTCGAAGCTAGTCACCAACTGATGTCACTCCATGATGAATACCAACCTGAAATCAATAAATAAATCCCCACAAACTTCTAAATTGAATTAGTCTGGTACTCATTGGTGACTAGCTTCGAGTGATGATTCCTGAAGTTCCAGTGAGAAGTCGTGACCGATGGGTCAAACTTGTTGGACATGAGGACAAATACTCGACGATGACATTGAGTGATGGTCGCTTAAGGTTGTACGCGAATTTGTTTACGTTCACTAAATCGCACCATATTGCTGATTATCATCATTGAGATAAGCATACAAATCAACGTAAAACCTGGCAAATATGTCCGTCAATTGACACACTTAACAGACAGCATCCGAAAAAATGGTGAACACAAAGAGAATGATGTTAAAGTAGGACACTTATATAAACAGACTCGTACACAAGTGCGTCGGTTCAAGTTGTCACACATCACAGTTGTATTCAAAGAACAACTGGATAGAAAAAGTGCGATCTCAAAGTAGACAAATTTGTGTGAGAGAATAAACCATTTGAAGATAATGGTTAACGTAAATATTCAAGCTCTAGAAGACATCAAGGAGTGTTTTAATTAGTGCCTTTGTGTCCGACTTTTCTTTCATATCACCAAGAGTCTCCAACCATTGATTCCTATTATCTCGAAGACCTCATTCAAACAACCTATATTTCCCTACATGTCTCAGGCCAATAGTCAAAGACTAAGTGAACTGATACAATACCTTGGTTTGGCAATCCTGAGCCTTCTTCCAACCGAATCCTACTTTGGCTAACATTACGCTTCGAGGATAGTCACCGAAGGTTCACAACTTCATCGACTGACTTGTCTTTCTTAACTAGTAATCTTTCCCTAGCCTTGTTGTTACTCTTACAGTGGTTACATGACACACAAACAGTCCTACGAAGGCACCCTTGATCAAAAGCCTGTGATGTTTTCATATCTCCTACTTCCAAGGGCCATGCCTCACGGCCATTATTTTATTGTTGATCACATTGAAGTGCATTGTGTTTTTTAAAAATTATTTTCGACTCAATAGGTTTAACGAATTTCAATCTCAAAACGAAGCCTTTGATATTTGTATCAGTATTACTATTTTTTTCTCCTTTTCACTTTTATATTCTTATTATTGCATTATAAATAGGCCATTCTGATAGTTTTCAATCCCCTATGCCTTAGAAATCATTTTGTCAGCTTAGCTTGACACTCATTCCTTTTTTTTTTACTTGTGTTGACGTGGATTTTCAAGCTGCCAGTAATTGACTGATTCAGGTGATAAAAGTATGTGAAAGCAAGAATGAAATACAGGTGTAAATGTCCACGAAGTAAGTTGTTTTACGAATAAGAAAAAAATGCTAAGACTGATATTGATCAGTTTATTAGATTGGATAAAAGTGAAATCTGACACTTACTGATTGCGTGCTAACCTCCATATTATTCTTGACTGACGATTTTTTATGTGATTTTCGGACTATAACTATTAACATGTAACTTATTCATTTTATGAATATTTCTGGATTCTGTCTTATTAAGTCATTGGTTAGTAATAGTCAGTCAGTCATATTAATGTTTTTAGCTAAGTAGTCGTTTCAACCAATCACCAGTCTAGTATGCGGTGGTTAACCGTGATCATTGCAGTAAATTCTACACTTATTCAGTTCGTGGTTAAAACATTATATACGTTGAATAAACTTCCTGGTTATGTCTTGTTTGATTCTTTGATAAACTCATCAACTAAGTATGCGTCAATGTATCCAACTATGTGCCACTAAGCCACTATCACATATGCGCCACTATAAACAGTCGAAAGTAAGGTAAACGGGAAAGGTCAACTTTCAAATCCTTTTCAACATACTTCTGTTTAGCCCACCATATGGTATCATAAATCTTCACGTATTATGTGGGGGTTATAGCCTAGTAAAAAAAACAGCATGTACTGATTGAAATCACATATTCTTTTTTCAACTTACAAGCCAGTAATGACAATAAACTAGCTTTTTGATTCAGTAATATGTGACGTTAAAAGCAGTAGAAGATACTTTGACTACCATGTTCGTTCTGATGACTATAACTGATCTACACCTTTAAGAGGAAATATATTTGTACAGGACAAGCAACACTCTCATGAATATTTTATTTCACTTAAAAGATAGAATTCCTTATACCTACATGCAGAATTGTGTCAACCAACTAGTCTTTGTCGGTTGAGATGCCTATTATATTAGGGAATCATTCTTCAAGATCCTCATTCGTGCTAAAGTACGTACAAGTTACACAAAGCAACCACCATATAATCCTATAGAACTAGAGAATTCACAAATCAAATCGACAATTGCTGTTCATATCACCTATTATGGTCACAAAATTGATATTGGAAATATCAAAACTCATCAAAAATGATTTTCAAATTACTAGGAAAGACGGATAGCTGAGGCATTTCATATTAGGTTGGATCCTAACTCACTCAACAGAGAAAGGAAGGCCTAACTATCCAACCAACTTGAACAGTATATTTAAAATAACACGTTACACACACTTGTCATAACTTGTATTTGCAGGAAAAAAACTGTTATTATTCTTTTATTTATGTGATAATGCTACATGCCAAGTGATTCACAATGGAAAACTCAGTGATCCCTTGGAAGTGAAGACAGGAGTAAGATAAGATTGCCTGCTATCACCGATGATCTTCCTGATTGTGGTCGACTGGATCATGCAACAAGATGAGCATACGCTGCTTGCCTGATGAAATGACCCTAGAAGATTTGGACTTCGCCGATGATTTGTCTCTAATGTGCAAAAAACTCGAAGATCTACAGGCGAAAACTAACAGGTTGGCAGAAGAGGCGAGTCAGCGAAGACTGGACTTCAGATGAACGTCGAGATGACAAAGGTGGTGCATATGCCCAACCAACAACAAGCACCAATCACAATCATTAGCAGAAATCTAAAGGAAGTTGTCTCTTTCACCTACCCACCTACCTAAGCAGCGTCGTTTCAACTACAGGCGGCACAGATGAGGATGTCAAAGCCAGGATTGGAAAAGCAAGACAGGCCTTCATTAACCTGAAATTAGTGTGGAGATCTACTCCACTGCACTGCACTCCACTCAGCATAAAGCGTGAACAAGATCCGGATTTTCAACACTAATTCAGTCAAGTCAGTGCTTTTATGTGATGGTTGAGAGACTTGGTGCGGTTACGAAAGGCATTTCCAACATACTACAGACATACATCAACAGCTACCGCCTACGCTCACTCGATACTGAAGATCAGATGGCCAGAATGATAAGAATAAGCAACAAGGAACTCTGGTCTGGAAACGAACCAGCCAAGAATCCATCGCCCAACAAATATGCAGAAGAAAGTGGTGGTGGATTGGATTAGAGATACACTGATAAGACCACTTGGGAACATCACGCGACAGGCCAGGCCCTCGAGTAGAACCCGAAGAAGATACGACTAGTTGGGCGTCCGAGGCTGACATGCAGGAGATCGTCTGAAGAAGAAATAAAAGCTTCTGCGCAGTAGTGGAGCCAGTTTCAAAAGACTGAAGAGAAGAGAGTGCAATGGAGGCGTGTTACCGAAGTCCTATGTCCCACTAGGAACCCAAGGGACAAATAACAATAATAATTAAAGCACAACCAACCAACCTAATTTCGCATCCATGGTATTTTCCTCACATCTTGACTCGCATTCACATCCTTACCTTGTCACCATTTACTATTTAAACATGTTATAACTCGTTGTACAGGTTTTATTTTATTAAGAAGCGACTTCCACGAGGTCGCAAAACGTCAGAAATTAATTTTCCTACTTCATCGGGATTTTACAAATATATCTCTTTAATAATCCGTTTACCTAATGCTTAGCTCGATCAGATCAATTTTTGATCCGAGCCGAGTTACCACAAAAACTGCAAATACATCCGGATACTGAAAGCACATCACTCTACTCTACATCAAGGAGGTTTCAGAAACGGTCAATAGATCGTTTTCTGCCGTTCGAAATTGGAGCGACACAAACCAGCAAAATTACTACAGAAGATATCACGCCACCTGAAGGGTCGGCTGCCAAAGAAAGATAAGACAAATATGACCTGCAAAATCAACTGTAGAGATTGTTCACAACACTACGTTGACCAGTCTAACTGTTGAATTACACAAATAATCCATAAAAACCGATTTGCAGTAAAGCGATATGACGCAACGTCCTTGGTTTTAATGCACACAACTAATCACGATCACAAATTTAACCAGAAAAAGGTGGAAATCCTCCAAACAGCAGGTTCAGAAGCTACAAGAGAATTTCTACAAACATGGCATTCTAACGAAAAGTGACTCAACGGACATGTGGACGTAGACTCAATCAACAATCTACTAAGGAAGAAAAACAGCTATCCATTAACCAGCAGCAAATAAACAAATCAATAATGAAGCACAATGTGACGGTAACAAACAGTACACTCCCACTCCAACAAAGATTCTCTACCAGCATTACCAAGTGAAATTTAACGTGAGAGAGATCGAGCTGTGATAAAAATCTCTTCCCCAACTTATAATCAGACAACACACATGATTAGCAAAAACACAACCTAAACATTCGTGTGACATTCGAATATGCTTCACTTCTTCATGGGGTTAGTGCAGAAGATGTCACCAAGCTTGGTGATGAAACGTCTACGACAAATACTGAAGCACAGGGAACACCTAGTCAGCATCATTTTCTTAATGTCATAACTAAGAAATATGATTTTCTTTGGCTTGTCGCTGGTGAAACCTCAACTTGGGTGCAATATGCCCGTTTTCCACTTACCAATTTGCATCATCTATGGCACCGACTGGTAAAGTATTCCACTACTTATTAAAGAACGAGTATACTGTGCTGCAGTGTACTAGGCAAGTTGATTGATAAGGTTGTGAACCTTGGTTGACTCAAGTAGCTTTGACACGTACTTTGGATGCTAAGCTAACCTACTTCGAAGTGCCATCCTAGTGGAAGTCGGATTAGGTTGAGAGAGGGTTCATAGTAGCCAAACCAAGACGTCGCATCAGTCGATGGAGTCTCTTACTGTTGGTCTGAGCCGTTTGGGGACACATAAACCACCTGGTTGGGGTCATCCAGACGAAAGGAATCAATGGTTGACGACCGTTGGTAAAACGGCTTGAAATCGGCCACAATGGTGCAGATTTATTCACTCTTTGACATCTAAAGTTCAAAATATTCTCACTAACCTTAATCCTTAGATTGTTTATTCTCTCATACTCCTTTATCTTCTTTTCTATCTAATTGTTTTTTGCATACTACTTTGATGTGTGGCAACTTAAATCAACGCAATTGTGTGCGGGATTCTGCTTTTATTCTGTTTGTTTGTCTGTCTTTATGTCATCTGCTTAAGGTAAACTTGCAAACTGAATGTGATATTATAAACTAGTGGGTCACGGATTCGATCCTGACTCATATACCGAGGTCTAGGCAGTTTGGTGGTACCGTAAAACCTCATACAGCGGATGTGACTTATTGCCTAGTCCACGAATATTCATCCTCGGTTTCTGAGTCATATTTTGATATTATGACTCAGCAAAGATTGCACAAGACTCATACATCACTGTGTAACTGGAAGACATTCACAATATTGTCCACTTCATCTAGAGTATGTTACGTATGCGTACGTGATGTGTATTCTGTAGTATGGCTTACATAGCAAATGTACAATTTAAACAAGTTCAAGTAATTCTTTATTATTTTGACTTTTATAAACTCTTTATGCTCTTTTCGTCTTTCTTATTTTTTATAGAATGGTGATATTTTTGAAAAACTGTTAAAAATCAAACATATTTTCATTGAACCTCGTGAGAAGATTCAATTTAATAAGGTAACCATATTTTCTTTTCAATTTATTCATGACCGGTCGGTTGTATCAAAGTATAATTAAACATACAGAGTTCATGCACACATACAGACATGCACATTCTATTGGTTAATATTTTCAACCAAATTCCTTTCCTTAAACCACTAATTCACTATTGAAAGTAGAGTTGTTGTGCACGCATCTCACGAATTGATAAGTAAATTCTTTTACTGGATTTATTTATAACGGGTAAGATAGTCTTTGAAAAGCGTATTAATTTAAGGTTGGATAACGTTTTTTGAAACGAGTTAGTCACTTATTGGTGACCTACTCGTAAGTGCTGATCAGACTCAATCGATCAGGTTTGCAATGTGTAGTAGTAGTCAGTGGTGAATTACTGTTGTTTTCCATATTTAATATCAGTTGTAAGAATTTAGTTGACAGGAGATCATAGCTTTTTGATCGAGGTAGGTTGCGTATATCTAGTTTGTGGATAATCGATTGGTTTGAAGAGAGTTTTCTCACCACAGATTTACATTCATCAGTAAATCAGTGAGTGCTTGAGACCACTAGATAACTATTTCATGAGTGTGTACTTCTGAGGAGTCCCAAACTGGGACGAAACAGCGTTTGAGTGCTCAACAGTTCTCCTAATGGTGGTCAAGTGGTCAAATTTTTTCATGCCACCGACGTTTGGGTGGCATGTTTAACAAGTATAGTCGGGGGAACAAAGGAATGATGAATCATTTCAAACGGCTAGTTTGTCTCTTATTTCAATATGATCATAATATATACTATGTAAGTGCAAATAAAATCAAGTAACATTTGATGACCATACCAAAAATTTGACCGTGACTGCTGGGAAATCCGACAAGGGGATGAAACAGTAATTTCATACTAAAGGATTTTCAACAATCTTGTTTTAGCACATTCTAGCCTACATTAAAAAGTATTCGTCTTCAAAACCACTAAATTGTTAAAATACTTTTTTATTTATCTTCTACCCACAATATTCTAGGTATTTAGTGATTATCGGAGCATTGCCTGTAGTCAAAATTCTATTGGAGCAATTCTATTCGCTGTAATGCGTGGTCGTGTCAGTGAAGGCTTAGATTTAGCTGATGATGCTGGACGTGGTGTTGCTATCCTCGGTTTGCCTTATGCACCATTTCATGATCCTAGGGTACGCTTAAAAATGGCATACTTAGATGAACAGTGTGTCAAATTAAAGTCTAGTTCAAAACAGGATCAACAACAGAAAAATTTGTTAGATAAATATCCAACTGGTCGCCAGTGGTATAATCTACAAGCTTGGCGGGCAATTAACCAAGCTGTTGGAAGGTGAGAATGTGTCCACTTGATTGGTTTATTAAATATTGGAAATTCCCTAGCTTGTTCATACATATCGCTCACTTTTACAAATTCTATCTCAGTGCTTAAGACAGTTTCTTGTCAGTATGCATTATATTTTATTATATTCCCATCAGCTGTTTACAAGTTAGTTTTAGTAAATTCACTAAATGAATAAAATGACGTAACATAATTCAGAATTTAACATTCATAATCCATTAGAAGGCAGCATGTAGTGTCAGGTTAGGAATGAAACAGTCAACTGTTAAGAAGTTATAAATGAAATATCATGGACATAAAAATGACAAAGATAGGAGGAAAATGATACTGAGCAAAATTATTGCGTCGAAATGACTATTTAGACATAAAAGAAAGGAGGCGATATAACAAAACTAGGCTTTTTACACCATGTTAGCTGCAGATTAATTATTGAGTTAGCTCGGATACAAAATATGTTAACAGAAGTACCGTCTGACAACATTTCTGATGTTAACATCATGTCCCATAAAAAACAAGTGACTAACAATTGATGTCTTTCAATCCTTCGAGATGTAATTGTTTCTCTCGAGAATCATGCTCAGGCGAACATGTCGTAGGTCATCTTTCTATCTTCTCATTGTACAGGCTTTAACAAGTACGTGTGGTAGATGGTGAAATGTATAGGATTCGAACCTTGGGGCTTCGGATTACCAACCCGGTACATGTTAATTAGTGAATGTAGTTTTAGGTGATTTAAGATTAGTGGTATTTATCTACTTTTGAAATGAATGCAAATTAATTCCTATCAGGCTAGTGAATTACATTGATTGATTCAAATGGTCTCTTACTACTAATATCATATGATCGTACGGTCTGATTCTTACTAATTCACATGTTTCACAGTCATGAATAATAACATTTTAAGACAAAACAGTTTAATGGTTGGCTTTATGAAACTCAGAAATATTCAGTGGGCTGTTTTTTAGAACTAAATAATGAACTAATTATCCGCACTTAGTATTTTTTTAGAACTAGTACTTCAGAACGACACAGGAAGAACACCGACCGCGATCTTAATACGCCTCTTTCAGGCAGTCTCAAAGCAGCATTTCCACCAGATAGTTCAGTCAAGGTCACACACAAAATACCTATGTATGCTATGACAATCACAGTGGCATAGACTTAGTTTGCACTTTAGAAATAACCAATTGAATTGTACTGACCTTGATAATTTTCAGACGAATCCAGGACTCGCGTTTTGTTCTACTTGGGACTCGTCAGCTGGTTTTGTTACCACAGGCTTGAATCCAGTACCTGTCGTTTGAAACGCCAGAGGGCTATCCACCATCTCACTGGGGCCACATCCCCCGCCAGTCACTAAGATTAATATGACATCATGAATATTCAGCAGTATCGAGGGTTACACATCGGAGTCCATCTGCCAACAGAGGTCGAGCGATTCGTCTCTGTATAGCAACAGGAAATTACAGGTATCGTAATAATAATTGAATTGTAGTATTAGTCACAGTAGCAGTAACCAATAATGACCAAAGATAATATAGTCACATATGCAAGCAATATTCATAACTTGATCATGATATGAAAATCGAATCAAATCGAATGTACTCAGCAAACTTGTGCACAATCGTATAATAAGCAATAAGCCACATCTATTGTGTGAGGGGTAGTGATACTAAATGGCTGCCCGAACCTCTCTAGGTGAAGCGGTGTACGAACACGTAGCCTGTTGGTTCAATGTTATCTCTCTAAACTAATAAGCTACAGTTCCACTGATCAGGAAGCACATGTACATGCGTCACATATGTGTCTGGTTAGTCACAAATCATCACATGAAGCATTGATGAAATTTCATGTGAAGACAATTATATTCCTGAGATAATTTGTGTGAAGGGTTCTGCTGTTTTAACTGATTTTTGTAGTTTTCTGGGTTTTTATACTATCTACATTATACAAAAGTGCATACTCTCCCTTCTACAAAATTGAAAGTTGTATTCCTTGCATTTTGGTGGTTGAGTTGAAACCGATACCTTATAAGTAGCTAAGTGATTGTTGTCTAATCGACAAAAAACCTCATTGGTAACCAAATTAGTCTATTGTTTAGGTCCGACTATGCTAAATATTGCTGATGTGTAATTTTGCTTATCGGCCTAGCACATAGGAATTTGTCTGTCAAACAAATGCTTTCTGCAGGCACTAGACAGCTGTTTCATCCTTGTACGGGACTCCTCAGCAACGCGCGCTCATGACCCAGCCAGGGATCGAGCCCGCGACCTTCAGGTTCTGTAGCCAGCAAGTTACCATTGAGCCAGTATGTCACAACCCGACGGTCTACAATTGCTCCTTCTGTCAGTTCCCGACATAGCGCGACCATCACCCAATGTCATCGTTGAGCATTTGTCCTCATGTCCAACGGGTTTGACCCACCGGTCACGACTTCTCACTGGAACTTCAGGAATCATCACTCGAAGCTAGTCACCAATGAGTACCAGACTAATTCAATTTAGAGGTTTGTGGGGATTTATTTATTGATTTCAGGTTGGTATTCATCATGGAGTGACATCAGTTGGTGACTAGCTTCGAGAGATGATTTCTGAAGTTCGAATGAGAAATCGTGACTGGAGGGGGGGGGGGGTATGTGGGGATCAAACCTGTTGGACATGAGGACAAATACTCGACGATGACATTGGTTGATGGTGGTGCTATGTCGTGAACAGACAGAATTTGGACATATGGACCAGTGAGTTGCGACCAAGTGGCCCAATGGTAACGTGGTGGCCACTGAACTTGAAGGTCATGGGTACACACTGTTGGGTCGTCTTATACTCGGACAAAACGGCTGTCCAGTGCTCCTAGGTTTCCAATGTTCCCTCAACTGATGTCAGTCCATGATGAATACCAACTTAAAGTCAATAAATCTCCACAAACCCCCAGATAGAAATACTTCTTGTATTCACTCCTCTTTTTTTCTTCACTTCATAGAGTTATTCGTCATTACAAAGATTATGGAATAATCTTTCTTTGTGATGAACGTTTCGCTTCCAATAGTGCACAATCGAATTTATCTAGTTGGATGCAAACCAAGCGTAATGTTTACGATAGTGTAGAATTGGCTGTGAAGGATACTTATGAATTTTTTCGCAATATGCGGATTAAAGTAAGAAAATTGGTTCTATTATTATTATTATTTTGGGTAAGTGATTCGGTTAGTTTTCTAGTTGTAGAACTCACATGTAAACCATCAAATCTCATCCATCCGGAGAATGGGAAGATTAACGCTAATGGAGAAAACAAAACTTAAAGCGTATTACATGAAGTGTTGGCCCATCTTCATTACTCCTTTTTCATGACCAATATGATTAGTAGATTCGTTCATAATTTTGAAATCTTCATAAGTGTGTATATTTCTGTTACTGATTTTCTGATTCTGCTTAAAATTAGATTCAGAGTAATAACTATTTATGAAGTTCTAGACTCTTATTGCTTATTTACAATTTATTCTATCTTTTAAGATCATCAAAAATGATTAGAAGACTGATTATTGTGTTTAACACATAAACTTCACTCTAAAACCCCAAGTCTCCAGCCATAGTGAAAGTGGATGTATAAGTCCTCTTATATACCACAGTAGTTTGTGTGTCATTATGTTTGTGTGCTGTCATGTTAACTTACTCAGCTATTACCCATCACATCAATTATAAGCAAGAAGCTTGATTTTAGTTTAAATAATGTAGAATCATATTTCACCCTTTGTTGCATTTTTTTTTTTGCTCTGATCAAGATTCACAACATATCTTAAAAAAGGCATTCGAACACCATCCTACCAATGGAACTAATATTTTAGTCATCATTTGGCTATTCACTAGTCGTCTATCCGAAACTAATGCTGTAAAGCATTTGTCTGGAAGCCAATATTAGCATGGCGTAAAAGTCAGTTTGCTTTGAAAACTGGACTGCCTTTTTCAACCACAGACTAACATTAGGGTCTTGATAAAATCCGATCATTTTAACTTCGAACAGCGAATTGGATTAATGTCATACACCTGCTCATATAGAATTCTAGTTGCTTTGTGACTTTGATTGTTTATTATCATATTACCGTATTGTTTCACTTGAAGTTCAGCTTAGCAACCTTTGTAATGCAGGTGATGCATAAGGAATTCTTTGATTTAGTCTATTGCCTTAAAGGAGTGTCTTTGATGATCACCCCTACTACCGATAGATATTCAAAAATGATTTCTAAATCATAATCTCACACCGAATTTAAATTGACTGAGCAGCGTGTTTGCTAACGTGTAGGTGTATATATACACTCGAAATGTGCACGAATAACTGTCCCTCTTCCAGTATCTGGTACCTCGCTAAAAACAGTAAAAATATCACAAAAGAGTTTTACCTCTGTCTGCGAGAGCGATTTTTGCGGGGCGAAAATGCTTCACCCTAAATATACAGCCTATTCTGATTGATTTACTGACTCAGCAGTCTACACACTGAGGTTATCATAACCCCACATACCATAAGCAAAGATAGAAATAGCATGACTCTAAAGGCACTATAACAAGAACTAAAAATGATTAATCAAACTTCTTCAATTTATGAAAGTTTGCCTTTCCAGCCAAAATTGAGAAATCGAATTGGCTATTTCAGTCATTGCTAAAGTCACTCGGAAATTGACAGGCAAATGCTATCATAGAAGATAAATTGACATTTCTGTACATCACGTGATTAGTGCAAATGATTGGTAAAAACGCGTAACCTCCGGGTGACTTTAAAGGCCACCTTAACAATGATTAAAATAGCCAATAAGTTTTGTATATTTCTGTTGGGATGACCTTTTTATAAAATTCATAAACGTAATTGGTAATCTCATCAGCTGTTAGGGTGGTATTTAGAGTGACTCTAACTTTCACTCTGTTTCTTACTGTATGCACGCCTCGCCATCTGAATATCTCTTCACTTACTGCACTTCACTCAAGTCTATGATTCAACAACTGAAGCGAACGCATCATGAGTTCTTTGCAACACTTTAACCATCAGTCTTCCTTCGCCTCCCACCGTACAACAAAAGATAAAGACCAACGGCTTCCCAACCTTGTATTCTGTGCACTCTAAATCATTTGTATCTACAAGTGAATCTCACACGTCCACAACACATCATACATAATTCACACACAAAGATTGTGATAATACTTAGTTGTCGATTATTTCTTAAGTATGAAATCGTAGGTAATTGAGTTAGGAGTCAATTGGAATCTCTTGAGGTGAGGTATACAACAATACCATAAAACGAGTTCTAAATTAAATGTCCTTTCAAATAAATAAAGTAATAGGTCACATAAACACTGCATGAGATTCCTATTTTCATTCGTTCCGTTCATTATAACAAAAAGTATCTACTTCTATTACGAATATCTTAAATTGTTGATTTGTTTCTAGAACTCTTATTTTTAAGTTCTAGAATAAAATATACAAACAAATAGAAAGAATTGCCGAAGGACCATCAATATATACCCTATCTTGTAACAGATTTATCTGTAGATGATTGAGGATGAGTGACTGGGAAAATTTTCTCCTACTCTAATAATATGCTTCAGATATGTCGATGACACATTTACAGTATTGAAATCTTAGCACATACATGGGTTCTTTACACAAAATCTCAGGATTGAATGCGATTCAGTTTGTTCATGAATTAGAAAGTGATGAAGGAGGTGTAGCTATATAGATGTTGGATTGTGGAATAAAATGAAAACAGGATGAGAGTTTAGATACTCTTACGTATAAGAAACCTTCACATTCGGATCACTACTTACAATTCAAATCATCTCACTCTGTATCAGTTAAAGTAAGCTTGGTAAAATGTCTAAGTAACAGGGCCAAAAAATTTAATCATTAGCCTTAAGATCTAAGACGTTAAATCAGATACATTAAGGACACCTCACTCATCATTTATAATCCTCCTAAAGTGCGAAACTGTGGCTCATTGGTCTAGGCATTTGAATTTCAATCGATGCGTCACAAGTTCGAACCTTACTCCTCCTACTGAGATTTGAACATCTAGGTAGTATAATTAACCGTCGTTCAATACGTATGGCTCACTGTCTATTGCGAAAGCATACAAGTGGTTGCTGGGTGTATCTCCATCTTGACCCATCTAAATTAACCAATGAATCCACTAAGAATCCTAAGAAAAATATGACTAATAGTGGCAACACTGAAGTTAGTGGTAATAACATTAATGACAACAATGTGGAGAGTTCAAAACCTCTACAGTGTTACCATACAAGGAAGGCACTTCAGAGGTATTACGAAGGATTCCCACTAAGGCTGCTATTGGAGTGGCCTTTAAACTCAAAATCACAAGTAAGCTTTATATATTTAAAGATCTCCTTGATCTAATTTGGCAAAATAATCTATTTCACCGAATCCCTTGCAAATACAGGGGTCCACCAGTATCTCCCAGTGCGAAAAACTAACTAACTAAATCAATATTAGCAGACTCTAATATGATAAGAGAGAAAAATGCTGGGCTATAGCTGGTCATACAATTACACGCAATTGGAAGGGGAGAGTAAAAGTATGAAAACTAACGTAGTTGAGATGTGGAAAGAGAATCTTTGTTTATTAAACAAACACTAAATACATAAAATAAGGATAATTCAGAACTTGTTTTACACATGAGGAAAGTTCTGCTAGCCATATCGCGAAGGCAAAAAGTTCATTATAACTATATAAACCATGTCTGAAAGTTGTGTAGTTACCTTCAGATAGTTATTAACAATAGGTTTTTTCCGAAGCGTTTTCCAGTAAATAGTTTCACTATGTGATACACTCAGTAAATCAACTGAAGTGGCACTGGAATATATTGAAAGTTACACTATTTAACGTTATGACAAGAAGGTTCTGAAGCTACAATTAATGTCTCCTACGTGAATGGTGTGTTTATATAATGTACTGAAGAGTCTCTTCTACAGTTATTGATTGATAAAAAGTAACATTACACTTTTTTACTACTATACTTATGCTATTGTTATTGTCTCAGTAAGTGTACGTATTACTTTGTTGTAAAATTTCTTGTTTACAGTATCCATCCATTGATCGACCTACTGAATCCACTTCTTCCAGTGGAACTAACATACTAACTGACAGGATTGGACTTCATTCACTGAAACGAACATCTACTTCGCATAGGTCTAGTATTTTATACAATCTTCCTTCAGCTTCTGAGGTAAATTTACTGTTTTTGCTCAGTTCAATCCAATGAGTAAATGCTTGTTTTGTGTATTGCATCAAGATATATTAACGATCAGCATTGCTCTCAATTATATCTCTTGATGGTTTACCCTTATATCCATAACTTTACTTATATATAAAATATTAAACCAGATATGGTGATTTTTGGGTCAGTGATAACACAGTAGTGAAATATATAATTGTAATGAAAAGCAGTCACCTGTGGAATCAACTTGGTTGGGTGAGTGGATCGAAACTTCTCGACAGAATTCAGGCCATATTGCGAATAGAAATAAGTTGGCTAAATAGGCCGTTGGATTACAAACCAGTGGTCGTGAAGTAGCATACTCGCAGCAAGACCTGATGATCCTAAGCTCAAAGCAGGTCGATGCTCAGATCAATAAAAGTTCCGCAGTATTAAAGAATAAAGTAAACTGATAATCAAAGCCTAAACGTGTGGTGGATGTTTGAACAGGGAAAATAATTAACAAGAGATCGAAACGATTTTAAGGTGTGACTGGCTGGCAAAATTAACGTAGAACCTCGCTAATAAGTGTATCCCCTCAAGTTGCCGCACTTAACACGAGTACACGAGAGGAATTTGTGTAAGAGAGTGAGCAATTTGAAGATAACGGTTAGCGCAAATATTCAAACCTTAGAAAACGACAAGGAGTGAATATATCTGCACCATTGTGACTGATTTTAAACCATGTCATCTAGAAACCTCAACCCAATTGTTCCTTTCGTCTCGAGGACCCCAACCAGGTAGTCTACATATCCCCAAAAATTCAGACCGAAGGTAAGAGATTTCATCTAACGGTTCCACATCTTGGTCTGGCTGGCCACCCTGAACCCTCTTCCAACCTAATAAAAGTCCCTCTGGTATGGCACGTCGAGCTAGAGGCTGTCACCCGGTACATATCATCCAAGCCACCTCAGAGGCTAATGGTTCATGACCTCGACCGGTCGACTTGCTTATCTTGCGTAGAATCTTTTGCCTGACTTACCTCAACATTGCTCACATGGTGATTCCACCAGACGCCAGCAATGTTACGAAGACATTGATGATTAAAACCCTGTAATCGTTCCATATCTTCTACTTTTAACGACCATGTCTCCCAGATGTACAGCGGGTCAGAACGAACTACAGCACAGTATACTCGTCCTTCAACAGGTGTTCGGATATCTTGCCGAAGCCACAGGTGACCCAAGTTGGCAAATGCTAATCGGGCCTTCTGTATTCCACCTGACATTTCGTTAGCAACCAACCCGTTCGGGTTGATGCAACCCACAAGTAAGTAAAGTGATCGACACATTCCACCGATTCACTTTCTACCAATAAACTGAAAGAACTTATAGCAAACCAGTCCTGCAGAGTCATCTTACATTTGACAAGTGGTAGCGAAACGCATACCAAACATACTCAGATTTCTGCTCAACGCGTTCAGTTCACAAGATCGTGCATTTTGTCAACATTCACTAATCAGGGCAATGCTCCAAATCAACCGGATGAAGTCCAGGGAGTAGGTCTAAGATTATTTGTCAAGTTTTCTCTGACCACGGCAAAAATAAAAGTTGCACACACTTTCTGTGAATACAAAACCAAAGTTTATTTGTTCTAATTCCTATGGCTTAAGGTATTCACAAACAACGAATTTGAACTGCATCTCTGAATTTTAATGGAATGCGATAAAAGTGTTTTTTGCTAACCCTTTTGATATGTCTATCAAGTGACTATTATCGATAAAATTGAATTCCGTATTGATTTCACGTGTTTCTTTTCGGGGTAATAATGTAAGCAGCCAGAAACACTTTTGTAGAGCTACTTAGTAGTGCACCCAAAATGACTTTGACTTCAGCAGTTGAATTGGCATACACAAATAGAAAAGGTTAAACTAAGTAGCCTCCTGAATTCCAGTACCAGTCACCAGAAGTAGCCTACCTTCTGATTGAACAAAGGTGACCAGAACAAAGTTGTGGTATAACGACTTTCACGGTATTTTCTTATTACATGACATTATAATTCGCCTGTAGCTCTGACTAACCACATAATTGGTTCCACATGCAATAACAACTTTTTGTGCAGTCAATTCACATACGATTGATCTTTGCAACCTCCATCTATTAGAAGAAAAAACTGGAATTTATTATACTTTATATTTAATCAGTCACCACAATGAATATCATGGGGATAGTAGGCAACCTTGTTTCACTCCTTCCCTTGAGTTATACAAATATATAACTGAACGATATACTGACAACTTATCATAATTCATGAGAATGAAATAAGTGATTTTATACGCAGAAGAAATGACGCTCAATGATGAATTCGCTGTAAAAGGCAGTTATCTTGGTACGATGAAACCATATGAGAATAAATAAGGGGTCAATACAAAACCCTTTATCTGAACTATAAATTAGCACTATAAAATAACCACTAGGTGAAATGTCATTTCAAATAATAGAATAATCTAATCTATCTTAATGACTTAAGTTTGCTATTCTGTCAGTATCATAGTTAACTACATAGTCAATTCGTATGACTGTAGACAGCCTTTTGCGTAAAACTTTTTTGGGTGCATCTCCACTAAAACTGGTTTTCATAAACCAGGTTTTCTTTTAAACAGTCACTTCTTCAAATTTCTAGCTAATTTTTCCCCATATATCTGTCTCTTTATAAAACTAGGAGGTAATCTGTTTTAGCCAGCCATACTATGACTGTATTCTAGCTCTTTTTGTATCGTATCATTGAAGAAGATACTCTTAATTCTCTTCGTAAAACATTCAATCAGACTGAATGAGTCCTAGTGAGTTCAGTGGGTTATCATCTCTTCTAGTTAACAAAGCATCTATAATACCTTACTTGCTTCCCTGTTTACTTACATAAGTGAAAGTAAATGAAGTATGTACGATGTTAAATTTTCTTCCCTAGTTTCCCAAGGAAAAAGTTTGCTTATCGTTTGTATATATCATTTCTTCGTAGGATATTTATCTTCATCACTTACTGATGATGTCATGTGAAACCGGAAGGTATGATCGATGTACCTTGTACATACATATCACACACATACTCATCATTTTACACTGACCTTATTCTTTCATTTAGCGTCAATTTTTCTGTTCTGTCGATTCAAACGTCTCATGGTAGTATCAGAGTATAAGGCGATGACTGATGACAAGTTTTCGACGCTATTCCTCTCTGCTCATTTTTCTCACATAGTTGTGTAAATGCCTATGAAATGATGTTATGTAAGTAGACGAAAATCACCTGATAGATAGCTGCTGCCTTGATGTGGTGATCGAGCTTGTACATCACAATGACTCAACTAGCTATGAGTGTGGTGAGATAACAAAGAGTTGCCGTTATAGTGTAAATTACCATGTTATGATGAGAGTCCGGAGTTGAACTAGCATTGTTTCCCGGACAGTGTGACAGAAGTAAGGTGATTCCCACGGAAGACCAGCTGCTCTATGCTGACACGGCCTTCTGCATGGAAAAGAGTTAGAAAAGGCCGGCCTCATAAATAGCACACTACCCCTGCCCTACAGTGTACCGGCTCCAGTGGTATATGTTTGTAGCTGGATTCGTAAAGAAAAATACTGAAATCTCAAACTTCTAGAAAGACTGTATGTAACTGACCTCAAGCTGATGTCCCTTGGGCCCTATGTTCACGCACCGCTATTACTAACCCTTGTTTTTCAGGTACTACAAGAAGAAATAGCTTTCCACTGTGTGGGTAGCCGGGAAGTACCAAGTCCCCTCATAACACTCATTATTCACGTTCCCTCAAACCACTGTTGATCTTCCACAACTTTACCTTCTAATTGTTCTTCACATCTCTCGGTCAATAATCCTACATCGTCATTATTTCTTCCAGCTCTGCGGCTGTCGATAGAGATTCGAGTTCGTGAAACAGTATTCCTGGTCTCTTGAAACCGCGTTCCAAAGTACGTATAGGAGCTTTCAATGTCCACATCATTCATCAAATCACCTAACAAGCTTCATTGGTGGAAACTCAGGCATCTTGAGCCATGGATATGTGATTTGTTTGTGAGACACGCAAACAAAAACCAAGTGCGGTTATTCACTTAACCTCTTCCAACCAATATCGCGAATCTGGAAATTTCAACCTTCATTTTCTGGAATTTCGATGGCTAGTTCTCGTGGTCCTGTGCTGGATACTAGTTTATAGTGCCCTGTTTGACTGCATGGTACAGTAAGGACTGAAAAGAACAATGGAACTCACAACTTTCTTAGTAATCTTTCCTTATGCACCCCCCGACTGACGCTCGGATGAAGTGGATGAGTTTTACTGAAAACTTTCCAGCCTTCCGCTGAAAGCTGAACGCTAAAATTTGGTTTTTTAGCAGGCGATTTCAGTATACAAGTGGGTAGGCTGTCAGGCAAAAAAGCACTTTTGGAATGCCACCCTAAAAGAACAGATAACAGTGATCACTTGCTTCACCTGTGCTTAGACGACCAAGTATTTCTAGCTCATGTGAACTTCAGACATTTAAAGAGATATCTGATCTGGCATCCTCCAACCTAAACACAACGGTGAACATAGGCAGGGCATATTAATGTCAGTAAGTTGTATGGCTTCAGTCCTTTAGGTGACAGGCATCAGCCCTTTCAGCTTTTCTGTGGTATTGTTCAAAATTCGTGACAATGGCGCTTATATAAACACCTTGTCAACTTCACATTTCGGGACGTATATTTGTTACGCCGCATATTTCTTGGTGCAGTAAGCCACATTTTCACCTCAGATGTAATATATTCCCCCTAGGTTAAGGAGTTAGTGTAACCTGAAGTCGTACATATTCACACAGTTATAGTTGCTTTCGCCTCAATTTTATTTTTGCTCACTGTCTTTCCTTCTCTTTAAATTAAAGTTAAATATATTCAGTCCAAAATCAAATGATTCAATGGCACTTGTAACAAGTTATCATCCTCATCAAGTGGATCATCACCAGTCAACCAATTTGTTACAACAACATGGATATCATGCGGATTGTCATCAGAAAGACCCAATTTCTACTTCTTCTTCTTCTTCTCCGTCAATTTTTAATATGGTATACAGTGAATCAGAGAATATAAACCAGGTAATGTGTTCCAATGTGTTTCTGTTTCTGATGTAACAGTAGTCATATGATTTATATACTTGATGGCAAGAATCAGTCGGCAAGTAGATCTGGTTGATGTGATCTAAGTTTTTGCTTATCAGAACTGAATAATGTTCTGGGATTTGAGGCCTTAGGTGCTGGGTTCAACTCAGTACACAAGCGCCATTGCTTACTAATATTCACCTACATCTAGTATGTCCTGAATCCCACTAACAGTCACCACTCAGCCAATTCTATCATTAATAAAGTTTGATGCTATATCAAAAGATCCGTCCAGGTAGCTTAAATGCCAAAGCACACTAATGAATTCGATCTAGTTTAATAATAATATAACGAGTCCATGATAGTATTCGGTCTAACTGCTTATTCGTAATACAATTTGGAGAACAGCATAAAAGATCTGTAAATTTACATCTGCTGAAATGATTGTAACTTCCATGTTTTCATCTATAGTTTACCTTCATACGCAATATGTTTTATCCTTAACCAGAAAGAATGAGAGCCACAACTAGTCATTTCTGAATGTCTGTGTCTGTCTTTGTTCTCATCCTTTGATGTTCTGATTAGGCCGTCTACGTTTTAGGGTCTTGTATACTTCCAATATGCTGTACTATATACAAATAATTGTGTACTGTGTGAGCTAGATATCTAAATTCGTCTTCTCCATGAGTCAGCTTGTGTGACATTAGTGTGGGTCAATAGCGGTTAACCGATGGCTTCGGGGAAGATTTTATCCAGCAAAAGTGAATCATATGTACGCTGTTTTCATATAAATTAAAAAGAAACACCGAGAAGGATATTGTGTAACCTATTCTGACTGGTTCATTGAAGCAGTAGTCAACCCAATAGTGTCATTTTGACCATACAACAGTATACATCAAAACTTAAAGGTCAAAAGCGTCTACCTCATCGACCATTGGCTCAAACTGTCGATTTATGCTTCCATCACTTCCTATCAGTCAAAGACACTACTTCATGATACATGGTGTACCTTATTGTTCTATCGACTTGTGGCTCATTGGTTAAGGGAGTCGTTGGTTCTTACAGCGCTCCACCTTCTGAGGTTTGGGCAGCCAGGTCGTATCATTAGCAGTCACACAATAGGTATAGCCGATTGCCCATTGCACTAATGTGCACAAGGTTGTTCAGTGGATTATGATTTTCGATCGTCTTGCTCCACTCAGTTTGCAGGATTTATCAGAAAAATTGTGTCTCTGTATCCTTGGAGAAACATGCAGTTCTTGAAAAACCTAAGCACTTGTGAATATGCTTTTTGATAGATTCTTACGAGGTTTGTATTTCACTTTTACTATTAGTGTTATTATTATTATCATTTTCTAGTTTGGTAATGGCTGTTACTGGTTGTTTTATAAATATCCATTAGTTACCTATTTTTTTCATGGAATCCTATGCTACCTGACTTAAGGATAAATTCATTTTTTCCTAACATTACCTTTCTACCTTCCTTAGAATACATGCATGACCAGCTCAAAATTATGCTCTGATGATGCTTTAGAACAAAAATTATTACAACGGAAACAGTGTAAACGCATAAAACTTTTAGAACAGAAAAACAACAATACTTTATCGGTATCAGAAAATTCTTTCTCTTCTCTTTTTCTTCTCTCAATTCTCATACTACTGCCATAAATGATGAAGATTGTTCACTGTCGGCTAAATATATGACCTTATTCAAGTCTGTTCTTAAATCATCTAATCGAATGAATGAATCTGAATATGCAACCCGCTTGAATGACTTTAAACAGTCTATGCAAGAATATAAACAAACAATATTGTCCAATCAAAAAACAGTACAGAATAATCAATCTGATCAACCTGTCGAAGTATTATTCACTCAATTATCTAGAATATTTATACCATTGGAAACCCCGGGACTTTTACAAGGTAAGTCATAATCTGTAGTCGTATAACGGTTGGGTTTTTTTTCAGATTTTTTTTGGTTATCAATTTGAACTGTATAGCAAAGTAGCAAACCTTCTGGATGGTATCCCGCTGACTACCGATAATGTGGTTATTTGGACGACTTTAAAGGTCCCCTTGGCAAACGCTAAAATAACCAATCAGGTTTCGGTATTCCGGCTAGATAGGTAGTTTTTCATAAGATAGAGAAGCCCTAATTGTTATTCCAGTAGTTGCTGGGATGGCCTTTAAAGTCACTCGTTTATTTACTTCTCCGAGTTTCTGTTCTGATAATTGAAACGACACACTTTTACGTCATTTTTTATGTTACTTATTTCTACCAATTCAGAACAAATGCTGTAACTTCAGTGTATTATTGCCGTTATGTTTTACCAGTTATAATATTACTGTAACTAAATGGAGTCTCTTTTAACGATAAATGAACGCTTTAACGTTAATCATGTGACTTAACTGATCGCTGCAATCATAGTTTTCATGCTGCTACGTGGTCATGAGTTGTTAATATGCCTCATTTCATGAATACAACCCAGACTTGTGTGTATTTTCATCTGCAGTACACACGTACTCACAACGGTTGAAAGTTGTTGTTGCAACTCTTAAAATTTTATAGTCTTGAAGTTACATAATTCACTAGTGCTTCCTAGACGAGCGATTGAAAAACAGACAAGTAATGTGATTTATGGTGTTCTAGACTTCATAATAACAGAAATCGCTTGAGGTATGCCCTTCAATTGTTGCGAATGTCTTTGAATCCATGTCCATGTTTTACACACTACTCATCAACTGAGCGAATAGAAAGTCGAGAACTAGATAACACTTCTACCAACAGTCGATTCCTAGTTATGAAGCTATGTTCACTGATCTAGGTAGCCGATTTTCGACTACTACATCACTGATCGGAACCAGCCACCACCTAACGAGGTTTAGGTAGCCGGATAGTATCTTTCTCCCCTACACAATAGCTATAATTCGTTGTCTGCTGCATGAGTATGCACGTGATTGCAGATAGTTTTTCCCCATCCATAGTTGAAGTACGTGTGTTTACGTTGGATGAAAAGCACGACCACACCCTTCAATGAATTACAAATATGCCACGAAGTCATTTGTGCTATGGAAAAAGACGGTTGCAGTGTACAGTTAATTGAGCGTTACTTTTTGACGATAAGGTATATAAAAATCTTCATAACATGAGGAAGAAACGAAAATAAGAATCTCATACAATTTTTATGAGACTTATTATCTTATTTATTTAATTTAGAACTCGTTTTATGGTATTGTTGTATACCTCACCTCAAGAGATTCCAATTGACTCCTAACTCAATTACCTACGATTTCATACTTAAGAAATAATCGACAACTAAGTATTATCACAATCTTTGTGTGTGAATTATGCATGATGTGTTGTGGACGTGTGAGATTCACTTGTAGATACAAATGATTTAGAGTGCACAGAATACAAGGTTGGGAAGCCGTTGGTCTTTATCTTCTGTTGTACGGTGGGAGGCGAAGGAAGACTGATGGTTAAAGTGTTGCAGAGAACTCGTGATGCGTTCGCTTCAGTTGTTGAATCATAGACTTGAGTGAAGCGGAGCATGCGTAGAGAGTCAGATAGTGCAGAATTTGCGTGTTTTTCCCAGTCATTTGTATTTGTCACGTGATATCAAAGTAAATCAGTTTACTCGTGGTTGCAACAACAACGGGTCAAAAAGAAACTTATTGGATTCTGTACACAAAAGAGTACTATGAAGTACTACCTGCATAAGTTGTTTTAAAATTTAGCGATTGATAAAAATATTTTCCACCTCATTTTAAATTTTTGTTTTGTCGCATTATATACATCGGTGTTTATTGAAACTTTAGGAAATTTGTCTCCTCTAAGTGATTCATCACTGAGCAATTAATTCTGATTGGTATGCACCCACTCGGCCAACTGGATTCAGATGCCCTGCACAATTGAACTCGTAGACTTAAATTTCTTTGCATACTCAAGTGAAGACTTTTGTTCAAAAAGAGTCTTGCTGTCTTTCAATGACAGTCATTTAGCTTATAAAGTCTTTAGAATGGGATGGTATGCTGTTTTGAAATGGTGGAGAATACGTGTAGCTCAGGTGGATAGTCTCAGTTGTATTATGTTCTCGATTAAACAACCCAGCTCAGAGAATACAATACAACTAAGGAGTGCTGTTTCTCAAACAAACGCATATATATGAAATGAATAAGCTAAACGATGATTTTATTCCCTTTTGACATTGTTTGATCCTTCTATCGTTAAATGTTCTGGTTACTCTAATAGTTTGCTTCTTATCCGACACTAAGTATAGTGAAAAGTGTTTGCTAAAAGTGGGACTTTAACTCATTGTAAAATCTACACCATAATTTAGAAGACCGACGATCACCATATAGTGCCCCACACAGCAGTTTTCCCATACTAGGACGAAACAACTATCCACCTCTCATACCTCTCCAACGCTCCTCCAACCATTGTCACTCCATGATGAATTCCAACCTGAAATCAATTCATAAGACTCCACATGTGATTAATCTAGATCTTCTCGGTGACTAGCTTCAAGAGATGATTCCCGAAGTTGCAATGAGAAGTGGTGACGAGTGGAGTCAAGCAAGTGAAAGATGAGGACAATTACTCGGCGACGACATTGGATGTAGGTGGCGCTATATCGTGAAGTGAAGTAGGAAGCAGGAAATGTGGACGATTGAGTTCCGACGGCGTGACTAGATATATGAGATAAAGATTCTTCAAGTTTGTATCATGAATGATAGCTATGGAAACTTAATCGATCCCACTTAAAGTATAAGATAGGGGCCGTTGATCCTAGCTTAGACAATATTTCCCCTCCTGAATTAAATAAATCCTATTTACTGTCTTAAAATTGAGTGATGAACTGATTCCCAGTCATCCTACTAACTAAAACTTGAATTTCACTATCACTTTGTAAATCCGGTGGCCATACGAAAAAGTAGTTGTGCTATCCAAACCAGATTTTTACTTAAATTACAAGATACTTTCTACGCCTTTCTAACTATACCTACCATTCAGATCAGAATTCTCCCCCCTAATTTCTTCAGGTGTCCTAATGATTAAATTTCTGTACTGGTAGGGTGGGCACTTGCCAAATTCAATCGAACTGAAGGTCATTGTAGGAACTACCGAGGTAATCAGCGGGTTTCTATATTTTTTTTCTTGAAAGGTAGTTTTTTCACACAATAAAGAACCCTAATTTTTTAAGTAGCCTTTTAAGTCCATCTTGGTTAACTCAGTGATTATAAGAACCAATAATCTTCAGTACTAGTCATGAAGGATATAATGCTGCTAAGGCATGGAAGCTGTTCATAGTACCTTCCCTTCCAGTAATTCGGTAATCGCCCTTACTTCTCTCAAGTTACGTTATTCTACGCTGGCTGGGGTAAGATTACGTTGAATTTTAAAAAATCAAGAGTGGTCAAACCGAGAAAAGAAACTGATCGTATTATTTTATGACTACCGGATGACTGAGGAAAACTATAAACGATATGGCCCAAACATATCTTCACCTCAACTATCTTTGGTGCATCTTTTTGGATTAGGTTGGAAGACGGTTCGGAATGCCCAGAACAAAACATGGCACTAGTCGATGAAGTCCCTGGCTATTGGACTTAGCCGTGTGCGAAGATGTAGACTACCTGGATGGGGTCCCTGAAATGATAGGAATTAAAATTAAATGGTTGACGTCTTCTGAAGCTTGGGTATTCGCATTAACCGTTATTTTCAAATCGCTTATTCTCTCACATAACTTTGTCTACTTTGATATCACTCGTCTTCTATGCATGTGTTCTTTTTTGTGCTACTGTGAAGTGTGTCAACTTGAAGTGATGCACTTGTGTGTGAGGTTCTACGCTGACAATGTCTGTCAGTCCGCTTTTCTTCTTGCCATATGCTCTTTCTCAACTAGTGATCTGATTATCTTCACTGGTTCCCTGCACTTGCTGTTGATTTCCGGTCACTATGGTGACATATGACGACTTGAACCGATAGTCGACTAAACCAAGTCCCATGATGGAATTATGTCATGCAAAGATTCCATAACTTGTCGGTCTATTATAGCTTATCGTAATTCTTTCTGCGTATTTAACTTCAGTTTTTCATTTTTAAAATTTCACTGAACATCCAAGATTTGTGGAGATGTTTAGGATCGTATTGAAAATGACAGCAAGATATATTTGTATGTGAAGTGTCAAGTTACGAAAGAGAGAGAGAGAGAGAGAAAGAGACATTGTGTGTGTATTAATGGATATCATCTGTTTCCATTTATATCCCTTCCTTACATTGTTTCCCCTAGATGCTATCTGCTTTCTGTTACCGGAACATCGTAAACGTTACGCTGAACTATGTCACAATTTAACGGGATTACCAATCATTCAACAGGATTTAAAAGGTGATAAATATGAAAATAATACAAATCAAGGTACGTTTTCTGTGCCTAATACATTTTTTTAAAAACTAGCGGAAATCATATCTCCCTTTTTCAGACTTCAAAAGCATTTTAGCATCTTGAGCTTGAACAATGATCTCAAGTAAACTTCAGTAAGAATGTTACAATGTAATTAAAAGGCAATCTTTATTTGTCTCTGAGCTTCTCCCAGAACTACCCTTTTATCGCACCGCTTTTGAATCCGTCTATCTACTACTGTGCATCAAAACGTATAATGTTTTTGACTCAAAAAGATAGCCACCGTTATTGATCTTAATTTTAGTTGCTTCTATCGACTATTATTATCCCTGGGTGGTTATGTTCGGATGTGATCCTACCTGCCGGTGACGTCGCATCAACTAAGAGAAAAGGCGAGTGTACTTTACTAGCCCACGGCGAATAACAACGTAGTAAAATCTTGCATAATGTGCTGTTTGTAGTGAAAATTATGATTCCTTTCGCAAATGATCAGATGTTTCCACTGTTCACAAACCAAAGTAATGTCTATCGAAACTATCTAGTTTCTCGTACGTCTTCAAGCAGTGTCAGTATGTGTAAGGATATCATCCTATATCCTGACACCCATCTTAACGATACCAGGCTCATAAGCTGTGAATCACACAGATTAGATTCGGAATAGTTAGAGGAAATTAATAGTCTTACTGCCACTTTTTCCCTCCTAGCTTGGTTGGTTTTCAGGAATTTCTCGAAGCAAAGCTAATGTCATCCTTTGAAGATAGTTCGAAGGTACTAATTGAACACAGAACTATTTTAGTCGATGCAGTCATTGAGTACCATAAACTTTCATCCGGTAAACTACCCTTGAGTATGATATAATTCACCTGATATTGCTTCGGACAGATAAAACCGATACACTAAGAGAAGAAATATCAAAATATTAGAAATCTTATTACATCAAGTTACAGCAACCATAGGCTTGCTTGTAAGGTCGTATCAGCGACCGACGAAATCTCTGCACGAATACAAAAGGTCCGATCCCCTTTCGTCAACCTATGCCATTTATGGCGCTGTTGCGATATCCGGTTGCCGAATGTACTGCTCTTTAGTTCAATCAATTCTACTATACTGCTGTGAAACATGGTTATTGGAGGTAGAGGACGTGAGAAAGCTTCAAATGTTCAGTCATCGTTACCTTCATATCATAGGTCGTGTGTCGTAGTGTCACCACATCAGTAAAGTAGAAGTCAATAGTAGACTTTTGGGCAGAAGAGGAAAGTAAGTTGGTGAGGTTACAACCGGCTCAAGTGGCTGGGATATGTCATGGATTCCTAGTTACCATCCGCCTTGTCACATAATCTTAGCTGAAGTGGGTTTAGGATGAGAAAGGGCTAGTAGCGCCCATACTAAGACAGAATCACTCCAGGAAGTTTTTGACTGTTGGTCTGAGCCATATAGGGGAATGTAGACTTTCCGGTTGGGGTCTGAGTGACAATAGAAACCGATGGTTGGAGAGTCCAGGTGATATGGTTCAGAATCGATCTCATTGGTACATGTATCCACACATTATCTTCATCGTCATGCTGAACTTCAGTATTCTTTTACTCTTTCTTGCCCTATTTTGGGGACTTCCTACCACTTTGATTACTTTCTTACTCATTTCTTCCACCTTAAAGAATTCTCTCTTGATGTGCTCATATGTGGGGTGAGAACTTGGATTAATACACGGTAATGCCAGTTCCCGTGTAGATATTGACTGACTGCAAAGCATATACGTGTTAGATGTTAGGAAGCAATCAGATGAAGGACTTACTGTATCTAAGTTCTATGCTTGCTGGTGCTCACCAGCAAAGCGTATTTTCTGCCGTAAGGAAACTTGTGTTCCCTCCATGACTCGAGCCTGTGTCAATCAGTCAGCGACCTTGCTTCTGTTCAGTTCACGACTGGTGCGCGAGCTGGCCACCAGCGGGTAAACCGGTGAAGCTCTCCGGTCCTAAGTGCTTAATACAGATCAAAGACTACCGGTCAAGGGTTTTCTGTCGACGAACTCCCATCATTTCACGCCAAAATACATTGCACTACAGTGTCGGATTATGTGGTCTAGTGGTCAAATCCCGAACTTGAACATTAGACTGCCGTCAGTACCAAGTACTAAGGATTAGGCAGCATACCTGCTTTGCATAGCTAATCCTCGAGTTTTTAGCCATGCAATACATCAAGTTAAACAACGTATATAATTAAGTCATAGTTTGGTTATTAGCTTATCATCCTGAGTGAACACAATCCTGCAGGTGGGTAGTACATAACCAACGTTCTTAGGCTATTCAAAGTATTAAATTAAAAATTTTGTGTATATTTTTGGTTAGAAATAGTGTTGAAGGCACTGACTTCGATACCTTCGAACAACATAACTAATAATGCTCTTGAAATATAACTTGAAGTATCACATTATTTACATGCATTTATGCATATACTCTGCAACATTTAACTTTATCAAGTGATCTTTGAATCTTCATCTTGACAATCCGAGATAGCCGTGGTTTGGAAGATCGGTGCTGATACTGGGTGATGATTGAGGTTGAAATGAAATTTTAAACCGCAGACAGATCCGAACCTCGTAGCTCAGTTGATAGAGCACCGGTCCAGAAACCTGGCGGTTGTTGATTCGTATTCGGTCACGATTTAAATTTTCACTTCACTATCAATCACCACCCAGTTAGTAATCTATTTTTGAACTGATAGCGCCATTGTTAAAACTACCTCGATAAAATTTCTGTGACAAGGTGTACACTGAAGGTGTTGTAGAAAATAGGTTTGTTCATGTTATTTTTTAGCCCCTGATAATGAAATAGACAATAGATAATTAACGGATTTGGAATTTTGAAAACTTAGTGTAAACTTAGTTTAGCCCTTAGAAATTATCTACAACTGAGGTCAGTACAGTGATAAGATATCTGACCTTGATATTTTATCAAGACACTTGATGAGTTTTTAACATGAAGTTTGTCTGTCAACCTTGAAGACAATTGAAGACTACAGCACGTCAGTATATGCAACTTGTTTCCTTACTAATGTATCCTTTAGCTATTGTTTATGAAGTAGTTAGAAGTTCACAGCTCAAAAGTCACTCTAGAGGTTATTTTAAATGTTCCTTATTGGGAGCGACTTTAAAGGCCACCCTAGCAACTATTGAGATAACCAATTTCTTTATTTTATGAAAAGTTGCCATGTCATGGAAAATATTGAAACTTGATTGGTTATTTTAGCAGTCTCTAGGGTGACCTTTAAAGTTACTTCTTATTGGTAACATTTTCATTCAAAATATCCATGCATCTATTTATTTGATTATTTGGAAGCTATTGGTCAATCAGGAAACTTATCCCAACCTTCATTGCTCATCAATACTGATAGTTATTCTATAAAGTTTCTTCATGTTATTTCTCAAACGATATTGAGCACTATATTTCCATAGTAGGAAAAATGTATGTGGTAATGTAAAACCGTATTAGTTAGTTAAGTTCAATGTTAAACACTTACAGATTATCATTGACTTTTTTTTAAAGTGCCTCAAAATTCGGCGGTTAGTTCAAAACAGTCAACAAAACCTACAGAAAAATCACTTGAAAATTTAATGAAATGTTGTAAATGTTCAGCTAATCCAGCAGAAGTTCCTCTGATATCATGTTGTAAACATATAGCTTGTTTTAAGTGTTGGCGATATATTATTGAACAAGTAAGTTTTAAATGTTTGTTCTACTCCTTTTAAAAAGGAAATTACGATGATTTGGTCGATCTTCTATTCATATAGTTCTTTTCAATTTCTCTAATATACATTAAAGATCACTGGATTCGATGGTCTAGCTTCAGAAACTTACTGCATACTTAATTTAAGACAATTCAGTTTTCCTCATCTGTTTTTATAACAGTAGATTTCTCATTTTGTCTGTTGGTCTGGCTTCTTGCTCGGTAACACTGGGGATACCAAAGAGTAGTTAAAAGTTTAATGTCTATGAAGTGTGTTCTGCTGATAAAGAATTGAGTGAAAACGCAAAAAGCTGTTAAATATTTTGTGATTTACAGTGGTATATCATGAGTTATATTGATTTCTGCTATCATCATACGGAGGCGATTTCCGGTTTTCATAGTTACAAGTTGTTAATCTGAACTGCACAGAAGTTTCACATTAAAAACAGCTACTTCATACCCCTAGGTTTTAAATTATTCACTTAGAAGTGAAAAAATAAGCCATTTTTCCTATTTAACCAATTTATGTGATATCACAGGTGAATGTATTTTATGTTATATGTGTTGGTAGCAATCAAAGTGAACCTATAAAGCCAGATTTTCAAAATTAACTTAGAGGAAGCTGATTTTTGAAGGTGTTTAAATCCACATTAGTTAGAGCTATCACCATTCGTAGTTATTCGACCCTTGGACAGGTTGTTTATTTAAATAAATATGTGGTTGCATCGATTCTTTTTCGGATGACTATATCGAATGTTTCATGAATTGATACTCTTAGAACAACACTGCACCCCTAACAACAAGTGATTAACTCATGCTACCACACATCAGAAAGGGATAAATGAGATAAAGAGTGGAAATGTTTTAATTTCACAATATTAAAGATGGATCATTTCAATCGATTTAAGGGTTCACATAACCCTGATGTGTCTATGGGTCGTGAGATTTTTTTCATCATGCATATGTTTATCAACACGCCTGGATGTCTGTAAATACATCATACTAATAAATTCATTGAATCACCTTGTGGGTTGCGTTATACGCTATTAGTCATGTCGAAAGGTTAGAAGAATCAACATATAGAACCTCGCATAGAACAGCTTCAGTTCAAGTCGCCATACTTCACACCAGCATGTAAACGAGTGGATAGTAGAAGACAAATATATAAACAAATATATAACAAATATATAACAGGAGAGAAAAATAAATGAAGTCTATTGAAAGTATTTAGAACTTCGAGTGTATAAATCTGCTCCATTGTAACCTATTTTGAGGTGTTTCATCAAGTCTCCAACCAACAAGATTTTAAACATCCTGAGAACCTGTCAGACAGTCTATATCTTTCTGGATAGCCCACATCAAGAGTAAAGAGTTCATGGACTAGTTTTACATCTTGGTCTGACCATCTGCAGCATCTTACTAACTCAATTCTACTTCGGTCAGCATCGTATTTCGAAGTAGGCTATGGGTAGCATACGCAACAAATGTCGAAATCACTTGAGTTGGTGAAAGTTCACACCTTCATCGACTGACTTGCCTTGACTAATACCCTTCACGTAGCCTCAACAGTGCTCACTTTCTTATCCTGACATGTGAGCAATGCCATAAAGATACCTGTAATCTTTTCCTTCCTTTTTGCTTTCAGCGGTTATGTCCAACAGATGTATATTAGGACAGCGAAAAACCTCATTAACTGCAACGCTTATCGACCTTAGTGCATTGTTTTATGAATTACTCTTCTTTTTTTTTAACCTTTAGGGTGATCGTCAGTGTCCTTCTTGTCGAAAATTACTACGACGACGTGATTTATCACGTTTAACTCAAAAGACAGACACAAATTAAATGTACATCTCTAAGGAAACTGAATTCTATGGATGGATGCATTTAATTAACTTTGATAAAACTAATTTTCAGTATGGACGAAGAAATCTTTTTTTCACTTTATTTTATCATTATTTTTATATAAATGACAATAAAGTATTTTTCTATTGTGGTCTGAGTTATTTAAATACTGTCAGTTTGGATTTCACATATACTGGGTGTTAATTGAAAGTGAAGTGGAAAACTGGACCGCAGCAGGATTCGAACCAGCAACCGCTGAATTACCGGTCCAGTGCTCTAACAACTGAGCTGTGAGATCCGACTGCAGGATCATCATCAAAATCAACGTAAGATCAGGTATTACTGTGTAACGGTCCAATTTGCCACACCTCATATCAGCACATCAAGTAACAAGGCAATAAAATGGAAGATGAAGAAAGAAAAATCGGTCAAAAGTAGAATGTAGTAAAGGAGAGAAATGAGAAAATGATGAGATTAAATATTAGTGGTTAAGATCAGGATAACGTGTGTATACATCTGGGCCACTGTCATCGGTTCTGAACCATATCACCTAGAATCCCCAACCACTGGTTCTCTTGTCACCCGGACCTCAACCGGCTAGTCTGCATCGTCCTACATGGCTCGAATGGACAGTCAAGAACTTCATGCATTATTATCATGTCTTAGTCTGGCCACCCAAGCCTTTTTCTAGCCTGGACCTACTCCGGCCAATATTGTGCGGCGACGCAGACGATGGCTAGGCATATGTAACACATTTCTCAGCTATCTGAGTCGATAAAGGTTTACAACTGAGTTACTTTTCCTCCCCAAAACTCAGCGCCTGACTTCTGCGTTACTCACTTAATGACACCGCGAATTACGGCCTATGCTACGAAGGAAACGGTGGTCAAACACCTGAAGCCTTCTCATGTTTTCTACCTTTAATGCCCGTGTTTCACATGCATACAGTAGGACAGAGCGGACTGCAGCACGGTAAACTCAACCCTGAATAGGCTTGCTTAAGAGTCAAAGGTTTACATTGACTTAAGGCGATCTAAGGCTTATGTGCATAAGACTCTAAATTACACTCATTAAATACTTGACTATAGTAGCAAGAGCACACAAGATTATTTCTGAGCAAACTTTACTCAACAGAGCGGGAACACACCCTTGTGTATCTACTTCAACGGAGAAATGAAAGGAATTATTGAGTGACTGTGTTTAGGAGAAATAGCTTATGTACATAACTTCATCAGAAAATGTCCGCGAAACTCATAACGAAATCAGCAAACAAACAAATAAGGAATGGCTCAGATATTATAAATAAAGTAACCAAAAAACTACGAATTCCCTTCACTTTATACTGTTTAGACTCAAATATGCAACAAAGAAACTGAACAACACAAGAGAAACTATTTTAAAAAATCTGAGAAACATAAAAATGTCACCTTTTTAAGTAATGTGAACATCAATTGGCTGCTATGCGCGTCACACATCCCCCTACAAAAGCATACAACATGAATTCAACTTCGACAGTGCGGGATTATTGGATAGAATAAACACAAAATTATGCCGTAGGATTTTTAGCAGCTTGGTGATCAAGTCCGTATACTATAAATATGCAAAAAATACACCAACCCAGCCAATAAAAGTAGTAACTCAACACAAAGTCAACGGGAGAAACCCTCTCAATGAATACTACTATACCATCAAACCAATCCTATTGGAGTCACATATTTCCGCAACCATTGCAACATAATTCCCAATATAAAATTAAATCAATAAGTATACAAAAAGCTTTCTACTCTTTTCAACAGTTACACTGTCTTCCAAATTCAAGTTAAGGCATTCATTCTTTATGACAACTACACCACTAGATCAGAATCAAGCGATTAATATTTTTTTTATCTCCATACCTCAAATATACAAAACAAATAACTACGATAAATAATTAATTAAATGTTCACCATTCAATTCGCGTGAAAGCATATTATCCACTTCGACTCACTCTTATATTAGCTTTGGAAGAACTCAGTTTTGCACAATACATTGTTTATTAATCTGAGCATTTTTAATTTGCTGTCATTTCACGGTATGGTCAGAAGTTCATCCCCCCCCCTTATTTTCCAGGTAATTCACTGATTGGTTAATGCTTCATTTTACTAGGTTGTTTCGATTTCTGGACAAGGTCATATGTCATGCATATATATACACATGTATTTTGGGGTTAATTATCTATTCTTCTCAGAGGTAATAAACTCTCCTGTCCAGTCCAGTCTTCTCTATTTCGTCCGGGGTGAGAGTCGGGGGATCTGACGTACGATGTTAGCTATAAGTCAAGTGTGCGTGTTATATCCTTTGAGAACACAACAATTAGTGTACAAGACAGGTAGGATGTTTCAATTCGTTTATTTATGTACACACAGTATAATTACAATCTCCTCAAGGAGAAAATCTTTGACAATTTCACTTTTTAGGTGTAGTTTTCTTCGAACTTGATCGAAGAGTTTTCCGACGATTGTCAGGCGATTTACTTGATACTGAATCGTTAGATTTACGTGGTGATGTTGAAGATTTCTTCTTAGTTTTATCGATGGTCTTACGGCTGGCATCTTCTGGTTCACCATCACTACTCGCCATCGACTGAGTAGATTTCGTTTCACCTTCTTCCTCCTTATTATCACTAGAAGCTGCAGGGGTTTCTAATTTATCTAGTATAACACTTGAAAACAGACTGGTTGAAGGTTCTGAAGATGTAGAGGACGCCTTTGTATTCCGTAAAAAAGGGAAAATAAAAAAGATATATGCGAAATGAGTTATTAGTCTGACAAACATTACACGTAGAATCTACCATTGATTGTTTGATTTTTCTCTAAGACACTATCGAGTTATACCACTGCATCTATTTTCTTAACTAGCTTGTATACGTGCATATTTCCAAATGTTAAGATATGTGATAACTTCTTTTGAAGAGATAAGAAATCACTGTGAAAAGCAACGTAAGGACAAACTGTTTTTGCTGATGTTCCATCAAACGACCTTAAAAAACTAGAATGCAAAGTAACACCCAACCTGGTAAAACTCTTGAATATCAATGTTACTAGCAAGGAAGAATTCAATTCCCTTAAACCAATGGGGTCTGAGCTACCGAATCTCTATGGATTGCCTAAAACAAGTAATCCTTTACGTCCTATACTTCCATGTTTCGTTCACCTACACATAAAGTGGCGGAATGGTTAGCAAAAGCTTGAATTCCTATTCGAAATGAATTATGTTTTAAGTTTTCTTCAAAAGATACTTTTGAACCTGTTGATTATGATAGTGATATTAATATCAAAGATAAGAGGTTGTATTCATTTGATGTCAACTCCCTATTTACTAATGTACCCTAATTAAAACTATTGACATTCTTGTGGCCATGTATCTTCCAGTAATCCTTCTTTCCCTATCCCTCAACGTGTTTGAGAGAGCTGTTATTATTGTGTACTGATAAAGTTCATTTCACATTTGAAGGTGAACATTTTCGACAAATAGATAGTGCGGCCATGGGAAGTCCCTTAGGACCACTGTTAGCTGATATTTACATGTCACACATTGAAGGCTTGACCGGCGATGTTATCACTAAAGTTACTCTCTATAAGAGATATATTGATGATATAATCGTGATATGTGACAAGCATAAAGATGCAACATGTTTGTTAGAATGACTTAAAATCGTGCAAAACAATATAAGTCTAACATGTGAAGAACAGAAAGAAAACCGTCTACCGTTCTTGGATATACTCCTAGGTTGTAGAAATGATGGTTCGATAAAACGGTCGACCTACAGGAAACCTACTTAGACAGGTCAGTATTCAAGTTTACATGGCTTCTGTCCAACCCAATACAAGCGAGGTTTGGTAACTTGCCTATTTAAAAGGATCCAGCTTATTTGTACGAAAGACTCAATGGATGATGATATCAAAATACTAATAGGAACATTAGTGGAAAATGGATATTCATTGAAGTTCATAAACCGCTGCAAAAATCAGCCAGGATTCAAACCTAATCTGTACTATTTCGAAGAAATGTGTTTACATCGCGTTACCATACAGAGTAGAATCTAACGGCATAATATTAAAACGAAGGTTAAGGTCTGCTGTTAGCAAAACGTACTATTCAGCTAAGCTTATCGTAGTTGAGAAGACCAAACACCTGCTGCAACCTAGACCTCAACGCTGTATAAACGATTGCGTCACATCCCACTGCGTTTATAAATTTACATGTGTGTGTGGACAAACATATATAGGGAGGACTAGTCGTGATATGCACTTGAAGGTAGGGGAACATGTTCCAAAGTGGCTACGAAAGCAGCTGGATTCACTCACAAACATTGATAAGCGCAGATGGCAGACAACCATCATCATCCATTGCAAAACATATAATTGATAAGAGTCACAGGAGTGATATTAAAACAGACTTTACAATTTTGTATAGAAACTATCGAGAGCGTATGCTTAAGTTTGCTGAGACCCTAGCCATAAATAAATCTAACTCCTTATTGTGTGTGTGCAAAAACAGTTTGTTCTTACGTTAAGCCTACCTTGGTAATGCTTATTTTATCGTACTACCAAGATTGTCTTCAAATCTTATCTCTTTTTCCCTCTCATTATCTTTCTTATTATTGAATTCCTTTATGTCATATTAGTCTGTCCTCCGCTCCCAGTTTCCATATATAATACCCTAACAAGTAAATGTGTGATCAGATTGTTCGAAATGTATAACGCTAACACATCACACTTTTCGGATAATCTACGTCTTCTAATTACATTATTCTAATATAATTTTTATTAAATATAGAACCACTGATTACTGTGACGAAAAACCCAGAGAGTCTTCTGACTTTACACGACTCTCGGGTGCGTACTTTCAGCTGAACTTGATAGTTATTCAAGATGCTACAGTAAAAACCAGGACTATGACATGCCAGAACTCTATATTCCCAAACTGATAATAGTAAAAATTCTCCTGTGGATTACTCAACGGGTATAGCTGAGAGAAAACTATAAGTAGAACTTGCAAAATTGAGAACAGAAGAATTAGAAAGTTGTGTTGGACCTATTCGAGATCTTTCCGCTGATGCTAAATTAAAAGCAAATGAACCCGTTACAGAAACTTTGACAAATTTTGAACGTCATCTGGAATTTCCTAAACAAGTGGTACAAAAGTTAACTGGCAATCCGAAGGCCTACTTGGTCATTCAGCCCACAGAATTCCAAGCTGCTACTGAAGATAACTCTGTACTACTTAATTATTTGATCCAGTTCTGTATAGGTGGGATCAAGGAAACTATTGAGCATTGTCGTATTATGAATGGAACAGAAGATTCAAAGATGGTTAAGAAAATATTAGGAAGTTAATATCATAGTAAAACTTGAGCACTGTGGTAGAATATAATTCCATTTTAATTGATTTATTAGATGTAGCACACAGTGGAACAGTATTATTTACTGGATTACGTTCCGGATATAATTTACTGTCCATAGTCATATCAAGATAAAATATTTGGAAGAGATTCTGGAAGAACCTCATGATAGCCAGAACTCTCAGTGATGGACTACCCATTAAGAACGACTATGTTTCATCTTTAACCCACCGCAATTATAGTATACAGGCTTGTGGAGGAACCTTGAAACAGATCAAATATGAATCAGATCTGAATGCAAAGTAGTCGTAACTCACTTGCTATCGAAACTCCCCTTTAAGTGGAGCAGTAGCTATAGAACGAAAAAAGCGAGGAAGAGAACCCACGTTTAGTGTTTTATTTAAGTTTGTAGAAGAACGCGTTGATACTAGGCAACTGAAGGGTTATTGTGGGCCAGTTGAACAGTGTTTCAAAATTTTCCATCTAAATTTTTAGCCGCCTGGCTTAAGAGATTATCAAGGACCAAGAAGTGGTCCGAATTCATGATGCTTCGATAAAATCACTTCACTACATGTACACACAGTCAGTTGCGTAATGGAGAAAAATCAACGATGGAAGTCTAGAAAAACCGTAAACATATAATTAGTTATATTTTGTGTATACGTTCCCCTTGTGGTACATATCTTTGAACCATTTTTTCCATTTCACAGAAGATGAACGACAAAAGAGGCGGAGTTTGAAGGTTGCCTTGTAAGTGTTAACAGATATCAGCATTCAGGTCATATCACCAGACTTAAGTATTGATCAGTAAATAGAAAATGATATGAACCCGTGACCTACTAGTTGATAGGGAGCAGTAGGCTTTACAAACGAAGTAATACAACTAAACAACTTGATACAACAGCACATTTTTTTATAACACATAAATCATATAACAATTATTAATGCTTACATAAGACTCCCAAAATCGCTATAAGCAGAGCAGAATTTCAACTAGTGACTCACTGATCGAGAAGCAAGCAAGTAAACAAATAAAAAGCAATTCCAAATTGCATAATTTAACACTTCCAACAGAAGGAAGTCAATGCTGATAATCTTATAAGTTGAACATTTAGGTTTTCTGCTGAATTTGTTAACCTTGGTTCATTTTATATTAAAAATAAGTGATGAGCAGTCATTTTGCGAAACCCAGCGGTGGTTCACTGGTCTAGGCACTCAGATTTCAATCAGTGGGTCACTGGTTCGAACTCTGCTCCACTTGTCATGGTTTGGGCAACCACGTAGAACTACTAGCCTTCACACAGTAGGTATGGCCCAGTTCAACACTGCTGAGCAATCAATCCAACGGCAATATTATAGTTGAACAGAAAGAAAAGAAAGTTAAACTTACTTTACTAGATACAGACAGATTATCAACGAAATTGTTTACGTCGGGATACTGGAAATCATCTGAATCACTTTCAATCTCAAAAAGATCTGCTGCATCTTCTTCACCCCATCCGTCGTCTGTATTCATACGATTTTGTTGTTGATGTTGTTCTGCATCAGATGACAAGGGTTCGTTAACATCAAACACACCGGCATCAGATTCTTCAAATGACTGATATACTGACTCTTCATTATATTCTAACTCATCATCTTTTGTCATAGAAGATGCTGAATCTAAATCCATCAACGCATCATCATCATCATTCGGAATGTCAAAATCATCTTCAATGTCGACTGAACTACTAGGAACTTGTGCAACAGTTTGTTTTTTAATACTCTTCTTATCTCCATCTAGAAAAGATGAGATATACAGTACAATGCCTATACAAAACATTGAGATTGCAAAGAATCGCAAATATACTACAGTAAACGTGAATCAATTATCATATGATTTAGCTGCCAACTCTTAGTTGTCTTTAGATGCACTTTTTTCTGCGTTAATATGCAGTGTCACTTACACCTTAGTATCTGGATTGCAAAGGTTTCAATTAACACCTAACACAGGTAAGTTACGTTGGTTATCACCTAGTAACAAACTCATATGCACAACCCAAAGCTGTAGGAGGTTGGTATTGCACTGAATAACTTTGTGGTAAAAGTGGGTTGTTTGGTCAAATTCATGTTATCCAGTCCCAAGTTCTGATCAAATTCCATCGATCATCCCGTATTGTGAACATCAAACACTGGAAGACTAATTGCGGTTCTGTAATTTCGACTGATTTCAATTGGTTGGATACAATCGTTAGCCTACGCCCAGTACTCAGATTTCCTGCTGGTTAGTAGTCGTCAACACGGCATATCTGCAACTTTAAGGGAATACATGTCCCTTCAGACATTTGTGTCATTGAGATAGTGACCACATTCATTGTATTAGGTCTGCCACACTACTTATCTACCTGAAGTGTGGGATTCGAACCCTTGATGAACAGTTAATCCAACAAGTCACATCCGGTATCGAGGCATCCGCATAGGAGCCAGTCAGCCAACAGAGGTCGAACAATTAGATGATCGAGAAATTTCAAGCCTTAAAACAACAGTTGGCACCCGTTGCACAAGTGGTGACTCTCATGTTCCAGTGGCTTAGGGATAACGCTTAGGCGTTTGAAGTGCTGGGTTTCATTGGGAACAACATCACTTTCTGAAGTGCAAGTACATCCAGCTGACGAGTCTTGAGTAGGACGAAACGCACGTCTTGGATCCCACTGGTAGGCACCAAGCAGACATCAACAACAAGTCACAGCTTTACAGACCAATGCGTTGATCTACTTTGTTTACTGAAAACACTTACCATCAGTGTACGTAAACTTAGTTTTCGGTAGGATTGTATAATAAAGTCGACGAGGAAGATGACCCATGTATTTTTGAGCTTTCGACCAATTCTCAACAGCATTACCACGATTAGCAGCTTCTAAATACATATTCCCCATTTTAAACATTTCGTAATAATATGAGCATAGATTTTTTAATGACTGTTGAATTTCTGGTGATTGTAAGGATTTGTAATGATTTTGAGTAAGATAATCCAACCAAATAAGTACTTGCTGAACTACATGAGGATGATGATTTTCAGATACAATGAAATTTGTTAGAACTTCAACAAATTTCGATAAGTGAATATGACTTTGGACAAGTTTCTCAACTTGACTTTTAATCCATTCTGGACTTGTTCTTTGTATGAAGAGCTGGAATTGACAGACACCCACGGTTAAGTAAAATTAATACTAAATAACTTACTTTATTGAAATTTTTAGAGTTTACAAGGAGTCCATCTAAATCGTTTAAGAAATCAACACGTTTTTGTATCTAAATCGCGACAAAGGTTAAGTTTGCAACAGCCACCTACAAACCTTAGGCTTTGACTCCAAAAGTTCATCACCTTGTTGCTCCATCTAGAAAAATACATTCGAGAAATACGTACAAACGTTAATTAAAAATCATGACTGAGTAAAAAAGAAGCAAAGTAACAAAAACACAACTCAATAACAGCATGAAGTTTTGTGTAACAGACAAAGAACCATGCCAACTATGTAAGTCCATGCTATGGAACAATCAAGTAAAGAACATGGAGGTTAGATATACGGTTTGATGTATAAGTTCATTGGTAAAGTCGTGGCCTTGATCAAATACAGTGGCTCGGCATGTGTAATACATATCTAAACCACCACTTAACTAGACATACAACGGTCAGCTGAAGTGGGGTTACGGAGATCAAAAAACCAAAAGTATTATGCCAAGCATATGGTATCAGTCGATGAAGTCCTGATTATAAACTCCAGATAATATAACTCAGAAATGTTCGAAAAGGTGCAGATCCACTGACATGTTATCTTTGTTATATCCCACTCCACTACATACTTTACCACCTCTTTTCTTCTTGTGATTCCCAACTCATTTTCATTGAATTTTCTCCTACTTCTCTCTTTTATTTCATGCCACTTTATGAGATATGGTGGGACGGACTGTCACGCAGTAATGTTAGGTCCCCTGTTGATATTACTTGAATGGCTGGTTCTATTCAGCTTCTCAGACCTCGGTAATCTGAGTGTGGTTTAAACCCATGACTCGAGTGTGTGAAGCAATGAACAATAGTTCCAAACAGACAGATACAATCAGCATGGGACCTGGCAATATCGCTTAAAGTTCCACGTTGCTACACTTCATGCCAGCATATCAAACGAGAATGCTCTAAGATGAAGCGTCAATAAGTAAAGAAGAAAGCAGTCAAAAATGGTAAAAGGTTGTCAAAAGGAAAACGAAAAATGACAGAATACTGAAAATCAGTATAATGGTCAGAATGAAGATAACATGCGGACACATCTGTGCCATGGAGATCGATTTTGAGCCATTTCATCTAGGGTCTACAACCACTGGTTTCTGTTGTCACACCGACTACGTCTCGGAAGTCGACAGCTCCCTGCATGGTTCAGACCAATAGTCAAAAACTTCATGGACTCATGTCATATTTTAGTCTAGTCATGTTTACCCTTTCTCCATCCTTAACCTACTTCAGCTAAGATTATGGAACAAGGTGGATAATGACTAGGAATGTATAAGATGTCCGAGCCACCTGAGCCGATGAAGGTTTGCAACTTAGTGGATAAATATATTGACTTTATGTATACTAGGTTGATTAAATGTTAATTACCTTAAAAACTAAGTATATAATGGAAACCCAACTTACGTGTGGATTCGTTCGAGTTATTGCATTCGTTAATGGTTTAAATTTCAGCTATACTGGTTATCATATTACAGTTCACAGTAAAGAATTTTGAGAAATGCTAAACAGTACGTCAATGAAAATTTTTCGTACAACCTGAAAGTGATTTACTAAAGGCTGCTTAAACAAGGGGGGAGTGCTAAGCAATTGAGCTGATCATTACATTAGAGACTATTCTCTGCAAGTGGTCCTTATGTCGTTTCAATAAATTTCCAGCATTTTTCATCATGTGAACATCTTGATTACAGTTTTTCACCACATCTTGATGACCCTTTTCCTTTCAACTTATCACTAAAATTTGTAGACAATGAAACGCATTTTTTCTTCGTGGTTAACAATTTCTAACAGCTTGTCTTACTTATGATTTGTAATATCGATAAACGAGATTATTCAGTCAAACAATGAAACCGTAAAGGAGGAGGGAAACAACAAAAAGTGAAGGTATACGTGGTGAAACACAGTTTGCGAAATATCATCAAAAATATTCTTGACCACGATTAGCTGCTAAAAATGTGTAACGAATAACAGTGTAAAACAGCTGCACGTAAAATACATGCACATATACCAGTTACTATGATGGCAGTTCTAACCTATCAGTAAAATGAACCATATTAATCTTAGTGGCGGCCGTCGTTTAGCACCAAGCTGAACTAGTAGTTCCTGACCCACCTACTTATAGTGGCTCATTGATTTAGGTATTCGGTTTTCAACCAGCGGTCCACGGGTTCAAACCCCACTCGGTCCACAGAGGTTTTGGCAGCCACTTAGCATCATTAACCTATTGTCCTTCATGTAAAAGTGGTCAAATAGGGAACAAGGTTTACTATTCTATTAAGCAACACACTCGAAAACGTGGACGTACATTCACGATTATTTCCACGTTATCTGTTGCATCAAGACAGTCTGCTGAGTAAAAATTAGATCAACGTTAGTATACAGATGAGAAAATCCTATTTTACAGGGTATTGAGATGAAAACTGGAAGGTAAACGGTTCATCTCGTCCTAGCTGGAGCACGAGAGCATCTAATGAAACTAAAAAACCCTGTATTTTGTTGAATATGTGCTTTTAGCTTAGGAATGTCTTCGAAATAAATCGAACATGATTGCCATTTAAGAGGCATAGTTGGCATTCAAAACTAATGGCAGTGAGATACAGCTGTATAATTCCTTTTTCTAAAAAATGAGGATTTTGGTCAGCAGTGATGTTGACGTCAACGTGTAAGAAAGTATTTTTGCAAGTTATGTACGTGACAAGTTATTGTCATTCAGATTACCGGGGATAAAATGTAAACTTAATCGTAATATATAATTCTGAATACGGCTTTGATAGCTTCTCCTTAAATAAACTAAACCTCTGAGAAAATAGATGTACATGTTTCAGTGCATGACGCCTCAATGTATCGTTGACTAAATTTGCAACTTAGTGATAGAGCCACCAACTAGCTTGTTTGATTATAAAACTTTAGAATCTACTGTCTTTCCTCATCTAGATGGTTAGTTTGATCTGGTTTATTGCGCTAGTCAGCAATTGACCATGTTATGATTATTAAGTCTGAGGTCACATCAATCTAAAAAATGAATACCCTAACTTGATTCAACATGCGGAAAGCCAACATAGTAGCTAAAACATTCACAGTACTTCCAAAAGAAGTGAGGATCAACAAGTTTTAGTTGAAGCGTGATCGTTTTCCGAAGCAACTGTATGTCCAAGGAATCTAGTCAATTATTTCATGGTCTATTCATTAGAGATGATAACTTTGTCTTTAAACAAACGAGAAACTTGTTTATCATGACGGAAGACAAACCCTAGAGTTCCGTCAAAATCGTTACTGTTGCTGAGAGGAAAAAGGAATAAAATAAGCCTCAGTAAGCATTGCAGTAGTTCGAAGATCTCGAATACCGTGATAGATTAGTGTAAGAGGCTCTTCTACATGAACTATAGACGTGGAAACGCCCTGAAATTTCCACTTTGATGAGAGAGTCATTGCCTCAGCTCCCATCTATGATGGAAGATAGACTAAATTTTGGGCACAATAGGAAGTTAGCCATTGAATAAAGGGGACACAGTGAACCAAAAGTCAAGGCCCCCTACCCCTTCACGGCATACCGATGCCTGCAATATGGATTTATAGTCGGATTCAAAAGCAAAACACCAAACTCTCAAGCTTGTTAAAAGGCTTCAAATATATATCTCATGGGCTCTGTCTGTGGTCACACAGTGTCCCTTCTTTTTCAGGTGCCTCAAAAAGAACTCGCCTTTTGCGTTGTGCGCAGCCGGGAAGTGTTAACTACCTGCATCCTTCCAGGAGTACACAAGACCCTATCAAACATAACCTATCCTCTTCAACTCCTTCTACTCTTTTTCCTTCACCTGATACTAACATTAAGCCTCTTACACATTCTGTGGCCACTGTCAACGACCAAAGCCATCGAAACTCCATTCTAGTCCCTTGAGATCCCACCATCATCTTATGTAGGAGCTTTCAACGTCCGAACTCTATGCCAAATCGAACAGCAAGCATCCTTTGCCGGAATTCTGGAATATCTAGTCATGGATGTATGCTGTGTCTCAGAGACGCGCATACAAGACCCGAGTGCGATTACTAAGTTGACCTTACCTGAGCGCAGTATTGAATCTTCAAAATTCACCTTACGAGTATCCGGAGACTCAAAGGCTTGCTCTCGTGGACTCGCTGGTATAGGCACAGCATTGAGCTGTAGGGTAGAAATTTCGCTTCTCGACTGGATATCAGTCGACAGCCGCTTATGTACTGTTCGACTGAATGGATCTAGTAAAACTAGGAAGGATCCAAAGACGGATACACGGCTAATAGCAGGCTTAGACCTTACGCCTCAGATACGTTTATCAACACAAGTTGTCTGTCAGTATCAACATGGGACGTGATGTTACTGTGTGATAGTACAAGTTGCTATATTTCACTTCGGGACACAACGACACGAGGAAGATACGAGAACAAGAGAAAAGGCATTTGGAAGTCACAAGAAGAGGAGGTTCAGGCAAATAGCGAAATGTGACAATCATTAGGATGAGATATGGATAAACCTGTATTACTACAGTCGATTTCGAATTATGTCAACTAGTCTCCAGTCACCGACTTCAGCTGTCGTGCAGACCCCAACCGAGAATTTACGTTTCCCTACACGGCTCCAACCAGCACTTGTCAATTTCACGGATTAGTTTCACTGTCTGATTTTCTTTCCAGCCTGAACTTACATTAGTTAATATTGTGTACCGACGTAGACGGTAATTAGATATGCGTAAAACATGTCGCAGTAACTTGAATCGATGGAGCTTTACAACTTCATTGAATGCCTAGCCACTTCAACCTAACTCTCCAGTTAGCTTTTACTTGAATAAAGTGGTTACAGGAAATGCAGTAAGTGCCTATAAGGCAAGTGAACACCTGGAACACTCCTATGCACTCCACCTTTAATGACCACACTTCATAAACATATATTAGGACGGCAGTTTGGTACATTCAACCTTCAGTAGGCCATTAGATATCTTTACGACGAAACATATGACGGTTAGCGAAAGCCAAGAGGGTACTTTTTCCTCCATGCTGAGACTTCTTCAGCTATATACACCCAAATGCTGATCCAGTTTAGTGTTAACGCAAAGCGGTCATGAAGCAACAACCTGCGTATAGGAAGTGGGAAACTCCCAAAAAATAAGGAGTGGTCTGGTCATTTTTCGCAAAAGGGGTGCTTGTCTTGCATATAGAGAAACACTCAAAATACACTGTGTATGGAACGTATGACAGTGACACAAGTGAGCTAGCTGGTTTTGAGGTGCAGTCCAAACAAGGTTTTATGACTATCAGAGTAATACACGGTGACTGGAAATGTCAAGTTGACAATTTCACACTGAAGCACCTCCTGATTCAGAGTGAAGACAATAAGTAATTGATCGTTTGGAAAATCGACTGCTTCGTGTTTAAAAGCTAAGAGATGACAACCTAACGTCCTTTGAGTTCTTTTGACAACAACCTATCGATGACTGGCCCTGAGTAAGCTCTCGTGCAGACTGTTGCACACCCAGCGCATATAAATATGTATCATGAACAATAATCATTTTAGCTGTTTAAATCTCAGAATTGGTAAACTGACAACTTCGTGATTACTTTACGATCTAGATGATTTGGTTTACGACTCAGCTGTTCCTTAACCAAAAATATGTTGCGGTGATGCGACCATTAAGAATGGTGCAGCCCTTAAGAACTGGTTTTTCAATGAGGTGGTGGAAAGGCTTGGGATAAAATTATGACCATATCTGAAGGTGCTACATTCCCTTTTATTTCCTAGTCAACTCTTTAGACACCTGCTCACTAACCTTCCCGAGTTTATATGTACACCCAAAAGTTATCAAGATGAGACCCTCTTTAGGACTCACTAATATTAAATGGGAGTTATGTACTCGAAATACCGTTAAACACAAACAAGACTGGCATTGATAAATGTCGTTTAGACCAGAAATAAGTGGTGACTAATATTTTTAGTTGCCCAAGAATAGTATGAACCTAAATTAAGCGCAGCGAAAGAATGAAGTGTGAGATCTTTTCCAATGGAGATTTTAAGTGCCTAACGGAATAGGGTAGCGTTAAGATTCAGAACCCATGGAACTACTTAAGCAAGAATATTCAGCTAACAAGAACCCTGGAGTGCAAATTCTCAACAAAATTGATTTCATCTCTCAAACACTTAGTTTGCAAATCAGGAACATGGTGAGTACTTTTAGGATGAAACTGGATATCAAAAGAGATATCTAAGGCAAGGACTAATTCAGGCATGTTTCATGATAAAAGCCAATATTGATCAACTTTCACACGTTTTTATGTAACTTGTCTGCAAGTAAAATATGGTGTGATAAGCCCCATTGGAATATGGTCAATGACTCACTTAATAATTTGGCAGGACATCTCTGTAGAAACATGCCTATTTTCAAAACACGAGGAAAGCTGAGTGAAACACTTGAAAAATGCGGAAACAAAAAGTGCGGGCCAGAAAGAAAGAAAAATAGGGGCTAATCGATAAACGCGAGGCAAAATGAATGTGACGTGAACAAATAAAAAGACACTTAAGTCAACCTTTATGCAGAGCAAAACAAGGGGGCATGTTGTAGATTGTAATGAAACTCTGGGCAAAACGCGAGGTTCTGCAACACTACCCTTTGTCCTCCGCCCCAAGTTTTGCCCCCTATTTCCGGCGCAATTAGTCACGCACTTTTCCTCCCCGCGTTTCCCGCGAAAATGTTGACCAGATAGGTCAAATTCGGAACATTGTCGCAAAACTATAAGTATTCAGTGTAATTTTCCCCTATGGTCACTAGTTTAGACTTGCGAAAATTCTGATTGACTTAAACCTAGGTACCATAAGCTCACCGAGGAGAAAGGGCTACAAACAACGCCAAAATTCAGATTTATCAAGAATTTCAGAGGCACTAGAAGTTGTTTGCTAAACAGTTAGAAGGATGAGGGAGATGGGAAAGCATGTAAAGCCTAGTAAGTAACCTACCGAGGAAACACGTGAATTGGTAGTAACGTTAGTTTTGAATAACCCTCTATTCTAGTCCCATATCAATATCCTTTGAGTCGAAGTGGCTGTCGTTTCTAGGTCTTGAGGGTAAATTCCGGTTGTTCGGTTTCACAAATCCTGTGTAAGTGGCTGTCTTTTCTGTTTTTCTGCGTTTATCTCTGGGCGTGTCGAAAATCCAATACTGATATTGCAAGCGTAGAAAACTGATAGTTTTGCACTCTCGCATCTAGTTCTTAGGGCTTGGTTCAAGTTGTTCGGTTCACTCCAGCAGCGAAAAAGGAAATCTTCTCTGCTTTCTTGCTTTTAGCCTCGGCGAGGTGGGTGTTCTGTGGGTTAGTAAGTTGCAATTTGAAGAGTGACTGGGGGGCTACGAGCCGCTGGGACGGTTAGGGGACTGTCGTGGCTCCTGCCTCTGTGTGTACATGGATGAGAATAGTAAGATGGTGGTAAAGGAAGAAAAGAAGAGAAAAAAGGTATGTGAGAGTTACCCGAAAAGTAAAAGTGGATAGCGTAGGTTTAGTTTCTACAGAAGCATTAGTGGGTATGTGTCTTGAGTGGATAGATAGTAAGTGACAGGTAGAAGGGAAGTGACGGGGGCTAGAGAGGCCAGTGACTCCTGAGTGCTTCCGAGGTAAACCATGTGAAGTGATATAACTGTCTAACCGTCTCTTGAATCAGTCAACTGAGGGGGCTATGACAATGTATCGCGGCAGGGCATTCCTTAAAGTGCCCACTCTTGGGTGAAAAAGTTGGACCTGCACATAGTAGTGGCGCTCTGATGTTCTCTCCTGGTGGGGATTCCTCGTGATGACCGCTGTGTTGTAGGTTCCTGCAATAACCCAAGACGAATAAGCTTGGGTATTTAAGTCTTTCGGGGTATGTCTTCCTTCTTAGTCTCATAACCAATTTTGTTGCAGATCTCCGTATTTTTCGAGGAGGTTGGGGTCTCCTTGAGTGCTGAGGGCCACCGTGTTGGGGACCTATCCCTGTGGCCGTACGTATGATTTGAAAACTTCGAGGAAGAGTTCGGGGGTGAGGGCTCCAAGCTGTCTACACACATACTGCGAGACGGCACTCACTCTGGTTGCCATGGCTCTGTAGTTGGAGGTGATGTTCAAGGTGTCGGAGAGGCTGGGCCCTACATTTTCCCTCGGATACTCTGGTGACAGCATGGCTGCTCCACATGTACTGGAAGTCAACCGTGCTTGCTTCATATTTACGGATGTGCACTGCTTTGCACCCTCCTAGGCTGGAGCCCGAGCCATTTCCGACGACCAGAGTTCGAGTTGCTGCGAGTCATTTTGTAGTTTGTGCAACCGGCTTCTTCGTTTACCACACTCCAAATTTAAATGTCATCACCGAAGAGGGAGATGGATGAGGATATTTTGCGTGGCAGATCATTGACAAACAGAAGGAACGGAAGTGGTCCCAGGATTGCTCATTGGGATACTCCACTCCACTCTGACTGTGTTCTGTTTACCTTGGCGCAGAGCTGCCTCCCCTCTAGGCACTCCTTGAACCAATAGAGCGGGGGTCCACTTATATCGGCTGATATAATCTTGTGAAGCAGGAATGTGGGTGAAACATTGTCAGATGCTTCGACTAGGCCGAGGGAAACAGCATATACGACTTCCCGTTGTCACAGCTGAGTGTCCTGCAGTCCCTGGCGCTCAGTTAGTTGGTGATTGTGAAACACACTTCATACTTCTCCATGTAATATTTAGACCGTTTCATGTGTGAGAGGATGGTGGTGTTGTTACTGCCTAACACACGAAGTCTTACATAAATTAATGTGCGCCCGTAGCAAACCAACCACTGCCTTACCTATATGTTGGTACGACAAACAAAAGACGAATAAGGAGATGAGTGTGATGGCAAATAGTGTTCAGAGAAGCAGTTGATTCATCAATGCGAAATGAAAAGGCTGCTGAAAGACGAAACCTTTAAACTGTAAGAGAATAGCTGAACTACGAACCCTAAGCTTTAGGCTTTCAGTCAGCTGAAAGTGGACGTGAAAATGATGAATGTTGAGGACTATATTTTTAAGTTAAAACAAGACTTACAAAAATAAATTCCTCTCCGATACTGCAGATTATCTAACCAGTATTCGATGTCGAGGAACTGCAATACACCCGTAGCCCAGCACTGCGTTACTTTTCAGCCGTTCACGATCATATTACCCGTTTTGTTTAAATGCCCTCCTGCGAGTATTGGTGGCAGCTTTAATGGACGACCATTTTTAAATTTTTGCCTTCTACCTGGGAGAAAAATATGATTGGCCTCTCTGAGACCTCAAAAGGGTCAGCGGAAGCACGTTAGTTCATCAAGTTGCTTTCACGTGCAGTTTCAGACTAATCTTCTGCCTTTTTAGGGACATTTGTGCTTCTTGGGGACGTCGTGCATGCTTTTTGTGTTACGTTTGCAGCATTGGTGTACTTGCCTTGAACGCGGAGTATATGATACACGTGTAATTCTTTTTTTGTGACTTTTCATATCATAGTTGCATTGTGGTCCCATTTTGGTGCCTAATAGTTGTCTCTTGGTAAGCTTTTTATGCTTATATGAGTTTTCACCAGCGCTTTCACGCTTTTAATGCTGCTTCTTGCCGAGATACCGCTGTTCGCTTCCGTCAAAAGTTGCGAATGGCTGGCCGCGTGTTTACGGACGAGCGCGAAACTCTGATAAATGTGATATGTTCTCATGTTTAGCTGCATGCAGCCTTCTTATTTGCCCACCGGTAGCAATGGTCCGGAGACAACGATGACACGGCCCCAATGACTATGAACATCGGCCGGGCATTTAGTAGTGTAATGCACACCCTTCTGAGTTCAGATCGCCGATGCACTTGAGCAGTTCCAGAAAGTATGGATCTCTAGCTTTACAAAACACTGATAGTATGCGTGACTGCAACGCATAAATCCAAAGGGCGAAACGGAAATATTTGGCTCCGCATTTACGATATTATTTTGTTTTCGTTTTTATGTATGGATATAAAAGAGAATCCATAGGCATGGGTCTGCATGCTTGCTCGTAAAATGACTGCCTATTTATATCCGTAGTCGCAAATGTGCAGTTTGTCAATCTGTTTTTCGTTTCATTACAACGGATTTGTGTTTTTTTAGATGAAGTCAGCACTGTGCACAATCCTAAGTGTTGTTCAGAATTCATGAGGGGTGACCCATATTTCAGAAGGTTAAGCAATGTGGGGAGGGAGGATGTGAGTCCTTTGATCTGATGCCTAACTGAGATGGAATGAGTAAGTGAACATTTGGAAGGTGAATTCCAAAAGGTTATCACTGTTAGTGATGTTCACAATCGAAGGGGCCAAGTGATTCCCTGAAAGTTGTAGATAATAATACAATTTGTCATAGACATACCCCTGGCTTCAGCTATCTTCTCAAAGCTAAAGGAATCTGAAGGGTTGTGGGAATATCATGACCTGTGTTCCGGGCAGATGGAGAGTATTTTTTCCATCCAGTATTCGTAAGTGTTGCTATACCACCGGTATGGTGAAACCATCGGTATCAACTCTATTTACAGTTTGAACAGGAAAGTGTAAATTTATTTCGCATGGACAACTATTTATTCTGCGGGTAATCTCTGTTTCATTTGGTGACTACCAATAATTTCGAGCGTGACCGGCCTGATTTGTTTTCCAGGGACAAGACAGAAGATAATGGAAGATATTGTGCGGGTATCGGAACGGTCGAAGAGCATAATGCTAGACACTTCAGTTACAGAAACGTTTGTAATGGACTGCGCTGATTGTGAGATATTAGCTGTGCGGGCAACTGACACCACTGCTAACATTGTTCTTTGTGAGTCTCGTGTAAGCAGAGCATTTAACAGGAAAGTAAGATACGTTATGCCACATCACTGAACCTTAGACTTGCAAGCCCCTCACTAAACTGTGCTCTGACCAAAGTATCGAAATAGGCAGCGTTGAAAGGCCGCGCTCCTTTCCCTACTAATCTTCCAGATTTAATCAACGTGTCCGCTAAATCAGCTCCGTGGATTGCGCAGCTGGCACACACCTGCGACAAAGCTGGCCACCGAAGAAAAATGCGGGTATCGGCCCACTTACTTGAAGCGCTTACCCTGGATAACAACACAAGTAGTCGTGTTCAGAGTTCGCAATGGTAGCTGAGACGATATTTGGGGAGAAATGACCCTCTTCTTAAATGTATACACAAAACAGTTATTTGGTTCAACCATGGCTGCCAGCGTTGAAGCGTGGAGGCACTCATAACCAGCAACCGAAAGTATCGGTATGATGCTTCAAATTCACCGACGCCCCTTCTCGGCCAGATTACGCCATCCGTGGAACGTGTAGTGTTAAAGGAATTCAATATCCTACGCAGCACTGATGCAGAATTTAAGAGCAATGAACGAGCGTCTATAGTTGACGGTGGAGCTATCTACCAGGCTGACTTCGAGGCTTGCACATGTTTATGCAATGTACCTGTTTCGAAAAGAAGTCCCCAGTGCATAAAGTTTACGACCGCTGGTTTTAGCCGTGTGAGAAGATGCAAACTAACTGGCTGGGGTCCGCATGACAACAGTAATCGGAGGTTGGTAACATGGTCCCCCATATCTCACACCTTTGTCTGATTGATATCAGTCTTTCCTATCTGCTTATTCCTTTTGTACTAATTTAAAGCGTAGCAACTTCACCAAATGCACTTGTGTGGGGTTTTGCGTTGATTTATCGGTCTCCCTCTGGAATGGAAGCCTCAATCAATTCATCCTCGTGGTCACAGTGGCACTGGCATTTCTATACACACTTGTAGGAGTTCATCAGAAGCACTGAAATGAATACGTATTAGGTTGTCTTCGAAAAATAAGAAGATACGCCTATGATTCATTCGCCGTACAAGTAATAAAGTTGGGGTTCCCCGTTTTATATTACCGAAGAGGGTGTACCAGGCACCATTTTGCAGGAATCTCACTTTTACAAAGTCGAAGGCTTAACAATGTAATTCAAATATTGATATTTTGATGAACTTTAGGGCACCAATGGTTCATTTGGTGAAAACCCAAGAATATATGATGTGCATGCACACTTACTTACAATACTACCGGACCAAAGTGGCTAGAGCTCCAGAAAATGCTGCTATTTCCATTTAGGCACCTGCATGCGGCACACTGACCGCATCAACAACTGCGCAGACTATAAATTGGCCCCATACACCAAAACACTAGCAGAAATATCAATGCCATACATCTAATTTCCCTGAAAAAATTGGAAAACGCAGGAACAAGGACGTTTGCAGAATAAAATAACCTTATTTTATTTCGTGGTCCTTTTACAGCTGAAAATGGCCTACAAGTGAAATGCAGCATTCGTCCTCTTAATAACACAAAGCACCTTGAATATGTAGAAATAAAAGCAACTTTGACATCCAAGATCAACAGTAGGGTAGTGCGTCGGGGGAACACAGGATTAATAATTACAGATCTTGCTAAAATTTAATGGCACTTTGCATACACATATGTGTACATCAATTCTTGTGTCTGTGGAAGTAGGCATGTAGGACGTACGGAAAGGATGGTGTCTAAACGATCTTATGAGCGTGTTCTGAGACAGACGTAGAGCCCAAGAAACCGCGGTTCGCTAATTCTACAGCATGAAGTTTGAAGTCTGAAGTCCTTGTCTGAAAGGCTGCAAAGTCTTTAATAGAGCAGTCGCCAGGCACCTGGTGAAAACAGAACACCAAATGGATGTTTCTCAATCCCTCGGGATAGCCAGAAAACAAGGAACGCCATGTTTATTGTGGTTCGCGGAAGCTGTAACTATCAAACATCCTCAGCCTGAACTGTTCACTTGGAAGGAGGCCATCATTAGCCCTTCCTTGCCCCGGCCACCGTATGTTACTTTTTGAATGTGCCTGTTTGTCGACCTCCTTTTTCGTTGCATCATCCCTTCATAATGCTTACCACTTAACGATTTGCCAGTTTTTCATGCAATTACGCGACCTTATAGCTACTTAACAGCTCTTTCTCTTACGCCGGAGTTCGCTTGTTGCCACCTCACAATTCACAGCTCCATAATTTTCCATCTCATATGGTATAAATTACCACTGATTTCGGCTGAAATTAGAGATTATGAATCCTGTGTTTTCTTGGCTGACTACGTAGCTATTGTTCCTAAACTTATTCCCCTTATTTCTACACATTTAAGGTGTGTCGTGCGGCTATCACTACTGGTTTGGCTGTTCGTGGCAGATGAGAGACGTTGACGCCTGAACTACTTAAGCTAAAACAACTACTTTTTACAAGGTAGGACAGATGGGACTTATTCATAAGGATGAGCCTAAATTTACGTGCAATGGATCCCAAAGGGTGCACATTTTTCGGTTACAAGGGATTGCAGTTATCATGAAGACATTAACTGACCAAAACTAGGCCATTTCGTGGGTATTGGAAAACTTGAGAATGCCGAAAAGACATGTACACATGGCATTCACTCCACGATATGTAGGTAGTGTTCATGTGACGAGGAAAACTCGTTATCTTTGACTTCCCATAGCCTCTCGGTTAAGAAATATGTATACTCCGGCATGTATGCATCAGCCTACAGCCACAGCTTCAAGTCTACCGCTGCTAACACGCATTGTAACCTTGTTGTAAAGGCAAGGAAAGATTTGCAGTTGTAACAAAGCTGACACACCTTTCATGTCAGTATGAAGCCCAGAATTTCTGTCTCCGTAAACCTTGTGCTCACCATCAACACTCCTGCTGAATGATGAACAATTTTCAATGTACTTGTTCAAGTTTGCTCACTTCACTTGACTACAGGAGTGCTTGGAGTAAATACGTTGTGCTACTGTGACCACCTTCTTGCTTGCTATCTTGTGATTGTTGAAAGTAAACTGTTCTAAGTGTTAACCGTAAGCCCTGGGTCCGACAAGTTTACCAAGCGCGTCCATAATGCTGGTATGACATGGATCACTGCAAAACCTTGGGCTTCCGCTTCTCCTTGCAGAATTTATGGCTTTCGCCCGTTTAAAAGGATGGTTAACATAACAAAATATTATCGGCCACTGCTGTGATAACCTTTCGTTTCACTGAAACTCCCAATAGCATGCTGCCTGAGCACAGTTCCTGCGTATAAGTAATCAGATGACAATTACAGCGTACTTGCTAGTTATTTGATGAATTTCTTTAAGGAGCGCTTTTGTGGCAAATGACTTGAAAAATACTTCGGTAGCTAAAAATACTCGCGAAATCACTAGTTTACCTGCTATTCGAACATAAAAGCAGCCAAAGCGAAGTTGTTGTAGTGGCTTTTAAGGCCAGCGGAACCCTGTCGGCTGTATTTGTGATCGATTCAGCCATTTCTCTTGTGAAAGTCCCATGGTTGAAGATACCGACTGTTATTTTTACGGAAATAATTCTTATTCGCAGTGTAGTAATGTTAATCAACCTCACTAGTTTTATTCCTGACTTTTGGGATTAGCGGGCAACTTTGGCTGGGGCCCAGTGATTGCCGTTGCAGATTTGGCACTTCATATACATGTCGGTAACAAGATAGCTTGCTTTCACCATTTTGGTATATGGTTCCCCTATACTGCACTTGTCAGGTTGTTACAAAACAGTTAGCTCAGCTTCTCAGCGAAGTGTTGGTGCCACTTATCTTAATTCATAGCTACTTGGAGAATAACCATCTGAATTTCAAAGGTTTTTAAAACCCTTACTGGCTAATTTCCGACGTCGCGCAGTTTTCCACCGTGGGCCCTGGACGGGGGGAACTTTAAAGTTATAAATAGCCGTGGACTCTTGACTCTGGGACTTGGTTGTGCGTCCTACCATGAGCTCAGCAACCCAAATATTTCTTCACCGCTCGACAGCTACTCTTCAAAATTCGCCTTGAGAATAACACCGTTATTTGCCAGTCGTTTTTGTGGCGTGGGGTGGCGCGGGATTTTGGCGTAGCATAGCAGTCTTTTAGCCGGTCTTGATTGTTGTTTCTACCTGCCACTGAGGACTCTGGTGCCGTGTATATGAATTGCTTTGTCATACGTGGAAACAATCAGCTCCTGGGGGTGATCGACACTGAATCTAACTCTACTGCCTTGCCCCTGACCGTCATTCCGTCTCGGGAGGCCGCGTGGAGCCTGTTCGGAGGTGGGTTGCATCTCTTCTGCCGCATTAGCTTTAATGGACCCTCAGATCATGCTTTCGACCAGTGACAAGCGCCTATCTATTTTGAGATGTTTATATTATTTAGGCTATGGTGGTCGCAGTAGAATATCTCTTATTTCTCCTAAGTCCGCCCCGTTGAAGTAAAGGAAGGTACTCCGGCTTCCACCGACAGGCTCCTTAGAATGCATGGAGAGGGTTATTTAATCATAATAAAGTTGACCGGATGGGAGATTAACTCAAGTATCTTCAGCTAGAAGTCTGCCAATTGTCAGCTAACAATCGGACCGTGATTTTCAGCCATCTGGTGCTCATAGAGCGACGTCTCTGGCTTTTTCGGATGCCCCTGTCGGTTGACAAGTTTGCTCCAGCCTTGGCTAAAGTGATAACCTTCTTCCGAAGTTCACGCTAGCGGTGTGCCGAATTCATACGTCACCGCAGGCTACGTTAGCGGCGGTCCACAGAGTTTGGGGTCTATATATGATCCTAATGACTAACTGGTGTGTTTTTGGGTAAAACAACATCTTAAGGATTCTGGTAGATGAACTTCATCAGTATCTGGTGCCCCCGTAGCATTGCGGCATGGATGCACTAAACGCACGCCTTTGCGAACCTGAGTGATGCCGGCTGCAAGAGGCTCAATATCTGAGACTCCTGTGGTGCCCCATGTTTTTGGCAATGAGGAGGGTTTCGAAGTTTGCAAAGCTGTTTCACCTCACCCTTCAGTTTCTCAGCCTCTTGTCCGTTATGTACAATGCCATCAAGACATCTGCAGTGTAAAGAGGACTTTCAGTTAGAGTGTTATTAGTGCCAGATGTTTTGCTCAAGGGTTGAAGACTAACATTCTCCGCCTTTGTTAGACTGAGAACAGCTTACCTTTTAGGCCATTATTAGCCTTAAACGATGTGGATATGTTGTGCATGGGGTCTTATTCATTCTCTCAATAGTTGGCAAACTGTGTCCCCGCTGGCTTTCTTCTTTCTGTTTGGACAACCTCACCGCCTCATTTATTCTCCTCTCCTTATCATGCCAAGCTGTGGGGGCGTCTGTGAGAGCGTTTAAGGGGTCCGGATTGATAGCCAGTAACTTAAGAGTAAGGGTGGTCTGAAGTTTCGCCTGGTTAACTAGTCCACCGGTTACTAGCCTGTCCTAAGCCCGGGTAAAGAGGGAAGGTTGGGCATGGGGCTACAAACCGTACCCCCGAAAACAAATCCAACCACTAAAGAAACTTCAAAGCACAATTAAAATATAAAAATCAAAGCAATATTATTTCTCCCTGGAATCGGAGAGGCCAAATGATGCGGGTTGGTGAAAGCCTTCGGGGAGCCAATTGGCCGATTTGCATTCTCTCAGTAAAAGTGAAAGTAAACGTCGGGACATGGAATGTTTTCACCATGTTTGAACTGGGCAAGGCAGCCCAGATTGCAAACGAGACGAGGAGGTATCACATTGAAGTGCTGGGAATTTGCGAAAGCAGATGGAATGGAAGTGGACTCTCCAAACTGTCAACTTGAGAATCAGCAATCTACTCCGGCAACCCAGACGACAACCACGGGCACACTGAGTTATGGAGTGGCCATCACGATGTTCCTGACAGCATCAGAGGCTCAGTTTGAAAGTAGGGAATATTCGGCTATTGTTTGAATCTTCCGATATTCTTGAAGGTAGGGCGGGTAGCACAGCTGTGACCTTGGGTTGTATGCGTTCGTCATAATGTTTAGACGGCATAGTACACACTGACAAACTGAACTGCTAGGATTCCGCATGGATGAAGGATTGGTTGGGTAAACCTGAAAAATGAATAGAGCAGGGAGAGGAGGATGGCGAAGCAGAAGATAAACTAGTGCAAGGATGCTCAGCCAGAAGAGGAACTGAGTACAATGTATAAAACAGTGGACAAAGAAGTGAAGAAGAGTGCACGCAAAGACAAAAGACGCTCCTACGAAACACTGGCAAGTAAAGCAGAACAGGCTGCAGGTAGGACGGACATGACAACAGTGTATCAAATAACCAGGTTACTATCTGGGAAGCGATCAACGCAGACGAAACCATTAAGAGATGATGACGAAAATTGGATTACCAAAGGAAACAATGGCCGACCACTTCAAAAAGCTCTTGAATCGACCGCCACCTGCACTTCATCTAGAAATACCACCTGCAGCACAGCCACATAACTGTAAGTGAACACAAATCCTCCGACACAAGTGGAAGTCCTGAGTGCCATAAACCTACTGAAATATGGGAAAGCAGCAGAACCAGATGGAATCCCACCAAAGCACTGAGAAAAGACACAGAGACAATAGCGGACATGCTCACACCACACCATTATTGCAGAAGGTGTGGAAGGAAGGGAAGGTACCTGCCAACTGGTTGTAGAAGAAGGGTTACTTTGTCAAACTCCCGAAGAAGGGAGACCCCAGTGTTTGCAAGAACCGGCACGGAATCACTCTGCTGTCCACTCAAAGCAAGCAAAATGTTAAGCCGCATCATCCTGGAGAGGCTTAAGGATGCGCTGGATTCAAAACTATGACCGGAACAGGCTGGCTGGCTGGATTCAGGAAGTACAGATCGTATGCGAACCAAATTGCAACGCTTCGCACCATCATAGAACAGAGTATAGAGCGGCAGCCAACCCCCAACCTCAACTTCATCGATTTTGAAAAGACCTTTGACGGCGTTGACCGACAAGTAATTTGGAAACTGCTTCAACACTACAGAGTACCGCAAACCTTTATCAGCTTCATTCAGCAACTATATGAAGACGCCACATGCCAAGTAATTCACAATGGGAATCCCGGTGATGCTTTTGAAGCAAAGACAGGAGCAGGAGTGAAAGCTTCGAAAGCTGGGTTAGTGTTAACTGAAGTAAGATTCTTAGCAATGCAGTCCCAATGTGGAAATCTAGTCCTACACCACTTCTGAAGCTCTCTTACCTACAGCCCAGCGACAATTTACACGCCACTAGTTGAGCAATGCAGTCTTTCTCACAACATCGGTCAGCAATGCATGGAAACCGATGAATGCCTTTTGAAAGGTAGATTTTTAGCGTCTGAGAGGTGGAATTTAATAATAAGGGTAAACAAAAAATCCTTGAATTTACCAACCACGAGGTTGCTATGAGCGGCATGAATGACAAAGTTAAGTGGGCGTCAACCAGATGCATTCGAACAAACTGATTGCATTTGATACTGGGGCTGAAAAATGCTGGTCTGCTGTATTTTTGAGTCCATTTTTATTTTTGCATGCATGATGGGGTCTGACTTCGGCATCGAGATTGACGTCGCTTACAAGCGCTGATGTCCTTCTTTCTTTACCTTTCTCGCGGCGTCCTTCGTTCGGCTTTCTTCTCGTCGCATTTTTCATGATATTGTTTGCTAAACATCAGACATGTAGAAGGCAGGGATTTCGTCAACCTATTCGGGTTGACATGCAATGTGGTGCTTACAGTTGATGGTCTTGTGTCACTTTCAAGCATCCGATGCAAGCGGAATGTGCTAAACTCACTAAGCCTGGTCATAGTTGGCATCGACGTTTGTACCAAAATGAAGTGAAGGTGTCTTCAGGGACATCATTAACATTTTAACGGCCATCAGACGAAAGCAGAACTCGGATCCGAGGCTAATTGATAATAGTTCAATAGTTCCGAAACAAGCGAGGGGATAGGGTGCTTAGGCCATTCTACAAGAGAAAGGAACCAGTTTGACTGAAGACGAGTTACTTCTCGGTGGCCCAATAAATTCGACTGCCTTACAGCCTGCAAGTAAGATCTCATCGGTAGTCAGAAACAAAAAAAGCCATGGATCAACCCGGCAAGGACGTCCAAGGTGAACTGTGGGAAGCCTGCCGTACGACAGGGCTATTTTTCCTCTGCACTCGCATAAATCTTGCCCGGAGAGGCTGGAAGCACCGTGAAAAAGCCCAAAGTTGATAAAAAGGTGGTAAGTGAAGCCAGTACTAGGCCTTCCATGACTTCTAGCCGCTTTCAGATCATGAGAGGCATCCTAAGGCCTGTCAAAAAAGATGAATTAATAATAACACATATTTCATACGACGTAGGTTATATGAATACGAACCAGTTTACAGGTTTGATCATTTTGGTAACGAGAAATAACTATCATGTGCAATGTTAAGCTATACACTAGGTACCGTTATTCACGGCATATAAGAGGTGTGTTGAAACAGGCTCAGTTCGAAATTAGGAGTTATTCGGTTATCGTTTGAATCTTCTAATATTCTTGAAGGTGGGGCAGGCAGTGCAGTTATGACCTTTGGTTGTGTGCGTTCGTCATAAGGTTTTGATGGCAAGTTGCACACTGATAAATGAGATCTCTAGGATTCCACTTGAATGCGGGACTGGTTAGGTAGACCTGAAAAGTAAATAACAAAGGCGAGCAGCGGGCGAAATTCGAAACAAGGGCACGGATATACGCAGGAGTAGATCAGCCATAATACATCTGGGTGAGTTCTTTGTACTGACTACAAAACCTACTTGAAGAAGTATCCAAAACCGACTGTTTAGAGGTAAGCTTAGGTGGAAGAAGGTGAAGGTGCGCACGACGGTAATGAAAATGAGTCTGAAGCCGAAGATATCACCACGAAATAGGGAGGTTCGAGGATTTTGGACCAGGTATTCACTTGTTATATACGTATGTACAAACGTTTGATGAAGTAATAAACATTAAAGTGAAATTCATAGTTTTTCCTAAGATGGCAACCACCCTTTGTCTGGTCACGGGGGGATGATCATGGTCTTGCCCGTTGAGTATTACCATACTGGGGCTACCGAAACAATATAGTGGTGCAGAGTACTTACATGTATATACTGATGACAAAGGTCAAATAATAAAACATGTTACATGCTATGAAAATGCACCGATGGACAGTTCCTTTATCTATCCAGAGTAGAAGGTTATTTTAAGGGGCGAATTTTAGGAAATAGGTGTTAAGTCGTGAGATCAATTAGATTATGAGGAAATGTAGGTTGCATTAGAGTAGCTACTGAATTCACTGCTGCAAATCGCTTCCTGTTATCTCTTGGTAAGTTTTCTTTTTAGAAATTAGATTTTAACTCAACTACTGAGTTTAGTTTTTGGCATCGTATACTTTTATCATTGCTGTTGGTCTCCCTTGAGTCTAGGTACCAGTAGCACCATCGTACATGGTATTACTGTTTGTGGTTCGGCCGTCAATGAATTGATGGGATTCCTTAGATGAGGGGAATTCACTAAGTAATCGTTGAAACTGGCCGAGAGATCGACACGCTTATAGGAGCGGGAAGTTTGTTCCACGGTATGCTGTATTGCGTTATGAAAAACCTACATCGAAGTCTTGAGCGATACTTATTTATTGGGATGATGTACTCGCTATTACGCAGATCATATGCCTGTGTTGATTTAAAAGTGATAGCACGCTTCATTTAGAGTTTCCAAGTAAAAAGCGAAAAAGAAATGTTAGTTTGAGCTTCAGGCGTCTCAGCCAGAGTGATTCTAGTTCATTTTTTTGCATCTTGCTTCGTATACAAGTCCTTCGTTATGCATGAGCGAGCGCCGAGTAAAGTTTCGTTGAATGTCCTCTACTCGAATTTTGTCCGATGCTTTCATGTTACTATAGATAATCGTGCATTACTCTAATATTGGGTGGACCATAAACTGGTACAGTGCAGGTTTTGCCTCAGGTGTCAGTATGTTTTGTATAGAAGACCAATCAGTCTTCTGCCTTTGGAAGCTATTGAATCTGCTAACTACGTAAAAGTCAAACTTCTGGAGTAAGTGTTTCCGAGGTCTTTCACAGTGTTGTATATCTGAGTGCGATGTCACCCAAGTGTAGTATTACTTCTGGGTGGGATTTATTGAAATGGAGGATGCCACCTTTATTTGGGTTTAGAGGGAGCTGCCAGGTCACGCTCCATGTGAATATTATCTCCAGATCTTCTTGTATTTCAGGGAAACCCTGTGTCAGTACTGCAAGGGAAAAGCTGTAGACTATCTTCAAGTCACCTGCGAAAAGGTAAGGTATGCCATTTCGGATAACACTGCAGATTTCGTTTACATAGATTAGGAAAAGTATCGGCCCTACCGCACAGCCCTGGACGACACCACTTTGTATATGTCTAGGGGAGGAGTAGCAATTACTGAACTTTACCATTTTCAGGCGACCCTCTAGAGATGTTCTAAGCCAGGACAGTAACGAGTCTTGAAAACCATATGATTGCAACTTAGTGACCAGGCGTTTGTGAGGCACCTAATCGAATACTTGCTTAAAGTCTAAGAAAAGGGTAGTTACGAATAGGCTTTGGTCACGTTTGCTTGTAACGTCGTCTAAATAGTCAGGGTAGCTGGTAGCGCATGACCGGCCCTTCAAGAATCCATGTTGTGCTAGTGACAGTAATTGGTTTGTTGTCGCGTAGCCAACAACTTTGACAATCACCTTTTCCATAGCCCTGTATACTACTGACGTGATGCTTACAGGCCGGTAGTTTTCTATATTGGATGTTAGTCCACATTTATACCTGGGACATATGTATGACAGTTTCCGGTTCTCAGGGTAATCACCACCGGAGAGGGACGTGGTAAAAGAGCTTCAAAAGAATCAGCGGTATATCTTCTCCCCCTCTTTCTAACAAGACGGTTGGAATTCCATCAGGTCCCGCGCCGTATGAGGTTTGAAGTGATGCTACAGCTAGAGAAATGTTTTGTTTAGTGACGAGCACAGTACTTATCGAGTGGGCTGATGTCAACGGTGCACCAATGACTTTTATTTCATCCTCTTGTGCAAAGCAGCTAGCACACTGGTGACTGAACAGCTAGCCGATTCGTAGTGGGTCGTCGTAGAGGATGCCGTTGTCTATGATAAACTGCGGGTACTGTTTCTGGGGCTGCTTACCGGGTCTTCATCAGTCTCACTATTGCTTCTGTGTTACTAGTTTTACTACATTGGGTGCGTTCTTCTTTAACGGCTTCCAGTAATCTTTCTACCTTGAATGTGTCGTATGTGTCTTTGAGTGTGACAAGCGATGAAAAGTCATTCGACTCAGTACTCTCTGGCATGGTTTCGCATGCGGTTGCGTACTTTCACAGGTATATAGTCAATTCTGTTTTCCTCAATTTCTCTTTGACGCGGTGGAGCAATACGGTCTTGAGCTGTGCCTATATATTCATAGAATAGATCGCAGAGCTTTTTGGCTGAACTGTTGGCAAAGTAGGGGCTCCAATCAAGGCAGCGCAGAAACGATTGTAGTTCGTCCCATTTGGCATACTTGTAGCTTCTAGTTAGTACTGTTCCTGACTTTTGGGCCAGTTTTGTGTTGAAGTATCCATGTACAGTCTTATGATCGCTACCTGGAAATTGTGTACCCACTTGGAGTTTCGTGGGTGTGGTTCCGTTTGTGAAGACTAGGTCCAGGACACTATTGTACCTGGTAGGGTGTTACACATGTTGTTACCAACCCTCTGTTTCAAGAATGCTTATGAATTTATCAAAGCGCTCTGGATAGCTGATTGGTTGCCACTTTATATCTGGCATGTTAAAGTCACCACATATAATTTTCGCTGTGTGTGGTAGTGTTGCCACACCAGCGAACACGCTTGTTAGCCCGTCGTCGTATTCGACTGAGGAGGTAGGGGGCAGGTAAATGCATCCTATCAGAAGGAATGTGGGCGAGTAAGTTTGGCGATAATCCATACTCAGTCGTCAATCTCATTTAGCTTAGATGTTGGACACCACGTATCGGTGAGGTCGGATTTTATAGAGATAATGCATCCTCCTCCCTTGCCATGTAGTATGTCCCTCCTGAACAATGAATAGTTGTCGATGGAGATCTCTGCGCCGCAAATATCAGAGGTACACCATGTTTCTGTAACCATTATCACGGACCGATCACATAACAGAGATAGCAGCATAATCTCTTTTATTTTTTGTGTATAGAGCGGACGTTAATCAGGCAAAACGAGAGCGAGTTAAGAGTACAAAAGTGTTTGGATATATCTCGAAAAACGTCAGCACTTCTGTACATTCCTTGTGGGTCCTTTGCGTACTTCGTGCTAGCGATGTCATGACCTTTTGTACAGGGTGACGATTCGGTACTGTTTGATCCGGAAGGAGCGAAGTATTCACCACATTGTGATTGGTATAGGGACTGTTGGCAGGGTAGAGAGCAGATGTCCGACAGCATCCGAATCACCTGCATTACTGGCGGCGTCGCAGCCGTAGGCTGTCCGAAAAACCCTGTTCTTGAGAAGCAACGGGGATTGATAAGTCGTATGGCACACCTATCCGCTGGTTGCCGTGTGCATTATGGTCATGGCCAAATTCATATTCCCCAGGATTTTCTCTAGGGATCTATTGTAAAATTGTCCTCGTGTGGCGTATGACCCACGTTTTGCGGCGTATGGGTGAGGCGAAGAGCATAGTCTGTGACTACCATTCGGCTCCTATCCAATAACTGTGACCATCGAGGGGTATGGCTGTGGTGTGTGTCTGCTAGTGACCGCTGAAGTGTTTAGAAGCGTGGACCGTCTGGAGAGTAGTTATTTGACTTGGTCATAGGATGACCTGAGAAATAACTTTTGGCATTTACCTTAGTGTGGCTTTGCGAGGGTGCAGTGGTCTTTCGGCTATTCGCGTTACTTTTTCCTCCATTGGCTTGGCTGCTTAATTGCCTTTTCGGCAATTTATTTAACCTGGGCCGGTGCATAGTGGGGTGTGTATAAAAGCGCCCAGTGCTGTGTGTACTCTTCGTCATCTGCCCATTTGATGCATACAAGTTATGCACTGGCTGAAGTGGGGTAGGTTAGACTGTTGACACGCTAGGCTTTGGGACGGTCCTATGGTAACAGGGTTCTTGTGGCTGGTGCTGGGTATGTTTATAGGCTGAGTGACACCTGGTAACGGCATAGTAATGCCTTCATTATTTTGTTGGGTACGTAGCGTAGTACTTGGTTTGGGGGCGACCTGTGTGACGGGGTGAGATGGGGACTGGCTTTCCACTTCTGTAGGCAGTGAGATCATTTAGGAGATCATGTGCCTGTGTTCGAGTGTAATTCATCGATTTGTCCCGGCCTACCGTCGTGTCATCGGCTCTACCACGTCTGTGTGTGAGCGGGCTAATTTGTGGGCTTTGGTGTCCCTCATTCCATTGTGTTGGTACAGTAACCAGTTCGCTGATAGATTGTGTTGCTGTTTTGGGTATCATAGCTTGACTGAAATTTGCAGCTTTTGGTATTTTTGTGCGACTACGTCTTTGACAAGGTGTTAAGTCTTGTGAACGTTTAACAATTTTATCTGGTGTGGATACGCTAATAAGTTACTGGGATGATAAGAAGTGTCTGAAGTGGTAAGAGCCACTAAATTTGAACACCAAGGGGCAGGTATATTTCCCCAACTTCTTGCGGAGACGGGTAACTTGGCATTCTGCAGAAGACATGCCACAAGCCTGCAGACATAAGGCTTTTACTTGTTTGATCGGTTCGTGGTCGGGTATGTTGTATACTAATACATTATATGAGGACATAATCTTTTTATTAACCTCCGTGGCAATGGAATCTAAGACACTTTCTGTTTTCAATGAGGTTTCAGTACTGGCTTCTAGACTGAGAGCATCTGGGACCAAAGCCGATGAAAAGCCAAAGCCAGAGGACGCATACCCAAGAGTCACCATTTAGAAAGATATCGTGAGCTGATATCGCTCCAAAATCACCATGAGCCTCACGGGTGGTCTCGATACTGGTTTCTGGATGAGAACGTGGGTTTCTGTAGGAGAACCCAGTGTGAACAACACTGGACCGGAAGCTGCAACCAGCCATTCACACTGTCCAGATCCACTAGACAAGCGAAAGCCCCAACCCTCAAGGCTGGTATTGTGTCTGAGCCTTTCCAAACTCTTTGATCTTGTTAGCCGACTGATTGATAAATTAAAGTTATTCAGAGTTAAACTGTTACTCTCGACTGGTTTTTTCACATCTGCATGGCTGTTAATTTGAATTTCAAGTAAATTTTCCTCTGTTCGAATTGGCGTAATATCGAAGTGAAGCTTACTCGAGTGCAGCACCAAGGCCTTTTCTTTTTCTAGCATACATAAATCAGCTTTCTCAACAAACTTCTTCTGAAATCCGTCTTTTCGCGTCATCCACTGAGCTGCTGAGCTACGGTAGCCTCTTACAAGGAGGCCCGTATACCACAGTTTTGGGGGATATGGCCGCGCTTCTCTGTCGTCGACTGGACGTAATCGATCTACCACAATTCATTAGTAATACCGGATCTAAAAATAATATCGGTAAAATCGCGGCATCCGTATAGAGGCGCACGTGGCAGTACTGGCGGATCACCTTGGCTCAGCCGACGACCAAGAGGTATAAGCTAAATCATCAAAGCTTCATTCAAACAGTCTTTTGCAGTCGTGGCAGTATGGTTTTCCGGCCTGGTACTCTTACTCAGCGGAACTTCATGCCACAAGAAATAGACTTGTAGCAGCCCATCATGGTAACCTGTCCTTAGACACCTTGTTCACAGAATTCAGTGGCCTATTAGGCAAGACATGCAACGCTGAAAAGCTGGTGAATGGAGATATCAATGCTTCTTGCTATTCACAACGAAGTAAAACCGCCCCTGCGTTACGCCACTACCAAAGTGCTAAAGGTGTTGAATACTTCCATTCTTCAGAGGCGAGACTCACGCTGTATGCGCAACTGTCTGATATTCCCTGGGACTTTGCCATTTTAAAGGACATTTTTTGCTACTCATAATCCTCAGTTCTCTCGGCATGCAGATAAATCTTGATACTCAGATTGCCGCATGTTTTCTCCTTTAAAGCAGTTCATGAAAAGACCTAAAACAGCAATCAAGTCCGTCTGAAAGACTTTATTTCCCGTTTCATGGAACCCACTCACTACCCTACAAGATTTCTTCAGCAAAAATGTAATGCTGGTGAAAAGAATGGCGTGCTAACCGCTCACCAGACTGCACATGTGACTATACTTATATGTCCGGTGCCCAAATTCAGCGTCACTTACGGACGCATCATGGTGTGAGTTCCTCTCCGAACCACTACTCGAAGACCTGGGTACTGTCTCAACGTACAAGCATGGAGTTGAAAAAAACATCCTTTCAAAGCTTGTGTGAAGTTTGCACTCCGTTAAGTGAAAATATGCTAATTTAGACGGGTGTCTGACAACCTTTAGTGTAATACCTTTCTGACCTTTGCTTCAGTTGCGTGTACCATGTTGAATGCTTGAATTGTTGAAAAAGCACTGTTTGAATCTGGAGTTACTCGCGCGCTACCCTGGCTTGCACGTTAGGCAATGACTGAACAGTTGGTATTCCGAGCTACATTGTCTGGGCACAGAGGATGGGTTACGCAAATCGCTACAACACCTTCACAACCAGATTTGCTTGTATCCGCTTCTCGAGGTAATTGTTTGTCAATTGAGAGTTCATTTTCCAGACAAATCACTAATTGTTTGGGACTACGACGAAGTGATGATCAGTATGGTATGCCTGTACGGTCATTGCATGGACACAATCATTTTGTAAGCGACGTGGTTATGTCATCGGATGGTCTGTACGCTTTGGCAGGCTCCTGGGATCGTACGCTCCGATTGTATGATTTGGAGACTGGCAAAACAACTCGTCGTTTTTGTGGTCATGAGGGAGATGTTTTGAGTGTTGCTTTCAGTGCTGACAACAGGCAAATCGTCAGTGGATCCCGGGATAAAACAGCAAGGTTGTGGAATACATTAGGCCATTGCAAATACGTCTTCACCGACGGGGGTCATACTGATTGGGTCTCGTGTGTCAGATTCTCTCCAAACACTGATAACCCAATTGTGGTAACATGTGGCTGGGATAAGCAAGTGAAGGTAGGTTATTCTTGTTGCTTTACAAATGCTATAGGTTTGGGGATTGAGTAACTGCAGTCTGCGTACAACGCACTATGGCCATACAGGATACCTAAACACAGTCACAGTTTCACCAGATGGGTCGCTCTGTGGCAGTGGAGGAAAAGATGGACAAGCAATGCTGTGGGATTTAACATCAAACAAGTTCCTATACACATTGGCCAGCGGTGGAACTATAAATGCACTATGCTTCTCTCCGAATCGGTATTGGCTCTGCGCTGCAGTTGGACCAAGCATCAAAATATGGGATTTGGAAAACAAAGTACTGGCCGATGATTTGCGTCCTGAATTGATATCTGCCAATGCATCTGGAAAGCAGCTGACACCGGACTGCACAAGTCTAGCATGGTCTGCTGATGGCCAAACTTTGTTTGCTGGATTCACAGACAACCTAATTCGCGTGTGGCAGATGACTTTGTACGGTAACTAAGTGAAATAAATCAGTTGGAGTACAGCTCTGTTTTTGTTCTGCGAGAACTACTTCAGTTGTATTTATTGTATTCCACAGCCATTTGTCTGTGATAATCAAGTAATAGCAACCGTTGTTACATTTTGGATCGTAGACCGCTTCATTCTGTATCGGTAGGTCTGATGATGTGCTTCGATATGTCTGCAACTACATATCTACTGGGCTTGTGGACAATGAAGATTTCAGCGTTGTTTCGTCATGACTGGTGTTTTCTGGACGTGAGTTTGGTGTGAGCATGTGTCGTCTTCACCTACCCTCATAGTATCCTGCCTACAGGTGCAAGCAATACCATGTTATCAAGCGTCATCTGAACACATGCACCATGCTGTAGATATAATTCCTTGTGCTCGTGGAAGGAACTCGGTAATGCATCTGATTTACTAGACCCTTGTTTATAATTCTCGACATATGTAGCTACAGCCACCTCCGCGTGGATACTGGTACAGAAAATCGTGACGCCCAAGCATTTTTGTAGTCAACTTTCCAGACAAGTGTGTTTCTGTCGTTCTTCGCTGTCACGACTGGATTCAATGCATATCATCTTGGAAACGGTGAATATTGCGTCTGAAGAGTTAACGGTAGGACACTGCTCATGAAGGTCATTGTTTAAAAGTAGGTGAGAACGTGGGCTAGTGGCGTCAGTCAGCTTGAGGTAGGTGGATCAGTTTCTTTGTACCTGTTATCCTAGCAAAAGAAGTATATCTCAACCCCCTTCCCATCGACTAGCAGATGTCACCTGAAACGATGTTAAGTAGCAGTTTGTCACCTGAAGTTTCTCAGGATAGAGTGAGGAATTTGCAGAGGAGATTGACGAAGATAATGTATAAGAATCAGATCTAATACCGTTGGTCTGGTGTTCACTGATTATCCCACTCAATAATATAGGGAAATTTGGTGACAGCTGCAGAGAGGTTGACTTGATTGATAGTGTCTAGGGTCCACAATTATCCGACACCTAACTGGAATTCGAGCGAAGTATGTAAATTTCAGACCTGGTCAAATGTGCTTCGATCATATTTCCACTCTACGGCAGGTTCCGGAATAGACTGATCAAAACTCCCTACCCGAACTAGTGCAGCCGTTTCATGGCTTAGATTTGTCGTTGCAATGGACGACAACTAGTGTCCGTCAGCGATGTCCACTGTCGCCCTTCCTATTCAAGTTCGTCATAGATGTACTTAAGGACGTAGTCTTAGGTATGTTTGACTTCACGGAGATTGATCTACTCCCTGGAAACCAACTGGTTGATATAGAGTATACAGACGACATTTTCCTGCATAGTGAAGACGATGCCAAAATGTAGGGTTTTTTGGATGCTTTGAGCGGAAATCTGAGAATGTTTGTATTGCGTTTTGCACCTTTCAAATGGAAGATGATGCTCCAGAACTGGACTGCAATCACTTCCAGTTTAAAGTTAGGAAGTTAAGTGCTGGGGTATGTCAGTCACTTCACTTGGGGAGTCGCAGCAGCCTGAACTGGATGGTCGTCCCACCAGTCGATTGAGTCTCCTGACTGTTGGTTTGAGTCGTGTGGGGGCGGTGTAGACTGTTCGAAGCGAAAGAAATGAGTGGCTGAGGACTCAGTGATATGACTGGAAATCGGTCAAAATCGCACAATGTATTCACTTCTTGACGCCTTCTAAAGCTTGAATATTTGCACTATCCTTGATCTATATATTGTTCGTTCTCTCAAACAGCTGTGTACTTTGATCTCACCCTTTTTCTATCCACTTGTTCTTTGTATACTACTGTGAAGCGTGGCAACTTGAGCCGATGCACTTGTGTGCGAGGTTCCCCGCTGATTATGTCAGATGCCGCAGGGTGTAAGGGAGAGAGAACAGACTAGTCCGATATAGTGATCTCTCCAGAAGTACAACGATTGTGATATACTTTTGTTAGCAGTGGGCTGTTTCTTTTCACCTAAACTTAATTTCTGCCACACTGGGACGCAGAGTATAGGTTGTCATTCTCAAATGCGATAACGTTAATGCTTTACATGGCGTCCTCCTTTTGGTCAAGGGTGATCATGTTTCACGTTTGAAGCCGACGAGTTGGAATATGACAGTTTCCTCCTAGGTCGAATGTGGCACATACACGTCAAATATAAGGTTCTGTGGGGTCAGTAGGTACCGGACTACTGGTAAGAACTTATTTATTGAGAACACTGATCATGTGTTACGAACCACTTCCCAGGTGATGAGGCCATGAAGATCTTAATGGTATCTAATACTGGTTTTTTCGTATGGTTTACCAATGACTGGCGTTGATAGCTTACTTTTTTTCTCTCTCTAAGATTGAATATCCCCAAAGCCATCACCATCAAATCACAGTCGAATCAACTTAACCTGTATCTCTACAACTGCGTGTTTATAGACTAGAACTTTTTATCCGAGTAAGTGGCATCCGTTCTTTCGGTTTACGTATACGCCGCCTATTTTTAGCTAGCATAAATTCTAGACAAACTGTTTGACGTGGCGTCCACCGAGCTCAACTCAGCAATGGACACAGATAGACCACATTGCTACTAGTCGTCGGTGGAAGACTGCTTCTCCTTCTGGAGTACGTATTTGGACAGCGATCACACGTTGGTCCTAGCGTGCATATGCCTGCGTCTCAAAGAACGTAAGAAAAAATTGGCAAAAAAACCACTACAAGTGGTGCTGGACAACGAAAACACCAAAGCCGTGTTTAGTGAAAAGTTGGCTAGGCAGTTATCGGAACAAAACTGTCACTCATCCAAAAAAAGCTTGGTACCATCTTCAGTCTGCCGTAAAAGCAGCGTTGAAGACCGTAGCCGACTCCGAAAGAGTTGCTAAAAAGAGCCAGTGGATATCAGCAGCTTCTTTCGAACTAATGGATGCATGTGAACGCATCCCTGCAGGCTCTGAGCACAATGAAGAGCGAGCGCAACTAAAAAGTAGATTGAGAAGAAGTCTATGCAACGACTGCGAACAGTCGTGGGCAGCGAAGGCTAAAGAGATGGAAAAGGCAGCGGCGATTGGTAATAGTGAACAGTTATTTAGACTTATTAAAGGGACTGGGGGAAAAGGTCAACAACAGTTAGTGAGGATAGCACAGAAGGACGGATCTGCGACTCACTTGCAGGGGAGACGACTGGAACAATGGACAGAACACTTCGAGGAGCAGTTTAACTGGCCCCCAGCCACCATTCCGTTGCCCACTATCCAGTCGGATCCTAAATGGAACATTGAGATAGACCTCCAACACTAGGAGAAGTCGAGAAAGCAGTAGGTAACTGCTGAGGTATACAAGGATGGTGGTAAGGTGTTCTTAGGTTAACGGAAGTGTTAACCAATATATGGGAATCAAAAACGATCCTCTCTGACTGGTCTAAATCACTGATTATCCCCGTCTTCAAGAAAGGCTAGAAGTCCTCTTGTGATAACCACAGAGGAATCAGCCTGACGAACACGGTATCTAAAATTCTAGGTTCTCTAGTTCTTCGACGCCGAAATAGAGCTCGGGAACAGCAAGCCCGAGAAAACCAGGCAGACTTCATACCCGGCTGTGGATGTACCGACCAAATATTCACACTGCGCCAGGTTCTGGAACACAAACACACTTAGCGACGCCTGACAATAGCTGTAATTCTCGCCCTGAAGGCGGCATTTGACTCCGTTGATCGAGAAGTCGTATGGCAATATCTCTCACTGAAAGGCGTGCTGAGTAAGTACATCACCTTACTGAAGGCTCTCTACTCGAACACTTGTGAGCGTGTTAGAGCCTATGGTGATAAGTTCGGGAAGCTGTGTTTGTCGAGTGATGTCCGTCAAGGGTGCCCACTCTCTCCATTCTTATTCAATTTCATCATAAATATTCTTATGTAGGTCTCCCTCTCATCACCTGACTACACAGAGGTTGACCTAATCACAGGAGAATTTTCGTTAGACCTAGAATACGCAGATGACATAGTCCTGTTGGATGAAGTTGCTGACAACATGCAGTCTTCTGGACACCGAGTAGCAATTTGAGAATGTTTAGGAGGCGTTTCTCACCACCCACTCCTGGATTGGTCTTCAACGGTGCCACGGCTAACAAAAGGGAGTGAAGTAGTTGAGTGTATTGACCACTTTGCTTACCTGAAAAGTAGAATCAGCCCTGGTGGATCAGCGGCGGATGAAATCTCTGCACGAATACAAAAGGCTCGGGGGCTTTTAGCAACTTACGCCACCTGTGATATCCGACTGTCTATTAAGGGTCTCGTATACTGCATAGCAGTCCGGTCTGTTCTACTGTATGGCTGTGAACATGGCCATTAAAGGTGGGAGACATGAAGAGGCTCCAAGTGTTCGATCACCGTTGCCTTCGTAGTATAGGCCGTATTCCATGGTGTCACCACGTAAGTAACGCAGACGTTGGGAGTAGAGGTAAACCAGTTGAGGAGGTTGTGAACCTTCATCGACTGAGATGCTTGGGATACGTACTACGTATGCCTAGTTGTTGGTTGCCTCGTCACACAATGTTGGCCGAAGTCGGTGCAGGTTGGAAAAAGGCCCGAGGTAGCCAGACTAAAACATGCTACTAATGTATAAAGTCTTTGACTGTTAGTTTGAGCCATGTGGGGTCCGCGAGGCAGGAGGAACCAGTGGTTGGAGACTCTAGGGGATATGGCTGAGAACCGATGTCAGTGTCGCAGATGTACACACACATTATCCTCATCTTATTCCGATTCTCACCATTTAGTCATTCTTCCTTCTCGTACTTTATATTTCTTTTGACTGAGTTTTCTTATCTTCATCTTGCACCTCACTACATTTCTACTTGATGTACTGATATGAGCTGTGGCAACTTGGACCATTACGCAGTAATGCCTGGTCCTATGTTGATGTTGTTTACGCATACCAGGAGGGACGAATTTTAACACATCCTGCCTGGACGGATTAACACCTACTATCCTTATTGCTGAAGACCTAAGGAGATTTCGGCATCAGGTATGGGATGGAGTTTCGTTTATCGAAACCACTAACCTGAATTTAGTTATGATACTATTGTGTTGTTGGACGATTAATACGTATCGCCAAGGCTTTGAAATATGCTTATGAAGTAACTACCGTAAACGCTATATTCTAAGATTCAACTCATTAATGCATGATGCCATTTGGAGATCAAGACTTGTAATGACTACTGGATCCCTGCATCCAAGGTCACCTGACGTAAGCACTCTGTGTCCACACGATCGTGTAATTTGACAGTCAGTATAGGTGAAGAGCTTCACTCACAAAGTGAGCACACAATATTCATTCCGCAGATCTTGTGGGGCCCTCGGAAACCATCAAGGTGGAGTGAGATGTTGAAGTATACCTAACAGAAAGTATGGCATACCTGTGTGCAGTCCTAGAAAACTACTGACTGTTGCTAACCGAGGAAATATACGCATTTCCGGTACATGCAGTTGATACCTCATGCTACACAGATTGCCGACGCGTAAACCACAACGTTAAGACATGAACTGTGATCACATGTAGATCCGTCATATCGCGCAATCTTGAGTACAACGTTTTGTAAGTTGGTTGCTGTGGGATAGATGGAGATACCAACTAACCTTGCCGTATAGGATGGAATGAAATCGTCCCTGCGTTATGACACTATTGGTGTGTTAAAGGTACTGAATACCTCCGTTTTTCAGCGACAAACTGATTTCCTATGCGCGAATGTCTGATGCTTCCCTAGCATTTTACCATTTTGAAGGATATTCTTTGTGAATACATGCAAATCCATCGTGTCGTGCACAGTTGCGTGATGTTTTGCACGTTAGTTGTGGTGTTAGGGACAATTATTTATCAGGATGCTTTAGTTACACTTAATGGAGATGTCACCATTTACGAATACTGCTTAACATTGCTCGCATACGTGAGTTGAGGAAAGATTTTCAAAAGTTACACATTCATGATAATAGCGCATTGAATGAGGCTATGTATAGTTGTACCTACGCTGTTGAAAAAGAGTGAACTACAAACTTTTATAACCACCGTCCGACAAACCTATTTAACTCCTAATTTTATTAGTAGATATACTGTACATCAACAAAAGAGACCAGTTTCATTTCACAAGAGTGTACAGAAAGTGAATTTATTGACGAAATGGGAAAATATTCTTAAGTAAGAATAGATTTCGTGTCCACTTCGACAAGACTCTTCATGCCTTCAACTGCAGCAGACCATTCATTCAGTCGTGTACGCATGCTTGCAATCTAATAAACAAAGGCGAAAAAAGCGATAAAAAAACTGCAATAACTGTGTGAAGAACAAATTGCTTCATTTTATGTGAATGAAAAGAAATTTATACATGTCTAAAGCCTTTATGAAATCAACGAATCGTATACTAGCTCATGAAGTAAACCTGTTATATGAGAACTGAAGCTACTAAGCAGGTGTCTCAACCTAGATAAGTTGGGACTGGAATAAGAAGCGTTACATTCTAGTTGGAAGCAGAATATTCTAGTTTCTGAACCTTATCGGTGTTTCGAATACATAGTGGGCCGTGAACTTAAATTCCTCGTTACCTTTTCGGCTAGGGTTCTGTGCATTTTCATGTATCCTCATACAATAGAAGTGGCTCATAGCCTCGTGCAAAACACGTACCGGGCTGAATTACATTATCGCATCACCAGAAAAAACGGAAAATCAACATCAGACCTCACATACAAGTGCATCGGCTCAAGTTGCCACGCTTCACAGTAGTATACAAAGAACAAGTGGATAGAAAAAGGGTGAGATCAAAGTACACAGCTGTTTGAGAGAACGAACAATATGTAGATCAAGGATAGTGCAAATATTCAAGCTTTAGAAGGCGTCAAGAAGTGAATACATTGTGCGATTGTGACCGATTTTCAGCCACCACAAAAATCCCCCAACCACTGAATCCTATCGTTTCAAGGACCCCAGCCAGGCATTATACATCTCGCAACACGGCTCAGACCATCAGTCAGGGACTTCATCGACTCCATGACTTAGTCTGACCACCCTAAACCCTCTTCTAACCTAATCCAGCTTTCCTTAGCATGGCACGTCGAGAAACGAGGTGGTTCGGGACGTGCATTACACGTCCAAGCCACCCCAGTCGACTAAGGTTCGCAACCTCAGTTAGCTTGCCTGTCTTGTTTAGTACTCTTCGCCTTACCTCAACACCGTTAACAGAGTGATTACCAAATGCTGCGAAGACACCTATGGTCAAAAACCTATAGTCACTTCATAACTTCTACTTTCGTCGTATGTTTCACAACCGTACAAAAGGACAGAACGGACTGTAGGGCAGTATAGTTATCCTTTGATAGATGGCTGATAAGTGCCGAACGGGCCTTCTGTATTTGAGCTGAAATGTCGTTATACAATGAAAACTGACGACAAGATCTACTTCATCTGATTACTTTTAGTAGTATATTACATATATAGTCAAAGTTTTTATACACTATATTGACTGCGCGATTCAGTATAAAAAAGTTTTCAGGTGCATAACTGTACTGTTATCTCAAAGATCATCTCCCAAGGAGTCTTTAATGAAACGCACAATATGAGGAAGCAATGCCCGTTGAATTTTAATTTTTATTATAGATAATCTGAATATATTTAATTAATACGTAAACCAAGAGCACCGGAACTACATTTCACACAACTTAAAAGTTTGAGTGACCCAAGTTATTAAGGCGACTGAGAGTCCTCCGGTTGTTTATATGCTAGGGTTTCTTCCGAGACATACTTATCGGAACAAAGTAGACTAATAATCTACTAAGCAGATTATTAATGAAGTTTAGTACACATCAATAAGTATTTTAGGTTAAGTTATTCACAATATCTTACAGTATCTTTAAATAGACAATGTTTACAGTTGACCCATCATAATTTATTCCACTTGCAAAGTAAACACCAGCCTTCGATGTATATATGAACATCTTGTGGACTCAAGTGAAAAACTCAGTCTACACAACCCAGCACATATTCTTCCTCAGTAAAAATTTTCACTTCAGTAAGAGAAATCGATTTATGTGACTGATGTTGATTCCTCTACCTCTCACGGTTGAATTTGCTGAAAACAAGTAGTCCTGGTCGCTAGTAGTTTTTTGGGGCAGGTATTATGGTGCATGCTATATAACCTGTCGAATAAAACTTCCTTAGGTTTGGTCTGAAAAACATGATAGAAACTGAAGATAAACAGTTCTTAAACAACATTGGTATGAATGATCACCTTTGAGAATTCACTGATTCAAAGTTGCACAATTAGTTGTGCACAAAAAACCACCGACTCTCTTCCAAATAGGACAATTCAATTAATGGTATGTAGGAATTAATTGACTTCAAGGTAGTTTGTATCAGTTGTAGGACTATTGGAAAGTGGAGAACAGTGGCCAGCTGTTTCTTCGTAGTTTAGGACTCAGCAGTAGCCACTCACCAAGGAGTCGAACCCAAAGACAGTCAGATCTCGCGGTACGTTAATCATTCAGCTATCAAGTCGAGTATGGGGACAAAAGCTCACCAGTGACATTGAATGATGGTTACTCTATGTAGAAAATCGACAGGAGTTCTAAAACATAGGCCACTGGATTCTAATCCAGTGACGAAATAGTAATGCGCTCGCCGCGAAACCTGACGGTCCTAGGCTGTCCCTCGCGCAGTCATGGGAGTTACATACTACACCAAAATAGCTATCTAATTTCCTCCAAATTTTCAGTGGTTCTGGCATCAGTTTGGGATGAATCCTATCTTGCGAATAATGGATAGTTTTTTTGAATCTTTAAGTTAGGCGATATATCTGTGCCGAAATTACAAAGGCAAACATGTAGGGTACATTATAAAGCTTTACTACCTTTACATGCTTCATTGGCAATACCCCAGTCATAAGTGATCATCTGTCTAGTATCAAAAGATTTCATGCTTTCTGCACTCGAAAACAGACAACTAAGTGTTTTGTTAATCTTAATAACAAGACGAAATCAGTTAACAACTTGACGATTGTTTTTTCTTTTACAACGAACAATTAATAAGTAGTACCTTCATTCGATGACTGGTGGTAAAATTAACTTTTAAGTGAATGTTTATTCATTATATTAAATAGTTTCAAGATAACTGAAACACTAGACTAATTATATTCGTCGGAGATTATACAGACAAAAAGAAAAAAATAGTGAGTGGAAATAAGTTACGAACTTGAATTTAACGATGATGAAATTACTATTATTGCAATTTCAATTGTAAATTTTCTGAACGATAACAACAATAAAAACAGCTTACCTGTTCTCTGTCTAAAACACGCGGTTGTAACCATGTCAAAGAGACACATTGATTCACCTCATCAATCCGTCCTTTTATTAATTTCAGTGAAAGTGCTTTCATCAAGAAGTGTTCAACCTTAGAAAATAATACATACACAAAATAATGCAAAGGTAGGTAAGAACATATGATGGATAGAAAAGAATAAGAACCAAATTAATAAGTGAGATACATGGAGAAAACTTCACAAAACGGTTAACTAAGAGACACGAAAATTTCCATTGGTGACAAAAGTGTACTGTATATTCTCAAAATGTTTTCATATTACCATATTTCTTAAGTTTCTCCCACATAAGTCATATTCGCCACCTTCACTGGGGAGCAGTGTCTCCATGTAAGTGAAAGAACGGACGATAACATCCAGTTTGCATCACCACAGTACTGGATATTGAAGATCCATATTAGAGTTGGAAAACTGACTCAACATTAATGGTGCACACAAGCTCCAAGATACAGAACATGCTTTGGTAACCGGTAAACATAGAAATGAAGCACCTGAGGTTGCTCAGCTGCTTTGTGAATCTCAGTTCAATTCAAAACTCTAGGAGGGGTGTTTTTAGACAACTATGTACTTGGTCTTCCAGGTAGTATCTTAGTCATTAGTGTTAGCTTTTGGAAGTCAATTGGCAGGAAGATCTTCCTGATCTAGATTTCACACTTATTTGCATTCATCAGCGAGGCGTATCTGCAGTCATGAGGAAACTAGTGTTTCCTTGATGACCCGAACCTGCATCACTCAGTTTTGGTGTCAAGGACTTCACAACTGAATAATTCAAACTACGACTGGCCTCCTATGAGACTAAATCAAGTGCGCGAATAGGTCACCACTGGATAGCTGATATTCTTTGGTATTCAGTGCTGATCGAAGTCTGTCAACCAAATTTGCAATCTGACCAATAAGCTAAGGCATGACACTGTATTTGGGCGTTAAGTGTTATCTGGTAATAAATAATCGTTCATATTTTTACCGGCTTCAATCAGTCGAGTAGATTTTGGAAATGTTATGCCATTTTAAACCAAGGCTACACCTGCTACAAGTAGCGAACGAGGGAATGGACGAACACATACCGTTTTGATGGTGATCAACAACAACATCTAGTTACTAATTTCAGTGGTCATGTGTAATTTAATAAGGAAGTGCAAATCTCGAATTGAAATTCGGGTTTTTTGCACTATGTCCCACTCAAGACAGGTAGCAGATATAAATTAATAACCGATGATCAAAGACATAGTCAACGTACAACATCGTAAACAGGTGCGTCGACTCAAACTGCCATACTTTACAGCGGTATGCAAAGAAAATGTGGATAGAAAAAGACTGATATCAGGTGTATGCGAAGATAAACAATTTGACGACAAGGGTTAGTGAAAATATTCAAGCTTTAGAAGACGTCAAAGAGTGAACACACCTGCTTTATTGTGACGGATTTTCAGCCATACCACCAAGAGTTCTCAACCACTGAGTCATATGGTCTCATAAACCTCGGCCAAGTAGCGTACACGGCTCACACCAATAGTCAGAGGTTTCATGAGCTGGTACCACGTCTTGATCCTGTTACGCTGAGCCTTCTTCCAACTTAATTCAACTTCTACTAGCATTGCACGTCGAGCAAGGCAGTGGGCTAGAAATGTGCAACACACTCCCAAGCTACCCCAGCCGCTGGAAGTTCATAACTTCGTCAGCCACCATACCTTGCTTGACTGAGACTCTTCGCCTAACCTTTACACTACTGACATGGCGATTCCACCTTATATGAACAATGTTACGAAAACAACTATGGTCAAAAACCTGCAATTACTTCAGATCTTTTGCTTCTGTCGGTCATGTCTCACAGCTGTATAACAAGACAGAACGGACTGCAGCGCAGTATGCTTATCCTTTGATAGATGCTCGGATATCTTGCCAGCTGGCACCACAGAAGACGCAAGTAGTCGAATGCCGAACGAGCCTTCTATATCACAGCTGAGATTTCGTCAGCAACCAGTCTGCTTAGGCTGATGCAACTCCCCAAGTAAGTGAAGTGGTAGACACATTCCACTACTTCACTCTCTATCCTTAAACTGCGGGTCAGTGCAGATTATTCCTATAGCACCATCTTATACCTCACAGGTACCAGCGAAACGCATGCCGGTCAGACATACTCAGATTTCTGCTCAACATCATCATCATCATAATCAACATAGGACCAGGCATTACTGCGTAACGGTCCGAGTTGCCACACCTCATATCAGCACATCAAGTAAAAAGGTAGTGAGGTGAAGGATGAAGATAAGTGAATGCAGTCAAAAGAAATATAAAGTACGAGAAGAAAGGAAAGAGGAGTGACAAAATAGTGAGATTCGGTATAGCGTTGTTAAGATGAGGATAATGTGTGTATACATCTGCGCCACTGACTTCGGTTCTGAGCCATATCACCTAGGGTCTCCAACCACTGGTTCCTCTTGTCCCGTGGACCCCAACCACCTAGTCTGCATCGTCCTACATGGCCTAAACCAACAGTCAGAGACTTCATACATTGGTGCCATGTTTTAGTCTGGCCACCTCGGGCCTTTTTCCAGCCTGAACCCACCTCAGCCAACATTGTGTGACGAGGCAATCGGTGACTAGGCATACGTAGTACGTGTCCCAACCATCTCAGTCGATGAAGGTTCACAACCTCGTCAACTGACTTACCTCTTCTCCCCAAAACTCTACACCTAACTTCTGCATTACTCACGTGGTGACACCACGGAATACGTCCTATATTACGAAGGCAACGGTGGTCAAACACCTGAAGCCTTTTTGTATCCTCCACTTTCAATGGCCATGTTTCACAACCATACAGTAGAACAGAGCGGACTGCTGTGCAGTACACGCGACCCTTAATAGACAAACGAATATCACGGCGGCGCCATAGGTGGCGCAAATTGGCAAAAGCCAATCGAGCCTTTTGTATCCGTGCAGAAATCTCATCGGCAACTAACCCACCGGGGTTGATCCTACTTCCCAGGTAAGTGAAGTGGTCAACACACTCAACCACTTCACTCTCTATTGTTAACCGCGGTACCACTGAAGACCAGTCCTGGAGCAAAAATTTGCATTTGGGTGGTGAAAATCGCATCCCAAACATTCTCAAATTCCCACTCAAAGTGTTCAGAAGACTCTGCATCTTGTCAGCGTCTTCACCCAAAAGGACTATGTCATCTGCATATTCTAGATCTAAGGAAAATTCACCTGTGATCGGTCAACGTCTTTGTAATTAGGTGACGAGAGGGAAACCTCCATAAGAATATCTATGATAAAATTAAATAAGAATGGGGATAGTGGGCATCCTTGACGGACACCACTTGATGAGTATAGCTCCCTGGACAACTCACCATAGGCTCTAACATGCCCACAAGTGTTCGAGTAGAGAGCTTTCAATAAGGTGATGTACTTACTAGGCACGCCTTTCAGTGACAGACACTGCCATAAGACTTCTCGATCAACGGAGTCAAATGCCGCCTTCAGGTCGAGAAATACAGCTATTGTCGGGCGTCTGTAAGCATGCCTATGTTCCAGGACCTGGCGCAGTGTGAATATTTGGTCGATACATCCACGGCCAGGTCTAAAGCCTGCCTGGTTTTCTCGGGCTTGCTGTTCCCGAGCTCCACTCAGGCGTCGGAGAATTATAGAACTTAGGATCTTAGACACTATGTTTGTCAGGCTGATTCCTCTGTGGTTATCACAAGAGGACTTCTCGCCTTTCTTGAAGACTGGGATGATCAGTGACTTAGACCAGTCGGAGGGGATCGTATTTGATTCCCATATACTGGCTAACACTTCCGTTAGCCTGACTAAGAGAACTCTACCACCATTCTTGTATACCTCAGCAGGTAGTCCGTCTGGTCCTGCTGCCCTTCCCCGTTTCAGGCTACCTACCGCTTTCTCAACTTCTTCTAGTGTTGGGGGACCTGTCTCTATGTCCCATTCAGGGTCCGACTGGATAGCGGGCAGCGCAATGGTGGCTGGAGGCCAGTTAAACTGTTCCTCAAAGTGTTCTGCCCATCGTCCCAGTCGCCTTCCCTGCGAGTGAATCGCCGATCCGTCCTTCTCCGCTATAACCTCACTAACTGTTGTTGACCATTTCCCCCCAGTCTCCTTAATAAGTCTAAATAACTGTCTACTGTTACCGATCGCCGCTGCCTTTTCCATCTCTTTAGCCTTTGCTGCCCACCACTGTTCACGATCGTTGCGCAGACTTTTCGTCAGTTTATTTTTAAGTTGCGCTCGCTCTTCATTGTACTCAGAGCCTGCAGGGATGCATTCACGTGCATCCATTAGTTTGGAAGAAGCTGCTGATATCCACTGGCTCTTTTTAGCCATTATCTTGGAGTCGGCTACAGTCTCCAGTGCTGCTTTTACAGTAGACTGCTCAACGCGTTCAGTTCATAAGACCCAGCATTTTGTCAGAGTCACCTAACAGAAAAATGTTGTCCGTGTACTCGTTGTCGACTAGATGACCTCCAGAGAGTAGATCAATTTCTGTGAAGTCAGACATATGTAAGGTTATGTCCATTAGTACATCGATAACGATATTAAACGTGAATGATGACAGCCGGCATCCCTTGTAAACACCACTCGTTGTCGTTAATTCACACGAGAACTCTCCATAATCCCTGATACGGCTACGTGAGTTCAAGTAGAGAGCTTTGATTAGCAGTGTAAACTTGCTCCTTCCACAGTAAGATACTGCCACGCTAACTCATGGTCGACAAAATCAAATCCCGCCTTCAGGTCAAGAAATGAGGTGAGTATCGGCCATCAGTAAGTATGTCTGTGTTTCATAACCTGAAGGGTAAAAATTTGGTCGAAAAACTCTCGTCTAGGTTTGAAACTTACCTGGTCTTCTCGAGCTACAGTTAAGCGTCGGATGACTATGAACCCTGGGATATTCGGCTTGATACAAGTTAAAATGGTTCCTCTAGGGTTATCACAAGGTCATCACAGTTGATTTCATTTAAAAAGTACTTCAAGATCGACTTGCACATCAGTCAGTCACTGGTTTAAACATACCTGAGAAATGCTTTCGAGGCATCAGCGGTCAAGAATGTAGTTTCTTCATTCTGTCTACCTTTAACAATCAAACCCCACTAAAAGAGAAAGTATTAGGTGGAAACAGTAGAGTTGTGACTCACTGGTTCAGAGAGTTAGCCATCAACTATTGGGTCAAGAGTTCGAACACTGCTTCACCCACCGAGGTTTTGGCGACTATGTAGTACCACTAGCCCTTACGTACTAGGTGTGGTTCATTACCAACTGCACGAATATGCACAAGGTAACTGAATGGACTTTGATTTTTCGAGGTAAAAACAAATTTGCATAAGACCAAGTGGGTTTACTTTTTCATTTAGTACAGGGGAAGAAAAAAGATCATGACTGCTCCTCACAAAATGAAGTTAACAACTCAAATTAACTTTTGCTCTTATTATCCTCTGCAGCAACTTACTTGGTCGATTGGAACTCTGGTAGCAGAGGAGATTTCAGCAAATGTTAGGGTACGTTTGTTAGCTGGTCGTCGAAATACCATCTCGACTAGGCACAACAGTGTAACTTTATCTTTCAACTTTGCTTCAGCAGCAACTAAATCCGCTTGAATACACCAACGGTTACGTAACTGGTCCAGCTGGTTTAAGTCTCCCCGATTGAATGCATGCAACAGATCGATTAGCCATGATTCCGAAGAATCACGCAGACTTTTTAAAATGTCATGAGTCAGCTGTAAAAAAATTACGGGAAAACAGTTGTAAATATACTACTTAAACAGTAGCAAAAAGTGAAAACAAATGGCGTATAAATTCAAAGTACTATGAATTTTGAAAACCAATTAGCGAAGGGAGTAACATATAGCCAAATGAAAAGTGAGAAATCCAGTTACGTTGTGACTATTTCCAACCTACGGACTTGGTAATGATGTTATTAGTGTATCCAGTCAGAGGAATACACATTTCTCTAGGCGTTTCTTCCAAAGGTATCAAATCAATTTAATTTTCAACGTAAAAATAAAAGCGAATACCAGCCAGTCATAAAGCGAAATCTTTACATTTGGTAGATACAAAACAAACGAAAAAAACTTGTCTTTGTTCAAGATGGTAATAAGACTGTTTAGGTAACAGGATTGTTAGAGCTATTGAAGATAATAGGATCTTGTTTGGACGAGAGATCAGCCTTGTGAGAAATCATGGGAAGGTGTTACTTTTTTCAGCAAATTTGTGTCATAGTTCGCATAAGCTTACAGAATCGAATAAGTTCACGCATAGAACCTACAAGTAATATGATATCTATGTTTTGCTACACCTTGAGCGATAAACGAAGAACACTTCTAAGTAACTTAGTCAGTCGGATTGAACACTGTATGCTTGATTGTACCTGACATCCTCAAGTCTGTCATCCTTCATTTTTCAGAAAACTGGTTAATTATTCAACAAATTTAGAAAAAAGTGTGATCTCTCTAAAGTCCTTAAAAGTGATCTGCTCTTTATGTTAAGTTGGAATGATTAACATCGATTTTATGGGGTTACATATGATTTTGTTAATCTTCACAAATTATTCAATTCTCTTTCGAAAAGAGCAGATTATTTTTGAAGAAATGAACAATTGAGATATAAGCATTTAATAAAGGCATTTAGCAATCAAAATAAATGAATGCTCTACAAAGAACGCAGAAACTTACCAGTTCACCAAAATTGTACACACCTTCCCCGAGAATAGCTGCTAAACCAACAGAAAATGCCCAACCTCTTTGTTCTTCCATAGTTAAACTATCCAAGTCAACACAACCAAGAAAACGAAGTGCTTCTTGATAGAATTGAGCATGTTGTCCAGTGACCTGATAGTGACATTGAAAGATAAATGAATATTTCGAAGTGAATATATTATTGTGATTAAAAGGCCAAATGCTATGAATTGGAGTATGGTTCATAAAAAAACGTCTACAGAAAGATGCTGTACATTTTTGGATCAGTCAACACAAATCGACGTAGAAATGCATTGGTTCAAATCCCCACACTTCATAGTAGTACGCGAAGATAAGAAAACGATGACAACAAAATAGAGCAAAGTGTATGTGATGATCGAGAATAAACAAGTGAAGTTTAGTATACATGTATGAAATTCCGAAGATGAAAAACAGTGTGTAAATATGTGCCACTGTAACCAAGTTTGCTTCATGTCGCCGAGTTTTTATTTACATGATCTCAAAGAGCCTAATGAAGCAGCTTACACCTTACGCATCTGACAAAATAAAAGTGATCACTGATAGCAACCACAAGTGAACGTAAAATACGATGTTTTAAACTAAAAAGTGACAGAAAAGCATCAAAGAATGTCCAGAAGTATTCACCCTTATTTTCAAGCTTGGCTGAAAAAGTGTATTTTTTAATACCATATTTCTCCAGAAAAAACTGTCACTAACTAAAAAAAATACTTAAGTTCACCTTGATATTAAAAAATCGAATTACTTGATAATATCTTGAGCTGAGTTGATAAAATCGGGAATGGACTGTTGTTACACCTTCAATTTCATCCAACTGAGTTTGTGTAGTTTCAATAATTTGTCGAGCGTTTGGCAAGTCGATAAGTGCTGTTAAATAAATCATTCCAATGGTGGTATTAAATAATATCTTGGCCTCTTTCGATTTGGTAGTAAACTGAAAAAACAACGGGAAAAACTGCAACTGTAAGGTGAGTAAATTGCATCCTTACTCACGAAATGAGCAGCATATATATGAAAATAAGTAACCAGTGCATGTGTATATATTCTAGGTCATAAGTCACATTTATATTTTGAAGGTCGACGACAGCAACTGGTTGCCCAAAACTCAGGAGGTGGAGTGGAATTTAGATGTACGATCGATTGGTTGAAAGTCAAGTACTGAGTCCGGTGAGGCAGCTGTCTGACATGAATAATGGATTATCTGTGATAACATACAGAGCAGCACAGACATTGTCAATATAGGACCTATGATGACCGTTTAATCATTAAAGTTGCAGCGTCACATTAAATTAAAGTGGAGAGCAGCAAGACGGAAATAATGTAACCGTAGAAATAAAGCCTTTGGGTAGGGCATTATTCCTTATTAGGGCTATATGTCTCATTTGGCACACTTTGATACTTCATTACTCACCGATTGGCGTTTCTGAGACAGTTTACATAACAGTAGTCACCTGATTGGTGGGACTTAATTTATGCATGCGCATGGCTTCTTCATTCTTTGATCCTAGTGGTAGTAAAGTTTTCTATAAATGTCCAGCTCATTAAAGTAAGAATAGAAATTCGACACTGTGCTGGTAGCGTATAGTTCCATGTTAATTCGTTTGCTGGATACTTCAAGTAAAGGGATGTTTCGAACGCAATTTATAGTTTACAGTCACACCATAGACAACTTTCATGTCTTTTTCTCATAGTTGTTTTTCTTTCCCTTTATTTTCTGCATCGGTAGTAGAATTTTCAGATATATGCAACAGATGTTGAGTCATTCCTAATGCGTGCGTTAGATGTTAATCCGACTAACCGAACCAAACGTAACATTACCCTGTTTAATTTCTAAACTCTAAAAGCCCCGACTAAATCTCTTTCGGTTGAGAGCAATCGACGCGCACCACACTATGGAAAGTTTATGAGCTTACAGAATACATTGCAAGCTTGATCCACTAAATTTGATCGGCATTCAGGACTCCACAAAATGGTATTTATTACTTTCAAGTAACCGGTTAATTTACTTGAGAAACAAATCCATAATAAATGGACAAGTGGTAACACTTGGTAGCAGATAGAACCTAAGAAGCATCGTCCTATAAGAGAAAGCAACTGAAGAAACGGACTGAGACTAGTTTATTTATTACATTCATAAGTGCAACCTATAACGAAGGAAACGTGATGAAAACTCATGCGCGGAAGTGGAGCGTCGCTACAGCACAGTAACCAGATTAAATGAAACCATTTTGATATTTCGAAAGTTTTGTACTTAGTTTATTAAGGAGGGAAAGTAATTGGCTTTTATTGAATAACCCTTCGTATATGATAAACATTTTGTATGTGAGTTGCATCTACAGTTTGACCGGCTGCCCGGGAACTGATTCAAAACTTCATAGTATTGGTCAAAGGACTAGTGTTCGGATTACCGATTCATTTCTTTGATAACACATCAATGAAGTTCCATGAATTAGACGTTATCACTTGCAAATAAACATAAAGAGAGAATTTATCACGAAATCCAAAATATCACTCATCGACCGTGCAAAACAACAATTAGAAATGGTCAACTACCTCATCACGCACTTCTTCTAGAAACTTAATGCCCCGCTGAGGATCTGAAAAGCATGAAAGTGAGTACATTCACATAAAGTGATCAATACTACATACCAGTAATTACATACTGTTCACTAATAGGAACGCATAATTCAGCTAAAGAAAGAGGATTGATCCTAATGTAGGGAAAGTTGAGTTAGTGGTAATGAAGAAATTAAAAACTTACTTGTACATAAAATCAGCTAGGAAATTGTTACTCAGCTACAGTGAGATTCGCATAATTTGCAGAAGTAATTAAATTACCTGGACTAAATCTGTTTTTGACCGAAATTCAGGATTTTTCAGTAAGCTTTCAAGTTTTAGTGTTAGTTGATGCCACAATCTAAATTTTGAAGCATTGCAAAAAACATTTAAGTATGAATATACAGTCCAGCTTAAAATCAACTTCCGCAGATGTGCATGAGAAAAGACAACCATTATCATTCGTATATGTAACGTTTAGGCAAAATATCGCTCTTGAAACATTAGGTCATGCAGTATGAGGACACAAATTGAGTACCAGCATAGTGTAACTCAACTAGAATTTGTTACAGTATGGATCATAGTGAAGTAGCATCACTAACTGCATCACTTTTCAGACAATTTGTTCGACTACTGTTCTACGGCATACGAAGAGAAAAAAAGCATGAATAAAGAGTATGAAGTAACTTCGACAAATTGCACCTGAGACGTCTACAAATAATTTTGCTACATTGTAACTATAGGTCTGACAAATAGACTAAAACGGAAACATCTGATTTACCCTTATTATTTATTCATGAAGACCAAAAACTTAACACAAGATGGGAACCAAGTGGTGAGCCTACAAAATAATGTAACAATACTACGATCCAAAGAATGGAAGAAAGGAAACAAAATCAGAAATAGGTTAGAAGAACTGTCTTAAACATGCACGAAAATAAGTACTCACTACTTTCGCCTTACTTCTCGACCACAGAAGATGCGAAGTATAGCCACTAAAGGTAGAGGACGTCAGAAGACCATCGTTGTCTTCCCAGTATGGACGATGTGCTATGGTGTCACCACATTTGTGCACAATTCGGAGTTAGGGGTTTTGACAGGAGAGGAAAGTCACCTTATGAGGTTGTGAGTCTTTATCAACTGATGTAGCCGCGGCATGCATGACACACATACCGTTTGCCGCGTCACGCAATATTGGCTGAAGTAAATATAGGCCAGATAAGGACTAGAGGCGGGCAGAATAAAACAGGCCATCAATGCGGGAAGTCTTTGACCATTGATCAGAGCCGCGTAAGAAAGTGGAGACTACCTAGTTGGCGTCCGCGTGACAAAGGAAATCAATGATGAAATGATTCAGGACAGATCTCAAAGGTGTAGATGCAACCAAACATTATCTTCATACCAAACGTCAGGCCAAATCCTATTGCTTTCACTCTCTTTTGTTCGATCGTAACGACTTCCTGCCGCTTTTGTGTACTTCCGTATTTCTTCATTTTTCATCCAGATGCATTCTCCTTTGATGTGCTGATTTGAGTGAGCCAACTTAGACCGTTACGCAGCAGTTCCACCTCTTTACAGTGTTAAATCTTGGTTTGAAATACAGAAAACGTGCAACAAGGAAAAATCACGGTTTTACAAATAAACCAAGAGTGAGCACCTTTCGGGAGTTAGCAGCGAATATGGGTTTATAACACTAGGTTAATTCTTAGAGTCAACTACAAATACTTCGACAAAAGGTTGAGGTTTGTGGAAGTCAGTTCACCGTTAGTCGACTGGCTATTATATTTAGGTGCTGATCTCTTTAAGATCTGTGCGAATCCTGCCATACCCCAAAAAAACAAAATGTCTTAGTGGAGCTACCCAGGATTCATTTTTACGAACTCTTCTGTTCCTCATTTAGATAAATGATTTTCCTCCACAGGTGTCCTTTGAAATCTTCCTCCCTACTGACGATGTATGCAGTGGAAAGAAATAAAAGAAAAAAGCGACAAGCTGACTGCAAAATTTGACCCCACTTTAGCTCCGGGCAGATCACAATGTACGTTCCATCCTGAAGAAAGTGAAGTGATATATATATATGTATATATATATACAGATATATAGCATAGTGCATACCCTACAATCAGACTAAACGGCCTGTACTTAAGATAGTCCCTTCAGTAAAGCATCACACTTGAGTGTACGACCCCACAACTGAAATTTTCTGCTGAACTTACTTTTTTGTGTGAAAGTCTGATACCTGTGTCCAGTCATCTTGGAATGGTCCTGTTTCGCTGACTTTTGCATTCAAATAATCCCTTAGGGTTGTGGACGAAACTGCCCACTCAAACTTCATTTTACTAAGATAAAGTAACGTTGCTCTTGAAAGTCGCGCGTTCCGACGACAAATATTGGAACATGCGCGTAGAAAACTGAAAACCTTAATCTCCCGCGTCTATTTCTTAAAGCCTAATTAATGGTTTTAGGTTTTTTCCGGCAATGGGGAGTGAAATATTTTTCATTTTTTTTCTTTTAACCAGTGAGGTGTATCCAATATCTGTTTAACGAGCTTGTGTAAACCAGTTGATTTCTTCTTGTTAGCTTCTCGGTGCGCCTTTGTAGTTTAGTAATTGGAGTTTTTAGATTGTTAAGGAAGCTATGGTCATTTGGAAATTTAGGCATCCTTTCGCGACTCCTGCCTTTATGTGTGCCTAAGTAGGGATAGTAAGATGGTGGGAAAACGTATGTGGGAACTACATGATAGGTAAAAGTAGATAGTATGGTTCTGGTTGCTGGAGAAGAGTTATCAGATGATGTAAGCGTATCAACAGGAGAGATGGCGGTGGTAAGCAGGAAGGAAGTGATTTGGGCCACTGGAGTCGGTAACTTTTGAGTATGTCTATGGCAAGTCAAGCGAGATGATGTAACTATTCAAACGTCTTTTGCATGAGTCATTCGAGGCAGATGCGACTACGTCCCGCTGTCAGGCGTTCAATAAAGCACATATTCTTAGGAAAAACGTTAGACCTGAGTCTGGTGTTAGCTCATTGATACGCCGCTCTACTAAAGTTCCATTGTGATGATAGCCGTGTTGCAGGCAGTTTAGTTTTATCGCCTGACTCGCATGACGGATTATCTTGTAAGCCATAGGAAGGTCACCTCTCTTTCTGCAACGTCCCAAAATATGTTTCAGTCTTTTAGAGCATGCCTCCCCCCCTGCAGTCCCAAAACCGACCTTTTGCAGACCCTTGTATTTTCTCAGGAAATTCGGAGTCCCTCTTGAGTGTTTGGGTGCTACCGTATGAATACCTGCGGGCGCGACCGTGAGTATGGTATGTAAACCGTGGCCAAAAGTTCGAGAGTGAGAGCACGTGGCTGTCTTCACAGATAGCGTGGGGTAGTGTTCGCTACGGCGGCCAATTTCTCGTAGTTGGAGCTGGTGTTTAGGGTGTCCGATAATTTGCATCCTGAATCTCCTCACTGCATACTTTGATGGTAGCACGGTGGATCAACCTGCATTGGAATTCAATCGTCCTTGCTTCGTGGGTACCGGTTACATTTAAATGTATGCCAGAAATCAAGCCGGGGATATTCTAACGCAACTGCAAATGATTCATCAACACAGAAGCCTAAGGTATGACGAATTTCGGTAGTGATGATGGAATTCATAGCCTTAAGAGATTGCTAAACTGAAAGTACATGCACAAGCATCCATGTAATTAACCATGATGTTGCATTTGGTTGCACCGCCCCTTCGTGTACCCTGGTAAGCTAGCCCACGGATCTCGTTAACCTGGGACAGTTTGTCAAGCAAATGATCCAGACTTGTCTACAAGTTTGTATTCTTCCCCGGTTCCCTTTATATGAGGGAGGGAAGAGCAGGGAGAAATGATGGTTGGCATCTATGTCTGTCCCCATTACATGTGGTAGCTCTTCCTCAGATTGACTGTCCCGCTTTTACACTCGTGCGCAGATTTTTCACGCTGACGATTTTTAGATATCTGCGACGTAAATCCCCAGATCCATAGGTGGCCAGACGCTCGAGCTTCTGTGTGATAAAGCCTCAACATACTGAATTACAGTTCATACATCATAGCTGACTTTACCGAATAGGGCGTCATAGATAGCCTTTCTCAATGCCTTGTTGATGTGCGATCAATGCCTCAGGAATCAAGTGGCACGTCACTGCAAATGGGATCAGTGATAATGTAGGTAACCCATACACGCTGCCACAAAAATCGCTTCAAAGTACTCTCAAGTATTGGCAGTACCCACACCAGTAACCTCCAAAAACTGAACTAAGGAACAGTTTGGCTACCTACTTGCCTGCACGAGTGAGAAAAGTAGGTGACCCTTGAGTGTTCAGTGGCAGTCCTTTCTCTGAGGTGTTTCTCTCAAAGCTGCTACAGTCAGTGCCTGTCGTACTTGGAGCACTCCAGACAGGTGCGACTGGCAACTCAGAGGCTTCGACCGCCAAAATATCAGAGGTATCTTCCAGACTTGTCCTAAATGCGTACTCAGAAAAGTAAAACCCTCAGTTTCGGTTTTGGGATGAGGGGCCCCCACAATTCAAGTAAAAAGCTTTCGAAATCTCGAAGTACTGGGTCTTGACAAAAATATAATCGCTCCCCCCTTTCATATCCACCGTCGGAGTTCTTAGGACCTGCTGATCACAAAGCCTTGAAGTGTTGAAAACCTTGAGTGGTGTTGGTTTTGCAACAGTTGTCGGCAAGGTGTCTAAAATGGCCAGTAAACTTGCACTACAAGTAAATTTTCTAACGATGGGCCTTGAAATGGTACAAAATAAAGCTTTTCATCAAAAATACACTTAGAGTGCATTAATTCATCCCACAATGCACAAACTTTTGGTCTATAACTTGATTAACTCTCAGTTTAACAAAATAGAGCACGACGTTTGCACACTGTTCACCGGCATGTATTGATAGCAAAAGTCGCTACTGGAGGTAGCCGTTTGTCATGAGTTACGGACACGGAATCGAAAGTTTGCTGGTGCAAGAATTATCATCTTTCCGGCACTCGAGACTGATTATCGTTAATATCCTCCATTTTATTTACAAGCGGCTAACTGTCAGGCCACCCCGACCTCTGAAAAGAAGCGTGTCTATCTTCTGTTAGGTCTTTCGCATTTTAGCTGGGTGATCCCTAAAGATACAGAGGTCAACCACTAAGTCCTCTTACCTATGAAATATCCACGACTGCAGGACTAATAAAGCACAAAACAACGTAACCAGGTAGGAACTGTATCTTTGATGATTGTGCCAAAACATCAGGGAGTCAGGTGGGAACAGCGCAACGTAACATGGCAACTAGGCAAACTTTATGAATGCTTGGCTGTGTGCCTTCGTTTTAACTGGTTCAATAAAATTGTGAAGGTCAGAATCAGTGTCGAATCTTGCCGAACCCTAAGCTCGTGATCTGAAGATCTACTTGCCACTGCAGCATTCCCTCTTTAGGGGTTTCCTGAGGGTCGGAGGGCCAAACTAGAAGGAAGTAAAAACCATATAGCCTCGTCATTAGCACAGCTCTCTGGACTACCTCATTCCAACGAGTGGCCTTCGGTTGTCTGAAATTATTCTTGGATGTCGCTGCAAACGACAATACGGCAGGAGTAGTGGCCCGATTGTCACCCCCTCGGCTTTTTGACCTCCACCCTCAGTACCCGTTGCACTTTGAATGTAGAAAAAAACTTGTGGTATCACGCCAAAGTTTTGCGAAAATGAAAATCAAAACACAGGTACGTTACGTGTATAAAGGCACCGGTGGAAAGAGTTGAAACAGGTTTATGAAAAGCGTGAGAACCTGTACGAAAGAAATATATCATTCTAGTGAAGACGGCCGAAGAGCTGCCTTCTTAGTAAAGACGTTACTATTGTTAAGACAGAAGAAATCACGTGTTTACGCATGCTTGTTGGGTGAGTACGTCCTTCGGTTTTCTGGCAATCTGGCTGTTCGACCTAGTTGTGTTTTTCCGATTGTGGGAGACAGTCATCCGCATTTGTTCTCAGGTGGATCGCATGACGTTCAACAGTCGAATCTTCCGCAGATTTACTGCCATGAGAAGAAGCGTTGCTCACGGCGGGGTTACCTATGGAATAGGCAGGATTAAAACGGTCAGTAATGACCACGTCTTCACATCCGTTTTGCTCGACCACATGAAAATTTTTGTGGGTGGTACCCAACAGAACGGTTCAGGCAGTCCATGAATGGCATAGTGGCTTACGAGATGCGTAGTGCATTTTACAAAACGAAGTCAATGAAAATGTCAGTCGTACGATTTCAAACAGAAGACAGCTTTAACTGAACGCATTGTACCGAAATCACCTGATAGTCAAAGAGAAGTCCAGCAGAAAGGCTCTGCGGAACTGTATCCAGCCGGTTCCAGATACCCAATAAAATTATGGGCGCTGCTTCGGTTCACCGGAGCTGATTCATCCCGAATGGGAGGCATTCGTTGAGCTCCTCAGATGCAGTTCATGAGATGAGTACTTCAAAATAGCCTCAGTAACAGAGTCAACTTCGTTTTTCTATGGAGATATAATGGTATGTTTGGATGTCGTTGCTGCTGTGAGAGCAGTTGGGGTGAAAAAGAATGAGGACCCATACATCCCTGAAATACTTTGTAACAAACTGAGGAAATAATTTATGCTGTATCACTCTTCTAAAGACTGTGATGTTGCACTCAATATACGGTACTTGTCAAGCAATTAACATTATATGTGCACGAGACTCAACTGACGAAGAGCTCAATGCCCCCAAAAGTGGCTCTTGGATACATAGTTTGGCCCCTCCTTTGAATAAACGTTTGCAGTCAGCAGGAGATATAGCTTATTTATTACACAGTGGGATGGTCTGCAACGACCCCCTCGAAAGTTGTGAACTATTAAGCGAACCGCTCACAAACTTCAGTCCTAGCACACTTGCCACCACCATTTTCACTCTGCTTACTACAGGTTCATGGGCCAACGGGAAATTTGCTGTCAAAATATCACAGAGGTCAACAAATTTCAAACTTCGTGCTGTAGAATTGGTGGACTGCGGTTCCTTGGGTTCTACATTTGTCTTTTTGGAATGCATTCTGGTCTGTGAATGGTCACAATTATCTTCCCGGTTCCGAAAAACCTGAATGGATAGAGATAAACAATTATCAAGTAACCTGGTCTCAAGGAAATATTTTTGCAGCTGATCTGCAGATGACGAAAAGCCTGTTTAGTACAGCCTGTCGGAACATTGGGACTCAAGGTGTGAGTTTAACCTCCTATTAAGAGTATCAAGGGATGGGGCTGTAACAACTGCTGAAAGAAAGGCAGTTCCAAAGTCTACAGACTCCAACCACAAATGAGTTAGCATGGGTCTTCGTACATGCTCTCCCATGCCCTATTCTTAACGGGTGACCCCTCAGGTTGCGTTTCCTGGTTAAGTTTGGAAGGGATCTGTCAGGATGGAGGGGATCATGGGCGATGTGATACATCATGCTCATATCTCCTCTGATCCTCCGGTATTGTACCGGATGCAGCTGAGGAGCGACTGAGCGTTCGGAGTACGGTCTGTGCCCCAACTCAATCGCTTTCTTCGTATCTCTTCTCCGTACCCGTTCTAGGATGAATATATCCTTCCCCAAGCATGGTGACATCACAAGCGAATCTTACTCTGGATGAGGGTGACTGTGAAGAGCACATGCTGTGGTGAAGAGAGGAGGAGTCAGACCCTCTTAAGTTCCTGGGAGGAACCCCGAGACTCGATAGGCCTTGATGGCTGCCAGGTGACAGTTGACTTAGGCTCCAAGTGTGACACATAGTATAACTCCCAGATCTTGTTCCATGTTAGAGTGACGTATTTATTTCACCCAGAGAGTGGGGACTGGAACCAGGGACGAATTTACCTAATGATTCGGAACGCGACTTACTTGCAATAACCCCACACCAGATGTTTTCTAGTGCTCTGTATCAAGCGATCTTTTAAAGGGAGGTTGCTGTGCATCAAATACACTCTTCGAATTAGGCTGCTTGCATTAATACAAAAGATGCCTGACGTCCATGTATAACTGTCGCCATTTAGTGGAGCAACTGTCTCAAGGTCTATTTCTATGCACAACGACAAGTATTTTCAGTGGAACTAATCTATATTACCCTGAACTGTAACATGGTGGACTGGAAATGCATTGATTTGGACAATCACCTTGGTTACTTAACTGTGGAAACTTTACTGATATTTCTGGTTGTACAAATTGGTCCTTTGTGGTTGGCTAAGCTCAAAGCTGAAGAACTTTCTGATGAATAGGTGGTTATTTTACTAAATGACAAACTATGCAAGCGGACTCACAGCGTCGGCTGGTTGTGGCGCAAATTTTGAACATTGTGCGCTTTGTTCCCATAAATGTAGCCCGTGTGATGGAAGATGAAAATCCATACCCGTCTCATGAATTGCAGCAAGTTTTAATAGGATTATCCACATCAATGACTCGAATACCATTTTGTAAAACTTCAACGGTTATCAATTTGAAGATACTTGTAAACTGGTATCTCTCATATTAAATCCGTTATACCATAATAAGGATTACTACTATCAATGCTTTAAAACTACGTATACGCTGGAAAGTGTTGTTTTTTCGTTCGTCCATAACTAGCAGGGTCTTCTGACGTTTCGAATAGAGTTCAATGACATACCCTCTAGACCATTCAGGACCCGTAAAATCTTGTGGATGTTTCACCACATATCGATGTGATGATTACAGCCAGTAGTGTATTCCTACGAGGATTTAAACATGTCGACAAGAAGATTGTGTATTGTGGGATGGAATAATATATTATAAGAACATTTTTAATAAAAAGTTTACAACAGTGGTAGGCTTTGATTCCAGTAAATAATTATTAAAATATTCCAGCTATTGGTTCAGTCAAGGGCAGTAATTTTGTCCAAGTTATTACCAAAAATGACTTAAAATTATGTGCAAAATTTCCATTAATACACTTGAGATTTAGATTTTTCTGGGAACCTCATTTACAGTTATAAATTACACTCAATACATATTGATCTCGGAGACTACGCGGACGCGCGTCTAGTCCTACTCGGAACTCGTCAAGTAGGTGTACATGGACCCCAGTGAGTGATGTTGTTCCCATTGTGGATAGAACTCAGTACCCATCGCTCCAAATGCCAGAGTGTTACCCACTTAGCCGAGCCCCCAAAAGGGCCAAATGTGAGTCATGGACTCCTCCGCTAATCACTGAGGTAAACGTTACATCATGAATAAGCAGCAGTATAAAGGCATCGGTGTAGGAGCCCACCCATCAACAAAGCTCGAGCTAATCAGTTCTGCATAGCAACGTGAAACTACAGCAATCATAACAGCAACTCCATTCAATAAATTCTGAAACAGGCTCTAACGGCTCACTACACAATACAATTCTCCACTAATTTTTAGATCATTTTGGATTTAATCTTAACCTGACGGCGATTACTTTCTCAAAACAGATTTACTGTGACACAAGATGATGATTTTCTAAGCCAGTCTAAACAAAGGGAGCTCATTCGGGCTCAAGTGATCAGATTCCTACAAGCATCCTAGTCCAATAGGAAAGCATCTTAGCCATACAAACATATTGACTTCTAAACACGGAAATCAGCAAATCATTTTCTCATTTTAGGTTTCTTTTTTCCACCCCGAATAAATTACGGGAGGGGGGTAGTGGACCCAAAGAATGTCAACCAAACCAAAATGACAAACCACGTACAATTTACAAGAAAAATGGATTTTATGATACACCGGTGTGAAAAGTTATACGTTGTAGCATAAACAGTACTGTCAATGTTGTAGATAATCACTGGTTACTTGGAGGTTATCTCTTCGGTATTGTCCACCACAGTCTTAGGATACCCCAGAGATCAGAAGGCGATATTTGTTGTCTCTCCGCTGCTGTCGTCGGTTGGCTTGATTATCGTAATATTTGGAGGTAGGATGAGAAATCCTGTGAATTCTCAAGACAATCAGTTATTATGCACGACAGGCAATGGTCACGGAGGCAGAAGTCGGAATGGTTAGAAGCACATTATATTGCCTCGATTAGCAGCAACAAAAGATGCAATTACCGCCACAACCAGAAAAGTGCATATATAAACGACATCCGTGTTTACAAGTATTAGGAAGAATGTACAGAATGTGTAAAAGAAACGATGAAAGGAAATATTGCTTACAGCTGAAGTGGTTTATACACAATTGTGTGAAGTCTCCACACAGCTCCCTCTCTTAAAAATCCGGAGGAACTGTCTATTAGAAAGAGAAAAAAATATGCAGCCAGGGCCAAACCAAAAAAATTATTATAGGTAGGTGAAAACTATATGTGCCTGAGGCTGTTGTTCAAAAGTCTATTAGTGAGGAAACGAAATCAATACAAATATTTGTAAGTAATGCTTACAATTATTCGAAAATATACATACTTCCCGAATGATTTATGGACAAAAGTAAAATGTGATATCTGCTGGTATAAAAGAGGTGAGATATGCGAGAAATATGCATTATATTATAAAAAAAGTGGTAATGATCGGCATGTGTATTTACGAATAAATTTGAGGTAAGATATTAAAATATTTTGAATTGGAAATGGGGAAAATGTCGGCCAATGAAATGTACATAATGCTTGGGTTTGACTACTTGGCGGCCGCTGCGTGTGCTGCACGGAGGAATGAGAGAAGTCTGCTCACGTGGCGGGATAGGTGGCGGCGTGGTGGCAGGTGAATTTTTACTCTGAAGTGGTGGTTGTTTCACTTCGGCTACATCAGCCACGAAAGCTGGCCCAAGTCGATCGATGGCTACAGTCTATTTTTTACCTTGTTTGTTTACGGTAAAGTGTTTTCCGGCTTGACTAATCACTAGGAAAGGTCCTTCATATGGAGGCTGCAAACCTTTTCTAACCCCGTCAATCCGAACGAAAACAAACTCGCATGACATCAGATGCTTATCCAGTTGTTCATGGCGATCGTTAGTGAGAGGCGGTGTGGGCTGTATAAGTGACATACGCAGAGCGAGGTTTTCAGCAAACGTAGAGATGCTGGTTTCCGATAAATTCTGTGGGTTTACGAGCTGTCCTGGCAAGACCAAGTTCGTTCCGTAGACTAGCTGGGCTGGGGTGCATCCTAAGTCTTCTTTCACAGTGGATCGGATCCCATGTAAGATGATCGCGAGGGATTCATTCCATTTAGTACTGTCACGCAGTGCCACCAGCGAGCTTTTTAGTTGACGGTGAAATCTCTCCACCAAACCATTCGCTGCTGGATGATAAGATGTGGTTCATATTTGATGTACTCCGAGGAGTCGAGTGAACACTTGGAATAAGGTCGACTGGAATTGTGAGCCTCTGTCAGAAGTGGGTGTAGAAGGTACACCAGAGTTCGAAGCCCAGCGGTCAGGGAAAACAGAGGTGATATTCTCAGCTGAAGTATCAATTATAGGGCAAGCGATAGTCCATCTGGTAAAACGGCCGACAGCTGTTAGTATGTGGATGAATCCTCTGGATGCTGGGAGAGCTCCCACAGGGTCTACATGAACATGCTGGAAACGTCGGTCAGGTAGTTGGAATTGCCAAGGTGTAGTAATGGTATGTCGGTGCACTTTTGAACGTTGACACTGCAGGCATTCCTGTGCCCATCTTCTGGTAACTGCATTCATGTCAGGCCACACGAAACGTTGATTAATCAGTCGAACCGTGGCGCGCAAACCTGGATGCTACAGGGAGTGTAAGTGCTGAAACACAGCTTTTCGACAGGCTAATGGAACAAAAGGACGGTGCACACCAGTAGATGTATCACACACAATGGTAGCATCGGATGGGGGTACTGGAACATCTTTGAGAATAGGAGTTGAATTCGTTCGGTTAGCCAGGAGATCCGGGTCGTTTTTCTGTAACGCTGCCATATTCTCGAGCTTGACGTCCGGTTGTCGTGTCAGAAGGTTCACGTCAGTGCGGGACAAGGAATCGGCCACAACGTTAGCATTACCCTTGACGAACTAGGCTTCCGTAGAAAACTGCGAGATATAATCAAGTTGTCTTGCTTCTCTTGGCGAATGCCTATCCAGCGCTGTTCGGAACGCATAGTGGTTTGTGGTCGGTGAGGATGGTGAAATCACTCCCTTGTAGAAGATGATTGAAGGGCTTGGCAGCGAGGTAGACGGACAGGAGTTCCCTCCGAAGGTACTGCATCTTGTTTGGGGTGGCCCTAGCTTCTTGGAAAAGAAAGCAGGTGGAAGTATCTTATCGTCAAGCTTTTGTTGAAGGATGGCTCCAACTGCAGATTGGGAAGCATCTGTGCAGACGATCAAGCGTGCTTCTGGGTTAGGATTCAGATGCGAAAGCATGACCACCTGTGATAATGCTTTTTTGGCGTTGTGGAAAGCTTGATGTGCCTCGTCGGTGAAACGGAAATTCTTTTGGCTGCCCTTAAGCAGATTTGTCAAAGGCTGGAGAATTGAGGTGCAGTGTGGGATGAAACTCGGTAGAAGTTGAGCATGCCAAGGAAACGTCTTAGTTTCTTTGTCTAATCGGGTTCGGTGCATAGCAAGAGGTCATCAGTTTTATCACTGAGAGGTTTTATACCTTAGGCGTCTGTGTAATGTCCCGAACAAAGGTACCCCAAAGGTGCACTTGTTTGGATTGATAAATACCCCGTATTGCTGCAAACGTTCGAGCAAAATGGTAAGGCGTTGGAGGTGTTCTTCCTGGGGAGCACTTGCTATCAGGATTTCATCGATACTGACAAAAATGGAACCGAGACCTTGCGTAACCTGATCCGTGAATCGTTGGACGATTGCTCTGCGTTTTTTAGTCCAAATGGCATTCAGAGAAACCCAAACAGTCCGAAAGGAGTTATTATCGCCGTTTTTGTGATGTCTCCCGGCGCGACAGGTATTTGATGGTATGCACGGACTAAGTCCGCTTCTGAGAATATGGTCTTCCCATGCAAGGTAAGGGAGAAATCATGTAGGTGGGGGATGGGGTAGCGATCAGGAGCGGTCACGTTGTTTAAGGCACGATAGTCACCACACGGATGCCAGTAGCGATCCTTCTTTGCCACCATGTGCAGTGGCAAGGCCCAAGCGCTGTTGGATGGCCGTATTATGCCCAGCTACATCATATTTCGAACTCAACTTTGGCGGCGGCTAACTTGTCAGTTAGTAGGCGTCTGGGTCGTGCACGGACGGGTTGGCCTTTGGTGATAATCTTATGCACTGTTGTGTGGCGTACTTCCTCGGCGTGATAGTTGGGTTTCACTATGCTGGGGAAGTTTTGGAGCAGATGTGCACATCTGTCGTCCTCAGGTTTCGTAATGCAGATGCTATGGATAGAATAATCTGACACGATGCCTTGGACATTTAGCTTTGCGCACGCATCAATCAGCTTCTTCCTGTCGACATCAACTAGCAGATCGGAGGCACTTAAGAAGTCGGCCCCCAATATAGGATGAAGTACACCGGCGACGATGAAAATCCAGGTGAATCGGCGGCGTAGACCGAGATCTAATGTCAGTGACTGCTCACCGAGCGTTGATATGCAAGTTTGGTTCGCAGCTTGAAGAGACAACTTGCTAGGGGTTGTTAATGGTCTCCGTGAAAGCGAGAGCGGAATAGCACCAACTTCGGCACCTGTGTCAACTAAAACCGGGAGCCTGGAGTTTTATCCATCACACAGAAGAGACGACTGGAATGGTTGCCAGTAACAGCTGTCGCCCTCACTGTCTGTCTGACCCGTTTCCCTGGTTGACGATGATCTTTTATCAAAAGTGCAGGGTCTAGTACACCGGCTGGCTTTAAGGCCAAACTTTCTGTGGTACTAGCAGATCTCTTGTGCGGCTTTAGGTGAGCAAGATCGATGCCTGTCAGTGGATCGTTTACGAGGTGTGGACCGTGGATGACGAACTTCAATATTGGACACCTCAGCTGCCAACGCTTCAAACTTGGACGTTAAGTCAGCTGACCGTGACTGAATACTAGAGGAGTGGGTAAGGGTTGACAGAAGGTTAAACTGGGGCTACTGGCTGTGGTTGTCATCAAATGGCTATTAGAAAAATTATCTGGGTAGACTTTCACTATTTTGTCAGCCATGTTAGCTAAGCTATCTAGTTCGGTAGTTGTTGCCGAGATACTGAGTATCTGCCGCACATTGAATGGAGGCCGCTGAAACCATAGCTGCTTAAGAACAGCCTTATCGAATTGATATGAGCCGGAAAGCTGTTTCATGTACCGGAGCAGTTGTAAAGGCTTTCTATCCCCCAGTTCACAAGAGGTCAGCAAGTGCCGCAGCCGTCTCTCGTCGGACATAGATGTCCGCTGGATAACTGCTGATTTCAGTTTGTCGCAAGGTGCCTCTTCAGGAACGTTATCGACCAAGTCTCCGACTTCGGTGGCGACCTCAATGGGTAAGGCTCCTACCACACAAGCATATTTAGATGCTTGCGAACGTATGTTGCGTGCCACGGAAAGAGCCCCAATTTGAGCAAACCGTATACGGGGTTGTTAAAACCATACGGAGAAGTCGTATGTCCGATATGGTGTGTAATGAACTTGTCTACACACCACTCTGTCCATTTGGCAAGCTTGGAGAGGCAACTCGCGAGGAACTCATTAATGGCCGAAGAATAAACAAAATTACCGAAGATATACAAAATCAAACTCTAAATATAGCCATAGAGCAAAGGAAGTTCGCTAAGTCGGGCTCACCAATAATATGCAGTGGACCCAAAGAGTGTCAACCAAACCAAAATGACAAACCACGTACAATTTACAAGAAAAATGGATTTTATGATACACCGGTGTGAAAAGTTATACGTTGTAGCATAAACAGTACTGTCAATGTTGTAGATAATCACTGGTTACTTGGAGGTTATCTCTTCGGTATTGTCCACCACAGTCTTAGGATACCCCAGAGATCAGAAGGCGATATTTGTTGTCTCTCCGCTGCTGTCGTCGGTTGGCTTGATTATCGTAATATTTGGAGGTAGGATGAGAAATCCTGTGAATTCTCAAGACAATCAGTTATTATGCACGACAGGCAATGGTCACGGAGGCAGAAGTCGGAATGGTTAGAAGCACATTATATTGCCTCGATTAGCAGCAACAAAAGATGCAATTACCGCCACAACCAGAAAAGTGCATATATAAACGACATCCGTGTTTACAAGTATTAGGAAGAATGTACAGAATGTGTAAAAGAAACGATGAAAGGAAATATTGCTTATAGCTGAAGTGGTTTATACACAATTGTATGCAGTCTCCACAGGGGGTGTGTCGGGTAATAAACGTCAACCGTCAGGTCGGGTATTGATTCGATGGGCAAAAATTCAGTAATCAATCTCCTTCTTTCTCTCTCTATCTATTTATATCGGACTTAAGTACAGCGGTTTTATCCTACCTAGCCTGTTGTGTGGCTGCTTCTTAATGCATACATTGCAGTAGTCTAGATTTTTTTCTAAATCATTTATCTTACTGGAGTCAGTCATTCCGTATTCAGTTAAATTCTTATGCTCCGCTAATTTAATTGATCCCAACCGGCTAGTTTGATCCATATATTTGACCACATAGTCATCTCATGGAATTTAGTGGATTGCATTATTTTGCTTAATTGGATCTTTAGGATCCCTATCAGAGAAAGATTATCTCTGATTGAGTTTTTAAGTTTAAATATCCCGCTAATTCCAGCCTTGTTGAGAATCCCAATTAAAGTTTCTGATGTTCCTTCCCTATATGGCAACACGATGGAGGCTTTGTATCAGTATTACTGTTATTATTTTGCTTCTTACGTGTTCATACGAATTTGTTAATGAACAGCAGAGGAAAATGTTCAGTTACTAAGGCTTCTTCTTCCATGTTTTTCAATTCTTTGTTCGCGTCCTTACAATGACTGGTGACATTTTTAGCTATATCATTTAGACATTTGACTAAACCCGCCTCAACTTACATCAGGTGAGATGATGAAGTCTAGATAGTGGTTTGAATATGTCGATTAGCTGTTAGTGCTTAGTTATCCACCTAGGAAAACTAATACTTATTCATTTTCTGGCTTCATATACATTATATTCAGTTCATGAAATATACCGTTGTTTTCCAGGTATTTATACACTCCTCCAGGTGGTCACTGATTATTGGTTTGCGTCATGCAGGAAGGTGCAGGACACCTAACGTGTGTTTACGCGGTGTTAGCTACCAATCTTTTCAGCTCCTAGTTAAAATGACTCATACCACGTAAGCATATTTAACAGACTAAGCTTAATGTGTGAGAGTGATGATTAAACTTTGAAGAAAACATAATCTATGGCTAGACGTGAATTACAGTCCTCCGAACTGTCAGCTTAGCTTTGGGACAACTGAAGTGAAACAAAAACCTGATAACAAAATAGGCAATAGTGGTAATAATAATGCGAAGTACACTAGCTTTAAAATGATATGAAATCTGAAACACCTGGGAAAATTTGGCATTATGGTGATCAGTGTTCAAGATATTCAGATGCCTTATTAGTTAACCACATCAGGACCATGGTATAATAAAAGAGATTGAACAGATTGCAATTATGTGCTTTGCCGTGTCTTCAAATTATGAATTGCCCAAGTCTTCCACAATACATGATAAATGGTGACTTAAACGTTCCAGAAGGCTTGATTGAATCTTCCAAACAATATTGAACGAAGGATTAGAAGCTGAATATCGCGTGTTGCAAAATACATGAGTTGTCCTATACTAAGCCATACTAGGAACCTCGCCTGGTTAACTAGTTTACTAGTTACTAGCCGGTCCTAAGCCCGGGTAAAGAGGGAAGGTTGGGCATAGGGCTAGCAACCCTACCCCGTAAAACAAATCTAACCGCTAAAGAAACTTCAAAGCACAAACAAAATATAAAAAATGAAAACAAACTTATTCCCCGCTGGAATCGGAGAGGCGAAATGACGCCAGTTGGTGAAAGCCTTCGGGAAGCCAATTGGCCGATGTGTCTTCTCTCGATGAAAGCGAAAGTAAACGTGGGGACATGGAATGTCCGTACGATGTTTGAACCCAGTAAGGCAGCCCAGATTGCAAAGGAGATGAGAAGGTATAACATCGAAGTGCTTGGGATTTGCGAAAGCAGATGGAATGGGAGTGGACTCTCCAAACTGTCAACTGGAGAATCAATAATCTACTCCGATATTGTCACCCAGACGCCAACCACGAGCACACTGAGGGAGTGGCTATCATGATGTCCTCAAGAGCATCGAAGGCTCTCATGCAGTGGGAACCAATCTCCTCCAGGATCATGACAGCAAGATTCAACTCAAAAGGAAGAAAGGTCACAATCATACAATGTTATGCACCTACAAATAATGCAGAGCAAGAGAAAAAGGAGGAATTCTACAGACAACTTCAATCAACACTGGACAAGACGTCAGTTGGCGATATCAAAATTCTAATGGGCGACATGAATGCCAAACTGGGAGGGGACAACACGGGAAGAGAACTAACCATGGGTCGAGAGGCGCTAGGTGAAATGAATGAGAATGGAGAATTGTTTGCAGAATTCTGCGCATTCAACGATTTGGTGATTGGAGGCAGTGTGTTCAGGCACAAGGATATCCACAAAGCGACATGGATTTCACCAGATGGACACACTAAAAATCAAATCGACTTTATCTCAATCTCAAGAAAATGGAGACGCAGTCTACTTAACACAAGGTCAAGAAGAGGAGCAGATGTAGGTTCAGACCACTATCTAGTGCAAGGAACCTTCCAAATCAAGTTAAAAGCCTTCAAGGAAGCTGGTGATAGACCTCAATTCAAGTACAACACTCGGAAACTGAAGGATGAAACTACAAAGGAGATCTTCACGCAGCCATCAAGACAAAATGGGAGACATCGAGCGACATCCCTGAAGAAACCTGTGTGGAAGAACACTGGAAGTCTTTGAAAGCTATGTGGAAAGAAACCTGCACAACAGTATTAGGAAGGAAGAAGGAAGAAGACAAGGAATGGATCTCGACGGATACCTGGAAGCTGATAGAGGAGAGGAGGATGGTGAAGCAGAAGATAAACCAGTGCAAGGATGCTCAACGACAAGAGGAACTGAGCACAATGTATAAAACACTGGATAAAGAAGTGAAGAAGAGTGCACGCAAAGACAAAAGACACTTCTACGAAACACTGGCAAGTGAAGCAGAACAGGCTGCAGGTAAGAGAGACCTGACGACATTGTATCAAATAACCAGGTTGCTATCAGGGAAGAGACCAACACAGATGAAACCAATAAAAGATGAAGAAGGAAATTTAATTACGAAAGAAGAGAAACAGAGGAAACGATAGGCCGACCACTTCAAGAAGCTCTTGAATCGACCACCACCACACCTGCACTTCGTCCAGAAATACCACCTGCAGCCGCTGAATTACAAGTGAACATAAATCCCCCAACGAAAATGGAAGTCCTGAACGCCATAAAGCTACTGAAATGCGGGAAAGCAGCAGGACCAGATGGAATACCGCCAGAAGCACTGAGAACAGATGCAGAGACAACAGCGGACATGCTCACACCACTATTGCAGAAGGTGTGGAAGGAAGAGAAGGTACCTGACGATTGGAAGAAGGGTTACCTTGTCAAACTGCCGAAGAAGGGAGACCTCAGTGCTTGCAAGAACTGGCGCGGAATCACTCTCCTGTCCACCCAGGCAAGCAAAATATTAAGCCGCATCATCCTGGAGAGGCTTAAAGACGCACTGGATTCAAAACTGCGACCGGAACAGGCAGGCTTCAGGAAGTACAAATCATGTGCAGACCAAATTGCAACGCTTCGTATCATCATAGAACAGAGCATAGAATGGCAATCAGCTCTATACCTCAACTTCATCGACTTTGAGAAGGCCTTTGACAGCGTCGACCGAGAAGTAATTTGGAAACTGCTTCAATACTACGGAGTACCGCAAACCTTTATCCGCCTCATTCAACAACTATATGAAGATGCCACATGCCAAGTAATCCACAATGGGAAGCTCAGTGATGCCTTTGAAGTGAAGACAGGAGTGAAACAAGGTTGCCTACTATCCCCCATGATATTCCTTATTGTGGTGGACTGGATCATGCAGCAAACAGTAGGCAGCGAGAAGAGGGGGATACACTGGACGACGGAAAAGAACCTAGAAGACTTGGATTTCGCCGATGACTTATGCCTAATGTCACATAAACTTGAAGATCTGCAGGCAAAAACTAACAAGTTGATAGAAGAGGCAGCGAAGACGGGACTTCAGGTGAATATAGAGAAGACAGAAGTGATGAAGATACCGCACCACCACCATCAACAACAACAACAACAAACTGCAATCACCGTCAACGGGAGAAACTTGAAGGAAGTAACCTCCTTCACTTATCTAGGAAGCACTGTTTCAACTACAGGCGGGACGGACGAGGACGTCAAAGTCAGAATCGGAAAAGCAAGACAGGCGTTCATTAGCCTGAAACCAGTGTGGAGATCTTCTGCACTCAGCATGCGGAACAAGATACGGATTTTCAACACCAACGTCAAGTCAGTGCTCTTGTATGGCTCAGAGACTTGGCGCGTCACGAAAGGCATTTCCAATAAACTACAGACATTCATCAACAACTGCTTACGCTCGCTGCTGAAGATCAGATGGTCAGAAAAAATAAGCAACAAGGAACTCTGGGAACGAACCAACCAAGAACCTATCACGCAACAAATATGCAGGAAGAAGTGGAGATGGATTGGCCATGCACTGAGAAGGCCGACTGAGGACATCACGCGTCAGGCCCTCGAGTGGAATCCCCATGGGAAGCGACGAGTTGGACGTCCGAGGGTGACATGGAGGAGGTCGTGCGAGGAGGAAATGAGAGCTTCTGGGCTGTCGTGGAACCAGGTTCAAAAGATCTCAGAGAACAGAGGTCACTGGAGGCGTGCTACTGAAGCCCTATGTTCCACTAGGAACCCAAGGGACTAATAATAATAATAATAATAATAATAATATAATAAGCCATACTAGGAGATGTTCGCAAATCCGGTGAAGGATAGGCTTCGATGAAGGACTCATATACTTAGATCCACAACAGGACGTGAATTAAAAAACGTACACTGAACCAGTCAGTCATGGCAACTTCTCCTTCACAGGGTGACTATGATATGTTATTCTAAGGTTTGCTGCATGAAACGCCCTACGAATCGATCTTTCGACACGGTTTCTAAGATTATCATCAGCAGTATCCCCTTGAATTCTAAATTCAAGATCAATATCTTCTTCAGGACAGTGTTGGTGACTGTCAAAATGTTTTTAAGCTTCAGGCTTTTCTGAGTGAAACGCAATGGGTAATCCTATTTCATGTCTACAGAACAAATTTCATGGTCTCGTGAAAAAGTTCCAACTTTAGAAGTTCACCAACTTTCTACTTCATATTAATTTTCTGTGTGTATGGACCAGTTTAGTGTACCATCGTCTCTTCGTGTCAGTAAAACTTTTAGGAATGAAATTTTAAAATCAATTTCTCTTTCTATTATAAACTCTAGTGATGGATGACAGTGATTAAAGCGCTTCAGAATTTTTTGTGTATCGAGTATGTTGTTACATATGATGGTGTCATCAGCATATTTCCTTCATTATGTCAGATGGTTGGTCATCGATTTGAGGCAACCATTCTTGCTGCTGGTCCTAAAGAATTCATTTAGTAATGGGCTCAAAGAAGACCCCAAGATTATGCCATCTCGTTGTCAATACACCACTTCGTTAAAGCTAAATTGTACATTAAAGGTACAACTAAAGACATGCTATTTTAAATCAACAATAGATTTATAAGCGTAGAACTTGGGAAATGTCATGGAATGTAATTCCAAATTAAATTCGTTTATTTGATATATCATTGTGTGTTACACATCAAATAAGCAAATCTAATAGACACGAGTTTTCCCCAGAAAACTAAATGGATTTCGCCAACGACTTGTATCTAATGTCGCACAAACTTGAAAATCTACAGGCAAAAACTAACAGCTTGACAGAAGAGGCAAGGCAGCGAAGACGGGAATTCAAGTGAAGTGGGTGTAGAGAAGACAGAGGTGATGGAGATACCCAACCAACAACACCACCAACAACAACAAGCTACAATTAGGATGAACGGGAGAAACTTAAAGGAAGTAGCCTCCTTCACCTATCTAGGTAACACTGTTTCAACTACAGGCGCCACAGATGAGGACCTCAAAGTCAGCCAGGATCGGAAAAGCAAGACTGGCGTTCATTAGCCTGAAACCAGTGCGGAGATCTACTGCACTGCACTCAGCATAAAGCGTGAACAACATCCACATTTTCAACACCAACTTCAGTCAAGTCAGTGCTCCTGTATGGTTCAGAGATTTGGCGCGTCACGAAAGGCATTTCCAACAAACTACAGACATTCATCAACAACTGACACATACGCTGGCTCGTTACTGAAGCTCAGATGGCCAGAAGAAATAAGCAACAAGGAACTGTGGGAACTAACCAACCAAGAACCTATTGCTCAACAAATATGCGGAAAGAAATGGAGATGGACGCATTGAGAAGACCGTTTGGGGACATCATGAGCCAGGCGAGTTGCTCTAGTGGAACCCAGATTTGAAGTGACGAGTTGGGTGTCGTAGCTGAGGGTGACCTGGAGGAGATGGTGTGAGGGAGAAATGAGAGCTTGTGGGCAGTCGTGTTGCTAGGTTGAAAAGACTGCAGAGAACAGAGTGAGATGGAGACGTGCTACTGAATCCCTATGTTCCACTAGGAACCCAAGGGACAAATAATAATAATAATATATATTCACAGAGACTGTAATTAAATTCCACTCCACAGTTGCAGAATCTTTCATCTCGTCAGATATAAGTTGCCACTAACTTTGACTAAGGTTTGTTATTATTAATCCTATGTTTCCTTGACTCACTACCTAATTGTTAACCCTGGATTTCATTTCTACATATTTAATGTGTGTTATCCCTACTAATAATTCATTTCAATTATAGGCTAATTGTAGCTGTTGAAAGGCTGTTAAATAAAATCAGCTCATTTTATTCTGCAACTGTATTTGTTCTTGCATTATTCAAATCCTTTTCCAGTTTTATAAAATGTACACATCTCATTTCGGATAGAAGTAACTACTTCGCATCGAAATCACTTTAAGATATGTTTATCTAAGACCAACAAATCATATGGTTGTGTGTTAATGAGACTTGTAACCCGCGGTACAACGCATACACGAGTGTATTGCATCTCTGGCACAGAACGTCAACATATTACAGTCAAATGAATGTGTATTCGGTCAACATCTAGTCTCATAATAACTAGCTATTTAAAATACTAAAGTTTACACAATACAAATATCTTCACATAAATTCAAAAGATTTAACAAAACCCATGACTATAAAATTTTGTAAATTTTCAAATAATTTTCATAAGTCTAACTTCAACGAGAATGATATTACCGATGTGTTACATATGACCTTGAAAAGGATTAAAACAAAAACCAACTTTTTTTCAAACTTGAGTACATTAGACAAAGTAGTAACTTAACTGAACACAGCAATAAACAATTTTAAAGTTTATTACTTTTACAGCCTCTCTTACGAACATCAAACTGACTTCACTGAATTAACGAACGTTGAAAGCTGAAGAGAAAACAAACTCAGATGTTTTGTTAATCTCAATATCAAAAAGAACTAAAAAAAAAAGTGCTTCAATCGAGAACAGAAGCAGAACCAAGGATATTTTCTAGGCTATGCGAACAAGAGACTTTAACTTTCCATTAAGAATTTCTGAATATTTATTTTATTTTACTCTTTATAAGCGTTCACAGAAAAAGTATTATCATAACTCAATCAACCTGATTAGCCTCGATAAGGCAACATTTTTCTAAAAAGCATGTTCTTTAATACAGTCGAATGTAAACCAAGGCTCGTTCCTCGAACTCATATAGTGGTGTAAAGAGCTTATGTAGAGATGTTGTATAAAATGATGACAATCAGATATGTCTGTTAAGGATATGCACAATCACTATTCCTGTTCAGGTTTCTTTAAGACGTGTCTCTGGATATAACTCTAAGTAGATAGAGCTTCTCAAGTTCTGACACACTCTTTGGAGTGTGAACTTAAAGCATAGAGACAACACAGTCATGTTAAACAATGATGCTAACAAAATATAGAGTTTTCTGAACGGCTTTAGGTGAAATCTGAGTGCTTCTATTATGTTTTTCACCACTTAATGGGACGCCAGTTGACGGTAAACTGAATAGTTCAGTGAGGACTGAAAAGAATAATGACATTCATCACAGTCCTCTAAAACCTCTTCTTACGCACCCACCGACTGAAGCTGAGATGAGGTGAAGAATGAAATCTACTGGAAACTGTCAAGCATCCTAACCAAAGTCAAACATCCGGATGTGGTTGTCGTTGTATGATTACAATGCAAAGGTAGGAGTGATAAGTCAGGTACAAATGCACGTAGGTGACATTTTCGGAACAGCAATTGGACGAATAGATATCGGCAGTTGCTAAGATATTCTCAGGCAACCAATATAGTTCTTATCAACACGAACTTTAGACATAAAAAGAGACATTATCTAAAGCAGCACCCATAGACCGCAACTCAGCAGTGTGGACAAACAGACCGAATCCCCAAAAGCTATCACCGGAGAAAGTTGGTGGGAATGAAACGCTCTCGGAAAAAGTGTTTAAACAGGGGTAAGGCTTTGACTTCAGCACAGATTTCTGAGTCTGAATAGACAAAGAAAAACTATGACTCCAAGAGAAAATGGCTTGACAGTTATCAGAACACGAAAATGTCACTCAGTCGGAAGAAGCCTAGTGTCATCTCCAGTCCTTTGTAAAAGCGGCATTTGAAGACTTTAAGTGACTCTCAGGAAATGGTTAGAAAGGGTAAGTGATGCGCACGAACACTTTCTTGCAGGCTTCTAGTTCAGCGAGAGGCGGAAACAACTAAAATGTAGATTGACAAAGAGTTTAGGCAATGACCGTGAGCAGTAGAGGATGACGATAGCTAAGAAGATGTAAAGGGTAGCCGCAGCAGGTAACTGTATCGCGTAATCAAACTTATCGGGGAAACTACAACGAAAACGTGATGGTTAATGAGACTATGTAGGGAAGGATATCTCTGAAATTTTACAACAAGAGAGATGAATAAAATGACATGTGGAAAAATTTGATGCTCCCAGCTACTACTTTTTTTCCTACTATACAGTGGGATTCTGAATGGAGCACTGAAATAAGCTCTCCAACTTTTGCAGATGTGAAGAAGGCTGTAACTTGCAACAAGGAAGAGCAGAAAGGTCACATAGGCTAGTATCAGATGTAATTAAGGATGGTAATCAAGGATGATTATTTGGAATAGTTAAAGTCTTAGCTAGAGTGTGAAAATCGATATGATCCCCCTTAACTAGTTGGAATCATCGATTGCCTAAGTCTTCAAAAAAGGACAGGAATCCTCTTGTGGTAACTACAGGGTAACCATTCCGATGATCACAGTATCTTAGATTCTAGGTCCTATAATCATAAGACACCTACCTGAAGCTCGGGACCAATAAACTCGAGAAAACTATTCAGTTTTCAACCCTGCTCATGGGTGCATCGATCAGATACTCACCCTTCTCCAGGTCTTGAAAAAAACCCAGGGGCTCTCAACACTAGCTGTATTTATTGACTTGAAAGCAAAATCAGACTCCATCGATTGAAAGGTCTAACGGTAGTGCGTCATTGAAACAGGATGAAGGTTAAGTACGTCATCCTTTTAAAGGCTCTGGATTCGAACACCTGAGGAAGTGTTACAGCTTACGATTAAGTATCAGTTTAGATATGTATTCAGAATAATATTCATCAAGTATATCCACTATCTCCACTCTTAGTTAGTTTTGTCATAGACCTACTGAGGTATATGTCGCTGTCCTCATCTGACTTCAAAGCGATTGATCTCCTCACAAGAGAGTCATTAGTAAACCCAAACTACTCAGATAACGGTCCTGTTGGGTGAAGGTGCTGACAAGATTCAGTTTTCTGAACATATTGGTTGGCCATTTGAGAATGTTTGGAATACGTTTCTCACTACCCAGAACATGCTGTTGCGCCAAGACTGGTCTTCATTGGTGTACCGTCTAACGATGACAAGTGAAGTGGTTGAGCGTGCTGCTCACTTCGTGTAATTCGGAAGTCGGATCAGTCCTGGTGAGTCAGTAACCGACAAAATCTCAGAACAGATACAAAGGCTGGCTTGCTGTTCCACAACTTACTCCACTAATGGCACCATCATGATATCCAATTATCTATAAAGGGCTGAGTGTACTGCGCTGCAGTTCCATTCCCTACAATGTGACTGTAAAACATGGTCATTAAAGGTAGATGATATGAGAAGAATACAGATGGTCAACAACTGTTGTCTTCATAACAAAGACTGTGGTTGTGATACCAACACTTCGGCAACGCCAAAGTCAAGCGTAGTGTTTTGGGTAAAGGAGGTTGGTCAGTTGATGAGGCTGTGAAACTTAGCCGATTCAGTTATCTGGGACATATGTTACGCACACCTAATCACCTTCTGCTTTTATCCGGGTTGTTAGCTAAAGTAGATTCAAAATGGGAAAAGGTGTAGGTCCCTTGACTAAAACATGGCATCAGTGTGTGAAGGGGTGGACTGTTAGTGTGAGCTATGTAGGGGAATGTAGACTCCCCTGTTGAAATTCGCTTGTCAATAGAACCAATGTGTGAAAGCTCTAGGTGACATGGCTCAGAATACGTCTAAATGGTGCAGATTTCTCCTTACATTCTCTTCATTTTCATCATCACACTTAATTTCAGTACTCTCTCATTTCTCCTTGCTCTCTTTTGATGAATTTCTACCACTTTTGACTACTTCCTGTCTCGTTTCTCTACCTTTCATCTTGGCACAGTCTACTTTTGAATACTAATCGAAGTATGGAAACTTGAACCATTATTCAGTAATGCTAAGTTCAACATTGATGCTTACTGACTGACTTTTTTGCATCTGTAAGATGTTAAATGATGCTTTGAGACTAATCTGTATCAGCACCAGCGTCTAGTCTGAGAATTAGGATTGAAATGATAGATTATGTTCACTCCTTCACCAGTAAATTATTCATGAAGTAGTGTTGATAATCATCTTTTTGACCACTAATCTAGCACACTCAACCACCACACTACATTGATATGCGTTATCAGTTTTCATTGAAGCAAAGTAGAACGAACCACCCCATTCTCTTTAGTTATTGGCTATTAAACTCTGTAGCCATTACAAGTATTTACACGTGTTTGTTAATGCATTAAATTAATAAAGGTCGAGGTTTGTGAGGTTCCAGATAAAACTGACTGAAATTTATTACCTTAGCAAAAATATATATTCATTCTTTATCTAAAGCTCAACAACTGGACGATGTTCTCACTGAATTGTGAATTGAAAGAAGTCAGGAAATGTCACTCATTCGATTCTAAACTATTGGCTAAATGATAAAGTGCTACGAAACTTGACATTTCTGAGCTTGACCCTTCACCACATTATGAGTAAAAACTGCTGAAGAGAACCAAACTAGAACGAAACGTCTGGCTAGTGCTCAAAGTTTACAATGATTCTTTAACTTTCCTATTGATTGGCATTGATATCAAGAATGACAAAGGTCTCTGATATCCATATATGACGTGAAGATCCACAGATGAATCAACATAAAATCTTACACCAATATAGATTGTTCAAGATGCCACACTCGAAGAAGCATACAACAAGGGAATGGATAGAAAAAGGAATGATGCCTTCTTGAGTTACCTTTTTATAGAGCTATGCTTCTACATTTTCCAGTTCTAATGTATCTTCCATATCATCTTCATTTTTCGTCATATTCTCATCAAGTAATTCATCACGATCATTATCTTCACTATCCACCTGATTATCTTCCTAAATAAAGATAAAGGCATATCATCAAATAATAATAATTGCTAGAATTTTGTTTATCCATGAAACTGAAACTTCTCGGTCAAATATTCATTGAATTAGATACTTTCATAGAGAGATAATTAACGATCAACTCAGATCAAATTGAAGATCAGTGATAGGTTGCTAGTATGAAATGAATAGCTAATGGATTTTAGTTTTTTGTTGTCTTCAGAAGTACAAATGACCTAACCCTTCAAGGAACTGAAGTCATGCACTTCAGTTCTCAAAGTGAGCATGCTTCTGTTAAATTGATTCGACTGAATTCAATAACAATATAATAAGAATAGCTTTATTCTGAACAAGACCTGTAATACAGTATGGAATTATTAGCATGTAGTTCAACAAATTCATTCCCTGTAAAATATCTTTAAGCGAAGTAATCACTGCGATTGAATAATGCTAATAATAACAGTAATGAAATCCACAATATGAAACAGACACCTGGTATTACATTAGTGTCTTGTTTGGACTGGTAAATGAATAGAATACTGAGCGTAATTTTGGTGGTGGCACTTTATCTGGAATTCGACATAGTTATCCAAGGAATAGTAGTATACTGAATTTCTCTGGATTTATAAGCCCATCTCTTACCGGGACGTCATTTACTCTTTGTTTTGCTGTTATCTTGAAAAACCGCAGTTTAAAACCATTTTAAAAATGTGCGAGATTACTTGACGCGTTGAAAAAAATATTTATAAGATTAAAACAAATTTAAAGGGATGAATTTAATGAAATAAATTTCAGGAAAGCTTTCGGTGCCCGAAATTTAAGGAGGCCATTTTCTGCATCAACCAAAATCAACTACTTTAAAAACTGTCGTAAATTCAGTTAGTAACATCAACTGACATTAGTTTGCACGACTGAATGAGTCTTTCCCGTAGGTCTAGACTCTTCATCATAACTTCATATCATCAATCACAAAATAGGTCGCTAGTTTACTGGGTACCTTGAGTTATTTGCGCTCAGTGCTGACCACAGTTAAAAGATTATCAATAAAATTCGGTCAACAGTCAGGACTAGACAATATGAAACTGGTTACTCGTCAGTAATCAATCAGTGTTTACTGTAGTTCTACAGGAGACCACTCACGACCCAAATAGTTGAGTGGTAACATCTCTGACTGAAATAGTGAGTGGCATGACTTCAAACCTCACAGGAGACATCAGTCCCCTCAAGGTCCCAGGTATGCCTAAGTGACGATTGCCAACAGGCACGAAACCTAGGTCAGTCAGGGCTTCTTGTCGATTACCTACAACGAACTAACAAATTACCATTCACTCAGCAGGTTGGGGTCGGATGATTTACATCCTTCTACTTCTGTCAATCAGCGATATAGCGTGATCATCATCCAACACCTTGAGAGGGTATTTATTTGTTCTGATCCCATAAGTTAAGAATGACTATTAGAAGACCATATCAAAACAAGTCACTAAGGAGCTCTGTAATGTGGACGCGTATTGCAGAAGGGTCCCTATGTTTGGTTGGACCTGTCAAACTACCATGAAACTGTATTGACAGAAACCCTTACCTGTTCGTTTACATCAACACTGAAATCATTCATATCCAATGGTTCGCCAGCATCCAGCACATTTTCCGACACTTCACTTTGGTTAATATCTTCATCATCCTTTTCATCACAGGTAGTGCAATAATAACAGCAACAGCATATTTAGTCATAGATTCCGTTAAAAAGAAAAGCATTTACTTGCATATCAAGTATAAAGGAAATAACCACCTACCATTCACTCAGTTATGAAATCAGGCGTGTATTTCAAGATCAATGTAAAGCTTTAGTGAAAACCTTAACAATACCCCACTTCGTGGGGTATTTTGCTTATTTAGGTTGAATGAAAACAGAGGTTACTGATTGATACTGATTACCAATGGAATTCGAAACCCACATTTCGTCCTATTTGGGGCTCATCAGCTGAATGTAACTTCCTCTGACTGGGTGATGTTGTTCCCACTAAGACTAGAACCCAGTAGCAATCATTTCAAACGCCAGGATGCTATCCGATAGGCCAGTGTGTCACAATAGGCACTCGTTTTAAGACGAGTATAGTTTAGTCTTTGATGAATATCTTGTGCATCCTGCCGTTGACCGGACCGGATCGGTCACAGATATATCCAGCTGACGAGTCCCGAATGGGACGAAACATGCGTTCTGGATCCCACTGCTAGCCACTATTCATCAGAAATATCAAATTTGAAAATTATTAGCATCATCAAAGAATCTGTACAGGAGCTGATCAATCCGGTCCGATCAACGACAGGGATGCACAACCTATACCATCAAGGAAAATACAGGTTCCTTCTTTTCTAGAATATACCGAAATCATATCATTTTAGAAATTACTGACAAAAATGCATAAGTTTAACGAATAAAATCATTCTCCGTTAAGTGATAGATAAAGGAATTCAGAGTAAAGAAAGCTGAAAGTTAGCAGGATAATAAGAAAGGTATGTGGGGCAGGCTGATTTTTATAGAACACTTATCAACGCAATATAAAGTATCTTCAGTTTCAATAAATGTTCACCTCTTGATATCACACTAAAATGTTGACCAGTTTGCACATTTTCTTTAGAACTTATTTGAACAAATGAAGGATACAATACTCATAAACATCAAATGCTTTTATATAAGTGGAAATTAGCTGGAGAATTATTAAAGACTAAGGAAAACTGGATAGTTCTTTTATCTAAGTGAAACTAAACCCAGGATGTGTGGGTCTCTCAGTTAATACTTCACCATCCAACAAATGAGTTTACTTTGCAACTATCATGATCATAACCAAACTAATGATGACTCTATGAAGGTATGACAGTGACCTTTTACTGTTTAGGTTTTGTTTACCGCCTTAAACTATCTTTCGAGATTATGAGGAACACAAAATATTTGTTTCTTACCTAAACACTGTTTGTTAATTCACTCATAAGTAAAACAGTGGAACTGTCTTTATCACTAAATCAGTCCCAGTTCCCTATCAAACAGTTTACTTACCAATCCTTCAGAGATGCTGACTTTAATGAGCTATATACTATAGTGTATAAAAATAAATGATGACTTATTTAACTAATAAAAGTTATCATTAAGAATGCCTCAGAAATAAACAAGAATCCTTCTCAGGATCTTTTTCTAGTTGATCTATTCGAATTTACTGCTATTCAGGGGAATAATTAAAAGTCTATGGAAACTTTACAACTGTTTTAGCCTACTGACACTTTGACTTACCAAGCTATAAGATTAAAATTCAATAATTTAGGTAAACAGAAGGTAGTATATATCAAGAGTTAGACTTATTACCACTACCAATACTGTCAGAACGCTTTCAGCATAATACTAGAGGTAAAAACTCAAAAATCTCTTATATCAATGCAGATTTGATCAGTTCGATATAGTTGACCATCAACATGGAAGAGATAATCTATTTATTTTATACTTTACGAAGTAAAGTTGTGTTTTTCGAAGTGACTATCTCTGTATGTTATTGTCTGTTATTCCCTGTCGTTGACTGGACTAAAGTGCTCGGCATCCACGGAAACTACCAGTCCTAGGTTTCAGCCCCAGTGGGAACAGCATCATTCATTGATAGGTGGGTACATCCAGTTGAAGAGTACTAAATAGGACGAATCGAGCGTCTTACATTCTACTGCTGGCCACTATCTGTCATGGCTATCTTTGTGTTCAAGTCTCAGTGAGGTATACATGCCTCCATCTCATAGGCCAAAAATTGGACAAAATCCCTCACTTTTTAATTTATATAAAAAATTCAAATAAGTGAGAAAAATTACTATTTATTGACATACTTCAGTAACTGCATAACACAAAAGTCTTGAGTGTATCTCTAAGATCATGACGACAGTTTCATAAACATACCAAGAATATTGTTAGCTATTGACATACTTGTTATTCTCCGTTGTTTTGTTGGGTCGAATTGTCTGACCTCTATTGACATATGGGCTCCTATGCGGATGCCTCGATATTACCTGAATGTTAATTATGATAATTTAGTTGGTTGTGGCTAGGGGAAGAATCCAGGATGCACGTTTCGTCCTATTTGGGACTCGTCAGCTGGATGTACCTGCACCCAAATGATATTGTTCCCACTGAGACTCGAACCTCGTATCCATCGCTTCAAACGCCAAGGTGTTATCGAATATACCACAGAGGAAAGATAGCCGCTTCTTGTACAACCGGTGATAATTATTACTATTTATTGACATACTTGTTATTCTCTGTTGTTTTGTTGGATCTAATTGTTCGACCTCTATTGGTACATAGGCTCCTATGCGGATGCCTCGTTCATCTGTAGCATAGTGGATAACGCCTTGGCGTTTGAAGCGATGGGTACGAGGTTCGAGTATCAGTGGGAACTACATCACTGGGGTGCAGCTGCATCCAGCTGACGAGTCCCAAATAGGACGAAACGTGCGTACTGGGTTCTTCTGCTAGCGACAGCCAAACTAATATAAGTAAGAAAAATGTCTAACTGAAGCACTTAAAATATGATTTTATAATATCATTTACTAACAACTTCTTGTCCTTCGGAAAGTGAATTTCCATCATTCAATGCAGAGTATTCATTCAGTAGATTTTTGAATGAATTTCCTATTACTTGGTTCGAATCAATGTCCTTCAATTCATTCTAAATTCATAGTCAAAAAAATGTTTTTGTTTAAAATGTTGACTGAAAAGTGCGATGATAAATTTTAAAAGTTACATGTTGGTTGTTAATACCAACACTAGTTATCAATTCTAAACAAAATCAATCTTAAATTATTCATGTTATGACAATACGTCTTCATTTTGAGTGGTCACAATCAATTAATTATGACCTTGATCTTTGTATTCAGTATTTCTATATGTTCACAATGTTGTCAAGATCATGTAATATGCTATACGTATTCTATATTTCCTCTCTGTATCATCGTATCTGCAATTTTTATCGGTCTTTAAAGTGTTGATAGCTTCACTGAATCAGCTTGCAAAGTGAGGTTAAAACTTTTAAAACAGAATTCAGCCAAAATCTACGATTTACAAGGGTGAAAGAGGTAAAACTATAGTCAAATGACCTACTATTATGGTATGTTGCAATTTATCGTCCAACAGTTGCAAAACATTTGTTAAATGCTTAGGGTCAGTGTGGCACGGTATATGTAGAAAATATGTTGATCGCCTAAATCCAATATATTCATACAATAGAATCATCAATTTGCAAATGATTTACAAATTGTACGGTTCACGTTGACATTCCTCACGGGTGAGTAGTTTTTTCCAACTCCTCAACTGCGATGTCAACTCGGTTCCCAATGGAAACGTCCAACCAAGATCACAAGGTTTGCTCTTCGACGGAAGTGTCCATACAAGTCAGCTAGCCAGATTCAGGTGATCTAAACTAGTTTGGCTTTAAAAACTGACTTTATCTAGACTCACCGCTGATGATCTGGGTTGACCCCAGAAGAGTGAAATGGCCCTCCGGTGTTTAGATCGATATCACCTGGCTGGAGAAATCTACAGATCAATTTGAGTGGTTTATAATTACTGTTGTTCATTATTAGTTTATTTATCGCAAACTCATACTTCTTTTTATATTCACATAAGCAGCTCATTTATTGTCATGAACAGAGAAGCTTCAAATGCAGTTTTAATATTCCCTTCAGAAACTTATGACTACGAACGAACAAAACTGGGAATAGTCGATAATGCCGTGCTATATACGTTTCTACTACGCATAATAAATCACTGAAATGCAAATGTTTGGTCATTGAGAATGGTTACTTGGTATGCTTTCACACTTCTATATTTGGCTAACCAATGGACGACAACTACACTTCTTCTACTTCTTATTTTATCAAGTTGTTGACTGTTGTTTTGACACATTTAGAAATGATTTTACATCGTTAGGGAAGAAATCTACATGTTAAGAATTAGTGGTGGAAAATACTAACTAGTTTACGACTTACTTCCGACATATCATGAATATGTCATGGAAATGTCTTCACCTTCGTTAAAGATACACACCATTTGAGCATAAATAATCTAAGGTACTAATATTTCAATTCCACAACTTTTCTTCCCAGTGGGTATGCGTTTTGCTGCTGTCAAATTCAAGATGATGTTCCAGGACTGGTCTTCAACTCCTCATCTAAGGATACGAACTGAAATGGCGCAAACTGTTCACCAATTCTCTTACTCGAGAATTTTCATAAACCCACTTGGGTTGTTTACATGGTAGTGACTAGTAGAAGGTTGATTACAGACGAAATCACAGCTCAGATACGAAAGGTCAGTTTAACTTTTACCACTCTGTATCATTCCTGGACAGATGAGATATTCAACTACCTGTCAAAGGACGAGTGTATTCCACAGCATTCCGTCCTGAACTGTTATGCATGTGTGACACATGGTTTCTCAAAGTAGAAAACATTAAGAGAATACAGGTTTTGGACTATAGGTGTCTTCGCAGCACTGCTCACGTGTGGCAGAATCGTCGTGTAAGCAACGCTGAGGTCAGGCGCATAGTACTAGGAAAGGAAGGTAAATTGGTCGATGAAATTGTGAACCTTCAAAAATTATGATAGTCTGAACGTCTGTTGTGCGTATCCAGTCAGCGCCTACCCCAATGTTAGCTGATGTCAGATGGGGCTAGAAGAAAGCTAAAGGAGGAAAGATTAATACATGACACTAATCCATGAGACCTGTTAACTGTTAGTCTGAGTCGTGTAAAGAGATGTAGGCTGCCTAGCGGGAGTTGTCAGAGTCACATGAATCAGTGGTTGAAAAATTTAAAACAGCTTGATCTATGTATTGTCTCTTATCTTATACAGTTTTAACAGCTTTACGGCCATTCTTTTTGCCCTTACTTCTTCCTCGTGTGCTGCTTCGAAGTGTGGCAGCTTGAATCACTGCAATTATGTTCCAGGTTCCATCCCAATCTGTCTTTCTACCCATCAGTGAAATTTATGCATAAATTTTCACATGGCTAATTTATAGCAAGTTTGGAAGGTGAAACGCAATCCCATCTGACATAATCTTTCATAGCGGCAACCGTATAACTTAACCATGACAGACTGACATTTGTGTTTACTGACTGCATTGACTATGTGCCAACTTAAAAAGTAGATTAAATAAGATGTAATTTGTAGTTTTATCTAAAAATAAACAACAAATGTCAGTGACGCATTGGGAGTGTTGACATCAGGCTTCGGCTTCCAAAATCTCATAGTTATTATCACTAATAGCTGTGGTAAGCCATGTGGATCTAAATATATATTCGGTTCATTGTTTGGCTGTTTAGGAATTTGGATGATTTTAGAAAAATGTTGTAAATATCAAATCTAAGTCTTACTTGTTCTTCTACATTGATATTGCTATTATCCACTTCCAATGGTTTATCGTTTCTCTCACCATCCTCCGTTAATTCACCACTTTCATGAGCCTAATTCAGGGAAAATTACAGTGTTCCCAGAAGAAAATGGATTATTAAACATATCGTCAAATCAAGAAAAGATACTGTTGTTGAGTTTTGCAGTTACGCAGAAGCCTACAGTGAGCTATCTTACCAGTTTCTCATTATGAACAAAATGACGGAGTTTATCGAATGCATGTATCCTATGATAGGAAGTACAGTAAATGAATGAGTCGATCGATTCACTTACACGGCGAACCACATCAGCCTGAACGGGCTGGTAGCTGATAAAATCTCAGGCTGGGATACACAGGCTCATTTGGCATTTGATAACTGCCGAGATATCCAAGGACGAGTATGCTGCGCTGCAGTCTGTTCTATCCTATTATATGGCTGTAAGATACGGCCCTTAAAAGAAGAAGATATAAAGTTACTACAAGTTTTCGATCATAGTTGTCTTCATAGCATTGCTCACATGTAGTAGAATCAGCGTGTGAGCAGCGTTGAGGTCAGGCGAAAAGTACTAGGCAAGGAAGGCAAGCCGGTCGATGAGGTTGTGCATCCTGACTGATTGACATGGCTTGAACATGCGTTAGGGATGCCCAGTCACCACCCATCTCGACATGTAATGCTAGGAAAAGTTAGTAAGGTTGGTGGAAGCCTCGGAGTAGCCAGAGCAAAACGTTGCATCGGTTCAGTTAGTCCCTGAGTGTTGATCTGAGCTGTGTAGGGAGGTGGCCGGGTTTTCTAGGATGACAGGAATTAGTGGCTGAGGACTGTTGGTGAAATGGCTGAAAACTGGTTCCAATAATACAGACGCATACACTCTTTGATGCCTCCCAAGGCCGAAATGTGTGGACTAACCCAAATTTTTAAATTCCCTTTCTTCCCATATACATCTGTCTACTTTGATATTACTTTTTTTTCAATCCATCTGTTCTTTGCATACTTCTGTGAAGTGTGGGAACTTAGACCGATGCACCTGTGTGCGAAATTCCACGTTGTTTTTGCCTGTCTGGCTGTCTGTTTGTCTATCTAATGAGGCTTAGAGCATCTTCTATGACTGAACCTTTTAAAATGTAAGTTATAACTGGCACAAAATATTCTTAATGCATAAAAGTAGTATATAATGAACGTAAACGTGATTATTTTTTGCAACTAATATTACTTCTCTTTTTCATCTAATATCAGTTTCTTCAGAAGATTTTATATTCATGTTGATTCTCATTATAGACTGAAATCAATTGTAGAACTATTGGAAACCTGAAAGCACTGGACAGCTGTTTCGTCCTAGTGTGGGGCTCTTTAGCAGCGCGCACCCATGATATATCGTGGGGCATAGGAGAAACCATAAAACAAGTTGGTAAGGGCAAATGTGGGAACTCCTAGACTGCAAGGCTTCCATATAAAAATAAACGGCTTTGTAACTCCATCTTATATCATCTTTAGTTTTCAAATGGGTGCTATGACCAACATGTCAGATAAGCAAATGGTGCCCTGTTATCAGGATATACATCATCCTAAAGGTAGCGTCTCCCAACCGATAGCTGATATCTTGACGTAGTGGCCTGATTTGCATATTACAATGCTTCGGCAATCCATTCTAGTTAAAATACTTGTTCTTTGAGATCTGACCATACCAGAAAAGTCTACTGGAGGAGTTAGAAAAAGTTGACCCTAGAATTAGTCCACTCCTCAATGTCCTGCGATTTTCCTGTAGGTTTTTCTAACCCGGAAGAAATGCAATCAATTACAGCTTGAAAACTCTTCAAAAAGCTGTGTCATCGGTGTCAAGTAGATGGACTGTAAATTCACCCAGTTTATTCAGCCAGTCCTTACTTAACTAGTTTATTTCTCAGGTGACTCCAGAACAAGTAATCTTGCACAGTATAGGCAACCGAGAGATGACAAGTACTCTCATATCTATGTCAACTCTCAAGCCCCTCCTGAAGGTTTACGCCTTTAACTTACCACATTTTATAGATTTGTTTCTTTAACTAATGGTTTTTATTTTGACATTTAGTGTATTAATACAATGACTTGTTATATAAATGAACTGGAAAACGTTTTTGCTCTTGTGACTCTTTAAAGAAAGGCTGATGTTACTTGTGAATACATGAGTAGCAAAATAATGCCTAACCACGCCTGGTTAACTAGTTCACTAGTTACTAGCCTGTCCTAAGCCCGGGTAAACAGGGAAGGTTGGGCATAGGACTTTCAACCCTACCCCGGAAAACAAATCTAACCGCTAAAGAAACTTCAAAGCACAAACAAAATATGAAAAATAAAAACAAAATTATTCCTTTCTGGATTCGGAGAGGCGAAATGACGCCAGTTGGTGAAAGCCTTCGGGAAGCCAATTGGCCAATATGTCTTCTCTCTCTCGATGAGGGCGAAAGTAAACGTGGGGACATGGAATGTCCGCACCATGTTTGAAGCTGGCTGGCAAGGCTGCCCAGATTGCAAAGGAGATGAGAAGGTACAGCATTGAAGTGTTAGGAACTTGCAAAAGCAGATGGAATGGAAGTGGACTCTCCAAACTGTCAACTGGAGAATCAATAATCTACTCCGATATTGTCACCCAGACTACAACCACCAGCACACTGAGTTATGGAGTGGCTATCATGATGTCCCAAACAGCATCGAAGGCTCTTTCTGATGCAATAGGAACCAATCTCTTCCTGCAGGATCGTGACAGCAAGATTCAACTCAAAAGGAAGGGAAGTCACAATCACTCAATGCTACGCTATTCGCCTACAAATAGTGCAGATGAAGAGAAGAAGGAGAAATTCTACAGACAACTCCAATCAACACTGGACAAGACCCCGCCTCAGTTGGCGATATCAAAATTCTAATATGCAACAGGAATGTCAAACTGGGAGCGGACAACAAAGGAAAAGAACAAAACATGGGTCGAGAAGCGATCGGTGAGGTGATGAACGAGAATGGAGAATCGTTTGCGGAATTCTAGGCATTTAATGATTTGGTGATTGGAGGCACTGTGTTCAAGCACAAGGATATCCATAAAGCGACATGGATTTCACCAGATGGACATACTAAAAATCAGATCGCCTTCATCTTAATCTCAACGAAGTGGAGACGCAGCCTACTGGACACAAGGTCAAGAAGAGGAGCAGATATAAGTCCACACCACTATCTAGTGCAAGGAACCTACCTTCAAAATCAAGTTGAAAGCCTTCAAGGAAGCTGGTGATAGACCATAGTTCAGGTTCAACATCCACAACAGAAACTGAAGGACGAAACGACAAAGGACATCTTCACGTCGGCCATCAAGACAAAATGAGAGATATCGAGCAGCATCCCTGAAGAAACCTGTGTGGAAGAAAACTGGAATTATTTGAAAGAGATGTGGAAAGGAACCTGCACAATCGTATTAGGAAGGAAGAAGGTAAGGAATGGATCTTGATGGACACACAGAAGCTGATAGAGCAGGGAGAGGAGGATGGTGAAACAGAAGATAAATCAGTGCAGTGCAAGGATGAGCAACGAGAAGAGGAAAAGAGTACAACGTATAAAACAATACACTGGGCAAAGAAATGAAGAAGAGTGCAAGCAAAGACAAAAGACACTTCTACGAAACACTGGCAAGTGAAGCAGAACAGGCTGCTGCAGGTAGGAGAGACCTAACCACATTGTATCAAATAACCAGGTTACTATCTGGGAGGGGAGAGATCAACACATGTGAAACCAATAAAAGATGATGAGAGAAATTTAATTACGAAAGAAGAGAAACAAAGGAAACGGTGGGCCGACCACTTCAAGAAGCTCTTGAGTCGATCACCAACACCACCTGCACTCCGTCCAGAAATACCACCTGCAGCACAGCCACATAACTGCAAGTGAACACAAGCCCTCGGACAAAAGTGGAAGTCCTGAGCGCCATAAAGCTACTGAAACGGAAGAAAGCAGCAGGACCAGATGGAATCCCGCCACAAGCACTGAGAACTGACGTGGAGACAACAGCAACCGACATGCTCACACCACTGTTGCAGAAGGTCTGGAAGGAAGGGAAGGTACCTGCCAGTTGATTGGAAGAAGGGTTACCTTGTCAAACTCCCGAAGAAGGGAGACCTCAGTGTTTGCAAGAACTGGTGAGGAATCACTCTCCTGTCCACCCCAAGCAAAGTATTAGGCCGCATCATCCTGGACAGACTAAAGGATGAGCTGGATTCAAAACTACGACCGGAACAGGCTGGCTGGCTGGATTCAGCAAGTACAAATCATGTGCAGACCAAATTGCAACAACGCTACGCATCATCATAGAACAGAGCAAAGAATGGCAGTCAACTCAACTCTACCTCAACTTTATCGACTTTGAGAAGGCCCTTGACAGCGTCAACCGACAAGTAATTTGGCAGTTGCTTCAACACTACGGAATACCACAAACCTTTATCAGCCTCATTCAGCAACTATATGAAGATGCCACATGCCAAGTAATTCACAATGGGAAGCTCAGTGATGCTTTTGAAGTGAAGACATGCAGGAGTGAAACAAGGCTGCCTACAATCACACATGATATTCTTGATTGTGGTCGACTGGATCATGCAGCAAACAGTGGGGAGCTGTGAGAAGAGGGGGATACGCTGGACCGCAGAAAAGAACCTAGAAGATTTGGATTTCACCGACGACATGTATCTAATGTCGCACAAACTTGAAAATCTACAGGCAAAAACTAACAGGTTGACAGAATAGGCAAGGCAGCGAAGACGGGAATTCAAGTGAAGTGGGTGTAGAGAAGACAGAGGTGATGGAGATACCCAACCAACAACACCACCAACAACAACAAGCTCCAATCACCATCAACGGGAAAAACTTAAAGGAAGTAGCCTCCTTCACCTATCTAGGCAACACTGTTTCAACTACGGGCGCCACAGATGAGGACCTCAAAGTCAGCCAGGATCGGAAAAGCAAGACTGGCGTTCATCAGCCTGAAACCAGTGTGGAGATCTACTGCACTGCACTCAGCATAAAGCGTGAACAACATCCACATTTTCAACACCAACTTCAGTCAAGTCAGTGCTCCTGTATGGTTCAGAGATTTGGCGCGTCACCAAAGGCATTTCCAACAAACTACAGACATTCATCAACAACTGACACATACGCTGGCTCGTTACTGAAGCTCAGATGGCCAGAAGAAATAAGCAACAAGGAACTCTGGGAACTAACCAACCAAGAACCTATCGCTCAACAAATATGTGGAAAGAAATGGAGATGGACGCATTGAGAAGACCATTTGGGGACATCACGTGCCAGGCGAGTTGCTCGAGTGGAACCCAGATTTGAAGTGACGAGTTGGGCGTCGTAGCTGAGGGTGACCTGGAGTAGATGGTGTGAGGGAGAAATGAAAGCTTGTGGGCAGTCGTGTTGCTAGGTTGAAAAGACTGCAGAGAACAGAGTGGGGTGGAGACGTGCTACTGAATACCTATGTTCCATTAGAAACCCAAGGGATAAATAATAATAATAATAATAATAAAATAATGCCTAAGTGTTGAGTGTCACCCGAATCTATCCAATCATAACTGTTCAGATCACTGAGTGACAACTGCTTTACTCAATCCAACACACTGTAACCAATTCTAATGCACTGAGTGTTCAAAGAGTGACAGTATAACCATAGAAAATGTGGCTTTTATTCATCAAATTAAACTAGCTGAATACCAGACATAATCAAGAATACTTTAAGTATAGGAATTCCATGCACCTTTTAATATACATTCATCGGTAAAACATGGTTTTTAAAGTCAGAAGACACAGGACTAGTTCAGGCACTCCAATACTGATGGATCTGGTACCGACTGAAACTACTTGTTTATCAAGTATCAATACTGGATATCATTAGTTGATCATCAGAACTTAACTGATGCATATAAGCCTCTTTTAGAGACTGTTTCCAAAGGGAAATATTTCAAATACAAAGCTTATTCATACCAAATATTTGTAAGACTTTTAGTTTAAAATAAGAATAATAGAATTAGGTGTAATCTAATCATCAGATTCTAATGTAGATTCCTCTAAAACCTTCAATATTCAAACGGCGGACTAAATCCGCACGACATTCAAAATGTTAAAAAAGCTGCCAAACTGTTGTTCTGGTAGGTGACTCTCAACTAATGCTACCCATGACTTTATATTGAGATTCAAGCTAGGAACTTGTTTGTTGTTACTCCGCCAAGGGTCCAAAACCAATGGCATACACTTTTTTCAGCTTCTGCTAATTTATGATACATCACAACTGTCATCGAATATTATCGATGAATAAATGTCCTCATACCTGAATTAGATGACATCATAGTTAATGACTTCTCACGAACACTTCAGGTAACCTGTCTTGAACAAATCTATGGCTAACATAGAATTATTATTCACTTTTGAAGTTTGCGGAAAACTTATTAATTTTTAAAGGTTTTTCATCACAGGTTGACGCCAGATGAAGAGCCATTGCAAAATTGATAGCATTGGAAAGTTGTGTTATTCACATTAGTGAGCATCCACAATCTCATACACTTTTGAACTCAGGACCGCCATATCTTGGGTTTTAAGATTATCAGTCAGGTTATATGCAGTCGCAGATGCTCAGTGATCAGATAATCGAGATTGCTAATGATAATAAATAAATGTCTCACCTTATCTGCTTTAATATCTACGTTTTCTTCTTTCATTTCAATTGATATTGTACTTCTTCTTGGCAGTTTTGAATATTCACAGGTGATCCAATCAGCTTGTTCTTGTTCAGTGTTCAAGCAATTCAACTAAACAATTATTTAAAAGAGTGTATAGTACTCGAGTTAATCTTAAATCATAAACAACAGCCGACCAATTACTGATTTCAATTCATTCAAAGCTCGGCAATGGTAACAATACAATAAACGGAACTGTTAATTATATTAATATAAAAACATGTAAACAAAAGCAAGTGAACAGCGAAACATTATGAGGAGTGAAGTGTTTGTTCTTGAATATCATGATTACAATGGTTAAGAGAAGAGATATACTGGTAGAAACAATGAAATTTAGTTACAGTTTTGCAAAATGTCAATCCACAGACTCCGCTACAGATCATACACATCGAATGAAATTAGAAGTGTGCTCAACAAATGTAATATCAGAGAGTTTTGCGGTTTAGTTCATTTGAAGGACGAGATCCCTCTAGATTCATATTCTAACTGTGTTTTTGAAAAATAAAGTGCTGATACTGATATCCAATGTACGCAGGGAAAACTTCCCGTGAAATCAAAATTGGAAAAAATGAACACAGAAGAGGTTCCACACGACCCCCTTGAAATCTACTGGAACTGAAAAAAACTTGAAAACACTTCATCCATAGCTCCATGTGTTATAATTCCAGGTCACAAGGTAGATTTTGACAAAATCAAAATTATTCAAAAAGGTTTTAAAAAATGTAGATAACGTCTGTTCACATTAAGTGGAATCAAAATTGTCTAAATAGGAATGAGATGGAATGGATAACTTACAGACTATCTTATTAGATTATAAATATTCGCTTAGCGCACAAGATTTAGAAATGACGCCTTACCATTTGGTCATTTCTATAAACCCCAAACGTAATACTAACTGCCTATAAGTACATTTAAAATAAAACCTTTATCTTTAAAACAGCAAGGAGAGAATCACCAAACTACCTGAAACTTAATGCAACCAATCTTTACGACCATCACGTTCACACATTTGTTTTGATGGTTACGGTGGTGGGGAAGAAATTGAATTAGGCCAGGCTACTCATATAATCCAACACTGCTCAATCACAACTCTTCAGTGCCTTGACAACCACTTTCAATCTCAAAAAGTTCATCATTCAGCTTCTTGAAATTAAGGTTGAACAACTCAAAATGAAGTTGTTTAGGATAAGCGTCAAAAGGAATCTAAATTTCAATGACATATACTAACTACAGATGAGATCACTGCACTGATAAATTGACATTTGACGAAATATACCCGTTTATTCATGTATAAGAACGAGAAATGTATTAGTGATGAAATATTTCTTCTCAGCGACTTCATTATCAATCTGTGCAGTCATATTTACAATAGGTAAAGTGAGAGACAGTTGCACTAAAAGTTGCTCAGTCAATATGCAAAATATATAATTGGTGTTGTAATGGGATTTGTTCGTATGGAAGAGACAAAATGGATCACTAAACAAGGAAAGAAATGATGAGAAGTGGTGAGATAAGGCACAAGTGCTATCAGAGAAGTGAAAAATGGTGATAATACTCATAATGAAAGAGAAGTATACCAAAGTGAGACACAATATTAAGAAGGGGAGCAAATGTAGGTTCACACCACAAACTATCTAAAGCGAGGAACCTACCTTCAAAATCAAGTTGAAAGCCTTCAAAGAAGTTGGTGATAGACCACAGTTCAACTTCAACATCCACAACAAAAACTGGAGAACGAAACTACAACGGACTACTTCACATCAGCTATCAGGAAAGAATGAGAGAAATCAAGCTGCATCCCTGAAGAAACATGCATGGAAGAACACTGGAACTCTGTGAAAGAGACGTGAAAGGAAACCCGCATAAACGTGTTAGGAAGGAAGAAGAAGTGACAGGACAAGGAATGGATCTTGATGGACACACAGAAGCTGATGAAGGAGGGCGAGGAAGATGGTGAAGCAGAAGATGAACCAGAGCAGTGCAAGGATGAACAACGAAAAGAGGAACTGAACACAACCTATAAAACACTACACTGGATAAATATGTGAAGATGAGTGCACGCAAAGACAAAAGACACTTCTATGACACACTTGCAAGTGAAGCAGAATAGGGTGCTGATAGGACACCTGACAACATTAAATCAAATGTTTAGTTTACTGTCTGGGAAGAGATCAAAGGGGACGAGGCCAGTGAAGGAAATCGAGTTACCAAAGAGGAGAAACAAAGGAAACGATGGACTGACCACTTCAAAAAGCTCTTGAATCGACCAGCACCAACAACCGCAGGACTACCAGGGAACACAAGCCCTCCAACAAAACCAGAAATGAAGTTCTGAATGCCATGAAGCTACTGAAATCCAAGGAAGCAGTAGGAACAGATGGAATTCCACCAGAAGCTCTGAAAACAGACGCAGAAAAAACAGTGGACATGCTCACACCACTGATGCAGAAGGTTTGGAAGGAAGGAAGGAGAGGTACCTGCCAATCGCTTGGAAGAATGGCTACCTTGTCAAACGTCCTAAGTCTTTGCAAGAACTGGTAAGGGATCATGCTCCTGTCCAATCCAAGCAAAATATTATGCCGAATCTTCATGGAGAGACTAGAAGATACTCTGGATTGAAAATTACGACCACAACAGTTTGCTGGCTGGATTCATGAAATACATTTCATGTGAGGATCAAATTGCAAGTCAACGCTACGCATCACCCATCATAGAACACAGCGTTGAATGGCAGTCAAATCAACTCTACATCAACTTCATCGATTTTGAGAAGGCCTTCGACAGCTCCCACCGACAAGTAATTTGGAAACTGCTTCAACACTACGGTTCTAGTGCCACAAACCTTTATCAACCTCATTCAACCGCCACGTGATGATATGATGCTACATGCCGAGTGCTTCATAATGGGAAGCTCAGTGACGCCTTCGAAGTGAAGACAGGAGTAAGACAAGGTTGTCATCTACTATCACCAATGGTCTTCCTGATTGTGGTCAGCTGGACTGCATCATGAAACAAACTGTGAGGAGTGAGAGGAGGAGGATGTGCTGGCTTGACCGATGAAAAGACCCCAGAGGAAGATTTCGATTTCGCCGATGATGATGATGATTTATGTCTAGTGTCTTGTCGCACAAACTCGAAGATCTACAGACCAAAGCGAACAAGTTGACAGAAGAGGCTAGGCAGCGAAGATGGGACTTCATTCAGGTGAAGGTAGGGAAGACAGTGTGATGAAGACACCCAACCAACAACAACACCAACAAGCACCAATCGCCATCAACAGAGAAACCTAAAGGAAGTAGTCTCTTTCACCTACCTACCCACCTAGGCAGCATCGTTCCAACTACAAGCGGCACAGGTACAGATGAAGACGTCAAGGCCAGCATCGGAAAGACAGCAAGACAGGTCTTCAATAATCTGAAACCAGTGTGGAGATCTACTGCACTCCACTCAGCACCAAGAACAAAATCCGGATTTTCAAGTGAGTCAGTGCTTCTATATGATTGAGAAACTTGACGCGTCACGGAAAGCATTTTAACAAACTACAGTTATACACCATCAACAGCTGCCGCCTACGCTTACTCGATACTGACACTGAAGAACAGATGGCCAGGATGATAAGAATAAACGACAAGGAACTCTGGCTGGCTGACTAGCTGGCAACGAACTAACCAACCAAGAACCCATCGTCCAACAAATATGCAGAAGGAAGTGGAGATGGATTGGATTGGGCATACACTGAGAAGACCGATTGGGGACATCACGCGCCAGGCTAGGCCAGGCCAGGCCGTTGAGTGGAATCCAAAGGTGAGATGACCAGTTGGGCGTCTGAGGCGGGGGTGACATGGAGTAGATGGTGTGAGGGAGAAATGAAAGCTTGTGGGCAGTCGTGTTGCTAGGTTGAAAAGACTGCAGAGAACAGAGTGAGATGGAGACGTGCTACTGAATCCCTATGCTCCATTAGGAACCCAAGGGACGAATAATAATAAAAAATACCAATGTGAAATTGAATGGAATTGATAAAATAAGCAAAATAAAGTGTTAAGCCTAAGGTAGAGAAAGTGTTTTCACAAAATGTTTCTGAATGCAAAGTTTTTGTTTTTGTTCATGTACAGTTAGTGTTTCAGCTATGAATAAATGATAGATACGAGCACGTTTGGAGTAGTTCAATATATCTTGGTAAATCACTTTCAAGTATAAATTTCGAGGACCTGAATGACCTAACTCTACTAGGTTTTCACATATAGATGAAGTTGTTTTCCCTTGCTCTTCTTTGGAAAGCTAAATCGTGTAATGCTCAACAAGGCGTTTTTTGGAGCTTCTGCTTACAACGTACAATATAGTTAGCTCCATGGGAACATGTGAATTTGTAGATATATACATGGATGTGAACATAAGTGGTAGCCTATTCTTCATGCATTGTCGAATCAGACAACGTCTGCAGAATATCACTCTCAGTCTAGCAGCATAAAAGCTTCTAGTGATACACTTTGACGACAGCTTTTCAGCACTTCTGCAATAATGTCCCCATTGAATTTCAGATTCATGATTAGAATTTTCTAAGAAACTGTAATAGGTTGACAGGCAATTTGTTTCTTCAAATTCTTATCAATAAATCTTTTAGGATATCCGTTATTAGATAGTGATTTTTCAAATGTTTCAATCTCAACATCCACCGTGTCTTCTGAACAGATTTTATAGATTCTGGAATACACTGGCTGAATGAGATTTCTTTCACAGCTAAAAGGTATTCAACTAATAAAGTTATTGAACTGACCAGTCCAAGTGAGTTTTGCAATCGACTTACTTTTGAATTGAGCCATTATCTCTTTAACATTAAGTTTAGAAAATGGAACATTGAATTTAATACTTGGGTAACTATCATTGAAACATCTAAGCAGTTCATCCACTGAACATGTTTCGTCACAAATAAGAAGAGTATCGTGAATTTGTCTTATACATTGACATGAGTTGTATATTTTGTATGTTGACTGAGCAAATTTTTAATGCAATTATCTGTCATTTCATCTATTATAAGTGTGACTATACAGATTGATAATGAAGTCGTTGAAAGGCAGATTGCCATTTGTTTGGAACCTTAAACCATACTCATCTAATAGATTTCAATAACTCACTGATTAAAACCAAGTCATATTTGAAACTTTTGCTTTATCTTGCTACTAGACTTACTTGATGTGACTTTAAACAAATTTTCAACAACTGACTTCTCTAGGTTATTTCTTTGAAATAACTCAGGACAAAAGACGTGGAACTAATCTACATAAGTGCACTTCCATAAATTTGTATACGTAAATCAGATAGATCATGGTTGAATTTCATTGGATAGTACGGTAGATATTTTACAATTTGACCTCAGCTAAGTAGAAAGTATGTGTTAGAAATTGGTAGTAGCGAGTAGTGTAATCCACAGCACGGTTTACTTTTCACATAAGATGCTGTAGCTGCATCCTAATGATGGTGCTCCTGATGGAACTTAAACCCAGCACTTACCGATGAAAACACCGGAGTTTTATCCAATAAACCACTGAACTACGACACCCACTCCTTGTAAAACAGGTTAATTTTTTTAATATCGTTGTTAATTGGTCTGGACCGAATTGATTAGCCTCTGTCACCATATTGGAGTACTGTGCTGATACTTCAATATAGCCGGCCATTTCACTTTTTATATAAAGGATGGATATCAAAAGTCAAATCACCGACTATATTAAGGCATCCACACAGTAGACTATATCCTAAAAGAGACCGATCAATTCAGTCCATACTAATCAAATAATAATAATAAACTCTAGTATTAAGACGTAGATAGTTACAAGATGAAACAAAGTGCATAAAATTGGTCATCAATGGGGTCACGGATGCAGTTATGTAGTCTTTAGTGCTTGGTAGTGATCAAACTTTAACGATCAACTTTATAATGTGGTGACTGAACTGTGATGAGACAACACTGCAGTGTATTGGATTTTGTGTTAAAAGTCACTAGGTAAGAAGATTTTATGTACCTACGTTTCGCTCTTGTTGGCACTCATCAGTAAGGTGCATCTGCAACACCTGACACCAAATACATTACACCATTGTTTTGTGTCACTTAGCCGAGTGAACACATTGCAAAGCCGATTGATAGACTTCGATCAGAATCGAGGATTCAACATCTACACATCGGTCGTCCATTGGTGACCAATTTATATTCACAATCCAGTTCTACAAAGAATCAACAGTGTCCTGAATGGCTTAGTGACTAAGTATCTGACTTCACCACCAAGTCATGTCCTTTCAAACCATTCAGAAGACATCAGTTTTCCCAAGGTTCCAGATACATCTTTCTGATAAACGCCAACAGACAAAATACCTAGATGCAGCACGCTTCCTTGTCAATTAACTCCCAACGTTTAATACCAAAACAAAAACCATTTTTCCATACTTATCTACTAAGAATTCTTCAGAATTCCAAATTAGTGTTTGTAAAGACAAAAATTAATAAGTATTTAAAACAAGAATTCCATATCTCTTTCAAAGAATCACTTCATGAATTCTACAGTATGCCATAAATCATATTAAAGCATTCATTCATAAACACATTCTTATACAGTGATGCACAAGAAGATGTATCCATGCCTACATAAGCCCACACACACAAACATCACGTTGAAAAAACACAATCTTTTTCTGAGTCCTGAGCATTCATGTCGGTTGAATTGGTATAACTACACATGAAGATTCAACTGTAGGTGATAAAAGGATTGGTTTGTTCGCAGGACATAAGGTTGATAAATCATCCTAAAGAGATGTATTAAATGTAGGATTAATTAATTTGATTGCATTTATCAGAATCAGTATGTTAATCTCGAAAAACAACCACTCAGATCAGCATAATAGTAATGACCTTGAATGGACGGCATCATTAACACGGATTCTAATTGGTTGCTTCAAACCGTCTACGTAATATAAATAATGACACGACTTCCGTCTACTATTATAACAGTCTTTGAATTATTCATTACTGTATGAAAAGCGCTGGACAATAATCAGTATTCGTTGTCTGTATACCTACTTTCAAGTGGAAAAAAATCATAAAATGTTTGAAGCTATACCCACCTAGGATCAACATTTTTTATGTTAAACGACAGAATGTTTGATAAGAGTTGCATATGAGTCCCCAAACATCATAACTATGAATAACAGCTCTGACGTTTACTACAGATATGTGGATGATACTTCGTTATTTTAAATTCTTTTCTTAACTCATTTCAGTTTTACCCGATTTGATGTTTTCTTCGTACCTTTTTACACCTTTAGTCTTATACGATTTACTCTTATTGAGTAGTATACCTTTATTCTCCCACAATGTTACTCCAGCTATTTTGATAATTGATTCCTGTTATTATCGCGTTTTGATCATCATTTCAACTTCATTGGATTATGATATCTTCTCTGTTTCACGATTGCATTGTACTCTCTTCCACTATTTTCTTGATACTTCGTCTTAACATGAAGATTTATCTTACGTCTTTTTATCTTGCCATGCGAATTCGAGTGACTTTTAATATTTTCGACTGGTTTGTTTTAGACACAGTACTGCTGTTTATATTGCTGATGCACTCTGATAAGATACTCAGACAGTGGTAAGCTCAAAGAAGCCTCACGACTAGAGGTTCGTATTCTATTAGTCAGTGTTGTTGATCAATATAGTAACGTACCTCAGATAATTATCGCGTTTTAGATTTTAGGGGTTTTGTCAATATGTCAAAGAATCATTTGGTCGTTTACGTTACAAGTTTACAGGAAGAAATTCAGTTAAGTGCGAAATCGAACTGAGAAAACCTTTCTGAAACACTTAGACTATGATTCACATCTAACGTAATTGATTAAGGAGGTGTATGTGGTATCCCAACTGCTCAGTGGACAACGCTCTTGCATTTGAATCGAAGGGTGCTGGGTTCAAGCCTTGGTGGGGACTACATTTTAGGGTGCAGGCACACCCAGCTGACGAGTCTTGAGTAGGAGGAAACGCACGTCCTGGGTTCCTCTACTAGTCACAAAGGTCAAAACTGGATCTAGTTACGAGGTTAAGAAAGCAAGCTTCTCAAAATGAAACACGATTTAAAGCAGAATGAATAAAAGAAAAGATTTTTAAACAATAGTAACAATCAGACGAATAAAAGAGCAGGTACAGAAAAGTAGATCACAATGAAATCATGAGAATGAAGAAAGTTCGGATTCAGCTTTCAATTAACGATCTTCTAAGGCTAGTTCAGGTATATTTTAAGAATTATTGAATAGACAGGTTTATTTCACTGCCATGCAATAGGAAGAGGTGTGTTGGGTTAGCATCTGTCGGCACCTCACAACTACCTGGATGGGGATCAGAGAGATAACACAACTAAGTGGCTTGAGACTATCAGAGATATGGTTCAGAATTGGAATCATTGGTGGTTATGCTGAATCCGTCTTGTTTCTTCTTGATGCCTATATTGTATCAGATTTGTGTTTATAAAAAACAAGTACTTCATAACATAAACACAGGCACACATGCACGCACAATAACATCGTGATCCTTTCTTAAGAAAAAATGATGGTACAAGCAATAACAAAACCTTATTCTACCAATAACCGATGAACAGGTTCTTTTATGATGCCATTTAACTGAATGTTCTGGTTTGGATTAAATCTTAGTAACTTCTACAGAAGAAACTGTAGCTTACATCAGGAATTTGTTCAAAAAAATTCGTTCCAACTTTACGAAAACACTCTCCAGTTGGACTAAAGCATATTCTTATCATGAATTAATTAGACCTGGTACTTCAGCGCTCAAATTTCATCCAACACATTTTCAACAATTATGATAAGATATTTATAGCCTACACAGTATACGCATGAAACGCTACAACTGAAAAACCTGAGTAGCTGAATACTTCTTAGGCTGATTAGATCAAAATGATCCAAACAAGTAACGGCTGTTTCGCTATTTTTAGAGCCGAGCTGATCAGCAGCGTTCCCGGATGAATTCAGCTTCCTAGAGCTGAATTAATCCAACGTGGACGATGGAGCTTGTAAGTCATTTATAAATTGACTATCGTATTTTAGGTATGCCGCTCCATGCAAGTCAACCAACTAGATTCAGATGATCTGAAAAATTCACTTGGTAGAGCTGAATTGTCACAGTATACATCTGATCAGCTTGACCCCATACGATCGAAACGACCATTCTGCGTTTAAATCACTTTAAACAAATTGCCTGATGAAATCAAAAGACCACTTTGAGTCCTTACCAACTACTCAAGTTGTTCAGTGGCATATTGTGCTAGTTTCTGAAACCTTTGTGTCCGAAATCATCTCTTGTGACCTTTCTTGGTTGTGTAGTTTCCAACGGAAAGCCTGTTGACACCATAGTTGAACAGTTTTAAAAGTAATCAGCTGTGAAAAATGTCACAATGGAGTGTGCAGTTTGCAAACCATTTGCAAGTTGGTCATATTGTTTTACAGCATATACATATATATACGAATTATTCGACTTGAATTCCATAAAATGACAAAGCCTATTCAAGGTATGCCCATGTATTTAAAAAAAAAATACAATGCATACCGTTTCTGAACGTTGTTTGTTAAACAGTTCTAAATTTTTTTGTACTGAATCCAAGTGTTGTTCATGTTCATCAATTCCACTAAGCCATGAATGATTCAGAAGATGCGGTGTTATTATTCTCATTTGTGGATCAACCACTAAAAGTTTTTTGACAGCATCTTGGGCATTCAGACTGATCATTTGCCATGGGTCAGATTTATAATCAACATCACAGTGAAGTATAGCACAATATAAATCACTGCCGGTTTTTGATTGATAAGGATCATTTCCAGATAGCCTAGTTAAAGAAGTGTTTTGAAATATTTTAACAAAATTTGAACTACTCATGAGTAGGTGTATTGAAATAAAATATTTTTTATGATGTCATGTCAGTGTTGAGAAATATTGTGAATACTGAGGTCTGATTTTACAGGAGTCTGTATCTCAAGTATTATAGTGAATTGTACTGGTTGGTATGAGAAATATCGTTCCTATCTCAGGTCGTACATTTGTCCCTATTGATAAGTCATCTGCCAGATCTATAGACTTATCAGTGGTCCTAAGGCAGATGCCAATCCATAATCGAAACTCCTGTGACACCAACAAACTTTTCATAAACCTCCACATCAAGCAGCTTAATGAAAGAATTGTTGAAATAATATGTTTGTTTGGTAACACTTCCATAAGACTACATAAGTGTTAAAACTAGTCGCATCAACACATTTAAACGACTAATTATGCTGGTTGTAAAAAGGGTAGTTTATGAACCAGCCATAGGTAAACAGATGCAAGAAAAGCAGCGACTCATGAAATAACTGTATAATATTGTTATTGACATTGAGCATACAAGTAAGTGTGTATCTTCTGACCAGATCCAAGAGAAATTACAAGCAGACACGCAGACAACATCAGTGTAGAACCTTACACACAACTGCATCGGTTCAAGTTGCCACACTTCACAGTAGCATACAAAGAGTGATATCAAAAAAGTTGTATGAGAGAATAAATAATCAGAAGATAATGATTAGCGCAAATACTTAAGCTCCAGTGGATGCCAATGAGTGAATACATCTGTGTCGTTGTGACCGATGACCATCAGTGTCACCAAGAGTCTCTTGTCATTGATTCTTGTTAAAACGATGACCGCAGACAGGCGGCCTATGCCTATCTAAATAGCTCAAACAATCAGAAACTTTACGGGCTGGTGCTACATCTTGGTCTTGCCACCCTGAGCTTTCCTTTAACAAAATCCTATCCCAACTCTGCTAACGTTACACACTGAGGTAGATCATGGCTAGATGTGTGCATATGTCCAAAACATTTCAGTTGGTGAAATTTCACAATCTAATCAATTGACTTTTCTTGGTTGTTTAGTATCCTTCGAATTACCTTCACATCCCCCACATTAAGGAGCAGTGCAGCAAAGACACCTGTGGTTAAAATGATGCAAGCTCTCCATAGTTTATTTTCAGTAGCCAGTTAACTCAACTGCATAACAAGGCAGAATTGATTGAGGCGCAGTATACTCGTTACTTCATAGATGATTGGATACCTCAGTGAAGTCAGAGATGAAGTTACTTGGTAAATGCTGAGCCGATGTTTTACATCTGAGCTGAACTTTTGTCAATAACCAACTGACTTCAGTTCATGTAACTTCCCAAGTAAGTGAAGTTGATAGTCGTTGGATAATCTAGGAGTAAACCGGTTCAAAGTTAACACTAACAGCAAAGAAACATTCGATACTTCTCATTTTTGAACATCTTATTACGCGATGCATAAAGTTTTCTCTCGTTGGGTGAAATCCTCTTAATTGTCGATAACAATTTTATCCTCATTCTGACTCTTTCTCTCATTCAAATAGATGAAAATTATGATGGAGAATACCAATACAACTAATATTTCCACAATACATTTCTAAGCTGAATAATCAACGACAACACCAAAGCTTCATGGGACCGATTTATGCTTTGACTAAAAACTTCAGAACCCGGTCACCAGCAGGGCAGAGAAGAAAACAATATTAGTACATTAAAAAAGTAGAATCTAAGCAATTTTACAGAGTACACTTTCATATAATTATCACTTTGACTATTTGAGATAGTCGTGGTTTCTCAGACTTATATTACTGATACTGGCTGATGACTGAAAGTGAATTGAAATCTGGCCCACCACAGATGGATCTCATAGTTCAGCCAGTAGAGTACCTAACCAGTAATCTCGAGGCCACTAGTTTGAATCCTACCGCCGTCGAGATCTTCATTTCTCTTTTATTCATCATCCATTATCAATTCCATTTCAGTTTAAGTATTTTACGCAACACACACTGCTACAGTATTATTCGCTGGATGACCTTCATGTGATCATGCTATAACATTATTCAATAAAATGATCCTATATCTTATCTAAAGTCACTACTAATTTACTGACATTCAAACTTATCATGTTTGCGAATGAAAATATTTACGTTTTGATAGTTTGAATGACTGACCTTGAAGTGGACCACTGAGTGTAGGAGCAGTATACCGAGAAATTGAAATTTTCCCACTGACCTTGATTTACTTGTAGAAGCAATGAGGCATAATTTAAATTGTGTCAGACACTATATTAATCTCAATCAATTCTAGCAAATATTATTGGCATAGTTAGCTATACTGCTGACTATCTGAGCCGCTGTTTCACAGACTAGTATTCATACTGGATGGTGATTGAAGGTGGTCACTAGCTGGAAACCGGCCACAGTTCGAATTTTCATTTCACCTTCAATCATCACCCACTATCAGTAACTAACTACAGTCTATAAGAAATGTTATTTACACTGAATGACTACTAGCGTCATCTTTTTTCCGTTTGACGTTAGCAAAAGAATTTTTTCAATTCCAAAACACAATTATCACTTGATTGCTCTTGGCAGTGACCGGTAGTAATGTCGAGGAAGAATATTTTACTTTACTTATGACTTGTTATTTAGACATAACTAAGTAGGCAGTGGTGCTTCTAATGAGGATCAAACCCAGTAAAAGTAGATTTGAACGTTTCCTTATAACATCATTTCTAATCAGATACCTTTAATCTTTGCCATACAATAAACGTTCAACTGACCAAATGTAAGAGTAGAACTGGTTTTCTTTTCTCTTTCTCCTCAGTCTCGAAACCTCTAACTGATGAAGTTTCTTAGAGGGATAGTGAAACGTTTACCATCAAATGCTAAATGACACGTAGTACTTAATGGATTCTTTGCTGATCAGTTCACCTAATTATTGAATCACAGTCACTAATCCACGCAATTCCAGTTGATGGACAGTACTTTTGAGTATGAACGTTATTCTTGCTTAAGTTGTCATTCATATTGTCGTATTATTATTTGATACTTTCCGTACTTCCGGAAGTGATTTGTTGACATCGACAGGCTTTTTCCACTTAAGCAGTTTATTTACACAGTAGGTTCCTTTCTCTCCTTGGTTATCCATTGATCCTTTCACTTTCATAGAAAATTTTCGAAACTTTCCTTTGAGAAGTGGACTCGGTCGAATGTGACTTTTTGTCTGTTATATTCATCTTGGTGACTAGCAATGGAATTCGGAAGGCACATTTTGTCCATTTTGGAGCTCGTCAGTTGGATGTGCCTGCAAGATGGTCACCTTTAGTGTAACAGGTATCAGTTGTTGTTGTAATTTCTCAGTGGCCTAGTGGGTAAATCTTTGTCATTTGAAGAAAGGAGTATTGTGTTAGTCTCAGTGAAAACAACATCATTCACTCGGATGCAGGTAAATCCAGCTGACGAGTCCAAAATGGGACGAAATGCACGTACTGAATACCACTGATAGTCACCAGGATGAATATAACATCATGAATATCCGGAAGCATCGGGGCCTCCACATAGGCGCCCATCTACCAACAGGGGTCGAGCCATTCGGTCGTGTATGACAACCGGATTTTTGTCTGCTTTAATCATCTTTGTCATTATAGTACACTCAGTTTCAATGACTCTAGGATATCACTTTTATGGTACCAGGTCAATTTTTTGCAAAATACCCAACCTGAGGAGAGAATAGTACATTTATGTGAGATCAAAATGTTAATTTTCCTCGTGGTCATCTTCAGAAAAAAAGTATTCGCATCATAATGTGCAAACTGTCTAATATAACTAACTACACTGAGATTTTGAGAGTGAAATCTGAACGACTAGAATTATTTATTTGATACACTACTACTTGATTGACATCTCCAACAAAAATTATTATTCATAAGCATAACAATGTAATCACACTTTCGATATCTAGTTTTCATAGTCCTATTACCTTATGTGCCTTGTTTTTGTGGTATTAAAACTATCCACATCTCCTACCAAGGTCCGGCATCATTCCTATTGCATATGTTGGGTGTTGATTCGAGGAACAAAGACCCGATAATCAATCTCTATCTCTGTCTCCACCCAACTATATATGACATAAGTACAGTTGTTTTGCCCCACTCTATTGTACAGCCGAATATCAGTGAATGCACTGTAATAGCCTCGTTATTTTCTAGATTATTGATTTTATTGGGGCCAGTCACGCTACATTTAGCTAACTTCTCCTACTCTGATGATCTAACTGGTTCCAAATAGGCATGGTTTGACCTCTGTGTTTGATCTTATAATCACTACATGGTATTCGGTAAATCAAATTATTTGTGATCATGAGCACTAAGTTATGCTCGAAACGCAATCAAGTAAGTGATACTGTGTCCCTAAGTGCTGCATCAAATAAATAAAAGTAATATGGCATTACACTCTACCACAATGCACAGGTTTAACTCTTATGCTGATACATACTACTGACTAATTGATGAGTAGTTGTAGACCACCCAAACGATCTTAATAGTGAGTGGCCATTTCACCTGACTTCAAAGAAGTGTCTATTGTTTAAATTATGTTTCATGATTATGTGAGTAAGACAGCAGCATAAATCGTACGGCTACTAATATTTCGCATAACATATAGTCTGGACGTAAACTACGCAGAGCAAATCTTACATTAAATCAAGATAATTTAAAATATCTGACTTTTTGACAAAATACCTCAACACCACTCACATAATATAAAGTAGTATACCCAGGGCCCATAAATCGATTGGTTTATCATATCGTCTACTCAATAATAATTCAGGTGCACAGAATGTTGTCATAAAGCATACCAATTCTATATCCAAATCTTCAGTTGTAAATAACTGAGGTGAGTAATCAGCTAAAAAGGGTACATAAAGAAGAAAAGTATGAACATGTTCATGTAAATATAAATGTGATCAACACATTGAGAGGTGGATAACAGTATTCCTTACTTTCTTTACACATGATAGTGTCTAACAGTGGAATCCATAGGAAGCATTTCGTCCCTATCATGACTCATCATCCCAATGTGTATGAATCAGTGGGGATATTAAGTACGGGAGGTAAAATGTGCAGATCCAAGAGCCAAAGTGTAATCCATTCAGCTACCGGATCACGACAGTGACAATTCTTCAATTATTTTACTTACTGGTCTGAAAGACTTCACTCAGTGACATCTATTGAGATACAAAGTAAATATAAGGGAACTTCAATACTATTTGTCATGAGATTTTGGTTGCTGTGGGCTGTAACTGGCAGTGAAATTCGGGAAGGGAAGTTTGCATTATTTGGAACTCGTCACCTGGATATTCTTTAATTTAAATGTAAAACATGGGCACTGTGGTAGAATGTAATTTCATATTAGATTTACTTATCTGATATATATCGCGTAGTGATGCAGCATAGCATAAATTATTGCTCATAATCATATCGATGTAATCACACTCCTTTCGATATCTGAATTTTATAGCCCTGTCACCCACTTCAAATTCTTTGTTTCTGTTGGTAGTAAAACTCTTCGCATCTCTGATATAGGTGTTGCGTCATTCCCATTACATGTGTTGGGTGTCGATTCGATAAACAAGGATTCAGTAATCAGTCTCTCCGCCAAATTATACTGGACTTAAGTACATCGGCTTTACCCGACTCTATTATATGATTGTGTGTTAATACCTCCATTGCAATAGCCTAGTGTCGTCCTAGATTATGGATCTTATTTGGGTCCGTCATTCTATATTAACTGGTCCCGATTAGCTAGTTTGACCGATGTATTTGGCCTCACATTTACTGCATGGAATTTTGTAGACTGCATTATTCCGCTTAATTGGATCTATCGGATCCTTAGGCCGACAAAGTTTGTCTCAGAGTGAGTTGGTAGGTTTAAAATTCAACCTAATTCCAGACTTATTGAAAATCCTACTTAAAATTTCTGATTTTCTTTCCTTATACGTTAACACAATAACGCTTTGAACTGATTTCTACTCATGTTCTCGCTATTATTCGTATTCGTATAACTGTTATCATTTTGCTTCATATGTTTCAATAAATTTCTGAATAAACGGTAGACGATAATTATAAATTATTAGCGCTTCTTTTACGTGTTTCAACTGTTTTTTTAAGTCCTTACAATGACCAGTCAGTTTTCTAGCTCTATCATTTAGACATTTGACTGAACCCGCCTTAACTGACATTGGATGAGGTGACCTGAAGTCTAGATACCGGTTAGAATGTGTTGGTTTCTTGTAGATGCCAGTATCCAAACCACGATCTGTCCTCTGTTTTATTCTGCGATCAAACAATTAGTTCTCCTTTTCCAGTTTCTGTCTCGTAAGTGAATTGGACTACGTTAACTACTGAGTTTATATGTATGAGGAAACCGTCTATTTGTTCCGGTTTCAAAACAGTAAATGTGTCATCCATATATCGCCACCGTAACTAAGCTGCAGGATAATACTTTTGTGAAGCCATGCTTTCCCAAATATCTATAAATATATCTGCTGCGATTGGAGATATTAGTGATCCCATTGCCATTCTTTCTGTCTGTCTATATATTTTTTCTTGAATCTTGAACACTGTGAAGGTCAAACACAACTGTACGCCTAATATGACTTCATTAACGGACATCTCAGTTCAATAAGTAAGTTTTGAGTAGGTATTTGGTTGATTTCTGACTACAGTAGCAACGTATACCCGTTGAACAACCGATAGAAGTGGGAATCCAGTAGCTTTGGGGAATGGCTTGTGACATGTTAAATGATTAGTAGTGAGTTTGAATTTCAAACAGAACACCGACAATTCAGCACCAGTGCATTCAGCTGAGAAGTTTCAAAGAGAAAGGAATTCGTGTCTTAAACTGTTGGTTAAATAACGTCAGATACAGTTGAATAGAGTGCCAACTACTCCTTAGAAGCGCTGAATATGCTAAGAGTAAATGACCATTTTAGCCTAAGACAAAGCCAACAATAACATGTGGGTTTAAGCTATAATTGTCATAATGGAGCTTTATTTCCCCTACAAGAGCACTCGTCATTGTAATGACTGAATCAAATATTTTCTTTTGCGTTTACGAATTATAGTTTTTGGAAAGTTAAATGATCCGAAGATGAGTCATCAATGAGTTGTAAGACTTCTGATCGCGTTCACCGCCAGAATTGAAGGCCTTGAGTTCGATCCCTGGCAGGGTCGTGATTCCCAGCCACGTAAGTTGTCCATACTAGGATGAAACAGTTGATCAGCAATCCCAAGTTTTCAGTAGTTCTCCAACTGATTTTAGTCTGTGATGAATACTACCTTAAAAATAGATCCTCACAAACCTAACAGTACATTATTATTTCATGAAGAAAATGGGGTAAAGAGATCTCAATAACTGTAGTTCGACTATATAATTCGGATATGAACTGTTCAACACAGGGAATTAGACCTCGATCAAGAATATTCAGAGCTATGTGTGTGGACACTTGCATCGAATCCTCATCTGAGTTGAGGTTTGTTTGGCAAAAGTCTTGGTCAGTGAATAACTGATGAGAAATTTATCGAACAGATTCAGAAACCAACTCACTCCGAACATATTAAACTTTATAGGTACATTTTAAAATTGCTAAAGAATTGGCATTGTTTTAGTGTTCAGATTTACAATGATGTTATTGATAATTACTTCGGTATTATTGCTTGTAATTCCCTATCATTGATCGGACCACATTGGTCAGCCTCTATTGGCTTATTGGCTCCTGAGTGGATATCTCGATGTTGTCAGTAATTTCAGTTCTATAGTGATAGTAGTGGGATTTAAGACGCGTGTTTGGTCCTATTTGAGACTCTTCAGCTGGATGTACCTGCCTCCTAGTGAGTGATGTTGCCCCCACTGAGACTCGAACCCAGGATTCAATGGTCTATTAGGTAACACGCTGGATTTCTCTGCTAGCCACTATCCATCAACACTATGAAACTAATAACTACGTTTCGTGATTCTTATGAAAGCACCAGTGTGACTGCACTCGGAACAATCGTGTAAAATAATATAATTCCATTCATCGACAAAAGTAGTTGTCATCTTGTTGGTAAACAACTGAAGAACATGAATTGGTCATTGGTAAGGATCTAATGGCCAGTGCAAAGTGCTTAACACTGATCTAAGTTCTTCGATGAAATTTACAATGTGACGTGACATTGCTGTGCGCTATGTTTTGGTGTTAGATGTTAGAAGTCAGTGGGCAGTGCCCAGCACTAGGAACTAGAAAGCTATATCCTTTAACCAATGGTTAACAGCTTGTGTAAAATAAACCATACTTGTATGGGGTTAATCTTGGTATGACTAGCCTAACGATGAAGTGGATCACTCCAGCACTAAGGGAGGCAGTTTTGAATCATTTAAGGACACTAATTTTTCTTGTACGCCAATATCATTCACTGATGAGTACCGACTGACAAGCCACCAAGATTCAAGATTTCCCATAGATTTACTCTTAACATTTAACATCAGCAGATTTTAGTCTAATCACCAATATCAATGAAAAACATTTAGGCATACTTCTAAACTTCAATAACTGTATAACACAAAAGTCTTGAGTGTATCTCTAAGATCATGACGACAGTTTCATAAGCATACCAAGAATATTGTTAGCTATTGACATACTTGTTATTCTCCGTTGTTTTGTTGGATCGAATTGTTTGACCTCTATTGGCATATGGGCTCCAATGCGTATGCCTCGATATTGCCTGAATATTAATTATGATAACTTGGTTGCACAAGAAGTGGCTATCACCCCTCCGTGGCATAGTGGGTAACGCCTTGGCGTTTGAAGCGATGGGTAGGGGGTCCTAGTCCCGATGGGAACCCCATTCATGGGATGCCTGTACGTCCAGCTGACGAGTCCCTGATAGGACAGAACGTTCTTCCTGGACTCTTCTGCTAGCCGCAACCAATCGAGTTATACCAAGAATAAATAATGATAATACCTGCAATATTATGCTTTGAATATTTAAATTTGATTAAAAAGAAGAAATCACTTCATAATACCTCATAATAACAAGTAAGCATGATTGTACAACGTGATCAATAAGTTAAAGGTTCTTAATACTTACTAATTTTCACAATGGCATCATTTTCTCGTGAACTGAGCAATATATTTTCAGGCTATAAAAATTTTGTAACATAAATGAATACAGTGATTAGTGAATCAAATGGAATTTTCTGAGAAGTAGTTTTATCAGAAATCAAGACATTTCGAGTTGTCAAAATATGGGAAGTAATGATCAACTGTTTTGCCTAATTCACTTATTCATCGAAAGGTTATATGTGATCCACCTTAAGTAGATGTCTGTCATCCTTGTCAAACTACTCGCCAAGACGGCCAAGACCGTCTTCAGTGATCCATTTTTTAGACCAGAAATCATAATGACAAGTAATATTCCGTGATATGGGCAACTCAAAAGTGTCAGCCACTCTCATACCACTGTCAGCACTCATGTTCCTTCTGCATTCAGGGACGTTCGACACAGTTCAACCAAAGCTCATCACGCCACTTTACCTAGAAGTGTCAAAGTTTGCACAGATTATTTTGATTTAAAAGAATTTACTAATCATTGATCAAGAGCTCTCATGTAAATTTCCTGGAACCTTAAGCTTCTAGTTTTATTCCAAAGAGAAGTCACACGTTTTTACAAATAAGGAGTCATCATGCAGGAGTTGTTGCCGTAGCTTACATGCATGCTTGAATTTATTGTACTTATGTTTAGCTTAATCGAACAGTGGGTCGGGTAGTCGAATCTGTACTTTAGCTTAATTTTGACATGATAAATTGCTACACTGACTATGACTCTTTTGAGAAAAGAATTCCCCCCCATATTTGCATACCACAGTGTCAGCGTGAAGAAACTCTATACGGCGCATTGAGGTCATGTGGGTGTTTGAGCTGCTAGCCATGAAAACCGGAGATGATATATGTGGTGGTGACTACTGGTCGAGTCTAGTTACGCAACGATGGTGAGCCTCCTCATGACCCCACCGGATTTGAACCAATGCGATAGCATAGTTTAATTTGTTGTGATAGCGGTCAACGAGATCCGTATGTGCTGATCAATGGCTGGCGTGTCCAAAGCACAGACGGGCTAGCTGACCGTCAGGATTCCGACCAGTACGCTAGAGTAGTGCAGCTGAAAGGTATGGGAATCTTGATTCCTGATTCCGATTGTTGAAGCAGCCCTAAGAGAAGTGGTGTGGTCAGCCTTGTGAAGGTGATCGGTATTTGGTCCGGAATACCAGAAGTTATTTGCCCTAGCCTTGGGTGCATAAGTAGCCTGGGAGTATTCACTGAAGTTGAATCACTACGGTGAGAAGGGGATAGTCTCCCAGGAAGCTGCAAGACTGTGGTGAGTGAGTGAGTAAGTGAGTGGGATATATCTCACGCACGTCTGCCCACGAGGAGTTGAGTACGGTCAAATGATCCGATCACTCAGCAAATGTGGATAGGTTGAAGCTCAACATTTGGGAGACTTCTGGAATAAAAATGACCGCTTTTAAGGAAGCGTTAACAGAGTGCTCTGGATGCGTTACAATGATATTTACTGCTCAGTGAGATTACTGATTCCTCCAGGGTTTCGGATAATGACGTCCAAGCTGGCGACATCCGACCTAGAAATGCGAACTGAACCGGAAATCGGGGTAAAACTGTTTTTCAACTTAACTAAACACTAGACCGGGCGGCACTTTAGCTTATTATTGACTCATAACGATCAATAGATGATATTTCTATTTGCTAAAATGAATGAAACCAGTCAAGCAGACTGCCAACCCACTGACTGTTTACATTCCCATCAATATCCAGACAGACAAATACAACGGCAACAGGTGAGAAACAATAATGAATTAGAACAGAAAATACAAAAGTATCACCGAGATAAAATAGTTATAAGCTATTATTCAAATAGCCAACAGTCAAGCAAAAGTAATTTGAAGGTCAGTAGGTAGCCAATAGGTTTCTCCTTATAAATGAAAGGCTTGGTTATATCTCACAAATGCAGGAGTCAGCTGCTCAGAAACTTCATAAAACATTTTACAACTTTTTACTGTCCTGTTACTACAGTTGCTCAATCATTTGATGACAGTATGCTTCAGAAAACCAGTGTGTGAAATCCCTAACTCCTGGTCTGAGTCGTGTGGATAGGTGTGGACTGCTAGGGTCCCCAATATAACACGATTCAGTGGTTGTGGACTTTTAGTGACATGAATGAAAATCAGTCACAACGGAGCAGATATATTCACTCCATGACGTCTGCTAAAGCTTGAATGTTTTCCCTTACCTTGATCTTTAAACTGTTTCTCCTCCCATACATGTCTGTCTACTACGATACCAGCTTTTTCTTATCTGTCTATTCTTTGTACACGGCTGTTAAATGTGGCGAACCGAATAAATGCACTTGTGTACGAGAATTTATTTTGAGTCTATCTGTCTGTTTGTCTTTGAAAGATGACTGACTCTAACTCTTATGTATACGGTTGACATATAACCGTTTTCTTCATGAAGTGTTTTCCAATTCTTACCGTCTGCTGAACTTCAAATAGATTGGAAAAATCTTTGATGAATACTACAGTTGTACAGTAAATCAAAAAGCAATTTAACCTGATCATTAACGCCAGATTTGACTTCATTTGATAAATGGGTCAGAAATTTAAATAATATACGTAGAATTAAGTTTGACAGCTTCATCAATAAGTAAATAAGTGTCGACGTGAGACATATCACTATTACGTAACGCTCCAGGTCATTGCACCTAACATCATCAGATACAACTACAAACCAGCACGATAAGAGATAGAGTAAAAGGGAGAAAGTTGTAGAGTTGTGGAAAGTCATATAAAGTAAAGAAGAAAGTGTAAAACAAACGGTGAAGCCTTATATGGTTACTGGGATGAAAATAAGGCTTGGCTACATTTACACAACTGTAAACAATTCTGGGCCATATCACCTAGAGTCTCAAACCATCGACTTCGGTTATCACAGGGACCCCACCCGTAAGTGGGCTTTAACCTAAAAAGTCAGCTAGGGTTAAAAACACATTTCAAAAATCCTTGGTTAGCGAAAGGCTGTATGAAGGCTTCACTTGCTACGTTGAACAAGTAGTACGCAATTTGTTATGTGTCCGATTAATTATGCTTCAGAATGAAACACTACTCCTCGAATTTAAATATTGCATTCCAATCAGGAAAGTGAATGGAATTAATGTAGAACAACAGTCTGAAGACCCAACACCACTAGCTGAAATAAAGCGCGTTGACGACAACGAAACCAATTGATTCAAACCGACGTCATTGTCAGTTATATAGAAGACAGGTGTAGAGTTTTAGGGAGGAGAAGAAAGTCAGGTAGTGACTAAACTAGCTGGGGCATGTGTTACGCATCCCTAACCACTTTCTGCCTGTCGTACAGTGTTAACTGAAGTAGGTTTAGACTGGAAAAAGGTGAGTGACTGCCAAACTAAAACGTAGCATCAGCGCATGAAATCTTTAACTACTGATATGAATCATGTTGCAAAATGTAGACTCCCCGGTTAGTGTTCGCGTGACAACCGAAATCAGTGGTTGGAAACCCTAGTTGGCATGTCTAATAATCGACCTTATTGGGGCAGATGTCTCTACACATTATCTTCATTTTCAGTGACATACTAAATTCAGTATTTTCAAATTACTTCTTGCTATCTTAGCACAACTTTCTACCAGACCAGATACAGGATTTAGGGTTATAACAGTGAAGAAAAGTGGCTGCCTGAGCAAGGTCGTTATAACACAAAGTGACCCGTTTAGATTTGTATCTGAAAAATTGAAAAAGTCGGAGACAAAACAAACGGTAGTTCTTATGGCGACAAAATCTGATTGGGGCTCCAGCATTTAGTAACATGAGAACGAAGGAATTTGTCTCGTTTTGCAAAAAACGTGATAAACAAATAACCCACCACAGTTTGTTGTGAATTTTCCCATCTATGAACTAATCAGGTGGTTAGCAGAGAAGTAAAAATTGATTAGGAATAGAGTAACCGTACACAGATTGAAGGATTCATTGCATTCCATAAAGAAATGCAGCAGTTCAAATAACTCCAACAATTTTTCTAGTGTTGTTTAGCATATAATGTTTCCTAACGTCCAGCTTGGTAAGATAGCATAGATTATATGCCAATAATCTTATCATAACCCCCCTTCTTAAATAAGGTATGAAAGGATGCTCAACGCTTTGTACAAAAGACGTCATATCCTGATTAATTAATGAACTTTATTGACATGTTGTTGGAGTAACTATAAGACGTCTATCGTCACCTATCTTGACTGATATTGAGAGTGAATTTAGAAGAAAATGGCAAGAAACTAGTAATTGAACATACAGTCTAGAGGTTTGTGGAGATTTATTGATTTCATGTTGGCACCTAACACCGACTGACATCAGTAGGAGAAACATTGGAAACCTGGAAGTACTGGATATCTGTTTCGTCCTAGTGTGGCAGCCTGCAGCAGTGCTCATCCGTGACGTTACCATTCTTTTGTGAGGTGCACAGATGATACTTTCAAAATTGATGAAGATGTGAAAAGCACGTCAAAAATAATTTGAATTTCAAACAGAGTACCATAAAATAAATTTTTTCAGTCAAATTTTAGCGTAACAACAGTTTCAATTTTCTGAATCGATACGTCAAAAGAAGATATGACAGCATTTAGATTAGAGGAGCTTCTGTCTGCCTCATGAACTAAAACAACAGTTAACTCGATCACTGTGTTTAGATGTCGAAAATGTCTCTCCTTTGAGTTGATTCCTCTAACCACTATCCACCACTATTATGGAACTGAAATTCAGGTGTGTATGCACGAATAACAGGTGGATCAATTTGGTTCAGTTAATAAGCTTTAATATTCTCCCATTTGATCTATTTTCCCTCTTAAGCTAATGAGTAGGTGTAACAACCTAGAGCAGTGCAGTGATGTAGCAGTGATAAGAAGTGGTCAAAAGTGGAAATCAATATTCAGGGTCACCAGCCGTTGGGGTAGAAGTGTTTTTGTGTTATTCCTTGTATTATACCGTCGTTGATTGGACCGAATTGATCGGTCTCTATTGGCATTTGGGCTCCTGTGCGGATGCCTCGATATACCTGTGTTCTAGTTATAGTAAAGATGGATAGTGGCTGGTAGTGGAATCCAGGATGCACATTTCGTCCAATTCGGGACTCGTCAGCTAGATGTACCTGCCTCCCAGTGAATGGATAACGCTCTGGCGTCTGAAGCGATAGCTCCCGAGTCCAAATCCCGGTGGGAACAACATCACTCACTGGGAGGCAGGTACATCCAGCTGACGAGTCCCAAATAGGACGAAATGCCCATCCTGGACTCCACTGCTAGCCAATATCCGTCTTTACTAGAACTATTTTTTGTTTCAGATTTTGATTTATGTCTGTATATGGACAGAGTAACCTCATTGAACGACTCTGCAGCCAATAAGATTGTGTTGTTCTGTCTTTTGCCCAGGATACCTTTTATTTGTGTAAGAAATGTATATATACGCTATAGTTAATCGAAAAAAGTTGTCGTCCTTGCAGTCGTAAGTCGACCTTTGTCTTTTGATAGTTGCGTGACTCAGTGAAGAATAAGGTGATGAGGGGGAGTAGTAGTATTGGCATTCAGTTCTAGTGTACCACTGCTTTCAGTATCGTTATTACCTTCATCTTATTTCACTCGGTGACTTCAAGCAGATTATCTGTCGCTTAGGTAGTCAACCTACGTTTCCGCCACTCTACCCCTTTATCTTTCTGATTATTTCACAAACTAGTAGGTTATCTCTTGAATTTATAACGTTGAAAGTAGCTTCAACCCATAAGTGAAACTAACTGTCATGTTATAAATAGACCACATACTTTGGTTTTTTTAAAAACAAATATACACCAACTTATGTTGTAAAGATTAGTGTATGTCATGCTTAATACCATCAGCAACAAAAAACGACATGTAGACATACTTTTAAATTTCTGTGAATAATTCCATATTCATGTAAATACCTGATGCCATTTACTATCTGTCTAAAATAATTAACGATGATTTTTTCATTGTACACAGGAAATTTAGTTAATCTAGGCGGAAAGAAAGTAAATTTTAAAAAGTTAAGCATAAATTGAATTGCATATTGAACACATTGAATACGAACTTTCATTGTTTCATAACCATCCAATCACGTAAATGACCAAAGGTATCTATTACACTTACTTGATTTACCGAAAAGTAACAAAACAGATTATGTAGAAGTTGGCTGGGAAACATTCAATCTCATCAAGTCATTGTTTTAAAATATGACTTAAATTGTGGTAGTTTACATTAGTCCACATTTATAGAATCCGTACGAAATATACTACTGATTGATATGAGTAGTTGTAGACTGCTTATGTCGATTAGTAGTGTTCGCCATCCAGATCATAGTGGCTTAGACAGCAGACAGATATTCCTCTCATTTGAGAATAAGATCGTCAAAAGTGGGCTCAGCTTGTCTATTTACTAATAAATGGAACAGCTAAGCAGTGAAGTTATCCTCAAGAAGACAAAATATTAAAACTTCTGTTACCAACACATTACTTGAATGGGAAACGTAGGCCGTGATTCTTCCTTCCTTTGTAGCGAGGAAGTAATCAAGTTAATTAGGCGTTTCGTGAGGAGTGATTGGTTTTTGAGTGTTTTACTTCAAGAATTGACACCATACTGAGAAACACTAAAAACAGGACAGCTGTATCGTCCTACATTAGGAATCCTCAGTAGTTTGTACCCTTGAATCTATGAGGAAAAACGCCCAATTTGAGAGTGAAGACGGATCTCAACCAATGATGTTGCCTCGTGGATTGATAGGCGTCAAGACAAAATGGTTGCCTGCTCACCACGAGGTCTGGTCGTTTAGGCTTCGATCTCTGACACGGTCGTGGGTACACGTCTCTAAGGGGTTGCCATCTGGGAAGATATAGCTATACAATGCTTCAAGGTTTTCAGTGATCCTCCCAATGATGTCAGTTGGTGATGAAAACCACCTTGGAACCACTAAGTAAAAAATCTTGGTCGTTAGGTTTGACTGAGTTAAGGTGCTAGGTTTGTATCATATGAATGATGATGTTAACTGTAAAATATATGGCCTTTAAAATTGTCACGTGAGTATGAATTTCCACACACCTTACTGTCTGAATATAGCCGTATGTCCTTGTGCCTCCCTAAACTTAGGAGTCATCAAGATAAATGAACAGAAGACGAGGAATTCGCAACTCTGGTAGAATCGGAAAATCGTATCGGGGTTGAGTGACATAAAAATGAAATTCAGACCACTGATTACAGTGCAGAGAATACGTTTTAATATCTTATAGAAAGACTTAACTAACTCTACAGAGGACTCTGTTGAGGTAACGTGTTGTGGTAATGTCTTACTATGAAAGGAGTACCCAGAAAGTACATAACTCTATTCAAAGTTCTCTACTCAAAATCACGCAGGCGTGTAGGGGAATTGTCTTCGTCAGGGATGTCCACTGTCACCGTTCCCATTTAACTTCGCTAAAGACGTACTAATGGACATAACCCTAGATACATCTGACTTCACAGGGATTGATCTAATCCACTGAGGTCATCTGATTGACTTAGGGTATGCAGAGAGTTTTCTTCTACTATAATATAGACACTTACAAAATGCAGGGTCTTCTGAACGCATTGAGTGGAAATCTGAGTGTATTTGGCCTGCGCTTCGCAGCTGTCAAATGTAAGATGATGCACCAGGACTGGTCTGCTGCAAGCAATCCCAGTTTACTGATGGGGAACGAAGTGGTGGCACATGTCGACCATTTCGCTTGTTGGGGGAATAGCATCAGCCCGTCCAGGATGGTTGCTGACGAGATCTCAGGATAGATAGAGAAGGGTCGTTTCGCACTTGACAACTTGCGTCATTTCTGGCAGTGACTAGCGAGATATCTGACTATGTATCAAAAAACAAGTATACTGCGGTGCAATCTATTCTGTCCTCTTGTACGGCTATGAGACGTGGTCGCCGAAAGTAGAAGACATGAAACGATTATAGGGTTTTGAACACAGATATCTTTGTAGCATTGATGGCGTTTAGTGGAATCACCATATGAGTAACGTTGAAGTCAGATGAAGGGCACTTGGCAAGACAGGCAAGTTCATTGGTGAGGTTATGAACCTTCATTGGTTGAGATGGCTTGTACGTGTACTATGTATGCCAATCCGCCTTCTATCTCCACATGCGATACTACAGGAGCTGGTTGCAGGAGGGTTTAGGGTGGCCAGACCAAGATGTCTCACCAGTCGATGAAGTCCCTGACTGTTAGTTTGAGCTGTGGTGAGAGATGTAGACTACCTAGGTGGGGTTCCAGATACTACAGAAATCAATGGTTGAAGACTCTTGGTGACATGGGTGAAAACTAGTCACAGTGGCACGTATGTATTCACTCTGTGACATCTAAAGCTTTAATATTTGCACTAACCTTAATCTTCGGATTGTTGATTCTCTATACTACTTTATCCTTTTAATATCTCTCTTTTTCTACCCACCTCTTCTCTGCATTGTGCTGTAAGGTTTGGCGACTTGAGCCCATGTACCTGCCGGCTAGGTTCTACACTGGTTTGACAGTATCTATTGAATTTCAAGGACCAAAACATTCTTGAATTACTTATAAGCGCTGGTTTGGTTCATTACTAAGGTTAATGATCCTTACCAACTGAGGTGAAATGGTGTCTGCTTCATTCACTGAAAATCAAAATGGTTTGGATGCAAATGTTGTGGGAACAGAAAATCAACCAGAGATAGGACATTTTTTGTCATATCTAATCTTAGTTTGTGACATATCATCCTTTCAACGGATTATTGCAATGCTAATACCAATAACTGGAGTTCTTTTAGTTGGACCAAGTAACCGTGCTTTACAATGTTATCAACACTATGAAGATATATGGCTAGATGAAATTGAACCTTTATCGGGTTAAGCAAACAGTGGTTAGAAAAAGGAAATATAATAAGTGTAGAAGATCAACGGACTGAAAAAATTTCTATTTGTATATTCATTGTAATAGAAGCTTGATATCGAATTGAAGTGCATACACAAACCATGTGCACAGTCATGTAGCAGGTAGTGAGCCCTATCTATTGTGTAAGGGCTAACATAACCGCCTGGCTGCCCAAATCTTGATAGATTAAGCGGTTTCTGGCCTTGTGATCAACCGACTGAAAGTCAAGTCCCTATGTAAATGAACCACACATCCATAAGATCTTGACGTTTAGGATAAAAATATGGAACGACACTTTGAATGAATATCATACAAGAAAGTGATTACTTTAATCCTATTGGTTAAAAAATACATTGAAGTAGGAACCATTGTATACACAGAAGACGGAAGAGGATGCAAATTTAAACTTCAGGATCGTTCAAGCCATCAGTTATTATTGCACAAGAGGAATTTTGTGGACTCTACAACAGGATATCACACTCGCAATGTAGATGGTATATGGAGTCACTTAAAGTTATATTTACGACTGTATTGTGGATCTAAGGTGATTTGGAGTCACACGAATGAAGTTTTGTACTATAGCTTTTCACCTTAAGTCAGAAAATCTCAGAGAAAGTGTATTGCTTTTTTATAAATCTCACTAGAGTTATTCTGCTTGTAATTTCCTCATTTTTTAAGGAAAACATCCACTGTTACGTAGGTGATTTATAACTGCCTAGTTAACAGTGACGTAGCTTTAAGGTCATTTACACGTTACGATGACTGGTCACTGCAGAACTACCGATTTCATATTGTCGAGTCCTGAGTACTGACCGAATTTTATCAATCACTTTGGAATGTGGCCACCAAACTAGGGTCCTCACCATTGCAGTGAACTTTGGATGGATTTCAGATGACTGGAGGCTACTTACAGGACATCATGGACCTAGGTTTCGTGCATGCTGGTACTCATCAGCAAGAAATATCTACAACCTCATCGGAACCTATGTCTCACGAGGGGTTCGAACCTAAGTCACCCAGTGTTGAAGTTAGCGATACTACCATCGACTTCATCAACACAAGTTCGAGTCTCACAGAAGACATCAGTCCTTTTGAGGCTGCAGATCTGCCTTGTTGATGAGTGTTAAAAAGCAACAAACTTAGGTTCAAGGTTTTCTGACAATTACCTCCAACCAACAAGTATCATTTGCATTGTTATTCAACTCTAACATAATTTTTAGACTGTACCACAACCTTTTGCCATAAGTGTTTATCGAGATATGATCCATGACACACAGCAAACTACAAATTAACAACAAAGCCATTTAGAGGGGGGGTGAAAGAAGAGAAGAACAGTTTACTGTTATTTGACGATTGCTTTTTAACAAAAAGGTATAAAAATAATCATTAATACATCGGAAAAAGGCTTATTAAAATAATTATTGAAGGCAGAGTATCTTTCAAAATGAATAAGATAATTTGCTTAAATATATTTGACCAAAATTTAATATTACTTTCCTCTGGTTCGTTATATCAGTTTGGATCATGCAAACGAAGCATTAACTGGTGGATTACCTTCGTGACAAATAAAACCAAAATAGATGGATGTCTACTATCTGAGAGATCCCTGCGAAAAATCTTAGAAAGGTCTACAAACATGGGAATCATAGTCAATTAGCTCATGGATCATCTCCTATTTCTAATATACACCCATATTATATACTTCAAATGTTCATTTAGCCTCATTCAGTTAGCATTAGTGAATCAATATCTTAGAAAGTAATCAAAGATAATTTATTCTAACTTATTTATTTATTCAGTTTTTGTGCATATTACAGTCTTTTCAACTTATTAAAATTTTATAAGAATAGCACGCATATGTAGTTAGTCTCTGAGAAGATTTCAAGTCAGTACATTGCATTTTACATATTAGTATTCTCATTTGCTTCAAAACCCCAAATTCACAGGTATAGAAGTCACTATTTAATTTATATACTTACTAAAACAGTAAGCTGAAGGAACTTTCTGCTCATTTGTAGCTCATTTCTTTAAGGTGTTTGCTGAAGTTGTGATACATTGTTAGTGACTTATGCGATCAACCGAATCAGAAGCAAGAATAAGTAAAATGACTATAAAAATGCTAAATACTTCCTTCCAACCTAACAAGCTATCAGTATTAATTTCTTCATCATGAAGCCCTGGTGTTAAGTCATGCAAAAGATCAGAATGTGAACTCCCGACAAATCTAATTCATATCTAGTACACTTGTTCAGTTTTCCACGCCCTCATCACACGAAGCCAATATTACAGTGATGCCAACTTTTTTATCTCCTGAAGCCTTTGAAAGGTACTTACATTTAGAGATCTTTTACAACAAATGTAAAGTAACGGAAAGTAAAATCATGCTCAGCACCCGTTTCATATTTACGGAATAGAAATATTTATCACCTCAGCAATGACTTTCCTGCTCATTATTGCCCATATTTTCGTATGTGCATATTTGAGTCACCCAGTTTGAATTTTCTTTTTCTGATACCACGTGAACTAGTACCTAAGGGAATAAAGTGATGGTTTCTATCTCCAAGTTTCAAAAGCAATCAAAGAATGGCTGCAAAGATCTGTATGGAAAATTAGTTTGTTAAACTGTACTACTCACTGCTTTTTAAGTAGCTTAACAAACGATTTTAAATTTCACTTGTCGATTGGTCCCTATTGCAGAAGAATTCGTTGAGTTGGGAAACAGGGCACGTTTGTAGGCATTTAGATATCGAATGCGTAGCACTCGATATTTAAGATAATACCGTATTCCTTACATCAGATTTTGGAACATTTGATGGACTCACTTTTTACTTATCCAAATGTTAACTGTACCAACCAAGAACCTATCACGCAACAAATATGCAGGAAGAAGTGGAGATGGATTGGCCATGCACTGAGAAGGCCGACTGAGGACATCACGCGTCAGGCCCTCGAGTGGAACCCCAATGGGAAGCGACGAGTTGGACGTCCGAAGGCGACATGGAGGAGGTCGTGCGAGGAGGAAATGAGAGGTTGTGGGCTGTCGTGGACCAGGTTCAAAAGATCTCAGAGAACAGAGGTCACTGGAGGCGTGCTACTGAAGCCCTATGTTCCACTAGGAACCCAAGGGACTAATAATAATAATAATAAATGTTAACTGTATACGTACAAAATTTGCTTACATTTTTCACACTGAATATTGAGGAGTGGAGCAGTGTACGAACAGGTATAAGTCTGAGCACCACCAACTCTCCAGTGCTGTGGTAAACAGTTGTTTTTTACGGAGCAATGGACTATAGTTTCATTCCAGTTGATGACTCCTCGGTAGGCCTTCGACACTAATATATTTATTAGAAGATTACTGCGAAGATGGCGAATAGGAAATAGCTACTACACGTTTTCCAGCCGTTCTTTATTCCCGATACAGTGTATGCGTCAACCACTTTCAATGTTCGGAGAACATCCTCACTTTCAACTTAGTTAAGTGCGTAGTTCACAATCTCCCATCACAAGTTTAAGGAAGTCACCAACTCATCAAACGTTTTAACATTTACGTTCTCCTTCATTATCTTCAACACAAGTTCAAAGAAAAAGGCATTCCACATGTGTTTATCTTCCTAAAGATTGCTTTTCAGTACTCACAAGATCAACATGAAACCTGTTCTGCGAACTGTCTGTCATTAATAAGTGTACTTTCTTTTATTCGTACGTTCCATAGTGAGAACTTGAGAAGATAATAACGTATTCAATCGATAACTTAAAAGGACACCCTAACGACTACTGAAACAGTAAATTATATTTCTTTTTTTTATGAAAAACTAAAATCTCAGAGAAAATACCGAGAACTGACTGGTCATTTCAGCAGTTGGTGGAGTGACTTTCAAATTCATCATTTTTCAATGTGCCTTTTCTTTTCATACTGTCATGAAATTATAGGTAATCTCTTTCAGATTCAACGTTGGTTCGCCTGTCTGTCCACATAATCAACAATCAATTCTACTTACTGATTCCTATATGCATATATTTAAGCTTCGTGTAAGCTCATTAGCGTAACTCCTAAAACTGGATAAGAAAACCATGGAGACCTATTTTGATATAATCCCAGTCTGTCTGAAAAGAATCGAAACACTGCTTTTCCTAAACTTCTTGCTGTGTTAGCCATATTTTCCTCAATAAAATATTCGGATTTGTAATAAGATATAAAACTCACCCATTCAAATCTTATGTTAAGTGATTTCTGTGTCTATATCACTGGTTATGCGATTTTCGTTCACATTGAGTAATTAAAATTATTCATATGTGATTGGAAGTGAATGAGCAGTCAAAGTGATCTATTAATGCTGTTACTGAATGTATCAGTGCATTATACGCTATTGCTGGATGAAAATATGAAAGAAATGGTTAACTTTAAATGATTTTATTAATAGAGGGGTGAGTTATTATTATTATTATTATTAGTCCCTTGGGTTCCTAATGGAACATAGGGCTTCACTAGTACGTCTCCAATGCGCTCTCTTCTCTGAAATCTTTTGAACCTGGCTCCACGACAGCCCACAACCTCTCATTTCCTCCTCCCAACATCTCCTCCATGTCACCCTCGGACGTCCAACTCGTCGCTCCCATGGGGTTCCACTTGAGGGCCTGGCCTGGGGCGTGATGTCCCCAGTCGGCCTTCTCAGTGTATGCCTAATCCAATCCATCTCCACTTCCTTCTGCATATTTGTTGGTGATAGGTTCTTGGTTGGTTCGTTCTCAAACTCCTTCTTACTTTTTCCTTCTAGCCATCTGATCTTCAGTAGTGAGCGAGCGTAAGCAGTTGTTGATGAATGTCTGTAGTTTGTTGGAAATGCCATTTGTAACGCGCCAAGTCTCTGAACCATACAGAAGCACTGATTTGACTTTGGCGTTGAAAATCCAGATCTTGTTCCACATGCTGAATGTAGTGCCGAAGATCCCCACACTGGTTTCAGCTAATGAACGCCTGTCTCGCTTTTCCGGTCCTGGCCGACTTTGACATCTTCGTCTGTGCTGCCTGTAGTTGAAACAGTGCTTCTCAGATAAGTGAAAAAGGCCAGTTCCCTTAAGTTTCTCCCGTGGATGCTGATTGGAGTTTGTTGTTGTTGTTGGAGTTGTTGGTGCGGTATCTTCACCACCTCTGTCTTCTCTGTATTCACCTGAAGTCCCCCTTCGCTGCCTGCCTCTTCTGCCAACTTGTTAGTTTTCGCCTGTAGATCTTCAGGTTTGTGACATTAGACAGGTCATCGGCGAAATCCAGATCTTCTAGGTTCGTTTCCCTGGTCCAGCGTATCCCCCTCTTCTCACAGCTCCCCACTGTTTGCTGCATGATCCAGTCGACCACAATCAGAATATCATAAGGGATGGTAGGCAACCTTATTTCACTTCTGTCTTTACTTCAAAAGCATCACTGATCCCCCATTGTGAATTACTTGGCATGTGGCATCTTCATATAGTTGTTGAATGAGGCTGATAAAGGTTTGCGGTATTCCGTAGTAATGAAGCAGCTGCCAAATTACCTCTCGGTCGACGCTGTCAAGGGCATTCTCAAAGTCGATGAAGTTGAGGTAGAGTTGAGTTGCTCTGTTCTGTGATGATGCGTAGGGTAGTGTTGCAATTTGGTCGGCACATGATTTGTACTTCCTGAATCCAGACAGCCAGCCTGTTCCGGTCGTAGTTTTGAATCCAGCTCATCCTTTAGTCTGTCCAGGATGATGCGGCCTAATACTTTGCTTGGGGTGGACAGGAGCGTAATTCCTCACCAGTTCTTGCAAACACTGAGGTCTCCCTTCTTCGGAGTTTGACAAGGTAACCCTTCTTCCAATCAACTGGCAGGTACCTTCCCTTCCTTCCAGACCTTCTGCAATAGTGGTGTCAGCATGTCGGTTGCTGTTGTCTCTGCGTCTGTTTTCAGTGCTTCTGGCGGGATTCCATCTGGTCCTGCTGCTTTCCCACATTTCAGTAGCTTTATGGCGTTCAGGACTTCCACTTTTGTTGGAGGATTTATGTTCACTTGTAGCTCAGCGGCTGTAGGTGGTATTTCTGGACGAAAGCTTCTTGAGGTGGTTGGCCCATTATTTCTCTTCTTTTGTAATTAAATTTCCGTCATCATCTTTTATTGGTTTCGTCTGCGTTGATCCCTTCCCAGATAGTAATCTGGTTATTTGATACAAGGTTGTCGGGTCTCTCTTACCTGCAGCCTGTTCTGCTTCACTTGTCAGTGTTTCGTAGAAGTATCTTTTGTCTTCGCGTGCACTCTTCTTCACTTCTTTCTCCAGTGTAGTGTTTTATACATTGTACTCAGTTCCTCTTGTCGTTGAGCATAGAGGGGTGATTACTAAGAGTGAAATAAAAACCTGGGTGGTTGCACGATTCAAACCAACCTGTGTATCAACAATATCAGTTTACCAAACTACGGCTTTCCCACCGATAATTCAACGATTTTGTTGAACTGGTGTCAAGCAAAAAAGAGACAGGTCTACCTCATCTCTTTTGTTACTTTTAACGTTTGATGTCATTGAAATACGTTGGATTGTTAAAGTGAAACTTTTTTTCTTGAAGAAAACCACTTCCAAATATGAAAACATTAGAAAAACAAAAACTATATTTTCACTTTCAATTGTATGCATAGTTGTTGTCAACAACTTTCTAAAATTCTCAGTTCATACTGATTTTTCAGTGGATACTTAACGTTTAAACTAGGTACTCATGTTATTGCTTGTGGTTTTCCGTCGTTGACTGGGGTGGATTGATCGACCCCACTGACATTTGGGCTCGTGCGCGGATCCCTCAATAATGCTTGTAGTTTTAGTCTGGTAGTATTGATGGATAGTGACTGACATTTAAAACCAGAATATGCGTCTCGTCATATTTGGGACTCGTCAGCCGGAGGTACCTGCCTTCTAGTGAGTGATTCTATTCCCACTAACATTCAAAACTGCAGCCAATCGTTTCAAACGCTAGAGCGTTACCTAACAGGCCACTGAGTTACTTTAACCACTATTTGTGCAATGGCTACAGTTTTTATGGAAACCGACCGTTTCGGACCAATCAACGACGGGGTATTACAAGCAGTAACATAAAAACTATACTCATCGTCCTGGATTCAACTGCTAGCCATCATAGATTGCTAACAATCGATGTTCATTCATCTTATTCTCTAAGAGTCTACAACCTTCATCAAAATAACTAGCGTCACATTTCAACTATCCAATCTTGTAAGTACAATTGTTATTTATCATCTAAGAAGTTGAATTTTCCACCTTAGCTACAACCTTTTCAAATGTGTGTGAAGGTCTAAAATATGCTTTAATACCATAAAAAGCAGACATCTTTTGAATATGTTCAAAAGTATCTATTTGACATGATATAGTCGTTTCTGAAACCCATGAGTTTTGCTACTTACTGTTTTATTCATCTGTCTGATGATGCTATTTACAAAACACATTTATGTAAATCTTTCGATGCTGAAACTTGTTTCACATTGAAAATTTCATTTTAAAAATCATTAGGATTTTCTTTTAGCTTTTTTTTCAGCTCTCTATCTCACCCTTTTGTTACTCCTCTTTCCTTTCTTCTCGTACTTTATATTTCTTTTGACTGCATTCACTAATCTTCATCCTTTACCTCACTACCTTTCTACTTGATGAATTGACGTGAGGTGTGGCAACTCGGACCGTTACGCAGTAATGCCTGGTCCTATGTTGATAATGACGATGATAATTTTTTTATCTCTAAATTTTTTAAGTTTAGTGTCACAATGTGCATCATTTTGACTGAATAACCTGATTGGGATTTATGATGAAAGGAACTTTAGGCATTCCGCTTCTTCCTACTACCCAGTGACCCAACAGCAACATGCTCTCCACAAAACCTGAAGGTTCTGTGTTCCATCTCTGATGCAGTCATAGGTGTGTAGGCTGAGGCGTCACCTGCTAGGAAGAAACAACTGTCTAGTGCTCTTCAACTGACGTCACTCTATGATGAATAAAAACATACAACCAGATAATGACTAGAGTTTTTAACATTCATATGAATCTATTGGTTTTCAACTACTGATTTTTTTCATTTCTTCAATGGATAAGACAGTTTAAACAATTTAGTCCCCAGTTATTAGTTTCTCTTTCATTTATGAATCATATTGGATCTGAAGTAGAGTTTCAATCTTCCTAAAAGATTTGCCGGTTCCGTTTCTCAATTGTTACAAAGGCATCATTCACATATCCATACCGAATTTGGGTCTCACATTGGAAGTCGTCAAATTTCTTCTTTACAAGTGCTATAAACGGTAACGCTGGTGAACTCACTGCAACTGCTTTTATATAAAGCAAAATTCTGTCGTTGAGTGTAAAACATTTAGATTCTAGGCATAACTTCAAAGACTTTATAATGTGCTCTGTTTGTATTAAATGTTTACAAATAACAGAACGGATAGTTTATGTCTTGTCTATCTGACTTTTATGCAGCCTTGGAGAGTTTGACTAGCTTCCGAGATTTCTGCTGAAATACTCTCTGAAGACTTTACCCTTTTCATGTTAATGATTTTTTAAGACAATATGCCTGAATATCGGAAATATGTTAGGAAATAGATGACTTTGTTACCACCACTGACAAAAAAACTGGAATTTCCTCTAGTGTATTTTTTATTTAGCTTAGCTGTGACTTAATGAATTCGCACGATAAACTAAGATTAGTACTTGATTATCAAATTGTTTTTCCAGTCTAATCTCATATTCACAAATGATGCAACTAAATAAGGTGGTATGCAGTGAATAATCGTGAAAGCATTGTTCGTATCTACCAAGCGACCACTATCAAGGAGATGAGATGAAACAGAACTTCGTATGGATTTTATCTGTCCCTTCACCCCAACCATGAAGGTAGATGCTCAGTAACACGTCTGTTAAGTTATCTAATATGACATCCTAGATAGCTTTATCCACAGGAGCAGCTGAAATTGTGCTACACTCAGAAATGGTAAAAATAGATACCTTATCTTTTATCTGAGCAACAACAAATGATCGACTAAAAAAGGATAGAATTGTGCGGTGTAGAGACTCCTCTTAATGACTCCAGAGAGTTTCTGATATAAAACTTCTCTGACTATATCTTCAATAAACTGCAGATTTATGAACAACAGTTTCTTTTGCATAGTAATAATTCCAGGTTTGTTACCGCTCGATTTTTTTACATTTCTTCTTATGAAACTGTTAGCGTAGCCAATGCCGACCATTGAATTACGAATATATTTTAACTCCTGTATTAAATCATCTGAGCATGTTCTCGTTCTGTTAGTGAGACATTTAACCAGGTTTACCTTTATACCGAATAGGTACGTGACTAAGAAAACGTGTGTGCCGATTTACAGATGTTGTCTTTCTGTAAACCATCTTCTCTTCTGCTTACCAAAACATCCAGGAAGGGTATTTTACTCGTGTTTTCACCTTCATAAGTGAAAGTGAATGAAGCATGAACCTCATTGAATTTTCTCATTTCTATCCGCATTCTGATCCAGGATAATGAATGTGTCGTCAATGTAACGATAATACATATTCAACTCATCAATGGCATCTTTTAATGCTCCGTTCTCCAGTTTAGCAAGAAATATATCGACTAAAATAAGTCCAGGTGGTGAACTCATAGCTATCCCATCAATATGTCTGTAATGTGAGCTATTGAAGATAAAATGTACATTCATAGTTCATCTAAAAAGTAACTCCTTGAGGATGTGTACTAGAATACTGATACTGATTTGCCTTTCCGATATTTGATGATGCACAAACTCTACCGTCTCTAATAATGCCACATTAGTGAATAGTGATGAGATATTAAGCGACATTATATATTTTCCGTTTACATTCACATTATCTCACTTCGAGAAATAAACTCAAAGGATTGATTCCCTTTATGAATTTTGATAAAAAAGTGAGAAGACGTAATTCGTCTGAATCGTGTTTCCTATTTGCACAAAACATTTCAAACAATCTGATCACATACACCTACTTGTCATTTATATGAGTCAAGGGGTAAGAAAATAATTGACAGTCGACTGAGAAGTCTACATTGAAGGTCAAAATAATAATCAAGGTCAGTAAAAGAATTAACAACAACAATTTGATGTTACAATAACCTTGGGTTTGAAGTCGAATTTACTAAGGGAGATATAATGTGACGACAAGTTGATTTTGAATGCAAAATCAAAGGTAATATGGAAAAGAAGTTAAGTAACTCAATTGATGATAAAAACCATATTAGTTCTTTCCCTGTCAATCCGAATAGATATGTCACTAATCTTTTTAATGTGAAACTATCAGCTTATCAGAAGGAAGGCTTATCCCTTGGACCAGAGTTTTGTGTTCCTCATAAGCAATTTTAAGATTTGGCAATCCACCTAGAGTTTGGAAATTTGCTCGACCAACTTATACCCATTATTCCAGACTCAGATGATGATCAAGATTGCTTTAAAGCAAAGCTAGTGGATATAACTCATCAGTTCTCTAAAGACCATCTAAGACAGGAAAGCATTTCAATGCCCGAACATTTCAGAGTTTTGAAGGAACTACGATGAAATTCATAAGTCACCATACTTAAACCTGACAAAGATTCAGGAGTTGCGATCATGAATAAAGGTGATTACTCATATAAATTGTTATCTATTCTTGATGATAAAAAATTTCTTCGTAATGATTCTGCAGATGTACAAGCATTATAGGAAACGGTGATGGCTAACCTAACGAAAATCCTTAGTTTAAACAGTATCACTTAGGATAAATTGGACGCAGTAAAGCCAATAGAATGCAAGTCCTCACATCTAGATAGCCTACCCAGAATATATAAATCTAATTATCCTCTTCGCCCTATTCTGTTAATGCATAGATCACCAACACATAAGCTCGTTCAATGGCTAGTGGAATTATTAACCCCAGTCAAAAGACAATATTGTAAGTATATTTTACAAGATATGTTTGAGTTAAGTGACTGTCTTGATGGTATTGATCTGTGTAATATGACAGTGTGTTCTTTTGATGTTAACTCCCTGTTCACTAATATCCCCTTGGTCAATTGATATTTTGTGTGATTGCATCTCCACCAATAATTTTTCAGTTCCAGTCGCTTTACCTTATTTAAAACATTAATTACTTTTATACACTAACAATCTGAAGTTTACATTCGAAGGTGAATATTTTCTTCAGATTGATGGTGTTGCTATGTGAAGCCCATTGGATCCCCTTCTAGCAGATATTCATATGTCGTATGTTGAAAAGTTATCTGATGACTCAATTGAAAAAGTTCCATTTAATAAAAGATATGTGGATGATATCCTAATCATAAGTGATGATCCATGTTGTGCTATTTCACTTCTGAATCGAATGAACATGGTACGGAATAGTGTACCTTTAACAAGTGTAGAAGAGAATGATAAATGCCTGTCTTTCTTAGATGTACTGATCAGTCGATGACAAGATAGATCAATGTGACAGTCGATTTACAGAAAGCCGATTTGAACAGGGCAATATTTAAACTACTAAAGTTTCTGTCCGTTCCAATGCAAATGATGTTTATTTAGGTGTTTATATAATCGAATTCAACGAATTCACACAGCCAATACGTTTGAAGAAGAGATAGGATTATTGACGGAAACATTAATTGAGAACATCTACCAAACAAAGTGGCATAAAGTGGACAGAACACTGAGAAATACTGTCAAATCTGTCCCCCAAAAAGGTTTTTTCATCAAGCTGCCACACCTTGGTGATGTGAATAGCTTGATAGTCAGATACAGACTTAACGCTGCTATAAAGAAAACATTATGCAGCGAAGGTTCGGATAACTGGTAATTCGAAGCCTATATACCCACCAATGACCTTGGAACAGGTGAAAGATGAAGTAAGATATCTTCACGTGTGGTGACACATACATAGAGAGGACTCATAGGTCATTGAACATAAAAGCCAAGAACATATTCTGAAGTAGATTCAGAAATAAATAGAGTCACGTGATCCAATTAACGCTGGAAACAAACGTTTGAGCTCCTCCATAACTAAACATTATTGAAACAGGCCATAAAATGGATGTATGAAAGTCATTTACGCCCATTTATAAGACCTGTTGCGGACATATTTTAAAGTTTGTTGAGGTATTAGTTAGAGGCTAGAGGTTTAAGCCACCTTTATGCGTTCAAAAACAATTTGTCATCACATTATATCTCCCTTAGTAAATTCGACTTCAAACCCAAGGTTATTGTAACATCAAATTGTTGTTGATAATTCTTTTACTGACCTTGATTATTATTTTGACCTTCAATGTAGACTTCTCAGTCGACTGTCAATTATTTTCCTACCCCTTGACTCATATAAATGACAAGTAGGTGTATGTGATCAGATTGTTTGAAATGTTTTGTGCAAATAGGAAACACGATTCAAACGAATTACGTCTTCTTATTGCTTTATTAAAAATCATAAAGGCGACCAATTGTTTCAAATATAAAATTGTATTGTTGAGCATTGTTTAGTAATGGACAAATAGAAAGTCGATAACTCAACTTTCAATCAAGGTTACTGAATAATTTATCAATAAAGCGCGAATTATACCTACGTCTGATCAAGGTTAAGGACAAATACTTAGAACATATTTTTCTTGGAAAACCCTGACCAATCAGCTGTCTATTCGTTCCAACGGTGACTGGAATAGTTTACTTATGAATTCGCTGATTTTACTCTCAATGGATCATTTCATTCCCCAATGTTGCGGGTACGCTTTACTGATATCTGATAACCAGAAAAAAAGCTTAGTTCAAACTTAGTTTTGATTCATTGAGCTACAAAATATGTGACAAGATACACAATTCAGTGTAGCGTCATGGGTGATATGAGAATACGTGACTGTTCAGTTTATTCTGATCAAGATTTAGACGCTGATATCTGAATTGATTGCTGTTTGCTAAATAACTAGTGAGAAACGATATCTTCACACAATGAATAGTCACAAAATACAAACAAACTTCTCACAAGTAATAAATATAATAATATAGATTTCAGTGTACTCAAATTCCTCTTTGGTATTCATGCTTATCAACATCCTCTTGAGCACTTGATAAATGTTTCACACAAACCACATAATTGACTCATTAAAAATATCACTGATTATGCCTAGTTCGAAATTTTTAGTTAGTCGTCACTTTTCTACTTAAACAATATAAAAATTTGCAGAAACAATGTGACGAATTCCTTGTATCCAACTAATTGTACAGTTGAAAAACAACTCAAAGAACAGTATCCCAACAACCAAGAGAGATTGACAGATAGACCAATGTGGAAACTGGCATACAAATGTATCATTTTGATTTGCCACACTTCACTGCAGCATTCAAATAACAAGTGGGTAGAAGACAAATGACTCAGAAGTTGCCAAGTGGATTAGAGGAGAGGGAATAAATAGATTAAAGATGATAATACCCGTAAAGAGCTGTATCTATGCGACCGATTTAGAGCCATATTGTCAAGACTCTTCAACTACTGATTCCTATAGCACCAGAGACTCCATCCAAGCAGTCTATCTATCCTTACATTACTCAGATCAACAGTTGTAGACTTTATGGGCTAATCACTCCTAGCCTTTTTCTAACACAATCCTACTTCAGTTAAAACTGTATGTTCAGGTAGTGGCTCAACATCTTAGAAACAAATCCGTTCCTTCTCTTTACACTAGGTATCATTACAAAGAAATTTGAAGCTTCATCTCATACTTGACAGGTACAAAATGCATGCTAAACCAATTTAGACGTTTGTTCAAGATAATTTGAAGTTTCTACATTTTGTCACCAACTTTACTCAACAGGACTTGGTCGACTTGCCAACTCGTAGTCAGTCAGATATGCTCCAATGGTGTAAGTTATTGCTACAAATTGTGGTTTATAGTTTAGGAACCCTGAAGGTATATTGATAATAATAATTACTATACTAAATTAAGGTGTATCTAAATTTAGATTGTTTCAGCAGACATGAAAATTGATAGTAGAATGTACTGCAAAAAATAACTTAGGAAAGTACATGAAATCTAACTCCATGGATTCGTTATCAAAATAGCAAGTATTGAGGATGTGCGACGACTCTGCATATTTAAACATCGTTATCTCTGTAGGATTGCTCTTATCAAATGGCGACATCATGTAAGTAACTCTGAGGTACGAAAGCATGTGTTCAGGCATGATGGAGATCCTTATTCAACAAATGAAGTCATCTGGAAACACCGGCTTCTGTGACTTGGACATGTGTTACTCATGTCATCTCAACGGCTTCCATATCGTTTACTGTTTTCTAGCCCTGGGACTGGATCTAGGAAGCGGAGGGGTGGTCAGCGTATGATGTAGCGTCATGGGATGACGGACAGTTGTATCCGGTTACCATCTATTGACACGTCACGACTCTCTGAGTGAAGTCCAAGAGAGCATGCAACTCAGTGACTTGAGATGTTATCAGATATGACTCAGAATCGAAACCACTGGCAGTCATGCTGTAGCTTCTTTCTATTTTCTGCTGCTGAAGAGTAATGAATGTCTTGTTTTGAATGCATCTTACTGCACCGCCCTTTTAGTCATGCCATTCTTATTGTTTCTCTTTCTTACTTACCTACTTCCTATGGTTTATATCTTCACAACGTTGTTATACCATTTTGTGTAGCGCACTTCTTGGTGCCCTTACTGTACTATGTTTGTGTTCTAATAACAATCATGATAATGGAAGTTCAAACCACCGAGGAAGGAACACTTGTTTCTTAACGGTTTCAGAGACACCGTGCTGTCATGTCCCAACAAGCATGAAAATTAAGTTGAACAAGGTTTCTTAGTGATCGACTTCCGAAAAGTAACAATAAAGTGCAGCGCACGACAGTGTCTCATCACTTAGCTTACTGGCCACATTAGAAATTAGGTCGATAGATCCTAGTTAATGCACACTACTAGGGAGTAGATATATGGATCAGTTACCCTCCATTGGTGACCAATTCAAGTATGAGTTCATTTTATTTCATCAAGTCCTTATCAACTCATCATTAAGAAGATATTTGTACAAATTTACATGGGAATACAAGGAAATTTACTCCATGATTAGGGTAAAAGTGTAGTAGCATTATATATGATGTAAAAAGTAGTATTGATCGGACGATTTGAGACAGCCTTGATCAGTAAACTCATTTTAATGTAGAGAGAAGCTTATTCAAGGAAGTTGAAAGAGAACTTGTGTCACTATGGGGCTCCATTCAATATTCTTGAGATCAACTGACGTAAGAAAACATGATCTATAACACGACCCATGAGTGTTGAATATTTTAGAATCTTACTCGGCTGCCATGTGAATGAATGAGATACAACAGTCTGTTTCATCATCATTGCACTAGTCATCCTAGTTAGATTACCTCATCACAATAGAAGTTCAGCCTGAAGTAAAACGAGGGAGTGAATGTCTTGTGGTTGGTAAAATTATCTGAAATAAAATTAATTCACCAAATGAACTTGACTAACACAATACGAAAATCATTTGCAGAGTAAGATGAAGCCTTTTCATTTCAAAGGATTCTCATCAGCTGCATACAACCTGAATAAATAAGTACATAATCACTGTAACTAATACTAACATACGTTACATGGAACATTAAAACATTACAAATAAGTAGAAGTGATAAAGAAAAAATCGATTTGAAAATGGAATTGTATTTAGCAACTTTGTCCATATTCGTACAGTAGGCAAACAACAACACCTGTTGTGTGAAGACTAGTGATACTACCTGGCCGTCTAGACCTCGGTAGATAGATCGGAGTTAGACCCGCTAACCATTGGATGGTAGTCAACTGTCCAGATCAGCGGGTCACAGGTCCACAGAGGCCCTCTGGAAAGCATCATAAGAGGGTTAGAATTTTACTGCCGTTATGTAGATGATACATTCTTGATTGTGAATAATGAGGACGATGCAAGGATCATACTGGATGAATTCAATGGCGTCCATCCAGCAATAACCTTCACTATTGAAACAGAAAGTGACGACAGCATCACCTTCTTAGATGTCCGATTGACAAGGAAGGTGGATGGAACTATAAAAAGAAGTGTGTATCGGAAACCAACGTCAACAGGTCAATACACCCACTTCTTGAGTTTCGTCCCCTTGCAATATAAACGAAATCTCGTTAAATGTTTGGTCCATCGGGCGAGACTCATCTGTTCAGATGATACTTTTGACGAAGAGCTTCAAATTATCCACGATCTACTCAGTAGTAATGGATATCCAGAAACGTTCCTGGCTAAAAATATGAACACATCCAATATGAAAACCAGAATGCCTACAGTCTCCAAGAAACCATTGTTCCTAAGACTACAATTTCGAGGTGACATCATCAGCGAAATTGTGACACAACGCTTAAGAAATGCCATAAGAAGATCATTTAATGCCGCCAAGTTATGTTGTGTTTTCTACAGCCGGCCGATGATGACCACACGAACTAAAGACAGACTCCCTGACTTCTCCTCTTCTATGTGCATTTACCAGTTCAACTGCTCCTGTGGAGCTAGTTACATTGGACGTACAGTTAGGCAAGTCCGTCGTCGAATCGCCGAGCATCATCCTTCATGGCTAAGTAAGGGGGAAACCAGACTGACACGAAGCTCAATACTCTCTCATCTGATTGACACCGGCCACCGAGTTAACATTCATAATGCCTTTAAAGTTATTTATCACATTCCTTCTCACCTCACCCATCCTCTACGAGTCCGTCTTTTACATACAGCAGAAGCCATAGGAATCCACCTACACAAGCCAAGTCTGTGTGTTCAGAAGAGATTCGTACAGCCTCTTTCTTTGCCTTGGCCATCTGTATAGCTCATTTATTACAACAAGACTCTTCATTTCATCCACCACACAATTCACTATAACTAATATTTCAATAGCTCCATTATTATTATTATTATTATTATTATTATTATTATTATTATTATTATTATTATTATTATTATTATTACAGACTTAACCATCTTTCTCTCCCCCTACTGTCTCTAATTACCGTCAACAATTTACCATTTTACGTAACAGTTCATTTTTGCTCTTTAGTTATCATTATATAAAATATCAATTATGTAAGAACCTGTTCACAAAATCTTTCTACGATAATTAATCTTTGCTTTAGTTAACTGTCTTAATTACCTGATCAATTATCACCTTCTTGGTACTTTGAGATTGATAACCTTTCATCGAACAACTCTCACCACTAGATTGGTATGTAATTTTACGTTTGAAAATGCTATATTAGTGTAGAGCCATTGATGAGGAACTAATTGAAAAGAAATATTTCTTCGCTCACATTGTTTGTCTTACTAAATGTCTATAAATGGGAATTTTCGCATTACTGAAATAGAATAAGTCTATCACCATCCTCGTCCGATTCAGGTCATTAGACAGTGAACGTCTGATTATACTACACCAGGTCATCTCATTTATACATGGTACTCATTGAAATTGGTCAAGAAATGATTCATTACGCCTCTCTTACTTGAAGAAGGAACCGTAAGAATCAAAATTAGGACACTTGGCTTATGTACAACCACTTTATTTAAACCGGCCTCAAAGCAATTTAATTTGACTTAATGAACAAATTATGTCTCTATATGCATTAAACTGACCAATGTATACCATATGCATAGAAGGTAAGAATAAAGTTTGTATATTTTAAGTTCTACCCACTTCGACTCTGCACTTCAGGCAAACGAACGTCCAAATATAGATTTGATCACGTAAGAGAAATGGAGTGTAAGACTTTCTACTTATGCATACAAGTTTACAGTTGGAAAGAAAAAGAAGTCAAAGTTGAGTGAATAAGTGTAAGTTTGTATTGCTTTGAGGTTAACAGCTTTAAACCAGCTCCTTACAGCATAATAGTTTTCTTGTCGCTATTAATTCATGATCACACCAATTAACAATGCTTGACAATTCAAGCTGGCAACCCTCACATCACCGCATCAAGACACAAGACAGGAAGATTAAAGATAAGTAAAATGTGATGAAAAGTCTCGAAAAGTTAAACGGAGTGAAGAAGAATGTAGGATTATCGCAAAATAACAAAATTTGATATCATGATCAGGATGCAGATAATATGCCATTGCATCTGGAGCAATAAAAAATAGATTCTGAGACGTTATCAGCTAGAAACTTTATTGTTGTTAAACGGATCTCAGCTGAGAAGTCTACATCTCAATACAATCAAACATTTCATTGGGTAATGTTCTATTCCAGTCTGATAGCCTCTAATCATTCTTCAGCTCAAACTCATGTCAGTTAACATTTAGTACAGGGATACATGGGGATTGAGCATGCGATAAAAACGCATCAGCTACCAAAGTCGATGAAAGTGAGCAAATTAGCCAACTGACTCTCATATTTTGCTTAACTTTATACTTGCCTAACATTTACGTCACAACAGACAAACAGTAAGTCGACTTACCACAAAAAAAAATCAACTGGAATAATAATTAACTGCCTAACAATAAATAACTCCAAAAGGGGCTGTTTGGAGTTCTGATAGTAACCCATGACTAATCACTTCAGAAATAAGGATCGATACCCACTGATAGTAATACACGGTGATCATCACATATTACATAAATCAACTGGAATGGAAAAATGTAGACAGTTGGATTTTAACCAGGTAACTAACAAATTGATGATGAGCTCTACATGAGAGATGAAGTTGTATGGATTACTCTGACAGTGGGTTATGCATTTTCAGTGCTTAAAAGTTTAAAACTAAGGTGAAACAACCGTTGAATACCTCTACATCTTTAATGATTTTTGTTTGATAAGAATTAATTTCTAAATTACTTAGATGATGATAATTATGATGATGAAAATAACGGATCAGTCAACAGACTAGCTAGAGAAATTTTTTGAAATTCCTTTGCAACAATATATTAGGACTGACTCTTGTAATTTCTTTTAAATACAATAAAGAAGTACATTTATGTACACTCACACATTTAGAGGTAGAAAGAGAAGGCGAACGAGACTATGTGAGCCTACGTTTTTGTATTCTCATACTAACAGACACACAAAATCCCTTAACAATTCAATATATGAACCATACATTGCTCAAGTCAAACATAGTGTTAACTAATGACTTCAAAACCACATGACGTCAGTTCCTTCAAAGTTGTATATACGCCTTTCTGGTGAGTGCCGACAAGAAAGGGCTTCTTGTTGATTGTTTCCAACAGACTAATAAGGAACAAGTACTGTTGGCCAGGTTTGTGGAGTAAATAGATGTCACAGCAGAAATAATAACTTCTTTATGATTATTGGTAAGAATTTATTGACTGTTTTCTGACCTCGTTATTCATTCGTAATTAGCTAGTGCCGATCTGATCTACAATTAAAAATTCTTGTTACCTCAGTCATTTTTGTCTGTAATCGACTGTTCTTTCGTGTTAACGGTCTTCAATACATTTAATCCCTCAGCCAACTAACTGACAGCTTTTCATTTCGATAAGCATTTAGTTATTTTTTAGGGATAGTAAATGTAAAAGTTTGAAGTTATGAGCAGCGTTTTCAATCCCATTACCTAATCTGATGTGAACTTTACTTACATTTAGAGTTATATTACATTGACAACATTAAGTTACTTAACATTGGGGGTTTCTACAGCGATTGGTTACTGCAGAGTAGACAAATAGCTCATTGGTAAGACCTTTGACTAGAGCGCTGGATGGTGAGAGTTCAGATCTCTTACAAGACATCAATTCCATCAAGTTTGTAGATATGTCTTGCTACATATGACAAGTATTCTTGTCAATGGACTTTACCCACATAACACCTAGACTTCACTTTATCTGGCTGACATTGCTTCTAGGTAAACAGATTCCTCAAGATCTGTAATGCTTACACTTACAGAACTCAACGTGCTGCACATATGTATTGTCATTATGCAGCTATCTGGTTTTAAGAAGCATACTGCTAGTACTGTTATCTTAAGAACTTACAGATGTGCAAAGTGTTCCATTTTAGATATTCCATAAAAATAGTTAAATATATAGCCCAGAATACATCTGCTACCCAGTTCCTTCTTCAGCTGGTTCATGTTGCTGTTTAATTCAACAAATTTAGAACTATCAGTAACACTATATAAGGTAAACGTGGTTCACCAGACAACCATTATTGACAAGAAAAAATAAAAATCTGATTCGCGAAAGGAATTTTCGACCTGGTACTCTAGCTTGTGCACTGTGATAGAATGCAATTCTACTTTTATCGATTTGTTAGATTTATCACACAGTGCAACACTATCGTCATTTACTGGATTACATTCCCAAAATAATTTATGCTGTTATAGTTATATCAAGATAACTACACAGCCTTGAGACATCTTTCATATACAGTCTTAATTTCCTTGCCCCCTTTATAATGTGGGTAGTAAGATTTTCCATATATCCGGAACAGGTGATGAGTCATTCCTTTTGCATGCATTACGTGTTGATCCGATAAATAAAGATTAAGTTATCAGTTTTAAAAAAATCCCTTACAACGACTGAGAGGTCAAATACATAGGTCAATGAAGTCGATCGCGATCAATTAGGCTGTCCCAGCACAAAAGCCCAGCTACATCATAATTGGTAGATCCTAGTGAGATAAGGAATTTAAAAATCGCTCAGTCACAGCCATGCATGTAATTACACATATCTACACAATAGGAGGGGACAGGGTGAAAACCCTTAAAACCAATAAAATAGTGTGAAGGGAGGGATTGATAACTGAATCTAAAACATGCAACAGGGATGACTCAGTAACTGTTCTGGTTATATAGGAAATCTTACTACACATATCACAAAGATGCAAGGAAATAATAACTGTATATGAAGGATATCTCAAAGTTGTGTAGTTTCCTTGATAAGACCACAGACAATAAATTATGTCGAGAATGTAACTTAGTAAATGACAATAGTGTTGCACAGTGATAAACCTAATGAATCAATAGAATTGGTACTCTAACAACCTTCAGTGATTGAATCAAAGAGAATTAGTAGTCAGCAACTGAGTCTCGCAGCTGAGTTTTCAGAATGCCAGGCAGGTAATTCAGGTGACTTTAAGGGCCACCCTGGAGACTGCAGAAATGACTACTTAGGCTTCGGTATGTCTCCTGGGAAGGTGCTTTTCCATCATAGAAAAAGAACTGTAACTGTTTGCCTTAACCTCGCCCGGTTAACTATTTCACTAGTTACTAGCCGGTCCTAAGCCCGGATAAACAGGGAAGATTGAGCATAGGGATAGCAACCCTGCCACGTAAAACCAATCCAGTCGCTAAAGAAACTTCAAAGCACAAAGAATTTATAAAAATAAAAACAAACTTATTCCTTACTGGAATCGGAGAGGCGAAGTGACGCCGGTTGGTGAAAACCTTCAGGAAGCCAGTCGGTAGATGTGTCTTCTCTCGATGAAAGCGAAGGTAAAAATGGAATGTCCGCACCATGTATGAACCTATCAAGGCTGCCAGATTGCAAAACAGATGAGGAGGTATTCCATAGAAGTGCTAGGAATCTGCAAAAGGAGATGGAATGGAAGTGGACTCTCCAAACTGTCAACTGGAGAATAAATAATCTACTCCGATATTGTCACCCAGACGTCAACCACGAGCATACTGAGCTATGGCGTGGCTATCATGGTGTCTTCAAAAACATAGAAGGCTCTCATGCAGTGGGAACCAGTCTCCTCCAGGACCAGGAAAGCAAGATTCAAAAGGAAGGGAAGTTACAATCATACAATGCTACGCTATGCACCTACAAATCATGTAGATCAAAAGAAGAAGGAGGAATTCTACAGACAACTGCAATCAGCACTGGACAAAACCCCACTCCAGTTGGCGACATCAAAATTCGAATGGGCGACATGAATGCCAAACTCGGAACGGACAACACAGGAAGAAAACTCATCATGGGTCGAGAAGCACTCGGTGAAATGAATGAGAATGGAGAACTGTTTGTAGATGTCTGCTCATTCAACTTTTTGGTGGTTGGAGGCAGTGCGTACAAGCACAAGGATAACCACAAAGCCACATGGATTTCACCAGACACCAGGGCATACTACAAATCAGATCGACTTCATCTCAATCTCAAGAAAGTGGAGCCGCAGCCAGCCTACTGAACACAAGATCAGATGAAGAAGGAGAGCAGATGTAGGTTTAGACCACTCACTATCTAGTGCAAGGTTCTTAGCTTCAAATCAAGTTGAAAGCCTTCAAGGAAGTTGGTGATAGACCACAGTTCAAGTCCAACACCCAAAACAGAAACTGAAGGACGACACTTCAAAGGATATCTTCATGTCAGTCATGAGGACAAAATACGAGACATTGAGCAACATCCCTGAAAGAACTTGTGTGGAAGAACACTGGAACTCTCTGGAAAAGAAATGTGGAAGGAAACCCTGCATAATCGTATTAGGAAGGAAGAAGAAGCAGAAGATGAACCAGTGCAAGGATGCACAGCAAAAAGAAGAACTGAGTACAAAGTATAAAACACTACAATAGGCAAAGAAGTGAAGAAGAGTGCACGCAAAGACAAAAGACACTTCTACGAAACACTGGCAAGTGAAGCAGAACAGGCTGCTGGTAGGATAGACCTGACAACATTGTATCAAATATAGTGAAAATGAAAAGGTTGTGACACTAGTCCTGGTAATATAACATTGTATCAAATAACCAGATTACTATCTGGGAAGAGATCAACGCAGACGAAACCAATGAAAGATAGTGAAGGAAATCTAGTTATCAAAAAGGAGAAACAAAGGAAACGATAGGCTGACCACTTCAGAAAGCTGTTGAACCGACCATCATCACCACCTGCAACTCGTCCAGAAATACCACCAGCAGCTCAGCTACAGAATCACCAGTGAACACAGGCCCTCCGACAATAGCAGAAGTCCTGAATGCCATAAAACTACAGAAAATCGGCAAAGCAGCAGGACCAGATGGAATTCCACCAGAAGCACTGAAAACAGAAGCAGAGACAACAACAGCGGACATGCTCACATCACTACTGTAGGTTTGCAAGGAAGGAAGTAATGGTACCCATCAATCGATTGGAAGAACGGCAACCTTGTCAAACTCCCAAAGAAGGGAGAACTGAGTCTGTACAAGATCTGGCGCAGAATCATGCTGCTGTCCAACCCAAGCAAAGCATTAAGCCACATCATCCTGGAGTGAATAAGGCATGCGCTGGATTCAAAACTACGACCGAAACAGGCTGTCTGGATTCAGCAAGTACAAATCATGTGCGGATCAAATTGCAACACTACGCTACGCATCATCATAGAACAGAGCAAAGAATGGCAGTCAACTCAACTCTACCTCAACTTTATCGACTTTGAGAAGGCCTTTGACAGCGTTGACCGACAAGTAATTTGGCAGTTGCTTCAACACTACGGAGTGCCACAAATCTTTATCAACCTCATTCAACAGCTATATGACGATGCCACATGCCAGGTGATCCACAATGGGAAGCTCAGTGATGCCTTTTGAAGTGAAGACAGGAGTAAGACAAGGCTGCCTACTATCACCCATGATCTTCGTGATTATGATGAACCGGATCATACAACAAACCACAAGGAGCGAGAAGATGGGCATACGCTGGCTCGACCGATGAAAAAAGTCTGGAAAAAGATTTGGATTTCGCCGTCGATGATGATAATTTATGTCTAATGTTACGCTCTCCATTCTGAAATGAAAGAGCGAATTCTTGCGAAATCGAGACCATACTGAAGTATATTAAATTCACAAAAGCCTAAATTTAAAAGTAACTAGAGCTAGTGAGCTAGATTTCAAACTTGGAATACCATGAATCGTTAGTCGAAAGGAAGGCTGTACGAAAAAATCATAAGCTTTAAACGGTCATGCGATAAGAGCATACTAGTTAACATGCGGAAAACCTCAATACATTCTGAATGCATTTTGTGAAGTGTTGCACTAAATGGTGAAGCTTACCTTTGGAAAAGTTCCCCTCCATAAGCCAGTTCAGTGATCAAATACAATGAAAGTGGAGTTTCAAAAACTTCTTTTAATCTCACCTATAACATACTTTTACTGCTTCTATATCACCTACTAGATTTTTGTGGTCAACTTTTAAAAGGTGTCCAATACTGTTCTTCTTTTCAGCGGAAGTCATCTATATTCCATTGAAATTATTATCATAAATATTCCACATTTAAAACCTTTTTCTGCATCACTTTCGAGGCATAGCAAGTGTTTGTGCCACGTTCAATGCAAACGGCAACATATGAACCACTACCTCTGTGAAATTTTTAATTATCATTAAAAAAAGATTTCAAATGTATGAAAGGACCAACAGCATACTGTGATTGCAGAGGCTTCCTGAAAACATTCATATGTGAGTCAGTGAAGAAGTTACCTTCCTAAGCTTTTGCTTAGTTCATAATAGTCCTCGAACTTCGCTGTCTTGTTGCTTTCAACAATTAATCCATTTACAGACATTTTATAAAACTTCAATACAGCGGTAGTTTTGCTTCCATGGTATCAAGGCCAAATAACCAATATTCAATATTGGTTTTGGATATTGGAATCAGTACAAGTACCCCGCTTTCCTTTCTCTTGTAAGGGACTGTCAAAGCCTTATTAAAGGCACGAGGTCCGTCTTTAAATGAGGTTTTCAGTGACCTCTGTCTTCGCAATATCCCTCAGTAATTTGTAGATGATTTGATAAGGGCCATAATCGGCTAATTGCAAGCACGACCAGCTGATTTCGTTTGGTTATAATAATGAGTGCATTGCTTATTTGAAAGCACAGATGTTTCTTAAATCTGGAGAGAGGTGCTGAAAAATTTGAAAATTTCAAAAGTGAAGGATAATAAGCAGCTGTCCGTGCGAAAACGGTTGAGTTACGTATTTTTCCGTTTCTGGCTGTATAATGTCAGTAAAATACGTAAATTTCAGAAATCTGAGGCTGAGATGCTCATAAGCATTCGGTCTATAAACGGTAAATGCAATTTAATCCCTGGGGAATGGCCATAGACACTTCCTGATTTCAAGCAACTCTATTAAGTTGGAATATTACTTTAAATTGTGTTGCTTTTATTATGTTTATTCATTCCGCTTTCTTATTTGTTCTTATCGGTGTCATAGTAAATGCATTTTTCATAATTAGTTGTAAATAGAACAGCATTCAACGGGGTGAGTTGTGTGTCAACCGAAATCATTACACGCTCATGCAAGCAAACAAAATACCATGGTGCGATATATGTTAATAACTCAATGCAAGGTTACTTTTCGAATTGGTTGTTAGCCCCTACTAATGCAGTTTATAATTTACTTCAGAGACAGGGATGGTCAACACTCGAATAACAGAGATGTGAAATGGACACTTCAAACTTTCTAGGACCTATTCGCAGTTATACACTGAAATAAATCTTTCCCATTATGCTTATGCTCATCTCACACTACAGTTTTACAGCGGAGATTTTGATTTACGTGAGTGAATACGTGACACGAAAACACTTACATCAGCTGGTGGTACTCGTGATCTAAAACAGAAACGACCCATGTGAAAGAGATCACACTTGAAGCCAACGGTTAGATGCTTTTGTCAAGTCCCCAGGTTATGAAATAAGAATGCAGGTACGCAGTGCCGAGGTTTAAATTAGAAAGAACAGAGTAGAGAATAGATAGAATATTTGTTCCGAAGTACCAACATCGAAGAGATATCCTAGGCGAAAGACTTATCAACATGCTTCAGCTAATATGGTGGTCAATTAGAATCTCCACGACCGCATCTGTTCATTCGCTTGTTAAAGCCCCCCCCCCTACAGTCTTATTTCGAAGCAATGAAAGGAAGACGAAATGACTGGCATATTGGGGTAAGTTGTCCATTTGAATGTTATTTCTGCAAATCATCCGTTCACGATATATGTCTTCGTCGTAACTGTATTCCACATGATAAGTTTGAACACACCTGCACAATGTCTGTGCCACCGGCCCCTTCTTGTCCGCAGAAAAAAGAACGATATATATTATTCCAAACCTATGCCGCAGGTAACAACTGACTGAAACGAAGGCGATAACCGGGCAAGCTTAATAATTTCGATCGTCAGGTCAGTGCACATGACCTCCAAAAAAGCATAATACGATGCAGTTTAGCTGCACACACTGAAATGTATTACGTCCATAAGATTAGAGATGCAGCAGGCGGAGGTTGCCCTCCTCCTCTTCTGGCCGAATGTGCACGCGTATGAGACCAGTCGATTATTTCCGGTTGACGTTGTTTGGATCACTGCGACTAACTGCCGCAACATAAAGTATGCTCATCGCCTAAAATCCTAGAAGCATATGGTGGTCTTGGTTTGTTGGCCACTACAGCACTCATCGGTTGTCTTATTCAGTTCATTTAATCCCACCTTTCAGTATCCGCAGCTTTCAAACTCCTCATGCATCATAAAATGCATGGAACTACATTATGACTTTTTCCGGAACAATCCCAAAAAAGATTGCATCTGTTTCGCCACCAATAGCCTATTAGCTAAGCTATCAGCAAGCGCGTCAGCACCTTATTTACGCTGTGTGGCCTCTACCCAATGCCACTTCCTAGCGGCCGTCAATTAGTCAAGAGCTCCACTTCGTGGTTCATGCATCGATGCATACTTCAAAAGAAGGGGGCCGGGATACAGACGGCACTGGATTTGAAAAGTTACAACAAATTGTGTTCTAAGCCTCCAGTGCACACGGACAGAATAAGTTTCAATCTCAGCGAAATGTCGGTCCATAGGATATCCGCACAAAAAGTTGAATAAAATTGGATGCAGTAATAAAAGAGTATCCTCAACTTTAGGAACACCAACCGCAGGAATCTCAAAAGGGGGTGTTGTCAGCCCTTTGTTGTTCCTGCCGTGTGAATGGTATTCTATGATGTCTAAGATATCCGCCCCCTCCCCTAGGGCGACAAATGGGGGTTGCTGAGAGTATAAGTCGATACTGGATTTTCGATCTGATTCAACACACGGTGATACAGTATTATCCCCTGGAAATCCTTCAAGAAGAACTTGTTGTTCATATTCATATCGATCTAATATAAAATGATGATCCACCCCAATGGCCGAGCTCAACATTTGCAGAAACACCACCGGGAGTTCCGAAGTCCAGTGGGTTCCAAACCACGCTGCACTCGAAGAGTGAGGTACGCAGTCTCAGACGCGGTTTGACCAATCTCTGCGTTGTACGGCGTCACAACTTTCCGATCACTCAGCTGGGTGGCTTCTAAATCTCGATACATTGGAAATGAACAATAAGAACACCATCCCTATCTGGCTATTGCATTGCATCCTTCGTTGGTCTTTCACTTGTGGGTTCATGAGTTTAGTGGCGGAAAAGTGATTGGTTTAGGCGTATTTCCAGTTAGTGAGTCGCGAGTTCGAGAGCACTAAGTGCTGGCTGAGCATCTCTTCACTGGCCCTTGCCTTCACGCCAATTCTTTTTGTTGCTGTCGGTTTCATAAGTCTCTAAGTGGACTCCCTCGTCCTACTGGCCTGCTATTTCTGTTATTGTTTTCTTATCTCATCAGTTGCATTACAGCCATTTGTATCATTTCTAGCACCACCTTTGTTGTCATTTTAAAAGCTTTCGATCCAACTTTCAATGGCGTTTTCCGATTTTACCGAATGCACCTAAATTCTCGCTGTCACTGCCTTCTTTGTTCACGATGAATTTAATCCTAATTTTTCAAGTTCATTCTTTAATCAGTCTTCATCTCTTCCGCCTAGTGATTGGGTCACCACCCAAATTTTCCTACCCCTTCTATCTCATTCCGATTGCCTGCCCTGAGAAGTTACATCTAACCTATAAAAAGGTGACTTAGGATACAAGTAAATTTTGCAGACAGTACAATTAACCCACCTACAGGTATCGCCACTGATGCTCGTACGCGTAATGTTTGTGTGCCTCTATTTCGAGTTTGGCGTGCTGCTTGCTTTTGCCGCTCAATATTCAGGTTTAGGTGATCATTTGCCCATTCACAGGGGATACTACTTATCATAAATGCCAGCGTATGCCATTCCAACACGGGTTCATAAGTAATACATGAAGTTCAAAGTTGCACTCTTACCACCGGTCCAGCCCTCAAGAATATCCGATAGTCCAAACAATGGCTGAATGATTTACAGTCTCGAACGGAATTTGCACTAATCTGCAGAACAGTTTTGTTGGTGTATAGCTGTTTCTTTCCTTTTCGTCTGTGGAATGTTGGCGCTCTTCCTGTGAACTCATCTCCTGTCCCAATTGACAATGTCTAATGTATCGCGTGTTGCTGTACATAATAATCAATTCATACTGTCAAAGCTGGTTTGTCTTCGCGTAACTTATGTTTTGTGGGAAATATATCATCATCACAAAGACTGCATAACTAATAAACCCAGAATACGTCGCACGTAGTCTTACAGATGCATCCAACACCCAACAAACTGCAGACTGATAATTGCCACTGTCCAAGAAATTCCGTCTGAAGGTAATGCAAAAGACTCCGTGAACACGAACGACATGGCCAATTACAACCAGCAGGGTTTAGGGGCTGGGTGGCCACACAACGCAAACTTGACGCTCACCACTGGATATGTCAACCAACAGGAACTTGGCATTCTGGCCAAATCTGGAAGGTGGGCATCACGAGAAGAAACACAGCTTTCTGCCGAATGCACTTGCTGGACAGAAAGGTCCACAGCAAAGTAAACTAGATTCGCGATTGTGGTAGTTGTGTTTTCCAGCGAGTGGTGAACAAGACCAATCCACTTAATGCCCGGATTTTTTCAAACCACCGGATGCCAACTTAGTTTGGGTTTACAAGGTCTACTAGTTCGGCTCACTCTGAACCACCATGTTGTCTTTACAGCCCCGATATGATAACACTCAACAGGTAACACCATGATCATCCTTCCCCGTGACTATATAAGTGTTTGTAACTTCATTTAACTTTTGCGCACAGATTTTTTACACATAAGCGAATACCTAGTCCAAAATCCCCTATCCTCCCTGGTCCGCGGTGAATTTCGGCTTCAGTTTAGTTTCGCTCCTTTCATACACACCTTCATCTTCTTCCTCAAAAGCTTACCTTTAAACATTTGGTTTTGGATACTTCTCCAAGTAACTTTTGCAGTCAGTACAGCGAACCCACCTACATGTACCATGGTCGATATACTCCTGCGCAGTATTCTTGTCCTCCGGTTTCGAATTTCGCCTGCCACTTGCTTTTGTTATTCATTTTTCGGGCTCACCTAACCAGTCCCTCATTCATATGAAATCCCAGCAACCGCATTTGTTAGCGTGAACAATTCCACCAGAACTTTATGACGAATGCACCCCATCCAGGGTCACGGTTGTACTACCCGCCCTACCTTCAAGAATGTTGGTAGATCCAAAAGGTAGCTTTATAATTCCTGTTTTCGAACTAGGCTTGCTTCAGCATGATGAAAAATTATGTTGGTGCTTGTAAGTTTTATTCTTTGCTGTCTGCGAAGCATTAACGTTTTTTCTCTAAACGCATCTCTTATGCGCCTTGAATAACAGTGTCTAAGGTATGGCTTGACAGCGTGCATAACAGTCAGTTCACAATACCAAAATTGTCAAACCTGTAAACTGGCTTGTTTTCATGTAACTCCTGTTGTATGAAATTTATTATTATCATCTGTAAACAAGATTTGGTTGGTTTAGAGGACAGCAGTACTTCAAGGGGTGATTTCTGAACCTTTCCTTTGTTTGCTACTCACGGATGACTTTTCTGTGGCAGTCTCTTTAAATATCCTTCTGTTCACTGATGACGACAACCAAAAACGGAATCAGGGTGAGCAAGGGTGCATCGGGACACTTAGAGACGACTCCTCTCTCCGTGGAGGCCGAAGGAGCCAAAAATGACTAGAAGAAGTGAGACGTGATGCTTATTAGAACACCGAAAGATATCAAGGTAGGAGAAATCACAAAGAACTGTGTAGACACCCAGGTATGAGCGTGTTTTGATTTTTTCCATAAACTGCGTTCAGAAACATTGATCACTCGTTCTGTCCGACCATATTCAGCTTGCTCGTTAAGCTATGTTGAAACCATTATGTCGAAGCTTTCCGCCAACATGTTCTGTGTTGGTCCGAAATCGATGTTGTGGTAAAATCGCTTCTAAGCACGTAACAAAGACACGAGTTTCCAGGGCTGTCAAGCCACAGTGAAACTAGCCAACCCAAGATACTCAGCTGTCAGACAATGAATGCACATTCAACTGTAGATGGACTCCTTGAAGAATTGTTTGTTGCAGCAAAATGTATGTACAAAATGTAGTTACAAACCAGCAGTTTTCACGGCTATAGCTGCTTCTGGCCAAAACCAGATGCACTGGTGGCATAACTTGAAACAAAACCTTCCACATGGTTGTACAAACAAACTGAATGAAGTCGGGCAGAATGAATGTCCAGTTTTTTATAACACACTGGAAGAAGATGAAGGCACATACAATACCGCAGAGGCCGTAGGGCCGAGGGCGTGGGATTAAGTATCAGTCACATAATTGGCCACAAGGAACAATCATTTGGGACCCCCATTACAACTTCGGTATGGTATTCTTATCCGACGACCAAGTGTTTGAATTCGGCCGGTTTCAATTCTATTTGAAAAACTCCATAAGTTATTAACTTTGTTGGACTATATTCAGAGGTTTCGGCCGTAAAAGCCGAGTCTGTGCAAAATATCCCGGTACCGAAATTCCCCAAAATACTAAATACAACTGCCAACTTTGAAAGACTTGCCGGAAAACTGGACTCCTTCATACACTTTCTAATGAGCAACAGAGATGTCTCGCTCGTGAACTATTAACCTCAGTCTCCAGAAGTTGCACTAAACCACGCCTACAGTTGCTCAACACGTTAGTCACCCCTCACGTCTAAGAAAGACACGAGCGCTTTCGAAACGATGTACGGAAGACTGACGACGTTGTTTGTTGAACTGATATCCAGAACACAAATCTGGCGAGCGAGACAGGCTGATTAGTTAACCTTGGGAAACCAGGAGAAAAACGTGACATAATAACAGCTTACGAGATCATGAATCCAATAGACCACCATAAGAGGGAAACACTAGCAGTTCTTTATGAACAAACGCGTGGTAACCGATGCACGAGTACTCAGTTCAAGATGCCTTGGATACCAACGTATTTTGCCCTATCTTCATCACGTTTGGGGCGAATGCATTTACGGCCATCTAGCCACAGCTTTTACCTTCCATTTCAGCAGTTTTGCGACAACCTCTGCACGGAACTTGCAATCTCCATTTGGTCTCTACCATAATTTTTCCTTCGGGCGTCTCTGTGGTGGGCCTAGTTGTCCTGCTTAATGGCTGTAAATCAGGTCGCTGCAGAATTACATACTTCAATCAAACGTGAACTTTGTGCTTGTGGATAGCTTTCCGCAACCATGAGAGTCATACAGCTGATCAGCTACAGGGGAGGTTGGCAACCTACTTTTACGTCGCCATAGATTCACTACTTTTTGCTAGACGTTTACGCCTTTATCTGCCCCTTTTTACTTAATCCTACCCCCTCACTAGTGAACACGGCAAGGATGAGTTTGTTAATCCTGACCCCAAGACGACTCCAAATGTAACTTTACCTAAAATCTCAACCACCGCATTCTCAACGGTAACCAGAGCTGAAGTTAAGATACATAAAACCTCTCGAAGAATCCGCCGCCCATCATTAGGGTCGGGATTAGAAGGACGATCAAGAATACGTATGTCTGAAAAGGTCAAAAACCTAAACATCACAGTGAACCAAACACCTATGTCCTCTGTCAGCGAAAAGCAGACCTCACCGCCACACCCAGGTCGCAACCCAGGCAGTCCTTAAAAACTGCCAAAAGGAAACGACAGAAAACAGGATGGAAAACCCTGACCAAACCTCCTGGTCACAGTGACGACTGTCACACCCGCGGCCTATTGTAGCCAAAATGGGCAACATCTTTACTGGGTAGGCACAGCGTCAATGTGATGAGGATACACCAGAATAATAATATGCCTTCATCACGCGACATCCATGCTCGTTATTCTGGCACGTATGCCCACCAGCGCTGCCGGAAACCATTTCCAGCTACAGGTTCTCTTGAGGAGGCTACAAGAGACTCTGGAAGTTACGCAAATGCAGAAACAAAAACAACCAGTGACGTTCCTCAGGGAGTCATGCACTGGAGCAGACCGAAGACAGCCAAACGACCGTCAACCACACGGCCAACTAAATCGCCTACAGGCTCTGAAGCCAATCCGGCAACGACGACTGCTGAACATCGCGAAAAGTGAGTAGTCATGGAAAAAAAGGTGCAACTCGCATATGAAAAACTTCCCATAGAACCTGACAACACGAATGCCGACCGAAGTCTGTCATCTTATTTAACGTCCGTGAGTGCGACAGAAGCCGTTTCAAACAAAGACAACCGTTGAAAAAATAGCAGTTTGAAGCCATACGCTAGTCGTTACCGCTGGACAGTCTATGGGCATAACCTTGACCGCTATGCAAAAGCAGTCACCCACTTTTAGAGAAGCCTTAACCGATAAAAGTGACTTCGGGTTCAGTTAAGAACCCCAAAATATTCCTCTCACTCATACACACGCTGGACATTCGTCGGTTAGTTAGACAGCTAGACAGCACAAACTGCAGTCAGGGGAGAAAATATAACAGGCACCAAATGCGCTCAGATTAAGAATCATGTTAACTCAGAGCATACCAAAACCAGTAGCAGGCATTCAAAGAGAAGAGTGCTTTCATGAAGGTCTCCAGTTCCAGTGATTACGGCAGGAATAAGCTGGACTTAATAGCAGTGACGGCAATCTTTTGACTTCCACATCCATAGCGCTTGGTATAATAGCAAACTCCGGGTTCTTGAAGATCTCAACTGCAGTGCTGCACACACGGTACGCAACCAAAGACGTGGCCAGCGGGAACGTTCGCTGTGGTGAGAGAAGACCTGAAACGCTGAAAAAGCAGCAAATATCGATTTTTCTTCTCGTCAACGCCGCCATTACCTTGCACACACTATTAGGTCGAAACTGATAACCTCGGCTCAGCAAAGACTGCAGAAACAACTTTGGGAGGGATCTGACTGCACCAACTCCGATGAAACCCGCTGGATAGTGACAATCTCAGCTACTGAACACAGATCTCCACTGCTGAACACCAACGAAACATTTTGTTGTGAGGAGTGCCCCCAGCAGCCTCCACGGCAGTGTGCAAGTCATAATGGTGGACCCTCGATCCCTCCGTTCCCAACTCACCGCGGAGACCATGGTCGTCGTCGGGCATTAGTGTCATCGAAGCGAATACAGACGGTGTTTCTGGTTAGAGGAGATGGGGAACATAGAGGGCGGTCCACTGCCAATGATAATGGGCTACCAGATCAAAAGTGAAGACCGCATTGACACAACTCCAAAACTTAACTGGGTGCGTTTGTGCAGCTGACCTCGCTGAGCGAAAGGTGGGGAGTCCACTAACTCGCCGCCAGCAATTTGGAACCGAAGGGACGACCACTCCTGGTAGGATGCTCAGTGATTACTATGTTGTGCGACCGGGTTATCGTAGGCAGGGATTTAAGTGCCACAAATCTCAGCCTGGGACAGAACGCCGCGATCTCAAGCTGGACCCTTGACCGAGGCCTGCTAAATGCCATCATATGTATATTGGGAGGTGAAGGAGGACAGTCACTGTTGGTGGGGCGGAAAGCTATCAAAACGGAACTAATTTGTCATCAGCGGCCACCCGCCACCACGAACCTTTCAGATTCAAACTCTTCTCCTCGAGAGCGACAGTGAAATGATTGTGACTGATCTGTAGATCAGCGAACATACCTTATGGGGGCGATCTCGTCATTGTCTCCTATGAGAGCGAAAACGTGCTATTGTCTTAACTATTTTTGAGAGAGAAGACAGGGGGAACCCAAAGTACTGCCGATCTATAGCACCTCCTACAAAGTTGTGTCAAGCAATCGAGAGGCTGACAGATGGCCATATTAGAGTGTATATGAGGCAAGAAAGAGCAACGAGTGATGCCCGATATAACTTCCGAAAGCGTACGTTCAGTGCCTCGGGACTTCTGACAACCTGTTGATGTTGGGTGACATACTGGGACCAGCAAGCCTCTTGTCATGGGATTTTGACTTATTTTGCCAAGGCCTATGATATAGTTTACCACGCCATCCTCCTGCAGAAAATAGCCAGTTTGTCAGATCATAAGGGGCGATCCTAGGTCCAGTTCCGTTACTTCATTTGGTGAATCACCCTCCACCGACTTTCAACTCCCCGATTCTAACTTATACCAACTCTAATTTATGGTGAGCCTCGACATCTAAAAGGGGATCGAAGGCATCTCGAAATGACCTCAGAATGCTTGAAGAGAGTTTTAAAATCAACGGACTGGTATTTAACCTGGGTAAGTGATAGATCAGGTCCCCTCTAACTCCCAAATGTCAGAAAGTATCCTACTGTCCTCGTGGTATGCCTCTCTCTCATACGACATCCTGGAAGGACATGCACCAGTGCTAACTATGAAACTAGACACCAGTCGCAGCTGTTCAGGGGACGTCACCTGAGCCAATGCAGCAATACACTCTATTCATAGAAAAATAGGTGCCCTCATCTCGGAGACCTCTCTGACGCTGTACAGGACCTATATTCAGCTATGCTTGGAGGTTCGCAACGTCACACCCGAAGAGAGGTGCGAATTTCTCGCATAAATTCCAGAAGCCAACCGCTAAAGTCGTTGTGGCAAAACACATGCATGGATAGGCTAAAGAGTCCAGGCCTTTGCTGTTGTAGGTGTCATGGGTTCCGCGCCGACTTCACGGTGACAGCGATAGTGATAGTAACCTAGCTCACTTGAACGGTGGAATGTTACCAAGCGGTCCCCACGACATTCGTCATAGGAACCCGAAGACGATCACCCACCAAAGGATGAAAACCTGTGAGTGCTTGCCCATCTTCTCTTTTCGATCTCTTGGTCACTGAAATGCATTAACTTCAGAGAACACTATCACGCCCACCACGGGTAGCTTCAACAGAAGTTTGTAAACCTAAGTGGGGACACATAGCTTGCTCTCATCAAGCTGGGATATGGACTCAGCCCAAACCGCCACTGATTCCACATCACTAAAAAACAGTCACCACCCATACCGATTCTTTTGGACTTTAACGATTATCACGAACTTGGCTTAACCTCATACTTCCCTATTAAGTATCTCAACTCTCCAGTCACCAAACTCTGCTGACACCGTTGCTATTTCTACTCCTATTATCACTACCATAATATCACATGCTACTTTCATTCCCCCTGACCCCCTTTGATTTCACTATATTTATTAAAGTTCTTTCCATGAAAGTCTTCTTTCCTGCCATGCATCGATCCGCCTAGGTTTTGCCTTTCCTTCTGCTATTTTCCTACCAGACTTATTTGTTACAACTTCTTTTCCTTTTTGCTGAACATTTTTTATTCTCCCTACATATCTTAACAAGCAGTCAGAAAAGACATTTGGCGATGCTACCATTGAGGGCCCTACTTGCATCAGAGGCTTAGAAAAAATCATGCACATCACAAAATATTTAACCGATACGCAACCACTCTTCACGTTTATTGAAGCCATAACAGATGAATGGACCGGTCTACTGCACTGGAATCTACCGAATACAAGGAACACTTTATATAAGCTCGTGAGGCAAACATTACGTAACGGACGTTATAAGCAGCTCCCCATGCAAAATATCCACTGTTTTCAGAAGAAAACCAGCAGGTTGAAAGGACGTCTTCAGCCACCGATGGATAGAGAAAGGGAAAAACTGATCCCGAAGACCTAAACACTAAAAGTCAGAACTATCTGCCACCTTGCTACAAATGTCTCCATTGGGTATTGGATTTTGAACTGTTGTCACAGTATCGACAGCGCAGCAACTTAAATAATTTAGAGTAAGGTACTTCAATTGTTTCACTATCTGCTTTACGAGCTTGTATACCATGTGACTGTGTGCTATACCAAATCAACAAATTTAAATGACGCGATCTAAGTTTACCAAAGATATGGAACCACCATACAAGACGCCGAAGCTAGCGTGAAGAAGTTAAACAGTCTATGTTGTCTCATAAGATAGATATTGCATAAATGAGGTCGTCAAGTTAACCAAGCAGTTAAAAAATGTTTGTAGGACACGTAAGTCAAATGTGGGATACAAAGGTGTCCAGCGAATGGAGAAGGTCTGGACGAAATGAAGGTTAGATGTAACATTTTATCTCAGTTCCTCACCCTTCCACTTTTCTCTTGTGATCTTGAGACCATATCTCACAAGTTTCTAACAAACACCTTCCTGTTTATCTCGCTTTCTCAGCGTAATTAGCCTCGTTGGTTCTCAAGTATCCGGCATTTTTACTGACAGCATTTCCCTCGCTTTTCCATATAACATGCTTTCCATAGAAAATTTCCCCCTAGCTTCTCACGTGTCTCTTATCTTCATATATGTACTTTAAAACTCAGATCGTTACCTTTGCTTGTAACGGGATGAAGAAGACTTTGGAATTTTTAAAACTAAGAGTAATAATGTTTTTAATGAGCAAATTGAGATCCAATTCTAGCCAAAGTAGGACTAGATTGGGCCGATTCGGAAGAAGGCTGAGAATCGCCCGACCAAGATGTGGCATAAACGAATAAAGCATCTGACCATTTTTCCGTGGCACGCAAGGTGTTGTAGACTATATAATCGGGCTTCTAAAGACGATTAGAAGAAATGGTTGGAAATTGTTGGCGACGTGGCACAGAAGAGGTCACAATGGTGCAGATATATCCACTATTTAACGACCTCTGAGGCTGAAACATTTTTCAAGTTGTCTCTCCTGGCATACAGTTTTTTCCGCCTTGATATCACTCACCCATCTGTTATTTGTATGCTACTGTGAAGAGTAGTAATTTATACGGCTGGACTTCTGTGCGAAGTTTAACTTTGATTTCATTTGTCCGCCATTCTGTCCAAATGCTTTAAAACGAAATTCCTTCAGAAGATTTATACCGAAATTTTTTATATGTGTACACGTTGAGTCTTCGGATCTATACATCCTGTGGTATTGTATTGTCTGCACTACACCTTACTGATACTGACTTTTAATAGCCCCGTTGTTCAAATTTTAATCGTTTTGTAGGGGTACTGTCTGCATCACTGTTACGTAACTCAGTCAAATCTAATTAACTCAACATGCTGTAGCACCTGCTTAATCAATAACATACCTAACATTTAAGTACTATAGATGAAACACATGTCAAAAGGAATGTTATTCAGGGACATTCAAAGGAGCAGTGTATCTAAATAGAATAAATGTGACAGTGGTTGTTAGGGTTGAAGTTTATCCAACTTATCTGACTAGTATGGCTGAGCTAGGGACCCTCAAGGTGTGTATGTTAATTAGCACAAGTAAACACAAAATGGCGTCGAAGCCTACTCGGATACATGCTCATTAAAACGAAACTTAAAACATCCTAACCATCCAGAGGCAACCTAGAAGTTTAATTAATATTTAGTTAGTTCAATTTAATCTATCTTTCCTAGCCTTAGTTGCATTTTGGTGCCAGGAAGGTACGTCACAATTTCATCCATCCAATCTTAAGAAAGATATCCTTCATATCTGTGAACTTCATGCTGCTGCAGTGGAAGAAGGTATTCGGGTTGTCAGTTGGTAACTTATTTTGAGTTACCACAGGTAAAGGTATTACATTATGAGCGCTTCAACCGAGTGGAGACCCCCAGTGGGCTATGACACCAAAGTTCGAGGTCTCTCACCGTACATAAGCAATAAGCAGTAGGCGAAGGCATGATTCTGAAGGCCATTCATGCTAGTATCTCAAAACCAACTGCCTTTCCTCGATTAAGACCCTACAGGCTCGTAGCGCAATCGGCAGACTGATACAGGGGAAAAATCAAATTTGGTTTAATTCATCGTCATTCCACAGAGAATCAGATTTTCTTGCCCACAAGAAGGTATGTAATACATGCTATAGCATGGTTCAGAGAGATAGGAAAAACCATCAAACTAGTGGGGTCTGAAACAACCTTAAAAGCCTATACTCCTTCATATAACAAAGACGACTGACGAGTAACAATATCAACGTTATACCAGATCCAAATGGGGAACATTTGACCAGTTAGGAAATATCCGACCTACTCATCTTAAGATTTGAAGTATCATAAAACAATAACAAGAAAATTTCACAAGTGTATGGATGAATCTTGATGAAGGTTTGATGCCATAACTCCAGAAATACTGGGCACCAAGTGAAAATTTGATGTTAGATATGTTATAAATCTCAGTGTTCTTGAAATAAACAATTCTGTCGTTCCTCACGGGATTTCGAGAAATAGCCCGCAAACATCCTTAGTTACAAACGTTTCGCTACTTGACGACTGCAATGAACAACTGCTCAACATCAAAATCTTACCACCTGAATCATCCGAAGAACTATCGAAATTCAAAATAGGCAAGTCTCTAGGGTGTGAAAAGTTCAGTGCACAACGGTACTGAGCTTAATGTTCTGAAGCCTGTTGACAAAATCTATGGAAAATAACCGAGCACAAAAACAATGGAAGTGAGTTATTTTATCACCAATATTTAAAGTAGACAATAAGGATGCAACCAAATACAGTTTATGGTATCCAATGCACTGTAAAGTCTGATAGCTGATGTTATGTAGAAATTCCCTATACGAATAGTGTCATTCATTCCATCAAACAGGGATTTAGGAGAGTTAGGTCTCTGTCCCGTCAAAGTGCCGTATATTTTGGAAGATTTAACTGCTAGGTACTAAAATAAGCAAGAAGTTCATATTGTCTTTGCTGACCAAAACAAAGCACTTGATTATGTTTCGAAAGTCACCTTACTAACGAAAATATTGGAAGCAGGTAACCAAGAACCACTAATGGCTTGGTTAATTTTGCACCTGAATGGTAGGAAATTTTGTATCGTCTGCATGAAGGGTTTCCATCTTTTAGGTGTTCTGTGGAGTGATCGTTGGCCCCCTTTGTTTCTGCTCTTCATGAACAATTTACTTACGATTCCCTTCTCCTCCATCCCTTTATTCGCCAGTGACATCAAAGTAAGACGAGTGATTGACGGGAGCACTGAACCAAAGCAACTCCAATATGGCTTTCGCAACTCAATTCTTAGAAAACAAGATCTAAGTTTTAACTTGAGATAATCTAAAGTAATGTATATTTGTACTCCCGAGGTTGTTACAGTCAGACGTACCATAAGTAGCCAAACAGGAAGAAAGATTTTCATTTCTCTTCAAAGCTGGAAACATTAAGCAAGAGTCGTAAAGATCAGTTTTGTTGCACACTTCCTAACAAGGCAGCTTAAGGCTTTCACTCCCACTCTGTTCTTCATAGTTTTCAAAACATTTGTCAGATTACATCTTAAAGTCCTAAACACAGTGGTTTTTCTACTGCTTAGGCAATTTTCGAGCCTTTTGCAGAAGGTCCAGTTAAGGGTGATCTGCAGTTTTGCAGAGAAGAATGTCTTCTTTTAGTGATCTGGACAGCCGATTCTTCAGGATCTCTGCTGCCGTATTGCCTTTGGAAATGACGTTCATAAACAAGGTCTTCTTAGGAACTGTGGGTACTCGCTCCGTATTCTGATTTACTTTCAAGTTCTTACCAATAAATCTGGATGGATATCCATTTTTCATGAGGGTCTTCCGTAGTTTATCTAATTCTTCATCAATAGTATCACTCGTGCAGATTCTTTTGATTCTTGAAAATAAAGGACTGATTCGATTCCTCTTTCTGCTGAGAGGCATCCAGCTGTGGAACGTTGTTTTCAAAGGCTAAACGGCAGCAGAGATCCTGAAGAATTGGCTGTCCAGATCACTGAAGAAGACATTCTTCTCTGCAAAACTGCAGATCAGCTTCTCTAGTCAACATCTCATTCCGGAGTGCGTTAAGGACAAGTTGCCACTTTGAACCACCTCGATGTGTGTCTACAAATTTACCTGCTCCTGTGGAGCTAGTTATAGGCTGCACAAAGCGCACGCTTTCCAAACGTACCTTGGAGCAGTATCCTACATGGTTGTCGAGGGGAGAATGTAAATCAATTAACAGCTCAATTCTTGAGCATTTGGTCAACTCTGAACATAAAGCTAGACCAGAATCTTCCTTCAATGTCATTTATCGTGTCAGATGGAATAGTTCAAAAGGAGTACGCCATCGACAGTTGTGCACATCGGAGGCATTGGCAATTCATCAATTCAGGTTCGATCTCTGCGTGCAAAAGAAGTATGTTCAATCTCTCATCTTACCATGGTCTTAACACTTTCATTTTTTCGATTTCATGATAGTTAATTAGTTTATTATTGTCACCTTCATTATGGCCCTTGTCTCATTCTTCACCTTCTTTACACCCATCTATCTATCTATCTATCAAGTGGACACTCAATATTTGCGTTTCTTATCTACCAACAGTTTTACCCTTGTCAAACTCCTTGCCTTCCTCGATATTTCTACTGTCTTAGTTTATTATGCAACTACTTTGCATTCTTGATTCCGGTTTTTTAGCACTAGGTTAATGATGTAATTATACCCTATTGTTTTATAATAGGCTGTTATATGCTTATGATAAATACAAATATGATTGTACAGCCTTAGAAAATGGTATCGTCGAAAAAGGAAGTTTTCCTCGCTGAATTAGGTCTTATCTATGACTCAATGGTCATGTTTCGTAGTCTTCACTATCCATCGAAGCTTACTATTACTACACAGATATATTCTCTTTATTCACTTCTCCATGAAGCATCATTAACCTCTTTTTGGCATTAACTTGTTGTCCACTTAATGCTTACTTCGTAAACTTCCGGTTTTCATCCGACATAAGTTGTAGAGAAACGATCGGTTTTCGCAGCAGCTCCGTAGCTGCTTTACTTGACCACTCTACAAAATATAAAGGGAAACAACCCACGGAGAATAACTACTCTGAGAGTTGAAAGCAGAAAATGACTTTCACGTCCGTGGAAGAAGTAAAGACAGACAAGAAACCATCCAACCTCAGGATCTGAACACAAGAGTTCAAAAGACGTCAGTTTGCCATACTCGCTTAAAAGATATCATATATTGGCACTTTCATCCCTTCTAATCTCTGTAGGGATAGATGGTCATGTTCAGTCCACATTGACAACTTCTGCCAAAGTAACAGTACATAAATTCCACACCACTGAGAGATTGAGCAAGAAGCAAGTGCATGTCTTCCTAGATCCTATCTTTCTATTCTGTACACCTGAAAAGTCAGAGCAAATATTTGCCAAGTTGTCCTGTATCAAGTAGGCCTAGTTGGGTGTGCACTTCGGATTGCACAACACTATTCTTTGAACCCAATTTTTTCACCTAGAGTTGAAGAAGTCTTTACTTTCACCAAAATATTACCATGCAACACTTTAAAAACACTAAAGTAGGTTTTCAGTTTCCGAAAGGTTGAAAGTGTCTCCTAAGTATCTACTCTGTTCCCGTGGTGTATGCTAATTAAGATGTAAAGGTACACGTCTACAACAACCATATTGGGATCATATGGTTAATAAGTTCTCCCATAAGCCTACAGGAGGTGAATAAAACCCTTAACAGCAGTGTAGTTTTAGCATCTTGTATATTAATGAATAGATTTGGTTAAGTTTCTCAAGGAAGTTTAATAGACGTATAGTTCAAAGATGTGTATGGATTCTGAATGTGAAGTTTAATTGCACATAGACGCACAAGCTGACCGTCATACTTCCTTCTGGAGTTACACGTACTCGGCTGACGCAATACTATGCATCATACATAGTAACTTAGCACTGAAATCTACTGTTTGGTATGTTATTTGTCGTAGGTATAGATGGATTCTCATTCCCTTGGTAATTTCTAAATTTCCGGAGAAAATGTCTTAGTTTTCTTGAAAGAAGGCATTGTACATTTCTTCACAAACCTAAAGATTTTACATTGCTTGTTTTGGTCCAAAGCTTTTGCTACCTTGGACTTAATTTATGGATTGTCCTAAATTGAAAGTAGGCATATTTTTCTAAGAGGTTTTAATGTTTTGCCAACTCAAGTTTGAATAAGACGCTCAATGATAACTTTGTTCGTTTTTGAAATATTTCTGCCGTCTAGCAGCACACTTAGTTCCTAATATATTAAATCGTATTTGTTTCTACAGTGTTTAATAAAAAATCTGGGTTTTGGTAGCTGGTAAACAACTAATTTCTACAGTGCTAAGAAGTCTGATTTTCATGTTATTGCTTGTATTGTTAGTATTTTCACTTCGATAGCGGTGATGGGTAATTTGTCAGCAGTAAAGTCTAGGATACACGTTTCTCCCTATTTAGGACTCGTCAGCAGGATGTGCCTGCATCCCAGTGAGGGGTTGTTGTTCACACTGAGGCTCGAACCCATGACCGATCACTTTAAACGCCAGAACGTTATCCACTAGGCTACCGAGTCACGATAACCAATCTTTGTGCGACAAGTATAGTTTTTATATTATTGCTTGTGGAGTTGTGGATAAAACTCTGTCATTTGAAGCGAACGATCTTGGGTTCGATTCTTTGTGGGACAACATCACCCACTAGGGTACATGTTCATGCAGCCGATAAGTTCAAACCTGTGTACTGAGTTTCACTTCTAGGCACAACCAAGCAAATTACAACATGATGAATCTTCAGGCAGTATCGATACATCCGTATATAAGTCCAGCTGCTAACAAAGGTAGAGTGATTCGATCCAGTATATCAACAAGAAATTACAAGTATCGGTAAAATGAAATACTTTTAAAGTTTCTACACAGATACGAAAAGATTTTGGCAACACCATGCTTTAAATAAGCACTGAAGTCATAACATTTCAAACATTTACCAAAAGAATAGGTGGACCAATGTTTTACTCATAAGACTCTTTCAGTCACTCGACTCGGCATATATATTCACTATCTTTTGGGAAGATCTTGAAAATTGGACAGATTTTTTTTATATTCCATAAGCTGCAGGAATAAAAGTAGTCTCAATAAGGTCGTGGCTGGTCACAAACAAAAACACCTACGTTTCGTTTCTCATTTCCAGACTTTTTGAACGTTTAACAATTTAGTTTTGATGTCTCTGATCGTAAATTCCCATCGCTAATTGCACCGAATCGATTGACCCTTATTGGTATATGGGATCCTATGAGAATGCTTGATAACTGTTAGTAGTTCCATGTTGATGACAGTGATGGATAATTTGTTAACAGTAAAGTTGAGGACCAGCATTTCGCCCGATTTGTGACTCGTCTCTTGGATGTACCTCCACTTGCGTCCAGGTGACGAGTCCGAAATAGGACGAAGCGCGGGTCTTGTATCCCACTGCTAGCCATCATAAAGCAAAATACAACAAAGTCAATAAGCAGACAATATCAAGGCATCCACATAAAGGACCAAATGTCAACAAAGTTCGATCAATTCGATCCGGCATAACAACGGGAAATTACAAGTATCAATGAATAATAATTTCTACGACTATGTTGTAAGCTCTTTAAGATGTAAAGAATTAGTTGTCAAAAACTCTCAGTGAAGTGTTATGAAGCTATTTGTAAGCGAAAGTTTTTCAAGTTTTAGATATTTCGTTAAACTCCTTTCATTTTTCTTCTACTTCTACTACATCTCATCAGCCAAGAAGACTGAAAAAAGCCGCTCCAATTTTGTTTAAAATTTTACAATACAATGTTGATCTCTCTTTATCATAGAAATGTTGTTCAATTTAGTCTGATAAGCATATTTATGCATCTTTTATAGAATCAATCAAACTGGTAGCAGTGCCGGCGTAATCTATCAGAGCACCAAAAGTTTTATACAAATGAATCATAATCACCTAAATCTGTCACCATCTAATGTCAAAACCACTCACCATGCCACTTATATACATCCAAGACTAATGCCTGGGTAAGTTAGTTATGAAATAGACGGATGAGATAAACATTATTTTAATCATTAGACGATAAATATTATAAAACATGATTTGGGAACTGTGAAGTGTTTATTGTTTTTATGATACTTGTAATTTCCTGTTTCTATACAGGACCGAGTTGTTCGACCTCTGTTGACAGATCGGCTCCTATGCGAATGCCTCGATACTGCTGAATATTCATGGTGTTGTATTGACTTTGGTGACTAGCAGAGGAATCCAGGACACACGTTTTGTCCTATTTGAGAAGCATTCAGTGTGTGCTTTAGTTAAAGGCGAGAACAACGTGAACTCGCAAAACACCTTGTAATCGAATCACAAGCTCAGCATTTTGTAGACTATCATAGGATTTCATGCAATTACATCCTTAGATAAGTTTGGACAAAGCAAGAAGGACGAGATATATAGCATAAAATGATGTCATGATATTTCATGAACCACTCAAGGTTTCACCCTGATGTCATGTGTCAATGAGGTATCTGGTAATTTCACTGGTTAGAATTCTATTTTTCTTTCAAGCACAAATTTATGGTAGGATAAGGGAGCAACCAGTATGTAGACATTGCTCATAGAAATGAAATTTTTTGGAGTCTTTAGCTGTTCCATAATGTGAACCTACTACATGGTTCAGTGAATTAATTAACTCTTAAAGATCTGTTGAAACTTTCAAATTGAAATAATAATTCCTAATTCTCATCAAAAATAAGATATTAAGCGAAGAAGGCTTTTTCGAACAAATTTATTTTCAAGCGATACATTCATGTAGATGGATGAGATTTGAAGACTGTAATCTGTGACGGGAACAACAGTAATGATGGTTATGGGTATAACAATGTTGCTAGTTGAGGACTTAGGAGTCGAACGATCACAAAATGCGTTATATAATGTGGTTAGGTCGTTCATACAGTGCACTTAACTTATATTGGGGTGGTACAGATGATACAGATGACCAAAAAACAACGGACTAGGTTATATAAATCAACTAAGTTAACAGAAATAATTTGAAAATGTTGTGATAAAAGATGAAGTTATTGACAAGATTTAATGAAGTAACACCGATAACTATCAAATGTTAAAACAGTATTGGTAATGAAGATAAAAGAGTACATAGATTAATATAATAATGGGGGGAATTTGGAAAGAGAAAACGAAACGAAACAAACTAAGATCAAATTAATTTTTAGGGTCATAATAGCGACAAAAATTGTACTTACTTATTTTATAGACAAAAGTCAGTCTTCAGTCCATAGATAACCAAGGCTTCTGTTGTTTTTAGAAGTGGCCTGTAGAGGGATATTGTATTTCAGGAATACAGACATGATGTTCCTTATCAATATTCATGTGTATGTAGTATAATTACACTTACCGGACACTACATAAAAAGAAGTCAAGAGTCGATATAGATTACTCTTTTAGAATAAGATGCAGATGTGATCATTTGTTGGGTAATAAGTCAGCCACATTTAAAATACTTCTAAGGTTTTCCATCTTCATCTTCTCTGTTTCAACAGATGTTGCTTAGGCTTTATCCTATTTATATATGAAAGAGACAGTGGATATTCTTTTGAAAAATATACTAATGTCTTCCAGACTATACGAAACTCACCATTCCAAATCTAATAGAGTTGATCGGTCGATTCTTTACAACCTAGCTGACAAATAAAAGCGATACCTATAGGAGTGATTGCTGCAGCGCTGATTGGAATCAATAAACATGAAAATTGGTACATTGACAACATGTGTAAAATTTCCACACAGGATGAAATCAAAAATGTTTTCAAATTAAGTAACCAAAAATTTGAAGGAATATTCAATTCACTAAACAAGAAAACGTCAATAACAAAATCCAATTCTCTGATATTCTTATCAGTAATGGAACATATGACGAGAATTTACAAACTCAGGCATACAGCAAAACTAAATACACCTATCAAATTTGAACTAAAACAGTAATTATTATATAGTCCATCAAAAAAAAAAATGCTGTATACAAACATTATTTTCACAGATGAAGATGTATTGCCGCACTATGCGAAGAAGAAGAAGAAGAAAAATACCTGTACAAAATATCCAAAACCAATGACTGTTTACTCAACATTACTAAAAATGTTTATCTACAGAACACAGAATAGTTCAGTTATGTTAAATCAATAACTGTCTTACTTCTATTTCACATGAAGGATGTTTCAGAGACTGTCAATCAACTGATTCGTCCGTTCTGGATCAAAAAGGAGTATAAACCAATGAAATCACTGCACAGCATATTGATCAAGTCAAAGGATCCGTTGACAAAGAAAGGCAGGATAAATGTAACTTACACTAATTAACCGCAAAGATTGTTCATAACACTAAATTGGCTTGTCTAGGGGTCAAAATTACCAAAGAACTCACGAACAAATTACTAATATAGACCCATGGTCTATCCTTTAATTCGTGTAAAGAACCGAGACCACAAACTTGACTAGGTTAATGTAGAAATTCTAAAAACAGTAGTTTTAGAAGGTTCGGGAGAATTTCTAAAAACCTAGTATCCAAACGACAATTCATTCCAGAGGTATATGGGTATAGACCTAGTCTACAATCTGCTTACAAAGAAAACAACAATTTACCAAGCAAGTAGAAAATGTGGTCAAACAAACGATCGAGTGAATAATAATGAATATGCACAATGAACTACTTGGATTGGATACGAATAGCAATTGTTCTCCCTCGTTATCCAATACTTCACTGAGCAATGAAAATCAGAAGACTGTAATGAAGACACTTTATTCGATGAAAATGCGTCATTTATGTACAGTTTTCATGAACATATAAAACTAATAGGTTTAAAGTTAAGCGATTATTTTGATTGATCAACTGTAGGGAAAAATTGTCCACTAGGCTTTTCCCTGACCTTACAGTATTATGAAGCAAAAATTGGAATATAAAAACTTCTACTTTAGCTGCTAATGACTTAACATATTGATTTCCATCTAGGTCACATCCTATCAAATAATGAAACACAATACTAATTACAAACAAATAGCACGATTTCAACCTAACAAAGATTCTTTTCTAGCATGATGGAATGGAATTAAAAGAAAAAAAAAGGGGGGGGGTGCATTAAAAATCTCTTCCTCTAAAATCAACTTAAGTATGAAATCAGTCCTGAGGATATCATAAATTTAACAATAAAATATCAAGGAACACCAAACCATGGTTATAAAAGTGGAAAATAGTTTGTTTTTTAACTGGTTGCTTACTGCTTGAGGAGAAAAGTGAAGTATTTTGGCAAGTTGTCCTGTGTTAACAACAAATAATTGCGTAATAACAAGTGACATAAAAGTTATGAACTGAACGAATGAGAAAGGATTATCTACAGACATTTTAAGTTCACTGATGAAAAAAACTTGACTTCCAAAGTAATTAGAGGAGCTTCACATACTTTCCTTGGATAGCAAACTTCGGTCTGTTATGATTCTTACCAATGGTTTCCACTATATATACTAGATAAACAAACTAACCGGATTTTTAAAGCTTTGCCTGTGTTAATTTGATAACCATTCTGTACTAAATATGTAGATGTGGAACTTTTTCATGTCCTTTAACCAACCATGATAAATGATGCAGAGAAATTAATTCATCTGTAGACTTCCTCAAATGCAAATCATGTGTACCTGTTTCCATCGGAAAAATGAAACTGATAAAGTGCACAGAGAACAGGCAGAACTGGGAAGTTTAACTTTATCACCTTGCAACTGGAATTGAATAACAGGACATAAATTCAACATTTTCAAATATTCTCCTAAAGACTTTTCTCAAACATCGAGTTTTCGTCTCACTAACACTGTTACGTTTGAGTCCAAGTTTCAAGAAGATAGGTTTGTCAGAAAATATTGTGACTGTTGTTTCAGTAATTATTTCGTCGTCCAACGTAACCTTTTCACAAATGCGAAAGCGATCTTTATCTTAGCCCTGTTAAGAGTAGTATTCTTATCAACCCCATTTCTGAGAAACACAAATGTTAGTTAGATAGAGGCAATCGACGGGAAGCTCCGGACTTAGGTTTCTTGCTTATTGGCACATATCAGCAAGGTGTATCCGACGTACCTAACCCAGTCCTACAAGGGGTCAGTCGAAACCCGAATAGCTCAGTGATAACGTCTCCAACTGCATCACCAGGCGAAGCGGGTCCCAACCTTAGGCAGGATATGGGTTCCGACTAGGTTACAGATACGCCTTGCTGATGAGCACCCACAATTACGAAACCTAGGTTTATAGCTTCCTGCTGATCACGTCCATTCAACTAATATCTACCTCAGTACATTACGACAGTCAGTCTCCTACCTTGGTGGCAAAATGTTCGATAGAATACAATCGGCACTTATGACTGGACAACATGAAGTTGGTTACTCTCCAGTGAGCAGTCAAAGTATAAATATTTCATTCTACACCCTTTTTATGAAGCCTACATAACCACGTCACACATCTAAACTTTCCTCTGGTGGTGAAACCGATATACTCGTGAAATATTCATTCAGTCAATCCATCTTCGTTAAAGTCGTTAGAGTAACCGGCAGTAGAACATCGAGTCAAGTGAATAGTTCACTAGACCTAATTAGTCAGCATTAAGGACGCTTTGTAAATTGCAGCCATGACATCAGATATCAATAATTACACTGCATTTTTACGCTTATTCAATTTGTTCTTTGAGGGGGATATATGTCAGTCTATTTTTTTCGTTTTCTCAATCTATGGAAATATAATGTAACTCAACCCAGTGCGTATATGTGTACTAGGCTGAGTCACACTTGTTGTATGAGGCTTGTGACAAACTGATTTGAAATGTTTTATTGGCGTAACTGCAAAGATCTTTGAGGTAATGACTCATTGCTTTATGAATATAGTTAGCGCTTTAAGGTGATGATAACATTACGTTTTACAAGATTTGAAAATTCAAGCTTCAATATTTCGTTAAAAGTTTATAATGGTTGAATCCAGACAAATTCCACTTTTGTTAATTTTATCCTCTATAAGATATCGAGGACACTGTCCAGGTGAAAAATTTGATTATGGTCTAACATATGGTGCTTATACATGTAAACAATTTCAAGATTATCGTTCAACAGTTCTTCAATCATCTATGACACCATATAAAGATGGAGGAAGTTTTCCGACATTCTATTCACATAATCCAGAAATTGTTATTAATAAAAGAATACAAGGTCGTGAAAGATATGGTGACAGATTCCACTGTCAACTTTATAATAAAGATAATGAAAGATCATATGAACTTAGAAATTTCGATCTAGTAAGTGAACTAATTACTATTGTAACCAATGCTAAGTGTAACTGGTAAATTATTACCGCTGATGTATGCCCGTCATTATTCAATGATTACCACATCAATGGACCACCTACTCGTAATCCACTCAGTAACCATTGTGTAGTAACCAATGAGCCCCACCTGTTGTGAGAGGGCCAATGATATTTCCTGGCTGTCCAAACCTCAGTAGATTGGGGAAGGTTCGAACTAGGACCCTTCTAATTGAAATTCATCTTCTTTCATCACCGAGCCACAACTCTACAGGACCACTTATTCTAACTTATGTCAATATGCGTCCATCCTGTACTAACATAGGTAGGTATTCATCCTTATATTCGACCTAGTTAAAACCAATATCACCTTCCATATTCAATTTAGAAATTTGTGGCGATTGATTCACTTCAAAGTAGTCTTCATCATGGAATAACATTAACTGAGGAACCAGTAAAAACCTGGTGGTAGTGGACAGCCGTTTCGTCCTAGCTTGCAACTCCTTAGAAGTGCTCACGCTTAACCCTGTGGGGGGTCGAACTCAGGACTGCTTGCTCTCATGGAGAGCATGTTACCATCCAAACACTAAGTTGAAACCTAATGGCACAGGTTCGCCGACAACTGTCAATTAGTGACATAGGGCGACCAAGCTTTTCAACGGTTCCCTAAATATGTTTTCGACTCATGACGAGAACCCCTTTGATATCATTTTTTTCTTGATTCTCACTTTCTCGCGAATTTATGTTAGTTGAACTAGTACACTTCTGTGTGATATTCTTTGTTGGATTCTCTAATTCAAATTTCTGTATGAACACGCGATACCCAAAGAATAATTTATGATAAGGTATCTGACTGGTGGAAAGTTGCAACAAAATTTGTTGATGCATCGGAAATCCTACCATCTTCACAATTCTTATCAATAAGGAAGAATTTTGAATTTCACTCAAGTGATTTGCAATAAATTGATTTAGTTTGATGGTTATCATTAACTTGAGAACTAGTGAAAACATAGAAGTGATAAATATCCGTTTTGTCCCAGATTGGAACTCTTCAGTACTAGGATTAATGATCACAACATATGATGAAAATCCGATGCCAACTGACAAAACTTTCAAATAGTTCTTCATGAGCTGGAAAACATTTTGCTGACAGAAAAATAAAATGTGATGATGGATAGTGGCTAGCACGGAAATCCAAGACACGTATTTCTTCTTATTTGGAGCGCGTCAGTTGGATCCACGTACCTTCCAGTGAATGTTGTTCCAATCATAACTAGAAGTGGCTGATAAATTCGTTTCAGTAAAAACATCGAAAATATACCCTTCGAACTAGGGTTGGCTAACGTGGCCCAGTGACCTAGTAGATAATGTTTTGGTATTTGAAAGAATCGGTCCAGTGTTCGAGACTAAATGAGAACAACACCACTCACTGATAGGTAGGTATATCCAGCTGACAAGTCTTGAATAGGGTGAAACGCACGTCTTGGACTTCACTGCTTACAAATTATCTATCAAAATGAAGTTACTGGCAATAACAAGGCATTCGCTCAGAATCCCACATGCCAACAGTGACCAGTCAGTGACGATAAATTACACGCAATAACATTCAATAAACACCTATGCTAAGATGTCCAGAATGTACACATCATCACTATTGTTTCAATTTCTTTTCGTTTCTTTCAGGCTGCTCAAAAACACCGTGAATTCTATAAAGATAAAACGGGAACCAAGAAACCTGTGCCCGAATTTCTGATTCCTACAACTAATATGCAATTTATCAAAGAAAAATTTCAATTCTAAACAATTTTACCATTATGATGAATTTCCATCATGAAGACAATAGCGGATTCGAAGGGTAATAGATGCTCTGGTTTACAAGTGGCATTTGTCATTTATTTGAAGGGGAGAGGATAGCCTTTATACTCATTGGTAAGATGACACAGGTGAACACATGAAGCTTAATGATAACTGTGATCGATTGACTTAGCCGCCTCCTTCTCGAGACCTACATTTTGAGCCCTGCTCTACATGGTTCGATCTGGACAGCCGAAAAGTATGACTAACTGTTACAAAATAAGGATATCTCATAGCCCAGTATGTAAGCATATACTGAGGATAGTAGCATTGGATTTTTTAATTACATCTTAGAAATTTATTTTGCTTTGGTATTGATGAACGGAGATTCCCAGTGACATGGTTCGGAATCGAATTCAGTGAAACAGATCCTTGCACATTTGATCTTCACGTGAGCCGTTTTTGAAATTCTCATTTTTCACGCTACCCCTTCTTCTTTAGATGAGCTGATATAGCTACAGTTCAGTCACTACGACTGTTAGGCAATTATCCCAGTTCCTATGGTGATTAAGGCTGTGCTGGTGTTTTCTATTATTCCATGCTCTTGGAAGGTACATAATTAACACGAAAACTAATAGAATTTCTAGTATTATTACCATTATTATTATTTTTATTATTATTATTATTCCCTTGGGTTCCTAATGGAACATACGGCTTCACTCGCACGTCTCCAATGCACTCTCTTCTCTGAAATCTTTTGAACCTGGCTCCACGACAGCCCACAACCTCTCATTTCCTCCTCCCAACATCTCCTCCATGTCACCCTCGGACGTCCAACTCGTCGCTTCCCATCGGGTTCTACTTGAGGGCCTGGCCTGGCGCGTGATGTCCCCAGTCGGCCTTCTCAGTGTATGCCCAATCCAATCCATCTCCACTTCCTTCTGAATATTTGTTGGGTGATAGGTTCTTGGTTGGTTCGTTCTCAGAGCTCCTTGTTACTTTTTCCTTCTAGCCATCTGATCTTCAGTAGCGAGCGAGCGTAAGCAGTTGTTGATGAATGTCTGTAGTTTGTTGGAAATGCCTTTTGTAACGCGCCAAGTCTCTGAACCATACAGAAGCACTGATTTGACGTTGGTGTTAAAAATCCGAATCTTGTTCCACATGCTGAATGTAGTGCCGTAGATCTCCACACTGGTTTCAGGCAAATGAACGCCTGTCTTGCTTTTCCGATCCTGGCCGACTTTGACATCTTCGTCTGTGCCGCCTGTAGTTGAAACAGTGCTTCTCAGATAGGTGAAAAAGGCTACTTCCCTTAAGTTCCTCCCGTGGATGCTGATTGGAGTTTGTTGTTGTTGTTGTTGTTGGTGCGGTACCTTCATCACCTCTGTCTTCTCTATATTCACCTGAAGTCCCGTCTTCGCCGCCCTGCCTCTTCTGCCAACTTATTAGTTTTCGCCTGTAGATCTTCAAGTTTGTGTGACATCATGCAGAAGTCATCGTCAAAATCCAGATCTTCTAGGTTCGTTTCCGCAGTCCAGCGTAGCCCCCTCTTCTCACAGCTCCTCACTGTTTGTTGCATGATCCAGTCTAGTCAACCACAATCAAGAATATCATGGGTGATATTAGACAGCCTTGTTTCACTCCTGCATGTCTTCACTTCAAAAGCATCACTGAGCTTCCCAGTGTGAATTACTTGGCATGTGGCATCTTCATATAGTTGTTGAATGAGGTTGATGAAGATTTGTGGCACTCCGTAGTGTTGAAGCAACTGCCAAATTACTTGTCAGTCGACGCTGTCAAAGGCCTTCTCAAAGTCGATAAAGTTGAGTAGAGTTGAGTTGACTGCCATTCTTTGCTCTGTTCTATGATGATGCGTAGCGTAGTGTTGCAATTTGATCCGCACATGATTTGTACTTGCTGAGTCCAGACAGCCAACGAGTCTGTTCCGGTCGTAGTTTTGAATCCAGCACATCTTTTAGTCTCTCCAGGATGATGCGGCTTAATATTTTGCTTGGAGTGGACAGAGACAGGAGCGTAATTCGGTGACAGTTCTTGCAAACACTGAGGTCTCCCTTCTTCGGGAGTTTGACAAGGTAACCCTTCTTCCAATCAACTGGCAGGTACCTTCCCTTCCTTCGAGACCTTCTGCAATAGTGGTGTGAGCATGTCGGTTGCTGTTGTCTCTGTTTTCAGTGCTTGTGGCGGGATTCCATCTGGTCCTGCTGCTTTCTCCCGTTTCAGTAGCTTTATGGCGTTCAGGACTTCCATTTTTGTTGGAGGATTTATGTTCACTTGTAGCTCAGCGGCTCTAGCTGGTATTTCTGGACGAAGTGCAGGTGGTGGTCGATTCAAGAGCATCTTGAAGTGGTCGGCCCATTGTTTCTCTTCTTTCGTAATTAAATTTCCGTCATCTTTTATTGGCTTCGTCTGCGTTGATCTCTTCCCAGATAGCAACCTGGTTATTTGATAGAATGTTGGTAGGTCTCTATCTCTCCTACCTACATCAGCCTGTTCTGCTTCACTTGCCAGTGTTTCGTAGAAGTGTCTTTTGTCTTTGCGTGCACTCTTCTTCACTTCTTTCTCCAGTGTAGTGTTTTATACATTGTACTCAGTTCCTCATGTCGTTGAGCATACTTGCACTGGTTTATCTTCTGCTTCACCATCCTCCTCTCCTCTATCAGCTTCCATGTGGAGAACCGTCGAGGTCCGTTCCTTATCTTATTTCTTCTTCCCTCTTTCCTAATACGGCTGTGCAGGTTTCTTTCCACATCTCTTTCAAAGACTTCCAGTGTTCTTCCACACAGGTTTCTTCAGGTATGTTCCTCGATATCTCTCATTTTGTCTTGATGGCTGACGTGAAGATTTCCTTTGTAGTTTCGTCCTCCAGTTTCCGAGTGTTGTACTTGAAATGTGTTCTATCACCAGCTTCTGAGAAGGCTTTTAACTTGATTTGGAAAATAGGTTCCTTGTACTAGATAGTGAGTGGTGTGAACCTACATCTGGTCCTCTTCTTGACCTTGTGTCAAGTAGACTGCGTCTCCACTTTCTTCACATTGAGATAAACTCGATCTGATTTTTAGTGTGGCCATCTGGTGAAATCGAATCCATGTCGCTTTGTGGATATCCTTGTGCTTGAATACACTGCCTCACTCCAATCACCAAATCGTTGAATGCACAGAATTCTGCAAACAATTCTCCATTCTCGTTCATCACTTCACCGAGCGCTTCTCGACCCATGGTTTGTTCTCTTCTTGTGTTGTCCCCTCCCAGTTTCGCATTCATGTCGCCCATTAAAATTTTGATATCGCCATCTAAGGTGGGGTCTTGTCCAGTGTTGAATGCAGTTGTCTGTAGAATTCCTCCTTCTTCTCTTCATCCGCACTATTTGTAGGTGAATAGCGTAGCATTGAATGAGTGTGACCTTCCTTCCTTTTGAGTTGAATCTTGCTGTCATGATCCTGCAGGAAGAGATTGTTTCCCATTGCATCAGAGAGAGCCTTCGATGCTGTTGGAGACATCATGATAGCCACTCCATAACTCAGTGTGCTGGTGGTTGTCGTTTGGGTGACAATATCGGAGTAGATTATTGACTCCTCTCCAGTTGACAGTTTGGAGAGTCCACTTCCATTCCATCTGCTTTCGCAAATTCTAAGCATTTCAGTGCTATACCTTCTCATCTCGTTTGAAAGCTGGGCTGCCTTGCTGGGTTCAAACATCGTGCGGGCATTCCATGTCCCCACGTTTACTTTCGCTCTCGTCGAGGGAGAGAAGACACATCGGCTAATTGGCTTTCACTAACTGGCGTCACTTCGCCCCTCCGATTCCAGCGAGGAATAATTTTGTTTTTATTTTTTGTATTTTGTTCGTGTTTTGAAGTTTCTTTAGCGGTTAGATTTGTTTTCCTGGGTAGGGTTGCTGGCCCTATGCCCAACCTTCCCTCTTTACCCAGGCTGGTAACTAGTGAACTAGTTAACCAGGCGAGGTTTAATAGAATTTCTAGTAACTTTAATTCAGGGTTTATGTATACACACTTAACTCTGATCCTGTTAGTTCCCAAGCATGTTAGGTATCCACTGGTTACGTGTAAAATGTAAGCTGATGCTTCCAACTGCTGTTTGGTTGGTTCATCTATTCAGAAAGTTACACCAATCATAACGGAATAATTGTTAACTCAATACTAGAACGAATACAAAAAGGCTTCTTTGATATTTATCAAGCTACACACTCCACTTTTGTACTGTTAAGATACTTAAAAGAAACTACATAGAAAAGCAATCTCTTCTGTAGTACTCTACGGTTGAAAAAAAACAAGCTTCGGGGGTTGAAGAAATTAATAGGTTACAGCTTTTAGAGGTCATGAACTTTCGAAAGATTAATCACGTGTAAAGGAAATAAAAAGGTAGTAATCTTCAGTGCTAAAATGAAGAAGGCTGAAATTTCAGCGAACTTCCAAACTTCAGAGACTGGAATAAGTGAAGTTGTGCAGCCACTTAACATGCAATACTAACTAGTATAGAATTATGTTGAAAAGAAGGTGGCTTGGACAGGTGGAAACGTAGCATCAACCCACGAATCTTTACAACTGACTATCTAAGCCGAAACGAGAATTTAAATGACCTATACTGACTCATTCATACTGTTGCACTAAACGATTCATGCGCATCCACGCCTTGTATTCTCTTTAAGTGGATTGGAAGATAAAATATTTAGCAGTTTCGCAAAGATTGCTGATGATGTGACTGTATCAACAAGCTTAAAGTATGTTGGCGAATAGGAAACAACTGGACTCACGCAGGTGGAAAATGTAGTTACCACAGACTGGAACAGTCAGTAATATAAGTTTGAATATGTAATCAACCAGTACATTCTAGTCAGGTGATGAAACGTTCAAAAACAAATCTCAAACCTTGGAGACCATTAGAATATTATCATCTTCAACCTGCTACCTCATAATCAATTACATAAAACGATTGAAAAAACCCCAAAAAATTTAGTTTCCGTAAAATGCTGACTAGAAAGGCGTATCATTAAATATTCTCACACAAGAATTATTTTAACAGATAACTATTCTCAATAACTTCCTTTTCAGACTATAAGTTTATCAACTGATGAATCATGTTTCACAATAATCAGTGTGATTTAAACAGAAAATATTTTATGAATGCTGGAAGTAGTTAGTGACATGTGTAGATGAAATCGAATGCATGAAAAGTCAGTCAACAGGATAGTTAAGTGTAGATTGTGATTTGAATACAAAAAGATTTGCCTAGTCAATCAGAATATGTGTAGTTAGAAGAAAATAATAATATGCTCTTTTTTCAAGGAAGCCATACTAAAACTCTTCGTTATTGATGACTCCAGCAACACAGAAAATAAAAATGTCACGAAGTTATCGATATTAACACTTATCCGTTGGAGTTTAGAAAAGTTTCCTTAGACATCGTTCTCAATCACAATGAGTTTGCCGATTATCTGTAATTTATTGTGTACTATGGCATTATAAGTTTCAAGCATAACCAAGTAAGTTTTCAGTTGAGAAACCTGGGCATAGTCAGGTAGGAAATTTTTGCATGAGCCTTATTGTCTCTCGACCCACTAGTGACTAGTTCTCATGAGAATTCAACATTAATCCTAAGAAATATTTGATGATCAATTATGACGTAAAATAGATTATGTGATAGTTCATAACCAAGGCACAAATCAATCTAGAACTTCGGACATCGGTCGAAGTTGCCACACTTCACAGTAGCATTCAAAGAATAAGTGGATAAGAAGGACTGATATCAAAGCAAAGGTTAAAATATTTAGGCTTTGGAAGGTGTCAGTTAGCTGTCACCAAAAGTTCGTAACCACTGATTCTTATCGTCTCCGGGACTAAGTAGTCTAAACCTCCCTTCACGACTCGGATCAAGAGTCAGAGACTTCATGAACTGGTGTCAAGTTTTAGTCTGACCACACTGAGCCTTTTCCAATCAAATTCAACTTCGAGCACTGCACGTCGAGGTAGGTGGCAGTTTGGGATGCCTTGAACATGTCCAAAAAACACTTCAGTCAACGAAAGTTTAAAACCTAAGTTCATAAGGGTTAATCTCAATAACAAGAGTTCAAATCCTAATAAATCTCCTGATGATACCAACCTCATAATATGATACTTTATTTGACTTAATATTTAAGAAGTAACATGACTGGTCACATCAACAATAAACAGATATAACCTAGTTATACTATAAATGTAATCTCTTCAACTAATCTAAATAAAATCTAGTCGGACAACACATCCAATCACAATTTAAGTGTTCATATTATCTTCCTTTTATGCTGCAAAATAATAATGCATTTAAACAAAACTCAATCACATTAGCTGAAATTGTATCTTCTTGTGAACAAGAAAGGCATAAAATAATGATCAAAATATTTAGATATTAAGACTTGGAAAATGCATGAGATTACAAAAGAAGATATTCATCAAAGGAAATGTAACAAGAACTTTTTTTCAAAAAAATTCCGTGATAAATGATTCAATGAAAACAAACGGTAGCATAGGGTGAAACATGAAGTCATATATGCAATGAAGTACTGAGAAATAATATAAGTAAACAATACGAAATACAAGTGTAAACATGATAAATGTAAAAAGATTTTCAAGTTATACATATTTACATAAATGCAATATAAAAAAAGATTAAAATAAGGCATAAAATATTATAAATATTACTATGATTAAAGTCACATATTATATAAGTCGCTAGAAGCAATAATACTACTGATAAACAGAAGAAAGTAGTGTCAGTGGTGAGTGCATGTCAAAAAAATGAGGGAAGTAAAAATTCAACGAATTATGAGGAAATTGTAACCATTTATTGATTGGAAATGCAATTCGCTGTAGAAAAGAAAGCAGAAAGAAATGAATTATATACATATAAACTAATTATTACTTGTAAAAGAGTACTAGGGTCCTTTTCTCAAAACAAACTATAAATTAGCATCCATACAACTTTTTAAGATGAACGATCAGTCTGGCGAAGGAAGACCTGAGTATTATACACTTGCATTCAAACAGATGAATATGTCAATCGTATAAATAAAACTAGCACTTTGCACAGTTGAATAAACAGAGGTATTTATATGTTCATAATTTTGGTCACTATACTTTTCATGTATCCAAATACTTGGTGAGGACAGCACAGCGTATGCAGAATGTATAGCAAGGCAGTGTACCTAACTGATCTTCGACAACTTACAACACTGTTACAGATAGCGAGATATCTGATAACTAGTCAAAATACGAGTGTACTGCGTCGTAGTTCTCTTTGTTTTACTGAACAGCTGTTACAGATTATCATTGAAAGCGTAACAACGCTTTTGTTCACAAAATGAGACTACCATGAAAACAGTGATGAGATTGGGTGTAGAGTACTAGGCCTGCGCTTCAGTAGTTTAGGGCGATGACTATCAACTGGTGAGTCACGGATTCTAACCTTGCACTACCTATCGAAGTGGGGAAGCCAGGTAGTATCACTAGCACTCACAAAAAAATGTGGGTCACTGCTTGCGGCACAAATGTGCACGATGTGGCTGAGATCGTTTTTCTCTATTCCACTAAGCAAAAGAAGGTAAGTCAGTCGATGACGTTATGGACGTCATTCGTTGAAAGTGATTTGAATATGTGCTTCAATGCGCAGTGTTAGTCGGCACAGGATTCCGTTGGAAGAAGGTTAAATGTGACCAGTTCAAGACATATTATCAAACTTAGAGGTCTCGAGCTGTTGGCTTGTTCTGTGTAAGCAGATGTTTGTTGATTGGAATTCAACAGGTGTAAGGGATTCATTGTTGGAAACTTTACAATATGCCACAAAATCGATTGTAATGACACAGATGCATACACTCTTTATCGTCTTCAAAGTCTTGAATACCTTCATTAACCTTCAGCTACTTATCCCCACATTGTGGTAAAGTTGTAGCGTCTTTCCTACTTGTCATTTAAATTCATTCTCTAACACTTTTGAAAAATTTTGTCTCATTCCTTTTCCTCTTAGTAAAGTGTACCAAGCTTTTGTGTTTCAATACGCTAATCTTTTTTCTGGCCTTTGAAGTGACGGATGTTGCATTAAAGTCTCAGTGGACACATCACCAGTTGCTAGGACGAAGCAGGAGTCCTGGATACCGCTGCTAGTCAGTCCCAAGTATATAACATGAAACATGTAACATAGAAGTCCAGAGCGCCATAAAGCTACTGAAACGGGAGAAAGCAGCAGGACCAGATGGAATCCCGCCACGAGCACTGAAAACAGACTCAGAGACAACAGCAACCGACATGCTCACACCACTATTGCAGAAGGTCTCGAAGGAAGAGAAGGTACCTGCCAGTTGATTGGAAGAAGGGTTACCTTGTCAAACTCCCGAAGAAGGGAGACCTCAGTGTTTGCAAGAACTGTCACCGAATTACGCTCCTGTCTCTGTTCACTCCAAGCAAAATATTAAGCCGCATCATCCTGGAGAGACTAAAAGATGTGCTGGATTCAAAACTACGACCGGAACAGACTCGTTGGCTGTCTGGACTCAGCAAGTACAAATCGTGTGCGGATCAAATTGCAACACTACGCTACGCATCATCATAGAACAGAGCAAAGAATGGCAGTCAACTCAACTCTACTTCAACTTTATCGACTTTGAGAAGGCCTTTGACAGCGTCGACTGACAAGTAATTTGGCAGTTGCTTCAACACTACGGAGTGCCACAAATCTTCATCAACCTCATTCAACAACTATATGAAGATGCCACATGCCAAGTAATTCACACTGGGAAGCTCAGTGATGCTTTTGAAGTGAAGACATGCAGGAGTGAAACAAGGCTGTCTAATATCACCCATGATATTCTTGATTGTGGTTGACTAGACTGGATCATGCAACAAACAGTGAGGAGCTGTGAGAAGAGGGGGCTACGCTGGACTGCGGAAACGAACCTAGAAGATCTGGATTTTGACGATGACTTCTGCATGATGTCACACAAACTTGAAGATCTACAGGCGAAAACTAATAAGTTGGTAGAAGAGGCAGGGCGGCGAAGACGGGACTTCAGGTGAATATAGAGAAGATAGAGGTGATGAAGGTACCGCACCAACAACAACAAACTCCAATCAGCATCCACGGGAGGAACTTAAGGGAAGTAGCCTTTTTCACCTATCTGAGAAGCACTGTTTCAACTACAGGCGGCACAGACGAAGATGTCAAAGTCGGCCAGGATCGGAAAAGCAAGACAGGCGTTCATCAGCCTGAAACCAGTGTGGAGATCTACGGCACTACATTCAGCATGTGGAACAAGATTCGGATTTTCAACGCCAACGTCAAATCAGTGCTTCTGTATGGGTCAGAGACTTGGCGCGTTACAAAAGGCATTTCCAACAAACTACAGACATTCATCAACAACTGCTTACGCTCGCTCGCTACTGAAGATCAGATGGCTAGAAGGAAAAAGTAACAAGGAGCTCTGAGAACGAACCAACCAAGAACCTATCACCCAACAAATATTCAGAAGGAAGTGGAGATGGATTGGATTGGGCTTACACTGAGAAGGCCGACTGGGGACATCACGCGCCAGGCCAGGCCCTCAAGTAGAACCCGGATGGGAAGCGACGAGTTGGACGTCCGAGGGTGACATGGAGGAGATGTTGGGAGGAGGAAATGAGAGGTTGTGGGCTGTCGTGGAGCCAGGTTCAAAAGATTTCAGAGAATAGAGCGCATTGGAGACGTACTAGTGAAGCCCTATGTTCCATTAGGAACCCAAGGGACAAATACTAATAATAATAAGATGCAACACTAACCAACAAGTAGGTATAATAATAGTTAAATTATAGTACAGTCTCACAACCATATGGAACAATTTACACAACAGAAGAAAGGTATGTGCCTTTTATCTATCTAATTCAGAGAAGTATGTGATCTGCTCATGTCCATCGCCAGTAATTACACAGAAACGATGAACAGATGAGGAAGTGATTGTGACTCACATGTCTACCAGAATCCACTCTAGTTGGTCAGTTACTAGTATTCTAGTTAAGGAAATCAACTATTACTGGGGTATCATCATCCCAATTAGTGACTCATAGTAGATTTAGTTTGTGTATTCAACTTTCTCAAACAATGAGCTTCGTGTTCAAATGACGTGACTATAAGCCACTTGGTAATACCATACAGCATTGCACATAACTGTGGTTCATAATCTAGCGAATAAACACCCGTACCGGTGTTCAGTGTCATTATTTTTTTTACTAGCGGATAAAAGAGAGATACATCAATGCAAAGCTTAGTGCTCGAAGGTTATCAGTAAGAAACCCTGAGGAGGTTAGAATTTTTACTTGTTGTTACTTGTCAGTATGGTGCATATGCAACTTCGAGACAGTTAATCTTTCTTTAGAGATTCATAACCCGTATCTCTCAGTGCTACAGTCAAAAATCTTATCAATCAGAAACCCAAATAATCGAATAGGAAAGGAAGTTCATTGCCTGAAAGATCAATAGTATCTCAAATCATAAACAAAGAAAGGAGTTTCAAACAACCTATTATATAATCTCTTAGAAGCCAATGAAGAGTCAGTCAATGATGAGACCGAATTAAGCATCAAGGGAAACAAGTCAGATAGCCTAAACCATGCTGCGAATTAAACAAAGAAACCAGTCAATCAACACTGTTAGTTCGAAAAATACTAAACGAACAAATAAGAGTACAGATAAGCTACCGATCAGATGAAGACTAGTTATATAAGCAAGAGCTAAAAGTAATTTTCTTTTACCGCTGGCCAGTTCAATGCTAATGTAAGGAATTATGTAAGATTTTGAGGTCTTTATTCATGCTTCAAACTGACAAGTACTCTCCAATTAAAAGAAAAAAAATGTTCTACTGTGTATAACTCACATTATTTTAAATGTCTGTCTGAGCCAAGTAAAACTGAGTCGTTATAGACTTTTCCACTAACAATATCAAGATGATGATGGAGACGATGATGATGAACAGTTTCTTGTCCTCCCGCCTGGTAAGGGTGTTGCTGCTCCTTTGCTAAATAATCGCGTTCAAATGCTTTTTGAGGGCAAACATGCTTTAGATTTGATGAAGAAGACGAGGAGGCACACGATGCAGCAGTTGCACAATCACTACCGACAGCAGAATCTCCAAATTCACTCGGTTGATCATATGGCATTGGATTTGTTTGGTGTGATAGCATTACACTACAGCATCTATCGGTTGTTGATGTCAGCACAGGAGTAACTGTCGGTGTGTTAATAACTATTGAATCTGTATGATATGGATTAGGTGGGATTGTACAATTTGTAGCAATCAGTCTATCCTTGGATAGTAACAATTCACTATGTAATTTTGACAACTATGTAACAATAAAAGAAAGTGAGGGAACTTCAAAGAAGTGATAAGAAATTTCGAGCAAAATACACATTTTTGTAAACAAAATATAAGTTAGTGGAAACTAGACAAAAATTATGAAAAATCCTCATGTGATCTGGAAATAGTGGTTGCTGGCAGCTATAGGCATGATGCATTCTCAACCATGATAGGATCGATTTCACTAGAAATTTCGACCCTCACCATTCAGCGCTGTGGTTGGATGCTGTGTCTCTAAGCTGTCTCCATTGACGATCAACCTTCTGTAAGGTTTTACTAGATACACTGATCGACAGATGAGTAAAAGTATCTTTCTGTTTACTTTAGAATCTCAACCAGAAATTGAATTCAAAGAGTTCTGTTGATTTCTTCCATACTATTCAACCACGATATCAACTCACCTAACTTGGTGGTTGGTCATGTTACAACCAAGATAAGCATGGATGTTCGTTGGATGAAGGGAATGGGTTAGAAGTCCTGGACCTAGGTTTCATGCTTTTTAGCACTCGTCAGAAAGGTGTATCTGCAACCTCGATAGAACTGATGGCCACACTACAAAACGATCAGAACATAGGGCTAGATAACATGGATTTTGGTTACCCGTCAATCAATGTATAGGATAAGTATATTTCGCTCTCAACAAAAGACTATAACCACCGAGCAATTGTTTCACAAATAAACATCAAAATGCCGTCACTAGTAATTACGCCACGAGTAAACCAACGGGGAAGATTTGGGATTTGTTGTAGTAATGTGTAAACAAGTCGTCTGACAACATAGAGTGCACAATCTACTGCACTAACTCAGAATGTCGGATTAGCTCTAATGGGTCAGTGACCAACAAAATATTCGCACAGATACAAAAGTTTCATCTCACTTTCGCCCTACTTAAGGTATAACTAAGTTATCCGATCAGTTTCGTAGGTCAAGTGCACTGTGCAGCAGTTCGAATACCACTGCGTTCGTAGTAGGATTGATTGGGTGTAACGGAATCAACACGTATTGCACTAGATAAACGATATGAGTCCTTTATGGTCAACAAACTCAGTAACATATGTGGCTAGGGTATGTAATGTTCATTCTAAGTCACCGTCTCTACCTTAACGCACCATGGTAGCTGAAGTCATGAAGTGCTGAAGATGTCACCGAACTTGGTGAAGAAGCGTTCACGACAAAACATTTAAGCTCAGAGAACACCAAACCACCATCATCTTCATCTTGAGCTACAAATCTCTTTCATGAATTCACGCCCTACGCCGTCATCTTAACTGTTATATAACATCTCAAGTTGTCGGAATGATAACCAGTATGGTACCCTCCTCTCTAATTCAGTTAGGTTTGGATTGGGATGAGAAGTCCTGACTAGGTAGCCAGTGTGAATACGATCAAGTGGTAGTAACGCGTCACAAATTCACATGGTAGTCGGGCAAAACCCGTTGTGATTGAAGTGAAATAAAAATGTAGTCAACAGTCAGACCTCGTAGCTCAGTTGGTAGAGCATCGGACCGAAAAACCGGTGGTCTCTGGCTCGAATCAGGTCGCGGTCCAAATTTTTATTTCACCCTCAATCATCGCCGAGTATATGGCGTTTTGTTACTCGCCTTAGCATCTTTTCTTTTCATCTTATGAGCTATTACAACTGTCAACGATATTATTTCATTTTCTTGTTTTTAATATTGCCTTTATGTATCTCGATGTACTGATATGACGACCGTTACACGGTCAAACTGAAGTGCACTCAGCAACCTTGTGCACAACTGTACTATCGGGAATGAGTCAAACTTATTGTGTGAGAGTTAATGATGCTACCTGGCTGGTTGCCTGAAGCTCTGTAGGTGGATCGGCATTCGAACTCATGACTCATTGGTTGAAAGTTAGCTTCCCAAACTAATGATGTAAAGTTGCTCAAGTCTGTAAAACAGCAGTTCACAGATGATGTTAGTAAGATAACTGTTTTATATCATGAAACTAGGGGATATGGCGATATAGTGACTGATTCAATGCAAAACTGATACCGTATCATATTACAAAAGAGATCAACATAAAAAACAGATAAATTAAACACCATTCATTACATATCTTCCAAAAAACCAGCGACATAAATTATAATAATGGATAGCAGCTAGCAATAGAATTCAGGACGTGAATTTCGCCTTATTCAGGACTCAACAGCTAGATATGCCTGTCTCCCAGTGATGTTTCTCCCGCTCAGACTACAACCTAGGATCCATAACTAAGTGCCACAGCTTCACCAACTAAGGGGTTGAAATCCCCATGTGAACATCACTCGCCCTCGTGTAGATACAACTACCTGCTGAGTCTCAAATAAAACGAGACGTGCATCCTGGAATTCATTGTTAGCTTATAACCACCGTTACTATCAAACTGACATTAATGGCAATATCGAAGCATCTTCACAGGAGCTCATATGTCGACAATGACTGAACAATTCAATGCAATATACGACGGAAGGCTACATCACAGAACGGAACACTCACCAATCAAAATAAGTACTTACTTCGCTACCAAGCATTGTCTGATGATTTATAGTACGCATTTCATACGTGTTCATTAAACACTTGACTTTCTCTAAACAATTTTCTACAATCCAATATGGTGACAGTGCTGGTGATTCAGAATAATTATTTATACTACTTATTTTAGGTGTGCCATGAATATCAGTAGTAGAAGCAGCAGGCGATTGATTAGTGGTAGCAATAGTACCGATATTAACGACCTGTTGTTGATTACCACTACAATGATTAGTACTCTCTGTATCACTTTGACCAACACAGGTTGCTGGATGTTCATCGCAGGAATTTACACCGGTTCCTTCCCCATCACCTGATTCATTAGAAATACAAACTAAAGCAGATGTTGGTGGTGGAGGTGGAGGCGGTTGAGACTGATGATTATTACTGTCTGATTGGTTGAAGCGTGGACACTGATCACTCGAATCTGGTCTTTGTTGACCACTTGATGAATATTTATCAAACTGAGAAAAAGGAGCATATAAAATAAGAATAAATGTTTAATGCATATTGGCAGCATGGTAATAAGGATTTTAGAAAAAAAAACTACGAAAAGTGAAATCACTGGGTATACATAAATCCAACACCCACTTTGGCTGGCAAAAGTAAGAAAAAGAAACCTGCAGATTTCAGCTTATTAGCTGAATAGTAACGTACCTGTCAGGGGACCTGGGGGTTCTGGGCTTGAGACTTCACGAGCTCACAAATGAGTACTGCTGAGAAGTCCTAAAGTCGCTCAAGATTATGAGCGTTTCTCCACCTGATGACACTGCATGATGAAAAGTACTTTGAAACCAATAAACCCCGTACTAACCGTCATTTGAACTACCGTCATTGGTAAAAAGTGACTTCTTTCGAGGAAGATTTCCAGAAGTTCTAATAAGAAGTTGAGAGACAGACTATCTCTGCAACTGTTCTCAATGAGATGAAGAGTCATTGAGTAGTAATTTAGACGCAGTGAAGTGGAATACACAGAGGGGTGGTAACAAATGATGAGTGTACGGTGAGTACCTACTTTTAATACTTAGTACAGCCTATCTCATTTCGCTTCGATTCTCTTCATGCTCAAATAAGGATCAGTTCAACTTCAACAACTTTCTTCGATAAGTAGTGCTAAGGTCGCATTCTATGAGGAACCACTTATTTGACGAACATTTTATTCCCATCTATACAATAATCACTAGTTCAGATCTTTCAGTGTGGACAAATTATAAGGATAGCCAGCAATCTACACTTCATCATTATCCCTGGTATGACTCAAAATCATTATCAGATGTGCGATAATTTTCGAAGGTTGGTAACATAAGGAGTTAAGGACATATCATTCACACTTCTTAAAGCCACGATGCCAGCGGGAGAAAGATGAATCAGTCCATGAGACTGCATGTGTACACCGAAAGTGAAGTAGTCAACACATGTTATAAACGATGAAATATCATTTACCGATGTACCAAATGCCGGATGAAGTAACATATTACATAAGAAGAAAGATATGAGTAGCCAGATCAAGTAGTAGCATCAACCAATGAAGTCGCTGGTTTCAGCTGTACACCAAAGTGTAAGCTTCTAAGACAGCGTAAGGCTTGACAGCTAAAATTAATGGTTGGATACCCTAAAAGGTAAAGATGTTGATCGATCGTTGTAGCGTTGAATCATCCACACCTTATCCTTATCATCTCTTCACTGCTTCTTTGTTCCATCTTACTGTGTTTTGAAACTGCCAATAATATATTCTTCAGTTGTATATCTTTCGCATATCAACTTTCAAGACTACGCATTAAAAAAACCAGTAACTACAAGGACAATACATAGGTAATACATGGTTCTATGAAGTCAGTGTCTGTTTACTATGATGTACAATCCTTTAGGGTGGCCATACCTAGAAAAAATTGAAACTGAAATAATTTTTTTCAAGTGAGTTATGATCTGAGGAGAGTGAGTTAGACGGTGGCTTTATAGTCCGTAAGACTAACGTACGCCTTATTGATGTGTTGACAAATACGAAATCCATGTGCACGAATTCCTATCAATAGTTCAGTTAAAAAAAGCATAAACGAGACAAACATAGACAGAATTAACGTAGAACCTTGCACATGAGTGGGTCGGTTCGAAAAAGCTGTTACTTACATGAGAATGAACGGAAGTATTTAGGCGAGCAGCTTCTGTCTCACTCTCCACTGTTGATGGTGGTAATACACTAAGATGATTTGAATTCAAGCTGAACAGACAGCTGTGCATGAAACGTTCACGTAAACGTCGACGATATTTAACAGTATAAACAATTAGTAGAAATATAACAAATGAGACTAGCACAGCACCAATAACTGAACCAACAGGATTTGTGATAATGAAAGAATGATGTTCATATCTACGTTGCTGATGAATAATCTCGCCATGATCATCATCATTGTTACTACTGGATGATGAAGATATCAACTTTAATGAATTATACCAATCTCGATGAAAATCAGAGGGAATAATTCTTCGTCCAGACATTTTCTCTGAATGTCTTGAAAATAAAGCGAGTAAATCATGTGACACTTTTCTGTATGGGCCATTCGAAGAGAAATGGGATGAAGCTGATGCTCCTGCTGATGACGACGACGATGAGTAAGTATGCAGAATCGGAGCAGAAAACGATAAGAATGATCCATCGCCAACAGAAGAACTGTCTGGTATATCAGATCTTGAGGGCAGTGATGGGATTCTATTATAGAGTTGAGATAACTTTCTAAGCTCTAGAGATTCTTGACGACTTCGTATGGCGTAGGTATAACTGGTAAGTTCATCGCGGTCATTATAAGACGATGGCCATTCTTTAAGAAAGAAAGATAGAGACCGGTAGCATTTTCTATAATATAACTCATAACTAAAACAAGATTGGTAACTTCTAACATAATAACTTCTCATTGAAAAGAGTATTGAAGAAGGCGTTTTACTCTAACCCAAGTGGTTGTGTTAGAGCCTACAGTGCATTTTCAGGTGAGCTGTCTATTTTGACTAATGTCCGTCAAGGGTTTCCGCTGTTTCCATTTTGGTTTATATTCAGTGATTCCAGGTGATATGGCTGAGAAGGAACCTTAGTGGTCCAGATACATTTACCCCTTATCTTTAACCTAACCGTCATATCATATTTCGTTGTTGAATTTAACCTATTATCAGTTAATACTGATTGACTAATCCTACATTCAGTGTCTAACTACTTGGATTGGTATCACAATTACCTACACAGAACAACGAATACTGTTCTTGACGAAAGTAATGATCGCCGTTACCTCTCAATAAGTGAATATAAGAAAGCTGAGAGTGGATAACATCGGGAGGCTACGCATTCTTTATACAATGCAATTCCATTAGTATTGCTTATGCTGTATTGGTATATCAATACTGAAGTTAGGCGTGTAGTGTTACATAAGAACTGCAATTTAGTCAATGAGGGTTTATAACTATGTTCAACATGACAAGTGATCGCCTACCTCTATGTACAATGTTAACCAAAGTAAATTCAAAGAAAATTGGCCGTCAGCAGATCAAGATATGGCATCGATTCAAGAAGTCACTACCACTATCATTCAAGGTTTTAAGTTGGTCTGTCCATCCTAACCATCTGTTTTGGTCTCATATGTTTAGAGCAAAGGCTAACCACCTCGTAAGCTTTCATACATCTTGTTTATAAATCTTAGAAGTCATAGTATACCAAACAGACACCCACAAATTGATACCTTTCGTAGGGCTCGAACTCATGCCCGATCTCAATGAATGAAGTAAAGTATATGAAATTTTTTCAATTAATCAGGCATATAGTGTATAATTAAGAACAATATATCAAATGCACTGACTAACTAATCAATCAACTAACCGTTCCCATGTAAACCATAATTCGAATTTGGCACAGGAACTCCAACAACTCCATTAAAACAAACTGAGATTGAAGCACAAAATGGATGATCTAATGGTTTTTCATCACCTAATGTCATCATACACCATTCACAGCCAACAGTTGATGAACATGTTAAACGTGTACGATGAGAACAACGCGATGATGGTTGTTCATGAGAATGACGATTATTACTATTTTTATTATCATCGATAGCGTAGTTCAGTTGATGGTTACTATCAGCATTATCAAGGTATTCAACGTTGATTTCACCGACAGACTCAACTTGCTGTTGTTGTTGTTGTAAACGATTGCGATCAATAATGATATGCTCATTTGAACTAAAATGATCATTATTCATTGGACATGGTGGGAATTCATTAATTTTATAGAATGAAGATGCAGATGGCGAAGTACTGAAGATGTATGGATCGAAATGAAATGATACAGCACTGACAGGTTCCATTTCCTACAGTAAAATACAAATGGAATTACACCAAATTAAACAAACGTTCATAGGCGATCAAATGAATTCAAAGTCAGTTCACACCAAATTTACGTCAACTTGAGAATTTCCAAAAGTTATAGATTACTATACTACTGTTTTCGTCTAGTGTCAGACTCGTTAGTGTGAAATCATGAGCTCATAAATCATAGAGTCGAAGACCTTCAGGTTTCACTGCATGCGGATTAGCAGTCATTAACTGAAGCTAGAATTCAACAGTTCACATTTTCAGTTTCTATCAATCCATCTATAGTTTGACCATATGTTGATGTCTTCAATTGGCATTATAATTGCCTATGATTGCCAACCGTTTGGAACAGAAATAACTGGTTGAGAGTACCATTGCAGACATTCTTTCCACAAACAATACACCATATTAACAAAAATGGAGATAAGGTTTACAGTCTGAAGCAAAGGAGGTGAGCCTGTTGATGAAATTTTAGGCCTCATCCTATACAGATGGCTGGGAAATGCGCTACAAAGGCTCAGTTACCATCTATTTCAACACCCAAAATTAGCCAAAATAAATTTATTTGATTTTTATTCGATAAGACGATTCGATTATCAATCTCTCTATCCATTCAACTAAGTTCTTAGTACCATTGCTCTTTGTCACCCTATTGTGTGATTATGTGCAACCGCGTGCACAGCTATAGTCGAGCGTTTCTCTAGAATTCTTATATTAGTAGAACCTACTAATCTTGATTTAGTGAAGTTTTTCTGCTGTTATTCTAACTGATCTTAGTCGACTACTTTGACCAATCTATTCAATCTCGCTGGGAAGTGAATGAAAGAAAGTAGATTTAGACTGGAAAAATGCTAAACAAGACCAGATTACAACAAGACATTAGCTTAAAACGTCTCTGACTTCTAGTTTGAGCCATGTACACAAATGTAAACTGCCCAGTTGGAGCCTATGTGACACTTGAAATTGATGGCTGGAGACTCTAAATGATGCCACACATGTATCTACATATTATCTTCATGTGAATCGTCATATTAAATCGTGTTTTTTGCTTTACTCACCCCACCCCCTCTCACCTCTCCTCTATTTTTATAACTTCCAACGATTTTTGATCGTATTCTCTTTACTTTCCTGTCTTGTATCTTGTTGTTGTGTTGATGTGAGGTGATGTAGTTATCTACAAGTTTATTTAGGAACATATTGTTCACTGACGCAAATGGTGTCTGTACGCATTCCCAGCATACTCTGATGTTTTGCGCCAGAAAACATGAGTGAAATCAGCAGAACAATTAAAGTCACAAAAAGTTCAAAAAATAGTCACTTCCAGTGAGGCTCTAACTCAACAAAGATGGACTTTGTAACATTTTCCAACAGACACTGACCAGAGCTGTTAAAAGGCATATTTAGACAGCTATTTTTTGTTGGTCTGTTTTTAGTTGATTCATAGTCAGGCAGTTAATAATAACATGGGACTTGACAATACTGCGAAATTATCAAAATCGCCAGACCTCACATTAGCACATCAAGATATTAGGTAGCAAGAAGAAATATATTTAAAAATAGGATGAAAATGCAATCAGAAATAGCAGAAAATTGTAAGAAGAGAGGAAGAGTGGGCGAAACAAGTAACGTAATGTAATATGATGATGATAAGAATGAAAACAATATATGCATTTATCAGGGCCTTCCACAAAGTATTTCATATGGAATTTGAACCTTAGAGATAAGATAGGTTTCAAAGAGGTTTTCACCACAAAGAACCACTGAAAATCTCGAGAGCATTGGACAGCTGTTTCTACCCACTCTGCAACTCTTTAGTGTCTGAATGGCAACCTGTAAACTAGGATTTCTAAAGATCCTGGATTCAAATCCTATACAAGGTTGTGGGAATGTACTGCTGACGAATTCTATACTAGGATGAAACAGCTGTCTAGTGACCTGAGGTTTTCGATGACTTTACGGCTGATATCGATTCATGATGAACACGTCTTCAAAGTCATACAATTCCCTTAAAACCTTCAAATTGAAGGAAAGACATAGTATAAGACTTTTTGACTTTGCAAATATATTTCTTGTTGATAGACAAAAACATTTGCATTCAAGCATTCAGCTTCAAGGAGTCAGTATGTCACAATATATCACCGACGTACATGGATCGGTTATCAGATGGTAACCGATGTAGCTGCAAAGTCTCAGACCGATAGCTGCTACCTGAACGCGATGGTCGGGTTTGGATATCACAATTATCCAATAAGTTATTTTTTCCCTCGAGGTCCCACCATACCACAAAGGATAGTTGTTGTGTAGTGATAAGAAGAAAGGCACTTATCATTGTAGTGTAAATTACCATTCAATGATGGGGGTCCGAGGGCAATTCGCACTGTGTGACAGCAGTAAAGTGTTTCCCTTGGATAGCCAACATATTTTTTCGCACAACTGTTAGGCGACCTGACAATGCAGTGAAGTGTAATTTCATTAGTTTCGAACCTGATAGGATGGCGTCACGGAAGTTGAATTAAGGTTAGAAGCCTTAATTTTAATAGATATGAAACAGGAACATGACAGATTTCACCCACTGACCATTACTTCCCAAAAAATATTGATAGGAAACCTCTATATATATATATATATATATATATATATATATATATATATATATATATATAAGCTTTTGTAGAGCGTAGTCTATTCCTAACGAAAGCATCTAGTGAAATACACATTTTGAGAATTATACTGTCTACACACAAATATACAAAACTAATACTTACCAAGTTCTGTAAACACGGTGGATAAGCGTAAATCATTCTAAACGCTGATTTTCCAAATTGACCATCAACTAACGAAATGTTATTTCCTGTTCTTATTTCCTCAACCAATTCAGACTGTTTACTAACTGAGTAGACAGTATGATTAAGATTTGAATTCTTTAAGAATTTACCATCCGATTGATAAAAGATACTTTCTGGCAATCCTTTTGAATAATTATTCAACCAATAAGTATGATCCAACTCAATAGGACATTCACAAGGACATTCACATTCGCGTGGTTCAACTCGACCACAATTTAAGCATAAACGATTTTTAGTAGAACATGGACAAAATCCTGTACGAGGACTACAACCAAATCGATGATGTTCTTTGATGAAACCAAAGATTAAATTAGTCTCTGGAATTGTCCACAACTGTAATTAATAAGAAATAATTTAGATAAATACAACAAAAGAAAGATTCAATGTTCAACAGCGAATGAGAGACTGGTAAGTAAAATTTTGTTTTATTTAGGAACCGACTAAAGAAAGATTACAACATAAACCAATGTAAAAAATTTGAAGGTTTATGGGGATTTATTTATTGATTTCAGGTTGGTAATCATTTTGGACTGAAATCAGTTGGAGAAACTATGGGAACCTGAGAGCACTGGATAGCTGTTCCATCCTAGTATGGGGCTTCTCATCAGCCCCCACCCATAACCTTGACAGGGATCAAACTTAAGACTTTCAAGTTCCGCGGCCAGCAAGTTACCATTGAGACACTGGTCCATATTTCCTACTCCTAGGACGAGACAAGTGTTCAGCGCTTTCAGGTTTCCAATGTTTCCCCAACTGATCTCTGTTCATGATGAATACTAACCTGAAATAGATAAAAAAAATCCTCAAAACGTGAAAATTGAATTAATCTAGTGCCCATTGATAACCAACTTCGAGGGGTGATTCCTGAAGTTCTAATGAGAAGTAATGACTAGTAAAGCCAACTAAGTCGAACATGAAGACAGTTACTAAACGACCACACTGGACGGACATCGCGCTATATCGTGAACTGACAGAAGTAGGAATTATGGACCAGTGGCTTCCGACCCAGTGGTAACGTGCAGGCCATGGAACCTGAAGGTCCTGGGTTTGACCCCTGGAGGGTTCATGGGTGCGCACTGCTGAGAAGTCCCATACCAGGACGAAACAGCTTACCATTGCCACCAGGTTCCCAATATTTCTCTAACAAATGCCAATTCACAATGAGTACCAACCTGAAAGCAATAAAGAACTTGGAAAAGTGCTGCCGTCCAAGATCCTATGATTCGAAACAAAAAGAAAAGAAATGCATTCAGTGAACATATGCATGAAGCGAGTCACACCCTTCAGGTGAGTTAATGATGCTACCTGATTGCTCAAACTTCGGTAGGTGTTGAGGGGTTCATACCCATGGCCCACTGGTTATAAGTCAAGTGTGCCTAGACTGATAAGTCATATCTCTGTAATTTAAAACAGCATGGAGAGCAAAGTATATGGAAATAAAATGACAGTAGACTAAAAAAATAATACATGAGGAGAGATGAATAGATGGAGATGTTTACAGTTTCAACGATAAATGGTGAGTACCTTCCAGCCTCTGTGATTTATTTTGAACCATCTGATACGAGATATTAAACCATTCATTGTCGTCATTCTAAGGATTTGGATCACATCTCAAAACCGATGTACTGCCATCCCATGGGCTGACTTACCTTTTTAAATTCCTTTCAATCAGCATGCATGCCATGTGTTACACTGACCTAATTTGGTGGGGGTGCAAGTGATGACTGACCTTCGGGTTAAACACGCCTCTCTCTTTGTATCATGATGAGCTGCAAACAAACTGATTCCAGTCCGCATACTGCATGAAAAAATCAAAACCCACTCACTAACCTTGTGTACATTTATGCAGTGGGCGAATGACCTACATCCATTGTGTGAGGCCTAATGATACCACCTAGCTGGCTGGCTGCCTAAACACCCGTAGGTGGAGTGGTGTTCGAATCCGCGACTCACAAGTTGAAAGTCAACTCCCTGAACCAAAAAGCTGCAAATTCATACTGTAAAAGTTATTCACCATTATCAAATGATACATAGACTTCGATTTCATTGATGAAGAATAAAAATCCATGTTAAAAATCTCAAATAAAAGAGTTTGTGTTCAACAAGATATTTTTTATTGGTGCGAAATCCACACTTGGAAACATAAACACATCGAGTGGTCATATGAACTATAATATTTACAGTTGTCTGTACATACACGCATTCGCTTAAGTTCTCGCCTATTCAATGTTATCATGGAAATATTCAGTGTTCTAAAGTCTTGTGAGTTTCCGATAGTGTTGAACTAACTAAACCAGTTCTGGCAGTATAATGCTAGACTGTCGACAATGAATGCTTCGTTAGAGTTTACTCGGAATTAAATCGAAATGAATCAATATCCCAAAAGTTACTAAGAGTTACTAAAAAGACAGCACGTTTAGTCGAATGTACAGATACTGAAAAGACTGAATTGAAATGCTGTGGAATATCAACAAACAATCTTTATTAACGAAATGTATGAAAGTAGTGAGAAAACAAGTGAAAATAATTTTAAAAAAACTCTTCTGAAGAAATGCCTTTCACAACAACTGCAGGAATATACATTTCCCACTCACCCGGAAAAGTATTCCGGTAACTAGACACAGAGCTTCAGTTTAATAATGTTATGTCACAAACAGTGGACCTAGTCCTAATAGCATAATCAGAGATAGAGAATTTGAGAGCAACTCTTGTAGGCTACTAGTAAAGATACTAGAAGTCAAGGTTAAAAAGAAGTCACTGTTCACCGAAAGGTATAGCGAGGAGCTCAAACTGATGAAATCCAATCAGGATCTCGTAATAATGCGATCAGATAGCGGGAGTTATAAAGTGTTAACTAACAAAACGGATTACATAAAAAAGATTAATATGACAGCCAAAAATGTATTTCCAAAAACCAAGAGATGCCGTGGGTATATACGTGAAAGGAGAAAAGAAAGACAGACAAAACCAACGTAGAAACTCGCACAAAAGTGCATCATTTCAAGTTGCCACACTTCACAGTAGTATTCAAATATCAGGTGGATAGAAAAAGAGTGAAATCAAAGACACACAGAGTTGTGTGAGAGAATAAACAATCTGAAGACAACGGTTTGTACAAATATTTAATCTCTAGAAGATGTCTCAGAGTGAATACATCTGCGCCATCGTGACCGATTTCCAGCCACGTCATGAAGAGTCCTCAACCATTGGTTCCTTTCGTCTCGAGGACCCCAACCAAGCAGTCTGCATCTTCTGACCTGACACAGACCAAAAGTAAGAGACTTTATCAACTGGTGCTCTTCATCGTGGTTAAAGTCAGCTGGAATCAGTCTTCTTGCATCATCCAGTTCGGATGACATCGCGGAAATCCAACGACGTTTGCTAATCTTCGGGTGTATGTTAGCAACTATCTTTAATGCTGTTTCTACAGCAAGCTTAATATCACGCCAGGTTTCCTCAAGATGAGGATTGCTGTCATACTCAGACAAATGCTTTGCCGCCTCCTCCCTAATTACATACTTCGCATCATCATCTTCCAACAGAGTATGAACAGGCTTTACAATCGCCTGTTTCCGCGACCAGTAAGGCGCAGACATACACGAGACCGTACTGAAGCATGATCATAGTCTAAACAAGTACTTCAGAAACAGTGATAAACTTCCAACTATGGTTTATAGCAATTTGATTAATATGTGGCCATCGCTGTTTTGAAGTCAGCAGACACCATGTGAGACAGTGTCTCTCCCTATGTCTGAAGTTAGTACTGGCCAGAAAAAAGTGATTGTCGGAGTAAAATTGCAGCACACGATCATCATTGTCAGTTCGTTGGCATAGGATTCCGTAATTACCTCCAAAATGCCCTTCCGACTGGCTCAGCTTCCTTATTTGAGCATTAAATTCACTTGCCATTATGACTACATTTGAACGTTTCACTTTCTGCAGCAAAGTTGACAGCTTCTCACAGAGTTAATCTTTTCCGTTATCCGAACTGCAGCCGGTGGGTGCGTTGGTGGAGATTACGAATAGCCACAGTCAATCATGCCCATAATCTATAGACCATAAAGTTGTTTTGGTTAGTTTTTCAGTCCACATAACCAAATAACTTGAGACGAATCAAGTTAAATGGTAACTCTAGGTTTAGAAATATGACCACTGGTAAATGCTGATAAGTACGCCTGTATTCCAGGACTTGGCATAGGAAGAAAATCTGGTGGACATATACAAACAGGCTTGAAATCCGTTTGATTTTTCTTCAGTTTGCTATCTGCAGACTTGAGCTGAGAGTCTAATCATTATGACACTAGAAATTGTCCCAGTCAGACTTTAATGTTTATTATAAAGTGATTATCTTGTCTCACAGCCCCGATTCGATAACAATCAAGATCAGGAGAAATACATTATATGCAGGTCATAGTATTACTGTCGTTATCATTCTGACGGTGACTGCCTGCTTATGAGAAAGCTATGAGAAGTCATTTCATGCCATCCGCTTTGAAAAATTATTCATTATGCCCCCACCACCATACACTATTTAATTAAAAAAGCTTCGGCGTTTGAAGCGATGGGCACTGAGTTCGAGTCCCAGTGAGAACATCATTCACTGGGGTGCAAGTACACTCAGCTGACGAGTCCCAAATAGGATGAAACGTACGTCCTGGATCCCACTGCTAGCTACCAAATGGACTACAATATCAAAAAAGCGATTCACAATAATTTACCTGATATTCCACACATTGTTCACCTGATAAACTATTTTTAACTGAATCTGTAATTGATAAATTAAATTTATACTGACGCTGTAATGTTCGTTTATTGTAATTTAAACAAATTGTCTTTTGTAGGAAGTGTTCATTGTTCAATAAATCGGAGGAAACAATCGGTTCACTGTGAAAAAACAAAAAGATAAATAAACAGTTATTCATGATGGACTGATATCAATAGGAGAATGACTTAAAGACAAAACATTAGACAGCTGTTTCATTCTAGTATGGAACTCCTCAGTAGTACGCACCCATGACTTCGCCAAGGATCAAGCTCAAGATCCCATAAACCTCAAAAGTAAATAATATTTAGTAAATTCTCATTACAATTTAAAAGACAGTTTGATGAACAAAGAATATTATTTCAACAACTCCCATACTGTTCAAGCAGAGAATGAGACTTCATCTGACAGTCAGTTGTTAATACGATTCAAATTTAATGAAGCACACGAAGACATAAAATTCACAGGTGAAGAGAAATCACAGGATAAAATAGCCTTTCTGGACATTTTTCTTTTAAAAAGAACAAACATGTCGCTGAAGATTGATTCATAAAGAAAAGTACACGGATGTGATGATATACACACTTCCCTAGTTTCATCTCCCTTAAATGTAAACGAAATCTAGCTAAGCTATTTGAGTTACAAGGTAAGAGCTATATGTTTGAAGGACAATATCGATGAAGAATTGTGGATCTTAGATAACAACCTAACTGAATATGATTATTCAGGCAAGTTCATAAGAAAGTATATGACGCCCATTTGTGTCACTGAGGTTAAAAGACCAAATGCCTAGGCTGACTACCTCTTGTTCTATTTAGCGAGTCAACTGTTCCTATAGGACCAGTTATGTTGGCTAGTGTTCTAGAAATCTAATCATTCGAGCTAGCGAACAACTTCCAGCATGGTTAAACAAAGAAGTAATAAAAAATGTAAACAGCTTGATGTTAGCTCATCTAGTTCAAACAGACCATAAAGTCAACATGAGTCACTCATTTTCTGTCATTTAGCTTGTCCCCCTAAATCTACTGAAAGCTACCAGATAACGAATACTTTAAACAACAGAAGCTGTAGCCATTCGATTTAAATAGCCTAAGGTATGTGTACAAGAGAAAAAGACACATAAGGGCTGATTCGATTTCTCAGGTAATTGAAGTGGTCAAAAAAACAACCATTTCACTCCCAGTTGTTAAATAAGGAACTACTAAAGACCATTGTTATGACACTAATTTGCATCTACGTAGCGCGAAACGTGTCTAAAACATTCTCAAGTTTCCACTCAAGGTATCCAAGAGATTTGGAATGTTATCACAGTCTCCCCCTAACATGATTGCGTCATCAGCGTACTGTGTATCTACCAAGGATTTTCCTGTGATAACATCAATCCCTGTGAAATTAGATAACGAGAGGAAACACATATGTAATAAAGATCAATAAGAGTGGAGAGACTTGAAATCCTTGACGGACATTACTCAAGGTACATAATTTGCCTGATAACTTAGGCTGTGGTACGCCCGTGTGTGTTCGAGTACAGAGTGACGTACTTATTTGGCACCCGTTTCAGCCAGAGACACCTACAAACTTTGATCAGCCATGAGCTAGGCAAATGCACTAATTACAACCCTCCCTGCTAACCAATTCATGCATTTTTTACCTTCTGCTTTTTTTCCTTTATTTAATCCTCACTTTTCATAGAAAGTCTGATTAATTCATGACTGTAATGATATTTTGCGCATCAACATTTTCCGCTTTTGACCATGTTTGATGAATCAATGTTAACTGATAGAGAAAATATAGACACTCAAAACATGTATGACTCTCAAAGCTACCCTAACAACTGCTGAGATAACCAACCACAGTTCTATATTGTACGGAATAACAAATTGCCACCAGAAATACCAGAAGACGATTGGTTACTCCACCAGTTGCTAGGGTGACCGTAGATTCACGCTCTCTCCCCATCTTCAAAGGCTAGAACAACACACTAATAGTTCAGCAAAAACAGATTAATGACTTAATGGCTACCCTAGCAACTGGTAAGCTAACCAATTACGTTTCTCTATAGTATACGAAAAACTAGCTTCCCAGACAAAATACCGGAACATAATTGGTTATTTTAGTAGTTGCTAGGGTGGTCGTTGAAGTCATCCAACTTTAAAGACTGCCCTAGTAAATGCTGAAATAGCCGATTGGGTTTCGGTATTTCATCTGGGAAGCTAGTTGTTCGGTAAAAATAGAAACGTAACTGGTTATCTCAGGAGTTATTCGAGGGGGGGCGTTACAATCATTCCAAAAAAAACACCAACTTGTATTCGCACTATACTCGTCAGTTTTTGCTTTAAAGACAAGTGCTGAGGAAAGCGATAAAAGGAAATACAAAACTCACTGATAACTTAAGTGATTCTGTTCTAACGGTCCACCATACTTAGGATCATAGAAACCAGGATGAGCCATTAGATAACCTCGATCATCCATTAACAAACATCTAGATTGAATTGGATTTCTTAAGTGTTCGTTGGAATCGCTATTATTATTACTGTTATTGCCAAAACCATCATCATAATCTGAACGAAAATCAGTGTGTTGAACAGATTTATCCAGCGTATTAAGATTATCGTTTGAAGCTGATGATGACGAAGTCGACAACGAAGATGATGAAGAAAAGATATTTCTTGTTTTAGAAGAGCTTCACATTCAGGTAGCCAATGGGACAACATAAAGCTAAGAAACGATACGTCACATCCATCCCAATAACAGCAGCGACTTTATCCTTCTCACGCCTACGTACACCGGTATAACTGAAAACAGATAGTAGTATGCAGTTACTCAAATGAAAGGGATTTAAGACATCGGATACACTTCTCACTAGCAAATTCATATATATATATATATATATATATATATATATATATATATATATATATATATATATATATATATTAGTATTTGTAGAAAAATACAGGTTTAACCAGCCAGGTCAAGTCCCTACTACTTTAAAATGATAAGTGAAGCCTACACTCCAGTGCAACTTGCCGATGTAGAGCCTCGGTTGACTGGTCATGGCAGCTGACTTTTAACCAGCGGGATGACCGGTTCGAAACCGGCCCCACCAACCCACATTCGGGCAATCAGATAAATGACTAGGAGACTGATCGACTATTACATGAAGGCACTTAACACCATAATCCTCACTTTTAGTAATATATTCCATTGAATATTTAGTATACATAGTTAGAAATAACCAATTCTCTAATATACAGGTTTCACTAACCAGATGAAGTCCAGGTTACTGATACCGTTGGTGTCGAAAGCTTTTCTTTCCAAATACAAGCACCGCTAGTTAGCTCAGCGCGAAGAGAATGAAATGACTGTGAGGAGTTTAGAACACTTAAACTGGCTAGCGAAATCCACATATTACTATGATTAGTTTCTAACCACCAACTATATTCAGCAGTGTGTGTGTGTTTTTAGTCCCGACCGATAGCTGCTACCTTGACGTGGTGGTCGGGCTTGCATATCACAATGACCCAACGAGCTATGCTGGTGGAACGCTTGTTCCCTCGAGGTCCTACCATACCAGAAAGGTCTGTTGGGTAGTGGTTAGACGAAAAGCAGTTACCGTTATAGTGTAAATTGCTACACTATGATGGGGGTCTGAGGGCGAAGTCGTACTGCTGCTAGCTGGATGGGGTGTGACAGCAGTAAGGTGTTTCCCTTGGATGACCAGCAGTGCCAAGCTGATGCTGCCTTCTCAGTGGAAGGGGGGGTTAGAAAAGGTCGGCCCCAAAAATAACACACTCCACCACGCCCCACGGTCTGCCGGGCCGGCGGTGTTGGTTCACTTGTCGTTTCCTTTCGCCCATCCGGCCCCAAAAATACAAAAATTCAAAATAATCATACTCAAAAGGCTGGGTGTGACAGGCCTCAAGCAGATGTCCGATGGGCTCTGCGGTCACACAAATCTCTTTCAGGTACCTTAAGAAGAAATAGCCTTCCACGGTGTGGGCAGCCGGGAAGTGTCAACCGCCCTCACAACTCTGTCAGCACCCAAGTTTCTTCTGACTGCTATCCTCCTCCTCCATCATTACCTTCTAATCTTCCTTCACGTCTCTTAATTAATGATGCTGCATCATCTTCAATTTCTCCTACCTCTGCAGCCTTCGACAACGATCTGAGTCCACAGAACAGCATCCCTGGTCTCCTTAAACCACGCTCCAAATTACATATTGGAGCCTTCAATGTCCGCACCCTCCGTCAAATTGGCCAACAGGCTTCGTTGGCAAAGACTCTAGCAACTCGGGCATGGATGTGTGCTGTGTTTGTGAGACACGCATACAGGACCCAAGTGTGGTTATTCACCTGACCTCTCCTGACCAATCTGGTGAATCTGCAAAATTCACCCTTCGAGTTTCTGGAGATTCGATAGCTAGCTCTCGTGGTCTTGCAGGTGTAGGTATAGCATTAAGCACCAGGGCAGAAAACTCACTACTAGACTGGATCCCAGTTGATAGTCGCCTCTGCGCTATGAGGCTGAACGGCACAGTGAGAACTAAAAGGAATAGTGAGACTCGCCGTTGTCTCTTTGTAATCTCTGCTTACGCACCCACTGACTGTAGTTCGGATGAAGTGAAGGACGAGTTCTACCATAAACTGTCTAACCTCCTCTCGAAAGCCAAACGTTCGGACGTAGTGGTTGTTGCAGGTGACCTCAACGCACAGGTGGGTAGACTGAGTGAGGCAGAAAGGCACTTAGGTGGCACTTTCGGAATCCCAGCTGAACGTACAGATAACGGTGATCGCCTATTACAACTATGCTCAGATAACCGCCTATTTTTAGCCAGCACAAATTTCAGACATAAAGAAAGGCACTGTCTGACCTGGCGTCCACCGAGCTCGACTCAGCGATGGACACAGATAGACCACATTGCTATTAGTCATCGCTGGAGAGGATCGGTGGAAGACTGCCGCTCCTTCTGGAGTACGTGTTTGGACAGCGATCATGCGTTGGTCCGAGCACGTATATGCCTGCGTCTCAATGGACGTAGAAAAAATTTGGCAACAAAACCACTACGAGTTCTGCTGGACAACGAAAACACCAAAGCCGTGTTCAGTGAGAAGTTGGCTAGGCAGTTATCGGAACAAAAGACTGTCACTCATCCAGAAGAAGCTTGGTGCCATCTTCAGTCTACTGTAAAAGCAGCACTGGAGACTGTAGCCGACTCCAAGATAATGGCTAAAAAGAGCCAGTGGATATCAGCAGCTTCTTCCAAACTAATGGATGCACGTGAATGCATCCCTGCAGGCTCTGAGTACAATGAAGAGCGAGCGCAACTTAAAAATAAACTGACGAAAAGTCTGCGCAACGATCGTGAACAGTGGTGGGCAGCAAAGGCTAAAGAGATGGAAAAGGCAGCGGCGATCGGTAACAGTAGACAGTTATTTAGACTTATTAAGGAGACTGGGGGGAAATGGTCAACAACAGTTAGTGAGGTTATAGCGGAGAAGGACGGATCGGCGATTCACTCGCAGGGAAGGCGACTGGGACGATGGGCAGAACACTTTGAGGAACAGTTTAACTGGCCTCCAGCCACCATTGCGCTGCCCGCTATCCAGTCGGACCCTGAATGGGACATAGAGACAGGTCCCCCAACACTAGAAGAAGTTGAGAAAGCGGTAGGTAGCCTGAAACGGGAAGGGCAGCAGGACCAGACGGACTACCTGCTGAGGTATACAAGAATGGTGGTAGAGTTCTCTTAGTCAGGCTAACGGAAGTGTTAGCCAGTATATGGGAATCAAATACGATCCCCTCCGACTGGTCTAAGTCACTCATCATCCCAGTCTTCAAGAAAGGCGAGAAGTCCTCTTGTGATAACCACAGAGGAATCAGCCTGACAAACATAGTGTCTAAGATCCTAAGTTCTATAATTCTCCGACGCCTGAGTGGAGCTCGGGAACAGCAAGCCCGAGAAAACCAGGCAGGCTTTAGACCTGGCCGTGGATGTATCGACCAAATATTCACACTGCGCCAGGTCCTGGAACATAGGCATGCTTACAGACGCCCGACAATAGCTGTATTTCTCGACCTGAAGGCGGCATTTGACTCCGTTGATCGAGAAGTCTTATGGCAGTGTCTGTCACTGAAAGGCGTGCCTAGTAAGTACATCACCTTATTGAAAGCTCTCTACTCGAACACTTGTGGGCATGTTAGAGCCTATGGTGAGTTGTCCAGGGAGCTATACTCATCAAGTGGTGTCCGTCAAGGATGCCCACTATCCCCATTCTTATTTAATTTTATCATAGATATTCTTATGGAGGTTTCCCTCTCGTCACCTAATTACAAAGACGTTGACCGGATCACAGGTGAATTTTCCTTAGATCTAGAATATGCAGATGACATAGTCCTGTTAGGTGAAGACGCTGACAAGATGCAGAGTCTTCTGAACACTTTGAGTGGGAATTTGAGAATGTTTGGGATGCGATTTTCACCACCCAAATGCAAATTTTTGCTCCAGGACTGGTCTTCAGCGGTACCGCGGTTAACAATAGAGAGTGAAGTGGTTGAGTGTGTTGACCACTTCACTTACCTGGGAAGTAGGATCAACCCGGTGGGTTAGTTGCCGATGAGATTTCTGCACGGATACAAAAGGCTCGATTGGCTTTTGCCAATTTGCGCCACCTATGGCGCCGCCGTGATATTCGTTTGTCTATTAAGGGTCGCGTGTACTGCACAGCAGTCCGCTCTGTTCTACTGTATGGCTGTGAAACATGGCCATTGAAAGTGGAAGACATGAAAAGGGTTCAGGTATTTGACCACCGTTGCCTTCGTAGTATAGGACGTATTCCGTGGTGTCACCATGTGAGTAATGCAGAAGTTAGGTGTAGAGTTTTAGGGAGAAGAGGTAAGTCAGTCGACGAGGTTGTGAACCTTCATCGACTGAGATGGTTGGGACACGTACTACGTATGCCTAGTCACCGATTGCCTCGTCACACAATGTTGGCTGAGGTGGGTTCAGGCTGGAAAAAGGCCCGAGGTGGCCAGACTAAAACATGGCACCAATGTATGAAGTCTCTGACTGTTGGTTTAAGCCATGTAGGACGATGCAGACTAGGTGGTTGGGGTCCACGGGACAAGAGGAACCAGTGGCGCAGATGTATACACACATTATCCTCATCTTAACAACGCTATACCGAATCTCACCATTTTGTCACTCCTCTTTCTTTTCTTTTCGTACTTTATATTTCTTTTGACTGCATTCACTTATCTTCATCCTTCACCTCACTACCTTTTTACTTGATGTGCTGATATGAGGTGTGGCAACTCGGACCGTTACGCAGTAATGCCTGGTCCTACGTTGATAATGATGATGTGTGTTTTTAGTTATGGCGCTTTTTTAAGTGATTCTCATCAGTGATTGATATCAGTTGGAGAGTTATTGAAAAACAAGGAGCACTGGAAAGCTGCTTCATCTTAGTTTAGGACATATTAACAGAGAGCACTCATGAGCCCCTCCTCGCCCCCAGGGATCGAGTCCAGCATTGTAAAGTGTCACAGCAAGCACTTTATCATGCAACCACTACTCCTGTCAATTAGAGAAAAAGGACAACTGCCATTCAATATCCATCCTCACCCACAAATCGGTTGACCTTGCAGGTCGCCATTTCTCATAAGCACTTCAGGAAACCCATGTCACAATCACAAGTAATAATGGGGGATCTAAACAAAGCGCTCTCCATCTAAAATCCTGATAAAACTGTAGATGGATTAGTTGGTAAAACTCTACTTAACTGTGAGAAACGACGAAGTAAAAACAGTTTGACCTATAAAAAATCTGCTTTTGTTAGCTCCCCACAATTCCTTAATGTTACAAATCGTGGCAGCTTGAACCGATGTTACAAACTGTAGTTTGCGACAGTATAACATATGAACTATAAAAGAAACTTACTTTCCTTCAAAGATTGTACGACTTAATGTAATAATATAACCAGAACCACCATCATCTAGATAAGGACCGGTTGCAACTAAACGTCCAGGCAAGGCAAGTGCACGTTTATACCAAATCCGATTGGTTGGATCATAGGTATGCGATAAAAGTGTTCCAGGATAAATAAGCATTGCACCAGTGTTTGTTACCACATACCTGGTAAAACAGAAAATGAATGGATGTAAACAAGACATTGGAACAGATTCATTTGATAAACCTGCACTCAATATATAAGAAGAAAGGTATAAGAAAGAAAGGTACATTCAAAACGTTATATGACATAACAATCTAGTGTAGAAAGATGTCTAGTTAAATTCAATGGTAGAAAGAATTATCGTTATATGGCTCAAAATAAACCTTGTTTCTAATTACATAAGTCAGTGTAAAGTTGTATGATCGGCTTATACTAATTTTTATGTGCAGCACAAGTAAGTGCACATTGTTTTAACTTTATCCCTATAAGGAATGTATAATATAGTTTGTGAGAACATTAGTTTCAATCAAATAATGACGCAACCCATTCACGCAATAAATATATCACAATACTGAGTATTTCTAATCGACAAAGTAGGCCTTGCAACTCGATTCACGAACTTTAACTACTTTAAAAATTATCCAAACTATACTTCACGTGGAGGATGAAACAGTACAACGCATACACGTTTGTGTAGTAGGCTAAAGACCACTATCCATCATAACTTGGGGGTAACGACACCACTTTCCCTTTTCAGGCTATACATGAAAAGCAGGATTCGAATACATGAAATATTAACCCTCTTCAAATCAACCATGTAACTAGATTAATTTTTATGAAAAATGACGCTTCCATGCACACACAAATCGACTTTAAAGACCACTCCAGAAACTGCTGAAATAACCTGTCCGGTTTTGAAATTTCAGCTGAGAAGGCAGCTTTCTCATAAAATAGTTATAGTATGCAGAAAGATTGACAAAATTTTCATAGAAAGCCGCATACGTCTGAGGCCTTTTCCAACTAGTCACTTTGCTTCGAAATTTCTGAGGAAAACATGTGAATCAGCGAGTAAATATCAGGTTGGTTGAAGAGATGAAAAATCAACAGAATTTAAAAGTAGGCTTAGAAATAGCCTAGACCATTGTAATAGATATAAACATTGTATTTTGTACATATTATGGAAGTAGAGGTTGTCGTTGTAAATGCACCTTGTGTTATAGTACCACCTTTTTCCATTACAGAGGAACTGAGCGACCTTTAAGGGTGGAATCTGAAGGTATTTGTATACACGTCATCATTTACTCCATTAAGTCACTGGTAAAGATATATATTAAAGTATCATTTGACTACCTGAGATAGCCATAGTTTGGAAGACTAGTATTTATACTTGGGTGATGATTGAAGGTGAAATGAAAATTTGAACAACGGCCAGATTTGAACTAGCAAACACCGGCGGCCAACCTCGTAGCTCACTTAGTAGACCATCGGGCCAGAAACCTGGTGGTCAATTCTTCGAATCCGACCGCCGTCCAAATTGCAATTTAACCTTTAATCATCACCGCAGGATAAATATATTAAAGTTGCGACTGAACTTATAAAAGAAATACAAAGAAGTGTAATCGGTTAGGATTGTTAGGATGACCTTTAAAATTATTCCACAGGAAAAAATAACTTTCTTAGAACAAATGTACGTAGAACATTCAAACAAATAAACAATACAGGAGAAGAGGAGTGTATTAATATGCAGGCAACCAATTCGATAAGACACACCGTCTAACTATAAAATCTCTCAGTTGACTGACATGACTTCGATGCATCCAAAACTTTCCAATCCTTTCAACAATTCCCACAGATGACTGAATCGATGGACTGCTGGCAGTTAATCCAGGATCTGAGATTAATACAGTATGATCGAATAAATATGCAACAAGATGACGGACATCATTTATATCCTCTAAATAACCTTGAGTTAAACGAGTAAATGGTCGAGCGAATGCGCGTGGAGATAGGTAAATAGTTCCAAAACCTTCGGGAAAAGAAAAGATATACAAACAGATGGGGTATATCATTGATAGAAAAACGGAATAAATATCCGAAAATTCTGAATTTTAAGAGAGACACGACAGAAAAAGCACAAGAATTAAGCTTGTAGTGAAGTTGAATGTATGTATAGGTTCGCACAACCCAGTTTTATTATTCTCCAACCGTGTTGCTGAGGATTCAAATTCAAATTTAACAGTTAGTGAGCGCTTTTTCAAGTTTAACAAAGAATCTCGGTGATGATTAAAACGCAAAACAAAATCTATATTCTATGTAACTTGAAGCTTATCGATGAACACATAAACCCCGGAAATATTAGCATATTATAAGATTTGCAAATCATACAGAACATATAAAACAACTCTCATCACTTCAGTGAAACAAAAATTTACAACCAACCAAATCAAAGTACACTTCACCAGTAAAAGTATTCACATACAAAGGGTCAACCAATCTTAAGGGAACGACCTCAACGCACTGAATTGAAACAAGTCATCCATTGAAGTAGTTGTATACCACTCTGAGAAAGCTATAAGTACAATGTCAACCAATCAGGTTCAACAAGTCCCTACACACTCACCAAACGATCAATCACGTAGAACTCAGGTGAAGTAGCATGCACTAAATATCCATGCGAAGTGAATTCACTTCACTTCTTTGCGATTTCTAGCAGGGGGTGGAAGCGTTGAACAACAACTCTTGAAAAAGTGGCTTCCGTGGCTCGAATACATGTTACGAATGTTGTCAACTGTTCGGACACCCTGGGCCTGGTTGGAAGAAATGAAGAGGTGGCCAGTGTGGAACGTGATGTGGTAAGACGAAGGATAATTGTGTTGGAATGGCGTTTGTAGGTGCCTCACAACTCAGTGAATACGATTTGAGAGACTATACAACTAAGTGGCTTGAGACGATAGCAGACATGGTTAAGAGTTGAAACCATTGGCAAACATAGGAGTTTTTTTGTTCCTTCTATCAATGAAAAGTAAAACGAAATTAGTGAGTGCTCCTTTGAATGTATGTTTAAGACTGATACTTTAATAACCCATTTCTATGTTTGCTCCCATTTTCTTTCCATTTTGTCTTCTTAGTGTTGCCTTTCATTATGTATGATAAGTCCCCTCGGCGCAAATATTGCACAAAGTTTGTGGTCTGAATTATAGATAAAATTATTCTCTTGTCGAAATTTATAAAGGAAACTTTCACTTTATAGTCACTGACTTTTTCCTTGGTGGTGGCTGAATGTGGAATTCAGGAAGCATGTTCCGTTCCCTTTGGGACTCAAACGAATGTTGTTGCACCTCGATATAATATTGTGCCGATTGAGACTCGAACCAACAACTTATCGCTTTAAACATCTAAGCGTTATCCAATAGACTACCGAGTGATAAAAACCACGTCATGTGCAATAGGCATCAGTTACTTCATTCAACAACGCCCCTATATGCCAATAGAGACCGATCGATTTAGTCCAGCATAATAAGTAACGGGGAAATGTATGTGTCAATTAATAACATCTTGATTTCATTTTCTATTGTTATCATAAAAGTAAAAAGTTTCATCAACTATCGACCCGCAGATAAATACGACTCAGCGCTTTACTACTTTTAAATACCACGTCTCCGATTTGTAGTCATTTAAGAGTGTCAGTCGGCAAAGAGTGATGCAATAAGATAAATAATTCATCTCTGACTTTACTGTCCAACAATTGACAAATATTTAAAAGTAACAAAAGGTGACCACTCAGTCAGTATCGAAATGTAGGATGATCAATTTGCAAATGATCTACAAATAGCACGGTCTATGTTGACATTTCTCACAGCTGAATAGTTTCTTTCCAACCGCCTTACTGCGGTGTCAACAACTTTTACGCTGGAAACCACTCAACCAAGATCACATTTTTTGTCTGGGTACACCACTGATAAGCTTGGCTCCAACCGAGCGATACGGTTATCCATTGTTTGGAGTAGTCTGATCTGGCTGGCGAATACCATAGGTCAGCCTGAATGGTTTCGAACTGCTCAAGTTGTTTAGTGGTAGTATGTTTCGCTCAGATTAAAATGTGACCTGGTGTGACTGAGTAACATTTCTAGTGGCCACACTTCGCATCAGCACATTAGGAGACAAGGCAGCATGATGATATATTGAAAAAATAAAAACTAAGACTTAATAAATAGTCGTAGAAAGAGAACAGGAATGAATAAGGCAATGACGACCTGTGATGCGACTATAAGAACAACAATAAAGAGAGGGATGCATCTACACTACTGTAAGCAATTTTCAGCCATACCAACTAGAGTCTCCAATCATCCATTTCGGTCGTCATATGAACCCCAAACCAGGAGTCGATAACATAGCGGCTTAAATTAACTTCCAGAGAGTTCATCGACACTTACCGCCTTTAACCCTTTTTAAGCATAAACTTGTTTCCGTTTACATTGTTAGTCAGGATAACAATGGGTTAATTAAAACCAATTTTTTCGTAATAACAACATCTAACTGAAGTTAGCGTAGTTTGTATCAACATCAACTTATATGTGTCCACTACCGACCCCAATAATTGTTTACTGCTCTCATTTCTATCGATAATGTTGAATATAACAGAGATCAAAAATTTCATAGAAAGTATGAACTAACTTGAAGGTCTAAATGAGAAATGTAGATGAGTTTCTGAAATAGTTGAAAACATTAGTGAAAATGCTTGATTACCTTGCTGTCAGATATACAACATGATGATAAAATTATAGTTTGTATTTGTGTAAGTCATAGCATGTGTGAAGTGAAGAAGCATAAACCATGTTTAAAGAAGAAGCTAGAAAGCAAATTAGCAATTGCGCTACACTCCATAGAAATGAGCCATAAAAGTGACTTTGACGGAACTAAAGTTTTACAAAACGTTTTGGGTCATACCAAGAAAGATTGACAGCTGAAGTCCTACATATATGGGGGGGGGAAGGATCATAACAGTCTGAAGAGACGAGATGGAGTGCAGTTAGCTGCCTCTTGACAATTACTGATTAGTAAGCAGAAATAGTGACTCTAGTATTTACCTTCAAAATCAGTCTCAACTTCATTATTTCTGCATCAACAACAACACACAAACTGGATTGATTTGATTCATTATTAGTATCTTCATCAATCATTTCCACTCTATTCGACAAATCAATGAAAAATTCGTTAATACCATTCACCACCATATGCCAAATGAAATGACATACATATCCGCCTCATATAGTCAATTGTACACACAAAAATTACCGAGTGACTACAATGTTTCCTGTAGCCTTTTTTGTCTGATTTCTACAAACAAGGAGAATATGAATGGTAAAAAAACAAACACACAGTAACCATACAACAAGAGACATATAATTCCACACTAATGATTAGTTATCAAATTTCGAAAGATAATGACAAGAAGAGATTAAATACAGGCCTTTGGATTTATCCATATTTTCTTGATATTTTAATTTTGATTATTTCCCTGAAGAAGCTCGAACCAGACTTCCGTGCGAAACGATGGAATTACTTCATTTCAAACATTTAAATAATGGTGTTAGCAAAAAGCGAGAAATAGCCTTTTACAGCATAAACAAAAGCCAGTGTAAGTACGCTCAAGCGGTAGTAACGCGTCACGAATCCATATGGTATCCGGGTAAAATACTTGGTGATTGAAATGTAATAAAAATCTGGTCAGCTGTCAGACCTCACAGCTCAGTTGGTAGAGCATTCGGCCGCAGTCCAAATCTTCATTTCATCTTCAACCATCACCCAGTATTAAAAAAAAAGAAAATTTTCCTTTTATACTTACTGAATGATATAAGTTGATTTAGGAAAAGACACTTTTGAGGTTCTTTCAATAGATCCAAACGATGATAATGAAAATCGAATTCTGGAACTGAAGACAGTGGAAAAGTAAAAGAGGAGAAATATACAATATATGCAATATACAAAATTGTAAGCAGTTTAAATTTTACTGCAGTACGTAAATGTTTGTTCAAAATATGTAATGATAAAGAGCTGATAATGATAAGGTTTAAAGCGATTAAAGCGCATCTTACGCATGCGTAGTAATCAAACCCTCGGGAAATATACATATAAACTTTGATTGTAACACTATTGCCAGGGAGGTCTACATTAGCAAATGTTACTGCGACAAAAAGCCACTAAGAAGTAACTTTACAAATTCTGTTAAAAGTCAATTAGTAGGAAGTCCTAGACCTTAGTTTCAAGTTTGTTGGCACTTATCAGCAAGATGTATCAACAGAATTTGGTCAATACTAAGAACTAAGAACCAGGCAACTGAATGGGTTACTCACTGATTATAAATTGGTGAGCACTTAAAGTACTCAAATATTTAGGATTTTTCAGTATAGATTAGTATCAATCAGAGTTTCATTGGAAACCAGATATCAGTGGACAGCCGTTTTGTCTCCATTTTAGACTATTTATAAATGTACACCAATAGCCTCTTATTATGTGGTGAAAGTCAAGGTCTTAAGTTCTTGCAGCAAGCACCTTACTATTTAGTCATTCGGTTGGAATTTAATAATCCACATCTTTCAATTCTGGAAGGTAAAGATCTTATATAATTTTCAAAGAGTAAATATAGAAGAGATATAGTTCGCTTAAAAAATCTACAAAAGAAGTTGAGAAGTGTATGTCATCACAAAACCTGACAGTTCTAGGATCAACCCCTTTATGCGTGTTCGTGCCTAAAACTAGAACAGACACTTATCTAGCATTTTTCCGTTTTCTAATGATACTCCACAGGAGCTCCTATGGAGCAAGTTATATTGGCCGCACAAAGCGCACAATTTCCAAACGTACCTCTGAGCACTATCCTGCATCCTACCATCCTTATCACAAAGAGGGCGGAAGAATTAAAACAATATAAAACGTCTAAAAGTCGTGGAGTTATCTTCAAATGACAAAAACAATAAATTGTGTAGGAAATGTAATTCAGTGAATAATACTTTTCCACTGTGTGATGGCATCTAATATATCAACCAAAAATGGAGTTGCATTCTACCACAGTTCTCAAATCTGTCTCTTATATTACTGGATCTTTGCTTTTAACGAAACAACACCCAAAACATGTAACAGGAGTATAGCAGTACCTACACCAGAGATGAGAAATATTTTACCATCAATAAAAGCAAAGAATATGAGATGATAGTGTAGTGAGCGTTGCTGATAAGAATGGATGTAAGTAGTATACGTTGAGAGGGTGGCAGAAATCATAGGGAATTACCAGCAATGGGTAAGGATTCCACCAAAAGAAACGCAAAAGACAAGGCACGCGTATGAAGAGCAAGTCAAGAAAGAAGTAGAAGAGAAAATGAAGCATATTTTGCAAATGACGGTTTTAGTGCAAGGTGTACCATATTTAACGACCACTGTCCCTCCGGTCTTTTGCTTCTTTCAATGGGACTATGAAAATCAGACGTCGAAAGTATTGCGATTATATTGATATGATTATGAGCAATAATTTATGCTAGAAACGTGGTCATCAAGTAAACAATACTATATCACTGTTGGCTATATCAAATAAGAAGACTCAATATGGAATTACATTTTAACACATTGCCAAAGTTTTATACCTATATAAATGTTTTAATAGCTATTTACGTCACCACCATGGAAGACAAGGATTAATACTTGAAGTTATACAGAAGAGTTTCTTTACTACACCTTTTTAAATCTAAGATCACAGAAACCAGGCGACAACCTTCACAAGTTTATAAACCACGTTAAAGAACGGAATCTGTTGTAATTTGCCTTCATTTTTTCGATTATCAATAAATCTCTCTTATCTTATTGGTGTCATTAAGGTCAGTCAATAGTCATTCAGGCGCGGAGCATTCTACACATAGTTCTACTTCTAACACTCAACCATTTCTATGCATCCACCGATACAATAAGTAATTGTGTAGAAACATGGTTGACAATCACCACCTTGCTCATTGGAGAAGCGTCTAATTCACACAAAATAAGTGATTCCATGCCAGTTTCAAAGATATTAATACATTCACTATCACTAGAATCAAACAAGTTAGGAACTTTGAGAAGTATCAGAACCAAATTTGAAGTTATATGAGTATCTACACACAGTTGTGGATCATAGACGCTGTTGAAAAAAACAAAATCGAATCGAAATAGAAATACACTCAGTAAAGCAGTACACGTTAGAGCCGTAAGCAATGAGCCACACTTAAAGTATGAAGTTTAATGATAGTAGTTGACTGCCAAAAACTCAGTAGGTGGAGCGCTGTTTGAAATTGTGGCCTACCAGTTGGAAACCGACTTCTTCAACTAATGAGTCACAGCTCCACGAAGAAGAAAAATAATCCAAAGTAGAATAGTCTTCAAACAAACTTGGGTACAATTATACTCTGTCACAGCCAATGATTGTATACACACCATACTGCACCTACTTCTGTTAACTACAGAATTTTGATGAAACATTTCGTGTCGATGACTTCAAAACATGATAGACAAACAGACAGTTGGAAAAAATGAACGTAGGACCTCGCAAACAGGTGCATCGGCACAAGTTGTCACACTTCACAGTCGTACACAAAGAACAAGTGCACGGAAAAAGACTGATACCAAAGTAAACGAGGTTGTAAGAGAGGAAAAAATATTGGAAGATAAATTTTAGTGTAAATATCCAAGCTTTAGGAGAAGCAACAGAGTGAATACATCCGATTTTCAGCCCGTCACCAAGATTACTCAACCAACTGATTCCCTTCGTCTCAGGGACTCCTGACAGACAGTCTACATCCACCACACAAGACTCAGACAAGCAGTCAAGGACTTCTTCGACTGGAGTGACATCTTGGTTTATCACCCTCAACCCTCTTCCAACCTACTTCAACTTCCGTTAACATGGCACATCAAGGTAGGCGGTGGCTCGCTCGGCATGGGCACTACATGTCTAAGCCATCTCAGTCAATCGCGGTTCACAACCTCGTCAATCAACTTATCTGTTTTGCCTAGTACCCTTCACCTAACTTCAGCATTGTTCATATGGTGACTCCACCAAACGTGAGCAATGCTACGAAGACACCAATGATCAAAACCCTGTAACCGCTTCATGTCTTCTACTTTTGACGTTCATGTCTCAGTGTCGTATAACAGGACAGAACGTACTGCAGTGTAGTGTACTCGTCCTTTAGTAGGCAGTCGGATATCTCACCAATGCTACATATGACAGACATATAATGTCAGATTAACCCATAGCCTAGAGATTCAAATATTTGAAGCTTTAAAGTTATCAGTGGTACTGTAAATTTGCATCTCCATACCATCCATTGTACTGACTTCTGAAGCAAAAACTTAAAAAAAAAAATTGATGTCGAAAAAGAATACTTAGCATATATATGAAATAAAGTCAACCTACTAATCGGTGATAACTGACGATATGCAGAGCATAATGACTGAACAGATCGTACAACAACTACATAGGGTGCTTTCAAATCTTGAATACGTCTCCAACGATAGACAATATGCAATGGGAGTTTATCATCAGTGATCTCAGTAACATTAAAGCATGCATTCATGATACCAGTTATCCCATACACTTCCATTTCGCTTCTTGTCTAAAGCAAAGGAAATAAAAGGATATATGATGTAGAAATCATTAAAAATTATTTCATAAAGACAAAGACAATTTCGTAGATTTTAAAAACCGTTAAACCTATCTGTTATTTAAACCTTAGGGATACTTTATTACTTAACTATCTTTGCTTGGATATCAACTCATGAATGCATAACACCAGTAAATTTCACCATCACATTTCCCTTGTTAGAAACCGCTCATAAGTCTAGACTAGAATATCAATAGGAAGAATCATCTACGTTAAATTGTAAAATAAAAAACGACAAGATAGTGGTCTAGACATGAGTATCTACAGAAAACCGCCACACAGATATCCAAATGTGGGGTCGTCTCACCCCATATTAATGAGCATAACTTTACTTTCATCAAATCTTTTGATGATCAAACTATGAGTCTAACCAGAGAGTCAGAAAATCTAAATAAGGAAACGAAACAGGTAAGAGTGCCTTTATTACTGAATTACGATCTTGAATTTAATCGAAAGTTCTTTGGAATTAATGGAATAAAGAAAAGTTGTGGCATGAAAAATGATGATGACACAACTAAGAAGCGATTTAATTTGTCTCTAAGAGGGAACATCAAGAACTCTATGTAGGATTTGTAATCAGGCTGGGACTAGAGTGTAGTTCATTCAAAGGCGAAGTTTGCAGCTTATGGATTCTACTGACTCAGGTTGGTATTCATTATGAACTGACATCAGTTGGAGAAACAATGGAAACCTGGGAGAAGTAGAGAGCTGTATCGCTCTAGTATGGGACTCCTCAACAGTACGTACGCAGCTGAGCTCCAGCTACAAATCGAACTTAGGACCTCCAGATTCCGCAACTAGCACGTTACCATTGAGTCACTGGGTAGGAATCTGCTGACTCAATCCGAAAAAATAAGTCAACTTACCAAATACCTTGCACTGCCTGTAAAACGTTAATAGGTGAAACTGGTCGATAAGGGTCAATCAGGTTAACAGAACATAGAAACTTAGTTACACTTAAATGACATGACTAATAGAGCCATTTGGTACAGAATTCAGCTATAACCATGCATGTGATAACATGGAACTACACACTACGATAGGGTAGAGTAACAACTATAAAGAATAACGTAGTTAATTCCAGCGAGAAAAACTCAGTCAAACAGCGTTAACATGTGACCTAGCACTACCGTATAATGCTTCAAGTTGTCACACCTCATATCAGCCTATCAAGGTAGAAGGCACCAAGATGAAAGACACAGAAAAAGGGGGGGAAGGCAGTCAAAAATGGTAGAGATTTGTTTAAACGCAACAAGAAGTAACAATACAGCCGTAAAATTAACTATGATGATCAAGATGAAGATAATGTGTAGATGCATGTGCACAACTCACAGGAATTTACAACCAAATCGCCTACACTCTTCAATCACTGCTTTCAGTGGTCACATGAACCTAAAGAAGGGCAGTCTACATTTCCACATACAGCTCAAACCAACAGTCAAAGACATCAGGGACTGATGCTATGTTCTTGTGTAGGCGTTTTTAATCGTTCTATAGCATAAACCTACTTCAGTTAATATTACCAGATGAGGCAACCTTATTCACGAAATTATGTCTATTGTCTAAAACTGAACGTCCAACTTCTGCGTTACTGATGTGGTCATTCCACGAACACATAGACTATGCTACGAAAACAGCCCATCAACATCTAGTTCCGAAAAAGAGACTGCTTATGACTGGTAGATTTCGCTAAAACAAACAGTCCCAAGGCACTGAGTAACTTGAAATGTTGCATTGGAAAATGATATTCGGTAAGAAAGTATTCGAAAACCATCTAAACTTAGTTTATTTAGTCGATTAGAAAGGCGCACTGGTAGTCAAAGTCACAACAATACGTCTCTTGGCAAAACATCATCCAATCACTAAACCAAACAAGAACTCAATACTCAGCATTTCCACAAGAGCTATTAAATTATGCTCATCTTCCCCAGAAATTATATGGTCCAAAAAATGGTTGCTAATTAGAACACATTTGACAATTTAGCTTAGTGAAATAAACCACTTATAAATTCGTGTAATGTCTTCCAGTGTACGCACTTCTGGTGAATTCGAAAATTTAGGTGAAACATATATCCAGTGTTTACCAACTTTCAAGACTTCTTTAGTTACTGTCCCGCATGTTACGACGCATACCTAACCACCATCTGCCTCGTTACTCAATGTGGCCGAAGTAGGTTTAGATTGGAAAAAGGCTCGAGGTGGCCAGACTAAAACATGGCATCAATGCATGAAGACCTTGACTGTTGGTTTGAGCCATGTAAGGCAATGCAGACTAGCCAGGTTGGGGTCCGTAGGACAAGAGAAATCAGTGTTTGGAGAATTTAGGTGATATGGCCGAGAATCAATGTCAGTGGAGCAGATGTATACACACACTATCCTCACACTAATCGCTATACTTAATCTCATTATCATCTCATTCATTCTTTCTCTCTTTTACTGCTTTCTATTGCTACTTCAACTTTTTTTGATCGATTTTTCTTTCCCTCTTCATTTTCCATTTTATTGTTTTCGTACTTGATGTGGTGACATGAGGTATGGCAACTTGGACAGTTAGCAGTAATGCCTAGTCCTATGTTGATCTTGATGATGATGATGAATTAATGTCACAGTTTGGTATGAATGTCATTTCCAAACTAGTACATAACATCGACAGAGAAAAAAAAAATAAAGAAATCAACGTACCATTTTTACTAAAAGGCCAACTTCACCGGAGAACTCATTCAATAAACGTGGTCTAACCAATGATTGAAAACCAGGAATCCATTCCAATTGACTAATATCTGGATTCAGTATGGATTGTTGTTGATGATATTGTCTAGAATCACTGAAATATGGGTTAGTTCTTGAGTTCGATAAACAGCTGCTACTGACACCGCTACCACGTGCAACCCATAGTTGATTGTTATCATTAGAAGGAAAAAATGACTGGTGAATCGATCCATTCGGCATATTATCAAAACGTCGAACTCCACGATCATTCCAATGATTTCTAGTTAACAGTATTCTTTGTTTATTAGATGAATAACTAGTCGGTCGACTGAGAAATAAATGCTGCTGTTGTTGATGGTAAGCTTTCGACAGAGTATCCGCTAACGCTGGATGTGATAGTGTATAACCGTCAGGAGTTTGTATTAAAAACGCAACTGAACTATCAGCCCCACCGTCTATTGCATCAGATGTGAAGTGCAACAGATTATCAACCAAGTCTAGTAAATGGATATCAATACCCATGACACCGATTAAATTATCCTGAAAATTCAATCATATTTAAAGAGAGAAAGAACAGTAATAAACCGATAATACATAGATGGTAGTGGTGGTGTCTATCAACAGAAACCAGGACATGTGTTTCGTCCCATTTAGGGTTCGTCGGTTGAATTTACCTGCACCCCAGTGAGTGAAGGGTGTTCTGACTGAGACTCGAACCCCTCACCCATCTCTGCAAATGCCAAAGCATTGTTCAACAGGTCACTGTGGCTCGAAAGACGATTGTTGTGCAGCGGGTACTAGTTAATATAATTATTTGTTTATATGCCAACACAGGTTGAACAACTCGATCTACTATAACGGGAAATTACAAGCACCGATGGACAACAATAACTGATACCTATTGCACATGATATGGTTCTCGAACCTCAGTGGCCTATTAGATAACGCTTTGACGGTTAAAGTAGTAGGTGCCAGGTTCGAGTCCCAGCGGGAGCAACACATTGGGATATAGGCACATCTACCTGACGAGTCCACAATAAGAAGAAACGTTCGTCCTGGCCACCATTAATTAAAGTATCATAAATATCTAGGAAATATCGAGGTATCCGCATAGGAGCCAATGTGCCTAAAAAGGTTGACCAATTTTGTAATAACTGGGAAAGAAAGGTTAGTGTAATGAGTTGATGTGACCAATCTTTACGCCTAACAAAGATTCTAGTGACTACTTACTATGAGTAACTCTAGGGGTCACACTACCCACTACTGAAATAACCAATTAAGTTTCGTTATTTTACGAAAAAAACTAAAGGAGCCTTTACAGTCACTGATTTTCAACATCCATATTTAATGTATGAATCAGTGGAATACTTTCCTCCATGTAACTCAAATCTTCAACAGGCGACAACAAACAATTGTTGAAACAACCAATCAGGTTTCAATATCCCGACTGTAAAAATAATTCCTTCGTAAAATAGAGAAGTCTGATTGGTTATTTCAGGAGTTGCTTAGGTTATCTTTTAAAGTCTATATTCCCACCAATACTTTGATATATGAAGTGACCCTAAAATTTACCCCAGTAACCGCTGAAATCCCCGATTAGCCTTCTTCGTTTGACAAAAAAATGACCTTTCCAGTCGAAATATACAAACCCAAATGGTCATTCCAATCGTTCCAAAGGTGGCCTCTTTACAGTCACTTTGGTACATTGGTTATTTATACATAAAAGTTAATGACTAACTCAGAACGGTCATAAATGCTTTAAGTTAGCAAACGTGTGGTTTACTATCTGTCTAAATTCAGAGCAATATGTGGATAATACTTTTGAGTTTTGGACAATAGTATTGATACAAATTAAACTTTTAATTCTTTTTCCCCCAGTGTAATTTTGAATGAAATGTCCCAGTTTATTACTAAATTTAAGAAATTATTTACAATTCGATTTCCAAATTAATGAAGATGATCGCAATTTTGAAGGTTATAAACACTGCATACAGTGCTTCGTGAATGTCATAGATTATATGACACTCTTGTTTACTTGAAGTTTAACTCATTAACAATCTTATCCCAAACTAATTCCAACTCATACAGCTAAATTGTTCATATCAACTGATTCTGATAACCTATGGACTGCAGTGGACTAGTCAACTACAGAATGGATGACAATTAATTTGCAAACTACACGGTTCATATTGACATTTCTTACAGTTGGATGTATCAACAAGGTTTCTATTAGAAATCCCTCAGATAAGATTATAAGTTGCAATAATTGATACCCTAATAACAGTTAGTTTCAGAACAAATTCAACGACTGTCGTTAGTGTATCTCAGTATGAGACAAACTTAATGACGGTTAACAGTGTAGCAAAGCTGTATAAAAGGTGGTATTTCGAGGAGTTAAACGTTTAATGCCTAGAAAATCCAAGGTCACCTTGACAACAAAGAAAGACAAAGAACAATAAGTAACCACCGAACATACATTAACCTACTAAGTAAAATAGATAACATACCTTTAAACAATTACATATAAGGCTGGCATACAGTCTACTAAATTTCTCCTGATCATATCTATGCATTGAATAGAGTATTTCATTAGAAGCATTGTTGATTTGTTGACTACACTACTTCAAATTATGGGTGTATGCAAAAATTACTTTACTGATAATCATTACACAACACTTCAGTGCTTGCTTTACCCGAAATTCTATGCGGTATTGTCAGGTCCTATGTTGATTCTGACCTGATGTATGTCTTCAGTATACACACCACATCCATTGAAAGTAAAACACTGATATTGTATGTATGTACTTCTAAATATGGATAAATGTTAGTGCACTACCATATCCACCCTCAATAATCGAACCAAATATTTTCATATTTCCAGTACCATTTAGTCGTAGGATACAAATAAACGTACTTACTTTGTAGTGACAAGCAGAGGAGTATAAAATACACCCACCTGATGAGTCCTAAATAAGGGAAAACGCAAGCTTTTGGCTTCACTCCAAATAATGGTATTCTAACAGATCAATGCAAGCAATCACTTAACAATATACGGATCGATCAATTTATTCCTATAAACAACACTGACAAGGAGACAAGATTAACATACGACTTGGCATTACTACGAAGTGGTCTAACTAGTCACACCTCACTTTCACAAGTAAATTTATCCTTAAAACCTAGTTAGTAAGGGGATAGGATTGTTGTCATGATATTATTCATAAAGAAAACAACAAAACAAGTCCTTTTTGTGAAATCATTTACCCACCTGATCTACAAATGCTTGACTTATTGTTATCACTAAGTCTCCACCTTCTAAGTCATGATGAGGAAGAGAATATTGAACAGGAAACATTTCAGGCAGATGTGAGTTCTTCAAATTATCTTTCTCATAATGACGAGTAAGTAATGATGAATTATCATCTTGAGGCGAATGGAGGATATTTAAAGAATCAACAGTCCCCCAGTTATCTTGTTCACTTTCACTAGATAATTTAGACTTATCACTTATAATGTCCTGTTCAATTTCAATCGTCACATCCTCTGTACGTGATGAGATAACTGATGGTTCGAGAATATTTCCTCGACTGGATATTGTGCTTGTTTTATAATTTGAAATAATTGTTGTAGACGATTTGTAAAAAATTTCATAGAATCTTCCAACAGTATTTGATAGATCAGTTGTACGATTAATTGGGAAGAAATGACCTTGTCTCGGTGGGAAAATTTTATTAAGTTGGATGGTAGAAGTATTTGAAAGTGAATAAAATGACCATCTAGGAAAATAAAGAAGAGGGAGAAAAAAAGCAGAACTAACATGATATGTTGTATACGGACAACCAGGTCACATGTCTCATCCGAGCTGAATGAATGATAATGGTAACAGCTGATTTCAAGTTGGCATTTACCATAGACTGATATTAGTTGGGGAACCATTGAAAACCTAGGAGCACTGGACAGTTGTTTTGTCCCAGTACGGGACTCGTCAGTAGTACACTGAAGGGTAGTTTTTGACAAAGTAAGTAAATTCAATTGGTGATTTGAACAGACTTCAGGGTGGCCTTTAGAGTCACTTATTTCAAAAATCGACATGGCTGTTTTGGGTGATTTTAAGGATCATCTTAGCAACTACTGTAATAACCAATCAGGTCTCAGTATTCCGACTAGAAAGACAGTTTAAAGGTTAAATGGCGAAAAGTAATGGGTTATCTCAATAGTTTTAAAGTCACTCACTGCTGTTTATATATGTGCTTTATCGATATGCTATTCAGCTTTATCAACGCGTTACTAGTTGTACATAGAAAGTTTGCTAACAAATGGCCTGTAAATATCCTGTGTCCATTCGCAAGCAATTTCGGTTATATCCAAACAATTGGGTGTATAGAAGGTTGTTATCACTTGATAACATTCAAGTTATACATCTCAGTATACCAGCATCGATCACGCGGACTGGTTAAATCAGCTTACTTGCCGATATGATACTCATAAAGTGCGATCCGGCAGACAGAACAACATTAGAGTGACGTTTAAGGCCGTTCTAAAAACGTCTGAAATATCCAATTTTAGCTGGAAAGGTAAATTTTCATAAAATGAAGAAGTTTAATTGGTTATTTCAGTTGTTGTCATTATGGACGGCTAGGCAGTAATATCATTACCTATCACATAATATTTGGTTGCTGAGTTACATAAAAATGGGTCCTAATTCTAGAGAAAAGTAGCTTAAGAATAGAAAATATTAGTGACAGTGTCTTAAGCTACGAAAATTAACAGTTTTGAGGTAACGAGACATTCCCCTTCTTTTTTTTCCCTCCTCCTCCAAAGAATCTGCAACTATCCAATCTCAAACGCAGCAAATTTAAATATCATTTTATTCCGAGTACTAAATCATATGACAATGAGTGATGGTTTAGCCATGTTGTAAATCGACAGTTGCAGGAGGGTAAACCGTCGAGTTCTCACCACGCGGCTGACTTGCAATGTGCTTGCCACGACGCCTCTCGACCCATCAAGTCCTGAGTGTACGCCACTGAGGATTCCAGGACTTATACGAAACGACAGTCTAGTGCTCCCTGGTTCTCAATGGTCTACCAGTTGATATTAAAATATTAAAATAACCTTAATTAATCCATAACTCACCTTGTAGCCAAATCTTTCATAAATGTTTGCTCAAATAACACTGTAGTGCTTTTCTCTTCGGTTGGCATATACGTACATATATGTACAGAGTTGTTAAGGTAGGCCTGATAGGCTGAGACAAGACGTAGAGTTGTTGATGCCTCTGTAAGATCAGTTAAATAACCTCGACTTATGTAGGCTACCATGATATGTTCTAGAAAATGGAGTGTGAACCAAAAAAAATATGTAGGTACATGCATCTAATAATAAGTAAGTAGACATACAGGCAGACAAAACTAACATAGAACCTTGCACGAAAGCGTATCGGTTCAATTAGTCACACCTCATAGTTGTACAGAAAGAATAAGTGGATAGAAAAAGACTGATATCAAAGTAGACATAGTTCTATGAGAGACTAAACAGTCTAAAAATAAGGGTTAGTGAAAATATTCAAGCTTTGGAAGAAGTCACAGAGTGAATACATCCACGTTATTGTGAGCAATTTCCAGCCTGAACCTGAATAGGATGTAGATGTCGGCTCTCCAACTTTCTCTGAATTGAGAAGGCTGTATCGAACCTAAAACGATGAAAAGTAGCAGGACCTGACAGTGCACCACCTGACGTTTTCAAGGACAAGAGTAGGAAATTGATTATTGAAGTAACGGAGTACTGAGTAGTGTGGGAACCAGATGTAGTGTCATCAGACTGGTCTACATCATTGACCATCCCAGTCTCTAAGAAGAGAGAGAAGTTGTCTTATGACAACAATAGCGGAATAAGTTTGACTGAAATTGTGTCCGAGATACTAAGCTCTATAGTTATCCGACGCCTAACTGCAGCTTGAGAACAGCAAAATCGAAAAACCTAGACAGGTTTGAAACCTGGAAGAAAGTCTATCGATCAAATTTTCACTCTACGACAGGTTTAGAATAGAGGCAGACTTGCCGATGGCTGCCACTTGCCATATTTCTTGACCCGTAGACAGCATTTGAGACAGTCAACCGTGGGTATTGGGTCAGTCTGTGAAAGAAGTACCGGGCTAGTATGTAATGATTACCAAAGCGCTCTACTCAAACCTACGCAGCCGTGTTTTGACTCATGTAGAGTTGTTTTCAGAATTGACGATAAGTAGTGATGTCTGACAGGGATGCCTACTGTCACCGTTCATATTCGACGTCCTTATAGATGTATTGACGGACATAACCTTAGGTAATTCTGACTTCACAGGGATTGACCTACTCCCTGGAGGTCATCTGATTGACTTGAAGTATGCAGACGATTTTGTCCTGCTAGGTGAAGACACTGGGGAAACGCAAGGCCTTGTGAACGCGTTGAGCAGAAATGTGAATATGTTTGGCATGCGTTTCGCGCCCGTCAAATATAAGATGATGCTCTAAGACTAGTCTGCTGCAGGTACTCTCGGCTTAATGATGGAGAGTGAAGTGGAACATGTCGACCACTACACCGAGCCACCGCCTACCTCGATGTGCCATGTTAGCGGAAGTTGGAGTAGGTTGGAAGAGGGTTGAGGGTGGATAAACCAAGATGTCACTCCAGTCAAAGAAGTCTTTAGACTGCTTGTTTCAGTCTTGTGTGGCGGATGTAGACTGTCTGTCAGGAGTCCCTGAGACGAAGGGAATCAGTTGGTTGAGTAATCTTGGTGACGGGATTGAAAATCGGTCACAATGGTGCGGATGTATTCACTCTGTGGCTCTCCTAAACCTTGAATATTTACACTAAAATTTATCTTCCAATTGTTTTTTCTCTCACACAACTTCGTTTACTTTGGTATCAGTCTTTTTCCATGCACTTGTTCTTTGTGTATGACTGTGAAGTGTGACAACTTGAGCCGATGCACCTGTGTGCACGGTTATATGTTGGTTTTGTCAACCAGTCAGTCAGCTATGTCACCAAGAATCCCCAAGCACTAATTCCTATCATCTCAGGGACCCTAGTGAAGCAGATTACATCTCCGCACACGGCTCAGACCAACAGTTAGAGACTTCATACATTGGTACCAAGTCTTGGTATGGCCGTTTTAAACCCACTTCCAACCTAATCCAACTTCGTCTAGCATTGAACATCGAGGTAAGCGGTGGCTCAGCATGCGCAATACACCCCCAAAGCACTTCAGTCGCTGTAGGTTCACAACCTCATCGACCGTCTTCACTTGCTTGCCTAGTTACCGTTATAGTGTAAATGTTTACGTTATGCTGGGTTTCTGAAAAGGCCATCGTACTGCTGGCTGGATGGAATTGTGAAAACAGTAAGGCATTTCGCTGAGATGACCACCAGTCCAATGCTAATGCTGCCATTCCTATATAAAAGGGTGTTTATAAAAGGTCGGTCCTAAAAATGGCGCGCTTCTTACTACAAGCCGGGTCGGCACCCCAGGTCCATGGTCGGATTCAAAAGCAAAATGCTAAAATGCACAACAAGGACAGACATAAGCATAGTGTTTAAACTTAAATTACCACAATCCACATCGACAAAATCTGGGGAAATAAGTAAGAAGAGAAATGAAGAGATGAAAATCAAGAAAGCAAAATGTATAGTGGGAAGTTAAACAGCGTGGAAGATTGGCAGTAACACTAGATCCTGGAAGCCTGATCTGCGATTGCAACGACAAACAAAAACACAATTCTTTGTAACTCACTCAGCTTACACAGAGAAGAAAGCAACAACAGATTGAAGCGGTTTACTTCAACCAGATCGCGTATGCTCACATAGGTACAGTTCATTGGCGTTTGAAAGTCGAAATGCACTTAGCAATCTTGCTCACATTCGTATATTTAGCACTGAACAACATCTATTGTGTGAGGAATAATGATAATACCTGGCTGCTCAAACCTTGGTAGGTGGAGTGATGTTTGAATCTGCGACCCACAGGTTGAAAGTCAACTTGCTAAACCAATGGAAATACCCTGGAGGTAACCAAATAAGTTAGCATATTGAAAGTGGGAAATTAGTCAATATGAAGCCAGCGCCACTAGAACCCACCAAAAACAAACAGTCCACAGAAAACGGACAAGCGACGAGAAGAAATTTCTTTAAAAGTGCAATTGCTCATCCTTGAGGATCGAATATCCCGGATAGATAAGACTTAGGACAAGGAATTAAAATTTTTGAACACGACAGATATGTTAGAGGGTTAGGAGAAGATAGGGCAATTTTTCATGCATTAGTAGCATGGTTTCGGTTTCCTGACACCAACCAGGAAAAATACAGTTTGTTCGGTAGAATTCGACTATTGCTAAACACTAAGGACTAGATAGGTACACCTGTTACCTGCTGGTGACCAATTTAGGCACGTAATCCACTCCTAAAACGGATAAGTTGTGGCCTAAACAGCTTAGCGGTTAGTCTTCTGACTACAGCATTGATTAGTAATGTGAATTCGAATCACTGAGGGAAAACTAATCTCTTTATGTTTGCAGATACGCCCTGCTGATAAGTGCCAATAAGCACGAAACCTAGGTCTAAAATTGCTTGCCTATTGACTCCTAATATCTAAAATCTATAGTTTATTCCAAAGTAGGGATCAACAGTTGAAGATTTCAAGCCTCCGTATAATATATCAATTTGATCAACCTTGTCACCTTCAGCAGAAATCTGCTATGAAAAATGACCGGCTATTTAAAATTTAATTCAAATCAGAGGTTTATAGGAATTTATTTTATTGATCTCAAGTTATTATTCTCACAGACTGACATCAGTTGCAATATCACTGGAAACCTGGAAGCACTAGGGCGCAGTTTCGTCCCAGTTTGGGACCCCTCTGCAGTGCTCGCCTGTGACCCCGTCCGGCCAAGGACCGCACACAAAACCTCCAGATTCCGCGGCCAGCACATCACCCTTAATCCACTAGGTCGGGATCCAATGGCTTCATTTTCCTACTTTTGCCAGTTTGTGATATAACGAGACTTCCATCCAATGGCGTCGTCAAGTAGCTGTTTTTACAAACGACTCGGTTCGCCCCACCGGTCACGACTTCTCATTAGAACTTCGGAAATCTCATCTCTAAGCAAGTCACTGGCGACAATAAGACGGTAATTTAACATGGAGATTTGTGGGGATTTAGTTTATTGATCTCAAGTTAGTATTCATCAGATACATAGAGACAGTTACTCAACAACGGCATTGGATTGAGGTAGCGCTATATTGCAAACTGGTAGAAGTAAGAAAATGGGACTAATGGATTCCGACGGAGTGGCTCAATGACCGAGTGTTGGCCACGAAACCTAAAGGTTCTTGGTTCAATCCCTGGCGGGGTCATAAGTGCGCATTGCTGAGTTCTACGCTGGGATGAATCTGCTGTTCACTGCTCCAAAGTTTTCAGAGATTCTCTGACTGATGTCAGTCCATGATGCATAATAAAAATCTATTTATTGAAGTGCGAGTCAACACTATGCACACTTACCATGTTAGGCATATATTAATTCACACTTCCTACCTTCCCTCTCTATCTGACTGCATCGTTTCAGCACAGAAAAAATTTAATTATCCAACCGGTTGTTTGTACAGAATCATTGATATCAAAACAGCTTTATCATAAATCAATATCAATTGAAGTGACACTGAAGTTTTAGGAGCGCTGTACACCTGTGTTGCTACGGTTTAGGACTCTTAAGCAATTCGTACACATGACCTCGTGTAGGATTACAGCCTAGAGTAGTCGTGTTTCGTGATGAGCACGCTATCACTCAACCAATATGTTGCAATCCAATGGTCTACTACTGCTAATCCTATCAATTCCTGATAGAGAGCGATCATTATCTAATATCTTTGATGAGTGACTGTCTTCCCTTCTTACTTGGTTTACCTCAAAGGTCACGAACCAAAAGCTGGTTGGCAACGCACATGCTACCACACTTTCCGGTCCTGTGTTTGACCTCAGAGGAGGTCATCGGCATGCATCGCTGAGGAGTCCCCAAGTAGGATGAAACAGATGTTCATTACTATTGGCATCTCAATGGTTCTTCAACTGATGTTAATGGTCGATGAAAATTGCTTTGAAATTAAATAATCCTTTACAATTTTCTTTTTTTGCTTTTGCTCAGTGTTCAATTATTAACAACCATTGAATGGAGTGCAAATCCTTGAGATGATAAATAATAGGTGCCACGTCCAGACTGATACACAGGCTCGTATATGTATTACCCACGTATGTGCTTCAGTTTTTTATAATCTTTTATACTACTTAGCTTCAGTGATCGATAGACTCAAATCTAGCATATTCCTGCCTTCACTTATCAAACCCCTATCATGGCTATAACTTATAGTCTTGTTATTAAGTTCGCTATTTTAACAGACGATATTTGATTCTCAGGTTTTGAATTTTTTGATTTCGGCAAATTAAAAACCAAAGAGAAGGTGGACAACTTATGAGTCAGATATACTGTATAAAGGCTGATGATACCATCGGACTGCGTAGATCGAAGCAGCTGTTTTGCAGTTTATACCTGGGCCTAATGTGAAAAAGTCAAGTGCTTCACCCAATGAGCTACGCTTCTAGTTAACTCCGTGGATAATTATGATTTGTATGCAGATAACAGTAGGCCAATAAACACTTTGGATGATTTTTAGTCTTCAAGATTGAAAAAGTTTAAAGAATACCAACATGTAACACAAACTAATTGGTAATTAATCTAAAGAGATTATCAGCATTCCATATGATTGAGTAAGACAAAAATTTTAATATGAAATGCATGGACTCAATACAAAATTCTAAATACCTGGAATTTCTATAGAGTTGGATTGATTCACTTCACTATGGAATCGTTTCATATTTGTGATGATTGTTTGAAATGCATGATAGAATGCTTTAATATGATTTGTTTTAATCGGTAAAGGACGATTGACACTATGAATGAATCGATCAAAATACTGAAAAGACAATCCAAGAGCAAAAAAAGTGATTATAAAGCTCTCCTTTACTTGAATTTTAAGATTATTGGTTACTAACATTCAGTAATACATCGTGTATCATATAACTAGGATCTCAATACTTCAAAGAGTTATGAAGATTTTCAAAACCTGTGACCTGTTAGTTATAAGTAGTTAATTTCATATTCAAAACCAAGAGCTTCAACGATTGGTTAAGTGAAACACAAATGCACCCAACTGACAAGTCGTACATAAGGAAAAAGAAACAGTCCAGACAAACATCAGAGACGAATACTGCTCAATAATAATGTCAACCACTCAATTAAAGTATCACGGTAGAGGATACGATGCTTATTTCAGAGTAGCGCCACATCCTCATTTGACTAACCTTAGATTTCTTCTAATTCAATGCTACTTCGGCTACTATTGTGTGTTGATGTGGTCGGTGGATCGGTATGCGCAGTATGTCCAAGCCACCTCAATTGATGGAGATTGAAACCTTTACCAACTGACCTATCTCCTTTGTCTAGCATCCTACACCTGATGTTGAAAGCGCTAACATATTGATTCCACCATACACGAGCAATACTACGAAAACCCTATGGTCGAAAACCTGTAATCCCTTAATTCCATCTACTTCCAGAGACCTTGTTCCATAACCGCATAAAACGATAGAGCAGAATACAGCACAGTATATTCTTCCTTTCATAAGTATTCGTATACTTTACCAAGGCCAGAAATGAAGTAAGTTGATTAGTGTCAGACGAGTCTTTTGAGTTTAAGCTGAAATTTCGTCACGCTAATTTAACTTCTCGTGAAAGCAAAGTTGGCAATGTACCCAACTACTCTTTCAAATAGAAGGCGTTTAGAAGACTCTACATTATCCAACAACCACTTACTCTTGAATATGATCAAATAATTGGATATATATATATATATATATATATATATATATATATATATATATATATATATATATATATATATATATATAGAGAGAGAGAGAGAGAGAGAGAGAGAGAGAGAACATGACACTATGGCTTTAAGTTGCCATACTCTAAAATAGTACCTAGATAACCAATAATAATAATGACAACAAAGAAGAAAAAAAAGAAACCAAATCAGCGTTAAATGCACCAATCCCCCCCCCCCGGTGGGTGGGTGAGTGCTCGACACATGCAGCTGGTGACCTCAGTCAATCAGGTAATATCAACATGGAACCTAGCATTACTCTGAAGATTATCACTACCTATTCTCACTGTATATGAACAGAAACTTCTCATAGTTCTCTATGTAGCTGCAAACATTTGGGTTACTAGCGTTTAGTGAAGTGACTTCAATAAACGTTGGTGAACAGGGTGCATCACGAATCCCTCGAAGCGTAGCCTCCTCAGATCAGTATAGCTATCCACAGAAGAAAAGCTACACACATAGGCAAATGCAAAAATAAAATAACTTCATTGTTTTTTGACAAATTACCAATTTAATTTCCTCAGTAGCTTTATATGCATATCCCACTGTTTGACTATTCTGTTGAAAATTCGACTTTAACTCATCATCCAGATCAACATATGACTGATTGTTTTGAATTTTGTGCATGGAAAAATTCAATTGTTTCAATATGCTACTATAATCATTGTTGTTATCATGACCACTTTTATTTAACTCTAAACCATGTATAACACTATCCGAGACAAGCAGAACATTGACGTAATCTTTTTCGCTCAATGATGCAAGTAAAATATGTGCAACACGTTGACCAAGCAATAACTGAGTTTGACTAGCTTCACCTTGATCCAATATAATTGTCATCCATATTGGTTTTGGGAGAATCGATCGAATAAATGCATTTCTGAACAGAAACAATAGTAACAATTATAGCAAATAGGTAATTCAAGGGTTCGAAATGCAATCTCAGAAAATAGCTGTTTTATTATAACATGTATAGGTAGACTGTAATATCGGAATGAAATCTCAGTGTTCTAAAGCCAGCATTAAAGTAGTTTTCATGCTCAAGTGGACATGAGTCAGATAACCAAGAAGAAATATGCGTAACATGGATACAGAATTTCATTCACTATAGTGATCTTCAGCAGTATGTGAAATTAGAACCCATGCTCTGTCAATAACAAATGCACTCGATTTCAGATGACCCGAAAAGCAAGGTGAAATAATGTACAGGAAATAGTAGTAGTCTTTCTGATTAAGGTTTGCGAGACGACTGAAGTCAATGATTGCAGATTCGAATTAATAAGGTTGAAAGCTGATCGCAGCATTGTAGATGTATCTACTTTCTATGCTCTTGATTTGTTACTACTACTGAACATAATTTTGCTTTATTATTTTGCCTTTTCTCTATTTCCTGTGACTAAGTTGTTGTAAGTGATGGTAACTTAAAATTCCACAACTGTTCCAGCTACTTATTTTGCGTTCAATGCTATCTGTACAAAACTATGTGAGATACCATTGCTATAAATCCATGAGAGTAGAAGGAAAAGTGGATCATTGAACTCTAACTCTATGACAGAATGGTCACGCACTTGTGGTGATACACTAGTGCATCGGCCAAGTCGAAGTAGGTGAAGTGGAAATCGGGCCTAGGACCTATTACTTGACAGTCGACTAATTAAAACCATGAGCCACATCATATGTACAGTCAGTATAAACGCAACAAAAATATGACTAAAAAGGATTGCTGTTCATATGGTATAAGTTACTCCTTTTTAAACTAGTAATATGTGTTTGCAATGTTGTTATCCTTCCGTATGACAGTGTCTGTCAACGATACACGATTTGAAGATCACTTTAATACAACCCACAGAGTTAACCTGAAACCGAGTCGAATACATCATGACTGGATATTTCCACGATCTACTGTAGTCAATGGCTCCAAAAGTGATACTTATGGTGAACGGAATAATAATGTTAAATATATGAAATCAAACTTTGACATGCGTGAAGAAGACATCATGGAATAGACAATACGATGATTTTCAAAGCTAAGTACAGCTAGGAGGTGAAAGATTATGTACAGAAGCCGGAAGGACTTTTAGAAACAATGTAATAAATAAAAAGCTGAAAGTACTCTGAAAAGTATTGGTCGAAAACGGCTCTCCACAAGATTCATTCAGAGGAACATACAGCCTAAACAACACCAAAAGCAAGTCCCTAAAACTCCAAAGAAAACACCACTTATGAATTACTGGATACAACGGCAGATACACTAAAGAATCGATTGTGTAAAGAGCTGACAAAAACCTTTCTTAGGAAATTTTATCCACGAATTCCCCTTCAAAAATTTCAAAACAGTGAGAACAACAATGAGAGCGGGATAAAACAAATCCAGTTAAAATTAACATACTTTAGTTCATTGAAAGGAAACAGAATATCGGTCAGTGGTTTAAACGAACAGAAAAAGTCACAAAGTAAAACTTAATCAACGGCAAATTCAAGGAAGGTTAGAAGATAGTAACAAATTGTTACAATTATATCCATAATCCAATGGAAGTCTCTCGAGTAAAAATGACGACAGCAGTAGCAATCTAAATCTTAGATCTTAACACTACACATTGACTGATCGCTGTTATCTACTCCTGAGTGCTAACCGAATTTAATCGATCATGTTTGCAATGTGGCCACTAAGCTAGGAGACTCACTATCGCAGTGCATTGTGATGGATATTAGTTGATCGCGGGCAATCTGTAGGAAGCCCTGCTCGCGCTTGTTGGCATTCATCAGCAAAGCGTACCTGCAACCATGGGGGAACTGATTTACCCTGAGAGATTCCAACCCATGTCAGCCAGTGTTGTCGTCGGCGTTGTTACCACTGAGCTATTCGGGTTGCGATTGGCCTGTAGGACTAGATTAGATATACTGATTGGTCACTGGAGAGAGTAGCCAATTTAAAGTGACAGTGGTAGTAGAATATTGTTGCAACTATATACATAATCCAGTGGAAGTTCCTCGAGTAGAAGTCACGACAGGAGTAGCAATCTAAATTAAGGGACTTAACATTATAGGACTAAGTAGGTCAAACGATAAATAAGTTACTCAACAAAATATGCAGAATGTTACGAGTTAAGCTCGGTTAATTAAGCCATTCCATATAAACAAAAGAGTGAAGGAATAAACACTTGCATACAACAGAGGATGATGCAATCAAATAAAAGTTAAGAAAGGTTACCAAGGTAGGCAGAGGTTGACTAGAACTTCTTTTCGAACATATAAGTCAGGTTTGAAGTGCTTGATGGCTACGGCCCTCAACGAACTTCAGGAGAATTGGGCTTTTTATTTGTTCATTATCTTGAAGGAAGTGAAGATGTTTGTCTGATGTCCACTGTCAACATCATATGCCGTAAATACGTCACCGTACTAAGCAATGAGTCATATATATATATATATATATATATATATATATATATATATATATATATATATATATATATATATATATATGGAATCCAAGACATGTGTTTCACTCTATTCGGGACTCGTCAGTCAGGTCCACTTGCAACCCAGTGAGCAATGGTGTTGTCGCTGAGACTTAAACCTTGCAACCAACTCTTCAAATGCCAAAGCGCTTCCCACAAGGTCACTGGGGCACAATAGTCACTTCTTGTGCAACAGGTATCCTTTCTAAAAACCACCAAGTAAATGATAACATAATGAACTAATAGGCAATACCAAGACGTCCAAACAGGAGCCCATATACCAAGAGAGGTCATTCAATTCGACCTGGTATGACAGATGTAGGTTGGTGATGTAACCAGTCCATTTTTAAATAAGCTTAAACCTATCAAGCATTTGAGCAAACGAGTGGTATTCATCCTTCAGCTTTCATATCGATACATTTCACCTAACTTAGTACAAGCGTACTGCATTCACTCACCGAATTCCAGGGTCGTTTATAAACACCAGATGGAATCAGTGCAATATACCTCAAAATGTATGTAAGTCCTTATAATAAAACGATATGAATACTCTAGCAATAAAACTGATACATACCTATGCCTAAATTGATGTAAATTATGACAATGAAAGGGATTTGTGACTGAAGAAAAAGAATTTGCCCGTTGTTTTTGCTGTTCTTGAAGTGAATGAAATCTTGAATTGATACGACCAGTTTGAATAGGAAAACTGCTGCCAGAACTAATAGCACCGGCACCGCTGCTACCAAAATATGAAATATCCCCTGGCTGATTATCGCCTATATAATCTCTTTGGTGCACAACAGCACACTGAAAGTTATGCGCTGGATATTCAGTGTGCAGACCATCAGCTGTTATGAAAAAGAACCATTTCACATTTGGCCAGTAGTCTAATTGTTGTTGAAATCTTCGGGTCAGATTATGACCAGGATTAAAAGCTGTAGCCGGCAAACTTCTTGGTATCAAATCACAACACTTTCGTCGGGATACACGGCAACCGTATACAGGATCCAATCTGAAAAGGCGAAGAATTAAAATAATCTCAAGACATAAATATGTGAATGACAGGCTGACGAGAGAACCATTCGACTAGGTCTCCAAATTTCGTTTTGAAAAAGTCAGGATGAACATAATCAATGTCTAATGGCAAGAAATAATTTCTTAAACCTCATGTCTGTAAGTTAAGACCAGGCTACTGAATAACTAGTCAGTAACTATTCCCTTAAATAATCGCTTCATGTAATGGGATATTCTTTTTTGCTCAGACACGTGTTCACTTACTTAGTGAAACTTCATAAAAACCAATACAATTCTAACAGATGATTCAAAACCATTTCATACACACTACTCATTGTGTGAAGGTAATAGTGAAAAGGTTGAGCCTGTTGACCACTCCACCAACCTGGGAAGTCAGAACAACACTGGTGGGTCACTGACCAACGAAATCTCGACACGGATACAAAAGGTTCGATCGGCTTTGGCCAACTTATACCACCGAGATATTAGATTGTCGGTTAAGAGTCAGGTGTACTGTGCAGCATTTCGCTCTATTCTACTCTACTTCTGTGAAATATGGTCATTAAAGGTAGAGGGAATGCGAAGGCTTCTGGTGTTCGGTCACTGTTGCCTTCATAACATGGGACATGCGTCGTGATGTCACCATGTCAGTAATGCAGAAGTCAAGTGTGGAGTATTAAGGAGGAAAGGGAAGTCAGTTGGTGGGATTCTGAACCATCATCGATTAAGGTGACTGAAACATGTACTCATTGTTGTGTAATGTCAGCTGAGCTGTGCAGAGAAAGGTGAACTTCCACGTTGGGGTCAGCGTGACAACAGAAATCAGTGGTTGCAGAGTCTAGGTAACATGCCTCAGAGTCGATGCCAGTGGTACAGATGTATCCCCACAATACCCCTATCTTAATCGCCATACTGAACTCAGTATTTTTTCTTCCTTCTTGTCATTTTACCACAATCTTCTACCACTTTTGACTGCTTTCTTCTCTATTCCTTTGCTTTTCATCTTCGTGCCTTTTCTCTTGATGCGCTGATTGAGGTGTGGCAACCTGCTATCTCTTTGCAGCAACAGTAACTATTATCAAACTAACCAAGTCTGTCGAATCACCAATCAACTCGAGATAAGAAAAATGAAATAAACGGTTTTAGTATTTTACTTGTGTGATCCTTATATCCTAATTTCAAACTCCTCAGAAGCCTATATCCATTATCCTATGAGATCCAGCACAGGGCAATCAAGTGCCGTTGCAATAAATTCTAACACGCCAGCAGGTGTTCGAATGCAGCCCGTTTAATAGGGTAGTTACATTACCTGGGACTACATTCAGTGAGAGAAACGTCCATAAGACGACCTCTCGGTTGATGGATTCGAATGGCGCCTTCAGGTCGAGAAGCCGGCAAGTGTACCTACGTTCAAATTACTGGCGGATAGTGACTATATAGGATGATACAACCACGACCAGGTCTGAAGGCTGCTTGGTTTCCTCCGGTTTGTTGTTTCCAAGTTTCACTTAGGCGTCAAATGATCATAGAACCTAGGATTCGGAATACCATTTTCGTTAGACTGATTAGTTACAACTTAGACGATGATTCTAATGAGAAATTAGCATAGATCAAGTAATCACATGAAATTCGGTGAACCTCAACAGCTGATCCATTCCATTTCTTTTAAATCCATGACTACATTACTCGTGCTCAAACAAAGAACTCTCAAATACAATACAATGCTGAACTGTTGCATTTAATCTCATTGAAAAATACTATGGTCTTAAACGATTTTTCTCCAAGTGCGATATAATGCCATGCTTTATACATGATATTTTGAGCAACTGTCATGACTAGCTACTTTTGTATCCTCAATGAACAAGTGTATTATTCGGTAAACGAATGAGCTTTGGCATCATCTCCATGACTGTTGTATCACAATATGACCGACGAAAAAAACGCCTTACATACTTGCTCAGACTGAAAATGTACGCATTCTACTGGTCCACTTCATATCAGTAAATGTTCACGTTCATTGGAGTCAAACGCGACCAATCATGTAATTATTCAACGGCTAGTTGGAATTCGCTTATTGAAAGATCAAATCGGCGGTGGTCAACGTGATCAACAGACTTAAATAATTTTTTAACTAATAGACTCAATATGTCCTTATTCGTACTCAGATCTACAGCTCGACAGTTAAAGTGCCCAACTTTTAATCACAAAATAACGAACAGATTCAAAATATCATCCACGCATTAAGATTTTGATAGCCAGAGTGTTCCCAACCCTCAAGAAACTCAGAGGGCTACTAACTTAGTACATTAGTCTATACATCGTTACTATTTTATTAAAGTCTTCAAAACAGTTTTCAAAAACAATTGATAATAAACTTCATATTAACGGAATGAGCTATTTTTTGACACATTTGAAGACGATTGCAACTGTATGTTCAGGTCACTCTATTACCAGTCCATAAGCCCAAAATAACAGTAATTGGTGATTGGATGATTGATAGACGACACAACACCCAATGACATAATTTTTTTGGTCAAAAGTCTAGCCAATCTGTAGCAACATATTGTACAGAATGATTCAAGTCCTTTCCTCAGGTAAGCGATAGCACGAGTTATTTAAACCTTGGTAGATCGAACAGGGTTTAAATCCACAACATTGGTTGAAAATAGATCACCTAGACTAGTTACCTCAATTCTACGTCATTGGAATCGCTCTTCAAATGAAATTGTACGAAACAAAATCTCGCTAGTTGATATGAAACCTCGATGATATCTACCTTGGATAAAACACTAACTAGGCATCGTACTCTAATGACGTGATGAATGTTGACGCACTATAATTCAGATCTGAATATCAAAGTTACATATACACATATCACATGAGGAGATGCGGCTCAGTGGTTTAGGGAGATGACTATCAACCAATGAGTCACCAGTTTGAGCAGCTAGGTAGTATCACTAGACCTCATACAATAGGTATGGCCCACTGCCTAATGCACGGATATGCACAAGGTGGCTGAGTGTGTTTCGCTTCATACACATATCACCATCACAACAGTTATAAAAACTTGTGTAAGTAGCTATTCTTCGAACAAAGCGACAAAAAAAAACATAGAAACTCGTATAGAAGTGCATCGATCCAGGTTACCGTTACTCAAAATAGCACAAGATAATCAACCTCAGTATAAATACACTAGATAGAAAAAATCACTTGAGGGAAGAGATGAAAGGTAAACAAAGATTGATAAGATTTGCAGAGCTCTAAAACTTATAAGAATGGGAAAGATCGACTTTCAACAGTTATTTCTGACATTTGTAGAGTATGGAAGTGAAGACTTCAATATCGAAATGCTGACTGATTGCTGTTGGAAAAAAATGCTAATGCACCTGAATGGTTGCATGAGCGTTAATATATGCGTGAGTGGCCGGTCAGATTCCTAAGAGTATATGGAAAGCTCGAATGGCATACGCTAATGTGATCCACCTTTAACGCTGTTCTGATGTTGACTTGGCTGTAAAAGGTCAAGTGTACAACACATCAGTGAGGACAGTTCCGTTCTATATCTGTGAAACTTCGCCTATCGGAGCTCAGAATATCAGACGACTCTGCGTCTTCGATCACTGTTGTCTCCGTAGGAGTGCCTACATTCAATGGAAACAAGATATAATTCACTCTAAGATGAAGCAGCGTGTGTTTAGACGTGACGGAGATCAGCACTCACTGAATGTAATCGTCTAAAAACATGGGCTTCAGTCACTTAGAAGTGTAATACGAATGTTGTATCAACGGCCCACACACACCGTTCACTCGCCCTCAAAGTAGTCGGAAGAAGATACAGTGTACGACATAGCACCGTGATATGAAACATATTCTTTGTCGAATTAACACCTGTAGATGCCTTACGACTACCTGGATGAGATCTAATAGATTGCGGAACTCATTGTCTTTAAATGATAGCGGACATGGCTCGGTATCTAAACTAACGGAGATCATGTTGCAACTCTTTTTTTTCTTCTAATGTTGAAAGTATGAAAAAAGTAATGAGTGCTTCTTTGAACGTATGTTTGAAAATGTTGCTCCAACAACCCATTTCTCTTTCGGTTTCTATACCACTTCCGTTGTCCGCTTAATGTTGCTATATTATTTTGAACAGCGCAATTCTTGATAATAATGTTGTACCATGTATATTTTTTAATAAAACAATTACTATAATAAAATGTTACTGACAATGATAAACATTAGCTGCATTAAATTCAAATGACTAACCTTAAATCTCTCTCGAACAAATTGCAACAGTCGAAACGTGGTGTAAGAGGTGTATCTTTATGCGACTTGTATAAGCGAACAGCTGTGTTTCTTGTACTCGTTACAATATGCGTATAGTCTCGAAGTCGACGAGTTATTTGTGAAGTAAGCTGTTGTGGAAAAAAAACATTTATGAGTTATTTAACTATTAAATAAATTTATAACTGACTGATAGGAATAACACAAAATCGTTTGCAAGAGAACACTATAACCCATTGCTCGACCGTGATTTGGGGGTTATCACGAATACCTTCTAAGCGGCCGATTCAGGTTCAACTCTTAATGATTACACATAATTTTACAGAGATAAGGTTGATTGGCTTAAGTACTCAAAATTTTATTAATGGGTCAAGAGTTCGAATTCCGGTCTAAATACAGCTGCCTGAGTAATGGGGTAGTAGTATCCTGAGCCTTAACATATCAGTTGTGGCTTAAAGCCTAGTACTTAATTATATACCGGTTAGATGGATCATTCAAGATAAACTTGTCGCCATACCACTGATGAGAAGCGAAAAATGAGGTCAAAATTATAAAATAAACAAATATGACCATATCATAAGAAGCACTTTTCCCAAACAATATGTAAAATTTTTTGAACTGAATAACTTGAAACAATTTTTCCCGTTCAACTATTATTGATGTGCATGCTGGTGGGTAGATTCAGTAACCGACTATTTATGATAATCATACATGAAATGATCACTATTTATCACTCGTGAGTATTCTTAAACCTTGTAATACCAATGACTGTCCTTTGGGTACAATTTAAAAACCACTCATCCATTGACTGAGGACCAAATAAGGCGAAGTGTAGCTGAAAGACAGAACATGGGGTTGACAGATTTATTTCAGCTTCAAAACAGAGATCAGATTATGGATGCGAACAGATAGGTTTTGTTATGATTTGATGAACCAACTTGTAGGCTTTTAGATTTGTTTAGTGGTTAACCAAGAAAATAATTTCAGAAAATAAATAACAACGCCTAAGTACTCGCGTAGGAAATCAGATAACCTTGTGTTCTATACAAAGGTGAGGAGTAACTGAGTTTATGTAATTTACGCTTAACGTAGTTATATCCATCAATTTTAGGTTATAACACTACGTATGTAGCTAATTCACTTGCATCGCTGAAGACCTTAACTCAATGAGCTCCCTATAAAACACAACGGCACAAAATAGAATTATCCAAAAACTTTTAAGACTTCGACATTTTCAACAGACGAATACCATATTCTGTAGCCAAACAACAGAGTAAAGGAAATAAATAAATTGTGTATTTACCATCTTATTCGTTACTTTAAAAAGCCATGCAATAATATTATACCGAAAAGTTCTTCATTCAACTCATTATTATAATCACCCTTAGAGATCATTTTCTTTGAAAACGCATTCTATGTCTTCGAGAAAGATAAATAATCTAATGTTCGCACACTATACAACTTGCTGTCCAAGGTAATTTAGTAGTGAAAACACATGCTGAATGTGAAAAACTCAATATTTAATCAAGGCTACGAATGCATTCTTGAATCGATATGACTAATCACTGTTACTTCCTTAATATTGTTTGCATTCAATAGTAACAGTATGCAAGTCATAATAGGATCTGTGAAGGTATAGTTTACTAGCCTAAGCAGTTGACTACTAACCATAAAGTCACGCGCTCGAACCCCAACCCACTGACTGAAGTCTGGGCCGTTAGGCAGTATCCCCAACCTTTACACAATAAATTAGGCATATTGCGAAGTGAACATAACAGAGCAGTGTTTTCCTATGTGAGGTTTTGTTACTGTTTTCTAGATGATTTCACTCTCATCCAAAAAATCACTTAAGAGAAGTCTACCTCATCTAACAGCCCTGAAACAACCAGGTAAATCATTCTCCTTGATTATGAAACAAACTCAAAACTTAGTATTAAAAGTGCTAGCTACATCCATCTATTAGACATTCGTCTTTGTCAACACTGGGAATAAGTGGTTGCTTTATGGAGTAGTTTCGGGAGATTGAGTCTCTTATTGCACAAATACATCTAGCCCCTGAGAATTCAAGTGACTGGTTGACTTAAGACAACGATATAAACACCTTGGAAACTTAACTACAAACCGGTCGTGCTGTAGCTTTTATTCAATAAACTTTTACATACAGTGTAGAAAGTATGTAATGTAAGGGGAGAAAAATGTTTTTTATGGTGTTCTTACTTTATTGATTTGTGTACCTGCTTATAAACTGCGTAGCGTAAATGTCTTTTATGTCTTCTTCCTTAACAGCTTTATGGTGTCTTCAGACTGTCCTCTTGTAGTACCAACTAATGTCTCCTTAGTTAACATATCGGGGTTTTTTAATGTTGAGACAATAACATAATAATATCAGGTTGTACAATATATCTTTTGTCGTGTAGTAAATGTTCGTAGCTTAGTTTTTCAATAATTTAAGTAACACCATTTTCAGAGAGTATTGTGTCCGAATCTATATTAAAACACTGTCCATTGGTCCACGAAGTCAGGATAAAAGTCTCGATTTAAATGATCACGATACTACATATTCTGGGACAATATAAAAAATCAGTAGGATTTCAAAACTTTCCATAAGAATCAGCTACCTAGATATGTAGTAGCCACATTTGTATATCTAAATGATCCGAATAATTATGTCAGCTGGAAAGATTGTTAATTAAAAGGTCTGTTGGATAGTGATAAAACAAAAAGCAGTTAACATCATGGTGCAAAAAGTATACGCTATGGTGGGGGCGGGGGGGTCAAGCGGCGAAATCGCATTTCTGGTTGAACGGAGTGAGACAACATTGATGTGTTTCACGCAGAGAGGCAACATTCCATGTTGATGCCATCATCCACTATCGAAAGGATAAGTTAAAAAAGACAGACCCTAAAAATAACAAACGTGCTTCTGTTTTATGTTTTTCTCGCGTCGGCGGTATGAACTTTACAGTGCGAATGTAAAACAAATCCATTCAAAACCAAAAAATTTCTCTACAAGATTGTGTATAGCCACTCTTAAGTACATATCTAGTGGGTTCTGTGGTCACACAGAACTAATGCAATGTCTCCTTCAGTAACCTCCCAAGTAACCTTAAATAAAACAGAAACCAGAGGCTAAACAAAACAGTCCAATAACTAGTCGCTTCAACCTTTTGCTTTAGGGTCCAATTAAAATAAACCGGAGTTTTACTGCATCTCATATTGTTATTTATCTATGAACGACTGAAACCACAAGCTGAATTCAACTGATAGACGATCAATACAGAAAAAAAAATAGCAGTTAACTCATCGCTTTTTTCAGGTCCAAATCACTAACTTTCAACACTGTCAACCTAGACTATAAATCAAAAGGCAATATTAAGATGATTGAAAGAAACAGTTATGCAATATTATCTAACAAAGTTATTCATCTATAGTCTACTTCTTATCATGCATTGATTCCGTTAGAGATTGTCTTAATTTCACTGGCTAAGAAAGATAACAAGCACATAACGATATAAAAATAATCATTCGATCATTCTGTGCACAGTACTTTGCTTCATAAATTAGTTGTTTACTGCTTTGGTTAATTTGTTTAATTTTAAAAAATCATTACTAACCAGAGAAGCAAATACGAAAAGTAAAAATAATTTCTTAACTTCGCTAGGTCTCAAATGTTTAGGTAAAACTGATGATGTTCAGCTTGTTATTCATCATAGACTGACATCAGTTGGAGAAACACTGGAAAACTGGGAGCATCGTCCTAGTGATGGACTTCTCAGTAGTGCGTACTCATGACCTCGACAGGGATCGAACCTAGGACCTTCAGGCCCCACTTTCAGTACGTTACCATTGAGCCACTAGGTTGCCACACGGTGGTCTGTATTTCCTACTTCTGTCAGTTCACGATAGAGCGCGACCTCCATCCAATGCCGTAACTTAGTAACTGTTCAACTTGGCATTGGATGGAGATCGTGCTATAATTGTGAACTGATAGGAGTAGGAATTATGGACCATTGGACTCCAACCCAGTGGCACAATGGTAACATTCTGGCATCGGAACCTGAGGGTCCTACGTTCGATCCCTGGCGGGGTCATGGGTGCGCACTGCTGATTATGAGTCATGATGAATACTTTCAAAACCATTCATTCCTCAGTAACCACCAATGGGATTACTGCACCGAGTCGATTCCCGGTTAACTCTTATTATTCAACTTGGAGGTTTGTGGGGATTTATTTATTGATTTTAGCTTGCCATTTATTCATCGTGGACTGATATCAGTTGGAGAAGCATTGAGAACTTAGGACCACTGGATAGCTGTTTTGTACTAACTTGGGCCCCCACTCAGCAGTTAGCCCCTAAGACCCTGCAAGGAATCGAACGCATAACCATCACGTCTCATCACGAGTGAGTTACCATCCAGCCAGTGGATCGGTATCAAATGGTTCACATTCTCTTAATCTTATCAATTCGCAATATAGAGCGACTAACATCTAATGCCATCGACGAGTATTTTTCCTCGTACACAACTTGGTTTACCCCACAGGTCATGCCCTAATGAAACTTTGGGAAATCTGTGTCAAAACAAGTCACTAATGAATAAAATGAATTCTCAGCTGCAGTGTCAACACGATTTCCGCCTAAAATCCCACAGTCAAGATCAAAGACAGTGAAAGCTGACATAAAAGTGTCATAAGTGAATGAAGTGCGCTACTGTTAACCAAAATGAGCGGATCTACAGTTTCATCCACCAGATCATAATGATCCAAATATCAAACGATTCCAAACAAACGAAATGGCCACATGTTACGAGTGATTGCTAACCAGTAGTGTTGTTCAGTCTAGAACATAATCAGGAATTAGTCAATCGATAAACATATAACGCCACATGATCTATGAATGCGATCGAATAACATCCGGTGAATTTAAACGCTGAGCTACTGTCAGATTTTGAAGTGTTGTGAAACAATCCAAAGATTTTCTTACACATAAGATCACTCACAACTCCTATAATGGCAATACACACAAAAGCTATAATAAAACAAAACATTTCACAGACACAAGAATAAAGGCAATTTGCCCGACTTTGCCTGAATGATGAGTTATGAATGTAATGAGACCTTTCATCAAAGTATTCAGCAAACAACTAAATTCACTCCACCTGAAGTCGAGTGTGTAAACCTTGAAATTCACTCAGCGACCACATTCTTTTTCGTGCAGTCAGTGATAAGCCACGCTGATTATGTAAGGGCTAATGATACTAGGTAAAGTACCAGTGAATCATTGGTCTAGGTACTCGACTTTCAATTAGTGGGTTACAGGACTGAACTTCGCTCCACTCATTGTGGTCCAAGTGGTGACACAGCACCATAATCCCTGACACAATGGATATAGCTTATCGTCTACTGTGCAAATGTGAACATATTGGAGACTAAGTTCTAGTTAGTCAAAAATTGATTAGGCCGTACAGCTGAAACCTTCAAAATGCACAAAACTAGTATTGTCTAACAATTGACAACTTCATTTTATTCGCCAGCACGGAACTCCGGCTGAGAAACGTTTGGTTGTCTACTCCAGAACGTTTGCCAGTATATCTTTCATGGCTTGATTAGCTAGTCACAGGTCCAAACTCCTTTTCAGCAGTCAGGAGTTATTCACTAGCCTTTGTACAATCTATGATGCCGACTGACCACTAAATGGATGTGTACGTTATTTCCCCTCCAAAGTTTAACACTAACCAGTAAAATACCACAACATTTTTAAAAATAATAAAATGATATATCTGTTTTAGTACTTACTTTATCTAAACTCTGCGTTAGGTTAACAGAAGATAACTTTTCATATTTCAACCCATCGAAAGCTGTTTGCATGGCTATGACACCCATTTCATCTCTTGCCAAACGAATAAATGCTTTTTCTAGTCGTTTCTTGATGTAATCACTTGGAAAATGCTGATGACCAATAGATTCAATGAATGCCTAATTTTAATTGGTTTAAAAAAATGATTAGACAAGGTATATATATATATATATATATATATATATATATATATATATATATATATATATATATATATATATATATATATATGCATGCTGCATTTCAACTCTCTTGAAACTGTAACTATTTCAAGAGTCCTTATCCACTTTTAATTTTCACATAGAATCACAAGGTTAGTTCATAATACCTACCGTTACGTAATTGCACACATCAAATTGAACCAAAATGCAATTACCAGTCGTGTATAACGAACCACACCTACCGTGTGAGGGCCAGTGATACCACCCGTCAGGCCAAACCTCGGTGGGTGCGGTGGGGCTCGAACACGTGACGCACCGATTGAAAACCACCTCCCTAAACCAACTGACTATAGCTGTGCACGACCGATTATATTTGAACCCACTGAAAGCCTCAGTAAACCCAGGCTTGTTTGCTTGGTGGTGAAGAAAATGTACTATGTCTGAACAAACCGTGGATGATGTCTGTCCTGAATGAACCCAAAGTCTTTAAACTTGACCTAGAACACATTAACATAACTTATCACTACACATATTATGAAGAGATCATATTAACCATATAAAATCAAAAGTTAATGTGTTCTACGTCACGTTTAAAAGTTCTTGATTCAATCAGGATAAACATCGTTCAAGGTTTGTTCAGATATGATATATATTTGGTTCACCACCAAGGAGACAAGTCTGAGTTAATTGAGGCTTTCAGTGGGATCAAATATGGCAGCTTTTTGTCCACATATTGACTGGAATTCTTTCGAAAGTTAATAAAAACTAATAAAGTAAGCAGTTCATTTATGTGCACTTATATATAAGTTGTAGGTGATGTAAAATACGTTGGTGATATTCGGAAGTTAAAAATAACTTGCGAAAAACGAAATGAACGCAACAACAAAGTGCATGCTTATACTTTAGGCAGTTAACCATACCTGTTGTATGATGCCTAATAATCCTACCCGGCAGCCAAGATCGTGGTAAGTCGAGTAGAACTTTTAACGCGTGACCAACAATGAGTCACAGCTCTACAGCTTACAACTGGATTTAGATTGGTCAGTTGATGGATATGTGGCTCATTCCTTAGGCATTCAAATCTTAAGCATTCGGTACCGGATTTGAACCCCAATGCATATACTTTTATCTGGACACCTCAGTAGTACTATAAGCCCTCAAACAACAAGTATGGTCTATAACCTACTACATAATCATCAGATTGATTGACTTACGCTTAAATGTAAGTTATTACTCTATAACAGAAATTCAAAGGAAGGTATGCTCATCACTTAGTCTCATAATAACGTCTGATAGAGCTAGAAATCACTAGTCGTCATCATCAATATCTTCATAAAACTAAGCATTACGTAACGGTCCGAGTTGCCACAGCTCATATCACCAAACCAAGTAGGAAGGCAGTGAAGTGCAAGATGAAGATAAGAAAATCCAGTCAAAAGAAATATAAAGTACGAGAAGAGAGAAAGGAAGAATGAGAAAATGGTGATAATGGGCATAATGTTAAGATAAGGATAATGTGTGTAAACATCTGCGCCACAGACATCGGCTCTCAGCCATATCACCTAGAGTCTCCAACCGCTTGTTCCTCCTGTACCACGGACCACAACCACCTAGTCTGCATCGCCTCACATACCTCAAGCTAACAGTCCAAGATTTCATACATTGGTGCCATGTTTTAGTCTGACCACCTCAGGCCATTTTCCAGCCTAGGCCTACTTCGGCCAACGTTGTGTGATGAGGCAATCGGTGACTAGGCATAAGTAACACGTGTCCCAACAATATCAGTCGATCAAGGTTCATAACCTCGTCAACTGATTTATCTCTACTCCCTAAAACTCTATACCTGACTTCCACATTACTCACATGATTACACCATGGAATACGGCCTATATTACGAAGGCAACGGTGGTCAAACACCTGAAGCCTTTTTATATCTTCCACTTTCAATGGTCATGTTTCACAGCAATACAGTAGAACAGACCGGACTGATGTGCAGTACACGTCACCCTTAATAGACAAACAGATATCACGGCAGCGCCAATGGTGGCGTAAGTTGGCAAAAGCCAATCGAGCCTTTTGTATCCGTGCAAAAAATTCATCGGCAACTGACCCACCGGGGCTGATCCTACTTCCCAGGTAAGTGAAGTGGTTGACACACTCAACCACTTCACTCTCTATTGTTAACCGCGGTACCGCTGAAGACCAGTCCTGGAGCAAAAATTTGCATTTGGGCGATGAAAACCGCATTCCAAACATTTTCAAATCCCCACTCAAAGTGTTCAGAAGACTCTGCATCTTGTCAGCGTCTTCACCTAACAGGACTATGTCATCTGCATATTCTAGGTCTAACGAAAATTCTCCTGTGATTAAGTCATCGTCTGTGTAATCAGGTGACGAGAGGGAAACCTCCATAAGTATATCTATGATAAAATTGAATAAGAATGGAGAGTGGGCATCCTTGACGGACACCACTTGATGAGTATAGCTCCCTGGACAACTCACCATAGGCTCTAACATGCCCACAAGTGTTCGAGTAGAGAGCTTTCAATAACGTGATGTACTTACTAGGCATGCCTTTCAGTGACAGACATTGCCATAAGACTTCTCGATCAACGGAGTCAAATGCCGCCTTCAGGTCGAGAAATACAGCTATTGTAGGGCGTCTGTAAGCATGCCTATGTTCCAGATCCTGGCGCAGTGTGAATATTTGGTCGATACATCCACGGCCAGGTCTAAAGCCTGCTTGGTTTTCTCGGGTTTGCTATTCCTTAGCTCCACTCAGGCGTCGAAGAATTATAGAACCTAGGATCTTGGACACTACGTTCGTCAGGCTGATTCCTCTGTGGTTATCACAAGAGGACTTCTCGCCTTTCTTGAAGACTGGGATGATCAGTGACTTAGACCAGTCAGAGGGGATCGTATTTGATTCCCATATACTGGTTAACACTTCCGTTAGCCTGACTAAGAGAACTCTACCACCATTCTTGTATACCTCAGCAGGTAGTCCGTCTGGTCCTGCTGCCCTTCCCCGTTTCAGGCTACCTACCGCTTTCTCGACTTCTTCTAGTGTTGGGGGACCTGTCTCTATGTCCCATTCAGGGTCCGACTGGATAGCGGGCAGCGCAATGGTGGCTGGAGGCCAGTTAAACTGTTCCTCAAAGTGTTCTGCCCATCGTCCCAGTCGCCTTCCCTGCGAGTGAATCGCCGATCCGTCCTTCTCCGCTATAACCTCACTAACTGTTGTTGACCATTTCCCCCCAGTCTCCTTAATAAGTCTAAATAACTGTCTACTGTTACCGATCGCCGCTGCCTTTTCCATCTCTTTAGCCTTTGCTGCCCACCACTGTTCACGATCGTTGCGCAGACTTTTCGTCAGTTTATTTTTAAGTTGCGCTCGCTCTTCATTGTACTCAGAGCCTGCAGGGATGCATTCACGTGCATCCATTAGTTTGGAAGAAGCTGCTGATATCCACTGGCTCTTTTTAGCCATTATCTTGGAGTCGGCTACAGTCTCCAGTGCTGCTTTTACAGTAGACTGAAGATGGCACCAAGCTTCTTCTGGATGAGTGACAGTCTTTTGTTCCGATAACTGCCTAGCCAACTTCTCACTGAACACGGCTTTGGTGTTTTCGTTGTCCAGCAGAACTCGTAGTGGTTTTGTTGCCAAATTTTTTCTACGTCCATTGAGACGCAGGCATATACGTGCTCGGACCAACGCATGATCGCTGTCCAAACACGTACTCCAGAAGGAGCGGCAGTCTTCCACCGATCCTCTCCAGCGATGACTAATAGCAATGTGGTCTATCTGTGTCCATCGCTGAGTCGAGCTCGGTGGACGCCAGGTCAGACAGTGCCTTTCTTTATGTCTGAAATTTGTGCTGGCTAAAAATAGGCGGTTATCTGAGCATAGTTGTAATAGGCGATCACCGTTATCTGTACGTTCAGCTGGGATTCCGAAAGTGCCACCTAAGTGCCTTTCTGCCTCACTCAGTCTACCCACCTGTGCGTTGAGGTCACCTGCAACAACCACTACGTCCGAACGTTTGGCTTTCGAGAGGAGGTTAGACAGTTTATGGTAGAACTCGTCCTTCACTTCATCCGAACTACAGTCAGTGGGTGCGTAAGCAGAGATTACAAAGAGACAACGGCGAGTCTCACTATTCCTTTTAGTTCTCACTGTGCCGTTCAGCCTCATAGCGCAGAGGCGACTATCAACTGGGATCCAGTCTAGTAGTGAGTTTTCTGCCCTGGTGCTTAATGCTATACCTACACCTGCAAGACCACGAGAGCTAGCTATCGAATCTCCAGAAACTCGAAGGGTGAATTTTGCAGATTCACCAGATTGGTCAGGAGAGGTCAGGTGAATAACCACACTTGGGTCCTGTATGCGTGTCTCACAAACACAGCACACATCCATGCCTCGAGTTGCTAGAGTCTTTGCCAACGAAGCCTGTTGGCCAATTTGACGGAGGGTGCGGACATTGAAGGCTCCAATATGTAATTTGGAGCGTGGTTTAAGGAGACCAGGGATGCTGTTCTGTGGACTCAGATCGTTGTCGAAGGCTGCAGAGGTAGGAGAAATTGAAGATGATGCAGCATCATTAATTAAGAGACGTGAAGGAAGATTAGAAGGTAATGATGGAGGAGGAGGATAGCAGTCAGAAGAAACTTGGGTGCTGACAGAGTTGTGAGGGCGGTTGACACTTCCCGGCTGCCCACACCGTGGAAGGTTATTTCTTCTTAAGGTACCTGAAAGAGATTTGTGTGACCGCAGAGCTTATTAGACATCTGCTTGAGGCCTGTCACGTGTAGCCTCTCGAGTCCCGACCGATAGCTGCTACCTTGACGTGGTGGTCGGGCTTGCATATCACAATGACCCAACGAGCTATGCTGGTGGAACGCTTGTTCCCTCGAGGTCCTACCATACCAGAAAGGTCTGTTGGGTAGTGGTTAGACGAAAAGCAGTTACCGTCATAGTGTAAATTGCTATACTATGATGGGGGTCTGAGGGCGAAGTCGTACTGCTGCTAGCTGGATGGGGTGTGACAGCAGTAAGGTGTTTCCCTTGGATGACCAGCAGTGCCAAGCTGATGCTGCCTTCTCAGTGGAAGGGGGGGTTAGAAAAGGTCGGCCCCAAAAATAACACACTCCACCACGCCCCACGGTCTGCCGGGCCGGCGGTGTTGGTTCACTTGTCGTTTCCTTTCGCTCATCCGGCCCCAAAAATACAAAAATTCAAAATAATCATACTCAAAAGGCTGGGTGTGACAGGCCTCAAGCAGATGTCCGATGGGCTCTGCGGTCACACAAATCTCTTTCAGGTACCTTAAGAAGAAATAGCCTTCCACGGTGTGGGCAGCCGGGAAGTGTCAACCGCCCTCACAACTCTGTCAGCACCCAAGTTTCTTCTGACTGCTATCCTCCTCCTCCATCATTACCTTCTAATCTTCCTTCACGTCTCTTAATTAATGATGCTGCATCATCTTCAATTTCTCCTACCTCTGCAGCCTTCGACAACGATCTGAGTCCACAGAACAGTGTCCCTGGTCTCCTTAAACCACGCTCCAAATTACATATTGGAGCCTTCAATGTCCGCACCCTCCGTCAAATTGGCCAACAGGCTTCGTTGGCAAAGACTCTAGCAACTCGAGGCATGGATGTGTGCTGTGTTTGTGAGACACGCATACAGGACCCAAGTGTGGTTATTCACCTGACCTCTCCTGACCAATCTGGTGAATCTGCAAAATTCACCCTTCGAGTTTCTGGAGATTCGATAGCTAGCTCTCGTGGTCTTGCAGGTGTAGGTATAGCATTAAGCACCAGGGCAGAAAACTCACTACTAGACTGGATCCCAGTTGATAGTCGCCTCTGCGCTATGAGGCTGAACGGCACAGTGAGAACTAAAAGGAATAGTGAGACTCGCCGTTGTCTCTTTGTAATCTCTGCTTACGCACCCACTGACTGTAGTTCGGATGAAGTGAAGGACGAGTTCTACCATAAACTGTCTAACCTCCTCTCGAAAGCCAAACGTTCGGACGTAGTGGTTGTTGCAGGTGACCTCAACGCACAGGTGGGTAGACTGAGTGAGGCAGAAAGGCACTTAGGTGGCACTTTCGGAATCCCAGCTGAACGTACAGATAACGGTGATCGCCTATTACAACTATGCTCAGATAACCGCCTATTTTTAGCCAGCACAAATTTCAGACATAAAGAAAGGCACTGTCTGACCTGGCGTCCACCGAGCTCGACTCAGCGATGGACACAGATAGACCACATTGCTATTAGTCATCGCTGGAGAGGATCGGTGGAAGACTGCCGCTCCTTCTGGAGTACGTGTTTGGACAGCGATCATGCGTTGGTCCGAGCACGTATATGCCTGCGTCTCAATGGACGTAGAAAAAATTTGGCAACAAAACCACTACGAGTTCTGCTGGACAACGAAAACACCAAAGCCGTGTTCAGTGAGAAGTTGGCTAGGCAGTTATCGGAACAAAAGACTGTCACTCATCCAGAAGAAGCTTGGTGCCATCTTCAGTCTACTGTAAAAGCAGCACTGGAGACTGTAGCCGACTCCAAGATAATGGCTAAAAAGAGCCAGTGGATATCAGCAGCTTCTTCCAAACTAATGGATGCACGTGAATGCATCCCTGCAGGCTCTGAGTACAATGAAGAGCGAGCGCAACTTAAAAATAAACTGACGAAAAGTCTGCGCAACGATCGTGAACAGTGGTGGGCAGCAAAGGCTAAAGAGATGGAAAAGGCAGCGGCGATCGGTAACAGTAGACAGTTATTTAGACTTATTAAGGAGACTGGGGGGAAATGGTCAACAACAGTTAGTGAGGTTATAGCGGAGAAGGACGGATCGGCGATTCACTCGCAGGGAAGGCGACTGGGACGATGGGCAGAACACTTTGAGGAACAGTTTAACTGGCCTCCAGCCACCATTGCGCTGCCCGCTATCCAGTCGGACCCTGAATGGGACATAGAGACAGGTCCCCCAACACTAGAAGAAGTTGAGAAAGCGGTAGGTAGCCTGAAACGGGGAAGGGCAGCAGGACCAGACGGACTACCTGCTGAGGTATACAAGAATGGTGGTAGAGTTCTCTTAGTCAGGCTAACGGAAGTGTTAGCCAGTATATGGGAATCAAATACGATCCCCTCCGACTGGTCTAAGTCACTCATCATCCCAGTCTTCAAGAAAGGCGAGAAGTCCTCTTGTGATAACCACAGAGGAATCAGCCTGACAAACATAGTGTCTAAGATCCTAAGTTCTATAATTCTCCGACGCCTGAGTGGAGCTCGGGAACAGCAAGCCCGAGAAAACCAGGCAGGCTTTAGACCTGGCCGTGGATGTATCGACCAAATATTCACACTGCGCCAGGTCCTGGAACATAGGCATGCTTACAGACGCCCGACAATAGCTGTATTTCTCGACCTGAAGGCGGCATTTGACTCCGTTGATCGAGAAGTCTTATGGCAGTGTCTGTCACTGAAAGGCGTGCCTAGTAAGTACATCACCTTATTGAAAGCTCTCTACTCGAACACTTGTGGGCATGTTAGAGCCTATGGTGAGTTGTCCAGGGAGCTATACTCATCAAGTGGTGTCCGTCAAGGATGCCCACTATCCCCATTCTTATTTAATTTTATCATAGATATTCTTATGGAGGTTTCCCTCTCGTCACCTAATTACAAAGACGTTGACCGGACCACAGGTGAATTTTCCTTAGATCTAGAATATGCAGATGACATAGTCCTGTTAGGTGAAGACGCTGACAAGATGCAGAGTCTTCTGAACACTTTGAGTGGGAATTTGAGAATGTTTGGGATGCGATTTTCACCACCCAAATGCAAATTTTTGCTCCAGGACTGGTCTTCAGCGGTACCGCGGTTAACAATAGAGAGTGAAGTGGTTGAGTGTGTTGACCACTTCACTTACCTGGGAAGTAGGATCAACTCCGGTGGGTTAGTTGCCGATGAGATTTCTGCACGGATACAAAAGGCTCGATTGGCTTTTGCCAATTTGCGCCACCTATGGCGCCGCCGTGATATTCGTTTGTCTATTAAGGGTCGCGTGTACTGCACAGCAGTCCGCTCTGTTCTACTGTATGGCTGTGAAACATGGCCATTGAAAGTGGAAGACATGAGAAGGTTACAGGTATTTGACCACCGTTGCCTTCGTAGTATAGGACGTATTCCGTGGTGTCACCATGTGAGTAATGCAGAAGTTAGGTGTAGAGTTTTAGGGAGAAGAGGTAAGTCAGTCGACGAGGTTGTGAACCTTCATCGACTGAGATGGTTGGGACACGTACTACGTATGCCTAGTCACCGATTGCCTCGTCACACAATGTTGGCTGAGGTGGGTTCAGGCTGGAAAAAGGCCCGAGGTGGCCAGACTAAAACATGGCACCAATGTATGAAGTCTCTGACTGTTGGTTTAAGCCATGTAGGACGATGCAGACTAGGTGGTTGGGGTCCACGGGACAAGAGGAACCAGTGGTTGGAGACCCTAGGTGATATGGCTCAGAACCGAAGTCAGTGGCGCAGATGTATACACACATTATCCTCATCTTAACAACGCTATACCGAATCTCACTATTTTGTCACTCCTCTTTCCTTTCTTCTCATACTTTATATTTCTTTTGACTGCATTCACTTATCTTCATCCTTCACCTCACTACCTTTTTACTTGATGTGCTGATATGAGGTGTGGCAACTCGGACCGTTACGCAGTAATGCCTGGTCCTATGTTGATAATGATGATGATGATGAGCCTCTCGAGTATGATTATTTTGAACTTTTGTACTTTTGGGGCCGGATGGTCGAAAGGAAACGACAAACGAACCAACACCGTCGGCCCGGCAGACCGTGGGGCGTGGTGGAGTGTGTTATTTTTGGGGCCGACCTTTTCTAACCCACTCACCACCACCACTCCCCGCTTCCACTGAGAAGGCAGCATCAGCATGGCACTGCTGGTCATCCAAGGGAAACACCTTACTGCTGTCACACCCCATCCAGCTAGCAGCAGTACGACTTCATCCCTCAGACCCCCATCATAGTGTAGTAATTTACACTACAACGGTAACCGCTTTTCGTCTAACCACTATCCAAGAGATGTTTCTGGTATAGTAGGACCTCGAGGGAACAAGCGTCTCACCAGTATAGCTCGTTGGGTCATCGTGATATGCAAGCCCGACCACCACATCAAGGTAGCAGCTATCGGTCGGTCTCGCAACTGATAGAGATCACCAGTGAGCACTTTTCAAGAATTCAGAGGCTGGATAAACACTGACTTAGGTGTTACATGGTGAGAGTTAACCGATAGGGAAAGTGGGACCTAGATTTCGTGCTTGTTGACACTCAGCAGCGAGGAGTGTCAACAATATTGATTCACTCTTATCTCCAATACTTACTAGACTAACAATGGTTAGTAATGCAGCCGAGTGAATATTTGCCGAGCTAAAAATCATACTTGGTCCTCAAGTGCTAAGGAAGCTATCCAAGTAATTGAACCGACATGAGTGAAATAGGTTCTAAAATAAGATCTAATAGCTCAATATCAAAAGATTAAACAGTTTAACTCCATTTCCAATTGTTAGGATTAGTAAAGAGAATTTGACTTTCACTGATATCTGATCATTAAGTTCCATGCTGAACTAATGGTTTTCTATCCCCATCAACCAAAGATAACTGCATGTAAATCCATTTAACGAACCAGTATTATAATAAACCATAATTCGCTTTAAATGACTTCGACTCCCAAAAATCACATACATTTCTAAGTTCAAAAGGTTATAAAAGAGACGAAAGTCTCTATAATTCACACAACAGGATAATAATTAGATGCAAATTATATCTGTATGTACCAGTGTTTAAAACTGTAAACTGTTAGCCATACTCGCGATAAAAATGTGGTTTTTTAGCTCTTATAGGGCTGTGGCTCTTTCGTCTAGGCACTCAAGTTTCAAACAGTGAGTCACAGTATCAAATATTGCTTCACTTAACAAGTTATAGAACCTCGCCTGGTTAACTAGTTCACTAGTTACTAGCCGGTCCTAAGCCTCGGTAAACAGGGAAGGTTGGATATAGGGCTAGCAACCCTACCCCGGGAAACAAATCTAACCGCTAAAGAAACTTCAAAGCACAAACAAAATATAAAAAATAAAAACAAAATTATTCCTAGCTGGAATCGGAGAGGCGAAATAACGCCGATTGGTGAAAGCCTTCGGAAGCCGATTGGCCGATGTGTCTTCTCTCTCTCGATGAAAGCGAAAGTAAACGTGGGGACATGGAATGCCCGCACCATGTTTGAACCCAGCAAGGCAGCCCAGATTGCAAAAGAGACGAGAAGGTATCACATTGAAGTGCTTGGAATTTGCGAAAGCAAATGGGATGGAAGTGGACTCTCCTAACTGTCAAATGGAGAATTGTTTGCAGAATTCTGCGCATTCAACGATTTGGTGATTGGAGGTGAGGCAGTGTGTTCAAGCACAAAGATATCCACAAAGTGACATGGATTTCACCAGACACCAGGACACACTAAAAATCAAATCGACTTTATCTCAATCTCAAGAAAATGGAGACGCAGTCTACTTGACACAAGGTCAAGAAGAGGAGCAGATGTACGTTCAGACCACTCACCATCTGGTGCAAGGAACCTTCCAAATCAAGTTAAAAGCCTTCAAGGAAGCCGGTGATAGACCTCAATTCAAGTACAACACTCGGAAACTGAAGGACGAAACTACAAAGGAGATCTTCAAGGCAGCCATCAAGACAAAATGGGAGATATCGAGGAACATACCTGAAGAAACCTGTGTGGAAGAACACTGGAAGTCTTTGAAAGAGATGTGGAAAGAAACCTGCACAGCCGTATTAGGAAGGAAGAAGAAAGAAGACAAGGAATGGATCTCGACGGATACCTGGAAGCTGATAGAGGAGAGGAGGATGGTGAAGCAGAAGATAAACCAGTGCAAGGATGCTCAACGACATGAGGAACTGGGTACGATGTATAAAGCACTGGACAAAGAAGTGAAGAAGAGTGCATGCAAAGACAAAAGATACTTCTACGAAACACTGGCAAGTGAAGCATAACAGGCTGCTGCAGGTAGGAGAGACAAAGACCTGACAAGGTTGTATCAAATAACCAGGTTACTATCTGGGAAGAGATCAACGCAGATGAAACCAATAAATGATGACGGAAATTTAATTACAAAAGAAGAGAAACAAAGGAAACAATAAGTTGACCACTTCAAGAAGCTCTTGAATCGACCACCACCTGCACTTCGTCCAGAAATACCATCTACAGCCGCTGAACTACAAGTGAACATAAATCCTCCAACAAAAATGGAAGTCCTGAACGCCATAAAGCTACTGAAACGGGAGAAAGCAGCAGGACCAGATGGAATCCCGCCACAAGCACTGAAAACAGACACAGAGACAACAGCAACCGACATGCTCACACCACATCACTATTGCAGAATGTCTCGAAGGAAGGGAAGGTACCTGCCAGTTGATTGGAAGAAGGGTTACCTTGCCAAACTCCCGAAGAAGGGAGACCTCAGTGTTTGCAAGAACTGGCACCGAATTACGCTCCTGTCTCTGTTCACCCCAAGCAAAATATTAAGCCGCATCATCCTGGAGAGACTAAATGATACACTGGATTCAAAACTACGACCGGAACAGACTCGTTGGCTGTCTGGATTCAGGAAGTACAAATCATGTGCCGATCAAATTGCCACACTACGCTACGCATCATCACAGAACAGAGCAAAGAATGGCAGTCAACTCAACTCTACTTCAACTTTATCGACTTTGAGAAGGCCTTTGACAGCGTCGACCGACAAGTAATTTGGCAGTTGCTTCAACACTACGGAGTGCCACAAATCTTTATCAACCTCATTCAACAACTATATGAAGATGCCACATGCCAAGTAATTCACAATGGGAAGCTCAGTGACGCTTCTGAAGTGAAGACATGCAAGAGTGAAACAAGGTTGCCTACAATCCCCCATGATATTCTTGATTGTGGTCGACTGGATCATGCAGCAAACAGTGGGGAGCTGTGAGAAGAGGGGGATACGCTGGACTACAGAAAAGAACCTAGAAGACTTGGATTTCGCCGATGACTTGTGCCTTATGTCACACAAACTTGAAGATCTACAGGCAAAAACTAACGAGCTGACAGAAGAGGCAGCGAAGACGGGACTTCAAGTGAATATAGAGAAGACAGAAGTGATGAAGATATCGCACCACCACCAACAACAATAACAAACTCCAACCACCATCAACGGGAGAAACTTAAAGGAAGTAACCTCCTTCAACTATCTAGGAAGCACTGTTTCAACTACAGGTGGGACGGACGAGGACCTCAAAGTCAGAATCGGAAAAGCAAGACAGGTGTTTATTAGCCTGAAACCAGTGTGGAGATCTTCTGCACTCAGCATGCGGAACAAGATCCGGATTTTCAACACCAACGTCAAATCAGTGCTTCTGTATGGTTCAGAGACTGGCGCGTCACGAAAGGGATTTCCAAAAACTACAGACATTCATCAACAACTGCTTACGCTCGCTACTGAAGATCAGATGGCCAGAAAGAATAAGCAACAAGGAACTCTGGGAACGAACCAACCAAGAACCTAACACCTAACAAATATGCAGATGGAAGTGGAGATGGATTGGGCACACGCTGAGAAGGCCGACTGGGGACATCACGCGTCAGGCCAGGCCCTCGACTAGAACCCCCATGGGGAGAGACGAGTTGGACGTCCGAGGGTGACATGGAGGAGATGGTGGGAGGAGGAAATGAGAGCTTCTAAGCTGTTGTGGAACCAGGTTCAAAAGATCTCAGAGAACAGAGGACACTGGAGACGTGCTAGTGAAGCCCTTTATTCCATTAGGAACCCAAGGGACTAATAACATAACATAACAAGTTATGGACAATCACAGCCCATGTACAAAAGATGTTGTAAGCATCTGGGCATTGAGTTACATTTCATGTTGATTTGAGATGTTTGAAAGCAGTAGACAGGAATCTCTTCACGTTTACTACCAAACAACCACAAATTTGAGCACATTATCTGATCGTACAGGTACACGGAAACCCAACAGTCTGTGCTGATCAGCCTCATGGGCCTCAATCATAGAAATAAGTCTTTTCAGTGTTCCAGGCAAGGCTCACTCATAAGTGCTATATAATTATAGACATTTAATGATGTCTCAAAACATAGTATTAAACATAACCCATAAATACACTTCAAAATAATTCAGACCCAAAAAATTAAAAATAAACTAAATCAAAATCAAGATATGTAAACATACCTCATATTCTCCAGAAAATATAATGAATACACTGACACAATACAGTGTAGTTCTGCATATCAAAGACAAATAACGTTTCTTCTGTGATAACATTATCGTAAAACTGAAGAACTACTGCCGGTTAACGATCAAACCATCTGGAATTAAGCAAATTTCATATTTAAAACAGCGATGAAGGGAGAAAGTTTGGAAACATTCTGCGAAAAATGCATTATATATATATATATATATATATATATATATATATATATATATATATATATATATATATCAATTAGCGCACACAACAAGAACTGTTAAACCTTTAGCCCGTTATATTTTATCAGATAACATGCCAGCCTTCTTTAACAAGGGAAGCATTTCTGATTGTCCTAAGGAAAGATTTCCGACACCACTTGAAAATGTCTTAAAATTTATCTATAGCGAAAATGCGGTACTTCAAGCCACGTATGAATGACTATAAGCAGATCATGCGAAAGAATTATAATTCTTATAGTGTTTAAATTCAATGGAAAACCAATTCATTTAAGAACACAACAAATGCCATAAATTTAGCTGAAAACAATTTCCAGCATGACCGGTGTCTTCATCTGCATTCAGCTCCTCAAACAGAGGATCGCTAACACAAACGGAGTTGACCTTGAAATTACGCTGTCTTCCAATATCCAATATTGATATTACCAGCGTAGAAAACTGGTAGTTTTTGATCTCTCGCGTCTAGTTCTTAGGGCTTGGTTTGAGTTGTTCGGTTCACTGCTGCAGTGGACGGGGAAATGCACTCTGCTTTCTTGCTTTTAGCTTCGGTGACGTGGATGTTTTGTGGGTTAGTAAGTTGTAATTTGTAGAGTGATTGGGGAGCTACTGGTTGCTGGGACGTCTAGGGAACTGCCATGACTCCTGTTTGTGTAGGCACCTGAAAGAGAATAGCAGGGTAGTGGTAAAATAATGAAGAGAGAAGAAAAAAGAAAGAGAGAAAGAAAGAAGAGAAAATAAGAAGAGAAGCGAAAAGGGAAAAGAAGGGAAGCAGAAGAAAAGGAGGGGTGAAAAAGAGAAATAAGGACGAACGGAAAGTATTTGGGAATTATGCGAATGGTCGCATGGGTTTGGTTCCTACAGAAGAATTAGTAGGTAATGTGGGTGTATTAAGGAGAGAGATAGTGAGTGGTAGTTAGGAGGGAGTTGGGGGCTAGTGAGGTTGGTGACTACCTGAGTACGTTCGTGGTAGTCCATGAGAGGTGACATAACTGTCTAATCGTCTCTTGAATGAGTCGACTGAGAGAACTATAACGATGTGTCGCGGTAAGACATTCCACAAAGCACATACTCTTAGGGAGAAAAATTTGGACCTGAGTATGGTGTTCGCTCTCTGGTGTGCTATTTTAATGGGGTTTCCTCGTGAGTTGAGTTGAGTTGCGGACAAAATTGATTTGTTTGCATGGTCTGCCTGATGGGTGATTTTGTGTGCCATAATAAGGTCACCCCTTTTCCTGCGATAACCCAAGGTAAATAGGTTTAGGTGTTTAAGTCTTTCAGGATACGTCTTTCCCCTCAGCCCCACAACAGATTTTGTTGCAGTTCTTTGTGTTTTTTCAAGGGGATTACAGTCTCTCTTGAGTGTTGGAGGAGCCACCGTATTGAAGACCTCTAGATGCGGCCGCACGTATGATTTGAAAATGGTGAGGAAGAGTTCGGGAGTGAGGGCTCCAAGCTGTCTACGCAAAAAGTGTAGGATGGCATTCGCCCTGGTTGTCATACCTTTGTAGTTGGAGCTGGTGTCCAGGGTGTCGGAGAATTTGAGCCCCAAACCTTTCTCCATGGACACTCTGGTGATAGCACGGCTGCTCAACATGTACCGGAAGTCGGTCGTACTTGCTTCATTTTTACTAATGTGCATTACTTTGCACTTTTCCAGGTTGAAGCTCAGGCCATTTTCCGACGACCAGAGCTCGAGCTGCTGCAAGTCCTTTTGTAGTGCTGTACAATCAGCTTCTTCGTTTACCACCCTCCAAATTTTTATGTCGTCAGCGAGGAAGAGGATGGGTGAGGATATTTTATTTCGCAGATCGTTGATAAACAGGAGGAACAGAAGCGGTCCTAGGATTGCTCCTTGGGATACTCCTGACGTCGAGGGTCTCCACTCTGACCTTATTCTGTTTACTTTAGTGTGGAACTGCCTCCCTTCTAGGCACTCCCTGAACCAAGAGAGTTGGGGTTCACTTACACCAGCTGACATGATCTTGTGAAGCAGGACTGTAGGTGGGACACTGTCAAATGCCTTGGCTAGGTCGAGAAATACAACATGTACCGGTTTTGTGTTATCCCAGCTTTGTGTCCAGTCGTCCCAGGCGGTTAGTAAGTTGGTGACACATGAGCGACCACTCTGAAAGTCATGCTGGGCAGTATGGACAGTGTTTTCCCTATTGAGGAATTCCCAGATGGGTTCAGCTACCAGGCTTTCCGACACTTTCGACACAATAGGGAGTAGAGCAATTGGCCTGTAGCTGCCAGGGCTTTTTCTGTCTCCTCCCTTGAAGATGGGTGACAAGATGGCTCTCTTCCATTCTTTGGGGAGTTTGCACGACTCTATTGAGTGCCCAAAAAGGTTGCGAAGTGGTTTAGTAAGCACCTCGGAGCAGTTTTTTAGAACCACTGGTTTTAGGTTATCGCAGCCAGGGGATTTGCCTGGACATAGCCTAGATAGTTTCTCGAACAGTGTAACCGAGATGTGATAGAGGTATTCGTTACTTATGACCTGGTCGGTGTCGTAGCGAGTCGGTGTGGATCTTGTATCAGTGCTAAGTTGGGCTTGGAAGCGTGAGCTCAAAAGCTCGGCAATCTCTAGACTGCCTAGTATACTCTGGTCATGGCCTGTGATGAGACTCGCTCCCTTACTGGTCTACTTTCTTCTCGGCATGAAGCGGTACAAGTTTTTGGGATTGCTTTGTAACCTCTCCGCCAAGTTTGTCTGACAGGAAAATCTGTCGCTACCAACTCCAATGTTACAGCGGTTGCGAATCCTTTTGTAGTTCAAGAAGCCAGACTCCCTGCGTGATGTACGCCACTTGAACCAAGCCTGCTTCTTGCTCTGGATAAGCCTCTGTCCCACGCTTTAACCCTGAGGTTCTCACTGATTGTCTGTGTGTTACTTCTGGTACACTGCGACTGATGGCCCCAGTGGTTATTTTCTTCACCTCTAACCAGTGTTCATCTATTGTGAGATGAGCTCAGTCTACCGGCCATGATGCATTCATGAGATAGCCCCTCATGATCTCATAGTTGGCCTTGCTGTAGCAAGGGAAGGTGTTGGGCGTATCCAGTTGCAGAGCCTCCCTAGTAATCATGGAGAATGTTATTACAGCGTGGTCACTGAGGCCAAGGGGAGGTTGGATGCAAACGTCCTCAGTGGGAATTTCATCGTTCATCAGAATGCAGTCAAGGCGCGATGAGTTCCCGTTAGGTCTACAGCGTGTGGCATCACCCACTTTCTCTGAGAGGCCAGCAGTCTTAATTGCATCCTTTAGCTTCTGATTGAAGGACCTGATGCATCTCCCTTCCGTCTCGAAGAGGATGATCGGGGTGTTGAAGTCGCTGGCAATGACTCTGGAATCGTAATTTGCAGAGGAAGTCGTTAAGATTGCCTTGATGACCATTTCCTTATGTGTAGGGGAGCTGGTGGGGGACTGGTATATGACTCCGAGCAGGTATTTGGTACAGTGGAGAGCGAAGTAGCACCATAGAGATTCTGGGAGCTGGGTTATGGCCGTATCGTTAACCACCATTGCCTTGAAATGGGAGTTTACGTAGAGAGCCACTCCCCCTCCTGCTCTGTGCTCTCTGTCCCTGCGGAAGAGTTCCATGCCAGTAACATGCATCTCTTCGTCGGAGATGTCCGACGAGAGCCAGGATTCGGTGATAAATATGATGTCGGAGTGCTGATGTTCACGCAGCGTCCTCATTTCTACAACCTTCCCTCTTAGCCCCCTAACGTTGCTGTACATACATATTAGAGTGTGCCTGGTGAGGGGGAGAGCTTGTTGTGTATTTTCGCGGGATGAGCGCTTACGTGGTTAGGTCTAGCGTCGCCAGTCCTCACAGGACTGGCATTGTTCCGTTTTTTGTGTTTTGTTCTTAACTTGGGTGGGGGCTGTGGCAATGGTGGCTTCTTTACTTGATGTATCTAACTCACTGGTCAGCGCCTGTGTGACGACCACTGACTCTAGAGGTCTTGGTGGTTGCCGTCTCTCCTCTTGCCTTACGGGTCTAGGCTTACTTTCACATATACGTATTGAGCCACCCATGCGATCTTTCGCATTGTACCATGCGTGTAGAACGTCTTTGAGGGAGGCATATGAGCCGAACTGGAGGCGAGTAGCCTGGGATTGGTTATGGACTTCAGATGCGCTGGCCTTGGTCTACTGACGCTGTTGGCCGGTATGCTGTCGAGACCAACTTTGGTTGAGAGCCACTGCCATTGTTGGACGTCGTGAAAGTACCGACCTTTAACCGAGCGGTCACTCGGCAATTCTGGAATCCAATGTACAACTATAGTGTTGTTTCTGTTGGAATCTCCAACCGCTAACTTTCACTCCTCCTCTCTTATTGACCATGGCTCGTCAGGCCTGGCCCGAATTTTACAGGCATTAACAACGTCCGGTTGTCTTGAGAGAAGGAGGGTGTCTTCAGCCTCTTTGGCAGTATTTAGGGACACACGTAAAGGGGTGGCCTATCTCGGGGTGCCCGGCTTCCTCGAGAAAGGCAACGCAAAGTTACATCTGACAGTAGTTGGTCCACATTCAGCTGTCAAACTGTTTCCCGACCAACAATGAGTCTGTCGACACGTCAACGTTGAACAAAATGATCGAGTTGGCCCTCCTGTGACCTGGGTTTGTTGTGGGCGACACTCCCTACTTCCCGATGGGTTTGAGTAATTCTACTGGTTGTTTCTCAGTCATGGTGTGTGGGATGTTTGGAGCGGGTTTCGTAGAGGGTTTAGCGGTCGATGTTTTTGGCCATGCGCTTGAAATTCCCTGAGGCAGGGGAGGAAGTATGGAGACTTGACCTAATGTGGTCCCCAAGCGAGGTGGCGTGCCCGCAGCTGGAGCTCTAGGTCTGTTTCTAGGTCTTTCTGTGTTATCCTTTAGTGTTAACCCTACTTTATTCTAGGATACTGGCAGCTTTTGCGTGGCGGAGAGCGTCTCCTTCAGGCTTTCTGCGCGGAGTGCGGGCATTTTCCTGCACTCTGGACAGACGTACCAGAACCACTTGCATGGTCATCTCTTTATCAGCTTATAGTAATGTCGGGGGACTTTGGTGTCGCAGTGGCGATGCGCCCATCGGTGACATAGTTTGCATGCAAATACCTCTTCGACTGCCGAAACAACTTTAGTGCAAACACTGCAGCCATCACGTATCGTAATGCAGCCTTCTTTCCGTGAATAAGGTGCTACGGACTGTGGCAAATCGCTCGTGGCTGCCTTGTTCTGAAGCCTTTTACGTCGTCTTCTATTTTCGGGCATGGTATGATCTTTGCTCAAGATAGGACTGGTATGTGACGGGCTAGTGCTGCTCTGTGTCACCTGTCTGATGGTGACCGGAATTCTAGAAACATGGGTTGGCCACTTCTTTAGAAGTTCTGTGTTCTGCCCTACCTCTGTTTGTCTACTAGTACAGACTAGTGTGTTGTTTCGGGTGTTATTGTCCCTTTATGTGCACGACCGCGTTATCCGTGTCAAAGCTTCGGATCTAGCGTTTCGGGCGGACATGTCGCTATGATATAAACTCCTTGGGAAAACAAATAGTTAACAACAATAAAAGGGTTGAAGACTGAATGCAGCAAAGGGACAGAATAGATAAGGGAAGACAATCTATGTTGGCTCACCTTCAGACACTTGTCACTTGATCCTCTGCTCTTGACCGGCGAGTTTAATCGTAAGCTCCAGATGTGTGTGTATAACCAGGAAAGATATGTCCCGGGGAACGACCTCCGAGGAGAACCGAGATCTAAGGAAGTTTGGCAGTTGAAACGCCAAGAACCACTGGCAGGAGGTAGGCCGGTCGGTCCAAAGGAATAATGATGCCGATCTTCAACTGTTGAGAAGTGAGCTGACGAATACGCGGCGGTGAGGTGCGTGCAGGAACAGAAGTGCTGCAAACGTTCTATCTTTTTAGATTGGGTATTGCAAGTGGGAGTTTTTCAATGTGGAAAAACCCAAAAGCTGAGAGACGGGCGAAAACACGTCACTATTCAAGGAGCCCACTGAAACCAACCATCTAACATCAATAAGGCATGCGGGGAAACTTGCAGTTTTTGAGCTATCACTTCTAGGCCACAAGGCTTGGTTTCATTTTTCGGTGGTCGTAGGTCTTTATAGTCTATCTGCTTATAACAATAGCCGCTAATAAGATCCATCAACCTATTCCAATTCTTGATTTTTGTAAGCACCTGCAAGGAAGTAACAAGCATTATTTATGAAGTAGTGCAAGAAATATTGCGAGTGTTGAGTTAGAAAAGAGAAAAGGGGGAGGTACATACGGAAAAATAAGCATTGCTGGTAATAATATGGTTAAGAGCTGGGTCTTATTTGGGATATCAGGCTTGGGGACTTCATGGATGGATGAGCGTACTTTTAGCTGTCACAGGAAAAAGTTTGTGGTAAGCCGTCTTCACTCAAATACCTATCCTTCGGTAGTTTGAAGTAGTCAACTGATGTAGCTGTGGCTACCTCCCGCGACAGAGAGTTCCATAAAGAACACTGTTGAAAGAAGTCAGATCCCATCCTCGTCGCTGCTCTCCAATGCGATATGCAAGTGGGGTTCTCGCAGGACTGTCTGTTTTTGACCGACTACGTTGACCGGCTGAGATGACCTTGGTGGGTGGGACGGTAGGCTGTCACAGGACCTCCTCTTTTCTTCAATGACTCAATATGAACAAGCTGAGTTGCCTAAGACCTTGTGTATGTGGGTTTTTCTATCATTCTAACGGCCGAACTCGTCACCTTTTCCTAAACCCTTTAGGCAGTACTGTGCCAGAAGCAGTGACGGTTAGAAATCCATACATTCAAAATCCCACTCTCTGCTTCATTAAAATACATCCTAATCGCTTTTACCTTCTGAAAAGGTATGAAGGGGTGTCTAATCTGCTTTTTTGTCTCGGGGGTTTTGAATTCTAACTTACAGGTTTAGTTTTCTTGTGGATACATTCCTTCGATTCCTCCAAAAGCCCTAACAGCTTACCTGTTCGTGGGTTTGGAAGTATTAATTGTCAAGTCGAAGATTCTGTTTTACGAATTCCACGCTGGTTGTTTGGAGAAGTAACTGAGCTGCTGGCTAAACCCCCTATACTTTTTCAACTAATCATGATGACAAAATATTTTCGCACTGCATGTTGCATGAAACCAGGCCAGTTTACAAGTGTATCACACTGGCGATGTGAACTGATTATTATGAACGATATCGCGCAGCGCTTATGATGAATCTTCTATAACCTTACAACTTGACTTGTGGGAATTATTTTGTGCTAGATTCTTATCAAACATCCATTGGAAATATTCCAGGTTTCCGTGGTTACTTATTTAGTTTGGAATTATTGTATCACAAGTAGTCTACGAGGTAAGCTCTTGGCTCGAGCTCGCGCCTTTGCTCCTTGTTGGAGAACGCAACTGTGGTTCTTGCCACAGTGTTTGCCGCTGACTCATAATCTTGTCATATTTGAAGGGTTTTCCTGAAATGCGTTGTTTCTTCGTTGTTATTAGTTCGCCCATTTTCGTCGAATGGCCTAAGGGGAACGGGCTGGGCTGTCTTCGTTGCGCATTTTAATCTCACTACTCGCCCTTCCACCCTTCCCTGCCTTTCAGAGGGCGTTTGTGTCTCTGTTTAGCAGACAGGTACTGTGGGGCCGAACACTTCTCAGCGTGGTCAATCGTGTTTTCAAATACCATGAGGAATCATACGAGGTTTACTGCCGCGAGCTGTTTTTTTAGAAATATCATGATAACTTTCTGCCATGTTGTTATTTCGTTGTAGTTGGCACCAGTATCAAATTTCAGAGAAGTTATGTCCTGGGTGCTTTGCAGTAGATACCCTGGTGATTAAATAGATGATTCTGAAGTTCAAAGCCATTCCTCAAGGTTAAAGCTGGAAACGTTCTCAGCCACCTGGCACCGCAGCTGCTGCGGGTCGTCTAGGGGCCTTTTTCTCACCCACTGTCTTTCAGATTTCAAAGTTATTGGAAAACAGAAGGATCTACTGGTGGATGTGAATACGCAGGTCACTTATAGATAAAAAATATGGGAGTGGCGCAAAGATCGCTCGTCTGCGCTCCCCCACGTTGACTGAGTTTTGTTTGAATTATCAGAAAATCCTGTCCACTAGGTATCCTGTAGAACATGTTATGAGAGACTCTCTGGTGTCCAAGTCTGCAAGAAGAATGGTAGGATGTGGGATATCATCAAAGTTCAGAAGGGTTGAAGGGACTGGTTACTTGCCGATCCAAGTCATTTCGAAAGCCGCGAGCTGCTAAGTAGAGTCAGCATCCTCTGGAAAAATCTGTGTCAGTGTATACCAGAATGCTTCGTGAAAAACAACAGGAAGTAGGTATATATGAAAAATCCGAGGTAACCGCTTGAGTGGGAAAGAATTCGACAGTAGGAGGGAGAATGAAAAAACTAAGGAGCGAATAAAAAGAGGTAAGCGGTGAGGAGGTAGCGAAATCGACACTCAGTGCTTGTCGATCACATCCGCAATTAGGTTGCTGAATTAGGCCTTTGTAAGCCGTCTGAAGAGACTCCATTTTCAAGAATGCAATAATAGACATTCACAGAATGAAGTAAGATCGCTTTGTTCGGTGGCTTCCCGTCATCTTGAAACAGCCCACAACTGAAAGGAAGTAAAAGTAGTAATGAAGACATAATAAACTTTAAGCACGTAGAAATCCACTATCAGTAGTAGGGCAGTGAGTCAAGGAAGCGCGGGACAAATGATCACAAACCTTAGTAAAAATCATTGCAATATACTTCTGATCACATAAGCAAGTCGGGAGCTTTGAACAGGGAGGAACACTAAACAGGCAAGATTATGGAGTTGTTTGAGAGCCGGTAGGTCAGGTGCTTGCATGAAAAACCTGAAAAGCCCCAGGTTGAATGATTAACCGTCAGTAACTGGTGAAGAGATGGTGGAATCAAAAAAGAGTGCTTCATTTCAGTTGTAGGCCATTTCAAGTTGATGAAATGCCGTGAAATAAAATGAGTCCATTTTATTCTGCAAACCCTTTGCTCTTGCCTTCTTCAAACCTGTCAGGGGAACTAAACGTAAGATATAACTTTCTAACCTTTTAAATGAGTCTACTGGGAGGTCTGTACTAGCATACGACAGGAAAGCCTTCCATGAAGCGCATACTTATAAGAAGAAGTTTGACTTGAGTTTGATGTTAGCTCCCTAACGTGGCTTTCTGACGTGGTTCCCTCACAGTGACCGCCACGTCGCAAGCAAGGTCGGTTGGCTCGCATTACTTGCTTCCTGGATGATCTTGTAGGCCCTAATAATGCGAGTCACCTTTCTGTGGCAGCCAGAAGCCAATAGCTTTGAGTTCTTTAGATCCTCAGGACATATTTCTCCACCTAGCCCTGCAACTTCCTTCGCCTGAAATCGTCGCATTTTCTGAGAAACGGAGGAGAATCTGGGCGCGAGGTGTCTTATTAGGTTAAGCACTTCCGATGAGACCGTATATGCAAGTTTGAAACTCAGGAAGAGTTCTAGAGTAGGGACATCAAGCCATCAGCGCTGGGCTTGCAGAATGAAACACGTCCTTGGTATATTATTGGAGTTGAGTCCTAGATCTTATCCTGTGAACACTTTGGTGATGGCCCGATCACTCAACTTGTATTCGCATTCTGCAGTCCTTGCTTTGTGGGTCCTTGTTTATACAACCTCGAATGTTTCCAGGCCGCAACCAGATGCCAAGCTGTAACAAGTGACCCTCACATACGCTGCGGCCAGCCTACTAGTTTGCCACCCCCCCCCCCCCAAGGGTGCATCCCATTAGCGAAAAGGATTGGAAAGCAAGTTCTTGTTATAGATCGCCAATGAAGGGCAACAACAGGAGCAATCCCAGGGAGGCTTCCTGGGATGCATCTCATCAACGCGGTTTTTTGGAACATGTCGTGTTCACCGGGGAAAAGAATGGACTGCATAAGAAACATGTTTTTGTTCAAGCAGACAGCGGTTCATCGACGCACGTCAACGTAACTTTTGGATAAGGGCGTTGCTCACAACGTAGTTACTTCTTTTCCGAGGACGAGGAAGTTGATGTGCACTGGTTTCCAGTCTTCCTGGCCAGTCATGAAGTTCATTCAGGAACTCATGCCGTGTGCTATGACAACAGAACGACCACCCTGAGGGTTATGTTGGGCAGTATGAGCGGCAATCTTCCCACCAAGGAATCTCTAGATTTCGCCTGCCATCAAGCATTTTTGATAAATTGAAATTAATCAAGATTCGACCTCCACTGATCGACCGGTTGTCTTCATATCTAAGAGGTCGTTCATTTAGGGCTTGAGTGAAATTCTCTGTCTGGAGAAACAGAACGTACTACTGGTGTTCCCCAAGGTTTAGTACTAAGGCCTCTCCTTTTTCCAGTATGCATCAATGACTTACCTCAACAGGTTTCTTCCGAAATCCTTCTTTTTGCTCACAACATGAAACTCTAGACATAAGTCAAAGGTGAAGAAGACAGTGTTTCTCTACATGAAGACCTAACTCAATTTCACAACCGGGCAGTCAACGATAGGCCAATATTTAATCCTGTGAAATGCGAGACGACACACGTAAAACATGATGCGTCTCATGCATATAGCCCCAACAACATCGAACTTGAAGATCTTAAAGCCAGAAACCCTATGCCAACCGTGACAGAAGCGCACTTCGCGAAAACTTGGCTCTGATAACCGATCGTAGATGTTCCTACCAAATTTTCTACAGCTTCATACGGCCTCACCTGGAGTTCGGGATCACCGTCTTCCCCTTTCTCCCCAGAAGGACAAGCTAAGTTTTGAGCGCACCCATAGACGCTAGACAAAATCCGTTCGGGGACTTAGGTCTAAAACGTGCGAAGAACGACTGGTTGTGCCGGATCCGTATCTTCTGGGATACAGAAGGCTGAGAGGGGACCTGATAATAACTCACAACATTCTGAGCACGCCTAGTCGCTCACTCAGCGACGTACAAAATACTAGCTGCGGCACTAATGTTAGGGGATCCAGACAGAAACAAAGCCTGGGACATAGCAGGCTAGATATCTGGCACAACTTTTACTCCTGAAACGCTCCTCTTGAAGACGTGATCCGGGAAGTCTGAATCCCTCAAGCGCCGACTGGATGCCTACCTGACGGGTGGTTGGGGTCTGCCTGGAACTGTTTGCATTTTCACATTTTAATCGCCACCTTTTCTTCTTTCTTCACTTGTACATAGGCTAATGGCCACAAGAAGCAGTGACCCACGGATTGTAGACGCAGAAGAGAGTTAAGCGAAAGCTGCTTCTATTTCGTCAACGACCACTTGAACCACTTTATTATTTTTGAGAGTATGGTTCATCGTGCTACTATCCATATCACGTGGAATAATTCGAATTAGCGTGAAGTAAAATGCGCTGTGACGTCAATCCTGTGCCTGAGTATAGTCCAACTTTGCTCTTTCCATGGAACTGTTCACAAAATTTTTCTCCAGAAGGTTTGGACTCAAGCACTGTGTCGAGCTGAAACAGCATACGCCATTGCAGCACCCGTTGTATAAAATGCGGGTCCAACTCCCGATTTCAAAAACGCAATAATCAGGCGCTAAATGGCGCGGTGTGCAACACTGGCTAAATGGGGAACGATAACAAGAGGCGACTGCAAGTTGACCTAGTAGTCCACCAATAAACTTGAGGCTAACTTCAGCAACTTAAGGATGAATGCTAAATTACTTTGGGCGAGGCAACACTTTCCGCGGTTACGGAAGTATTTTGCAGACCGCTCTACATTTCCCTAGGTATGCACGAAATTCGTTGCAGGTTGTTCTGTAGTTCCTCAGTATTTCGACTGAAAAATTCACAGCTCCCTAAGCTACCTTGAATTTATTCGCAGAATTTCCACTCCCCTTAAATCAGCCCAAAGTTTTTGGCGAAATACCTCATCGCTTATTCAGTTTGTTCGGGGTGCCATACATACATCCCCACGCTAAACAGTCAGGTGGAAGGTAATGTCATCAACAGAAAGAAGATCAGAAGTCTGTCGAATTGATCACGTGGGGTGTATTTAATTAAGGCGATTACATTCAAGTCAAACATTTCAGTCTTTGAGAAGCTGTTCCGCGTCATCACATCTGCAAGCCATCTCCACCTCACCTACTCCTATTCTGTGCCGACCTGCACAACCTTGACTGGTGGGCTCATAACTTCTACCGACGTCAGTAGGGGCAGCATTCTCTAAAATGAGGGTGACAGAACAGAGCGGTCATGCCAAACGCGGTTTCCTTACTCTCCTGTCCTGTTGTGAGACCAGTGTCGCATTTCCAAGCAGTCTTGTCAGTTGTTGTAGATGAGCTGTGACTACAGAGCTTATGGTAATCGAAAATCTCTCCTGAGGCGAACAATGTATGTGGTGTATGTACTAACTAATGATAGGCTTGCACAGCAAACGTTTTCTGATGGGCTTCTTCAGTGCGGTCGACTCATTCTGTATTCAAGAAACAGAGTGGCACCCGTGATCCTTCTAAATGACACCCCAATATCGGAACTGACTAGGATGGAAATGCCTTCACAGGCCTCGTCGTTGAAAGTTGGGTCTTGAAGCTTCAACTGCATTACCTGCTTCTTTCCGTCGTTGCTCAGATACCACATCCGGAATTTGTCAACTCGCGAACCCAGTCTCTTGTTGCATCATTTTTCCTCAGTAGAAACACCCTGTAGCGTCATACACTTCCCCAAAATCAATAGCCTAGGGTTTGACGACTTCGACATTGATGCTGACCTTGATAGTTTAACTGGACTCGCTAAGCTGAAGGCATCCGGTCAAGCATCCTCGCCATTTGGCACGCTGTCGTGTTACGTTGCATTGCTCGTATTCGACTCTCTAGCCAGTTAGTTGGAACGCATCGGTATTTTGGCATAACCATCCAAATATACTATTCCATCCGACTACGCTATCGTGTTCTTCCTTGGTCTCGTATTCGTGGGTATATAACAAGTTCGAATAATTAGTGATTGGTCTTTGCGTCTGTCAAGTTCGCACCAGGACAAATCCTAAATTGGTGAGCCCGACGTGATCAAATATCCCGACGTGATCACATATCCCGAACAATAGCAAGTATTGAATTGGTGAGCCTGTTCCATTTTATATTTGTTTATTGTTTTCATTTCGATAACATTTATATATCCATTTACTACACTTTCTCATGTCCGACCACACTCCCAAGCTTATTCGTATTAAGCCGACCTCGAACACGATCCAACTCGTGCCATATTGGCCAGACAATGCAGAAACATGGTTTCTGTATGCCGAGGCCGATTTTCGAGAACAGGGTGTCTCAGATCCTCATCTCGATTTCTTGCTGTCATACGTTCACTACCGCGAGAATTAAACAGGTTTGTTACAGCAAACATGTTTAATCCTGAAGTAAGTGACCCTTATGCACTTCTAAAGGCTGCACTCTTGAAGAAAAGCGATCTCACAGATCGCCAACGTCTAGACGAATTGCTTCGTAACATCGAGCTAGGCAGCCACTCAGCTACTGAAGTCCTCGCACGCATGCGAGAAGTAATCGGTGCACGAACATTTGACGATGGTTTCTTCCGAGAACTATTTCTCTCGAAACTACCACAACCGGTGCAAACCGTGTTGGTGACACTCCAGTCAGTCCCACTCGACGACCTGGCAGCTTCAGCAGATAAAATACTGGAGATATCCAGCAGACCCGTCTCCAACGTATATTCTATCTGTGACAAAACAGAGCGCCAGGATTCGGAGGTGACCAAGTTGTGCAACTCTGTGAAACGGTTGCTACGATCTCGAAGTCCTAGATCACGTAGCACTTCACAGAAACGCACCTTGGCGCATCGCAGCAAGTCGCGTGGTAGCCCTAAAACGAAACCCAACAGGGTGGAAAACCCTGAATGGTGCTGGTTTCATAACACTTACGGGGATGAAGCCAGAAAATGTCGTAAACCATGCCGTTTTAAGAAGGACCGAACTCGGGAAACGGTCACGCCGGCACGTGCTCACGGCAACCGTAGCCGGCGGAAAAAGCCGTTTGCTCTACGTCACCGACATTAAAACGAAAGTCCGCTACCTCGTCGACACCGGCGCAGAAGTTAGCGTTCTTCCAGCAACGACAAAGGAGCGTCATCTCGACCCATCCTTCAATCTTCAAGCAGCCAACGGCAAGGCAATCGCGACATTCGGGAGACGGTATGCCTACCTCAACTTAGGTTTACGCAAACCTATTCACTGGATTTTCCTCCTGGCAGACGTCTCTATGCCCATCATTGGCATAGATTTGCTGAACCATTACGATCTACTCGTAGATGCTCGCCGTCGACGACTGATAGATAACAACACAAAGTTATCTATTGGCGGCACCACCTATGTAGGTCCGAGTTTAGCCATCGTTAGGACTAAACAATCAGACGACGCGTCCTACCAGGCAGTTCTGGAGAAATATCCAGAGTTACAACAACCGAAACACACTCTTCCGTGCATAACCAGCAATGTTATGCATCACGTCACAACCACAGGTCCACCTGTGGCATCCAAAGCTCGCCGTTTAGCCCCCGATAAGCTGCAAACGGCGAAAAATGAATTCGACCATATGCTGGAACTGGGCATTATCAGACCGTCAAACAGTCCTTGGGCATCGCCATTGCACATGGTGCCCAAAAAGGATAGCAACGACTGGCGTCCGACCGGTGATTACCGAAGGCTTAACGCCAAAACAACTCCGGACTGCTACCCTATACCCCACGTTTACGACTTGACCGCAACCTTATGCGGCATGAACATTTTCTCGAAAATCGACTTAGTCAAAGCGTACAACCAGATACCTATGGCAGCAGAAGATATCGCGAAAACAGCCATTATTACTCCTTTTGGCCTGTTTGAATTCCTGCGCATGCCTTTTGGTCTTCGGAATGCAGCACAAACATTCCAACGCTTTATGGACGACGTCTTCCGTGGTCTGAATTTTGTTCATGTCTACATAGATGACTGTCTAATTGCGAGTCCAGATAAGGAAACACACCTTAAACATTTGGACCTCGCATTCGAAAGACTCAAAAAACATGGCATCACAGTTAACTTACAGAAGTGTGAAATAGGAGTTGAATCACTCAGCTTCCTTGGGCATACCATTGACAACAAAGGTATACGCCCATTGAGAGATAAAGTGGCGGCTATCACAAACTATCCAGAGCCGACCACTGTGAAACATCTCCGCACTTTCAATGGCCTGGTAAGTTATTACCGAAGGTTTATCCCTAACTGTGCCTCTGTCATGAGACCACTCACAGATCTACTTCGAGGAACTGCGAAGTTCGTGTCTCTGGACAACGCGGCTAGACTTGCTTTCTCCAAAGTCAAGGAAGCCATTTCGAACGCAACCATGCTTATGCATCATGACCCCAATGCTCCTCTGAGTATTGCTGTTGATGCATCTGATTCAGCAATTGGAGCAGTTTTGCAACAGTTGACTGACAACCAGTGGCAACCGTTAGCCTTTTTCTCGAGGCGGCTGCAAGACGCGGAAACAAGATACAGTACATTTGGTAGGGAACTCCTAGCCATGTACTGTTCTGTACGCCATTTTCGACATTCTGTGGAAGGTCGTGATTTCATTATTTTCACAGACCACAAACCGTTAACGTTTTCCCTCAGCTCGGCGTCTGACAAATACTCCCCTCGTGAGTCGCGACAGCTGGATTACATTTCCCAGTTCACGTCAGACATCCGCCACATTTCTGGAGCAAACAACTCCGCAGCCGACGCACTATCTCGAATAGCTTCGATAAACTATATCGAGGGTATTGATCTCGTTGAACTAGCTCGGCGTCAAAAGGAAGACCTTGAGCTGCATCATGAGTTGTCGTCCACAACTCTCAAACTGCGACTTTGTCCTGTTGGATCAGACAAGGATGCAATTTTGTGCGATGTCTCTGCTAGTCAACCACGCCCAATAGTTCCGAAGAGTTGTCGACGCAACGTCTTCAATACGTTGCACAAACTCTCTCATCCAGGTGTACGAGCCACCATTAGGCTTATCGCACAACGTTTCTGCTGGCCTGGGATGAACAAAGACGTTAAGGAGTGGGCCCAGTCGTGCTTAGCTTGTCAAAAGTGTAAAGTCACGCGACACACGAAAAGCCCTTTAGGCTCATTTCTAGCCCCAGACATGCGTTTCGACCACGTCCATATAGATATTGTAGGACCCCTACCAGAATCTAATGGATGTACCTACCTTTTCACCTGTGTTGATCGTTTCACACGATGGCCGGAAGCAGTACCCATTAAAGATATTACTGCCGAAACAGTTGCTCGTGTTTTCGTCGAAAGATGGATCGCGAACTTCGGATGTCCATCCTACGTCACAACCGACCGTGGGCGCCAATTTGAGTGCGGACTATTTCACGCTCTAACGGCACTTTTAGGTTGCACTCGGTTCCGAACGACAGCCTACCATCCACAAGCAAATGGCATGGTAGAGCGTTTCCATCGACAGCTGAAAGCTTCCCTTTCAGCTACAAACATACCTCAGTGGACCGAGGCTCTGCCTCTAGTCCTACTAGGTATTCGTAACGCGTTGAAAGTTGATGCTGGATGCACTCCTGCAGAACTCGTCTATGGGACCACTCTTCGCCTACCAGGTGAGTTTGTTTCCCCTTCAACTTTCAAACATGTTTCCGACAGGGCATCTTACGTGACTAGGCTTACAAACGCAATGCGTTCAGTTAGGCCTTCTCCGATTAGACCGCAAACGACTGATGTTTTCGTCCACCCCAGTTTACAGAAGACATCACACGTGTTTGTTCGCCACGACGCTGTTCGTCGACCACTTGAACCACCCTACGACGGGCCGTTCAAAGTGATTAAGCGACATGAGAAATTCTATGTAATTGAGCGAGGCGGACGCGAAGATACTGTCAGTATCGACCGTTTGAAACCAGCTTATTTCGAAGGCAACCCCATTGTAAGTGACGTTTCAGCTCGCTACATCCGACCGACGGATGACTCAATTATCGAAATTCTCGACGATGTGCCTGGTAATGCACAGCTGCAACAACCAGCGGCGCAACAAAAAACACGATCAGGTCGAACCGTCAGGTTCCCAGAGTACCTGAAGTCATATTCAACTTAGCTATGTGTGTGCCAACCATTTTTTTCGAGGCACTATTTTTCTTATTTACCGGCACAAACCCTCGTACACTTTGCCTTTTTATATCAATTTTTATTTACCATGTAATAAAAACTAAAAAAACGGCGAAGATAAGCGTAAATTTTTCTTTTTCGACACGTTTATATATAAATAATTCCCATTTTTACGCAACGTTTTCGTGGTATTAAAGACTTTTATTTATATTCCAGGTGCAACGAGCACTGGACGGAACGTCGAAAGGAACAGATGACCGCGACCGACGTACAATTTCATTTATTGTATTTTATTTATTTAATCGCCACGACACCCTAGAATAAGGTTCAGACAACCAGGGGCCACCTCACGCAGTGAGCCCATCGGAGAGTTTTACCAGTGGAGAAACCACTGGGTTTTTACTTCCGGCTGGTATCGTCTTAGGGTCCTCACGAACCCACTAGGGGGGGAGTGATCTGTAGCGTCATACACTTCCCCAAAATCAATAGCCTAGGGTTTGACGACTTCGACATTGATGCTGACCTTGATAGTTTAACTGGACTCGCTAAGCTGAAGGCATCCGGTCAAGCATCCTCGCCATTTGGCACGCTGTCGTGTTACGTTGCATTGCTCGTATTCGACTCTCTAGCCAGTTAGTTGGAACGCATCGGTATTTTGGCATAACCATCCAAATATACTATTCCATCCGACTACGCTATCGTGTTCTTCCTTGGTCTCGTATTCGTGGGTATATAACAAGTTCGAATAATTAGTGATTGGTCTTTGCGTCTGTCAAGTTCGCACCAGGACAAATCCTAAAACCCAATACCTTGTTCATCCTCTCTAGATGGGCTATCTTCAGGTCGATGTTATCAGCTTTATCACGAGATCAAGCGAAGCATCAGAAAACGTGCCTGACAGTTTGTCCACATCACAGTGGTCTGTTCGCGTCCTTACTCATGCTGTTCTGCAATAGAATATACTAATGAGCTCACGTACACTCTTACTGAGACGCAGCTGAGACGGTGGCTCTCCATGGCAATAAACGGGGAGGGGTGACAGACCACAGGGTGACAATTATGATGAAACAGGGTGTAAATATGAGAAATGATCTGCACGCAGTAGCTTTCCACTTCTGCATGCCGTCTTTTTCCACAAACCAACTAATCTGCGAACAACGTTCAAGGTATGGCGAGTACATAGGATCCAAAGGAGAGGTTTATCCATGCCTGTGGTAAGCTTTTCGAAGGGCAATTTACCTCGGTGGTGCGGACAACTCATAAGTCGACGAAAATCGATGCCATTTTCAAGGTGACTGACATGCGTAGGAAACGCTATTCTGTGCGCCTCACGGAGGCAGTTTGAAGCACACTTACCACAACCCTGTCTACGGTTGTGACCGGAAATTTGCTGAACGAATCACCTTTTTGGTCTACCACACATAATGCCTTTAAGTGCCGCGGAGAAAACTAAGTTGCTATTGAATGGATGAATACCCCACTGAAGCATGTCACAGCCCATGGATTGTATTCTGCAGGTATATACATATAAATAGCCCAACACGAACCACAGCAAAAGCCGAGTAAAATATCTGACTTACCTGTGGACCAATCACTGTGCATGATATTGGCCGCATTTGAGGGTTCAAGTTGATGAACAACTGCACTTCATTGGTACTCATCTACACCGATGGCAGAAACCACGTATTCATTCAACTACAACGGATCTTATGGGGTCGGAGTTGCAGAGCCAGATGTACGTATACACCTCCGATGGCCATTATGTTTGCCTGGACGGGAGTTCCCATGAATTTCCTGGAATCCATTCATAAGTTTTGATGTATGCTATGCATTTCAACCAGTAAAATTCATGACTGAGCTCTCGTCAGGTTACCACGTAATATGACGTTAGGGGCAACATCTAAGAGTGTTTTCTGTGGCTTCGTCAGACCTTCAGTACTTCGTGGTGATGGACAATCGCAGTTGCCCGTTGTAGTGTCTTGGTTTTTGTTAACACCGTCAAAACCGGGGGATTGTTCTCGGTCGAATAGCGACTCGCTGTCTGATAAATAAGGTCAAGCAAATAAATTGCCGAACATCACCGACAGAACACAGAAGTAACGTTTCTTCCACTATGATGGAAGCGCAGGAAGGACTGGGGTTTGGCAGAATAAGGACATGCCTCATACTTAACCAACAAATTCATTCTTGCTTGTGGGCATTCTTTGCATCCAGTGACGTATACTAATCATGATAGGTAGACGCATAAAGTCTGTTGGCAAACAAGGCACAATCATGAGTATAAAACAGCAGAAACTTTATCTACTCCGTAGGCTTATGAGAACAGATTCTTCATGAGTCACTTACCTTGGCTAACATACCTTTGAAAAGTGAATAGCACCGGAGGTACACTCGTTAGCTAACTGAAAGAGCGTTCAGTGTTCGTTGGTATTAACCACATTAAACTGCTGTGTGAAGTTTATTTCGGAACGAACATCGTGTTTTTCCCCAGAATCTTAACGTACCTGTGTTAAGATGCCTTTTCTGGAGCGTTAGTGAATATCAACTCTAAAGTGCACTCTTTTATTTGTACACTGCAGCATGAAGGAAATTACTGTCAAAAATTTACCTGGACTATCACGAGTAAAAACTTAGAGGCGAGTTTTCTTCTGTTTCATTTTCATTTGGTCACAAACTAGAGCTGCTTACTTCGGGACGCAACGATTTCTCAATACAGTTCACCTAAACTGTGAAGAATTATTGTAATTATCACATTTGTTTCATCAGTCGTTACTAGGTCTTTCGTCACTGCTGGTTTCATTATTTGTTCTTTGGTACTAACGAATCATTCTAACGAGTAGTTACTTCCCCCGATCCATGGTTCAGTCGAACAAACGTACATGTACTGTGCGTATACGTAAGCTAGTCCCAGTCTGTTAACTTAAACGGCACGTCCGGTGGTTGGTTTGACATCAAGCCCTGAAGGAGTCGTTGAAACTAATGTCGCCACCTGATATCGGAGCTTTATAATACCTCGCATGAGAATAGGAAGATCTGATATTCTCGCAGAAGTCACTGCTGCACCTTCGCCTGCCCAATGCAAAAACCGATTCTGACGGTCTACTGAAACCATAGAGTATACTACATTTCACAGCTACTGAGGTTAATAAAATAATTGTCCTCATTTAATTCACTAGTATACAATATACCCGACCACGAACCTATCAAATGACCTAAAGCCTTGTGTCTGCAAGCTTGTAACATGTCCTCTGTAGAATGCAAAGTCGCGCGCATTCGCAAGAAGTTAGTGGAATAACCTTGTCCTCTGCTGTTTAAGTTTCATAGCTCTAACTGCCCCAGACAGTTTAAATCATCCAAAAAGCTTACTATTAGATCCACACCATGTAAAAGTGTTACACTTTCACAAGACTTAAAACCTTGTCAAAGACGCAGTCACCTGAAGTTATCAAATACCTCCACCTCTAGTCGAAACAGCAGAACAATCTGTATTTATTAGAAATATTCTTGAAAAAACCAAGCATTTTGGACCAAAGTCAGTGGCTGCAAGATTTTCAGTCCATGATGAAAGTAACACAACTAGGTGCTATCCAGCTGTCAGATTCTGCACTCAGCATCAGGAAAATAAAATAAAATAAAAAAACAGAATAAAAATGAAATTAAATTAAAAAAACTGCACAATGCTCACTTTTGACTGGTATGCGTAGGAAAGAACCACTGACTGACTAGTCAGTGATAAAAGACCTCTTCATCTGATTCCGGTAATATCCAACGCCTGCTGTATTCCATACCTCCGAAAATTCCCAACAAATGTAAAAAGCACCTGTAACTAAAAGTTGTATTTGTACCAGCTTCCTTACCTTTATTTTCTTACATACTCTATAGTTGGATATTATTACCAGTGTTATCTAGCAACTGTATAAGTTTCAAAACTTTAAAGATCAACTTAAGTTTCCTAATAGTCTGAATCAAATCAAACCGTTGCTCGCTCGATGATTCTATGACACCTGGAAAACACTTTAAAGTCATCAGTTTTTCGCAGTTGTACAGCAAAATATGCGGCAATTTTGCTACTTTATATTTAGTAATTAGGCTGTGGATTGTCAGTTCACCTTTTATTAACTTCGTCCTCAAAAGTAAGAAAATTCAGGGAAGGATAATTCTATGAGTTGAAGTTGATTCAAGTACTTAGGATAAAATTCATCTTTCAATAAGTCTTACCCCTGTGTATATACATCAGTTAAGTGAACAATGAGAGTGCTGAATTCATAACTCCATCAGGTCACGGTGAGCGTTGAAGTTAGATAAGTGTTATCTTAGCACTAACCATCAAGGCATAAGATCGATTCTTAATCTGCATCCACAGTTTCAATTACAGATCTTGAGCATCCATTCTTTAAACAGTTGGTACAAAGTAATCTGACTGAACTTCATGGATTTCTCGGACTAACTTCATAACCTGAAATCCGAGTGTTTTTCACTCCATTGCATACTTAGTGAGAAAAAGAGCACTGCAACAATCCACCATTATCCAGCTTGAAATTGGTCCTAAACGAGAATTGATAACAATCGAGAAGCTTTTGTTTCTGCTTTCCCAATTCTTGGTAGACGCTGCAAGTGACATCCTATCACAGCTCTTATCTAGAACATTTAATAGGACGTTTTGTGCAGGTTGGCTCTGCATACCATTCAGTAGTGGGCCAATGCTCAGTCCGAGACTAAAGGATGGTCTACCTAATCTTAGTTATTCATCTTGCATATATCAGTTTAATTATTCCTGTAGAACACCTTGGACAGGTGTGTCTTCTGATATAAGAGCATTTATCAGCTTGGTTTGTAAAATGCGAAGTGAAGGTGATGAAAAGTTCAGTCCTAGTACATATAGTGAACATCAGAACATCACATAAATGCTAATAAAGCTTTTAATGTAATTCATCATATTCCAAAACCAATAACTTGTGTAGATTGTCAATGCCTACTCAATATAGCGTAAGCTGTCACAATGAGAATCAAACCTGAGTTGTGCATTCAGAAAAAATATGTTCAAGCGTTATTGGTTCCTTGGCGTTTGTTAAAATAAAGACCACTCCTGTCTTTTTTTATTCGCTATCTTTTCATTCACTATCATATCACTCATCTGTATATATGTCATCCCAATACTGGAAGTTTTAAAAGGAAAAAATTCATTTCCTTACAGTCCGTAAATATCATTCCATTTTGAAAATGTGTCTGCCCCTAACTTGGTTTGATTTTGATGCTGCACAAATGCATTCTATCATTGTAGAACCTGATAAGAATTTATTGAAAACAATATTTTCGTTTAGATGTTGCTTTTTTTCAGCGTTGAATAGTAAATGTAGTTGTAGATTAAATCGTATACTCTGGAATATCACGTGAGTGGTATTCAAATTTAGTCAACCGATGGTAAGGCTGAAGGTCACTATAAATGTGACCTTCATTGATCCATTCATCTCATATGATGAATAGGAAAAGTTATTCCAGTGAGCCCGTAATATTTTGATGATAAGTACAGACAGAAAAAGAATTCTAAACTCTGTGACAAAGGAGCTAACTAATGTAAGACTAACCAGAACAACACATCAATGGGTAAAGGAGAACTAGTATCACAAAGTTCACCGGCATCCAACAGACTACTAATTAGTAGACGAATTAGTAAAATATTCAGAAAATTGGCGAAAGATATAAAAGTAATAAATACCGATAAGGAACCCCAACCAACATATGAATCAAACCATAACAGTAATGAAAATGATATCAAACCGAAGTCAGTAGGTTGTGAAGAGGAAATCCCCTCTGAGGACAGTGATTTGAAATACAGTTGTGAAGAATATTCTTCTCCTAGTATACATACAAGTCCGAGATCTGTATCATCCTCATCACCAGTATCAGTACTGTCAAATCGAATGAGAATAAGTCCTACCACAACGCAAGCGTTTCAGCATCCACTTGCAAAATCATCAAATGAAAGCATTTCACCTCGAAAAATCAAGCCTTCACCTAAACAAATCAAAAATTCAATGAAACTTAAATCGAAACACAGAGCTGAACAGTTTTCAAATGAATTCAGTGATCAGCAAGAAGACTTGAATTCAGTGTCCTTAAGTGATAAAGTCATCGAAAGTAAAGAGAATGAATATGAAGCGATGGGACAGTTGGAACCATGGCCTATAGCTACTGACTTAAGTTTCCTACGAAGAAAAAATCAGTTATATGATATCAATGATGAAGATATTCCAGTGTCATCAAATTTAATTATAAAAATACATGCAGAATATTTATTAAATGCATTAAAACAATCTACTGTTCAGTTATCAAGGAGAGATTTAGAAATACAACGTTTAGCAGCTATCAACAAACGTCTAGGTGAACAGTACAGTAAACTGAGAAAACAGTATGTTGACTTATCAAACGAACAGTCTAGACTAAGGCAACATTATGATATGACTGTTTTACAGTTATGGATAAAGAAAGAGTAGGTCATTTTCCTTTTCATGTTTTTCAGGTATTTAATAGTTAAAAGATAAAATACACGCATATATGCTTTGCTCTGAATTATTTATTTTGTGCGTGTTTTGTTCAGCACATTTTTTCACTTGCCGTATGCCTAATCAATTAGGATGTGAATGAAAAAATAAGAGAAGAGAACAGCAACGACATTTTGCATCCTAGTTGTCTATCCATTCTGTTACACAGGATCATGAAGTATACTGGGAGAGATTGTCATTTATGTAAACTGATTTGGCCGGAGGACGAAAGAGGCATTACTAATTAAAGCTGTTTATCCAACTGACATTTAAGTTATGTGATAGTCATGATTCAACACCAATCCCTCATAATGTGAAAAATCTCGTGACCAGCTCACTCTAGGAATGAAAAAGCATTGGAATTATAAAAACCAAACTAGAAACTTGTGTAATTAACCTGGTTTGACTATGATCAGTAAAATATGCATGAGGTGTTATCTACTATATGATACTGTTTCATTATGCGATATATCGAATAAGGGAATAAAACTGACCACATACACTATCGCAATGTTGAGATTCCGTTTATATACCAACAAACCAACCGTAATTTTTGTCACCTTTTAAAAATTATGTATACATTATGCTCCTGTTTTGAGGGCGACTTTAAAGGCCACCCAAGCAACGATCGAAAACAACCAATTAGGTTTCTCTACTTCGGCTAGGAGGGTGGCTTTTAAAGTCAGTCGTGCTTGAGTGTGAATTTAAAGGCCGACTTAGCAACTAATGTAACAAGCACTCACATTCCTTTATTTTACGGAAATGTACTCTCACAGGCAAAATACCGAAGCATGATTGGTCTATTCAGCAGTTGCTAGGGTGCCCTTAAATTCACTCTTGTTTGATAAATGTTTTTTGATGCAATGATGACGTCAACAGACAAAGATGATGGGTTTATTTTCAATAACTTGGTAAAGCACGCAGAGTAGTGCGTAGTGATATAGAGATAACTTAGAGCGAACTCCTTTCTTTGAACCTAGAATTATATACATCTAATTCGCATCAAAACTAACTGAGAACATCTCCTACATATTAGCAAAGGTTGACCATTTATCTGCCTACTGCATTTGTATTTCATGAGACCACCAAGGGTGTCTATTCACCTGGGTGAGGAAAAACTATCGTTGATAGAAGATAGTTCGTCTACCAAGAAAGCAATTTGTTTCGGTTAGTGACTTGTCTGCTTAGTATTTTCACAGTGAATAGTATCGAAAGAAATTGTAAACCAGTAAGTTGGAAGTGAATTTGTATTTCAGAGGGTCTGAGACAGTTCTGTATGGATTGAAATTGTGCCTCATAGGTTTATCAGAGTACGGACAAAAGTATTAGACTATTAGGATTCAGCGAACACCTATCAAGGGATGTGAAAAGGTTAGGTGAGTTATTTTTTCCTATGCAGAAGTTGTGAATAGGACAACAGATGAAATTACACAATATGCACCGGCATATTCCGACTGACTATCCCTTCATAGCACTTTGATATTCTGACTGCTCAATATAATAACTGGGGACTACATGTCGTCACTAGTTAATTAATGTCAGGACAGAACGTGATAGTACTGCGTAACAGTTCAGTTTACCGCGTCTCATATCAAGGCATAAGTTAACAAAAACAATCACAGAAAAGTGGAAAAAAAATATCATAAGAGTTGTAGCAAGCCAGAAAGCAAAGAGAAAAAGGATAAAGGCAAATAATGAGATGTGATATAACGGTTGAGAAGGGGATAAAATGTGGATGCTCTGTATCAGCGCGATCGAATCTGAGCTGTACTGTTTAGAATCTCCATCCGTCTATTTTTGTCGCCAAGCTGATGCCAACCTGGAAGTCAGATAGAGACTTCATGGACTGGCAATGTTACACATAGATACTGAGTCAAGAAGCAAACGAGTCAGGTGATAATACTCAAACATGCATTAACCGAAGTATAAATAGTATATATCATGCATGCTTAACCATTAGGAACACCATTATAATATAACAGACAACATATGAATTACTGATTCTTAGTACAGAAGTAAACCCAACAATATGGAACCAAGTTCTCCCACCAGTACCTTGTTGTTAGAGTGGGTCATGTGCTCTGAACCACAATTTTTTTAAATTAAGACATGATCGAATAGTAACATATATGTCCAGCTGATGAACCCACATAATCAGTCAGTCAGTCACTTAGTGAATTTCAGCAAAGAACATGACAATACCGCTTAACGGTCCAAACTCCCACATGCACAATATAATCTCCATCAGATTTTAGGCTTCTTTTTAGGTTTACAGGTATCAAGTGCTGGAGAGTTCAAACGAGCCGAACACACATAGGATGCTCATTCTAATGACTACTTTCGGATAATAAACGCTTTATCTCAAATTAGTAGTCATTTATTGTTCACATTTTTAAAGATACTGATAGAGAACAAACAATTAGAAGCAGAACTTTCAGAAACACGTCAAATGCTAATGACAATACAAGAAAGAGACAATCAAATTATCCGACATATTGGACGTGTTGAAGCTGACATTAAAGAGAATACATTGAATAAACATAATGCAGATGGAATAATAGCCAATTTAAAGGCAGAACTAGAAAGGAAACAAGCCAAAATTGATGCACTCACAGTGAAACAGCATAAAGATGCTGCTCGTGAAATAAAAACACGGATTATTCTTAATGAATTGATTGAATTAAAAGGGAATATTCGTGTCATTATCCGGTAAGTTTAAAATAATAAGATGCCATGAGCTTAGATATAATTGAATACAGTTTATATACATTCGTGTTTATACTTGGAATGAGAAAAGAGGTTCATCTAGGCAAAATAGATCAGCATAAGGCCATTTGAACGATTGCTTATAGAATCATAGTGCGACTGCATAATAGCCTAGACAGAAGTAGAAGAGGTAAGAAGAAGTTGAATAGTAGTAGGGAGACTGAATTTGACAATTATGGAGCAAGGAGAAGAGAGCGAATCAATAATGATAACATCAGAGAAGTCATCAGAAGATGATGACCACGGTAAAATAACAAAATGAACCTGCGTCTTCGGAATACAGAGAACAGGCTTGAATTAATTAACTGCCAGATCTTCACATGTCGATTTGGCACTACCCTCAAAATATTCGGTTCAACTCCATAAATAACTTTGTGAAAGAAGTTTGTGGTGTAGGACAGTTAACCAGAACTATTAGCGATTGATAGACATATTTTCCCGGTGTAACTATGGAACGAATGTAAATCTTCAGGAAATAATTCATAGGAACGAAAATTGTCTTCGCTATATCACCTTTTGTTATTTTTCGTGCCTTTTTAAAAGTTAAAAAATGGGCTGTCGAGATTGACCTAATTTCTGAGGCCTTAAGACAAATAAAACACTGGTTGTAATTGGTCAACTACTGCAAATGGCTTTTCGAAAACTAAATGTCGTACAAAATCAAGAGTAAGTAATTGGTATCAGTTGGATGGAGGCAATCGGCACGAAGTCCAAGACCTAGGTCTCGTGTTTATTGCCACTCGTCAGCAAGGCGTGTCTAGAACCTCCATAGGACTGGTGTCCCGCCTTGGGTTCGAACCCGCGTCACTCAGTATTGTAGTTAGTGACGTTACCACTGAGTTATTCCGGCTGTGACTGGCCTCCTGTAGAACTGGATCAGATACATTGATTGGTCACTGGAGGGTAACCTAGTTCATGTTATCATACTGCCGATTTCCTCCATCCAACTAACATCTATCAAAGTGCATCGCGATGCTCAGTCTCCCAGCATGATGGCCACATTGTAAAATGATCAATAGAATTCGATCAGTACATACGACTAGACAACATGAACTTGGTTTCCCTCCAGGGTAGTTAATTGTTTGCATATATGTCCATGAAGATAAGTCATTGTACAGCTTTGCTAGGAACGATAGTTCAATAACTGCTGCACTTCACAACAACACACAAAAATGGAAGGTGAGTGGAAAAGAGAGAGACGTGAAAGTTGACAAAAGTGACATGAGAGGAAAGCGAACAAATACATGAAGGCTAGCAGTATATCCAAAAATTATGATGAGGTTGAAGAGTGAATACATCTGCACCTCTGAGGTTGGTTTTCTGTTTTACCAGTATGTGGTACTATGAAATACATACATGACTTTCAAATAGGACTAATTCAAAATGGGGAATTCGGCTGGCTTTTTAATCATACATGTCAGCTCAAATGGAAGATGGATAATCATTCATACAGAATGCCAAAATATGACTGGAGAAGGAGTGGTTGAAGTATTGGCAGCCTGAAAGATGACAAGAATATTATTACTGGACCAAAAGTGAATGGAACATAGTTAAAAATTCACTAGGTGGATAGCTAGACATGGTTAGAAATAGAAAAGAAAAGCATATTCAGTTATGTAATGCTTTCGCTTCATTGATCGTCTATGGAAAGAGATATCTGCATTTTCCTTTTAAGTATATAGAATTATTAAGAAGTAATGAAAAGAAATTTGAGTAAACAATGGGAATCTCTTACTACTTATTTCAATTAAGAAGCACTGAAAAACAGTACTCAATGATTATAAGTCAATTTGCAGTGTGTAACCAATTTACCTGTCTTGTCGTTTTGTGCTCAATACTCACCAATGTCCATGAATCTAGTTACCCAGTAGTGACAGACTAGTAAATAAAGTTCAGTCATGTTGGGTGACTATCAGTGACCTCAGTAGCTTAGTGGTACAGTCTATGACTTCAGCACTGATTTACACAGGCTCAGATTGTCTCCAGATCACCAGTTTGTGATGAGTGTCAACTAGTTTGGGGTCCAGTAGCAGATCTTCCAGTTGAATGTCTCCCAATGCCTAGTCATCAATTCTTCAAAGCTCATTTGGTGGTACTTAATCTGAACTCGATCACAAAAACTCTATATTCTGTCTACTTCATCGTAACTTCTTATTTCTATATCTGTCCAATTTTTATATCTGTTTTCATTGTGTCTGTGCAGATGCATATCTCGTTCAAATGAAGAAAGTGCATTCACCAGTGTTGAAGATGATACTTTAATTTTAAAACCAATATCAATGATATATCCCTTACAAGAATGCGCTAAACGACCTATCATACACTTCTTTAAAGTTCATCGTCTATTTCCACCGAATACACCACAAAAATCTATTTATACAGAAGTTAGTGAATTGATTACATCATGCGTGGATGGGTAAGTTGAAATACACAGGTAACCCTGATTGGAATGTTTATGCATTTGAAACAGTGAGGTATGTAACTCAGTATTTAACATAAACCTTGTCAATGTATAAAATTTTTCAAAAGTTTGCAGACTTTTCATGATAATAATTGAAATTTTGTAAATACCTCACTTATCTCAGTAATCTTGCCAATCTAAGGGTGCTGGGCGATGATGAAACCCCAGGAAGAATACAACAATCAACGACGTGATAATACACGCAACATCATATAAACTGTACCCGATACACAAAAAGTGGATATCATGACTCGGTGGTCTAGTTGATAACGTTCTGGTGTTTGAAGTGATTGGTTCTAAGCCCACGTCTTAGTAGGAACAACATCGCTCAGTGAGAAGCAGGTGGACGCAGCTGACGAGTCGAAAATACCGACGAAATGCGCGTTCTGGATTCCATTGCTAGCCACCATCCATCATTAATATTCACACCAAAAGGTTCAGTAGTTAAGTCTGAAGCTATGTGTTGGACTAAGGTGGTAACTAAATGTCTACTAATGACTAAATTTATTGAACTGCAGTGTACTTGAATTCCCTTTACTGCTGTCAATGTGTTCAGTAAAGATTCTTTAATCACTAGCTGCTTCATAGTGTTACTTATGTGTTATGAGGTGACCACTTGAACAGTCCAAAGGTGAAACGCACTGTTTTAATTAAAGAGTCAGTAAGTTGCGCCAACTAAATCTATATGAGTCATGGATTACATCATACATTTGAAGCTACCACCTACCTCACTTGGCAATGTTTGCAAAAATATTATCTAGTCAGTTGGAAAATATCTCGAGGAGTTCAGACTGTCAAATGGGATGAATTAATGAAGTCTTTGATAATTAGTCTGAGCTTTGTCAGGTAGGTTACGCTTCCTCGTAGGTGTATTAAAGGTAATCCAAATAGATGGTATAAGAGATTCCAGTGATACACATTCATCTGCATATTGCTTTCATCTAAATCGCGATATCATCACTTTTGTTTTCTTCCAATAACTTTTCTTACACTGATTGATCATTGGAGTGAAACCAATCTGATGTTGTCTAGTCCTGAATGCTGATCGAATTCTATTTGCTAGAAATCGGTGAGAATGGTATTGATGAATTCACTCTTTGACATCTTCTACAGCTTCAATACTTTCATTAGCCTTAGACTTTGTATTGTTTCTCCTTCCATACCCCTCTGTCCACTATGACATCATTTTCTGTCGACTTGTTGTTTGAATGCTACCGTGATATGTGGCTGATTAAATCGATGTACTTCAGTTTCTTCAAGTTCTATAATTTTGTCTGCCTGTCTGTCTAGCTGTGATTCATATTTGGCCTCATTTTTGTGTCTTCTTACGTCTAGAATCTTTACCAAGCGTTCATTATCACTTTTTGTGTTTTCCAACCTTGTCACATTTACTCTTGATATGCATTATCATAAACAGAGTTCACCATAACCCAAATGTTAGTCAGAAACTTTTTGACATTTGAAAAGCAACTTTATTTCTTCATCGACTACAAGATAGCTGTAGGGATTCAAGAAAGGCGGAAAATCAAAATATCTAAATTCAACGACAATTTCCAAAATATTAGAACTGGCTAACATAAAAGAAGGAAATTCATGATGAACCTCTTTAGAGCAAAATAGTGAAAAATAGCCAATTTCACACAATCCCAAAATTCAGAAGACTGTGAAACTCAGTCATCTAATGATACCAAGGAAGTCAATCAGTTAAAATGAAACAAATAACGAGAATCGATCAGGATTTTTGGAAGTTAATCATCCAGCTTACAGTTCATCAATTTTCATGCAACTTAAATAAGAAGTAAACCAACCTGATGAAGAACAAGTCAAACGGATGAGTGGAATAGATTTTTAGGGTCGATCTTCAACTAGCACCGATGGTAATGACAACTAGAATGCTTGTAAAAGCTATCCGCCAAAAAATACCAGCTCGAAGAGCAATCCTACATCAATACAGAATAACTAAGATGGAGTATTATTCAAAGTGTTTTACTTCCAATTGTCAAGTCTCATGTGAAGTGTTTTATCATTCACTTACTGGGTTGAAAGCTAATAGTTGACCAACTCCTGTCAATTATTGATATAGCATGCCCGTCATCCAATGTCATTGGTGGGGATTCGTTCTCTTTCCCGACTTTATTTGCTCAACATGTCACTGCATGTGATTCAAATTTCAGAAGATCCATTTTGAAGCAAGTGGTTAATAAGTATTGGTAGTAAGTAATTCAGCTTGTGGTTCGAAAGGACTAACTGATTTCAAAAGGTAACTGACAGACTGCTCAGAACCTGAGTTCGACTATATTTGTTTAGTCAACTATTCAAAACATCCGCAAAACAACAAGTTGTACACATACATTCATATTGTTTTCCTCCCAGTCATTCACTTTCACCCACTTGCATATGCATATAAATTTAGCAAGATCTCACATCATCGCCTTCAACTCACTAACACATAGTTGGTGACGATGACATTCAGCTACACTCATCTTTTTCGATTTGTTTTGTTTAGATGAACAAGATAATCTGATTTGTTCAGTTTACTACTGAAACATGAGATAACCTGTATAGGTTTTATTCAGTGAAGAAGCATCAGAAATCTACTGTTCCACTTCACCGGTGTTTTATATATTCAGTCAGTTAATATTAATGTGAGGTGTGACATGTGACTGTGTAATGCTTCGAGTTGCTACACCCTCAGATCGGTACATCAAGGTAAAAGGCAGCAAGATGAAAGATGGAGAATTACCGAAGGAAATGATAAACAACAATCAAAAGTCACAGGAAGAAGAAGAACCAGTTTATCAGATAAAGAAGTTGGATATGACAATTAGTATGAACAGAATGTATGGGTACATCTCCGCCACTGTAATCATTTCTAAGCCCTATCACCAAGAGTCTCAAAACACAATCATATTTCGTCTATAAACTATCTACCCACTACTCAATTTGCTTAATTATTTCTGCTTGAAATGACAGCATCGAATTGTAACATTTGATGACAAACTGACATAATTCTATCCGATTCTAAGTTGCTTTGATAACCCATTTACATTCAAAGTGAATCACGATTGTCTCGTAATATAATTCCATAAATTAAGAAAACAGAACTTTATTGACTGGCCACGGGAGAACAACCAATTTCATGTTGTCTAGTCCTGAGTTCAGATCGAATCCTTTCCACCATACCTGCAATGCGGCCACCAAGCTAGGACGCTTGGCATCACGGTGCACATTAGTAGATGTTAGTTGGTTGGAGGCAATAGGCGGGAAGCCTTGGACCTAGGTTTCGTGCCTGTTGCCACTCACCAGCGAGGCGTATGTGCAACCTTGACGTAACTGATGTCCCACTTGAGATTCGAACCTACATCATCCAGTGTTACAGTCAGCAACGTTATCACTCAGCTATTCGGGTCGCGACTGACCTTCGGTGAGACTGGGTTGCACATTTTGATTGGTCACGGCAGAACAACCAACTTCATGTTGTAAAGTGGTTGACTGTAACACTGGGTGACACGGGTTCGAACCTCAAGCCGGACATCATTTCCGTCGAGGTTGCAGATAAGCCTTGCTGATAAGTGACTAAACTACCGGGGCTTTATAAAACAAAAGAAGCTCATACTGCCGTGTCACAGATAATTGCATTGATGACACCATAACATATCAGATTTATAGACGTTATAGCTGAGCTATTTATACTGTTGGTTACAATCAGTTGAGATGAACTTACACAAAATATTTGTTTACTTTGTTATTTGTTCAAATATACTACGCCGGGATTACACAAGTGAAAATACATCCTATACTAAGTGTACATCTTGTAGAGTAAAGTAAACAAACCAAAAATACACATAAAACGCTCCTATCCACAAACAAACAGCGCACCATGTCACTGAGCTATTCATTTTAGTAATTACAATAATACAATCTGGTAGAAAGTTAAATCATAATTTCTTCTTGTGAAAAGTATTATCACTTCATTTTAGATATACTGTAGCTATAGTAACGTATGGTCAAAATGGCACAGGAAAAACCTATACAATACTTGGTGCACAAGGTAAACCAGGGATTATTCCAAGAGCAGCTCGTCAGTTATTTACAGAATGTCAACAACGTCAACCTGCTTGGACGTATAGATTAAGCATAGCGGTTGTACAAGTAAGAGAATAATTTAATCTATGCACTGTAAATTTTACCAATCTAATCACATTCACTTCCTCATTTGTGTGAAACAATCACCTCCATAAATGGATAGGCTTAGTCAATTCCTAATGGCTACCAAAGGTTATTATCTACATATTGTATTTAAATTTATGTAATTGTGTAATTATGTCTCGTTAACTAAGTACTTACTGAACCTTTTCGGATAATGACCACTGAAGCGAAGGGTACTGGGTTCGAGCCTCAGTGAGGGCATCACCCACTAGGGTTTGGGTACATCTAGCTGGCGAGTTCCAAATAGGACAAAAAGGGCGGCCTGGATTCCAAGATCAATATGATGATAACTTATGTTTGCATAAAGCAAGGAGGACAAGATCTGCAGAGTAAAATGATATCATCAAGAATACTCCTCGGCAGCATACGCTCTAAAAGTGCAATATTTATTTGGATAGAGGATATTTTTTCTTACAGAATAATTTAAGTGTTTGAATTCCCTCCCATTGATTGAAAATCACCACGCATATCACACGAAATGTAATTCAAGCGTTTAATAACCGAATTAATTTGAAATTAAAGTTGGTACTGGTGAGATATCCACGCAAAGGGCGAAGGATTTATTGGTTCCTGTTGAATTATTGCTGAATTTGTATCACCTCTTTGTACAGACACTAAATATAAATCAAAATTGTATTTCTTAAGAATATATAAAAATAGAGAATGAATAAGAGAATACAGGTCATCGATGACGCTTAGTACTTTATTTGTCGCTGATGAATACGATCTCCACGTAACTAGAAACAATCAACCCTGAAGATTCATCCTAAGGAAACAAATTCAGCGTTAGCGTAATAATTCGACTAAAATACTCAAAGCAAAAGGACTAGCAAAGTAACGCACTAAAATATAAACTACTAAACTAGAGGAGGCCAATGGTGAAAGTAAATAGCCAGAATGTTTTAACACAAAAGTTGAGAAATTCAAATATTGAAAAATAGTAAATTGGTAAAAGCCTGTAATTTTTAATTAAAAAAATGCCTATACTTGCTAATTTATTATTTCATAGAAAGTCGTTTAGATGACAACAAAAATAGGAGTATATAAGTTAAAGGCAAAATCCTGCTAATTTGACTTTTTTTTCTAAAGCGGATTGTTTAACCTAGAGACATTTCAGGTTCAAATAAGTAACCTTATCATGGGAAATTCTTTGAGGTGAGGATCTCTTCTCAACTAATAAGGTTGCTGACTTGTTAATCATCATATTCAGCGAATTTCACTGCTTAAATAAACATGGAATTTCACAATCCATAACTAACTGAAATATTCATAAGTATTTTTGGTAAGATTACTCGAAACCGTCTCAGTTTGGTAGATTGATTGGAGTAGAATTCCATTATACCTTAAGGGTATGATGGTCGCCTGATTTGCGGTAGGATTTTAAATCAAAGACCTCTAGATTACAAGTCCTCTAATGACTAAGCCATGAGACCCATTAAGAGATCAAGTCTCAAAAAATTTTTCAATAAGCATACTAGGTGAAATCATCGGAGAATACTTTTACAAATAATGAATTTTATTCACACATGACTGATTCCAGTCATCCAGCATCAAATTAAGGGCGGCTAAACTACTGATTCTACTGCCGGGTAATATTCAGATTACAAGATAAGTCGGTCAGTACTTAGAACTAGTCAGCGAGAAATTGATTCATTACCAGTAACTGGTTGAAATAGACCATTCAGTATCCCAGAAAGAGACACTACTGAAAAGATCAGTAGTTAGTAGACAATAATGTTTATTGTTTTACTGGGTCGGATAGTTCGACCTCCATTGGTATATGGGCTCCTATACGGATGTCTCGATATTGTTTGGATGTTAATTATGATAGTTTACTTGATTTGAAGCTATGGGTACGGGGTTCGAGTCTCATGGGAACAACATCACTCACTGGGATTTAGGTACATGCAGCTGAGGAGTCCCAAATGGGATGAAATGATCTATCTGGATTCCTCTGCTAGCCATAACCAAGTAAATTACCGTAGCTGATAGACACTTTTACTTACCTATAGATATAGCCAATCAAGTCACAGTCAACCAAATATCAACCATTCAAGGATCGTATACTTCTAAAATAATTTATGAATTGATCATTCATTCTATATTCTATCAGTTAAACTAAGTTGTCTAGTCAGATTTATTCTTTTGGAGCAATTAGGATACTGTATGGTCTGAATTCGTTAGAATACGTCACTAATGCGCTCACTGTGAATCAAGGTCACAACAGTGACTGTAGGATTAGCTGGATCCCGGTTGGATAATTTGGAACAGAAACTCTGTTGACACTACAGTCTAGTACCCAGCAAACTTCTCACTGTGAGAAACATCAATTTGTAAAAGATTTACAAACTGCACCCATCACATTTGACCTTCTTATAGCTTCCCAGCAGTGGCGTTAACAGGACTTTTGATGAAAAATCCCCAGTCAAGATTGCATGATGTTGATTCCTGAATCAAGTGTTAGCAACTAACAGAATGTACTACTAAACAACATAAGTAGATAGAACCAACTCATACCGGTCCGTTCAATTCAAAAAATCACCCTCAAATCGATCACTTTATTTTGAATGTTAACTGATCCATCGAAGTTTGAACAGTTTGACACTGTGAGCTAAATTTGTCCGCTAATCAGCTCGACCCTAAACCAGTAAAACGGCCGTCGATTGTTTAAATCACTCTGATCTGGCTGATGGCATGTGTGGTTTCTAAGCTACTAGTTGTATTCAGTAGTATATCTTTTGGGGTTAAAATCATTCAGTATAATATGATTATCAAGCTAGTGGTAAACAATTCAATCGTGTTTATTATTCTTCTATCCAATAACTACGTGTGCATTCTGATTTTATATCTATCCTATTGTTTTCATGAACGTACAAGATATACAAAGAGAATATTATCGATTTGCTGGCTGAACCAGAACAACCAACTAAAAAGCATCATCTGAAAAAGATCACAATACACGATAATGGGGAACAGATTATTTTACATGGTGCCACTGAAAAGGAAGTTAGTTCAGAAGAAGAAATTTTAGAAGTTATCCAGTGAGTTTCTGTATATCTCGCATATACTTTTTGTGCGGAATAATTGTAGCCTTGATTGTAGATATTCTTTGAGCTGAGGTTTGAGTTGCAAAGCATTCCAATGTCATGCTAAACGTCGTCATCCATGTATCCCAACTTCACATGGAAAGTGAAGTATTTGGTCAGGCAGAAATATCGATAACGTGCCACTTTGCCTGAGGCTAACTAACTTCATTTGTCAGTCTTCTGTGTATGGGTGTATGCTGAAACTGAAAGGCTGATATTCTGCTGCCATCGTTCTCAGCAAGGTGTGCAACTACATCATTGGGTGACTTATTTTGTTTGCATGTAGTACGTTATGGTCACTTCATTATGATTGGCCTGTACTTTCTGTTGGAATGATTAGATTGGATTCTCTGCAATCTGATTGATCGGAATTATTGTTTACCTGAAACAACGGAGGTTGTCTTTATCTGATTGAGACAGTTGAGTCATTTATATTAAAGAGGAAGTGTTTCACGCTGATTGATTGACTTGCTCCAGCTGAAGGGATGTTCTCTGTCATGATTGCCCAGTTCTCCTCTTCATCTGCAGTCAAATTGATTGTTTCCTATCAATGTTTTTTTTCGAATAAGCCCATATATTGCATCTAAGTCGACTTGGCAATTTAATGCTAACTTGCTTGATTGACAGCCTCTAAAAATTCTTTAGCAGACTTCGAATATTACAAAATTGTCCAAGTCTAAGGTGTGGCTGTCACAGTGTACTGAGACGACAGACCTCATGTCATGACATCTGACAGTTAGCTTTTCTTACTGATACTGTTGTACCTGACTGTCCCATGTACTGGTGTTCATGCTTATCGCAAGTGACTTTGTTGTATGACATTGGCCACTTCTTCTGTGTTGACTAGGTCTTTTGCTTTGCATAGGATATGCTGTAGCGTTTCTGTTGGTTTATTTGACACCCCGATTCCCACTGGATGTAGTAATCTGGTTGTCACCTCCAAGATATTCTCGATGTATGTGGGGAACGTTTCTACTGTTAAACTTGGTAGTAGATTTTGACTTCCATTTAAAAAGACATCACTTGTTGAAACTCTCTAGATAGTCATTCAGTTGGAAGATTTTGAACAAACGTTTCTCCTTAGCTCTCATTGAACACTCTTTTGTAATGGAGTGTGTATCTGCTAGCCTAAATGGGCCGGTTACACAGTTCTTCTTGTACGAAATCGGAATATTGCTGTTTTAATTAAGGATCTGGTTCGCATGAGCTGTTTTCTTGCACAATTGAGTCTCAAAGTTCCCCTCATCACTTTTTGTTGCTAAGATATCTAAGAATGCCAGCTATCCGTTATCTTCTTCTATTTTCAGGAGTTCGTTTCCTCTGAAAACATTACTGATTAGCTTTAGAGTAGATTCAGTATCACTTTTAATAAGAGTGATGCAGGTATCTTCCATGTATGTCATCTATAATTTTGGCTAGGTGATCGGTGACCGTTTCACGACTGCGGAACTGTACCTCATTGGTTTTGGGGGATATGACTTTCTGTCGATGAGTCGTGGGTGAGGCCCGCCTCATCTATCGAGGTTTGGGCAGTCAGATAGTATCACTAGCCTTCACATAGATGTGGGTCACTGCCTACTGCACAAAAGTGCACAAGGTTGCTGAGGCATTACGATTTCGGTTCACTGCATGACTGCATCTGAGATGATCCCTGAGGCTGATGACTCCATCGGAGTTCAGATCAACTGATCACATACCTCTTCATTGATATGAAATCCTGCGGATAAACAAACTTTATTAGACTCATCATTTTTGGTATTTCAACACTGGTAGGCGTTTGTAAATCGTCGTCACTTTGAGGCATGCTTAAGAAGTTTCTCCTGCATGCCCGTGATATTAAAGATTATTGCCTCGTCTCCATATATTTTAATATCTTCGGCTTTTTGAAGAACTGAGTTGGTTGGTCGATTGATAAGACGGCTCAGCCTCTCTGTTAAATAATTTGATAAATTGTATGTTGGGCTTCCTGAAAATGAACCACTTGGTACATCTTGTTTATGGATTTTCTACCTTCCATAGAATTATGGAAGTAATGATCTGTTTGATTTCATTGAGTGGATTATTTCCTTTTGAAGTAATTCTGTTGTCCTTTGATATATTTCATTGTCTCATCAAATGGTTGTTTGTCTTTTGTCTACTGATGAAATTATAATGGCTCTGTCTTCTTTGAGCGATTTCAAACCCTTTTTTTCCTTGAAACTTAACTCATACCTCCGGAGTCTGCACCTCATCACTGGAACTATTTCTCATGAATCTTTTGTTGTTCATCATTTTGGAAATTCCCACTTTTCAGAGATGGTTATAGAGGTGCAAAGAATTCTAGGAAAGTCCATTACTCGTGTTGAATTTAGTTCTTTTTTCACGTAAGCTTCCTCGGAAGCTGAGAGTGGTCGGGAAGAAGAGGGTCAACCGATCACAATGAGTTGACTTCAACGTATTGCATACGGACAAAATAAGTCATCCAGTGGCATAGTTTCACACCCCAGCTGAGAATTTTAGTCGCTAAAGCTCACACATGAAGATTCAGTATACACCTGCACACATCAACTGACAAATGAAATTAGTTAGTCTCATGCAAAGTGGTATGTTATAAATATCCTTTCAAAATCAAATACTTCACTTCCTTGTGAAGTTGTGATGCTTGGATGACTGTGTTGGAATGTATTGGAATGTTTACCAACACAAACCTTAGTCCTGTGTTGGCATCTTTATTCGGTATCTCTCACGGGCTTCATCTAAGTGACTTCAAAACCTGACAGTCATTTATCTCCTTTAAGGCACAGTTCATTAAACATCATAAGATTCAAATTATGAAACCATTCAAGCCACTGAAAGCTCCGTCACCAACTTGGATGATGTGTAAATCTTTACTCTACTTACAGTTGAAAGTACGAAATTCACAACTAGATGAAATTCGATTGCAAAATTTCATCCTAGAGTTTCATCAAGTCAAACTGTGCACAGTGCAACTCATGATATTACTGATATCATCTTCTCAGCAGCTTATTCAATTCTAACTAGTGTTTCAACTAGCTTTTCTCCCCTGATCTAAATAAACCCAAGTATAGTACTGTCAAACCTGGCTTCAAGAGAATAAAAAACGACTTTCCAGTGTATGAGATAACCACGATGTACCCAACTCTAGTGTTGATGATAGCTATGTTTGATTTTCATAACTACTCATGTATCATATAGATAATCTGCTTGCATTCTTCTCGTCCAAGTCATGGTGTTAAGTGAACCATTGTCTATCTTATGAAAAGGAAACAAGCAGAGATTCCACTACTAATTTGTACCCAGCTGTGTAGTTCTTAGTTTGAACAATATATTCTGAGAACAACTGCTTCGAAATGGAGTACTGTAACAGAAATCTATCGTTTCCAAACTGTAAACAAGTCGGTATTCATAACATAACTTTTTGTAAATCTCCGTCTTTGATTGAGCTGAACTGAGTGACTACTATTGGCATATGGAGTCCTATGTGGATGTCTTGATGTTGTCAGAATTTTCGTTCTTTGATATATTAATAATGGATAGTGGCTAACAGTGGGATCGAGAACACGCTTTTCGTCCTATTTGGGAATATTCAGCCAGATGTGCCTGTCATCCAGTGAGTGATGCTGCTCCCTGAAAACTCAAACCCACAGTCAATCAATTTGGTTCATTTAACGATAGAGATCTATAATCTGTAACATGAAAACCATACCATGCCAGTTGCACAAGGAGTGGTTATAATGACTCATGACCTAGTGGATAACCATGTGACATTTGATGCGGTTGGTTATGGGTTTCAGTCCTAGTGGGTACAATATCACTCACTGAGAGGTTAGTACACCCAGTAGACGAGTCCGAAACAGGATGGAACACACTTCCTGTGTACCACTGCTAGCCTTTATCCATCACTGCTAATCTTATTGGACAGTCTGAAGTTTGAATGAAGGAATAAGGATAAATGAACTAACCGTTATCCTAGAGCACTCTCATTTGAATATATATATATATATATATATATATATATATATATATATATATATATATATATATATATATATATATATATTACTAGTAAAATCTTTCTCACAGTTACAAGCCACTCTTTGTCTACTCATATTTGCATGACTATGTGAAGTGTAAGATGATGAAGTGAGATAATCATTATTCATGTACAGTTCAAGTATTTCCATATATGAAGTTTGGTTACTGACCTTCCAACGCCTTCGAACAACTGAGTCAAAAACATACAACCAGGAACAAATTTTCCAAAGACTTGTGCCTATTCGACAGAAAAATAGACTAAGGTGTTAACTTTTCCCTATTTTCAACATCATGCATAAAAGAAAAGTAAGTAGACATGGATATGCCTGCACCCCACTGAGTGCTACTGTTTCCACTGAGATTCAAATATTACACCTATCACTTCGAAAGCCAAGGCGTTATCTATTAGGCCACGGAAGCACGATAAGCATTTCTTGCTATATACTGATATGCTTGTAATTCTCCTTTGTGATACCGGATAGAACTGTTCGACTTCTATTGAGATATGGCCTCCTATGCGAATGCCTCAATATTTCCTGGATGTTAATTATGGTAATTTACTTGGTTGTCAAAATAAATCAAGAAGAGTATGACAAAACACCAAATCAATCAATTGATATCAATGAGATAATTTTAGAATTCTGAAGATGGCAACCGGTGAATATTTAGCCTCTCCATGACTATTGATTCAAAGTCATTTCACTAAATCCCATGCCCCCTAACCCGAATACTTTGATTCCTGATTTCTCCGTCAGCCCAGTCAGGGAACCAAAACCATTTTATACTTAGAAAGCCACTGTCTAGATAAAGTGAATCGCTTAGAATAGCCTGAAAAGTAAATTTGTATATCGTTTTGTCAGTACTCTGTATTGATTATCTCTGATGTTACTTTTATCTTGACCGCTTCAGAAAACAGAAACCAAGTCGTTGAAGAGGAGAATACCTCTCTTTTTAAAAAAGTCCTGTGTGTGATTAGATTTCCTCTTAAATTCATGAATCAATATTTGTCCAGTCGATTCGCTTTGACTTCTAAATATGTACAATTAATCTCTTTAAAAATCAGCATGTTCTCATTTCAAACTGATCGTAAACATTCAGTGATAACTGTGACCAAAATCTTTTTTAAGGGAATTCAAAACGCCTTACTCTCCAGTAATTAGTTGACTGATATGTACAGATTTTGATGTAAAGTAGAAGCAAACATCAGTAGAGGAGATTGTTAGTCTTCTGATGACTATAAATCACCTTCAGATGGATTCTTCTTTCTTAAACGTCTACTGGAGGTCTAAACAAAGTGGTTTCCACCACAGATTGATGCCAGTTAAAAGGCCAGTAGAAAGTAGAAACCCCTCATTACCATTTCATCATGATTTAAGACTCTTCATCGATGCGTGCTGATAATATCATGTTTGATCGAGACAAAAGCGTTCAACTCTTGTGATAAAGACCCTGTGACCTTACAAATATATTTTAATCCAGTAGTTCATGTTTCCAACTGCCTTCAGTTGGTAAGTGGTCATTGCCCAGGAGTAACCAAATAAGACAATTAGGTAATGGTTGCAGTACATCACACCTGGTCAGTAGTTGGAATTATGCACTTTTTTTTAGCTCGTTTCATCTCTCTGTTTGAATTGTGGTAATGTGCTCACAGGCAGAAATGAATGTTATCGGTTGAATCCTGTTTGGAGTTATAGATTTGTAGAGCTGAAAAGTCACTACCTAGTTAGAAACTGGATGATATACAGTTCCCCAGGGAGTTCTCACGAAGATGATTCGCATACTGATATCAAGACCTTTGCCAAAGAAGTCTATAAAATATGAATTTATGGGCAATCAGTTTGGTTTCAGCAACATGAAAAGTGATGTACCAACTTGCTTTATAATTCTTTGCAAAGTAACAAGAGATTGTTTTATCGCCTAACTCAGTCTGATCGACTAGACCGATTTCTGAAAGAGATGACAATTGAGCTGATCATTGTGTCTGTTGCATCAGTTTTTTAAATTATCTGCAAATAATTCAGATGAATACTTCAACGGTTGTATCAGCTTAAAATTCTGGTTGGCATGAGATACTTTATTTTTGTGTTTTGTATTTCATCTTAGTAAGGCTAGATTACGTCGATATGCTTCCTCGAAAGTACTCCAAGCATCCTTATCGAATCTACACTTTATCATTATTATACGTGTTCGAGGAGCCTGTCTACTTGCAAATCATGCCAGTGAAATACATCAAGTAGGTGAAAACAAAGTATATAGTAGAAAATATTCATCACAGTCAACACCAAGACATGTGGTTAGCTCGACCAATATGAGCGCAAATACAACAGGAATTCCTTTGCAATACTTGAATACACCATCGTCACCAGCATATGATGCTCTCCAGTTAAATAAGAATGCTAAAGGAAGACAGGAGAATAGAAATTTACTATTTGCCACTCATGGTCTACTGATGTTTGCTGATTTGGCAGGTTTTGAATTAAGAGATGTACAACATTACCAACACCACCACCACAAGCAGCAGCACCAGCACCAGCAAGAACAACAACAACGACAAACGGAAAGTCAGTTAAGTAGCAGAAAAATGAAAATATTTTCAAATTTTAGTAAAACACAAACTGAAAACGAATCGGAAACAGAGGAGCAGAGAATTCTGTACAAACTGTCCCAGTAGACAATAACACTAGCAATGATAAATCTCATGCAGTCAAGTGAGTATTGTATTTTATGTAAATGTTTGATAATCGGTTTGCTTATCAAATAAATCTATCATTTTCGAAATGTGGAACACTCAAGTGGATAAAAAAACTTAAACTGTTATTGGATTCAAATCGCCTGCGTGAAGTTTAACTGACTGAATTATGAAGTCTAGCTGTCACGCCGACGTTCCAGCTAAATATTATTGCTCAAATCCAAATCCATGTGAATTAGGCAAGTGTATTGTTGCAGAATGATAATGAGACTGTCGAGTATGATCGTGAATAGTAAACCAGTCAGGTTAGTTATGCAGAGGCTTTTACATAGAGCTTCTACGCAGTTCAGTTTTTTACTCAACTCCATTTACTGCTTCACTACGATAACCACTTCTATACCAGGTTATTTCGCTTGCAGTTTATGATCATATAATTGCAACAGATTACTGCAAGTGTGAAAGATGCTGATAAGGTTAGGATCAGTAGACTAAAGAGTATCGATAAGCCAGTCTATCAAATGATCTATTTGATCGAATTATCAGTCGATAACTGTTTCCCATGTTATTAGATAAGAAAACGTTTACGAATGACATTACTCAAAACTATTTGATGCTACGAACTGACATTCTACAAGGAACATCAAATCATACTTCTGATTATCAATGCTGCCGTCTTAAATAAGCAATTAGTATACAGATTGGAAAGTAAACGATGTAACTATCTAGTCATTAGGATCCAGTACTCACTAAAAGGCTTTCGATGAAGTCTGGTAGTGTGACTAGTAGTCTAAGTGATGCTAGACTGCCATAGAGTTTCAGTTGTGAGCTGAACGGTTTACTAATAGAATCGCAGTCTTCAGCATAGGGTGACACAGGTTTGAACCATGAACAGAACACCATCCTCCCCATGGTAGTATATACGCCTTGCTCACGTGTCCCAACAAGCACGTAATTTAAGCGGAGAACAGTTTCCTAAGAATTCACTCCTTAAATCTATCATAAGCCAACTGAATAAATGAAATCTGTTGAGAACCTTATTCAGTTGTTTCTCACCATGTGGTTAAGCAACTGTACCAGATGTATCGACAGATAGGTAAATAACCTGAGCAATGTAGAACTTCGTAAATCAGTATATTGATTCAAGATGTCACACTTTACGACAGTTTCAAGTTGAAAATAAGAAGAAGGAGAAAATAGTAAGATAAATATTAACTAGACATGATTGGATGGGTGATAAGGCGGTATAGCAGAACTCTATATAAGTTAGTTGGTAGGAGACAATCGACAAGAAGTCCCGGACCTAGTTCTCAGGCTTCTTGGCATTCGTCCGCAAGGCGTATCTGCAACACTGACGAGACAGAGATTCGATCCAGCGTCATCCAGCCTTGTGTATAATAACGTTGCCACTGTGCTGTTTGCATGGTGGTTGGTCTGATCTTCTGGATTCTGAAGAACAAAAGTTTATGTACGTCTCATTGTGATCAACTTTGTTTTCAACTTTTCCTTTCTGATACCTAAAAGACTGCCATTATTGGGTTAAAGTCTAACTACATCATCATCAATATCAACATAGGACTAGGCATTATTGCGTAACGGTCCAAGTTGCCACAGCTCAGTACAGTACATCAACTAGAAAGGTAGTGAGGTGAAGGATGAAGATAAGAGAGTGCAGTCAACAGATATATAAAGTACGAGAAGAAAGAAGCAAGAAATGACAAAATGGTGAGATTCGGTATAGCGTCGGTAAGATGAGGATAATGTGTGTATACATCTGCGCCACTGACATCGGCTCTCAGCCATATCACCTAGAGTCTCCAACCGCTTGTTCCTCTTGTACCACGGACCACAACCACCTAGTCTGCATCGCCCACATACCTCAAGCTAACAGTCCAAGATTTCATACATTGGTGCCATGTTTTAGTCTGACCACCTCAGGCCATTTTCCAGCCTAGGCCTACTTCGGCCAACGTTGTGTGATGAGGCAATCGGTGACTAGGCATACGTAACACGTGTCCCAACAATCTCAGTCGATGAAGGTTCACAACCTCGTCAACTGACTTACCTCTTCTCCCCAAAACTCTATACATGACTTCCGCATTACTACATGGTGACACCATGGAATACGGTGTATACTACGAAGGCAACGGTGGTCAAACACCTGAAGCCTTTTTATATCTTCCACTTTCAATGGTCATGTTTCACAGCAATACAGTAGAACAGACCGGACTGCTTTGCAGTACACGCCACCCTTAATAGACAAACAGATATCACGGCGGCGCCATAGGTGGCGTAAGTTGGCAAAAGCCAATCGAGCCTTTTGTATCGGTGCAGAGATTTCATCGGCAACTGACCCACCGGGGCTGATCCTACTTCCCAGGTAAGTGAAGTGGTTGACACACTCAACCACCGTGACACCGTCGAAGATTATTCCTTGGGCAAAAATTTGCATTTGGGTAATGAGAACCACATCCTAAACATTCTCAAATTCCCACTCAAAGTGTTCAGAAGACTCTGCATCTTGTCAGCGTCTTCACCTAACAGAACTATGTCACCTGCATATTCTAGGTCTAACGGAAGTTCTCCTGTGATTAAGTCAACGTCTGTGTAATCAGGTGACGAGGGGTAGATCTCCATGATAATATCTATGATGAAACTGAATAAGAATGGAGAGAGTGGACACCCTTGACGGACACCGCTGGATGAGCATGGCTCCCTGGACAACTCGCCATAGGCTCTAACATGCCCATAAGTGTTGTAGTAGAGAGCGTTCAATAAGGTGATGTACTTACTCGGCACAAAAACTCTTGAATCGACCACAACATGCAGCCGCAGAACTACAAGTGAACACAAATCCCCCAACAAAAGTCGAAGTCCTGAACTCCATAAAGCTACTGAAACGGGAGAAAGCAGCAGGACCAGATGGAATCCCGCCACAAGCACTGAAAACAGACACAGAGACAACAGCAACCGACATGCTCACACCACTATTGCAGAATGTCTCGAAGGAAGGGAAGGTACCTGCCAGTTGATTGGAAGAAGGGCTACCTTGTCAAACTCCCGAAGAAGGGAGACCTCAGTGTTTGCAAGAACTGGCACCGAATTACGCTCCTGTCTCTGTTCACCCCAAGCAAGCAAAATATTAAGCCGCATCATCCTGGAGAGACTAAATGATACACTGGATTCAAAACTACGACCGGAACAGACTCGTTGGCTGTCTGGATTCAGGAAGTACAAATCATGTGCGGATCAAATTGCAACACTACCCTACGCATCATCATAGAACAGAGCAAAGAATGGCAGTCAACTCAACTCTACCTCAATTCCATCGACTTTGAGAAGGCCTTTGACAGCGTCGACCTACAAGTAATTTGGCAGTTGCTTCAACACTACGGAGTGCCACAAATCTTTATCAGCCTCATTCAACAACTATATGAAGATGCCACATGCCAAGTAATTCACAATGGGAAGCTCAGTGATGCTTTTGAAGTGGACATGCAGGAGTGAAACAAGGTTGCCTACAATCACCCATGATATTCTTGATTGTGGTTGACTAGACTGGATCATGCAGCAAACAGTGGGGAGCTGTGAGAAGAGGGGGATACGCTGGACCGCAGGAAAGAACCTAAAAGATTTGGATTTCGCCGACAACTTGTGTCTTATATCACACAAACTGGAAGATCTACGGGCGAAAACTAACAAGTTGGCAAAAGAGGCGAGGCAGCGAAGACGGGACTTCAAGTGAATATAGAGAAGACTGAGGTGATGAAGATACTCAACCAACAACAACAAACTCCAATGAGCATCAACGGGAGAAACTTCAAGGAAGTAGCCTTCTTCACTTATCTAGGCGGGACAGACGAGGATGTCAAAGTCAGAATCGGAAAAGCAAGACAGGCGTTCATTAGCCTGAAATCAGTGTGGAGATTTGCACTGCACTCAGCATGCGGAAAAAGATGCAGATTTTCAACACCAACGTCAAGTCAGTGCTCCTGTATGGTTAGGAGACTTGGCACGTTACGAAAGGCATTTCCAACAAACTACAGACATTCATCAACAACTGTCTACGCTGGCTCGTTACTGAAGCTCAAATGGCCAGAATAGTGAGAAAAAGCAACAAGGAACTTTGGGAACGAACCAACCAAGAAGCTATCGCTGAACAAATATACAGTGGGAGGAAGTGGAGATGGATTGAGCATACACTGAGAAGGCCGACTGGGGAGATCACGCGTCAAGCGAGGCACTCGAGTGGAACCCAAATGGGAAGCGACGAGTTTGGCGTCCGAAAGTGACATGGAGGAGACCGTACGAGGAAGAAATGAGAGCTTGTGAGCTGTTGTGGAACCAGGTTCAAAAGATTTCAGATAACAGAGTGGAATGGAGACGTGCTACTGAAGCCCTGTGTTCCATTAGGGACCCAAGGGACAAATAATAATAACGATAGTAGTACTTACTCGGCAGGCCTTTCACTGAGAGACATTGCCATAAGACGTCTCGATCAACGGAGTCAAATGCCACCTTCAGGTCAAGAAATACAGCTATTGTAGGGCGTCTGGAAGCGTGCCTATGTCCCAATCCCGGCGCATTGTGAATATTTGATCGATACACCCGCGACCGGGTCTAAAGCCTGCTTAGTTTTCTAGGGTTTGCTATTCCTTAGCTCCACTCAGGCGTCGAAGAATTATAGAACCTAGGATCTTGGACACTACGTTCGTCAGGCTGATTCCTCTGTGGTTATCACAAGAGGACTTCTAGCCTTTCTTGAAGACTAGAATAATCAGTGATTTAGACCAGTCAGAGGGGATCGTTTTTGATTCTCATATACTGGTTAACACTTCCGTTAACCTGACTAAGAACACCTTACCACCATCCTTGTATACCTCAGCAGGTAGTCTGTCTGGTCCTGCTGCTCTTCCTCGTTCCAGGTTACCTACCGCTTTCTCAACCTCTCCTAGTGTTGGAGGGCAACGCAATGATGGCTGGAGGCCAGTTAAACTGTTCCTCGAAGTGTTCTGCCCATCGTTCCAGTCGTCTCCCCTGCGAGTGAATCGCAGATCCGTCCTTCTCCGCTATGGCCTCACTAACTGTTGTTGACCATTTCCCCCCAGTCTCCTTAATAAGTCTAAATAACTGTCTACTGTTACCGATCGCCGCTGCCTTTTCCATCTCTTTAGCCTTCGCTGCCCACCACTGTTCACGATCGTTGCGCAGACTTTTCGTCAGTTTATTTTTAAGTTGCGCTCGCTCTTCATTGTACTCAGAGCCTGCAGGGATGCATTCACGTGCATCCATTAGTTTGGAAGAAGCTGCTGATATCCACTGGCTCTTTTTAGCCATTATCTTGGAGTCGGCTACAGTCTTCAGTGCTGCTTTTACAGTAGACTGAAGATGGCACCAAGCTTCTTCTGGATGAGTGACAGTCTTTTGTTCCGATAACTGCCTAGCCAACTTCTCACTGAACACGGCTTTGGTGTTTTCGTTGTCCAGCAGAACTCGTAGTGGTTTTGTTGCCAAATTTTTTCTACGTCCATTGAGACGCAGGCATATACGTGCTCGGACCAACGCATGATCGCTGTCCAAACACGTACTCCAGAAGGAGCGGCAGTCTTCCACCGATCCTCTCCAGCGATGACTAATAGCAATGTGGTCTATCTGTGTCCATCGCTGAGTTGAGCTCGGTGGACGCCAGGTCAGACAGTGCCTTTCTTTATGTCTGAAATTGGTGCTGGCTAAAAATAGGCGGTTATCTGAGCATAGTTGTAATAGGCGATCACCGTTATCTGTACGTTCAGCTGGGATTCCGAAAGTGCCACCTAAGTGCCTTTCTGCCTCACTCAGTCTACCCACCTGTGCGTTGAGGTCACCTGCAACAACCACTACGTCCGAACGTTTGGCTTTCGAGAGGAGGTTAGACAGTTTATGGTAGAACTCGTCCTTCACTTCATCCGAACTACAGTCAGTGGGTGCGTAAGCAGAGATTACAAAGAGACAACGGCGAGTCTCACTATTCCTTTTAGTTCTCACTGTGCCGTTCAGCCTCATAGCGCAGAGGCGACTATCAACTGGGATCCAGTCTAGTAGTGAGTTTTCTGCCCTAGTGCTTAATGCTATACCTACACCTGCAAGACCACGAGAGCTAGCTATCGAATCTCCAGAAACTCGAAGGGTGAATTTTGCAGATTCACCAGATTGGTCAGGAGAGGTCAGGTGAATAACCACACTTGGGTCCTGTATGCGTGTCTCACAAACACAGCACACATCCATGCCCGAGTTGCTAGAGTCTTTGCCAACGAAGCCTGTTGGCCAATTTGACGGAGGGTGCGGACATTGAAGGCTCCAATATGTAATTTGGAGCGTGGTTTAAGGAGACCAGGGATGCTGTTCTGTGGACTCAGATCGTTGTCGAAGGCTGCAGAGGTAGGAGAAATTGAAGATGATGCAGCATCATTAATTAAGAGACGTGAAGGAAGATTAGAAGGTAATGATGGAGGAGGAGGATAGCAGTCAGAAGAAACTTGAGTGCTGACAGAGTTGTGAGGGCGGTTGACACTTCCCGGCTGCCCACACCGTGGAAGGCTATTTCTTCTTAAGGTACCTGAAAGAGATTTGTGTGACCGCAGAGCCCATCGGACATCTGCTTGAGGCCTGTCACACCCAGCCTTTTGAGTATGATTATTTTGAACTTTTGTATTTTTGGGGCCGGATGGTCGAAAGGAAACGACAAGTGAACCAACACCGCCGGCCCGGCAGACCGTGGGGCGTGGTGGAGTGTGTTATTTTTGGGGCCGACCTTTTCTAACCCCCCCTTCCACTGAGAAGGCAGCATCAGCATGGCACTGCTGGTCATCCAAGGGAAACACCTTACTGCTGTCACACCCCATCCAGCTAGCAGCAGTACGACTTCGCCCTCAGACCCCCATCATAGTGTAGTAATTTACACTATAACGGTAACTGCTTTTCGTCTAACCACTATCCAACAGACCTTTCTGGTATGGTAGGACCTCGAGGGAACAAGCGTTCCACCAGCATAGCTCGTTGGGTCATCGTGATATGCAAGCCCGACCACCACGTCAAGGTAGCAGCTGTCAGTCGGGTCTAATCACGTAACTTGAATTGATAGCCGATAGTGACATGCCTTCTTCAGCCATGCCTACATTATCTCTACCTTATTTAATAGAGTCGTAGAACTCTAGAAACTGACCTATCACAGTCACTCAAATATCTGCTCCAGTAACCTGATGTTAAATAGCCCCAGTAATCCACCAATTGAAAAACAGTTTGTAGTCATTTTAACTCGAATTTTAATTGGCCAAGAGTTAGGACGGGAAAAAGTTAAAGTGGCAGGAATAAAACATGACACTCATCTTTTATTGTTGGTCTGAGCCGCGTAAACTTCTGGGATCCGTATAGATAACTGAAGTCAGCGGTTGGAGACGATAGGTGATATGACCATTTTTAGTGGTCCAGACGCATCCACTCTTTGTTCACATGTTAATTATTACGTAGTATTTAACTATTTTCCTTAGCTTCCTTTTTATTTTGTTCTTATGGTTTTATACAACTTTTAACTGGTCAGTTTCTATTGTCTGACTTTCGTCTTTTTACCACGTCTCTTGATGGGTTGATGTGAAGTATGGTATCTTGGACCGTTACATAACAATGCCAAGTTGTATATTGAAACTGAATGACTGAATCATACCATGAAATCTAGGTGTATTAAGGAAATAAAAATATGCCGTCGACAAATCGCATATGCCATATGTTTGAACAAATGCACAACAGCGCCCAGTCGTCTTCAGCGATTTCTAAATTTTGAGGAATTTACGGTAAAAATTGCCCATTTAAAGTTGAATTCATTGAAGACGACTGAGCAATTCACGTAAGCCAAGAAATACTACTTAACTTTCTAGGTTCTTCTTGATGAAACTCTTGCACATTGCCCATTCGATATCACAATAGAAGTGAAGGTACAGTCAATCAACATAACACATGGTCAATACTCCGTCATTTAAACATAGTAGACTGAGACTGATATTCTTGACAGTTTTAGACGATTTGTGACACAGCCTGGCTATGGCCTATTCAAGTCGTGAATGCTGATGAATACAAGCAGATAGTAGTAGGAGATCATGGCACAAACTAGTTGAGTTTACGAATCACTGTTCATTGACATTCACTTCTTCAATGAATCACTGGCACTTGTCAGTGTCTGGTTGGTCTGACGCCTCATGAAACGGAGTTTGTGTGCAATTAGACATTAAGTGGCTTTCTTATCATCATACGTTATTCAGCTTATCTCATTTTATGAAAAACGTTATTTTCACACTAAACAGTTACTCCACAAAAAAAATTCCTCTAATAATTTTGAACATTTGTTTGTTTTTTAGATGCATGGATACTTCTCTGGTGGTACTGAATCGTGTCATGACAAGCTTAAGTGAAAGAGAAGCAGCATCACGAAAACATGTACACATACCATTTAGAGATTCAAAGTTAACGCATATCCTTAAACCAGCTTTGTCTGGTGATGCAAAATTTCTACTGATCATCACATTAGATATTCAAAAATCCCACTTGAACACAAGTTTAAAAAGTCTACAGTTGGCTACAACTGCTTCTTCTATCTGTCTAGGTAAAGCTAAACAAAATATTGCTGATAAGAAGGGTATATACACATCATTATATCCATATGCATCACGTGTTGATTGAACATGTTGAATTCAATCTCCTTTTTGTTTTAAGCATATATGTATATGCTCCTTCTGAATAAGTGATCAATAGTTCAATACGAGTGAGACCCTATTGTCTTAGTTGATTTATTTAGTCAATACCTATTTGAAAAATTTTAAAGGAATGTTTAGATAATGATGTATATTATAAAAAAGTAGTCACATTATATTTTCTTTAATTATTCGGCCTAATGTACACGTAATTGAGGGGAGGTAAGAGAATACTTTGACCTCTATTGTTTCAATTTCCTTTTTGTTTTTTTTCTTTCGGGGAAGTTCCTTCCTCAGTGTACAGATATAAACACAAACCCGCTTCTTGAATTCCTCTGCTAGCCACAACCAACTAAATTACCATAATTCACATCCAGACAATATCGAGGCATCCACATAGGAGTCTATATGCCAATAGAGGTTAAACAATTCGATCCAATGAAACAATGGAGAATTACAAGTATATCAACAATTAGTAACAAACAGTTTTGTCATTGAAAATGCTTCTGATACTCTTTGTTGTTAATATACGGCAGAGGACTCATCCGTTATTGTTGGCATATAAGTTCCTTGTGCGGAAGCACTGATATTGAATTTATTCCAATCATAGCTTTATATTGAGTGTTTATTTATCAGTGAAATAATTAAGGACTTGTATTTCGTTTAATTTAAGACTCATCAGCTGTGCTTACATGCATCCACTCTCAGTGTGTCATCATTTCTCCTAGAGACTGGAAACGGAAATCTGACACTTTAAGTAAGGTGACGTGATCTGCTATGACACAGAATTGGTCATATTTCGTTTAAAATGTCTGAATTGGTCTTTGGAAATTTCTATACTAGTACTCACTGGGATGTTTGCATATCGAGATGGCGATTCCGGGGATGGAAATATGCATCTTGGATTCCATTGCTAGCAAACTTTTAAAATTGTGTTTCAATTAGAAACATTTTCAATAGTCTATCTTTTATTAATTTGTTCATTTCGATAATTTAGTCTTCCAAATCCCTTACAATGATTTCAAGGATAGGTTGTATGTAAAAATAGTTGGTCTGGTTAAATCGTGTCATTGGACGACGAAAATCTAGGTGAATCAAATGTGTTAGACAGTGAAGAGAAGCGTAAACATTGCCATGCATCTAATAACATACAACCATACCACAGTGTTGGATAAAGAGATAACATGTAAAGCTAACTGAATTAGATGCAGGAAGAGATTGATAACTGAATCTTTATTTACTGAATAAAGACAGGTGAAGTGACAGAAGAAACAATAATAAATAGGTAAACGACGATAATGCTATGGGATACTTGGACTGGATACGAATATCGACTGTTCGCCCTCAGAACCTGATACTTCAGAAAGCCGTGAAAGCCAGAAGATGAAGACCGGCCTGTGAACATTTAAAACCATGCCTAGTTTGATTGGTCAGTTGTATACTAACGTTATCCAATAAGGTCTCTTTCACTACACAGTTACATGAAGAAAAAAGTGAAATCCAAAGCTTTTACCTTAGCGACTGATGACTTAACATGCTGATTTCCATTTAGGCCACTTCGTACCATTCTGGTGGTTGAGGTAAGCCTAACTCAGCTTCTTCTTCACACACTTGGGAGCTTCACTGCTCGTGATAATGGGAATTAGAAGAGCCTGGAGTTATGGAAAGAAACTTAAAGATTTTCGATAGCCTTGATCAGGGGTAGACTGTACTCTTAGCATCATCATTTGAGTAATACTATGTCACTCCATGATGTATGTATTAGCCTTCCATATGGCGTAAAGGGCTAAGTAATCGTTTTGCATGATTTTAAAAGCTTAGACTAACTTGCTGACGATTAGCTGCTAATGCTTAGTTATCCAGCTAGGAAAACTGGTACTTATTTAGTTACGGGTTTTACGTACGTTATATTCAATCTATGAAATACACCGTTGTTTTCCAGGTATTTATACACTTCCAGGTAATCACTGATTGTTAGTTTGTGTCATGCAGAAAAGTGTAGGTCATCTAGCCTGTGTTAATGTGTCGTTAGCTATCAATCTTTTCAGATCCCAGTTCAAAATGACTCATACCACGTAAGTATATTCAACAGACTAAACTTAGTGTGAGGGAGTGATGGTTAGACTTTAAAGAAAGCATAGGCTATGGCAAGATTCAAAACACAGTCTTCTGAATTGTCATTTCGGTGTTATGACAACTGAAGTAAAATGGAAACATGGTAAGCAGTGATTGTCTCATACCTTGGTTTGCAGAACACCAAACGAAAAAGTGAGAACCGGCTGGTTTCAGTTTCGCCGTAATGCAAGTTTTCGTTCGATGAAAACTGCCACTCACAAGGAATTCTGTACCACAGAATAATAATCATTGATTGCAAGGCATACAATATACCTAAATAGCATTGTGAACTGAAGAAGAATGTACTTACTGATAATGCAAGATTATCATCTGACAAAACCATTCAAAAGGAAAGCCTAATCAACTATTTATATAATTATGTTGCTGGGTTCGAAGCCTAATAAATGTGTTCTTTGCTGATTGCCAACTGAGATCAACGACTGACTATGGGTTCTGTAACTCAGCTGGTAGAGCACCAAACAGGTAACTTATAGGTTGCCGGTTGAAATCCTGCAGCCGCTTAGATCTCCATCTCACCTTCAATCATCATCCAATATCAGCACAAGTCTACTGAACCACGACTATCTCAGATGGTCAAACAGATTACGCTATCCTGTTTATACTGATGTATACTGAGGAAAAACAGACAGACAGGCGACCAACGTACAACCTGGCACACAATTTATCAGACTTTACAGCCGCTTTCAAAGAAAAGTTGGATCGGAAAAGAAGTTTACTGAAACGTTAACAAAACCGTACTTGACAAGGTAGCATAAGTAGATGATATTTAGCACTTCAAAGGTGACAACAAGTGTATACATCTGTGTTGGAATCCTTCGATGTGTCAGAAAGTAGCATGAAGCATATTTAAATATTCTTTATCATTACAGTTTTAAACAAAGCGCATAATAAAATGAAGACGATGAGGTGACACAGACCTATACATATTATTATTCACTGCGGTTTTCAAAAAATAAGTTTCCAAGTTTATAAGATCTACCGACTTCATCCTGAAAGACTACTTTACTTACTGTGAAGTAATTAGAAACAATGCGTAGATAATCTGGCAGGTGGGTTGGTTGTATGCATTTTGTCGCTCATCAGTGTGAAAGGAACATTTTCAAGTATGGATGTGAATCCACTTCACTTACTATTGAAGTGACGGACGTTACGACTGATCTCTTCAAGCATTGACTGACTCCCAGTACCACTGGCCAAAGAGAGAGAAACTAATGGCATACTGTTCAGGAGTAACTCGGTTCTGTCTTTCCAATTTGTAGTGTGGTCAAGAGGTCGCGAAACTGACAACCGTTGTACATTCTATTTAGTTTTTATAATTGCATCATCACTTCGAAGAATATGAAGTTTCTCCCCGCCTCCAGACATTATGATTGTTGATCAGGTGTTATAAAGTGCGACAATATCCCTTAGACTCCTCAAAGAAGCCTGTAATTCCGTGAAAAGTCTCAACAGTCAATCATGGCATGCCAAAACTCCGTGAAAAACTACGTACTCATACATGTGGGTCCCAGAATGGCTAAAGGGTTTTCTAGAAAAGGGTAGAACACATCAAGGCCATCGAAAAAATATATGAACCGTTACTTTTTGTACATGTCTGGCATGGAAATCAATTTTTCATCATTTTTGCCGCTCCTTTTTATTTTGAGGAACTGAACGACCCTTAAGGGTGAAGCCTAACGTAATTTTTCGAGTAATCACCCATATATACCAACAACAGACTAAAAGTGCACCATCTACATATAATTTCTCAAAGCTTTCATTAGTTAGTCAGTAGGATGATTTAACATAATCTGACTCAGGTAGTCAGGTAGTCAGGTACTAAGCATAAAGTTGAATATATCCAACTGCATACATGTAATCGGTGGAAATAATGTAAGATAAGACTACCTTTCATGTATCAAGTTTTCTAAGGAATACTTATGTTCCTCATCAGTTTAGCAGTTGCACCTCTTGAAACTGGTACAAGAAACATTTATGGTGTTCATCGTGTGGTTAGGTATTCCAACGCTTGCAACACTTAAATCAATCGATTTGAAGAGTTTTGACCATGGTGTGGTATCACATGAAAAGTGTTCAGAGACTCAAAATTACAAACAAGAATCGAATTACCGATTAGACTGTTACCAGTTATGTACTCAATAAACACTGGATAATGTTAGCAGCTAAAGAGAGTTCAGCTGGATTAAATTTGTCATAAAATTATGCAGCAGTGGCTAGCAGATTGGTTTCATTTGAGTTTTTTACTTATTACAGTTCTCTTCAACTAGATGCAATTGCACGTCACCGGAATCCTACATCAAACATCCCGGATTTCACCATGAACTTGTTGATTATACCACCTCTTATTCATTGAATAGAAGTCTATTGATTTTCTGAGCTGAAGTAATCAGTTCATTTTTATGTGTCAGTCTTCTGATCGAAGGCTTCTCTGCATCCATAGCCAGGAAGAATGACAACAACAACCGATGATTTATGAAAATCTTTCATGTATGTATCCGTTCTCATGCTTCAGCATTCTGACTAGATCGCCAACGACTTTAGAACCTTGAACGTTTTCGATATATCTCGCTACATACAAAGTAATGGTGTGTGTTGTGGGCTATCAGTCTAACTCTGTCTTCTCTAATTCCTCTGGTGGGACTTTAGTGGCTGCACATAGTAACTCGGAGAAGACTACCAGTGACAACCAATGTTGGGCATTCACTTCCGTCTGTTGACTATAAAATCCTGTATGAGACCAAAACCGAGGTTAAGACCAGAACAATTGGTCAAACCGTCAATTCAAAGTTAAAACAGACTTCAACAAAACTTTTTATTTCACTCTGAAATTATTTTGTAGGGGAGAGCAATGAGACCAAAGACATGTGTTTCGTTCCAACGCAGAACCTGTAAGTTGTGTGCACCTAGTCCCGACACCTACCAAACAATATCAGCTAACTGTTACAATTGTAGAATAAATTGTGAGTGCTAGAAATACTGAGTACTGAGTATGTTACATTCTTGTAGTCACTTGATATAACATAAATTATGTATATACCAGTAAGAGAAGGTATATCGCAGCGTCAAAGGTATATACAATATATGAAGTTTTATATATATTTGCAGTGACCTTGAATATTTCTAGACCTTTCTAGAATCGAATATCCTGCTGATTTTTGCCTGTCCAACCAATCTGGTATTTACACTTTGGTTCAAGTGCTTTCTCTCGATTCTTCGGTGCATCGTGATCCGTTGTGAACGGCATCGGAGATTTAAAGCTTTTCCTGAAGGTCTTGTTAATCTTATTTCACATAGTAATACCTCGTATTTGAAATAGAGATGGATAGTTCAATCGTTTCTTGTGACTGACTAGTAAACGTTTACTGGGTCGCGAAAAATTATTCCTGAATGCTGTTCTGCGGAGTCTGTGTTGTGACATAGCTTGTAGTAACTGAATTGGACCCATAAAAACGCGTAATGCAGAGACTGATCTGCCTACATTCTGAAGAATGACATTTCCTAGACCTTTTCCCTCCCATTTCAAAAAAAGAAACAGACAAATGTTTGTAGAAATATCCCTCATAGTTTTAGACGTCGAATTTCAATGTTGTATACCACTGATTTCGCAAAAATCCCCAAAGGTCGAATCAATCAGTTATGTCTAGTTAATCGATACCACGGCATTTTTACCATTGTAACGATTAAACAAATTTGTACTTATTTCACTTAGACTCAGGTAAGTATTGGGACAAGTGAACTGCTCAACAGCATCAGTCCTATACTTTCTTCCATTTATGAATTCTACAGGATCGATGTGGATACATTACAGGGACTCTTCAGTCATCTGCTAGTTTTTCAAATTACTTTTCCTTATGTTGCTTGGAGTTTTCTGACATATCCTCTGTAACATGGATTGAATCATTTGAGTAGGTAGTGCTGTTTTGGCTGTATTTGCCAGTATGCCTAAGTTGTGTAGTTGAAAACCCGAGATCGTATACCTAGTTTGAGCCAAGGAAGTCTAGAAGTAGCTGATCTGATTGACGAGATACTCTGTTATGTGATACACTACTAAAACCAACATCGCAGCAAACTAACCCGCTGATGTGCCTCTGATTATCTAATGCACCATGAGAGACCTGTGGATTTGGCTGGATTAGGAGTTTTCCAGTTGCTTGTAAACGACCCTACTGTCCATTTTCTCGTATGGATATAAATTGTCTTTGATATAGTAAACCATTATCATACAAAGCAACTAAAATATTTGATGTCTATAAAGGGGTTCTGAACCTTCTTAAGTATCTGTGTATTTATTGGCGTTGATACTTGTAAACTCTGTCTGAACATTTATTGAGGGCTTTACTTCTCGACGGACTGAATCTCACTAAGTGTTTTACATCATGTTGCGAACTCACAGTAAGTGCTACAATGTTTTCATCAACATGATCTTATCGAATGTCAGCATGGAATGGCTGAGTGATACTTGCTCACAAGAATCAACTTACTGACCCTTATATACAACTGAACTGGCATCAAAGTCAGAACAACTAACAAACAAATACGTATTGTTATTGTGCGATAAAAGGTATATTTGTATGCAGTATGATGAAATTAATATATACCAGTTAAAAGTTACTAAACAAATGAATACTGGTGGACCGGAATTATGTATAATTCATCAACTGAACAATTAATTTAGGGTGATACGATGTCTGATCGCCCTTTCACGTACAACCAAAGGTAGTGAAGAAAACTCTTAAAGAAGAACCAATAAATATATTGACAATAACTCATCAATTCTGTTTAGAAAGTTTCCTAACGGGAAATTCCTCAGTCCAGCAACCTTTATATTATGCGATATACTGATTGAGAGTGTCTTTTCTGAAGTCTGAAACCAAAATCGACCAGATGGTTCTTCGACAGATAAACTAAAAGGCTCGAGTGATGCGCGAAATCGAAAACACAGGATTTCTCTGAAATATGGCGCTATAACCACCTCATGTCCTGAGATGTCTGATACCTAAGAAATGCGTCAACAAAACAAACGGCATAGCTGTTTCCAAAACAAATCATCTTCAAAGAATGTTGAAAACTCAAGGATTCACGGAATAAGCTGCAAAGCTTAAGATGAACGAATGCTCAAAAGAAGATAGAGCCTCAGGGGAACGAGTTAAAAGAGCACGATACATTCATCGAATGTGAAAGACACTATAATACTCTTGGTTGTATTGTGTTCTCTGAGCTCGGTTGCTTAATCGTGAAGCTTTCATCGTCTTTCTGGACGACATCATCAGCACTAACTTCAGTATAGAATACTAAAATGAGCAAAATACAATCTTAGCGGAATAACATTGTGAAGAAACATAAGTCCATGAAAAATAAGTGCATTGTACAAAGAATCAATATATTTATTTACGCAAGTCATGCTACTTAATAATAGAAAGTAGTATAAACTGAGTGCATAAAAAGCACGAATACAACACACGGAAATAATCTCGAAGAAGATCTACCATCGGTGAGGATTCATCTGTAATATTTAAACATTACACGTGTTTCCAGCAGCGAAAGAAACTACTTCTCAACAGTTTGAGTAGTTAGAAATCACTTAGGCCAATGTGCAGTAGTATCTTTCACTGGTTCATGACACATGTGTCAGAGATTGGCTGAGTGGTTTCCAGTGGAAACTGTTGACACCACAGTTGGTCAGTTGAAAAACTCAGTCAGTAGAAATGTCAACTTGCACCGTATAATTTGTAAAAATTTACAGATCGTTCATTCTATTTGCGTGTTTCGAACTACTCACACTAGGAACTTGACTGATATCCACTTCAAAGTAATTATCACTAATGGAAATTTATTAAAGCACTATTGAAATCTGGCCGTAATGGACATGAGTTTGACCATGGTGTAGGACTTTTCAGCGATTCCAAAATAAAACTTCATGCTGGATAGAACTCAACACTTTCATGTTTTGACTAAAGCACGTTACTGTTCATGGTTCGTTCATATTTTAGAACTTCCGTTAATTCACGGTGTTGTAAGAACATCATTTAGTTTCGTCTGTAAACAAGTGTCTTCAAATAATTCATCTTGGTTAACCCCACACCTCATACTTTCGCATTGGTAACTTCAGGTTCTGCAATCAATGTTGAAATTAATCGATTCTTCACAAACCCTTTTAATTGGTATGTACTTATTAAAAGACCATCTATTTACTCAATACTTATCGAATAATACACACACACAAACACACACACAAATAGATAGGGAAAGAGATAGAGGGTTAATATTTTCCAAGGTTAAATCATTCGAAAGCATAAAATTCAAACAAAAGAAAAAAAGTTTCATCATTGACCTACAAAATATTTAAACAACAAGACTATGTTTTTGTAATCCACTAGTGTATATGTAAAATTTCCTTCTTTAAAAAGAATTCCGTCAATCAAACACAAATTGTAGTCAAGTTATCCAATTAGACGATTGAAAAGAACCTTTTCTTTCTCAAAAATAACATTGGTGAATCTAAAGTGTAAATAACTATTTCTTTCATATCTACTTTAATGAATTATTTACTCTGGTTACCATATGAACCGATGTCTCTCCCTTTTTGCCTCATACGTAGTTGTTCATGTGCTAAATGTGTCTGTACGTACGTACGTACAGGCGTATGTTTGAGCGCATGTAGATCGTCTTCCAGAAATAAGTTAAACTCTTCTTTCGATGAGGAATAGTTAAGCGTACAGATTTGGCAGAATATAATGATAATTATAACTCGTTATCTGGTTAAAGTTACACGCACATGCACAAGCACTGATAAGCAAACATGCATAAACTACTTGCTTTCAACTAAGTTTATTCACTTTAGTCTATAGGCTGGCCAAAGATGAGTGACTCCTAAAGTCCACCTTAACAATAACTGAAATAGCCAATTAGACTTCTTGATTTTATGAAAATATCCCTTTTCAGTCATAAGAAATAAATCTGATTGGCTATTCCAATCATTGTTAGGGTGGGTGGCACTTAAAGTTACTGTCAAGAACGACGTTGCCTAGTTTAGATGAAAGTTCTAAGGATTAGCGCTGCACACGCATACATACAGACAGACACGCCAAAGAAATAAGTTGAAAGAAAAGTTTTTTCTTCAAATAAGTTAATTTACTTGCTTCATTTTCAAAAAGATTATCCTTACCCTCTGGACATCAGTGTTTCACTTCTGTGGATAGTCGATTATCGGTTTTACAACTTGTAAAATTGAATGAACAAATTAATCAATTTTGCATTCTAAATGTAAACTGTTTACTTTACATGAGTTGAAAATAATAAAATTTATCTGTTTCATCAGTTTATGGTATGTCAGCTGCTTGTAATATTATTTTTACTATTATTGCTATCATTATTATCATCTATTAGACCATTATACTGTGATTGCATTGTATTGTGATTCAGTTGCTTAACGATGTCGTTTTAACATCTGCATAACTGTTGACATTTCCTATTCCTGAGCAGTTTTGAGTTGGATGCAACAATTTTCTTCGGTTCTCACTCACTGGTTACAACAGATGTCTATCAAACAGCATTGGAATTATAAATGTCGAGTAACAAATTTGTTCCAGAGGCTTAGATGTCTACTTAATAATACTATGATGTATAAAACTATTGGCTACTGGTCTCAATTTAAGACAATCAGGGAAGCTTCATTTCAACCAACATATTACGAAAGATCTTAGACCTCCTAATTACCTTATGTCTAACTGAAGCTACAGAATAGCAAACTGGTAGTTTTTAAACCAGACTATAGAGTATCGAAAGGATCTTTACCCTCTAGAGGACCTAAGGAGACGGGTATACTTGCCAGCAACTTGGACTGTGACGTGGTAATACCCAGTCATATGTCCATAATAATTGATTGGTACTCAGATGAAATTCAAGTTTACGGATTCTATAGACTAAGACACTGTAACTCTCACGATTTTTCATGAGATCATGATTTTTTATGCATGATAAAGGTTGAACCCGCTAATAACTTTTGAGATACAAATTTTCTTCTCTTTCCTGAAAGATATTTAAGCTCTGGATACTTGACGTTTACCACTGAGCCAATGCATACATCCAAAAGGCTAAGAAGCATTTATTGAAGTAAGCACTGAAACTAAGACAAGTAACTACAGGTATAAACATGTGTAGGGTTATTAGTCTACTGATATTGCTTTTAAGTAGGTCACAAATTGTAATTAAATTGTTTGGGGTAACTATGCTTAGTGGATTTTTGATTGAATTCTAGAAGGAAGCCTGTAGTGCTGAAGATTTAAAATCTGAAATCTCAAACTTGGTCTCCCATCTAAGTGACAGCTTAAACGATTTCGGTAGATCAATATTTTGCCAGGAATCCACAACAAAAAAGAGTTACAAGTTAGGATGAAATACTCATCTAGTAGTGCTTAGTTTTCACCGATTCTCTAGGTGGTTACTGTCTGTGACTTAAAGTATAATCGAAATGTCGTCAAGCTGATTTGCGAGATAATCAGTGCTATATCATGTTGTTCTCACTGCGTAAGAGGTGTAGTATGTCTGAATTTCCATCTAGTAATGGTAGCTTCAATTAAACCAAGCATTACTCCTCCCCTAACCGTTTTCTGGTCCATAGCTTGTATTACTTGAATATGGGTGCTTGCTGCCAGTTCCCAATGAAATGCCGAAATTCAGAACAAACCTGTGTAACAACAGAATTCTCAAATTACCAACCAACATGATTATATACATTGGTATACATACATACATAGAAAGAACCGGTCGAATTTGTACGAATGGATTTGATAGAACGTATGGATAAGATGGTTAGCCACTGGATACTAGTTAATTTCATTTTGTATACCTCCATGTGTTATTCAAGTCCTGTGGATCCTTTTGATATTCGATTACCAAGCTAGGAAACTCACTAACACGATACACTTTGACAGAAGTTCGTTGGTTGGAGGCATTTATATCAGCCGATTAGTGAAAGATTTAAATCTCAGATAAGTACCATCAGTCGTATTATTTTATTTATCTGAAAAGCCATTCTACTCTTGAGTTAGTTGCTTACATTATTGTATAGCTGGCTCGCCTCAAGGACTTTCAACTGACGCTTGATCTATTTATGTATCACTCATATTTCGGAAACAACTCCCTGTTGAGTGAACCCCACCCATTATTGTGCATTATCTCATTCACTGCTGTTGAAATTGGTTGTTTCATCTTCATAAATTATGGTATGTTGTAGTGAGGTAGATAATTCAGTTGTGTATAAACAGATGAACCGGGTCATCTGCTATATATAAAACAATAATCCCCAGAGTTTATCTTCTGGTGTCAGCGATTGGAAGGGTGGATTTGCTTGACTTATCGTGTGCCTGGGTTGAGTACGTGATGGTGGACAACCGCGCACATCCAAGGTCACCACTAGGAGTGAATTGGAAGGATCAGGTGCTTAAGGGGAATTAGACAGGAAGTCCTCCAAACGCATAAAAACAACCAGATATCGACTCATGTCGAGTCTCCTAGCCTGGTGATCACATTACGAAACAAGAGTTAGAATCCGATCATCACATAGGATTAGACAGTAAGAAGTTATTCCCAAACAATATATTTAATCCAGTCCTACATGAGGTCGTTGCGACCTGAAAAGCTCATTGGTAATGATCTGACTGTAGCACTAAGTAGCTCAGGTTGAATGTCTGAGAGAAAACCAGTTCCCTCGAGGTTGAATATATGCCTTGCTGACGAGTACCGATAAGCATGAAATCTAGGCTGAGTAGGGTCACACACCGATTGCCTCTAAACACTTGACATCATGCGGATAAATAGCAGTAGAAACAGTCTTCTCATTTGATTTGATAGATTTTTAAAATATCTGCATTTTAAATTTATTTGGTTAGCACTTTATATAGGAAAAACAGATAAGGTTTTGTAAATATTAGTGTACAAATGAAGAAGAACAAATTACCTTAGATTTTCTATTTCATGAAGGAGGTTTTAGCTGAACACTTCCAACTTATGTGGAACACATACTGCTAGTGATAAGAAAGCACCAGTAATATGAATCAATTATACCGCATAGTAGTATCGTTTAGTTGTAATAAGTGATACTGCCTGGATTCCATATGACTCCTACAACAATTATCCACTTTCCAATTCACATGATTGAAGATATGGCTGACAATGTAGTACAGATTGTTTCGAAAACATTCGATACCTGATGGCTTTCAACAAGCATTCGCTACTAATAAATCTGCACATGGATAGTGCCTGAAGTTTGAATCACACGTGTGACCTTGAGAGACTTAAACAAACCGTCTCAAGGTTACAGATTCAACGTGGTTTTTCGTTTAGTCTCAGTCATCATCTATGATGAATAATTTTGGGTAGAATTTACTGCAATTATTTCTGAGTTCATCAGTTGAAACTGTGGAGATATTCAGATTTCCTGAGTTTTAACTGACTATTCCATTAGATCACTGATGAACTGATGAAATCTATGTCCTCCGTAAATATGACAAATTTTAAATAGTGAAATAGTAGTGTAGTATTTAGTCATTCGTCTAGTAAAGTCCTAGAATCACAATATCCTACAGCAACTCCTTGGTTGACTTTGACCTACTCAGTGCGCTTTTTAATCAGTTAAGCTTTTGACTTCGTTACTTTGTGAATGTTTCCTGTCAAAATGGGAACATTTGAGCTGATCGTAAAGTTCGTAGACATTTATTTAGTCTCACAGACCTTTGACATATTTATCCTTTTCAAGTTAGAAAAAGTTCGCACAGTAACGGTGTATTAGAGCTACAGTTTCCAGTGAGTGTTTATATTTTAATCCAAAACTCTAACAGTATCATTAACTCATGAACCCTGGCAACCTCGATAGCTTCATAAAACATTTTTAAAAAATTCAACTCAGGAGTTGTTTACTCATTGATATCGTCAAAATTTTCAAAGATTTAACCACTCTTCTAAACGACTACAACTTAGAAAATCAAAAATTTGAATACTGAAGCTATAACATTAACTTTTCGACACTAGTTCACAAGTCTTAACTCGTACGATTAGTCTCAGTGTGGCACTTTGCTCTCTGTCACAACAAAATGACCTTCATTAGGATTTTGAATTGTTTTACATAGAACATAAAAAGTGTTATGATTGAGAAACATTTAACTATATAACCTCAACATATATTTCTCCCAATTCTGACTTGTCACTTGAAGGAGAGCAGACATTTACAACCGAAGCGTTTTCTCTTTTCCAGCATTCACAACAAGAATTGGATTTAGATAGACTTATTGAAGTGCTGAGTTATGATAAAAAAGATTTACCATCAGAACTGAGTGAGAAGGCAATTGCAAACACTCAACGTCAAGTTGGTAGCAGTCCGAAAACATTAATGGTGAGTAGTATTTTTTGGATTTTTGGCCAATACATTTCTTTGGGTATCAAGCCTGCTTTACAGGTTTTTAAAACTTGGATAGATAAGTTCCAGTTCCCCTCGGTGAGAACTCGTCAACGCAACTCACCCATGATCTCAGGTGTGTTGTACCTGAGGTACACCAAATTTCATAGTCAGTGGGTTCACTGATATCACTTTGGATACACCATTAGCATAGAAATGATAGCCTACATGGATATGATTATTGCTAAGATGATCGTCACAGCCTGAATGATAAATAAGATCGTTAGAGATGCATAACAACAAAAACGTCCCGTCTTCAATTTATTCTCACGCATCGAATTGTTTCGTAGTCACTAACTCCTGTAAAGGGTTTTTGAACTGATAAATACACAGTCAGACGAAACTGTCATATGCAGAAATCAAAGCAATTATTTTTAAAACTTTCAGACTATAATGCTAATAATACAAAGAGTGGAAACCTATAGCTTCTATGCTAAGTAAATACTGATGAAGCCATCTAGCCTAGGGATGAAAAGTTCAATGACAAACCACAAGTGTCAGAGGACACCGAACAGTTATCATCCCTATCCCGAGCTACATATTTTCTCTACTATCTTAAATACCAGAATACTCAGACCATCAATAGTGACCGGCCCGACGCCGTGAGTGACACGTGGAAGGACAGCAGAACAACTATGCAAACACCACTTTAAAAATGTTCTATCAAGTTAGTTGAAGAATCATCTAATGTTTGATGCAAATCAGTATGGGTAAACGTCTTATGCGTTCATCCATAAACAAATGAGATAACTTTATGGTGTTTAGATAAGCTAAATACCACCACAGAGTACCAATTTTCGGTACGAGTGGTTTCCAACTATCAATATGCATCATTTATCAAACTCCTGTAGTTTCCCACCTGTTTTAAATGTATACTTCGTGCAGAACAGCAGGAATAACTGAACGTTAGCATTAAATTAGTAACACAGTTGCTAGCTTTATTCACACATCAACCGTTCATAGTACTACACTTTAAGAACGACTTAATAATGCTCGCGTACCCATGGTCTGAGGAATCTTAATAAAGTGTGTCTCATGTGACTGACTCCTCTGGTATCTCATGTAAATGACATTAAATGACCTCAAATACAAAAATTGTGAATCGCTTAGTGAGAAAAGGTTGAGTTTGGCGTTGGTAATACTGAATGTCGTAACAGCAGTGTAGTTTTCTTTATTGAAGACAGTAGTTTCAAATTCATAAACCTGGAACATGTTTTACCAATAATGGATCCGTTAGATATTCTACCGACCTGAAAAGATTTTATAATGGACGCCAGAATCCGTCTTGATAACAGTGGCTAGTATTTGAATCCACTTCACCACTTCTCGCTATATTTTGAAACTGTGATGTCGAGTTTCAACAAAAGCAACATCCATCACTGGAATGCCAACACATCATACTGATAACTGTTGGTTATGACGATATTTGTATTCTGCATTCCAGTGCTAACTAATGTTACATTGTTTGCTTGGTTGCAGCCAGCAGAGGAATGAGAACGAGCGCATCATTAAATAGTAATATTATCAAATAGTTTATTAGGATTTGTTAACAGATGACACATAATCATTGGTAAGAATAAATCGTATGTTAAAAGGTAACGGTCATCTGTCAAGCTCAAAAACGTCCATCATATGCTTCCATCAATCTCGATCACTTCTTCGAAGACCCCATTAACTGACTACTTTAAGCCTAAGTATAACTTCAGCGACCACGTTTCAGGATCATAAGGTCGAAAACATCCAACTGTCATTCAATAGAATTATCTTTCTATTGACAGTTAGGTATCCTATCTGAATCTGCAGGTAGTGTCTTCTAGTAAGTATTAAAGATCCCTTTCATATCCATTTTAGGATTATGTGAAAGATAAGCCTCAAGAGACTAATTGGATTTATGTCAAAAAATCCTGAATCCACTCTAAAGGTGCCAAGCAAATCCTGCCAACCTGCAAAATGTTCTAACAACAGAAGCGTTTTGCTACCGTTCAGTCCCTGATCACTCATAGGTTAAGCATGAGTGAGTTAGTGCGCTCATTGTACAGCACCAACAGGTAAACGTGGATACACTTTTGTTTGTTGGTGACTGGATAACAAATTCTAATTGAAAAATACTAAGAACATATTTGATTGTAGATAAATGTGACGCCAAGTCATGCTCTGATGTTTCATTTTGACAGTTTTGTCACCTTCTGAGTTGCTTGTTCGAGTCATGCCATGTTCTTGGGGGTAGAATTGTCTAGTGGAGACAGTTTCATTATTAGACCAGACAACATAGCGCATGCGAACTCGAGAAATAATGCGACATAAGTATCACTCTACTTAAGAAGACGTAACACGATAGAAATCATCCTAATGAATCATACATAAACACACTCGGTCGTCACAACATTTATGAAAGTGTATTTTCTTAGTCAGTTATTGTGTTCGAAGAAACGCCGTTCTACTAGTTGCAGCTGAACTCGATAAAAATGAAAAGCAGCAAGTGACAGTTAAAGGGAATATTCGTATTTTCCACAGAAAGATAGCTATACCGGCTGAAATACGTGGACTAATAAGGTCAAAGATGAAGTGATGGTGTGTATTCATTAGATAAGTCTATTGATCAGAAACGCTTCAGTTAGTCGCTACAGAATGGTATTTGGTGACACAGCACTAATGTCAAGATCCACCTGTATAACTTCTAAAAGGTGTCTCAAACAATAATTATCAATCTGAGAGTCCATGAATTTGAGTGAGTCAATTACAACTTGGACCTTTAAACCAACCAACAAAACAATACACCAACTATCCTAAGATTACCAGCTGAACTTCAGAAGTAACTAAGATTTACATTTTAGCTAAGCTAGTGCTAGAACTGATCGATTATTCCATAAAACTAAATGTCGGAATTAACTTTGGAAGTTCTTTTCTCCAAAAACCTTGCTTCATTTATAGATAGATTTAAGTTGGTAGTAAGCTCATACGGAGTAAAATGGAACACGATAGTTAGCAGATCTGATGAGTTTCAATATGTTATTCCAACTTCAGAATAATCCAACGTTAGAAAGAAACATTAGTCCATAGCATTTTGACTTCTATTAGTTCGACAGTTGATTCCACTGATAAATTCATGATAAACAGCTCCATTGAATTTAAAGATCCTTCCTCTGTGTTTGATTGGCGTTGGCATTAACCAAAGTCGGTTGCATCATCTGTTTAGTGTCTAGTTACATAACAACAGGCCTCCTAGTCACAGAATACAATCGGAATACTTGTTCACCACCGTATCACTTCAATCGGGATATGGTATGGGATGTGAAGTTCAACATCTATATGTATGCTGAAGTATCCACATAATCTACTTCAAGTATGTCTAATATATGCGATAACACCACTATCCAACTTTTGTAACCTTTACCACCAAGACAGCCAGAGTCTGTTGGGTTAGCCAAAGACAAACAGAGTCACTACGGGGATTTTTAAAAAGGAACCACTTGTGTTTGCTATTGCTACCTATGTTAGTAGGTTCCTTTTATCACTCATTAGAAAGCTACCAGATAGCCGGAGAATGAGTTGAAGATTGGGAAGTTTCGCTAGAAACAACTGAGAAACCATTAACTCAAAGAGATGATCACTATGATAAAATGTTTTTTGAGCAAAATACTTCAACCAGACTATATTACACTTAATAGAAACACGGCGTCCAACTTGGACTTTAGGCTACCAAAATTACCCACCGGATATACATATCAAAATGTCTTACTATGTCCTTTGAACGTACCACTTTCTCGTGTACATTGTTAAAATGTTTTCAACTCACAATTTCTCGAGTTCATAACAAAACAGAGAAAATTATGTCACGTTATATGGGACTGAACCTATCTCTCGGATATTAAGCTTGAGTTGCATATTATTGTATTGGATGAATAAGCCACCACAACCAAACTTACCTTCGCGTTCCCTGTGCTTCTTCGTAACCAGCTGGGTGTTTCACAATATTGCTTTGAATACTGTTATTATTCATGTCACTCAGATGCAATAACCATTTCGTCGGAAAATATTAATCTGGGAGTGATTTTTAAAAAAATCACATACTAAAAATTCTAACGGTATCATACATATTGTTTGTAATAAAGAGATTACTATTATAAATATTATTATCATATTGGTTCATACAATCAACTGCGGAATTCACCTACTGTATGCGGACTAATGAATTACTTACTGCACGAAAATTCATTAATGATACGAAACAGAAGGTAGTGATTTCATAAAGTTCAACGACTGGAACGTTGACATACCTGAATTGCAACCTGAAAAAAAGCTTTTTAGATGCATCTTCAACTCAAAGTCAATGAAAAGTTCTGTATTCAGGAAGATGATGAGAAAAAAGGGTCTCCCGTTGATCTACTTCCACCTGATGGCTTCACGGCCTTCGTATAGAGAAAAGGTATGTCTATGACATTTTGATCATATGCGATGAAGAATTTGATTTGAACTACCTCCTCAACACTTTTAATGCTGCTCGTTCAAGAGTGTGAAATGAATTCAATGTTACCGCCCTTGGATGTGCTACTAATACGAAGACTGGATAATTTTATCCAGAGATGAATGTACGGAAATCCAACGTCGACTGAACAGTTGATCAACTTCCAGAGCTGTGTCCTTCTGGTTAGCAAACAGAGACTTGTGCATTCGTTAGATTCAGGGAACAAGACGATCTGCTTTGAAAATAAACTGGATGGTGAGCTAAGATTTCTCAGTAACATCCTACCAGAAAACGGTTATCCACTCAGACTCATTGCTTGATCCTGACATGAAAGCAAACGCACAAATACAACAGTTGTTGACAGTCTCAACGGAAACTTTTTAAAAGTACTTGGAATTCAAACATGACAGTGCAGTTGAAATCTGCAAAAACTTCTTCTTAAGATATTTCATGCGACTAGACTTAGAATCATATTCTCCAGCAGACAATTAACCCATCATTGCTTTAAGGACAAAATATCTTTTTTGGCCAACCCAGTTTACTTTTATGAGTTTACTTCTTCCTGTGGAGCTACGTACATTGGCCATACACGACGTCAAGTGTGTTATTCAAAAGACAGAAAAAAATACCAACCATTCTACTTTTGAACATCTCATCATCTCTAGAAACCTGACTCCTCCCGATATTTCTCTAAAAGTAATCTACAGACTTCCTCTTTACTATTTATTCTAAAAGACTTTCACCAAGTCACCTATACACAACCAAATCATTCGGTATTTATAATCTTGAACCCAACGTTTTTGTTCAAAAACATTAAGTGCCCTTATTAGCCTTACTATGTATGACCAGCATTACAATTCCCTTCTGCTCTGAGAAACAAGCTTTTAAGCTCCTCTCGAAACATCTTATTAATCAGTTAATTCTGCTGATTAGCAAGAGACAGTTATTTGTCTTCAATACTAGTAAATACGATTGTACAGTTTTAATAAATGGAATTAATAAAAAGAAAATTGTATTCGCTATTATGTCTTTGTTTTAATGACAGAATATTTGAAAAGTGAATACTTGAATCATTAAGTCACAGGTGTACACAGTAATCTGATATCTACAATAATCAGCATCATAAAGCCCCATTACAATTGTGAGTTGAACTTTATCAATAAACCTAAGCTGTCGATCTGAATTACTGCAATAGTTCAGTGATGATCTCTATCATTAGGGTGCCTGTTGACAAGGGCTTTTTAATGTCTGAAATAGAATAAGATTGTTTGATGTTATTGATATACCTTACTGATGAAAGGTAAAAAGTGAAATGCCTATGTCTGAAGTTTTTTACCGATTGCCTTCAGTTACCTGACATTTTGCTGCATTTAGTTTTTCCGATGCAGTTGTCTACAGCAGAAAAGAGATTGTCTGATATTAATTACTGGTTTGTAACTGACCAATTTAGTTGACTTTTTCATGTTTGAGATCATCTGAATGGTTAGGTGGGAAGACCTCTGAATGTATGACAGGGCGACGCTGGCTCCAATCTCTAGGGTTAGGGTTCCTTTGAAGTTTCATGAACAGGTGTATAGCTGCCACAAAACAGGATTTATAATATCAAGGACACCTTGTAGATCAATATCAACTAGTCAACATAATTTTCTTCCAATTCCTTCTTTTCTATGAATATATGCATGTGTGTTTGTCAACATGTACGTTTCGATGAGGTAGCGTGGAGTTACCGAACAACAATTATTAGATCTTGCTCACGCGGCACGATCATTATTCATTAGTGAACCAGTTCTCGTGACAATATCTTCCCCAGTTATAATTGTTGGAGATATACATGGACAACACGAAGATTTGTTACAGTACTTCAATCGTTGTGGCAAGCCACCTGAACAGAAGTATGTATTTCTTGGTGATTATGTTGACCGGTGAGTAAATGATGATTATTCATAAAAATCTCTATGAGTTTTCGCAGTATTTCTCCCCTACTTAATTGATTGATAATCGTGTCCAACCTCCCTAACTGAATGATTACTGACAGTCTGAATCACGATGAGAATTGAAGCAGTAACCTTTCCGATTTACGAACATGGTTTTCTACTAACTCGACTGAGGCTTGTACAGACTAAGATTTTCTCTCAACTTCAATCATCATTTATAACTGCCCCACCTGATACTTGTCGGCTTGATATTCCTGAATCTCAGTGAGCAATTCTATCTCCACTGAAACTGGAATTCAGTTTCCATCACTTAGTACGGAAAACTAGAATCTATAAGCGACTGACATCATGACACTGTCACTAAGTAGACAACACACCGGTATTAACGATGGAGCTTCAGGTCGTTGTGTAATGTATCATCAGTCAGTGTGCTGCAGTCTGTTATTGACTGTCTTCGTTTAGTTTCTGAAAAGAATGTGTTACAGTGCAGAAGGGAAGTAGTACATAACCTGGCAAGGTGTGCTACTATAAGATTTCCCAAGGTTACGTTATACTATTCACGAAAACATGAAATCATACGCATACCACGAAGTAATTGGTGATATATTTCAGCGTTGGATAGTCACTAGAGTTGCAATGGCCGTTATTATCTCGAAAAACCTTTTAATTCACATCTTCTCACATATTACATCCCTCTATTCTTATAATCCTGGTTTCTCTTTTTATTCATTATATCACATCATTTAACTTAGTGACTAAATATTAGTTCCGTCTTGATAAGTCTTCTTCTCATTACTATCTCAAACACCAAGTAATTCTCTTTTCCCAATTTCTTGATTTATAATCAAATCTGAACTTCGTTCAAAATATTTCATGAGACATCCCTTTTCTGTAACTGTGTGAATAGAATATTTATATGTGAGAGTGATATCGCTGAAAAGAGTGACTGTTCGATAAACTTCTTTATTCCTAAACGAAAATAGTAGCAAAACAATGAAAATGTTATAATACTACTTGCTTGTAAAAAGTAGTGTAAAACTAAGGTCATAAAAGAGTAAAATGGTTTAATTTGATGCCTAGTGATGCTGACAATGCGAACAGTCCTAACAGAACTTACCGTGCTCTTAAGGTTCATAAACAGGGTTATCCCATTAGACCCACAGTTGACTTTGAAGAATATTCTAACATCTGAACCATCAAAGTACTCAGCATCGATTTTATGTCCTATTAGGAACTTGAGATTTAAGAGTTAAAATTCCCATCATGTAAATAAGAACATGACATATAAGCGAACAATATTGTTTTCAATTAGATCCTCTTCAGGCTTTACTTCAATACAAATATCTTAATATATATGTATAAAATTAAACCCATCATGTAGATTTGCCGGTTGATGTGATAAATGTTTTAAATAACGATGGAGATAATAATAACGATAGTGATGAAGTGATAACGTTGACTAAAACACATGAAATATGGATGATAATGATGATAAGAACCAAGAAAGTAGCTCGAAAATATAGAAACTCCGATAATCAAAGTGGGTCAAAAGCTTGTGAAAATTAAAGATAGGTAATAGTGAAGGGCTAGCTAGGTAAGTGGATAAACAAAGCCTACACAAATACAGTATATATGAAAGGGGTGGAGAATAAGAAAAGGCGTAGGGGGAAAAACTGAGTAATAAAGTTATTAACTAAGTCTACCCTGACCAAGGGAGGGATAAGGGATGTACAAATTTCTTCCAGATACAAAGGTTAGGATTATTAGCTCGGATTCTCACAGCTTCTGCTTTGTGCAAAAGACGAGTTTGAATACATTTCGAAATACGAGATGGAGTGCGGTGTATAATCATGAAAGCAATGTTCTTATCCACCTAGTGACCACTATCAGCGAGGTGAGATAAAACTGAGCTTCTGATGGATTTTATCTGTCCCTTTCCCAACCATGAAGGTAGAGGCTCAGCAACACGTTTGTTAAGTTGTCTAGTAGTAAGCCCTATATAGCTTTCTTCACAGAAGCAGCTGAACTTGTAAATACACATAGAAATGGCGAAACTAGATAACTTATCTTTTGTTTCAGCAGCAACAATTAGTCCACTGGAAAGTGATAGAGAAAGTTGTGCGGCGTAGAAGGTCCTCTTAATAGCTCTAGAGAGTCTCTGATATAAAGTTTCTCCGGCTACATCCCCATTAAATTGCAGTTTCATAAATAAAAGTTTCATTTGCATGGTAATAATACCAGGTTTGTTCCCCCTAACTTTGTCCGTGTGTCATTTTATGAAACTGTAAGGGTAGCCCATCTCAACCAATGAATTACGGATACAATCTGACTCCTTCTGCACCAGATCATATGTATTCTTCGCGCTTTGTCTTGTTCTACTACGAACTGTTCAAATGCTTAACAAGTCAAATCTTGCAAGTTGAAACTAAGACCTCTAAATATAAGTGGATGAAAAAAATTATCTTTTTTCGAAATAACACGCCTTTAAACTAAAATACCAATCAATATGACACTGGGGGCAGTAAGAAACCAACAAAATATAAACTCAGAACTTACAGAACTAAAGTATTGCTTGACAGTATCATGTTAGATGTACAGTTATTTATAATTCCATATTAGATCGCTTATTTGATATAACACAGTATACTGTCACTGTGCATTATATCAAATAAACAGCCTAATGTGGAGTTATACTCTACCACAGTGCCCAAGCTTTTCCCTTACAGTTATTTATGTCTGACCTCCACATTCCTCATGTTTCAGTACAAATATACAGACAGACAGAAAGAGTAGCAATGGGATCTCCAATATTTATGGATAGTTGGGAAGGTGTGATTTCAGGAACGTATGGTCATACATCTAAGTTATGGTGGTGATATATGGATGACCCATTTACTGTGTTGAAATGGCAACATATCGACAATTTGCTTACACGTATAAACTCAGCAGTAGGTGCAATCCAATTCACTTACGAGGCAAAAAAATGATAAGATGAATTAGCTAAGTTGGATTCCAAAGTAAAAGGGAGTACAGACGGTGGTTAATACACTACTAAATCTACAGGAAATCGATACATTCCAACCGATATCTAGACTTCAGGTCATCTTATCCAATATCATCTAGGGCATTTTTAGTCAAATGTTTGAATAGCAGGGCAAGAAAGCTCACTAGTCAATTTAGGGACTTGAATAAGAAGCTGAAACACTAAAAGCGAACACCAGTAATTAATAATTACCCCCGAGAATTTATTAATAAATTCGTAAGGACACAAGAATTTATGTTATAACAGTAATATGAATGTGAATAATAAAGAAGACACAAGTAGAAAGGAGTTCAGGCCTCTATTGTGTTAACACGCAAGGAAGGAAAACCAGAAACTTTGCTTAGAATTCCCAACAAAGCCGGAAATAGTGTAGCATCCGAACATACAAACCTACTCCGAGATAAAATAATTTGCTCTACTGAATTCCATGTAATGACTGTGAGGTTAAGTAGATAGGTCAAAGTCAGTTAGATTATCGGAACACAAGAATCTAGTCAAATGTAGAATGATAGACAGTAATAGGTGGAGTAAACTTAAACAAAATCTTACCCATTTCAGTGCACGGATTAACACATCCACGCAGTAGGACGGGGAAAAGTCACTGTTATTAAGTCTAATATAGTTAGAGAGAGAGCGAGATTGATTACTGAATCTAAGAGACTCTGAAGGCCAGCGTAGCAACGATTGAAATAACTAGTCACGTTTCTTTATTGCTGTTGGAGTGATTTTTGTAAAATAGCGAAATCTGATTGGTTATCTCAGTTGTTGCTGAGGCGATGCTTAGAGTTATTCACTGAATCGACTCTCAACACATGTAATAGGAATGGCGCAATACCCATACCAGAGATGGGCAGAATTATAATACTAATAAAAACAAAGAATATGAGGGGATAAGACTATTAGAATGACATCCAAAGCTGCGTGGTTACGTCGATAAAATTATGAGTAACAATCTATACTCGAAACGCCATCCAGTAAATAGTGTATCACTGTATGCTGGCTATATCAAATCAACAAATCTAATATGAAGTTACATTCTACCACAGTGCCCAAGTCTTTCAACTAGATAGTACAATGTTGAGTGCCAGAGAGACGAGGACGAAAGGGAGGGGAGTTGAAAAAAAGCCTAACACAGAATTAAGTGAATCCCTGTAGTTAAGCATATTTCTTAAACTCCTCTATATGTTTATTGTTGATAAAAGCAAAGCCTTTCTCAGATTCACCGAAGAGATTGATATTGTATTTAAATTTAACTGTGTCTTTTACACAATTTATTCAGTGGTAAACGATCAATTGAAACTATCTCACTCATATTGGCATACAAACTAAAATATCCTGATAAAGTGGCTGTTTTGCGAGGAAATCATGAATGTAGTCGGATAAATCGGTAAGTTTCCTACAAGATTGTTTCTTTGTCTTACATAGTTTATTTTAGTCATACCATGAACAACACACTCAATGTTTTGCCTTTTAATGTACCAAATAGATTGAAGGAGGCGAATTCGCCTATTCTGAAAGCATCTTTTTCATCATCGAAAAGAGTATTCAAACTTATAGGATATATTTCAGTGACACGGAGTGAGAAAAAGGTGTCAGTGGCGATAAAAACAACGACGCACGTGAAAGGGGATGAATTAGCTTCCATTCTGCTATCCTCTCCGATAGAATCAATAAATGCCAGTTTGATTTCTTTATGATGGGTATTTGTGGCTGCCTTGAAGGCTGGCGTTAAAATCTAGGTCTGGTGAAAGTCGAACACAAAGGGGAATACAACTACAAGAACACTGCCAACATTTTTGGGGCATTTACCACCACCCCAAAACCATAGCGTACTCAAACATAGCGCTTTGATGCTTATTGTTTGAATTTGGAGGTGCATTGGTGTTGACTTGTAACTGAACGCCTCATTTTTGTATTTCATAGGAACAAAGTATCAGTCAGTCACTTTACTGGCTAACATCGACTGAAAGCCTTTTGGGGATTAGGAAGCTCTGAGCATTTCTGTATTGATAAAAGACTATTCAGCAAGGAAAATTTTCTTTTCTACCAATCATTTCAAAAAGCTGTACGTCCTAATCACAGCTACAACAAAATATATATCTCCCTCAATAATGAATTGGTCAATAGAAAGTCATCAAAAACTGCTTATTGGTGCATTGTAAATACATCAAGATAGTTTATTCATTTCTTTGTCTGTTTACTATAACCCTTTAAGCAGATTTTGATGACCTTGATTTAACCTTTCAGTCTTAATCACCTTGTGGTCCTGTTCACTGTTTTTGATGACCCTGAACTCACCAGTTTGCCACTGATGGATGTATATATATATATTTTGTTGTAACTATGATTACGATGTACAGCTTTTGGAAATGATAGATTGAAAACAAAATTTTCTTAGCTGGATCGTCTTTCATGAATTTTATTTCCGTATTATTTTTTGAGGAAATTGTAAGGAGAAAATGAGGAATGCGAACACAGATATTATAGATGCTAACGACGGCAACACCAAGAAACGAGAATTCAAAACCTCCACAGTGTTATCCTCTAAGGAAAGTACCTCAGAAAGTTTATTCAAGGTCCTGAACAAAGATGAAATTAAGGTGATACTCAAACCCATATACTCACTATCAAGCATATGAGACAACATAGATTTTTTCTATCAAGTTCCATGAGACGAATTTGAGGTCAGTTGCTGAGGTCAAACTAGTCGGATGAGGTCAATTAGAACAACAGAACATAAAAACCTAAACGAACCAAGAATCATAGACCCTAGTAAGGTAATAAATCTAGAGGAAAGCTTCGCTACTGCAATACAATGGATAGGACTAGAGTGGGAGTTCTAGTTTACTCAATGCCTAACACTTGAATTCATAACACCCGTTTCGTCCAGTTTGGGACTTGTCAGCCGGATGTACCTTAACCCCAATGAGTGTTGGCGTTCCCACTGATATTCGAACTTCTGTATCCCTAGCTCCAAACGTCAAAGCATCATTCACCATGCCAGTTAGCCACGACAGCTATCTCTGGTGCAACGGGCATCAGTTGTTCCTCATTGATGGTAGTAATTTCCTGTTGCTATACTGGGTCGTGTTAGTCAACCTGCAGTGACAGTCGTCAAGGCTAATTAATTAGGTGCGGGGAGGGGTTGAGGGTGGGACTGAAAACTAAATTCTGGTTTATGGAATCAACAATAAAGGCACGCAATAGGAACAAATCAACAACTTTCCCAGATAACCCGAAAATTCTACTACCCATAGGATAAGTTAAGAAGGAGAGGAAATACCTCTATAAAGACGAGATTGGAAAGGTGTGATGTAAATATGAATGATAAGTTGTGTTAGGAACACCATACAGTGAATAATAATAAAAATGTTTCATTGTGTATTATATGAAGTAAACAATCTAATGTGGAATTTTACACTGCCACAGTACCTCAGTTGTAGTCTTACATTAGGTGTTTTTGCAATGATTAAAATATTTCCCAACTTTATCACTTTTGTACTATTATTGTTGATGTCTTTGTTGCTTTCTCATTACCTATGAACAACAGGATATACGGTTTCTACGACGAATGTAAACGCCGTTATTCAACAAAACTATGGAAAGTATTCACAGACTGCTTTAATTGCCTCCCTTTAGGTAGGTTACAAATTTCAATGTAAATGGTAAAAGTATTCTGTAGTTTTCTTCCTATTAACTCCTTCTCTCTCTACGTCGCTCTTTCTTTCTCACCATTTTATTTTCCTATTACAGCTGCACTAGTTGATTCTAGAATGTTCTGTGCACACGGTGGTTTATCACCAGATTTGAAGAAGTTAGAACAGGCAAGTTTAGTTTGAAACTACATTCATTTTATCTTTTTTTTTACTTCTTCGAAGCATAAAAATCCACACTCCATTTATTCAATCTCTTTCTTCACTCTACTTTCTTACTGTCCTTTTATTTCGTCAAGTTGAATGAAATACGACGTCCAACCGAAGTTCCAGACATGGGTATTATCTGTGATTTATTGTGGTCAGATCCTGACGGAGTGAGTATGAATGTATTAAAATGGACTGTTTTAAATTTCTTTATGTAATTTTATAAGCATGGTATTTAGAGTTATTTATTATAAGCGTAAGTGACGGAATCTTAAGAAGAGTTTAAATAAATGATGGAAAGTGTTGTTATCTGCTGCTTTGAACCATACTAACTTGGGTGTAGGAATAGAGTACTAGTCTAACTGCCGTTGTACAGATGCCATTCTTATGTCTTCTGAAGAGTACAAATCAAAATCACACATGGGCTACTACAATCCACCTTCAGACATCCATCACTGCACTGTTTTGAAATGAACTAATGAACTAATTTCTGCACTTACTACTGACTAAAACTTATAAACCAGTGTAATGAAGACATGAAAAACTTGTAATTTTGTACAATCGCCATGATCAAGCCTCAGATAGTCATAAAGTCAACTGACTTAAAGACCAAGCTAGCAACTGATAAAATAATCAATCACCATTCGGTATTTAGGCTGGAAAGGTAGTTATTCATATAATAAAGAAATGTTATTGGTCATCTCAGAATTTATTGACGTGTCGTTGAAGGTCACTCCTAATTGGTTAATTTTCTCGGCTATTGCTAAGGTGACCTTTAGGTCACTCCCTAAAGGTCGCCCTAACAACCAATGAAATGGTTAAATTAAGTTTCGATATATTTCATGGAAAAGAAAGTGCTTTTCTAGTACTTAATCATTCCAGCAGTTACCAGTGTGTGATTTATAGTCATTTCTTATTAACCACATGGTGCCCAGAAATTCAGGCAATTCAATATTTGATGTATGAGTTACTTAAGTGACGCTAAGGGCCACCCACAAAACTAATTAGATAACTAATTAGAGTTCAATATTTTATTAAAATCCACTTTTCCACCTGAGACAAACAAACCCAACTGGTTATCTCAATGGTTCTTCGGGTAGCATTTGAAGTCAGTCTTGACGCATAGAAAACTATTCATAAAGGAGCAAAGTTAATCACTATCACTTGCTCAAAAACCATCTATAAGATTGAATGACTTATTATTATTATTAATTTTTCTCTTAGGTTCCTAGGGGAACTTAGGGCTTCAGTAGCACGTCTCCATTCCACTCTCTTCTCTGAAGTCTTTTGAACCTGGCTTCATTATTGCCCACAAACTTTCATTTCTTCCTCACATGATCTCCTCCATGTCTCCCCTGAGCGCTCAACTCGTTGTTTCCCTTTGAATGAATCATAACACAGCAATTTCATGTATATCTGTGTTTCTGATTTGAAATTTCACTTATAAACATGATCGATCAACTCATGTCTGCGGTAGTAATCACAAGTTACAAATGCCAAGAGTGTTAGTGCAATACTGATTGAAGAAGTGGTACTAACCAATTACTTAATGAGTACTGGTCCAATTCTGTTTACTCTAAGGAGACTTTCAGGACACCTTGAACTCTTAACCAGACTACATTCAAAAATCCGTTTGGTGAATGTGTTTCAAAAGGAACATGCAGGCAGAACAAACAAAAACTCACCGCACTGCTGAGCAGAAAAAAAGAGAGAGTAAAATCAGGCAAACATGACGAAATAAATCGTGTGTGCGCAAACTTCTAGCTGACCTAATTAGCCAATCTGTACTGATCTGAGTGCAATTGTTGAATACAGATAGGTTCAGTTTCAGTGATATCAATCCTTTGTCTGGTTTGCTGTCATCGAAACAGCTGGTAAATACTATATAACCTAAGAACTGGAACTGTCAGTATAACAGATAACTGTTCCAAGCTCTCACATAAACGCGCAGCACCAAGTCGTCTTCTTGGTGTGTTGATTCCATTTCCACTGGTTACTAAATTTATGACAAGTACCGAAACTTTGCCTTCTCAATTTCAGTATGTTAGCAAACAGACATACTCATCGAATATTTTAACGCTTTGTTTATTCACAGTCATGATTTCCTTCTGCTATAATGAGTTAAATTGTTCGACCTGAGTTTTTAGATGGGCTCCTATGTGGACGTCCCGGTACTCGTTGGATAAATTATTGTTACAATTGACTTCATGACGCGTACCAGTGGAATCCGTAATTCACGCTTCGTCCTATTTGGAACTTGCTAGTTGGATGTACTTACACATCACTAAGTGATGTTTTTCCCTCTGAGACTCGAGCTCAGCACTCATCGCTTCAAATGTCAGGGCGTTATCCCCTGGATCACTGGTGCATGCTTTACTTCTCACATGGAATCTTTTGATATAGCACAAGAAGATGTCAGTTTTGATATAATAAAGAAATACGTTTCCCTCATTGCTCTTAAGTGGAATTCAATTAATTTTTGGCTAATATATTTACACAAGACTTGAGATAACAAAGCAATTCACCATTTCAAACATCCATGGAATTGCTTTGTTACTTTCTAGCTGAGGTTTTTAAAACACTTATGCGAAATATAAATCTAATCTTATTCAGTAATTTGGTTTGTGATGCAGGTGATTAGTTTATAAAAGTTTTTCCCGTTTGTGACTTCCAGATAATGCGCTTTCTCTGTTATGTGCATAAAGCAAAGTAAAATCTTCATGGATTACAAAGCCAGCAAAATAAATTTAACCTCGAATTCCAACTGTTCATACGACGCTTCTATCACTAAATGTTATTAGTAGGGATTCATCTTTGACCCAAAAGTTTGATGATTCTTCATTGAAGATGGAACAAACGTAAACTATTAACTGACTCCAACAATTCTTTAACTCATGAAATTTCACGTTGTAAACTAATTTGGAATTAATTAATTCTCAACAAACCATTTTATCAAACAAATATTATTTTCATTGCATAAGGTGTAATTTTACTTGTATAATCCCCGTGTAGTAGTATATTAGAACAAACGACAAAACTAACAAATATCTTGTATTATTCCTCAATATTTCAATCTTTTGCTAGGATGATCCTTTTCAAGAGTATGAATCTGACATTAAGTTTGGGCGCCATTAAAGGCCACCGTAGCAACAATCTAAACAACCAATTAGGTTTCTCAATTTCGGTTGGAAGGGCAGGTATTCGTAAAATACTACAGTGTGATTGGCTATTTTAATTGTCACCCGAAAACGGGTGACTTTAAAGGCCACCCCAGCAACTGTTAAGATAATCAATTATGATTCTGTATTTTATGAAGAACTAACCTCCCTGTCGGAATACCGAAACCTGATTGGCTGCTGTAACAGTTGCTAGGATGTCCGTCAAAGTTACCCGATTTTTGAGGTTAATATTCAAGTTTTGGTATAGGAGGTGACCTTAATTATCGACCAATTACATCGTGATAAGGAACAAAGGATAATATAATGTAGCTTAGTAAATCAGCAAATGGCTCAGAGAAGCTTTCTCCAGTTGCGTGAGGTGGAACGAAAACGGGGCGGAGAAATTTAGTTCGACTACAAAAAATACAATGGGGTTATGAGTCATCAGGGGTGAGAAAGAATAGTCTACTATTTTGGAAAGATGACTATTTGAACATCAAGCAATATATCATGAATAATAGTGATAACGATAAAGGTACTTTAGATAAGTTGAAGTATCAGTGATAACAAAATGGATTATGTAATGCAGAGAACGGTTCATAGAAAGTATATGACTGAGAAAGGAGCTTAAAATTGATGAAAATAGTAGATCAATAAAGTATCATGTAATGGAATTCGACAAGTTGGTAAAATACAACCAATATTTACTTGTGAGTAAGACGATTTAGCGAATTAACACCGGAATAAATCCAGTGAAACAGTGAAATGTAGTTGTATTCTACCTTCTCTTTGTATATTCTTTGCAGGTGTCTATGGCAGTCACTAATGTTTGGCATATTTGTGGGATGTCTAATCCATCTTTTCTGTTGATCGAAGAACGGTATAAACAGATGTCCAAAGCTTATGAAATGGCCCACTTTTTTGTGAGAAAGAAAACCCTTTTGCAAGATGTTTGCCTTTTCGAGTGATATTCTACAACTTGAATATAGGACATGAGCTGTGATGGAACAGCTTTCTTTAACTTTTTCAGGATCATAGGAATTTTTTGGTGGTTTCTTGTAACTTCGACAGTGTTCGGTTATACGTATTAGTACTTGATGTGGTATCTCTCCAGTCTATGTGGCATCTCACTGACTACAGTCTACCTTATAAACACTGTTCTGTTGTTCAAAATGAGGAATAGGGTGTTTTAATTTACACAGGTGTGAGTGTAATGTGTTCGTCACCTTAAAGAGTACTCTGATGTTGTAACTATAAGAATACGTCTTATTTCCTCTGATGTGGTTTTTCGATAAGGAAGTACTAATGTGCTTATCCAATATTTATGGCTTGATTTTTTCATTCTTTTTAACAGTTTTTCCCGGTAGTTGTTTGTCTTAAGACTTCCCTAACAAGTTGCCTTTCTGTTTACTGAGACTCCAGTTTATTTGGTATTCTTTGTGATATCGTCAAACAGATTTTGGCAACATTTAACTTAGTTTCCGATGGGCGGGCTGAATCAAAGTCAACGTACTTGTTAGAATGTTTATCTCTTTGGTAGATATCAATTTCAAGTGTCCAGTCGTTGTTTCATATGACCGTGCAATCTAGGATTGCTAGTGATCTGAATTCTGTTTCTAGTTCATAATTGAGGTTTATAAAGTTGAAACAGTTGTTGAGATATTCAAAAAGACTATCTAGACGTTGTCTTTTGGTTATGACGAAAGGTGTCATCAACGTACTCCCATCATACTCTTGGTTTTAAATCATGTTGGCTAAATAGATTAGCTACAATATGTGTTTATTTTTTCACAAATGTATATGTTTATCTTAACTATTTTAGTTGAATATTGAACGATAATTAAAACTGGAAAACTTAAAAAGGTGGTAACAGTAAACAAGTAAAAAACTCTAAGTTGTAAATGATAATATAATATTTTGACTTCCTTAAAAATACTACATTCCAGGACTCCTTTTTAATAAATTAATAAACATTTACTCAATTAATTATGCAGTCATATACTGGATGGAAAGAAAATGAACGAGGCGTTTCATACACATTCGGTGAAGATGCTGTATATCGTTTCATGAAAGATTGCAATGTGAGTTTGGTTGTAAGAGCGCATCAAGTGGTCGAAGATGGATATGAATTTTTTGCCGATAAAAAAGTGAGTCACTGAAAATTCATCCATATAACTTTGTACAACTTTCATTCACAAAACTGTTTTATTCATGCTAAACATACAAACTGTGACAGAAATAAAACGAAGCTAGAAGCCAGCTTAAATGATACAACATTAGGTCAGACGCTTGGAGGTATATGTTTCCAATCTGGCAATGTCTGAGATTTGCTTCAGTTACTATATACCTGCCACTCAAACCCTCACAAACTCAGAGTCATATGCATATTTGAGTAATTCAGATGTAGTGCTTTCATTTCAGTATATGTTTTTCAATGGGGAAAGTTCTGCATGTTCTAAAACGACTCAAAGCAAGGAACAACAAGCCTGCTTCCATCTGCAACAGTTGACATAAACCAAGGCGAAACCGACTCCCTCTTATCCTCAGAAATATTATCTTGTCTCGTCCAGCTTCACAGTCAGAAAAATCCACTTCCAGCTATTCTAACTATGAGTGATTGCTTGCAGAAGTGAAACTAGTAAATTATTTAACGATAGGTTAGTTTAAATTGATTTGACAGAATAGTCCACACATGATTCAGTATTTACCATCCGTTACATTTTTAGATTAACTAGAGGTGCTACTGATTCCAGTAATAAGTAGCTTCGAAAAAACAATAAGAAGACGTAAATTGTCTGAACCGTGTAATGTATTTGCGCAACACATTTCGAACTATCTGATCACACACGTACTTGTCATAGGTATTTATATAAAAACTCATGAAGATAAGGGGTGAGAAAATAAAAAGGGGTCAGGTAGGAAGGCTGACTTAAAGGCCGAATAACAATGAAAATCAATAGAGCGAAAAAATAATAGTACATCGAACTTGGTTTTTCAATAGTTGAATTTACCAAGGAAGGTTTAATGTGACAACAAATTGTTTATGAATACATAAAGGTGGTTTCAACTTCCTAATAGCTAAGGCTTCAACAAATTTCAGGATCCCTCCCCAACATGTTTTGTAAATAGGTGTAAAGGAAGTAGCCACATCAATCTTGTGACCTGTCTCAACGATATGTTTAGCGATCGAAGAACTTGGACGTCTGCTACCAACATTTATAGGTTCAGGTGATTTAATTTGCTTCTGAAGCCACTTTGGAATATGTTCCGAGGCCCTTACTTGCATGGATCTATTAGTCCTCCCTATGTATGTGTCACCACACGTACATTTGAATTGGTAGATACAATGGGATGTGACATTATCGTTCACATGCTGTGGGGGTTTGGGGGAATATAAGGGCTTCGTGGTTTCGATTACTCGAACCCTGGCTGCATAGTAAGTCCTTCTAACAGCAGCGTTAAGTCTCTGCTTAAGGATTGCACTCTGAGAGTCACCTTTGTACGGAAGGCTGATGAAGACATCCTTCTTTGGGACTGACTGCAGTTCTAGTTTTGACGCTCTGCTGATTTTGTTCTGCCTGATAAATGTTGATGGATAGTTATTTTCCAACAAAATATCGGTCAGTGTTCCTCTTTCATCTTCTAAAGTATCCTCGGTGCATATTCGTTGAATTCTGCTGAATAAGCACCTTACTAACGTTCGCTTGTACTGAACTGGGCAAAAGCTATGGTAATTCAGATATTGCCCTGTCCATGTAGGTTTTCTGTAGATAGATCGTTTTATGGATCCATCCTGCCTTCGACTAATTAATATATCTAGGAACGGCAAGCAGTCATCTTCCTCTCTTACACATGTCAAAGATATGCTGTTCTGTACTTCGTTCAGTCGGTTTAGAATTGAAGTAGCCTGATTTGAGTTTTCACAAATAATCAGGATATCGTCAACATATCTTCGATACAGATGGGCTTGGTCTATTAAGTTCTCGGCTAAGTTCTCAGTGTGTGACATAAATATGTCGGCTAGGAGGGGACCTAAAGGACTTCCCATAGCGACACCATCAACCTGGCGGAAATGTTCGCCCTCAAAGGTGAATTTAATATTGTTTGTACATAAAAGTAACAGCTGTTTTAGGTGATCCAAAGTAATGGGTATCGGAAACTTATGCACAGAAATATAATTACATAAAATGTCAATTGTCTTGACCAAAGGGACATTGGTAAATAATGAGTTAACATCAAATGAACACATAAATTTACTCTTTATGTTGACATGCTCAAGGCATTTGATTACTTCAAATGTATCTTTTAAGGAATACTTACAAAATTGCTTCTTAATGGGATCCAATAACTCCACTAGCCACTGGGCAAGCTTATGCGTTGGCGACTTACACATTGACATTATGGGACGTAAGGGGTTGTTGGGTTTATGTACTTTGGGCAAACCGTAAAGATGTGGGAATCGGGATTCAGTTGGTTTCAGTAGGGCGAATTTTTGACTGGTAATGATGTTCATTTCGAGCAGTTTCACTAGATTAGCGGTCACAGTTCCCTGTAACAATTGTACGTCTTCTGAAGAACAATCCTTCGTGAATTTATTTTCATCTTCAAGATAAGCTGCATGATATGCTTTTACTCCACATCAATGTATCAAATATTCTATCGGATTTGTCAATAATATGTCGTTTGAAATTCCTACAATTTTGTAGTAATGTCATTCTCAAAACGAAAGCCAATATGCATCAGAAGCTAACCAGTTCACTTGACAGTAAAAATCATATTAACCATTTCCCTGTTAACCCGGATAAGTACGTTACTAACCTTTCTACAGTGACACTGTCCACCTATCAGAAGGAAGCCCTATCCCTTGGACTTAAATTTTGTGTTCCTCGAAAGCAGTCATCAGATTTGGCTACCCATGCACAGTTTGAAAACCTATACAACCAGTTGAAACCTCTCGTCCCAACTTCAATTGAGGACCAGGGATGGCTGAAAGCCAAGATGGTGGATATCGCCCACCAGTTTTGTGATAGCCATCAGAACCAGAAAAGCATTCTAACTTCTGAACATTTCAGAGCTATGAAGGAACTACGAGAGAACCCTGATATTATTATCCTCAGACCTGACAAAGGCTCAGGTGTCGTGATCATGGATAAAATCGAATATAAGTGTAAAATGTCATCGATTCTTGAAGATGAAAATAAATTCACTAAGGATTGTTCTTCAGAAGACGTACAATTGTTACAGGGAACTGTGACCGCTAATCTAGTGAAACTGCTCGAAATGAACGTCATTACCAGTCAAAAATTCGCCCTACTGAAACCAACTGAATCCCGATTCCCACATCTTTACGGTTTGCCCAAAGTACATAAACCCAACAACCCCTTACGTCCCATAATGTCAATGTGTAAGTCGCCAACGCATAAGCTTGCCCAGTGGCTAGTGGAGTTATTGGATCCCATTAAGAAGCAATTTTGTAAGTATTCCTTAAAAGATACATTTGAAGTAATCAAATGCCTTGAGCATGTCAACATAAAGAGTAAATTTATGTGTTCATTTGATGTTAACTCATTATTTACCAATGTCCCTTTGGTCAAGACAATTGACATTTTATGTGGTTATATTTCTGTGCATAAGTTTCCGATACCCATTACTTTGGATCACCTAAAACAGCTGTTACTTTTATGTACAAACAATATTAAATTCACCTTTGAGGGCGAACATTTCCGCCAGGTTGATGGTGTCGCTATGGGAAGTCCTTTAGGTCCCCTCCTAGCCGACATATTTATGTCACACGTTGAGAACTTAGCCGAGAACTTAATAGACCAAGCCCATCTGTATCGAAGATATGTTGACGATATCCTGATTATTTGTGAAAACTCAAATCAGGCTACTTCAATTCTAAACCGACTGAACGAAGTACAGAACAGCATATCTTTGACATGTGTAAGAGAGGAAGATGACTGCTTGCCGTTCCTAGATATATTAATTAGTCGAAGGCAGGATGGATCCATAAAACGATCTATCTACAGAAAACCTACATGGACAGGGCAATATCTGAATTACCATAGCTTTTGCCCAGTTCAGTACAAGCGAACGTTAGTAAGGTGCTTATTCAGCAGAATTCAACGAATATGCACCGAGGATACTTTAGAAGATGAAAGAGGAACACTGACCGATATTTTGTTGGAAAATAACTATCCATCAACATTTATCAGGCAGAACAAAATCAGCAGAGCGTCAAAACTAGAACTGCAGTCAGTCCCAAAGAAGGATGTCTTCATCAGCCTTCCGTACAAAGGTGACTCTCAGAGTGCAATCCTTAAGCAGAGACTTAACGCTGCTGTTAGAAGGACTTACTATGCAGCCAGGGTTCGAGTAATCGAAACCACGAAGCCCTTATATTCCCCCAAACCCCCACAGCATGTGAACGATAATGTCACATCCCATTGTATCTACCAATTCAAATGTACGTGTGGTGACACATACATAGGGAGGACTAATAGATCCATGCAAGTAAGGGCCTCGGAACATATTCCAAAGTGGCTTCAGAAGCAAATTAAATCACCTGAACCTATAAATGTTGGTAGCAGACGTCCAAGTTCTTCGATCGCTAAACATATCGTTGAGACAGGTCACAAGATTGATGTGGCTACTTCCTTTACACCTATTTACAAAACATGTTGGGGAGGGATCCTGAAATTTGTTGAAGCCTTAGCTATTAGGAAGTTGAAACCACCTTTATGTATTCATAAACAATTTGTTGTCACATTAAACCTTCCTTGGTAAATTCAACTATTGAAAAACCAAGTTCGATGTACTATTATTTTTTCGCTCTATTGATTTTCATTGTTATTCGGCCTTTAAGTCAGCCTTCCTACCTGACCCCTTTTTATTTTCTCACCCCTTATCTTCATGAGTTTTTATATAAATACCTATGACAAGTACGTGTGTGATCAGATAGTTCGAAATGTGTTGCGCAAATACATTACACGGTTCAGACAATTTACGTCTTCTTATTGTTTTGTCGAAGTTTCTAAAGGGAACTAATTGTTATAATTAAGTAGCTTACTAACTAATGTTACCATTTTTTATTTGAATGTGTCACGTTTAATTACTTACGTCTGGTTTCTCATAGCTATGCCAACACCTAAACACAGTCTTGTGTCTAGATTTGAACTCTCTCTAGTGAATAAGGATTTCCTTCTTTCAATGGACAAGCGTTCAATGTTTAATTACGTTTATATAACATCCTGACTTCTGAAACCATCTAAGTAGAGTGCCATCCAGTGACTAATCGATAAACCATGAGAAACATAATGAACCATGGGACCATATGCAACACCACGGAACCTTTTATGAGCTGAATTCCAATGGCTTAAAAAACAGTATGTAAAAAAACAATGTAAACTGCTAGTATTATTGTTTGTATTATTCCTTTGTTGATTGGACTAAATTGATCAGTCTCTATTGGCATATGGGCTCCGTCAAGTAGTGGCTGTCGTGGCTCGGTCGTCTAGTGGATAATGCCCTGGAACTTGAGGCTGTCGGTTCCGTGTTCGAATATCGGTGGGGACAACACTCACTGGGAGCTAGGTACATCCAGCTGACGGGTCCCAAATAGGACGAAATGTGCACCCTGTATTCCACCTCTAGCCATTATCCACCACTACTACGTATGGTGTAAACCATTCTTTAGATCAATGCGAATTACAGTAGAATGTCACCAGTAAGTAACCTTACTGCTTAACACTAACCGAAGTCTGTCTACTTGGCTTTGTAATGGGAATATTGAGAGGGGTGATGCAGTAACATTGAGAACTGTATCTTCAGTAACACAGTAGCAGTCAATCGAGAGGATGACTAAGACATACATTTCGTTCTCACTGGCACTTATCAGCAACGTATCTCTGCAACCATATGAAAACTGGCGTTGCTTGGTGGTTCGAACCGGCACCACTTAGAGATAAAGTCGTAAACCAAAGTACTGAGATATTCAGAATGTGACTGCAACCTCTCCACATTTGTAGGACTGATTTGGGTCTAGCTGTCGAGTCTTTACTTAACCCCTAGAACTTATTATAGCTTAACACTTATCCATACTGTATTGCTGTATTATTATTGTTGTTTGTCGCTTGGGTTTCTAATGAAACATAGGTCTTCAGTGGCACGTCTCCATTCCACTCTGTTATTCGCAGTCTTTTCAACCTCGTGACACAACTAACCACAAGCTCTCATTTCTTCCTCACACCATCTCCTCCATTTCACCCTCACCAGACACGCCAAACTAGTCACTCACCCTTCGGATTCCACTCGATAGCCTGGCATGGCCTGGCCTGGCGCATGATGTCTCCACTCAGTCTTCTCAGTGTATGCCCAATCCATCTCCACTTCCCTCAACTGTATATTTGTTCAGCAATAGCTTCTTGCTTCGTTGGTTCATTGCCAGCCAGCCAGCCAGCCAGAGTTCCTTGTTGCTTATTCTTGTTATTCTGGTAGTCCATCTGATCTTCAGAAACGAGCCAGCGTAGGTGGTAGTTGTTGATGAGTGTGTGTAGTTTGTTGGAAATGCCTTTCTTAACGCGCCAACTTTCTGAGCCATCACATAGAAGCACTGACTTCACGTTGGTGTTGAAAATCCACATCTTGTTCACGCCGAATGCTGAGTGCAGTGCAGAAGATCTCCACACTGATTTCAGGCTAATGAAAGCCTGTCTTGCTGTCTTTCCGATGCTGGCTGGCTGGCTGGCTGGCTTTGACGTCCTCGTCTGTGCCTGTGCCGCCTGTAGTTGAAACGATGTTGTCTAGAAGGATGAAGGAGGCTACTTCCTTCAAGTTTCTCCGGTTGTTGATACTCATTGGAGTTTGTTGTTGGTGTTGTTGGTGTTGTTGGTTGAGTATCTTCATCACCACTGTCTTCTCTACACTCACTTTACTTGAAGTCGCGTCTTCGCTGCCCTGCCTCTTCTGCCAATTTGTTAGTTTTCGCCTGTAGATCTCCAAGTTTATGAGACACCAGACATAAATCATCATCGGCGAAATCCAAATCTTCTAGGTTCTTTTCCCTGATCCAGCGTATACCCCTCTTCTCACAGCTCCTCACTGTTTGTTGTATGATCCAGTCTAGTCAACCACAATCAGTAATATCATGGATGATAGTAGACAGAATTGTTTTACTCCTGTCTTCACTTCACTTCAAAGGCGTCGCTGAGCTTCCTATTGTGAATTACTTGGCATGTGGCGTCTTCATATATTTGTTTAATGAGGTTGAAAAAGGTTTGTAGTATTCCGTAGTGTTGAAGCAGTTGTCAAATTACTTGTCGGTCGACGCTGTCAAAAGCCTTTCCAAAGTCGATGCAGTAGAGGTAGAGGGTAGACAGCCAGCCTGTTCTGGTCGTAGTTTCGAATCCAGTGCATCATTTAGCCTCTCCAGGATGATGCGGCTTAATATTTTGCTTGCTTTGGGTGGACAGGAGAGTGATTCCTCGCCAGTTCTTGCAAATACTGAGGTCTCCCGTCTTCGGGCATTTGACAAGGTAGACCTTCTTCCAATCAATAGGTGGGTACCTTCCCTTCCTTCCAGACATTCTGCATTAGTGGTGTGGTGTGAGCGTGTCGGCTGCTGTTGTCTCTGTGTCTGTTCTCAGTGCTTCTGGTGGGATTCCATCTGGTCTTGCTGCTTTCCCACATTTCAGTAGCTTTATGGCACTCAGAACTTCGGCTTCTGTTGGGGGATTTATGTTCACTTGTAGTTCTGTGACTGGGCTGCAGGTGGCATTTCTAGACGAAGTGCAGTTGGTGGTGGTGGTGGTCGATTCAAGAGCTTCTTGAAGTGGTCAACCCATCGTTTGCTTTGTTTCTCTTCTTTAGTAATTAAATTTCCATCATCATCTCTAACTGATTTCACATGTGTTGATCTCTCCACTCCCAGATACTAAACTGGTTATTTGATACAATGTTGTCAGGTCTCTGTCTCTCCTACCTGCAGCCTGTTCTGCTTCACTTGCCAGTGTGTTGTGGAAGTGTCTTTGTCTTTCCGCACACTCTTATTCACTTCTTTGTCCAGTGTAGTCTTCTATACATTGTACTCAGTTCCTCTTCTCGTTGTTCATCCTTCCACTGCACTGGTTTATCTTCTGCTTCACCATCCTCCTCTCCCTCCTCTATCAGCTTCCATGTGTCCATCGACATTCATTCCTTATCTTCCTTCTTTCTTCTTCCTTCCTAACACAGTTATGCAGGTTTCTTTCCACATAGCTTTCAAAGAGTTCCAGTGCTCATTCACACAGGTTTCTTCACGGATGCTGCTCGATATCTCCCATTCTGTCTTGATGGCTGACGTGATGATTTCCTTTGTAGTTTCGTCCTTCAGTTTCTGTTGTGGGTGTTGTACTTGAACTGTGGTCTATCACCAACTTCCTTGAAGGCTTTTAACTTGATTTGGAAGGTAGGTTCCTTGCACTGGATAGTGAGTGGTCCGAGCCTACATCTGCTCCCCTTCTTCACCTTGTGTCAAGTAGGCTGACTGCGTCTCCACTTTCTTCACATTGAGATAAAGTCGATCTGATTTTTAGTGTAGTGTGTTCTGGTGTCTGGTGAAATCAAATCCATGTCGCTTTGTGGATATCCTTGTGATTGAAAACACTGCCTCACTCCAATCACCAAATCGTTGAATGTACAGAAACCTGCAAATAATTCTCCATTCTCGTTCATCACCTCACCAAGCGCTTCTCGATCCGTAGTTTGTTCTCTTCCTGTGTTGTCTGTCCACTCCCAGTTTGGCATTCATGTCACACCACCCATTAGAATGGATTTTGATGTCTCCAACTGGAGTGACGTCTTGTCCAGTGTTGATTGCAGTTGTCTGTAGAATTCCTCCTTCTTCTCTTCATCTGCATTATTTGTAGGTGCATAGTGTAGCGTAGCATTGTATGATTGTGACTTTCCTACCTTTTGAGTTGAATCTTACTGTCATGATCCTGATGGTGGAGGAGATTGGTTCCCATTGCATGAGAGAGAGCCTTCGATGTTGTTGGGGACATCATGATAGACACTGGAAAACTCATTGTGCTCGTGGTTGTCGTCTGGGTGACAATATCGGAGTAGATTATTGACTCCTCTCCAGTTGACAGTTTGGAGAGTCCACTTCCATTCCATCTGCTTTCGCAAATTCCTGACACTTGAATGCGATACCTTCTCATCTCGTTTGCAATCTGGGCAGCGTTGTCAGCCCAGCCAGCCAGCCAGCCAGCTTCAAACATTGTGCAGACATTCCATGTCCCCACGTTTACTTTCGCTTTCATCGAGAGAGAGAAGACACATCGGCCAATCGGCTTCCCGAAGGCTTTCACCAATCGGCGTTATTTCGCCTCTCCGTTTCCAGCGAGGAATAATATTGTTTTTATTTTTAATATTTTGCTTGTGCTTTGAAGTTTCTTTAGCAGTTAGATTTGTTTTACGGGGTAGGGTTGCTAGCCGTATGCCCAACCTTCCCTCTTTAGCGAGGCTTAGGACCGGCTAGTAACTAGTGAACTAGTTAACCTTTGCAAACTAGTATATAAAAAGTCGTTTGATCAGGAACTACGTTAGTTAAATTCTGTATAATCGCACTGGATTTCTCAATTGAATTCAGAACAGTTCAAGGAATCACATACATATGCAATTTTCAATCTATAAAGTGTTTGCTGATGATTGAAATGATTTTTTTTTACTCAAATGTAGACTACTTGTTCAGAATTTGTTGCAACCAAGATTTTCCTTCTATTCGAGCTGTGATTTCCACTGTGTACAAAGTGTTGTTTCATTTTTCAACATTTCGACTATCTGAGTGAGATAGACGTGGTTTGACAGATTAGGTGAAGGTTGTAAGTGAAATGAAAATTTGAGCCGTAACAGGAACTGTCAGGTTGGAAACCCAGTAGTCACTGGTTCACATCCTACTGTGACCCAAATTTTAATTACATCTTCGATTATTGCCCAGAAACCATTTATTTTTCTTTTGTTGAAGAAAATAATTGTTTCCAATGAAAAGCACTTCATATACTCCCACTAAAATTATCACAATTTCTCACTAGTTATTTATTTAGGGATAACCGAAGTGATCTGTCTCTTTCAACATTTTTTTGACAGGATATTATTGCGTAATATGAATGAACAGATGAGTTTATGCTCCCCAATGATAACAGTTAGCCAGGAGTCATGTATTTCATTATGTCAGTGTCAGTAAAAGTCATGCAACAGAATAAAACCATATTTAAGTAGTCACTTACTCGATGGTCTGTCAAGATCTCTAAATCTATAGGTAAACTCTCCCTACTTTGGAGAGGATATCTACTGATTTGTGTCTTGAATAGTAATTACGACCGTCTACTCATCGGAAAACAGCAGAAATCTATATAATCTCAAGACCTAACCCCTTATAGATGTGTATTGACCCAGCCGACGTGAAGTATAAGTGTCCTAATTTTCGTTACTGTGTTGAATTTCATGTCAAAGAGGTGAGTAAATACATTTAAAAGAAATTAACAGACAGAAACTCTAGTCTGTTGAAAAAAAACAAATTTTATTATATTCCAACTTGTGAACAAACTCTTATTTACTTATTCAATTTCACTCTCAGGTTGTAACTGTGTTTAGTGCAGCGAATTACTGTGGAGAGTTTGATAATGCTGGTGCAGTGATGCAAGTTAATGAAGATTTAGTCTGTTCTTTTGTAATTCTAAAGGTAAGTACTATTATTACTGCTACAAAGCCATTGACTATTCGAACTGTTGTAATTGATAAAAGCAATTGTTCAGTGATGTCAGATTGCATGAAGGTTTAACACTGAAATACAGAGAGATTCAAGGATATGATAATCATTTCAGAGACACCTATTACAGATTATTGTCGCCTATCCAATGTGTTTGAATGTGATCAAACTATCATCATTGTCTTTCTAGACGGTATCATCAGCCCTTTACTTCAATATGAAGTGAGCTGTCAGTATCTCTTCATGAGCGATTCAGTAGCTTGTCCTGACAAAGTCGTTTATAATTGGCAGTTTCCTTTGATTGTTGTGCCATTGCCTGCATAGATTTTCTCTGCTTGAACTCTAATCTCTTTGTTGTTTATCGTTTTTCTTATTGTTTGATAGACTGGGTCTAAATTTATGCATCTATTGATTGCTGAATGACCTGAATTCTAGGAATTCTCTGATATTCTTTGTGTTTCCTTCCCCCAAAATCTCTACATTTTCAAAGTTGAATTAATGTACATAGTTTTTCAGTTGTATTGAAGTGAGTGATGAAATATCGTGACATTTAATAGCTAACTGATATTCGGGTAAAGAAAAGACGAAGACGACCACCACTTTGTTCGTTGTACTGCAGATTGCAGTTGATGCAGTTTATTTCTTAAAGGATAATTGATTTGTCTTTTTCGGCCTTTGCATCCTGTTGTTTTTGAAGGGAATTTGTTGGTTAATGAGCTACATCAATTCCAAGTGGTCTTAGTATTCAAGTCATAATCTCTGAAGTGTTCTCTTTGAATGGTACGATGAACCGTTTGCTGATTTCTGTGGATGATTTTGTAGCTGATGATGAACAGCATAGGTATCTTCAGTGGAATTGTTGTTTGAAACCTTTCTACTTTGTCCTCTCCTTCTTCTCCTCCCTCTTCTTCTTTCTTCTTCTTCATCTTCTTTGCATACTGTCTTAAAAAGATCAGCTTACTGATAAGATTCACAGGGTCGTATCCGGAGAATAGCACATAGACCAAATCAGAAATATGGTCAGTTTTTTTGGCCTTAACCCAAGTAATATGTCTCCATCTAGCCATTACTTCTTTTCGCTCCAATGAGCTGCTTCAGTGGCACAGATAGATTAACTAGTATGGTTTTCCTAGTTAAAAAGGCACTTTCAGGGTAATCAGCACAGAGTAAGGTGTTTTAAGTAGCCATTCGATGACCAGCTTATGTACATAACTCAGACATACAGGGGACTCTAAATGATCTCAGTAGGGTGCTAATAAGGTCTTTGACTGCAATGGTGAGCAGTGTGTTTTAGAATCACGTGATGGACATAGGTTTCTTCAACGACACAGATACCACTTACTGATGATTGCCAGTAAGCACGAAACATAGGCAGATAAGTGGCTCCCTCTCGTACGACTCTAAGTATCAATCACCTAACCAAAGCTGTCTGAAAATGTCGTTACCTGTTTGTAGAAATGCATGTTAAGTGAATATAAGTTGCAAATGTATCAGTGAATGGACCACCCATTTCATGTATGCATTATACCTGAACACTTATGAGACAAGTACTGTATAGTCTAGCATAAAACTGACACACTGACGACCAAGATTTCAGCTCCACTAATTATTTGTCGGTGACATTCATGCCACCACTCATGATATCCTGATTTTCTGCCAATTATCCTGTCTTGTGACATTTACTCTGTTAAAGTATGTGACTTCATATCCTCTGGGCATTTATAAATGCAACCACGCCAGTCTAGTATTCACCTCACTCGCACACATACAACAGTACACAAAGAAGATGGTGGGTTGAAGATGTACGATTTTAAAGCAGATAAAGTTATATAAGAGGAAAGATGACAAGTTAATGGAAGTTAGTAAAATAATTTTCAAAGTTCCTAAATTGACAAAGTTTACATACTTGAGTTACTTGTGACCCATTTAGGGCAGTGTCATTGAGAGTCTCTGACCACTGATCCTTGACTTCTTAATGAATCTGGAGAGCAGTCTACACTTTCTGATACGAATGAGACAAACAGTCAAACTTTATGGACTGATGCTACATCTTGACCTGGTTACCCTTAGATTTCTTCTATACTTGCCCTACCTTGGCTAACAACATCTGTTAAGGCAGGTAATGGTCTGGCATAGGATGTATGTGTTCGATTCACAGTTACATTGACTGGCTTGCCCTTCATGCTAGTCTCTAAGCCTAAGCTTAAAAGTTGATCTGACAAAAAATAGGCATCTATAGGCAGAAACCTGTAACCTCTACATACCTCTCAACTGCAATGGCTGTCACACAGTCATACAATAGGTTAGAGTGAACTACTGTGCAGTACACTGACTCTTCAATTGCCAGTCGGTTATGTCGCCGGTGACAAGATTTTCTGAACTTGAAGTAAACCCAAACAGCCTTCCGTATAAATTTCGTTTCCGTTAATTCTCATGTATTCTGTAGCAATTACAATGATCGAGAAGATTTTAAAGACTACACAAATACGATTGTGAAAAAACGCTCAGAAGATGTACACCTAAAGCTTATTAAAAGTCTTAAAACAGTTCCATTTTCCTGAAAATCCTGAAAAATATGTATTTACCTATTCTAATATAACTTTATCTTCATTCCGATTGCAAGTGCTTTCGTTAGGCCCTAAGTCCTGTGATATTTTGGCTTCTCTAAATGAAATGGATATTAAAGTTCCGTTTGAAAGTTTAATGTACCAAACAAGCAATCGAACTGCAACTTCCAGCAAGAGTTTGGAGCAATTTAAATCAACAGTTTTGAACTGCTGCCTTCATTACATCAATGGACAATCAAAATACTAGGAGAATATTGTCCAAATAATATAAAGTTCAGCCAAATGAAGTTTTGAAGAACAAGTAACTATTGTTAGTTTGTCCCAACAACAGCTCTGGCATACTTCTCATGAATCGCAAAGACTATGTTGATTAACTCTCGCCCATACTAGCTAATGAGACTGAGTTCTTGAGAGAAGCCTTTCAGAAGGACGCAACTGAACAAACAGGACAAAATCTGACAAAAATCTTGAATAAGGTAAAATATGAATCGATCATCCGGGCAGAGATGTTTGAACGACTAAAACCATCCGTTTCAGTAATTCCTCAACTCTATGGTCTTCGCAAAGTTCATAAGAAGAATTTTTCACTTCATCCAGTTTTTGACATGTACAATTCATCGTATCATGGTATTGCTAAATAATTCACTGAAATCCTTCAGCCAATGAAGATTTAAATCGATAATTACGGTGCGTGTGACTTCTTCGACTTCGTTTACTGCATAAGAGATGTCAACGTATGTAGCAAGCGTATGATAACACTGGACATCAAGTCACTCTTCACAAATGTCTCTTTGACAGGATTTAACTGCTTTCCATGTGACTTTATTGAGACAACAAGCTTGAAATTGGTATTCATAAACATTTTCTGAAGGAATTGCTCTTACAGCGTACCTTTAATATATAATTTAGATTCAATAATGCACTTTACTGATAAGAGGATGGGGTAGGAGTGGGTTCACTATCCGGTTCTTTCTTAACTGATTGCTTCATGGACAGTTTAGAGAACAGTAAACTGAGTCCATGACACTTTAATCATCTGTGAGAAGAATACTAGCATTGAAGAAATACTATGAAAGTCAATTAAATTTCCCATAAAAACTTAAAATAGCCCAGAATTCCGTTTCTTGAACGTTCTATTGACAAGAAGATGAAGAATGAAAAGAACCAACGATTGATTTAAAATAATCTTAGCATTAGTAAGTCGATTCATTATAGTGTTATGTAGTGATTTTAAATAATTCTAAATACAGATAAATCAGCTTACTGCAACAGAAATGATCAGTCAGACTCTCTGAAAGAGTAGTGGTTTGGCAGACTGACGTTATTGATATCGGTAACCAGATGATCGGTGATTAGACTATTGCTGCGGTCCAGGTTTTCTTTTCACCTTCATTCACTATTCAGTATCTAAATAAAACTCATAGATGTTTTGGGAGATAATACTTTCCGGTAAAATAATTTTTGACTTGCATTAATATATGTAAATAAAAGACTTTTCGCATCATAAAAAAAATCAATCACTAGGGAATTATTGAAAAACAGGGAATAGTTGGTTATCATTTCTTCTTGACTTGCAAATCCTCAGCAACGTAAGCTCTATTCCACACATAGAACTAAATTCAGGATAGTTAAAACTTTGTAGCAAGCATACCCGTGTTGAGCTAGTGAGTTAGAATTTGCTGAATTGTATAGTTTACTCCCAGTGAATTTTTATCTGATTTGAATCTAAAAGTAACCATGAATTTACTTTCCCTCAACCTTCATATCTCTGAATTAGTGTACCACCTTCTTCCATGATGTCCGATGACAGGATGTACTTGAGTGATATGTTGAATTGCTGACTATGCAGGCAAAATATTACATAGACAACATACAGTGGTTAGTTGTACGTGTTCCTCTCATGTATTTAAATCAACATAGACAACCAATTGAAAAGGATGACGTAGTGAAACGTCGGACATTGGTAATCCCAACCCATAGGACAACGTGAGATAACATCACAGATACTTTGATCTATAATAAATATATGGTAACTTGAACCAATCTGGTAAGTTCTCCAAGCTGATTCCATACCACAACTGTCCAGGGAATTTCTTTTCTGTGACACGTTTCTGGATGAATATTAATGCAAAAGTTAAGTTCTTTTGATATTGTTTATTGTTATTTTTACTACTGAGTAAGTTTGATGCACAACTTCATTCTGCACTATTTTCAGCCTTACATGAATAAAAGGAAAGTGAATGGTGAACAGTCAAACTCTGATGACCTTGAGAAGGAAGATGAGCTCAATATGCAAGAAATAAATGTCGATAATGAGATTAATAAAAGTCCGTAGATCCTTATCAATGATTTGACTACAAGAAGCTGTTACCAAAAAAGGAGGGAATCTAAAATTATCAACGATTTCTTTGTACGACAGATTTATATTTCGTCTTGTTCTCTGTAATCATAACTGCCTATTTATCCCATATAAAAAATCATTATATACAAAAGTCAACAAGTTATATTATTTTCAGCGGTAAAACTATAGAATTTCGCCCTTTCATCGGGGTCTTAAATGTCCTTGAAAGTATCGATGGAAAACGATAAATCCTTTGTAAATTTTGAATAGAAGAAAGATAGAAAACTACACAGAATACAGTTATTTATTTACTTTTAGAAATGTATCTTGATTTTCCGAGTGCTCGTAACTGCGTGCAGTCGGAGTACTTACAATAAAGATCCTTACCCATGTGATATGGACATAAGACAACTTTCAAATGGCTCCCTGTGGCTATTATCCTATTTTGTGAAGAAGAATATACTAATTAGAGTAGTGGAGATAGAATGTTGGAGCTACAACCAAGGATCAACAAAGTGACGGTGAACAACAAATAAGGTTGCCTGAATATTGACCAATAGGACAGTGACAACGAGAGACGTTCACCTACTGAGTTCACAGTCCTATAAGGAGATTGTTTTTCAATTTTAGCATGGACGAAGGACTAATTGCATGACTTAAATTATGTTCTTGTCTTGGAATTATGACCCTTCATACCTGAGAGTGTACATTGGGTCAGAAGGTATTCAGATGACGTCTATGTAAGAAACTGATATCCGTATGAGATGGTATGCTTTCATCTCTCTGATTTCGTCGGGACTTTCTTCTTCAGATTAGAACTATCACTGACACAAAAGTACTGTTCATACACCATCAATGAGTGCTCAAGAGGCCAATGAAAGTAAATGCGAAGTAGTTTGCTATGTATGGTGTTATGTTTCCAGTACTACAAAGATGTCACATCCTGCAAACTGAAAAAATATTATAAAGACTTTAAACATAGCTGGAGCTGTCGTTCATTTAGACTAGACACTTTTCATAAGGAGAACGTATAACCTTTGACAACTGTAAGCAAACATATGTGTATTGGAGATATATGGCATTACCCTGATGTAAGGCTTCTTGAACGGAGTTCTAAACCACAGTACTACCACACTGCGATGCCACCTGTTATTTAAAGAGCCTTGTATTTAAAGAACTGGTCACCTGCAACAACAATACACGAGGATCAGTTGACCCAACTGTCGTGTTCATGATATATTCATCACATAGTAGAATCACCTATCTGAATTCACTGACCCAGTCACTGGCACACATACCAATTCGATCAAAAGATTCCATGGTAATCTGAAGAAAAGAATTCGAACAGTAGATGGCTACCGAAGTGATAGTGATCTTAATGACCGAGACGAAAATATTTATACAAGTAGGTCAAACGTTTACCTGACTTAGTGACAAACCAGTAAGCTTATTTACAACATATACAATGAAACTATTCTGTTAAACTACCCTTTTAACTGCTTTACTCATATAAACACATTTGTTACCACTGAACCACACTTCTAGAGATTCTGATTAGCTGTTCAAGGTCATTTATTTGGTGGTGGCTGCTATTCTTTATCCCCGTTATCAGTGCTTTAGAATTCAAACTAGGCCTTAGTCATGGAGTTAATGGTCAGATATATACCTGCAGATTTTGAAATACAATACAAGTCAAAAGGTAGTGAACCAACAGTGAACAGGTTCGCTTTGCAGCATCTATGCTGCTTTATTGCTTGATGGGTAATGCCAGCCTACCTGGAACTAAGAAATAAGATTTTATAATTTAGAATAAAAGTAGTGAAAAGGTTCTACTGTGCTCAACTTAGTAGTAAAACGCTATCCAGTATGAGCTGTTTTTCGATGCTTTTATGCTTTTTGAGAGTTATAAGTATGTGTCGCGCGTTTTCCTATATGGTCCCGAGAAGGCCATAGCTCATGTCTCCCGCTCACTGATGACCACAGAACACAACTACAGTCAGCCTTATCTATATATTTGCAGTCAAAAAGTTCCATAGAATAATAAGTGGACGACAGTTTACCTTATGACGGATCACAAACCCTTATTAACAGTGCTTGGTTCAAAAACGGTATCCCAGTTTACACTACAAATCGGCTTCAACGGTGGGGTACGACACTGTTGGGTTATGATTTTTGAATATAGTACCAAGCCACAGATAATCTTGGTTAGGGGGATGCACTCTCTCGACCAATCACTTCTCATTACTCGCCAAAAGAAGACCCTTTGATTGTAGCAGTGAAAGTTGAAACAAGTCTTAAGAAACTGATTACATAGCTTTCCAGCGACTTCTGAAGAAATCATAGCTGCTACTGAAAGAGATGAGAAGTTATGAGCTGTTAAAAGGTTTCTCTAGAATAAGTGGCCAACATCTCACTAAGCACATTGACGTCCCCACACAATACTATTACCACCGTTGATTGTGGAATAATGTTTCATGTTTGGTGACAGAATTGTAGTACCAAAAATTCTACGACAACAAGTGCTGAGCCAATTTCACAATCCATGTGCAACTAGACTAAAATCTCTGGAGCGTAGCTACGTACACTTGCCTAGGATGGACCGAGAAATCGTGAAAACGTTTCAGAATTGTCTTAAATGCAAGTTCGCAGCAAGAAATCCACCATAGTCTCCCTCACAACAGAGGCCAATGACCGAAACTCAACAGCAAAGAATTCATGTTGGCTTCAAAAGACCAATACAATGTAAGATGTATCTCATTATTGTTGATGTACATAGCAAATGGTCTGCAACTTTCCATATGCCACTATACACGACGGCAGTTACTATCGCCAAATTAATTAGTTTTATAACTGCTTTGGCGTTCCTGAAACTATGGTAATCAATTATGGTTCACAATTTACTTCAGCAACATTTTCACCTTTTCGCAGATAAAATGCAACCCAGCACTTACGATCACCACCTTATCATTCACAATCGAGTTGTTAGGCAGAAAGATTTGTGGATACGCTTAAACATGTTTTATTGAAGGGAAAAGAAGAACGATCGATAAGCACCGTCGTTAACGGATTCCTTATAAACTACAGAAACACCCAGAATCCCGACATACCAAACCATGAAATCTTCTACTGAGGGTATGTTTGGTAGCCGAATAATAACTGCTTTTGAGTCTATGCTGCCCACAGTTAAGTCAAAAAGTAGCAAGCGGCTACAACAAAGCAGGAATATCTGACCTGCTGATACGGTTATGGTTAGAAACTACCGGGATAAAAATCTATGGGAAATGGGAGTAGTAAGATATAAAATGGGAATAGTAATTTACGAGATACAAGTTGGTCCAGAAGTCTGAAGTACACACGTATATCAACCAAGACCAGGACGTCGTAACAGTAGCAGAAATGATACTCCCTTCAGCTTACCACTCGATATGTTACTAAACAAACCACAGCAATCAGAAAAAAGTTCTCGATTTCCAAACTGCTAGAAAAATTGTCAAAATTCTGCTGGTCTGAAGTCACAACAGAGTCAAACGACTTGTTTCATGATACTTATCATGAGGATTCAAGTGAACTCCGAGCGAATCTCCTAAACGCAGTTATTTTTTAAAGAGGAAGGTGATATGAAGTGCAACAATATCCATTAGATTCCTCAAATAAGCCTGAAATCCCCTGGAAAGCCTTCATAGCTAATCGTGGTATACCCAACGCTTGCAAAAACTACGTGATCATAAATGAGTCCCCGAATGACTAAAAGACTTTCTACAAAAGTGTAGAACATAGCAAAGCTATCAAAAGTGTATATAAACAGTTACTTTTTGTACTTGTTCGATTTGAGAATAAAACGTTTTTCTGCTTTGCAGCTTATTTCTGTTTTCAAGGAAGCGAGCAACCCTGGATCCAAAATTGTTTATTCTTTTCGTATATTTCCTCACCAGTGAATCGTTATAACTTTTGGTGTAGCCATATATATATATCTTATCAGTACTTCTCATTATATTATACTGATTAACAGTTAGCCAAATGCCTAACTGTCATATCTCACTGTGGTGCATAAAGATGATGGTAGTTGGAATGTTGAATAGATTACGTAGATTCTTTGAAAGCTAGAGGAATCCCTTCCTTTAACACAAATACTAAATGGTTAGAATTACCTGCCGACTGCAATGGAACTAAACATTAGATCCCTTTAAATATGTCAACGCTAGCTGAGTACAAAATGACTCCATAAAAAACGTTAATTGTGAAAATGTACTCAAATTCACCTGTTTTAATCTTTTTTCCTCAGCTCATTTAATCGATGATGCACTTTCAAGGTAACAGTTTCTTGGCGATCACAACTTATTCTAAAATATAAGCATATGCTAACTTGATAACTAGTGCTCAAAACCTCTAGCCGCCCAAAGTGAGGCTGCTTGAATACAATCACTAATTTGTTGTCTTCACAAGTCTTACAAAAAAGGATCACATGACAACATGTGAAATCTCACTAGTCCGTTAGGTAATATAATATCTAAGCTAAGTGATGAATGATTGAAATAATAATAATAATCCACAATTTGAAATCTATCACATGCATGGATGTATTCATTAAAACAAATGGTTGATTTATTGAACACATTGAACACTGAAATAAAACAGAAGTATGATATAAGATAATTAACATTAGTACTATAGGTTACTTTGTTTGCTGCAAATGGGAAAGAAAATACAACGGTTAAAGAAGAATAATTCAAGATCAAAATGAAACGTATAGCACTACACGATTTGATATATGCTTTATATCCAATCGATCCACAGAGTTATACTTTGACTCCAGTACAGGCTAGAAGTAAAATAGAGTCATGGAAACAACAGAAACTGAATATTTTATTGACAGTTGAACATTGCAAAAATTGTGATTAACTACTGAATACTTAAGTCAATAATATGTCAGTAGTAAAAAAAATATCCAGGATTCAACAATAATGATCATCATCAGTGTGTTGAATGTCATGTTGTGGTTATTAATTAGACATTTTCGCAAATGTTAGTTACTGCTATACTGTGTAACTCAATCCAGAACATCTTTATGTACCGGGCTATGAGTCACAATTTTTGCATGAGAGCTTATAAAACTACTTGGTTGTTAAGGTTACATAAGTGAGGTGGGATCCGAACCCGAGTCCACCTACTTGGTAGCCACGCTCCGAAGCCATTAAGCCATATCTACATTTACGTTTTGTTCTGTTTGATATGGATCACCAGGATGTACTTTTCCTCAGTGGGAGATGCTGTTTTCATTTAGATCTTATCCGGGACTCATCAGCTGGATGTACCTGAACCCCAGTGGTTGATAGTATTCCAACTGAGACTCGAACGCAACATTCATCACTTCAAACGCTTCCAACTGCCACCCATTACAAAAGATATGGTCCTCGCTCCTCATTGTCTTAAAAGATAACACTGGCGTTCGCAGAGACAGGCGCTGAGTTCGAGCCTCTGCGGGACAACATCGCTCACTGAGGTGCAAGTGCGTCCACCTAGCAAGTCCTGAAGGGGACGAAACGCGCGTCCTAGATTTCGCTGCTAGCCACCATCAAGTTAATTATAACAATGGAGACTCTTGAGTTCGAGCCAGTAAGATAAAATTGGTCACTTCCGTAAACTCAGTCCCAAGCTACGGAGAATGACATTTCATTCAACACTCATTTGTATCAAAATCGTTTTTGAATTGATCAACTGACTACTGATTAGTTGATCAGATGAGGTAATCGAAGGTTAACCATTCCTATAGATTTGTAAACTAGCTGATTAAAATGAAAAGCACTCACCAATATGAACGTTTATTCATACGAATCGGTAAGATTATTTATTTTGTAAATCAACTGTACTATTCATATCATCTAATCCAACTTGAATAATATCACCCAATCGATCACCTCTATCTTGTGGACTTGTCTAATACGAAAGTAAAATTGAAAAACACCAACTAATACTATTAAATGTTCAATGGTTAACAAAAGTTATCATTACAAAACACAGGTTTTCGCTGATTAGTTCAAATTGCAATCCTTGTTTACTGACTGATTATTGGTTGAACGTATATTCAAACCATCAAGGTAACTATCATCACAATTGTGCTAGTGTTCATTATTATTGGAAGAAATTTCACTCAAGATCTTCTGTCACAATTATGACTCTCTGACCTTATTGACTAGCCGGTTGGGGTCCGCGGGATAAGATGAACCAGTGTTGGAGACTCTAGGTGATATGGCTGAGAACCGATGTCAGCGGCGCAAATGTACACACACACATTGTCCTCACATTAACGACCCTATACCGAATCTCACCATTTTCTCATTCTTCCTTTCTCTCTTTTCGTACTTTATATTTCTTCTGACTGAATTTTCTAATCTTCGTTTTCCACTTCACTGACTTTTACTTGATGTACTAACATGAGCTGTGGCAACTCGGACCGTTACGCAGTAATGCCTGGTCCTGTGTTGACAGACGATGATGATGACTCCTATACACCTAAATCAAGCATAAGTCGTACATCAAGATAATAAATGTATTAAATATCACCAAGCAGCAGTATTTTTACCTTGAATCTGCAGAAATAAATACCCAGTTAAGTTGTCTATACACTTCATCTTATTTCTCCGTGTTTCAACAAGTTTTATACTACTTGCTATTGACAAGTAGTATTAAGAATATTCTTTTCATTTTGTAGATTTTATGTTCTATGGAGTATTAAGGCAGTAAAAGTCATATTTCATTCAATTAATTTTCGGTCCGAAATAATTAGTTCTTTTGATGCATTTACATACTGTAACAAGAAGACGGAGTTTATTTAAATGATCTGATGTATTTCCGAACAGTGTGATCACATTTACTTGTCAAGTTATTTTTTTCATATGAAAGATAAAGTAGAGTAGAGTAAAGCAAAGAAACTAAGATCATACAAATTTTTTAAAATAAAGGATGATAATGATGAGTAATACGCAATTCAACATCTCTTTCTTATTAAAATGAGATGAAGATAAACCAGGATGACTTAAGGAAAAGATAAACTGTTTCTGAATATTACATAAAAGGGTAGTTGGACTTTTGTGTGTCTTCGTTTAGTATGCGATTCATGATGACTTCTAGTTTAAAGACGGTATAGAGTCCACTCCTGCAACTGATTTTTACCTATGGACGATACGTCTATCTGTCTCCTATTCGAATGTAATTGTATTTACAGCCACTTAAGGATGTGCTGCACAATCCTCGACTTCATATTTTCATTACTCCTCTAAATGTACGCGTTATCGTAAACACGTTTAATCTAGTATACACAACTTGACGTGACGCAATCACCTATGTGGTTATGACGTTCATTTGGAAGCTTAGGTTTCGTTTTCTCCATAATAATTAGTTTGACTGCATAATATGTTCTTCTAAAAAGTGAATGAAGCCTTCGTCTTAAACTCAGATTGTTTGGTTCCCTCTTTTACGGTAGACTGATGTACACACTTTTTCGGGATACAATACTGAGTGGTCCACAACGTTGAAATGTTTTCTAACCGACTGATAAACTTCAGAGGACTAGCATTGTTCAGCGGTTTCTCTGTTGAGAACTTTATTTCTCCTTTTTAAACAAGCAATTTACAAAACTTCGTTTATACCTTATTGAACAGAAACTATGAAAATCAGATACTGTTAGGCTTTCTGACACTGATCGTTCTGTCGACATGTCTTCTCTTCTAGTCAATAATGTGTTAATAAAAGGAAACCGATTATTATTTGCTACTTTACACGATTAGCTGATGTGGCTTTTTATAGTGTTAGGCCTATCTAAAAGTTTTCTTCTATCCTCATGCTTGTTACATGTACCTAAGATATCATTATCTTGTCTCCTGTACACAGGGACTTTGCTACTTTCATGTTCTCGATTCCCAGGTTTTATGCGTAGTATGAGTGTCTGTTTTTAGATTTCTAGAAGGAAATCTACAAAAACCCACTGATAGGCGTCGACAAACAGAAAGGTTAGTTGAATACCATCTGGCTGATTTCGCCCAAGTTTCTAAAGTTCCATTGGAGGATTCACTGTTTTATAAACAACAATACTGACAAAATAGTTGCCTTCTTACCTTTGACTAGGGGGAAAATGACGTCATTTTTTCCTTAGTAACTGTACAGTTCAGCAAGTTACTTCACACTAATTCAGATCAAGTCATTATACACACCGATGTGATGATGTAGTTCTGAGTCATAGAGAATGATCGAAAAAACCTAGGGCAGAATTCATCGATAATGCCGAAAACTGGAAATACAAATCAGCCAGTTTACAATAATATCAGGTAGTTCCCGTCGCGAATTGAATTCAGTCAGGGAACCACTGGAAACCTATGGCCAGTAGATGGTCATTTCCTCTTAGGTTGTATCATCTCCTTGGTTCTTGCCCAGAATACACAAAAAATTAGGTGAAAAACTCTCAGGTCTCATGATGAGCACGCTACCACTCAGTAAGTCTGGGTTGATGAATTTTTCCTACGTCTGTCAAATAGGTAATATAGCTTGGTCGTCAAAGAATGTCATCATGGGCACTCACCTCACTCCCAACTTCCTTTACTCCACAGGTCACGACTTGTCATTGGAACCTCGAGAAATGTCTAATGAAGCAAGTACAACGTTGAGTCCGAAACTAGAAAGAAACAACTACCGAGTTCTCCTAACGGTCCTCTAAATCACCATCTCTTCACAAACCCGGATTTCAGTTACATAAATAACTTGATTGAGAAAATTTCTAAACTGAAATGAAGATATTCTATCACAAAATGCTTTGCATTACCTACTATTCACAGGCCTTTAGGGATTACTGATACCCTTCTACGCGATGTCCTACGTTATTTTGTCTATATGACAATATATGGTTCGTAAGAATCCAACATTTCTCGCATAATCCACTACAGCATATCATGCAGGCAACATTTATAAAATACATTGGTCCCTTATGCATAATTGCTGTCATTCCTCTAAGACAATTGAGAGAAATTATTGTCCTAAAAGCAGACGATCGCTATTCAACCGTATCACTTCATTATATTTTCATTGGTCGAAATGGTGAAACATACACAGATAGATAGGCTTTAAAGGCAACTCTAACAATTTCTGAAGTAACCAATCACGTTTCTTTATTGTGCGAAAAAGTGACTTCTCAGACAAAATACCGTTACTAATCGGCTATTTCGGCAGCTGCTAGAGTGGCGTTTAAAGCCACCTCAAACATGTCAGAGTTTAACTGATAAGTGGGGATCATACACATAAGACAACAACCAAGTAGTCTTAACACACATTCCAAACACTAGTGAGATCGAAAGATGGTTGTTGCTTCGTATCTTTTGGTGAATTTTTATCAATGGTTATTACAAACTTCCTAAGCTTTTCGCTCTTCCTATACGGTTCTACGTGTTCCGGCTCAAAACATAAGGACTGTATGCAGTGTGTTTATTCATACATCGATGTTTCACTTATTTAATCTTTCAGTCCTACATTGATTATTCTTATCATGGCTTGTATTGCTAGCACTGGTTTCATAAATCACCAATGACTGTACCACGTCACTTCAGTCAGTGGCAACCGTGCAAAACTTGTTGAATAGACTTCAGTCAGTACTGAGTACTAAAGACAAGACAGCCAGATGAGTCGTTACTCACTGGTGACCAGTTGTTGTCCAAAATCCAGTCTTAGAAGTGCTTAGGTCTTTGACTGAGTAGTGCAGGTTCGAATGACTGATGGCGGAAACGGGTTTGCTCATGGTCATATACGCCTTGCTGATGAGGGCCAATAAGTACGTAATCTAGGCCCTACGTCTAAACCATATCTACTTCAGATAAACTAAATGATATCTGTGTTAGTCAATATATTAGGGAAGTGAACAATAACAAAAACAAACGAATCATCAACATCATCTTACTGTAATAATAGTTTGCAGAAATTGTGTCATTGTTTCTCTACGTATAACTTTCGTCTTTTCAATAAGTGCTAATGCTTTCAACACATCTTCAATATGTCCAATCACTTGACCCATTCCATTTTCAATACGATTGACACGTTTGTATAGTTGCATAAATTCATTTTGTTTCACTTCTGGCTTAGTTTGTACATTCAATGGTTTTTTCGATACAGTTTCTTTCGATTCTGTATCTAAATCTAATCGTTCTTCTTTGGCCAACTCAGACACTAACACCATCTACACAGAAAACCATTAAATAGTAAAGACAGTCAATTCAGTTGGGAACAATTCAGTCAACTGGATCAATATTTGTAAGTGATCATCGAGACTGATAGGGATATACAGAACCTGCAAAATTATACATCACTTTAAGTTAATGTAACAGCTAACTATCTTTCCTCCTATAAAAGTGTATGCAGTAATTCAGTAGTCAAAGGGAGAAGTCTCTGAGTTAGGGTACTCAGTGCACTGAAATACTACCAAGTTTAAATGATCTATCATACTTGAAATAGAGTGCAGGATTGGGTACGTGACATTTCTCTCCCCAATAATCAAACAGCGTACTATGATGAAAAGGAAAGTAGGCCAACAACTCTGAACATACTTAGAGAGTGTGTAGTGCGAAGACGAAAATCCTCTGGAACATTTGATGCAATAACGTCGCACATTTCAAACAATCTGACCACACAAGACAATAAGGTTAGAGGAAAAATCTTAGCCATACCACAATTAGTGTGAAAAAAGTGGAAATCAGTACTGGAAACTGTTTTTAAAAACAAGGATGGTTCTAGTTTCTGCACAGCTGGAACTTCGACCAACCTGTGTTGACCTATGGTTCAATGGTCTAGGGAGTTGACTTTCACTCAGTGGGTCATAGAATCAACCCCTGCTCCGCTTATCGGTGTCTGTGCAAGCAGATGTGGACCACTGCCTACCACACGAATGCGCAGAAGACTGGTAGCTACATTTTAAACCTTCTTTAGAAGCCTAAGTACTACTTTCTAATTAGTTACCGACAATACATTAATCACTGTCAGATGTTAGGATCAGATTATCATGATGCCTTGAGTGTTTTAGTGGTAAAGTCTCTGGCTTTTACACCGACTTACGGGTTTCGAACCTCATGGTCTCTTACTGATTGACTCCAAACATCTAACAGCAAAATCTAGTGTACTTGTAGTGGGCGTTACTGATAGAAATGGATATAAGTAGTATATGTTTAGAGGGTGAGAGAAATCATAGGGAATTACCAGTAATGAGTAAGGAATCTACCAAGAGAAATGCAAGAAACAGCGCGACTTACAAAGAACACTCAAGAGAGAAGCAGAAGAGAAAATGAAGCACATTTTACAAATGACTGTCTTAGTGCAATGTGTATCATATTTAACGACTACTGTACCACTTGTAACCAATAAACGTTACTTCCTTCGTCTCTGTCTTCTCGTTTCCTTTTCATATTAACATTGTCCCGTCACTTAACTTGGTGGCCAAATTGTTAACTTAGCCGATAAACCTTGATTAGCGCCGAGCACTGAGTTTTACACCGCTAAATAGGCTGTCAGGTGGTTACTGATTCATGTACAATAAGGATTGTTTTAATGTCAATCCCATGAACAGTTTATGCTGTTTGAACATGCATGGAAATAATCTGAGCATCTGCAGACCTCATGACAATCTGGTTCACATCTATTGGTCTACATTTCTCAACCTGAGCCAGTTAGCGAAAAAATGTGACCATCATTTCCTAGGGCTATCAGTGATATCCATCTACACTGCAGATGTAGCTCACACCATGAGTCACGGCTCATCAAATTAACACTTGCAAATCTGTCTCAGACTGAACTATTTCTGAGCTGGTAGGTGCCTCTTCATTAGTCAGTCAGCCAATGATGATGAATATCATCATCTCTGATATGTCCTTAAAACTTTGAGTATAAACAGCTCATGATAACAATTATGCGGTAGTGGTCAACATGGAAGTGCTGTTATCAGACTTTCCTCCAAGAGGTCACCTGTCATGACTGGACTGTTTCCCAGATAGAATTATGGACTAACATTCAGAGTTTGACATGGCTAGAGGGTAGAGAACTCAGACAGTTCAATAACAGGTTTGGTGGTACAAATATCGATAGGAGTATAGTAATAACTACTGTAACACAGGTAAGAGTAATCTAAGGTTTCTACTCAATTTTCGTTTAAGCTCTGAGCTGCAAACCGGTCTTAAGATCTATAGGCTTTCCAACACGAAATTAATGAGTCGGTCTTCATGCCTAGCAGGAAACATTCAAGCAAAGCATTCACAGGAAAAAGAAAACTTTTGCTGTGCTGACGCTCCTCAAAGCGATTTGTGTTATCTCGGAACTCTCCCAACTGCCAGGCTCCAACGGATCCATATTCACTGGATAATCGGTTCGCTGGTCTTACTCACCCCTTCGTGGTCAGAATTGCATGGAATGCGTCCACTGAGTCTCTGCGATCTTTCAGAACGAAAAGCAGCTCACCTTCCTGAAAAGGCAACCGTCTGACCCATGAACCAATACTGTAGACTTTTTCACAGCCGTGGCCGCTTTCGGGCTACTTAGTTACAGCCGAGGCTAGGGGAACAACGCCTGGCATTATGAACCGAATAACCACACCGTGTAGAGCTGCTTCACATCAACGCCCTCACATGTAACTAAGGAGTGGATATCTGCTGCAGAGAAAGTCATAGTTACTCCCACCAAAGAATAACCAACGAAGTCAAAGTAATACCCAACATTCACATGCACTAAAATGAACCCCAAGGTATACCCACAGAACGTTCTAATTCATGTGTGTGATCAATACCGAGAGCATAACCAACACATTCTGTGTTAATCCTAGTAGATACGACAATTAATGAAATACATAAATGGTCGTAAAATGGAGTATCACAAACCTTTTGTTCTTCTAATTCTGCTTTCATCTTCAGTTGTTCTGTGCGTGAAAGTATGTTATCCTTGTTCTCATCAAAATTTTCAAAAACCGTTTTTATTTCTTCATCACTGAAACCTTTTCTGTTAATTTGATTGAAATCACAACATAATCCATTGATGATAATAGGAAAAGTGTTCTCAAAAAACATAGTGACCCAGTTATTCAAAAAACTAACTAATACATTTTCCCCTAGGTGATTTCCGTATTTGTTAACCCGGTAATGTGTTTCAGTAGGTAGGTGTATTTTCTTTTGGAGTCAGATTCACTGTCAGAGTATACTGCTGGTGAATATCACGTGGTCACAGTTTTTACATGAGACCAATCAAAACTGTAAATGATTCAGATTGACTTGCCACAAGGTCACAACTACTCTCAACTTTGGCCAACCTTATGTAAACGTAGGATAATAGTATTATCAAATAATCTATCAGATTGTGAGAAATAAACCATTTTATTTGAATGTTCATGTGGAGGAAACTGACTAACTCTGAAGTCTGCATTGCAGTTATAAAAGCGTACTTAATTGACTTCAACTCAGTCCACCATCTGCTGCAGCAGATCTTTCTGTTAGTATGGTTAGTTTAATCTAGATTTATTCTGTGACTTACTGTTCGTAATTTTTATATTACTGATAGGTCGTGTCAACGATATTTTATCACAACAGTTCTCTTTCTAATCAGTATATTCACAAGTGAAGTTATCTCGATGACCCATTGGCAAAGTGTCTGGAGAGGAGGGCGGATCGTTGATGGAATTACCTTGATAAAATTTAAGGCAGATTTCGTGGTATTACTGCTTTTGAAGGAATTGATTGAAAGCAGTGTGCAGGGATCTAAGTTAGTGAGCAGTTGATCAGGCACATTGTGCTGAAATGGTTTCACTCTCTCACTACCTTGAAATGAATTGTGATAGTACAACTGTGACTGACAACCATTCAGATTAACTTTTTCAATGCCTTTGATGAGTTAGTATGGGGTGGATGGTAGTAATCTATAATCCGTAACTCTGGCATATCTGACTAAAAAATCTCTGTAGGAAGAAATTCACGACCAATGCTAACCACCAGTAACCAACCCAGAGGGGACAGAAGCCGTTCAACAAAGCAATGTGGGAAAATTACAGACTGTGGTGATAATCGGCTTCTTTGTCTTCTATCAGTAGTCACAAAATGTTCCAACAGTCGAATGAGTGCAGTAAGACATTACTCACTGTGATACAGGCATCTCCATCTGAAAAGTCAAGATGAGGGCGAAACGCACGTCCTGGATTCCACTGTGAGCCACTACCGAGAAAATTAGGCAGACATTTGTCTGGGACAGTTATCCGTCCAAGGAAATCAATAGGATAAAGGACTGTTTCACGTGTACGGAAACAACTCAAATTCTGGAATTCAGTCGATCAGATTATATTCTTGATATGTGAACTGCATCTAACCAGTCAATATGCCTAACTGTGGTTAGATCACTTCTAGATGGCTGGTATATCTAGTTGCGTGATTTCAATGTTTCATTGTCAATCGTTATGGACCAGCAAAATGCACCTCAAATTAAACCATTCTGTAGTGAAACGAATTTGAAATTAATTCTTCTTTGATATTTCGGTCAGCATCATTCACTGTTATTTGATGAATATTATCATAAATCTATTCTCTAATAATCACTAAGCTCATAAATATGATCATATTATATGCGTATTATAATACTAGTTCTTTGACCCATAGTACTAACACTGTTTAACGTTTTAAACGCGTAGAGTGTTGGATAAGACGATAAATAGCTTCCTCCCATAGTAAGTAATATTATGGGCAAATTATGAACTAAGTAGGAATGAGTAGCTTTAGCTTGTGATATTATTTGAACAAATTGCCAGATGTTCTTTCTACAGACAACGCTACAAGACCCTGATCTAACTAGCAGCAACTGTTTTTCCTTGTTTGAGTGTGGTTGGCAAAATACAGAAAATCGTATTTTCCTCTTTTGAGTGGAATCGAGGTAGTGGATTAGAGATAGTGGAAAGAGTTATTGCAACAACTTACGATTTTAAATGATTCCACATTTCATGAAATTCCAACTGTCCATCTCTGTTTAAATCAGACAATTCCATGGCTTTTTGAATATTTTCAATCCGTTTCTTTTTTATCTTCATTTTTTGAAGCATATTTTGCATTCTCTAGAAAAGAAACAGAAAAAATGCCAACATGCCGGTTATCAATTCAGAGAAAGCTTGGGTGTTTTGATCATGCAACCATAACCTGGAAAGGTGAATTTCTAACAATAATCACGATTTATTTGTGAATGATATTGCCTACTGAAATTTGTATATCAGTAGTGAAATGTTTTCGGAGGTGTTTGATGAAGCTAAATGAGTTCATTTGACTCAGTGAGAAACTATTGCTATGTAGACAATACTGTCTTTAATTAAGACTTCTTGGAATATTGTATGACACTGCATGAAGTACTTAGCTGGAATTTACAATATGTGGTGTAGACAGTAGAAGGTGTCCGACAGTAGTAAGTACATTAAATCTATCTTTTAATCTGTCAACGATGAACATAGTGCACAACGATGCAGATTCATGTAACCTAATGATCACATTGTTAGCCTGAACTTTAGAGTCAAAGGATAATTGAGACCACCCATCATGACACTGTTATACGACGAATGATCAACTCATCAAACAATAATTTAAGGACATCATGTGCATTGTTGTGCATATGGTGTTTAATTGTGCACTCTTCTCAACACGTTAGATGACACTTTTAGAATGTCTAGATGCATGTTTCTCCACTTCAGAATGTGAATTTACCTTTCAAGACGAGTTAATATTGATACCTGATCCCACCATAGACGGTGCAGTAGTTGGAAATGCTTACCAATCCGCTCGCCTAGGAATTTGGATGGACACTGGTAGGCCAATAGAAGACGACTAAGTTTTGCGAACTAACGAACTTGTCATACCAGTGAAAAATAGTGTACCCGCTAGCGTACCATAAACTTATCTACCGTGTCCTATTTCGTGGTTATAAAACACGCGTATTAAGTATGGAAGACATGAGAAGCCTCCAAGTATCTGAACACTACCGACTGGCTGTGAGCCTTCAGGAATTGAGGTGTATAGGACTTTTGTTGTGCACATCGAGCTAAGGTTTACTCCACCCCCAACATGTTATGCTTACTGAAAATAGGGTTAGATAAAAAAAATAAAGATTGCTAGACTTCTACATGGTGTCAGCTCGTGACGTTTCTCAGTATTGCTCTTAGACATGTGGATAGAAATAAGCTTAATTGGATTCTAGGAAGCAACTCAGACCAGTGGTTTAAGACGCTCGCTGGTATCGCTTGAAATCGATTGCAAAAGGCTTAGGTGAATCCGAATCTAACTTTCATCTTACATTTATGTCATATTTCATTCATTTCCTAACTTTTATTCCTCTTTAATGTAGTAGATTTGTGGATAGAAGTGGGATACAGGATGTGCATTCGTCTTATTTAGGTCTCGACAGCTATACGTGTCTGTATCCTGTAAGACTCGAGCCAAATACCCATCGCTTAAACCTCAAAGCATTACCTACTAGGTCACTGGGGAATGTGAACCACCACTTGTACAAAACACACCAGTTTTTGTTCATTGATACTTGTAATTTTCCATTGTTATACTTGAGTCGAATAGTTCGACGTCTGTTAGCAGATGTGGCTCCTATTTGGATGTCTCAAACACATGACCTGCACATTTGAGTACAAGAATGAAGTAAAACTGAACCTTGTATAAGATAATATTAACAAAATAAATGATCCAAAGCATAGTATTTGCTTACATCTTTCAAGAAATCTTTCACTTCAAATTCATTCGGTTGTTTTTCTAAATCAGATTTCACAGATGAATATGTTTCATTTATAATAGCAATGAACATATTGATGAGTACAAAGAAGACGAAAAATACATAGACTATAAAATAGATTGGTCCAAACACTCTATTTGCTGTCTGTAATGCATTAAAATCAAAATCACCCAAGATAATACGAAACAGGGTAAAGCTGGAAAAAAAAAGAGAAATGTAGAACAAAGCATAAACAATTAAACAGATTGTGTTGAATGTGAAAGCATGAAATTAAGTAGTCAAACACTGTGGTGTAAGAATAAAACACAATTCTGTCAAATTCACTTGTAATTATCACATTCAGAATACAACATGTGTTGTCATCTGCTTAAGAGCAATGATTCCATCTGATGGGAAGCCGCCTGAATCGAAACCACTACTCAATGTAGAAGTTTTGGATTTCAACCTTACTTTAGCTTTAATGTGTGGGTGGAAAAACCTCAATGGAAAACTTTTTCCTTCAGGTGAACAATAAAAATAAGTATCCATCTTCTGACCTTGTGGCTTCATTTTCTCAAGGAAAATTGTAAATAAATCATGCTTTCTGTTATATAAGTTTATCCTCCTTACACTCACAAGTCAGTCTTTGTCTTCTGATTTTCGCAGCTCAGTGGAGTATCGGCTCTGAGAGAAGACAGTTGCGCTACTCGTATTCAATCCAAGTGTTTTACCACGCTATTATCGTTCCGCGTATTTATTATTCCACTCGGTCACCTCAAGGGCGAACTAAATGCTGCTTAGAGATATGACTTAACACATCTAAATAGCAAGGTAGTATGAAAACTTTTCATCTCTTTAAATTAAACGGCTGATGTGTTCAGCGTTAAACAACAATCCAGTGTTCAGATTACCTCGATCTATTTTGACAAATAGTACTGATTCCATGCGAGTAGTTAGGAGCTACTCATACAAGTCAGTAGTAAACATTATCATGGAACAGCTTTACGTATTGTTCCGTAGACAAAAATAACTAATTTTCACGGATAATAACAACTAGTACTTGAATTCAAGGTATTACTAACAATAACGTTTTAATTTGAGTCAATTTCACAGTACACATAATCTACAATAGCATACTACAACAATCAGCCCCGCTCACCGATAAAGACTGATGAATAGAATATCTCATTGTGATAAAGTTTGCATCTATTTATCAATTTAATCAAACATGAAATTGCTATTTCGCTTCGTGAGATTGCACTATTCTTTATCCACGTCCCACTATTAGAAACTGTGGATTATTTACTCTATCCGGAGGTTTGTGGAGGTTTATTAGTTGATTTTAGGTTGCATTTCACCACCGACTGACATCAGTTGGAAGAATATTGGAAACGTGGGAGCACTGGATAGCGGTTTCGTCCTATTGTAGGACTCCTCAGGAGTGCGCACCTTTGTCCCCTCCAGGGATCGGGCCGAGGACCTTCAGGTCACGTAACCAACACATTGCCATTGAGCCACTGGGTCAGAATCCAATCGTCCATGTTTCCAACTTCTGTTATTTCACAGTATGATGCAACCGACATCCAATGTTGTCGTTGACTAACTGTCCTCACGTTCGACTTGGTTGACTCCACTGGTCACGACCTCTCATTGGAACTTCGGGAATCAACTCTCAAAGCTAGTGACTAATGAGCGCTATTATTTTTGTCAAGTTAACAGAAAAACTAAGTGATCACTGACTTGTTATTAAGTGACTTAGGTATACTCTGAATATTCCATGGATTCGATCATCATTGGACCAATTAGACTGACGAAGAAAGACAAACAGATAGGTAGAGGAGCCATTTACCATTAAGGTAAAAGCTTCTCATCACCTGTGGCTTTCGAACGTCAACAAATATACATAGAAGCCTTTTGTAGTATTTACTAATATCATTGGACTGAACTATCAGTCTTCAAGATAAATAGGCGGAAGTCAAAAGTACAGTCTACTACTGCCAACTTAGTTTTCCCCTGACCATTGTTAGTGGGCGAGTTTAAAGACCACTCTAGCAACTGCAGTATTGACTAATCATATTTCCGTGTTCTGACGGGAAGGAATTTGTCCGAAAAAGAAAGGAACGTAATTGGTTATCACAACATTCTCTAGGATGGCTTTTAAGGTTACTGAGTTTTAGCAGCTCAAGATTTCAAAATAAGATGGACAATAGCACCCACTCACATGCTAAGTATTATTAACTGTTTACTGCCTTGGGCAGGTGCATATCATTATGTTTTTTACTACTTTGTGAGAGTGACTTCAAAGGTCACCGATGAAATAACCAATCAGGTTTCGGCATTTTTGCTGCGAAAACGGGCAATTTTAAAGGCTGCCCTAGCAACAATCAAAATAATTAAATTAGGTTTCTCCATTACGGCTGGAAAGACAGATTATCATAACATAGAGAATTGCGACTGGTCCTTCCTACGGTGAACTTTAAGGTCACTTACAAGTACTGTGTAATTACACATAGATTCTTTTTATCAGGTATACTTTATCTGTCACCACTACCACTAACCTGTATAAAATCAAATTTTAATGGATCAGAAGAAAGATCAGAGAAAAATAATCAATGAATTCGGCTTACACAGTTGTTATAAAAGAACTGAAATCCTTTGCTTGTGTTCCAAAGGCCAGATAACCAAGTTGTGCAAACGCAAAGAATACAATGAAGAACATGACAGCGAAACCAGCCAAGTCTTTTGCACAACTACCCAAAGTGGAACTCAGTTGTGTCATAGTTTTATTGAAACTGATGTATTTAAATAACTGGAATTAGTGTAGAAAAAAAGAAGAATATTTTGTACATAAACTCATCACTAGGAAATCATAGAAATTTAGTGTATCATTATAATCTGGCTATTAAAGTAAGTGATAATATGATACACTTTAGAGTGTTTAGTATTGAACGTCTACTGATGGGTTTCATAGTAGCTGTCTACCCAACCTTCTTTCATTATGGAGTTTGTCGGCGAAATATGCATCATATTTGGTTGGGACTCTTTGTCACTGTGAGATTTGAATTTACATGGACATATTATTATTATTAGTCCCTTGGGTTCCTAGTGGAACATAGGGCTTCAGTAGCACGTCTCCAGTGACCTCTGTTCTCTGAGATTTTTTGAACCTGGTTCCGCGACAGCCCACAAGCTCTCATTTCCTCCTCGCACGACCTCCTCCATGTCACCCTCGGACGTCCAACTCGTCGCTTCCCATGGGGATTCCACTCTAGCAACTGGCCTGACGCGTGATGTCCTCAGTCGGCCTTCTCAGTGTATGCCCAATCCATCTCCACTTCCTTCCAGAGCATATTTGTTCCACGCTAGGTTCTTGGTTGGTTCGTTACCAGCCAGCCAGAGTTCCTTGTTGCTTATTCTTTCTGGCAATCCATCTGAGCTTCAGTAACTAGCCAGCATAGGCAGTTGTTGATGAATGTCTGTAGTTTATTGGAAATCCCTTTCGTGACGCGCCAAGTCTCTGAACCATACAGAAGCACTGACTTGACGTTGGTGTTGAAAATCCGGATCTTGTTCACATTCCAGGCTGAGTGCAGAAGATCTCCACACTGGTTTCAGGCTAATGAACCCTGTCTTGCTTTTCCGATTCTGACTTTGACATCCTCGTCTGTTCCAGTGCCGCCTGTAGTTGAAACAGTGCTACCCTGCCTAGATAGGTGAAGGAGGTTACTTCCTTTAAGTTTCTCCCGTTGATGGTGACTGGAGTTTGTTGTTGTTGTTGGAGTTGTTGGTGCGGTAACTTCATCACCTCTGTCTTCTCTACATTCACTTGAAGTCCCGTCTTCGCTGCCTCGCCTCTTCTATCAACTTGTTAGTTTTTGCCTGCAGATCTTCAAGTTTATGTGACATCAGGCACAAGTCATCGGCGAAAACCAAGTCTTCTAGGTTCTTTTCCGTAGTCCAGTGTATCCCCCTCTTCTCGCTGCCCACTGTTTGCTGCATGATCCAGTCCACCACAATCAGGAATATCATGGGGGATAGTAGGCAACCTTGTTTCACTCCTGTCTTCACTTCAAAATCATCACTGAGCTTCCCACTGTGAATTACTTGGCATGTGGCATCTTCATATAGTTATTGAATGAGGCTGATAAAGGTTTGCGGTACTCCGTAACCCAGAAATGTCATAGCTAAGCGAATGTGAATCAAATGATTCGAATTTCTTTACAGTAAAACAAAATGTTCTGGTGCTATAGTTTATGCGACTGATTATTCATTAGTATAGCTGTCGACATCCAGGCGTTATGATGTTATTCTACAAGGAAAAGAATTCACCATTTTTTTCATGAAATTTTACAAGTGTAATACCTTTTGGTGAAACCATTTCTAGAAAAGCTTGTAGAACATCTATAACCAGAAATTTGAATATTCACCACCATATCAAGGACATGATATCCATTGTATGTTGAAAATAAAGAATTGTTTACTGAAAAACCATGATGTCTAAGGTGGTTAGAAGTGTTCAGTGAAACCTATTAGTAAAATGCTTTTCAAAAGGGTCACCTATCTGGACTAGGAGTCCCCGTTTTCATGTGGAAGTGTGACTGTGATGTCTCCTGCTTGGCAAGAGGACCGATCCCACAGATTATGGATGATGGCATTCAGGTATATGAGTTCCTGTCTGGAATTGAAAGCTAAACCGGAAGTTCAACTAAAACTCTCTTAGGATGTTGTGGCTACAAAAACAACATAGGCATAGAAGTCACGTAAGAAATATGAAACGATTTGACCAAGTGATAGATTCATCATTTGTGACAAGAATCTTGACTTGCGAAGAGTACTACAGTTATCCCAGGGATGCAACTCCTTGATCAGCTTTAAAAATAGAGAAAGAATCACAATTGAAATTACCATTTCCTGACATATTCTTAGAAAGAAGAAATCATGGAACACTAAAGATAGAAAGACTCATTTATCAAAAATTTATATGAAATGGACAAGTGATATTTTTATAGCTGGGTTGACAGCCAGAAAAAAAGTTAATTTATTCTACTTCCGTATGAATTCGCAGCATCTGGACTCCATACATGATAGAAGATGAAATTCAATTTTTTAGATTAGAGTTCATTAAATATTGATGTCCAAGAAGATTCATTGATAAAAATCAACATCTGAATGCAACCCTTCAGTAGAGAAGAAGCTACTTTACACTTTGAAATTCAATGCAGACGCAGTATATAGGGTACTGAAAGCTTTGAAAAGAAAAATCTATACAGCCACTCTGAAAATTACCTCTACTAGTCAGTTATTGATGAACACATGTAAGAAAGGCAAACTGTCACTGCTAGCCACTTCAGTGTGAATATATCCAATTGCCTGCTGTTATACAGCTAGGTTCATAGTCGACGCTAACGTCTTCCAGCAGGGTTCAGCAAAGGTTAACACAGGTCGATATACAGTTTCATATTAAAAGTATTCAGTTGACAGCAGACACTGTTCCAGAAGACGATATAATGACCTCTACAGCTGTTATATGCATTTAACCACTTTTGACTTTCATGTTATCATCAAATGTACATTTTTAGTTAAGTTACTGATTTCTTGGCTCCATCCACACTGACAGCTGTTGGTTCACTTTGTTATACAGTCGTCAACTCTTGACTTCAACTCATACGCTTACTTATATTCCCAAACAGTTTTATATCATGAGGTTAATGATGATCTTATTTCAGGGTAGTGTACATCACGGACTGACATCAATTGGAGAACCATTGAAAACCTGGGAGCACTGGACAACCGTTTCGTCCTATTATGCGACTCCTCAGCAGCACGCAGCTAAGATACAGTTATAGCACAGAATTTCTTGTTCTCAACTCCATCTAGACTTAATATGCCATCCAGTAGTAAAGGATGACAAAAAAACAGATCTTCCAAAACCTTTTGACTAATTTTAATAGTGCGTTGAACTATTATGCCTAAAACTTACCTTAACCCAGGCTAGAAAGACAGTGAATGATACTGCATAGTTGAAATTCATCTGCCAAATGCTTAATAATTGAAAATTAGCAAAATTATCAGGTCTTTGTAAAATATCCTCCAACATATTCAACACATTGATTGTCCGGTAAGCATTGAATGCACTGCATACAATACTGATCAAAATGATAATCACATCAAGACAATTCCATACTGAAGCGAAATAGATACATTTCAGCTTTTTTATCTATTTAAGGGTTTTGCAGGGAATAGGGGTGAGGTGGGGGAAGTAAAGACAGAAAAACAAAAAGTTGACCGAAAGCATCAGTTTTCAAAGTTATGTAGGTACAAGTACAACTACTTATTGAATAATTTTATATCAATAATCTCAACTTATCGAGGAACCTGGTGTCATGGTGTATTACACTCAATCTATGACCAGCTGTTATCAGTTTACCAATTTCAAATAGCCGTGGTATGATAGATTTGCCACCAGACTGGATAATGATTGAAGGTGATAAAATAAAAATCTGCACCTATCGGCCGCGATCCAAATTTTTATCACCTTCTGTCATTACCCAGTTTGCTTACACAAGGCTCGAACCAGAGACCTCAAGCTGATTATTTGTAGGTGACTACTAAAAACCTTGAAAATGATGGACTATTCAACACTACGTTGAACTGAATGTATCAGGAACTGTGATCAACAGTGAGTAACCGAGCTACGTAAACTTTGATGCTCAGCACACAGTGCAGTTTGTCGATAAGGTTTCCAATGTGGTTCCTAAGCTAGGTGATGCAACACTGCTGTGGATTTTATTCCACTTTTAGATATTAGGAATCAATCAGTAGGAAGCCTTTGACCTACGTTTTGTGTTTGGCGGAACTCATCAGCAAAGTGTATCTCCAGGCATCAAGAAACCAGCCTTCCTTTGATTATTCAAACCTTCATCACTCGATGCTGAAGTCAGAAACAGTACTGTTAACCTATTTTTAGGCCACAACTGACCTTTACTGGGACTCGACTGTCTAGATGAATCGATAATCCGTGAATAAGTAATGTAGCTATTTAATTTCCAGTGCTCAACATTCTGATTAATAAACTTTGATTAAAAATTAAATTTACTGGTTTCATTATACAGTTTATACCGTCTAGTAAAACAGTGACAGTTGGGTTACAGAATCGTTAAGGTAAATAATACCTCCCACCATTCTTCTTTTGTTCAGCAGACAGCATGTACTTTCGGTTAGTTTATGTATGTCTGAAGATGACAGCACATGCTGCCAGTATTTGGTGAATATAGGGGATTAGGTTTATATTAACGAAGTGAAATATTTTCAATCTGTGAACTAATAACCTTCAGCATTGACGTTTCTGGCAACAAAACCATCGTTGATGCAACAAGTATAATCAAGGAGTGAAGAATAAACAAGCAGTTTTAATCACTGAAACAATCTGTTCATCAAACAGATACAGCCCGAATGGCACAACCAACCAGTCAGTCATAGAGCCTGTTACAAAGAAGAAAGGTAGCAATGATGACAGATAGTGGCTAGCAGTGGAATACAGAAAGCACATTTCGTCCTATTTGCGACTCGTCAGCTGGATGTACTTGCCTCCCAGTGAGTGATGTTGTCCCTGCCGTGATCCAGACTCCGGAACTACTGCTTCGGATGCCAGAGCGTTATCCACTACACCACCGAGTCATGACAGCCACTTCTTGTTCAACGGGTATAGTTTTAGTATAATTGCTTGTATTATACCGCCGTTGAGTGGGCCGAATTGATCGGTCTCTATTGGTATATGGGCTCCTGTTCGGATGCGTCCGAAGCAGTAGTTCCGGAGTCTGGATCACGGCAGGGACAACATCACTCACTGGGAGGCAAGTACATCCAGCTGACGAGTCGCAAATAGGACGAAATGTGCTTTCTGTATTCCACTGCTAGCCACTATCTGTCATCATTGCTACCTTTCTTCTTTTGTAACAGGCTCTATGACTGACTGGTTGGTTGTGCCATTCGGGCTGTATCTGTTTGATGAACAGATTGTTTCAGTGATTAAAACTGCTTGTTTATTCTTCACTCCTTGATTATACTTGTTGCATCAACGATGGTTTTGTTGCCAGAAACGTCAATGCTGAAGGTTATTAGTTCACAGATTGAAAATATTTCACTTCGTTAATATAAACCTAATCCCCTATATTCACCAAATACTGGCAGCATGTGCTGTCATCTTCAGACATACATAAACTAACCGAAAGTACATGCTGTCTGCTGGACAAAAGAAGAATGGTGGGAGGTATTATCCCACTGCTAGGCACTACCAATCATTACTACTAAGAATATGACATGAAGTCCTGACTGATACACATCATATGTTGATTAGTCACAGGAGAGCAACCAATTACATGTTTTCTAGCCCTGAGTGCAGACCGAATCCTATCAGTCATATCTGCAATGTGGCCACAAAGATATAAGGCTCAGCATCACGGTGCACATTAGTAGATATTAGTTGATTAAAGGCAATCGGCAGGAAGTTCTGGACCCAGGTCTCGTGCTTGTTGGCACTCGTCAGCAAGGCGTATCTACAGTCTTGACGGAACTGATGGCCCGTCTCAGACTCGAACCTGCGTCACCCAGTATCGTAGTCAATGACTTTACCACAACTATTTACACTGTTTTTCGGCTTTTGCATCAACTCGTATGAGTTTACCATCGTCTAATATTAGTAAATTGTAGTGCATTTATACTTGACTTTTTCATCCATTGCAACCCATAAACGGTCCAGAAATCGGAGAAGACAGTGCTACAACAAAAAGTTCTCTTCATGTAAGCGTTGACTTCCAGTAGGATTGAACTGAATACACTGCTGCATCATTGGGTAATAACCAGAGTCGTACAGTCCAGTTCAGATCGGGGTTGACCATAGAACTGTAAATTTTATTTAACGTATGAGTCCTTGATAGTGTGAACCAGCCTGTCAGTCCGGAAGTCACTGACTCCACTTGAAGTCCTACGTTCCGAAAAGGACCTATTTTAGAAGTAATACAGTGAATTAACTTGTCATTTACTGGAGATGATATTTACTTATAAACTTTGGCCCATCTGAATAGGAAATGGTAATACAACTAACTGCAGTTCAAATCTCTCACATAGCATCGTTTCTCTTAAAGTTTTAGATACTACTTTGGTTTAACAGACTTTGGGTTGATTACCATCTAGTCGAGTAACATCGGGAAAGATATATCTCGGCAGCTAATCTATCAGCCGAGCGATGACATTACATATCTAGAAAAGTAAATAAATATATGATAGATGAATACTGCTACCCTGGTACTCACCTCCATGATTTCTTCAACAATATAGTAGGCTATAAATACCAGGAATGCGCATTCACATGCCAGTACAAAGTAATCGAATGGTGTTACATAACGTAGTAGTTTAACTGTTCTAAAAGCATTGGTTACTATTAGGCTTCCAGAAGGAGGCGCTTCAATGACAATTCTGAGAAAAAAAGAAAACATTTGCTGTTTGTTTGAGAATAGGGAGGTGGGAGGGGCTAATAGATAGTTTATAAAACTAATATTGCGTTGAGAGATAAACGCAGCCATAGCAATTAAAACATGAGTATATGTGGTTTTAAAATTACTCTGCGCATATTTTGGTAGTTTAGTGTCAATGTTTTCAGCTAGTACTCAAATCACCCTATTGGTATAAACCGATCGAGTGCCTGCGACAAAACAAAAGGCTGCAGAAGCTGTTTGTCATTCTGTAAAACACAGTGATAAGACGTGTTCTTACTTTTCGATATCAGATGAGTAAATCAAGGTAGAACTCTTCAGAGAGGAGCCACGCTTCTAAAAATGCACATTGACAGGAAGTGGATCAAAACAGAAAGTTAGTAAAATTGGCCAAATCGTGTGACAGTGGAGAGAATAAACAAGTGAACACCAAAATAATGTCCAAGATTCCAGATATTATAAGCAGTGAACTCAGCTATGGCACTGTGATGGCTTTGAACCACATGGAAAAGGGCTTCAAACAACTGATTTCCGGCATCCGGAAAGTTCTGATCAGGTTGCACACACTCTCCTATACAGTTTGGGATAATGGTCAGCAACTTTATGAATCGGTGCCATGTGCTGGTTTCGTCATTCTCAGCTTTCTTCCAACGGAACCCTAATCTGATGCACAGCGGTAGACGGTAGTTCGATGTATGCAGCACGCGTTGAAGCCAACCTAGCCGGCAAGGCGGAAAGCTACTCAACTGACTTGTCTTGCTTGCTTAATAGTCCTGGGTAGACCAGTAGGTGTTTTCAGTCTTTAAAATAAAAAGCTATCGGAAGCGACCTAGCTGTTTAGTTGGAACTTTTGGTATGTTAGGAATCAGTGGTTGATGAGCCTAGGTTATTATCAAATGGATCATATTAAGGTTCACCCATTCACTTTATATCCTTTCGAATAGCTTGTCACTCTACATCTGCTGTGCCTATGTTTATAGAATTGTTGTCGTTTGTGTGTGTTTTGTGCGATGACGAGCCCTATCTTGAACTTAGTTTAGCTGTTCTACAGCAGACTACAAAATAATGGATAGTGGATACTGAACCTGAGGTATTCTAGTCCAAAACTGCATCCACTCTGTATGAAGCAAAGGTGGACTGGCAAACAACTTCACAGTGGTTATCTTAGTCAGTGGTATTTCAAACAAAATAATCCAAGAGGAAGTTAACACGCTGGTTCCCTGCAGACAGCCCAGTGTAGTAGTAGTAGTAGTAGTAGTAGTAGTAGTAGTAGTAGTAGTAGTAGTAGTAGTAGTAGTAGTAGTAGTAGTAGTAGTAGTAGTAATGGTGATAATACCAACTGGTGGACTGTAGTGATTGTCTTGGAAATAATTCGTGAAAGTTCCAGCACCAACGAATATCTAGATCATTGAGTCATTTTAAGATGAACACATTTATCCACTTATCAAATTAGACAACCACTGTGAAATGTTAGGAATTAGGTCAGATTGGATTTTGCGATTACAGTGTTAGCGCTTGCATTCGTTTGTCAAGGAATGGTTATCCTAAATCAGCAGTCAAATGAATCATATTTCCGCGTTTAGAGTAATGGATACCAGATTCAAGTTTCAGTTGCAGCCTACTGAGAAGACTGAGATATGCAGTGTATGGAGATAAAACTGAAGGAGATCAGCGCATTGCTGCATCAAGTACAGGACACCATTCAGCACTATCAAGGTTTAAACAGCTTTACTCATTATTTGTAATCTCCTTTCTCATTACTTTGAATTCAGTCAACTTATAAGGAATTGACTAAAAAGGATCGTCGTTTGACGAGTTATCCAATCAGGACAGTCTTAAAACGACCTTGAAATGTCCAATCAACTCCCAAAGATATTCCATTTCCACTTTTATTGGCATTAATCTCAGAAATAACGCAAGACCAACTAATTCCAGGTATGTTATCAAAGCCTCAAAGTAAGTTCTCGCCTGACTGTTCTCCAAGTTATACTAGATACATTTCATCTCCAATCTTTTGCCCTTGATTTGACCACTTCAAGGAGAATATCAGATCACAATGTAAAACGACTGACTGTAAATGCCACTCAAGCAAATACACTTAGATTACCAATAAAGTAGGTTACTCTATTTTGGGAAAGTAGTTTTCTCTAGGAGTAAGCAAACCTAGTTGACTTATCCGCTGGTTACCAAGGTAGTGTTTATTTACAGTCAGTCATATGGTACAGAATGAATACCAAAAGTCTATTGTGTGATTTCACTCACTCAACAGTGCAGAATAAATTCATATTTGCATTGTATGTCGTAAAGTGTAGAAATAATGCTCTACTTCCTCTGTCCAACCATAAGTTTTGAAATAAATTGTCCAATTGACTAGTTGCGGTATCTCGATCACGTGATAAATCTTCGTAATATCCACCACCACCGTAAATACCAACTGAACCCCAAAATGAAGACATGCCCAATACTTTTGGTGGTGTGTATATCCATCTATGATAGGAAGGAAAAACAATAGTAATAATAATAACAACACTAGTAGTATTTTACATTTCATTTCTTCCTCAGTGACTAAGTATTCATAGAATCTTGGATTTCCTGTCATGCTGTTCCATTCTATTGATCTTCTTTGTTACGCCAGTCACTTGGTTCAGTTGAACAGATAGCTACTACCTGAGTTTTATGAACTGATAAGTAATCCAGTCTTGAGTGGATATCAAACTGGTCACCTCCGTACAGTGTTGCATTTTTTATGTAAACATCAACACACAGCATTTACTACATCCATGAACGTATATACTACATTACTATGAAAAATTTAATTACTAAGTGAGGTTTTTCTCTTTCCACTTACGCTGTACCATTTTCTAATCCAAATGGCTGTTTATCTTCACTGGATTCTTGATATTCAGCAAAGCATTCTTTGATGTCATCAGAAAAGTAGATTGGTACAAGGCATGAGTTGGATGGCATACGTAATTGTCGTAAACGTGGCACACCGATTAAAAGATTTTGATATAATAAAGTTAAATTGTTCGCAGATACGAACGGTTGAGAATTGTACCATGCATCATTGTACCAATTATCCATGATAGGACCCTTTATTACCTATAATATATATACATATGAAAATCAAGTGACGACTAGTTGTAGTTATAGAAAGGGAAGTGTAACTAAGGCCGCAAGATGCACCAATAAAATGTTGTGTAGACGGGACTGTACAACATCAGTCAAGGAATAAGTGAAGACTAGGATATACTAAACTAGTGCTTTCTCTAAGTTTTTCACCCTCTGAAGACAGCATGCTCACAGCTTTACATAGAGTTGGACAGATTGCTTTAATACCTTCATGTGCGGACACTTAAACCAAAAGAGCAGTCCTATTTTCATTCAATTTTACAATCAAGAAGTAACATCGTCCTACGTACTGCAGGATATTGATCTGCAATTCTAACTGATATCAGTGTTCCATTTGCCCCGTTCTCGCTTTCAGGGTTATTAAATCAATATGTATGTGTGTGTAATCATTGATATGAGATGATGAGGATGATAGTGTGATTATCCCCATTGTTGTTGGTGGGTATGCGTTCTAACCTGTCACTGCAGTTCTAATCCAGTCACTAGATGGCAGCATAGTCATTGTGAGACCACATTGTCTTGGATTTGATCCTTCATGAAGTTATGTTCACGTACTGCTGTGTTGTTAACCATGGCTAAACAACAGTCCAGTCCTCCCATGTTTTCCTAATGCTTCCAATGGTGAAAACCAACTTGGGAACATTGAATGAGTTCTACAAGTTTGTGAAATACACACTGTGGTATTTTTTCCCGACCGATAGCTGCTACCTTGACGTGGTGGTCGGGCTTGCATATCACAATGACCCAACGAGCTATGCTGGTGGAACGCTTGTTCCCTCGAGGTCCTACCATACCAGAAAGGTCTGTTGGGTAGTGGTTAGACGAAAAGCAGTTACCGTCATAGTGTAAATTGCTACACTATGATGGGGGTCTGAGGGCGAAGTCGTACTGCTGCTAGCTGGATGGGGTGTGACAGCAGTAAGGTGTTTCCCTTGGATGACCAGCAGTGCCAAGCTGATGCTGCCTTCTCAGTGGAAGGGGGGGTTAGAAAAGGTCGGCCCCAAAAATAACACACTCCACCACGCCCCACGGTCTGCCGGGCCGGCGGTGTTGGTTCACTTGTCGTTTCCTTTCGCTCATCCGGCCCCAAAAATACAAAAATTCAAAATAATCATACTCAAAAGGCTGGGTGTGACAGGCCTCAAGCAGATGTCCGATGGGCTCTGCGGTCACACAAATCTCTTTCAGGTACCTTAAGAAGAAATAGCCTTCCACGGTGTGGGCAGCCGGGAAGTGTCAACCGCCCTCACAACTCTGTCAGCACCCAAGTTTCTTCTGACTGCTATCCTCCTCCTCCATCATTACCTTCTAATCTTCCTTCACGTCTCTTAATTAATGATGCTGCATCATCTTCAATTTCTCCTACCTCTGCAGCCTTCGACAACGATCTGAGTCCACAGAACAGCGTCCCTGGTCTCCTTAAACCACGCTCCAAATTACATATTGGAGCCTTCAATGTCCGCACCCTCCGTCAAATTGGCCAACAGGCTTCGTTGGCAAAGACTCTAGCAACTCGGGCATGGATGTGTGCTGTGTTTGTGAGACACGCATACAGGACCCAAGTGTGGTTATTCACCTGACCTCTCCTGACCAATCTGGTGAATCTGCAAAATTCACCCTTCGAGTTTCTGGAGATTCGATAGCTAGCTCTCGTGGTCTTGCAGGTGTAGGTATAGCATTAAGCACCAGGGCAGAAAACTCACTACTAGACTGGATCCCAGTTGATAGTCGCCTCTGCGCTATGAGGCTGAACGGCACAGTGAGAACTAAAAGGAATAGTGAGACTCGCCGTTGTCTCTTTGTAATCTCTGCTTACGCACCCACTGACTGTAGTTCGGATGAAGTGAAGGACGAGTTCTACCATAAACTGTCTAACCTCCTCTCGAAAGCCAAACGTTCGGACGTAGTGGTTGTTGCAGGTGACCTCAACGCACAGGTGGGTAGACTGAGTGAGGCAGAAAGGCACTTAGGTGGCACTTTCGGAATCCCAGCTGAACGTACAGATAACGGTGATCGCCTATTACAACTATGCTCAGATAACCGCCTATTTTTAGCCAGCACAAATTTCAGACATAAAGAAAGGCACTGTCTGACCTGGCGTCCACCGAGCTCGACTCAGCGATGGACACAGATAGACCACATTGCTATTAGTCATCGCTGGAGAGGATCGGTGGAAGACTGCCGCTCCTTCTGGAGTACGTGTTTGGACAGCGATCATGCGTTGGTCCGAGCACGTATATGCCTGCGTCTCAATGGACGTAGAAAAAATTTGGCAACAAAACCACTACGAGTTCTGCTGGACAACGAAAACACCAAAGCCGTGTTCAGTGAGAAGTTGGCTAGGCAGTTATCGGAACAAAAGACTGTCACTCATCCAGAAGAAGCTTGGTGCCATCTTCAGTCTACTGTAAAAGCAGCACTGGAGACTGTAGCCGACTCCAAGATAATGGCTAAAAAGAGCCAGTGGATATCAGCAGCTTCTTCCAAACTAATGGATGCACGTGAATGCATCCCTGCAGGCTCTGAGTACAATGAAGAGCGAGCGCAACTTAAAAATAAACTGACGAAAAGTCTGCGCAACGATCGTGAACAGTGGTGGGCAGCAAAGGCTAAAGAGATGGAAAAGGCAGCGGCGATCGGTAACAGTAGACAGTTATTTAGACTTATTAAGGAGACTGGGGGGAAATGGTCAACAACAGTTAGTGAGGTTATAGCGGAGAAGGACGGATCGGCGATTCACTCGCAGGGAAGGCGACTGGGACGATGGGCAGAACACTTTGAGGAACAGTTTAACTGGCCTCCAGCCACCATTGCGCTGCCCGCTATCCAGTCGGACCCTGAATGGGACATAGAGACAGGTCCCCCAACACTAGAAGAAGTTGAGAAAGCGGTAGGTAGCCTGAAACGGGGAAGGGCAGCAGGACCAGACGGACTACCTGCTGAGGTATACAAGAATGGTGGTAGAGTTCTCTTAGTCAGGCTAACGGAAGTGTTAGCCAGTATATGGGAATCAAATACGATCCCCTCCGACTGGTCTAAGTCACTCATCATCCCAGTCTTCAAGAAAGGCGAGAAGTCCTCTTGTGATAACCACAGAGGAATCAGCCTGACAAACATAGTGTCTAAGATCCTAAGTTCTATAATTCTCCGACGCCTGAGTGGAGCTCGGGAACAGCAAGCCCGAGAAAACCAGGCAGGCTTTAGACCTGGCCGTGGATGTATCGACCAAATATTCACACTGCGCCAGGTCCTGGAACATAGGCATGCTTACAGACGCCCGACAATAGCTGTATTTCTCGACCTGAAGGCGGCATTTGACTCCGTTGATCGAGAAGTCTTATGGCAGTGTCTGTCACTGAAAGGCGTGCCTAGTAAGTACATCACCTTATTGAAAGCTCTCTACTCGAACACTTGTGGGCATGTTAGAGCCTATGGTGAGTTGTCCAGGGAGCTATACTCATCAAGTGGTGTCCGTCAAGGATGCCCACTATCCCCATTCTTATTTAATTTTATCATAGATATTCTTATGGAGGTTTCCCTCTCGTCACCTAATTACAAAGACGTTGACCGGATCACAGGTGAATTTTCCTTAGATCTAGAATATGCAGATGACATAGTCCTGTTAGGTGAAGACGCTGACAAGATGCAGAGTCTTCTGAACACTTTGAGTGGGAATTTGAGAATGTTTGGGATGCGATTTTCACCACCCAAATGCAAATTTTTGCTCCAGGACTGGTCTTCAGCGGTACCGCGGTTAACAATAGAGAGTGAAGTGGTTGAGTGTGTTGACCACTTCACTTACCTGGGAAGTAGGATCAACCCGGTGGGTTAGTTGCCGATGAGATTTCTGCACGGATACAAAAGGCTCGATTGGCTTTTGCCAATTTGCGCCACCTATGGCGCCGCCGTGATATTCGTTTGTCTATTAAGGGTCGCGTGTACTGCACAGCAGTCCGCTCTGTTCTACTGTATGGCTGTGAAACATGGCCATTGAAAGTGGAAGACATGAGAAGGTTACAGGTATTTGACCACCGTTGCCTTCGTAGTATAGGACGTATTCCGTGGTGTCACCATGTGAGTAATGCAGAAGTTAGGTGTAGAGTTTTAGGGAGAAGAGGTAAGTCAGTCGACGAGGTTGTGAACCTTCATCGACTGAGATGGTTGGGACACGTACTACGTATGCCTAGTCACCGATTGCCTCGTCACACAATGTTGGCTGAGGTGGGTTCAGGCTGGAAAAAGGCCCGAGGTGGCCAGACTAAAACATGGCACCAATGTATGAAGTCTCTGACTGTTGGTTTAAGCCATGTAGGACGATGCAGACTAGGTGGTTGGGGTCCACGGGACAAGAGGAACCAGTGGTTGGAGACCCTAGGTGATATGGCTCAGAACCGAAGTCAGTGGCGCAGATGTATACACACATTATCCTCATCTTAACAACGCTATACCGAATCTCACTATTTTGTCACTCCTCTTTCCTTTCTTCTCGTACTTTATATTTCTTTTGACTGCATTCACTTATCTTCATCCTTCACCTCACTACCTTTTTACTTGATGTGCTGATATGAGGTGTGGCAACTCGGACCGTTACGCAGTAATGCCTGGTCCTATGTTGATAATGATGATGATGATGATGTGGTATTTTTAGATTACGAATATATGAAGAAGTGACCGAGATGAAATCCAATTCACTCCCTTTATAATTTTTAACTTATCTCTTTACTTTCATTGTGATTCGAAACACTTAAAACAATACTTTCGCACAGTCCAATATAGATGAAAGCAATAAAGTAATCGCTTTACTGAACTGTAGTGCGTGTATGTGTGCGTGACAGTAGATACCATTGTATGCCACATTGATTCCTAGTTCCCTTTCTTTGGTGCTGTATAGCGCTTTTCGAGTACTTTTATTTGAATAATTCATAGGGGGATACACAACATCGTGGTACTTTATCCTAATTATAGATCAACAAACTACCTGACTGATTGACATCATTGCAATAAATTAAAACACATCACAAAAACGGCTTAACAGAAGAGAGCAATACAGCTACTGCATCCCAAGGGTTTGTAAAGTTTGTCGATCAAATTTACCATTTGGTCATCGGGTTGAGTAGTACATCACTGAGTCACGTTGTGTTCAGTGTTAACAACCTACAAGAAAGAGGCTACATTTCAGCTAAATTTGAAGCTTGGATATACGCAGTAGTAACGCCTATATGACACCTTATAAGGGGATCTATGTTCACTCAGTGGTTCCAATGTACACCATAGAGCGATTCAGTCAAATATATTGCCACCAAAATGACTGACTTTGAAGGCTGCCCTAGCAACTGCTAAATTAACCAATCCAATGTCAGAATTCCGTCTGAAAAGGTAGTTTCTCATAGAATCAAGGGACGTGATTGGTAATCTCAAAAGCTGCTAAGATGGCCTTTAAAGACACCCCAGTAAACCACTTAACTCATGAGTCTGACTTTATAAAACAATTATCATAAATGTCTTCATTTAGAAGGTCAGAATGCTAAAAGGTATGAAATGGGAAAGAATTATCTGTCCTTTTTTCTTTATTCTTTTTGGAAGAATTCTACAACTAACACTTCATTGTACAGATAACGACTGAAAAAATTATAATTTGACTTTCAACACTTCTGTCTTCATCAAACAGTGTATTACTTGTGCCATGAATAGCCTTTACTTCACATGGTCTGTTGTTGGATGGTCCGTGACACCTGGTAAGAAATCTGGAGCCTTGGTTATGTGCCTTTCGGTACTCATCAGCAAAGTGTTTCTCTACAAACTTAAAGGTAACCAGTATTCCTTGAAAAATTAAAGCTGCTGTCACATATTTGCTTTGGAACAGATGTGTCAGTCGAGCTGTTTCAACTAATATTGACTCCTTATACGACTAATCCTATATACATATAGGGATCAGTCAAAGATTGGTAGACATACCCACTTATTTCTATCTATCTAGTTAAAAATCATAATATAGGGTGTAAGACTAGTTTTTCGACATAAGTCGAAATTTTTTCGTAAATATTCTTTGACTGTTCACCGTCAAAAACACAATGTATAGGAGCGAAGAGTCAACTCACTCTATGACCTCAATACATTTTGTTGAGAGTTCAAATCAGCACTAAGAATGTGACATAATATCTTTGATTAATTGAGGCGCGTTCATATGCCTAAATTGGTGAGTGACCTACAAAAGTTAAATTCTGATTTCATAACCGCCACGTATTACTACGAGTAGTTAATAAACCTACACATCACTGAAATATTTAGCCTATCAAGACTAATAATAGTGCATCTTTAGTTTGTTAAATATTCTCAAAAACAATTCTAGCATGAAAATAAAACACCTAGCAAACACTAAGTGAAGTTTGTTATTTTCAAGTTATCAGTAGTTTATTCGATTCGCTGATGAAAATTTAGAAGAAGAGAGATAATAGCAAAATGTACTTATAAAACTCAGAGTCAAGTATTTAGTACAACAATTCCACCGCTTACCGCCCACAGACTATCAAATGTGTCCACACTATTCAGAGAATCTGTACCATTAGCCACGCGATTTTCTAGAAACAATTTTCGCATACTACTCGTCAATAGGTAAGTATTTGAGTTGAATGGACCATAAGCAACTAGAAAATAAATAAAGTATATAATCTTGAGTACAAAATAAATCTACTAAGTTTCATATACCAAGTTCCCTCAATGAACACAATGAGAAAAGAATGAAAAACACATTTGCTGAAAAAGATGACATTTTACTTTATAGGATTTTCTTCTAGTAGCTGTAACCTATATGTATGAATAATTACTATGAGAAAAACAAAAAAATCTTACATAATGTTGAAGGGTACCTAAGTGCTACTGAAGTTATATATTATTTCATGCAAATCAGTTACGTAAACGCGTAATTCACTGCACATATATACAATATCCGATGGATTACATCACTGAGATTCCCAATGATCCTCTTCTTTCACCTTTCCGCGACTGATCAATGGTAGTCAGATTAAGGTCTGTCGGTAGAGCATAAAGCATTTTACTGCTGACCTACCTATGCCGTTTCGAAGGCAAAGATTTCCAAGATGAGGTCCACAAATTGATGAGGGTATCAATGTTTAGGAACTCTGTATTGCTTAAACAGGTTCCTCCAATTTTTGTCATCTCAAACTTAAAGAGTTTACTAATGGTTATTTATGTATTCTTTCTCAGCTCGCACACAGTTCAGCGTGCGTCTTCTTTTTTCTACCCACTGTCTCTTCGTTTGCTGTGTCAGGTGCTGATGTATCGTGAACTGGTGCACCTTTTTAAGCTGCTACAACTTGGACTATTTTCCTGTTTACATATCCATCTATCTCTATGTCTTTTTATCTCTATAGCTATCTCTCTCTCCGTCATTAAAAGGGATTATGTTGCATAATGCATGTTGAGAATCAACTTGAATAATGTGATACAAAGTAGTTATGCTATGCTAGAAATTCTAAGCGGAAACTGTTGTGTAATGTTTAGTTGAGTTGAATGTACTACCAATTTGTGTAGTCACAGGTAAGTCAATAGACTTTGTGCTACCTAGATTTGGAATGAGCTTAATGAGTATGGAAAGCGATCATCTTCCAACAGAGGCTGAGGAATTCCATTCTGACTAAGAATGGGAAATTGCAAGTATCAATTAAAAAAATGCTAACTGAAGCCTATTGCAAAATAGGTGGCTATCGTGGCCTACTGACTCAGTGGGTAGCACTGTGATCTTCAAAGCCATGGGTTTGAGTCTCAGTAGGAACAACGTCACTTGTTGCTATGCATATACATCCAGCTTACGAGTTGGAAAAAGGACGAAATGCCAATCCTGGACTTCACTGATTGTCAAAATCAAGCAAATTACACCTTTATGCTCAGGTACTTGCCTAGTTAAATATGCACTATCTAGAAGGCAATGAATCAGTTATCAGTGTATGTTTGGTAGTAGTCAACATATTTCCCAGCTGACGTTGATTTCGTTATGAAAATCATCTTAAAATTGACCGATTATCAACAAACCAGTTACAGATGTTTGTCAACTGTTTAATCCATACTGGTTTACTATATATGGGCATCTTCAGTGTATCATGATCCAAATTTAGTGCATGCACATTTGTACAGCTTTTGAGAAAATTTATACCTGGCTGTCAGCTCTAATAAATTAGTTTTATGTTTTAAACTACTATCAGGTTAAATAAGTAGTATGAATTACTTACCGATCATTAAAGTGACCAAAAAGAATACATAGATGACCAATTCTCTTAATGTAGTATGAATGTATAATTCACGGTTGCCTTTAGTATCCTCAGTTAACCTTGTTGCCCATGCACCTAGTCGAAGGTGAGAATATAAAAAAATTATTTGCAGCTGTTTAATATGCTATCAAAAGTTGACATAATTAGCTATGAGAGAATTTAACTAATTGATGCAATAAACAGTGTATCTTCCTTGTATTAGGGAGAGAAAACATATGTGAAGAAATTATACAAGGCGAAGTAATCATGATTAACTGGCAGATTCATGAGGCTCCTTGTAGCTTCACAACAAGCTCTAAAAGACAGTGGAAATGAAGAGACTTTGAAGTTTCAACTCAACAGATTATCTTATCGAAACTGTTGGACTTTTATAGCTATTGGTGTCAGCAGTACTCCTCAAAAGGTTCCTTCTTTCTGAAATGACGTACAATAACGCCTATGATTGGTTTGGATGAGAGGCCTGGTTATCAGGTCTAATTTAAATGTTAAGGTCGTCCTTGCAGTTACTGTGTTACAATTCATCTAGACGTTTGTCACTTGAATGGTAATGCCATGGAAACAGTGATTCATCAATGGTATGATATTCAATCAACAAGATGGGAAGAGTATCCGCCACCAAGGCTGATGAGACTGTAACGAAAAGATGCAGTCTGTCGTTTCAATCACATAATGAATATATTTCTTAAATATTTCAAGTTTTCACATTTATAAGTTACCAGCATGTTGAATGTCCCTTATCTGATGAAAGTTATAGGAGAGTAGCATGAATATATTTTGCACAGACAGTGATTAGCAACTGATGGGTAATCAGTGTCCCGTTGTTTAGTCCAGAGTGCTAATGGCAATTCCGTCGAATAAGTCCATGACTTGATGATCAATGAGTGAGTGACCTAGTTTACTTGCTATCATGGAGCATTTTGAAGATTATTGGATGGGTAGAGGTAACCTTTAGGATACACTATTTAAAGTAAGTTTTATACTTGTCAACATTCGTCAGAAGAGTCAGTCTGTGCGCGAGATATCACTTCCTCTTAGGTAGCAGATCCGTCTTGTTGATATATGCCAACAAGGATGAAACCTTTGTCAAACCATCAATATCTGCAGATTACTTTCAACTAAATCATACTATGCAGCATTCATTTTTCAATTGCATTGATATAATATTCATAGTAGATGCTGGCGCAAGTGTTTGCCTGTCAAAATTAAGACATTTTACACCGAGACGGTGATGGGACGTTGAGAAGATTGAAGTTAAGAAGGAGGGCCTACCTGAAGGTGTTATTAAAAGTGAACTCAAATCATCTGTTATACATACCGAGATGATTTAAAACTGGTAGACGCCTAAAAGAAGGAAAATGTCAGTCATCTGTAAACTTCTAACTGCAAGCATTAAGCCTGAAATGCTGTGTAGTGGTCTATTGAAGTATTTTCAACTTCACTAAAACATCTATCCGGTAATCTTTTCCTACAAATAAATTCTACTCAGTCAGTTATACCTAATAAAACAAGATGGAAAAAACCTTAAAACAAGCGTATGTAAAACATCGTTAGGTTAACTAGTTCACTAGTTATTAGCCGGTCCTAAGCCTCGGTAAAGAGAGAAGGTTGGGCATACAGCTAGCAAACCTACACAGTAAAACAAATCTAACCACTAAAGAAACTTCAAAACACAAACAAAATATTAAAAATAAAAACAATATTATTCCTCACTGGAATCGGAGAGGCGAAATGACGCCGATTGGTGAAAGCCTTCGGGAAGCCAATTGGCAGATGTGTCTTCTCTCTCTCTCACTCTCGATGAAAGCGAAAGTAAACGTGGAGACATGGAATGTCTGCACAATGTTTGAAGCTGGCTGGCTGGCTGGCTGGCTGGCTGGCTGGCTGGCTGGCTGGCTGGCTGGCTGGCTGGCTGGCTGGCTGGCTGGCTGGCTGGCTGGCTGGCTGGCTGGCTGGCTGGCTGGCTGGCTGGCTGGCTGGCTGGCTGGCTGGCTGGCTGGCTGGCAACGCTGCCCACATTGCAAACGAGATGAGAAGGTATTGCATTCAAGTGTCAGGAATTTGCAAAAGCAGATGGAATGGAAGTGGACTCTCCAAACTATCAACTGAAGAATAAATAATCTACTCCGATATTGTCACCCAGACAACAACCACGAGCACAATGAGTTTTCCAGTGACTATCATGATGTCCCCAACAACATCGAAGGCTCTCTCTCATGCAGTGGGAACCAATCTCCTCCACCATCAGGAACATAACTGTAAGATTCAACTCAAAAGGTAGGAAAGTCACAATCATTGAATGCTACGCTACGCTATGCACCTATAAATAATGCAGATGAAGAGAAGAAGGAGGAATTCTACAGACAACTTCAATCAACACTGGACAAGACCTCACTCCAGTTGGAGACATCAAAATCCATTCTAATGGGTGGGGTGACATGAATGCTAACCTAGGAGTGGACAAACAACACAGGAAGAGAACAAACTATGGGTCGAGAAGTACTCGTTTGTGAAATGAACGAGAATGGAGAATTGTTTGCATATTTCTGTGCATTCAACGAGACGCAGTCAGCCTACTTGACACAAGGTGAAGAAGGGGAGTAGATCTAGGCTTGGACCACTCACTATCTAGTGCAAGGAACCTACCATCAAAATCAAGTTAAAAGCGTTCAGGGAAGCTAGTGATAGACCAGAGTTCAAGCACAACACCCACAACAGAAACTGAAGGACGAAACTACAAACGACATCTTCACGTCAACCATCAAGACAAAATGGGAGATATCGAGCAACATCCATGAAGAAACCTGTGTGAATGAACACTGGAACTCTTTGAAAGCTATGTGGAGAGAAACCTGCATAACTGTGTTAGGAAGGAAGAAAAAAGAAGGAAGATAAGGAATGAATGTCGATGGACACATGGAAGCTGATGGAGGAGGGAGAGGAGTATGGTGAAGCAGAAGATAAACCAGTAGAGTGCAAGGATGAACAACGAGACGAGGAACTGAGTACAATGTATAAAACACTACACTGGAAAAAGAAGTGAAGAAGAGTGTGCGGAAAGACGAAAGACACTTCCACAACACACTGGCAAGTGAAGCAGAACAGGCTGCAGGCTGCAGGTAGGAGAGACAGAGACCTGACAACATTGTATCAAATAACCAGTTTAGTATCTGGGAGTGGAGAGATCAACATATGTGAAACCAATGAGAGATGATGATGGAAATTTAATTACGAAAGAAGAGAAACAAAGAAAACGATGGACTGGCTGACCACTTCAAGAAGCTCTTGAATCGACAACCACCAACACCACCACCAACTGCACTTCGTCTAGAAATACCACCTGCAGCCCAGTCACAGAACTACAAGTGAACATAAATCCTCCAACAGAAGTCGGAGTTCTGAGCGCCATAAAGCTACTGAAATGTGGGAAAGCAGCAAGACCAGATGGAATCCCACCAGAAGCACTGAGAACAGACACAGAGACAACAGCAGCCGACATGCTCACACCACATCACTATTGCAGAATATCTGGAAGGAAGGGAAGGTACCTACCTATTGATTGGAAGAAGGTCTACATTGTCAAATGCCCGAAGAAGGGAGACCTCAGTATTTGCTAGAACTGGCAAGGAATCACTCTCCTGTCCACCCAAAGCAAGCAAAATATTAAGCCGCATCATCCTGGAGAGGCAAAATGATGCATTGGATTCAAAACTACGACCGAAACAGACTGGTTGGCTGTCTGTATTCAGGAAGTACAAATCATAAGCAGACCAAATTGCAAAACCATGCAACACATCATCACAGAACAGAGTATAGAATGGCAGTCAACTCAACTCTACCTCAACTTCATCGACTTTGAGAAGGCCCTTGACAGTGTCGACGACAGGTTATTTGGAAACTGCCTCAACACTACGGAATACCACAAACATTTATCAGCCTCATTCAACATTTATATGGAGACGCCATATGCCAAGTGATTCACAATAGGAAGCTCAGTGATGCCTTTGAAGTGAAGTGAAGACAGGAGAAAGACGAGTTTACCGCCTACCATCACCGATGATACTCCTGATTGTGGTCAACTGGACTGGATCATGCAACAAACTGTGGGAAGCGAGAAGAGGGGGATACGCCGACTGGACCGCGGAAAACAATCTAGAAGACTTGGATTTCGCCGATGATGATTTATGTCTGGTGTCTCATAAACTTGAATATCTACAGGCGAAAACTACAAGTTGGCAGAAGAGGCGGCAGCGAAGACGCGACTTCAAGTGAAGTGAGTGTAGAGAAGATGGTGGTGGTGAAGATACCCAACCAACAACACCACCAACAACAACAACAAACTCCAATCAGCATCAACAACCGGAGAAACTTGAAGGAAGTAGCCTCCTTCATCCTTCTAGACAACATCGTTTCAACTACAGGCGGCACAGGCACAGACGAGGACGTCAAAGCCAGCCAGCCAGCCAGCCAGCCAGCCAGCCAGCCAGCCAGCCAGCCAGCCAGCCAGCCAGCCAGCCAGCATCGGAAAGACAGCAAGACAAGCTTTCATTAGCCTGAAATCAGTGTGGAGATCTTCTGCACTGCACTCAGCATTCGGCGTGAACAAGATACGGATTTTCAACACCAACGTGAAGTCAGTGCTTCTATGTGATGGTTCAGAGACTTGGCACGTTACAAACGGCATTTCCAACAAACCACAGACACTCATCAACAACTGCCACCTACACTGGCTGCTTACTGAAGATCAGATGGACTACCAGAATAATAAGAATAAGCAACAAGGAACTCTGGCTGGCTGGCTGGCTGGCTGGCTGGCTGGCTGGCTGGCTGGCTGGCTGGCTGGCTGGCTGGCTGGCTGGCTGGCTGGCTGGCTGGCTGGCTGGCTGGCTGGCTGGCTGGCTGGCTGGCTGGCTGGCTGGCTGGCTGGCTGGCTGGCTGGCTGGCTGGCTGGCTGGCTGGCTGGCTGGCTGGCTGGCTGGTTGGCAACGAACCAACGAAGCAAGAAGCCATCGCTGAACAAATATACAGTGGAAGGAAGTGGAGATGGATTGGGCATACACTGAGAAGGCTGACTGGGGACATCATGCGTCAGGCCAGGCCAGGCCATGCCATACCAGTCCGTCGAGTGGAATCCGAATGGGAGGTGACTAGTTTGGCGTGCCAGGTGAGGGTGAAATGGAGGAGATGGTGTGAGGAAGAAATGAGAGTTTGTGGGTAGTTGTGTCGCGAGGTTCAAAAGACTGCGAATAACAGAGTGGAACGGAGACGTGCTACTGAAGTCGTAGGTTCCATTAGGAACCCAAGGGACGAATAATGATGATGATGATAATAATAATAATAATAATAATAATAATAATAATAATAATATAATAAGTGTATGTATATGGATGCATACAAAACACTCACTTCGAATACAGTGAGTAAATCGACCCCAACAGCTGTATCGATCTTGATCAGCATTGTGTACAGACTGACTTGATTTGGTCTGGGCAAGTCGAATTGCTCCCATATTTGCACGTGCATTTCATCAATATCCTGTGAATTCATCATCATACCTGTATTGTCATAAGCCATTTTGTTGAATTCATTCTCTGACAGTATAAACTGTTTATCTGATTGTTTGGAAGCCATTTCTAACAAAACGTGAGTAAGATGTATGAGTGTGTGTGTGTATAGAGGGGAAAATAAGAAGTTTTCGATTACAAAATGAATGAGAAACACATTAATCTTTGAATACTTGATATAATGATGACTCGGAGCGCACATCTGAAAACTGTTCAGATGTGCTTCTCTTGATAAGAAATCTAACTCAAGGGTGTTGATTTGCACAGGAAACTACATGAATCAATGGGTGGATAGTAACTAGTGGAGCTGCAACGTCGTAATTGTTCAGCACTTAAGAAAGATGATCGGTCAGTTTTTCACTTAGTTAAATGATGTGAAACTTATTAGAAATATTCTCAATAGATGATTTGTCTTGAGAAAGCTGGTAGCATACAATTTGCTCTGCTAAGAACAAAGAGGCCGGAAGAACTCAGTGGTAAAGTCTATCACTGCAGCACTGAGTGATGTGGTTTCGAATCTCAGTTCTATAGAGGCTGCAGATGCAACTTACTGACGAGTGCAAAAAAGCGTGAAACCTAAGTCTACGGTTTCCTACCGATTGCTCCACCTAATTAATATCTAATAAAGAAATCTTTCTGTGACTGTAAACCGTCTTTGTGCGTGCACTATTTTCCTGTGTGTGACAAGGAAAGTATTTCCATTTAACCAACCAGAGATTCCTTTCAACACATATTCGGCATCATGTTTGAACATGCATCTGAAGGAAGAGAACCAGAGGTTATTAGAATTTCTCTTCTGAATAGGTGATTCATTGACTTCAGTTAAATAACTAATCCAAATGTCGATTTACACAGACGGTGATCATAGCATTTGTGGAAAGCTTCTGAGAAAAAACCTTCATCTTCACTGTTTGAAGACAGTTAAAGTCCTAGTTATTTTGTGGACGGAATTATTATTTTAACTTCAAGAAAAGTATGCACATTCATTCCTATTTCACGCTCTTTAACACTGTTTGCTTTGTTTATTCTTTCAATCGTCTACCCTTAATGTTATCCGGTTTATTTCAATGAATCTTTCTAGAAACTAGAATTTTAAACGTTTTCTTAATTTTTTTAATGAGGTAGAAAAGAGATTAATTCTTTGGATTTCTTGTGTATACTGAATGTAAGGCATGATTATATTACAACATACAATATCTGCTTTTCTGATCCCCGAAAGCAGCTAAGAACCACTGGAAATAACTGAAGACAAACAGAAGTCTATAGAAAATCAAATGAACATGTTCCGAAGAGTACACGACTGATAAGAGGAAGTATTCTCAATAGTGTGAAAACTGAACGCTCCGTGGACATGGCACATCAGACAGATGTTCTGGAATCGTTTGAAATAATAAGTAACAGACAGAATTATTCAAATTCTCCTCGCTTCACTGGAGCTATTACAGTTAAACACCTGAAACGAAATTTTTGTTGTCAAAAGGAAGAAACTCTCGTAAATCTTCAACTGATATGGTTGCCTAATTTCTTCATCTTCCACTTGTTTGATTACGTCATAATCCTGTCATTCCCTGCACATTGAACCTCAATCTTAATCGACTGAGTCCTATTCATTATGTTCTGTTACATTTTGTTTTCTTATTACTACCAACATATCTGCTCACTGACCTACATGATTGTTTTTCCCCTAATAGTTTACATTATTCGAGTTTCTGCCCACATACTCTTCTAAGGAGAACTTTCATTTTAATTAGGTAGACATAAATGTATCTTGAGTTTAATGTGGATTTTATTTATGTCAGGGTATATTCAGCAAGAAAATGATATCAGTTGGGTAACTGCTGCGAGACTCCTCAGCAGTATGCACCCACGATACACGAAGAAATAGCTGGTCAGGAGTCTCTGGTTTCCAGTAGCTCCGTAATTTATATCACCTCAAGACAAGATGGTCTGAATTTTCATTTTAGAGTTTCAGTGATCAAAATCAACGCATCTTTCACTGTGTATTGAGGTGAAATGGAGTTCAACAAACAAATGTCTGAGCATTATTTTGCACTTTGTAATGATATGCAGTAAGGTTGTATTATGAATACTTCTGTCATTAGTTGATCTTAGTCGACAGTACACTGGCAGGTACTGAATATCCCGATGGTTTAGAATAGTACAGATGGTTATTGTTCATTTCACTCTAAATTATAACGTCATTATATTTATGGAATGGTTGGTCAACGTGAGTCTTTCTCAGATATTAACGTGAATATTAAATAAGTTTCGGTGGTCAGTGATCTATATGACTAATTCCTTAAGTTTTACACAACTGTAAAGTAGACAAATTATCCCCGCCTGCACTCCTCATGACATGATTCACTAGTATCATATGCAAGTTGTAATCCCTCAGAATACCCTAAGATTCATCGCCTGATCACATTCACTATGGAAACACAGACATTTGTCGAGAAATCTCCATTTCTGTGTATAATTTGTCCAAACGATCCCACCTTTCAAACATCATTCAGTTTCCCCAGTCATCAGTTTCCTTCAATTGTCCTTACTGTAGATTACCGATTGACTGAGGTCGAGTTACGTCATCAGTTCCGTTCTGCTGATCCAGTGTTGACCAACAAATTTGAAGCTTTTGCAATCACAAGTCGATAGTGTTTGTAACATTCCAAGATATGCAACAAAGTGATACAACTAGCAGAAGACATCAGAGATCCAGGAACATTTCAAGGTAACCCGTTAGATATAAAGAAGTCAGTTAACCTAACTAGAATAAATAATTATCACATTACTCAGTTGTATGATTTATGAGTTACCAATCTAGTTGTGTAGTTAAATATTAACTAGAAATTGACTGGTGTCATTTGATGGGACACTGAAAAATAATTAACACTGCAGAGTTGTTGAAGTTTCGTTTAGGATTCGTCAACAACTCACAAACACACACACGCACAAACTCCTGGCAGTACACCGAATGACGCCTGTAACGTGAAATTTTTGCAGTGAGCAATTTAAGATTCAGCCAGTCAGTCCGAATTCAGCTGTTGACACTTTGAAACCCTTGTAAGGGGTACTATATGTGTTACTATTGCGTAACGCCTAACCAACCCTACACAACTCGAAGTGTTCTAGCATCTGCTTAATCAGTACCTTACCTAACGTGTAAGCACTGATAATAAAACACAAGTCAGAAGGACTGGCACTCAGGAATATATTCAAAGAAGTAATATGAATGTAATAGCAGTTATTGGGGATACATTTTATCCAACTTATCTGGCTAGTATGGCTGAACTAGGAACTTTGAGGACCTGCGTGTTAAACAGTATAAAGGGAGCGCAAATGGCTTCAAAGCCTGCTCGGATGCATACCCGTTAAAACAAAACCTGAAACATCTTAAGCATCCGCGGGCGAAGTAGATGCTTATTTAGTTAATAAAACTTTATTTATTTATTTTAGCCCTAGTTCCATTCTGGTGCCAGGAACGTGTACTACACCCTTATAAACAATTCATAACACTCTGTAACTGTCTGAGTGATAAATGGGAGATAGATTTATGTTCATATCCAGAGTAGAAGACTGAAACTTAGTGACTCAGAAGTCTAGTGGGTAATGATGCATTTGTGACTAGAGTGAGGACACCACCATTCACTGAGGTGGGGTTAAATGCAGTTGATGAGTCGCAAACAGGGAGAAACGCAAATTCTGGTTTCCATTGCTAACCATCACCAAGTTAATTATAACACGATAACTACATCATGGGATCCGCATAGGAGCCCATATGCTAACAAACGTCAATCAGTTCATCCATTTCAATAACCAGCAGGAAATGACTACAATCAATAAACGAGACTTACTTATTACAGTAAATGATTTAGCAGGTGATAATTTTGTTAATCTTTTCTTAAAACTAATAAACGGATCCAAATATACAATAGTATGATCTTTAGAAATTCCGTTTTGTTACTGTTTTACGAGTGAAATAATCTATCGTTTGAACTGAGGTGATTATAGGGACATTTAAAAGTTAGACTGAACATTGATAAAAGAATTAACCAATTACGTTTGAAGCTTTTTCATCCTTTCTGAAGAGTACAGACTAATACAAATACAAGTGCAGAATATAATAAATAGTAAGGGATAAACAGAACCACACAACACAATTGATAATAATAATAATAACGACAACAATAGTAACAACTGTTACTATGGTAGCGCTGTTAATGAAGTTTAGTAAAAATAATGTTTTTACAAATACTCATGTAGTAGGTTACTGATATGGAGTGTATTTCATAATGCATAGTAAAACTAGTTCAGCAATAGTTCCTAAGATGGTGTTTTCTCTGTGTTCAACATACTACTGCTCATTACACTTTGTAAACTCCATGGGAAACGCTAAAATCATTCTTTCATGACTACACTTTTGATTAGAGAGATGCAAAAAGATGGTTCGCACTTCGAAATACGACCTTGATCTAAATGAATAAGGAAGTGTAAATAAGAACAGTAATTCTAGTGTTCTGTTGCGACAGATACGAGTTTCAACCAGCTGACGAGTCCCGGATAGAATGAAACGCTAAACCCCTTTCAAAATTTATTTTATTATTATTCGTCCCTTGGGTTCCCAATGGAACATATGGCTTCAGTAGCACGTCTCCATTCCACTCTGTTATTCGCAGTCTTTTAAACTTCGTGCCACAACTACCCATAAGCTCTCATTTCTTCCTCACACCATCTCCTCCATTTCACCCTCACCTGGCACGCCCAACTAGTCACCTCCCCTTCGGATTCCACTCGACGGACTGGCATGGCATGGCATGGCCTGGCCTGACGCATGATGTCCCCAGTCAGCCTTCTCAGTGTATGCCCAATCCATCTCCACTTCCCTCAACTGTATATTTGTTCAGTGATAGCTTCTTGCTTCGTTGGTTCGTTGCCAGCCAGCCAGCCAGCCAGCCAGCCAGCCAGCCAGCCAGCCAGCCAGCCAGCCAGCCAGCCAGCCAGCCAGCCAGCCAGCCAGCCAGCCAGCCAGCCAGCCAGCCAGCCAGCCAGCCAGCCAGCCAGCCAGCCAGCCAGCCAGCCAGCCAGCCAGCCAGCCAGCCAGCCAGCCAGCCAGCCAGCCAGCCAGCCAGCCAGCCAGCCAGCCAGCCAGCCAGCCAGCCAGCCAGCCAGCCAGCCAGCCAGCCAGCCAGAGTTCCTTGTTGCTTATTCTTATTATTCTGGTAGTCCATCTGATCTTCAGTAAGCAGCCAGTGTAGGTGGCAGTTGTTGATGAGTGTCTGTGGTTTGTTGGAAATGCCTTTTGTAACGTGCCAAGTCTCTGAACCATCACATAGAAGCACTGACTTCACGTTGGTGTTGAAAATCCACATCTTGTTCACGCCGAATGCTGAGTGCAGTGCAGAAGATCTCCACACTGATTTCAGGTTAATGAAAAAGCTTGTCTTGCTGTCTTTCCGATGCTGGCTGGCTGGCTGGCTGGCTGGCTGGCTGGCTGGCTGGCTGGCTGGCTGGCTGGCTGGCTGGCTGGCTGGCTGGCTGGCTGGCTGGCTGGCTGGCTGGCTGGCTGGCTGGCTGGCTGGCTGGCTGGCTGGCTGGCTGGCTGGCTGGCTGGCTGGCTGGCTGGCTGGCTGGCTGGCTGGCTGGCTTTGACGTCCTCGTCTGTGCCTGTGCCGCCTGTAGTTGAAACGATGTTGTCTAGAAGGATGAAGGAGGCTACTTCCTTCAAGTTTCTCCGGTTGTTGATGCTGATTGGAGTTTGTTGTTGTTGTTGGTGGTGTTGTTGGTTGGGTATCTGCACCACCACCATCTTCTCTACACTCACTTCACTTGAAGTCGCGTCTTCGCTGCCCTGCCTCTTCTGCCAACTTGTTAGTTTTCACCTGTAGATCTTCAAGTCTGTGCTACAAGACATTAGACACAAGTCATCGGCGAAATCCAAGTCTTCTAGATTGTTTTCCGCGGTCCAGCCGGCGTATACTCCTCTTCTCGCTTCCCACAGTTTGTTGCATGACCCAGTCCAGTTGACCACAATCAGGAAGATTATGGGTGATAGTATGCGGCAGCCCTGTCTTTTTCTTATCTTTTTTTCAAAGGTGTCGCTTAGTTTTCCATTGCGAATCACTTGGCATGTAGCATCATATAGCATATAGCTGCTGTTGAACGAAGTTGATAGAGATTTTTGGCACTCCGTAGTGTTGAAGCAGCTTCTCTTTCAAAACTAGTGACGTTTATTTAACTAACTAGTGAAAGAACTCATTATCATTATTATCTTTACTATCTTCATCTCCGAGTATTTTCACTTACTGAAGACTTATGTGACTGCTTCTTGTAACTTACGTAAGTAAGACAAGGCGGTATCATTTGTGCTGTTCAATGTTTATATTGTGATGCCCCAGTTTTGTATAAAACATTGTTATTGATCTGGACATTTTAACGTGTCATTCCCACATCGTTTTGGCGGTATGACTAATAGTCTATTTTCTGCCTCCATTGTAATGTAATTCGCTGATTGATTAGCTTTTACTCTTACTACGCGAATTTCTCCGATTGCGGACAAGGTCAGTTTTCATGTGTATACTTATTCACGTGTGTTGGATTGATTCATTATATTATATTATATTCTCGGAGTAACACACTCCCATCTGCCAGCTTTGGTCTTCTCTCTATTCGTCCCGGGGTTGCAGTTAGTGTCTCTTGCGTACCAAGTTAGCTGTCAGCTGAGCGCGCGTATTATATTCGTTCCGGAATATATATATAACCATTAGCGCTTTGAAACCATAACACTTTAATACTCGATTTATTCCATTCTCAGCTACAATTGGATCTAATGGAATTTCACCAATGAGAAATAAGCATTTGTTTGAAATGATATTCAACTGAATATGAGTCTTTTTCCTCCTAGATGTCTTCATGAGTCTGGATCCTGATAACGAAATGAAGTGGACTCTAGTTTTATGAGCATCTGAACAACAATAATAATGATAAGGGAAACGGTGATTTTCGCAGTGTTGAAAAGTTTGAAGTGTTAAAATGAACCTTCTTAAAAAACGAATCACCTAAATATCGATAACAGACAGTCAGAAGAGTTTAAAGTTAACGTAGACTACAATACTCAGAGCCAAAGACAGCCAAAAGAAAAAACTATAAGGTTAGACTATCAAGCAGCTTAATTTTTAGTCAATCGACCTTGCTTACAAATGATGAAATACATAACATCAGGCAATGAATGAAAATTCGCTGTTGTCCGTGGACAGGCTTCCCTAATGCAAACTGAGACAACCTCTCACTCACAAGAATATCCTGAATCACTTATTTCATGAATTTGTCCTATTAAAATCAGGAAAACCAGTCCTCCTCCACCTGTTCATTCATCAGTGAGGTTACAAATACAACCACATAAGCAGTGTGTGCTACTGATAAGAATGTATTTCAGTAGTATAAAGCGTTGTGTCGGTAAACATTTCAAGAGATGTCTTTCGAAACGAATAAAATCAAAATTTGCTACTACTGTTAACACAAGAATCGTTCTCCTACACATCAAAAATATCTCGATAACAACAGCCAGTTTGCTGTATCCACTTGGAACTGCAGTTCCATAAAAACCAATGAAATCTCTACAACATATTCTATGTAAACTAAGAGACCCGGTACATAAACAACAAACGGCCAATGTTAGGTTATCTACAAAGTCACTTTGAATAATTGCAAGACCACCACATGCGACAATCAAATAGAACAGCATCACAATGTTATCCGCACTAACGAAAGCTAACTGGCAAACGTCATGATGTGATGTTTCTTATCTCAACGCAATGTGACAACCACAAACAAACATTTTGACTGGAACAACTTGGGTATACCTGAACGTGATGGTTTCAAAAGTGTCCCGTGATATCTTAGAGGTTTGGGATTCAATTAAATTAGCAATAAATCACCACATCGACCTAGACGTAGTAAACTACCCTATTCGAGGCAAATTAAATACAGAAATCATCCGACTAAAATGCAAGGAAACCCTTAACGCAACCAAAAAAGGTGATTATTTAACTGGATCGAAATAACTAACATGTGGCTAACTAGATTTTTCTAACTATTCACTCAAAATAAAAGGAATCCCCATTGCCAATAAAATGTAACTAGTCAGCAGTGTAATGTACACCTCTTCAGTTGAAGCGAATCAACTAGTCAAAAAGACGCACCTCTCCCCAGAGAAGATTTTTTACCAACCGGACTATGATAACCTGAGTCGCTTCAGTGAAACTAAAGTGTCAATCATTCAGATGAAATCCATCCTTATTACGCTCCATGCCACAAATTTGAACAGAGAAGTATAACAATAGCGGCAAAATGGTGAGCTCTTTCCATCAAAATGACAAAATTGCTTAAATGAATGACACAACGTCGAGAGTACTTCAGCATTGGCATAGTCGAAACGAAGTTTTAGTCAAGTTTCAAGCATAAAGCTAATTTTGTGAAGCAGTAACCTGTTTGCATGTAGTTTTTTTAATCTATGACTGACATCAGTTGGATAGAAGTCGACAACTGCAGTCTAAGAGAAAGCAAAATGTGTTTACGGCTTTAACACTACTCCAAGTCCAACACTTGTTGTCACCTTCAGTTCACATAACCGTGTTTTTAATAGGTTTATTGTAGTCTGAAAGTTATCCAAGTTTAATTAAAGTGAGGATAAATGCTTATTGATGCCAGTTGATGTTTGTATTCTTGTTACATTCAGTGCCGATTAAGAGAATAAAAGTTCTACTTGAATTTTGTTTAACCCACTGTCTGAATTTCAATCCAGTCCTAATAATTTCTGATTGTTCTGTATTCAAGACCACATTCAACTGGCAGTGTGAGATCCTGATTATTAGTTACAGCCAACGACGAAGTAACTATCAAGCGCGTCTTCTAGTGTTTTGTCTACCTGAGTAAATTCATAACAGGAATTATCTTCATGTTACTATTCTCATTCACATTACAACATACAAAGTGAGTACTTTTTACAAATAAAAGAGGCCAAAAAGATTCTTTTAATATTCCGTATGTTTTGTTTGAACAATGAAGCAGATAAGTAGGTGAAGTATATCCCTCCTTATCTCTATGGTAACTTGGAGACAAAGTTAAAAACATCAATTAATTCTTAATATCAACATTTCTAACATGTGTGCATTCTGCCTAAACATCCACTTGATGCTCAACAACAGAAATGATCAGTTCTCACGCTTTATAAATATCTTTCACAGAGTTATTTCAATATAATAATCTAGCGTGATGATCAACGTCCTTGTTAAATTTTAGCGTACTGAATCAGCTTGTCAGTAGTATGAATTCTAGAGGTAATTTTGAAGTCGACCTTTGATTCTACGTATCCAATGTCTTGAGAATAATCAACTGCATTCTGTAATCATTAAATGTGTTGCTGTTACACATAATAGTTGCCTCATTCAAAGCATGGAAGTTGTATGGGAGTGTTTTGTTTATCATAGTAGATACATGTATCTATATGAAAACACTTGAGCGGAGGACTTGTCAATGACAAATAGAATTTCATCTGCGTTACTCTACTGATTATTCAGTCAAAGTGTATGATAGTTGGTCGAAGAAGAATATTCCTGATAAACAGCACTCATCACTAAACTAAATCTCTGTATGAATTCCTGATGTAGACGTTTCAGGGATGTAGTCACAAATGTGAAGCAGCATCATGAAACCAGGGTGTCCTTTAAAGTATAGCTACCACAAGAATCAGTTTTCGTTCAAAGTATACTGCACAGATTGAACTGAAGAAGTTCTGTGTCTTGGCATGACGCTAGGCATTATGAAGAGAAATGATTATTTCATAGATAGTTTCCAATACGAGTCAGCTTCATTTGTCGAACCATTGAAAGCCTTAAAGAGATCAGGATTCGTTTTTCAATAGTTTAGTATCTCATGGTAGTACGAATACTGGACTTTAAACTAAGACAACCTTGGAATATTGGGTTATACAATCAGTATATTACCACTCACTCAGTTCGTCGGTTGGATGGTGAGACTTCACTGGTAATTTTTTCTTGTATACTTTGACGACAACCCAGTGTTTTCAGTGGATATCCACCATCAGTCTTCACCTAGTCGTCCTCATAAAATAATATCTCTCGAATTTTATTTTCGAAAGTTTATTTCAGAGTCATTCACTTAGTATCAAGCAATCAATTGTTGATGGCACCGTCTGAGTTACCTCATATTCTGTTACTGCTTTTTGGTGAGCTGTTAACTTCAGGTGAAATTATTAATTCTTTATTATGATGGATCACTAAACAACTGAAAAATAACTTTGTTGATGATAGACAAGAACATATGAAGATACGATTACTAGTTTCTGAAATCACTTTTAGAATACTAGCGCAATCGCTGTCCAAAAATAGGAATCTGGCTTTTGCATAGAATCCTACGGTATCTGTTTTTGGATCCTTTAACCGTGAAGCTTTCATTGCTATTCTAGACAACATCAGCAGCAAAAAGATTCCGAAACAAATTAAATGTGAAATTTTTTTACAGTTGGCTTATTAGCTCATCCTGATGACCTAGGGTGTGGTTTGCCACTTCTGCTGTAATGCAGTCATCATCTGCACGCATTTATTTACTGCATATCTTGCTGACTTGAACACTTGTCAGGAATCCGGGGAAAGAATACACTAATATACTAAAATTCTTATACTCACTGCAACAATTCTTGATTACTTCACATTCGCACTTTACCATGCACTTCCTAATTCTATGTCATTTCATTGAATAGAAGCTGGAAATAAGTGAAACGGAGTAGTTGCTTAGACCAAATAAGGAGGCATCACTACCTGACAGTCATTTCAGAACTCTTTGTTATTCTTCTCATGAACGAAGTAACTGCTCCTTCAGTAACATGTTGATTAGTTGTCCATCGGAACCCGTGAAAGTTTAGTCTCATGTTTACTAACGGCTTGATATTACAAGATGAAGACAGAATGCAAAATGAGGGAAGGTAGTTGATGTGTGATGATTAGTCGTCCATGTAATTCACAGTGAGTTTCATTCATGAATGAGCAATGTGTACATTTACTGCCTATTAGCATTCGTCACGTGCTTTTCACTCTTCAATTTTCATAGAATTCAAAATAACAATTCCGATTGTATAATGCCTAAGCACAAGGGAACATGTTCATTATTATTCCTTGAAAAGGAGTGTTGTGATTGAAAACATAATATTTCGGTGTGAGAGAGAGAAAGATGACTTCCCATTCAACTGTCAGGTATACGATTTCATTCATGTCACTATACTCCTACCTCTGTGAGTATCAGAGTACAAATTCCACGTTCATACTGCACTACTCTAACCTCATTCTCCATGACCAGTTTCATGGAAGACTAAATCATGATGATGATGGTGACTGTCCAAATTGGTGCATACCTACACGCAACCCTTTCGGTAAATTAACATTACGGATACGCGTGTGTATGTTTGTGTGTGTCTGTAATGTGATGTTGAAATTATCCTGCCTGACATGCTCATATACACTGATAGCATAGTGAAACTATTTATTTCCCTACATCCTAGTGGTTTACTAACACACACACACACACACACACACACACACACACACGTGTATTCGTAATCAATCAAATATGAAATCATTTATTCTGTAAGCACTTGTAGTAACGTAACGTGAGAGAATAGAAGAATCATGCTTCATGTGAGAAAAGCTTGAAACGTCTAATTCTACACTACGTACCTTTACCTTCCCTATCGCATATTGTCTGTCATTGTCTTCCGGTACAATCAGTAGTTAGTTTACTCATTACATATTAACAACACCCATCCAAGTATTCTCATGTCTGCCTTCGAAATAACTTACGATCCATTCGGTCAGTCAGTTAGTCAGTCAGTCAAGTATTGCCTAACCTGCCTACATACTAACTGATTACATTAATTATTTTATAGTGATTTCGGGGGTTCGATGACCATATTGGACAATGATTTGCCACTTTAGGCCTGGAATATATGTGTATACAACATGCCAAGTAGGGTTTTATATTTATTCAAATCTTGTTGTATTTGCTGCACACATACACACACACACACACTTCAATTTACTATTTGGTGGTTTGTCAGAAGATAATCTTTCATTGTCAAGGCCTGCCTTCTTCATCAATGCACAATGAAACCTAGGTATATTGTATTTTCTCTGCAATAAATGAGTGTCGTTTTGTGTGAAACGTAGCAACAAAAGGCAACCAATAGAGAAGTTGTTTTCAGATCATGATTTATACATGCACTGACATGAGAACCTGATTGGAGAAATTCGACATCATACAACAAATCGGATTGGTTTATTTATAGCTTCATTTTCTGAGTTTTGTAAATGTATTTGTCTACTAAAGTTGTTGTTCTTGCAGTCACAGGCCGTTTTCGTCTTTTGATTTATCGCAGCTCAGTGAAGCAGAAGGTACTGAGGGAGGTCAGTTGTAAAAGTATTCGACTGAGGTGTCTATTGAGTCTCAGTATCACTATACCCACGCTGAAATGATATGAAGTTTCAGCGAGTATTCGAATGTGAAGGTCATTCTTAAACATCAGTGTGTAATATCTCATTTCATCTACCCCTGATTCTGCAATTCAACGCAACTAGCTCATCTTCCTTACTCAGTGATGCATTTGTAATACCAACTAATGAGATCATATGAAACAGCTGTGTTTTGGCAAGCTAGTGTTGCTCATGTTGGACAATGACTGAAGGTGAAGCGAAAACCTAGTTTGTAGCAGGATTCAAACGGCTGGCCTCCAGGTCGCCTGTCAGGAATTACAATCTAGCACAGTGCCAACTATTTTGCTCTTCTTTTCCTTCAGATACCTATGATAGCCAAGCTATGAGACCATTCTGATGCGAACGTACCTTGCTTATCCCCATTATTCACAGTCTTAATCTTACTCAAAATTGTCATGATACCATTTTAAACTTTCGAATTTCCCACCTGACTCCTACACAACTGTTGATTTTCTTATCAGATCCTTTCAACTACAGCTGAAGTTCACGTTTATCCGTAATGTTGTATCATACTGCTGCTCCTACTCTTCAAATGATCACAGAAATCTGAAGTCATCCATGATACGAATATCAGACAGTTTCAATAATTCGATAAGATATTTAATCCTGACACAAGTAAGAGTAATAAAGTGAGAATAAATAATGTTCGTCTTCCTGACTAAAGCCTTCTTACACCAAGCTCATTAGTTTAATAGGTGAATGGAGTAGACAATAAGTGAGACTTGTGGAAATTAATTAATTCAGTATTTATTTTACTGGTTCACTTATTTATTTAGCTAGTCAGGAAGCCAGTTAGTTAGTTATGCTGGGAAATGTTGCGTCAGACTATTGAAAATCAATCAGTCAGTCATACAATTATTGATTAATCCCGTATAAATCGATCTCTTCTATGCTAACATACATTTAGATACATCGATTATATTGTATATAGACTGGATAATTTAAATGATTAGTCACTTGTGATGTCTATATGTGTGTAATTTTTGCGAATGCATCATATCCATTTGGAGTTGATGTATAACAGACAAGTGAATCAATAAAATATTACCTCTGTGTGTTTTATTTATTCTGTTCGAATTTCAATACCACTGTGTTAGACAAGCAAGCATACAAGAAAGAAAGAAAGAAGGAAGAATTGGAAAATTATCCTGTCCCACTTTATTCAATCATTCGCCTCAAAATTACCATCAATATGGCTGATACAAACAGATTTGATCAGTTAACAGTGAGGAGATTTCAGTCGACTGTAAATATGTGCATATAATTTTGAAAATTTCATTTCCTTTTAATTACTACTTGATTATTAATTTTCTAGGTTGATTCCATGTTGCATATTTTGAATAAAATGTCACCAGCAGAAATCTGTTATGCATATAAATTATTAAATCATTTGTGTGAATCCACAATGGAATTACTTGTAAATAAATTAATTCGAAATCAAGTTGAATATCTACTCAATAATGAAGTGAATAAACAACTTTTCAATTGGATACATTTAACACTTTCAACAAGTTGTGCTAAAAATGAGGCGGTGAGTACACTTACCTATTCATAATTTTTTATATAATATCAGATAAGAGTTGGTTTGCAGGGGGATTAATTGACTCACAAGATAAATAGGTAAAATGAGCATGCAATTTTATTATTATTTATTTTGTCCCTTGGGTTCCTAGTGAAACGTAGGGCTTCTGCAGCACGTCTCCATTCCACTCTGTTCTCTGAAATCTTTTTGACCTCATGCCACAACTACCCACAAACTCTCATTTCTTCCTCACACCATCTCCTCCATTTCACCCTCAACTGGCACGCCAAACTAGTCACCTCCCCTTCGGATTCCACTCGACGGTCTGGCATGGCATGGCCTGGCGCATGATGTCTCAGTGTATGCCCAATCCATCTCCACTTCCTTCCACTGTATATTGTTCAGTGATAGCTTCTTGCTTCGTTGGTTCGTTGCCAGCCAGCCAGCCAGCCAGCCAGCCAGCCAGCCAGCCAGCCAGCCAGCCAGCCAGCCAGCCAGCCAGCCAGCCAGCCAGCCAGCCAGCCAGCCAGAGTTCCTTGTTGTTTATTCTTATTATTCTGGTAGTCCATCTGATCTTCAGTAAGCAGCCAGCGTAGGTGGCAGTTGTTGATGAGTGTCTGTGGTTTGTTGGAAATGCCTCTCTTAACGCGCCAAGTCTCTGAACCATCACATAGAAGCACTGACTTCACGTTGGTGTTGAAAATCCACATCTTGTTCACGCCGAATGCTGAGTGCAGTGCAGAAGATCTCCACACTGATTTCAGGCTAATGAAAGCTTGTCTTGCTGTCTTTCCGATGCTGGCTGGCTGGCTGGCTGGCTGGCTGGCTGGCTGGCTGGCTGGCTGGCTGGCTGGCTGGCTGGCTGGCTGGCTGGCTGGCTGGCTGGCTGGCTGGCTGGCTGGCTGGCTGGCTGGCTGGCTGGCTGGCTGGCTGGCTGGCTGGCTGGCTTTGACGTCCTCGTCTGTGCCTGTGCCGCCTGTAGTTGAAACGATGTTGTCTAGAAGGATGAAGGAGGCTACTTCCTTCAAGTTTCTCCGGTTGTTGATGCTGATTGGAGTTTGTTGTTGTTGTTGGTGGTGTTGTTGATTGAGTATCTTCACCACCACCGTCTTCTCTACACTCACTTCACTTGAAGTCGCGTCTTCGCTGCTTCGCCTCTTCTGCCAACTTGTTAGTTTTCGCCTGTAGATATTCAAGTTTATGAGACACCAGACATAAATCATCATCGGCGAAATCCAAGTCTTCTAGATTGTTTTCCGCAGTCCAGTCGGCGTATCCCCCTCTTCTCGCTTCCCACAGTTTGTTGCATGATCCAGTCCAGTTGACCACAATCAGGAATATCGTAGGTGATGGTAAGCGGTAAACTCGTCTTACTCCTGTCTTCACTTCACTTCAAAGGCATCACTGAGCTTCCCATTGTGAATCACTTGGCATATGGCGTCTCCATATAAATGTTGAATGAGGCTGATAAATGTTTGTGGTATTCCGTAGTGTTGAGGCAGTTTCCAAATAACCTGTAGGTCGACACTGTCAACGGCCTTCTCAAAGTCGATGAAGTTGAGGTAGAGTTGAGTTGACTGCCATTCTATACTCTGTTCTGTGATGATGCGTTGCATGGTTTTGCAATTCGGTCTGCACATGATTTGTACCTCCTGAATCCAGACAGCCAACCAGTCTGTTTCGGTCGTAGTTTTGAATCCAGTGTATCATTTTGCCTCTCCAGGATGATGCGGCTTAATATTTTGCTTGCTTTGGGTGGACAGGAGAGTGATTCCTCGCCAGTTCTTGCAAATACTGAGGTCTCCCTTCTTCGGGCATTTGACAAGGTAGACCTTCTTCCAATCAATAGGTAGGTACCTTCCCTTCCTTCCAGACATTCTGCAATAGTGGTGTGGTGTGAGCGTGACGGCTGCTGTTGTCTCTGTGTCTGTTCTCAGTGCTTCTGGTGGGATTACATCTGGTCTTGCTGCTTTCCCACATTTCAGTGGCTTTATGACGCTCAGAACTTCGACTTCTGTTGGAGGATTTATGTTCACTTGTAGTTCTGTGACTAGGCTGCAGGTGGTATTTCTAGACGAAGTGCAGTTGGTGGTGGTGTTGGTGGTTGTCGATTCAAGAGCTTGTTGAAGTGGTCAGCCCATCGTTTACTTTGTTTCTCTTCTTTCGTAATTAAATTTCCATCATCATTTCCCATTGGTTTCACATGTGTTGATCTCTCCACTCCCAGATACTAAACTGGTTATTTGATACAATGTTGTCAGGTCCCTGTCTCTCCTACCTGCAGCCTGCAGCCTGTTCTGCTTCACTTGACAGTGTGTCGTTGAAGTGTCTTTTGTCTTTCCGCTCACTCTTATTCACTTCTTTGTCCAGTGTAGTCTTCTATACATTGTACTCAGTTCCTCGTCTCGTTGTTCATCCTTGCACTCTACTGGTTTATCTTCTGCTTCACCATACTCCTCCCCCTCCTATATCAGCTTCCATGTGTCCACCGACATTCACTCCTTATCTTGCTTCTTTCTTCTTCCTTCCTAACACAGTTATGCAGGTTTCTTTCCACATAGCTTTCAAAGAGTTCCAGTGTTCATTCACACAGGTTTCTGCAGGGATGCTGCTCGATATCTCCCATTTTGTCTTGATGGCTGACGTGAAGATGTCGTTTGTAGTTTCGTCCTTCAGTTTCTGTTGTCGGTGTTGTACTTGAACTGTGGTCTATCACCAACTTCCTTGAAGGCTTTCAACTTGATTTTGAAGGTAGGTTCCTTGCACTAGATAGTGAGTGGTCCGAGCCTACATCTGCTCCCCTTCTTCACCTTGTGTCAAGTAGGCTGACTGCGTCTCCACTTTCTTCACATTGAGATAAAGTCGATCTGATTTTCAGTGTAGTGTGTCCATCTGGTAAAATCAAATCCATGTCGCTTTGTGGATATCCTTGTGATTGAACACACTGCCTCACTCCAATCACCAAATCGTTGGATGCACAGAAATCTGCAAACAATTCTCCATTCTCGTTCATTTCACAAACGAGTGCTTCTCGACCCATAGTTTGTTCTCTTCCTGTGTTGTCCACTCCCAGTTTGGCATTCATGTCACCCCACCCATTAGAATGGATTTTGATGTCTCCAACTGGAGTGACGTCTTGTCCAGTGTTGATTGCAGTTGTCTGTAGAATTCCTCCTTCTTCTCTTCATCTGCATTATTTGTAGGTGCATAGCGTAGCGTAGCATTGTATGATTGTGACTTTCCTACCTTTTGAGTTGAATCTTGCTGTTATGATCCTGATGGTGGAGGAGATTGGTTCCCACTGCATGAGAGAGAGCCTTCGATGTTGTTGGGGACATCATGATAGTCACTGGAAAACTCATTGTGCTCGTGGTTGTTGTCTGGGTGACAATATCGGAGTAGATTATTTATTCTCCAGTTGATAGTTTGGGGAGTCCACTTCCATTCCATCTGCTTTCGCGAATTCCTGACACTTGAATGCGATGCCTTCTCATCTCGTTTGCAATGTGGGCAGCGTTGCCAGCCAAACAGCTAGCCAGCCAGCCAGCTTCAAACATTGTGCAGACATTCCATGTCCCCATGTTTACTTTCGCTTTCATCGAGAGTGAGAGAGAGAGAATACACATCGGCGAATTGGCTTCCCGAAGGCTTTCACCAATCGGCGTCATTTCGCCTCTCCGATTCCAGTGAGGAATAATATTGTTTTTATTTTTAATATTTTGTTTGTGCTTTGAAGTTTCTTTAGTGGTTAGATTTTTTTTACTGTGTAAGTTTGCTAGCTGTATGCCCAACCTTCCCTCTTTACGCGGGCTTAGGACCGGCTAATAACTACTGAACTAGTTAACCAGGAGAGGTTTGAGCATGTAATAGGCATTATCAATTATATTCTTGTTTAAGTCTTTTCACAAATGCACACCCAACAGCCACCACAGGATAACTTTTTCCATCGATCAAGCCGATTGGTAAACATTCGACCGTTGAGTCACTTTGCCTCTATTTAACAGTTCACATCATCATCATTTATCATCTACAGGTCTCTGTACTTCTTCTTAACCTTGACAGATAGCAGTTCTAGTTTGTTCCGGCTTTTAGTGGTTTTCTAGTTCATCCCAGCTTTGATGAAACTTTCCATGAGGTATGTTATTATCAAGATGATAGTTGAGAAAATATTGATGTTCAAATTAGCTTGGTAGCGAGATATCCGAGTTCCTGGAAGAGTTATGCTCACTTGAATTTTATAAGGAAAATGAATTTCCCTGAAGGTCACTTATGAGCCTTTCTGATGAGTGCCGACAGATAGGTGCCATACTGCAGTGGAACTGTACATTCCCGAGCGATCGACTTTTAACGTCGAACGCCAAGGTACACTTTTCTTCTACTTGTTACCAAATGAAACTTAACAATATAAAATATGATTATGGGGATGAGTATGCCGTTTTGATAGTACTTTAAGTTATTCAGCACTGAATGGGGTGATGCTTTTTTTTGTAACTGCATACAGTTCTTATCTCTAGTGAATTTGAATGAATAAGGCAGTAAGAATAATAGTAGGCGAACCAGCATGCATGTATTTCGTGGATTCTTCTCAGCTGCTGTACAATATACACAGTATAATATTCATGATATACGAAGACGTCCTTCGATATGTCAACATGAATGTTTCGATTGAGTTGGAAGGTAATATAGATTGACGGAAATTGATAAAATTTTATGAAGTTGTTAGGACTAACTAACGGTTAACTGAGTATTCAAGGACAGAATAAACATTCTGGAGAAGAAAAATTGGGAGAGGATTATTGCAGATAATGCTATTCTCTACTTGGGGAGAACTGACACGATGGCTAAGTAAGCGTCATATAATGTAGACAGATTTCTTCACCTTGATGAGTAATAAGATGAATACAACTCACAAAGGGAGAGTAACTGTTGAAATAGATCAAAATATAAGATGAAATAAATAGAGCGTAATGAGGCAATGAGGTCTTATGCCTAAAAATTCAGGCGGTTAAAATTACTAAGTTAAGACAAGACTGACAACACTATCACCTTACTGAATTTACAGATCAAGTATGAGTACTTTAACTTCAGCTGTTTCAGAAAAAGCGCAAAACGTTGGTGGGTTTCACTTGCCCATTGATCACTTTGAACTATTCTGATATGTCGACTGAATATCCAGTATTAAGCAGATGCCGAGTGATTACTGTTGTGGTACGATATACATTGAATGTTGGATAAACCTCAAGGTTGAACATGACATCAAGAACGTAGATTCGGTGTTGAATTGCACGAAACAAGCTAAGTGCACTTAAAAGTTGAATTTATTTAACGCCATCCTAGATACTAAAGATCTAATACTTTCCGGTGTGTAATTTCCCAGAAATATGCAGTTCCTGTTTCCTCCAGCATGTTCATAACTCTGAAATTTGTTTATCTCATAGTGATCATATTTAACACTAAGTGATATAAATGAAATGTGACAGTCACCAAAATTTTTAAATTCCGATAAGTTGGAAAATACTGCCACCTTCCTTCGGCTTCACCAATGAGTATCCTTCGTGATATTTGATTTGGACGACTCCACAGTCTATGCGGATTCTTTGGAAGATTTCAAAAGCCACCTCCAAAAAGAATAAAAATATTTAGTGATAGATTGATTATAAACCTAATGCTTTCATCTAGTCAATTTATTTTGAGACGACGTTTCTATCATCGAATTAGTCAAAGGGATATACACTTTACCGAAATCTTAATTGGAACAAAAACTTCTGGTATCATCTTTGATTTCAGTTCTATGAAAAATTGTTTTTGAACGCATCAAGGTGTCTTAAACCTCCTAATGGCTAAAACTTGAAGAAATCTAAAATTGTATCCCTGATCAGTTATACAGATTACGGCTTGAAAGTAGAATCACTAGCGAAGGAGCAACCATATTTCCATCCATCAAGTGACTTGAAAGACCAATCAAAAGGCTACAAAATTGACCAGTCAGGTTTGGGTATTTCGGCTGAAACCGTGGTTGTTCATAAAATGAGGAAACCTGCTTGGTCATCTCACCAGTTAAGGTGGTCTTTGAAGACACTCTAAGTATTCCCTAACTTCTCATTGAGCTGATTACCAGCTATCGGATATACACTGTCATAGTTACGCTGTTTTCTTAATTCAACCAAGAATTATTTATCCACTGTGAGTATTTATCACTTAAACGAGTGATTCAGAATGACGCAGGAAGAAGTAGGATTGTAACTGTCATAAAAACCTGTAGTTCTACCAAACATTTCATATGAGCTCAATCACATTGTGTTAAGTTATACCTGTAGTTGCACTAGCACGGTCACAGTCACATATACTGAGTAGTATTAAAACGATAACCAATAGGATGATAATATCATTCAGAAGATATAGCATAGGATAGGGTTAGTCAATGAAAATATCCTTACGTATACAAGTGACTTGCATAACTTGATTAGACATCAGTGACTGGTTCATTAAGGCATCATACTCTGCTTGAACATTTAAAAAAATCATCAGTATATTGAAATGGTATGAAAACTGTTCATTTGATGAATAATCTGAATAATTATTATCAATTGACACTTGTAATTGCCGGCATCGAATTCATAGGCCAGAATCGGCATTTGGGCTGCTATACGGGAACCTCAGTAATGCCTGATTATTCACTATCTTGTAATTCGCTTGGTAGTGGTGGGTAGCTGTGTAGTGCAGGACACGTGCTTTGTTCAGTTTAAGATTTCTCAGCTGGGTGTACCTGCATCTCAGTGAGTGTTGTTCCCAGTGAGATTCCAATGTACCGATGGCCAAGTGGGTAACTTTTTGGCATTTGAAGTGACGAGTGCTGTGTTCTAGTGTCAGTATGGACAACATCACCCACCGAGTTGCACGCATATCCAGCTGATGTATCCCGAATAGGATGAAATGCGCTTTCTGGACTCCATTGTTAGCCACCATGAAGCGAATGACAACATAACCTGGCTAATCGTTTAGGGTATGGACACACTCAGTTGACTAGGTCTTCCCTACCATAATCATTTGCTTACGTCTTGAAGATAGTTAATGTCTGACCACAGCAAGTCAGTAGTAATCAGTGAAGTGAGCTGAGATACTGAATTCGATCGACCAGTCTAGAGTAGAGTGGAACAGACCCCATTAGAGCAGTGCTTTCCCATAACATCCATCAAGTTTATTGGAAAGATGCTTTTTTCTCTTCTATTCGTCTTCAGCAGTATACAGTTACGTCCTTGATATGAAATGTAAGAGCACTTGAGTGAGAAGACAACAAGCAGACCGTTATTTTATTCACCGAACTAGATTCCTGCACGTGAAATGAACCAATTCTGTTCATCCATTGAAACACCCTCCGATATCTTGTACATTATTACCATAGAGGGCAGAAAGTACACGATTGAATGACTTCAGTGTAGGAGGAAGCATTTGTCAGTGAGTACTTGATGACAAGTCGTTGACAGATAGATGCGAGTTACATGTTTCTCAACATCCGCCTATTCTTTCCTCTCTTGTAGATACCGGTGGTAAACACGAGTAAAAGTGAGCACAATTCTGTTCTTCAGTTCTATGAAACCTCACCTACGGTTACAGAGGAGGAGTCGAAGACGAATAACGCTGTACTCAGTAGAAGTATGTCATCTGATAGTTGTCCAATGGATTTAAGTCAGAAAGTGTCATCATCTAGTCATTTTGACAGATCAAGAGAACTAATCAACAAGTAGGTTGGAAAGAATTCAATTGCATAATCACTGTATACTCACCTACCTCATTTAACAGAATTGGGAATTATCGGCATGCATCTTGAATCTGTGAGATTTAGGATGTAACTCCGGTTCCGTTTTGCACTGGCCTTGTTAAATTGACAAGGGAATAATTTCAGATTGTAAAAACTTCACTTATTTTACCGACTTCATCATGTGTAATGAATTGTTCGTTCATTGATGGTTCCACCCGTAGGAGCTCGGTCGTGGCCACAACAGTTTACTGGCATAGTCTCTGACTTCAACACTAAATGGTGAAGTTTCGAAACCTCAACCGAACACCACTTTCATCCTGATTGCAGACTTGCCTTGCTGTTAACAGGCATACAACTTTGGTGTAGGGCGTCTTGTTGACCGCTTCCTAACATCTAACACCATATTGAAGCTTCAATTAGAATTTGCCAGCCTAAACCTTTTATGTCAACGACGAACCATGTAGCTATTAATCAAGCACTGAGTATGCTGAGTATAACAGTACAATATTTTCCAATTTGTTATCGTTAGACACTGAAAGCTTATAAGTCTCTGATCAAAAGTGGATTCGAAGCGTTTTCTCCCTTTGAAGAAGAACTCTCCAGTTAGCAATGTTGAACTTCGGCTTACAGTCGCAAGGATGACGAAAGAAGCCAATGAGACCATGAATATCCAGCGGATGAGTTCACTGAATTATATATTACAACGGCACAGCCAGCCTCCGATATGTGATTTTAGTCGGAATAGTGCTGCTTTCATAGGTATATATGGATAGTCAGATGAATACAGGGCAGCAATAAATATCGCAGTTACCAACTGCTCGTTTTGTCTGTGTGTAGACGTATCCCTGACTACGGAGTATAACATGCTAGACAACCAATGATTGAAGAATGTAGGTGTCGCAGTTTAAACTTGACAGCAACAAAACAACTGCACACCTTTATTTTCTTTCCAAAATTAAACATATTTTTATAATTTATTCTCTTGTTGCTCTTTAATTCAAATACCCCTCTGAGTTTACCTTTGTTACCTTTGAATCTTCGTTGATTTAGTCGCAACCAAGTGTTGTAAAATGCTGCGAGTATTCTGCGTTGTCTGCCATATATGTATGGTTGTGTTCTCTGGTCTTCCTACTTGCCTACCTGTTGACCCACTTGTCTATCAACCTACTGATAGTTAGCTGAGTCACCTAGCGTACTACAAATAGAGATAAATTGCTTGTTAGTTGTTTGGACGTAATTGCTAGGAAGTTCTGGTCTGTTTCGGTTACGTACTTGTTGGTGCTCGTCACCAATACATACCTACGATCTCGGAGGAACTGAAGTTTCGTCCGAAATTCGAACATTCTTCACACACTGATGCAGTCAGAAACGCTCCTACTGATCTGTTCAGGTGCAGATTAATCTCCTGCAGGTCTAGCATGCCCACATTAATCATGCCGATAAGCACGAAATGTTAGTCCAGGGATTAATGTCGATTACTTCCAACAATTAAAACATATCCAAAGTGTATGGGGATGGTTAGTCTCTTAGCTTTGTAACCACATTCGGTCAGGTCTCAAGGCTAGACAACAAGAAACAGACAACTCTCTAGTAACTAGTCAATACATAGACATTGCTTATTTGAAGGGGAAAAACACACGAGAACTATATCTGTCTCCTCACTATGTCTGTCTACAGGATGATAGCTAGGAAACCCATTGATTCTCTCTGGAGTTTACAATAAATGCTTCTTCCAAGTTTTAGTGTCATTACTAATCTCAGAAACTCAGCATATTGGCTCACAATCTTACTTACTTCATATCCATCTGCCATGGTATTTATCAGAAAAGCATGACTTCATCAGTAAGCGTGAACCTTATCACTTCTTTATCAAGTGGAATCAGTTCGTTCAACTCTGATCAGAAAGATCATTGATCATCTGTATACACCTGTAGTAGAGAGATAGAATGTGAAATGTAGAACTGAGATTTCGACTGACAAATTTTCATTGTCAAGAGGGAATTAAATTTGAAGGTTGTTAGAAAGGGTTTCAGCAATGATCGTTGGCAAGTTGTACATTCTTTTTCCGCATTATCTGTTATCTGGAACTATAAATCCAACATCATTCACTATATGGTCTTTTGATCAGTAACTTCGATCGATAATGGAGTTCATTCCATGAAACTGGTTACAATCAGATGCAAGAAACGTGATACAGGTTGATTTAGCACAAAAGATAAGAAGCAGGATTTAGGGGGAGAAACTATTTGTGCAAATTTTCATAGTCAATAAATAAAACTCATCAGAAGTGCAGTTGATCACAGAAAGGAAATAAACATCTTTTATACTACTGAAAGACATTCGAGTTGGATACTATTTACATCTACCTGTGAAGTTGATGCCCAACGGTTATTTCACGTGTTTACAGTTGATCGAATCAGTGATATACCCTAAGAAATTTAGCTTGGTGAGGTGAATTGTTCAGATCAACCGGATCTGGTTACCTGAATCGTATGGAGTAGCATATCAAAAGAAATAGACAAGAAGCTTCAGAATAGCTGCCTACAAATTTCACCAACCAAAATCTGGTTCTCTTTTAGAGAGAAATTGGACTAGGGCAGCATCTTGTGATTTATGTCATAAAACTTTGGAATAAAATGAACACCTTCTTCGATATATACGAAGATTGATGGACAGTCAACATGAAAAAGCGCAGAAAAAATAAATCAAATCATGTGAGATAATCTAAGACTAACAAGGTATTAGGGTTAACACACCAACTCTCACACAAGACGCGAGTATCATAGTATCATTTTTGTTGACCAGTTTGCATTACCATTTTAATTGATAACTAAATTTATACTACTGAATTTTTAAAAGTAGCCAGATACATTTTTGAAATATTTCAGTGATTCCAGTAGATTGGCAAATGTGCAGCGTAGAAATGAGTACAACTGTGGAACGCAAAAGAATGATGTGAGTTGCATACCTCATTTTGATATCATTTAAGATTTCAAATGAATTCTTAATGGTTTGCAGGTATGAATTTGTGACGAGTCTGAACAAGCTTGATGCTGCCTAGATGAAACTCGGCGTCCTACTTACTCAATTACTTAACTTCTAACATCCTAATTCAGTGTACACATTACGCTGCTTCAATTGATAGTCAAAGTTTATACTTGATCAGTCGATTTCCATTAGCCTTAAGGAATGCACCACTGCACTGGAAATAATTTGGCGACTAATTCCTGCTTATTATACACTCCTAAAGACGCTTAATCTTAACACCTGAATAAGTTAGTAGTCAATTTTACATTTCAGAGTAAGTCAGTGGTGACCTCTACTCCACCTAGGTCTTATGCTCACTCGAACCTATCGGGTAAATTCATATTTATTCTTCATAGAATTCCTGATGACTTGAGGAGGTTATTCCGAGAAAAAACAAGATTTGCCTTAAGCGTTTCAATATCGTTTGTTGATAAATGTTAACAAACATGAAATCTCGCGCAAGCAAGACTTCTGGTTGATTTGATCAAGTATTTGATCTCTTAGTTTGATGGGAGCACAAAATTTCTTCTTCTTTCATCTGCTTCATGCACCACTTGAGTTTCTCAAAATTGTATGATGGTAAAACGGAGCTGAATACCGGTCGACCACCAATTCATGAGAAGACTGTTTTTTATATGGAATCAGTCACCACAGATAAGGCAGTTTGCTTACCCCGTTCAGAATGTCAGAATTTCAGTCTATGGATAAATTCCAGGAAGTGATGACTAGACGGATAAATTAGATACCATATTGTACCGAGTTAAATCTCCAGTCTTAGGGATTTGATCAGCAGACGGACCTTTAATTCAGTTCAAAACATCTCGGCAATTTTATGGAAGATATGTAAACTATGCAGAATATATTCATTCGTTCTTGACGAGGTATGAAACCACATCATTCAAAATTGTGTTTAGAAGTAAGGAAAGTAGACTTCTGTTAACTATTGACGAGTAACTCCAACAATCTGATATTTGGAGTGTAATGCTGAGTCGTTTAACTGAGTGGATTGTGAACAATCTGTTGTTTGAATTCGCTTAGGTAATGATGTTCATTGCATTACACTGGTAAATATTGCTCGACCGAATGAATATGTAAAAAGCTGGTTAACTATTGTATTCAAGTTACTGAATCAGTAAGTGATGGTGATGTGACACATTTGCGCATTACATTTCGAACAATCTGATTACACGTCTACTTATCAAGTCAGTTGATATGGAACCGAAGAATAGGAGGACAAACAGAGCAGTTATGACAATAAGAGATAAAAACTATGAAAGATATTAAAGGAAGAATGAAATATTTGATTCAAATCGTGATAACTAGGTGAAGTTTACCAAGGTGGATGTAATGCAAGATGAAGTGCTTTTCACACATAAATGTGGCTTCAACTTGCATTATAAATATTGACTCCACGAATCTCAGTATGCTCTCTTGAGTGGTCCGACATAAAATTCTGAAGGATGTGTGAACACTGTTTCTATAATATTTTAAGTGTAAATGAAGAGGGTTATTTCTTATCACCACTGACCGAGATTCAGCACTTTAACTCGTATTAACGCCATTTACGTACATGTTTATCTACTCTCAGTAGCATAACTCGATCTCTCCTCTCTCCGTGTGTGTTCCTCTCTCTCTCTCTCTCTCTCACACACACACATAAACTGATAAACACAGTGGGATGTGACGGAATCAATTATGCAAAGTTTCGGTTTATGATGATGCATTTGGCTTTTCTCTTCCACAATGATCAGTTTAACTGTTTAATATATTTATTTTACCTATAAAGTATCTTAGGCTCCATTTCAACATCGTACTGCTTGATTCCCCTCTGTGTGGTAGAATGATATGAAGCTTTTTCTTGGGACTGAACACAGAGCGGGATTTGGTGTCAACCAACTTCTACAACGGCTTATGAATACACGTTTTCTATAAGTGGTCTGGTCAGTAATCTGATATCCTCATCCTATAAAACAAGCACTTCATTAGATCTTGATTGTTTCGTATCAGATGTAAACCGTGATAATTCATATATTGTCCATTTGTAGATAAACCGTCTTATTCAGCCATCTTGTCTTTGAGTCAGGAGAACTGGTTACCTATTGATTTTGTTGTTTCTGTTGCTTGATTTGCAGAGAAGACAAAGCCAAACAGAGATAATAATGAAGACACCAAATCAAATGACGTCATTGATCCAACTAATAATCCTAATGTTGCTGATGACGTGAATTACAGTGGCCAATTACCTTTAATCATAACAACAACGGCAACAGCAACAACAGTAAGTAGAGATTCGAGTATGATCAATTCAAAATGTGATCAGTATAAGAAAAGTCATGAAGTGCAACATAATAAATGTCCTACAGTTACACGTAATCGAATTCTTCGATCTCAGAATAAAAATTTGATTACGGTAAGAAATTTAGTAAATCATCCTGGAACCTCTTCAGAACATTCACCGCCAAAACCTCCAGTTGAAAATCCCCTACGATATGAGCATACTTCAAATCATTTGACAGGCATTATATATAACAGACCCGCGGGAAATTACAATGGCAGCAACAGCTCCATCTCATCTGCATTCACAAAAATATCAACAACTGACAATACTGGAAGTAGTATAACATTATTACGGAAAAATGTAAATTCAGTTTTCATTCCTTCAGGAGAAACATTCTCAGTAACAACACAAGCACAGTATAATGAAGGAAATGATGATATGGTTCAACAAGAACAGCAAAGTAATGTAGAAGATATTGATGATAAGATGAATGAAGTGAAAAAGAAAAGTAAAAGGCGACGTCATCCTTTCGAAGTCATACACGATGAAATGCAAAATTGTTCTACCTGTGAATTAAGTTTTAAAGATCCAAAAGACTTTTTTAAACATATTCAGATGGTAAGTGAATGTCTGGTCAAAAATCTTATTTTTATTAGTGATATTATTCACTGTAACTAATGTCAATTACTGATGATATCTAGAGGGAGCGTTCCGACAGTGCTGTTATCACAGGAATTCAAGTCCACAATTACTTGTTCCAAACTTCCAAGAGATACCTAATTATTGGTTGTTACGCTTAATACATAACAAACATTTTGCGTGTGGGATAAATTGGAAGTCAGATGATTGACCAATGTTTCCCATGTAAGATATGGACTAAACATTCATCCTTAGAGGTCGAGTCATCGGTATTTTGTTAATTCATTGGCAGTGAATGTCAGAGAGGATAATTTATCTGTATTAAAATTGGCAGTTATTGGCCTAGTAAAATAACTATATAAATAAGTATAATTTAAGTTGAATTCTCCCTTTTCCAGAGGAATAAAGCTCCCTTTCCCACATATCCTTCCTATATCTTTTCAATAGTGCAGGGGACATTATTCTAGTAATCAGAATCCATTGTCGTGTTTCAAAGTATTGTAGGTGTTCAATGACAGTGTCGCCTTATTTGTAACTCACCAGTTAGAAGAAATCCCCATTCGAGTCTTATTCAGTCAGTGTAAGTGTAATTGAATGAAAGTTATGCAACCGAAATTGTCAGTGGAATAATTCAACAGAAACTTCTATAAATATTTATGCAGTAGGTTGTATGCACACATATTGTGTGAATGCATATAATACTACTCAGTTGATGAGGTAGCAATGAACATGAACCAAAGACTAATTGCTTGAAGGTCGAGTACTTAGACTGGTGACTGATCAACACAATGTACACTTTCAACTTACTAGCCCGTATGCAACTGAAGAGGATACAACGAAACACATTGGATCCAACGTATTCTATAAACCTATTCTCTCTTGATTTATTTGAAATACATCAGCCATTTGGTATTAGTTATCTGACAGGTAAGATGAACAGAGCTGATACACAGCTGTGACACACCTCTAGTCAACAACATAAAATGGATCATCACATCTTAACCACATATGTCATATGCAATCCCACCTGGAATGATTTTCATTTAACGAATCATGTGTAAATATACATGGAATTAATAAGCTGCAGCCAGTAACAAATGACTGTAATTGCTTCCGTTTCAGGTTCATGTTGGATTAGGATTTGTGGAAGGTATAAATTCATCAAATTTTCCAAAGAAAATGGAATCACAAAATCACAAACGAAGTTACCCGGAAACTAATGATGACATAGACAATGGTGATGATGATGACGACGGTGATGGTGATGACAATGACGATGACATGGAGGAAGATATTGACGAATATACACCAGTAAAACTATCATTATATAGTACCAGACAAACACCATATGAATTTAGGCGTATAAAGAAGAAGTCTGGTTGAATAAAGAAAACACAATAATTAATATTTAATGCGTTCCTGTTCATATTGTCAGTGTATACTCACTTCCTTTTTCTCAAGTTATTATCCCAATGTTTACTCTTGAAAATTATTATCTACATTCACATTACTACTCACTCCACTACTGTTTTTCGTGAACGCGTTTTTGAAGAATACAATGTTGATGTATGGACTTTTATTTTTTCAACTGAAAGTAAGATTTCAAGTGGTGTGGAATAAGATAACAGAAGTAAGAGGTTACACTTTGCTTTATAGTTCTCACTGACTTACTGGCTGACTTCCTTCCATGATACAGATTGTTCTAAGAAGAACTTGAGCTCACTGGTACGATGATCATTTGTCTTCACACTTCCTTCTTCTTCATCTTACTTAAGGATAAAGTTATTGAAATTAGATGTCCCATCATGCAGACCCTACTCTTTGCGATACTTTTATTTGATTTTTAATTTCCTTATGTGTATAGATGTAACCAACCTCCGGAGATTATCTCTTTAGCGATCGCAGTCAAACTTCGGTTAGTCAAAGGATGTACACTACGTGAGTCAAACCATAAATAAGGAAAGTAGTGATGAAACAGAAAACTGAAGTACAACAACCTGTTTAGCAGGAAGATACAACTTATTTAAAAACACATAGTTAAGGAAACTATTATCTTAGATAGTCAATAACAAGACCTGAAATCGACAAGTGTTTGGATCAGTTTTGACTTCATACTTAATTCATTGTTTATAACCTTGTATCTGGTTGGGATAAATATATGGTGCAGTTTACTTTGATTGTTTGTTATAAGGTATCTGCCGGTTATTGTGTTCAACTGTGTGAAATATCCAACAAACAAACAGACTATTATGGGGTCGTTTTCGTCGTTTTGCGGCACTGACAGTTTGGAGTTATCTCATACACTTCCATAAATACATCCGAGTTAGTATATTCAGTGATGATTCTGTCACCCCGTTAAGGTATTTGAAGCGTAAAATTAGTGAAGATAACTTTCTCCACATTTTATAAACATCGGGAAGTTTTAAAATGTGGGTGGTTGTGTTCCAACCAGCTAGTTGAATAGCAAAGTGGTAATCACGAATACTGATGGTATTGAGCTAGCTCACTTTCTCACTGCTTTATACATACGCAGTGTTCAGAAGTACTCAAATACAATGAAACACCTACCCGATTGCCTCTGTTTTTGAGTGATTATCTAATCTATATTGATTTCTGACTAAAACCTCCTCCTAAATAACAAGATATCCTTTGTTCGAATATCAAAGTTTCATGTGTTGCGTTACTGGCAAGAATGTCTTTACCTCTACAAAGGGTCAACCAACCGGGAAGAATCATTTGTTAGTCTTGTAACAATAGGTGTAGCTGAGGTGCTGATACACCAACTAGGACCAATTTGTTGAGTTGATGAATTACAATGATCAAATTTCAAATGAGAAGTCAAGAACTGTGGCCTTAACCAGATTAGATGTAAGGACAAACACTCACCGACGATATTGGATGGTGGCCATGATACACCCTAAGATGACAGAAATAAGAAAACGTGAATGACCGGGTTCCAACCCATTGACTAAGTGGTAATGTGCTTAACGTAAGACGGTGATTCTGGACTCGATCCCTCTTGGGGCCATGGGTTTACACTCTGGGAGAGTCCAAAACTATGATGAAACGGCTCTCCACTCATCCGACTCCAACTTTTAAACGGTTTTCCAACTAACACAGGTTCGTGATGCAAAACCACTTTAAAATAATCTGTAAATCCGTGCGCAAACCATTTGCCTAGACAGTGGACTTTCAACAAATGTCACAAGTTTGAACCGTGCCCCACCTACCAAGGTTTAAACAGCCAGACAATATCATCATCCTTCACACAATAGGTGTAGCTCATTACCTAATGCATGGACGTGCACATGTTTGTTGAGTGCGTTTTTCCACTTGCCATTCTACAAACCACCAACAAAATTCGATGCATAATAAAACCTGAAGAATAATTAAAATAGTTAAGCCGTATTTTCTAGGAGTGGATAACTTCACATTTACTCGGTTGAAACATTCTAAATATGCAGCAATACAATTATGGTTGTCCATAGAAAAATGGATAGTTGCTTTTTTGGTTTTAGTGCAACTGATGTATCCAAAGGTTTCAAATCCCTGAATCGATCCTGAACCCTGGGTCCTGATGGTGTTTCGTGCATAATATTTAGAAAATGTATAGATATTTTATGTCATCCCCTTACAGATATCTTCAATGCATCGTTTTCCAAAAATACAATACCCATTCCTTCGAAGGAGATCAAAGTTCTACCTGTGCCTAAATCATCTTCCGGATCAGGTGTCAAGATTCAACCCATCGCTATAACTTCCCATTCTTGAAGACAATGGACAAATTACTTCTCCTTGTGCTTGAACCTTCCTCAAAGGTTTTCAGAGATCCAAAACAATTTGCTTACAAACACAGAAGTACTTTAGATGCTGCCCACTGTCTCACATCATAATATTGTTTCTAGTCTCGACAAAGGTGTTAGGTATGTTCATTGTGCCTTCTTAGATTACTGATAACCCTTCAACTCTGTTCCTAGACCACTCTTGTTCAATAAGCTGGCCATAGCTCAAACCGAGCCATGGGTTACAAAGTGGCTGTATTTTTATTTTCCCGAAGGTAAACAGTACATTGTCTATAAAGTGAGGCGCTCCACTTTATTGCTTACTGAAGTCGGTGTGCCTCAAGGTTTAGTACTTCCTCCTTTTCTGTTCTTCTTTTTGTTTGATTTACCTTATTCCACTGACACTAATTTTATTAAGTGTGCTGATTGCCTGACGGTTTCTATTCCAGTTAACTCTCACCTAGATTGCTCTGAATTAAATAGTTTCTTGTCTCTAATTGACCACTAGTCTCAAGTTAAACGCTTCTAAACGTCAGACTGTTAATTTTAGCCTCAGGCGTAAATAAGACTTAGGTTCGATGACTTCTGTTGCACTGATGGTATTTGTGCAGGAAGTAAATCAAGTGTTAACTATTTTTGGATAGAGTTTTACTTCTAATCTTTTTTGGTCGTCTCATATCATGTTGACTTTTAAGAAAATCTTTTGCTTTCATAAAGAAACTGAGAATGGTATAACTCAACTTTTACTTTTACAGTTTATTAATTCCCGCGTTTTACCTATTCTTCTATATTGTTCCCCATTGATCTTTCCTGGTCTACTGAAGGAGGACTATGTTATATTGCGTAAGGCTTCGAAAGCCGTCAGTAGGGTGAATACTGTACTTCTGGTTCAACTGAATAACACCATAGTTGACAGATATTTAAATTCTAGCAAACAACTGGCCACAGTAATTTTAACTGACACTAAGCATCCACTTCATTCAGAGCTCTTTCCTTGTATCTCCTCTCAGAGAGGATAAGAAGCAATTACAACAAACTGTACGCTGGTACAGCTAAGTACAAGAATTTGACTGTACCTTACCTAGTGCGTATATTATGTGAGGAAAAACGTGTTGGAACAGAACTCATCTATCAACTTTGTAAAAGTTAACAATCTCATTTCGATAATTTAATTAACAATGTATAATTTCCTAATTTTATGAGAAGACTCCACTAATGTGATCAGCATCACAGTCGATACACCATGTGTTGTAGGTGTAGTTCAAATGGGTCAGCATAGAAACTGGCACAGAAGTGTATAAATTCAAGTTGCCACAATTCGCAGCAAAGTGAGAAAATGTGGACAGAAAAGGAATGACATGATAGTCGACAAAAGTGTATAGGGAAAGAGAATACAAATAAGTGTTTGTTGGAAATATCCACAAATTTTAACGTGACAACAAACATAGAAATCTGCGCCCTGGTGGTCAAGTTTCAGTCGAACAATCTACGTACTCAATCACTTCACTCCTTATCTTCAAACTAAGGGTTCCTACCGACCAATCATGAAGAGTCATCTTCACTTCACTGTAAGCAACTAATCATTCTGAATTTTCCTCAATCCCTTTTAGTGATCAGAGCATCAGAAAATGCAAGTTTGTTGGTTGATTCTTTTTCAGATGTGAATTTGATGTCGTCAAAATCACAGTTCATTAATTTTTAACTGTTTGTCAATTCGTTTCTCAAACGTGTCATCTACATATTTTCGGACCCGAAGTTTTGATTTGGTCAACGGTAATACCACAGTTTCCAATCTTTGCTTACTGCTCTTGCGATTAGCTCTGGAACAGGTGATTCCATTGGTGCTCTTTTTGTCTCTTTGTAGAGTTTACCGCTAAATTGCAAATCTGTTGTCAGGAGTAAAGAAACCAATTCTATCAACACTGTAGTCGTGTGTTTTCGGACAAGTGTGTATTATTGGCAAGGAGAAGAGTCATTGTAAACGTTGTTGATCAAACTGTGGGTGTTTTTTATATCATCCTTTTTAATGATGACCAAAGTGTCGTCCACATAGCGAATCTACATTTTTTGGTTTGACCATAGGTAGAATAGTGGCTTCCAGTCTCTGCATCACCGCTTCTGCTATTAATCCGGATATCGGTGATCCCATTGAAGTTCCTTTCATCTGTTTGTACATCTTGCCGTTGGATTGGAAGTATGTTGTCATACAAAGGTCGATGAGTTCCATCAGACTTGAACATTTGAGTTTTGTGCGTTCTGAAAGGTTTTTGTCTTCATTGATCAGGAGGGATATCGTTTCCTTGGCCAATTGAGGTTCGATAGATGTGTATAGTGCTGTGACATCGAAGGATATCATTAACTCGTCGTTTCCTATGTTAATACTTTTGATCTTTTCTAAGAATTCCGTTGGTGACTTGGTGGAATGTCCACATGATTGGACGAGGTGTTTCAGTTTTCTCGAAAGTTCTCTTGATATGTTATGTTGGAGTTCCCGGAAGTGAGACTATACGTCGTAGAGGGATATCGTTTTGTGTAGTTTTGGTCTGCCGTAGAATCGAGGAGGGATAGGTCCATTCGATTTCATACGCCACTTGTCTTACCTTGTTATTTCTTCCGCCTTGAAGAGTTTTTTCAAGGTTTTATTGATCTGGTTATCGAACTTTTGGATAGGGTTGGTTTCAAGTGGTTGATACACATTTTCGTCTTTGAGTAATTCCTCTGCCTTCTTGATATAGTCTTCTTTGTCCATGACTACTGTAGTGCGTCCTTTGTTTGATGAAAGTATAACGATATCTTTCCTATTTTTCAGTCTTTTTAATGTTTTCTATTCTTGAGTGTTCATTTGAGCATGATGTCTTTTCTGCCTGGTTAGTGGTACGATTGTTTGCCGTATTTCTTGTTGAGTGACCTCATTCAATCCTGATGTTTTAAGTGACGATTCTAATGCCACAAAGAATTCTGGTTTCGAGGCATCTCTTCTGTTGTAATTCAATCCTTTTTAAAGGAGAAGTTCTTCCATTTTCGTTAGTGCTTGTTTTGATAAGTTGGTAACGCAGTCGTTTGTTGTCCACCCTAAAGAAGAACGGTTACCCACGAAATTTTATCAGAAGGTGCCTATCCCGTGCATCATCAACTACAAAATCATCGACAGAAATCAACAAACTCATCGTCCTATCATACATAAAGAATGTATCAGAAATCACGACAAGATTGCTGAGACCACTTGGAATTGGTGTGGCTCATAAACCAACAAATTCCCTCCAAGCACTATTTTATGCAGACCAAAGGATGCAACAAGCAAAGAAGATAAACCCAATATCATTTACAAAATCAACTGCAATAACTGTAGTCAGCACTACATTGGACAAAGTGGCCGCCCTCTTCGCCTACGTCTACATGAGCACCAATTGGCTATTAAACGCCACGACATTTCGTCACTCATTTCAATACAGGTGGATAACAGTTATGAACATGAATTCAATTTCGACAATGTAGAAATTTTGGGCAGAGGAAACACAAAGAATGTCAGAGAATTCCTAGAAGCTTGACATTCAGGTTAGTCAGTAATTAACAGATGTAAAGACATAGACCCGATCTATCAACCAATAAGAAAAATGATAAAGGACAGAATGGTCAGAGGTCAAGCAGAGAAACAGCCAACAGGAAAGTCTATACAATCAATGACACAACAATCGAAGGAAACAACCAATCACAGACCACTTCGTCAGAGCAAGCCACTAAATCACTCATGGACAGATATTGACAGCTCACTTCATACTGAAGTTAGTGCTGATGATGTCGTCTAGCAAGACGATGAAAGCTTCACGATTAATTTAAGTCTAAAATTAATCATAAGGCTGATAATTAGATAAATGAAGTCCTAAATTGATGAGAACGGTAATTTCATAAGATTGATAGGAGTGTCAAATAAACTAAAACACGGTCTCAATTTACTGATGGCATAACAACTAATACAAAAATCGGAAAATTTGGGTAAGTAGGTACATGTTAACAGAATTACGTAATATTAGCTGAAGAGAGGAGAGTGTCCCTCGTTAATAAATTACGGAACATTGGGCAAAAACTGAAGTTGAACTTAAACTTACTCTGATGGTCAGGCTAATGGTACAGGTTGAATACGAGAGTCCAGTTCATAGAGTTGCATAGCAACGGCTTCTGGCATGTGTAGTTTAACTGATTTAGAACGTAGACCACGCCGAAGACTATGTGATATACGGCAAATGACTGTAAAAGCTTTGCTTGTTTTCACTTTATTACTAGTATTGTAGGGAACAAAAAGACTGAGACGGAAGAAGGAATGTTTATTATTGACATCTTATACAGTAATCATCAAATGTTGTACACTTTCCACTAAGACATTCATTTGCACAATGTGCTTCATTTCCCCTTCTGTTTCTATCTTGATTTGCTCTTAATACGCCCACATTATCTCTTGCATTTCTCTGGGCAGAATCTTAACCCATTGCTGGTAATTCTGTCTGATTTCTGTCACCCTCTCAACACATACCACTTATACTCATTCTGATCAACAGCGTCCACTACAGTACCCACCAAATATGGAACCATTCATTGTTTTTATCTGTCCCTTACTCAGCTACATTAGATGATGTTCGGATATTCCTCAATGAACTTTTTCCGCAATTATACTCTCTATACAACTGGCTTCACACAAAGAGACAAACCAATAAATCTACCTAGAACAGGTAGAATCAAAAAGTCTATCTTTATATCCTGAGCATATAACTGGCTGGCTATAGAGGATAGGATATAACGTTGCAGTGTACGACGTTCTCTGAAAAGTTCTTCTCAGACATCGCATTATAATCTCGCTAATGATATCGCCATTGAATTGAAGTTTGAAGAAAATAGGTTTCTTAGAGACTGTAGTCATCTTTGCTTTCCCTTATATACTTGGTCAAAAATTTGGCAGGATATCCATTCTTACTAAGCAGACTGTATAATATCAATTTCTCTACTGTGATACCGTCAGAGCAAATGACTTTTACATAATGAACCAAGCATCTTACCAGGTTTCGTTTATATCTGAGGGGTACAGAACTACACAAGTGAGTGTACTGGTTCGTCGATGTTGGCTTTCTGTATATTCCCCATTTTGTCGTACCATCTGGTCATCTAGAAAAGATAAAGTTATTTCCTTATTTTCCTATTGACACAGTGATTTCTGGATGAAAACCATTAAACTGATCAACAATAGTACTTTTATCAGCTTCAGAAGGCATAGTAACAAACAAATTATTGTCACTTAAAAATGCAGATAATTTTAAAGGCCACCCTAGCAACTGATGAGACGGCCAATTACACTTCTCTATTTTATAAAACCGTAATTTTCCAGGTGAAATACCACAGCCTGATTGGTCATTTCTGCAGTCTTTAGGGTGGCCTTTAAAGTCACTCAGAAATGCAGGGTTGCTTAGATTAGTGAGTATTGCAGAAGATGTCGTAGAAATTAAGTATAGGTGATGAAGTTTGAATGGCGACTTGAATAACATGATAAAATATTTAATGAATGATTTGTTATCAGGGTGAGTATAGAAACAAGGAATAGCTGATAATATTCAAGAGATGAATGGGATAAGAGTTAGAAAGTTGGGGGGGGGGGGGACATTTTGAAACGTTAAGGTTCGAGACCATGAAAGGAGCAAAGGTTGAGAAAGTCTCTTTGGTATCTTAAGCTTCAGCTTTCCTATTTGAATTGCTAAAGCTTCAGAAATACAAAGGAGGCTCATGTGCACTGACTTTGGCAAGTTTTGAACAAAGATAGATAGCTGTAAAGCTGATGCACTTTACAAGTACATCAGCCAGGTCATTTTTCTAATCACCAAGGGCGTAAAACATGAAAACTCACAAAATCCAGAAAGAATAAGCATATATTTGTGTATGTAATGGCAGCAGTGATCATATGGATGAGAGATACACATCTGAATCCTTTTTGTTTTACATCAAAATGATTGACTGACAACTTATAAAGTTAACTGTTTCATAGTCATTTTCTTCCTTCCATTCTTCCTCTTTTATAGTTAACGAACAGTTGAACCTGGTGGAACTTCACCGGGTACACAAATCCATTGGTTACCAGAGACAGAGCCCAACCGCCAATTACGCCATTGCACATATTGACCAACAGATGTCAACAAATCTGGACATAAATGTTCCCATAACTTTGTTTTAGGATTCAACAATTTATCAGGTCCCGTAAAAGATGTACAATTCGATTCGTTCAAAGATGAATGGAAGATAAAACGTTCACCTAATACAACTGATTCCTCTGGTGCATAGATAGGCTGAACTTTAAGAAGAGATGAAGATGTATCCATATACGAAGCACAAAGTAGCATAGCCTAGAAATATCACAAACAATATAATCATAATATTAAACCGTATTCTATGCAAAAAAGAGGTTCAACAATTATAGGAGAATATTTGTGGATAATTGCTTGAAAAAGAGACTCTGTGGTCAACAAGCCTAGAACAATTTGGCCCCTCTGTGGGTAAAAGTAGTCCCAATACACAAACCATCGGTAAGCTTCGTTTCAAAACGAGAGGAAATCATATCAAAATGCACTTGGCAGCCAAGTGTACGTTCATATGATAGATAATAATCCACATCGATTGTTTGAAGGTTAATCAAACTACTTAACTACACAGACCTCGGTAGATAGAGTGCGATTCAAACCCGTAAACTACTACTGGTTGAAAGTCGTGTTTCCAGACCAATGAGTCACAACTTCGCAAAGCGAATGGAACTATTTACGTCATTTTGATCTAGTAAAAAAAAACCCACCAGATTGATGTCAATGATTTCTAATTACTCTTGTTATTCAGTATTACAAATGGCTAGCTCATGACATTTATGTGCTACAAATCAATTCTGAGAAATACTAAATTGGACTATTCAGTCCAAAAAATAAACAAAATAATCCCATGAAGAAGTTTTGTAGGTACGAATAAGTTTGACAGAAGTTTTTAGCGCAGACAACGAGTGATAAACCGAGAGCACAAGACAACGATTTCATTTAGGTTTGGAACCCCCCAGAAAAGCTCAACAATAACCTCCATGGGGTGCCGAGCTTACGATGGTGAGGTTTCACAGTGAGCATACTACCAACAAACCACATTAAGTTAAAAACCAATTCTGTCAATTTGCAATACAGTGAGATCCCTATAACCGATGTCGTAAAATACACTGCAAATGTTTTTAAGGTAATCTATCCTTCATGTTCAAGTGGATTTGTGAGTAGTGATGTCTTAGCCAATTACACAATGATACACTTTAGCCTACGAGATGTTTGGACAGTTTGGGAGCTAACTGTTCACAAATCGAATAGTCCGTATAAAATACACTTCTCGTAAACTGGAGAAAACGACTGATAAGCATTCTGACTGTAGCATCATGAGAGTTAAAAATTCAATCAAGAGGAAGAGTATCGTAACAGTTCAGTTACAGAACATCGTTACTCAGTGGATGGATACTACACATATTACAAGTTAGTAGGTCAGTCTAGATATTACGCTAGATAGTAATCTGGGTTTATAAGGTATGTAGTTTAACGAACACAGAATCCATCCACTGTATAATTTATGCATCCCACTAATAATCGGTTACGTGATACTCCTTAAACATTTCTTATGCTATTCAATATCATATTTAATCAATTCAGTCTATTTAGTGTACAAATGAAACTACAGCATAAAGGCAGGGCAAGAAAGAATGATACAAAGTGATGAGATTTTACCTGAGATTCAATCCCTCGAATTTTCACCGGTTTCAAATTGATAACAAATATACCATGAAGGCCAAGAAGCTTTTCCATAGGATACAGGCCAACTAAACCGCTAACAACTGTTCTTTTACCAATTTCCGAACCAAAGTCAACTTCTTCTACGAACAAACTGTCTGCATTTGGATGCTTTATTATGATGATACATATGAGAGAGAAAGAAGTATATTGTTGATTTAAAAGAGTGTAATTGACGAAACTATGAAAATGAATCATCCCTCCTTCATTCCCTTGTGATTTACAATAATACACTATAAATATACTGTTGCGATATATAAAAACTGCTCTGAGTAGAAAACTTTCCGATAGGAGTGACAAACTGATGTGACTGAGTCAGAGTAGGACGTGGTTTCTAATATGAAACGAAACCAATAATAAGGCAGAGATTACTTGGACTGGATACAAGTAATGCGACTGTTCACCCTCACACCTGATACGTTACTGAGCCGTGAAAATCAAAAGACGGGCCTGTAATTGACTTAAGGAAGATGACTTTATTTGACAAAAAACAAAGTATTTGTATACAGCTTCTACTCAGAAAATGAAGTCACTAAATCACCAATCAGCTGAAGGACAAAATTGTTCAGTAAAATTAATTTGACCATACATGAACATAAATTAAGATCTTAAACGAAAATGTTTCTACCCCAACGGCGAATGACGATTTCCATTTTTGGCCACTGCCTAACACAAACATATCCACAACTAACATATTCTAGAAATAAATAAAATGCACTTTTCTATGCCTTCTCGTCAAGCTGGCTGATTGACTACTTCACTGTGTAAACTGCCACTAGCATTCTTTGAATCTGACAAATCACCTAGAGTCTTCCAGAAATGCAAACCTATCACAATCAACCTCATTTTCATTTAATATAATGTATAATCTTGGGATAAGGGTTCAAATCAAGTTACTTACTCCTTTCCTTACTTTTGTAACCAACGTCTCAAGACTAAAACAAGTCTTGAGAACATATCAATTACTAGACAGACAGATAGAACTTAGGAGCTGGAACAAAAGTTCATTACTTCAAGTTGTCATATCTTACAGCAAGATGCGAAGAAGTGAACAACAGAAGTGATATTAGGATAAACAAACAAAGGTGAAGGAGGAGACAATAAATTTTGAAGATGACAGATTGTGCATACACCTGAGCTGTTGTGACCAATCTGATCAATGGCACTTCACTTCAGTCTATATTCGCGAAAAAAGACTCTATAGTCCACTCTAACAACAACTGAAATAGCTAATTAGACGTCTTGGTTTCAAGAAAATCCGACTTTTTAGCCAAAACTAAATAAACTTAATTAGTTATTTCACTCGTTGCTAGGGTAGAACACCCAAGGACGACTTTGACTAGCTTACATGAACATTTTGAGGATTACGATGTACACACAAGCACAAGAAATAAGTTGGAAGAAGGATTTTTTTTCTTCAGATGAGTTAAGTTACTTGCTTCGTTTTCAAAAAGATTATCCTTATCCTCTGGACATCAATGTTTCACTTCCGTGGATGGTCAAATATCGGTTTCACAGCTTGTAAAATTGAATGAAAAAATCAACAAATTTTGCATCTTAAGTATAAACTGCTTACTTTACACCTTACATGAACCGAAAATAATAAAAATTTATTTGTTCTATCAGTTTATGGTATGTTAGCTGCCTATTTTATTATTATCATTTATTCGACTATTACACTGCGATCGCAATGTTTTGTGATTGCTCAACAATGCTGTTCCAGCATTTTCATAGTTATATGACAATTTCTATGATATAGTGCTCAAATCTGTTGCCATTTCCTATTCCTGAGTAGTTTTGAGTTTAATGCAACAAGTTTATTTGGTCCCCCACTCACTAATTACAACAGATGTATATCAAGTAACGCTGGGATTCGCACTCACTCACTCTTAGTACAGGTGCAAGTTGCATTGTTTCACCTCAACATACAAAGCAGCGCGATGAAAGATAGACATAATATATACTCACTATTCTAACTGATAAGACCAATCCGACGCGGATATCTAGACGATTTGGATTGAGTTCATCGACTGAATTTTGAGTAGGCAGTATTTCCTTTCCGTTTAAATTAGGAATACCTGAAGAATTAAAAACATATCACAACACATATGGTAACATATAAGAGGTAATATATAATAAACAAAGGTGTACTATAATATTGAACTGTATTACTGTAAACTTTACAACACGCTCTCAAAATAAAACCAGCTACAGGTGAAAATCTTTATAGCATCTATTGTGTTTCGTTGTATTTTTATCAGTTACTGATAGAGTATTGATAACTAGTTGGTGAAATGAATGACAATGAGTAAACAATTCACATCTACAAAAATCCATAATGCAGTAGAATTATCATTCCTACTTCATAATACAGCACTGCAACAGTCAGTCATATTACACTTTAAGTTCATCTACTAACCTCTAATGGATTTTGATCTTTACAATTTCAAAGCAGGTTAATCTATATTCATTTTTATTACTTTACTATTAACAGCTTGTAAACAATTGAAGAAAATGTAATGGAATATAATGTCTGCTGGAAAATTCATTCACACTGTTTTAACCAGAATATATTTTGAGTCAGTCTTGTTGATTTTTGAGAATTAGTGAATGTATCAAAACTAATTAGTGAAGAAGATAAAGAGGGATATAAAATGACTACCAATGAAAAAAGGTTGTGTACCACAATCAACTTATACTGATTACAAAATTCTGAAATGACTAAAAACAGAAACACCAGAAATTTGAACAGAACTAATAATAACATGACACTAGTCACCTACAGATTTGTGTATTGCACTATAATGCTACTACTATCTTTGTATGATGACTAGTGATACATCAACTTAGTTGACTCAACCATGGCAGTTGCGAAAGGAGTTCACTTCGTGACCTATTTGATTAGAGATTCAGTGGATATTCAAGTGAATCAGTGAATATATAAGACCTAAAAGAATATGTTTAATTTGTTATTAAACTAGACAATGACTTTCTATAGCTTACAGTGGTTTACATAAATATACAGATGAATCGTCTGAGATTAACCAACAGCACTTTCATAAGCATCATTTCTCATTGATGCTTACGAAAGAGATCATGAGATCGAAAACACAGTTTGTTATGAGACTAATTTACTTAGCTTATTAGTCGATATAAAAATGTTACAGTTATTTACGAATGAAATACAGCATGACATACACTAACTATGCTTTGCTGTTACTCTGGAAACTATTCAATTTAATAGAAGATAGAATCTTATACACCCACTTACTAGCGCATAACGAACACTTCAATACAACAGACAGATTCATACGATCTATCTGTTGACAGAGTAGTCAACGATTGGAAAACAGATAGTAAACTATTGTTATAATGTGGAGGGATTACTTCACTTGAATGATTACAGTTCATAAATGTTATAATAAACCAAAGGGAAAGGCAAATGAGAATCTCTGGTAGATAGTATCGGTTATACTTCTTTATTTCTTTCGAAAGATGCCTTACTTAAGACCAATAGTGTTACTGTATAGATCAGCCCAAGTTTTCGATTCTGAAATATCTGCATCTTAAGTGAAATCAGTTACTGTGCACTACTCTTTTTTTATGTATGAAATCAGTTATCTTATTTTTGTGAATTATGGTGAATTATTAGGGACAGACAGACAAAATCAACGTAGAACCTAGCACGCAAGTTCATTGGTTTCAGTTGCTACATTTCACAGTAGTATGCACAGAACAAATGGATAGAAGAAGACTGGTATCAAAGCAGACAACGGTGTATAGGAAGGAAAAGGAATTTAAAAATTAGGGTAGTCAAACGATCAAGCTTTAGAAGACATTAAAAAGTGAATACATCTGCGCTACTGGGACCAACTTTCAGCCGCTTCAGTCTTCAACCACTGATTCCTATGGTATGAGGGAACCAAGCCAGGTAGTTTACACAACCCCATACGGCTCAGATCAACAGTCAGAGACTTCATGCACTGACGTCATATTGTGGGCATATGCATGACTTAGATAGCAGATATACAAGGACAGCGAGGAATCATCCTGTTTCCCTTAAAGTAGAGTGAAAGTGGGAGAAAGACTGAAAGTTGAAAGATTGCATGTTCAATTTAGTGGGTGACTCTTTGGCGTGAGTAAACCGTGACAAGGCCAGCTATAATCAGATAGTGAGGTGTGCAGAAAGTGAAAAACAAATGGTAGTGATAAAGTATGTATCTTGCAATCAACCTTATCAATCACTTGATACCAAATTATAGCAGTTTATTTACCGTTATAAAAACAAACTATCAGCCAGTCAAATTATAATCTTCTGCATGGATGTTTGTGGAGTTGTGGTTCATTGATTTAGGCAGTTGACCTTTGACCAATGGGTAACGGCTTCAAACACCATCCCAACTATCGAGGTGTGGGGAGCCAGGTAGTATCATTTAGCCTTCACATGATAGGTGTGGGTCATTAGCAATTGCACAAGGTTGCTGAGAAGATTTAGTCAGAAGGTTTGCAGAAAGAAAGTTTTCTATCCAATAATTTCTCATACAATGCTTGTACCCAGGTAAAACATAAAACTACATGTAGTTGCTTATTTGTAACTTTACGTTACATAGAGAAGGCCCAACTGATAGCAACTACCTTGACGTGGTGGTCAGGCTTCCATACCACAATGGTCCAACGGGCTGTGCTGGTGAAATGCTTGTTTCCTCAAGGTTCTACCATGCCAAGAAGATCTGTTGGATAGTGGTAAGACAAAAAGCAGTTACCATTATTGTGTACGTTTTTACGCTATAACTGGGGTCTGCGGGTGAAGTCGTATGGCTGGTTGGACGGGTGTATGTATGAGGCGCTGTCTTTCCTATAGGAAGGAGGGGTAGAAAAGGTCAGCCCCAAAAATAGCACACACCTTTATCCCACGACATAACGGTGCCAGCGATATAGGTTCAGTCAGATTCGCAAAAAATAAATCAGGCTATCAAACTTTCAAAGAGGCGGTACGGGAGCAGGGTTGAAGATATGTCCCTTTAGGCTCTGTGGTCGACCAGTAACCCTCCTCTATCGGGTAGCTCGACAGGAAACAGCTCTCCCATGATGTGGGCAGCCCGGAAGTGTCCACCACCCCCACAATTCTGTCAGTACTCAAGTTCCCTCAGATTGCTGTTCCCTTTCCACATCCTTTAATCGGAATCTTCCTTCATGTCTCTCGCTCAATAATAATATACTATCTTTAATTTCTTCCACCTCTGAGGCTGTTGACAATGATGTGAGTTCACCGAAAAGCACACTTAAACTCCTGAAATCACGCTCCAAGTTACACATTGGAGCCTTCAATGTCCGAACCGTCAAACCAGACAACAAGCGTCGCTAGCCAAAACTCTAGCATCTCGGATTGTGGATGTATGTTGCGTTTGTGAGACATCCATAAACGACCCAAGTGTGGTTATTCACTTAACCTCATCCGGTCAATGCGGTGAATCTGCGAAATTCAACCTTTTAGTTTCCCAAGATTCTATGACTAGTTCTCATAGTTTTGCAGATTTAAGGGTGCTAAGGAAGGAAGTGTTCTGCTCGACCGGATTTCGGCTGTTCGACTAAACAGTATAGTGAAAAATGAAAAAAGTAGTAAAGCTCGTAGCTGTCGCTTTGTAGTCTTGAATTAAGTGCACTCCAGCTAAAGTTCGGATGAAGCGAAGGATGAGTTTTACCGAAGACTGTCTAGCCTCCTTCTGAAAGCCAAACGTTCAGATATGGTATTTGTTGCAGGTTATTTTAATACACAAGTGGGTAAGCTAAGTCAGACGAAAATGGACTTTAGGTGGCACATTGAATCACAGCCAAACGAACAGATAACGGTGACCGCCTATGAAAATTGTATTCAGGCAACTTATCGATTTCTGGTCATTACGAACTTCAGACATAAAGAGAGACATTTCCTGACGTGGCGTCCGCCGACCTCAACACTACAGTGGACCATATTACTAACACTCATCGTTGTAGAGAGTCAGCGCAAGATAACCACACCTTCTGCAGCACGTATTCGCACAGTGATCACGCATTGGTTCGAGCGCGCTTACGTCTACATCTAAGGGAACGTAGGGAAACTTTAGCAACAAGACAGTTGCGAGTGCAGCTCGATAATGAGAGCACTAAGGCAGCGGAAAAAAACTCAAATTTAGACAACTGGAGCGATGAGCGGAACACTTTAAATGGCCACCAGTTACTATCCTGTTGTCCGCTATCCAGTCAAATAACGAAACACCAAGATAAGACCCTCAACACTTACAGAATTCAAGGGAGCTCAAAGCGATCTGAAACGAGGAAGAGAAGGGCGGCAGACGGACTGGTTCCGGAAGTATCCAACGACGATTGTAGAGAATTACTGATCAAATTGACCCGAGTGTTAACTGATATATGGGAGCCAAATGGATAGACTTTAAATGATCTCAGTCACTGATTGTCCCAGTCTTCAAGTAATGTAAGAAATCCTGTTTTGATAACTGTAAGGGAATCAGCATGATAAACATATTATCTAAGATTCTAGGTTCTATAGTCATCAGACATCCGAGTGAAGCTTAGCAACAGCAAACCCGAAAAAAAAGCTTCGAACGTGGCTGTCGGCGTATCGATTAGATATCCACACTCCATCAGGTTCTGGAACACAGGCACATTTATCGACTCTCGACACTAACTGTATTTCTTGACCTGAGAGTGGCATTCGACTTCACCAAGTGTGAGGTCTTACGACCACGTCTCTCGCTGATGAAAGGGGTACCGAGTAAGTACATCATTCTGTTGAAGGCTGTGTACTCGAACACTCATTAGCGTTTTAGAGCCCGTGGTGAAGGTTGTCTTTCAAGGATGTCCATTTCCTTCATACTTAATCAATTGTATCACAGACGTTCGTATGGAGATCTCTTTTTCGTTATTCGACTTTACATGGATTGATCTCACCAAAAGAGACGCCTTGGTGGATCTAGAGTATCCAGATGGCAAAGTCCTGTTAGGTGAAGACGTTGACAAGATTCAGAGTTTACTGGACACCTTGAATGACAGTTCTGGAGTGGTTGGGATATACTTTTTACCACCCAAATGTACACCGTTGCTCTAGGATTGGTCTGCGTTGATAACTCACCTAACAACAGGGAGTGAAGTGATTAAGTGCGCTGACCACTTCACTTACTTAGAATGTCGGGTCAGTGACCAACGAAATCCGTGTACTAGTATATCAGGTTCAATTGGCTTTTGCCAACCAACGCCACTTATTCAGCCTTCGTGGTATCTGCTAGCCCCTCGAGGGTCTAGTATACTGTGCTACAGTTCACTCTGTTCTACCGCATGACTATGGGACATAGCCATTAAAAGTGGAAGATTTGAGAAGGCTTCTGGTGTTTGACCAACTTTGTGCTCGTAGCATATGCCGTACGTCGTGGTGTCACCACATCAGTAATGCAGAAGTCAGGTGTAGAGTTCTAAGGAGGAGAGAAAAGTTGATTGGTGAGGTTGTAAACCCTCATCGATTGAAGTGACTGTGAGATGTGTTACACATGCCTGGTCACCATTTAACTCGTCGTACAATGTTAGCTTAGGGAGGTTGAGAACGGACAAAGGTTAAGGGCGGTCAGGATAAAAAATGGCGTCACTATATGATGTCTCCGACCGTTGGTCTGGGTCATGTACAGAAATGTAGACTTCTCGGTTTGGGTCTGTGTGACGACAGAAATGAGTGGTTGGAGACTCTAGGTGATATGACTCAGAATCGATGTCACTGGCGCAGATGTATCCACACATCATCTTCATCTTAATCGTCATACTGAATTCCGTAGATCCATATTCCTCCTTACTATCCTTTACTGCTTTCTACTATTTTTGACTGGTTCTTTTTCATTTCTTTATCTTCCATCTTAGTGCTTTTTTGACTGATGTGCTACTACAAGGTGTGGCAACTTGGACTACCATGCAGTAATATTGATGATGATGATGATGATGATGAAAACTTTAAAAAACTTAGTAATCATCCGCCGACAAATGGTATTATCTTGCAACTGGCCAGTAGTTGGGCATGTTCAGTAACTAGTGCAACAAGAGGGATGAGTTAACAGTAAAATCTCGGTCTAAGGGACTGTAATTTTATGCATGGTTGTTTACCAATGCTAAATAATAAAAATGGGTTAGTAGTCAGTCGGTAAGATATTTCTTATGCCGAATGGCAGAAACAGTTGACACTAGAAAGACATACATCTTTTTCCTTGGCAGCATATGACAAAAGGTAAACAGAATAAATGACCGTGTACGAACAAACTGCTTTGAAAAATTAACTCAACTGTGTTAAAAATATATTCAAAGTGAACAGATGTTACCGGAACTCTGAAGACCAAATCGATAACTTAATGGTTCCGGTTGAAAAAGTTAAACGGAAGCTTTTACACTTCAAGCAGTCAAGAAATATGGATCGTGAAGACACATGTTCAGTTTCCCATAAAGGCATGATCATGATAGGTGTTAACAAAGTGGATACATTAGGAGAACTTTACAGTTATTGATCTAAGATAGTCAAATGACGCAAATGAAAACTTAATTTCTGATGGAAATAGGATGTACACACTCGAAAATTAGATGAGAAAACTATGAAACTATTATGTGTACAACAATGTAAAATTATATACCTAAATGGTGGAGTAATTTGGAGAAAGTATCAGTCTACTGACGTCTATTACTGAAGAAGATGAGTGGTTAGCAACCACTCGCGTTGATCTGCAGATTTTATTAGCTACATCAGAGTAATTCTAACACTGGATGGCCGTTTCGATCGTCCAAGACAGCTCAGCAGCAGAGCAACCAGGTGAATTCAACCTGGGTAGGCGGAGATTACGATAGGACATCGGTTAGTCTAATGATCGTCTCTAGTCATCATAGATGCACTCAGTCAAAAAGTACGTAGACAGCTGTTTACTGAAAACCAGTTGAAAAGCGCACTTTCTGCTTTACTACTCAATGCTATGCCTACATCCACGAGAGCTGGCCATTGCGTCTCCAAAGACTACATTCGGGTCGTGTTTACGTGTCTCTGAGACAGAGTAAACATTTAGGGCTAGAGATTTCATAGTTTTGGCGAGCGATGCTCGCTGTTCGATTTGGCTTAGAGTTCGGACGTTGACAGCTCCTACATGAAATCGATAGCGGAGTCTTACGAGACTGGTAGTGGGGTTTCGATGGCTTTGATCATTGACAATGGTTGCAGAGAGGTTTTGGATTACCAATAACCACTGATGACTGATCTGGGTCACCATAATGCACCATCTGATTGTTTAAGAACATGTTAGGGGTAATTGCTTTTTCTCTAACCAATATCCAACAGACCTTTCTGGTATGGTAGGACTTCAAGGGAACAAGTGTTCCACCAGCATAGCTCGTTGGGTCATCGTGATATACAAGCTCGATCACCACGTCAAGGCAGCAGCTATAGGTTGGGCTAAAAGGTATAGAAAATAAGGAGGCTCTGGAGACTTCCCAACAGTTGGTACTTCCTACCTTCTTTAGAATGGAATTCATTACATTCATGGTAAGCGGAATGATCACCAGCGCTGAGTTAAGTGCGGTTTTCTTTTACTGTCTATTGCAATTGTGGTAGAAACCGAAATCATGACTTTTCAATACAATTTCGAAAAGTCAGACACTGGATATCAAATATTGCTAAGGGGCAGTAAGGTTCTATTAATAAATGTCCTAATCACAATACTTGGTGAGCTTGAATTACATTACAGAGTATGTGTAGTACTAAGCAGTTTTTAACTAGGATGAAACAAGTCCAGTGCCTAATAATTCAGAGTAGAATTCCAACTGGCCTAAGACTCCAAAGAAAGCTATTTCTCCACAACTGACAAGTTCGGGGGCAAAAAACGTAAAACAAATAAACAAACCTTCTTTACTTCCCGTTGATTCATACGACTAGCCACTGAATCGCCAGCATTATTTGTTTGACTCGGTGGGTTTGCTACCTTCTGACTGGCCTGCTTGCCCTGTTTATCTTTGCCTTTCGATTTGGGCAAGGGGAACGCTGCATCCAACAAATGCATAATTTCATCCCATTTGGGTAGGGATTTCCTTAAGCTATTGGCAAAGCTTTTTTCATTGTTTATAGATAAAAGTTGTTCGACTGCGGGTTTCAGATCACCAGGATGTAAACTACCATCAGAAAAATGTTGTTTAAGCAAATCCCATTGGCTAAGTGTAGACGATTTGGAGGTGATATGTAGTGGTCCACCATTTTTCTCCGAACGAGAGATAACCAAAGCCTCTGGGAGAAAAATAAGAAGAAGAAAGATAATGATGCAATATTTTTATTTGTTATACATTTGTTATGAATAGTAACCAATTGTTCACGTTTCATAGAAATGACATTTTAAACATGTTCAAACACACGCCATTATTCATTCATTGTCGATTCAGGATCCGGTAGTAATACTTAATGGTACCAATTTGCCACACTTCATATCAACATACAACACCCGTGAACCAAAATATTACTCATACATTGTTGGTAAAGAATGCGAGCGACGACTTGGAGACTCTGATTTGGAACCTGCATATCTTAAAGGGATAACGTTAGGACCCCCAACTCAACGAAGTTATACGGGTAGCTAATGCACTAATGTACCTCGTCCCGCATTCTTTTCGCTGACGGCTTAGTGTATAAGTGAATGCAAGACTGAAGACTTGTTAATAACTAACTAACACAAGGTTATTGAAACAGTCAGTAAAAGCAAGAAGAACGACGTATGAGTTATATTCATGATAACATACCTCCAGGTTGTAGATCCGGGATCAGCACCCAACGACATATATCCAAAATAGGATTTATATCAATATTATTCGGTTGGCAAAAAGCACGTTTTATACGACGTTTCAATCCAGATAGTGGAAATCTTTCAGTTGATCCTGGAACAGGGGGTTCAACCAAAGGGATGTAATTATCTTCAGCCAAAGCCGCTAATGCTTTAGCTGATGTAGGACCCAAACAACGTGATGCCAGTGAACAAGACTTCATTGCAGGGAATGACATTAGATTAGTTTGATTGTTAGGAGCTTGCAGACTACTAAGCATTGGGTGTGTAAGATGAATAGCATCGAGAGAATTAGGAAAGTAACGCATAAACTGTGAAAGAAAGGAATGTATACAGTTAATTTTTTGATTAACAAAACAATATTTAGACCGTGATCTATGCATCTATGCTAAATAACCATACAAGTTACTTGGCCTATAATTTTTAAAGTATGTGTACATTTATCTAATTCATTTAAAAGGGTGTCAAAAATATGATATTTTGATAGAATCCTACTTATGAAAATGAGGGTTTTCACAAAAAGGGAATAACAGTGCACGGGTTGAGTCTATTTTGTGGGCTGCTATCTATGAGAGTCAGACCTCCTTTAGACGAACCCCGCAAGAAAGATAACTTTTGAAAGCCTAAGAGTGATGGTAAAGTTTATTGATCGTAAAATGCATTAAACTTCATAACAAGTACCTTCTTAAATAACAGTGAACGAAAGAATATAGAGGTGTTTCAAAGAAAATATTATGCAGCAGCACATGGATCGGATCAAGAGAAGTTTCGCTAGTAGTCTTGGTTAGTGATAACGAACAAAGTCACCTAATACAGAAACCATTGTTCTTTAGGAAACTCAAAAAACTGAAACAATCTCATACTAAAACCTATTCCCAGTTACAGTAACTTTAGGAAGGTAAAAGGAATAGCTTAGAAGTCATGATATGACTGGAATCATCAAGTAGACACGTTAAAAGGAACAGATTTCGGAACTATGACAACCACGAAAATCCCTCAATTTTTCTGGATTATTTCCACTCAGTAAATGCTGATTACCTCAATTTAGCATTTCTGCTTTCTTCAATTTACCATTATCAGTAAACGTCAATATATTATTTTCTTATTACAATGTAATTAATGTATTTAACACTAATTGTAATCACAGGGGGAAAATATTTGTGCAGAAGTTTTCACTGTTAACAAACAACACATACCAGTGGAAGTCTTCAAAGAAAATATCATTTCAAACTCACTTTAGACTGAAAAATTTGTCGTTTCTGTGTTCGTATAGGACTAGCGATTCGAACATCAACAGCCAATCGTGTCACATCGACCAAATCTAAACAAGGTAATAGTAATTCACCCAATGTAGAACGAACTGATGTGTCAAGCGTTTCCTCACAATCTAAGTTACTATTCATTTGATCATTTTCACATACGGATAGATCACTTGATATGAGACAATCTGTTTCGGGTACTAAGCTCACCAAACGATAAAAATCTAACATGTATGCACTAAAAAGAGCGGGGGGAAGAGCATTTACAACAAATAAATATGATAAATTGTAGAAATAACATTATGAATTTGCAGAGATTGAAAGAGTTTGACTGTAATAGGTTTCGATGAAGCATAACTTCAGAAAATGCAAAGTATAATATAGGTTACACTTGTTAAGAAGGATGTGAGAAAAACGACTGAATTATTTCGATAGTATTAAATATTCCAGGTTGGATGATTAGAGCGTAGAACTTTATTATACACTATCGTGTTGGGTTTGTTTTCTAAGGATGTTTCATGTAGAAAGTTTCTAAGTGAAAGAAGGCGATAGAGATAAGATACTAAGCCCATCGCTGTAAATCTCCTTTATCAATGCAGAACAAATCCATCTTTGGATTTCACAAGACTAGAAGCAAAAGATATTTAAATACCTGGCCCTTGCAAAGGACAATGTATTGCATAAGTTTAAAAGTTACTTTACATACAGTGAGATTTTTCTTAATAACTATTCTGAATGTATTCCTACTGACAAGAAAGTACATAATCTTTATAGGGTAAATATAGTTGTATTGCATACCAAGGTGAATACAAGAAATACTAATAAATTGTGACAAGGATCGAGATTTGCAAGGTATACAGTATGCTTTCAATCTATGTTATCTTTACTCTGTAAAACTGAATCGCATTCCAGGATACTATTTCTTAATGTATTTCTAACAAGAAGTGATGATGAATTCCTTAAAAGATCCATTTATCGAAAACCTACATGGAATGAAGAGTTGACCGGTTTCTACAGTTGATTTCCTTATTAGCTGGGAAAATATTTTATCTTTCAACTGGAATCTCTTAAACTTGCACATCTGACATATTGGAACTAGAATTTCTGAGGTCTACATTCACGAAAAACGGACACTAAGAAAGGTTTTTTGAAAGAAATATACGCCAGACTAAGGCCCCTGAAAGATACTTTGATTTTGGAATTCAACGGTCACACAGATGACATCCTGAAACATCGATTAACGAAAGCTGTTAAGAGAACATCCTATGCCGCAACTCTAAGATTCACTTACCTATACTAGTCGTCAAGTAATGCAAAGGATAAACTACAACTCCTTCACAATGTGTATACATCATTTTACCTAGTCCTAGGGAGCTAAGTATATAGGCCATATACAGAGAGGTAGACTGTACAATGTCGATAATGACAACCTGAAACGATTCAGTAAGGATTAATTTAGGTCAATCAAAAGCTCCATCCTACATCAGTTAATCGACAGTGAATATACAATTTCCAAAACTTCATTTCGTGCAGTTTGTAGAAACCAGAAGAAGCATTCAAAAAGTTTAAGTAAACGTCTATTATGCTTTGCTGAAACTTTAGTAATGCGGAAGTAGAAGCCAGAATTATGTTTAAAAGCAAATTTCCCATTCATTCTTTTTATTCCCTTATTATTAACAATTTAAATTCTTAAACTAAGATAATTATTTTTGGCATTTGGGTTTTGATTTACTGATTAACAAGTACTGACGTTTTTTATCATTATAAGTGTAAACTAAGTTATTGTTTAAGTGAGACTGTACAGTTTTTGAGAATGGATATGACCAAAAACAAATTTGTTCACTGAAGTCTTTCTTTGCGACCTATACAACTAACAACCGGATATCCATCGACAAAAGAGTAAACAGGTGCGAAACTGAGATCATTTGAACTATGTTGCTATAACATGTAATAGTTGAATACAATAAAGATAAGGTGTCAGGCAATTGTGTACAGATATCGTAATATCATCAGTTTACACAGGTATTACGCAAAATGTGTGTTTCATAGCCTGGCTGATGAATTTTTTTCTTCAAATACTTCAGTTAAGATGGAACTAGGCAGAGTTTGCAATAAGGTTCGACATTTTTTCCTCCAACCATTTCTTTACACAACAAACGATACAAAACAAACAGTAAGCGAATTATATTCTATCAACGTTTATTGTCTACGCTTGACAGAAAATTTGCAGTAAAATTCAATCAATAGGGTATTAATGGTCAAATGAGAAGCTGATAATAAATTTATACCGAAAAAAAGAGTATTTTTAGGCTATGATTTTTTTTGAGAAATAACTTCACTTGAAATTATTTATCAAACGATGTGCACCATTTGTGCTGGTTACAAAGATGGGTTCAAATAAAACAGATTCAGTATGACTTATATGCCCATTGCATTATGAATTCATCTCATTAGCCTTCTCAACTTTGCTTTAAATCTCTGATGATTGATTATTGTTATCATTATTTTTGTTTGGAATAAAAACTTAATACAATATGGGCAGAAAGAGATGCGCTACATAAAATAGTACAGCAAAACTAAAAAGACAGAAAACATGATACAGAAAGAGAAATAAAAAGAACGGAAACTAAGAGATTCATGAGTGATTAGAGAATCAGTCTCAAAGAAGTATTCACTAATTTTGTTTCACTTTTCAGTAATAAAAGAGAAAAAAGGCTGCATCATGATCACCAATACTTTCCTTCTACTTACGGGCGTATCTCCTATTATCATATACCAAAGAGTAATGCCATCTATCAAACCCCATCCAGGAAGTGATTGGGTAACAATAGATGCTAAATTAAAACATCCGTCCTACATCTGGCGGTGCCACTTCATACACTGGTTACCTCTTCGCTTTTTGCAGTCGGTCCCAGAGCAAGCGAACGGTGAACGGTATGGGAACCACTGGGACGACGTGCGTAACTCAATGAATGACGATCTCCATCACGACCAAGCACACATCACCTAAACTCAGAATTGCCTACATGGTGTTTCTATCGGATACGAGAAATCGTGGAGACAACGGTGGTCGAAAATGAAGAGTCTTCGATCATTATCACCACGGAAAGGCCAGGGCTTACAAGTGTTGTATATCCGACCACTTACAACAAAGTTAATGCCATAGTGATATCAAAAAAGACCCAGATTAATATATCCCACTTTGGCTTTTGGTATATGGTTGGAAATCCTATCAGTCACGCCTTCATCAGCACTCATACAAATAATATGTAGACTCATCTACAATTAAGGGTTTGTCAAGGGTGATTATATAGACGGGTTCCTTTCAATCTCGTTGAAGCCCCTTGCACTTTGACGGTGTGAAGTACGTTCCATACTTACGAACACTAGTCGCTAACTGACAGAGCGATCGTGGAAACCTGTATGCTGTCAAGAGATAGGCAACTGTATGTCTTTATTCGATATAAGGTGTTAAAGTAAAGGGCTATCAAGATGTTAACAAACTTATCAGGAACAACGTCTTCTAGCAAACTATTCCAGAGTATAACTCTGTCCAATGAGCCAAGGTAACCTTTATACAACGATCGTTGGCCTGAAATAAGTATGAAGCCATTCAAGCATACGACGAAGAATGAACACATGATCAGTGCATTCATAACGTGAACGAAACTTGGTCTGCTCTTCATGGAACAGATTCTCACACGTTTTGCACAGCTTCCAAATTATGATAGTAGCCAATAGCTTGGACGCTACCGATAGTAAACTGACACACCGATATTCATTACGCATATTACGCAGGCCCTTATAAAAGGTAAGCACAGCAATAGCTTTGTTCCAGAGTGATGGGATACTATCACTCTACTATGCCACTCAAAACAAAAGTAGTCAGTTACATGACTACAGTCTACACTCGATCCTTTAAAAGAAGTAGGGTAAGTTTGCAGAGTCCCGTGCCTTACAGCGCTTTAGAATTTGGAATTCATTACGATTACTAAGTAGATCAATGTCAACTGTCCATGGCGAGTAAGACACTGAAATCGGTGTTGATGGGACAGTAAGCCAGCTGATCTGCTTTTCAAAGTACTCCACCAGTGTTCCGGGTGTCTATGAAAGTTGGTGATTGATATACCATCTACTTCACAGATGGTTTCATTGACACCAGGTTTCTCGCTGCCAGTGGCTCAGATGAGATGGAATAGCTTCAGACCATTTTCACGGGCAGCTGTTACTTCCATCTCACTTGCGCGTTTTGACCACCAGCCCTCATGGTCCTTTAGAAAACACTGTTTGATCTGTCTGTCAGAATACACCGATCAGCGTCAAGGAGTTTCCCGAGACTCAATGTCTACTAGTGGGGAATTCTTTGGAGTTCCAAACAGCTTTACTCGTCGTTTTCATATCTTGCAAGTGCAGCTGATGCTCATCTATACTTTTTAGAAGTCCGAAAGTGAGCCTTAGATCTCGTTCGGTTTGATGTTTATTTGAACTACTAAGTCCAAACCGTTTGCTTAAAACGACTTGATTTTGATGACCACCAAAGTCAAGATGAGCTTGATCAGAGTTTAGAAAGGTTCTCAAGGAGGAGGACTACTTCCAGGTACCACAATGGTGATGACCATGTTGGAAGTTATTTTTGGCTTAAAACAGGTTGTGATCCTCGCAAAGCCCCAGGAGACCTTTTTCATCATCTGACCTGAGACGGATCCATCCCCACTGATCACTTTGAAAACCCTCATTTAAGCCTAGAAGCCCGATCTGTGTACTGAAGTCTTCAGTTAGCACTACTATATCTGTCCAGTGTACGTGGTACAGGTCCATCAGTTGCTAAAAGAACTTATCTTAAACTGCACTCGGGCTGCAGTCAAATGGGATATAGGCAGAGAAGACGAAGAAACATAGTTTCCCCTGTCAAGTACTTCTTACTCTAGTTGAACCTTCCAGCTTAACAACACAGGGACGACTGTTGATGCAGAACCAGTAGCACTATGAATACACTTATTAGTGAACTGACAGGTGGGGTAGTTATTTGGAGAGCTTCACTGGGTCTCTGAGATACAGCTTACATCAAAAGCAAGGTTTTTTGGTGTTAGAAAAACCTGTATGACATGAAACCGCAAGCTACAACGTTGATAATAAATGGTTGGAATGATGGAAAAAACTAAGCACTATCGTATAAAAATATGAAAATTCTATAAAGTCTACGTTGACTTCCATAGACGTGGTCAAAACCCTTGATCAAGTCAGTTTTAATAAACACTTCGATGACAGAGACTTCCACATACAGGTTTCGTAAGCCATTTGTCAATCTTAGTGTTAACGAGTTACATAAGTAATAGTTTGATGAATGTATTCAATAAACCGACTTAACAATCCTACATTATAGTGCTGTTACTTGCCGCCTGGTATTCACATTCACTTACTAAACCGAAAAGCTACTGGTCTCCTCTTTTATATCAACTAGTGTTTTGCACAGAGAATTGGTGAACCAATCAGTCTAAACATCCCCTTTAGATGTCTCTTACACAGCGATTGTTCATTAACATCAGTGGTTAACACTTGGTAAGTACTAACTGATTTGATGAAGGATGAATTGCACTTTGTACAATAGGTACACTAAATGGTTGTCTTTAGATGCTACATCAATATTTTAAACTACTATTTATATTGGGTGGTGATTGTCTAGTTTAATCTGTCAAACTACGGCTATCTCAGTCAAATGATAGACTGTTTATATGCTTAATTATCCGCAACTTGATATATGATGTGAAGCGGCCTAAATCGGAGTCAGCACACTAAAGCAACAGCCGTTTAGGCAGAAGTTTAGGATTCACTGTTACTGTGTAGGCAGGAAAAACCTCATTGGATAACTTTGTCCTTCAGCTGATCAATGAAAGTAAGCGTCCAACCTCTGACCTAGTGGCTTTATATTCTGAGAAAAAACTGTATATAAACGATGTTTTTTGTCAAAAAAAAGTCGTTTTCCTCACAGTCACAGGTCGGTCTTTGTCTTTTGGTTTCCGTCACTGAGTGAAGTATAAGGTTCTGAGTGTGAACAGTCACTATTCGTATCCAGTACAAGTATCGCAACGTGTTATTATCGTTTCACGTACTCAATACTATCCAGTTAGTCACATCAGTATACTTTGTGTTGAATAGGTTATAGAGATGCATTTCACGCGGACAATGTGATGGAGTGGTAATAAATAACCTAGGTAGAGCGGATTCGAACAACCAGTCACCAATTTACCAGTCTAATATCCAATCAGCTGAGTGTATTGATGGCCAAATACTAACTACAATTCAGACCTTCGTTTCATTTCACTTCGCAAACTGTTCCAGGAAACCTGATTTTCAAGCCAAGGTGAATGTTGGTTATATCATTTAATAAGATGAAGCACAAAGTTTCGAATGTCGTAATGGTTAAAATTTTAAAATTTAAATAAAACTGAGTTCTAACCTTTACAAACTTTTTGAATAGAAGAGAAATTCAAAAATCATGATATCAACTTACGAACTCAATTGAAAATCGCTACCTAGGACACAACTAAAACGATCCATACGACCATTAAGAGCAGAAAATATACCATTTAAAATTACACGACAGAATTCACCACGTTGTTTAATCACATCCCATGTAAGTGAACCACGTAAATGAGCTGAGATATTGTTAATTAGTGCAATAATCTATTTCGGTATAGAATAAAATTGCAAAAGAATAGGAATGAATAAAAAAGTAGTTGAAAATGTTAAATTTGTCAAAATAATTAATACATAATAATACTAGATGGAGATTTTCCCATTAATCGAAATCATTGTCAATAAAGTACAGCGTAGTTTGATGGAAGTATATATAGCTTGAGGTTTATGAGGATTTTATTTTTAAGGCAGTATTCACCACAGACTGACATCTGTTGGAGGACCATTGAAAACCTGAGAGCACTAAGCAGCTGTTTTGTCTTAGTCTGGGATTCCTCACCAGCATAACTCACGACCCGCTAGAGATCGAACTCAGGATCGTAGGTCTGTACAGTTGAAGAGTCCCGTACTAGGACAAAATGCCGAAAACATAGCCATGTTAGGTGAAGGGGCTGACAAGATGTATCGTCTATTGGACACCTTGAACGGTAGTTTTGGAACGGTTGGGATGCCTTCCTCACCAACGAGTGTAAATTGTTCCCACAGGACTGGTCTGCGTTGATAACTCGTGTAACAATAGGGAGGGAAGAGATTGAGCGCGTTGATCACTTCACTTACCTGCGTTGTCGAATCAGTCTAGGTGGGTCAGTGACCCATCAAATCTCTGCATGGATACACGAGACTTGATTGAATTTCACCAACTTATGCCATTTATGGCGCCACCATAATGTCCAATTGCCTATTATGCACCGCGTTTATTGCACAGGAGTTCGCTCTCTCCTACTACATATCCATGAAACAATGTCATTAGAAGTGGAGGATAAGGGAAGGCTTCAGGTATTCTATCAGCGTTATCCTCGTAGGATGGGTCGTGTGTCATGGTATCACCATGTCAGCAACGTCGAAGTCAGACGTAGATTTTTCGGTAGAATCAACAGTGTTGTGACCATTCATCGATTCAGCTGACTGGGATATATGTTACGCATGTCTGGTTACCGTCTGTCCGTCGCACAATGTCATTCGAAATATGTTCGAATAAAAGATTGAAGAAGATCAACATAAGACATGATATCAATCCATGAAGTGTTTGATTGTTGGTCTGAGTCGTGTATGTAAAAATAGACCTCCGAGTTGGTTGGCCTGGTGACAAATGAGCTCAGTGGTTGGAGACTAGGCAATATGATTTGGTACCGATGTCAAGGGCGCAGATATATACATACGTTACTCTTATCTTAATCGTCTTACCGGATTTTAGCACTGTTTCATTCATTCTTGTTGTCTTTTGACGACTTCCCATCACTTGTTGGTATTTCTTTCCTTATTTCTGTATCTCGCCTGCTGTGCTCAAATAAGGTACGAAAACTTGGACCGCTACATGGTAACCCCAGGTTTCATGCTGATACTATCTTTATCTCTCTCATTTATTTGTCGAAAGACAATCGGTTCAGAGACTGTGAGCTTATAATCATAAGAAACGAATTTGCTTTAGTGGAATAAAGCAGGTCATGTAAAAAGAATGTAAAGAGATACAGGACTAAAACTTGAGCTCTGTGGTAGATTATACTTCCATTTTGGTCTATCTGTTAGAAATGTCATACAGTGAAACAGTATCATTTACTGGATAACGTTTCGGACATAATCTTTTGACGATATCCATGCCATAACTTTGAGACAGAGTTTACATAGTCTTAATTTCCTCTCCTTTTTGTGATGGCAAGCGTAGTAGAATTTTCCAGATATCTGAGACAGGTGTAGAATCCTTTCCATTGCATTTATCTGGTATTGATTCGATTAGAAAAGATTCAGTTATCAGTTTCTCCCTCCGCCCGACTAAGTTACTTCTTAATACTGTCGCTCTATCCCACCCTCCTGTATGATTGTGTGTGATTACATGCAGAGCTGTACCCGAATTTTTCTCGAAATTTCTTGTCTTATTAGGATCGAGTAATCTTGATTTAGCTAAGCTTTCGTGCTCTGTTATTCTAATCGCCCCTAGTCGACCACTTTGACCTATGTATTTCACGTAGCAATCATTGCAAGGGATTTGGTAAGCTAGATTATTTTGTCTAATTGCATCGATAGGATCTTTCAACCTACCAAGCTTGTTTCTCAGTGAGTTTGTTGGTTTAAATGGCACTTCGATCCCAGCCTTATCGAGAATTATTCGTAATGTTTTTGAGGAGCATTTCTTGTATGGTCACATTGTAGAGGCTTTGAATTCTCTTTTAACCCCATCACTATTATTACTATTAGCACCAGAATTATTATTAATAACACACGTGTTATTACTACTACTGCTAATATTCTTCTTTTGATTTCTTACGAATTTATTTATAAATTTAGGTGGGTAATTATTGAGACGCAGGGTATTCTCGATGTCTAATTTCTTGTCATATATTGTCTGGCCTACTAGTAAGCTTTTTCGTCCCATTACTCAGGCATTTAACTAAGCCTACTTTAACTGAGCTGGAGTGAGATAATTTGAAGTCTAAGTAGCGATTGGAATGGGAAGGTTTCCAATGGATACTAGACTCTAAATTTCCGTCTTGTTTTCGTTTGATCTTGCAATCCAACGTTGCTAGCTCACCTTCATCACTTTCTAAGTCACAGGTAAGTTGGGTTGCGTTCACTACTGAATCTATATGTGCCAAAAACCGATTGATGTGTTCGGATTTTAGTACTGTAAACCCGTCATCTACATATCAAAACCATATCTTTGGAGTAGGACTAAATGTTTTTAGGGCTATCCGTTCCCAACTGTCTATAAGTATGTCTGCAATGATAAGGGATATTGGTGATCCCATAGTAACCCCCTCAGTTTGTTCATATATCTTATTTTGAAACTTAAAAACCGTAGATGTCAGGTACAATCGTACTGCTAGCATAAGCTCCTCGACTGGCATCTTAGTTCGATGCGTAAGCCCATTGTCATCCTTAAGCCCATTTCTAACTGCCCCCAGAGCGATGTCTATCCGTATATTCATATGAAAGCTAGTTATGGAAAAAATAATCATTTTTTCACTCGTATATCATCTAATCTATGCTTTAAGTCATAGGAGTCAGTAAGTCGGGGTTTTGAGTGATTTTTTATTGGGCCTAGCTACCGCTGCTAAAAGAAGAAAGCAGAGCACCTTACAGCAAATTATTTTCAGTAAGAGATGAAATGGAACCCATACTTTTATATAAAGTTTACTATTTCCTTTCCGAAAAATAAGGATACAGACAGTTTGCAACCCATGGCTCAGTATAAGGTCCTCAAGACAAAGCCAAATGCAGATGACATGTAATCTAAGAAGGCACAAGAAACATACCTGGTAACTTCTATAGACTGAAAAAAATATAATGTAAGACAGTGGCAGTATCAAAATGTTTCTTCTACATTTAAAGACACACTTTTGTATCAGCAAGGGTCATCTTTTAACAAACGTCCAAGCAGAAAAAGGAATGGATCTAGCAAAGATAATAACTTATTCAACTTTTTCTTGCGTATTACCAGTCCAACACTCTATCGACTGAGATAAAAGATCCAAATTTTAGCCAAGTTCCAATTTTACTTTTATTTTTTTATTCTTTTTTTTAAAAAAATACAACTTACATAAACACCATCCAAATGTGATAAGCGTGCAAGCGATCTCAATGGGATTGTATGACCAAGATGCGGTAATCCAATCGGTGTAATTGACCATAAACACCGTAAACGATCTGTTTTGGTAAGGCGTTGTTCTAAAAGTGATTTACACCCCTAAGAAACATTTTTCAAAATACACCATAAATACGAGTTGTGACGAAAATGTTAACAATTGCTTTTCATAGCCTACAAAAAGTACTTTTCGCAACAAAAAAAAATATGCACAATAAGCACAGTTTACAAGTAACTGCACACAAATTTTCACATAACAACTCACTCAAATTGTTATGACACTTGTAATTTACCGTTGCCTTACAGGGCTGAATTGCTTGACCCCTGTTGGCAGATGGGCTCCTATGCGGATGGCTCGATAATGCTGAATCTTCATCTTGGTGACTAGCAGAGGAATCTAGGACGCATGTTTCGTCCTACTTGGGACTCAATAGCTGGATGTACCTTCATCCCAGTTAGTTATCTTGTTCTCACTGAGGCTCAAACCCAGTACCTATCACTTCAAACGTCAGAGCGTTATCCACCAAGCCACTGGTGAAGGATAACCACCCCTTGTGCAACAGGTGCAGGTATATCCAGCTGATGAGTCTCAAATAGGGCTCACTCAAATGTTCAGTGACTTTCGACATAATGTGTTTGTGATGACGAATATGTTCATTTGTGTTTAAGGTGCAAATTATTGTCTTATAAAACCATTACATAGTTCATCTTTCCTAATATTGTCCATGAAGGGTTATAACACCACTATAAGCCTTGTATTTGTCAGTAAATGCTTTTACACGAGTTACGTTGAAGGAATGCATAAAACAATATACTTTGGACAAAGACAAATCAATGCAGAAACTAGACGGAGAATTGCATCGACTTAATTTGCCACAATTCACTGTGAATCGAACCCACCTCTCTAGAAACGTGTTTTTATAACAACATTTGTCGATAAGATAAAATGTTTTATGGAATTCTCAGGTGCGTGGATCATCACTTTATGACAGCAGATAAATCTTTTGGTTGACCGTACACTAAATAATTCAATGCTAAAATGACTTCCTAAGATAACTGTAGGTGTTTAACCCAAGAATATGCTAATTATTTTGAGAAGTTGTAGAATACTGAAGTTTGATAATGCACTAAACATAACATCGACATGCAACTCAGCAACCACGTGTACATTCATATAGTAGGCAATGAACCACACCAATTGTGTGAGGGCTAATGATACTGCCTGGTTACCCAGACCTCTGTAGGGGGAGAAGGGTTCCAACCTACGACCTACTAGCTGGAAGTCGAGTATCTAGACCAGTGTGCAACGGCTCTATTCACATAAAACGTTTCGATCGCTATCTTCTTTAATTGAATAAGCAATACATAGAATTATTGACGGTAGATTTCAAGATTAACAGACAGAATACGGAAAACATACTACGAATTCCCTCTCGAACGCATCCAGTAAAGTAGATTTATCAGTAATCTTCGGAATATGATTAATTCTGTCATCAACTTCTTGTAAAACATAAGGCTTCTCAGCTGTAAACATTGTAAGTTCTTCATGACCTAGAATACAAAAAAAGTACGAAGTGAATTTCAGTTTACGGTATAATGTATTAAAGTAGTACTATGGTGATATTTCTCTTTCGGTATGAAACCTCAATTACTATTAAATGGTTTAGGAATTTGAACTTCAACTAGTCAAGGTCAAAATTTTAAATCCTCTTTAACAAAGATCAGGCAAACCTGTTGTAAATATGTATGGGTTTACAGTCAACTAAACGGCTTTTCGTGTGATTGTCATTCACGGTGTTATTACCGATGATTTCAGTCGACATTAATATTATTAACGAAAACGGTTGTCAAAAGACAATAGTACCATTTCTGTTTATCCTAATGAGTTTCAATAACCAGCTGCTGTGCAACATACATTGGATTTTAGCAGATCTAAACTTTACCAGTTGTCTATCCGGAGTTTATAGATGCAAAATGACAATGTACATAAACACTCAATATATAAACAGCAGTCTAGAAAAAGCTCAGCCATCGCTATGCATACAATAGCACACAACTAAACAATAGGGTAGGAGAGCGTAAGTCTTAAAAACTAATATATTTAGGTAGATGTCAAACACTGGGTTTTTCTGCTCATCAAGTCAGCAACTAGTACATGCGATAAGCATAATTCAAGGCCGACTACGAATATATTGAAAGTTGTACTGTCAATAATAAAAAACAATTCAGTGCAGCAGAACTATATAAACTAAGTCAAAAAGTGATGCAACTACCTTATTAAACTGTGCTCGAAACACCATCCAGTACCGTACCAAGTATGAAGCTATACTCAATCGAGGAGTTTAATTTCTACTCTCACATTGAAGTAATCATATCAGTTAGCCCACCACACTTTGAGGTTGTAGGGCCAACTTGTTGTTGACTAGCATTACACTAAACCCATATTATAGGTTTATGGTCTGTTTGGTATCAATTTCTAACAACTAGTTACTTTTTGTACTTCAAAGTTAAGATATTTACCTTGATAGCTTCGCCGAGCAACTGTCTAATAAAAAAGCATTAATACTGACATAAAATGAACACCGAAATTCCCTGAAAAACCTTCACAACCAGTTACTGCATACAGAACATTTTTGAATATGGATATATATATATTGCACATCCTTTGACTTGCCAATAGACTTTTACAGTTTGCCACTTCAAACTGTTTTCAAGTAACCGAGTCATCAAAGGTTAAAGGTCAATATCCAAGAGTTCACAAGTATATCAACTACTCACGTTATATCAAACATCAATAAATAACCAAGTATTAACTTGTCAAGTTTTTAAAGTTAGTTCTGAATTTACATAAGAGGCTAAACAATGAAATATAAGATATGTAATAAAAATAATAATACAACTTGGTGGTGCGTTACAAGTTTGTGTTCAAAGTCATAAAATGTACCTAATGCATTGAAGAATTTTGATTTCAATCCCAGTTACCTGAGGCCATAGTAAGTTGACAAGTCAATGGCCTGAAATCAAAGCTCTACTAGTGGGAATTTAATTTAAATAGACTACAATTTAAACAAGAAATAGACTTACCGGGATAAGCTGCACCTTCTTTTCCCTCCATTGGATATGCATCGCATACAAGTTTTTGAAGAGTAGGATCTTTGAAATCATGCTGGACAGTTTCTAGTAAACCATTTAAGCAATTAGTAACAATAGATCGAAGAGAGTCAGGAGGAATTTTTTTTGCAAGATAATCTTGTTCCACCTGGTTGTAATTATAATAAGGTTTTGGAGTTCGAGGAATCGATAATCCTGTAAAGTAATAAACTTATATTGGACAGTGAGAAAGATGAAGCATTTCATTCATGAAATCAATAGTTGACAAACATTTCAATATCAGTGTTGGACAACGATAGAGTTAAAGAGAGCCTAAATACTAGGTAATTACGGTTGTTTTGGACAGACGACATGAATCCCTTTATCTATAACACTAGAGAAGAAATGGGTGTGACAATATCCGTGAGGCTGCCTCTATTTGATTAGGCACAAATATACATTAACAAAAGTAGTTGTTCAGACATTAATTTGTTAATGAATGAGGGGAAAGCAATATGATTGCTTTTACTGACATTTCGCTATTAGCTTCATCGAAATGGTGGTAAACCAAAATTTACAATGTCGATATGATGACCAAAATTTATCTGCATAAAATTGGATACATTCCTTCCCATATATGAACTTGAACACTACAATAAGGAAAACATAAACATAATGAGATGTCATTTTACTTCGTGGAGTTCTCATAAGCTGTATACAATCTCAATATGTATAACCATACTATATGGCTACCGAGACCTCGCTAGATCCAATCAGGTTCGGACTACTGATGCGAATTTAGAAAGTCGAGCACCGAGGTCAATGAGCCATGGCATTACTAGTATTCAATTGACAAGTCATATGCGGAAATCGTTCAAATTTATCAAATGTTAATTATACATTATCGAAAAAAGTAACGATATGCCAAGAGAAGAAAAGCAGATAATAATTACCTGTCCTAACTGGGACTAATGGGAATACAACATATTTTAAAAAGGCCAATACACCATTGCCTTGTTCAGCTGTCATATTCGGAGGACAAACAGATGAAGATAATTTACTGCTAACTACATCAGGTTGGTCAAGAAGATCAATTTTAGAGTCAGCTTCTGAAGATGACATCTTTGCACCAGTCAATCCTGGAACCATCGGATTCATTAGATGTACTCTTTTCTTATGCCCAAGATGCGGTAAATACTGTATAGGAATATTGATAGTGATCAGATGAAAAACTCGGTCGAAAAAAAATAATAAAACGATAGAAAAAAACAAAGTGCTTTTTCGGAGTTAATACGCTTTGCACAAGAAATCTACATGTTTAATTAGAGCTGCGGAAGAATAGTCATTATGCTTTCAAAAGCTAATAACAATGAGTAAAGAGCCGGAGTAAATTGAACCAACAAAATATCTGCACTCAGGTGATGTATACAATGAATGGAAATGTCGGCAGCAGTTGGATTTGAACCAAAAGTTGACAGACTATCTGTCCTATGTTTTACTGAGTGAGCTACGAGGCATATTTTAAAGATCAAATTTCAATCTAATTTTGATCAAAGTCAATTGCGGTATAAATTACAAGTAAACATTTGTTTGCTTCTCATCGCACTGGATAAGTATTTTTGAAATCCAAATTCAAGCGAACCTAGGTGACTTAGTGAGCTTAACTGAATTCCCTCATAACTACTCAAGCTTACCATATTGTAAAATTTTAGTACGAATAAATAAAAGTTAGGTTAGAAACAATCTTAAAATGATCTGACCAAGGTATGGTATTAATCTATGACGTCTCTGTTGATCTGGAACGTGCTGGAAACTGTAGGCTTCTTGGTTGAGATGCACGAGAAAGCTATGCATACGATGAGGTGTACATACGGACACAATAGGAGTAGACGCCACTGCAACTTATTTCCTTTCAATGTACTTCGTTTGATGCTTTTTAGTCTCTCTTTTCTTCGTCTCTCTCTTTACTTTTTCTATGATTACTATTGTCTTTGTTTTGCTACTTCCCTTTTGAGTTTACCTCGTTGTGAAGATGTGATTTATGAAAACTTGATAATTGTTTTTGTAAACTTATTCGCCTGGAGTATTTGAGTGACTATAAAATAAATTGTCTAGAATATCTTTGTTAGACAAACTCTATATTCAAATGAAAAGCTAATTAAAACGGAATTTCCCCCCCCCTTGCCTTATTAGTAGTAGAGAAATGACAAGTATCGGATAGGTAATCCACCTGTTGTTGGTTTCAAAGTGGTTAACTATCTAAAAATTCTTTCGATTTCATTCATCCACCAAGTATGACTATATTGCTTCCTAAAAGGTGAACGTTATCCTTCGGTTTTAAATGAATCTTGTCAGATAACGGGTTTATGATGTTGATAGTTATTTTCCGCTAGATTATTTAATGAAAGAAAGGGTATATGCATGGTTGATTAAAGGGTAAGTATCCCACTCACTTCAGTCTCAACAAACAGCTAGTATTACTTTCTTTCAGAGAGCAGATGAGTTTAGTACGAATTCTCAAATAGTTACTGAATTATATGGAGTTAATTCACAATAGGAATGTAAGGTAAGCTCTATCAAACCTTCAAGACCAATCATAATCATCAAGATCAACATAGGACCAGACGTTACTGCGTAATGGTCCAAGTTGTCACACCTCATATAGCACACAAAGTAACAAGTCAATAAAATGGAAGATGAAGATAGAAAGAAAAGTCAGTCAAAGGAAGTAGAAGTACAAAGTAGTAAAAGAGAAAGAAGAATAACATGATGAGATTAAGTACAGCGGTTAAGATAAGGATAATGTGCGTATGCATCCGCACCACTGATATCGGTTCTCAGCCCTGTCATCTAGAGTTTTCAACCCCAACCCGTTAGTTTGCATCACCCTACATGGTTCAAACCAACAGTCAAAGACTTCATACATTGATGCCATGTTCTAGTCTGGCCGCCTCGGGTCTTTTTCCAGCCTGAAACTACTTCGGTCAACATTGCGCAATGAGGCAGACGGTGATTAGGCATGCGCAACACACGTCCCAGCCATCTCAGTCGATGAAGGTTCACGATCGCATTAACTATCTTACCTCTCCTGCCTAAAACTCTGTGCCTGACTTCTGCGTAACTCACTTGGTGACACCAAAAAATACGACCAAGGAAACACTGGTCAAACACCTGAAGCCTTCTCATGTCTTCTGCCTCCAATGCCTATGTTTCACAGCCATAGAGTAGAGAACCAAGTGGACTCCAACACAGCACGCTAGGATCTTAATAGGCAACCGCGGATCGTGGTGGCGCCACAGGTGGCGTAATTTGGCAAAAGCCAACCGAGCCCTTTATATCCATGCAGAGATTTCGTCCGCCATCGACCCACCAGGGCTGATCCAACTTCCCAGTTTCAAGATCAGTAATTAATGAAGGATACTGTACTGTGTGTCAATGACAGTGAAACACAACTGAAAGCAACACGATGTTGACATCCAGTTTCTCAAAGCATGAGGCAAACTGGTATTATGAGTCTCAAACAAAACTTTTGTCTTGAGTACCGGTAGATAGATGTGCTAAATAGTCAAAAGAAAGCACAAACAGTCAGTCGATATCGAAATGCGACCCAGCGTCACTGCGCAATCCATATGTTGTATGAATATTATTGTGATAAGCAATGGTTTCAACTGGCTGACAATGATGTAAAGTGTAAAGAGATTTGAAAAGTTTTCAGAAAAAAACAAAACTCTGAAATGTGGTGATTGTGGTAAAGTGGAGGATATTATGTGCTAGGACATCAAACAGTTCTTACTACTACAGGATATGTGCTCGCTGCTAAGACTTTCCTGACTAAGTAAGCACAAGAAAGTAAAAAATAACGTAAAGAATTCGCTCACAATCATCAATTTATCCCAATAGATTTTACTAATTCATTGGCAGCTAGCTAACCAAGTAAATGTCGATATGATTCGGCCCTACTTTATAACGGTTCACATTGTCATACTTTACATCACCACCCTGGGATACAAGTCAGTAAGATGAAAATCAAAGAAATGAAACATTATCACAGAAAGCATAGAACTATAGAGCGGATGGACTACAAGAAACAATAAAATAACGGTTGAAATGATAAGATGTGTGTGCATCTAAGTCACTGCAGCCAACTTTAAGTTACATCGCCTAGAGTCCCTGAACATCGGTTTCCGTTGTATCATCGACCTCAACTTGGAAACTGACACCTCTCTCCGAAACTCATCCGAATAATCAGGGGCTTCATGAATTGATGTCATGCTTTAGTCTGACCACCCTCAACCTTATTCATTCTGGAGTAACCCCTACTTCAGCCAACATTGAGCGTAGGAGTAGATGGGTAGAGAGTAAACATATTCAACTAACAGCTGTACACACACAACGCAGGAAACAAGTAAATAGAGTCGGTACAGTTTCAAGACAGCATATAAGTCTTAAAAAGAGTAAATCTGTATGTCAAAATGCTCACTTGCATAAACACTAACACTGGGATACTTAAAAATATTGTATACATTCATAAGATTGTATTTTGCAAAGAAGCATATTGCAGGAGGATGTTGATATGAATTAGCTGGGTAATTGGGATTAAAGTGATCCCATGAGCCCCAATCATGTATAATGGCTACCATGTACGATTTTAGTCTATGGTTTTTGCACTACGCGAAGATAGACAGTTCGAAACGAATTGAAATTCGCTCAGCAATTACATACACGTTAGCGTGGTAGCCAATGAGTTACATCCATTTCTTGGCTGCCCAAACCTTAGTAGGTGGAGCTGAGTCCGAAACCCTATCCCGACGGTAGAAAATAAGGTGCCTAGACCAATGAGTCATAGCTCCTCGTTTACAAGCAGTATGGAGTTAACTGATAGGTGTTACATTTCGGGTTACTTACAAACTGATACTCATTAGCAAGGTCTATTTGTAGACTCAGTACAATGCATACTTCTTCAAAGACTTGAACTCGTGTACATATTGCTCGAGTAAGATTATTTGAGCTGAATTGATAAAGCTCTACAAGAGATGCTCGGAGAAGAATAATGACATTACGACTCGAAGCAGCAGTTTATGTGGTCTTCTCAAACACCCCAAAAGCAGGAACCAAACAATACCATTAAGCAATATAGAGTGACAACCATCCAATTTTATTGGTGGGTGTTCGTCTCACTCCCCACTTGGTTGACGTTATAGTTCACGACTTTTACATTCAAATCAGTAAATCCTGGCAAACCAAAAATTGCATATTATCACTTGATTATATAGTCAGTGCAAACGAAGAATACAAGCTTACCTTTTCCGCCAACATGAATATCTTTCGTTGATCTACACCACCGAATTGAGCATCCACGTTTAAATGGATTTCATCTAGTGCTTGCAACAGGGGATATAACAATCCAGATACCAGAGGATTAGTCACTTGTTTAACAACTTCTGCACCAGCTTTACGAGCATCATGTACTGATGTTAGTGCTATTAGACGATATACATCAATTGAGTATTCTCTGAATGGTTTTTAGTATAAACAAAACGAACTATTGATACCAAAGTAATTTTTCGATTCAAAATCACTTTTAAGAAGTTATTACACCTACATATTGACAAGAAAAAGATAAGCCAACGAACCACAGTTCCTGTTGAGCACTTAACTCTGAAGTAATGAGTACTGGGTTCGAATCCCGTTTCGCCTACTTCAATCTAGGTAACCGGATAGCATCATAAGTCCTCACATATTATATGTGACTTATAGCATAGTACACAAACCTGTACAGGATAAGTTTGTTACCCTAAATTTTATCAATTAGTTAAGCTTAATATCAGTCTGAGGACAGTTTTGTCTTGAAAAAACCCTTACCGTTAAGGTGACTACTGCAAAGCTACAGTGAAATGCGTAGTACACCTTTACAAATTCACAACTGCTATTAATTGTCCTCATACCTATGTAGTAATACACAGATAGATATCAATAACGCAGGACGTGATATGACTGTCGACTCCAGTTACGATTGTTTATCTCCAGACGATAGGGGAAAATTAACAAGAGGGAAAACAGCAATCAGCAATCAGGAGAAAAACGATAAGGTAGAAAAGTTAACCAAGGAAGTTTGCATTTACAACTACAGTCTTCAAAACTTAGATGGTGCAGATGTATTTGTGTTACTGACTAATTCTGAGCCATATCGCCTGAGCTCATCTTTGCTATCGATTTTGGTTGTCCAATGGACTTGGGTCAGAAACCGTATACTCCTCTAAATAGTTCAAAGCATAAACAAAGCTACAAAACGTAAAATACAACCACTATATTAAGTTGTGAAAGAAAGACCATGACGAACATCCCTGCAGAATATTGAGGTGAAGGATGAATTAAGTTGTGAGCCACACTTACTTTAAAAGGGATAATGAAGTGATCACGGCGGCCTGCTTGAAATTTGGGCTACCTCTTTTTTACATGTGATATATTGCATTAATTTTTTTCCTTTCTACATCGTTTTAATCATTCAATTATATCGTCACATCGTATCATATACTCTCGAACATTTATGAAATCCCTAAATTAAGAAAAAGCATCATAGTGGATAGCAACGGGCTCTCAAGTGTATGACCATAGATCAAATGACTTACTTAGCACAAACTGCAGGTCATTACTGAAGAAAGTTGGTCACCTGCAGTCACTCTTATTCACAAATCTTCATCAGAATACTGGTGTAATAATGCTGCAGGTAATATGGCTTCATAACCTGTATGATGAAGATTTCGTTAGTCTGAATGGTTTCAAGTTATTTCGGTAAGATCGATGCTTTCCCAAGAAGAAATATGGTGTGGGTGTAGAAACTTTTATCAACACAAACTGGTCCGCCTCCGACTATGTATGTTTAAGCTTCTCTAACGAAACAATGGAGTGCATTACCAACAAATGTTGTCCTAAACATTTGAGTAAATACAAACACACATAACAAGCATCTATGTCATACCTGACTATAATTTCTCTGATCTGTCAACTTTTGTTGACACCGAATTTGCTGATCCAATTCTGAGAAACTGTTTCTATAGTCTGTGGAGATTTTAACTCATATAACTGCAGTTTCCTTATATCGTTGATTCATGAAAATATGGTCAACTTTTCTACTCATCTTGACAACATGCTAGAATTAGTATTTACAAACGACTCTAACATAAATGAAACTCGTACACTCCAATGCTGGTTCCTGACCACTGTGTTGTATGTATTTTGCCTAAAGTGTACGGCAAATTACACAGGAAGGCTCTCGGATATCTTTCCAAGAAAGTCCAGTACAGATGTTATTCACAGAACAAACTACGTTTAAGAAGCATGCTTAGAGAAACAGACACGGATATATTTGTTAATGAAGTTTTAGACAACACTATCTTTAATATAACGAGCTATTTCAGATTCTGTCGCCATATTCGATACCCTGCTGAAATAATCTACATAAGATTTGAAAGACTTTCTTCTCCTCATCTAAAGAAGCTCCAGAGAGAAAAGAAAAGGTTGTTTAGAGTGAGAGAGAACCCTGGTAGTAAAAGACTTAACTGCCTAATTAATTCTGAAATACAACGTCTAAATACTATGTACAAACAGAAATTCCCGTTTTGTAAGAACTTTTTTAATATATGAAAATTATTCAAAGAGCTTACTGGTAGAAAACAGATAACAAAAAAGCTTGTTTGGATGTCTGTGCATTAAACTGATCATTTATGCATCGACAAGCTGACTTCATCCTGACTAGTGTTCATGGTCAAATGGATAACTGATTTCTTTGTTTTTATAAATGATGTATTTATATGTCTCAAATCCATGAACCAATCTCAAACCCTAAGTCCAGATGATGTTTCGAGTAACTTATTTAGAAGATATGTAGACACCTTACGTCATCCCCTTACAGATATCTTCAATGCATCGTTTTCCAAAAATACAATACCCATTCCTTCGAAGGAGATCAAAGTTCCACCTGTGCCTAAATCATCTTCTGGATCAGGTGTCAAGATTCAACCCATCGCTATAACTTCCCATTCTTGAAGACAATGGAGAAATTACTTCTCCTTGTGCTTGAACCTTCCTCAAAGGTTTTCAGAGATCCAAAACAATTTGCTTACAAACACAGAAGTACTTTAGATGCTGCCCACTGTCTCACATCATAATATTGTTTCTAGTCTCGACAAAGGTGTTAGGTATGTTCATTGTGCCTTCTTAGATTACTGATAACCCTTCAACTCTGTTCCTAGACCACTCTTGTTCAATAAGCTGGCCATAGCTCAAACCGAGACATGGGTTACAAAGTGGCTGTATTTTTATTTTCCCGAAGGGAAACACTACATTGTCTATAAAGTGAGGCGCTCCACTTTATTGCTTACTGAATCCGGCATGTCTCAAGATCTAGTACTTTCTCCGTGAATTTTTTTCGTAGTTTTTATATAACACAAGTTTTGAATTCATGATCTATTAGTCAACATTCGATTGTCTAAACAGAGCTGAGGATAAATTTAGTAAGTCGGTACTGTTTGCTTCACTTATAATTTGGAAGTAAATTTTTAAAAAAAGTAATTCCGAACTCTACTCCTCACAGAAATACCAACATCTCATAAGATGCAGAAGCATGTGGATGGTAAATTTTACTGTCCTCTAACAACAAAAACTACCCGAACTAGATGTCGGTCATATTATGTTGAACAGTTTATGGCAGTAACGATTGCGAAAGCTCAATACGCAAGATACTTTTGGGGTTACTTTTAACAAAGAATAAATAAAAACATCAAATCTCCGATATAGCTGTATTCATGAAAACATGAGGGTCGCCAGTGCGCCTTGTTCAATTTTATAACCTTTGACGGCAACAAACGCACTTCATATGACCTTAATGTGATATAAACACTCCTACGAAGCTAAAGAATGAATGAAATGAAATGAACTCAGCATTGCAGCATACCACGAAGCATTACTGTGAATGTCAACGTACAGAGCTGTGTAAGCAGTGAAACTACCATTTGTAAGCGCTTGATACAATGTTACAGAAAAGTGGCGTATTTCTGAGACGGATTATATACTTGTCTATCTCATAACAAGTTAGTACGTCAGGTTTTTATTCAAAGGGACAACAAAATGTCAGTTCAATAAATATGGTTCCATAAAACATATATGGCCATGAAGAGACTTAACTTCTGAACAAAAAACACAGACTAAACAATTGGCAATACTTACTTAGTCAGCTGGTAGTCAGCCCCGCGTATAAAGTGTAACCGGTCCAGCGGTACACAAATAGAACGGAACATTCCTTTTATCACAGTTTCATAATATTTTGTGCGGAGGCGTAGTAAAGACCATGGGGCTTTCATATTATCCAAATAGGCGTGTAAATCAGCAAAGAGTACAGTCACTTTTGCACCTGCTCGAAGCATATCAGCCAGCTTGATGATTGGAACAAAGTAGGCCACATGAGGTCGGCCAGTTGTGGCAGTACCCCAATATACAGCCATCGGTTGGTTTTGTCTTTGCAACAAGAGTTGAAGTTCATCATCACCGATTACCTCCTGAATCACAAGTGAACGAATAGGAAATAAACGAAAAGCATGATGGATGCGAAAATGAATTCACTGAAATATAGTGAGTCCTATAATAATAAGAAGAATAGACTCTAATCTCTACTGATTATAATCTTCCTAATTTTGATAAAAATTTGTGGTCAACAAAATTTTAGATATAAATCCAATGTAATACAGCAATAATGTAAAACTTTATACATTTTACGTACATTCCACATAACATGTGACAGTGAACAAGAATGAATACAAGATGGGTCCATACATTGCATTACTTTTTTCCCCTTGGGTTCCTAGAGGAACATAGGGCTTCAGTAGCACGCTTCCATTGCACTCTGTTCTCTACAGTCTTTTGAACCTGGCTCCACGACTGCCCACAAGCTTTCATTTCTTCCTCACATGATTTCCTCCATGTCACTCTCGCACGCCCAAATCATCGTTTCCCCTTCAGATTCCACTCGAGGGCCTGGCGGATGATGTTCCCAGTCGACGTTCTCGACGGGTCCATATGGGTGGTGAATATTACTTTAGTTTTATAACCACATAGTCTATTATGACATACTAATAAAAGTATAATACAACTCAACTTAGTAGCTTGTTTTATGTACTCGGCTACGAGCTGCATGTTTTGAGATGGACTATGATACTACTCGATTGCCTAGGCCAAATTAGGTGAAGAGAGATTTGAAATTGAGATTGGTTGCATAGAACTTGAGTGCTTAAGCCAGTCAGTCATTACTACTTGCATGTGGCTGATGGGATGTTAAAGACTTGTAGTCTATTGCTGAGTTGAGTTAATTTTGTCTTTATCGTGACATTCATTATTGGGACTGATGATCGAAATAGTACTACCAGGTTGTAAAAACTTCATGAACTTTGATCAGTGCTTAGCACTAAGGAACAAACAGCTACATTAGTTATCCATCGGCGACCAGTTCATGCACTTAATTTAGTCCTACTGGGAGTGAGTCATCACCTGAATGGCCTAGTGGTAGTCTCTGGGTTCAGGACTGGGTGTTGCAGGTCTGAACCACCAAGGAGACACCAGTTTCCACATGGATGCAGATATGCATTGCTAAAAAAGTACCAACACACACGAAACGTAAACTCAGGACTTTCTAGCATCTAACACTAAAATACACTGCATCACAAAGTCACATCACTTAGCTTAGCGGTCATATTTCAAACCTGATAGATAGACTTTGATCAGTGCTCAGTACAAAGGATTATACAGTTACATCGGTTATTAACTATTAACCCGTCTGTAATCCGGTGAATGCAGGTCTAGCAGTGTTCCCCATAGGGAACCTGTGAGGTTTATGGCTGTGATGTCTGACAGTGTAGCATTTAATAAGTGGTCATTAGGTGACACGAAGTAGATTCACCACTCACTTTATTTACATCGAAACTGTGACAAACCGATTTATCCGCCCCCAAGCAAGATGGGAACAATAGCGAAGTTTTAACTTTTGATGAAAAAACACTTTCAAAATGCAGGCAATAATTAATTTATAAGATAACTGTAACATGGACATAAGATTGTAAACAGAATGATATTTAAATCAGAAGGAATGCACTTTACATTTTGAGTTGTCTATTCAATACTACAAAGAGCATGTCACATAAGTGATGGAAAAAAAGTAACCACAAAAATAGCCTTTTTCAATCAATACATAGTTGTATTAGGAAACATTGAGTACATTCGAATGATCTATGTTTTTAGCATAACCAAAAAGTAGTTAACTGTACTTTCAACGAATATAACAGGAATTACAAAACTATGACTTCACAGTATTCCAGTGTAAACTTCCTTAGCGCTTAGGCTTGCATACTAAACTAATAGTGGTTACATTCACAAGAGCCATTACTGTTTCCACTGAACTCCAAGTTGACCGATGCGTTGTTAAGTGAACCATCGGTTACAAAAGTAAGGTTAGATCCGAAAACACCATCTGATTTTTTTGCTTCAGTATACTTTACACCCCGATAGTGTTTCATCATGCTTCTCACAACATGAAAGTACCACTGTATTAATTACCGCATCGATGGACCATTTGATGCCCTCATTAATAGTCCCTTACTAGCCAGATATTTTCAGTAAAAAATGAACAATATTCTGTATATTGTCAGTAACATATTTACAAGGTTAGTTCAAAACTTATCTCCCTTGTAAAAAGAATAAACCTGCCCTTCTGACTCTGGCTCACCGTTTGATAAATAATAGTGTTGTTTTGCAATTCTACTCTCAAAGGTTTCGGTACTTCATTCAGTTTTAGGCTGCCTGAAGAAAGGACGAAATTCATTGCAACTTTTTAGGGCATATACTAATACTAAGGGTTTTATTAGAATATCTCCTTGTTCACAACAAAATGCTCTGCTTCTAATTAGTAGTGGCAATAAGTTGAGTTCAAGTTAACAAATGCAACATTGGATTATGTATTTTTCTATTAGCCACTAGTTCACACACACACACACACAAGATTTTGGAATGACTCGTACACACTGAGGTGGCATAAGTTCAACACAATCATATAAGAACAGTTAACACAACATTCACTTCGTTATTTCTTACTAGAGAAGGTGCAAAGTATCAACTAACCTGAAGGTTCCGGATGACCAATGTGTGTTTATCTACATCCATATCTGGATTTTTTTGATTCGTTTTCTGTGTTAACCAACAAGTCAATGTACCAGTTAGAAGATGAAAATGAAGGGTCAAATATGTATGGTTCACTAATCAGATATAACGCATTGGTGCTGAACGAAAACTATATTATCTCCTAAATAATACGAAAATAAAAGTCAAGAGGTTGAAATACTTAATAAAGATGAATTAATAGATAAACCACAACAAAAGTATCAAAGACAATAGGCGACGGGATATAACCAGTCAACCAAGGTTAACTGTTACTGGGACAATCAGAATCAGAATAGTTAGAGCTATAAATTTAGGTAAGGAACTAGATGATTCTTCATGGTGAAATTCTACCAGATGACCATAGTGAGGCTATCAATAAACTAAGCTGGCTAAAACAGAATTATGGACGTAAAACACTCCAAGTGATCAATCATTGATAGGTTCATCAAAACTTCAGCAAGATTACAATCAGCTTGGTCAAAATGTTCAAAGATAATAAACAGTGAACATATTTGCATCATTTTGACCAACTTTGAGCCATATCACTAACATAGTCATTGCTTTCTCGCATCTAGAGAACCCGAGTTAGGTAGCTTACAGTGCTCAAATAGACGGTTAGACTTCATCGATAACTGAAATGTCTCACTCTGGTTTGAACATGAAAGAGGTGGGAAAGGTAGTGGTGACAAGTAATAGTAGACAGCTACTTTGACTTATCATGGGAACAGGTGCAGAAAGGTCAATGGTTGGTCGAGATAGGATCCCCAACAAGCTCTAAGCAATCTGAAACGAGGTAGAGCAGCAGGGCCATATGAACTAGTGCCGGAGGTATTTTATGGTAGTGATAGCGGATTATAGATGAAATTAACTGAGCTGTCTTCTAGTGTATGGGAGTCAGATACGATTCTCTCTGACTAGTCTTAACCACTGACTGTTCCAGTCTTCAAGAAAGATGAGTTCTCTTGTGTAAACAGCAGGGGAATTAGCCTGATGAACAGTGTCAAAGATTCTAGGTCCTATTATCACTGGATATCTGAGTTGCTTCCACTCTTCAATACGCTCAGGGCTCGCAGAAATGTGTTTAAGTGCACTCAATAATAGATAAGCTGCTGAGACTCACTGATCCTTTCCAAAATCTTTGAGAGTCAGTTACAATCTTTAACGCTGATTTTACAGTAGATTGGAGATGATCCCAAGCTCCTTTAGGATGGGTCAAATTACCCTGTTCCAACAACTGTCCAGTCAGTGCCTCGTTGACAGCAGACTTAGTATTTTCATCATCGAGGTGAGCATGCAGTGGTCTAGTTGTAATTTTTCTAGGTTGATTTAGTTGTACACATATCTATGTACTAGTACGGACCACTGCGTGATTAATATCAAAAATGTACTCCAGAAGGTATGGTGATCTCCCACAGACCCTCTCCAACGATAACTGGTCAACGTGTCCACTGTTGAGTTGAGGACCATGGATACCACGTCAGACGATGCCTCTCTTTGTCTGAAGCTCTTGGTAATCAGTAGATGTTTGGCTAAGCACAGATGTAGCAGGCGATTTCAGAAGGAGGCTGAACAATTTTCGGTAGAACTCATCCTTCATTTCATCCAAAGTGCATTCAATGGGTGCGTTAGCAGGTATTACTAAGAGACAACGGCGAATCTCACTGTTGTTTTAAGTCCTCTCTGTGCCGTTCAGCAGAACAGCGCATAGGTGACTGTCAACTGGGATCCGGTCGAACAGAGCACTTTCAACTTTAGAAATCCTTATACTATGCCTACATCTGCAGTACTGAGAGAAAGTCATCGAATCTGTGGAAACTGGAAGGTTGAATTCCACAGAAGCACCACATTGGCCGGGTGGCGGTAAGTGAATAAACGCGCTTGGGTGCTGTTGTATGCATGTTTCACAAACAACACGCGTCCATGAACAAAGAAGTCAGAGTTCTAACTAATAGAGGTTGTTGTTCCATTTGATGAAGGGAGTAGACATTGAAAGCCTCAATATGTGGTTTGCAAAATGGTTTTAGGATAACGAGGATGCTATTCCATGAACTCGAACAGTTATAAAGGACTGGAAGGCTGGAATTAATCAGAGATAATGTAAGAAATGCGCATCCTGGATTCCACTGCTAGCCACTGCCCATCATTACTATACATAGTTAAAAGACAGGCAATATCGAGGCATCCGTACAGGAGCCCATATGCCAACAGAGACTGATCGATTCGGTCCAATCAACAACGGTGTAATACAAGCAATAACACAAAATAATGTAAGATTATTGACAGAGACGTGAATAAACACATGAAGATAAACATTTAGAAAAAGACTGATTGAACGAAGAAATATATTCATTTTCAATTAGGTCTTCATCTTCGGCTCTACACTAATATATAGGTTTACAATTCAATCAAATTACCAATCATGTGGTGATGTTTCGGAAATAATGATGTAAATAATAAATAGAGTTACTAAAATTGTAAATATGAATATTGATAGAAACAATAAGGCGAAGAGGTGTACAAAATAAACCTAGAAGTTACATCATGTTGACGGCCACGGTAATGAAAGTGGTCGAACAAACTTCTTTTGGATACAAAGGCTAGGTTTGTGAATGTGGATTGCAATCGCCTCTGCTATGTGAAGTAACCGAGTGCGTAATCCATGTGGTAAATTAATTGGAATCTGATGGATGATTTTGAAGGCTTTCCAATAACCACTTGATGTCCTGTGTCAACCAAGTGTGCAAGTATGGAGCTCTCTATAGCTCTAATTTGTCCCTTGTTCAACCATGATGGGTGGTGCTCAGAAATTCGACGATGGAACTGCCTCATTGTACGCCCAATGTAACTAGCTCCACAGGAGCAGTTGAATTGAGGATTGAAGGTTGACACTTCCCAGCTTGCTTATTACTTCTAAGGGTACAGGTAAAAGAAATTGGGTTAGTAACTGTGCTGCGTAATCACAGAGCCAGAAGGATATCTGTTTGAGGCTGGTTACACGCGAATTTTCGTAAGTTTGAGATTCAGCGTTGATAGATTTAAATTCAGAGAGAAAACCTACACTAATGAATGGAAGATTGCGCTATTTTGGGGGGTTGACTTTCTAACCCTTCTTATGTAGGGAAGGCAGCATCAGCATGAATGCTAGCTATTGGCTAGAAACATCTTGCTGCTGTCACCCCCGTTCAGCTTATAGTACGACCTCGTTCTCGGATTCCCATCATAGCGCAGCAATTTACACAGTAACGGTAACTGCTTTTTCTCCTACCACCATTTAAAATACCTTCGATATCGTAGGATCTCAAGGAACAAGCATCCACATAATAGATCCGTGGGTCATTGTGATATAAAAACCTGACCACCACATCACGGTAGCGGCCACTGGTTGAAGAATAGGTCAAATACAAGTGTTACGTCACGAATAGGCCGGGAAACACCAGTACTACTAATGCTTCACACATCCCATGAGTGAAAAACGAAATGATTTTGATGTGAACTATCAACCTCAAAATAAACATGCGGTTTATAAGCGTGCTTTTTAAAAGATGTTTTGGAAATACTTGTTTTTCTCTGGGTGTTTAACAATGGGTTTTTTGTTTCGCACATAGGAAATATGTCGTTTACACTGGACTGTAAATGAGAAACAAAGAATTCATGTTCCATCCTGCAAATGTAAATCCGGATGACAATCAACCCTACCGTACACCAATCAATGGTTAGAACATAAAGGCAGTTGATATCCACAGCGTAACAGGTGGTTTATCTATATCAGTAACCATTGTATGCTTAAGGTGAATTAGTAAATGAGTGGAAGTAGAGAAAACAGTGTAATACATTTACTCAGTCTGAAGGATTGTGTTAGGCTATGAACAGCATTATAAGTATCAAGCTTCCACTCCAGCTGTTTTTGCTGAGTATTGGCGAAAGCGTATTACCGAAACTCTCAGCTTCGTATGCGATCATCAGAGGCAACCATTCAAAACATAGGCTAACTTAAAATCTGAGCATCAATAACTTATGCATGAAAGCTAGTTTGTTAGTTCGTTCCTAGCTTCAGTCTAAGACATCACAAAAAAGGAGTGCGCGTGTATGAACTGTAACTATTAAATACTTAGCTGAGAACTCCTTATGCGTCAAGATCCACTTCTCATAGTCAAAATATGCTTGGTTGATAAACGGCGCATGAACGTTGTCGAGTAACGAGTGTGATGCACAATCACACATTGACACCATAAATTGACTTCAGTTTTACTTCATTACTGGGAACTTTTACCTATGCTTTGAATCCTCAGTTAAACTATTTTTATGGAAAATAATCAAAAAGCATTCATGTTCTTGATCATTGGCATCTGAAGAGTGGATCTAAAACGTTTCCGCTACAACAAAGCTAATAGCGTAACCTAGGTATCTTCAAGATTACCAACAGATGCAGCTTAGGCAAACCGTAATTCCATCAAATGTACACAGCTTCAGAATGGGAAAAAGTGTGATTCCGCACGAGGATTCGACTGATCACGAACACGTCCTTGACACACCATGATGAACTTAGTCAAGTATAACGGAATATAACTGTCTAAATAACATGAATTGACCAAAATGATAATTAAAGAACTCATTAACACCGGAAAGTTCGTAGTAGTACGGAACTCGAAAATGGGAACAACGCAACATACATGTGCAAAACCACTCGAGAACCCGCCAATGCGTATGTTACGTACCAGTCAAATAAGCACCTGAGTATTCTTACCTCAAATACAGTTTGGCTGCAAAAGCGAATAAACATCACCACATTTCCAGTCCCCTATACTTTCTAAAATCCCCTCCCGAAACGGTGACATATACTATCCTGTTGTTCAGAAAACCGACAGGACAGAAACCAGGAATAACTATTGTTCAGCTTCCTGTAGATTGCACTCATATCAAACGTCGGGAAGCTTCATCAGTACGATCTAACTGTTACAAAAGGCTCTAAGTGACCCAACAACAGCAGCCCAAGTGTAGTAAACTGGTAGTTTCTTGTCTCTCAGGTCTAGTTATTGGGGATTGGCTCTACTTGTTCTGTTTACTCCTGTAGTAGGCACGAAATTCTATGCTTATATGCTTTTAGCTACAATAACACGAATGCTTTTGTGGGTTGGTTATTACAACTTGTAGGAAGCTACAGGGTACTGCGAAGATTAGGGGTCTCCTGTCTGTATAGATGACCGAATTGGAATAGCAAGATTATGGGAAAAGGCATGTAGGACTTTCCCAAAAGGTAAATGTAGATAACATGTGTCTAGTTACTAGATAAGAGTTAGTGGACAATGCAGCTGTATCCAAAAGAAAGAGATGGTGAATAGTACGTAAGAAGGAAGTAGTGGTGTGCTAGTGAGGTTAGTAATGCCCTGAGTACGCCCCTGGTAAGCTATGCGAACAAACGTAACTATCTAACTGTCTTTTGAATGAGTCTAATGAGAGGGATGTGACATCTCTCAGTGGACCCTACCATGAAGCATATGCTCTGAAAGAGAAAGAGCTTGGCCTGAGCCTGGTGTCAGCTCTCTGATGTGCCATCTTGATGGGGTTCCCTCGTGATGACCTCTATGTTGAAGGTAAGGTTAGTTTGTGTTGCGTGACTTGCCTGATAGATTATCTCGTAGGTTATAATAAAGTCACTCCTTTTGTCTGCGATAGCCCAAAGCCAATAGGTTTAAGTATTTCAACTTGTCAGAGCATTTCTTCCCCTCAACTCAACAACTGGTTTTGTTGATCTTTGCATTTTCCCAAGGAAATTGGAGTCCCCTTTGAGTGTTCGGGGTGCTGCTGCACAGAAGACTTCTAGATGCGACCGCACTTAGGATTTGAAAACCGTGAGAAGCGGTTCAGGGGCTAAAGCAACAAGTTGTCCATGCAGAAAGTCTGAAGTGGCATTCCCGCTGGCTGCCGTTCCTTTGTATTTAGAGCCGGTGTTTAGGGTGTCGGAGAAGCTGAGCCCCAGATATTTTCCGTGAACACTGGGGTGATAGCAAGGTTGCTCAACTTGTTTTCGAATTCGGCCGTTCTCGCCTTGTGGGTACAAACGTGCACCACTCTACACTCTCCCAGGTCGAAGCCCAAGCCGTTTTCTGACGAGCGGGGTTCCAGTGGTTGTGGGTCGTCTTCGAGGACTTTGCAGTCGACCTCTTCGTTTACTACCCTCTACACTTTCATGTCACCAGCGAAAAATAGGATGGGTGGGATTTTGCGCTACAGGTCGTTGAAGAGTAGAAGTGGTCCCAGGATTGCTCCTTGGGATGCCCCCGATGTCGATGGTCTCCACTTCAAACATATCCTGCCTACTTTGACGCAAAGCTGTCCACCTTTTAGGCACACTTTGAACCAAGAAATTAAAGGTTTGCTAATGTCGGCTGACATGATTCTGTAAAGCAGGAGTGCATGCGGGGCGCCATCAAATTATTCAGATGGGTTGAAAAAATAACACGTACTGGTTTTCTTTTGTCCCAGCTAAAAGTCCAATAATCCCAGGCAGTCAGCAAGTTGCCGGTATATGAATGACCGCTCCGAAAGCCACGCTGACCAGTATGGTCGATATTCCCTCTCTCAAGGGATTCCCACATCTTGTCTCCTACCAGGCTTTCTAACATTTTGGACAATATGAACAGTGGGACAATCGGTTTGTAGCCGCCAGGACCTTTTGTCTCCTCCCTAGGAATTGAATGACAAGGTCGCACACTTCCAATCTTTAGGCGGCCTGCACGACTCCAATAAGCGCTTGAAGAGATAACGGATCAGTTTCGCGAGCGCCTCAGCGCAGTTCTTTAGGATTACCGATCTCGGGTCGTCACAGTCAAGGAACTTGGCTGGACGGAGCCTGCGTAGTTTATCCAATACTCTTTTTGTGTGATGAGATGAGGAAAAGGCACCCGTTATTTATGGTTTGATCATAGTAAGAAGTACCAAGTTGCGTGATCTCAGAGAGTCCAGTCATTCAAGAACAACAAAACTCTATATTTTCGCAAGATTTTTCCAAATCACTACAACCTTGGCACTTTATGAAGGAAAAAGCTACCTGTAAGATTCATGAAGAATCATCCCACACATAATTATGTTGTTTACTGACAACAAATTAAGAACTGTTTACAATCTGCTTTATCAGCTCCATTTATCTTAAGCCACACCTATTCATATTACATTTAAACCTTGAAAATCATGTGAGGATAGCTCTAGCTCTGCAAATACACAGCTATGAATATACCATACACTGCCAGTATGCATTACACCGTAATACTCGTATTGCTGGTTGCAACGGAATCCAATGTTCAACATTCGGAACTTCAAACCTCGTGTCGTAGAATTTGTGAGCGATGCTTCCTCAAGTTCCACATCTGTCATATTGGAGTACCTTTTAAGTTTGGAATGGCCGAAGTTGTCTTGTTTCCTAAAAACCTGAAAGGACTGAGATGATCGATTATTAGTTGTTGTGGTCACAAGGCAGCACTACTCCTCCTGATCTGTAGATGATGGAAAGCTTCTCGAGAATAGCCCATCGGTACCACAAAATTCTAGGTGTGCGTCTAACCTCCTTTGGAAAGTATTGGGGGATGGGGCTGTAACAACTTCTGAAGGAAAGGAGCTCCACAGTCTGCAAAATAACTGCAAACGAGTTAGCGCCAATCTTCGCACGTGCTCTCCCATGCTCTACTCTTGACGGGTGACCCCCGAGGTGGCGTTTCTGATTAAAGATGGAGAGGAATCTGTTAGGATCAAAGGAATTATTAGTGACGTGGTGCATCATGATCATATCCCCCATGATCCTCCTGTGTCGTGCCGAATGCAGCTTAAGGGCAACTAAGTGGTTTAAGCGGTCTCGCGCAATGGACTTGGGATTCAATACTTCAAAACCTAGGCTAACTACTTTTGTTGTGATCCAGTGTACTGTTTTCGACCCTTCATTTTTGTACAGTGTCAGTGACGTACATAATCATCTCTTCTTGATCGCAGGTGATTGTAGCGCCGTTTAAACGTTACGCTGTGACGACCTAGTTCATATTCAGAAGGCAGTCCATAGTGAACTTGACCAACCGACTTTTTGTTTCCAAGTGGAAGCCGAAATTCAATACAGATAACAAGTGGCTGCCATTGGGTCTCCTCCCTTCTTTTGATGGCTTAAAGCGGACAAGTTGAGACGTAAAAGGTGCTGGGCATATGTTCTGCCTGTCAGCCCAGCAACCGACCCTATAGACCCTCTCTGGATCTTACCGAGAATTCTTGCGTCTCGCCTTAGAATAATGGGGCCATCGTGTTGGTTACCCCTAGTTGTCACCCGGCAGAGATTTTAAATACCATCACGAATAGTTCGGAAGTTGGCGCTTCAAGTGGGTGACGCTTCACCGCCTTCCTGGAGAGTGCATGATGGCGTTCGCCTTTTCCGGCATTCCCTCGCAGTTGGCACTGCCTGCATTTTGGTTTCTTCAGCTCCATCCCCAGTAACCGTGTGGCACGAAAAACCTTCCTTATTTTATACTTCGATCCATCAAGGGCATTTAATAGGGTATCTTATAGTGCACCCACAAGCTACAACCGATCGGTAATCGTGGTGCCTTACTTAGTTGGGTAAAACCATTTCTTAGCGCTCTAACTCAAGTCGTGAAATTAAATTCCATGCAGTCCAAACCTGAGTACATAACTAGTGGAGTTATACGTGCTAGTTTTCTTGGGTCTTTGTTGTTTATAATTCGTATCAGCGCTGTGTGCAACTGCTTCAGCAGGGGTGAAACATTCCTACGAGCAGGTGATTGGACGGTTGTATGTGTTTGTAACTCTTATGAACTACCCAATACTCTGGATACTGTTCAATAGGAGTCAGGGTGTGGAAAGTCCCACCCTGAAATCAATAGCGACAAATGTAGTCGGGTTAGCATAGGGAACGGTAACCTCGACCCGGCCGTCGATGTTCGTGGGCGAAAGCTGCCTAGACATTCCTCTGGAGTAGATCTTGACATCAAATATTCCAGATACCTAACACTCTCGGGACAAACAGCCTATATGGGGTCCAAGTTGAGTGAGCTCTTTGCATACACTATTGGTAACTTCCATAACACCAAATCAGGGGTTCTACTCCACAAAGTGTGCACTCGCCCACTTTTATTCTCGTTGTCCTTTGTATAAGCGATAATCTAAAACTCGGAGGGGCACAACGTTAATTCACCCCCAGACCACGATGAGCCAACTCCAACCTAGACTACACATCCGGGTGTAACATCCTCAGGTTAGAACCTCTCCAGGGAAGGAGATCTAAACTGAACCTCATATTTTATTATGAGTTACTTCATAAGCCCCTGCACCCGCATTGTCCGCAAATCAAGCTAATTACAACCCTAGCTTTAATATGCGTGATCATGAAGTACTGGGTGGAACTGAGTGTTGTACGACAATCCTGAGGGGCAAGCTCTTCCCCAATAAGCTCTCTTGCACTCGCGATAAGCTTCCAGAGGAAACCCGCACAGCAAGTTCGTTAGCAGTTTTCCACTCCTCACCAAACAGGCTACGAATAAGCTATCAGTCTACAATCCCCTCAGCCACCGTCTATGAGTCCCGGGCTAATGAAAACGTACCTCAACCTCTTAATGTATAAAATAGTTATTAAAGTCCCCGAGTTCTTCTAAGGTTGGTGGGCCTACGAATGTCTACAAGGGTATGCGTGCCGATCCTCCGCTTCAGTGTGACGCACCTGACGCATACCGTTTCCCCATCAAACCTGCCAAGATGCACCCGTGATGTAGAAAATTTTAAGAACCTTATAATGGAAAAACTATGCAGTTGGTTCCACGTGCAAGCATGATATACGCAAAGTTCGAATGGGTCTGAAGGAGTAGGACGTTCTCTCCTCCCCAAGTTTGATTCCGTAATGGATTCCTTTTCCATACCTACTCGCACTTCCTTCCCTCTTCTTGTAGCAACAGCTCCATGGGGAAATTTGATGCTGGATTTTAGCCTGAACATAACCACTTACCGCAAGTAATACCTGCTCTGTGACACCAAAATTGTTGAACTGCTCTCAACCGTTCGTCGTTTCTTCAAAATCTTAACAGTCAACTCGCCGGTTGATCAGGATTCTTCAAGTGAGAAACCGTCTAGATTTTACAAACACTCATAGTAGTATGGATATTCCGAACAAGTGATTAAACCAGAGACCAATTTACCTGCTGGTCCAAAAGAAGGCCTACTTGAGGCAGCCCTACATCTCGAGTTTTCTGGCACTCTCCATCAGGTGATCTCATCAAACGGAAGTCACTACAGATGAAATATACTCCCTGAACTATGCTGCTCACATTGGTATGAAAGGTGCCTGGTGTCCATGACTAACTACTGCCGTTTGGACGAATGCTCCTTCGAAATCTACTTCCGTACACCACGATAAATAGTTCCAGTGGAACTAATCTATATTACCCTCAGATGTGGCACGTTGAACTGGAAATGCGTTGGTCTATACAATCATCTCGGTTATCTAACTGCGGATACTTACTGACACCCCCCATGCTGGGCGGGAAGAACGACTCTGTTAGCATTTTTGATCGAACGGAATTATCGCGCCGCGTATAATGGTACTGGGACCCAGTAGGCGCCTCAACCTAATACTGCCACGGTGGACGTCGCTTAGTTTCCTCTGCTTCACTGAGCCACAGAGATTTTGGAATTCAAAACACTCGCCTGTGACTGTGTGAGAAGCAATTTTGTCAGAAAAATGTATGGTACAAATATCTAAAACAACCTTAGAAAATTAAGCCATGAATAAACCAGTCTGTCTGATTTTATGAGGTCGAATCCGTCTGATCAGGTTATCAAGTCAGCGCATGCGGAAATCGTGATCTGAAAACAATTTCTTTGTTGGCCGCCCTTTTGCCGCTACCTGCTGGTTTGTTTGCATGTAGTCTCAAACAACATCCGAGACCAGGCGTCCCAGTTCCTTGGATAGTATGGGTAGTAATGCTATCAGCCTGTATCTGAGTTGGTTCTTTCTGTCTCCTCCCTTGAAGATTGACAGCAGGAAGTCGACTTTTTTCCGACGAATGTGTGGACAAGCTGGATAAAGGTACGCTTAGCACGTCAGTATCAGCTCATAGGATGACTGACCTCATTTTGCGTGTTGAGGGTTTCGCTTATATCTGATTTGTGTTGCAGTCCTGTGAATTCTCTGAATTACTGTACGCTGCTAGTGGATGCATCACTGTTTTGATTTGCCCGTCAAGTTGGGTACTCAACGGTTCTATCGGCTCACCGTTATTCAAGGGTTCCCTGTTCAGTCCTGTGATCTGGTTCAAACCCCCTATTTGCTGGTTTTCTTTTGTGTCATAAACCGATGTATTCTCTTCGGAACGTGGCCTAGCTGTTCGGCCAGGTTACTCTAGTACTTGTTTATTTATTTATTTATTTACTTGCACCTGTTATTATGAGCACTTAAGTTGCGTAGCCTGCCTAACATTTTGTAGCTGAGGAGGTCTGACTCCGTGTGAGACGTGAGCCATTTATACCATGCTCTGTCTGACCTCCGCATTTGGCTCCGGGTTGAGCGAGTAACCCGGGAACACATGGGAGACGGTTGTCTTCCTACGTTCGGAGCACCTTTTCGATGAGGTTCTGGATTGCACTTTTAATATGTTTCCAGTGTTAATCTGATGATATTGGTAACCACTTCTGTGGCCATACAGCCTTCAGGAGTTGATTATTTACGAACCGGTAATCTGCCTTCTGGTAGCGGCAGAACTCTTCTAAGTTGGCTACCAAAAATGTCTCCTTAATTGTCGAGGAAACTTCCACCAATGCGTGGTCACTTTGCCGTATCCCGATCGGGCTGCTCTGGCTCATTACTTGATAAAGCAGACTAAGTCCTCAAAACCGGGTTTCCTTTTATTAGGCAAAATATTATCTTCTTCGTCGCCCATCTGCCCTTTAAACCCAAAGTTAAACGAATGACAGCTGCCCTCAGGCTGACCGGCCAGTTCAGATCCGCAGCACAGCCTATCTAAGGAAACGTTATTTGTATGTTTCTGAGCTTTACAGATAACGCATTCATATCCTGAATGGTACTTCCAACTGGTTGTCTGTTTCAAACCAAATCATCAATAAGTGCTTGAGCGATCATATGTTTCAACCTAAACAGATCTCAGAGGATTCTTATTCACCGATTATACCCGAGGACGGCTGGCAGGGAGACAAATGACTAGGTGAAGAAAATATGATCACCTTCTTTTAAGCGCACTGGCACACTGGCCCAGCCGGCAAATGCCCTGGCTTTAAGTCACCTTCCACACTGAAGCACTAACAGATACAGTAATGAGCGGACAAACAGGACTGAGACAATCGCTCCTTACAAGACAAAAAAGACAGGACTTATTCATGGCTATCTGCTTCTATTTAAGTGCATGATATCACCCTTTTACTGCAGGCTTCGCTGTCAAACAGCGGTTGCCTTCTATGTTTTCAGTCGAGTACTCCAAATAACGATATTGTACATAATAAACCATTTGTCACCTAAGTGAATACTCATCTGCAAACAGTCTTCATGCCAAAAATCTTCCAACCCTAACAAGACGCATCTATATATCACTACATGAGAATTGTTTCGTGATCTGAAATGCTGACCATGTACACCTATGGGTACTCAAAGAGCGTGCCGATGTTCCGGGTGCCTCACTAGAAAACCCATTCAGATGCTGGCTTCTGGAAAGCAGGTTACCCTCCAACTGGAAACGCGTGGCTGCCGTCCTGGCTTACAAAGGTAGAAACAGATTATTTGCTTCCAGCTGTAGACTAGTCTCCTTAGTCTCTTCAATCAGGAGGGTCATCGAAAGAGTACTAAATGACGCATTTCGACAACATTTACACAAGAACCAAATCTTAAACGACGGCGGACGTGCTTTTTACCTGGAAGGTCGTGTAACGCCAGCTTGGTGATAGCGTGGAACAACTAGGCTACCCATTCGATCACAAACGCAAACAGAGTCGTTCTTCCCGCCCAGCATGGGGGGTGTCAGTAAGTATCCGCAGTTAGATAACCGAGATGATTGTATAGACCAACGCATTTCCAGTTCAACGTGCCACATCTGAGGGTAATATAGATTAGTTCCACTGGAACTATTTATCGTGGTGTACGGAAGTAGATTTCGAAGGAGCATTCGTCCAAACGGCAGTAGTTAGTCATGGACACCAGGCACCTTTCATACCAATGTGAGCAGCATAGTTCAGGGAGTATATTTCATCTGTAGTGACTTCCGTTTGATGAGATCACCTGATGGAGAGTGCCAGAAAACTCGAGATGTAGGGTTGCCTCAAGTAGGCCTTCTTTTGGACCAGCAGGTAAATTGGTCTCTGGTTTAATCACTTGTTCGGAATATCCATACTACTATGAGTGTTTGTAAAATCTAGACGGTTTCTCACTTGAAGAATCCTGATCAACCGGCGAGTTGACTGTTAAGATTTTGAAGAAACGACGAACGGTTGAGAGCAGTTCAACAATTTTGGTGTCACAGAGCAGGTATTACTTGCGGTAAGTGGTTATGTTCAGGCTAAAATCCAGCATCAAATTTCCCCATGGAGCTGTTGCTACAAGAAGAGGGAAGGAAGTGCGAGTAGGTATGGAAAAGGAATCCATTACGGAATCAAACTTGGGGAGGAGAGAACGTCCTACTCCTTCAGACCCATTCGAACTTTGCGTATATCATGCTTGCACGTGGAACCAACTGCATAGTTTTTCCATTATAAGGTTCTTAAAATTTTCTACATCACGGGTGCATCTTGGCAGGTTTGATGGGGAAACGGTATGCGTCAGGTGCGTCACACTGAAGCGGAGGATCGGCACGCATACCCTTGTAGACATTCGTAGGCCCACCAACCTTAGAAGAACTCGGGGACTTTAATAACTATTTTATACATTAAGAGGTTGAGGTACGTTTTCATTAGCCCGGGACTCATAGACGGTGGCTGAGGGGATTGTAGACTGATAGCTTATTCGTAGCCTGTTTGGTGAGGAGTGGAAAACTGCTAACGAACTTGCTGTGCGGGTTTCCTCTGGAAGCTTATCGCGAGTGCAAGAGAGCTTATTGGGGAAGAGCTTGCCCCTCAGGATTGTCGTACAACACTCAGTTCCACCCAGTACTTCATGATCACGCATATTAAAGCTAGGGTTGTAATTAGCTTGATTTGCGGACAATGCGGGTGCAGGGGCTTATGAAGTAACTCATAATAAAATATGAGGTTCAGTTTAGATCTCCTTCCCTGGAGAGGTTCTAACCTGAGGATGTTACACCCGGATGTGTAGTCTAGGTTGGAGTTGGCTCATCGTGGTCTGGGGGTGAATTAACGTTGTGCCCCTCCGAGTTTTAGATTATCGCTTATACAAAGGACAACGAGAATAAAAGTGGGCGAGTGCACACTTTGTGGAGTAGAACCCCTGATTTGGTGTTATGGAAGTTACCAATAGTGTATGCAAAGAGCTCACTCAACTTGGACCCCATATAGGCTGTTTGTCCCGAGAGTGTTAGGTATCTGGAATATTTGATGTCAAGATCTACTCCAGAGGAATGTCTAGGCAGCTTTCGCCCACGAACATCGACGGCCGGGTCGAGGTTACCGTTCCCTATGCTAACCCGACTACATTTGTCGCTATTGATTTCAGGGTGGGACTTTCCACACCCTGACTCCTATTGAACAGTATCCAGAGTATTGGGTAGTTCATAAGAGTTACAAACACATACAACCGTCCAATCACCTGCTCGTAGGAATGTTTCACCCCTGCTGAAGCAGTTGCACACAGCGCTGATACGAATTATAAACAACAAAGACCCAAGAAAACTAGCACGTATAACTCCACTAGTTATGTACTCAGGTTTGGACTGCATGGAATTTAATTTCACGACTTGAGTTAGAGCGCTAAGAAATGGTTTTACCCAACTAAGTAAGGCACCACGATTACCGATCGGTTGTAGCTTGTGGGTGCACTATAAGATACCCTATTAAATGCCCTTGATGGATCGAAGTATAAAATAAGGAAGGTTTTTCGTGCCACACGGTTACTGGGGATGGAGCTGAAGAAACCAAAATGCAGGCAGTGCCAACTGCGAGGGAATGCCGGAAAAGGCGAACGCCATCATGCACTCTCCAGGAAGGCGGTGAAGCGTCACCCACTTGAAGCGCCAACTTCCGAACTATTCGTGATGGTATTTAAAATCTCTGCCGGGTGACAACTAGGGGTAACCAACACGATGGCCCCATTATTCTAAGGCGAGACGCAAGAATTCTCGGTAAGATCCAGAGAGGGTCTATAGGGTCGGTTGCTGGGCTGACAGGCAGAACATATGCCCAGCACCTTTTACGTCTCAACTTGTCCGCTTTAAGCCATCAAAAGAAGGGAGGAGACCCAATGGCAGCCACTTGTTATCTGTATTGAATTTCGGCTTCCACTTGGAAACAAAAAGTCGGTTAGTCAAGTTCACTATGGACTGCCTTCTGAATATGAACTAGGTCGTCACAGCGTAACGTTTAAACGGCGCTACAATCACCTGCGATCAAGAAGAGATGATTATGTACGTCACTGACACTGTACAAAAATGAAGGGTCGAAAACAGTACACTGGATCACAACAAAAGTAGTTAGCCTAGGTTTTGAAGTATTGAATCCCAAGTCCATTGCGCGAGACCGCTTAAACCACTTAGTTGCCCTTAAGCTGCATTCGGCACGACACAGGAGGATCATGGGGGATATGATCATGATGCACCACGTCACTAATAATTCCTTTGATCCTAACAGATTCCTCTCCACCTTTAATCAGAAACGCCACCTCGGGGGTCACCCGTCAAGAGTAGAGCATGGGAGAGCACGTGCGAAGATTGGCGCTAACTCGTTTGCAGTTATTTTGCAGACTGTGGAGCTCCTTTCCTTCAGAAGTTGTTACAGCCCCATCCCCCAATACTTTCCAAAGGAGGTTAGACGCACACCTAGAATTTTGTGGTACCGATGGGCTATTCTCGAGAAGCTTTCCATCATCTACAGATCAGGAGGAGTAGTGCTGCCTTGTGACCACAACAACTAATAATCGATCATCTCAGTCCTTTCAGGTTTTTAGGAAACAAGACAACTTCGGCCATTCCAAACTTAAAAGGTACTCCAATATGACAGATGTGGAACTTGAGGAAGCATCGCTCACAAATTCTACGACACGAGGTTTGAAGTTCCGAATGTTGAACATTGGATTCCGTTGCAACCAGCAATACGAGTATTACGGTGTAATGCATACTGGCAGTGTATGGTATATTCATAGCTGTGTATTTGCAGAGCTAGAGCTATCCTCACATGATTTTCAAGGTTTAAATGTAATATGAATAGGTGTGGCTTAAGATAAATGGAGCTGATAAAGCAGATTGTAAACAGTTCTTAATTTGTTGTCAGTAAACAACATAATTATGTGTGGGATGATTCTTCATGAATCTTACAGGTAGCTTTTTCCTTCATAAAGTGCCAAGGTTGTAGTGATTTGGAAAAATCTTGCGAAAATATAGAGTTTTGTTGTTCTTGAATGACTGGACTCTCTGAGATCACGCAACTTGGTACTTCTTACTATGATCAAACCATAAATAACGGGTGCCTTTTCCTCATCTCATCACACAAAAAGAGTATTGGATAAACTACGCAGGCTCCGTCCAGCCAAGTTCCTTGACTGTGACGACCCGAGATCGGTAATCCTAAAGAACTGCGCTGAGGCGCTCGCGAAACTGATCCGTTATCTCTTCAAGCGCTTATTGGAGTCGTGCAGGCCGCCTAAAGATTGGAAGTGTGCGACCTTGTCATTCAATTCCTAGGGAGGAGACAAAAGGTCCTGGCGGCTACAAACCGATTGTCCCACTGTTCATATTGTCCAAAATGTTAGAAAGCCTGGTAGGAGACAAGATGTGGGAATCCCTTGAGAGAGGGAATATCGACCATACTGGTCAGCGTGGCTTTCGGAGCGGTCATTCATATACCGGCAACTTGCTGACTGCCTGGGATTATTGGACTTTTAGCTGGGACAAAAGAAAACCAGTACGTGTTATTTTTTCAACCCATCTGAATAATTTGATGGCGCCCCGCATGCACTCCTGCTTTACAGAATCATGTCAGCCGACATTAGCAAACCTTTAATTTCTTGGTTCAAAGTGTGCCTAAAAGGTGGACAGCTTTGCGTCAAAGTAGGCAGGATATGTTTGAAGTGGAGACCATCGACATCGGGGGCATCCCAAGGAGCAATCCTGGGACCACTTCTACTCTTCAACGACCTGTAGCGCAAAATCCCACCCATCCTATTTTTCGCTGGTGACATGAAAGTGTAGAGGGTAGTAAACGAAGAGGTCGACTGCAAAGTCCTCGAAGACGACCCACAACCACTGGAACCCCGCTCGTCAGAAAACGGCTTGGGCTTCGACCTGGGAGAGTGTAGAGTGGTGCACGTTTGTACCCACAAGGCGAGAACGGCCGAATTCGAAAACAAGTTGAGCAACCTTGCTATCACCCCAGTGTTCACGGAAAATATCTGGGGCTCAGCTTCTCCGACACCCTAAACACCGGCTCTAAATACAAAGGAACGGCAGCCAGCGGGAATGCCACTTCAGACTTTCTGCATGGACAACTTGTTGCTTTAGCCCCTGAACCGCTTCTCACGGTTTTCAAATCCTAAGTGCGGTCGCATCTAGAAGTCTTCTGTGCAGCAGCACCCCGAACACTCAAAGGGGACTCCAATTTCCTTGGGAAAATGCAAAGATCAACAAAACCAGTTGTTGAGTTGAGGGGAAGAAATGCTCTGACAAGTTGAAATACTTAAACCTATTGGCTTTGGGCTATCGCAGACAAAAGGAGTGACTTTATTATAACCTACGAGATAATCTATCAGGCAAGTCACGCAACACAAACTAACCTTACCTTCAACATAGAGGTCATCACGAGGGAACCCCATCAAGATGGCACATCAGAGAGCTGACACCAGGCTCAGGCCAAGCTCTTTCTCTTTCAGAGCATATGCTTCATGGTAGGGTCCACTGAGAGATGTCACATCCCTCTCATTAGACTCATTCAAAAGACAGTTAGATAGTTACGTTTGTTCGCATAGCTTACCAGGGGCGTACTCAGGGCATTACTAACCTCACTAGCACACCACTACTTCCTTCTTACGTACTATTCACCATCTCTTTCTTTTGGATACAGCTGCATTGTCCACTAACTCTTATCTAGTAACTAGACACATGTTATCTACATTTACCTTTTGGGAAGGTCCTACATGCCTTTTCCCATAATCTTGCTATTCCAATTCGGTCATCTATACAGACAGGAGACCCCTAATCTTCGCAGTACCCTGTAGCTTCCTACAAGTTGTAATAACCAACCCACAAAAGCATTCGTGTTATTGTAGCTAAAAGCATATAAGCATAGAATTTCGTGCCTACTACAGGAGTAAACAGAACAAGTAGAGCCAATCCCCAATAACTAGACCTGAGAGACAAGAAACTGCCAGTTTCCTACGCTCGCAATGTATTTTTGGGTGACCATGCCAGTTTTCACTCAACTAAGATACTTTGTCGCATCTTGAAATTTACTTTCGTGCAGCTTTGCAAATTTTGTAAAGGTGTGGATTTGTCAGTGACAATCTATGGTTCCCGGGGGAATGCTTGTGATTTTCAAAGTGTTGCACATCCCAAGGCATTCTTAAGGTTGTTCTACCTCGAAGTTGCAAGGTGCTTCCGGACTGATTGCCATATAGTGTCCACAGACCTGAGCTATGAGGGAATTTTATGGTATAACTGAATCGTGTACTGCTTGAAAACAATAACAGTTACTCTGTATGTAACTGCCTAATGCCATTTGTTTGCTGTTAGTTTTTTCGTATGTGTTTCTTTCTGCAAGTCAGGGGTCCTTGACTGCTCCTTTTGTAATTCGAGAGTTAGGAAGGGTTTGTCGAAGGGCAAGTGGTTAAAAGTGATAAGCTGTAAAAGTGTCACGTGACTCTATTCATAGAGTTCAGATGTGGGCGATAAGATTTTAGAAAAGTTAGTTCAAGACTGCTACTTCTTGTGAAGTACACACTTCTGCTCCATCCACTCGTACTTTTGAACACTACTTTTTGGAACTTCACTTACGGAAAGTGTGACTATTAGGAAACTGCACCCTAGCTCAAAATAAAGGCAAAGATATCAATGGTGTAAATAAGCAACGGCTAATTGAATAGTACGATGATCTTTCTTATCCAGAGAAAGTCTTACGTATTCGTTCAGCTTTGGAAAGTAGAAAGAAAAGATTGCAAGTAGCCTTAATCCAAAGGTTAGAGAGGGGAAATCTTTGCTGTGTCGTCCAAGTCAATGGGTACACTAATATGCTTCTTTGTTGTCTCTTTGTGCACTGAAGAGCGAAAACACTGAAAATACTAGTCAATTTTGTGTGTGATAATTAGTAGGAGAAACCAAATAGATAAAATTGATTGTCCTGGTTAACTATATTCAGTTGTTGAAACATACTAGTGACTAGTACAAAAACGTCGAAAGTGAGACAGAGTAGCGACCCACTGGAATGGCGAATAGTTATAATTCACTTGCAGGTTAATTGGGTGCCGGAACTGGTTCCCCACCTCTCCTCAAAGTTGTGTTACACACGCCTAGTCACCGTCTGCCTCGTCTCAAAGTGTTAGTTACCGTAGGTTCAGATTGGAAAGTGGTTAGAAATGACCAGACTAAAACATGGGATTAGGTTGTGAGTTTTCTGACTGTTAATATGAGCTGAGTGGAAAAAAGTCGAATTTCGGGTTGGGGGCTGAGCGACAACCGAAATTGGAACTCTTAGACTTTAGGTATTGTAGTTGAGACTCGATCTCAGTGGTGTAGATGAAATAATGTCATCTCTATCGTAAACGTTACAGTGCATCTCATCTTTTTTTATCGTTTTGCAGGGCTTTTGAATACATCCTTTTCACCTGTTTACTTACCCTTTATCTTACTGCATTGTATCCTGATGTGAGGTGCGGAAGCCTGCATGGTTGCTAACTAATCTCAGTTCTCATGTTAAATATTGACTGACTGACCTGTTATCACGGATTTTTATTTGGTTTCTAATAAGCATTCACTCTTGCACATACTATTGGATGATGATATATATCTTGATACCTAGCGATTTTTCTTTGTGTGTTGCCAAAGATTACTGTAGGATGATGTGGTAACAAAGTAACATGCATAATTACACCAGTTTGCTAAATTTAATTGCGCTTTAAATGTGATTTGGTGTTAGAACAGTGAAACCTTCAAGATACTAAATATGTGCCATGTTTAGTTATTAACCTGTAGTTACGTAGACTTACTGCTGGCTTTGAACGTTAAACCTTTTGAGAATAACTTGGAAAATGTATTCATTTCTTTTAGGTGTTTACTTTTTGCAAACTGAATATTGTATGGATAGATGTATCTGGTTAAGAGATCCAGGAGATTGCTTCGTGTCACGTGGTTAATACAGCAGTTAACAGTTATACCTTGAATCAACGCGCATGTTACACATTTGTATACAGGAATCAATTAAAACTTTTGTTCAAAAATCCTTTGGGAAGGTAAGTATCATCTTGTCCGCAAATTCCTTAAATAACTACGGAGATGCAGTTACTTTGGTTTTACTTCACACAGCAAGGTAATATCATTTACTAGATAATTTTTCGATCGAAATTCCATCATACGTGATCATGTCAATTTCACCAAAAACTTTTGATGCTTAGTTCTTATTGCTTTTTATGTAGATAAGGGACACCAAAGCTGTATAAAATCTTGCCAATTCTAAATTACTGTGATATTAAAAACTGTGAGTTTATGCCTAGACAAACCTTATCAACGACAGTATTTTGACGCAGTTAGACAAAGTGGCCTGACCTATTGAATATTGTATAGTAACTGCCCTTGTCAGGATCATAGCTACAACAGCTAATCGGAGTAAGTCAAGTTGCTGAAGCATAAAATTTGGGTAGGTTTCAAATAAAAAAATCCCACTGAGATGAGTAATTTATAAACAAGTTAGTTGTCGCTATGCGTGCTCTAACACAATCACAGTAGGATGGTACAAAGTAAAGGTTTTGAAACCCATGAAGAGAAATTGGTTATTGAATATTTGTTCATTGAGTAGACAGTAAATTCAGTTGGGGTACTTTTTACCTATTTCAGAGATAGTAAGAATTTTGCCATCATTGGAATTAAACAATCGGAGGTGACAAGACTAAAACACTAAGTATAAAAGGATTCGTGATTACTTTGACTGGGTCATTTAGAATAAGTTTCGGGTCGAACATTGTCCATTTAGTAATGCTGCACCACTATGTGACGAATCTAACTTTGGCATTGTTCAAATAATCCTCTTAAAATGAAGTTGTAACTACTTAGGTTCGTATTTTGTCTAAATTTACCTTGGTTGTAGTTCTCAAGTGTCAAGTGATATTTGGCGACTATTTTCATAGTTGATGTTATTCTTGCTATTTCCAATCTGTAAATGACCTACAAACTAATTTTAGGCTGGTCATTTTAATGTTTGCATCAAGTTAGTTAAATGTATTGATTTCTAAAAATGTGAGGCCTGAGTTCTTAAGACTATTTCCATCTCCTTTGTCTTAATTAGGCGTCAAGCTTCTAATAAATCTCCATTGTCTCGTAAACGGATTGGACATATCGAATTTGGTTGAATTGACTACCTGCAAATAGTCTTTATTATCTGCAGGTTACTGGTTTGAATCCTGATGCCATTCAGGTTTCCATTTCAACCCCAATCACTATTCTGTAGTGCCTTGAGCATTGCCCAATCAATGTCAGCATTCCTCATATCTGGAGGACTTTAATTCTTTCAATGTGGGCTCGAGAAGGTTTGCTTTGGAAATCATCCAGTTGTTTTCACTTAAGTGATGTCAATCCAGTTGATATGCTAGTGTATGAAGAAGCTATTTACGAACCGCTAAAAATTATCATTAGCAGGATTTTTGAGACCATTTGGAAGAGATGCTTAAAGGTGGGGCTTATTATGATTGTACTCATATAGATTTAAGTAATTGATTGTTCGAATCGTTGAAATAAGAACACTCGTTTCGGACAAACCGGTATGCTCAATTCGGAGGTTTGTCGGGATTTATTGGGAATTGAACAGTCTTTTTCATTACGAATAAAAATCAATAGGAAGACCAATATATAATAAATGTTTGTTTCCTCTCCGTTTGGAATTAATATTGACCTTATGACAACTATTTGTAAGAATCGCGATTATTGTGGTCAAGGGGATTATGCAGCTACTGGGTAGAAATCTAACAGATTACATTAATAATTTCCCGTAAATTCAAAACATGATTACCATTTAGTGGTGCTTGTGGATATCTGTTTTCACCTTATGGCGTCCAACAAGAAAAGTTAATAACAACTATCAATTAGTGAGTAGCAGAGTGAAATTAAGATCCACGTACTGAAATTTGAATGACCAGGAAGTATCATAAACCTTCACATATTAGGTTTTGCTCATAGTCTTATTCTTCGATCTGTTTGGTATAAGTCATTAACAATGAATTTGTTTATTTTGTAGGGAGTCTGAAAATGTTGTTACTAATTGCACAACCTCTGCTTATATTCTCCATTCTGTATAACTCCCAACATCCGACTGCAATTTTGTCAGTGCTTCTGTTTAGATACTGATTTCATGTGTATGAACAATACATGTATATGAAGTGTTTGCATGAGGATATTATTATAAATTTGACTATACTGATGCAAGCGTCATAAATGATGTCAATTCAGTCTAGCTGACCCAGCTGCTGCAAATTGAAATGAAGATAAGAGAATGACCATTGACAATTTATATATGCCGCTACGACGGTGAACAACATTGGTCTAAAACTATTCGATACTTATAGCGCCTTGTTTACCAGCTTTGCCAAAGTAGCTATTTAGGGAATTTGTATTTACCAGCTGTCGATTAATTTTCATCAAAGCGAAGATACCATTTTAGTCTGTTTTTTAGAAATGTCACACAGGGAAGCAATATCATTTACTGGATACGGTTTTGGACATAATTTATTGTATATATTCATATCAATAAATTTTATCCGAAATGATATCTAGTAAATGATGCTGTTTCACTGTGTGACATTCCTAATAAACAGACTGAAATGGAATTACAATCTACCACGGTGCCCAGGTCCTACCCTTATATTAAAGCAAAAATGACCATAGTCATCGAATAAAATGAGCTCATTTTATTTCGAGATTTCTCTTCAGGTACTGACATGAAAGTGATGAAATTAAAAAGAAATTAAAATCACACAGCCGTGCCATAGTTTATGGAGATTTGCTATCAGAATTGACGGCAACCAATGGCATTCGCCTGGGATGCCCACTGTCACCGTCCGTGTTTAACTTCGTTATAGACGTACTAATGGACATAACCTTGGGTACATCTGACTTCACAGGGATGGCATCTGGTTGACTTGGAGTACGCAGACGATACTGTCCTGCTAGGTAAATATACTGAAAAAATACGGGGTCTTCTGAGCACTTTGAGCAGAAGTCTGAGTATTTTTGGCATACATCTCGCACCTGTTCAGTGTAAGATGATGATCCAGGACTGTTCTGCAAATATCCCCAGTATAATGATAGGGAGTGGGTTGGTTGAAGGTGTCATCCACTTTTCTCACCTAAAAGGTTCGTATCTTTGATTGCTGGCTTTATTCCATTCACTTGTGAATTTGTACAAGTATGTCGAGAAGACTAGGTCTGACTAAACTTCATATGGCCATTCCATAAGTTTTATTGGCATAGTTCATCTATCAAGTGGGACTGAACGTCTTTCGTGTATAGTAGTTAGAGCCTGTCAATGTTTTCTTTAGGAAGAGGAAGCAAACCAGATTGTGTAAAACAAGAACGAGCAAATTTGCGAATTAAAATGGTGTCGTCTTTCCAAACGTCGATGGTATCGTCATTTGAAATAAGAAATGGATAAGAAATATGGGACGACAACAAAAATTTTGTTACGAATATTTAGAAAAAGACTGATTGAACGAAGAAATATATTCATTTTCAATTAGGGATTCATCTTTGGCTCTACACTAATATATAGTTTTACAATTCAATCAAATTACCAATCATGTGGTGATGTTTCGGAAATAATGATGTAAATAATCAATAGAGTTACTAAAATTGTAAATATGAATATTGATAGAAACAATAAGGCGAAGAGGTGTACAAAATAAACCTAGAAGTTACATCATGTTGACGGCCACGTTAATGAAAATGGTCGAACAAACTTCTTTTGGATATAAAGGCTAGGTTTGTGAATGTGGATTGCAATCGCCTCTGCTATGTGAAGTAAACGGTCAAACTTCTGTGCGAACTGAAGAAATCCCTTCTGTCTGTTTACAATTAATTTCTCATGAACCGGCTCTGCCTTTCCAGTCTCTCGAATCATTTATATTTCTCAGTGGCCTGTGCTAATTTTTCCTTTCCCCTTACAATGTAGCCGCTTGTTAAGTATGTTTTTCTTCATGCATCACGATATCTGCTTATGATATTCTGAAAATCCTGTTTTTTAAGTTTTTTCCGATTTCTTTTTCATCGATAAAAGACAGATTCTCAGTCCTCTCGACTGATCGATTGGTCGACCAGCGAATAAATCGACCAGTCAGTTCGTTGATTGTTTTATTTTTACTGGAACAAGACAACCGCATCTATTACAATAAAGTTCATTTTTATTTGTGTTGTGAAAACAAAACAATATTGCTGTTTTAAGCACGATATCGATCCATTTATTGATACTGTATACACAATTCTTTTTCTTGAGAAATCTTGTTAGGGACTTATTCTTTGAAGCATTTAAATACAAGCTTTCTTTTTAATTATTAATTGGTCCAATAGTTTAGTTACTTACCAACCCTTCACACACTACGTTGCATAGGTCAGTTTGTTGATATATGAATGTTCCACACCACATCAGAATATCGAGATACAATGTAGAAAGATAAAAGATAGAGGAATAGGAAGTTAAGTTATGTAACTGAAAATCACGGAAAGTTATATGAAGGAAAGAAGAAAGAAAATAAAACAGTAACGAAATGTGGCTAGCAGTTAGGGCGAAGAAGAAGTGTGGATGCATCTGTGCTATTGTGATCGGTTCCGAGCTATATCTCCTAGCCTCCAACCACTGATTTCGGGTATTGTTCAGACCCCAGTCGGGAAATCTCTGTTTTCCTACATGGCTCAGATCAACAGTCAGAGACTTCATGGACTGGTGCCACGTTTTGTCCTAGTTACCCATAGATTTTTTCCAGTATAGAATTCTCTTCATTCACAGGAAATACTTTACTGCCACATCACGTACAACTATCAGTACGAATTTACTTTTGTACCTCCACCATAGTGTAAGCTATTTATTTTGTGATAGCAATTACTTTTAGTCTTAATGCTATCTAACAGACCTTTACAGCATAATAGGACGTCAAGGAACCAGCATCCCTCGTTGGGTCGTTGTTGTATGTGAGCTGAACCAGCACGTCAAGTTAGCAGCCATCTGTCAGGAGTTTTATTGGTTTTATCCTATGACTGAGAAGATATGTAGACAGCTAGATAGATATAAAAATATGAGGTACCTAACACAAAACAGCATTGGCTTTGGTTTTAATAAAGTTCAGAAGAGGAGAGAAACCTTTATACCCATTATATGTAAAAAGAATCGTTGAAGTAACAAAAAAGGTGTGTAAATGGAGAAAAAACAAGTCAATGAAAATCATGATTTTAATAAGATGTTAGATGAAGATAAGAAATATGTACAACTACGCTGTTGTGATCAATTGTCTAACATAGGCCCTATACTTTTGTGACGAAAAAATGAGAAGAAAATGAAGGCATATGACTTACATAGCCATATGTCAAGGTTTTTTTGTTAAACTATGAGATGTGCTACATATTCTCCCAGCAAAATAGCATAATAAGAGAAATTAAGAATAGTCATGAAAGGTTTTTATCGAATGAGTGACTCGTATACACATGAGACCTCAGTGCCAAGTGCAGGTGACACTAACGGTGAAGTGTTCCTTAAGTTTTAATCATGTGATGCAATTTGTAGTGGAATGTTTTGATTTGGATATGTTGATCTGAGTTGAGGTATGGCAATTTAGACTGTTACGTAGTAATTTCAGGTCTTATTTTGATAGGTTCAGGTTTTATGACTATATCAAGATATACGGCTTATGTAGCAAGAAATTACCGATGTAGCTGTTTGGTCTTTAGTGCTCAGCTCTAATCTAAATCTATCGATCCAGTTTGAAATATATCCTTTGGGCTGAGCTGTGGTTCATTGGTCTAGGGAGATGACTTTCCACCTGTGGGCCATGGGTTCTAATCCCGCTTCACCTACCGCGGTTTTGGTAGCCAGTTGGTATCGTCAGCCATCACACAATAGGTGTGACTCATTGCTTACTGCGTGAATGTGCACAAGGTTATTGTGAGTGTATTTCCACTTATTTCTTTACCAAGCTGAGTGATGCAACACTGCAGTGCACTGTATTCTAGTGTTGGATTGTGGGCGTTAGTCAGATAGTAGACCTGGACGTAGGTTTTGTGCTTGTTGGTACTCATCAGCAAAGTGTATCTGCAACCATGAAAAAATTAGTGTCCTTAATACTAGCACCACTCAGTGCCGAAGTCATAGACTTTACCACTGAGCATCAACTGACTTCCAGTAGGACTAGATCAAGTACATGGGTCGACCATTAGTGGACAACCAATATAGCTATCTAGTTCTTAGTGCTCAGCGATGATCGACTTGTTTATAGTTATAAAATCTCAGCATTGACACCTTCAACACTGAATAATAAGGGCCTAGATATTTGAGGGAATAACAATTTTGTTTTCAATATTGCGCCTAACTTTAATTTACTGACAAAATACAAGCAGTCATAAAATCTAGATTTTCAGCCGTCAAAATATGATGTGTAATGTAATCTCAACTTTATCTTATTATTTCAGTTTCTTTGTTCAAAACTCTTCTACCATTGAAGTTATCTTCTACTTATGGTCTCCTCTATATCAGCAGAAGAGTTCCAGCGTTTTCAATCACAATTACTTGACTTACGTGAGGCGCAGATTACAGCTAACGACGCTAGACTGCGTGCAGAAAAACGGGTTAGGCAACTTGAAGAAGAACTTATCCGTACTCAAACAGCTTTAAATGAAGCTGAGTCTGCTATAAGTCGTTCACGTGTAGAAGAGTTGAAACAAGAGAATACACTTTTACGTGATAAACTATTGAGTACAGAATCTTCATTTCAACTTCAATCGTCAACACTACGAGCTGAATGTCATCGTTTAACTACTGAACTGGATAGACTATCACAACAGTTATCACAAAATAATAGTGATAAACCCAAAAATTCACAAATATGTCAAACATTTAACACAGAAATTCAACACAAATCTATTCAAGTGGATAGTAATGACTTTCAGGATTATCGAATCCCCGCCTTTTTAGCTGGAGATATTGAAAAACTTGAGGATTCATTGGAACGTGCGGATTCAACTCACTGTCGTTTAAAAGAAACAATTGAACAATTGAATGCCAAAGTGAATACACTTGAAAATAAATTATCACTCGAAATAAACAATTACCAAAGTGAAATTTGTAAATTGGTCAAGGAAAAAGACTCTCTTTCTGTACAGTTAAATAAATGTCAAGAAAAAGTTATTCAATCTGAAGGTTTGGAGAAGGAGCTGAGAAATCAAATTGATGCTGTAAAACGTCGGAGTGAAAAGTTGAATCATGAATTAAGACGTCAGTTGAATCGATTTTTACGCAGTTGTAACAATAATAATGGTGATTCGGAGTCAGTAAATTTAAGGAAAACTTCGCTACATTCATCCTCTTCCTCACTATCTAGTAATCTTAATATTACACCGACGGGATCTTCAACACCCAGTGGGGTATCGAATGAAACTAACACTTTAAGTGTAAATGGACAAATTTCAAAAGATAGTACTCCAAAATATTCCAGTGCTTCTATGTTGAAAAACTCATTCAGTGAAATGCCTCCAGGATTTTTCTCGGCGACTGACTTTAAAGTGAGTATTGAAATGAAATATTTTCACTTGTACTTTATTTATTGCTAACACTATATTACATCAGAGTAAACAGCTGACTTTCAGTAGGTAAGTTGTAAGTTCGAATCTGTCACAGCTTACTAAGGTTAAAGTGACCAAAACGTAGCAGTGGCGCTCAGATTGTAGAAATAGTTTATAGCGCAGTTTGTGAGTGTTCATTTAACTGCTGAGTTGCTTTTTTATTTTTCAATATACTTGGCAGACTTAGACGAATAAATCCCCCTCTTTTAGATAATGCTAGGGCTTCTTGAAAAATCTCAACAACAGTAAAAGAGAATAATATTAGTCACTCGATCGAATTTAATGGTCTATTTATTGCCTACACACTTAATTATTATGGGAAATTATTTTGAATAACTCCGAACTTTAATGAATACATATCTTTTTCAGTGTTAGTGATATTCTCAATTGATTTACTGTATTAATAACTTGCTACTGTTGATATTCAGCGAGAATCCCAATATTTTTATACAGTAATTGTGGTTATATTGCAGTCAATGGTGGACACAGATCATATTACCTTAAGTCCTGGTGCAAAGCACCTGCTGGGGCTACAGTCATGCATAAATCCCATCCGGGTGCATATATGTACGCCTTAATAGATGCAGGAAACAAACAGCTATAGAGATTCTGTGTGCTCGGCTGGAAGATGAGAACACCAAGCATGTATTTCAATAAGTAACTAAGCGTGGCGACAGCATAATATTCAGTCTAGTGTGTGAACAGCAGTAAAGACAGTTATTGATCTAGAGCCAAAGGCTAGTAGAAGTCAGTGGGTTTCTGCAACCTTATACGAACTGATCGTTGCGAAAAGACTCGTTCCAGCTAAAGCAGATGATGATGATGATGATGATAATGAGCTAGAGCAACTCAAACGCAAACTTAACAAGAGTTTTCACAATTACAGTTCGTTGGTTTAGGAAGATGACTTTCAACTAACGAGTCATGGGCTGGGACACTACTCCACTTACCGAGGTTCAGGCAACCAGGTAGTAGCCTTAACCTTAACACAGTAGGTGTGGCTCGTTGCCTACTGCATAAATGTGCACAAGGTTGCTGAGTGCATTTCGTTTCGATAATTACGGTGAGCAGCGGTGTGTGGTGAAAACGAAGAAAATAGAGGAGGCATCGGTCCTAATTAACACCTAGTCGTTATTCAAACTTAATCAGCAGATTGACACAAAAGTGGTGATTCATTCGGGAAGTTTGTGGGAAATTAGTTGATTTCAGTGTGTTTTCATCATGGCCTGATATTAGCTGGTGAACTGTTAAAAATCTGGGAGCGCGGGACAAATGTGTCGTTCTAGTTTGGCACTCTTCAGGTGTGCAGGCCCACGACCATGTGAGAGATCAACCCCAGAATGGTCGAGTCCTCTTACCTGATTTAGTTGATTCTACAAGTCACGACTTCTTACTAGGACTTCAATCAATGTCATTGTGAATATAAGACCAGGCATGCTTATGTAACGGTCCAAGTCGCTATGCAGCAGCACGACAAGTAACAAAGTGGTAAGATGAAGAAGGAAAGAAGAATCGGTCAAAAGCAGTAGAATGCAGTAAAAAAGAGGAGGAAGTGATCAGAAAATGCTGGATTCAGTGTAGCGGTTAAGATGAAGATGAGGTGTGGATATAGCTGCACCACTGACATCGATTCTTATCCAATATCATGGAGAGTATGCAGCCAATGGTTTCTGAAATCACGTGGACCCCAACTGGCTAGTCTGCATTTTCCTAAACTGTCAAAGACTTCATGCACTGGTGTTATGTTTCAGTCTGGCCACCTCCAGCCTTTTTTTTCACCCTTAACATACTTCAGCCAACATTCTGCGACGAGACAGACAGTGGCCAGGGATACGTTACACATGTCGCAGCCATCTGACTGACAGACAAAATCAGCGTAGAATCTCACACAGTAGCACACAAAAAACAGATGGATAAAAAAGAAGTCATATCAAAGTAGGTGAAGTTTTGTGAGAGAAGAAACAATCTGAAGATAAAGGTTACTGCAAATGTTCAAACTTTAGATGTGAAGGAGTGAATACATCTGCACCATTGTGACCGATTTCCAGCCATGTCACCAAGAGAGTCCTCATCCACTGACTCGTGTCATAGCGGGAACCACAACTAGGTAGTCTACATCTCCCTACACAACTCTGACCAACAACCCGGTACTCTATCGACTGGTGCTACGTTTTTGGTCTGGCCACGCTGAACTTTCTTCCAACCTAATCCACCTTTACTTTAACATGGCACGTGGAAGTAGGCGGTGGCTTGGCACTTGTAGTACATGTCTAAGGCATCTCACTACTTATATCTTAATATAATTTCAGTGGTCATGACTAACTCATTAGTTAGTGAAGTGAGTTGAAGTGAATAATATGGATTATATACGGCATAGTGCTTTTGAAATAGTTTTGCATAGAAGATCAATGTTGAATAGATATTTTACATTGCATCCTAGTACTTCAGAAATAATTGATAAATTGAATGTTTTGTAATTTTCGCACCATACAGCCTTAAGCTGTTGCATGTAGCAGTAACGTACACTGTCAAAGGTGCATATTATCGATACTACTGGATCATAAAATTATTCAAAGTGGTTACTTAGTCTAACCGTACATCATTAGAATGCTTTTTATTCACGATTAGTTGGTTCAAAGTAGTCGGTGGGAAATCATAATTTAGATTAGTGATCAACGGGGTATATCTTGCATTCTATCAGTCGAAGAAAATAACACTATAGGAAGCGTTACACAACTGAGAGAATTCATACAGTTGGATATATTCTAAAAAACTAGAATTTCCAAATCAGTTATTCGTTAGACAAAGTCCTGTTTTAAAAAAATATCTTAAATTAACAATTCTTTCTCGATCCTCTGATTTTTTAAATCCATAGAGTTAGGGGTTCAAATCTCACTGTAATAAAGAAGCTTTGAATAGCTATAAAATGTATTTCGCGATTATTCTGCCTTTAAATAGCAAAATGTGGGGAGACAAACAAGTAGAATGAAACATTTAAGTGAAAGGTTGTTAGAAGATGGGCGACATAAATAAACATGTTAGTTGGATGGTGGCAATCAGCAGAAAGCCCTGGACCTAGATTTTGAGCTTTTTGGCACTCGTCAGCAAGGCGTATCTACAACGTCGACAGGACTGATGTCTCGCCGGAGATTCGGACCCGCATCACGCTGTGTTGTGATCAGCGACGTTCCGCTGAGGCGTTCAGGCGGCGACTAACCTGTAGGACTGGATTACATACATTGATTGGTCACTGGGGGGTAACCAACTTTATGTTGTTTAGTCCTAAGTGCTGACCTAATTCCACCAATCACATGAAGTTGGTTACCCTCCAGTGACCAATTAGTGCATAAATGAGCACATTGATAATCAACTTTCCAGTACTTAGGTAAGTGCAGAAAGTGGCTGAGTTTAATTACAATGATATCAATTTCAAACTATTTCACCAGCCATTTCCAGTTGTCGATTTCTACTGCCTTATGGATGTCAACCATGAAACCTGTAGTTCTCATTGATTGTAAATGACCTGATATATTGTCATGATGTCATCCGTTCCATGGAAATTCTGATTTGTCTTTCATTCTTTCACTTTATCAACCAATATCGCATTATAAGATAAATGTTGGCTATATACATACATACATAAAGTCCAGTAATAATTTACAAGTTGGTACACTAAGCTATCAAATATGTCCATTGTGTTTGGTAGCTAGATGGAACAGGGTTCGTATACGTTAGTAAGTCACAGCTGCAGTTGTGTATGCATAACAAATGTCTCATTCATTTTGATCGATTCAGCTCTCCAAATTGATAAATAAATATATTCACTTTTCAAACAACTAAAAATTCCCATAATACTTATAAAAGGCAACAATCTGAACGAAGAATATTCTTCTCAATAAATTCTCTCCAGGTTCGACAATCATAGAATGCATTTGTTCAGCGTAAAAATAAGCCATGTTGTGGGCAGTTACATTTTCAAAATGCAGTGACATCTAGGGGACTGTAAGGGAATCGACTTAACTCTTTTAAATTATTCAATATCGGAATGATACATATACAGAAGAGTGATATGATGGTGAACACAAAGATAACGAATAAGATGGTAGGAGTGGCCTTTAGTTAGCTGAAGGCCAAGGGAGAAGAAATGGTTGAACATGTTCTTTCTGCATGCAGAGTTCAGACTTGATCAATCTTATTGCGACAGCCTTTGCTATGTTGAGCAGGTGTTGGTGAGCTACACGTGATATCGTTTTGGGAATAGGACGAATGACATTGAAAGCTTTATCAGCATCTACGTGATGTCGTGTGTCGACTAGCTGCGCTAAGACTGAAATTTTCACCACTTTTACTTCAGCCTTTCCGAACCAAGCTGGTAAATACTCTCGTATCCGGAGACGCACCTGCCTAATCGTACGTCTTATGTAAATAGTTCCACAGGGGGAGTTAAATTGATATATACAAGATGAAGAGGTAAGATTAGATAGGCTGTCCTTTAGTCTCCGAGTGAGGATTCGCCGACTAATGGATGATACATACACAAAGCCAACCTGCATAAAACGTCCTATTGGCTGCTCTAGCTAGGCGCTGTGAAAGAATGTCACTTGCAGCATTTCCCTTGAACTGTCAGCGTAGAAACAAAGGCTTTTTCCTCACTGTCATCAGTTTTCGTTTAGGACCAATGTAGTTGGTGTTAGTTTTGATGAACTTGTCCGGCTATCCGTTTTCACTTAGAATATCACGGATACACAGGGCATCACATAGATGCTGATAAAGCTTTCAATGTCATTCGTCCTATTCCCAAAACGATATCACGTGTAGCTCACCAACACCTGCTCAACATAGCAAAGGCTGTCGCAATAAGATTGATCAAGTCTGAACTCTGCATGCAGAAAGAACATGTTCAACCATTTCTTCTCCCTTGGCCTTCAGCTAACTAAAGGCCACTCCTACCATCTTATTCGTTATCTTTGTGTTCACCATTATATCACTCTTCTGTATATGTATCATTCCGATATTGAATAATTTAAAAGAGTTAAATCGATTCCCTTACAGTCCCCTAGATGTCACTGCATTTTGAAAATGTAACTGCCCACAACATGGCTTATTTTTACGCTGAACAAATGCATTCTATGATTGTCGAACCTGGAGAGAATTTATTGAGAAGAATATTCTTCGTTCAGATTGTTGCCTTTTATATTCGCGTTTGTTTAAATATTTCGAATAGTTTTTGAAAATAAATTTTTAACTACTTATTTGTTTTAAATCCATTAAAAAAAAATACCTGAATTAAGGCACTTATTGATCGAATGTCAGAAGTTCAAGAGGAAAATTGTACTCTTCGAAGAATAAAGAAACGTTTGGAAGCTGATATAACTGCTAAAAGTTTAGTTATACAAAAGGAACTTGATAATTACCTCAAATCACCGATGGTATTACAAAAAGATTCTTTGCCTCATTGTACTTCTAGCACTACCTCAACAACATCATCATTGTCAAATCAGTACAGTTCATTATCGAATGCTGTTCATTCATCTAATGTCAGTATCAACTCTCCCTCCTCGTCATCTTTAGTTGCAAATAATCCTTTTTCAAGTTCAACATGGTTCCCATTCATGAAAGGGTTATCTTTAAACTCTGATTCATCATCACCAACAGTAAACACCACAACGACAACACTATCCAGTGTCAATTTACAAACAGTGAATCGATTGAAATTAATGTGTGAAGAATTGTTGACTGAGAATATTCAACTGAAAGAACAATTAAAAACACCAACTGAAACTAAATAAATATCATAAGTCTATTATACTCAGTGATCTTTCTTCCTTATCCATATACATACTACTTATATACTTATATTTGCTTTTGTGGTACTTTGGTTTTAATTTGTGCGTAACTTTGACTTTTATCCTGTTTTTCTTTCCAGTAATTATCTTATTCTTGTCTCGTATAGATCTCATTGATTTACTGAATGTTTTTATCACGATTATCGCTACTGGTACTATTATGAGTAGTAGTAGCAGTAGTGTCAATGGAAGTAGAGGTTGTCAGCGCAAATGCATTCCTATTGATTTGAAATTTTATTTCAACATGTGTTACATTTATTCTCTTGTCAAGATTTTACCAACTTTTATTATTGCACAGATATTTATTAATACTATTATTATTATTATTGTCATTATCATCATTTTTGTTTATGTAAATAGTTTTTTATTGGTGTGTTGTGATATTACCAAAGTTTATTTTACTAATTCACTAATGCCTTTGAATTGTCGTCAAGTCGTGTTTTATAGACATTGGAATGAGTAATATGGATTGATATTGATTGGCTTTAAGACATTTGCTGGAAATATAAAATACCCTCGATTGGGTCAATTTGAATGTGTTTTGTGCATATTGTTCAACCTTATAATTATCTGTTTGAATGTGCGGATTAAAAGGCAGCTGCCGACTTCTCATCTGTTCGAACTCTGACTATACTTCAGTGTATCCTAAATTCATCTTGCGTTTCAGTGTTAATCTAAATCGTTATCCTAGACAGAGGTCGACGCGAGCAAACTGGTTGTACTTGATATTACAACTAAATACTAAACCGAGGTAGATTCAAGTTAGCCGTAGAGTTTCTAGAAGGCGTAGATGAGAATTGGCCACACTTACAAGACTCCATGAAAACGGTGGGTAATGCTACTTGTGAAATTGAAAACCGCCCCACTAATAAACACCGGATCTTTGAGAGCTCCTTGACGTTTGTTGGTTTATTCCAGCAAGTAGCGGGCACAATGGAGTGCGTAAGTCTCTTACACGACAGATCAAACAGCATTTATATGGGGATGAAGGAGCCGGGTAGTCAGGACGCACAAGTGAGATGGAAGCAGCAGCTGCATCTGACAGTGGTCTGGAGCCGTTCCAGCTCATCTGAGCTACGGGCATCAAGAAATCTGGTGTCAGTGAGATGGTCTGTGAAACAGATGGCTTGCCAATCGCCAACCTTCATAAATTCCTGGAACACTGAGTGAAGCACTTAGAGAAACAGATCAGCTTGGTTCAGTATCAGAAATCACAATATCTTGTGATCTATTGTCAGTTAACGCTGATCCACCTAACGAGGCGGATGTTCGTAAGGAACTCCGGAAACGTACTGTCATCTTTTACAAGGGATGGAGGTGAGGCCTTAATCACGGAACTGACTATATTGCTTGATAGGACATGACAGAGTGATAGTATTCCATCATGCTGGAATAAAGCTGTTGCTGTACTTATCTTTCAGAAGAGTCTACGTAATATGTACTATGATCATCGGTGTATCAGTCTGCTACCGACTGCGTACGTGTTGGCTGCCATCATGTTTTGCAGGCTGTGCAAAACGTGTGACAATCTGATCCATATGGGGCAGGTCGAGTTTCGTTCCCGGTGGTTGATGGAGTGATCAAGTGTCGTAAGTTTGAATGCCTTCATACATATTGCAGGCCAAAGATCTTTCTATCACGGTTGCCTATGACTCTTTGGACGCGGTTGTACCCTGGAATTTTATGTGATAGAGGGGTACCCTTGATAAGTTTGTTAATATCTTGGAAATTTTATACTTCATCACGTTATGTAGATTGAAGGCATACATCATATATGGTGTATTTCACTTGTTTAGTTTCGGCGTAGTATATACGAAAAAAAATTTTTTCTACTATTCTTCTAAAGAAATACAGTTACCGATCTTCATTGTTCCTAAGCAGTAATGGAGTTAGGTTTGGTTGCGTGGTTTCACTTTTGATCTTTAACCTTGCCATCGACAACATTTTAGAGATAATCCTGAGGGGAGTGCGTGATGGCGTAGGGTTGCTGCCAAGTGGAAGGCTTTTTGACTTCGAGTATGGGGATGATATTGTTTTGCTGTGCTACAGCGTACAGGCTACTCAAACCGCACTTAATCAGTTAGTGATCGGTGTTCGTAATCATGTTATGTACTTGACGTCGTCAAAGTGCCTCTAAAAGACTGGTACTAGCGTGCACATGCAGTCACCTTTGGTGGTAGATTCCTGAAAGTTATCGAGAAGTTCGTGTACCTAGGTAGTTGTGTGAGTGCGAATAGAAGTGCGATTTATGAGATTTTCAACCGTATATCGAAAGGCATAGCGACAAACGCCAGTCTGTGTTACATTTGACGCCGTTGTGATGGTAACTTTTCTCTCACAGGGTTAAGTATACACCGCATGTGAATTCGCAGTTTTACTCTGAACTTGGGATATGTAGCCTATTCAAGATTTGAAGGTCCGAGGACCGTGCGTTTCCCATCACCGTTGTCTACGTAGAGTTGCTGGCATCCGTTGGAAACACTATGCAGGCGGTTCTGAGATGACATGAGTTCTCAATGTTACAATGGGAATTATTAAATTACTGAAAAAAAATGCAAGGACCCTATGATGATTACGGAACTTAATGGGTTTCTACGCTATTCTGTCAAACTTAGTTTGGTTAAATCTGAGATTAATTTCTTCGAAAGTAGTATCAATAGAAATAAATATCCAAACTGTTCTGGAAAGCGCTTAGGTGCAACCATATCCGACCTTCTAAAACACTGAAGCGTTACGCACTTAGTTGTATTGATGTCTTTGGCTCTCATGTTGTCGAGTTAAAGAGGAATATATCCACGGGAAGTCACGCTCTCTATAAGTTATTCACTGGTGAACACACAGTTCAGGGATTATGTCAATACTGTCGTAGAAAAAGTCTCAATCGACCAATCTAATAATCTCAATGGTTTAAAGCCTATTGAAAAGGAAATGAAATTTCTCAATAATACAGAGACCCAAGTACTGAATCACTCTTCTGTTGATTTCTCGACAGTTCAAATGCAAGCTCTATCGCTAGGCCTGAAGTTCTGTAGCAGCGCGTCCGAGGTTAACAGACTGCATACTCAAGTGCGATTTGAAAATTCAGTTAGTCAGACTATTGATCACATGCCTGTATCGTCACAGGAATTTCAGGTCCACTGTTGTCATCAATTTACCAATCCCCAAATAAGCTCTAGCTATTTGCTGACTAAAGGCCATGTAAAATAGTTCAAATTACTTAAAGATAACACATATCATCATCGTCTTGATAAAAAAGGTTTTGTCCTAATGAATTGTTAGGAATATATTGATATTCCTAAACCTCAAGGTGAGATCAACAAGGAACATAGTTAGAACGCAAGTGCCTTAAGAAACATGAGGGATAAGTCAATAATTGCCTTCGATTTGTATGAACGTATCCAACTGGTTGGTTCCATAATACCACGTATATGGACTACCGAAAATACAAAAAGTAGGACTACCTCTTCCTCCGATCTTGAATACAGCTAAGTGGCCAGCTAAAATGCTGGAACCTGTTAGAACACGAGTGTCTAGTTTTTCTATTCGTTATACATTTGAGTTTGTTGAGAGTATTAAGGATTTTAATGCTTTATAGAAGACTTTTTCATTAGACGCTACTTCATTGTTCACAAGCGTGCCACTCACCGAGACTGTCTATTGTATATATGACTACATAGATGCACACAATTTAGATGTAGAACTGCCAACCAGCTGCTTGTAAGAGCTTTTGTTGAGGTGCAGATTTATTGTTCAATTAAGTTTCAATAATGAAATCTAAAGACACAAAGACGGGAGTCACTATTGGGACCATTGTTAGAAGGTTTTTTCATATCAAAACTAGGGTATACTCAACTTTCTCAAACTATCAATCGCTTTGACTTTTATAGAAGATATATAGACGACACATTTGTTACCTGTGATAAAGATGTTGATTTAGACGATGCTCTTCGTTGGTACAATGATTGTCATCCACCCTTCAAGTTCACCGTAAAGAAGGAATCAGAACCAACTATCCCTTTTCTTGATGTGCTTCTCATCAGACGTAAGAATGGATTCCTTAAAAGATCCAGCTACAGAAAACCAAAGTGGAACGGACAACTAACTAGTTTTTATAGTTGGGTGCCTGTTAACAGAAGAAATCTTATCCACACACACTCTGCTGTCGAATAAGAAATATCTGTAGTGAATATTGTATTGGTGGGGAGCTATCGTTTTTAAAAACCATCTCTGCTGTTTCATTGGTAGAAATATGCGGGAAAGAAATACTAAACTGCTCATCTACTCTGTTTGAAAGAAAACATTATTCATAAGCCTAGGATTTAAAGATGACCAAGCATCAGATGTACTCAAGCATCGTCCATGCGAGCCAATCAACACAACTTTCTTCGCAGCAAGACTTCAATTGACTTTTACCAGCCCTAAACTATTCTTCGTTTGCGTTAAAGATAAGCTTCCTCGTTCGGCCGCCTCTATGTCCGTCTACCAGTTCACCTGCTCTTGTGGAGCAAAATACATCAGCCGTAACCAGAGAATGCTTTCTACACGCATACGAGAACATGTTCCTGCTTGGTTTTATAAAGGTGAAAGAAAGTCTGTTAGAAGTTCGATTGTAGAACATTTGATTGATTTCCATCACTCAATAAACCCAAACAATGACTTTTAAATTATTTATCAAATTCGCCCAAACCCCCTACGTTTTCTTCGTTTTCCACTCCTTAAAACAGCGGAGGCTTTAGCTATTCATGAACTAAAATCTGATCTGCTGTACAAAAGAAGTATGTGCAGTCGCTACTTTTTCCCATCACTATGACATTCCCCCCCCCCGACTAGTTCCCTTCTTACTTTGTTAAATTAACCTTTTTATCCTACCTTTATGACTATTATTGTTATTATAATTGCCTTCACTTTGATTAGCTTCCGGTGTTATTTCGCTTAATTGTCTTAGTCTTTTTAGGAAACATTGATTTCATTTTAACCAACTTGTCTAATCCCATTACATAATACTTTGTGGATTTACTGCTTTCATCAATTTCCCACTCCTTTCTGAGCTATATACGTTCTATGAACCATTCCATATATTACGTAATCCACTTTGTTATCATTCATACTTCAACTGTTATCATAATCACGAATACAAAAGTTATCATCATATAGTGTTTAATTTTCCTCACGTATACACTTTTCCAAATATCATACATGTATACGAATGTACCGCTTAAAAATAAATTCGTTGAATGCAGTCTCTTTGCTGAATGTCTTGTTCTTGATCCTGAGATGAAACGATTTGTGTTTTTGAGCGTGATAGAGCTGGTCATTCATGGAGTAAGATTATCGTGAGACACAGGTTTCCATGGTTTTGATGTGTTAAGAATGCTCACTCTTCGCTTGCCCTGTAACTTGTTGGACGAAGCGGAGAGGTGGTCACTGTTTGACGTGGTCTCGTGGGTGAACGATAATTATGTTGAACTGGTATCCGTATGGGCCTCACAACTCTGTGGATGGAGTCCAAAATATGATGGAACTCAGTCGCTTGAAATGATGGGAGACATGGCATATAATCGAAACCAGCGGCTATTATCCTGAAGTTTTCTTCCTTCTATTTAAGAGAAGTAAAACGAAGGTACTGAGTGCTTTCTTGTGAGTGTATTTTCGAGACAGCTTCTCTAGCAACCCATTTCTGTTCCTTTTTCAATTTTTTATGTCTTCTTAGTACCGCTATATAATTTTGTATGGTGCATTGTTACAACTTCGCAGTGTTCACTATTAGGCAAATAATTCTGTTAAACATTATTAGCTACTTGTTGGTTGCATATAACTGGGAAGGATTAAATTAGAAGGTTTATGTTTAGCGGAAATGTAAATTGTTTATTCTGAAATCCGAAGCTCAGGGAATGTGAGTTTTGACTCACGTAATTTTCCATAGTAGAAATTGATTCAGTGTGTACAATCTACCAGCTAAGTGAAATGCGGTAGCACTACATTAATTATTCCCGTAAATGATAATTAAAATTCGATACGAGTGGGTACGTTTCTGGTTATTGCCTGCTAAAATTTATGAAAGTGTTCATCTACTCTCCTTACATAGGATCACATTATTTTATTTCTCCACTGGGGTTAGTTGAATGTACATCAGTCTAAACCTCATATGAATATCTTGAGCTGTGTGCATTTTGTAAACATAACTATGATGAACTCTACACAGCATTTGGTACTATTCAGTTTTATTTCGATTCTATGAATAGTATTTGGATTTTAGGTTGGTATTCATCATGGACTGGCATCAGTTGGAGGAACATTAGAAACCTGGGAGCACAGGACAGCTGTTTCATCCTAGTATGGGACTCCTCAGCAGTTCCCATCCATGAGGCCCCCTCGCTAGGAGTCGGACCCAGGACCTTCACGTTCCATGGCCAGCACGTTACGTGACGGCAGTAATGGATGTAGGTCGCACTATATCGTGAATTGACAGAAATAGAAAATATAGGCCATTGGATTTCTAAACAGTAACTCAGTGGTAACGTGCTGCCACGGAACCTGGAGGTCCTGGGTTCGATCCCTGGCTGAGTCATGGGTGCACACTGTTGATGAGTCCCATGCTGGGACGAAACGACTGTCGAGTGCTCCCAGGTTTCCAATGTATTTTTCATAACTCATAATGTCACATGGAGATTTTTAATCTAAGTTACAAGATGGTGATACTCATCACGCTAATCCACTCTTTTTGTAGATTAATCATAGTTTCATACGCATGATTTAATTTTTGTTAGGTCGAATGGTCAAATAACTAAGCCACAAATACAAAAAATATTTGTAAGGTTAAGTCCGAACTTACATGCAGTGTAATTTAATGATTTGAAAAATGCATAACACGCAAAAACTCTAATCTAAAGAAATGATAATTAAGTTTTATGCATTTGTTTCCTTCCAAAGGAATAACAAAGAACTCACTGTATTTCATCACGCTTTCATCAGTTATGTTACAAGCCATTCCATAAAAACCATTAGAAAAGGAGTTAGTGTTAGTTGATTGTAGGTAATTAGCAGAAAGTGTTAGGAATGTCTGATCCCAGAAATTTAAACCTTATTTTTGCTCCTTTTTCCCTTCATGCCATGGTACTTATTTTTCCCACGATTTAAGATACTAAACAACGATTGGTCTATTTTACACTTTGAATATAATATTTTGTTTTACCTGGTCAAGGTTGAACTTTCAGCTATAATCGCATTATTCGGTTGAAGTAAATATACCTTCAATCCCATTGTCTTCTTTGATGTCAGCTAAATATCATGTTGAGAAGTCATTGTTCTGTCATTATTCGTATCGTGTCGGAGTATTATATGATTCATATATATACTTCAGATGAATACAGAAAGCCTTGGAATTAGGTTTGACGGCACTCATTAGCAAGACATATCTGCAACCACGAAGGAACTGATATACGTCACTCAGTGTTACAGTCACCGATGTTACCACAGCCATAGGGAGTAGATGTTAAAATACTTTCGAGCTGAAAAGTCGACAATCTATTGATAAGACAGGCAGACATAGAATACAGTATTGTTAAATGAGTTGACAGTTTTTGTTTTCATACTTGTAGTTTCCTGTTGCTATACAGGGACAAACTGCTAAAACTACGCCGGCAAATGAGCTCTCATAAGGATACCTGGGTACTACCAGTCATCTGTAATGTTATATTCATCTTCGTGACTGGCAGTAGAAACTAGAATGGGCGTTTCGTCACATTTAGGACTCGTCAGCTGGATGCACCTGCTTCTCAGTGATTAAAGCTGTTCCACAATGAGCCTGAAACCAATTCACCATCGCTTCAAACGCCAAAGAGTCATCCGCTAGGGCAAAATAGCCAGCTCTCTTTTATAGAGATTTCGCGGTGACCATTGCAAAATATTTAAAGAAAGTGAATGTGTAAGATGATGAAAAGTCAATTATTCAAACAAGAATAAGTTGAACAATGCTACATCCGAGTTGAGATCACAGAATTGTAAATATAAGCGAAGCATTAGCAACCCTACACAGTAAAACAAATCAAACCACCAAAGAAACTTCAAAGCACAAACAAAATATTAAAAATAAAAACAATATTATTCCTCGCTGGAATCGGAGAGACGAAATGACGCCTGTTGGTGAAAGCCTTCGGGAAGCCAATTCGCCGATGTGTCTTCTCTCTCTCTCGATGAAAGCGAAAGTAAATGTGGGGACATGGAATGTCTGCACAATGTTTGAAGCTAGCTGGCTGGCTGGCAAGTCTGCCCCACATTGCAAAGGAGATGAGAAGGTATCTCATTGAAGTGTTAGGAATTCGCGAAAGCAGATGGAATGGAAGTGGACTCTCCAAACTGTCAACTGGAGAGGAGTCAATAATCTACTCCGATATTGTCACCCAGACAACAACCACGAGCACAATGAGTTTTCCAGTGACTATCATGATGTCCCCAACAGCATCGAGGGCCCTCTCTCATGCAGTGGGAACCAATCTCCTCCACGGTCAGGATCATGACAGCAAGGTTCAACTCAAAAGGAAGGAAAACCGCGATCATACAATGCTACGCTACGCTATGCACCTACAAATAATGCAGATGAAGAGAAGAAGGAGGAATTCTACAGACAACTGCAATCAGTACTGGATAAGACCCCACCCCAGATGACGACATCAAAATCCATTCTAATGGGTGGGGTGACATGAATGCCAAACTGGGAGTGGACAGACAACACAGGAAGAGAACTAACCATGAGTCGAGAAGCACTCGTTTGTGAAATGAACGAGAATGGAGAATTGTTTGCATATTTCTGTGCATTCAACGATGTGGTGATTGGAGTGAGGCAGTGTGTTCAATCACAAGGATATCCACAAAGCGACATGGATTTGATTTCACCAGATGGACACACTACACTGAAAATCAGATCGACTTTATCTCAATGTGAAGAAAGTGGGGAAGCAGTCTACTGGACACAAGGTGAAGAAGAGGAGCAGATGTGGGCTCGGACCACTCACTATCAAGTTGAAAGCCTTCAGGGAAGTTGGTGATAGACCACAGTTCAAGTTCAACACCGACAACAGAAACTGAAGGACGAAACTACAAACGACATCTTCACGGCAACCATCGAGACAAAATGGGAGATATCGAGCAACATCCATGAAGAAACCTGTGTGGATGAACACTGGAACTCTTTGAAAGCCATGTGGAAAGAAACCTGCATAACTGTGTTAGGAAGGAAGAAGAAAGAAACAAGATAAGGAATAGATCTCGATGGACCCATGGAAGCTGATGGAGGAGGGAGAGGAGTGTGGTGAAGCAGAAGATAAACCAGTAGAGTGCAAGGATGAACAAGGAGAAGAGGAACTGAGTACAATGTATAGAAGACTACACTGGACAAAGAAGTGAAGAAGAGTGAGCGGAAAGACAAAAGACACTTCCACAACACACTGGCAAGTGAAGCAGAACAGGCTGCATGATGCAGGTAGGAGAGACAGAGACCTGACAACATTGTATCAAATAACCAGGTTACTATATGGGAGGGGAGAGATCAATAGAGATTAAACCAATGAAAGATGATGATGTAAATTTAATTACGAAAGAAGAGAAACAAAGGAAACGATGGGCTGACCACTTCAAGAAGCTCTTGAATCGACCACCAGCAGCCCAGCCACAGAACTACCAGTGAACACAAGCCCTCCGATGAAAGGCGAAGTCCTGAACGCCATGAAGCTACTGAAATGCGGAAAAGCAGCAGGACCAAATAAAATCCCACCAGAAGCACTGAAAACAGACACAGAGACTACAGCAGCCAACATGCTCACACCACACCACTATTGCACAAGGTCTGGAAGGGAGGGAAGGTACCTGCTTATTGGTTGGAAGAAGGGTTACCTCGTCAAACTCCCAAACAAGGGAGACCTAAGTCTTTGCAAGAACTGGCGAGGAATCATGCTCCTGTCTCTGTTCACCCAAAGCAAGCAAAATATTAAGCCGCATCATCCTGGAGAGACTAAACAATGTACTGGATTCAAAACTACGACCAGAACAGGCTGGCTGGTTGGCTGGCTGGATTCAGGAAGAACAAATCATGTGCGGATCAAATTGCAACACTACGCTACGCATCATCATAGAACAGAGTATAGAATGGTGGTCAACGCTCTACCTCAACTTCATCGACTTTGAGAAGGCCTTTGACGGCGTCGATTGAGAAGTAATTTGACAGGCAGTTGCTTCAACAAAACGGTTTCAGTGCCACAAACCTTTATCAATCTCATTCAACAACTATGTGGAGAAGCCACATGCCAAGTTATTCACAATGGGAAGCTCAGTGATGCCTTCCTTTGGGGTGAAGACAGTAAGTAGTAAGACAAGGCTGTCTACTATCACCCATGCATGATATTCCTGATTGTGGTCGACTAGACTGGATCATGCAACAAACTGTGAAGAGCTGTGAGAAGAGGGGTGGGGGGATACGCTGACTGGACCGGGGAAACATCCTATAAGATTTGGATTTCGCCGCCGATGACTTATGTCTAGTGTCACACAAACTTGAAGATCTACAGGCGAAAACTAACAAGTTGGCAGAAGAGGTGAGGCAGCGAAGACGGGACTTCAGGTGAATGTAGAGAAGACAGAGGTGATGAAGATACCCAAACAACACCATCACCAACACCACCACCAACAACAACAACAAGCTCCAATCACCATCAACGGGAGGAACTTAAAGGAAGTAGTCTCTTTCACCCACCCTTCTAGACAGCATCGTTTCAACTACAGGCGGCACAAGCACAGACGAGGACGTCAAAGTCGGCCAGCATCGGAAAAGCAAGATAGGCGTTCATTAGCCTGAAACCAGTGTGGAGATCTTCTGCACTGCACTCAGCATACGGTGTGAACAAGATGCGGATTTTCAACACCAACGTCAAGTCAGTGCTTCTATGTGATGGTTCAGAGACTTGGCGTGTTAAGAAAGGCATTTCCAACAAACTACATACACTCATCAACAACTGCCTACGCCGGCTTGTTGCTGAAGCTCAGATGGCCAGAATAGTGAGAACACTTTGAGTGGGAATTTGAGAATGTTTGGGATGCGATTTTCACCAACCAAATGCAAATTTTTGCTTCAGAACTGGTATTCAGCGGTACCGCGGCTAACAATAGAGAGTGAAGTGGTTGGGTGTGTTGGCCACTTCACTTGCCTGGGAAGTGGGATCAACCCTGGTGCATTGGTTAGTTGCCGATGAGATCTCTGCACGGATACAAAAGGCTCGATTGGCTTTTGCCAATTTGCGCCACCTATGGCGCCGCCGTGATATCCGTTTGTCTATTGAGGGTGGTGTGTACTGCAAAGCAGTCCGGTCTGTTCTACTGTATTTCTGTGAAACATGGCCATTGAAAGTGGAAGATATAAAAAGGCTTCAAGTGTTTGACCACCATTGCCTTCGTAGTATAGGACGTATTCCGTGGTGTCATCAAGTGAGTAATGCAGAAGTCGGACGTCGAGTTTTAGGCAGAAGAGGTAAGTCAGTTGACGAGGTTATGAGCCGACATCGACTGAGATGGTTGGGACATGCGTTGCGTATGCCTGATCACCATCTCCCTCGTCACATAATGGTGGCCAAAGTGGATTCAAGCTGGGAAAGGTCTCGGTATGGCCAGAATAGAACATGGCACAAATGTATAAAGTCCTTGAATGTTGGTTTAAGCCATGTAGGACGATACAGACTAGGTGGTTTGGTTTGGAAACTAGATGATATTGCTCATAACAGATGTCAGTTGGGGGCAGATGTGTACACACATTATCCTCATATTAACCCCTATATTTAATCTCATCATCTCATTCTTCCTTCTCTTTTGCTACTTTGTACTTCTACTTTGTTTCGCTCGATTTTTCTTTCCATCTTCATTGTCCATTTTACTGCCTTGTTATATGATGTGCTGATATGAGGTGTGGCAACTTGGACGGTTACTCAGTATAGTGCCTAGTCCTTTGTTGATCCTGATGATGATGATGATGATGATTAATGTTGAGTCAGTTGCGTGCGTGCTTCTTTCATTATTTTTTTCGGGTCTAGGAGATGATGATACTATCTTCACGACGTTTGTAGGATCCTTTTGGATTTCGGTATGGTCTTTCAGGTAGACTAAATATCGATCCGATTGGGGTGCTCACGGATCAGACTTGTTAATCAATGTCGTTTGTTGTTCATTGTGTTGTTGAGAATTGTAGCAACTTCACCCATGGCATTTTTCTGCAAGACGTTTTAGTATTCTATCTGTGTGTAAATTTAGAAAATATAATGAAGTTATTCAGTTGACCATGTGAAAGTAATTTGATGGCTTTTAGCCTTTCATTTCTGACTTATTTGATCAGAAATATCAAGTTGTTTCAGATGTTGTTGATGACTAGATTTAGTTAGCATTGTTTTATGGTTACCACATACATACATACATCCAGCTGGCGAGTTCTTATCTACAGTACAGGCTGTCAACTAACTTTATAGTGAAATATGTTAGTGGCATAAAACTGTAGACCTAGTTTAAGTGTCTGTTGGCACTCGTCAATATATATTGGTTACTTCAGCATTTACCCTGAAAGTGGCTTTGAAGGTCACTCTTAATCTTGCGTCTTACAATTTAAATCGATATCTAAGCGTAATCTTATTCCTTACTTTAACGTAATAAATCACCATTTTATTCAAAGCTTTCCTATTAATTTACATGTGCTTAGAGGATTATTATTGAAATAATTCTGAACATTGTTTGATTGACTGAATATTCTTTACTATAATGACTTAACTTTTGTAAATAATCTAGTAAAGGTTCATATAAAAATGTGGAAAATATTTGAGAACAATAAATTGTAAGACGCTATAGTCAGTAGTTGTATATTATCATCGTTGATCACACACATCCTACCAAATGATCCCCCTACGCTTTTTTAGCCTGGAGGAAATATAAGGTATCTGATTGTATGGAAAAAGTAAGGTAAATTTTTGGGAGTTGTTGAGCTGTGACTTGCCCTTTAGTCTACTTCATCTAAGCAGCCTAGTAATATATGTTTAATGTCATCTCTAGTTAGGGCTATATATATACTACCAAGGAACAATTCAGTTGTGAAACTGTCACTTAATTAAATATACCTAATGATTGCTGATTGAGTTGAGCACCAAGCTTCTACAATCTCTAACAGTTTCTGTATTCACTTTGTAGGTTTTTGAGGACCAAGTGATTCCAAAATGGTGTAAACCAGGGACTGAAGTCATTTACAGAACCACTAGGAGCATTAGACGTCTGTTTCACCCTAGCACTGGACTCTTCAGCAGTGTTCACGATGATTCCTTGTCAAGGATAGAACTCAGAGCCATCAGGTTTTGCAGTGAGCATATTACCTAACGTTCAGTCACTGGGTAGAAATCCAACCGTCCACGTTTTGCTACTTTTGTCAATTCGCGATATAGTGTGACCTTCGTCCAAAGCCATCGTTGAGTATTTGTACTCATATCCAACTTGGTTTGCCCCACCAGCGATGACTTTAAAACAGAACTTCAAAAAATGTCATCTCCAGGTATGTAACTAGTGACCAGTAGGCAGTAATTCCTCTGTCCAAGGTTTCCACATTTTTAACGTCGTGCGTATTTTGATATCCTCGTTGTGACTAGTTATTGCTGTGCTGGTTAGTGTGCTGGTGTACAACAACCACTCACCTAAACCATCAAGAAATTTCAAACGTATCATATCATACGGAGGTCCCCAGTATGCATGAGATCTATCCCAATCCTTTTCAACAAAGAAAATAACAAACTTTATTACATGTTTGCCCCCCACCGCAGTAGAATAGATTTGTTGTCAAGACCAGTCCGATCAAAATGTGAAGTACAGTTTATTCATTCACCGATAGTATCATCAAAGTCGCAAATCTAAACGATCAAGACTGACTGTATAAGTTTAATTAATTATTTTATTGTCGTTTGAAGGACAGTCAGATGATTTGTTATCGTATTTTAGTGGTGTTACCGAGACCTAGGCGACAGCTAGTTGAGTTTCATTTGTGGTCAGCGAGTAGACAGCCTACTCGGACGTTGAGTTCGATTTTAGTGAGTTGGATTCATTAGCATACACCACTGATGAGGTCAATCGTAAACGAGGGAAACAGCGATCTGGTGGTCAGATCGATCTGACTAGCGAAACGCGCAGACCAGTATGTCATCCTAACCACTCATATTACTCAATAGTATATTCCCTTAAGTCAAGTAATGTTTACTTTCCATTTTGTCAAACCGTTACATAAGTGTTGCTTATAAAAGCACTGGTCTGACCTCTGAGTAATACACTGTGATTGTCTAGTTGATATGTATGATACGAAGCGGTAGATGATTGAAGGTGAAATGAGAATGTGGGTCGTAGAAGGCTTTGAACCATTCGAGCTTACAACACTAAACTACTTGAAGACTGCTTTGGTGTTGAAATGGAATTATGAATATCCTCACTTAGTATCCACTACAACTAATAATTCAAAATGACAGGAAGAGCAAGAATTTCAACTGCAATAAGTAAATTCTAAGCAGTTTCTAAAGTTCAAATGAACAACTGACCAGAAGTGCCACCATACATTTCCAGCTCAGTCATGCGATATTACTTACCTTGATATACAATAAAGTCGTTACAATGTCATGAACTCGGGAGTGTTTAAAAGACAACCAGTAGGATTATAATATTAATCAAAGTGGCACCGAATAGACATATCCAATACAAATATCGTTAAATATGCAAGTTCATGTGTGTTAAATGCATATCCGAATATACTCAACAATTACCAGTGACCATTTCCTGAACTTCGGACGAAGTGAACTCATGACACACATAACGTCCAGCCATCTGTGTTGTATAATTTTATTGATTATTTTTAAGGTATTTTTCATCATAAAAATGATATAAGCTAGAAAGGTGTTAAAAACCAGACTGTACTGGACAACTGTTTCGTTCATGTCGGAATTCACCAGTCGGTCACACTGAGTAGAAATGAGAACTCTCTCCTGCCTTACTACAGTCACATAAATAATCAGCCACTGAGCAGGAATGGGACAGTCCACATTTTCTAACTTTTGTCAACGATCATCCCATGTATTTTATGAGGACAGCTTGTGACTAGATAATTGGATGATAAGTAGCTATCTCGGATACAGTTTCTTTACGTGATACAGACTAGTGTAAAAATACTTTGACATCTTTTTGTTCTGATCATACAACTGTTGTCTAGCATTCATCGTCCACTGTTAAATGGATAAACAAACCTGAGTGTTAAGCTTCAAGGTTATTCATATATGAGATGATACTGAAGTTAACAGTCTTCACCTTCACATATTGTAAAATTCCACTGCAACACTGAAAGAGTTGCACTCAGCAGTTAACAATGGTTAGAGTGATATTGTTGATTAAGATATCGGATATATTCTTGATTCGACAGAGTGGTCTTGACATAAGTTAAAGACAGCGGTGATAAATGGAGTTTGAAAGAAACCCAGATTGTCATAGGATTCGAATGAGCACCAAATTTTAGTAACCGAACTAATGAATACAGTTGTTAATCAGCCCTCTCCCGCAACCCGCGTTAACGTGATTTGATAGAAAGCCAATTAGATAATCAGGAAGTTGTTGGATCTAGTCCTGTTGCCACCAAGGCTTTCATTGTTTAGCAAATGCTACTACTGAGACAATGCATCCAGTAATATGAATCATGCCAATAATTTACTAAAAATGTCTAACAAAGCCTATCTTAGCATTACATTTACAACTGAACACAGAGCTGGTAATACCTTCCACTTTTCAGATTTAAGCATCTAACAAGAAAGTAACGGAAGATTTATTCATCAAAAAGATAAGTGGAATGGGCGAAATTCGGGCTTTCATAGCTTCTTTCTAATACGCTACCAGTGACAGAGATAGGAGACGATGCTCATCAGAAAACCTTGAACTGTGTTGCGATCGAGGAATTTTTCAGTAAAATGCTTAATCAAAATGGTTCATAAGAAAGCATGGAAAGGAAGCATATACAAGAATGGAAGTCAGTAAAACCAAATAAAACCCTGTACTCATTCGACTGGATTTTAAGGGTGATCTTATCGTTAGTGAGATTCCTCAAAGGGTGAAACCAGCAGTCGGTTGAACAGTAACAAAACTAGTATACTTATCTGGGACACATTGATGAGTAGTGCAGAAGAAGATTGATAGATATTTGCCTCATGTCACCTCAAACGTTTTAGCAATTTACATGCTAGAGGGGGTATAGCATTAGGAAGAGTGGAAGGCAGCGCTTCACTCATTGCGCCGAGAATACGCACACAACCTCATGCATTTCGTTCAAATATGCCAAAAAACTGGCATCTCAAAGAGCTAGACAGAGCCAGTAGTTCAATAGCAAAACATCTGCTAGACATTGGTCATAAAGTCAGCTGTAGAAGTACAGAGTAAATAATAAACAGTGCGATTCAACTTTAAATAAATCTGAAGAAGCTGTAGTAATCAGAAGATCAAAGGCTGACTAATGTTCCCAAAGAGATGGTAGTCAACCTTTGAATATCTTGACAAAAAAGTTCTGTCATAACAGTTCCGCCCCCTTTTATTATTGTTATTTATTATTACTCCCTTGGGTTTCTAGTAGAACATAGGACTTCAGTAGCACGTCTCCAGTGCACTCTGTTCTCTGCAATCTTTTGAACCTCGCTCCACGACAGTCCACAAGCTCTCATTTCTTCCTCACACCATCTCCTCCATGTCACCCTCGCACAGACGCCCAACTCATCGTTTCCCATTTGGGTTCCACTTGAGTACCTGGCTTGACCCGTGATGTCTCCAGTCGACCTTCTCAGTGTATGCCCAATCCATCTCCACTTCCTTCTACTGCACATTTGTTGAGCGATAGCTTCTTGGTTGGTTCGTTGGCCGGCCAGAGTTCCTTGTTGCTTTTTCTTCAATCAATCATCAAATTATTATCAACATAGGACCAGGCATTACTGTGTAACGGTCCGAGTTGCCACACCTCAAATCAGTTCATCAAGTAGAAAGGTGGTCAGGTGAAGGAGGAAGATAAGTGAATGCAGTCAGAAGAAAAGAAAGAGGAGCGAAAAAATGGTGAGATTCTGTATAGCGTTGTTAAGAAGAGGATAATGTGTGTATACATCTGCCCCCAACTGACATCTGTTATGAGCAATATCATCTAGTTTCCAAACCAAACCACCTAGTCTGCATCGTCCTACATGGTTTAAACCAACAGTCAGAGACTTTATACATTGGTGCCATGTTTTAGTCTGGCCACACTGAGACCTTTCCCAGCTTGAATCCACCTCAGCCAACATTGAGTGACGACGCAATCGGTGACTAGGCACAAGTAACACGTGTCCCAACCATCTCAGTCGATGTCGGTTCATAACCTCGTCAACTGACTTACCTCTTCTCCCTAAAACTCTACACCTAACTTCTGCATTACTCACGTGGTGACACCACGGAATACGTCCTATACTACGAAGGCAACGGTGGTCAAACACTTGAAGCCTTTTTATATCTTCCACTTTCAATGGCCATGTTTCACGGCAATACAGTAGAACAGACCGGACTGCTTTGCAGTACACACCACCCTCAATAGACAAACGGATATCACGGCGGCGCCATAGGTGGCGCAAATTGGCAAAAGCCAATCGAGCCTTTTGTATCCGTGCAGAGATCTCATCGGCAACTAACCAATGCACCAGGGTTGATCCCACTTCCCAGGCAAGTGAAGTGGCCAACACACCCAACCACTTCACTCTCTATTGTTAGCCGCGGTACCGCTGAATACCAGTTCTGAAGCAAAAATTTGCATTTGGGTGGTGAAAATCGCATCCCAAACATTCTCAAATTCCCACTCAAAGTGTTCTCACTATTCTGGCCATCTGAGCTTCAGCAACGAGCCAGCATAGGCAGTTGTTGATGAGTGTATGTAGTTTGTTGGAAATGCCTTTCTTAACACGCCAAGTCTTGAACCACCACATAGAAGCACTGACTTGACGTTGGTGTTGAAAATCCGCATCTTGTTCACGCCGTATGCTGAGTGCAGTGCAGATCTCCACACTGGTTTCAGGCTAATGAACGCCTATCTTGCTTTTCCGATGCTGGCTGACTTTGACGTCCTCGTCTGTGCCTGTGCCGCCTGTAGTTGAAACGATGCTGTCTAGAGGGGTGGGTGAAAGAGACTACTTCCTTTAAGTTCCTCCCGTTGATGGTGATTGGAGCTTGTTGTTGGTGGTGGTGTTGGTGATGGTGTTGTTTGGGTATCTTCATCACCTCTGTCTTCTCTACGTTCACTTGAAGTCCCGTCTTCTCTGCCTCACCTCTTCTGCCAACTTGTTAGTTTTCGCCTGTAGATCTTCAAGTTTGTGTGACACTAGACATAAGTCATCGGCGGCGAAATCCAAATCTTATAGGATGTTTCCCCGGTCCAGTCAGCGTATCCCCCCACCCCTCTTCTCACAGCTCCTCACTGTTTGTTGCATGATCCAGTCTAGTCGACCACAATCAGGAATATCATGCATGGGTGATAGTAGACAGCCTTGTCTTACTACTTACTGTCTTCACCCCAAAGGAAGGCATCACTGAGCTTCCCATTGTGAATAACTTGGCATGTGGCTTCTCCACATAGTTGTTGAATGAGATTGATAAAGGTTTGTGGCACTGAAACCGTTTTGTTGAAGCAACTGCCTGTCAAATTACTTCTCAATCGACGCTGTCAAAGGCCTTCTCAAAGTCGATGAAGTTGAGGTAGAGCGTTGACCACCATTCTATACTCTGTTCTATGATGATGCGTAGCGTAGTGTTGCAATTTGATCCGCACATGATTTGTTCTTCCTGAATCCAGCCAGCCAACCAGCCAGCCTGTTCTGGTCGTAGTTTTGAATCCAGCACATTGTTTAGTCTCTCCAGGATGATGCGGCTTAATATTTTGCTTGCTTTGGGTGAACAGAGACAGCAGCATGATTCCTCGCCAGTTCTTGCAAAGACTTAGGTCTCCCTTGTTTGGGAGTTTGACGAGGTAACCCTTCTTCCAATCAATAGGCAGGTACCTTCCCTCCCTTCCAGATCTTGTGCAATAGTGGTGTGGTGTGAGCATGTTGGCTGCTGTAGTCTCTGTGTCTGTTTTCAGTGCTTCTGGTGGGATTTTATTTGGTCCTGCTGCTTTTCCGCATTTCAGTAGCTCATGGCGTTCAGGACTTCGCCTTTCATCGGAGGGCTTGTGTTCACTGGTAGTTCTGTGGCTGGGCTGCTGGTGGTCGATTCAAGAGCTTCTTGAAGTGGTCAGCCCATCGTTTCCTTTGTTTCTCTTCTTTCGTAATTAAATTTCCCTCATCATCTTTCATTGGTTTCACGTGTGTTGATCTCTTCCCTCCAGATAGTAACCTGGTTATCTGATACAATGTTGTCAGGTCTCTGTCTCTCCTGCCTGCAGCCTGCATCATGCAGCCTGTTCTGCTTCACTTGCCAGTGTGTTGTGGAAGTGTCTTTTGTCTTTCCGCTCACTCTTATTCACTTCTTTGTCCAGTGTAGTGTTCTATACATTGTACATACTCAGTTCCTCGTCTCGTTGTTCATCCTTGCACTCTACTGGTTTATCTTCTGCTTCACCACACTCCTCTCCCTCCTCCATCAGCTTCCATGTGTCCATCGAGATCTATTCCTTATCTTGTTTCTTTCTTCTTCCTTCCTAACACAGTTATGCAGGTTTCTTTCCACATAGCTTTCAAAGAGTTCCAGTGTCATCCACACAGGTTTCTTCATGGATGTTGCTCGATATCTCCCATTTTGTCTCGATGGTTGCCGTGAAGATGTCGTTTGTAGTTTCGTCCTTCAGTTTCTGTTGTCGGTGTTGAACTTGAATTGTCGTCTATCACCAACTTCCTTGAAGGCTTTCAACTTGATTTGGAAGGTAGGTTCCTTGCACTAGATAGTGAGTGGTCTGAACTTACATCTGCTCCTTTTCTTCACCTTGTGTCCAGTAGAGTGCTTCTCCACTTTCTTCACATTGAGATAAAGTCGATCTGATTTTCAGTGTAGTGTGTCCATCTGGTGAAATCAAATCCATGTCGCTTTGTGGATATCCTTGTGATTGAACACACTGCCTCACTCCAATCACCAAATCGTTGAATGCACAGAAATCTGCAAACAATTCTCCATTCTCGTTCATTTCACAAACGAGTGCTTCTCGACTCATGGTTAGTTCTCTTCCTGTGTTGTCTGTCCACTCCCAGTTTGGCATTCATGTCACCCCACCCATTAGAATGGATTTTGATGTCGTCATCTGGGGTGGGGTCTTATCCAGTACTGATTGCAGTTGTCTGTAGAATTCCTCCTTCTTCTCTTCATCTGCATTATTTATAGGTGCATAGCGTAGCATTGTACGATCGCGGTTTTCCTTCCTTTTGAGTTGAACCTTGCTGTCATGATCCTGACCGTGGAGGAGATTGGTTCCCACTGCATGAGAGAGAGCCTTCGATGCTGTTGGGGACATCATGATAGTCACTGGAAAACTCATTGTGCTCGTGGTTGTTGTCTGGGTGACAATATCGGAGTAGATTATTGACTCCTCTCCAGTTGACAGTTTGGAGAGTCCACTTCCATTCCACCTGCTTTCGTAAATTCCTAACACTTCAATGAGATACCTTCCCATCTCCTTTGCAATGTGGGCAGCCTTGCCAACCAGCCAGCTTCAAACATTGTGCAGACATTCTATGTCCCCACGTTTACTTTCGCTTTCATCGGGAGAGAGAGAGAAGACACATCGGCGAATTGGCTTCCCGAAGGCTTTCACCAACAGGCGTCATTTCGCCTCTCCGATTCCAGCGAGGAATAATATTGTTTTTATTTTTAATATTTTGTTTGTGCTTTGAAGTTTCTTTAGTGGTTTGATTTGTTTTACTGTGTAGGATTGCTATCTCTACGCCCAACCTTCCCTCTTTATCCGGGATTTGGACCGGGTGTTAACTATTTGACCAGGCGAGGTTAGGAGTGTCGTGTTTTAGCTGGTCTTGGGTGTTTGTGTGAGTGGCAAATTCAGGGGACCCCCGGTTTTGACCACACGCCTTTCAGCCTACTTTCCACAGCTGTATCAGTGAGCTGTTTCTTAAAGACTTTGCTTAAGCGTCTGTATACTTTGAACAGCATAGTGCACGCATACGAATTCCACAGGAGGATGATAGTTAGGCTGGCTATTATTAGTCTCATTGTAGAATTTCGACGAACAAACTTAATATGAAGAGACAGATAAGTCAGGAGACAACAAACGTGCGTCGGTTCAAGCAGTCACACTTCCAAACATCACACAAAGAGGAAGTGAACAGAAGTTGAATGATATTGACGACAAATATCAGCGAATAGTGGCATACAACATGCAAGTTTCCTACTTTTGAGCCGGCTTAGCCTGCATTACAGTAAGGGGTATTGTTTCAGCTCAGACTCAAACTGAATACCTATTACGTAAAACGCCACAGGGTTACCAACTGAGATAATGAGTTATGATAGTTATTTCCTGTGCAACAAATGTGGTCTGATGATACAGCCTTTAGTTTCCAGTCTTTCAATGACCTATGCCAAACTAAGCGCCAACAAAAAACCGGATGACAATATAAAAGCTAAAATAAACCGAGTAAAGTCAACAGAAACATTGAAGATGACAAATACTAAGTACATCTACACTGTTATAGCCAGTTTCTAGCTAAGCCAACCAGTTACTAACCATTGGTTTCTTAAATTGCGAAGATCAGAGTGAGACAGCCTAGATACGTATCAGACCACCAATCAGAAGCTCCATTCATTAATGTCGTGTTATGTTCTGTTCACCATTGACTTTTTTTCAGATTCAACCCACTTAACATAACACGATGGGATAGGTACTGATTAGGCATGCGTAATACCCACCCTGATAACGTGGTTCGATGAATGTTTACGACCTCATCAACTGACTTACCTCTTTTATCTAAGAATCAACGAGCGACTGGTACGTTACTAACTCTGTAGTTACATAAGATACTTAGGATATTTTTCTGAGTCCAACAGAGCACTTTCTGCCTTAGGACTTAATGCTATGTCTACACCTGTAAAAAGCGAGAACTAACCGTCAAATCTGCAGAAATACAGAGTGGATCTAGCATGTGCATCACGCTGAGTTAAGGCAGTAACCACACTTGGGTCCTATATGTGTGTGTCATCTCACAAGTACAACACATACCAATAAACCAGGATATCGGAGTTCTGGACGACAAGGCTTGTTTTTCGACTAAATGAAGCGTGTAGACACTGAAAGCCCTGATAAATAATTCTGAAAGTCGTTTCAAGGGACTAGAGGTGGTATTCTGAGAACTTGAAACATTATAAGAGCTGTGGAGCAGGAAGAAATTAACGACGGCCTAGGGAAATTAACAGGTAGATATGAATAAAAACCGGGAAGCAAAAGATGCGGAAAGCTGATATCACCAGAAGGATTGGAGACTCAAAGATGTGTGAGGGTAGTTGTCACTACCTTTCTGCCCACCTTGTGGGAAATTACTTCTTCAAATACCGGTAAAAGAAGTCGTATCAGTAAAAACGGTGGCCACAGAACTTAGAGGATATCTGCTTGAGACCGACAACACAAATCCTTTTCAGAAGCTTGAGATTTTGGTTTGATGGTATTAAATCCGGGTAATAAAAACCCATTCCATTGGCATAGGAGGACAGTAGTGCAGGAAGGAGTGTGCTCTTTCTAGGATCAACCTCTTTCAACCCCTCCTTTCGGCAAGACAGGCAGCAGCATCATGAAGTGCGAGTCATCTAGCCGGAACACACGCAGTATGTTAAGCAGTACGGCTACATCATCGGACTCCCAGCACCATAGAAGCGACCAACAGTGATGATAATTACTGTAGTTTACCGCTATCCAACAGACTTTTCCGGTATGAAGTGAGCTCAAAAACAATTATTCCGGCTGGGACAGCTCGTTAGGTCATTACGAGAGGCAGTTCCGATCACTACATCAGGGTACCAGATAACGACTGAGGCTCCACCCTTAGCCCCCCACACTAGTCATTATGTAGTCTCAACAAACGTAAGCAACGCTACGCAAACATCGATGATTATAAACTTTTGATCTGATAATTCCTACTTCTGATAGGCATGTTACGCTATTCAGCTGCCAAATTAATGCAGCAGTTACAACTGAAACCTGAATACCAAGTAATTGACCTACTTTGAGAGATAACTTCTGAGAAATACAAACAAACGAAGAAATAGGGGCAACATAATAAGTCTGTATCTGCAGGCGTGAGAGGTATCAAACGCAGAGTTTTTATCTGGGTACCTTACTGATGATTCTAAGAATAACTACCTGAATGCTGATGTGAAGATGTGGTTTATAGGCCTAGACACGTGCTCTTCAATACATGAATTAAAAGTTTGAATGCCAATCCATTTACTAAGTTTTGATAACAGGCCTGGCACACAAGCATGTAAGTGATTGTTCAGAATTTTTATTTCACTTTAATCATCAAACGTTTTGCCTGACTACCATGTGAATTCGTGACGCATTACTGCTGCTGGACCATACTCACACTGGCTACCCAGTCATGACTTCCCACCCCAGTCTGAATTAAAGAGAGGATCATACTGATTATCACTTTGACTGTCTGAGATAGCCATGGTTTGGCAGACCTGCAATGATACTGGGTGATGATTGAAGGTGAAAAGATTTGGACTACGGCAGGACTCGAACCAGGGACCATCGGGTTACCGGGCCGGCGCTCTACCAACAGAGCTACAAGGCCCGACTGCTGACATTGAGAATTGTAAGCAAAGACAATTAAAACCTATAGTTATATTCTTAGTTAGCAGCAGAATCGACGTTACACGTTTTTCTTTGAATGTGCTCATAGACGTCTACCTCTATTCACCTGATGATAGGAATTGATCTGCTTCCAGAGGACTCGTTAGTTGACCCTAGAGTACACCGAAGATATAATCCTGTTAGGTGAAGACGCTGACATGATGAAGAGTTTTCTAGACACCTTGAGTGTGAAGTTGCGAATCTATTTCATGCGTTTCCAGTCGTTTAAATCCAAATTGTAACATGAATCTGATAATAGGGTATGAAGTGGTCTTGGTGAGAGTTAAACCCAACATAAAAACATCACATGAAATGCTAAAGGCTGTAATCATTAGAGGTGTACACCTTCCAAAGTTTCATTGCCTTTTAGTAACTATTACTTAAGAAAGGCAAATAAATTAAACCATTGGATATTAGTAAGTTGTGCTTATAAATGGGAACAAGCGACCTAGTCAGTGATGAATCCGTCACAATAATGCAACAATTCAACTCAACTTTTTAGTTAAGTAGTAAAATAAGCACAATAATGCAAATGAGGTGAAAGAGGAATGGAAACAGTCCAAATCTAAAGAAATAGATTATTTAATGACCTAAAGGTAAGGTGGGCTACCAAAAACTCTCCACTGATTACATCCCATCAAATTCTTTCCTTTCAGTTTGTTTTAATCTTTCAAATGTCCTCTGAACGCATCATGTACTCTCGCACGTTTTTAAAATGTTTTCGAACTTTCGTTTCTCAAGCTAATAACAAAACAAAGCAAAAGAGTTCCACTGGTTGGAAATAGATTTATAAATGCTCAAAAATACACCATATTACTATTCCTAGGATACCTGTATAGGATTGTGAATTCCTGTACTATCTGAGTGAACTGCCACCATCAAGCTTACACTCCGTTTTATGTTAATTTTCGAATCGAATCCTAGTGTAACACTGGCTGCCCATTTCAAACTTACGCCTTCAGTACTGTTATTATTAACACTGTGAAGATGTAATAGTTGTTTCTTTAAAAAATATTGTACGGAAGGCAAATTTGTTGTAATATTCCATACTATATGATACATATTGTTTGGAATAAAGCGATTATTATTACTATTATTTAAATTTTTCTAGTCCAATCACATTGATAAAACGGAACTTCTAACAATGCACTTTGTGTATTTATTTCATATAACAGAATAATTATTCACAAGCTAGTTGTTGCATCTCCTGATATTCGTCCAGCTGAAGACCAACATCAGCCATTTTTCATGCTGCCAGAGTCCAGTTAGTCAAAACAATATTCTGAACCTCATAGCTCACTACATACATTGTATTGCAGGATAGGCTATGAGCTGAAATGAAGTATGAGCACATCTCAACTAAATGACTTTAGGGCTACAAAATTTCTTCATTACATTTGGGTAGATAGTTTTGCCGTACAATACAGTAGCCAAATTCATTATTTTAACCGTTGCTAAGGTGACATTTAGAGTCATTTATCTAAAACCACTGAGAGATGTAAATCCATGTCGAATGAATTCTCAAACCATCAGTAAACGCACATTTACCCCAAAGAAGTAAACTCAATATCTCACAACTTTATGAGCTAAAACTATATAATAGTCATTCAGCTGCTTTTTAAACAATCTTTAATAAGGATATCCTGGGTATTAGTGTATAACATATAAACTAAGCATATCACCTATTCCTGTTTCACGACATCACCAACTAATTGTCATCGATTGGGCCTAACATACTACCTAGAGATCACAATCTAACCGTTATAAGTAAAAAAAGAAGTCAGTGAGTAGTTACAAGTGGCTTGTGTCCTACATACTAAGTCACACTTAATGTGTGACCGTAGCCCGGGTTCGAACTTACACTTACATGTCATCAGGTGCTGAAGCCAATGTTTAACATTTACACTCTAGGATGTAACAAACAAACTTTTGGCTACAATTGAAATCTAAGCATATCTAGCCTTAATATTCACAGGTAGTGAGACCCCTCGTTACTCTTTCAAGCATAAAAATCAATTTATCCATTACAATTAAAACACCTTTTTTCATTCAGCAACCCAGATCACTACAGTATCTATGCATATTCAGACATATACATATATGTACAGATAAAATGTAGAACTATATCACCTATAAAGAATTTTTTAAAAGGAAGTTAGTAAAATTCGCTGATTCTGTTGAGTTCCAAACACACACACACACACACAGAGGGAGAGAGAGAAAGGGGGGGGAGAGTAGTAGTTCTACACTTTATCGAGGCATCCAGGACTGAATAGAAACCGAAATTCCAATGCATACACGTGAACATCCCAGGTTTTTAAACACTTCGACCAGTTTGATATTGAAGATTTGAACGAAATTTGAACAAATTGTTAATGTATACAATGTGCTCTTCTTGTTCAAATAGACTTTTATTCAGTTTGTGACTATTGTTATGCCTGTTAAGGAATTCATCCACACATTTATCATTATAACCACATGTGCTAAGAGCATTGATCACATTGACGCTGTTATAACTTGAATACTCTTCTTCACAAGTTTTAGTATCACAGTTGATTAGATTGAGATTTAAGAGATAGGATGTTGATAGGGAATTATTATTCATTTCTGGAGTAGCTGTGGCATCCACCTATGACAAGAGGAAATACAGAGATACAGTATTTATTGTGCACGGATATCAACAATATACTATCAAGTAATGCTGATTAGAAAATGCAGTTTCAGTGTTACTTAGATAACATATGAAAAGCCCTTAGGGGTTTAGAGGTGCGAATGTTACACGAAATTCAAACCTCACATTTGATGCATCTGTACTTTTATCGATCGAGACCTAAGAATATGAGACCAAGACTGAAGACAAAATCCCATTTTAAGCCAGTTTATTAAAAATGTCACAGTGGAACAGTAGCATTTACTCGATAACATTTTACTGTGTGACATTTCGAGCAATTCGGCACTGTATAACAACCGGAAATTACAAGTATCATAACAACAACTGAGAGCCACTGCACAAGAGGTGGCTGTCATGCGCCAGTCGTTTAGAGGATAACACTGGCGTTCAAAACGTTGGGTACTTGGTTCGAGTCCCGGTGGAAACATCACTCACTGCACGGTCCAGGCACATCCAGCTGACGAGTCCCAAACAGGACGAAACGCGCGTCATGGGTTACTCTGGTAGTCACCAAGATCAATATAACATGAATATCCGGGACTATCGAGGCATCCGTAATGGCGGCCCATCTGTCAACAGAGGTCGAGCAATTTGGCCCTGCATAGCAACGGGAAATTACAAGTATCATAACAACAAATACTACAATGGGATTAAAACCTATGACAGTGCCCAAGTTCTACTTCTATATTGATGAGGACAAAGTCTATGGTTCAAACAAAATCAACACACTTAAGAGTTTTTAGCAATCGACAGAGTTGCATAAACTAGATAAGTGGATAACAAGAGAGCAGTATTGATGGAAACGATTCGTAGTCCAGAATGGTAGTTCGATGTTCTCTGAGCAATGATATTTTGTTATGAACGTTTCATCACTAGACTTAGTAACACCTTCAGCACTCACTTCATAAAGAAGTATAGCATAATTGAATGTTAAAACTTCTTAGGAAGAAAACAGTCATACATCAACCAAGGGCAAATTGACCGAACAAATTACTAGTGATGCACAGTGTGACAAGAACAAACAGCACAATTTCACTTCAATAAAGAATATCTCATGATGTGAATAAAGGAAATATAAGGTCAAAGAGGTCAGGGTGGGATAAAAGATTTCTTCCCCAATCCAAGGTCAATAAAAACATTATCTGAAAATTCGTGTAACATAAGAAAATGCTTCACTTCTGTACGATGTTAGTGTTAAAGATGTTACCAAGCCTGATGATAGAATGTTCATGATAAAATATCATAGCTTAGATAACGCCAAACCACCATCAAGAGATTAATACAACATAGCACTATAGACAGCCAAAAGAAGTGGATAATCAACTGTACACTTTCAGCCAAATAGATATCCCCATTAATAACTTAGATGATCAACCCTGAGGTGTCGTTTAATAACTTTTAGATTATTCACTTGAATTGATTGTAAAAGCAACCCTAAAGTAAACAAGTATACTAACATAATGATTCGATATGAGAATGAATTTCTCAAGAATATCAACAATGAGTTTATTATTCTAAGTAAATTTAGGAAATAACCAATTTTAACGATTTCTCATTATGGATGAATATAAGTTGGATAACTTGAAAAGCAGACAGTAGTGACTAACTGGATCATCTGACTTCAAGACTCCACAACAGTGAACTATGCATAAGACTAAAACAGATGTAAACATTTGACCCTGCATTTAGTAATAGATGTGTGATGCTGAGAAGTCCTAATAATCTAATGTGAATCAGAAAACTGGGATGAGATAGTTCTTCAGTGCTAGGTATTTTTCAACAGTTTTCTAGTTGATTTTGATAAGTGGTGAACTCTTTTAATAAAGTTAGGAATATCAATTCAAGGACAATAATGTAGAGTGGCAAGCCACATAGTTAAGCTACATATTTGCTATCGCTGTTTAGTTTTCACTTGCATACAAAAAACTGGAACTGATTAAACCGGGTTATATATCAGAAGATATTTCACATTTTAGTAGGCTCTGATAACAATTAATTGAAGTTAACCAACAGGAATCCATGTATGCAAGATTTAGTTGTTACATGAAAGGTCAGTGATTATCTGCAGCAAGTATGAGACTGATATTCTGTCTTGGATTCGAAAGGGGGTCATTCAACTCTATGGAAATGTAATAATATAAAGAAAAACTGGATTTTCAAGATATTACTAAAATCTAAATGTACACAAACATAAAACTCACTACCCGATCGTTTCACATACACATACACACACACACACACTCACCTAGAGAACACGAGTTTCTAAAAAGATGAAATACACTTCCTGGATTTCGTTGCTGGACATCACTCAAATATCAGTGTAATCAACATTATATTCAACATCACGCCCACACATACACACAACGAAATACGTAGCAGACATGTGTATACATTCATAGATGAAATATATCATTGACACTTACTTGAACAAACAGTGAACGTTGTTTTTTCGTATCCAAATATTCCGTTAAAAAGAAACTTAACAAACTTTCTTGAGTAATAGTTGACAGAATTTTAATCTAAATAATAGAAACGAAAATAAACGTGTAACATAATGTAATGTAATAATAATTGAAAAAGTTATCGACCATTGCAATCCAGATAAAATAATGATGCTTAATATCAGCAACTTGATGCACTAGGCTATCAAGACCCTGAATTTTGTCAGCGTCCACCTGGCAGGGAAATGTCATCTGCGTACTCCAAGTCAAGCAGATGACCTCTAAGTCAATCCCTGTGAAGACAGACGTGTGTAAAGTTATGGGCATTAGTACGTCTATAACGAAGCCAAGTAGGGACGGTGACAGTAGGCATCCCTAGCGGACACTCCTGGTTGTTGTCAATTCCGATGACAACTCTCCATAGGCCCTTACAAAGCTCTGTGAGTTTGAGATAAGAGCTTGATAAGCGTTACTTACTTACTCGATACTCCCTTTACATCCAGACACTGTCACAACACCTTACGGTTGACTAAGTCAAATGTCGCCATCAGGTCAACAAAAGTGGTAAGTGTCAGCCACTTGTTCGTATATATGCTTATGTTCCAGAACCTGTCGTAAGGTAAAATATGATAGATACATTCTCCTTCAGGTCTGAAACCTACCTTTGTTTCTTGAGTTTGCTGTTTTCGAGCTCCAGTTAGGCGTCAGATAACCATGCACCCTAGAATCCTGGACACAATGTTAGTCAAACCATACATATATGAATCAAAAGACATAAGTTCCTAGCGGAAATCTTGGTGACATCGAACTTAGGCAGTTGGAAAGAAACTATTTAGCTTTGAGAAATGTCAACGTGGGCTGTGAAATTTGTAAATTATTTGCAAATTGATCATCTTATTCTAGGTACACCGGTCCATACAAGTCAGTTAACCAAAGAAATTCAGGTAATCTTCGCTGATTCGACTTCATGAGCCAAATTTGCCCGGGTACACAGCTAATGAGCCCAGCCCTAAACGACAGAAAAGGCCGTCCAGTGTTTAGATCACTCTGATCTGGCTGTGGAAATACCATAGGTCAGTTTTTAACTGCTCAAATTGTTCAGTAGTAGTATTCTACACGAGTTCTACTGTAAACTGAAATTTGCTATACAGTTAAATGTCACCATATTAAAAATCTATTGAATACTTCAGTGCAACTGAACCAATTAGAAGAAATAAGCAACTTACGCAGTCTTCTCGATAATTAAAATTCGCTGTACTTTCCATAATTTCATCCCAATTCCTTTCAAATTCTGTCATCATATTAGGATCTTCGAGTTGATGGATTGATATGAGTGATTCCACCTATCAAAAAAGAGGTGCGAAATTATTACAATACAAAACCAAGTCGGACATGACGACAGATATTCAGCGACGGCATTGGATGGAGGTCACTCTATATTGTAAACTGACAGAAGTAAGATATATGGACCATTGGATTTTGACACAGTGGATCAATGGTAACGTGCTGATCACGGAATCTGAAGGTTCCGGGTTCGATACATAGCGTGACGAGGTCATGCGTGCGCACTGCTGAGGAGTCCCATACTAGGACGAAAGAGCTATGCAGTGCCCTCAGGTTTCCAATGTTTCTCCAAGTGATGTCAGTTCATAATGAATAACAAACTAAGATAAAGAAATAGTGAATAAAAATATTGGAGACATGGAGGTGTAAAGAATTAAAGATCTGAAGAAAACTAAGGAAAACTACCAGAGACAAACAGACCAATCAAAGTAGATTGTGGCACAAAGCTGTATGAATCCAATTTGCCACACTTCACATCAGTATGCAGGGAAGAAGTGAATAGACATTAGAGCAGGTAAAAATGTATGGTTGTCGAAAAAATAGATTTAGGGTTAATCAGAATATTAGAGAATTTGAAAGTGACAAAGTGTGTATAAACCTTAGCCGTTGCGATGTATTTCAAGTCATATCATTAAGAGTCTCCAGTCTTTGACTCCAATCATTTTGAGGACCATAGTATCTCCCTAAACGTCTCAGATAAGCAATCAAAGATTTCATGGACTCGTGCCAACCCTTGGTACTGGTTTCGGGTAAGCATATAACGGTGAGCATCATAGATCTTGCACAACGTTGTAGCCATGGCAACAAATATTTGAGGCTGACATACTATCATTTAGCTACTAGATAAAATTCAATAGCTGTCACCTTTCACTCCCAGACTGATTACTCCCTAATGAAATTCAGAAATGATTTTAAAACTCGTTTGTTAAACGTATCTTCCTTCATCGTTACAGGAATGAGTAATCTATGAAAGTACCACACGAAGCTATCTAGCATATGCGCATTGACATAGTAAAAAGAAGCGAAAAGATAATTGAAACGAACTTGTCCCATGATGAAGCATAAATCCCAATTACTGAGAGTACAGTACAGTGTAAACTTAATGGAATAGATAGTTCGTCTGACTTGCAAACTTCTAGTGACTGTTAGATGCTTGAACAATGAGGAAAAAGAAGATGGATGATATAAAATGCGGCTTCGCTTCAAACATACTTGATATACTCAATATGTCTACCTGTATAGCTAGCTGCAAGCGAAAATGGTTACAGAAATTGTGGTAGTTTAGACTACGTAGGTCCTTAAAGTCATCCATATGTGGGAATTTGCAGGCTTTCGTAAGAGATTTTTCGCAGAAAGAAACACAAACAAAGATGACACAACAGATAAATCATCCAAGGAGATGTGATTTGAATGACGTTAAGTCTAATGAACGTGATGAATAGAATATCCTCAACGTTTAACGGGTCACCAAATGTCATTCAAACGACGGCATAAGATTTAAAAACTGATAGGTGATTACAAATTGTATGTGAAGGCAAGAATAAAGAAACATAAGAAGTAAAGAGTCACACAAGAAAATGGTCCAGGAAAACAGTAGGCCTTCTTTTTCGTATTTATTCTCTTACTGTTTATATAGAAAAAGTAAGAAGCCCTTTCAAGGAAGTAGCCAATAGCTTCGGTTTTCAGATTCAATCCCCACACAGCTCGGATGCATATAAAGATGTCAACCCAACACAACTATGCCTCTCTGAACAATGTAATATCATGAGTCGATAGCCTCTCTACTTTATCATAGAACCACTCTTATCATCGCTGATAAACTTTTCGTAGGCAGGATATATGGGAAGTATTGAAACCGTAGAACAAAGTGATTAAAGATGGCTTTTTAATCGAATAAAAATCCCCACTAAGATCAGACAGATGTTGTTCAGCCTCGAAACACTTTACATTGTGTTTCAACGGTAAGCAAGCAGTACCAAGAAGAGAACAATTGAATATAGAGCCATGGAATATTCCAAACTAATGTTGGTCAAATTCTGCATGTGTGCACAACAATTACTTCATTTTCAAACAGTGATGCATAAAAAGGAATACAACTTTCTGCTACTCATTGATTACTATCATCGCCTACAACTGCTACTTTAATGTAATGGTGGGGATAACTTATCGTGAGTACCTTGTCAAGTTTCATCAAGAGCGACGGATGCAACTTGAGATCCAACAATAAAAGGAAGGATAGTTTGATGGTGGTAGGAATAAATATAGCTACTGAGATGGTGTAAGCGGTGAATATCTGCTGATTTTACACTGCTGTATGGGCTCAAAGGCGATTGTAGTAAGGCATTTTATACAGACAAAAAAAGCTATTAACTGTACTATTTTTTGATTTTTAGGAGTTATGTATTCGATCTTCCCACACGACTTTGGAATAAAGTGGATACTTCAGAAAAGATGATTGGCTTGAAGTAGATGCAGTCTTTGCATTCATGCAAAAATAAACCACATCCTTGGTCAGATGTGTCAAGAACAGGTAAAAATTCAACGGTGTATAGGTCTGGAAAGTGTCAATTGTCCCCATACTTCACAGAAAACACAGAAGTCATCCGTTCATATTCATCATTTCTCTGCTATTACTAACAGAGAACTCCTAACGATACCTTCAATCTTTTACTAGTATGTGAACATTGGTAACTCTTTCCATTCTCCTGATCTATACTACCATTCCTAGGGACCATTTGAAAGCAACCAATTTCATGGTGGCTAGCCCTGACCAAATTCGATGGACCTTTGCAGTGCGCTATATTGACGAGTGGCAACAGACACTTAAACTACGTCTACAGTTTTATGCCACTAACATATTTCACGATAAAGTTAGTTGACAGCCTGTACTGTAGATAAGAACACGCTAGCTGGATGTATGTATGTATGTGGTAACCATAAAACAATGCTAACTAAATGTAGTCATCAACAACATCTGAAACAACTTGATATTTCTGATCAAATAAGTCAGAAATGAAAGGCTAAAAGCCATCAAATTACTTTCACATGGTCAACTGAATAACTTCATTATATTTTCTAAATTTACACACAGATAGAATACTAAAACGTCTTGCAGAAAAATGCCATGGGTGAAGTTGCTACAATTCTCAACAACACAATGAACAACAAACGACATTGATTAACAAGTCTCATCCGTGAGCACCTCACTTCGATCGATATTTAGTCTACCTGAAAGACCATACCGAAATCCAAAAGGACCCTACAAACGTCGTGAAGATAGTATCATCATCTCCTAGACCCGAAAAAAATAATGAGAGAAGCACGCACGCAACTGACTCAACATTAATCATCATCATCATCATCATCAGGATCAACAAAGGACTAGGCACCATACTGAGTAACCGTCCAAGTCGCCACACCTCATATCAGCACATCATATAACAAGGCAGTAAAATGGACAATGAAGATGGAAAGAAAAATCGGGCGAAACAAAGTAGAAGTAAAAAGTAGTAAACGAGAAGGAAGAATGAGATGATGAGATTAAGTATAGGGGTTAAGATGAGGATAATGTGTGTATACATCTGCCCCCAAATGACATCGGTTCTCAGCCATACATTCTAGTTACCAAAGCCAACCGATGAGTTTGCATCGGCCTACATAGTTTAAACCAACAGTCAAGGACTTCATACATTGGTGCCATGTTTTAGTCTGGCCACACCGAGACCTTTCCCAGCTTGAATCCACTTTGGCCACGATTATGTGACGAGGGAGATGGTGATTAGGCATACGTAACGCATGTCCCAACCATCTCAGTCGATGAAGGTTTACAACTGCGTCAACTGACTTACCTCTTCTGCCTAAACCTCGACGTCTGACTTCTGCTTTATTCACTTGGTGACATCGCAAAACACAAGCTCTGCTGCGGAGGCAACCAAAAGCCTTCTTATATCTTCCACTTTTAATGGCCATGTTTCACAGCCATAAAGTAGAACACATTGGGCTGCACTACAGGACACTCGACCCTTAAGAGACAATCAGATATCGCCGTGGCGCCACAGATCGCGTAATTTAGCATAAGCCATCTGAGCTTTTTGTATCCGTGCAGATATTTCGTCGTCCACTAACCAATGCACCAGGGTTGATCCGACTTCTCAGGTAGGAGAAGCGGTCAAGGCGCTCAACCACTTCACTCTATATTGTTAGTCAGCATACCATTGAAGACCAGTTCTGGAACAACAATTTGTATTTGGGTGGCGAGAAACGCATCCCGAACATTCTCAAATTGCAGCTCGAAGTGTCCAGAATACTCTGCATCTTGTCAGTCTCTTCACCTAGCAGGACTATGCCATATCATCTGTGCATTCTAGGTCAATCAGAAATTCTCCTGTGAACAGGTCAATTACTGCGTATTCAGATGACGAGAGGGAGACCTCTATAAGAACATCTATTACAAAATTGAATAAGAATGGAGACAGTGGGCTGCCTTGACGGACCCCACTCAACGTACACAACTCACCCAATATCTCACCATAGGCTCTAACATGCCCAATGGTGTTCGAATGACGAACCTTCAATAAGGTGGTGTACTTACTCGGCGCGTCCTGCAATGAGCGACACCGCCGTAAGACATTGATCGATGGAGGTGAATGCCACCTTCAGGTCGAAAAATACAGCTATTGCCGGTAAGCGCGCCCATGTTCCAGAGCCTGTCAGGGTGTGAATATTCGGTCGACATACACACGACAAGGTCTGAAGCCTGCCTGGTTTTCTTGGTCTTGGTGTTCCCAAGCTCCACTCAGGCGTCGAAGAATTATAGAAACTAGAAGCTTAGACAATATTTTCGTCGGGCTGACTACTCTGCAGTTATCACAAGAGGACTTCTCGCCTTACTTGAAGATTGGGATAATCAGTGATTCAGACGAGTCAGAGGGGATCATATTTGCCTCTCATACAAGTGAATCCTGAAAATTACAGTGAATGTAAAGTTCAATAAGATTTTTCACGTTAATGCTTAGAATTATTCAATAAACAATTCATTCACACAAAAAATTAACTTTTACTTACTGAAGTTTTAAAATTCTCTGCTGGCATAGCAGCAATAATTCTTGGAGCAATTCGACGCCAGAAAGCAGTCAATCGACCAGCAACATAATTAATTGAATATTGATTAGCAGGACTATATGCAACTAGGCTAATACCAGAGTGTGATGTACCACCAGGAGATGATCGCCAATAGCGTAGGTAAATAGTATATCCCAATGTTTCTTTAGTACGCAAGTAATCAAAGGCTGGTTCAGATAGTATGAACTGAAAGTGTTGGAAAATAGAAAACCTGAACCCAGTGGAAATATTATTAAATAGGGTAACATAAACTTAAGTATTTGAAGTCTATCATAGTTTAGTGTCAAGTTTACGAACGTATTCATTCCTACCCAAATATACACATCTCTTTACAGATGCAAGTCATGGGCGCTAACATGCTCATCGCGAAACCTGAAGGTCACGGGTCCGACCCCTGGCGGGGTCGTGGGTGTGCATTGATGAAGAGTCCCATACTAGAACAATACAGTTGATCAGTGCTCCCACGTTCTTATTGGTTCTCCGACTGATGTCAATCCATAATGAATATCAACTTGGAATCAGTAAATTGAATTAACCCTATCGTAGATTTCTAAAAAAAATCTCTTCAAAAAAGTATTACTCTGATTAACAAATAAGTATTTACCAATGGTATACTAGTACTTGAAATTCAGTTTAAACAAACAAAAAAAGAAACCATTTGCTTACAGCCAACAGTTTATTGTAACACTGACGTTTGATATCTGACTCGCCAAGTAAGTGTATTCTAGCGAGACACATATTCACATCGCTGGGATTACAAGTCATTACACGTATATGATATGTTGCCGGGTCCAAGATAGAAGTGTCGGTCTACGTACAGGAAAAATAAAGGTAGATATACAATGAATAAAAAAAGTGTCAGTTTTCTTTATTTTCTGATAATCGATAAACATAGGGACAAATTAGTAATCAAGACTAGCGACACTTTCTTTTCATAAAGAAAGCCTATTCTGTAAACTTCATTGTACAAAGAGATCATATAACAGGTAGGAGAAAAAAAAGAGCAATAATAGAATATTGAAATATTGAATAAACTATGTGTTAGTCATGAATAATGAACTGATTTTAACACATATAGATATGATAACAGTTGGGAGAGATCCTCGAAAGCTTATAATCACTAGTTTTCAGGTAAACTGTCTGACGTTATAATGAATGAAATAGAGGATTTAGCTTCCTACAGGGATATTGCCAGTCGAAATGAAAAATTCAAACCAATATTTGAAGAATTCATGAATCAGTGCCACATCTTAGTCTGACCGCACTTAGCTTCCTTCCAAATTAATCCTGCTTCAGCAGACGTCACTTGTTAAGTGGATGAGGACATGCGTAACACACGCCGAAGACACCCAGTGAATGTTCACGACTTCATCGGTTGACTCGTCTTCCCTACCTAGTAAACTACATCAACCTTAACATTGCTTATACTGATTCAGTCACATGCGGCTAATGATACAAAGACATATTTGGTCGAAAACCTGTGACAATTTTACATAACAGTGGAACAGGACACAGTGGACTACCGAGTATAATTCTCATTTCTCTGGTGAATGATGCGAATGAATGAAGATCGAAAGACGAAGAGGAATGTTAGGAATTGTGAAGTTTTGTAGAACCATTTTAAGACTGATAAGTTCACGCTTTAAGTGAGCATTTGTTGACAAGGACTACTGGAATATATTATTCCTTATTTATATACACCAAAAAGAAATGAACTCAGAGAGTGAAGTAAAATAGATCGTTGCTGAAAGAATTTACATGAGAACTAAGTATTTGTAAAGAAATGATTGGTAGTCAAGTAAGGTCAATAATCTTGGATTCACTGATAAGATACATAAAGTGACTCAAGTCTTCTCTGAATTTTAAACTCCTCCTCTCTACATCTGAAAATATTTTCAGCTTCCATTTGGTCATTTCCTACACGAGAACAATAACTCCTCCCAGTAACTAGATCCCCTTATTTTGCTACAGTCAAGAAAGTTAAACAGTTGACAAGGCTTGTTAGATGATTGAAAACGTTGTAGCATTATGCCAAAGAGGACACTAGAAATTGTGTAGCTCATCTCAAGGATTTAATTGATGCCAATCTCAATGGAAACATAATTCGCGCAAAGCAATGAAAAAAAAGTGTCAAACTACATTTATACTGCGGTGATGATTGAAGGTGAAATGAAAATTTGGACCGCGGCCGGATTCAAACCAGCGACCACCATGTTCCCGGCCTCATGGTCTACCAAATGAGCTACGAGATTCTATATTGATTATTTCAGTCTATGGAGAAAATCTTAAAATAGTGTATATATAAACTTAGACTGATATGACTCAAGTTTACGTGGACAAACACTGATGACTGTATATATCCATATTTTCAATGATAATAAAGAGACAACACTTTATTATTTTATCTCTAAGCAAAAAAATTCAAAAACCACCATTACATATACGTGAAAAAGTGTAATGAGAGATTGATTAACAAAACCAATGTTATCCACTTATGAGCTATCATTCATAACTACTCATGTAAATTCTACAACGGTAATGAGCTATAGCTAGCTTACACAACGCTAAAAATAGTAGTTTACGGTTGATTGACATAAGTCAGCAAAGTTTTGAGGAGACAGCTTAGAAATGTCTTCGAATCCAGTCTGAGTAACTAGTCATTATCGTTAACACAGATACAAAAAAGATTGACTCCAAAGCTTAGTGCATAATATTGTACAGGTTTATACATTAGGATTTCAATCCTATGTATTTCACACGAATTAACAAAGTTAAAGAGCAAATCGCATCGATAGAGACGGATTGGAAGATTATAGTTTAAAAGTTTATAGACTTGAGGACCAAGAGTTGACTTGATAAAGCTGAATAAATGGAGCACAAGGCATATGGATTATAAATGTAATATATATTTTCAAAATCCTAATAAGGTAGAAGAATACATTTCGAACGTTTCGCAATTTCGTGGGAGTTGCTTCTTCAGGGAATAAAACCTGTACAAGTTTTCGTAAGCTTGAATGGTAAGTTGGAGAAAAAATAGATCTCGTTGTTCACACACGATAATAATAATAATAATAATAATAATAATAATAATAATAATAATAATAATAATAACAATATGGGAATAAGCATCAGCATTATCTGTTATTAGTCTGTGAGGTCAATGTGAAGATGTGAATGTGTGCGCGCATGTGAATGCGTTAAAGGAATGTGGGAAAAATACTATGATTTACTCATAAAACTCTCCGTACAATTTTCACTAGGATAAAAGTAATATGTTGTTACGATATTTATAACTTCTTATTGCTACACAGCATTGAGGCATCCACATAGGAGCCCATCTGCCAACAGCTGAGGTCGAGTACTGCGGCCCTATTTAGTAACGAGGAATTGTACGCAACAACAACTGATAGCCGTTACACAAGAGGTGGCTATTGTGCCCTAGTGGAAAACACTATTGTGTTTGAAGCGATAGGTGCTGGGCTCGAGTCTCAGTGGGAACAACATCACTCACTGGGGTGCAGGTACATGCAACTGATGATTCCCAAATAGAATGAAATGTGCGTCTTGGATTCCTCTGTTAGTTACTAAAATGAACAAAAGTAATATGTATCGACAAGACGAAAATTGTTGAAAGTAGAATAAACAACCCAAGAATATTGATGCTAAAAACATTCACCATAAAAAACTATTACTTACCAATTTTCGATTACGTATAGGCAAAGGATTAATTTTTTTCACTGTATAATCAAAGAAATCAACAGCATCCTGTAAAAGATGAGTAAAGATAATTCAATCAAAACATAACGAATAATTATGGCAACTTGGTTGGTAATGAATGTTATATATGATAGAAGTGAACAATAGACAGAATATTAACAAACAATAATCATCTTGTAAGGTGATGGGCGAAGAAAGCAACGAGGAACAGCCTAAGTGCTAATCCACTGACTGTGTATTCCATTAGATTTGTGTAGGCAGCCAATGCTATAGACTGCACGTCACTTGAGATCATCAATTTTAGGCATCTCATCAATCTATAGGCCTACTTGGCTTTTATTTACATTCCTTTTAGTATTTACTATCACATTTGCCAGTTTCTAGTAGTTTATTATTATTATTATTATTATTATTATTATCTCACACTGCTTTGAAATACAGTTAATTGGCTTGATAAACTAATATGCAAGACTTTGATTGTCATATTTACTTTCTTAACATCTAAGAACAATTTTGTCTACGAATAAATACCCTAACGGCTATCTTCACATAGTTGAGGCAAGGCACTTCGTCAACTCGAAGGGTTAACGGTACAACTCAGAAAATGCTACTTTGAAATTGTTTATGTGTATAGTTTTTTGCCTTCACTCGACTACATTAGAAGGTGATATATCCTTGAATTATATATATATATATATATATATATATATATATATATATATATATATATATATATATATATATGGAGTGGACTCTTGAACAACAACCTAAGAGTTCACCCTTGATGATCGCTTAGTACCTAGAAAACAGAAAGAAGCGGCAAAAACGATAAAGGTTTATTGTCCAATCGAACATGCACAAAAATTAAGGGTTTCTATACATTTGTTGATGGCCTTGGAAAGTTTCATACTTTTCTAGAGAGCTCTTTAACCAATCTGAGTCTCATACGTATGATCACATGGTTTTCCTCTAACATTCAACATGCTATAATTGGTTGTGAAGGTTTATCAGAAATTTTCAGGCTTCTTCGAGGAATCTAGAGAATATTGTTGCACCCCATAACACAAGGAAAACTGATTGTTTTCTATGTCACGTGGAAAGCTTAAAGATTAGTACTGATCTTTCAATACCATTTCTTAATGAATGTCGAGATATTTGTTGTCAAGATGAGAGACAGTGCTTTCTGATTATGTTAAATTTGTAATCTAAGATACTAATTATAGAACAGCTGCTCACACAAGAAAAAGCTGTTGATATTCGTTATCACCTAAGTTTTCTGCTGACAGGACATTGAACAGAGAACATACATTCGCTCCAATATGGAGGACAGATTAAACTGAGTTGCTGTAACGACGTTTTTTTTGGTGCGTTAATCATCGACAGAATACCACAAACTAAATGTTACTGCCCGACTGAAAGTGATAACTGCGGTGTCAACTTTGTTGCAAAGCATTCCCAATAATTGATCAAACTTTTTATGGTGACCGAAAGGAACTTTTGTAGCATTTACACATTTCATCACGTTACGTTAATGCTCTGATATAACTGAAAGTGAATAGAACTGAATCTTTTTCTCTAAACCAAATTATACAATTGTATGCTTGGCGGTTTATGTGGATTTAGTGATTTTTCAAGTTGGTATTCATCATTTATTGATATCAGTTGGAGGAACATTGGAACCCTGTGAGCAGTGGACAGTTGTTTCAGCCCAGTACGGAACTCCTCAGCAGTGCGCAGACATGACCCCACCCTACCAGGTATCGAACCCAGCACCTTTAAGTTCCGCATCCAGCACGTTGTCATCGAGTCACTGTATCGGAACCCAACGATCCATATTTCCAACTTCTGTCAGTTCACGACGTAGCGCGACCATCACATAATGTCATCGTTGAGTATTTGTCTTCACGATCACCATGTTTTCCCCACCAGTCATGACTTCTCGTCAGAACTTCGGGAATCACCTCTCGAAACTAGTCACCAATGAGCACCTGATCAACTGAATATGGGGGTTTGCAGGGATTGAGTGATTTTTCAAGTTGGTATTGATCATGAACTGACTTCAGTTGAAAGAACCCGGAAGCACTGGACAGCCGTTTCGTCCTGGCATTGGGCTCCTCAATAGTGCGCACGCATAGCCCCGCCAGGGATCAGATTTCCGATGTTCCTCTAACTGATGTCAGTCCATGGTCAATACTAACTTGAACAATTGTGTGTTTAACGTTTCTGACACGGGAGTTCCACTCACTGCCGTCACGTGGCAAGAAATGTTTCTATAAAAAGAACTGAATGGTGAACAAAAGCTTCAGAAATCCTGATGAAGGAACGGTGTATGAATACACTTAAACCACCAGTTAGCAAAGTGACACGGTTGCTAATACTGCCCCATTACATCGTGGATCTGACTTGAAGTCAAGATACAAGCAGAAGCTATGGTCTGCGAATTTAAGTAGTATCTGTTCTCTCATACGAATGATTATAAGAGACAAAACTAAGGATTACAAAATACTAATGAGATTAGTTCTCTGATCATTCTATTATTCCATACATATCTCATACTTTTTCAATGTTTCCAGTATGCTTTTACACACTCTCCGACGTCCAGACAGTCATAGATTTGTGTTTTGAACGAATAAATAAATAACTGTTCTCAAACTACTTATATCACTTTATTCTGCGAATTTAGTACTTTTTGCTTTGTTCAAATTAATCAAAGGACCACCATCAAACTTGGTGGACATGAAGATAAATACTCATCGATGAAATTGGGTGATGGTCGTGCTATGTCGTGAACTGACAGGAGTTGGAAATACGGACGACTGGATTCCAACAAAGTGGCCCAATGGTAAGGTGCTTGGCATGGAACCTAAAGGTCCTGAGTTCGATCCCTGGCGGTTGGGGTCATGTGAGTGAACTGCTGAGGAGTCCCACATTAGGACGAAATAGCCGTTCAGTGCTTAGAGGTTTCCAATGTCCCTCTGATTTATGTCAGTCCATGATGAATACCAACTTGGAACAAATATGCCATATGAGGCAGGCACTCGTTTGAAATCTTTATTCTTAATTTCAATATTTATAATAAAAAGATTGAAAGTTGATGATAAGCCAGTAAGTTGGAATACGAAAAGTGTTAATGAATCAATTGAAAAAAAATCCATCGTCAATGATTGTTGAAAGTTAACTGTTTCGGTTTGTAAAATATGGTCATTAATATGTTTAGAATGGAATTGGTTAGACGTTTCGGTGTATAACGGACAGAATGCAAACACAATAACGTCAGGCTTTTCATATTCTGATCTAGAAAACATGTTTAGAATGATAGACCATATATAAATTGTTAATGTTTTCGAGTAGTTCACCGCATACTTGGTAAATAATCTTCTTAGTAATTAATTGTCATTAAGATTTTGGTTATAAACAAGAAATGGATGGAATAGAATATACGACAATATAGCAAGTGCACACGAAGAAGTAAATATCACTTTTTCATCATCATTTATCATTATACTTCACACAGGTCTAGTCCATCTAGTATCATATGATTTATTCATCTGTGAATCAGTGTTACAGTCTTCTTTAAATTGTGTGCACAATATGTGTTGACTAGAACGTTGTCATTCGTTTTTAATATTCTTCCAATACTAAGTATACATTCGAAACATTAAATGGACTTCAGATAGCTTTCAAAGAAAAAAAGCTAGTCGAAGTCCATCGACTGAGCTCGTAGCACGGCCGTCAAGCTTAGTAAGATATAAATCTCAAGTTGAACAGACCAGCCTATCAATTCACTTATAATATCTACCACATTCAGAATAATTAGTCAATAGCACCTTTATAGCTTGCAAAATAACTGGAGCCTGATTTTGTTACGGCAACTAACAAAAGCTATCGCAGCACCAAAAGCGTGAAGGTCATGCAGAGTTTATGTCAAATGTTGAACTATGACAATTTAACTGGTAGAAATTAACTACTGAGGCGTGGTATTGTTCGTGCTTAGATTGCTTTCTTACGAATCTGATGTGTTAGAAAGGGTGGTGAAGTGAATGGGGCTGAACGGTGTTAATGTGAGGATTTTATACTGTTGTTATCAAGAAACTTCAACAAGTAAAGTTACTTTTGAAGGTCTTACAAGACAGCTGACGTATCTGTTTAGGATTACATGTGAAATGTTAGTTGTTGACCTCTTTAGATACTATACCCATCCAGTCTTGTGAATTCAAAACTAGTAATGATAAAAAAACTTCATTCACGACTGATATCCATTGAAAAAGAGGTGGTTATTGTAACCACCTCGATGGATGGAATCGAAATGTGCTGGTAATAGCAACAAAAGTGTAGTAAAAACCATATAACGAATTCCAAAGAGAACAAAACGAAACAGTTGAATTCTACTGTTGAAAAACGTTAACTGATTCAGTTTGACAAATCAATAAAGGAAAAATCTACAACTTCAGTTGCACACTACTGATGACTAATACAATTAAGATATGACTCATGCTAGAAGAAGAAACTTATTTCATTCGGTTTCCACATACACTAGATGGCAACAACTTCTAGTTTCTTATACTGTAAGTGTGGAAGTAGTGTAATTTAGAGAAACAATTGGTTGTGTAACAATGGTATCCAAATTCTCGGAAGGCTGTTGAAGCATGCATACTAACTGGATGAAATGTGACACAACGGTATATTGAGTACAAGATCCTAGACAACTGTCGCCTAGAACTGAACAATTACGTATTTGATAAAAACATCAATCGTATCATGTGCACGTAGATATCAAGATATTTACCACACATTAACCATGATATTCAAAACAAGACTTACAGATAAAAAGACTGGAGCGAAATGTTAAAAGTTGAAATAAATGTTCACATCATACACCTCATTGATTTGTGTTGGTATAAATTAAATTGTAAATTTCAGTTTAACATGAATGGATGAAATGCACTCAGCTACCACACTGACGCATAAGCAGGAGACAATGAGCTACACCTACTATGTGCGGGCTAATGATACTACCTAACCACCCCGAAACCTCGCCCGGTTAACTAGTTAACTAGTTGCGATCCGGTCCTAAGCCCAGGTAAACAGGGAAAGTTGGGAGTAGGGCTAGCAACTCCACACAGTAAAACAAATCAAAGAAAGTGGAGACGCAGCCTACTGGACACAAGGTGAAGAAGAGGAGCAGATGTAAGTTCAGACCACTCACTATCTAGTGCAAGGAACCTACCTTCCAAATCAAGTTGAAAGCCTTCAGGGAAGTTGGTGATAGACCACAGTTCAAGTTCAACACCGACAACAGAAACTGAAGGACGAAACTACAAACGACATCTTCACGTCAGCCATCAAGACAAAATGGGAGATATCGAGCAACATCCATGAAGAAACCTGTGTGGATGAGCACTGGAACTCTTTGAAAGCTATGTGGAAAGAAACCTGCATAACTGTGTTAGGAAGGAAGAAGAAAGAAACAAGATAAGGAATAGATCTCGATGGACACATGGAAGCTGATGGAGGAGGGAGAGGAGTGTGGTGAAGCAGAAGATAAACCAGTAGAGTGCAAGGATGAACAACGAGACGAGGAACTGAGTACAATGTATAGAACACTACACTGGACAAAGAAGTGAATAAGAGTGAGCGGAAAGACAAAAGACACTTCCACAACACACTGGCAAGTGAAGCAGAACAGGCTGCATGATGCAGGCTGCAGGCAGGAGAGACAGAGACCTGACAACATTGTATCAGATAACCAGGTTACTATCTGGAGGGAAGAGATCAACAGAGATTAAACCAATGAAAGATGATGAGGGAAATTTAATTACGAAAGAAGAGAAACAAAGGAAACGATGGGCTGACCACTTCAAGAAGCTCTTGAATCGACCACCAGCAGCCCAGCCACAGAACTTCCAGTGAGCACAAGCCCTCCGATGAAAGGCGAAGTCCTGAACGCCATGAGGCTACTGAAATGAGGGAAAGCAGCAGGACCAAATAAAATCCCACCAGAAGCACTGAAAACAGACACAGAGACAACAGCAGCCGACATGCTCACACCACACCACTATTGCACAAGATCTGGAAGGGAGGGAAGGTACCTGCCTATTGATTGGAAGAAGGGTTACCTCATCAAACTCCCAAACAAGGGAGACCTAAGTCTTTGCAAGAACTGGCGAGGAATCATGCTGCTGTCTCTGTTCACCCAAAGCAAGCAAAATATTAAGCCGCATCATCCTGGAGAGACTAAAGGATGTGCTGGATTCAAAACTACGACCGGAACAGGCTGGCTGGCTGGCTGGCTGAATTCAGGAAGAACAAATCATGTGCGGATCAAATTGCAACGCTACGCTACGCATCATCATAGAACAGAGTATAGAATGGTGGTCAACGCTCTACCTCAACTTCATCGACTTTGAGAAGGCCTTTGACAGCGTCGATTGAGAAGTAATTTGACAGGCAGTTGCTTCAACAAAACGGTTTCAGTGCCACAAACCTTTATCAATCTCATTCAACAACTATGTGGAGACGCCACATGCCAAGTTATTCACAATGGGAAGCTCAGTGATGCCTTCCTTTGGGGTGAAGACAGTAAGTAGTAAGACAAGGCTGTCTACTATCACCCATGCATGATATTCCTGATTGTGGTCGACTAGACTGGATCATGCAACAAACTGTGAGGAGCTGTGAGAAGAGGGGTGGGGGGATACGCTGGCTGGACCGGGGAAACATCCCATAAGATTTGGATTTCGCCGCCGATGACTTATGTCTAGTGTTACACAAACTTGAAGATCTACAGGCGAAAACTAACAAGTTGACAGAAGAGGCGAGGCAGTGAAGACGGGACCTCAAGTGAATGTAGAGAAGACAGAGGTGATGAAGATACCCAAACAACACCATCACCAACACCACCACCAACAACAAGCTCCAATCACCATCAACGGGAGGAACTTAAAGGAAGTAGTCTCTTTCACCCACCCTTCTAGACAGCATCGTTTCAATTACAGGCGGCACAGGCACAGACGAGGGCGTCAAAGTCAGCCAGCATCGAAAAGCAAGATAGGCCTTCATTGGCCTGAAACTAGTGTGGAGATCATCTGCACTGCACTCAGCATACGGCGTGAACAAGATGCGGATTTTCAACACCAACGTCAAGTCAGTGCTTCTATGTGATGGTTCAGAGACTTGGCGCGTTAAGAGAGGCATTTCCAACAAACTACATACACTCATCAACAACTGCCTACGCTGGCTCGTTGCTGAAGCTCAGATGACCAGAATAGTAAGAAAAAGCAACAAGGAACTCTGGCCGGCCAACGAACCAACCAAGAAGCTATCGCTCAACAAATATGCAGTAGAAGGAAATGGAGATGGATTGAGCATACACTGAGAAGGTCAACTGGAGACATCACGGGTCAAGCCAGGCACTCGAGTGGAACCCAAATGGGAAACGATGAGTTGGGCGTCTGTGTGAGGGTGACATGGAGGAGATGGTGTGAGGAAGAAATGAGAGCTTGTGGGCTGTCGTGGAGCGAAGTTCAAAAGATTGCAGAGAACAGAGTGCACTGGAGACGTGCTACTGAAGCCCAAGGGACAAATAATAATAATAATAACCACCTAAACCTTAGTAGGCGGATTAGGGTTCGGACTCGTAACCCACTTGGTTAGAGGATGAATACCTAGACTCAGTTGAACAAAGAAAAAGTATATGTGGAAGCTAACTAGAAACATTTCCTCTCCTCAATTAAAACGTCAACTAAGTGCACATAACGTTTGCCTCTCACATACACACATAAGAATAATCTGTTATAAACAAAACTCACATGTGTTTTTATATTTCCATAAGCATATATAGTAATGTGAAGATTCGAGAAAAATTGTTGTTTGTATGCTGCCAAGTTGGCCACAGATAAATCTTTTAATGTACTCAACAAGTCTGTAATCAAGTATGCCTCTCTACGCAGAAGATAAAATTGAAGATGACTGTTGAATAAAAAGAGAAAAGATAACAATAAAGATTATTCAGAGAATACATATTGAACAGAAGATTTAGTAATTTTCATATATAAAAGTAAACAAACCATTACAGAAGGACTTGAAATTGGTGGGGATTGACTAAGCGACGAATGATGTGACTGATCGATAGCAGTTTAATACACTGCATTTATATTATTATTACTATTGCAAGAAGAAAAAACATATTTCCTTTTTATTGGAGTGGAAAACTTAACATAAATTGAGTTCGAGGAAAGTCTGCCTTCTAGGTATGTATCCGTCAATGGAACGTAATAGTGTACCGAATGACACTGAGGTGGTAAATGCAATTGTCTTCCTTAAGGTCAAATTACAATGAGAAAACATATTACAACTTTGTAGTCGACACGATACATTAAACAATTGTAATCACAATTGTGTTTCTTCAGGGAATTCCTGCGGCCTCTATCAATTCTTCGCTTGTCTTCTGTATTTGTTTGCAAATATTTCTCATTTCTTTATTTAGAGACTACAATAGTCGAATGTAGACCTCTTATTACTTTTCTTGACAACACTGAATATAAGTCTTCTTCAAAGTGGCATATACCCCACATTATAGGCATAATATAAATTATTCAGGCAATTATCAACTCAATACAATAGAATACCAATTAAAGAGACTCAATTTCGATTGTTTACACTTAAAACTACTAAGAAATATAATTGGAACTGTGTACACTTTAATATGATTCTATTCATAGTAAGTAGCAATCTTCACACTAACTCTTTTATATATCATAGTGATTAAAGATCGAAATAAAAACTATAGATTCAATGATCTGGAAGAAATAATTACCAACTAAATTTTCTCATTTCAAAATAAGACTGATTTATAACACAGGAATAACAGACCTAAAGTCAATTATTACAATGCAGTTGGAAGTCGTGTTCCTCAAGATTTATGTAAGACGAGCATTCTTCGACAACTTTCATTTCAGATTGTTCAACTAATGACTAATTTCATCTTGACGATCTGAGATAGCCATGGTTTGGTAGACTAGTATTTATATTGGGTAATGATTTAAGGTGAAAGGAAAATTTGGACTGCGGCCGAATTCGAACCAGCGACTAATTATTTGCTGCTCTTGAGCACTTCTGCTCAATAATGATTGTGAAGACAAAGTTCAGCATATAATGCATTGGATGTAGTTGGAACTTTTTAACAGCCCAATATGTGGACGACTATACATTGTCTTAAAGTAGCTAGAAGAGAGATTCAATGGGTAGGAATTGCTTTTCTGAACTGAGTTTGATCGCAGGGTGTTTCAAGGACAGTTCCACGGAAGCAGTTACTAGAAGCTACTATGGAGGGTTTTAAACTGAATTTATTTGTAATGACTCCACACTTTATATGAACCTTAAAGCTTATAAGGAAAATCAAAAGGAGTTCGTTGTTTCTACAGTCTCTTCCAACAAACGAAGGGTAGCATAGGCTAAAGATGTTTTCCATCCACAAGAAACACTTAAGTGTTACAGTCAGTAGTAAGACTACGCTCTGGGACTCAATTATTTCACAGTAAACATTATTAAGTTAATGGTATTCGATGTCATAGTACTCTGATCAAATCTTTTTTTAAACAGTAAAAATAATCACTTTACTCTAAAAGCATTTTTGGTACGATTTGTAATTCTTAGCATATAATATTGCAACGAAAATGTACTGCATTGCCACATTTCGAGTAGCGTTAATTATGCCACATCAAATTGTGCAAATAATATTAGTAACGAGTACAGTTGTATATGAATGATTTAGAATACTGAAAAGACTATTGAGTGCATAAAAGTTGATGCTCAAGTTTTGTCTTAATATTTTTTTTCTTCATACGCAACGACTCTGTGTTCAATCATTGCTATCTTCATAGGATTGTTTGCATCTAGTGGCAACACTATATAAGTAATTCTGAAGTACGACAACGTGTGTTTGAGCATATTGGAGATCGTCATTCAATAAGTGAAGTCATCTGCAAACACCGGCTTCGGTGGCTTGGACGTATGTCACGCATGTTATCCCAACGGCCTCCACACCGTTCGTTGTTTGCTAACCCTGGGGCTGGATGCAAGAAGCGGAGGGGTGGTCAGTGTATGACGTGGCACCATGAGATGAAAGATAGTTGTATCGCGTTAACATCTGTTGGTTCATCGCGACTCTCTGGTTGGGGTCTGAGAGATCAGGCAACTCAGTGGCTTGAGACATTATCAGATACGGCCCAGAATCGAAAACAGTGGCGGTTATGCTGTAGTTTCCTATCTTTCGCTGCTGAAAAGTAATGGATGTTTTGTTTCGAATGTACCTTGCTGGACTGCTCTTCTATTCATTCTATTCTCGTTAACTTTTCACTTTTATCCACTTCCCTTGGCTTTATGTCTTCATAATGTTGTTATATTACTTTGTGTGGTGCATTTCTTGGTGCCCTTGCTGTACCACGTTTATGTTCTAATAACAACAAAAATAAATAACTATATTTCTCCATATAAGATGCGTGCTAGGTAATAAACAGTTGAATTTTGGTATTTAGCAGCATGAACTTGTAGTTTTTTCCTGCCCTTCCGGATGAAATACAAAGAGGGAGCTGTGAATAAAGTGGATACTCAGTATCAGATAAAATGAATTTAGCTAGTCGCCTGCTTGGATTTATATGTCTGTCAACTACAACAGTGTTAATCAGATAGGCAAGATGTACACCGAGAACTAATAAAGAATAGGTAAAATATGGCAAATAATAAACTGTAAAAGTACACGCTGAGTCACAGCAGAGAGTCTTAGCTTCCTTGTGCAATACGTCAAACGAAAGTTTTTTATGGAAGTCAACAAGATATGAGACAACCAACAAACATCACAAGAAAAACTCAATCCAAGAAAGGTAACACTTGATTTTTTTTCTACAGTAATGCCATGAATACTACATGAATCTTGAAACCAAATCTTGTTTAAATCTGAGGTTAAGACTAACAGTCTGACATTTAGAAGAGTTCAGATTGAGACCATTTGAAAGAGACCACTGACCGATTTCAGATAACTATTTATTTGAGAGTAATCTAACCGAGAGATAACTAGCACAGAAACTGTCACCAATATATTTTAAAAAAAGTAGTTTAAGCAGAATGAGGTAAATCATGCAAAAAGAAAGAAAAGAGAAACGGAGAAAGTACTGCACTCTGAGGAACACTGGCTTCAGTAAGAAATGAAGTGGACCTCTTCCCTTTATAAACAGTATACTGTTTCGCTTCAGAAAAGTGAGAATGCAGCCAGTTTTTAACACAGGGTACAGTGAAGGCGATGACAAGTTTATTTAACAGGAATGGTCTAGGAAAAAAGTCAAAGTCAAGTCTACGACGGCATAGCGAATATACTAAGCACCTCTGTCTAGATTAAAAACAATATTATGATGCAAGACAGTGGCAACATTTAAAAAACTTCTCTTGTGTTCATCAGCAAATTATTGCGGAGCTATATAAGTCCTCAGTGAATATTCAAGCATAAGGCGAAGTAACTTCTCGATTGTTTTCAAAAAAGAAAAGGTGATAGAAGTAGATATAACTTAAATGAATGAAGTTTCCAATTGGTACAGTATGGAATAATCATTACGACAGGCAAGTCGAACCACAACACCAGGGTAAAATATAACAGAAAAGTGTAACTCACCGATCACGTGTATGCTCGTGTAGTAAACAATGACCAAAGCTATTGTGTAAAAGTTTATGGCTGCCAAAACCTCGGTAGGCGGTACAAGACCAGAAACTGGGACCTATCGATAGAAAGTCAACTGTTTAGACCACTGAGCCAATGTTGTTCTAAGGCACGGTAACAGTTGCAGTTAAGCTGGAATATTGACGAATCTGTAACGCTAATTTACGTAACATTTCGATATAATCCTATTTGATGAGACTGAAAGTAATACTTTGTAACTAGTTCAGTTTTTCAGTGTGTTTGATTGAGCCGCACATAACTAATCCGTAGATCAAAGGTTAATCATTCATATGAAATACCAACTAAAACCAACATAGTTGATTTCATGATGGACAGTGACTAACAGTGGAATCAAGAATGCTCGTTTCGTCCTATTTGGGACTCGTCAGCTCGATGCGCCTACCTCCCAGTGAACGATGCTGTTCACACAAAGACTCGAACTGGGGACCAATCGCTTCAAACATACTTAATTATCAAGGATTATCCAATGCAGTTGATGCTTCAAAGTAATAATACCATTTAGACTAAAGTAATGATAAGAAACCTACGTAGTTTTTATCAAGCACTGAAAGAGTTGTTTACGTTTGCAAAGTGTAGGAGTGTAGTAGATTTTCCGATAAGATATTCACATACTATTCAATATAAGAAGCTATTTAAATTAGTGCACACAAGTTTGTGCACCCCATAGCCAATGAGTAAGCCTATTTTTCATGTGGAGCTATGAGTTACGGATGGCTTTGGGTATGGAACTACTTTCAAGCAGCCGTAAGAATAGAATAAGGCGATGGAACATGTATTGCACATGCCTAGTCATCACTATCTATCCATTTCGCACTACATGCTGAAGGTTTAGGCTGCAAAAAAGTTAAAGACAGCTGGAATAAAACACAGATATCAGGACACGAAGTTTTGGACTAGTGGTCTGAACCTTGTCCGCAAATGTAAACTTCTTGGTTGGGGTCCGTGTGACAAGTTAAATCGGTGGTGAGAGAATCTAGGTTATATGGCGCAAAATCGATCTCAGTGGCGTAATGCATTCGAACCTTAAATTTATTTTGATCATCATACTGCATTCCGAAATGCCCATACCACTAACTTTCGTTCTGATGCTTTATTTCTCTATATTTCACATCCGGGTGTTTTCTTTTTTGTTGTTCCGATGCAAGGTGTGGTTCACATTGATTAACTGAGTGTGAACCTGCTACATCAACTACGAGGTTTGAACAACCGAACAGTATCCATAATATTTATAAAAGGCATTTAGCTGGGTGGGAGAAAAGATGACTAAGTACTTAGTTGTACTTACATTTTCTATGAAAAGTCTGCTGGATAAGATGCTAAATAGAATACAAACCTCACAATTTACTCGTCAGACAGACAGATCAAGTTAGTGCTTGGCATAGAAATACATCAGTTGAAGTTGCTGCAATACACGGCAGCGTACAAAGAAAAAATGGATAGAAAATGAACCACGTTAAAGTGTACAATTGTCTATAAGAGTAAGAAGGTAAAAACTAGGTGAAGACTAGTGAAAATATCCAAGACCTTGAAGTTGAGAGTGTGTACATCTGGTACTAATTTTGAGACAAAGCACCAACTTTCCAACCGGTGATTCTTATCCTCTACAAGTCCCCAGTCAGACAACCCACACCTTTTTACAAAACCCAGACCACCAATCAAATAGTTCATTAACTGGCGGCGTAACTTGGTCTGGTCACACTTAGCTTTCTTTCAGTCTAATCCTATAACAGTCAATATTGTGTATCAAGGTAAGAGGTGGCTCAGCATGAACAAAACAAACCTAAGCTAGTGAAGTTTCACAGCGTCGTCGAATGAATTGCTTATCTTTACACCTAACTTCAACATTCCCCACACGCTGAATCGATCATAGGTGAGTAATACTGGGAGGACATTTATAGTTGAAAACCTGTAATCCTCTATGTCACCTACTTTTAATGGGATTTTCTCCCAATAGTTAAAATAACATAGACAGCGCTGTTACGCAGTATACTCGTTCTGGAATACGTAGTCCGACATCTCACCGGTGCCAGAGATGATGTAAGTTGACAAATACTAAGTGAACGTTTTGTATTTGAGCAGAGATTTAGTTAGCAATCAACTCGTTGTGGCTGATACAACTCCCTAATTAATTGAAGTGGTCAATGTATTCCACGAGTTCACCCTCCATCCCTGAACTAGGAGTAAGTTTAGACTATTCCTCGAGCATAAACTTACGCTCAACAGTTGCGAAATGTATGCCAAACATACTCAGATTTTCGCTCAGAAGACTTTGGATTTTACCAGCATCTACGCCTAATAACTATTTGTGCAAAAAAAGCCGCTATGTTGACATACTTACTGTCCCATATTGGTGCGAGTCGACGAGTGTTACATCATCATATTAGGGTTAGATTTCAAAGCAGAAAGGCAACAGAATCGAAATAATATCCTCATACATAACAGGAAACCATAGAGCAAAAAGAAGAGATGTTAAGCGAATATCGAAATGTGATATTATGATCAAGATGAAGATACAATATGTATCTCGCATACTGCTACTCTAAGTTTTTCTTTTGAAATTGGAGTATGGAAACGCAGATATCACTCAGTTAAACAGGATTATTTAGTGGACGAGAACTAAATTATCCTTGAAATGTCATCCAGAAAATAATGATGAATGCTTCGGTGTCACTGCGATCGATTCGCAAACGAGTTACACAGAAACAGGACAGCTAAGACCTAGGCTCAGCAAGTGAATTATTTTCTTAGTTACATTCAATATAATTTTAGAAGTTTTTAATTCACTTCAGTGTTTGTAGAGGATGTATTCAAACCAAAAGGTTTTAACGGAATTACACCTTCATAGATGGACAATAGATTTAGAGAAGTGGTTTTTGAAAGAAATAAGTTATCATTCGCTTGGAGCAGAAAGGGATGAGAACATGGTCAATGAAGTCAGTCAGCACCCCGTAGCCTAATGTGAGCCCTTACATACACACATTTTCAGTTCATCATTGAATTGTCATTTGTTTTTCATGTTTTTATTCTTCACAAAAGTATATTCAGAAAATTTGCATGATGCATGCATCAACAGACATACTACTTCTCTCCCTAATGGTTTTGCAGTTCTATTTGACGTACCTCATCAGCCACCTGCATGTCTATGCACTACAATATGAGCCACAGCATCTATTGTGACAACCTCGATAGATAGGCAGAGTTTCGAATTTATACGTCGCCGATTGGATGTAGACTAACTAGATCAGTGATCTTCAACTGGGTCAGCTCTAATAGTACGAATTCAGAAATGTTTGAAAATTTCATACATCGAATTAAGAATACCATCTCATTGAAATAAATATACCTTGTAGTCAGAAAACTGTATCATTCTTACTACGAACTACATAAAATGTTACAAAATTCACTCACGTATTAAGCACATTCGGTTTAAGCGCTTCATTGTAATAGAGTTGACGTACAGCATCACGATATGATTCGAAATATTCCTTGGATAAGTCATTAGTTTGATCCATAATATGATCAAGTATTGTTGAATAGAAACACTGTTGTTTGTTTAAAGCAGAGAAGCACAAAGAACGAAACAGTGATCACTGGCGGCTTACTACATGCATAACAATAAAGGCATAGCTAGAATACGGACTCAAAAAAACAGTGGTAAATGTATGAAATGGTGGAATACATAGAATGACATAACCTTTATTGATATTTACATTCCGTAGTTTCAAAAACTACAGATAACTGCAGCTTTTTTTAGACTTTTTTTAGTTTACAGTGCAACAAGACGGTCAGTGAAACGGATGTCAGCCAAAAGACTCTCTAAAGAAATACAGTTCAGGAATTTTCTTGAAGTGAAGCACTCGATTAGTATGGATTGACTCAATCAATTAGTCAATGTCAATATGGAAGCCGACATAATTGCCCAATGGTCAAAGTTACCATACCTCACACCAGCGTAACCAGGATCAAGGAAGCACAATGAAGGATGGAGAGATAAGAAGGGAAACATGAAGTTGAAAGTCGTAGAAATTCATAAGAAGGGAAGAAGTGATAAAACAAATAACGAAATATGATATGACGATAAAGATAATATGTAGATGAATCTGACCTACTGACATGGGATTTTAATGCATATAACGTGCAGTCTCTATGTCTAATGACTGCAAGCAGGAAGAATGTCAAATATCTAAATTCCTGCGAAGCGTAACACAAACGTCATGCACAAAATTAGACATCTTCAATAAAATATATGTAACTACTGTCTTAACAATTATTACTATCCATACCAAAATGGTCAGACTGATTTAACACTAAAATGAAACTGAACTCATGTGTCTAGCTGGATAACTTTGTAATTTGGTTATTCAGTGTCGTAGTGAGACTGGATTCCAACCTGTTAAGGGGCAACTGTTATCCCCGAGGTTGTAGATACGGCTTACTAACAAATGCCAAAAGTATATGAAAAAAGATCAAGCAAGAATTCCCTCCAACTCTCTCAATTACCTAACACTATCGATTTTCATATAATAAAGTTTATTATTATTATCATGGCTTTTTCTAGCATGGCATGTACTTATAAGATTTATTAAAATTTAAAATGCCTATTCAAGGGATTTGATTTTTGTGCGTACCAGTGTCATCGCATCAAATTATGTTTCAACAGTAAAGTTATAACTCGTGTCGATCTTCAATATTACATATATTTTCCAGAGGAAGATATGAAGATATAGAAATCCTACACAGATTATATAAAAAACCTAGGAAGTTATGTATTCTGTAAACTCCTAATTAATTCACTCTTATGCTAATAGTCAGTAAATTCAACACAAATGAGTAGAGCTACAGATCGTTAATTTCAGTGGTCGACTAGTATAACATCACCAAGAATTACTGACCATAAAGCACAACAGATAGTCGATCAAGAATAATAAAACCAATGATGCTTGTTTTAAAACAAATCTGAGGCTGTATCTTTTATGATGGATAAAACAACAATGATTGGTCACTATCTCGTACCAATCTCGTACTGTCTAGTATGAAGGAATGAAATGTACTCAGCCAACATGTGCACTTCCGTGTAGTAGTTAATGAGCCACATCTATAGTGTAAGAGGTATTGATACTACTTGGCTACCCAAACCGCAGTAGGCGGATTAGGGCTCGAACCCGTGACCCACTGGATGATAGATATCTCCTTAAAGCATTGAGCCACAGCTTCACTATGTTGTCTAGTCCTGAGAGCTCATCGAATTCTATCGATTATATTGCAATGTGGCAACTAGGCCAGGAGGCCCAACAACGCAGTTTCTGACTGCACATTCTTACCCACAAATGGTTATTATTAACTTTGTTAAACCTAATTAGGAGGTGTTTTGTAGGCGAAAAGAGCAATAAGTGTCATGTACGTCTGTGGAGGGATGTTACCCATCGCTTGGAAACAGACAAATCCATGTGATGAGTCTCTAATAGGTCAAACCGCACATTCTAGATACAACTACTACTAACCAGCCCCAAAATGAATTCACAGGCGAACTTCATATTATCTAACTTTCTTCTCCATAAACGCATTACAATAAAAATAACATAGAAAATTTGTGAAACACAACGTGTTATTATAAATAAATCAAAAGATAAACTTACAAACAGTTTTTCACTGAAACCGCTAACGCAAATACGTAAACCATTGTCTCGGAATGCTACATCTTGCCTACAAGAGATTTATGAGTATTACTTATTACGCAATCATTGGGATACTTTATTTTATTCAATATAAACTATACTAGGTAATATTAAAATAAAGTGTATGACACAGAAATGCTCTGATGATATACATTTCCTCTTATTTTCTCCAATGTTAACTGAAAATAATCACAATACTCCTAGAGTTTACGCACACTCTTACAAGGAATGGATATACTGATATTATTCTACGCTTAACATGACCGGACAATAAATCTTAGGAAATGTTTATCGCACATGTAGTATACCAATGAAAGCTATAGCATTCACTTGTTACAAATCCAACTGGAAGCAACCTAAAAGGTGACTTGAATTTACATTTGCATGTTGGTAAAACTCATCTATGATGCAACAATCCGTTTGGAGTTTAAAACTAGATCGATTCAATGCTGAAGTCAAAATATCATTCAATTCACTAGACAGAACTCATCGTTTCATAATTTGTCATAAAAAAATTGTAGTAAATTTCCGATAATTTATGATTATGCAAAATAAATGCAAGATAATGATATTTCACCAGAAAACATACGATAAACGTGATTTGTTTTACAGGTCAAAACTGTCCATTATACATTGAAAGGCCTATAACGGTTAAGTTAATATAAAAGTAAAATTTTAGCACTATGGTAGGATGTAATTCCATTTCAGTTGATTGATTAGATGTATGACACAGTGGAACAGTACCATTTGCTGAATTACGTTTCGGATACAAATTATCCTCCCATCGTCATGTTAAGATAACTACACAACTTTGAGATATCCCTCATATAGTCCTAATTTCCTCGCCTCCTTTGTAATGTGGGTAGTAGGAACTGTCCATATATGCGGAACAGGTGCTGAGTCACTCCTGCAGTCTGTATTAGGTGTTGATTGGATAAACAAAGATTCAGTTATCAATCTCTCCACCCTACTATGTTGATCGTAAGGATTTTTACCTTGTCCCATCCTAATTACAGGCATAGCTATAATAGAGCTTTTTCTAAATTATTTACCTTACTAGGATCTATCAACATTGACCTAACTAGGTTATTGTACTCGGATAGGCGAATTAGTCGACCAGGATCAAATAGGCTGTGTAGTTGTGTAGTTATCTTAACATGACGATGGCAGGATAAATTGTGTGCGAAACGTAGTTCAGCAAATGATACTGTTCCATTGCGTAATACATCTAATAAATCAACTAACATGTTGTCGTTAAAGTAGTACTTAATTCATTGCCAGCTGAGTTATCACAGTGGAATAAAAAGATGAATTTCTATGCGTGATATACAACATACAGGTAGCACATCATATTTGTTTATTTATCTATTCGGTAACACAAGCACACAATACAGTGTTGCAGAGTAACAGTTCTAAAGACTAATTTAGTAAATGGAGAAAGACGTTTGATCACTGAATCTCTGTCAATCAATTCAATGCGAAATATACGTAATAGAAATCATTGAATATCGATTTCAGGGTTCTGAACACAGATGTCCTCGTAGCATTGTTCGTGTTTGCAGGAATCACTGTGTGAGGAATGTTGAGGTCAGGCGAAGGGCACTCGGCAAGAAAAGCAAGTCAATGAATGAGGTTGTGAAAGTTAGCCGACTGAGATGATTTAGATATGTACTACGCATACCGAGTGAGCGACCGCCTACCTCGACGTGCCATGCCAGGGAAGTTCAATAAGGTTGGAGGAGGGTTCACGATGGTCAGACTAAGACGTCGCACCAGTTGACAAAGTCTCTGACTGTTGGTCTGGGCGGTGAGGGGAGATATAAGCTATCTGGTTAGGGTGGTTGGGGTCCCTGAGATGATAGGAATCGGTGTCCAATGGCTATTGGTGACATGACTGAAAACTGCTTATATTGGCGCAGATGTGTTCATTCATTGGCATCTTCTAAGGCTTGAATATTCGTACTAACCAATATCTTCAAATTGTTTATGGCACACACCTTTTTCTACTTTTATATCACTGTTTTTCTATTCACTTGTTCTTTGTGTACTACTGTAAAGTGTGGTAACTTGAGCCAATGTACTTGTGTGCGAGGTTCTATGTTTACTTTGTCTATCTATCTGTCTGCTTACTACCAATCAAGCCGACTCCACAAGATTATGATTGGAAGATAGTTTTCGAGGTCATACCACAACAAAATCACTGACATCATAACAACTACTTTTTCTAGACAACAAGCACTGTAAATAAAAAACAATTTCGATCTTACAAAGTCAGTCCTGAAGATATTTTAGTTCCACCTTTGTAGGAAGCTTTTACTAGTAGTTATAATGATCGATGAAACTCCAAAGACCAATCCCACCAAAATGATGTGAGTATCTGGTTAGTTTAAAGTGACAATTCAATGAAGTTGGATTCACTGTTATAAGTTCTCTTTCAGATAATTCAAGAAGCGATACTGACTATCGACTATCCTAGTGTATAAAGCAAACCTGTACACTTTCAGCAGAATCTGTTCTTGATAACCGGTACATAGATAATAACTAAATTTATGTAGGCAATAAAATTTCCGTTAAAATCTTTAATTGTAACTTACTGCAAATCTGCTTCACCAGCTTCATAAGTGACTGTGCTTAAAGACTGATTCAAACCGTAGACCATAATTGTATGCAGTGCTAAGCTGTGAATTAAAAGGTGAATATACAATATAATATATATATATATATATATATATATATATATATATATATATATATATATATATCGTTAAAGATGGAATGTTACAGGCACAAAATAAACGGAAAAAAACCATAAAATGCCACTTACTGTGTGGCACAACTGGTATCAATTAATTTGATTTTCAGTACCTGTTAGCTTCTAAGTTTTCAGCACATACTTCAACCTGGATAATCAGGTAACTACACACTGAACCCCCATAAGCTTGGTAGGGCGCATAGACCAGTAAATAAACACGTATGCAGTATAACTGGGTTGTATTATTCATTATCACCTCGATATACTGAAGGTGACATCTGTTATGTATATCACTAGAAGGACTATAATAACTGGTAAATAAATCCTTGGCCTCGGGATTACCGATTTGGAGCTCTACCAATTGAACTACAACAAGCTGCTGACTAAGTCTTATTTTAACTTCAATCACAGAGTATTGTCCATGTGCCATAAGAATGCGTGATGAATAACTTTTTGTTCATCCGCAGTCGGTAAAGAGTCAAGAAGGTCGCTTAAAGGCCGCTGGTTCAATTTCGCCGTGATCCACGTTCTCACCCCACCATCAATCAGCACTTCGTATCGTGAATACCACTTTGTCAAAAAGCGGCTGTTTCAAATCATTCTATCATACATATATTACATTATCTATAAAAACCTTTCATAAAACGGTGGCGAACAGGTATATCGGTGACATATTTGAAGGTTAAATAGACGAAAAATTGTATAACATCACCTGAAACAGATGTAGAATGCAAGTGTTGATAGTTTAAAGAATTAATTTTAGTATAGCTGTAGCACATGAATATTTATAGGTGGAAAAAAAAGAAGAACGAGCATCCAATCGATAACCAGTCATGGGTGTATTCTTCCCGTATGCACAATAGCCTCTAGGTAAATTGTTCAGGCTGCTTCAACACCCATTGTGATACATGAGGATAAGTGAATGCGTCTACCTTACGAATTCTATCAACAGTAAAAGGAGAAGAATATCAAATCTTCAGTAAACGTACTACTCATGATTGCATGACAAGGATAGTTTCATATATAAATAACAGTGAGAACGGATATCACAGATACAGAAGGGTTCATTTGCCACTGAGAACCTTCAGAAATAATTACTCATTTTCAACTCGCAATTGATTACTACTCATAAGGTTTATAAAGTGACGCCCACACTTGTACTCAGTCATATGAGAAACTTGTTTTCGGGTTATCAATAAGGAATCTCAAGTAGGTTCTTCTTCGAGACAATTCCGAATGCCTCCTATATTCCTATTGAAAGGTCTTTTCATGTCTAAAATGAATTTAAAAAACGTGTTGTAGATCCTATAACTGCCAAAATTTAACACCTCCTTTATTTGTTTATTATGAGTATGTAATGAGTTATTAGAAAGAGAAATGCCGACGATACCACATCTATGCCCATAAAGTGTACTCAAATGATTGGTCTGTGGAGAATAAATTGATTTCAAGGTGATTTCCACTACTGACTAACATCAACTTGAGGATCACTGAAAGCTAGGCAGCCCTTGATATGAGACATTTGATATTGTAAGAAACTGGACGCCAGGCAATGAATGATGGGACATTTCCTATCCAGCTCTTCCTAGCTAAGGCACTAGAGATTATTTGCTTGATCACAATGGTTCAAAACTAGTTTTCAGCTCTTGCATTTACATATCTTTCGACAGTTCATAAGAAAGAGACTGACAAATGACGTTTTTGAGATTTTAAAAAAAACCAACATGAAACGGCTAATAAATAAGAGCGAAAGGCGTGGAGTACGAAAGCGATGAAAACCACTACAGGGTACTTCTATGCAGAAACACACTTCAAACATGAAAAAAATAAAAATATCTACAAATACAGTCGCCTAGCAGATAAATGCACTCATAATTAGCGGCACCATGTAACGCTTTTGAAATCTTATTCATCCACTTTTTAGTTTCACTTTTTAGATCCATTCACGTTCTGCTTTAAATTCTATTTGTCAATTGTCTTTTATCATTAAATGTAGGTACATTTCATGTACCTGCTGAGCCACCAGCTCACGTTGTTTCCTCCTTTTCTCTTCCAGATCCTCGTGTTGGGTGTATGAACTGCAACCACCAAACTAAAGCAAACTCATCCACGCATCGCTCTGCAATAACGCACCAACTGCTGATCGTTACAGCTGGACAACTATTTCATCACCAGCGGTACACACGCTTGACTACTGTTGTAAACGCATAAATTCAAAAAATGATCCCAAACACTAATGATCTTGCGAAGGAGGCCAATATATCACGCATAGGTAGGAGTTATAAGTGTATACTGGCAGTGACTTATTAATACTAGAAATCTCTTGTAGGTTACTGCACTCAAACGAATTGATCGGCCTCTGTTGGTATGTACGGATGCCTCAATATAGCTTGAAGATTCATAGTTATATTGATAGCGTTGAAAAGTCAACTAGAATATGAACCTACTTATGCGTGTTTGATATAAAGTCTTGAGTAGGAAAAGCCGGACACCTAGTGTCAATATATACTGTTGCAATAAAAAGGATAAGATTTTCATTGAAAATACCATGTACCACTTTTATTTCTACCTAACTTACTTTTCTTTTGTTCGCGAAACCACATCAGACCATAGATGAATCATTACAGAGGCTGTGAACAGAATAAACAATTAAATGCTAACACATAACCAAATTGGAATTATACTACTACTATTACTCTGGTAGCATAGAATAATAATGCAACTCAGCTACCCAGATAAATATTTATATATTTAAGGGGTTTTTTCCTTATTAATGTACTCAAAACAAAATAAGTGGAGTGAAGTGCCAAGTAAAGACCTGCTAATGTCGAAGTCAATGAAAAATAACTCGACATTAGTCTAGTAAAGAAAATCAAAGTTGAAATCCACGGTGTACCACTTAAGACTGACCAACTTAAGGTATCTACAACTTAGTGAGTGGTTCTGTTGACAGTAAAACTGAAAACCAAAAATCACCGCCTGGCAAATTAAATTTCTACTCAACAAGCTACTACTTTGTGCGATACACTTATCGTGTAAGAAGTCAATAGAGTGTTCAGTACTATGATATAATCATTCTGTAATGAGCTAAATTTTATTCCATTTTATTCTTATCATCTATGTGCCAACGGAAAGAAAAAATAAAAGTCGACGATAGCTGAATGCTTATGAATGAAGAGAAAATAAAGGTAAAAAGCGGGTGGAAATGACTCCTCATGCCTGTACCCAAGTCGCACTTATTTTACAAGACGTCTTGTCTTTTCCTATGATCAAATGGGTGTATTCCGCTAAATAGAAAATCCCATGTATGTTTGCCGGTAGTTCATTCAATCACTACAAAAATCTGCAATTCGAGCTAAGTATCCTAGGAATAGTAACATTATATACTTCTGTGCATCTAAAAGTTTACTTCAATGTACTTGGAGGTTTTTGGCTTTGTTTTGTTGTTAACTTGCAGGCAATCCACATGACGTGTGTTTCGTGCTTGTTGGCACTCGCCAGTAAGGCGTATCTGTAAGCTCGATGGAACCGACGTCTCTTCTGAGATTCAAACCCGCGTCATCCAGTGTTTCAGTCACCTGATCGCCCGAATAGCTTGGTGGTAACGTCTCTGACTACAACACGGGGTGATGCGGGTTCAAATCTAAGGTGGGACATCAGCCCCGTCGAGGCTGCAGATACACCTTACTGTAGAGTGCCAACAAGCATAAAACACAGATTGAGGGCTTCCTGCCGATTTCCTCCATCTACTTAACATCTATCGAAGTGTAATCTTTCTATGCGCTCTTGATAAGTTCAAAATTATTTCAGTACAACTCAAGATTAGTTAGTTAGTTGATTACTTCCGTGCTGTTACAGATAACAGAGACATTTATCCTTATTATTGTTATTATTAGTATTACCACCCCACACATTGCTAGTAAGTATACAAGTTAGATAAACATGTATACGTGCATGCACATAGATTAATGAAAACTAAAAGAAAAAAACAGGATATATTCGAGAATGAAAACAGCTTTCTATTACTTTAAAGGGCGTATAAATGTTTGCTCACTTACTCAAAGTGCTCAATATACTGTGAATTTAGTTTATTTATCGAACAGTGTATGTACAAACTGAGGTTAGAGCACGCCTCATTTAACCAACCGATTCTTGCTATAAGCAAGAAAAAAGTATGATGGAAATGCATTTCTGCAAGAATAAATTTCAATTTTTTTTATCACTGATAGGGAGGAGAAGAAATGACCTTGTTAGCTGGATAAAGTAAACAGCAGATTCAAAAACGTAGAGAAATGTTAGGGATGCGTATATTCCATACTTACGGCTTGGGTATATTTCTAATGTTTTACTTCGCGCTCTTTATCCCGCGCGTGGGTCATACTTCGTATGACGCGCTAGCGTTCAAATTGACTCCTGCCTCTCTAAATGTACCAATTATTCTTTGCCTTTCAAGGTTACTGTAAACTCTATAAATAGGGTCCGTTTTCACTAATAAACATTTTCAGTTCGAGATATTATAAACTCATCTGAAGTCTGAAAGTAACATGTTGAAATGGTGGAGAACATTTGCAGCTCAATTACAATAAAAGAGGTGTTTTAAAACAAGAATTCTTCACTCCATCAGAATTCGCGCTTACAGCATCAAGCTTGAATGAGGATACAACAAAAAATACAGCAAACAATCGTACCACTGACCACACAGAAGAAACATCAAGCTCAAACGACCACTCAATAACAGAAAGCATTAAAAAGCACCGGAAAATAGGAAAGACATCGTTACACCCCGAGCAGATAAAGGAGACATCACTGTAGTTATGGACAAGGGATAGTACATCAAGAAGGCAGAGGATTTACTCAAAAACGACAATATGTATTTACAATTGAAAATTAACCTTATTCAAAAATCTGCCAACCAGATCAATGAGACATTGAACAGGTTTTTCAGAGCAGAAAAAATAACAAGAGTAGACAAATGGTCAACGAAGTCAAATGGAGCTGTCCTTCCTCGGTTCCACGGCAGACCAAACCCACACAAACCAGACATCCCGCCAAGACTAGTATTCTAACTTCCGGGAGCTTCGACATACAATCTATCAAGAGAGCTCCCAAGGAAATTTAAATACCTTGTGCAGTCATGTGAACATTCGATCAGATCACTGACAGAGTTCTTAGAAAGAGTCAAAAGCACTGACACAGAAAACAAACAGTTAATGGTATCTTTCGATGTCACAAAAGTATGTACATCAATCGAAACACAACTGGCCAAGCATACTATGAATATCCTCCTCATTGAGGACACAAATCTTTCAGAACGCACAAGCATCAGTGTTCAAGTTTGATCGAACTCATTGGCCCCTATCTGACAACATACTTCCAATTTAGTGGTAAGATATACAAACAGGTCGAGGAAACAGAATTAATTGCAGAAGCAGTGATGTAGAGACTGGAAGCCATCATTCTATTTGTGACCAAACAACTTGGGTCCACTATGTGGATGATACTTTTGTCATCATTAGAAAAATGATGTAGAAGACATTTACAGCTTGATTAACGTTTTCAGCGACATCAAATTCACAACAGGGAGTCAAACAGCCGACTATTATTCATGGATGTCTTCGTCAGTAGAACGATTGCTGGAAAATTGGAAACTCAAGTGAACAGAAAGTCAATAAACACTCATCAAATCCTTAACCACAGGAACAACAACACACAAAATTAGTTACGTCCAGACTCTATTCAAAAGGGCGAGAACACACTGCAGTACAATAACTTCACGGAGAAACGGAGAAAATTACTTGGTGTCTATCCTAAAGAAGAACGGCTACCCACGAAACGTTATCACAAGATGCCCGACCCGTACAGCATCAACTACAAAATCATCAACAGAAATCAACAAATGAATCATCCTACCCTACATACAGAAGACATCATAGACCACGACAAGATTACTGAGACCACCTAGAATTGGTGTAGCTCATAAAACAAACAAATTCCCTCCGAACATATTATTAAGATCAAAGGACGTAATAACCAAAGAAGACAAACCGAATATCAATTACAAAATCAACTGCAACAACTGTAGTCAACGCTACATTGGACAAGGTGGTCACCCTCTTCGCCTTCGTTTACATGAATACCAATTGGCTATTAAACATCATGACATTTCATCACTCATTTCAATGCATGTGGATAATTATGGACATGAATTCAATTTTGACAATATAGAAATCTTGGACAAAGGAAACAAAGAATATCAGAGAACTCCTAAAAGCTTGGGTACTACTCATATCAGTCAGTTAGCAATCAATAGATGCATAGACACAGACCTAATCTACCAAACAATAAGAGAAATGATCAATAACGGAAAGGTCAAAGGTGAGGCAGAGAAACAGCCAACAAGAAAATCTATGCAGTTAATGACATAACGATCAAAAGAAACGACCAATCACAAACTAATTAGTCAGAGCAAGCTACTGAATCGTTCATGGAGAGATACTGACAGCTAAGTTTATACTCAAGTTAGTGGTTATTATGTCGTCTACAGAGACGATGAAAAGTTCACGACTAAACAACCCAGCTCAGAGAACACAATACAACCAAGAAAGTACGATGTCTGTGTGAAAGTGAAATATACAGTTCTTGATCGGAAATTTAGCTGAAAATCCCTATTAGTTGTTAAGTAACACAAAAAATCGACAAGAAAGAAAATTCTACAACATAGACTTACCTTTAGGACATTTGAAGCGTGTGCTCTGTTGAAACCATAAATGACCATACTGCAAACGTGATTCAGCACCGGGTTCCAAGTTTAAATCTTTCGGTTGCTGTGGAGAATACACAAATAGATAAAGGGAAAGAACAGTTGAATACATGATTCAATACTAAGAATTAATGACAGAAATAACATTTAGTGTAAAACGTGTAGGCTTTTAGTAAAGAAAGTCAACAATCAAAAAGCGTTGACAACTTCGGAGAAATATGTTTTACAAATAAACACCAATCACCGCGGCTAAAAAAGAGCCATTGCAGATAAACGCATCATGTGAAGCAGTGATTAAATTAGAAGAAAGTGCAACAGCTAGATTAGCACACAAATCGAAAGGCACTCAGCAACCACGTGCCCGTTTGTGGGGTAAGTAATGAGCCACATTTATTGTGTGAAGGCAAATGATGCCAATAAGACCTCAGTAAGTTGAGAAAGGTTTGAACCTGTAAAGTATAAGGTTGGAAGACCAGTGCCTAGACCAACTGTCTAGATATACTGAAGAAATCTCAGGTTAACTGTACACTAGACGAGGTGGGTTAACTTTACACTATAGCTCGCAACTTGATACACTTGACTTCTCATTGTCATCCTTATTATTATCATTATCATCATCAAAATCGAAATAGGACAAGGCATTACTGCATAACGATCCAGGTTGCCACACCACATGACAGACAGACAAAATAAACGCAGAACTTCTTATACAAGTGCATCGCCTCAAGTTGTCACACTTCACACAGCAGTATACAAAGAACAGGTGGATAAAAAAGTGATATCAGAGTAGACAAAGTTGAGGGGAAGAATAAACAACCAGGAGATAACAGTTGATGCAAATATTCAAGCTTTAGAAGATGTCAAGGAGTGAATACATCTGCAGCATTGTGACCGATTTCCATCCATGTCATCAAGTGTATTCAACCACTGATTTCTTTCGTCTTGGGGTCCCCAACCAAGCAGTCTATATCTTCCCCAAATGGTTCAGACCAACAGAAAGAGATTTCATCGAATGGTCTCACATCTTAGTCTGACCACCCTGAACCCTCTTTCGACGTAATTCATGGCACGTCAAGGTAGGTGATGGCTCGGTATGAGCAGTACATGTCCTAGCCATCGCAGTCGACTAAGGTTCCCAAACTCACCAATCGATTTGCCCCTCTTGCCTAATACCATTCGCCTGACCTCAACATTGCTCACATGGTGATTCGTGCAAACGTGACCAAAGCAACGAAGACACCAATGATCGAAAACCTGTTGTGTCTTCGTACCTTCTACTGTCAACGGCCATGTCTCACAGCCGTACGACAGGAAACGAGGTACTTCAGCGCAGTATACTCATCCTTTAATAGGTAGTTGGTTACCTCACCGGGGCCAGAGATAATGCAAGTTGACAAATGTCAAACGGGCCTTCTGTATCCGAGTTGAGATTTCGTCAGCAGCTAACCCGTCCGCGCTGATGCAACTCCTCAAGTAAGTGAAGTGGTCAACGCCTTCAGCCAACCCACCCCCTATCACCATACTAGGAGTACTTGCAGTAGACCAGTCCTGGAGCATCATCTTACATTTGACAAGTGCAGGACGTACGCCAAACATCTTTAGATTTTTGATCAACGCGATAAGAAGACTCTGCATTCTAGTACTATGTTCACCCAGCAGGATAATACCTTCTGCATACTCCAAGTCAATCAGATACCATTCAGGGAGTATATCGATTCCAGTGGAATCGGAAGGCTCTAACGCCATGGTCATTAGTAGGTCTATAACGAAATTAAATAGTAACGGTGACAGTGGGCATCCCTGTCGGACACTATAAGTCCTAACACGGTTACGTGAGTTCGAGTAGAAAGCTTTGATTAGTGTTATGTAGTCTCTTGGTACTAACTTCCCAGTCAGACACTGCCACAATACTTAACGGTTGACAGAGTCAAATGAGCCGTCTTCAGGTCAAGGAATATCGCAAATGATGGCCTGCGATAAGTATACCCATGTTCGAGAACCCGTCAAAGATAAAAATATGATTGATGCAGCCTCGTTAACGTCTGAAACCTGCCCGATTCTCTCGAATCTGCTATTCTCGAGCTCCAGATACGGGTCGGATACCTATGGACCCTAGGATCTTGGACACTTATTCAAAATAATTTCCCCATGCTTGCCAGAGGAAAACTTCTCCCTTCTTATAAACTGAAATGATCAATAAAGTAGACCAGACTGACATAACTATCTCTGATTGCCGTACACCACCTAGTACCTCTGTCAATTTATGCACCAATTTCCCAACTCTGTCCTCTAAAACTTCGGGTAGCAAACTACCAGGTCCTGCTGCTTCACATCGTTTCAATACAGATATAGCCATCTCAACTTCAGGGAGAGTCGAGGGAGAAACATCAGTCTGCCATCTAGATTTTTGCAGGATATTGTATTGCTGTAGGCCAGGTAAACTGTGCATCAAATTGTTCCACCCAACGTTGTGGCCTTCTATCCTGGCAGGCTATCAGTGTCCCATCTGCTTTAGGGATGATTTCACTAACCATCATCTTCTTGGAAATGTATCAAATAAGCTAAAATACCAAGTGTAACCCAACGCTGATACCTTCTCCATCTCTCTTGCTTTCGCCAACCACTAGTCCTCGCGAAAATTGTGAAGACTTACGTTGAAGTTGATTTTACCCTTCATCGTGGTCCATGGTTGGTTTGATGTCGGCAGACGCCATGAGACAATGTCTCTCTTTATTTATAAAGTTAGTGCTAGTCAGAAACAAGGGATTGTTACAATAAAATTACTAAAAAAACCAACAATGTTGGCGGTTCGTTGGCATAGGACTCCATAAATACCCCAATAGTAGCTTTCCGATTGCGTCAGATTTCCAACTTGAACGTTAAAGTTACCTGCCATAATGACTGCTTTCCGTAGACAAATTAACAGCTTCTCATAAATTTCATCCTCTGCATCATCCGAACTGCAGTCGGTGGGTGCGTAGGTGGAGATTACGAGTAGGCATCGGCTAGTCTCACAATCCTTCCTAGTCCTTACAGATCCATTCAGTCGAACAGCATATAGACAATTCCTGATCTTTACACAGTCGAGAAACGCACTTTCAGCTATACAACTCAATGCTATCAGTACACCGGAGAGTCCACGAGAGCTAGCCATTAAGTCTCCGGATAATCGTGAGACTAACTTTGAACATTCACTACAATGACCAGGTGAGGTCAATTTAATAACCACACTCGGGTCCTGCACACGTGTCTCAGAGACCCACCATTCATCCGTGGCTAGAGATTCCAGAGTTCTGACGAGCGACGCCTGCTGTCCGATTTGACATAGAGTCTGGACGTTAACAGCTCTCACATGAAATCGATGGTGGAATCTTAGGAGACTAGGAATGAGGTTTCGATGGCTTTGATCGCTGACAATGGTTGCAGAGTGAGAGATTAGGGATGTTGTGAGAGGCTTAATATCAGTGTCAGGAGGTGGACATAGGAAGGAAGACAGGGTTGAGATTGTGTTTAATTAGATCTTGTATATTACTGGGAGTGTGCGGGTGACTGACGTTTCTCGACTGCCCACACCGTGCAACTATTTATTCTGAAGGCACCAGTGTAGCACTGTTGATCATCTAAGAGAAACACTTTACTGATGTCGCACTCCATTCAGCCAGCAGTACGACTTCGCACTCTGATCCCCCACTATAATATAGCAATTTACGCTATTAAGGTAACTGTTTATTGCCTTACCACAGTTCAACAAACTTTTCCGGCATGTCAGGACCTCGAGAGAACACGTGTCCCAGTGAGTGTAGGTTGTTAGGTCATTGTGATATGCAAGTCTAAACACCACTTCAATGTAGTAGCCACACGTCGTATCAGCACATCAAGTAAGAAAGCAATGATATGGAGGGTGAAGGAAGAAAGAAAAATCAGTCAACAGCAGTGGAATGCAGTTACAGAAAGGAAGGAGGAATAAGAAAATTCTGAATTCAGTTTGGTGATTAGGATTAAGTGCGAATACACCAATGTCGATTTTGAGCCATATCACCTAGAGTCTCCAACCACTGGTTTCCGTTGTTACGTGGACCTCAACCGGTTAGTTCTCATCTTTCTACATGGCTCAGTCCAACAGTTAAGGACTTCATGTAGTGATATCATGTTTCAGTCTGTTCGCCCCCTGCTTTTTTATGGCTGGAATCTACTTCAGCTAACATTTTGCAACGACACAGGCAGTGACAAGGCATAGGTAACACGTGTCCCAGACATCTCAGTTGATGAAAGTTCACACTATCAACTAACTTCCTCTTCTTCCCTAGAACTCTACACCTAACCACTGCGTTACTCACATGGTGACACTAAGACGCGGTCTGTGCTATGAAGGCAATGGTGATCAAACACCAGGAGTTTTCTCTTGTCCTCTACCATTAATGCCCATGTTTCACAACCATAGAGCAGGACAGAGCGAACTTCAGTATAGTACACTCGACTTTTAGTAGGCAACTGGATATCGCGGCGGTGCCATAAGTGGAGTGAGTTAGCGAAAGCCAATCGAGCTCTTTTTATTTCGTGCAGAGATTCCGTAGGCCACTGACCCACAACAGTTGATCCGACTTTTCAGGTAAATGAAGTGTTCAAGGCACTCAAGTTACCATCCTTCCTAACAGATTAGAAATATAAAAGAAATTCAATCTGGATGTTTGTAGTGATTGACTGGTTACAAAGCAGTATTCATCACAGAATGATATGATTTCGAAAAGCCATGACTAGTGGATTTAAGCAAATCGAGTGTGAGAAGAAATATTCACCGAAGATATTGGATGACGGTCGTGCTATGCAGCGAACTGACAAAAATAGGAAAATATGAACCACTGGATTCCGACTCAATCTCTGAAATAAGACATGCCCATTGTGAGATCTGACGGTCCTGGGTTTGACTCTTGGTGGGTTAATGGATGCGCACTGTTGAAGATTTTCATACTAGGACGAAACAGCTGTTCAGTCTTCCTAGTTTTTCAATAGTTCTCCAAATGATGGTCGGTGCATGATGAATACTACTTTGAAAGTAAAATATCAACTAAAGAAGTAGAAATAATCAAAATGACTTTCTAAATGAAAGTGCTGAGAAGGTAACTAGTTAGATGAATAATGACAAGATACTTGGTGCTTAAAAGAATAGCAACTACACATGCATCTGCATCGACTGCTCACTGAAGAGCAGCTTAAGTTTAAATCACATATGTCTTTTAAACTCATCAAGTACTCTAGCAAACTTTTCAAATGGGTTCAACCTCCCATTTTTCCAGCTAACAACAAAGCAAAGAATAAAAGGTACTCACTCCGGTAAGAGATGGGCTTAAAAATGCACGCAAATACAGTATACTATTCGTTGGATAACCATGTCGAATAGTAGATTTTGGTACTGGTTCAATAAACTATCACCATCAAAATTACGCTCGATATTCTATTCATTCACTAACCCCAAAGCAGACGCTAATGTAATACCAGGTGCCTGTTTCACATTGTGACCTCTATTACTGTTATTAATAAGATTATTCAAATGCAGTGATTATTATACAGGGAGTGAATTTGATGAACTATTACATGCTGAGAATTCCATATTGTACCACAAGTCTTTGTTTGGAATAAAGCTATTATTATTATTATTATTATTATTATTATTATTATTATTATTATTATTATTATTATTATTATTATTATCATCATCATCATCATCATCATCATCTAATCCTTAGTGCTGATCGAGTACTAGGCATGTCTGAAATATGGTTATGCCTTAAAAGACAGTTACTATGCCCTTCGATTGATGTTAGGTGGTCGGAAGTAGCCAACCAACGATAATGTTGTTATCACACTCAATTCAGTCGAAAAGCTCGTATTATCAGACGACTTGAAAACAACCGTTGACAGATGTTATGGTTAATAGTCGTGTTTCGATTCAACCATGTCAGCGTCATTTTCAACCCAGTACTATTTCATTTCACATTGAAGCAATTTCTAACTCAAGGTGTGTAAAAATGCTTGAACCAATTATGAAGACACCTTTTTACAATATCATCGTCAGGTGACTTGCGGTCAACAAAAAATTCGGAAAGTAACCTTCATAATGTTTATTCAGTGCCCGCAAAAACCTCATGGATTGCAGGATATGAACCATCAGTCTCTTAGTTATCGGCCTGGCATTCTAGTCAATGAGTTACACCGGTCAACTGAAAGCGATAACCGAAATTGTTGGTGGTGATTTGACTGATAATCAGTCTCAGTCGTGCAGATACCTCTACATATTACCTCCATCCTAATCGCGTTTCGCGATCGTTTTAATCCTTCTTTCTCTGCTGATATGAGGTATGGCAACTTGGACCAATATGCGGTATATATATATATATATATATATATATATATATATATATATATATATATATATAGATATAGAGAAAGTGTATTTGGGATTCCTGAAACTCAGGCTTATACAACCAGGTACTAGCATAAGTTCTTTAACAATAACTGTGGCGAACAGGCCAGTTTATAAACACTCCGTACCAGAATGCCAAGTTAAACTATACTGTCTTACTATGCATAAAAAATAAGCAGTTGATTTCAAGGAATTACAACCTACCTTCATATCATTTGTCGAGTCCAACAGACTAAAATCTGTAGCTATAAACAAGAGGGGAATAAAAGTAGGATGAGTATAAGAGATAATAATAAGAATAATAATAAAGCAATACAAATGATATTATCACAGTAATTTATAAATATACCTAACGTTAACTCCAGCGATTTACTACATATAGGTGTTCTTACATCTACACACATCAACACAAGGAACATAAAGGCTTGAACTACTTCATGTGTTTCGGTTTATGCTGTGAAACATTAGGCTTTACTTTATCCCAGTACAAAAACGTGTAATAATCTGAAATATTATACACATGTACGATCATTAATCCATGAAAGGGAAATGTGTAAAAAAGTGTTCAATTTTGTTCAGCTGTCCAACTTTATTCAACAATATCCTTACACATAATTTCAGAATTCTTTTTAGTCAAAATCACAAAAACAATCCACTTTGAATATAATCCATGCATATGAGAGATTCTCTGGAATACTGACTAGACAGTTATGTGCTAACAGCTAAAAAGTTCAAATAATGCAAATACAATATTATAGATGAAGCATAGGTGTTTAATACAGATTGGGTTGATATCATCAGTGATTGTAGAAGATTGGATTACTGAACAAACCTCAACAAAAGATGTGGGTCTATTAAGGATTATAAGAAATCAATCTAAGGTGAAAGGAGGATATCAGTGTTCAAGATAAGCAGTGAGTCGTTAAGATCGATCTTCACAAATATTAGATAGGATGAGTTGAAAAATGATTTATTAATTTAAGTCAGAAATGAAAATTCCGGTTACGACTGGAATCAAACTAGTAATCTCCAACTTCATAGATTAACGATAACGTAAGATAATACATCTGTCTCATAGAACGTATACCTAAAGGTACCGTTAACTAATAAACATATTGTAAGTGCTTAGAGAATTTCGATGACATAATTGGACACCTACAATGCAGTTTTTCTTACATTTAACCAAAGAGAAAATCATTATTGGAACATATGCAGATGGAGACAAATCAAAAAGTGTTAGAGAATGAAAGCAAGAAAGGAGAAGAAGGAACTTTCATATCATATGTGTAGACCAATCCATCAACTTATAGGTTGCTCAGAACTTGTCTAACAAAAATGAAGGCTCACAGACTAACAATTGATGATAATAATAACATGTATTCCCGTATTATTATCATGAATGGACAGCATGATCTAACTTGCTTCTATTAACTGCTAAAAACATGCGATAACTTGTACAATTTTTTTTCTCTCTGAAGAAGTGGGCGCCTTCTAAGAAGTTGTGACATATTAGAAATCCACTTTTATAACAAGATCCCTATATTACGCAATATATGACAAACAATATAAACTGATACAGTAGACTGAACCAGGGAGATGATTACACTAAATAACAACAATAGACAACAAAAAATACACAGTGCCAGTCATTTATGGTATAGAGACTGCAAATAAAAGGTCATACGTGTTTGTGTACACAATTAATTTGCTAAACATAAAGTTAGCATAAATGGCATGAATAGTCAACGAATCATACAAAAAGTACTCCACTGTTTAACCACCAGAATTTTATACCAGAAGAAACAATAACTGGATAGCAGTTACTTCTCTCTTGTAAGATGAATATTCACCGACGAGTTCATATTCAAACCTATTTAGAGATGTCTGATCCCTAAAAAACTAACTGATGTATATATTTTCATTTTTTCGCTTCTTTTTCGCTCCATGCAATGGCACTTATTTTTACCGTGGTTTAAGACAGTAGGCGTTGTAATACGCTCTTTTGTTTTCCCTGGTCAAGGGCGTTCAAAAAGTATATAAAGAACCGTATTTTTAGCTATAATCCCGCTAGTCAGTTGAAAAAAATATACTTTTAATCCCATTATCTTCTTCTTTTAGTATCAGCTGGGTATCGAGTTGAGAAGCCATTGTCCTATTGTTAATCATAACGCATCGGAGCATTTATGTAGTTCATATATGTGGAGCAGAACAAAACAAAACCATTGACAAGAACTATGATAACCATCTTTTCTCAACAGAGAAGTCAGCTCAAACTATAACATCAATAAGTTCTATGACGGTTGCTGATAGGTGGTTATCCTGAACTAAAAGATGAGGCTTTGCTAATGCAAAAACCTTGTATGTGACACTAGAATTTGAAAACAGAGATCAACAAAAAGCGTGAACGGTAGCTTCAGGATTTCTGGATACGATTACATTTGAAAATCGAATATTGAGTAGCCACCTGATATTAATTCCTACAGCTTTAGTTACTATCTGATAGTTAATAACTTCAACCGAAGGGATAAATTATCTGCTTCAAGAAGAGAAGTGACAAGAAAGAAGATACGGAGGTTCAACAAATCAATATTAAAGGCAGCATTCATCACGAACTGACATCAGTTGGAAAATCGGTGAAAATCTTGGAGCACTAGACAGTAGTTTCTTCCTAGTATGAGACTCCTTAGCTATGAGCACCAGTGAACTCGCAAGAGGTGGAACCCAGGACCTTCAGGTTCCGAGGCATTGGTTCAGAATCCAGTGTTTCATATTTTCTAAGCCTGTCAGTTGACGATATAACCCAGTGGTGATATGCTGACGGCGGAACCTTAAGGCCCTGGGTTCGAACTAATGTCTATCCATGATAAATATCAGCCTGAAACCTCCACTAACCTCAATATTTCATTGGATTATATCTAACCTATGGGATATATATATATATATATACTTCCTAAAGATAGTTATTTTGTGGCCAATTTCATACATATCCTTTACATATTTTCATAAACTACTCACTGTCCTAGAATCTGTGAAGGTCACCGAAGTATATCTCTTTTTTAAAAAAAAAAGAAAAAGAAAAACGAAAGCAAAGTCATATCACCATGTAGTTTGAAACGAGATCACATCTGAAGAAGAAGAAGAGAAAAAGCATGCAAAACTTACTGAGAAAATTATTTTTGTAAGGAAGATGCAATTTTTCACAAGGTTTCGAAGTTTTCCAACCATTCATAATTGCTTCAGGAATCTCTTTAAATGGAACAAAGAAAAATTGGAAAGCGTATATTAAAAAAGAGGATGGACGTTTTAATGTACAAAAAAAACTCAATAAATTGCAAAAAAAATCCCTTTAAGTTTAAAATAAAAGCCCTGTTTCATATTTTCAATGAAAGATAGCTTAATTATCCATCCATTGAGCCGTGAACATAAGAAATTTTAAAAATATGAGTAAACAATGTAGTCTATTCGTATACATGCATATGCAATTCTCTACACACTACTACTCAACTGTCGATAAAGAGTATGAGTGGAGTTGAAAGGAGACCATACCTCCCTTGAAGAAAATAATCGTTGGTCTATGAGTTCAAATTCTGTGGTATTCTATCTTTAGTGTTTCAACTGGAACGAATATATATATATATATATATATATATATATATATATTTGTCAAATAAAGCCATCTAAGATGGTAGGATTTATAACCACCTGGTTTCATTTTCTTTATTTGAGCGTATAATCACCGTAAATAACAAAATAAATTAAACGGCTAACCACAGCTGGCAATATATAATAGATTTAGTTGAAGTTGGATGGCGCCGGCAAGATATCTATCTATCAGATGACGAGTATGCTGCGTTGCAGTCCGTCTTGTCCTGTTATACAGCAATTACACCTGACAGTTGAGAACAGCAGATATACTTTTTTGACTACAGGTGCTCTCGTAGCGAGAATCACTGTGTGAGCAATGTTTAGGCCAGGAAAAGGAGACCATGCAAGAAAGGCAAATCAATTGGTGGGGTTGTGAAACTTAGTCGACTGAGATGGCCAGGACATGTACTGCGCATGCTGAACCACCACCTACCTCGATATGCCATACTAGGGGAAGTCAGATTAGGTTGTAAGAGGGTTTACGATAGTCAGACTAAGACCTGGCACCAGCTGATGAAGTCCCTAACTGTTGGCTTGAGCTATGTGACGAGATGTAGACTGCTTGGTTTGGGACCCCAAGACGAAAGGAATCAGTGGTTGAAGAAGCTTGGTGACATGGCTGAAAACCGGTTATAGCGGTGAAGATGTATTCACTCCTCGGTGTCATCTAAAGTTTGAATGTTAGCACTAACCTTTATCTTCAAATTATTTATTCTCTCCTGCAACTTCTACCTTGATATCACTTTTTCTATTTACTTGTTTTTTATGAAGTGTGGTAATTTGAACCGACGCACTTGTGCGTCAGGTTCTACATTGATTCTATCTGTCCTATCAGTCTGTTCGAAACTGGATGCTCAGTGTGTGAGATTCAGAGTATCTGAGGGCAAAGTATTACTCACTGTTGGAATCGAATGGAAATCGAGATCCACTCAGCTACCTAGTGTACATTCGTGCAGTAAGCAATGACCCACACCTATTCTGTGAGGATTGATAATACTACCTAGTTGCCCAAACTTCGGTAGGTGCAGTGGTGTTCGAACCGGTGACTCGTCAGTTGAAAGTAATCTCCAGAAACTGATGAGCCACATCTCCGCATATTTTATCAATGGAAAGTAAAGAACACAAATCATTAGTAAAACACGTTTATATCACGTCTATTCACTTGGAGATATGATTGAGAATAGTCATCAGAAAGCAAATAGATTGCCTAGTGATGACACGATTTACGGTTCTAAAGAACAGGAGCAAGAAATGAATCTTTTAAATTCAATATTTAGTGTTTGGTATTACCCGGATGGGTGACCGATAACCTTGAGTTCCCAAACGAAATATCGAAAGTAGCAACAATAACTTCAATTCACTGGTCAGAGCATTGGTATCATAGATTGAATAAAAAAAATCCTAGAACCTATCAACAGTACTGAGTAATTATGTGTTTGCAGGGGTGAGGTGTACAACTGTAAACAGGGCACTATGCATATCGTTATATGATATCGAGGCTCTAGGATGAGCATGATAACATCTGAGTATTATCAACGATCTACAAAATTCGTCACTGTGATTAGGAAAGTAAATGAAGAGAAATGGTAATAATAAAAATTCTATAATCAATCTAACACAATAAAGGTTATGAAAGCTTATTTCATCAAGGGGATACCTTAGAATTCGCTAAGGATTAGGCAGATAAAACTTTAAATACAGATAAATAAAAACATAGATACAAAGAATTATGTTATAGTCAGTCCAACTTAGTACTCAATGGTCATAACTTTAGTTAAAATTCATTCAGATAAATATTCGAAAATGATTGTATCTATAAGAGAATCATGCTCATATTCTTGTACGCTTACCTTCTTTTTGATAGGCTACATTGAACCATGGTTCATGATCTAATTTTGACTCATCAACTGATGATGCAAATGAAGAAGATAGATAGAAAATAGCAGCTCTCTCCGGTGTCATAAGTTTAAGCAAGTCAATGTACAACTAAAAAAAAGCAAGACATTGACAATAAAAGTAATACAGTAAACCAATTGAACAATATGTACAGAAAAGATATTTAATGATACGATTCTCTGTAATGTATAACAATAATGATTTAGAAAAGAGTGTTAAATGACATATGTTCTTCCTGTAACGAGTTGTTCATCAGTTTATTTATCTAGCTATTATAGTACGATGTAAACTGTATCTATTGCATCTGAGATGCATTATCGCTAACCATACGCTAAAAAGTCAAGAGGATAAATCATGATGAAGCAAAAGTAAGCGAATAAACAGGTTGATCAGTAGAGACAAGAAGACAGACCGATGTGGAACCTGGCGTGAAAGTACATCAGTTCAATTTGTTACACTTTAGAGCGGCATGTCAGGAAAAGGTGGATGGAAAATGAATGAAAACAAAAGTGGACAACGGTGTATGCGAGGTGACAAAATAAAGAGGTTAAAGGAAACATTCAAGATCTCGAGGAAGATAAATTATGTACATACATGTGCCAGTATGACTGCTTTTAGCCATAACACAAATATACTCCAACCACTTATATTCCAACTGCCTCGAGAACTTCGATCAAACAGTCTACATTTCCCTACACAGATCAAAACAACAGCCAATCTTAGGTTTCTTCTCACTTAATCTTACTTCGGTTGACATTACGTATGCAGGTAGCTGGTAGTTCGGTTTGTGCAAAATACCAGAACAACCTTAGTAAATGAAGGTTCACAACCTCATCCACTGAACTGTCATCCTTGCCTACTATACTCCGTATCTGATCTCAATATTTATCACACAGTAATTCAACGGTAAGTAATTAGTGTTATGAAGCGACTTATGGTCGAGAAAAATTTCGCCTACTCACTTCTCCTACTTTCAATCATCATGTTTACCTTTTAAGAACGAAATTCGCAGGTGATACAATTGTATAATTATTACCTTTGATTAGTGATAGTACACAGTAAAAGACTTCACCATCACCTTTCGGTAAACATTAAGGCAACATCACGTAGAGAAAATTATTAACTGATTGCGTGTTTATCTTCAAGTTTCACTAGGTGATCTCAAGATTACTGCTTTCTAAAGAACACATTGAATCGTTATTAACTTTTGCTTACTGAATATTGAATTAAAGGTCAAGAAGAAAAGACATTATTTGCTGCATAAAATATCTCCGTGTTAATATTTTAAAATAAAAGTATCCTCAAAGTTTCTGAATGCTAACTCAACTGCCTTAGCAGAGAAGCAAGTAATGTTGATTAGTGTAAGTGGTTATAGAAGTCAGGTGTATGTATCGCCTATTTCCTTTGTTCGCATGTTTGACATCATTCCAGTGTGATTAAATGGATCATGGATGGTGACTTGTATATGCTAGTTCCAAAATGAAATCATACTAAAAATTGGTACTTGGATCTCGTTTAGTTAAATTGTTCTCCCCATGAACGGTATATGTGGGCCAACATATAATTCTGCAAACGGAAATCATCTCTTGCTAGTTCTGCACAAGTAACATCATCAAAGACCCTAAAGACACAGAATATGATTAGTTGCTATAGCAGTCAGTCACTATCCACATGAGACCTAGCATCATTCTGTAACGGCTCCGTTTGTCGTATTTCAAATCAGAATATCAACATAGAAAGTAGAATGATGAAATTAGGTGGAGATAGAGATTGATTACTGAATCTTTGTTCATCGAATCAACACTCAATACATAAAACAGAAGTGATGCAACACCTTTACCAGAGATATGGAAAATTTTACTACCAATAAAAACAACTCATAAAGTGACGTAACTATAAAAATCAAATTTCGATAGTAGTGTGATTACATTGATATGATTATGAGCAATAATTTATGCTCGAAACGTCATCAAGCAAATAATACTAGATCACCGTGTGTTATAAATCAAATAAACAAATCTAATATGGAATTAAATTCTACCGCAGTGCCCAAGTTTTACACCTATATAGATGAAATATAAGCTTTAAATACAAACAATGCAATCGAATGTCAAAAAAAGTCGTGCGAGGAGAGGAAAGGGTAGGTCATATAACAAAAAAACATATGATGACTGGGATGCAGATAATATATGAAGGTATCTGGGGTATCGAAATCAACTTTAAGTCATATTGTGTAGAATTTCAAACCATCGATCTCAACTGTCAGGCGGACCCCAACTTACAAGTCTACATTTCCTTATACGGCTCAGAACAAGAATCAAGTAGTTTATGGGCTGATTTCATGTTTTAGTTTAGTAGTCGTTACCATAGTTTGATTATTTTTTCAAAGTTGACAAATCCCACTCTCTGAAAGCTAATTACAAATGACATTCCCTATTTGAATGATGACTGACCACAATAAATGCTAATAGTGGACATGCATATGCATCGATATGTATTTATTGCATTGTTTAGTTTGTCGATTAGTTGACCTTTGCGTAGAGCACAAAAAGGGTTAACACTTCTTTGGTCGACACGATGAGCACAATTATGCATATCAATATACTGTAGACTAACTGGTATCTAGCAGTGGAATCAAGTACGCACGTTTTGTCCGATTTAGGATTAGTCAGCTGGATATAGCAGCACCCCAGTGAGTTTCAGCGGGAAAAACATTACTCACTAGAGTGCAGCACATTCAACTGACGAGTCTCAAGTAGGATGAAAAGCGCGTACTAGATCCCACTGCAAACCGCCCAGTAGACTACAATATAATGAATATCTGGGCAGTATCCAGGCATCCGCATTGGAGCCCATCTGCCAACAGAGGTAGGGCATTTCAGTCCCGTATAGCAACGGGAAATTACAAGTATGTACATCACTCATTTTGCAGATGGTAGCTTAATTCGCCCCCCTTGTTATTAGTGCCAGGAATTGGAAAGATAAGTACCCGGATAAACGTTATTTGTAAATGCAACACTGATGAATACATTGAGGATATTGTTTAATGGATGAGCTGAACATCAGTCGTATATTAAACAAAAATCATTAGTTTCATTGTTAGTAGGGATAAATCAACTTTAGGTGAATTTGTTCTTTTTCAACGACGATATCTAACTGGACAGCTGAAATGACTAGATAAAAACGCGTGTATATCCTACATTCATATGACAGCCTTAGTAAGACACTCAGTGAATGAAGTGATAATGTGACTTGCATTAGCAATCAAATCTCGTAGAACAGCTTGGTAAAGTTCCAAAGAGGCAGTTAGAATGACTTTGTTTAAAAACTCTAGTTTTCCTTTATATTTATGCAAACCTAACACAAGAGGGACAATAAGAACAGAAGAAACCATACCATACAATCTCCCCACTTTACTTGTAATCATATGTCGCATAAAACAATAATAATAAAATAACCCGAGCAAAAACAAACTTGCTTGCATATTAGGCTTTTTCAATAGTCTATATCCAGAGTAAATATGCTCACGCTTAACAAGATGTAACATATTGGCAAGACTGACAACAGTATCTTCAGCCTCATCAGGTTCTGTATATAGAAAATTCGCCTCTTTAGTTAACTGATATTCTGGTAGATAGGTGGAAAATGTATGCTTATCAGAGAGATTATTATTATCATTAAATTGTCCATTAACCAAATCAGCACTGTTTTCCAGAGGACCGTTTAACACAGATGAAGACATGGCGGAATGCAGAAGAATCTTTATATAATCAAATAATATTCCACAAACCTAAAGTAGATGGAAGAAATGCAAATAGGGAGGGAGAAAAAGAATATAATATATAAAACTTCATCACCACTAAAATGTGTTGAGTAGAATGGTGATGTAGGGTTTATATAAAGGCGTGTCGATTACTATGAAGATGTTTCAGAAAATCAACTCATCACTCAAAACTTTCAACATTTATATCATAAATAATGATATCCAAACCTTTCTTTATCGACAGATTTTACAAATCGAATGTCAATCATATCTTAGTATATGAAAGTGTACTGAAAAGTTGACTGTTACTCCCAAACGAGCCATTATCAACATAACAATAAAGAAGATCACTAAAAAAGCTAAGAAGGAACAAAAGAAATGCTTAAATCAATACTTAGAAGGTAATGCGTCTGCTCTCGATACAGCCAATAACCATGTACAGGTTCGTGTATAAGGCAATGATCCACTTATGATCATAGCTTCATGGCCGTAGTAGGTGAAGCGAAGTTAGAACTTGTAATTCATTCGGTGAAAGTTGAGTGTCTGAGCTAATTTGGTAATTACCATAATTATTATTTGTCCCATTGGCTTTTAGTGGAACATAGGGTTTCACTAGCACGCCGACATTTCACTATCTTCTCTGCAGTCTTTTCAACCTGGCAACACGACTACTCGGAAACTTTCACTTTTTACTCGCATCATCTCCTCCATATCACCCTGACACGCCCAACTCGTCGTTTCCCATTTGGATTCCACTCGAGGACCTGGCCTGACGCGTGATGTCTCCAAATGGTCTTCTCAGTGTATGCCCAATCTATCTCCACTTTCTTCTGCATATTTGTTGGGTAATAGATTCTTGGTTGGTTCGTTGACAGACAGCCAGAGTCCCTTGTTGCTTATTCCTCTTATTCTGGCCATCTGATCTCTATCTTCAGTATCGAGTGAGCGTAGGCGGCAGCTGTTGATCACGTATGTCTGTAGTTTGTTAGAAGTGCTTTTCGTAACTCGCCAAGTCTCTCAACCATCACATAGAAGCACTGGGTTACTTAACTGACATTAGTGTTGAAAATCCAGATCTTGTTCACGCCAAATGCTGAGTGCAGTGCAGTGCAGTAGATCTCCAAACTGACTACTTCAGATTGATGAAGGCCTGACTTAATGTCTTTCCTATCCTGGCTTTGACGTCTTCTCCCGTGTTCCCAGTATTTGAAACGATGCTGTCTAGGTAGGTGAAAGAGACTACTTCCTTTAGGTTTCTCCCGTTAATGAACATTGGTGCTTGTTGTTGATGTTGTTATTGGTTGGGTATCTTCATCACCTCTGTCTTCTCTATAATCACCTGGAGTCCCGTCTTCGCTGCCTTACCTCTTCTGTCAACTTGTTAGTTTTCGCCTGTAGATCTTCAAGTTTATGAGACACCAGACATAAATCATCATCGGCGAAATCCAAATCTTCTACGGTCTTTTCATCGGCCAAACAGCGTATGCTCCTCTTCTCGCTCCTCACGGTTTGCTGCATGATCCAGTCTACCACAATCAGGAAGATCATCGGTGATAGCAGGCGGCAGTCTTGTCTTACTCCTGTCTGTCTTCACTTCAAAGGCGTCACTGAGCTTTCCATTGTGAATCAGTTGGCATGTGGCTTCGTCATATAGCCAGCTGCTGAATGAGGTTGATAAAGGTTTGTGGTACTCCATAGTGTTGAAGCTGCCTGCCAAATTACTTCTCGATCGACGAGGTCGAAGGCCTTTTCAAAGTCGATGAAGTTGAGGTAGAGAGTTGACTGATTTCACGGCCTTCAGCAATTTTATCGCGTTCAGGACTTCGGAAGGCATGTGTTCACTGGTAATTCTAGGGCTGGGCTGCTGGTGGTATTTCTGGTCAGCCCATCGTCTCCTTTGTTTCTCCTCTTTGCTAACTAGCTTTTCTTCACCATCTTTCATTGGTTTAGTCTCTGTTGATCTCTCCCCTCCCAAATAGTAATCTGGTAATTTGATATAGGGTTGTCAGGTCTCTCCTACCGACAGCCTTTCCTGCTTCACTTGCCAGCGTGTCGAGTAAAGTCTTTTGTCTTTGCGCACACTCTTCGTCAATTCTTTGTCCAGTGTTTTATACGTTGTACTTAGATCTTCTTTTCGCTATGCATCCATAAACTGCACTGTAATATCTTGTCTCACCATCCTCCCCTCCTCTATCAGCTTCCATGTGTTCATCGAGATCCATTCCTTATCTTCCTTCTTTCTTCTTCCTTCCTAACACAGTTATGCAGGTTTCTTTCCACATAGCTTTCAAAGAGTTCCAGTCTTCTTCCACATAGGTTTCCTCAGAGATGTGCTCAATGTACCCCATTTTATTCTCATGGCTGACGTGAATATGTGCTTTGTAGTTTCGTCCTTCAGTTTCTGTTATCGGTGTTGAACTTGAACTGTGGTCTATCACCAACTTCCTTGAAGGCTTTCAACTTGATTTGAAGGTAGGTTCCTTGCACTAGATAGTGAGTGGTCTGAACTTACATCTGCTCCTCTTCTTCACCTTGTGTCCAGTAGGCTGCTTCTCCACATTCTTCACATTGAGATAAAGTCGATCTGATTTTCAGTGTAGTGTGTCCATCTGGTGAAATCAAATCCATGTCGCTTTGTGAATATCCTTGTGCTTGAACACACTACTACACTCCAATCACCAAATCGTTGGATGCACAGAAATATGCAAACAATTCTCCATTCTCGTTCATTTCACAAACGAGTGCTTCCGACCCATGATCTGCTCTCTTCCTGTGTTGTCTGTCCACTCCCAGTTTGGCATTCATGTCACCCCACCCATTAGAATGGATTTTGATGTCGTCATCTGGGGTGGGGTCTTATCCAGTACTGATTGCAGTTGTCTGTAGAATTCCTGCTTCTTTTCTTCATCTGCATTATTTATAGGTGCATAGCGTAGCGTAGCATTGTATGATTGTGACTTTCCTTCCTTTTGAGTTGAACCTTGCTGTCATGATCCTGACCGTGGAGGAGATTGGTTCCCATTGCATGAGAGAGAGCCTTCGATGCTGTTGGGGACATCATGATAGTCACTGGAAAACTCATTGTGCTCGTGGTTGTTGTCTGGGTGACAATATCGGAGTAGATTATTTATTCTCCAGTTGACAGTTTGGAGAGTCCACTTCCATTTCATCTACTTCAGCAGATTCCCAGCACTTCTGTGCTATACCTTCTCATCTTTTTTGCAATCTGGCAGCCTTGGTAGGTTCAAACATTGCTCAGTCATTCCATGTCCCCATGTCTACTTTCAGTTTCATCGAGAGAGAGAAGACGCATTGGCTGACTGGCTTCCTGAAGGCTTTCACTAACTGGCGTCATTTTATCTCTCCGATTCCAGCGAGGAATAAGTTCAATTTTATGTTTTTTTGTGCTTTCAAGTTTCTTTAGCGATTGGACTGGCTTTACTGGGTAGGGTCGCTAGCCCTACGCCCAACCTCCCCTCTTTATCCGGGCTTAGGACCAGTAAGTAACTAGTGAACTAGTTACAGCTCTGTAATTCCCATGACAATAAAACCAATCACTTCTGACTATTGAATATCAAATTATTCACAAAATAGTTCATGAACAATACCTTGCCGGAAGTTTAGGAAGTTAAGGTAAAAGAAGAACTCTTCCTCTATACTTGTTTTGAAAGTAACTTAACAACGAAAAGTGATAAAGTTTCCAGGGGATGGCAAATGATCTAAGGCATTAACTGTCACTTTAAAATGTCGATCAGCTTTGAAAATTTTTACAGCTTATAAGCCTGATGAATTATGGGCAGAATGTGTCAAGCTTAGTCCAAAGCTTTGCTTCACCTGGACATACTAACATAACTCCCAAATCAACAACCTAGCCTATGAATATGAATGTGATAAACAATGGTTGCAACTAATGGTAGTGATAAAAAAGTAAAATGTTAAGACCTTATTTTCAGAAAATCTAGAAAGATTGCATATACTTGGAGATGCTTGGAAAACACAAATAATGATAGATACATTAGGTTCGTCTTTGTCAACTAATATTTGGAACCTCGCATACAAGTGCATCGGTGACCCCAACCAAATAGTCTACATCTCCTCCACACGGCGCAGACAAACAGTCGGGAATTTTATGGGCTGGTACCACATCTGACCGAAATGAACCCTCATCCAACTTAATTCAGCTTCTCCTAGGATGCCAAGACAAGGTAGATGGTGGCTCAGCATGCCCAAAGTATGTATAAGCCGCCTCAGCCGACAAAAATTCACAGCCTCACCAATTGACTGTCATTCTTCGCCTAGAACCCTTCTCCTGACCTCAACATTGCTCACATGGTCATTCCACCATGAGCCAGTAGTGCCACGAAGACACCTGCGGTCAAAAACTTGTAGGCGCTTCATATCTTTTACTTTCAACGGCTATGCCACAGCCGTATAACAGGACAAAATGGACTGCAGCACAGTAAAATAGTCCTTTAACAAATAGTCAGATATCTTTCCAGTGCCACAGATGACGCAAGTTGGCAAATGCTAACCTCACCTTCTTTATCCGAGCAGAGATTTCGTCAGTAACTAGCCTGTTCGGGCTGATGCAACTACTCAAGTAAGTGAAGCGGTCGACGCATCCCACCACTTCTGGTCAATAGACTCTGTGGTTTTAGTTGAGGGATCCAAGGCTTTATCGGCTGATCTTCAGGATCCAGTTGATAACCAGCTTAACGTCACAGTTAAAGTTCTATTACTATTCAACAGAAGAGATATGTATCGGTTCAAACTTTAACGCTATATCCTAGTCATTTTTTTCAATTCCAAACGGATCAAAGTCGCTGAATTGCTGAACATCATCATAAGACAGTAGTGATTGATTACAGAAGTATCAGAATTCGATAGAAATGTGAACCTGATGATAAAAAAATAAACAGAAGTTAATTCTGCAAAGCGAAAATCATACCTATCGTATTCTACTTCAACAGTTGTTGTTTTTTAATAAGCATAACCTACCCGGAAAACGTGATCACGACCAAAATCAGTGAGCTGAATGTTCACCATAAAAATTGCACATAGGCTAGAGTTATCAAAATCTGATGTACAGCTAACACCCGCTCCTAGAGAAACAGCAAGATTCCTAAAATAAATTAAAAAAGTTAAAACGGTACAAAGTTACATGATATCACAGAAGGCTAGGCTCAGTAGTACAGATATATTGGACATCTGCTGAATTGAAGGTTGTATAACCCATTTTTCGTTAAGATCAATACAAGCAACCGTTTAGTATATCGTCACCGCTTATACCAGAAACAATACTGAGAGTAAATTTTGAGATATTATGGCTCACAGGCGGTATATGTAGAAATTATTTTATTTTCACAGACTTGCTTTCTATCTAGTAATCGTTCTATATTTCAACGTTTAAAAGTAATAAGCATCTAGCGGTAAAGTGTTTCACTCATTTTCTCGCCGAGATGGCTCTGTTGAGTATTCGTAGTTTATTGCGTTGCGGATTTGCCATCTCTTAGTTGGTGGGAGACAATCGGCAGGAAGCCCTGGACCTAGGTTTCGTGCTTTTTGGCACTCGTCAGCAAGGCGTATCTGCAACCTCGACGGGATTCGAACCCGCGTCACCCAGTGTTGTAGTCAGCCACTTTACCACTGAGCTATTCGGGCCGCGACTGACCTCCTGTAGGACTGGCTTACATGTATTGATTGGTCACGGGAGTGCAACCAATTTCATGTTTAGGATGAGTTTCTCATGACCAACAAACAGCGCGTTGACCCAAGATTGGTTAATGTTGATACATAGTCTAACAATAGAGAATGAAGTGGTTGAGTGCGTTGATCACTTTACTTACCTGGCCGACGAAATTTCTGCACGAATAAAAAAGGTTTGATTGGCTTTTGCCTCCTTACACCATCTATGGGACCGGCGTGATATCTAACTGCCTACTAAGTGTGCCACGCTGCAGTTTGCTCTGTTCTACTACATGGCATAAAGCATGGCGATTAAAAGTAGAGAATATATAAAGGCTTCAGGTGTTGGATTATCATTTTCGTAATAGCGCTAGCCATTTGTCATAGAACACCATTTTAATAATGTACATCTTAGGAGTACAGTTTTAAGTAAAATTGATAAGTCACTTTACAAGGTTGTAGTTCTTCATTGACTCACGCAGCTAGTCATCATCTAACCGTTGCGCAATGTTAACCGAATTCGGTTTGGTCTGGAAAAAGGCTAAAGACTACTTGTTTAAAACATGGGATTAGTCCATAAATTCTTTAACTGTCGCTCTGAATCATGCAGATAAATGAAGGCTTTCCCGGTTGAGATTCGTGTGACAGCTGAAAACGACGGTTTAGGATGCTAAGTAGTATGAGATAAAATCGATCTGCTTGGAGCAGATGCATTCACACATTATCTTCACACTAATCTCAATATCACATTTGGTCATTGTTTTGCCCCTTTTTTCTCCTTCCTATAGTTTTCTCTACTACGTTTGACTGAGTCTTACCATATTTCACTATCTTTCATCTTGCTACTTTTTACGTCGATTTGAGGCATCCCACCTTCGACCACTACTTAGTAATGCTGACTCTCATATTGATATTTACTGAGTGAATGGGTTAGTGAGTGAGTGAGGCGCATAGAAGTCATTATCACGTGACAGTGCAGATGTCTATACTTGCAGTTGTCCCTATAAATCATACGATTCAAACTAAAAAGCTTACTCAATATCTACTAACACAGTCCTATTTATAAATGATGAAATTATTGATAGATTTTATGGTCTTCACTCTCGGGTTCGCTTGTGCATCAGAAACACACACACACACACATATATATATATATATATATATATATATATATATATATATATATATATATATACAACTAGATACCTTCATACAAACAATAAATTGGCACACCATATGGCAAACCTCATATAAGTTTTGATAAGTTTATTGACTATTGATTTCCAATCAGTGTTAGTAAGCTCCAAAGATTATGTAAGCAAAGATAGAAAAATGTCTCATTGGCTCACGTTATGTATAATTCGAATATTAAAACTATTGCAGATATCCACCCATCCCAAATAGTGAACACTGAAATACATTCCTTGATCAGTGAATTTCAGGTTAAATGAGCACAGTTTATATATATTATATATATATATAATATATATTATTATATAATATATATATATATATATATATATATATATATCATCACAGCATTCTCTCGTTCGAAATATCAGTGATATTTGATAATTTTACCGTATGAAATTCCAGAGTAACAAGTGGATTAACGTATAAGCATATAAAAATATGTTACAAGTAAACATAAGAATTTTACAAGATATTCTACATTATGATGAAGCGTTAGTAAAGTCCAGTAAATGGATTGTATTTTGTACGGATGACTGAAGTTCATCTAGGGATGTGCCCATATGCCATATATGATTCGTCTACAGATATAGAAGTCAACTTGAATTGTGAGTAGTCTTCGCACAAAATGGGTTAATACGTCAAAAAGTAAAAAAAAAAATACCAGTTTTGTTAGTTAGTTGGAGGCGATCAGCAGGAAGCAAGGTGTATCTGCAACCTTGACGGCACTGACGTCCCGCTAAGATTTGAACCCGCATCACCCAGTGTTGCAGTCAGAGACGTTACCACTGACAAAATGAAATTGGTTGCTCTCCCGTGACTAATCAGTGTATGTAACTCAGTCCTACAGGAGGTCGATCGCACCCCGAATAGCTCAGTGATAACGTGGCTTACTACAACACTGGGTGATGCGGGTTTCAATGTCAGGCGGGACATCAGCCTCGTAGAAGCTGCAGATACGCCTTTCTGATGAAAGCCAGCAAGCACGAAACCTAGGTCTAAAGCTTCACGCTGACTACCTCCAACCAACCAACATCTATCAATGTGCACTGTGATGCTACGCCTCCTAGTTTGGTGGCCACATTGCAAAGATGATCGATAGGATTCGGTCAGCACTCAGGATTACATAACATGAAGTTCGTTGCTCTTCTGTGACTAATCAATGGAATATCAGTTTTCTAAATAAGACAGACAAAAAATGAATGATGATAAATGCCAACTTGAAAAATAACTAAATCCCTGCAAACTCCCGAATTCAATTGGTCTAGTGTTCATTGGTGACTAGCTTCGAGAAGTGATTCCTGAAGTTCCGACGAGAAGTCATGACTGGTGGGGCAAACCTGGTGACCATGAAGACAAATACTTAAAGATGACATTGGGTGATGGTCGCGCTACGCCGTGAACTGACAGAAGTTGGAAATATGGACCGTTGCATTCCAACCCAGTGACTTAATGGTAACGTGCTGGCCACGGAACCTGAAGGTTACGGGTGCGCACTGCTGGAGTCCCATACTAAGAAGAAACAGCTGTCAAGTGCTCACAAGTTTCCAATATTCCTTCAACTTATGTCAATCCATGATGAATACCAATTTTAAAAATTAATTAGTTTGTTCGCTGCAATCTTTGACTGACTGACTGACGCTGACAAAATCAACATAGAACCTCGCACACAAGTGTATCGGCTCAAGTTTCCACACTTCATACAGCAGTATACAAAGAACAGGTGGATAGAAAAGTGATATCAAAAGAGACAGATTTGCGGGAGAGAATAAACAATTTGAAGGCAATGGTTAGTGTAAATATTCAAGCTTTAGGAGATGTCAAGGAGTGAATACATCTGCAGCATTGTGACCGATTTTCAACCATGTCACCAAGAGTCTTCAACCACTGATTTCTTTCGTCTTGGGGTCCCCAACCAAGCAATCTACGTCTTCCCATATGGGTCAGATCAATAGAAAGAGATTTCATCGAATGGTGTCACGTCTTGGTTCGACCACCCTGAACCCTTTTTCAACCTAATTCAACTTCCTTTAGCATGGCACGTCGAGGTAGGCGATGGCTTGACATGTGCAGTACATGTCCAAGCCACCTCAGTCGTTGAGGGTTCACAACTTCGTCAACCGACATGCCTCTCTTGCCTAGTGTCCTTCGACTAATTTCAACATTGCTCACATAGAGATTCCACCAAACGCGAACAATGCTATGAAGACACTTATGATCAAACACGTGTCACCGCTTCATGTCCTCTACTTTTAACGGTCATTTCTCACAGTCATACAACAGAACAGAACAGACTGCAGAGCAATATACTCGTCCTTTGATAGATAGCCGGATGGATATATCACCGACAACATAGGTGATGCAAATCGGCAAATGCCTGACTAGTCTTCTATATCAGAGCTGAGATTTAATCAGCGATTTGTTCGAGATGATGTAACTCCCCAAGTAAGTGAAATAGTCAACACATTCCACTACTGTAACTTTAGAGTAGTTTTTGGAAAGAAGTAGATTCCCTAAATAATAATAAACAGAGAAATGTCTAATAAAATGATTTATACTGATATGTCAATGTGAATCATATTTTTGCATAATACAAATCTGTGTTTTCTAAATTTGATTACTATGCTTCGTGATTCTGAATCTACCAGACGAAGACTACACTATGATGGACAAATGATTTGAAATATTTAACTTTGTGTTGCACCTACTCAACAACTCAACGTTATGACATGATATTTGTACAATGTAGCTGTAGTGTATACGAAATAAAAACAGTAAATTAGTCAATATCAACACGAGACGTGGCACTCCTGCGTAACAATCTAGCTTATCTCACTTCATTTCAGAATATCAAGGCAGATAGCGCTTAGATTAAGGATAAAGAAATAACCAAAAGTAGCAGAAAGTCATAAAAAGAGAAGGGATAAAGGCAATAAGGAAATTCGGTATAATGATTGATATGAAGATTCGTTGATGCATCTGGGTCACTTAGATCGACTTTGAGTCACATCACTGACTCTTCCCAGGCGCTCACACTATGGAAGACTACTGCTTCGTGAAATGGATGAATAAACATAAAGGTAATTCTCCGTTGTTTTTATCGGATCGAATTGTTCGATCTCTACTGGCGTATTCGACCAAATAAAACAACGGAGAATTACAAGTATATCAATAAATCGTAATAACTACTACCAGTTGTACAAGAAGTGGCTATCGTTCCCCCGTGACATAATGGATAAAGCCTTGGCATTTGAAGCGATGAGTACGAGGTTCAAGTCTCAGTGGGAACAACATCACTGGGATCCAGGTACATTCAGCTGACGAATCCCGAATAGAACGAAACGTGTTGTCCTGGATTCCTCTACTAGCCATAACCAACCAAATTACTATAAATAAATGGTTTGCTCAATGGAAAGCTTCAGAAACTGATACTCTACGCTGTTCATTTTCTGCATGGAAAGGTTAATTTAAATTTAATTGTGTTGACTCCATACTGTCAAAAAACCCTAATGTTAGTACCATAAATTCGTAGACTGAAAGATTCTTAGAACCAATCCTTTCTAGTTCCTTCGTTCTGCCAAAAAGAAGGCAACAAGAGTTAGGGATGCCAGTTGTCCTTGAGAAACACCTGAGTGTTATTGCTACCCGATATAGCCAGTAGCATGAGTTGGTCCTTTGAGTTGAAACTACGTCGTACCATTTCGGTCTCACTAATATGCAAATAACCTCCATGATATAGTAGTTCCTCAAAGCACGAGCATTCTGACTAACATACCTTGAATGAATCATTTCGACAGGCAAATTGAACCAGTAACTCAAGGTAGAATTTGCGTTCGGAATTATTGGTTCATAACAAGCGTAAAAACAATCTAATGTTCACGAATTTCAAGTAAAACATCTTACTGAATAAAGTAACTCTATAGTTCTATTGTCATCTCTACTTGACAACTTCAAAGTTCCCAGCATAATGCATTGCAGAAAGAGACGTGGTACAGAGTTGAACCAGTGACAGTAGATTTAATGAATACTGTGTAGATGAGGTGAAAATTGTGATAAATGATTTCAGTGGACTACTAACTTGACGTGATAGTGTTGCACATTCCGTAGGTCGTTAGCGTTTGTATTTTAGTGTATTAAGCCGACAGGTAGAATAATTTACAATATACATTGAAAATGATGAAAATGTAAGTGTATGACACAAATTATAACATCATCAATGCGAACAATACTTACTCTTCTTTAAGTAGAGCCAATATACTTCCTCTACCCTCATGACCAATAAGAGAAGATAACACCTCCATTGGTGATGATCTAAAGAAATTATTTTTTCGAAAGCAATATATGTATACATTACACCAATAGTGTTTTTAAAAATTGTGATCATGAAAAAAGATCACATATCTGAGATCAAAAACTTTTCAAATAATGTACATTAAGAGAAGTTATCTATCTAAGTAGGTTGAAATAAGTTCATATTAATCTAAAAATGAATGGTACTAATAAAGCCCTATATATTTCTAATTCATATATAATAATATGCAGTCAAATAAATAGGTTTCAATGTGCTTATTCAAAGCACAATAACATTCCAAAAGGAACATGTGATTAACAATATCCATAGTGGATCTATAAGATGTTGATTTAAGTAGTATAGTTGCGATCTTATTTCACGAATGACAATAATCCAATATAAATATATAGAACAAAACATTGCAATTCAGTACTTGCATACACCTTTACTTGCTGGACTATAAAGCCACCAATAATAATAGCAATAATAATAATAATAATAGGTTAAAAGGCCCTATTGATGCAATTAAGCAAAATAATCTGGTTTACCAAATCCCTTGCAATGACTGCTACGTGAAATACATAGGTCAAAGTGGTCGACCAGGGTCGATTAGAATAACAGAGCACAAAAACTTAGTTAAATCAAGATTACTAGATCCTAATAAGATAAGAAATTTAGAGAAAGGCTCAGCTATAGCTCTGTACACAATTACACACGATCACACACTAGGGTGGGATAGGGTGACAGTGTTGAAAACTAACTTAGTCGGGTGGAGGGAGAAATTTATAACCAATCTTTTAAATTTTTGAGGGGTTGTGGAGATTTGGAAATATTTCAAGTTGTTTCATCGAAGACTGACATCAGTTAGAGGAACAAAGGAAACCTGGGAGCACTGGACAGCTGTTTCGTCCGCGGAACCTGAAGGTCGCGGGTTCGATCCATGCTGGTGGGGTCGTGGGTGCGCACTGCTGAGGAGTCCCATACTAGACGAAAAGCTGTCCAGTGCTCCCAGGTTTCCTTTGTTCCTCCAACTGATGTCAGTCTTCGATGAATAACAACTTGAAACCAAATCTTTGTTTGTCGAATCAACACCAAATACATGCAACCGAAATGATTCTGCACCTGTCCCAGATATATGGATAATTCAACTACCCTTATCCAGTAAATGCTACTGTTTCTTTAAAAAATAGATGAACAGGATCGACAGACTGAAAAATGATGGGGAAGAGAATGAAAGGAATAGAATAGAAGCGAATCGAATCGAATCGAAATGCACTCAACAACTTTGTGCACATTTATGCAGTAGACAATCAATTACACCTATCGTATGAGGGCTAATGATACTAATTGACCGGCCAAACCTCGGTAGGTAGAGCGGAGTTTGGTTGAAAGTCAACTCCCAGAACTCAGAACCCAGAACTCATAAAACAAAATCCAATCGGCAAAGCAAAACATGAAACTGGACTTTTATGTGTAATTAACAGTGAAGAAAAAGGTTTTCATTAACTAAAAATTAAAAAACTATGTAAAGTCAATATGACATGAATTACAGAAAAACTTAGCTTGTGTGAAAATAAATAAATCTATCACTTACTCATAGTGATCAAGTTGAGACGGTAGAATCCAAATAATACGCAGTTTTTCTTTTATACCCAAAGGACAAACTGGTGGATAAAAATACAGGATAAACGAGAAAGAAATAAACTTCGTAAAAATAGTGTGAGGAAAACATTAGTTGAAGTAACTAAATAAATTTAGATAATAATTTAACTCTACAACCACAGACAACTTCATGGAATTTCTATGAAGTAATCACAGTTGGTTGATTGTATAGGGAAATGATGGCCAGTTGAAAGGCTGAATATTTATACGATATAACGTCAAATGGCTTGGTGTGGCTGGGCGATATGTCCCTACAACAACGATGTCATCGATTAACTGATTACACTCGATTCATGACTTTGCTCAAAATCTTAGAAAAAGTAGTAATCAAGAAGACTGATAAATGCATCATACCACAAAGTGTACTGTCTAATCAAATAAAATTGTTGCTTGCATACAACAACAGAAACTCAAAATAGTAAGAACAGAAGCCATGCCATTAACGAGTGTACAGTTGATTAAGAGTAACAGCCAATGATGTTCCACCAATTGATGTAAGCTTGTCTTACCCTCTGACACATCAATAACAGCGAACGGGTTATACCCATTGTATGAGGATAATTGACACTACCTGACTATCAAAACCTCGGTTGATAGAGTAGAATTCGAACTACTGACCCGATGATTGGAAGTCAACTGCCAATGAAGCACGGCTGCTGTTCCCACTATATTACAAGAAAACTAAAGTATGTGATAGGAGATTTGTATGTTTCAAATGCAAGAAGATGCCTTTACGTCGGGTTTGACAATTGTCAAAGTACAGTATTTGGACCCTTTCATTGACTTGTTTACCCAGATACGATGAACCAGTTGCAGAAGTAATTAAATTACTGATGAAATAAATTTGCATCGCTTGCAAAACTGATGAACTATACTTTTATCTCCTATACAATTGTGAGATGAAAGGCGGTTATAAAGACTCGATTGTTCATGCCTTTAAAGTATCACCCTAAAGAATCGAAATCACTGAATGAGTTATGCTGGGGTTAGGTGCAAAATAATTGGAGGTGAACCATCAGATAATTTTTTTAGCCCACCCCGACTTAGATATTTATTAAGTGTGTTGCGTATACCCCAGTTAGAGAGTGAGGAAGCACAGACCTTAGTGAAATTGAAGTATAGTGACACCGAGACCAAGAAATAGCGCTAACCGAAGAGGACACTGATTGCTGTTACCAATCGTGAGGTGAATCAACGATATGCTGATCACAGTCATTTTTCTAAAAGTTAGTGAGTAGAAGGCTTGGACTAAAGTGGTTGAGAATCAGTTAACGTGGTGATTTTGCACTCATGCTCTTTTTTGGTCTAAGAATTATGATGTTAGGAGTCTACCTTCCACTGCGTTGTATAGTATGGTGGCTAAAAATCATGTCTTTTATAGACGTCTTTATGCTGTTCCGGGTAGTCCAGTTGCCCCAAATGCATCAAAATCTAGTTAAGTCCAGAACAAAAAACCTGAAGCTCACTACTGGGGGACAATTTTCACTGCGACTAAAAAACATCTGATTGAACTATAGGAATAAGGTGACGGCGATGACTAAAAGGCAAACTTGACAAAGGATAAAATCACTACAACAAATTAGGAATCTAATGATCACAACCATAAACCCTATGGAGAAGTGTTACAACTTCACTGTTATAGAAGCTTTTTTCTTATCTCCCCGCATAAGTATGAAAGTATGGCTAGTTAGTGGTGAAATTCGCAATCAGATCCGTATTTTATAAATATCCACCCTCACTTTCTTAAGCGGTTGGGACCAAATGCCAGCTGACTTCAGTTGTGCTCGATTCACAGTCGCACGGAGATAAAGTAAACTTATCTATCGAGCTCATTTGTGTGCATAATCACCTCATATTAGTCAACACAATACTCGCTGTTTAGAAGGAGATCATAGGAGATCATGGCCAAGTCATCATCTGAATCAGATGTTAAGTTTCAACCCATCGATATAACTTCCCCTTTTTAAAGACTATAGAGAAATTACTCCTCCTTGTGCTTGAATCTTCCTTGAAAGTTTTCAGATCCAAAACAGTTTGCTCACAAACACAGGAGAAATACTTTAGATGCTGTCACTGTTTTGCATCATAATATTGTTTCGAGGCGAGACAAAGGTGTTAAGTATGTTCACTGTGCATTCTTAGATTACTCACCAGCATTTGATTCTGCTGTTAAATAAGCTTACCATAGCTTGTACTGAGTCGTGGGTTGCAAAGTGCCTGTATTCTTGTTTTTCTGAAACGAAACAGTATATTGTGTATAATGGGAAGATCTCCACTTCATTGCTGACTGAAGTTGGTGTGTCTCAAGGTGTAGTACTTTTTGGGTTTCTGTTTCCCTTCTCAGGCGTAAAAAGGACTTGTGTGAGCTGCTTAGATTTCATGACTCCTGTTGTATTGATGGTATTGCTGTAGAAGGTAAATCGAGTGTTAACTATCTTAGATTAAGTTTTACTTCTAATCTTCGTTGGCCGTTTCATTTCGTGTTGACTTTTAAGAAAATCTTTCACTTAACGCATTTCATAGAGAAACTAAGACTCTCTGATATCACTCAACTTTTGCTTTTGCAGTTAAATAATCCCTGTATTTTACCTATTCTTCTCTATTGTTCATCGTTGATCTTTCCCGGTCTACTGAAAAAGGACTATGTTATAATGCGTAGGGCTTTGAAAGCTGTCAGTAGGGTGACTGCTGTGGCTCCGGATCGACTGATTAACACAGTAGTTGACAGATATTTAAATTCTAGCAAACAACTAGCTACAGTTGTTTTAACTAACACTGAGCATCCACTTTAAACACAGCTCTTTCCATGTATCTCCCTTCAGGGAGGACATGAAGAAATTACATCAGACTGTAAGCTCGTACAGCCAAGTACAAGAATTCGACTGTACCTTACCTAGCGCGTAAATTATGTCAGGAAAAGTGTTAGAACATAACTCATATATCAACTTTTTAGCAGTTAACAACCTCATTTCAATAACTGAATTAAGTATGCTAAATGTTCTTGTTATTAATATTCTTTACATTACTTAAATTTTTATAACAACACAATTCGAAATGTTGTAAAGGAGTATATATGCATACATATAAATTGCTATTGCTGCAATATATCATACTGAGAATTCCAAATTGCAATTTGGAATAAAACTATTATTATTATTACTATTATTATTATTATTGTTAAATCCCTGTCATTCACAAGTTACTTGAACACAACTGTTTGATTCTGAGAAAGAATGATCTCAAAAATACAATACTAAAAACATACATATGATGCTAAAAATATTTCTGAAAACTTCAAAAGTTTACATAAATACTGCTTTTCGTATAATTATCATTTGAAATCGATAGAAATGTAAGAAGACCGACATAAACTAACTAAACAACCCCCAAATCACATGGGCTTTGATGATGATAATTATTACCAATGATAACTTATACTAATAACATTGTCTACCTTTATACAGTCTGGCAAAAGAATCAACGTCAAAGCTTTTTGTTGACCGGAAATTCGGAGCAGGTACTCCACTAGAAATAACCAAGTAAACAAAGAAAAGTAAATTGTTACAAAAATACAAAGTGAAAGTTGTAATTACAATATAATTTGAGACTTAATATTAAGCATTATCAAAAAAAAACGCTGAATATCTTCATAACTGTCAGATAGAGGCGAAAACCTCCTAACCTCTCATATGTTGATTCAATTCGCCACAATTCTCAATGATACAAAAGAAGAAAAACAGTAGAGGCAGAAATATCAAAATCAGTAATATGGGCATGAACAGAGACGAGGAAAAAAATTAACTAGGAGTAATATGATGTTCAGTATACTGTGTGCGACAAAAAGGAATATAACTTCTTACACGCTTGTACATCAGACTTTGAAACACATATGCTGTATGATGGGCTTCTGCTACAATCTTGATGTCTAAGCCTCATTAAGCGCGACAAGTTTCAAAAAGGTGAACTAATTGATTTAAGGTTATGTATATCAGCCATAGAATAAGTACGTCTCTTTCAGTCTAGTCGTCTAGAACCATGTCGCTTTAAACTTTAACCATTGAATGACTCCAACGAGGAAGGCATAGCTAATCTATATAATGGATACAACTAGTCAATAACTTCATACTGGTGTTTATGTTGTCCAGGCCGATAGCTGCTACTTTGACGCGGTGGTCGACCTTGTATATCACAATGAACTAACAAGCTGAACCAGCTGTAACGCTTGTTTCCTCGAGATTCTACAATACCAGAAGGATCTGTTGGATGGTGGTTACACAAAAAGCACTTACAGTTGTAGCGTAAATTGTTATACTATAATGAGCGTTCGAGGGTGAAGTGGCACTGTTGACTGGATGCGGTGTGACAGGTGTTTCCCTTGGATGTCCAGCAGTGTCATGCTGATGCTGCCTACCGAACAGAAAGGGTGTAGGCTAGAAAATGTTAGTCTTAAGAACAGCACATTCCCCCTGCCTCACGATCTTCCAGTGCAGGTGGTATGGGTTCTCACTGTCCGTTAGAATGACCAAATCTGAAAACAACAATCTGCAAAAAGCTGTGTGTGACAGACCTCAAGCACATTTCTCATGGGTTCCATGGTCAAACAACTGTTTTCCTCTTTCAGGTGCTTTAGGAATTAGTAACTTTTCATGACGTGGACGGCCAGGAAGTGTCAATCGTCCTTACCAATCATATCCAACTTAGGGTAGGTCAATGAGTCCCTTATGGAGCAACCCTGATAGATCACTTCGAATCAAATTTAGTGTTAATGTTTTCTAGAACGAAAGTGAAAGATTCACGATTAGACCACTTAGTCCAGAGACTACAACGACACGATGACTACGTGTTGGCTCAAAGTTTAAGACAATTCTTCGATGTATTCCTCGTATTCGTTTCTCACATGCAATCATTGATAAGACTAATAGGACCGATTAGACGCCTAGAAACCTCAACTAACTAAAGTGTAGATAGAAATAATATGCAAAATATTATCAAGTCAGTCAATATGAACATGGGACTCTACATTATTGGGTAACAGTTCAACCTGCCTCACCTCCTATCAGTAAGTCAAGATACACAGCAGCAAGATGCAAGAGATAATTAAGGGAAGAGAATGTAATCAGAAGCCGTAGGAAGTCATATGAAGAGAGGCAGAAGAAGTAGATCAAATAACGAAATTTCATATGATGATTATGATGAAGATAATGCGTGGATATATTTGCACCACTAGGACTGAGTATGAACCATATCAAGTAGGGTCCTGAATCATCAATTTCCGTTGTCATGTAGACCTCAATTTCCTCATACAGTTCAAACCAATAGACAAGTACTTCATGGACTGATGATACACTGAAAGCTGGATACCTTTCACCTTCTCCCAACTAAAACTTATTTCGACTAAAGTTATCTAACCGGGTAGATGTAACACACACAAAAAGATTATTCAAAGAGCAGACAGATATTACATTGTTAGATGAATTACCTCTTTGGTATATCACAGAAAATTTTACGTACTAATGCCTCCAAATCATCCAAACAGTCTGTAGGAAAAATAATAATAATAAGGACTAAACAAATAAATTTCAATGGATTTACGGTTATCGTCATTACAAGTTGATATCAGGTAAACAGGTAGACAAAATAATAATGAATATTAGACAATTATTTCTCTGAAACTCATATCTACAACCTTCCCTCCATGAAAAATCAAAATACTCAGTCTTTAGGTAGAATGAGAGATAGGCTTTGGAAGGAGTTAACTTGATTTCCAATCGTTAAAATTATCAACCTTACTGGAAAGTAATAGAATTCAGTTGATTAACCACTAAATTTTACCTTATAATCCTATTAATAGATGTTTTGGCTTTACGTGTAATCATATCTTAATTATATTTTTGTGATGACTACTATTGAAACCCGAGAGCCCATTTTGATGACATTAGTCATTCAGTTCACTCTTATAAATCAACAATGAATAAGTCTAAGCTTTTATAATAACTAATACTCACATAAAAAATGGCTTTCACAGTTCAACAATCGAATAGGTAAGGCTGTAAAACACGAGTTTATGGGTAGCAAGTTCGAGTTCAGATGAGGACATAGAAACATATGCAGATAAATGCAGTTGGTGAATTCTAAGCAATACATAACACCCACTCTAGTTTTACATGCTACCCTCGCCTGTATGCAATCATTTTCAATTTCAACCAACTTACGACTTATAGCAATATTTATAAAATGATATGACCCAATTTGTTGTTATTGCAAAAAAGATGGTCATTTGATGATCTAGCAACCTCTCGTTAGTATTTCAACACGGTGTTTGTCACATCAATCATTAATAGGCACTAACGAATAACCTTTATATCAATAAATCTGGAATTTTGACCAAACCATTTCCATCTCTTTCAACAAACAACATAGTTCCAACTTTTGAAAAAAGTCTTTACTTTGTGTTCTGTAACATGATAAGTGACGTGATGTAAACAGATAAGACAGTAATACAGTTTTACTTCAACTTATTAACGAATTGCCTAACTTCCCTTTTCCTCTTTGATTAGCACACATGCTTACTGACCTAGCATAATGTAGCTTTTGTTATAGCATTATCACTCAGCCCGGATAGCAGACATATAGAAACAATGCAAATCCAAAAAAGTTAATACATATTCAAGTTACATGACGATAGCCACACCTTAAAATTTAAGCAAGTTTTCTATGGTGTCGTTGAACAGAGTTTGAAGACAGTGAGTGGTTACCACAAACACTGACACGTAAACCTAGATGGTTTTATTCAGTGGGCTTTTAGGTGATAGAATCTCAGCATAAATACTCGATGCTCATTTGAAATTTCATTAATTTACACAATTTGTGATAGTGAAACTGTGGTCCATTGGTCTAGCATCCGATTTGTAGTCGATCGGCCACGAGTTCGAACCCAGCTCCTCTTACGAGGTATAGGCAGTCAGGTAGTATCATTAGCCGTCACACGATAGGTGTGGTATATTGGCTACTAAACGAATGTTAACATGGTTACCGAGTGGATTTCGATTTTTCGATTTGTTACAGTAAAAGAGAACTAGAATGCTTATCAACCACTGAGAACGAAGTACAAAACTTGCGATGTTGCACCACGTACATATGAGAAGTCGCCACAAAGGACAGATAAAACCAAGAAACTATGATTGTTACGTCATACATATTTGTTTAAAGCACTTTTTACTCGTAATGCTACCTCCGAATAAATAATCTTAAATCTACCCTTTATCTTAGATGAGAAGGGGGAAAAGAACGTCTTGAATCTCTCGAGTCACATAGCATATCATTTAAACAGTATTAAGATGACGGAAACTGACACAACGTCAATCCATAGTCACTAATAGCTTTGAGCACTATAAAACATCCTAGATTAGCCCAGCTAAATATTAGAAACTATTTGTTTAAAGTATTAGGATACATGGTTCAAAACTGGTGTCCATAGCTATGATGAACGTATTCCATTTTTCTTTAAATCTTAAACTGGTTTGTTTTCCATTCATTTGCTTTACACATTTGAATATTCCATCCCCAGTATGAATCTTACCTATGACCGAATGAACCGATTTACTACAGTGAAACATTTTACGCTTATCATTCTATTTCATGTATAATCGTACACTTCTACGTAGCCTAATAATAATAATAATAATAATAATAATAATAATAATAATAATAATAATAATAATAATATATAATATAATGGTAATAATGGCTTCATTCTGAAAGCTATTTCGGGAATACTCTATAGAATTTTCAGCACATATAGCACCAATTGGACAGAGATAGTGTATATGTATACATACCAAAATGAAGTCTAAGTATAAATTACACATAAAAAAGACAAAAATATTCACTCCATCTACAACTTTCTTGAAAATGTGCAGTTAATTTAGGTAGACAGTCACATTAGTAGTAAGTGGATTCATAATACATAGATAGTAACATACTGTGTCACTCATCAATTAGTTTGTTTTATGAAACAGAAGCTGATTACTTAATTCATTTCTAATACTTTCTTCATCTTACAAGAGACGAGCTAAATACGGTTTTGTAGAGTTGTTATATTTGGTAGTATGTGCATAAAGTCTTCTGCACTCGCTCCCTGTCTTTCCAGATGACCGACACGCAGAGAGCTTTCAGTGAAGAGGATGCTAGTCATCTGATAAAATAACTCCTGCCAAGAGTTTACATGAGTTAAGATTTTTGTCCACAACAGTTTCAATTAAAAGATTTAGAGGTACACCACTAGTTCTGCTGACAGTCATCAAAGTTCTACACAATACAGCAACCCAGTAAAGAATAAAGTGGAAAAGCAGGGCAGAGTAGGCAAGATGCAGTTCATAAAACATAAGGGAGAAGAGGTTGAGTTATAGCAGGTGCTCACAGTTTCCTAATGTAGAAAATTCGTTTGGAAATTAGTAAGATATGGGAGGACCGTGAAAGGTCCGAAGAAAAACATACCCCGAGATAAATCACACTTGTAAAATTCTCTAATACACAACCATCGGGAGAACAAGAATCATGAGACCTAAGCAGTTTACATAAGTTGAGTTCGCATCTGAGACTAAATTTCGTAGTCTGACATTTTGAAGAATTAAGCAAGTCATTTGAGACGGAGTTATTCGCTTCAAGGCAAGTTGTCATCCACCGTGATGCTTTTTCCTTATCTTATTTAATCTGAGCATCGCAGTAGGTTGTAAACTTTCTAAAAAAATATGCATGAATATATAGTGTGATCAGAGGATATAATAAAATGATCAAAACGAACAAAAGCGTAGAAAATTTTGATGCATTATGTGAGATGGAGAATTTACTAGCCCAGATATTTGAGCCGGCCGACATTAGAGCATTCCTGTTGAAACAGTGTATATTGAGTCATGATATCCTTCAATGGAAGATGTAACCCCATTTTAAAAAATTCATCACTTCCAGATAATTCTTATTCAAAAAGGCCTCCTATCTTTAACTTCTCGACGATTACAAAAGTTGAAGGTTTTAAGATCGAAAAACAAAGAATGAATGGTCGATAGCTCCTTTTTTAAATAGCAAAAAAGCGAAGAAGATAAGTAAACAACAACAAACTGTAGTCTGTACTGCAAAACACAATACAACCAGGACCATCCACCTGAGTTACAAATATTCTCCACCATTTCACAAGCTGTACTCTATTACAACTACACTATTGTGACCGGTTGTAATGGGATAAAACACTAGTCCAAGTACATCTGCTGCTTCAGTGATCCAGATATCCAACTACCAAACACTAGATCAAACATGTAAGTACAACCCCTATAAATTTTGATTGCTTCAATCCAACAGTTTTGTAAACTCTTAAACACTTCATATAACCCATATCCTAGTTAGTATTCAGCAAAGCGGTATGATATATTCATACCCCTGCTATATTTCAACTCTTTTTAACTACAAATCCCTCTATTTAAGTTCCTAGTCACTAAAGTAAGAGGAATTTATTCATCACATTAGTCCGATGAGTATAAAAAGGTTATTTAAATAACTTAGTCAGATAGCGAAGAAATGAATGAACAACATCCTTTAGTTTGAATTATGTAAACGCTTTTCATGAAGCAGAGAGTTGAGGTATAAATGTTTATCAGTATCTTTCGTGGCATAATATAACATGAAGATACAATAGGCGATAAGCATTTGTACCTATAGAAGACCTGGTCGACATCAATAGAATACTATTGTTCATCTATACCACATATTTTATGGTTCTAGGATGACTATCCATTGATGATCAGAATGACAGAAGACCTGCTCTGTTAGTCAGGTTGTATTATACACTTCCTCCTCCTATGGTGGACAACTACCAGACAAAATCGCAACCTAAAGACAAAAAGTATAACTACAAAGAGCTAAACACTGAAGATGAGACTGAAAAAGCCTAAAATAACTTCTGAAGAGAACTCCTTGGCTTGAAAATAAACCCATACATCATTATCATTTCCATATATTCTCAATGGAGAACATTTAAAGAGGTATTAGACAATATTCAAAACACTCTGGGCTATTAATTCAGATAATCTACACTAGACATGCTCTAGAAAATGATTAACCAACTTATTTAAAATCGATTTAGTATAAACACAAAAATATCTCCGCTAACCCAGAAAGTGCAAGTCATGTGAACAATTAACTCCCGAATATACACCTACTAAGAACTTACGTTTAGATTGTACAGCAAGCGTCATACGATCCGCAGAATAAATAGTTTTCCTATGCTTACTTAAAAGTGAGTAAATATCTGTGCCATTTTGTTCTGGAATATCATGCAATGATTTTCGATTACCTTTTAAGAAGAAGAAAACAGCTTTTTTTTTAAATCAATAAATTTTTATTCGATTAATATGGAAATCAAAATTTCATTTCCAGTATTTCACTTACAATTATACAAACTAGTTGATAAAAGTATGCGTAAACAGCCTCGTGATTTGATATCGACAGAACGAGAAGTTAGTCATGCATAGATGATAGGAATGAGCTGTAGCAAATCATAGATGTATAGGGTTAATTAATAAATCTTGACAAATCGTAACTACATCTTTGTGTGATCACTCCTTATATCGTATCAGTAGGCGAAAGCGTTCGTTTTACAGTTGAACTTATTATCAAAAGAATGAACTGAAGATCATAAAATTTCATTAACTTTTCCTCTATTCTTTCCCCCCTAGGAATGTTTTTGATGTATACCGGCCCAAAAGTTGAGAGAACTTATACAAAATATTCAGTTCACTAGATGACTTACATCGGTACTTAGTGTTCTGCTGCAGTAAGTAAAATATAATTCTGTTATTTAAGCTCAATAATCCAGTCATCATATAATACGCTTTGTTTGAATACCAACAATTACAGCTGAATAAGTCATTTGAAAAAATTTACTTATATAAGTAAGCACACTTCTTTCATAACTTGAGAGAAAAAAATAACATTCCCACCTACATTGAATGTTTATCTGTATCCTATGGGGAAGTGTGGGCAACATGACTGGGATATACAATACGCTAGAGACTATTGATCCAAGCTTCCAGGTGGTGTGATCTCACTTCCTTTTTTATATCATGCTTCAAGTCTTCAACAACACATTACTTTGTAAGCAAATCGTCCCTCCACTTAGATTGAGTATCTTTATTAATTGGTCGATTTTCTCTGTCTTGGACTGGTGGTAAGAGGGATAAGAACTTCCACGGCTACTTTACTGCGTCAGATTAGATACCACTCCGTTTAAATTTGAGTTAGAACTACACGGTTTCAATGAATAAACTATTACCCATATGCAAACTTCCATCCAACTAACTAAACGTTTTCAGCTGCTGAGTACGATCACACAGATTCGTTATTTTCTGTAATTATAAAAAGTCTTAATCATCAACCACTAAAACTTGTCAAAAGTATGTAGTAACTCCAAAACTTCTTAATTCTATCTACCAAAGCAGTGACTACATCGACTGATCACTAGAAAAATCATGTTGTTTACTCCTGAGTGCTGATTGAATTCCATCAATCATTTTGCGATGTGGCCACCAAGCTAAGAGACCTACGGTCGCAGTGCACTTTGATAGACATTAGTTGGATGAAGGAAATCAGTAGAAAGCCCTAAATTTAGGCGTTGTGTTTCCAGACACGTCTTCCTGAATAGTACCAAGAATCACGAAACCTAGGTCCCGGGCTCCCTACAGATTGCTTCCATCCAGCTAATATCTATCAAAAGGACATCTCATTGCAAATACACATAGTGATCTTACCATCCGACTGAATGTCTTTCGAATACTGTACAAACATGAAACTAACCAATGACATTTTTCATCCTAGACTGGTGTTAACTAGAGAACTATTTATGATCATGAAACACTGGATGACTGTGTTTTGGTTATGTTAGTAGGAACTCTCATATGAATACAGGATTGAATGAGGAATTTATAAGTCTAACAGCCAACCTGTGTTGATATCACAGAGTTGGCACTTTCCAACTCCATTTCACAACACAAACATCATGCGATACCATAGGTGGACATTTATGCTAATTTTCAAAGTAGTTGATCCTAAAGGTCATATTTTCAAACTAAGGCTTCGAGACACCTATGCAACAAATCGCTAGTGAGCAGTAAATTATCAAGCATTCATGGATAACATCAAAACAAACCGTCAACCCACTTCTTGTCGTGGTCCAAGTTAGGCCAAATTATATAGGAGTAAATTACTTTTTCATGTACCATGAAACTGGATTAATGAAGTCAATTCGCAAAACAGGGGAAGAACAAAAAGTGAGGGTAAGTTGTCGACTTCTAGAGGAACTTAAAATATAAACATCACACGAAAATTAACCAGGTAAAATGAACATACCATAACCAAAAAGTTGGTAAGGTGAGTCTTTACAAGACAGATGACCAATCAAATGATGTAATCGTGAAGAATCCTTAGCATATGCAAGTTCGAACTCTACAAGAATATTAAAAAACCAATTGAATTTATAGTATTACAACAGGATATTCGAAATAAACTTTATATTCCTGAATGACGTAAGAAGTAACTCTGTCAAACAACATGGCTTGGAAAAACCGTTCAGATCACCTTTTGTAGGGGCTAATATTACTCTCTAACTGCCGAAATCTCAGTGGGTGGAACGAGGTTGGAAACTATATCTGAGTGAAAAAACCATAGCTTTATCTGTTGCTAAACATCACTTTCTTTACTCAGTAATACATTAAGTTAACTAAACTCAGATTCAATTGTCAAATGAACTTAAACCGCAGTTGGTGAGTACTGCTGGACTAATTTCATGATTTTCCATTAATGAAATTATTTTTCTGTGCTATGTAGACTGAAAGACAAGCGGCTTAGAATATAGAGCAAGTCTGTGTCAGTCCAAGCTATCGCACTTTACATTAACATAAAGAAGGAAGATAAACAAAGCAAAAGTAGAAGAAACGGAGGTTATACTGTGACTAGTGATTAGTAAACTAGAATTACAAAACAAAACATGAGATTACAAGAGATGAATTTATAAAGCATGGAGGTGTTTGGACCATGGAGACTGATTTTGAATCAGGTCAGTTAAAGCCTTCAGTTGGTGCAGAAGCTCAAACAAAAACCTAGTTTCCCATGAGGCTCCAAAAAATAGTCTGAGTTCACAAACAGGATCAACACCGTTTGACCATCCGAAGACTAACTTTAACCAGAAATGAGTTTTGAATTGGGTATAGCACGAGTTCCGACCACCAAGGTCGATAAAGACTCACAACATTGTCAGCTGACTTATCACCTTTTTGTCATGCAATACACACTACACCTAACATCAGTACTGTTCAATCTGTGGCTTTGCCAGATACTCACAACGCTCAGAAGACTTGTGTTCTACGCGTAGAAGTATACATAAAAGACTAGTATACACACAACTGTTCAAAAAGATGGAGTATCTATTCACATATCCCGTAAGAAGAAGAATGTATAAAATAGGTCACTTACCACTATGAACTGCATTGATCTCTCGATCAGTGCTATCCTTGCTCAATAGCGGTGAAATAAAGAAGTTGGCAAATTTGTCTAAACAACTAGCAAAATATTTACGTTTCACATCGAAATGAATAAAGTGTGCTCATTCCCAGTCCATGCATTATTACTACCACCCCGTTGACTTAAATAAGCGTCGAAATCATTCTCTGTTGGATATTTTGAGCTTCCCATAAACACCACTGTTTGAAGAAAAAAGAATAAATCAATAAGTTGTAAGGCGTGTATATATATGACAATTACATTAAATGTCATGATGATACGAATATAGTCCACACCTGAGCTTCATACATAACTAACCAAATTTTCATAAAGCTTCATGCACAGACCAGTCATAATGAAGCTCTGGACTGTATGTCAGCAAAATTTTCCCTCATTAGCGTAAGGATGAAATTAAGTTTATTTGGGCCCATTTATTTAAAAAGTGCTTGAACGAAAACAAATAAAATGGAGGTTAACATTGAAAAACAAAAATGCAGATTTGTGCAACAAGCAATCGGTCACACCTACTTTTTATGAGACCTGATTGTTATACCTGGCTGCCGAAACCTCAGTAGGTAGAGTGAAACCCGAACACATACACCGCTGGTTGACACATATAAAAACCAACGCAGGACCTCGCACACAAGTGCGTCGGTTCAAGTTACCACACTTCACAGTAGCGTACAAATAAAAAGTGGGTAGAAAGACATATTAAGATAGACAAAAATATATGGGGAAAAAATTGGAGATAAAGGTTAATCAAAGCATACAAGGTTTAGATGTCAAAGAATCAATAAATCTGCGCCATTGTGACCGATTTGTAGCTACTTCATAGAGAATCCTCAGCCACTAATTCCTATCATCTTGGAGACCCCAGGAGGTAGTCGATGTCTTTTCACACAATCGATTGGCTCCACCTCTTAGTTTGGTTACCCTGAACCCTCTCCTCCAACCTAATCCAACTTCCAGCATTGCACTTCGAGGTGGCTCCACATAAAAATAATGAATGTTTCAGTAGTTTTGCTAATGGTTTTATGAACTTGTGAGTGTGACTCCACTTGTTTTTTTAAATTAGTTACTTATTAATCACCTACAAACTAATTATTTAAGCAATGAGCTGGTGTTAACGAGACATTCAGTAATTTTAGGTGATGAAACCAACATGATAAACAGTGAGGCAGCCTTACATATATCTGTAAAATATCTCTAGCTGTGTTGTGACCTTCACCCTTACTCTTGATCACTGTACAGTTGTTAATAGCATGGCTTCTATTCCTACTATTTTGAGTTTCCGTTACTGTATATAAGCAACAATTTCATCTCATTAGACAATTCAATTTGCGGTACGATGCATTTATCAGTCTTCTTGGTCACTACTTTTTCTGTTTTTGAGGAAAGTCATGAATCCAGTGTTATCAGTTAATCAACTACGTTGTTGTTGTAAGGATATATCACTCAGTCATCCCATGCCACATTGTGCCATTTCACGTTATATCGCATACACATTCAGTCTTCCGATTGGCCATCATTTTCCTGGCAAACAACAACGACATTAGAACAGAAACAGCTGGTTAAGTTCCGTGTCAGTGATAGGCATCACCTTTGCCATCGATTATCAATCTAAAAATTACATCGATAGAGTCACCCAACAAACGATCTACAACAGGCAGTAATATAATGAACTTGTCTCCATCACCACTTTACCTTAAGTAACCTGAATAATGGCAACGCTGATAGCTAAAGAAAGTGAAAGTCATTAGATAAAATTGAAAAACAAGTCTTAGTATTACTGCAAATCAGCCAGTTAGAAGTTCATGTACTGGACTATGAGCCACAATTGTCGCACGAGGGTTTATGACAGAACCCAGTTATCCAAGTCGAAGTGTAGAAAGGGATGTGATTCAAGGACCAATTGGCTGAAAGTTGAATGGTTAAGCCAACGGGCCGCATCTTCGAACGCCTACTTAATTGTTAAATATCATGAGTAAGAATAAGTAAAGTAACATGACATTCGAACTTTCTTAGATATCTACTACCTTGTTGATTACTATAAGTGAATGTTTTACAAAGTTTTTTTCCATACTAGGTTGGTAGTTATGAAAATCTTGATCTACTGTTAAAAGTGGATATAGCTTGATATCAAATTTATTAGCATGCAATCGGCATTATCATTGTTACCACTCACTATGTTCCAAAAAATGTGATAGACCCTGAGCTTCTGGTGGGTCAGAAAAACTGCCCCTTTAATGCACAACGAAGCAGCTGACTAGAGGATTAAAAATAAACAAGAGAAATTATCTATAGATTATGAAAAACCTTAAGGAAAGCCTAAAGTTACACATAAATGACCAAGTTAGTACAAAGATATATTTAATGTTCTGTGGATAAATAAAATGTTTATTAGTATTATTATTGTTACACAAAAATTCAAGCAACTTTTATATTTGAAAACGGCAGTCTCAGGAAAAATACTAAATGTCTGCACTGTAACAATAATAGTCACAATATCGTATAATACACTAAAACATGATATCTGTCATAATGAAACACCTGACAGTAAAGCGATTAAATCAGAAAAAAGATGTCATCAACGTTTTTGCACTCCATATCCGGCAATGCTATGAGCCATTCAGGAGACGGAAGATAATCTCTTTCTTTTTCATATCAGCTAAGATCGTAGCTACGTACTGTCCGACAGTTTATGCTATTTGTGCATCACTGAAACTCATATTTTGATGCAGAAGTCTCAGGATAACGATAAAAAGATGCAATGCATCACGACACCGCTCGTTTATATTGCAATGTTCAGGAGTTACCACACTACTGAAAAAGCCTTTAACAAGTATCAATAATGTGCACAATGCCTGCGACAGAATGGTGAAAATATACTAAGTATCACTAAGCTTTATTTTATGTATATCCTTGCTTCGTTCGTGAGTCGTCATAAAATAACCAAGAAAAGAAACGGCTGTAAGCTTAACTGGTGAAAGACAGATGCCGAGAACAACTTCTGAACATGCGGCTACCAAACCTTACTGACATTTGAAATGATACACTAATGAAATACAATCGACATGCACTTCGCAAACACATGCATGCTACTGTAGTAGGGAACGAGTTACATGTATTGTGCGACGGCTAATAATACTATCTAGCTGCCCAGACCTGAGTAGGTGGCACAGGGTTCAGACACTACCTGGAACTTACCATATTTCCGGATGTGAAAAACCATATTCGGATCCGTCAACTGAGTGTTGTTGCTGTATTATCCGACTGTAAATAGAGTATAAAGTCCGTATGTTCTGCTACATGTGGTCGAAACACCCGAACTCCTGCAATCTTATAAAGGCTTATGAAGAATCGTTGTTTGATGCGATGACAACCAAAGATGTCCAACAAGGATGTTAACTGTCACTATTCCTAATTAACTTTATTATATATATGCTGCTGGATGCAACACTAAGTACTTCTGACTTCATCACCGGTCACCTGGTTGACTTAAAGTACGCAGACAATAGTCCTGTTGAGCAAAGATGTAAAAAACCTCAGGGACATCCCTGTTCAACAAAAAATTCCAGATTACAACCCTACATAACAAATCAGAGGTGCCCTAATATTGAGGAATACAACGAGCATTAACCTGAATTACATGTGTTGATATTTAAGCATCTTGCTGAGATTGAACGGATTCTCAACACACTCATGACGTGAATGAAACATGGCCTCCTCCCCATGGATCAAATTCTTACGCCTTCTGTACAGCCAGTGAAATATGATAGCAGCCAACACTTTAGGAGCTACCAGTATCAGACTGATACCTCGACGATTACCACGTACATTTAGTACACTCTTTTGAAAGATAGGTACAACAGTAGCTTCATGTCGGAGTGATAGAATACATTCAGCAGCTCCGTTTGGCATTTCGCTGCAATACTAGGAGCAACCAGTTTGCTTACGTTTATCTATACACGACAGTGTTTTTGATGACCACTGAAATGCTGGATGCACTTAGCACACTCTAAAGCGTGACCGGAGTCCAGACAGGTGCTCTAGAAGTGATAGTCCTAAATATACTCACGATATCGGTAGCTCATTACAATATAATTTGTTTTATTCCAGGTTTTAGTAGTGAAAGGACGCCAAATAGCACAATAACGACAACTGTGCCAAAAGTTGGTGGTGGCTAGAAATAGGTTATGATTTGCCTTAAGCTTCATAAGACTTTCTCTACTATTTGACTTAAAACCAAGTGAACTCCCTAGGCCACCTAAAAGACTCTCCTCTGGGCATAAACGCCAACTTGTGCATTCAAGTTCGTAGCTTGGCTTACGATATCTGTCCAGCTCACTTGGTAGAGAATATCACTCAGTTAATGATAGAACTTATCTTTAATTGCATTTGGGCTGCATTCAATCTAGGCATAGATGACCTTCTAGTCTACTAGCACATGGACTACTGTTAATGAAGATGCCGTCGAGTGTAGCTTTATCTCTGGAGCCTAGTATGACACCAACAGTTGCTGAGGAGATAGGGTCCAAAGGTAAGCACAGTGAATACACTTTATGTGCTTATAGATGAGGAAGTTATTCAAAGCACTTCACTGGGGTCCTGTATGTAGCTCTCTGAGACAGACTTTCCAGTCCTAGGCAAACATGTCTGTTGTTTAGCCTGCATCAAAGTTCGGAAGTTAAAGGTGCACAATTTCAGAAGAGATATCAGATATCGCACTGGATGGCTTTTTGGAAGCCGCTGTCTAGAGATTCAATACGATACAAAAAATGAATTTTATTGTGACGAGCAACTGAGTGAAAAAGATAAAGTTGAAACTGATGACCAAAAGATAGTATAATCCAAATGTAAAAAGTAACGGCATAAAAATTAATGAAATGAATGAACAAAAATTTAGTTAGGCAATGAATTTTTTCCGTGTGAGCAAACTCATTGAACATTGAACAGAATTCACTGTTAAAGCTGATTCACAAATTGTGTTGTGATATTTCCCCGACGTCGAAACCTAAGTATGTGTTTATTCCTGAACCATGATGGGGAACCAATAAAATTAGGGTTTCCAACTTCTCTAGGTGTATATTCAGATACACCAATACAGTTATAGCGTTTAAAATTCGCTTTCGTCCACCCACTTTGTGGAAACACCCACTGCTGAGTGAAATTAGTGAGTAGGACTTCTCTGGAAAAGGTTATAAGCCAAGGCCATTTAAGAGCTTTAGAACAGGATGATAGGGATCATCTCACTGTCAACCGTGACAGGCCATCTGGATAACCCGTGTTTTATGACCAACTTTGAAACCCTAACGCAGTTATAACCTTAATTCCAACTCGCTACAAACCTAATAATGTATCTCAAATAAGTCAGCAGTATCTATCATTTAGCAAACAAACAGTGATTTCGTTTTCTCAGCACTGGGGCTCTTTGTTTTCGGCTTAACAACTTAACTTTCAAATCTTACACCTTGATTACCTACCTATGTACTTCTACTAAACATTCGACTTGGTGACCACGAGTACGAATTCGACTTCACGCACTCTAATTTGTAAACCGTGGCGAATTTCCGTAACTCTTATGTTATTACGGTAATTCTCACTTTTTATGCTCGTGTGCTTTAAACCTAGAATGAATTTTGTATTATTTTACTTGCAATGGAAGAGAAAGCATTTATTGCGCTTTTGTTTGCCAAAAATTAGTGAGTAGCCATTTTGCTTCCAATAGGTGAAGTTCTATAGTTCTAATGTCTAATGAAATTTGCCCACAAAACTAAGTTTTAGCAGCTATATATGACATAACCAGCATATGTACCTCCCGATTGACAAATACTACAACTTATAATATGGTCAGCGCTGAATTAAATAAACAAAACAAAAGACAAAAATCTAAATGCTCCAAACTAAAGGTACATAGTAGGAGGATTCCGTACGTGAAAAGGAATATTTATCAGGATAAACATTCATAGACGGTTATTAAACACTTTTGAAAATACACAAGCTGTTGCAATTTCCTGTCCGGATGACCTATAAATACCTAAAACATCTAGGAGAACTAAAATTTAGTGAGGGAAACCTTGAAGACGGTTAATCACGTTGGAGATGCTGTATTCAAGATTATTTGTTACGTCTTTTTATCGTGTAGCTGATGCTGAACAAACTTTTCATGAATTGTGAAGATTATGTTGCGGATTATTTGTAGAGAGTTGGAATGCTTGCGAGAAATCTAAATTGATGTGGTTTTCTAATGAGTTGTGTACCTAGCAACGAGAAAAGATGTACTTTCATCTTTGGTTCCCCGCATGTTACAAGAAATCTGAGGAACAGGGTTGTTTTTAAGAGGATTTCATCTAACTCTCCAACAAATAATGATTTCAGTACTCCACTGAGTTGTGGATAGATGCTTTTGAGGGTTCTTCAGTGCAGCGGTATCAGCAGTGCAGAGGTATTTGGTCCAAAATAACATACGGATTAGATGTGATGGATGGTGGAGTAGGTAGTGTAATTGAAGCAGATGAATGTCTTGTTTGGAACGTAAACATAACCGAGGACTTAAACAGGAGTGGGTAAATTACACACATGTCTTGAAAAGTGTCAATTTTTGACTTTTACCACCGAAATACGAAGAAATGACATTTTCAGTGGATAGGAGATAGTTCAGGAGAATTTAACTACTTATAGAAAAATGGATGGAACCGAGTACTACATTATACACAGATGCTAAGAAGTTATACATACCGTCATCTGGAATGGGTTACCTTCATCGAGTAACTGTTAACAGAAGGCACCTCATTGATCCGACAACTAGAGTGCATGAAAACAACGTTGAAAGTATGTGGGGTCGTCTCGGAAATTTCCTAAGATCTTTACCAAGATCACGAGAAGATACACTATAGGTACCTATGGATGAGTGGCAATACAAACAATGGTATATCTTCAGAAACGATTAACCCATTAAAACTAAGAATTATTTCTTTAAAAGGCAAAATCGACTAGTAATTATACACAAAATACCATTTCCTTTAATAACTACGTTGTCCTTCAAATGTTTCATACTGGCCAGTCAGTTCAAACAGATAAGTGATTGGCCACCACCAAAGCCTAGTTTTACCAACACCTTATAACCATGCATCCATGAATTTCTAAAGTACAAGGGAGATAAAGCTATGTTATGTGGCGTAACTCAAGGAGACAGAAAGCGTAGGGCAAACAACGAACTTACTTTTGCCTCTTGGTCACCAATAGGATCATCCTCAGTAGCACTGCTCACATCATCGACACTACCTGAGTTATTACTTTCAAGTTCAGAGTCAGACAGACTGTCTTCGGGCAATTCTTCACCAGGCTTCAGGTTTGAGACCAGTATGGCCCTCAGACCATTTTCAAGTTCAATATACCTTATTAATAATCAAATTGTGACGTAAAACAAACCTGTAATTGCGATAATCGATCCGACTCTTTTCCAATTCAAAAGCAACGTCAACATTCATATCCTGCGGTCTTGTTTACAACTAAATACAGCGCCGCTGTAAGCTCGACATCCTTGGAATTATCGCGTTACTATCGATGCTACTTTACTTCTGAAATTTCAAAATCGCCATGATTGCCATGAAAAATTCACACGATCTCGGCAGTTTTCAATGTATTTTATGCTTTTTGTCCATCGAATAAGTCTCTTCTTTCCACTGAAGATGCAGTCATCCATTAGCATAATGACTGAACCAGATCAATATAAACTTGCTTATGATAGTGAAATGCATGCTCCCTTAGTGTCTCAACCACCATGGGGAAAGACTGTTGATCAGGTTCTAGCTTTAGTCCGGTTTCAGGAATAATTATAACAAGAAGTTCTTCATTTCTTACAATCAGTTGATATTCGTGTTGGTGCCACATCCTGCTGCAGAAAACTGTAGTAATTCATGAAGTAATGCAGGAAATTAGCTCCCACAGGAAAATAACCCGACTTCGATTTTTAATAATGAGGTAATGTCCTCCTCACTGATCACTTTCAGAGAGGAAAAAACTGAAACTAACCATCAAAGTATTCACTACTTCCGATTTGGGATACTTACATGAAACCCACTTCAGTCTCGTCGATGAAAAACGGAACCGATCTAGTCAATTTAGGTGCCTTTTATAAGAAAGGCGGTCTTGGTCTCTACCCCTCGATCCCGCTCTATCATCTACTTCACAGTTCAAGCATGAACGTGACGTTTACATCAAATGTTCTAAGTGAGGTCCGATGAATGCATTCATTATATTTGTAATATTTCCTCGCAAAAGCTTTCGAATGCCTTGCAAAGGGGCTATCATCCTAGGGGTTCTTTGGTATCTGCTCTCCTGCAGCTTGTTAATGTCTCAAGGTCGCGAATCACCGTAGCTCTTAAATCTTAAAACTCACAAACCTGAAGATTGAGCATTCGTTAGCCTTCAGGTTTGACCAGTCGTAGTGACCTATATGCACAGATGTTATCTTATTTATGCTAATCGTCATCGACTATTTTCTAGACTGTTCCAACCAGGCGTTTGATTTTTTTAAATAAGCAAACCTGTCGATATAGCTGCACGCTGTTTTCACAGGATGAATTATTTGCGAAATTGAGAAAGATAACTAGACTTCAAGTGGTTTTTCGTCGCCATATAGTTATTAAGGCGGAAAGACCGGGATAGTAATAACAGGAGCATCCCTGTTCAATAAATAGTAAGGCAGTGACGTCCCATTAACTCTCACACCATTTCTTGTCTGTTAGCACTTCCTTAATTTAGTCACGTTCCCCAAAGTCCATCCAGAGAAAATCTGTTTTACCAATGGTTGCAGGTGTAGGATGTTGTCGCATACTTTAGTGAAACCAGAAAAGCAACATCAGTGTGAACGTCATTATCAAACGCTGCACTGGCTTCTTTCGCGCCAAAAAGAGGGCTAAGAAAAACGCTCAGTTCTGAAACCGCAATTGCTCCATAAAAGGTTTTCGAGTAAATTTTCCCGCCAACTCCGCTAGCTCGAATGTGGTCGACGCGTGATCGGCCTAGACGAGTTTCAAAAACTGAGTAGATGATGGGGTCTCCCACTCCTTCAATGACTTTTATTGTCTTAGTTACGTACTGGATGGCAGTGATGTTCGCCACTCCTAACAATATTCACACACCGAGCCCGTTACTACCACTGGGCTTAGAAGGACTTAGGTTCTAAATTCACCTCATGGCAACTTCATGATGAGAATCGGTGCGACCCTCTAACCCCGTAGCTATTTACAACTCTTCTTACTGGCTGGTATATTTTGTCTACGTTCACACATCCGTTGATTGACGATGGACCCGAATGCCAAAATTCTAGGAAGCCCTCGATATTCTTTGTGTTTCCTCCGCCTAGGATCTCTGAGTTTTCAAGGTTAACATGCACTGGTTTGAGTGACGAAATGTCGTGACACTTCATAACCAACTGGTGTTCGTGTAGAAGAAAGCAAAGAAAAAGATCAGTTTGTTGTATACAATGTTGATAGTAATTGCTACATCTGAATTTGTAAATAATGACTGGTCTGACTTATTTGGGTATTGCGCCCTTTGGTCTTTCGAATACAGTTTGAAGAGAATTTTTCGTCCTATGAGCCAAGCCGATTCCAAATTGTCCCGGTAATCTCGACGCGGTCTTAATCAGCTCTTTGTATGCTGCAGTATGATTTGTTCGCTGATTTCCGTGGGCGAATTTGTAGCTGATGATACGCTTTATGGGCAGCTTCCGATGAAATGTCGGACGTAATCATTCTTTTTCAGGCAGATGTTCATTAATTTTCTCCGGTTAGCCACAAAGATATGGCAATGCAGTGTGTCTTGCTGTTTTGAGTGAATCATGTACATAACCAGTTTTGCACTCTAAGGGGCTGTTGATAATGCGTATTTGTTTCTTACGCGCTTAAGCCTCCAATTTTTTGGCTTCAGTTCTACTGACCAAACCATTCAGAGGGGGAGGCCTATTGTTTGACTACTCCTTCGGGAGTTTTATGTCGGTGAAAAAGCGCTATGGGTTAAATAGTGGCTGTAGTGACCTACACGAAAGTTTGTTACACTGAAGATTTTGAAAACCATCACTCCTTTGTTTAATTTACCGCAGGTCCCGTGTAGAACTGTACCTTACAGCTTGACAGTAGCGATTTATTCCCCCGTTAGTTATGACTTGCAGCAGACCCCAGCAACCGAAAACGCAGGTTCCAACTCCCCTAGGCACTGCGAAACGACCAAAAAGGGGAGAATGTAACTGAAACGTTGTAGTGACTGAGACTACACCTGAAATATGGGCGGACTGTGTAGAGTGGCTGCACCTTAATACACCAGGCACAAAGCCAACTCACAGAACCTCACCGACAGTTAGAATCAACGCCCGCAGTTCATGGCCAGTCTCTAACGGTCCTAAGAAGGATCCACTACAGTGGCAGCAGAGGTCATCCGCGTCGACTCCGGATGACAGGATATAAATTCATACCTTCATACGACTGAATGATGACACCCAAAATCACAGAAGTATTCTTATACCCCTCACAGTTCCCAAGCTCCGTAAGCCAACTCACGATGCCTAAAAGCCAGTTGTTATACAGAAGATTGCGGTGCGTGAGCATATAAGACCTTCACGTAGTCACTCAGATGGCAGATAACTAGTTCCCTGTGGGTTCCACCCTAAAAGCCGTGCTAGGCTTCGAGAAGTTTTCATTCAAGGTACCTGAAAATTCCAACATATCCTCGCTAAACCCTATTACCCTGTTAGAAATTATTATCCGACGATGGGAACATTATCTGTGTGTCTACTACTTCACAGCGGAAAAGTAACTCTTTGAATTCATGCAATAACGAAATGCGTCTTACCACCTCGAGTCGTTCACCCCGAAATTTGCTTGGGCCTCTAAGTCTTGAAGGATCTTCAAGATATTGTAGGTTCCTATACAAAGACCCCAATCTTCCAAGATAGTCAACTCTTGATAGCAATTTAGCCGATGAAGATTGACTTAAGTTTGTAAAGGCGTACGTTATGCTTTCGAGGAGTATGATGATAAGAGCTACGAGGGTTGCGCCACCTGAAAATCATCACGAATGACTCGAAAGGACAAAAAACCAAACGTGTGCAAAGATAAGACTTGTTGTCTACTCTAGATAACTTTATTCGCATATCTCCGTAAATATTCTACTCACCAATATCACAACAGTTTTGAAGCCGGCTTTGTTTACCTCCACCGTATGTCGAATGACCCAATGAATCACATCTTTTGAAGATCCCATGGTGTGTATCTTTTGCCTTACCCCTCGAAATGTGTTTTGTTGGTGCCTGCCAGTCAGGAGAAAACCCATAATATGCTGGTCGAACAGAGGTCACACTCACCCACGTCATATGTATCAGTTTGTGTCTATCACCGCCGTCCATTCAAGGCGCAAGGGACTCCCGTTCAACCATCTGTTTTGGCAAAACTGATTTTACCCAAGCTGTAGTTTCATGTTATCACTTCACTCTCTGCTGTTCGCCTGTTCCTTTCGACCACACTAGGCGATCTTGATCCGCTAACAGAAGGCTTGGGTGATGAGAACAGAAACATCCTCGAGGATTTTGTTAGCGTTTATTTATGGCCTCTGTGATGAGCAGTGGACACTGCACAAACAAAGCTTCAGTTTTTGTGATAAACCATTCAAGCTTTTCTTTGTGTGCTTGTTATTTGTTCTACTTTTCACCATTTTGTGTTCTTTACCTCAGTACTTGTTACCTACCGTTTGAAACCTTCTGGTGAACCTAGCAGTTTCCATTCTGGCCTTGACCTGGAATCCAGTTGACGAACTAATTGGGGAGCCTCTTTAAAAACTTTCCGCCGCCTCCGTTAGATATCCGTCTACGTTATTCGGCAACTTTCAACAGCGTGTGGGTCAAAGAAATGAAAAGGTGGTTGTGACGGAAATTTGATCTGACAATCCCTCCCGATCACCCTATTTGATTGTATTGACATTTATTTCAATATTTTCACCCTCGTTGTGAGTGATGTACCTTTGATCCTAGCCGGTGCAATGTTATTTGGTTGTTTGACTGTCTTCTTTGATCCTTCACTCAGTATTTACCTCTGTATGATTGGGACTTATCAAGAATGTTCCACTCTCCTATTATGTGACGCTGGACTGTTGACAAGGTGATGTTGTTTTACTGCGCCCGACATTTTGTTTTGGTTCAACTTACGGTTGTGCTGTGATTTGACTGTTTGTCTTTTGACTGTCTACTAGAAGCATTTACTTGTTGATTTGATCTTGGTACACAGAGTGTTGGTCCCTTTCGTCGGGAATATTCTTACTGACCGTCAGGTATTTAACAGTTGTATTTGTTCAACCAGTTTTTACCGTATAGTATGTGTTTGCACCCGAGAACGTTTTGGACGCATAGTTACCCGACGGCACTGTTGAGGTATTTTTGTAATTTTGATTTTACTTGTTGTCACTTTGATAGTACCACAGATTTTGTTACGAATCTACTACTGAATTACTACAAACCGTGTTTTAATATTTTGATCCAACTTTTGGCTGTGCGTCACTCGCGGAAGTTCGGAAGCTATATGGTAGAACGCAGGAACTAATCAGATCCACGTCAGTTGGCACCGCCTAGTTATTTCCGGTGTTCAGGCCAAGATTATTAGATTCTGGCCGCTACAGTAGTATGGTGACAAATGTGAGGGTGAGCGTTGATAACGACTGGTTTGCTGTCGTTATAAAACACCCAGTGCCATGTTGATATATTTATCGAAGATTGTTCTTTGAGGAACGGAATAATCTGGGACTAGGTGTTTTGATGCTGTTATAGCCCGATTAGCTTTCCTTTGATAGGAATGCATCAGAGTATCCTGGTTTAATTAAGGAGCTGAACCGAGATTCTGTGTGTACTTGTGAGAATTTTAAGGCAGCGCTCTGGGGAAGGTTTTTTCTATAGAAACACTTATCGGTGCTAGGATGAGTATGGGTATGTTGCCTCTGATGTTATACACCAGCTTCATGAATGCACAAATCTCACACAGATGCACTAGTTTGCAAGATTCAAAGATAGTAACCGGTTATTTCCTCAGAGGAACGCACTATTTTTACAGGCATGGACTAGGAAGGAGCCTTGACCCTTTCATGAGCTGTGCACAGCCCTTAATTTACATTGCTGCAACAATTCGTCCATATTCGCAACTCGTGAAATACGTTCCCACGAATATCAGTCATGGTATAAGTGCAATAATCCCGCCACCACAATGCTGAGAAGCATGTTCACTGAAGTTGGACAAGAAATGAGCATACGTATAGGCGGAGTGACAGAGTTAACATGGCTTCTGAGGCTGTACAGAGCAAAGTCCCATGAAAGCGACAGTGTTATGAGTCCTTGGAGAGATGGTTTGCGTCTCCAAATACTAAGTCACGAGTTACTTATTATGGTGGTAATTCCTTCGGAAGACATCCTCTGCCTAATTATGTGGAGCGATATTGAGTTTACGAGGGATAATAAGGTGCTACGGCCGACCGAGTTCCAAAAATTGTACTTGGTAGTATAACTTGTGGTGGCACCTAAGCCCCGTTGGAAAAAATTCCACGATCAGTCTCGTGTATCCTCACCAGGCAAGTTTTGTGGGCGCACGAAATCGAGAGATTTCCTGTTGATAACTAACGTCGGCTCTTCAAACTCATAGACACACAAGGAGTATAATTTTACCTGGAACCCTAAACAATTCTATTTTACTGTGGAGGCAAAAACGAATGTACCGTGTTGAGAGATGCAATGTGAGGTGATTGCTGACGAACATCGCATTAAAGCAGTGGGTCCGTTTGATGGGTTTAAACACCATGATGAGAGGGCGAGGATTGCCTGAACCATGTGACGCATTGAAGCTACACTTCTCAAGCGGTCTGATCACACGCAGGCTTATTGAAGCACTTGTGTGAAACTTCACTTGAAGTGTCAATTAAGTCGGTGGGAAACAAGAACAAGATGGCAGGAGAAAAATCCAAATCACTTCACCCCGGTGTGAGAATTGATACCGATTCCGCTAAGGTGTTTCAAACGTGAGTTCAGATTGGCTGAAGCTGAAGCATGGGAACCAGTTGTTTGAGAGTGTTCCCCACAAAACTCAAGAGTAACCTGCTGTTCACCGTTTTAATGAATATAAAAACGATATCAATTCAGCTGGCGTGAGATGCAGTAGCCACTTTCACCTAATCTTTCAAAAGTCCTCGACATAAAGTTGTCACTCTGGCAGGTTGTCCTGCAACGCAACCCATCAATGGTGGATGCACACCTGCACAGACTGACCTGAAATTTGAACGTTTATGAATTTCAATACTTGGTCGCAATAGAACAACGGCACTACAGTTAGTTATCTGCCTTCCAAGAACGAGGTTATGAATTCTTCAAAGGGTTGGCTGGGAAAATTTTCCCATGTTAGTGGGGACCGTAAAATTTTGTGGTGGTACCAGGGCAAATTTCAGGTTTGCCCTTCTTGAAGACAAATATTAGTCTGTTTTGGTATGGATTCCATCACAGTAGGCCCCGTCCACACCTTTTATAGCGGTATCTCGTCCTTACTGCATCTCTGGGAACACTTCGCAGGCTTGGATTTGTCGACGAAATTCCAACGGATATTCGCCACTCTATCCAAGTACCCGGCTCCATAGGCATTTGTGCTCACACGGCAACGGTACTTGGGACTTCAGCGGCTTCAACAGGCTAGTCTTTTTAGTTATGCCGCCTGCGGAGACCAGGAGGCTTTTAGCTGCAAACGGAAACCAGTTCTGAGACTTGCACGTGAACCTGCGTCGTCGGTTCTATGGACGTCATCGACAAAGTAATGGGGCTGACAAGTTTATCACCATGAGGTGCCCTTTTTTCCATTTTTACACGCTTCTGTCATCTCGAAATGAAAGACCTAGTGATAACACCATCATAGTTTCCTATGTATTGGTGATTCTGGAAGGGGGCGGTGTTTGCAAAACGGCTGAGAATCCAGTTTGCCACGCTGCTCGCACTTGATTGGCACTATGCAGCTTTACTGAGTCACCATACCGCATGCCTCCAGCACCAGTGAAAAACAGTTATATCTCTAAAAACGGTCAAGAATGTCAGCGTGTCTCATCACAAAGGCTGCAATGTAAACACTGAGCAATTGACAAGGAATCCTGCGTAACACTAGGACCTAGCATATATGACACCAAAAGAACTAATTAAACGCAAGAAGCAGAAAACGTCGATGTGACACCTTACAGCTGTGAAAATGTACGAAGGATTGGGCTTCAGTTGAGGCACTACAGATTAGTATTTACCAGACCGTCGTTCGCGCTGGTAACAAAGGTAAATATGAATTCATCAATAGGCAAGCGTGACACACGGTAACTAGAGTGTTGTTTCACTTTTAAGTGACGCTTACACCTCCTAAATGGCAGATTAGTTGTGTCTTCAGTTTGCTTTACGGCGTCAAGAGACGCAAGTGAATAGTTTATCATCTTCATACGTGAAGATCCATTTCAAACGCATCGTACGCTGGGTACGAATTGGTAATTTGTCATATTTTGCGGCCTCCCAAGAACCTGATAGGAGATGTCAAGCTAATAATGTCACAAAAAGCAAAAGAGGACCATATGCTGGGAAAAACATTCATTGCTGCTATAGCCAACGTTTGTACTTTCAGGATTCACAAATTCCTGAGCTTCCCACTCCACGTAACCTACTTTCTCATTTTCAAACTGTGCATGCTTCCTTACTATTGCAATCTGGAACAGTTCTGTGCGTTCCCTTAGTCTTCTTCGTTTTTTTACATGTCTACAATTTCTCCAGGTTGTCTTTCTTTCGGTATTATTGCTTGCACTATATCATCGTTGACTGGACAGAATCAGTTGTTCAGAACCCAGGCGAGAATGACATCACTCGCTGAGAGGCAGCTGCATACAGCTGACGAGTCTCAAACTGGATGAAATGTGCGTCCTGGATTCCGCTGCCAGCCACTATCCACGGTTACTATCCTTCTTCTTCCTGGATCTTACTTCCACATGCGCCAGAGAATGTGTAACCTCAAAATTGACAGAAACTATTTCCTCACGCCTTGCTCTTGATCTCAAGTTTTATGAGCATCTTCGTTTCCGCTCCACAGTTTTTTTTGAAATTGACCTTCTTTGTTGTTTCCCACACTTTGCCTTCATATCACAGCATTTCATTTCCTTTCCGCTTTGCCAGGCTCTATAATAAAAATAATAATACATTTCGAATAATGAATTTCACAACCTTCGGCTCTGAGGTGAATATAAGCCGTTTTAGCCTTTGATCACAACCAATAAGTAACACTAAAATTCACTGTCATCCTTATCAGATACTTTGAACGAAAAAGATTTCGGTCCACAGCACTTGCCAACATACGCATATTTGATTACTGTAAGCTAACTTTTAGTGACAATCAGTTCTGAGGTCGCTTTCCATCTACCTCTTTTCCTGAAAGAATTCGTAGGCAACGGTATACAAACGGTTGACTGGGGCAACAAATTTCACAAACCTATGATAAAAAATAGGGGTGTTCGCAGGCAGCATGCGGTAAAGGCTACTGTGAGGAAATAAAATAATCTCCCAAGTCAAAGAACCTTGTTTTGCACATCTGCTTGCGGGTACCAAAGTCGTAAAACACTCAGAGGTCTTAGCCAACACAACAGGCGAAGCACGCTACATCAAATTTTGATCCTGAACTCCAAAATATAAGGTTTTATAAGATTCACAGAGTACTGATATACTGCTTTTTCCAAGTAAATAAGGGTGCAGTCACCTCTGAATGGAAAAGTTTGTAATAGGCTACCTTGGTTTCAGGTTTGTATATGTCAGTGGAACAATAATAATAAGTCACTTTCTGAAACAACAATTTCGTATCATAATATGATACTTCATGTGTGATAAATTAGACACATATTTCTCAGTTAAATATTTGAAAGTAGCCCAGGTCAATGTAGATGAAGCTCACCAGAATACACCAGATATTTTACAGTTTCCGCAGACTTAAATCCAGCCTAAGGGCCCCCATAGAACAGAATCGAATAAACCTAGAGCACTCACTTTAAGGGCGTATTAAGAAGCACGTTACAATTTTGCATTTCTTCAAGAGAAAATGGTACAATATATGGGCTTTCTCCTGGTCATCTGCGTCAGTGAAACGTGAGATACAAGTGGTTTAAGCGAAATAAATTTGAGTGCAATGACGGGATTGCAGCCTTCCACGAACAAAGCTAGGGCAAAGGATGAACAAGGAAAGAAAAGACGCAAATGGTATGTGTGTATTGTAAAGATGGAGGGCTGGAAAACGGTACACAGTAATGTGCACAAACCAGATGATAAAGTCAAATGACTTGAAGGTAGGATACATTGGGATGAAAAACGAAATCACTATACACCACCGACAAACATGGGTTCATCCATCATAATGATAAAATTCGCTCCTGAATTTACTGGCACGTGCCAGGTTTACAGGTCTGAGTAAGTTACCACGTAAGTTACATCAATCTTTGTGGCAGGTAATCTCAGTACCCACCCATCCTGTCACCAGAAAATTCGAGTTATATCCATGAAAAATTTGTGCATTGTGGCGAGAACCAATTGATTAGAAATATGTTTTTAATGAATGTTCACACACAATGATGTTATTTAGTTGACATCATTGCGTGTAAACAGTGAAGAAGATATGAGCACTGCACGTTTACAAAGCCAAACATCCCAGCAGAATAAGTATGCAAAAATTTACAAGTTGGCCAAGTGAAATTATTGTCTTCGCGTTAACAAAAAACTGGGCTTGTATCTCCACATTACATTTATTACGTGGAGAAAAATAAAGCCTGAGGCCGATACTACCTCCGCAACATTTCTTACTTTTCGTTCGCGTTAGTGAATGCGTAAACAAGTTTTTTATTTATTGCTCTCCCGGCGATTCCAGAAATGTATAATTCATGTATATTAACGCCATTTCACTTTAGAGGTTCATGATATTGATGAGTATTACGACTGAGACGAGTGTCTTCGGTTTTCCAGCTCTAGCACCCAAAGTGGTAGCTTTGTTTGAAAGCACCAAGTGCATTTCCGAGACACCTCGCCCGCCATTTTCACGGGCCGTGATAACCTTGTCGTCGGCAAGCGTCAGACATTCCTAGTCACTTTCGAAATCAATAAATCCTGGGTTTTGGTAATCATGAAGTCGTAGTCTAGTGAACATTCTATGTTTCCGTTTGTTGTAGGTAGGTATTGCAAGCGTGGCAACACCGGCTACCCTCCGCGGAGGGTGGTTTTAGCCCAATACATTCCTATAACAATTATTTTCAACGACAGCCAAGCCACCATTTGGAACTTAATTGCTCCTCTTCAACGGGAAAAAACAAAAACGAGGCTGCTATGGCGTTCCTTGTATATGCTTTCTTTGTTAAACATTAAAAACAAGTTTTATGTTATCGTGCAGCCTAGAACTGACATTTTGCCTGTTATGTTGGGTAGAGCAGAATGTGTCGTTAGTATGAGGTGATCATCCACGGAGGTCTGCTCAAAGTTTCGCATGAAAGGCTGATGTAGGCGCGGCAGACGTCGCATTAGTCTGAGAGTGCCTTTCATTTGGAATGTTATGAAGGATAGCGTTGACGCGCTGGGTAAGCCAGACAAGTTAGCGGATGATAAGAAGTTGATTGGCAACCGACAAAATTCAGAGGTTGGTTTGGAGGCCTTTACTTTAGCGGGGAGTCTGTCTCGAACCTGAGAGGAACTTAAGGTGAAGAAATCTGCGCGCAAACGGGGGTTAAACGGGTTCACAGTGACGCAGTGGGCGCGGTTGCGCAGATAGTAACAACCGTTGCGTCCAAACTGAAACTCTCCCTGGCTGTAAGGTGAATTTGCGTAGCGCATCAAAGAAATGTCACGCCAAATTTGAGCCGTCTCATAACCAAATAAATAAATGTTTTATTGTCACATTAGACATTTTAACATGAGAAAAACCAGCCTACAGGCTTCATCACGTTGATTGACCTCAGAATGTCTACAAGACTACGAGTCCTGAGTGGTACAGACGGAATGTCACTAAACTCAGTCGAAAACAGCTGGAGACCCTTCTAGCTATGAAAGAACAAGGAAATATTACTTTACAGCGTATACAAAGTGTCTGAGTTTAGATAATAATAAATATTGTCCACACATAAAGGGTTTAACATGAGGGATACCAGTTTACAAGCACCGTCAGATCCACAAGTTTCGAAAGTTTACAAACTGGTACTCAGCATTAAATAATTCACATATAAAGTCATTAGTGTGCATAGTGTAATTAAATTAAATTCATGAGACGGATATGGATTCACATCTATCACATAGGTAGGTTCCATTATCAATATCAAAAGCTCGCAGTGTTCAAAGTTTGCGTTGTAACCAACTGGCTTTGTTAGTCCATTCGCATAGTTTGCTGACTAGTAATATAACAGTTTATTACTTAGAATAATCTCCAGTTCTTCGCTTTGCTAACCACAAAGGACCCATTTATACAATCCGGAGTATCAATAAAGTATCCACAGTTAAATAATCAATGTGTATGGCTATATCAATGCATTTCCAGGTCACCATGTTTCGTTTATAGGTAATAAAGATTAGTTCTGCCGGGAATACTTGTTGTTTTGGGTTGATTTAGGAGGTGAAATAATCAATAGTCCAAATGGCAGTATTTACACGTAGACTTCGGGTACCTTTTGTAAGGAGGTGTATTTGTCGTATATTAACTTTGATATGAAAAGGTCACTTGATACAGAGTACCAGAAAATATGTAGCGTGGAGCCACTGCAGGTAACTCGCTTTCCGAGCCGATAGGTAAATTGGTTGCTGGTTAATCATCTGTTCAGAATGTCTGCGCTACCGATACCGTTGGGAAAGTTTAATCAGTTCATCTCAAACGAAAAATCGTGACCAATAGGTTAGATAATAGTGAAGATGGTCCAGAATTCGCCGAGGAGTGGGAGCAGTTCAATATTTTTTGGCGTCAATAAGTAGGTACTGGCTCTACAAAGTAATCACGCTCAGACTGAATTCGAGCATCAAATGTCGACATGGAGCTGTTTCTGCAGATGGGAAAAGAAAGAAGAAGCACAAGCAGATACGGAAAAAGAAACCACTAAGCTATCAAATTTGGAGAAGAGAGAAGTCCCTATTCCTTTTGGTCTTTTCGAACTTCGAATACATTTTCGTGTATATATGTGAAATCAAATACATAGTTTTTCCATTAAAAGGTTCTCAAAATTTTCTATATTTAAAATATACCGTAGTGACCTTCAAAGGAAAACAGTGGTCATTAAGTTCATTATGTTGGGTGGAACCAGTGCTCACACCGTTGCATGCAGTCGTGAAGCCGTCTGCATTAAAGGAACCGGGGGCTTCAATAACTCTGATTCATACATTTGGAGGTCTGAGTACGTTCATAGTAGACACAATGGCTTGACCATTGTTATGTGCCGATTGCTCCATTATACTTCGTATTTGTGGATATGGTATGAATGTCAAGAAACTTATGGATATCCGTGAAAAGAAGAAATTCGTTGAGTGGACGTCGAAACTGAAATACAAACACGCAAGAGCGAATAAAATGTGGAAGCTTATTCCATAACTTGCTGTACTGCAACATAAAGGATAGTGACCTAAGTTTAAGGCAGTGCTTTTCGACAGTTACAGTGCATTCACGATTACGTAGACTGTGTGAGGACGTAGGCTTAAAAGTAGGGGGCAACAGGCTTGGGTAATGCCATACAAAAGGTGGAAAAATAGGTTGGGTTGAGCTTAAGGCGTCTTAGCCAAAGTGGGTCGATTTTTATTTTCTTACACCTTCCCTCATAATCAGGTTCTTCGTGACGGCCCAGTAGACAGCGGGTAAACTTTCTTTGAACATTCCCAATGTGTATCCTATCCCAAGCATGTATATTGCTGAAGGTGATTGTGCCATATTCAAGTACTGGGCGGATCATTACTTTGAAAAAAAGCAGTCTAGCCTCGGGTATGTACATGTTTAAGCAAAGGGCCGACTGAGCGCCTACACTTGGAGGCAAGTGACCGGGCATATTCCGTACACGTTAAATTCCGAGAATGCCTAATACCTAAACCCATACTGAGTTATAAGATTGCAGCACAGAATTGCCAAGGTGTAAACTAACTTTCGGATAGGAGTTACTGAAACAGAGAATTCCGCATTTCCTAGAGTTAAGCGGAAGTTGCCATGTTTCACTTAAAGCGAACAAATTCGTCAGGTCCTCCTGGATTCTATCAAAACCCTCACTTAGCAATGAGTGAGGGAAGCTATACACGATTTTTAGGTCATCAGCAAATAGGTAGGGTTTACCACATTTTATCACCTTAGAAATATCATTTATGTAAAGGAGGAAGAGTAAGGGCCCCAACACACTACCTTGAATGACGCCACTCAGAATAGGCTATGGGGAGGAAAAGGTTTGACTAAACTTTACTACTTGAGTACGCTGCCTAAGGAATGAGCTTATCCACTACAACAGACGACCACTAATTCCAAATGATTAAAGCTTAAGAATTAACCGATTATGAGGCACTTTATCAAATGCTTTTTGAAGTCAAAAAATAGAGCAGTTACGAAAAGACCTTCATCTCGTCTGCAGGTGGCCTCTTCAAAATAACCCAGTGAGCAAGTACTACATGAACAACCTTTTAAGAAACCATGCTGCATAGGGGAAAGAAGCTGATGCGCAGCCACGTAATCATTGATTTCTTGCACAGCCACCTTCCCCATGATACGAGAGACTACAGATGTAATATTTATGGGACGATAATTCTGAATTTCTGACGTCGGCCCGGGCTGATATGTGGGAGATGTGTGTGACAGCTTCCAGCGGTCAGGGTAGCATGCCTCAGTGTGGGATATCGCGAATAGCTTCATGAGGATCAATGGTATGTCTTCCCCACCCCTCTTAAGGAGAACAGACAGGGTCCCGTTGGGTTCGGCAGTATACGAGTCCTTTGGTGAAGCAACTGCATCACCTATGTTCCCCTGTGTAAAGGAAACATTACTTGGTGAGTGATGTGGTGGAATGGGCATTTATATGTTTAGTACACTATCTTCGTGCGTGAAGCAGCTTGCATGATGTTTACTAAACAGCCCACAGATCTTGCTTAAGTCATCACAAAGAATGTCCCCATCAATTATCAGACTACTGGGAACAACTCTATATAAGCTTGCACGGGATTTTAGAATTCTCACTAACGATTGAACATTGCCTGTTTGTGCATTGCAGCTAGTTTCTTGCTTGATTGCTTTCAGTAACTCATTTGATTTGAAGTTCCCATGAGCAATTTTTAATGAGACAAGGGATGAGAAGTCATTAGATCGATAGAAATTTCTGTCATGTCTGCTCATACTGAGACGTACATTTTCTGGGATGAAATTCACGTTCGGCTTTCTAATTACTACTGATACCTCCGGAGCAATATGATCGTGAATTACATTCATGGAACTGTAGAAGATGTCACTTAGTTCATATGTTGAGCTACTGGTGAAATATGAACCCCAGTCCAAGCATCGCAACATCTATTGTATCTCCTCCCAGATGGTATTTTTATGTCGTCTAACTGTGGTTGTTTTTGATCTGGGAGCTAACGTATTCCTGGGAGATAGTGGGAAGTCACCAAACACTACTCCGTGATTGCTTACCAGGAATTCTGGACCGACTTGAGGAGTGAAAGGCAATAACTCATTGATGTTAATGGGGCCAGGTATGCTATTATGTCTAGTTGGTTGCATTACATGTTGGCGCCATCCTCCAGGATCCAACACATTAACAAAATCACCAAACTGCCTAGGGGGAGTATGTGACTGCCACTTGATGTTAGGCATATTAAAGGCACCGCATATAAGTTTCACGGGGCAAGGCAGTGTTGTTACATGGGTGAACACTTCTGCAAGCCTGTCGTCATTATCTACAGTAGAGCGAGGGGGACGGTAGATACACCCCAAGAGGATAGTTATAGCATTGGTAAACTTCGCCACAACCCACACTGAGTCATGAGCGAATTGAGTTCTGAAGTACTGCGATTTGTCGCAGCAATGTCGGACCTGATATAGATGATGCCACCACCACCGCTGCCATCATATCTATTTCCCCTAAACAGAGTATACTTGTCGACAGTGACATCACTATCAGGAGTGTCTGAAGTGCACCGAGCTTCAACGATAAATATTAGGCAGGGGTAGACATAGTTGACAACATAGTGATCCCACTTATTTTGTTATTTATGAAACGAGCGTTAATCAGGCAGAAAGTCAAGAACTAGAAAAGCCGTAGTACTTAAACTGTTTTCGGAACGCTTATTCTCACAGGTTGGGTTGAACTGTAGTGGTGAGAAACGTGAGACAGAACATAATTCCGGGGACATAACAGGGGAATGAGATACTACTGAATTGCTCCTAATAGTATCCTTTACTGTGGTAGGTGTTGACCCACTGTATATGAGCCGGGAAATAACAGGTTGGTGCAACATCTTCCCTGCCACTGAAGCGGTAGTGAGTTAGGGTTGAGAGTAGCTGACTCGACAGCGTCACCATCTGAACCGCAAAGGGTGCTAATGATTTTTGAAGTCCACAAAACTTCGGGTTTTCAGTATGTGCCCTGGGTATGGGTGTCTGCAGGAATGAGCCAAGTGAGTCTGTGGTTTCACTTCTGCATGGGAAAGGGTGGGGTGCATTATATTGGGGAGCCAGTATCACAGGCTGTATCTGAACAGCAAGCCTTCGATTGGGAGGTGATGCTGTTGTGCTGGGGCTAGCATACATTGGAGTTGAATGTTGTATAGATGGTTGCGAGGAGAAAAACCTGTTGTAACTCCCGTAGCCCTTGGGTTCTTGACTATGGGAGGCATTTGTGTCCTGAAAATTCTTACGCATGTTCCCTTTCTTTTTACCACCTTTGTGTATGAATTCCATCTTTTTATTGGTTGGTGAAAGCGCTGTAGTGCTTGGCATCATACCGGTGGATGTCGTGAATGTGTCTATGTAAGGAAACGGGGTCGCTCTTTGAATGCGTCTTGACCTCTAGGTTTAACAGTCTGAATATAATTACGTCGGGGCTGGCTAAAAAGTTTCTGCGCCATTGGCTTTGGCGGTATACTCGAACTAGGACTTTTAGGTTTAGATTTTCGAAACATGGCACTTTTTGACTCTGCATTGTCAATACACCCAGAGGTCAACACCGTATTTGAGAGGCTTGAGAGCGGCACGGCTTATCTGCGTAACTGCACCTGGGGGACACAGGTTTCGTCAGTAAACTCAGGGGGATCAGATGCATATCGGAAGCATCATTACCGTTGCCATCCACATCAACATCATCTGAGAGCAAATCTGCATGACCGGTGGAGATTTAACCGTCAGTTTCGGTGTTTACTACCATGTTGGATGGTGGAACAGTGGCAACCGATGTACTTGCAACAATATGCTCCGTCAGCCTTTTTTGACCCACACTTACAGTGTTATCTGGTGTGAGGAGCTGACTCCCAGGTGCCGGTATGTTTCGGGTGGCCACTGGTTCTGATGAAGTTTCCAGAGGGACTTCATAAGGTTTCGAAACAGGTGTCCGTCTTTGACATGGGGTAAGATCTGGAAGTACCCCAACATTCCTACAGCTTCTTAAGAGTCTTACAGATTTCTGTGAACCACAAAAGTGTCTCGCATCAAGGAGTGAGCTAAAGTGGAATAATATTAGACAGGGATATTTACTGGTCTTCTTCCTAAGACGCCGGACTGGGCAACCAGATTCATGCAAACCGCAGGCTTGGAGGAGATCATTTTTAACACGTTTTAATGGAAAACTATCAGGGACATTGAGGACGGTGGAGTTGTGCGACGAAGTCAATCGTTTGCTGGCTTCAGTGGCTACAAAGTTCACCAATGTTTCACACCTGGTAAGGTTATCCACTGATAAGTCCGTTGTGGGGTTGAGTAGGCAAATCGGAGGTGTGAAGCAGTCTGGTTTACGTTGAAAATCAGCGATCGCTTTACCGTTGTCAATAATATTACGCTTGTTCACAATAACACCGTTATATACGTCGGTCATGAGGTTCTGCATCTTGGGTTGCCATCCTGTATGCTATCGTATCCCGGTAACTGGCATGTAAAGTACCCTTGAACACCCCCTACTTTTAATTTGTCTTTAATGCGGGTGCTGCTGAATATATATGGACAGTATCCCGGTGGTGGACGTGTGCAAGTCTTATGGGGTGGTAGCTTGACTTCATTGAGGTGAAAGTTACGGACTATGCAACCCATTGGGATCCTAGATTTGTGAGTCTGTGATGCCGCCTATTAAGAAAATGTGAGATTTCCGAAATTTCCAAGCTCAAGGTGGCAAACACTAAAGAACAGGTAGTTTCATGGACTGAAGATGTGCTTGGATATCTACCGATGGAGCACTGAAACATTTGCCTGTATCGAACTGAAGTTTCCAAGCAGTATACCTTGTAGATATTATGTCAAGCTCCCTTGGTGCCAGTGCTTGGAAGTGAGACAAATCAGCGTAAGAGAATGTGCCTGCAACTTTCGGGGCACTAGCAAATAAGGATGGTGCACCGTGTGCAAGGCAACCGCAAGTGTCACTGACATTGTAGCGTCACACACTTCTCCGGGATCAGTGGCCTAGGCTTCGACGAGATTCAACATTGATGCGGACCCTGATTATTATTACCATTATTATTATTATTATTAGTCCCTTGGGTTCCCAATGGAACACAGGGCTTCGCTAACGCGTCTCCAGTGGACTCTGTCCACTGAAATCTTTTGAACCTGGCTCCACAACAGCCCACAAGCTCTCATTTCCTCCTCCCGCAATCTCCTCCATGTCACCCTCAGCTGGGACGCCCAACTCGTCGCTCCCCATGGGGATCCCACTCAACGGCCTGACGCATGATGTCTCCAGTCGGCCTTCTCAGTGTATGCCCAATCCATCTCCACTTTCTTCCCCTGCATATTTGTTGGGTGATAGGTTCTTGGTTGGTTCACTCCCAGAGTTCTTTGTTGCCGACTCTCTCTAGCCATCTGATCTTCAGTAACGAGCCAGCACAGGCAGTTGTTGATGGATGTCTGTAGTTTGTTGGAAGTGCCTTTCTTAACGCGCCAAGTCTCTAAACCATATAGAAGCACTGACTTGGCGTTCGTGTTGAAAATCCGGATCTTCCTCTCACTTCAACCTGAGTGCAAAAGATCTCGACACTTGTTTCAGGTTGATGAACGCCTGTTTTGGTTTTCCGATCCCGGCTTTGACGTTCTCCTCTGTGCTGCCTGTAATTGAAACAGTGCTGCCTAGACAGGTGAATGAGGCTACTTCATTTAAGTTTCTCCCGTTGATGGTGACTGGAGTTGGTTGTTGTTGTTGGAATTGTTGGTGCGGTATCTTCATCACTTCCGTCTTCTCTATATTCACCTGAAGTCCCGTCTTCGCTGCCCTGCCTCTTCTGCCAACTTGTTAGTTTTCGCCTGTAGGTCTTCAAGTTTGTGTGACATCAGACACAAGTCATCGGCGAAATCCAGATCTTCTAGGTTCTTTTCTGCAGTCCAGCGTATCCTTCTCTTCTCGCTCCCCACTGTTTGCTGCGTGATCCAGTCGACCACGATCAGGAATATCATGGGTAATAGTAGGTGGCAGCCTTGTTTTACTCCTGTCTTGTCTTCAAAAAGCATCACTGAGCTTCTCATTGTGAATAACTTGGTATATGGCGTCTCCATATAGTTGTTTAAAGAGATTAATAGAGGTTTGTGGCACTGAAACCGTTCTGTTGAATTGCTTCTCAATCAGCGCCGTCAAAGGCCATTTCAAAGTCGACGAATCTGAAGTAGAGTTGACTCGCACTAAACGCTCCATTCTATGATGATGCAAAGCGTTGCCATTTGGTGCGCGCACGATTTGTACTTCCTGAAGCTCGCCTGTACTGCTCGAAGTTTTGAATCGAACGCGTCATTTAGTCTCCCCAGGATGGTGCAGCTTAATATTTTTGCTTGGGGTGAACAGAGACGGGAGCATGATCCCCCATCGGTTCTCGCGAAGACTCAGGTCGTCCTAAGTCCGAAGTTTTACAAGGAAGCACTTCCTAAAATCTGCAGGAACGTTCACTTCCTTGGAGACGTTATGAAACATACTGCGGATTCAGCATCTCCGCTGACATATCCGCGTCTGTTCCTCTTGCGAGACTACAATTCGCTCAGCTGCCTTTCAGCATTTCAAACGTAACACACAGTTCCCTGAATTTTTTGCATGCTAATTATAGCTGCGGTGAACGGAATGGAGCCAGTCAATCATCCAGAAGTACAACACTGAAGTAAATGCATGATTCCTTGCAACCTTGGATGAATACGTGTCAAGAAGCTTCCTGGGAGAATTATCATGTGATGCCATAAGAACGTTCATCACAGGTTGGACGATAGCAGAGAAGTGTTTTGGAGACTGAGGCGGTGATATCTGAGAAAAGTATTGGTGAACTATTGTAATTCCACTCTAATTGAAGGTTTCCAAGGCTCTGTTTAATATTGATAATAACAGTATATTTTGGAGTATGAATTACAGCAAGAACAGGGAAAAAGAGAGCAGGCAGCCAAGGCAAAAGGAAGTTATGTACATGTGTTTTAATGTATGTACATTGAGTGTCGTGCCTATCATTATATATATATATACATATACATATAGCCTCGGGTTTTATGGGTATATTCTGGTTAAGAATATTCTATCCATTGCATTTTCGTAATGCTTTTTGAGGAGGTATATCTGAAGATGTCTCCATTAGTGATGGGAGGCATAGATGGACAACTTAGTTACCGAAGTGCAACCAATTTTTGTGATTTTGTTTGTGGGATGCAACGAGAAGAGTGTATGGATTTACCGGTCTGGTTATAACGCCTCATACATCTCTAAGGGGCCTATAATGCTCAGCGCTGTGGGACATAGTTGTGATTCTTTCTGTACGATCGGGAGTTTGCAGGAGGATAAGAATCTTCCTGGCCTACGAATGAACCGGATAGCTGAGCTGGAAGCCCTGGTGTCAACCGGAAGATGGTTCCATATTTTGAGTACTTCGTAGGGAAAAAGTTAACTAGTAGAGATGTTCTAAAAGCTTTCATCTGAGCACTGTAGACTTGAATGCGTAGACTGTAGCAACCCTCTGGTGTGAACGGGTTTCGTCACTAGCTATAAACGATATTTTATGTGGAATCTTGAAGGAAAATATAAGGTTTGTCCTAAGACACCCTATCCAAAGTGGTTGTAGATTGGGGGATGTACATCGAGACGAATAATCCTGACCGCATTCGTGACCAAGTAGCCTAGATGTATAGCACCTCTTAAGTTTGTCGCTCGTACGAATGCTCCCTAAAATAAACGAACACTGTTCCTTAATGAGAAGAGGTATGTTATATCTTGCGCAATTCGATCACTTCTTGGGGAGCTAGCTAGCGCACTACTTTCTTCATTCTTCATACGCACGTCATGGCTACGCGAGATAGAGTTAAGGACACCAAGAATCAGTCGAAGTGCATCAAAGTCATGATGTCGGTATTATCTCGTCCACAGTTTGCGGACTTCCTACGAGCACTGGGAAGTATATGTATGGCTTATCGTTTGAAGGCATATTTTGGTGTGACAATGTCACACTTGGCGACTGAAGTCTGGTCGGTCTTACAAGAGGCATGACGCTACGACCAAGCTTTACATCTGCTGCAACATGTGGTATCGCAGTCTTATTAGGTGCTGGACCTGCAGAGTTGCTTCTATTATAATTAACACTGGCTGGCTTAACTAATTTAGTACTCCCTCTCTTGAGCATAACTGAAGTATAAGCTGATTCGTTTTTCCTGCTCGAAGGGGAGCCTGTGTTTGGTATTACCAATACCTGGGTATTGTTGCTGAAGCGTTCTAGAAATAATTATTCGCTTCCAGTCGCACAACGCACGCTATATGAAGAGGTAAACAGCTTTCTGACGACCTTCATAACAAAGTTACAATAAGGTTATGAAACTACATCAAAATACACAGCTTCAAACGAACAGCGTAAATATATCTAGAGGACACTAAGAGGCGTAATACAGCGGGATATGGGGTCGTAGTACACAAGATTTCATCTTCAAGTAGTACGATTAAGGTCTGAACTCGCTGGATGCCTACCTCCAAATCTCCACTCATTAGTCTAGTCCAGTCTTTACCCGTTACATTCTTCATGTTAAAAGACATTTCCTCAGTAGTCAACCTGCATCATCCTATTCTCCAAAAAACGCCTCATATAAGTAATCATAAGGTGAATTGAATGGTATCTCCACCACCACCTGAGTCTTGTTGACCTTGTGACGATGGAGCTGAAAGAGTCAACACATAAACGATGTGCGAAAGCGCAAGCACGATGAGTGCGACTGGACAAAATGGAGATGGCTCGAATCCTGTCTGCGGCGTCACACAAGCTTGACGCCAAATATCCATGTGCAGAAAGACTGGACTGGATCCCCTCAGGAGTAACAACAGATTCATGTCCCATAAACAAAAACCAGCCGGTGGTGACTCACCACTTTCCCATGCTCAGCATAATCCCGCCCAGCTATATGCTGCCTGTAGTTCCCAGTGAACAATAAAGTCCCCCTCATTGGTACACAACGGTTGCCTTGAAATCTAGGGGCGAACTTAAACTCATTCGCGTCTTTGACACAAGAAAACATGAATCAACCGTGCCAACGCGTCAAGTAGGATTTAATTCCGTTAAGAGCCTACCCAGGCTGAGATGAACTAGACGACTCCTGTAGGCATGCATAAGTCATCCCTAGCACGGTCAGCAGAATTCTCCAGACCAACTCAGTATCCTTGACACGGTCAAGTGCAAGCACTAATATAAACAGCACACCACACATCTGTAGACACCTCCAAATCCAGCCAAACGAACGGCAGACAACTTGCACTTTTTCTACGGGTGCAGGGTTTGGGCATTCTTTCTCTGACTTATTATAATGATGATCATAGTTTATTCTTCCGAATACAAGTGCATGCTGTTTTACGGGCATGATTTATATGATTCACGCTGCTTAAATATCACTTGTGACACAGCATTGATGATTTGAAATAATTGTCTCATTGCGTAAATGGGAAATATTAAGTTATAATCTAAATACTAAGCCAGATTACCAAATATTTGATACAACACAAGGCCCGTCGAAGAAATACTTCTGTCAATTTTTGAAGCAGTATATACACGGTATATACGGCCATATTCACAATGATCGGAAATTTAAGTGGACAGTTTAAAATTCTGTCTTAGACAGGAGGCGTGATGAGTATGAGTTAAGTCGTGAACGGAGCTTGGTGTCGACTGTTATGAGCTACATGAAGTTTGTTTAGTCACCTCATAAGTGTTCAGCTTCTGAGGACCTTTAATATAAAAGTAGAACTTGTGCACTGCGGTAGAATGTAATTCCATTTTTACTGATTTATCACACATTGTAACAGTATGGTATCCAGTAAAAAATACTTTTACAGTGTGATCAATCAATAAAAATGGAAGTCTAGGGGATGGCCATAATCCGCAGTCCAAACGGCGCCATCAGTATCGTTCCACTCTGGCCCAGGATTAGCGTCTAATTCGCCCGCCAGTGAAAAGAACACCGTGTGATAGTAAGGCAAAATATATATGGTGACCAGGACGTCCCAAATAACATCCGCGTAGACATCCAACAGCTACTTTTAATAAGTGAAGCGGACTGGGGAAAGAACAAGACAGGAGAGACGGAGCGAAGAAAGCAAATCGAGAAAAACAAAACTAGAAACCAGGTATTTTTACCTTGAAGAGGCGGCTGTTATGCCTCAAGTGCTGAAGTGCGGATAGCTTTTTTATGTAGCGCGCGAAACTGTGTTTACTTTACCAAGGTGTTGCGTCTTATAATGCCGAGAATGATTCGTCAATACTAGGTGATGATGCGCCTGGAACTGCATTGAACTGCTGCGAGGGGTATTACCGAATGTTTAGTAGGACACGCGACAAGTAGGATTAGAAGGCCAATGTAGAGATCCGATTTTTGTGAAACCTCTGGAGTGTCCTGAGTCCTTCTTTATATACGCTATCACAGAGGTATTTCAACTAGTGAAAGCTGAGAACTTTAAGATGATAAGAAAACGAGGATGGCTATCGACTGAGAAAGCATCATTTAGCTAAGACGGCAAGCATAAGTACAGAATAACTACGTGGGTACTAGTTGGCAGGGGTGGCAAGGAGGGCTGAAATTAAGGATGCCTTCGATCAATGTTAATTTCTAGGTAGTTGAAGTGGCAGAGGACGGCTGCTTGAGGTAATACCAGGTTTTACGGTGTTACTTCTGCCTAGAAGTGAAACTTTAGGTTGGTTCTTGAAGTGTTTGACAGCCTAGCCCTACCCAATAACGTGACGTAGGCGATTCCAGAGCTGGTCATAGTACGCGGTAAAACGTTAGCCGTCGGTGATGAGGAAAGTTTGGGTGTGTAAAATAGGCAGTTGTCACTACGCCGGGAATAAGTAGATGATGCCACCAAATTTAATTCTTTTAGTGGTGCAGGCTTAGTGATGAAGCAAGCGAGACAAGAGGTTAAGAGCCAACCTCTTGTTCCGAAAGGGATATGGGGGAGTTGTTGCATCTGTCATGTTAGCTCAGTCCACACGCGTTCCTAACTAGATCTTTGGTAAGGAGTCGTTGAAAGCTTTCAATTGCAAGTTCGTCAGTATTCTTGGGCTACTTGTTATCAAAGGACAGTACTCAATTAAAGGTCAAAGGCAAGTTTTGTAGGGGACTAATCTGCCATCTGCATGGATGAAGTTTCTAATAGAAAACCCAGTTGGCCTACCAGCTTTAAAGACCTGGTAGGAAACATTCTCCGTGAAGTTGAGGTTACTAGAGTAGGGTGACTCTAGGTCCCGTATCGACTGCAGTTGAGGCAGTCTGACGCCATCAAACATGGTTGGTGCACCCTCAAAATTTTCGCCACGGCACATCCAACCACTCTCATCATTACTGAACTACGGTTGCTTGAGTTACTTCCCGTTTCTAACCGATTACTGTCACTCACTACTAAGGCGTCTGCTGCAGAGAGGCCTTTTAGAAAGCTGTAAGTCGCCTCAAGGTCCTTTGCGAAGAAGAATGATTTTCTCTGTTGGAAGCAAGTAAATGCCTTCGAAAGAGAAGGTAAAAGGAGTTAGACTAACACAGTAAAATCGATTATTTATAAAAGATTGAAACCCCCTGGTAATGGTCTGTTGACACCAAGAGTATGAAGCCGTTTTAACAAGCGACTGATGACAAAGTCTAAGACTAACACAGTTAACCCATAGTTGTCGTCTGAAGTCACTTGGTTGGAGGAATCTAAGAGACAAGAAATAGATGAGCTGGATTCTGGAAAACCATGTTGATGCTGGGTAGCAAGTCACTTACCGAGGAGAAATTCGAAAGCTAGTAGCTAACGATCTCCTTCAGCGTCCTTCAACAGAATGGTAATTGGCTGAGATATGTTCGGAACCTGACTTGTTTCCAAGGTAGTAAGGGTATTAAGAAGTAAATACAGATGGGGTAGAAGCCTTGGAAAGCAGCAAAGTGGCATCAAGCCCACTACTTTTGGATAAAAAAAGGTGGAACAACATCAATACCAAAACTTTGTGACACATCTGATCCGATTATTAGCCCGCAAGTAAGTGGAACAGTGAAATTTTCGGAGCATTAAGACAAAGAACTAACAGGATGTGCGCTGAATGAAGATACCTCGGGGATGACACAGATATGGGAGGAATATTCGTTGAATACGTAGAAAATTCTGGAAGTTTCAGTTCTGATACATTCGGCAGTCATAATATGGGGAACCTTGAAGAGATGTGGGAATCTGGATAGCTCTGAGCAATCGGGTGAGTTCGTGATCAGTATTGGAGAGCTGAACTAAAGTTCCTCCTCATATGTCAACTTTTGTTGAACGAATATTTTCTAACCAGTATGAATGGCTTTCATCCTGCTAAGTAAAGCGAAGTCATGACGAGTTGCAGAAATCTTAGTGAGTTGTCGCATTTTACTCATCGTTTTCAAGGGTAAGTGTGACGAGTGTTTCAGCTACACTTGACTTCTTTTAGGAGAACGGTTGCATCAAGGCAGACGTTGGTATTTCTTAAAGATATGCTGATCGGTAGTTGAAGAATACCTCAAGAAAAATAGTCATATGGCTCTATATGGAGCAGGAGAAAACCAAAGTGGTCCAAATTAACATGGTCATAGCTCCCACATATTACAGGTTCATTTGGAGCACACCACTGCCAGTCTGTGGACACGTTACAAGGCTGTGGTCACTCCTGTCAAACCTGTGACCGACACAATTCAGCTTTTTGAAGTGTCAGGTCCAATATATTGTTGTTACGTGTAAGGGACACAACCCTAACATCAAGGACCTAAAAAATCCGCCATAACATTTGGGGCCGGAGAGGGAAGCCCACCGAATATGATGTATATTAAAGTCTTCAAGGATAACAATGTAGTCACATGAGAGGTTGGAGGCAAAAACGTACGCTTAAAACACTTCCTGATCAAAGATCTGGTGTACACAGTGTGGGCGGCGTATACAATCCAAGTGGACGGATTTATTTGGCATGGTGAGTTGAGTCTACAAAGAGTCCCCAACACCCTCGAAGAAAGAGAGCTAATTATGACGGTTGGAACCTGTGGTTGAATACAAACGAGGCGACTGCCGCTCAAAGGAAGCTTGTTTATTTTTAATCGAGTGAGCACTGGTTAGAACAAGACTAAAGGAGGCTTAGTCGGTTGTGGAGTGGTTCAAGAGGTCATGAATAAGAAGGTTCACATTTTCGTTACATACATCTAAAGTGTTGCATGAGGTACAATGGTGGAATTCGCGGCAAGAGGCTGCTGAAGAAAAAGTTGGACGAGGTGCTTAATGTGAAAGGTAGCTGGAACAAAAGTCAGAAGGGGAGGCAAATGAATTCACTTAATGCAACGAAACTAACCGAGTGCCATAACTCATTTGATTGTCTTTGTAGTTTAAGTTTGACCGTCTACGAGAAAGCAAGAAAGGAAGGAGCAGGTGGGTGAGGATAAAAAGGCACTCCTCGTTATTTTTGGAAAGTGCCTCAAGAACGGGTAAACACGGAGATACATGCGTCTGCTCTGACGGGTGCGATTCTTACCTAAATGAAATCTGATATGGATTTTTTGTCATATAATTGGCACTCTCCTGATTGCCGAGATTTTACTTCATGATCAAAAGTGAGACTTTCTTGAAAGTTTCAAGGAAACAAATATCAGCTTTCAAAGAGATACTTGCTGTCTATGCAGTTAGATACTCGGATAAGCGAGCGAATGGTCACTCAATGATCTAGGCCAATTATTCTAGCTGTTTGATGCCATCACGAAGGTCCAGTTACCCGACGGTGGACGATTAACCCGTCGAAGAGTGCCTCATCTACCTACTCATTGCTACTACCCCGTCGTTTCCAGAAACCGTGCGATTACTAATATTCGCTCTTCTATGACCTCGTGTGGTAGGGATAAGAGCGAATCCCCCCTCCCAATTAATAAAGGTGAAAACAAACTACTTGCCTCCAACTCCAGACGGATCTCCCTGATCTCCTCAGTTGCGAAGGTCATGGAGAGAGTAATAAATGACTCATTTCTGACCACTTACTTAAGAAATCAATCTTAAACGACTGTTAACATTGTCTATCATGAAGGTCGCGTAACACCAACTCGTTGGTAGCTTGGAATAGCTGGACGTTATCTATCAAGCAGAAGAGGCCTATTCACATTGGTTTATTTGACTTTTCTAAGGCCTTTGACAGGGTGAATCATGATGTCGTTTGTAAGAAACTTCAGCTCATGGGTGTACACGGAAAATTATTAACTTGGCATAGAGATTATCTGAGCACAAGGCTGCAATCGGTTAGAGTCGGCTCCTCTCTATCTAATTGGTTCTCTATGCTCAGTGGTGTGCCTCGAGGGTCTATACCGGGCCCACCACTGTTTCTTGCTTTTATCAATGACCTACCAGGAGTCCTTAATTCACATTCACTATTACATGCCAATGATCCGAAGATTTGGAGGGAAATAAGGAGCCAACAGATATTTCAATCTTCCAGCAGGACCTTACGAAAATCCTTTATTGGACTACAGAAAACCTGCCTCCTGTCAGCTCGAAGAAGTGTCGAATAACGATAGTTGACAAACATAAAGGCAGTCCCAGTTCTTACTCTCTGGGTGAAATAAATATCTGTCACTCTAACATGGAACAAGATCTGGAAGTTACACTAAATGATACACTAGGAGCATCAGTTTACTGTCGGCTTGTAGCAAACAGGTTTATGAAATCCTGATGTTTCTCTCACGAACTTAAAGGTGTCTAACTCCTTCTTTTTTCACAACAGTATGTGCTCTATACATTCGCCCTCACCTAGAAAAAAATTCGCTTGTGATATCCGCACACTTGAAAAGGGACATTGCCATCCTAGAACGGGTATGGAGAAAAGCCACAAAAAAAGTGATTGGTTTACGGCACAAGCCGTACCCAGACAGCTCAGTTGCTTTTCGGCTGCACCCAATACAATACCGGAGGATCAGAGGGGATATAATCATGATGTACCACACCGCCCATGATCCCCTCCATCCTAACAGACCCCTTCTAAGCTTTAATCGGAAACGCGACCAGAGAGGTCACCCGATAAGAATAGAATATGAGAGAGTACGTACAAAGATCCGTGCTAACTCATTTGCAGTCAGAGTTTGTAGACTATGGAACTCCTTTCCTTCCTTTTCCTTACATCCCCACCCCTTGATACTTTTGAAAAGAGGTTAAACGCATACCTCGAGTCCTACGGCACCGATGGGCTGTGCTCGAGAAGCTTTCCATCATCTGCAGGGCAGATACAGCAATAATACCTTGAGACCAGATTAAGTGATAATCGTATCTCTATCCTTTCAGGTTTTTCAGAACCGTAGAGATAATTGTGACCATTCCAAACTCAGAACGTATTCCAGTAAGACAGATGTAGAACCCAAGGAACCGCCGTTCACTAATTCCACAACACGAAGTTTGAAGTTTGATAAGAGATATGCCTTCAAACACGCAGGCGTAACTCCAAATCTTGGACATTAAATCCACTGAAAACTTGTTTGTACACATCCCGTGCATGGGTAGCTATATATTGGCGGGTGACGTGTAGGTTTGTAGTGTGGTTGCGGTTGGTTCTTTAAGGTGAGACGGTGTACGGCATTGTTATACGTATACATTTATGATGAAGTTTCTTCACTCGAAGAACGTCGTCTTCTGTGGTTTCCACAGCACGGTTAGAACCCACCGTGTGAAGACGCGATATGTTTTCACGGAGATGTCTGAAACCCTTCTACTAAATTCGTTTTCTTTTCAATTTCAGGTGGACCAAGTTAGTGAACGGTGAGTAACTTGTGTTTAACTAGTGATGTTATCTTTCAAATCTGTCAATCCTATGACGATATGATTTCAGCTGTTTTCTGAGATTATTTGGTTCTAATAAACCCAACTCCCTTCTTCCAGGTATCACTGTAAAACAAAGACGGAGTAATCCTCATGATGTTAAACGGCTAACGCATAGACGAGGTGCATGGCTTGCACCGTTGGTTTCTATGCGTGCATATGGCTTTTGCTGCCGAAGGATAACTGTTTAACAAATGGTTATAAACCTATGTTCGCGACTACTGGTCACCTCAGGCAAACGGTGATGAATCACTTCTGCGGGTAGGTAACGTTATTTGCAATTGTGTGATGGTAGAATCTAATAATGAGTTATGATAGGACGTCACGACTCATTTTCTGTTTATTTCAGGTAGTGGATTTCCCAGTCTTCAACGAGCGTCATTCTCCAAAGTGGTCATCAGGTGGGTTTTTATGATGATACTTTCTGTCCGTAAACATGTCGGTCAAACTGGCTGATTTAATGAGTCTGAATTTCCTTGTAAACGCAAAATTAACGGACTCGTTTCTCCTTTCCAGGTAAACCAAACTGGTCGATGTACTCGAAAACTTCCTGTCACTCTATAAATATATACGTAATTTGCTACCGAAAACGTCTTTTCGTCCTCGTTGTCCGCGTCTTGTGAGTTAGGTCAGGCAAGGCAGGCGAAGTATACTAGTCGTGGTCGAATGTTTCCGTTTACCTTCGACGGCATAGACTGGTTGTGTGGTATGGAAGAATTAGTGGTGGATAAGCGGGAAGCAGACAGCGGAACCAGTAGTAAAGTCTTGAGTGACGGTGTTACCATCCTAACAATCGTTTGGAAACGCTCTATAGCGTGAGGACGTTCGTCCGGTCGCATGCCTATAGGTGGCGTAGCTGTTGGTCACAAGTGTTGTCACCGTTTGCATGGTGCTGCATTTTGGACCGTTCGTGCACTATGGCAACCTATTCCGTAGAATACTACCTTTTACCCGAACTAATCAGTGTATGCATTCGTCTTTGTTCCAATTTCGTTACTGCTACAGATCAATCAACTCGACTGACAGGTGTCACTATTACTAACGATGCAATAATGACTATCATTTCATCTACACCTAAGCATTTCCGCTCTGCGTCCTCGAATGTTTTGACCCACTGGTTGTTGTACGGGATAATTGACCTTGACGGAAGGTGCGTGACTTTTAAGCAGGTTGATTCTGATGCATGGTTTGCTGCTCATATTAGTGCTTGTATTTGGCCGTGTCAAGGATACTGAGTTGGTCTGGAGAATTCTGCTGACCGTGCTAGGGATGACTTATGCATGCCTACAGGAGTCGTCTAGTTCATCTCAGCCTGGGTAGGCTCTTAACGGAATTAAATCCTACTTGACGCGTTGGCACGGTTGATTCATGTTTTCTTGTGTCAAAGACGCGAATGAGTTTAAGTTCGCCCCTAGATTTCAAGGCAACCGTTGTGTACCAATGAGAGGGACTTTATTGTTCACTGGGAACTACAGGCAGCATATAGCTGGGCGGGATTATGCTGAGCATGGGAAAGTGGTGAGTCACCACCGGCTGGTTTTTGTTTATGGGACATGAATCTGTGGTTACTCCTGAGGGGATCCAGTCCAGTCTTTCTGCACATGGATATTTGGCGTCAAGCTTGTGTGACGCCGCAGACAGGATTCGAGCCATCTCCATTTTGTCTCAGTCGCACTCATCGTGCTTGCGCTTTCGCACATCGTTTATGTGTTGACTCTTTCAGCTCCATCGTCACAAGGTCAACAAGACTCAGGTGGTGGTGGAGATACCATTCAATTCACCTTATGATTACTTATATGAGGCGTTTTTTGGAGAATAGGATGATGCAGGTTGACTACTGAGGAAATGTCTTTTAACATGATGAATGTAACGGGTAATGACTGGACTAGACTAATGTGTGGAGATTTGGAGGTAGGCGTCCAGCGAGTTCAGACCTTAATCGTACTACTTGAAGATGAAATCTTGTGTACTACGACCCCATATCCCGCTGTATTACGCCTCTTAGTGTCCTCTAGATATATTTACGCTGTTCGTTTGAAGTTGTGTGTTTTGATGTAGTTTCATAACCTTATTGTAACTTTGTTATGAAGGTCGTCAGAAAGCTGTTTACCTCTTCATATAGCGTGTGTTGTGCGACTGAAAGCGAATAATGTGCTTGTAAGAGCACGGACACAATTATTTCTAGAACGCTTCAGCAACAATACCCAGGTATTGGTAATACCAAACACAGGCTCCCCTTCGAGCAGGAAAAACGAATCAGCTTATACTTCAGTTATGCTCAAGAGAGGGAGTACTAAATTAGTTAAGCCAGCCAGTGTTAATTATAATAGAAGCAACTCTGCAGGTCCAGCACCTAATAAGACTGCGATACCACATGTTGCAGCAGATGTAAAGCTTGGTCGTAGCGTCATGTCTCTTGTAAGACCGACCAGACTTCAGTCGCCAAGTGTGACATTGTCACACCAAAATATGCCTTCAAACGATAAGCCATACATATACTTCCCAGTGCTCGTAGGAAGTCCGCAAACTGTGGACGAGATAATACCGACATCATGACTTTGATGCACTTCGACTGATTCTTGGTGTCCTTAACTCCATCTCGCATAGCCATGACGTGCGTATGAAGAATGAAGAAAGTAGTGCGCTAGCTAGCTCCCCAAGAAGCGATCGAATTGCGCAAGATATAACATACCTCTTCTCATTAAGGAACAGTGTTCGTTTATTTTAGGGAGCATTCGTACGAGCGACAAACTTAAGAGGTGCTATACATCTAGGCTACTTGGTCACGAATGCGATCAGGATTATTCGTCTCGATGTACATCCCCCAATCTACAACCACTTTGGATAGGGTGTCTTAGGACAAACCTTATATTTTCCTTCAAGATTCCACATAAAATATCGTTTATAGCTAGTGACGAAACCCGTGTCACACCAGAGGGTTGCTACAGTCTACGCATTCAAGTCTACAGTGCTCAGATGAAAGCTTTTAGAACATCTCTACTAGTTAACTTTTTCCCTACGAAGTACTCAAAATATGGAACCATCTTCCGGTTGACATCAGGGCTTCCAGCTCAGCTATCCGGTTCATTCGTAGGCCAGGAAGATTCTTATCCTCCTGCAAACTCCCGATCGTACAGAAAGAATCACAACTATGTCCCACAGCGCTGAGCATTATAGGCCCCTTAGAGATGTATGAGGCGTTATAACCAGACCGGTAAATCCATACACTCTTCTCGTTGCATCCCACAAACAAAATCACAAAAATTGGTTGCACTTCGGTAACTAAGTTGTCCATCTATGCCTCCCATCACTAATGGAGACATCTTCAGATATACCTCCTCAAAAAGCATTACGAAAATGCAATGGATAGAATATTCTTAACCAGAATATACCCATAAAACCCGAGGCTATATGTATATGTACATATATATATAATGATAGGCACGACACTCCATGTACATACATTAAAACACATGTACATAACTTCCTTTTGCCTTGGCTGCCTGCTCTCTTTTTCCCTGTTCTTGCTGTAATTCATACTCCAAAATATACTGTTATTATCAATATTAAACAGAGCCTTGGAAACCTTCAATTAGAGTGGAATTACAATAGTTCACCAATACTTTTCTCAGATATCACCGCCTCAGTCTCCAAAACACTTCTCTGCTATCGTCCAACCTGTGATGAACGTTCTTATGGCATCACATGATAATTCTCCCAGGAAGCTTCTTGACACGTATTCATCCAAGGTTGCAAGGAATCATGCATTTACTTCAGTGTTGTACTTCTGGGTGATTGACTGGCTCCATTCCGGTCACCGCAGCTATAAACAGCATGCAAAAATTTTTTCAACTGCTGATTCCTATTTCCGTCGCTGGAACCTCCAGTGAGACCATTTACATCTCTCCAGACGACTGTTTTCAACAACGCGGCACTTTATGAACTGGTGTCACGTCTCGAGCTGGTCATCCTGGACAGTGTTATTATTATTACTTGTCCCCTTCAGTAGCCCAACTCCATTGTACTCTGTTCCGTGCAGTCTTTTGAACCTGGCTGTACGACTGCTCACAACCTTTCATTTCTTCCACATACCATCATATCACCGTCACACGCCCAACTCGTCGTTTCCATTTTAGATTCCACTCGAAGACCTGGCGCGTGATGTCCCCAAATGGTCGTAGTGCATGCCCAATCCGTCTCCATTTCCTTCTACTGCATATTTTTTCAGCGTTAGGTTCTTTGTTGGTTCGTTACCACAGTTCTTTGTTGCTTATTCTTCTGCCATCTGATCTTCAGTAACGAGCCAGCACAGGCAGTTGTTGATGAATGTCTGTAGTTCGTTGGAAATGCCTTTCTTAACGCGCCAAGTCTCTGAACCATATAGAAGCACTGACTTGACTTTGGTGTTGAAAATCCAGATGTTGTTCTTTATGCTTAGTTAGTAGATGTCCACACTTATTTAAGATAACTGTAGATCTGTCTTACTTGTCTGATCCCGGTTTTGACATTCTCGTTTGTACCGCCGCCTGTTGTTGAAAAGATGCCGCCTAGGTAGGTGTAGGTTAAAGAGACAACTTCCCTTAGGTTTCTCCCGTCAATGTTAATTGGTGCTTGTTGTTGGTTGGGTATCTTCAGCATCTTTTTCTCCTCTACATTCACTTCACTTGAAGTTCCGTCTTCGCTGCCCCTTCTGTCAACTTGTTGGTTTTTGCCTGTAGATCTTCAAGTTTGTGTGACATGAGACACAGGTCATCGGCGAAATCCAGATCTTCTAGGCTGTTTTCATCAGTTCAGCGTATGCCCCTCTTCTCGTTCCTCACGGTTTGCTGCGTGATCCAGTCCACCACAATCAGGAAGATCATCGGTGATAGTAGGCAACCTTGTCTTACTCCTGCCTGTCTTCACTTAAAAGGCGTCACTGGGCTTTCCATTGTGGATCACTTGGCATGTCGCGTCTATATATAGCTGTTGAATGAGATTGATAAAGGTTTGTAGTACTCCGTAGTGTTGAAGCACCTGCCAAATTACTTCTCAGTCGACGCTGTCAAAGGCCTTTTTAAAGTCGATGAAGTTGAGGTAGAGAGTTGACTGGTATCCCACGCTCTGTTCTATGATGATGCGTAGCGTAGATTTGCAATTTGATCCGCATATGATTTGTTCTTCCTGACTCCAGCCTGTTCCGGTCGTAGTTTTGAATCCAGCGCATTGTTTAATCCTTCCAGGATGATGCGGCATAACATTTTGCTTGGAATAAGATTCCTTGTCAGTTGTTGCAAGGACTTAGGTCTCCCTTCTTTGAGAGTTTGACAAGGTAGCCCTTCTTCCAATCTGCAGGTACCTTCCCTTCCTTCCAGACCTTCTGCAATAGTGATGTGAGCATGTCCGCTGTTGTCTCTGCGTCTGTTTCAGTGCTTCTGCAGGAATTCACTCTGGTCCTGCTGCTTTCCCGGATTTTAGCATTTTCATGGCGTTCAGGGCTTCGACTTTCGTCGGAGGGCCCATGTTCACTTGTAGGTCCGTGGTTCCTGGTGGTATTCGTGGACAAGTTTCCGGTGGTAATGGTGGTCGATTCAAGAGTTTTTCGAAATGGTCAGCCCTTTGTTTCCCCTCTTTGCTAACTAGCTTTCCTTCGCTATCTTTCAGTGGTTTCGTCTGCGTTGATCTCTTCCCGGATAGTAAGCTGGTTATTCGATATTTGTGTCGTAGAAGTGTCTTTTGTCTTTGCATGCACTCTTTTTTCACTTCTTTGTCCGGTGTTTTATACGTTATACTCAGTTCTTTTTGTTGTGCATCCTTGCACTGGTTCATCTGCTTCACCAACCTCCCCTCTTCTATCAGCTTCCATGTGTTCATCGAGATCCATTCCTTATCTTCTTTCTTCTTCCTAATACGGTTATGCAGGTTTCTTTCCACATCTCTTTCAAAGAGTTCTAGTGTTCTTCCACGAAGGTTTCCTCAGGGATGTGGCTCAATGTCCCCCATTTTATTCTCATGGCTGACGTGAATATGTGCTTTGTAGTTTCTTCCTTCAGTTTCTGTTGTCGGTGTTGAACTTGAACTGTGGTCTATCACCAACTTCCCTGAAGGCTTCAACTTGATTTGGAAGTAGATTCTTGCACTAGATAGTCAATGGTGTGAACCTACATCTGCTCCCCTTCTTAATCTGATCTTGTGTCCAGTATGCTGCATCTCCACTTGCTTGAGATTGAGATGAAGCCGAGCTGATTTCAGTGGTGTGTCCATCTGGTGAAATCAAATCCATGTCGCTTTGTGAATATTGTGTTTGTACTCAGTGCCTCCAATCACCAAATCGTTGAATGCGCAGAAGTTTGTAATCAGTTCTCCATTCTCGTTCATTTCACAAACGAGTGCTTCTCGACCTATGATCAGCTCTCTTCCTGTGTTGTCCACTCCCAGTTTTGGCATTCATGCCGCTCATTAGAATTTTGATGTCGCCATCTAGTGTAGGGTCTTGTCCACTACTGATTGCAGTTGTCTGTAGAATTCCTCCTTCTTCTCTTCATCTGCATTATTTGTAGGTGCATAGCGTAGCATTGTATGATTGTGACTTTCCTTCCTTTTGAGTTGAACCTTGCTGTCATAATCCTGGAGGAGGAGATTGGTTCCCACTGCATGACAGCCTTCGATGTTCTTGCAGACATCATGATAGCCACTCCCTCAGTGTGCTCGTGGTTGTCATCTGGGTGACAATATCGGAGTAGATTATTTATTCTCCAGTTGACAGTTTGGAGAGTCCACTTCTATTCCATCTACTTTTCCAGTTTCCAAGCACTTCTATGCCATACTACCCAATTCTTTGGGAATCTGGGCAGCCTTGGTAGGTTCAAACATGGTGCGGACATTTCATGTCCCCACGTTTACTTTCGCTTTCATCGAGAGGGAGAAGACACATCGGCCAATTGGCTTCTGAAGGCTTTCACCAACTGGCGTCATTTTATCTCTCCGATTCCGGCGAGGAATCAGTTTTTTTTGTGCTTTGAAGTTTCTTTGGCGGTTGGGTTTTTTATACTGGGTAGGGTTGCTTGCCCTATGCCCAACCTCCCCTCTTTATCCGGGCTTAGAACCAGCTAGTGAACTAGCTAATCAGGCGAGGTTATCCTGAACCCTATTCCAATTTAATCCAACTTCCTGCATCGTAACACGTAAGCGATGGCTCCGCATGCACAGAACGTGTCCAAGTCATCTCAGTCTTTGAAGGTCCACAACCTTGCCTTGCCATGTATCCTTCGCTGACTTCAACCTTGTTCACACCGTCAAACTACCAAACGTAAGCAATGTTACGACGACATCTGTGATGAAAATCGTGTAATCGCTTCTTGTTTTCTATTTTCAGTTGCCACGTCTCGCAGCCGTACAACAAGACAGACGCTGTGTAGCGCAGTATACTCGTCCTCTGATAGATGGTCGAATATCTCGCCGGTCGGTATCATAGGTGACGCAAGCTGGCAAATGCCAAGTGGGTCTTCTCTATCCGAGATCAGATTTCGCCGACAACCAGCTCGTTCGGATGGATGCAACTTTCAATGTAAGTGAGGTGGCCGACACATTCCACTACTTCACTCCCTATCATTAAGCTGGAAGTACTTGCAGCAAACCAGTTGTGTAGCATCACCTTACATTGGACAGGTGCCAGCGAAACTCATGCCAAACACACTCAGATTTCTGCTCAACGCATTCAGAAGACTACATTTTGTTGGCGGGACAATATTATCTGCATAATGCAAGTCAACTAGATGACTTCCATGGCGTAGGTCAATTCCTGTGGGGTCAGACGTACTTAAGGTTGCGTCCATTAGTACGTCTATGACAAAGTTTAACTTCAACGGTGACTGGGCATCCCTAGCCAACACCACTATTTGTCGTCAACTCACATGACAACTCTTCATAATCCCTTACACGGCTGCGTGATTTGGATTAGAGAACTTTTGTTAGCGTTATGAATTTGGTCGGAGGTCCCTTCAAAGTCAGACACTGTCACAACACCTCACAGTAGACAGAGTTAAGTGCCGCCTTCAGGTGTCGGTCACTAGCGGGTAGGCAGACCTGTGTCCCAAGACCTGTCACAGAGCAAAGTTATGATCGGTGCACCCTCGTTCAGATTGAAACCTGTATGGTTTTTCTTAAGTTTGCTGTTTTCGAGCTCGGATAGATGTCGGATAATCATAGATCCTAGGATCTTGGACACAATATTGGTCAAACTATCTCCCCTATGGTTCTCACAAGATTTCTCCCTTTTCCTACAGGCCAGGATGTTCAGTGAAATATGCCACTTTGATGGCACTACCTTTGCTTCAGATACACCACCTAATACCTCCATCAATTCAATTTGCAATTTCCCACCTCCATCCTTGAAAACCTCAGGTGATCACATTGTCAGAGCCTGATGCTTTACATCGTTTCAGGTTCGGTAATGCCTTCTCAACTACAAAGATACTCGGAGGACCGACATCTATATCCCACTCAGTTTCAGGCTGGATGTTGGGTAACTGAAGCGTTGCTGAGGGCCAGTTGAAATGTGTTTCAGAGCGTTCTGCCTAACGTTCTAACCACCTGTCCTGAGTGGTAATCACCGTCCCAACCTTCTTGGTGATGGTTTCACTCACCGTCGTCTTCTTCTTGCCTGTATCCCTAATAAACCCAAATAGTTGCTGTGTTACCCAACCGTGACGCCTTCTCTAACCCTCTCGTTCGGTCGCTTTCGCTAGCCACCACCGTTCGCAATCGATGCGAGGACTCTTGGTCAACTTAGATTTGAGTTGCTTACGCTCTTCATCAGTCGGAACTAGTCTTCTTGCACCAGTCAGTTTGGATGACGTCGCTGAGATCCGGTGATATTTGCTAACCTTCTGGTGTAGGTTGCCGAATGTCTTTACCGCTGTATTTGCAGCAGCCTCAAAATCACGCAAGGTTTTCTCAAGATTAGCATTGCTTTCACGTTCAGATGAATGCTTATCTTACTGCTCTCCAAATGAGTACTTGGCGTTTTTCTCTCTGAATCGAGCACAGATGGGCCTCACTGCCTCCCATTTCCTTTGGCAAGTAAGTCACAGGTATACACGAGCCCGTACTAACGCATGGCTAAAGTCAAACAGGCAATCCAGAAAGAGTTACAATCCTCCACCCATCCTCTCAGACAATGGCTTATAGTAGTGTGATTTATCTGTGTTCATCGTTGGTTTTAAGCCCGCGGACACCATGTGAAACAGTGTCTCTCCTTGTACCGAAACTAAGGGCCGTTCTGAAACAAGAGACTGTCACAACAAAACTGTAACAAATGGCCATCGTTGGCATAAGATTCCGTAAATACCACCAAAATACCTTTCCGATTTGCTCAGCTTCTCTGTTTGTGCATTAAAGTCACCCGCCATTATGACCGCATCTGAACGATTTGCTTTCCGTAGCAAAATTGACAACTCATAGAATTCGTCCTTTGCATTATCCAAACTGCAGTCAGTGGGTGCGTAGGCGGAGATTACAGATAAGTATCGTCTAGTCTCATTATCCTTCCTAGTCCTTGCAGATCCATTCAGTCGAACAGCAAATAGATGGGTGTTAACTGGTATACAGTCTAAAAGCGCACTTTCTGCTCTAGACAAGGTGAGGTCAATTTAATAACTACACTCGGGTCCTGTACACGTGTATCAGAGAGACACCATACACCCATGACTAAAGATTCCAGAGTTCTGGCGAGTGATGCTTGCTGTCCGACATGGCATAGAGTTCGGATGTTGACAGCTCCTACATGAAGTCGATGACGCGGTCTTAGGAGACTAGGAATGAGGTTTCCATGGCTTTGATCCTTGACAATAGTTGCAGAATGAGAAGTTGGGGAAGTAGTAAGAGGCATAATATCTGTATAAGGAGGTGAAGGTTAAGTAGGGGGATAGAGCAGATGAGGATATATCATGTTTGGTTGGGTCCTGTGTACTACTGGAAGTGTGCGGGCGGTTGTAACGTCCTGTACCGTGGGAGGGTATTTCTTCCTAAGGCACCTGGAAGAGAAGAAGATTTACGTGACCGCAGAGCCCATGGGACGTTTGGTTGAGGCTTGTCACTCGCGGCCTCCTGCAGGATTTTTTCTTCGTGTTTCCGCTGGTCAAAAGCTGGCTAGAAAGGACCTATACCATCGGCGCCGGAAGACGGTGGGGGCATATAGAGCGTTTTATTTCTGGGAATGACCCTTTCTAATCCCTCTTTCTATCGGGGAGGCAGCATCACCATGACACTGCTGGTCATCTAAGAGAAGCACCTTATCGCTGTCACACCTCATCCAGGTAGCAGCAGTACAACTTCACCCGCGGACTCCCATCATAGTGTAGTAATGAACACCACAACCTTAACTGCTTTTCGTCTTACCACTATCCAACAGATCTTTCTGGCATGGTAGGACCTCTGGGAAACAAGGGTTTAACCAGTATAGCTCGTTAGATCGTTGTGATATGCAAGCCCGACCACCATGTCAAGGTAGCATCTATCGGTCACTATGATTTTGTTTGTGTCCCCTCCGAATTTTAAATGACTCATGAATTGCTTGATAATCTACAGTTTCTGTGTTGAAGTACTGACTTTTTTCAAATGATCTTAATGTGTTGTACTTATTAAAAGTCTATTACATGTAAATGGATATATTATCATAAACAGCTTCTTGTAAGCTATTCTGAAATTTATGCTGATTTTTACTTTTGCAAACAGATTCAGCCATCAATCTTTCCTCACTACATCGGTTTTTAGGTTCGTTGCATTGCCCTACCTTGTTGTTTGGCTGTGAAATCTCAACCAATTTACTGTCTGAGGTTTTCCCACATTATTTATTTTGATAGTCTGGTATTTTAAGTCTAGTTATGTTTCTATTCCCGTGTCGGTTAGTTTAATCTGTATGCTTATATTCCCTATTAGTCGTGTTACAGTCTTACCCGGCATTACTACTTCCACTTTTTTAAAACTTTTTGAATGAATTTTCGAGGACAGTCATTAAAAGTAGGAGGTAAACGTTAGCAACTTTTTGAAATCACACTCTTCAGATTACAGACTGGTAGATGCAAGGTACGAAATTCGCTCTTTTAATACACTTCGAAGTATTTTCAGTCACCGTGTTGTTTCCACAGTTGATTCGATGCGTGCAGCTGTGGCTCGGTGATTTAGGGAGATGACTATTCACCATTGGGTCACGGGTTCGAGCACAGTTCCCTCTACCGAGGTTTGGGCAGCCACATAGTGTTACTTGCCCTCAAACAATAGGTGTGACTCTCTCCTTACTGTACGGCCGAACAGAAGGTGACTAAATGCCTTTTATTTTCCCTATCATTCCATACTGAGCGATAATCATGTGGGCGATTTAAGCAAATCTGAAACCTGGTTAACCGTTGACTTTAGCAGGTTAATTTACAGAATTCTTGGATGATGGTAAAACGAAGAATATTGGTTTGAATTTAGCAATTATTATTATTATTATTATTATTATTATTATTATTATTATTATTATTATTATTATTATTAGTCCCTTGGGTTCCTAGTGGAACATAGGGCTTCAGTAGCACGTCTCCAGTGAACTCTGTCCTCTGAGATCTTTTGAACCTGGTTCCACGACAGCCCACAACCTCTCATTTCCTCCTCGCACGACCTCCTCCATGTCACCCTCACCTCAGACGTCAAACTCGTCGCTTCCCATGGGGATTCCACTCCAGGGCCTGACGCGTGATGTCCCCAGTCGGCTTTCTCACTGTTTGCCCAATCCATCTCCACTTCCTCCTGCATATTTGTTGTATGATAGGTTCTTGGTTGGTTCGTCGGCAGTCCAGAGTTCCTTGTTGCTTATTCTTTCTGGCCATCTGATCTTCAGTAACGAGCGTAAGCAGTTGTTGATGAATGTCTGTAATTTATTGGAAATCCCTTTCGTGACGCGCCAAGTCTCTGAACCATACAGAAGCACTGACTTGACGTTGGTGTTGAAAGTCCGTATCTTGCTCCGCATACTGAATGCACAAGATCTCCACACTGGTTTCAGGCCAATGAACGCCTGTCTTGCTTTTCGATTCTGACTTTGACGTCCTCGTCCGTCCCGCCACCTGTAGTTGAAACAGTGCTTCCTAGATAGTTGAAGGAGGTTACTTCCTTTAAGTTTCTCCCGTTGATGGTGGCTGGAGTTTGTTATTGTTGGTGCGGTATCTTCATCACCTCTGTCTTCTCTATATTCACTTGAAGTCCCTTCTTCGCTTCCTTTTCTGTCAGCTTGTTAGTTTTCGCCTGTAGATCTTCAAGTTTGTGTAACATCAGGCACAAGTCATCATCGGCGAAATCCAAGTCTTCTAGGTTCTTTTCCGCGTCCAGTGTATCCCCCTCTTCTCGCTGCCCACTGTTTGCTGCATGATCCAGTCCACCACAATCAGAAATATCATGGAGGATAGTAGGCAACCTTGTTTCACTCCTGTCTTCACTTAAAAAGCATCACTCAGCTTTCCATTGTGAATTACTTGGCTGGTATGTGGCATCTTCATATAGTTGTTGAATGAGGCGGATAAAGGTTTGCGGTACTCCGTAGTAGTGAAGCAGTTTCCAAATTACTTCTCGGTCGACGCTGTCAAAGGCCTTCTGAAAGTCGATGAAGTTGAGGTAGAGAGCTGATTGCCATTCTATGCTCTGTTCTATGATGATGCGAAGCGTTGCAATTTGGTCTGCACATGATTTGTACTTCCTGAAGCCTGCCTGCCTGTTCCGGTCGTAGTTTTGAATCCAGTGCGTCTTTAAGCCTCTCCAGGATGATGCAGCTTAATATTTTACTTGCATTGGGTGGATAGGAGAGCGATTCCGCGCCAGTTCTTGCAAACACTGAGGTCTCCCTTCTTTGGCAGTTTGACAAGGTAACCCTTCTTCCAATCAATAGGCAGGTACCTTCTCTTCCTTCCACACCTTCTGCAATAGTGGTGTGCGCATGTCTGCTGTTGTCTCTGCATCTGTTCTCAGTGCTTCTGGTGGTGTCCCGTCTGGTCCTGCTGCTTTCCCGCATTTCAGTAGCTTTATGGCGTTCAGGACTTCCATTTTCGTTGGAGGATTTATGTTCACTTGTAATTCAGCAGCTGCAGGTGGTATTTCTGGACGAAGTGCAGGTGGTGGTGGTCGATTCAAGAGCTTCTTGAAGTGGTCGGCCCATTGTTTATTTTGTTTCTCTTCTTTAGTAATTAAATTTCCTTCTTCATCTTTTATTGGTTTCATCTGTGTTGATCTCTCCTCTCCCAGATAGTAACCTAGTTATTTGGTGTAATGTTGTCAGGTCTCTCTTACCTGTAGCCTGTCCTTCTTCACCTTTCAGAATGTCTTAGAAGTGTGTTTTGTCATAGCGCCCACTCTTCTTCACTTCTTTATCCAGTGTTTTATACATTGTGCTCAGTTCCTCTTGTCGTTGAGCATCCTTGCACTGGTTCATCTTCTGCTTCACCATCCTCCTCTCCTCTATCAGCTTCCAGGTATCCGTCGAGATCCATTCCTTGTCTTCCACCTTCTTCCTTCCTAATACGGCTGTGCAGGTTTCTTTCCACATAGCTTTCAAAGACTTCCAGTGTTCTTCCACACAGGTTTCTTCAGGGATGTTGCTGGATATCTCCCATTTTGTCTTGATGGCTGCCTTGAAGATCTCCTTTGTAGTTTCGTGCTTCAGTTTCCGAGTGTTGTACTTGAATTGAGGTCTATCACCAGCTTCCTTGAAGGCTTTTAACTTGATTTTGAAGGTTCCTTGCACCAGATGGTGAGTGGTCTGAACGTACATCTGCTCCTCTTCTTGACCTTGTGTTAAGTAGACTGCGTCTCCATTTTCTTGAGATTGAGATAAAGTCGATTTGATTTTTAGTGTGTACTGGTGTCTGGTGAAATCCATGTCGCTTTGTGGATATCCTTGTGCCTGAACACACTGCCTCCAATTACCAAATCGTTGAATGCGCAGAATTCTGCAAACAATTCTCCATTCTCATTCATTTCACCTAGCGCCTCTCGACTTATGGTTAGTTCTCTTCCTGTGTTGTCCACTCCCAGTTTGGCATTCATGTCGCCCATTAGAATTTTGATGTCGCCATCTAGTGTGGGGTCTTGTCCACTACTGATTGCAATTGTCTGTAGAATTCCTCCTTCTTCTCTTCATCTGCATTATTTGTAGGTGTATAGCGTAGCATTGTATGATTGTGACTTTCCTTCCTTTTGAGTTGAACCTTGCTGTCATGATCCTGGAGGAGGAGATTGGTTCCCACTTCATGAGAGCCTTCGATGCTCTTGGGGACATCATGATAGCCACTCCCTCAGTGTGCTCGTGGTTGTCATCTGAGTGACAATATCGGAGTAGATTATCGACTCCTCTCCAGTTGACAGTTTGGAGAGTCCACTTCCATTCCATCTACTTTTCCAGTTTCCAAGCACTTCTATGCCATACTACCCAATTCTTTGGGAATCTGGGCATCCTTGGTAGGTTCAAACATGGTGCGGACATTTCATGTCCCCAGTCTTACTTTCGCTTTCATCGAGAGGGAGAAGACACACCGGCCAGTTGGCGTTCTGAAGGCTTTCACCAACTGGCGTCATTTTATCTCTCTGATTCCAGCGAGGAATAAGTTTGTTTTCATTTTTTTATATTTTGTTTGTGCTTTGAAGTTTCTTTAGCGGTTAGATTTGTTTTACGGGGTAGGGTTGCTAGCCCTATGCCGAACCTTCCCTGTATACCCGGGCTTAGGACCGGCTAGTAACTAGTGAACTAGTTAACCAGGCGAGGTTTTGAATTTGGCAATGCTCCATCTTTTTTAACTTTGGTCATTAACTGAATCTATATAGTTATCTGTCTGCCAATCGGTGCTTTCTCAGATGGTCTTTTCAACAGTCACTGTGTCATTGATTCTCTCGAATTCATTTTGACTAGGATTAGGGCTAGAAGTGCTTCTTAGGTAGCTGGCATGACGATGAAATGATATTTATGGATCAACTATTCATATAACAGCTGGATGAGACTCATAGCGACTTAAGTAAACTTGCGAATTCGTTAGCAGCTGCACTCTCATTGGTCAGACTATAGAGCATCGTGCTGTTAGCACATAGGATCCCGGTTACAGTTTTGCTACATTTGGGATTGATATTCCAACCTTAATCTCACTTTTTATATATCTGGGCCTATTTAGCAAAAGGTTATCTAAGATAATAATGATGGATAGCGGCTAGCAGTGCAATCCAGTTTAGACGAGTGTGTCGTCCTATTTGGGACTCGTCAGCTGGATTTACCTGCCTTCCAGTCGGCAATGTTGTTCCCACTAGAACTTGAACTTCGGACAGATCGCTTCAAATGCCAGAACGTTACCCACTAAACCACCAAGTAATAATAACCACTTTTAGTGCGGCAAGTAGAGTTTTTAATGTTGTTGCTTGTATTATCCCGTCGTTGAGTGGACCGAATTGATCGATTTCTATTGGCATATGGACTCCTGCATGGATGCCTCGATATTACCTATATTTTCAATTTCGATACTAATGATGGATAGTGGCTAGCAGTGGAATCCAGTTATCTGAGATAGTCCGAAAGATTGAGAGTTGGATATGATCAGAATAAAGTTCTAATGACTGATTGACATCCTTAAGGGAAACATCGAAGAAAGTGATTTTACTCTTTCTGTAGAAACATAAAACTTGTCAGAAATTATCCCCCTCCTCTACTGTTGTTTTTAGTTGGCACATTCAAGTGTCCCTTAAGCAACTAATATATATCCAGAAATTGCCTTTAGTATTGAATGCTTTAATACTTGGAGGGAAATCATCTCTTTTTCTTCACATACCACGAATATTTTAATTAAGAAATAATAGTTATATTTAAGTAAGTCGAATCAATCTGCCAGATTTTTTAAATCTCCTTGAATTGCATAACATTATCATCATCGTTAACAGTTTTCATAATTTCATCTAAATATTTTAAATAATATAAAATAAACGATTCTATACACAGTCGAAGAAAATGTTTGCAGCACAACTCTTCAACAGTTAATAGTGGTTCAGTGGTAAGGAGTTTCGTTGGTAACGCCATTATTGTTTCAGTCATTATAGGTACACTAAAATAAGATTTTAAAAATGAATAGGTATATAAAAAGACAGAAGAGACAGGCAGTTAGTAAAATTCAATCGTTGAACAGTTTATATATATATATATATATATATATATATTATATAGGATGAATGGTAGTATGCGTTTCTATATGTGCTCAAGGCAGTTCTGCATAAATCATTCTGGGAAAAACGTCTGTTCTTAATCCAGTAAGCTGATAGATTCTAATCCTACTCTGCCTACTTAAGTTTAAGAAATGAGGTATGTGGTTTGGCCAGGCATCACGCAATGGGTATTATTATGATCAGTCAATTACAAGAGCTGTCATTTGTTTTGTGTTGCGTTTTTATTTCTTTTGAATACTTTATTACTAGTCTTCACATAAGATAGACGTGCCGTTCAAGATAACAGCGGTGGGCCAGTTGGCAAAGTTATTAACACTCATCGACTGAGCTGGTTTAGAATTGTTTTACATGTGCTAATGCATTATCTACGCCGATATTCAATATCAACTGAAGCTGAAGTAATTTGGAAAAAGACTAAGTGTGGGCAAAATAAAACTTGGCATGAATTCATAAGGTAACTGACTGTCGGTCTGCGTCATACAAGGAAATATTGACTGTTAAGTTGGTGTCAACATGATAACCAAGTCCAATGGTCAGGTTACCTAAGTGATATGCCTTCAAAATGATTTAATTGAAACAAAGGCAACCACATGTTATGCTGATCTTAGTAGTTATGGTACATCTCATTGTCAGCTTTAGCCCTTCTTGTTTTTGTCTTTTATCTTCCTACGGATTCCAGCCTTACCATTTCTAATTTGTTCTGCTTTACCTTATTGTTTTCTATTTTAATGTGTTGCTGACTGTACCATTCTTCAGCGTACTGATACCAACTGGATGACTGACTGAGTCTACATGTCATAAGTTAGCTGACAGATATCTTTAACCGGTTAACTGAAATATTAAGACAAATTAGTGTTCAGGTGCATCCTAGTATATTCTGAAATAATGCAGCGAACTGTATGAGAAGGGATACGAAAAAGAAAAGGCCACTAAGATATAACATGTTGGAGGTATGCAGTTAATTTAAAGAAATATACCCCATTCTAATACAGTTCCACTACTTCAGTATGTCAAAATCACAGTAGGTATTGAATTTGAAAAATATACACTTAGAGTTATGTCAAAGTCATCATTAGAGCTAAACCACCTTGAAATCAATCAATCCCTACAAACCTCCAGAATGAATTATTGTTTAGTGCTGGTTAGTTACATGTTTCGAGCTGTATAAGAATTCGTAACCTGTGAGGTCAAGCAAGTCGGCTGGGAAGCCAGATATTTGCCGGTGGCACTGAATGATCGTCACGCTATATTTCGGATTGACAGAAGTAGAAAAATGTGGACGACTAGATTCTGAGCCAGTAGCTAAATGGCAACGAGAACTGATAGTCCTGGGTTCTGTCACTAGAGGAGTAGTATGTGGGTACGGCTGATCAGATCTATGCTACGACAGGACAGCTGTTCACTGCTCTTAGGTTTTCAGTAGATCTCTAGATGATGTTAGTCGCTGATGCATACTACCATAAAAAATTAATCAGTCTCCATAAACATCCAAAATGGTTTTACTACAAGTATTAAGCATTGCGAAAATACGAAGTGTACATTTCACTTTAGTATTCATTATGGACTAACATCAGATGGAGAAACATTGGAAACCTGAGAGCACTGGAGAGCTGTTTCATCGTAGTACGGGACTCCTCAGCAGTGCGGGCCCATAACTCAGTTAGCGATCATGCTGGGTTCTATCCCTGGGCGCGCACTGCTGAGGAGTCCCGCAATAGGACGAAATAGCTGTCCAATGATCCCAGGTTTCCTGTATTTCTCTAACTGATGTCAGTCCATGGTGAGTACTACACTGATATATATATATTTACATATATATATATATATATATATATATATATATATATATATATATATATTCATGTAACAAGTGGAACTGAACAATCCTATTGTAACAACTACTTTATTTGTTGCCTGATATTTCATTGAACAAATATCAACCACAAAAGAAAAGTTTGAGTTTTGATTTCCAAAGTCAACTTCGAATTTCGTATCTGTTAACAATTATTGTTAAACAGGCATATTTTTGTAAAATGATTTGATAATAAAAAAGAGTTTGTGAGTTTTCGTGGAAGATGAATTCACCATTGTAAACATTGAATTTTTAATCATCCGGCTATTGATAGTAAATAGAAACTGAATGAATTTTGCTATTGAACACTAGTCTTAAGATCATTTTTGCCCGAATGATAAAAGTTGACAGAATTCGCATGCTGAATTTAAAGAAATTTTATGACTAAATAATTTGAAGTGGTTAAAATTTCTTCTCAGTAACAGTGTTATTATAACTGTGTTGTGTTGCTGACTATAAGCTGTCAGCAGAACTTGTTTAAAGTCTCCTTTCCTTAATCTGTATTATTGATGTGATTAATTTTTTAAGTGCAATTTACAAACCATGTTGATGAATAATTAGAATACTTAGAGCTTTGTATAAGTGTGGACATCGTAATCCTAAATCCTGCTGATAGCCATTATGAAATAAGAAGAAATAGGTCCGAACTGTTGATAAGCTAATGATATCGCAACACCAGATTCAATTTTTTCTTTTGAAAGAAATCATCATCTAATTCACTGAGTAAAGAAAACTGGCAACTGCAGATTTAAGCTATTCAAGTAATACTTATCACGAACTGGCATCAGTTGTAGAATTAAAGACTCTGGCGTAGAACTGTTACTTCTCGCGGAGAGCAACTTGTTTTTCAGTCACTGAGTTGGAATTGAATAGTTCACATTTTATTAGGTCTGTCAATTTGCAATGTAGTGCGCTAATCATTTGATGTCACTGACGAGTGTTCTTCATCACATCCTACTTCATTGACTTTTAATGTCACAGCTTTTCATCAGAACTTCAGGCAGATCCAACTTGAGGCATGTCACTAATGATCCTTAGATAATAATTCAATAAATGACTTGTGAGGGTTGATTGAGAGAAGATAATCATCATGCTACTTACGGTAATTGATTGAGTCGATTGACTAATTTCAATATGATTTGTAAATTGGTACTTTAGCGTACTAGGTGTTAGTTCACCTAATTCAGAATCTTACGGTCAGTAACATAAGTATTTGGATATTCAGAATAATCAAAGTATTGTACGACAAGAATGTTTTTGTCGGTACAGGTTTCTGATGTCTTGTCACTGATTTAATGAATTTACCGGTTTTTATTGACTTCAAAAGCCAGTAGCCTACTGAATCGTGATTTGAGACTGGAAGTAGTGGGTACTGAATTCTATCTTAAGGGGAATAACAACTCCATCACGGTACATCAAACTAACCAGTCTAAAATACAACGAGAAGCAGGTATTGAATTCTACTATTTGTCATTATCCATCAATATTATCAAAACGAAATTGCTAACTATATCAAAACATTCTCACAATAAGTCAATATACCAACGGTATACAATAAGTCAGGTTCAAGGTGAAATTACAAGGTATGATATATAAACCATAATAATGATAATAATACTTGCTTACTTTGGTATTAGTTGAATTATACTTCGTAGTAAGTAACCATGATTTATGAGAAGACGATTTTTTATTCGATTCAATAAACGCGTTATGCGTAAACCTTGAATAAATTTATCCATAAGTTTCTTTGTGAACATTTCGGTAATTTCTTCATGTAATAAATGATCACCTAGTGCTTTTTAAAATTTGTTTTATCAAAAATAGAACAAGGGGGAAAATCTTAAGTATTAGTCAGTCATGAATCAAATATTATTTGAAGAAAAAAACTTTAAAAATCAAATAACCATTGATACGTACCTATTATGCCTCTGGAACATAGTAGTTTGACTTTTAGATTATAGAAAAACCGGCCATATAAACCAGCTATATGCTATGGTCATACTAGGGAGGAAACATTCGCCACCATCCGTGACATGCTAAGTAGGAATGGCTACCCAACAAAGTTTGTAACTAAGCATTACCAATCTTACTAAGGTTAAGTCAAGAATGCTAACAGTTCCTAAAAGGGAAATCTTGTTCAAACTGGAATTCAAGGGTGAAATTTTTAGTGAGATCATCACACAAGGCATCAAAAAGAGCCCTGCAAAGCAAATTTCCAGCCACTAAATTGTGTCTCATCTTCTACAACCACTCGACTTTTTATTCTAGAAATAAAGACCAACTGTCTGATACTACCACTTCCATGTTCATTTATGAGTTACATTGGGCACAAAATGAGACAGGTCCACCGTTGAAGCTCTGAGCACCACCCATCATGGTTGAATAAGGGACAGAGTACAATAATAAAGAGCTCCATACTTACACACACTTAGTTATCACTGAACAGCAGGTTGATACTAGCAAAGCATATAAAAATTATTCATAGCCTATCATTTAATTTACCATGTGGATTGGGTTACTTCATATAGCAGATGGGATTGCAATCCATCTTAACACCACTTTTATGCAGTCTTTCGCTTAATGTCATGTACGTATTGTTGATTAGAACAGATCTTTTTGCACAAACTTTAGATCGGTCATTTGCTGGAGGAATTTCTGTCCGCTGATCCCCAACGATAAGTAGTAATAACTAGTTTCATTGTAATGAACCACATAGTTTATGAAAAGCTTAAATATTATCTGCTGAAACTGAATTTGTCAGTGCTCTGGAAGATTTATATTTTTGAAATGAAGATTATAAATTATGAGCATTGATTAGTAAAAGACTTTTTAAAAAGAATAAATAAAACTTTCTGTCGGTGATTCTAATTATGCTAACTTATTATAATTATTTTTTTCCCTTGGGTTCCTAGTGGAACATAGGGCTTCAGTAACACGCCTCCATTGACTCACTTCTCTACAATCTTTTGAACCCGGCTCCACGACTGCTCAAAAGCTTTCATTTCTTCCTCACATCATCTCCTCCATGTCACCCTCAGCTGGGATGCCCAACTCGTCGTTTCCCCTTTGGATTCCACTCGACTGCCTGACCTGGCGCATGATGTTCCCCAGTCGGCCTTCTCAGTGTATGCCCAATCCATCTCCACTTTTTTCCACTGCATATTTGTTGGGTGATAGTTTCTTGGTTGGTTCACTCCCAGAGTTCTTTGTTGCCTATCCTCTCTAGCCATCTGATCTTCAGTATCAAGCCAGCGTAGGCAGCTGTTGATGAATGTCTGTAGTTCGTTGGAAATGCTCTTCGTGATGCGCCAAGTTTCTGAACCATATAATAGTAGTGACTTGACATTAGTGTTGAAAATCCGGATCCTGTTCTTTGTGCTGAGTGCAGTAGATCTCCACAGTGATTTCAAATTAATGAAAGCCTGCCTTGCTTTTCCGATCCTGGATATGACATTCTCGTCTGTGCCGCCTGTAGTTGAAACGATGCTGCCTTGCCTAGGTAGGTGTAGGTGAAATAGACAACTTCCTTTAGGTTTATCCCGTTCATGGTGATTGGTGCTTGTTGTTGATGCTGCTGTTGTTATGCTAACTTAACGACAAAATAACCTTCAAGTAACCGCGAATAATTTGATGTGACTCAAAGTCAAGCGAAAGATACGTTACACCAAACAGGAGCGAATACACAAAAAGAACTTGAGAACCCCGAACATCTGATTCATAGTCTAGCCACTTGAAGGCAAGAAGTAAGACAAAGCATAAAGGAAATGAACACGCAACAGCTCTTCCCATTCAAAATCGTCAAGTGAGACAGACGCAGCGAAAATCAACATCGTTTCAAGTTTCCACACTTCACAGAAGTTTACAAAGTGCAGGTGGATAAAAAGGAATGATATCAAAGTAGGTAAAGTTGTGTGACAATAAATAATTTGAAGATAAAGGTTTATATGAATATTCAAGCTTTAGGAAATGCAAAGGAGTGAATAGATCTGTACCACTGTGACTGATTTTCGCCCATGTCACCAAAAATTCTCAACTACTGATTCCTTTCTTCTCAGGGACTCCAGCCACCTAGTCTACGTCATCTCCACACGACTCAGGCCAACAGTCAGGGACTTCATGGTCTGGCTGCCCTGAGCCCTCTTCCAACCCAGTCCAACTTCCCCTAGCATGGCATGTCGAGGTGGTCGGTGACTCGCGGTGGGATGCGCAGTACATGATCAAGCTATCTCAGTCGACTAAGGTTCACAACCCCGTCAATCGACTTGTCTGTCTTGCTCCGATAGTAATTCCACCACACGTGGGCAGTGCTACGAAGACACTCCTGATGGAAACCGTGGAACCATTCCATGTCTTCCCCTTTTAACGACAATGTCTGGCTGACGTTTAACAAGACAGAAGGTACTTCAGGGTAGTATACTCGTTCTCTGGTACATACTGGAATGTCTCCCCGACGCCACAGGTGACGTAATTTGTCAAGTGCTAAGCGGGTCTTCTGTATCCGAGATGAGATTTCGTCAGCCACCAACCAGTTAGGGTTGATGTTACTCCCTAAGTAACTGAAGTGGTGGACACATTTTATCACTTCACCCCCTATCATTAAGCTGCGAGTACTTGCAGCACACCAGTCCTGTAGCATCATCTTACATTGAATAGGTGATGGCGAAACGAATGCCAAACATACTCAGATTTCTGCTCAACGCATTCAGAAGACCCTACATTTTGTCAGCATCTTGACCTAACAGAACAATACTATCTGCATATTCTAAGTCAACTAGATGGCCCCCAGGGAGTAGATGAATCCCTGTGACGTCAGACGTACCTAATGTTATGTCTGTGAAGAAGTTAAATAAGAAAGGCGACAATGGAGAGAGTTTGGCAAGTCAGTTTTGGATTTTCATTGGCGTTCAAACTTCGTTGACCTCTGTAATTGAAAATAACGAAATTTTCAGCCTTTTGGATCGAATTTTCGTAGACTAGAAGTATTTTCATGTGATTAGACAGCACTATCTATGACTCCAACTACCGCAGATAGCTTTATGTATGAATGTGGTGTTTATTAATGGGATAATGGTGAAGCACTTGATCATAGTACGATTTGAATTTGAAAGTCACTTGTTTGTAACATGCCACAAGTTAAATTTTAACCACATATCTCAATAAAATAGTGATATTTTCACTTCTCAGGAAATTACTTTTTTAACTATGATAAGCCTAAGGAGTGTGCGTAATGTTTTTGAGCACAGCTATCAGGTTAAAAGTTATCACTCGTCAACGGTTTGGTTGCGTATAAATGATGCATCTATAAAGTCCTTTAGAAGTGTATTGATAAACAATGTAAGTTACTTTGAACGCTATACTAGGAGTAGTCAGATATTCACAGATGAGCTGCTGATATCTCCTCTATCTCTACTCCACTCTCTACTGGTGATCTGATGTGTATGTTCAAAAACACTAAACACATTTATTCGGTTTTCCAATTGTAGAATGGTGATTTTCTAGTTTTAAAAAATCACATTTGTTTACTGTTCTTCATTCTTCTCATGTAAAATATTGTATTTTTAACTTGATATTAGATTGGTTTATTTGATATAACCTAATCATGATACTAGAAACATCATCCAGTAAGTAAGTGGTACTTTATCACTCTGTACTCATGGCCAAATTTTTCTTTTCATATTAACTTTCAGCTTGACTAAGTCGATTCCAAGCAAATTGCATATTGCTTTCTTGCATTTTTAGTTTCCTCTCTTGCCTTCTCTATTCAGATTATTTTTTCTTACCATGCAATAATTTTCAAGAATACTATACGATTATTTGACTGGCTGTTTTCTTCCCTGTTACTCGCTTTTCTTTTTTACAAAAAATGCGCTTTGGTAGTTCAGTTTTTAATAAATTATGCATTTTAACTTAAAATTGCAGAAATCTGAATCCTCGTTTTTCATAATAAATGCTTTCTTGAGTGAATTTACCAATAAAAGTCATGTATAGGCTGAATAGTACAGATTCAAACCTGCTTCTTACATTTATCTTTTTACCATATGTAGAGATATGATATTGATAATCCTTTGTTATAGATGTGCTGATGGATATAACCGTGAGTACTTTCAACTTCTCAGTGAAAGGCTTACTCTCTGAAAGGAGTAACTGTCTAACTTAGAATGAATACATAGACGACATATTCCTGCTGAGTTAAGACGCTGACAATATACAGACTCTCCTGAACACTGGGAGAAAATTTGAGAATGTGTGGCACGCGTTTTGCACCTAATGGATATAAGAAAATGCTTCAGGAGTGATCTATACCGATTCCTAATTTAAAGATACTGAGGGGAGTGCTACAAAATGTAGGCCATTTCACTTATTCAAGTAGTTGCATCAGCTCAAAAGGTCTGATTACTAGTGATTTCGATGTGCCCTTTAGAAGTTTGATGAATTGTTACACTTATCGTGCCAGTGAGGAATATGACTACCTGCCAAAGGAGGAGTTTACCGCGTTACAATTCTCTCTGTCTTGTTATAACATTGCGTTACACAGCCATTAAAAGAAAAAGACGGAAAGAAGTTACAAGTTCCTGACCATAGATATATTCGTAGGATAGCTTGCATGTGGAGGAATCACTGTGTGACCAATACCGATGTTGAGCATAGTGTACTAATCGAGGAAGGTAAGTAATTCGATGAAGGTGTCAACCTTAACCTATTGAGATAGCTTGGTTATGTTTTGTGAGTGTTGGTCCACCGCTTCTCTCAGGATCTGATATTAGCCCAGAGTAAGTTTGAGTTGAAAGTAGGTTAACGGAACCAAGAAATTGCATTAATTCATGGAATCTGTGACTGCTGCTGTGAGTCATTCAAGTAGATGTGGGTTGCTTGACTCGGTTGCTCGAGATGATAGAAATCAATGATTCAAGTAGTGCATGTGTATACATTATTTATCATCTTCGAGGTTCAGTATATTGTCACTGAGGTTAATTTATTCATTTCCTCCTCTTTAGTTACTTTTGAAAATGTTTTTGTCATTTCTTTTCTATCCACCTTTTTCTTTGTATACTGCTGTGATGTATATCAACTTGGACTGGTGGACTTCTGTATAAGGTTCTATGTTGATCTGTGTACTTTTCTACAGTTTCTTTTTTACTGATTCAAGTATTTGTAATAAAAGATAACTGTTATACAGCCTATCTCCCTGTACGAATCAGATTTAATAGACTCTGTCTCTTCAGTCTGTTTATTATCAATTAGTCTGGTGTTACTCAGTAAAATTTGCATATAGTTAGTTTTACAGTTTCACATTATTTTCCAGAGGCCAATTATCTGTTGATTATACTCTAGATAGATCAGTTCTAAGGAAATTTAGTTTGGCTTTAAAAAAATAGGACGAATTCGCACACAACTCTGTAATATGGAGTTTAGTATTCCCGTTAATTAATGCGATGCAGGTATATCCAACTGATGAGCTCCAAAATTGGAAGAAAGGCGCATATTCGGTTAAACTACCAGCCAGCACCAAGCAAATTATATCACAATGAATCCTCAGGCATTATCTAGGTATCCACGTGGGAGCCCATTTGCTGAGATAAGTCAATCATTTCGATCTGGTATAACAACGGGAAATTACAAGCATAAATAAGGTAATAAGATTTTTTTTCATGCATGAGCTGACTCGCTGTGGATTCCAAGATGCGCGTTTTATCTTGTTTGGAACTTATCAGCTGGTGTCACTGGTGTTGTTCCCACCGAGATCCGAACCTAGTACTCATCGCATTGAGCGTCACAACGTTATGCACTAGGGCATGAAATCATCCACTTGTGCAGCAAGTATCATTTGTTGTTGTTTCATACGGGCAATTTCCCGTTGTATATAACATAACCACTTCCATATTAGATTATTTGATGTACCACACAGTGATATAGTATAATTTACTTCATGACGTTTCTAGCAGAATTCATTGTTCATTTTCATATCAAATTCTACTCGAAACGTCATCAAGTAAATTATACTGTACTATACTATATCAAATAAACAAACTAATATGGAAGTGGTTATATTGTATTGCAAAACCAAAGTAAGGTAAGATGGAGGTTAAGATATTAGTGTCCACAAAAGCGCTCACATTCTAATTGACACTTAAACATTCCTATATCATTTGATGTAGGCTTAGCCAAATGCTTATGCAACAGGACACGAAAATTGACTGGTAGATCAGAAAATCTGTATCAACCAATGAAATTTATAAGAGAAGTAATAGAGCTCAACAACTACAATCAGTTTATCCGGAAACACATGGAGCAGGGAGAAAAATACCACCAATGGTTATGTAATTATGAATAAAAACAGTGTTACTAATAAGGTTGTGATGAAAGAATGTAAAGCATCAACAGTTTTGCCATATAAAGAAGATACGTAGAATTACTGATAAGATCCGGATCACAGTAGCGTTTAAACCTATAAACTAACTTACAGACTAACTATACTGGCCAAAGTATTCTGTCACATCCATTTAAGAAGATGATTTAGTACACCAAATTCCACAAAATGACTATAAGGTCAAGCATACAGGTCAGGCTACTTGATTGGGGTTAATTAGGTTGTCAGATCATAGAAATCCATATAAAAATAATCGAATGATAAACCCTAGCAAGATAAGCATAGAGAAAGTTCAGTCATAGCCATGTATATCTTAACACAGTTAAGTAACAGAGTGGAATAGAGTGACAATTTAAAAAGTAACTTATGTTGATGGGAGGCTGGAAGTAGGGAGAGATCGATGACTGAAGCTTTGATTATTGAATCAACACACGTAGTAGGAATGATATAGAACCAATTCTGGTTATGCTGAAAATTTAACTACCACTTAAATCAAAGAATGAAAAACAGTAGACCCATAAATACTAGATTAGAAAGCTATATGATTGCCTTGATATAGTTACGAGCAATTAATTGCGGTTGTAGTCTCATCTAGTAAATAATACTGTTTTCTGTGTGATGCAAATAACAAAAGCGTTTACATAATTTAGTGCTTTTTATTCTTATACATAACTAAAAATTAGTCCATAACTAAAATTATGTCAAAAGCCACTGTAGCTGTAAAGCAGCATTACGTGTTGTATCACTGAAATCCATTCAGTGTCACCACATCAACATATTCAAACTAGGAATTCCGATTTTATGGGAACAAATGAAACTGACAGAACTGACGTACAGCCTTGGACAGGAGTGTGTCGTCTAAAGTTACCACACTTCCAAGTAGTACACAAAGAACAGATGAATGGAAAAAGAGTGATATGAAAGTAGATGAAGTTGTGTGAGAGAATAAACAACTGGAAGAAAAAGGTCAGCGTAAATATTCAAGCTAAAGATGTGAAGGAGTGAATACATCTGAGCTATTGTGACTGATTTTCAGCCATGTCACCAAGAGTTCTCAACTACTAATTCCTATCGTCTCAGGGACCCTCAATGGAAGATGACACTTGAAGATTTTGATAAAATGAAACAATCATTAATTTATAAGTTGGTCAGTGAGTATGAGAATAAGGAAGTTCCAATCTAAAAAATAATCGACACACCTCAGAAAAACTTAAGGTGAGAAAATAGTACCAATAACAGGTACCTGTCTACTTGTGATACATGCATTATACTGAATTAAAAATTATTCCTTAGCAGGAAAAAGGATTACACTTAAAATTACCTTATGCTACTTATTAGTTGAACTGTCTATGTGAATAGACTAATCGCGATTGAGCCATTTGTAATTGTCACCCTATAATAGCAATAGAGCAGTGCCGGTATCCACATGTTGTCATGCCAGTTTAATATGGTACTCTATTATTATTTTTTTATTAGTCCCTTGGGTTCCTAGTGGAACATAGGGCTTCAGTAGCACGTCTCCAGTGACCTCTGTTCTCTGAGATCTTTTGAACCTGGTTCCACGACAGCCCAGAAGCCCTCATTTCCTCCTCGCACGACCTCCTCCATGTCACCTTCAACTGGGACGCCCAACTCGTCGCTTCCCATGGGGATTCCATTCGAGGGCCTGACGCGTGATGTCCCCAGTCGGCTTTCTCACTGTTTGCCCAATCCATCTCCACTTCCTCCTGCATATTTGTTGCGTGATAGGTTCTTGGTTGGTTCGTCGGCAGTCCAGAGTTCCTTGTTGCTTATTCTTTCTGGCCATCTGATCTTCAGTAGCGAGCGTAAGCAGTTGTTGATGAATGTCTGTAATTTATTGGAAATCCCTTTCGTGACGCGCCAAGTCTCTGAACCATACAGAAGCACTGACTTGACGTTGGTGTTGAAAATCCGGATCTTGTTCCGCATGCTGAATGCAGAAGATCTCCATACTGGTTTCAGGCTAATGAACGCCTGTCTTGCTTTTCCGATTCTGACTTTGACGTCCTCGTCCGTCCCGCCTGTAGTTGAAACAGTGCTTCCTAGATAAGTGAAGGAGGTTACTTCCTTTAAGTTTCTCCCGTTGATGGTGGCTGGAGTTTGTTATTGTTGGTGCGGTATCTTCATCACCTCTGTCTTCTCTATATTCACTTGAAGTCCCGTCTTAGCTGCCTCTTCTATCAACCTGTTAGTTTTTGCCTGTAGATCTTCAAGTTTATGTGACATCAGGCACAAGTCATCATCGGCGAAATCCAAGTCTTCTAGGTTCTTTTCCGTCGTCCAGTGTATCCCCCTCTTCTCGCTGCCCACTGTTTGCTGCATGATCCAGTCCACCACAATCAGAAATATCATGGGGGATAGTAGGCAACCTTGTTTCACTCCTGTCTTCACTTAAAAAGCATCACTCAGCTTCCCATTGTGAATTACTTGGCTGGTATGTGGCGTCTTCATATAGTTGTTGAATGAGGCTGATAAAGGTTTGCGGTACTCCGTAGTAGTGAAGCAGTTTCCAAATTACTTCTCGGTCGACGCTGTCAAAGGCCTTCTGAAAGTCGATGAAGTTGAGGTAGAGAGCTGATTGCCATTCTATGCTCTGTTCTATGATGATGCGAAGCGTTGCAATTTGGTCTGCACATGATTTGTACTTCCTGAAGCCTGCCTGCCTGTTCCGGTCGTAGTTTTGAATCCAGTGCATCTTTAAGCCTCTCCAGGATGATGCGGCTTAATATTTTACTTGCATTGGGTGGGTAGGAGAGTGATTTCAAGCGAGTTCTTGCAAGCACTGAGGTCTCCTTTCTTCGGCAGTTTGACAAGGTAACCCTTCTTCCAATCAATAGGCAGGTACCTTCTTTTCCTTCCACACCTTCTGCAATAGTAGTGTGGTGTGAGCATGTCTGCTGTTGTCTCTGCGTCTGTTCTCAGTGCTTCTGGTGGTGTCCCGTCTGGTCCTGCTGCTTTCCCGCATTTCAGTAGCTTTATGGCGTTCAGGACTTCCATTTTCGTTGGGGGATTTATGTTCACTTGTAATTCAGCGGCTGCAGGTGGTATTTCTGGACGAAGTGCAGGTGGTGGTCGATTCAAGAGCTTCTTGAAGTGGTCGGCCCATTGTTTCCTTTGTTTCTCTTCTTTTGTAATTAAATTTCCTTCTCCATCTTTTATTGGTTTCATCTGTGTTAGTCTCGCCCCTGATAGCAACCTGGTTATTTGATACAATGTCGTCAGGTCTCTCTTACCTGCAGCCTGTTCTGCTTCACTTGCCAGTGTTTCCTAGAAGTATCTTTTGTCTTTCTGTTCACTCTTCTTTACTTCTTTATCCAGTGTTTTATAGATTGTGCTCAGTTCCTCTTGTCGTTGAGCATCCTTGCACTGGTTCATCTTCTGCTTCACCATCCTCCTCTCCTCTATCAGCTTCCAGGTATCCGTCGAGATCCATTCCTTGTCTTCTTTCTTCTTCCTTCCTAATACGGCTGTGCAGGTTTCTTTCCACATAGCTTTCAAAGACTTCCAGTGTTCTTCCACACAGGTTTCTTCAGGGATGTTCCTCGATATCTCCCATTTTGTCTTGATGGCTGCCTTGAAGATCTCCTTTGTAGTTTCATCCTTCAGTTTCCGAGTGTTGTACTTGAATTGAGGTCTATCACCAGCTTCCTTGAAGGCTTTTAACTTGATTTTGAAGGTTCCTTGCACCAGATGGTGAGTGGTCTGAACGTACATCTGCTCCTCTTCTTGACCTTGTGTTAAGTAGACTGCGTCTCCATTTTCTTGAGATTGAGATAAAGTCGATTTGATTTTTAGTGTGTACTGGTGTCTGGTGAAATCCATGTCGCTTTGTGGATATCCTTGTGCCTGAACACACTGCCTCCAATTACCAAATCGTTGAATGCACAGAATTCTGCAAACAATTCTCCATTCTCATTCATTTCACCCAGCGCCTCTCGACCCATGGTTAGTTCTCTTCCCGTGTTGTCCACTCCCAGTTTGGCATTCATGTCGCCCATCAGAATTTTGATATCGCCAACTGACGTCTTGTCCAGTGTAGAATTCCTCCTTCTTCTCTTCATCTGCATTATTTGTAGGTGTATAGCGTAGCATTGTATGATTGTGACCTTTCTTCCTTTTGAGTTGAATCTTTCTGTCATGATCCTGGAGGAGATTGGTTCCCACTGCATGAGAGAGAGCCTTCGATGCTCTTGAGGACATCATGATAGCCACTCCACTCCATAACTCAGTGTGCTCGTGGTTGGCGTCTGCGTGACCGGAGTAGATTATTGATTCTCCAGTTGACAGTTTGGAGAGTCCACTCCTATTCCATCTGCTTTCGCAAATCCCAAGCACTTCGATGTGATACCTTCTCATCTCCTTTGCATTCTGGGCTGCCTTACTGGGTTCAAACATGGTGCGGACATTCCATGTCCCCAGTCTTACTTTCGCTTTCATCGAGAGAGAGAAGACACATCGGCCATTTGGCTTCCTGAAGGCTTTCACCAACTGGCGTCATTTTATCTCTCTGATTCCAGCCGGGAATAAGTTTGTTTTCATTTTTTATATTTTGTTTGTGCTTTGAAGTTTCTTTATCGGTTAGATTTGTTTTACGGGGTAGGGTTGCTAGCCCTATGCCCAACCTTCCCTCTTTACCCGGGCTTAGGACCGGCTAGTAACTAGTAAACTAGTTAACCAGGCACTCTACACTAAAAATATTATAATAAATAGGAAAACTATGTATAGTAATGATGGGTAGTGGCTAGCATTGGAGTCCAGGACATGCGTTTCGTCCTATTTGGAACTCCTCAGCTGGGTGCACCTGCCTTGCAGTGAGCGTCGTCCCACCGGGATTCGGATCCAGGAGCGATTGTTTTGAACACCATAGAGTTACCCATTACACCACGTAGCCACGACAGCCACTTCTAGTGTGACGGGTATAGTTTTAGTGTTATTGCTTGTATTACACCGTCGTTGATTGGACCGAATTGATCAGCCTCTGTTGGCATATGGGCTCCTGTGCGGATACCTCGATATTGCCTGCGCATCCTGGATTCCATAGCTAGCCACTACCCATCATTTCTATGTAGTGAAGAACACAAGTAATATCGAGGCATCCATACAGGAGCCCACATGCCAACAGAGACTGATCAATTCGGTCCAGTCAACGAAGGTGCAACACAAACAATAGCACGCAATAAAGTAATTGATTAAAATTAGGCCCCAAATTAGTCATTTCGTATACTGTTTGAACAGAATAATGATCACTAAAGTCAGTCAGGTGGCATAAACCTTACTTGGCAAAATGCTGAATACCTTCAACGCAAAAGAGTGGTCAGTTGAAACATTAGGATGAGATAACAAATTGCGGCTTTAGATTGTATGTTGATACTTGTAATTTTCGTTGTTATACCGGATCGAATTGATCTACTTCCGTCGGTATATATGCTGGTATGCAGATGACTCGATATTACCTGGTTATTGATTATGCTGTAGTTTGCTTGGTAGCGGTAAGAAGTGGAATCCAAGAGGTACGTTTCGTTTGGTTTCTCTAGTGGCTGGGTTTGAGTCTCAGTGGGAACAATTTCGCTAACTAGGGGGAAGGTACATCCACCTGACGAGTCTCGAACAGCGTGAAACAGGAGCTCTAGACTCTACTGGTATCCATCACCAAAAATTATGGTTTTAGATATCCAGACAAAATCAGTAAAAAGGCCTGTCAACCATACTGAGATCTTTATAGATGAACTTAGGTCAGTACTGAGTACTAAGCAGCAAATTCATGTAAACTCTGGTCTCCTCCGAATAAGTATAATTCATATAACTTAACTAAAATCATCTGTATCTCATAAATCTTGATAGTTTGTTTGAAATATAAACAATTTAAATGTCATAGTCATGTGTAGAAAACCTTTCACCTGTATGAAATTTAGGTGCTCAATGCCTAATCTGAAAGTGATTTTCAAAATATTCACCGGAATGTTTTTCAGTAATAGTCTATACAACTTAGGAGATATCAACACATTACTTGTTTCTCCAGCTACATTCTATTTCAATCGAAATGAAAGACGCAAATATCTATTTTTGAGATGATTTCGATGCTTCAGGGAATTGAATAGTGATTGTTACTTACTGACTCACTCACTGACTCGAAACAAATTACTTATATAACTAATGATTACCTTCTAATTTGATTTGAAGTTGTGCCAAATTTAATGATTTCAAGCAAGTCAGCATCATTGGATGTATTATTTCATTAACTTGATCTACAATATTTCTTCTATCATTGTCATATTGAACACTGAAGTAATGCAGTATATCTTCTTTATCCAATGATCTAGAATTCAGTTGATCCAGTTTACTTTGAAACATTGTCATTTTTGACATTTCATCAACAAGAATATTAATACATGGATAGTAATTAGCTAAATTCATTTGGTTTTGTATTATACATTCAAATTGTTCTAAATATTGCATTAGTTGTTGTTCTGTGGATTGTTTTAATGTATACTTAAATGATGGCAATAAGTCATTCAATGTACAATTCCAATGAATTATTGGTAGAAAACATTTTTGTTTTGGTAAGAACTGATAATTTATTCCTTCATTTGAATGATTATTATTTGTCAATTGTAAATTGTTCCATTGACTGTCAAAATCTAACAAAACGCTCATTTCATGTTCTCCTAGTTTTATACTTGCCTACAAGAGAAAACAATGTTTATGTTAAATGATTTCAGGATGCAGATTAATGGCAAGTTAAATGATCAGGTGAGAACTTTTAATAAATATGATTGAACAATGAACAGCATAAAGTAAAACAAGACTGTGTTTTATTGGTTGTTAGGATACCAATTCCATATAACTAATATAACGCACAAGTAAACAAATTACTACGCTGTAAGTTTACTTACAACTTAAAATGTGTTAAATATTTTAAACAAATGTTTTTCTAAGCAAAAGAAAACATTTAAGGCTAGTTTCAAACGATTATTGGCAGTTTCTGAACGCTTAATAAGTTTCTGAAAGAAGGATATTGTTATCAAGTAATATAGAAAACAAAAGACGATTGATTCAGTATAACCTAGTAAGCTAAAAGTGTTGTTATCTTAGAAAAAACGATCAACCCTGCCTAATTAAAGATGATTTCAAAATTACCATTTAAACGAAACGATCAGTAGTCTTAACTTTCACAGGATAAGTTATTAAAAGGAAGGATTTTGTACCTAGTCTCACTTAGGTTGAAATGAAACTAAACAGTAAAAATCTGTATAGTGATACTTACGGAGTGACAGTTGGCCGAGTACTATCTGATGTGAACGCCTTTTTAATCTCTTTCACCCTTTTCCCACCCCACTGCTGCTGACAGTTATTATGAAGACTTTTACTGATTTTACTTTCAAGCTCCTTTTACTACTCACTACGGTCAAAGTCAGCTGAAATGAGTCTTCTTATATTAATCAGTTCGGATGAGGTTGCCAAACTTCACTGACTTTATATAGGTAAGCTTTAATATAATCCCAGTGTGTTTAAAAAACTGAAAACAAGTTATGAGTAATGACCGTTGTACAATAGATGGTTATCGTTCCTCAATGGCCCAGTGAATGACGCTCTGGCGTTTGAAGCAATCAGCACTGAGTTTGAGTCTCATTGGGAACAACATCACTCATTGAGGTGCGGGTATGTCTAGTTGGTGATATTCACTGGAAAATAAATCATATCTGTTGGCCTTCCAAGTTTGTTTTTTATTCACAACTCCACAAACTGATGCATGATGTGTATTTCGAATCCGATTATAAACAGTTGTTACGTTTCCCAGCAGCAGAGGGTGAAGTCTTGAATGAATGCTTCATTCTGTTTTAGACTTTATACGTGAATTTACTTGAACTTCAGTTTCTAGAATTCAAAATAACACTCAGAAACAACTTTGGTCGCTTTAAACACCAGTAAACTAATAAGTCACTATCACCACTTCTTGCAGAATGCATGTCACATATTATTGAGGCTTAGAGTTTGCTAGTACCAGTCAACATATAGAAGCATTTCAGGTACATATATGGATTTCGTAAAATTACGGCAATCATAAAATGATTCCACTTGTTAGTGACAATAATCACTTGATAATTATATTCAGACTTTCTCTAGTGAGGACGGAGAAACTTTGATGAAATGTGAAATGAATCTTTACAGTAATGTTGTTGCTTCTATTATCGATCTCTATTGGTATATGGGCTCCTGCATGAATGCACAAGAAGTGACTTCCGTGACTCGGTAGTCTAGTGGATAAGGATCTGGCGTTTGAAGTGATCGGCTCTGGGTTCGAGTTCTAGTGAGAATAATATCGTTCACTGGGAGGCAGGTACATCCAGCTGACTAGTCCCAGATGGGACGAAACGCGCGTCTAAACCGGATTCTACTGCTAGCCACCATCCATCATTAATATATGAGTCTTTCCAATATCTTGTACTTTCACGCTAGAATTTTATCACCAACTAGCAGACCATAAACGATCAACTACCAAGGTATCTATAGACTTTGGTGAACTCAGAAGATTTGCTGTTCATAGATACGCTTCGTTTGAATATAGATGTTTCTTGAAAAGTTACTTTCAACTTGGTATGTGCAAATTAAAAAAATAAATATTCATAAAACATTAATTTATGCATCTAGAAAAATATAGTTTTCTCCTCAAGCATCTTAATCTGAAAACATAACACCATACGTGCCTAATTCCATACTATATTCTTTATTTAATGTAGCATACAGTGGTACAGTATTATTTACTGGATGACGTTGCGAGCATCATTTATTGTTCATATTCTCATCAAAATGATCTAATATGGATTGATACTCTTCGATAGTGCCCAGCTTTTACGCTGACATTATCAGCACACTTTCGAAACACACATAGATAGATAAAAAAACAACCAATGTATAATCTTCCTCTCACAGAAAGACATTGGTAGGATTTGCTACACTTCAGTGCAACGAGCAGAGAAAAAGTAAACAGAAAAAGAATGATATAAAGGTACAAAAAAGTGCACAAGGTGGAAATGAAGAAATAAGTGAAGGCTAGTGAAGATGTTCAGATTTGTGAGAATGTCACAGAGTGAATATATGTGTTCCATTATTACTGATTTTGACTTATGCCATCAAGAGTCCATAATCATTGGATTTTACTATCCAGAGAACTTCACTCGAGCAGTTTACACTTCTTTGAAAGGCGCAGACCAGCAGTCAGAGTGTTCCCACGACTTTGCTCGGTCGCTTTTAGCCGTATTCTAGCCCAATCCTACTTTGGATAACATTGCACATTGAGGTAGGTGGCGGATCGGCATGCACAACGCATGTCCAAGCCGTCTCAGTCTGTGAATGCTCACAATTTCATCTACTACAACATCTTACTTTGCCTAGCAACCTTCGTCTTAACACAGTATCACACAGTAGTTCCACTAATTGAGAGCAGTGGTATGAAGGCACCAATGGTCGAAAAGCTCTGACTTACGACCACCACAGTTATGCAATAAACCAAAACGAAATGATGTGCACTAGCTTTTTTAGTAGGTATTCGGATATCTGGCCGGTGCCAGATATAGTCTAAGTTAGTGAACGCTTAACGGGAACTATCTGAGCAGAGATTTAGTTGATAAGCAAACCATTTAGGCTGCTGGAACTCACCGGTTAAGTGCATCCATAAACATATTGAAGCAATGCACTTCATATCCTCAGGTAGGGAGTTAACAGAAACCAGTGATGAACTATCATCTTAGCCAGGTAATCCCTCCACTCGGTAAGTAAATCCCCGAGAATTCTGTGGTACCTAAGATTAAATCTGTGAATACATCTGCAACAAAGTTGATCAGAAATGATGACAGTGGTCATCCATGGTGGACATCACTACCTGTCGTCATCTCACATGACAACTCTTCATATTCTCTCACACGGTTGTATGAATTCAAGTGAGGAGATTCGATTATCACTCTTTTCACGATCAGATACTGCCACTACACCCATGTTTGATGGAGTCGAATGGTGGCTTTAGGTTAAGAAATCTGGAAAGTGTTGGCAACGGGTAAGTATGCTTATGTTCTATGACCTGACAAAAGGTGAAAATATGATCACTGCATACTCGTTCAGCTCTGAATCCTGCCTAGTTCTCTTGACTTTGTTGTTCTCGGACCCATGTAAGGCATCATATATCTACGGATCCTAAGCCGAGGAAACTGTAAGGGGCAAAGCGTTAGTATCAGAAAGTGAAGGCAAAGAAGGAGACAAAAATAAGCAAGGTGGCTTATAATTGTCTGGTTTTTTTGTGGCCCTGGAAATATGTGGGCAGTTGGCACTTCTTGTTTACCAATAGTATGAAAGTTTCTGCGAAAACTAAATTAATTTGTAAAGATCTAGGTAAGACGAACAAGTTGATTTCCATCTCTACTAGTTTATCAGTATGCACATTGCATAAGAAAAAAATTCAAGCCAGTAAATTTACAAGTGGAGTGTTTTCTCCTTGGCATTGCCGTAAGTGATGAACGACGAAATGTATTCAGCCACTTTGTGCTTATCTGTGCAGTAGGAAACGAACCGTATGTATTGTGTGACAGCTTTTGATACTTCTTGGTTGCCCAAACCTCGTTAGGTGGAGTGGGGTTCAAACCCGTGACCCAGTGGTTGGTTGTAATCTCCCTAAACCGTCGAGCCACACTTCCAGTAAATGATGAGCTTAGACTGTCATCAAAAAATACATTACTGTCTCAGATACCAGCCAAGTTATCAAAAATACAATTAGTCATGCTAACCTTATAATTCTTCTTCTTACTTTTCATATTTTCGGTTGAGTTAAAGATTTTGCATGTATACTGCTGGCCTACTCTAAATTCTGTTAAAGAACTCAATATTTCAGTCAGATTTGCAGATCGCTTTCAATTTTCAAGGTTAACATAGACATCTCTTATGGCTGAGTAGTCTTCCAGCTAACCAGTGGTGGTGTTGAAAACATCCAAACAAGAAAAAAGATTGCTGTAGATGACACAATAATGTAGTGAACTAGTGAAGTATACTACTGAAAAAAATAAGAAGTTGGAAACCAGTTAATGGTACACTATTCTATTCTAGTCAACTTGCCAGAGATAGACAGATAGATCTAAGTAGAATATGACATAAAAGTGCATTAATTCGTATAAACATGCTTCACACCAACATCCAAAGAAGAAGTAACTAGAAAAAGAATGATATTAGAGTTGAAAATAGAATATCACATTGGAAAGAAAAAGTAAATGACGGTCAAAGAAAATATTCAAGACTTCAAAGATGATAAACACTGCATACGTCTAAGCTGCTGTGATCCACTTTCAGTTATATCACCAACTGTCCTCAACCATTGGTTCTTAACATTTCGAGCACTACAATCAGACAGTCTACACCTTCCTACACAACTCAGGCATTAGGTAGCTAGATTTCATTGATCTGAACATTTCACCTCATTGTGAGCTAAATTCATTCAGACACTTTGCTTATGACGTAAAGTGCAAACAAGTAAAACTTCTATACCAATATTAAGATCTCTCTTATCTAACTAAGAAAACTTTTAAGTCGACATTAGTGGTTTCCAACTACTCATGCTGTCTTGTATTTTATTTCATCATACTCAGGAAGATCAGTTTTCTTTGATAAACGAATGCAGTAAAGTAAAATCCGGGAATGAAATTAACATTTTGATAGAATTTTTTGAAAAATAACTATATGTATGTCACAACAGTAATCCTTATGGAAAAGACTGTTCAAAGCACATACGTAATACGTGAATCTCATAAGTGTTCGGTCACTAACCTCTTAGCCATAATGTTTATATTTATTGGGTTGACTTTAACGACCATCTTAATAACTACACCAACTTAAGTATAAAGGTTTTTATATGATACCGTCGTTGATTGAACCGAATTGATCGGTCTCTATTAGCATATGGGCTCCTGTGCGGATGCCTCGATATTGCCAGTAATCTAATTATGTTAATGATGGATCATGACTAGCAGTGGAATACAGGATGCGCATTTCGTCCTATTTGGGACTCGTCAGCCGGATGTACCTGCTTCCCGGTGAGTGATGTTGTTCCCACCGGGATTTGGACTCGGGAGTGATCGCTAGCCACGATCCATCATTAAAATAGCTAGATTGCTGGCAATATCGAGGCGTTAGCACAGGAGCCCATGTGCTAATAGAGACCGATCAATTAGGTCCAATCAACGACAATATCATATAAAAACCCTTATACTAAAAATCATACCCGTCGCATAAGAGGTATCTATCGGTGGTGTAAAGGATAACGCTGTGGCGTCTTAAGCGGTAGCTCCCGAGTCCAAATCCTGGCGGGAACAACATCACCCAACGGGAAGCAGGTACACCCAGCTGACGAGTCCCAGATAGGACGAAATGTACACCAACTGAAGTCTAGATATCAATTTACAACTTTGTCCTAGCAGAAATGAAAGCAATGAGTCTTCAATAATGTTTTACTCATGTTGGTGACTAGCAGTGAAATCCAGGATGCGGGTTCCATTCCATTTCGGACTCATCAGCTGCATGCACCTGCATTGCAGTGAGTGATGTTGTTCTCACTAAGACCCGAACCCAGTACCCACAGCTTCAAACACCATAGCGTTATCTGCCAGGCTACTGAGGCATGATAGCCATCACTTGAGAAACGGGTATCAGTTGTCGTTCGATACTTTGTGAAAAAGGTGACTGTCCATGCCCCAGTGGCTTAGTAGACAACGCCTTAGCATTTCAAGCAATGGGTATCCGGTTCGAGTCTCAATGAGAACAACACTTACTGGGGTACTGGCAAATCCAGCTGACGAGTCCTAAACAGGCTGAAATGTGCGTCTTGGATTCTACTACTAATCACCAAGATGATTATAACATCATGGTCATCCGGCAGTATCGAGGTATCCGTATAGGAGCCCATATGTCAGCAGAGGTCAAGCAATTCAGCTCTGTATGCCAACGGGAAATTCCAAGTATCGGACAATCTCCAATAATCTTTGATGTCTAAAAACTGCTTACTCTTATTCAGACTATAGTAGGTGCAGGTACTAAATTGACTTTTAAAGTGACACGAATTTGCTAACGATACGAGATGGCTGTGACAGAAACCGACATTTGAAGCCAATGGACAATGAGGTAGAAGTAGTTGAGATTCACTTTTGACCTAAACTGCTGTATAGTCACTATTATCCTGCTAGGTAGACTGGTGTTTCATTAGACCAATAAGAACAACCTAATTAGCCTTTTTCTAGAGTATTTTTGGGTACAGAAAAATAAAATGTATGACATCTTTCTGCTCTATAAAAATTCTTCTTGGAATCATAGGTCAGCCGATATTCTCACGGCTAAATGAAGTATAAGGAAATATCGGAAACAGCTGTCAGCAGTGTACTGTTCACTTATATTCATGCAAGTATGATCATCCTTTGTTGATTTCAGTCTGAAAATTCATTCAGTCATTTCAGCCAACTTTTGTTGTATTATTATGTCTATTTGTCTTCTTATTTCTATTAAAAGGGATAAATCAATTAGTTGATGATGTTACTAATATCTTTTTACTCATAATTTGAGGATGTTTTGAGCATATCGAGTTGTAAACCACTTGCGTGTTAGGTGGTATCTAAGTAGAAGTTTATCGTAATGCACTTTGAATGTGCTTTCCTTTGGTGAGCAACCCTATGCTAATAAAACTATCAATTAATTTTTTTTTGATTCAGGTTCTACATTTTCTCCGTTAGTCAATCGGTTGATCAGCAACTTTCTCCAATGAACGCTAATAATTCTCACCAATGTATCTTGGCAGGAAAACTATGACTTCATGAACTCTAATGAAAAGAAGCATTCGACTCCCGATCAAGTCATTTATACCTAAAACACATTCAAACCAATCAACTTTAGTGACTAATCCAATAACATCTTTACTCCTATCAAAATATAATTAAAATGGTTTTACGGTTCCCATATCTTTTTATAAAGATACATACTGAGTAGGATAAAATTAAGAAAAATAAGATTAAATGCATAACCAAAGCTGAACTGTACGATCAAAAGGAAATATCAGACAACTGTTTTGAATTTATCACTTTTTTTGGTTTGAAAAGTGTAACTTTTTGAAATGTTTGTTTTTTTCTACTTCTCAACACATTTATAAGTTATCTTTAGATATGAACATTTTTCATTCCCTATTATCCTAAACCATTAATTATTCATTCTTAATCTTACTATAGACTTTAAGTTGGTTAATTCCTCTTTGTTTGAAATATGGCTCTGTGATAAACATTGATGCGTTGAATAAATATCCTCCACTGAACATTGAACATTAGAATCATCATCATCAGCAGACTGTACACTATAAGGATTTTTATTCTTCATTGTAAATGAAGGAGACATGATGTAAACATCATTATTTTTTTCATGACTCTTGTGAATTGTACGTGATGATGGAGGGATTTGAATTCTTCTGTTGACATGCTTCGGTGTTTTTCTCATGCTGGATGAATGTGACTCGAATGATTTAAACGTTTTGTCAAGTGGCAATCCATGTCTGAGTTGTTCTACAACATTGTGTTTTTTGTTTAATAGTTGATTAGATATAGATATTGATGATGAATAGGGTTTTGATTTAGTAAAGGTGAAATACATATTGTTTTTTGAATGCATTATTGTTATTGGTGTTTTTCTCTTCATTATCGGTGTTACGCTTCTTGTTGGTGCGATAATTACTGGTTTGAAGTTGTTGTTTTCCAACTGAATTATATTTTTGGATCTTTTATTATTATTTCCGTGTTTATTATTAAAAAAGTGAAAATTTTCATTGGCAAGAAAGTCAGTATCATCGTTGGTATCATCATCTTCATCACTTGTACCATAGTTGTCGACACATTTTGACCATATTTCTGTTATCTGCTGCTTAACCTGGATGGATATTAAAAAGAAATTACAAGCTTTTATTCTGATTGGTTCAGATTTGAAGGTCAAATAGTTCCCTCAAAGTTGATTGGTTATTATATGCATGATACAAGTTTTCACATAATCTCTTTCACTAATTCTTTTATGCAAACAGTTTTGATCACAAATAACTATACGGTTAAATTTATGAGAAACAATTAGTCATGATGTTGTTAAGGCAGGAAAGGACTTGACAAAATAACCAAAAGATGCAGTTACTTGAAGCGATAGGTGACTCATTCAGACAATATATTTTGAGCAGTTTAATAACACACTGTATCACTTATGTAAGTTTTAATGGAAGATTAAGGGACTTAAAAATATTCAAATTAATAAAAGATCAAATTGTTAGTTAGGCAGGAAGAGAATGATAGTATACTGATCACCCTAATACTAAAGTTGAATTGCCAAGAAATTGTTATTGTATATACAAAAGAGGCCCATACTTCTTCACATAAGCTTTGTTTCTCTGCGGTGTTGACTTTCGCTCCCTAGTACTTTTTCCGAATGGCTGTCTTGAATTTTTGTTAAACTCACCTGTATGCGCTCGTGATATATATATATGTATTTCTGTGATAAACAGGCATTTTACCATACCTCGTTTGGATTGAATTGGACGAAAGCTGTGAAAATTCAGATATTGTTCTGTCCATGTAGGTTTTCTGTAAACTGACCGTCTTATTGAACCATCTTGTCGTCAACTCAGGAGTATATTTAAGAATGGAAGATGAATATCGTTCTCTTTCTCACAAAACAGGCTGATGTGAGTTTATATTGTGTTGTCTTTTTAGTAGACAAGCCATATCCTCATGCCTCTCACAAATCACTATGATGTCATCAACATATCTCTTGTAAAGAGAAACTTTAGCGATGAAATTACCGGCCAGATTTTCCATATATAACATATAAATATCAACTAGTAGTTGTCCTAAGGGACTACCCTCTTCATATATAGCTAAACATATCATAGAAACAGGTCACAAAATTAATGTTCAAACAGCTTCCAAAGTTTTATATAGAAACAATCAGGGACGTATACTCAGATTTGCGGAAGCCATGGTCATGAACAAATCGAAACCACCTTTATATTTACAAAAACAATTTGTTCTTACACTACACCTACCTTGGTCGGTAAACTTTGTTTTCTTACCAACATCACGATCGACTATGTCACTTCTTGTTTGTTCTCATCTTTCTTAATTTTAATCCCTTATTGTGTTGATCATTGTATTTGTCCTCCCACTTTCTGGTTTAATATATATATATTGACTTGACAAGTAAATGTATTGCGCAAATACATCACATTGTTCAGATAAACGTTGTCTTCTAATTACGCTATCAAAATTCATAAAAGAGACTAAAAGAGATCACTGCTAGCCACTACCCATCATTACTATATAGTGAAGAACACAGGCAATATTGAGGCATTCACACAGGAGCCCATATGCCAACAGAGACCGATAAATTCGCTCCAGTCAACGATGGTGTAATACAAGCAATTACACTAAAGAGACTAACTGTTTTGAACTCTATAATAATTGATGTCAATTCATAAGGAAAACTAACTTCATACCTCTTCATATGCCGCATTCATAATCACGATTAGATAATAAATAAATTCAGCTTACATTTATTGCCGGATTTAATTTCGATTCCTTTTTAATCAATTTCGACAGTTTATTAAAAATATCATCTTCCTATAGTCAAAAAGCAAACAAACAGTAGGAAAAGAAAATGTAATTTAGAATATGATCTGTCAGTTATTAACCAAAAATAACTACGTAATTACTACTGATCATTGTAAATTTGGGAGAAATTTTATAACAAAAGAGTTGGCTCTTGTTGTTTCATTACATTTCATCAACGTAACAATATTTATGTATAGTTCTGATGAATATCCAGAAGACTGACGTGCTTCAATCCTAAGACTCTAGACGATATCTATGGTCGATCACTGTCTTCTTTGTACCACCAGCCTTTCAGGTGGTGGCCATGGATAAGTGGTACTGAATTCCTTCCAGATATGTTTCGTGAAGCGACTAACAGAATAGCACGGCATACGACAGAGCTACTAATGCAATAAGATACTTGGATGGGATACGAATAGCAACTGTTCTCTATCAGACTTGATACTCCATTAAGCCATGAAAATCAGAAAACAAAGACCGGTCTGTGACTGCAAGGAAGACACTTTATTCGACAGAGTACAGTATTTATATACAGTTTTTTCTTAGAAACCAAATCACTAAGTGAGAATTTAGATAGTTATTTTCATTGATCAGCTGAAGGATGGTATCCAATAAGGTTTCTCCTGCCCGCACATTAACATAAACAAGATTGAAATCGAAACTTCTACCTTATTGTCTGGTAACTTAAAATGCTGGTTTCGAGTTAAGCCTCGTCCTTCCATTTAAGAATAATTAGCCCGGTTACCATAGCAAGTAAGTGGAATTTTGCTGGTAAGACTTCATTGTTCAGTGAACCTAATCGATCGACCACAACTGGCATATGGGTTACAGTCTCAGTGGGGACAGGATCACTCACTTGGGGGCAGGTACAGTCAGCTGATGAGCGACAACTAGGATGAAATGCACATCCTGAACCTATCTTCCTGTTAACCAATATCCATTATTAGCAAGTAAAATTCTGTTGCAGAATAGAAAAATATCTACACTGACTATCACACTGGACGTCATTTGACCAACTGAATAAAGGTGCAGTCGATTCATTCCATTGTACCAAGCAATAAAATGAAGATGCAACACTTTGTAGTTTGTTATAGCATCATGTTTTATTTCATAGGATTACGAAGATTGTACAGTTTATTGAATTCAGGCATTTTCAGATGTTATACAATAGTGATGGTTATTTTAAACTGCTATCTGAGAAAATTGCCTCAAAAATTAACAGTTACTTCTCTCAGTCCATTTTTATGTTATATCCCCATTTTTTTCTAGACATTGCTTTCAGCTTTACCAAAATCTCTACAAATCTCTAATATTTTTGTTGTTGTAAATTCTTAATGTCCATAATCCATTAAGTTGAAATTTAAACAAGCAATTAGTTATAGGTTACTGAGAGGAAACAGAAAAATTTCGAAACTTCATTAACCAGGCGTACTTACAAATCTCATAAGAGCTTATTTCCCTCTACTAATTGACATCTACGTCGTAAGTCCCTAAACGCAAAGGTATAAAGGGGGTTTGTTAAGTCCACAGTTCTCGTGCAAAATTTTACTGGTTAAATTTAAGCAGTGTTTTTCTTCCCGTAATTTTAACATGCACTACTCGAGTTTCAACTAAAATTCCTAAATAGTTACCTCAGAAAAAATTATACTGTAGCTGTAGCTAATATTACTGTTAGGGTTAGGGTTGATAATCCATACTCTGAAACATCAGACAGGTATATTAGTTGCTTCCGATCCCATGTATGTGTGACTAAGCTTAGAGATACACTGCCTAAATGTGTCATCATCATCATAATCAAGATCAACATAGGACTAGGCATTACTGTGTAGCAGTTCAAGTTGCCACGCCTCGTATCACCACATCAAGTAACAAGGCAATAAAATAAAGATAAAGAAGGAGAGAAAAATCGGTCAAAAAGAGTAGTAAGAGAGGAGAGGAAAGAATGAGAAATGATGAGATTAAGTATAACGGTTAATATAAGGATAATGTGTGTATGCATCTGCACCACTGATATCATTCTCAGCCAAATCACCTAGAGCCTCCAACCATTGGTTTCTCTTGTCCTTCGAACCTCAACATGTTAGTCTGCATCACCCTGCATGACTCAAACGAACAGAAATGGGTAATAGTATAGGTCTTTTTAGATAATATTTGATATGTATTTAATTCCAGGATAACAATTATTTCCTTGCTGTATCTGTTGAACTTGTCTATATTGATAAATAATCACAGTGAACTGGAAAGAAATAATTGTCTGTTATGATCGTAACACTTTAAAGACGTCGATTGGATATTCGTCAGATTAAAAGTATTTGATATCGTTGCATAAGTGGTTCGCGTTATGATAAGAGCCTCGTGGATAACTCTTATTACTTGTTATTATAAAACTACGACAGTTCTAGTGGATCTTCCTTATGATGACCAGCATTTCTGTCCCTTTTGAAGGAAAGATTCAAAAAGACTAACTTCCGAAAAATGCATTCATTCTTCCCCTAGAGGCTTCTACCTTTATGGTAGATTAGCTTATTGAAGAAGGTGAAATAGTTTTAAAACAATCAGATCTTACGAAACGACTAACTAACCACGGAGGGTTTCTCTCATAAACTGCAATCACAGAAACCTAAGCTGTTTTTCCTTTAGCTGTGACAAAAAGAAGAATACCTTCAAAATATGAAGATACTGATCACCAAAACACTTTCAGTAGCACTCAAGTCCTCTTTGATCCAAATTGATCCTCTATCTAATTGCCTTCTAAACTTTCTTCATCCCCTTATGTTACTAGTTGCACAATATCCTCAGTTGTTCTCTGCTAATGGTTTGAGCTCACTGAATAGAATATCTGCTGTCATACAACTACACTAAAAACTGAATTTCAAAGACTTCTCGTCCGTATACTGCATCCGCCTGAAAATCAGTCTTCTCTAGGCAAGATCTCTAGAATTCTGTATCGTAGAAATATGAATATATATTTCTGAGATAAATACTGGGCCTAATTGCAATCAGTTACCTAATCACATGACGCTGGTGTGCTGTGTGCAGATGACTGGCTCTTCAAGTATCTTGGGATTTGACAGCCAGTTTCGATGGTCATATAGGTGTAGGTAAAACTTTAGGAAACACGTTTCCCGACCACATTTCAAGCGGCAGTTATATGGCTGTTAAGTTGCACGATGCGGTAGGAACCGAAAAGAATCAATGCACTATCTAACATCTCAAAATTATCTACAATTATGGGCCTACTGACAAACGTTCGAATGGAATTATCAAAATGTGTCCAGCCTGTTATCAGTAATAAAACTTAGTTTGTTCGAGGTAACTTGTCAACGAAAGGTCTTCGTTGATGTGTTGCATTGGTTAAAGTATGATTAGTCTGCAGAAAATCTGATATTCCATCGGTCTATGAAGTTTCTGATTGTCAATCTGAACCATGTGCAGAACTGTATCCTTCTTACATTCACTTTGCGAGATAATACAGAACGATTTTTATAGAATTTACTTGATATGATTCATAACAGAAGACAATTGAATAGAAAGGTCCACTCTTTCTATTCACTTAGTTTTTGAGGATCCTATGACCAAGAATTTTTACTCCTCTTATCTCTCGTTTTTAGTTTCTTTCATTCATTTTTACTCCAGTTTCTACAAATTTTGATATAATTGTCATCCTTTCGTTGCCTTCCACACTACCTGCCTATGGAAGCTTTGATTTGCAGTGAAGTAACTCAGATCGACGTGTAATTAGGTCTAGTAATTTAAAGCTCATGTCTATTTCTGTGAATTTAAGTGTGCATTGTGATCAGACCTACTTGGGAAACCAGAGGATAAACATCATAAAAACATGTGTCACATCGAAGAAACTTATATCAGCAAAACGTTACGATGTATGAAGAAGAAACCAAGGGCTTCAATTCGATCCTTTGTATCAGTGAAAAGTTGTAATCCCTGTAGATTTTATGGGATACCAAAAATAATGAGGTCAGATATCCCATTACGACCAGTTGTCGATTTTACCAACTCACCAGCTTACAACTTAGCAAAATATTTCTCCAAAATCTTAAAGCTCTGTCATGGTAACTTAACTACAGTTATAGCAAATAACTATCCGGATAGATTTGTCAAAAGAACCTTGAAGAATAAAGTGAAGAACAGTTCGAACTATCCTCCAAAGGAGTGGATCAGCCTTGTAAGGATTCCGTATCTTAGACAGGCATCGGAAGAAATCAGAAGAATTCTCAACAAACATGACATATAGGTTTATTTCCGTATAACGAATAATCTACGTTCTGCCTTGATGAAGGCTAGAGAAGTAATACGTATGGAAAGTAGACAGTGTCTTTGAAATGAATTACTCTGATTGTTATGCAGTATATGTCAGAGAAACACCCAGGTAGGTGAATATAAGGGTTAAGAAACACAGACAAAGTATGAACCAAAATCCCCAAAACCTCAGTGGACATTAAGAGATTGCAGAACAGACCAGCGATTCCACTACGTTTGGTAGAAATGGGACACGAGGTTGGTTTCAATGGGACAAAGGTTCTACAAAAGGTTTTGTGTCATTGAAAAAAAAGACTGAATACCGAGGCTCTACATAAATCGGCAAATTACAGCAGCTTGAATAGACGAAACGGAGCACACTTGGCTCCAAATTCGAAAATGATAATTCATAAAAAGACATAAAGAAAGCCAGAAAAGCATTAACAGTAATTTTTTTGTTTAATTTAATTTCTGATATCATCATCGTCGTCGTCTTCATCATCTAAGGGTGAAAGTCTTCAACCTAACCTTGATGACTGCAATGTGTGGTGAAATAACGACAAAATAATAGCCAGAAAATGACTTCACAATAATACACATGATGTTTTTTCTTTGTGAACAAACTATTCAACTTCCCTACAAGACACATTGGGATTTAGAAGTAGTATTCACCATGGACTGACATCAGTTGGGGAATCATTGAAAATCTGGGAGCACATTGGGATTACTAAATAAGTCAAAATGTAGCTTATTGGCTCAGTCATTTGAACTAGATGCCTGATTCAGCCAAATTCGGCCAAGGTAACCGCGTATGGCTTGCTTAGTTATTGTTTATGGTAGAGTAAACAAACTTGTGAAGGGTTATGTTTTTTTATAGAACTTGCTGATATATTCCACTTTTCAAAGTGAACCCACCGAAAGTTGTAGACAGGTGCATAAGCCTGAACAATATTGGTCAATGTATTACTGGAATCTGAGAAGTGTGGGACACCTTAAATCACATTTAACACTTTTGTAATGAGAGTTTTGTCATCAACAATAGGATGCTTCGCCGTTAAAGCTGCTCAGTGCGTATCGGTATCTATTACACAAAAATTAGATATCAGACTCAATAACGACATACAGGCTGATAAACTAAGTTTTGAAGTAAGCAGAAAAAACCACACTTATTGCGCGACAACTAGTGTTACCATTATAAGAGTACATTTCAATATAATCCCAGCGTATTTAGAAAGTGAAAACAAAATTTTTCTGAATGTTTCACAGTTAATAGATATCCAAACCAAGTTTGAATTTAATGGTTTGAAAACATTTGGGCATTTGGTAGATGATATTCATTATTTTGGTATTTGTATTTCTCAATCAATGTAAAACAAAATAAATTTGTAGACTTCAGGATCAAAATTTGACCTGATAGAGTTGAATAAGTTAATCATTGGGTAAACGGATTATATCTGAAGTATATTTATAAAATCCATTTGAAGTGGAGAGGTAAATTTCTGAAGTTTCACGACTTCCTGGGAATCGCTACTTCAGAGAATAAAACCTGTACAAGTTATCGATTGTTTAACTAGTGAATGGTGACGAATCAGATCATTTTGTCTATTCATGATTATAATATGAAGATAAATGTCATTGAATTTGAGGGTTTGTGGGGATTTATAGATTTTCGCAGTTGGTATTCATCATGGACTGACATCGATTGGGGAACCAATGGAAACCTGGGAGCACTGGACAGCTGTTTCTTCTTAGTATGGGACTCCAGCAGTGCACATTGACGACCCCACCCCGCCAGGTATCGAACTTGCGATCTTCCAGTTCCGCAGCGATCACATTGCCATCGAGCCACTGGGTTGGAGTCCATTGGTCCACATTTCCAATTTCTGTTAGTCCACGACATAGTGCGACCACCACCCAACATCATCGTTGAATACTTGTCCTCACAGCCACCAGGTTTTCCCCACTGGTCACGATTTATCATTGGAACTTCGGGAATCACGTCTCGAAGGGTTCACAATGTGTCTTTGTTATCTCTTAATTAGTCTGGAGTTAAAAGTGATGTGAATATGTGTACATGTGACTGGGCGCGAAACTACATAATGCAATGTTTCCTACATTCAACCAAAGAGAAAATCACTGTCTGAAAATTTCTAAATGCAGGTAAATCAAAATATCTGAAAGAATGAAAACGTCAAAAGAAGGAAAGAAAACTTCATCAGATAAAGACCAATCTACCTACCAACTAGAAGGTTGTCCATAATTTATCGAACAGAAACCTGTCACAACATGAGATCACACTATTAGGAAAGGGTCTGAACTTAAACAGGAAACCATTCAGCATTCTAGAAGTGGCACCCTTCATCGAATCGGTGATCCAAAAACTACTAGATAAAGACGTTCACATTTTACCTCAGAAGGCTTCCCATCATGTACGAAAACACGTATATATGTCACCAAACATTTCGAAAGAAGAACAATCAGCCCTCCAAAACCTACGAAGGGATAAAAACATCGTCATTACTAAGGCAGATAAAGGAAATGAAACGGTGATTATGATCAAAAGTGACTACGACCATAAAGCATACGAACATCTTTCAACCGGTCCCTATGAAGAAATCTAATAAAAAAAACTACCAAGCAACGAACAGCGAGATGAAAACAGAAACAGGTCAGCTTTTAAAGGAACTGAGACTGTTCATCGGAGACTCATTATGGTTTTCCTTATATCCAAAATCATGCGCTTCATCATACTTGTATGGATTACCGGAAATTCGTAAACACGATGTCCCTCTGAGACCGATAGTAGATTTTACAAATTCCACAACATATGCTTTGTCTAAATATCTAGCATCATTACTAAAGCCTCTATCACACTCTATTATTAGCTCAATTAAAGACTTGTATGAATTCAATTCAAGAATATCGGAATAATCTATTGCAGGGAATGAAACAATGATAAGTTATGATGTTGCTTCACTGTATACTAGTATTCCTATTCAAAAATGTTTAGAGTTCAGAAGTGAACTGCTAGAATGTGATCACACCCTGTCAGATAGATCTCCGTTGAACCCTAGCCTCATCATGAAAGCACTTAAATTTTGTTTAAAGTGGATATTCTTCACATTGAGAGGAAAATTAAACAAATAAACTAGTGGAGTAGCTATGGGTTCTCCGGTGTCCCCTATCGTTACAAACCTCTTCAAATCCCACATTGAATCAGTCATATTTTTTAACGCCATCATATCACGTATTTGGCTCAAATACGTAAATGATACATTCGTAATTTTAGAAAGATCTGGCATCAGAACCTTTCCGAAATTAATTAACACTTATTCTCTATTTATTAAATTCACATGTGAACATAAAAGTGTAAGCAGTGAACTACCATTCTAAGACTGTTTAGTTAAAAGGAATGGAAACAGAAGTCTAAGTTTATCGATTTGTCGTGAACCAACACATTCAAATCGATATCTTGATTTCAACTCAGCACATTCACTCAGCGCTAAAATTTCACTTTCTTGGAGCTTATTCAGGAGAGTCATTAAGCTCATCACGAGTGAAGATGACAGGCAAACGGCAGTAAATAATATATTAGATGTACTAAATACCAATAGCTACCTTAATAATGTCATTCAAAAGATCTAGAAACATGAGCAGAAGAACCTAAGAGGAGATTCAAATAATGATTCTTGGATTAGCACAGTAGTTCTACCATTCCCCCAAGGTACAACTGGAGAGCTCCAAAGAATCTTGAGGAAGTATTGAACTAGAACCTTTTACAAGACACCCAACGCTCAGGAGTGCTCTAGTTCACGTAAAAGATAAAGTTCTCTTTACCTCCACACAGAATTGTGTCCACATAGATTAGGCTGTGTCGATTATGATGCCTATTATATTAGGACTCATCCAGTGAGATCTTCATTCGGGCTAAAGGACGTGCACAAAACGCCAGCTAAATAAGCCTGTAGAAATTGAGAATTTACAAATCAAGTCGGCAATCGCAGTACATGCCATCTATCACAGTCACAAAATCGATATTGAAAATATTAAAGTTATTCAGAAGAGAATTTCAAACTACAAAGAAAGAAGACTACCCGAGGCATTTCACATTATGTTGAATCCTAATGTACTTAACAGAAAGGTAGACTTAACTATCCAGCCAACCTGGATAGTATTTCCAAAAAAAGCACACCACACAATGATCAGAACTAAAGTACATACACACAACATCCATATTATTCATTTTTCTTACACTTTCACCTTGAACTCCAGACTAATTAATAGATAACAAAGACAGATTGTGAACGCTTCCTGACCAGCATAACGATGACATTTATGTATTTTACATTACTCATTAGTGACTTGCTTTCAGACGGATATCATGAAACTTTAATGAGAAGCCGTGATCTGTGAGGTCAACCAGTCGGCAGTGAAGCGAGTGCCAACTGAAGACCTTGGGTGATAGTCACGCTAGATTGTAAACTGACAGAAGTTGGAAACTGTGACCCACGGAAAACCTACCCAGTGACCCGGATAGTTAACGCATTCGCTGTGAAACCTGAAGGTCCTGAGTTCGACTGCTAACCGGGCCAAGAGTGTGTATTCCCGAGGAGTCCCACACTAGGACGAAACAGCTGTCCAGTGTTCCCAGGTTTCCATTGGTTCCCCAATCGATGTCAGTCCATGATGAATACCAACTGCGAAAATCTATAAATCCCCACAAACCCTCAAATTCAATGACATTTATCTTCATATTATAATCATGAATAGACAAAATGATCTGATTCGTCACCATTCACTAGTTAAACAATCGATAACTTGTACAGGTTTTATTCTCTGAAGTAGCGATTCCCAGGAAGTCGTGAAACTTCAGAAATTTACCTTTTCAATTCATTGGGATTTTACAAATATGTTTCATTCATAAAGTAAATTTGTTTCAACTGATATTTCGGTATTTAGTGCTAATACCTTTATTAAAGTTATAGTAAACTGGAATTCGCAATATCCAAGCTTAAATATGATAACTTGACTATTAGCACTAAGTAGCGAAACGTCAGTTGAAATAAATTTATTTTGTTTTACATTCATTGGGGGATAAAAATACCAAAATAGAGCATATTGAAAAACAATGATAATCTAGACATGGTTAGATGATGAGATGAACTGCACCGATTTTAGCCTTTCGTCTTATATGGGACTCGTTATCTGGATTTACCTGCATCCTAATGAATGGTGCTACCCATCTACAAACAAACTACTGTGATGGTGATATTGTATTCCTAAATTTCCTCAGTGTTGAACCGCTGTAAATTGTCTTGTTGTGCACTGTTGCACTTATCCACCAGGTTCTGCGCTGAACTGAGCAGAAGAAGGGAGTGCAAAAAGTCAGAAAAGTTGTTTTATGCATTTTCATTACAACTACTTGAAAAATGGCTAAAGTAGACATTAGCTATAGAAGATAATATTTATGCAAGTCACAGTTCGCTTTAAATAAAATAATTCCAATATCCGTCAAGGAAGTCTAGCCCGAATTTCTTCAGAGTAATAATCAAAGACTACACCATCATATATATATATATATATATATATATATATATCTGTGATGATATAAAACAACTTTTCTGACTTAATTTAGATTTCCTGGGTTTTCCTGACTCGGTTAATGTCACCTCTTAGATGAATCTTAATCAACTGACATTCAGTTTTACATTATTAAATTACAGGTCAGTGATAAATACAAAGATGTTTCTGATCATAAATTTGTTAAAAATTAGATATATTTCTATATGGCTTTGAGTTATGTTCGTAGAAAGTAAACGATTCCAAAAGATTGAAGTTTTCTTTCAGTCACAGGTGTCCTAGTAAAACTTAACCGGTATGGTGAGATCCTTATGGGACAAATCTTGGAGTTAGGGACAAAAAATGTGGACTAGTCGCTGAAATTGTGGACCTTCACTGACTGAATATCTACAGTATATGTTCAATCCACCCTCTTCATCGAAGTGATATTTTAATCAAAGTAGGATTATGTTGAAAGAAGTCTAACTTGCTGTACCAAAAGTGATACCAGTCTATTTGATTTCTGACTGTTGCTCTGAGCTGCCCTCAAAACGGTAGAAACCATTAGTGATCTGCCTAAATATAAATCATAGTGACACTAGAATTATACACTGCTTGTCAGGTATGAAGTCCTCTATACTTTCATTGTCCACTCTTCAACTTTTGTCTACTTTCACGTGATTTGTCTTATACCCACTTCCTTCTGCTCAGTTCAGCGCAGAACCTGGTGGATAAGTGCAACAGTTCACATCAAGACAATTCACAGCGGTTCAACCCTGAGGAAATTTAGGAATACAATATCACCATCATGGTAGTTTGTTTGTAGATAGGTAGCACTGAAATGCAGGATACAAGTTTTGTCCTGTTCGGGATTAGTCAACTAGATGTACCTGCATCATAATGATTCATTGTTTTCTAAATGAGACTGGAACCCAGAGCCCACTGCTTAAAACGTCGAAGTGTTAAACACTTGGCTACTAATGCTTTTGAAGCTGTGGGTCCTGGGCTTGAGTCCCAGTGGGAAAAATAACCGTCCAGTGGAATGCAGATAAATCCAGACGAGTCCCAAATACGAAAAAATGTGCATCCTTGATTCCGCTGCTAGCCATCACCAAGAAATTTATAATACGATGACTCTCCAGGCAATATCAAGACATATGCACGGGAGATTCATATACCAATACAGGTTGATCAATTCGATCCCGTTATAACCATGACAGATTAAAAGTATCAATAAATAATATAGTATCACCGCTGAAATAATTATCCGATACAGATAATCCAACCCTTGGCAAGTGTCATGAATGACCCAACTAGTTCTACTTCAGCATCTCTGACTCTGGAGCTGAAAAATATAGGCTGAGATATCTGAATAAAGTATTTACTTTGTAGGAACTGAAGATATACATAACCAGCTAGTGGGAACAAATATAAACCCAACAATAACTTCTAACAATTTAAATGAAGTGTTAATTAGTAAGAAAAAAAATAACGCACAAGCAACAAGTAAACCACTAGCAAATATTTACAGTGATCGGATTCAAGTATGTTGTTTTCAACTCCTCTAATAGATGTCCTTCATTTCGATGAAGAAATTGCCTAAAACTAGCCATAATCAATCCAGCGTATTTCTTTGTAATATTGGATTATCTGTTGGAAATATACGACACCAATTACCGCTATTATGATGTTCATAGAATTCTAGTGCTAATTGTTGACGTATTGAAGATAATTGTTGCCGCTAATAAATTTTAAAAAAGAGTAAATTTGAATAAATAAATAAGTAAATAAGCAGTAATTAAATTGTCATTGAAAAATGAAGAAAATAATGAAGTTTTATAGCTTGAATCATTAATTGAAACCTTAAAGTTAGAATACCTCACCTATCAAAAAAATCGTACAACACTCTTTTTTTTTTCGGTTGTACACAAATTTTATGATATAAACAAGAATAAGCCAACCACATAAATATTAGGTTTTGCTAATTCCCTTTAACTGATTTCAGTCGAATTGATAAGCCTGCTTTGGTATATGGGCTCCCATGTAGGATGTCTTGGTATGGACGGTGGTTTTATCTTGATATTAAGAACGGATAGTGAGTGGAATACTGGGGAATGCCGAGAGTGAATTAAGTCTTATTTGGGACCTACGAGCTAAATATAACTGCCTCTCAGTGAGGGTGTTCACAATGAGACTCGAACCCAGCACTCACCACTTCAGTCATCGGAGCGCCACCCACTAGGCTACTGAATTACTACAGCTACTTCTTGTGCAGACGAGTATAGTCTGATATTGGAGTTTTTTTAATCTCCTATTCTTGGTTAGTTTTGACCGAATGGATTGATCTCTGTGGGTATATAGGCTCCTGTGTAGAAAAAATCCATAATACCAGCCACAGAGTTGGTTGTTCAACAATGTCAATGAGATGAAAAAGATTTTAGTCGATTGCTCTCAATTTTAACAAGAATATTCAATCAAATTCAACGTTTTTACGAAATATATCTATATTGCATGAGGAAAGTAGTTACATCTACCTGTTTGTTAGATGTATAGATTTATTTCATAACCAAGGATAGCAATTACTGAAATAAAAAAAAAGTTGGTTTTCATTGGGTAGACTGAGAACAGATTTCTTCATCAAGTGATAGATATCAGTCGAAAGAAGCAATATAAATTACTCACCTATACTCTTATTTCACTGTCCTTTCCAAGTGTTTTTTCTTCAGAAAGGTGAAGTAATTAGTCTCGCGAAAATTCATTACAGTGTATAGCTTTTGTTCCTTTGTCTCTAAACACTGATCACTACCAATAACCTTAAATTAATTATGGTATGTTATTTAGTTAAACCTCTTCTTAAAGATGCGACAAGTATATACGTATATAGATCCACACAGTCATTTAACCAACATTTTCATGCATCTCTGGTTGAACGCATAAGTAGATCAATCCAAATCAGTCCTAACAGGAGGGAGTGGGAAAGGATCTGGACAGGAAGTTTGGTGCTCACTCACTATTTTTGAAAATCAGTGTTTTCTTCTTTAATTTCATCATCTGTCAGCGGTTTCAGGACTATGATGGAACAACAGTGACCATTTCATCATTCAGTTAACTGAATAGCATACATCAAAGCGTACTCCTATGATAAGTTCTCTAGCTTGGCGACCACAACGCAGAATGATCAATAAAATTATATCAGAACTAATTTCCAACTAATAATTAATGTGTCTAATCGAGTCTTTCAGGAGGTCATTTACGATCTAAGTAGGTCAATGTTAGCGTTTCTGATTGCTACACTGGGCGATATGAGTTTAAACCTCACAGGAGACATAAATTCCCTTGTAGTTGCAGATACGTCTCGGTGAGGAGTCCCAACAAGCACAGAATCTAGGTCCGTGACTTCTTACAGATAGCTTCCAGCCAAATATCCTTTTGTATCAATATACTAAGTACTGGAGTTAAGTTCATTTCAATCAGTTCATTATAACGCGTTTGTATCAATGTTTAAACTGATAGGAATCTCCTCATTTTACGTGATAAAACAAAGTGATGAAAGATTAGTCTTTTTCAAGCTGCTTCAGTCAAGCACAGAATTAATCTGATAGCATGAAAAGGAATTATCTGGAAAAATAGAGAATTGACTGTAGAGGTAATAAGACTTCAAAGTTTTTACTAGAAATAATGACGTTTAGTTTTACCATGGATTGGCTGGGGTTGGAAACGGTAACCGATGTTTTTTTTTAACCAAGCAGATAAGTTAAATTTTGTACACCATGATATGTGAATGTCTTGAGTTCGACTAAGCACACTGTCAACAGTGTTTACTATTGAGGAGTTTGAAAGTAGGATGAAACAGGTGCCGATTTCCCTGAGGTTTTCAGAAGTTCTTTGGTAGATATCAGTTAATGACACAAGTTTCAACCTGTGCACATGTGTTTTCAACATAGCTTTTCATCAACTCATAATAATTCATACGATCAAACGTATGTTTTGGTAAAATAACCTATCCAAATATCTGGACAGAATTCAGAATACATATTTTGAAATATTCTGAGACTTTTTTCTACTTTCCAAGTCAATCAGAATAAACTTCATTAACATGTAAACATTTGCTGTACAGATGTGGAATGAAAGGTGCACACTTATGTGATCATATACTTTTTGTCTAAAATAGATATAATCCTAGTGAGAGTTACAATACGACTGATAACCATAACAGATCATTTACAGTCCTATGATTGGCTGCATAGTTATAACAATCATACTTTTTGTAACAAAGGATACTTGTTTACTACTGGGATTCGATGTAACACACTACCGTTTGATGTAAATAGTTATAGACCACTGACATAAATCAGCAGGGCTTGCTAGCTAGATCAAAGTGATCTAGGCACTGGAAGACCGTTTTGTTTGTTTGAGGTCGAACTCATCAGCAGTGAACCCGAATTGTTTCAGCTCAGAGAGCCGAACTGATATGGGATTTATTGAGTTCTACTTGTTCACACGAGACAGACATAGCTCTGAGTCTGAAGTATTACAGGCTTTCCAGCTAGAATTTCACCGACGCCCTGTTATCAGTGAATGCCTTTTTTAGTATAATTAATGGTAGCATCAAATTACTCACGAAAGGAAATATTATACCTAGAAATGTCTTCTAGAAAATGAGTGACTAGATAATAAAAATATGATTACTTGGTTTTGAGGTTGTTATTTAAATCGGTGCTTACAGTGACAGAAGTACCCCGGCGCTTGATGAAAGCCAGAGAAGGATTAGTTGGGTAGAAAGCTGAAGGTAGCAAGGGAAAGACATGGTACTCATCCATAAGGACCCTGATTACTGGTTTAGCCTTGAAGAAAGATGTAGGCCACCCATTGCTATCTTTGAGATGCTAGGAATCTATATTTGGAGACTCTTGATGATACCGTCTAAAATTGACGACAATGGTGCAGATATCATCTTTTTCATCTTCAAAGTCTTGAACATTCCCTCTAATTCACTCATCTGATATACTTCTTTCTACCTTATTAACACCTCTTCTATTCATCTTTTCTTTACATGCTGTTGGGAAGTGTGACAGCTTGAACCTATTCCCTACTATGTCATGTTCTACTTTGATTTATCTGTCTGTATGATAAATTCTAAGTAGCTGGTTTTCTGATTAATCTTGAGTCGGAGGAAATGCAAGCTACTGAAATATTTTACGAAGAAAATCAAATAACATTTTTTTAAAAGTCTGTCTTACTAAGCAATCGATTTCCCAGTCCAATTTTGAACCCTCCAACTGACATTTATTAATGATTGGTTTAACAGAACCATGTGTGGGATGATTTGAAAATGACAGGTCAGACTTTTTAGAAGATATGGACTGGAGTGATCCATTTTGAAAAATTTTGAAGGTTAATTGATTACTGTTCAAACTCGTACTACCACTACTATGAGGAAGATGAGTTGAATTCATCCAGTTTTGTGTTTGCACAGATTGGCTGCATAAACGTTTGATTGTATTCAACTTTTGTTGCTTTTCTGTACGAGATTTGTCAGATGGTCTGAAAAAGAAATCGTAAACTTGATCATAATCGAAAAAGACAGTGATAAAATAGCGTGGTGTTTAAATGAGAGCAGTGTAACCTGGAGGCGGTTGCTTTGAATTCGGTGACAAACAACGGTTTCATTCAAATGCTAGCGTCAACCACTTATATTAAAAAGCAGTCTAGTAGACTAGAGCTATCACAGATGATCGCATCGAAAATAATCATAATATTCGATCAGTCAGCTTCTTAGACACTGACGAATTAGAAAATAATTGATGGATTATTTGCAATATATCTCTGACAGAAACTTTTCTAAGTCTCTTTTGGAGGCTGTGTCCTGTAAGACCAACCAACTGTAGATATTCACGAATGTTAGTGGACTATAGTCATACTATAGTCATAAATTGTATAAAGCTATGAAGTACAATTTAGTGGATTTCAAACAAACAACAACACAAGAAGACGAAGATTATCTGAAACATGTGATGTATTTGCGCTATACATTTCGAACAATCTGATCACACATGGACTTGTCGAACTATTTGTGTGAACATTTACGAAGGTCAATGAAGTTAATAGGAAACATAGGAATAGGAAGGGATAGAAAAAGAAAAACTTTACTCTTGGTATGAAAATTAAAATCAGTACTACCAAGGTACTGATGTTTCCTATTAACTTCATTGACCTTCTTCGTAAATTTTCACACAAATAGTTCGACAAGTCCATGTGTGATCAGATTGTTCGAAATGTATAGCGCAAATACATCACATGTTTCAGATAATCTTCGTCTTCTCATTACGCTGTTTGAATTTATCAAAGGGACCAGTTGCTTTAAACAACACAAGACTCAAAAATCCAAGTGGTAATAGGTCACTGGTCTTCAGTATCAACAAGGAGCATTGTACATCATCATGAAGAATGTAGTCAACATTATATGTAGATAGAATTGCACAGTAGGCGGGAAAAAAACTATCATGGAAAATCTGTCCAACATGTCATCTTCTGGAACGTTATTTCAATCTATTTTGGTATGAAGTACAAATTATTTTAATTAAGAGGAAATTAGATATCTTGAAAAAAAAACTGTACTCAAATGGACTTCTATTAAAAACATAACTTAAAAATATGAGAGTAAAACTTGTGCAGTGTGGTAGTTTGTAATTTCATTTTAGTCTGTTTATTAGAAATATCACACAGTGAAACAATAGCATTTACTGAATAACGTTTCGAACACAATTTATTGTCCATATTGGTAACTCCACAACTTTGAGACAGAGTTTATATATTCCCAATTTTTGCTTCTACTTTGTGATGACAAGGGTAGTAGAATTTTCAATATATCTAGGACAAGTGCAGAATCATTTCGATTGAATGTATTTGGCGTTGGTTCGATAAACAGCGACAGCGTCCAAACCTAACTTAGTTGAGTGAAGGGAGAGATTGATAACCTAATCTTTGTTTATCGAATCAATACTAAATACATCCAGTCGAAATAGTTCTGCACCTGTCCCAGATATATTGAAAATTCTACTACCCTTGTCATCACAAAGAAGGAGAGAAAATTAGGAATACATAAACTCTGTCTCAAAGTTATGGAGTTATAAAAATTCGTGTCTACCTTTTTGTTTAAGGTAGATAATTGTATGAGAAGCATTCGTACCATTTCATTCATCCTAATTTCCCACATCCCACCTCTAAGATTCTTCATCATAGTATAAGTTATTAAAATGATCACTAATGATGGGAACAATCAAATGTGATAACTAAAAGGAATTGAGATTGTCTCTGAAAGTCAATCTGTTTGCTGTAACATATAATAATAATAACTTTCAGTCTATGGTAGTTTTCTGTTCTCTCAAGGATAAGCAATTCCACGTAAAACCTAACGCAATAGTGTATCATTTCAAGTTAATAAATATGGCAGCCGTACTCATAGAAGAAATGGGATTCCCCTTTTGATGTAAGGGTTTTACTGGCATGCGTTAACACAGATCAGCATGAGAATGGACCTAAAATCTACACATTTTGCATAAGTAAACACGCTGGCCATCTCAGCTCGGTTTTGTATCTATACATGGATGTCTGGTAGTGATCCTTCTGCAGGTTCACCTGAGGAAACCTTGTTACGACTTCTACTTCCCCTACATCGTCAAATTAGGTGGTCTTCTCGACATCAGTCCAGTGACAAGCCACTTCAACGACACTAATCCAACGACTTCACCAAGCCATTTAATTGGTAGTAGCGACGGGCGGTGTGCACACTGAAGGCGATAAGTAGTGCATACGCCTGAGCCATTGTGACAGGCTTTAAACTATATCACCAAGAGCCTGTAAGCATTGATTTCCATCCCCTCGAGGACCCCAGCAAGCCAGGGCTATATATGCAGACTTAGGTCAACACCGAAGGACTTATTCCGACCTTATCTTGCTTAGGTTAGCATCGCTTTTTGAGGTAAAAAGTAGACTGGTGTCCTCAGAACATGCCCAAGTCACCATGGTCAGTGAAGTTTTACAATCTCACTAATTGACTAACTTTTATTACTCAGCACTAACACAGCCTCATATTTTGTAGTCTGAGTTGAATAACGATTTTTCAGCAAGAACTTCAGAAAGAAGTAAACTGCTACTTTTCGTCACAAATATCGTCAAACATTGCCCTAAGCATACTAATTACTAATGATCATTATCGTAACCGTTTTAACTGACTGAGGATTTTGATCCAGTGGTTCAAAAATGATATACACATCGTGGATGATTAAAAAGATTTGAGCTTGATTATCTACTGGATTAAGTGTGCCAACACCTAAGAAGTTTTAAAGCAGGACCAAATGGCCATCGCTTGGTTCACTATTATCACATAGGCAATCTAAATGACCCAGCTTCCTATAGGAAGCTGGGTTAGTGCTCTGTAACTTTTGGTTATCTCAGCCAGTTGACCGATCACCTGAATTTTTATTGTGTTCAGTCGTTAAACAGACTAGGTCTATGTAAAAACTGTCCATTACTCTTCAGCTGACTTGAACGTCATGCTTCTGAAGATTCTTTGGTATGCGTGAAATCTCTGTTCCGCAAGACTTGAGTTGACACACAAATTTTAAGCGAGTAAATGCTCATTCATTTTTGTATGTAGACGGAGAATGAATAATGAACCCAGAAAAAAGGTTTGGTTCAGTGTTTGGTGTATCTTCCCAAAGCCAACCTACTGTTTCTCACCTTCTCAGTTTAAGTAGGGTTTGGTTACTCTCCAGTACCACATGAAGTCGATCACAGTCTGAATGACTCAATCGTGATATCTCTTAATGGAGTACTGTGTAACACGAACTAGGCTGTCTTAAGGGATATCAGTTCGCTTCAGGATATATATGAGCCTTGCTGACGAGTACCAATAACCATGAATTACAGATTGAGAACGTCCTATTAATCAAGGCAATGGGTAGAAAATGTCTCAGGTTTTATTATATCGCTTGCAGATACTGCAGGAACAAGATTCAGTAAAATTATAAGATATTCAGTGTAGAAAGAGAGAGAAGGCGCTGATGAGCTTATGCCAGTAATATGTATTCTAAGACAACACTTGTTCCTCCAAAACATTATGGATTCTTCATGACATTTTGCATTCTAAACAACAGAAAAATGTCAAAAGCCAGTATGATATCTGTTGTACACTCATGCTACTGATATTGCTTTTGAAGCCATCATTGTAAATAAAAATACTTGGTGAATGGGAATAGGTAATGTGTACTCTAACCAGCACATTGGGAATGATTAGACAGTTTTATTTACCTTTCCAAATCAATATATCAAAAGTTCATGAGAAATGCGATTGGCCTGTGAATAAGACACAGATACAAATAAAATCAACATGGAACCACCTCGCACACAGATGCATTGGCTCACGTCTCCGCACTTCACAGCAGTACACAAGGAACAGGTGGATAGAAAAAGTGTGATATCAAAGTGGATATAGTTATGTGAGAGAACCAATAGTTTGAAGATAAAAGTTAGTGTGAATATTCAGGCTTTGAAAGATGTGATGGAGTGAATATATCTGTGCTATTGTGACCGATTTTCAGACATGTCACTAAGAAACCTCAACCACTGATTCCTTTCGTCTTGTAGACCCAAACTAGGTAGTCCGCATCTCCCCATACGACTCGAACCATCAGTCAGAGACTTCATTGACTGGTGCCATGTCTTGGTCTGACCACCCTCTTCCAAATTAATCCAACTCCCCCAGCATTGCACGTCGAGGTAGGTGGTGACAATGCCAATAAACTAATTCACCACTTGGTGAACTCATAATCTTAGTTCACTGGGGTTAATCTCTAAAATCATTTTTAATCACGTGTACTTTGTTGTTCTGTTTCTTCTCGTAGACAGTCATCAATAGGAAAGGCTATCAATCAGTTCAGTTTACCAATCGATACTCTTTCTTAACGAAGTGATTCTACTTGTTTTGAGTCATAATACCCCCTTACTAATGAAAGCTATTGATTAATATTTTAACTGTGTACACCGGATCATAATAATAACACTCACAGGATGATAACTTCATCCTTTCAGGTTATCTAACCACTGGCTTATAGTAGGATACGAACAAAAAGTATATCAATCTGGGAATTTGTGAAGATTCATCAACTGATTTCAGGTTGGAATTCATCATGGACTGAAATCAGTTGAAGGAACATTGGAAACCTGGGAGCACCGAACAGCCATTTCGTCTCAGTATTGGACTCCTTAGCAGTCAGCACCCATGAACCCGAGGGGATCGAACCCAGGACCTACACGTTCCATGATAAATTTTAACCTGAAAAAGTTTATCAGTTTGAAAACATTTAACTAAGTAATAAAACAAAGTTATCACTCCTTTTAACATGCATGCTAAAGTTTTAAACCTCCTAATTTCTACCTAGTGCAAACAAACGAAAACAAAATTCACCAACCTTATATTCAGAAGACGAAAAGCATCTGTCAGTAAACCATGCTTAACTCGTTTATCCAATTCTTGATCACTATTAAAACTAGGTGAACGATTTACTTCAATTAACCATGGATTTAAATTTTTGTCTAATAAAATATCAAAACCTAAAATTTCAAATAAATTTGAACAAATAAATGGTGTTGAAAGATAGTTGGTTGAACCTTTTGATTTTTTTGACGATGTTATTTTTGTTGTTGATGTTCGTACTGGTGGTGGTGATGCTGATAGACGTTGAACATTGGACTTATCAGTCATTAATCGTTTAGCATCAGGTGAGTATAACTTGGATTTATTATTCGATTCATTGAACATTGAATATTCATCACTTCTACTGATAGCAGTTTGTTTTAAATTGGATTTCGTCATTTTTCCAGTATAACAATTATTTGTTCTACGACGACACACACGATAAGAATGTAAAAGATATGGCAAAGCGATAGTTATTGTTTTAATAATTAAATCACGTATTTTCTGCCAAACATTGAATGGATCACATTTCTTTACATCACGTATATAATTATCAAAGAATGCAAATGAGCGTTTATTGCCGGACATTTCATCATCAGAACGATTGTATTGTTCATGATATTTATTGACAGCGTAATTAGTTAAATGTCGATAAACTGAATCCTAGATATTTTAAAAAGACAAGAAAGTGATTAATGATGAGTGCACAGACAGTCGAATTATTGCAACCTTCAACAGTTCATTCAAACACAAGAAGCTGACCAATTAGGATAAAGTGACTTCCAAGGACTGAATTCAGTAGAGAAAAGTTAACCAATGAGGCTGTTGCATACACACCGATCCAACGGTACTGACTACGATGTCCAGCGTGACATTGAAAAGTTTGCCAATCAAAATTTGAGCTCAATTTAAGCTCACATACCCTTGGCTAAAAATAGTCCTTACTATTTCTATATTGCTTTAAGTTACAAGTGGAAATAATAAGCAGGAAAACACTACTGGAAAAGTAAGAGTGTTAATCTTTTGATCAGGACAATCGATTATCAGATCACTGGTTTAAAACTCACTTCACTTATTGAATTTTTGGGCAACCAGGTGTTTTCATTAGGCGATGTACAACAGGTGTAAGTAGTGGCTTTGTACTTTCATCTGGATACGGTTGATAAATTTCATCAATATTATTATTGTACACAAGAAACAAAATTGGTAAAGAAATCAGGGAACCCAACTTGAGTAACCTGATATTGAAGAAAAAGCTTTCACAAGTTTCACACTTCGTAGTGGGAAGGGTATCAACTGGAATTTCTATCAAAAACCAAAGTATTTAGCCTGTAATTCGTGATCTGTTGGATATTTGGAGCTGTTTCAGGTAAGTGAGATGAAGGATTGCATGGTATGTGCTTCTGACTGACACGAGTAGTTGGAAACCTCACCCACTAGTCAGTAGTGCTCACGAGCTATATTGAGTTGATCCAATTCTCACTACAGTACTTCGCTAGTTAGAGGTCAGACCTATCAACAGTTAGATCTAGTTGAACTGGTTAAGGTACAAGAATTATATTTCGTAAGTGTTTTTACTTCTGAACGGGAGGTTTGAAAATGACTAAGTTGGTAGAAAATATTCAACATACATTGAGAACCATCAGCTGAAGACTACTGAATTATAACGAAACCATCTGACGGCTGATACACATTTCGAAGAGAAAATATACTGAAGACAGAGCTGTGAATAAAATGTTAATTTTCTGGTGTTTACACAAAGGCTAACTTACGTTGTAGGAAAATTGACTTTTTAAAGAACTAACTATCCGAAGGAATAGCTATTGTCTTGTTGATAACATATTCATTTAACTACAACACTTCAACTGTTTTGAGTTGATGAAAGTTATTATCCACGAAAGTAAACAGTCATCGATCACTGACTGTTTTTTACCAGTTTCATTTGTCGCATAAATTGTAACAAGTTAGTCATAATAGACTTTCTTGTCAGTAAGTTTTACTGAAATATAAATCCGTCCAAAAACTAATCATTTAGTATAGGTTATTATCGGTGCTATCGGTAAGAAGGGATGACTGAGAGTGGAACGGCAGAATTCGAATAACCTGCCTCCGGATAGCCAACTCGGTTCCCTACCAACTAAGTTTACACAAGGAGATAATGACAAGATTTTAACTTTATACATAATTCATGTTACGGATAGAATTTAAAAGAGTTATGATTAGAATTAAGATAGGATGCAATCACAAATCGAAAACGGATGAAAATAGGTTGGAGAATAAAATTATTGCCAGAAATTGACAATATAGTACTTTAAGCCATACAATTATTGAAAGATTCCAAAAATACTACTTACTGTCAAAAAAGTAGTATAAGCTGAAAGTGATTATGCGCACAAGGTGGGAAACGTGGCTGGGAGATTGAGGACACAAAAAGTGGAAGCGTAAAATAGATTTCACATGATTTCTACCAGAAAAGAGTAAGCAACTTCTTCTGAGAAGGTATCTGTTCTCATAACTGTCATCTCAAGCAGTGTACTTCAGTTTCAGATGAGATAAAAATCTACTCAATCCGTGCTACAAGTAATCGTATGTTGTTGTTTTTTAACCAAAAACCGAATCACAAATAAATTCCACACTATGGTCATTGATGGAGCCTCATAAAGGTGAAGAGTTTGCATGTTGTCTGACACTAAAACTACTGTCTGTCAAAAAAGTTGTAAAATAGCTCATAATGAAGACTAATTGTCATACCCTAGTGTGAATATTTCGTTACATCCTATTAAATTAAATCTAGAATAGTAATCCATACATCTGCAATCCCATTCCTCACACATTCTCAGAAAGCTGAAGTAATCTTTGCAAACTAAAATCACTTTGAAGGTTCTAAACTTCACAAGCTGAAATCAGCTAGAGAGACGCTTATGGGCTAGAAGCATCGAATGACCATTGCATCTTGTTTCAACACTAATCAGCAACGCACATCTTTAACCTTGTATCACATTTGACTTAGGGATTTTAAGGGTTCTGTTGTAAAAGTATTGTCACTCAACCTTCATTTGAGCATTTAATTACGCACATTTTTAACCCTACTAGATTCAGTGAATAGCCTTCCTCATTCCTTATTTGTGAGATACTACACTTCATAAATCGACGACTGGGCGTCATCGAATTCATCTTCAAATAGCTTTCCAGTGCTCTATTGTCATGTAGAGTTTAGGCTGATTGGTTTAAGTGGTTGGTATTCAACCAGTGGGTTGTGAGTCCAAACCCCACTCCACCTATAGAGGTTTGAGTAGTCAGGTAGTATCAGTAGCTCTTACAACAAACAAAATGAAACACACTCGACCACCCTGTGCACATTCATGCAATAGGCACTGAGCCACACCTACTGTGTGAGGTCTAGTGATACTACCTGGCCGACCAAACCTTGGTAGTGGACTGGTCTTCGAACCCCTTACCCACTGACTAAATATTCATCTCCCTAACCCACTGAGCCACAACTCCAGCATGTAGCCCTTACACATCGCTTGCTGCACAAGTGTGCATGTGATCAATGGGTAAATTTCTATTATTTTCTCTCCCCTCTTCTACAGATTCCTTTACAAAAATCTCTTAGTTAAAATCACATAAAATAGAGGACAAACTATTCCAACTATAATAATAGTATATTATTATTATTATTATTGTTTAATACTTTCAACGTTATTACTATTGAAGAAGCTTACTCCTTCTGGTTCATTTGGTTTAACATATTTTTCAGCGCCAAGTCGTATTAAACCATCATTATACATGAAAATTCTCAAAGGATCACATGATGTTATCAAGACATAAACTCGTAAATCACATTTATATCCATCTATTAGTAGTGGATTTTCAATGTACTCTTGAATTACACATGTTATACCATTGCTTAAATTTGATGGCACTTGATTAGCATTTCGATAAAGACGAATTCTAAACGTTATTCAAATGAAAAGAAAAACACATAGAAAAGATGGGTAAAAATATTAACTACAAATGTCTATATAATGTATTACAGGTATAAAAAGATTTATAAATATTTTGATATTACTTATTTGCAGATAGTGAACTTAGGAAATGATAAGAAATGAGGCAGTTATGATACAGTACCAATACGCATTATCTGCTTTAACAAGATAAAGTCTAGAACAATATATCATTTTGAATAAATTGGATATGCAATCACTGACAATCACTGAGTTGTATAGTCGTGACTACAACTCAGCTCAGAGAACACAATACAACTATGACCATCCACCTGAGTTACAAAGATTCTCCACCATTTCAAAATGATGACAATTCACTGACTGAAAACACCAATCATCTGTCATACTTTGAAATACTTTAACGGTTTCCATTAGTTATAAACATCTGGACCATAGTTGTTGCGAATGTCCTGGAAGTTCAAACAAGATATTTCTGGAAGTTTCACTGTGTAAGCCATAGCTTCTTCAGCAGAATACACGGATTTTTATTAACATCAAAATACATAGTCAAATGATACATCAAATATTTAGTGAAGGTAGGTCATTGATTAGGTGGTTTTTCTGTCCAGCCTGAGTAATTAGGATAATGCGAAAATTCCCATTTAGACATTTGGTAAAAACTTAGTTCCTCATCATGGCTCTACACTGATATATAGCACTTTCAAAACGTAAAATCATATACCAATCTAGTGGTGGGAATTGTTTAGTGACAGGTTATCAATCTCAAAGTATCAAGAGGTTGATAAATGATCAGATAATTAAGACAATGTTTAAAGCATAGATTAATTTTAGTGAAAATCTCAAAGTCTGTTAGACAATTGATATTTTGTGTAATAGAAACTAACAAGAAAATATTTGTTTCTTCCCTTGGGTTCGTAGTGGAACACAGGGCTTCAGTAACACGCCTCTATTGACTCACTTCTCTACAATCTTTTGAATCTGGCTCCACGACTGCTCAAAAGCTTCATTTCTTCCTCACATCATCTCATCCATGTCACCCTCAGCTGGGACGCCCAACTCGTCGTTTCCCCTTTGGATTCCACTCGACTGCCTGACCTGGTGCATGATGTCCCCAGTCGGCCTTCTCAGTGTATGCCCAATCCATCTCCACTTTTTTCCACTGCATATTTGTTGGGTGATAGTTTGGTTGGTTCACTCCCAGAGTTACTTGTTGCTTATTCTTATTATTCTGGCCATCTGATCTTCAGTGTCGAGCGTTGGCTACCGTTGATGGGTATGTCTGTAGTTTGTTGTTCTTTGTGCTGAGTGTAGTAGATCTCTATACTAGTTTCAGATTGATGAAAGCCTGTCTTGCTTTTCCGATCCTGGTTTTGACATCCTCGTCTGTACCACCGCCTGTAGTTGAGATGATGCTGCCTAGGTAGGTGTAGGTGAAAGAGACAACTTCCTTAGGATTTCTCCGTTGATGGTGATTGGTGCTTGTTGTTGGCCGGGTATCTTCATCATCTCCATCTTCTCTACGTCACTTAAAGCCTTGTCTTCGCTACCTCTTCTGTCAACTTGTTAGTTTTTGCCTGTAGATCTTCGAGTTTGTGCGACATTAGACATAAATCACCATCGATAGTGAAATCCAAATCTTCTTCTCGAGTCTTTTCATCGGTCCAGCCAGCCTATGCCCATCTTCTCGCTCCTCAAAGTTGTCTATTGCATCATCCAGTCCAGTCCAGTCGACCACAATCAGGAAGATTATGTGATGGTATACAACCTTGTCTTGTCTTACTCCTGTCTGTCCTCACTTCAAAGGCGTCAGTAAGCTTTCCATTGTGGATCACTTGGCATATGGCGTCGTCATATAGCTGTGAATGAGATTGATAAAGATTTGTGGCAGTCCGTTCTGTTGAAGCAACTGTCAAATTACTTCTCGGTCGACGCTGTCGAAGGTCCTTTCAAAGTCGATGAAGTTGAGGTAGAGAGTTGACTACCATTTATACTCTGTTCTATGATGACGCGTAGCGTTGCAATTTGATCCGCACATGATTTGTACTTCCTGAATCCAGCCAGCCTGTTCCGGTCGTAATTTCGTATCTAGCGCATCCTTTAGTCCCTCCAGGATGCGAAAAGAAGTAAAAATGAACTGTTTCGTCAAGTGGTCAATTGTTGATGGTAATTACAGACAGTAGGGTGGAGAATAAGATGGTTAAAGCTGTAACAATAATAATAATAATGTTAACAGTGGAAATATCAAAATGATAGTTACATTCATTTGTAGGATGAATGAAAGGAAGGATGTTGTTTCAACAGATAAGCTACACAGGTGGTCAAGGCAAAGAAAGAGGCTGTACGAATTTCTTCTGAACACACAAACTCGGCTTGTTTAGTGGATTCCGATGGCTTCTGCTGAATATAAAAGACTAACTCTTAGAGTACGAGTGAGATTAGAAGGAATATGATAAATGACTTTAAAGGCGTTATGAGTATTAACTCTGTGACCAGTGTTAATCAAACGAGAGAGTATTGAGCTTCGTATCGATCTGGTTTGCCTTTTACTTAACCATGAAGGATAATACTCGGCGATTCGACGACGGACTTGCCTAACTGTGTTCATCCACCCTAACTTTTAAGGGTCTATAACTTTCTCAAACATAATTAGTTTCACATTACAAACATTTAGTTCTGTAGACGTAGTTGTATCTTTAGCTTTGAATAAGATCTTTTCTAATGAATTTGAAGGTTTAAAACAGATTCTATTACCATGCTAGGCGCATACTCTTTTAATCTGTTCCGAAGTACCTTTGCGATATGATATCGTCACAGATGGCGCTCATGATTAAGAAATAGAATATCTTAGTCAAAGCGAAAGACACAGTTCCTAAGATGACGCACAAGGACTGTGTCTACAAAATTAAGTGTTTGGAATATGAAGCTAATTATGTTGGAGAAAGTTTTAGACCTTAGAAGTCAAGGTGAATGAACACATGTTTTGTAAGGAACACCCGCGAAAGAATCAAGTTGGATTTTAAAAAATTAGCTATACATGCAATCGAAAGTGGATATATGATTGACTCTGAGAATGTAGACATATTGGGAAAAGTTTCAATTCGCATAAATATTGACTTAAGAGGCCCTGAATATTTTGACAACATCAAGTGCTATAAATAGAAAAGAAGGAATAGACTTGTTGCCTATTCGGCAAACATCAATCTGACAAAACCATTAATGATGACCTTTTCTAACTGAAACTTCAATAACAATAACAATTATTTTTGAGATGAATGGGGATTTTTAATTTAGAAGTAGTATTCCTCATGGACTAACATCAGTTGGGGAACCATTGAAAATCTGGGAGCACTGGACAGCTGTTTCGTCCTAGTATGGGACTCCTCAGCAGTACGCACCCACGACCCGGCTAGGGGTCGAACTCAGGACCTTCAGGTTTCACGGCGAATGCGTTAACCACTCAGCCACTGGGTCGGTTCCCAGTGGTTCACAATTTCCAACTTCTGTCAATTCACGACATAGCGTGACTGTCACCCAAGGTCTTCAGTTAGCATCCACTTCACTTCCGACTGGTTGACCCCACAGGTCACGGCTTCTCATTAGAACAATTATTCACAGTTTATAAATAAAAGAACAAAAAACAACACATATTCTACAACATACACATATATATACACACACTTTGAGTATCCTACATATTCGTTGACAAATGACAATAACAAGCATGAACTTGCAATGACTAATCCTGATTACTCAGGTTGGACAGAAAAAGCACCCAAACAATGACCTACGATCACTAAATATTTGATGTTTCATTTGACTATGTGTTTTGACGTTAATAAAACTCAGTATATTCTTCTGAAGAAGCTGTGGTTTCCACAGTGAAACGTTCAGAAATATCTTGTTTTGATTTTCTAAACACGCTGGGGTTATATTCACATATATTCTTATAATGAGTCTCCAATAGTTGATGAGGAAATAATAAGAGTCTGACACAACATTTTCAACTAAACAATACTTGTACCATCATAAGGCAGGAGAGAGAAAGAGAGAGAGCTTTACAATGCCCCCATGAAAACTGAAAGACATCTGTATGTTCTGAACAGCTTAGTAGTGCAGTCTGTGACTTCATAACTAAGTGACGCGGGTTTTAGTCACCGTTGGATCATAAGTTTCATCATGGTCCCAGATATGCCTTGATGATGAGTGCCAACGAGCATGAAACCTTCCCCATCTATGGTAAAATGGACAACCACGTAGAATCATTGGACATCATGCAAAAAGTATGGTTCATTGCCCAGTGGTTGGACACGTATACGGTTGCTGAGAGAGTTTATTTTGCTAGAACATCACTCACTCCCACAAGATCAACATAGGACCAGGCATTACTACGTAAGAGTCCAAGCTGCCACACCTCATATCAGCACATAAAGTAATAAGGTAATAAAATAAAGATGGAGAAGGAGAGAAAAATCGGTCAAAGGAAGTAGAAGTAGAAAGCACTAAAAGAGAGGAAGGAACAATGAGACGACGGGATTGAGTATAGCGGTTAAGATGAGGATAATGTGTGCATGCATCTGCATAACTGACATCGATTCTGAACCATATCACTTAGAGTCTCCAACCACTGGTTTTTCTTGTCGTGCGGACCTCAGTCTGCATAGTTCTACGTGGCTTAGACGAACAGTCAAAGACTTCATGCATTGATTCTATGTTTTAGTCTGGCTGCACCGAGCCTTTTTCCAACCTGAAACTACTTCGGCCAACATTTTGTGACGAGGCAGACGGTGGTTAGGCATGCATTAGCACGTGTTCCACTCACCCTACTCGATGAAGGTTCACAATCGCATCAACTGATTTACTCCTTCGGCCTAAACTCTCCATCCGACCTCTGCTTAGCCCATATAGTGACATCACGAATCACGCCCTATGCTACGAAGGCAACGATGAACAAACACCTGAAGCCCTCCCGTGACTCCTAAGTTTAATGCCCATGTTTCACATCTATCTACAGTAGAATGGGGCAAACTGCACCGCAGTACACCCGATCCTTGATGGACAACCGGAAATCGCTTTGGTTCCACGAATGGAGCAATTTGATGAAAGCTTACCGAGCCTTTTGTATTCGTGCAGAGATTTCGCCGACCACTGACCCAAAAGGGCTGGTCCGACTTGCCAGGTAAATGAAGCGTTCAACGCGCTCAATCACTTCACCCTGTGTTGTTATTCGGCACACTGTTGAAGACCAATTTTCATTTGGGTGGTGAGAAACGTATCGTAAAAATCCTAATGCTGCAACTTAAAGTGTTCAGAATACGCTGCATCTTATCAGTGTCTTCATCTAACAGGATCATGTCATCTGCGTATTATAGATCAACCAAAATTCTTCCTGTGATCAGGTCAATTCCCGTGTATTCAGATGACGAGTGGGAAGCCTCCATAAGAACATCTATGATAAAACTAAATAAGAATGAAGAGAGTGAGATCCTTGACGGACACTAGTCGACTTACACAACTCACTGTATATCTCACCACAGGCTCTTATATGTCCACAGGTGTGCGAGTAAAGAGCCATCAATAAGGTGATGTACTTACTCGGTACCCCTTTCAATGAGAAACACTGCCATACGACTTCTCGATCGACGGAGTTGAATGCCCCCTTCAGTTCGAAAAATACAGCTATTGTCGGGAGGCGGTAAGAGTGCTTGTCTTCCAGAACCTGGCGCAGTGTGAACATTTGGTCGTTACATGCACGGCCAGATCTGAAGCCTGCCTGTTTTTCTCGGGCTTGCTATTCCCGAGCTCCACTCAGGTGTCTAATGATTATAGAACCCAGAATCGTAGACACTATGTTCGTCAGGCTGATTCCTATGTTACATAACTAGGAAATACTCAAGGCCTTAAAAGACCAGAATATAACCTAATTATTTGCACCACTGATAAAATAATACTTTTCATAAACAATAAGCTTCTTTCAGATCACTGTAAGATCGTAGATGCTCTAAAAATAATGAGAAGATTCATATAAAAGATATAGACGTCTTTTTGTAAGTAATTAATCCTAAAATCAGGCCGTAGGATCATAGTAAGCACGGATTTCAAGATAATCTTAATAGATACACAACTCTGATGTCATATCATGAAGACCAAGCTTTAATAGAATAAAGTTTTATCACACAGTTGTATTGGAAAGCCATACTTTGACTTAAAAAACCAACAGTATTTGGAGCACAATATGTTTTTCATTATTTTACTTAAAAAAGGATGAATTTATATGTTGTAGCATGCTGTGTTGTATACTTTTCTTTGTTTCTTTCATTTTTCCTTCTTCATCTATAGGAATCTTCTGTTACTACAGATACACTTGCCTACCTGAATGTAACCTTGAAAGTTATTGATTAATTGCATTGAAGTGACCTCAAAAGACCAAAAGAAGTGCTTCCAAGATCTTTTTATAGAAGTGAAAATAAAGTTTGAAAATTTATCGAAGTCATTTTTACCAAACAATGAAAAATGTAATGTTCTTCATGGATTTTATCTAACTCGTTTGGTTGGGTTGAATGCTTTCTTCAAAAGTGTATTTTAATGTTTACACTAGGTTTCTGTTAATCCAAGACTTTCAATGATTTTTATGTTACAGATTATGTTCATATGTCGGGAGATTAGTATCTCCGTTTTCCAAATAAACAGCATCAAATACGTTTAGGGGAAGATTGTAACTTTTTCATCACATTTTTAATTTCAGATTTGTTATATCACATGAATGACTTTGCTCTGTTATGTATGAAGATGCATTTTACAGGGCTATTGACTAGTTACCTAAGCCGTAGTAAATATCTCTTAATATGGAAAAATGAGGTCATTGCTTAAACAGAATCGAATTCCAGGCATCACTGTACCTACACACGCCAATCTCCAGGATTCCAACTTTAAGCTTTTTATTCTTTCCAGGAGTAGTCGTATTTGTAATTCCATGAGCAGATTCCATAGTTAGATAAAGCGTAATTTCTCCTTTCATACATCTTAAAGACTGGAAAACAGTCCGACTTCTGATGTCATATACCCTACTGTTGTGATGATTGAATATTATGAACGCTTGAAGTTACTTGTCAGTGATTAAAACAGGACCGAAGATAAGGTGAAGATCTTGGCCGGGATAGGGCTCGATTCAGCGGCCACCAGGTTTCCTGCCCGGTGCCGTACTAACTGGGCTACAATACCCGACTATTGATCAGATTTTTGTTTCACTTCAGTCACCACGGGTTTCGCCCGACTCCTATATGAATTAGTGACCCATTACTATAGTTTGATCGTACTCACACTGGCTTCTAAGTCAGGAATTCTAAATTAAAGTCAACCAAACCACTGCTATCTCAAAAAGTCAGTTAATATTATACTCCCCACTCTCATTCAAGTAGAAGTTAATTGGCGTGAGAAATCCCTACTGAATAGCCAATGTGAGTACCATAAAGCGATATTAGCACCTCACGAATTCATGTGGCAGTTGCGCAAAACCCTTGGTGATTGAACTCAAATAAAAGTCTGGTCAGCAGTCGGGTGTCATAGCTCACTTGGTAGAGCAACAGGCAGGAAACCCAGTGGTCGTTGGTTCAAGTCCTGCAGAGGAGTGGTTTTCAATTTCACGTTCAGTAATCACTCAGTATCAATACAAGTCTGCCAAACCATGACCATCTCAGACAGTCAAACTGATGAGACAAGATTACTAACTGAACAACTAGTAACTGAATAATTGGCGTTATATAAAGACCGATCTGCCGAATTGAAGCTATTTTCGATGGTCTGTAAACCCTTTCACTTTCTTAAAATAACAGTAAATTTCTAGGTAAAATAAGGATGTAACGCGGGAGAAAGTCTTTCCTATGGAAAAAGTTACTGTCTGTTGTACAGTAAATAATGTCATAGACTGACTGACTGACCGACCGACAAGATCAACCTAGAACCACCTCACACACAGGTGCATCGCCTCAAGTTGCCACACTTCATAGTAGTACACAAAGAACAGGTGGATAGAAAAGGAGTGGTATCAAAGCATAAAAACTTGTAAATGACAGCCGATAGTTTGAAGAAAAAGGTTAGTGAGTGTTCAAGCCTTAGAAGAACCAAAACAGTGAATACACCTGCACCAATGTGACCCATTTCCAGCCATGCCATATATATATATATATATATATATATATATATATATGATTGTACAGCTTTAGAAAATGATATCACCAAAAAAGAAACTTTTTTTCTCTGAACTATCACTTATTTTCTTTATGACTCAGAGATCATGTTTCATCTTCTAAAGATTAAACCGAAAATAATATAAATTAACAAAAATAAACATTTGACGGTTATTAGGCAGCGAATAATGATTTATCGACAAATGTAGGGCTGTTCTTATGACAGTGTACAGATTCAAGGTAAGCGCCAATGAGAGGTTGGAAATCAATCTAACTAAGAAAGCATCTAGTAGAATGAAAAGCGGTACTGTGCTGCTGAAGCTGAAAACGACTATGAAGTTAATGAAAATTTTCTGGTCATCAACCTACACACCATAATCATTCTCATTCAGACTATTCAGTGCTTAACAAGACAACGACAAAAGCAACAAGAGTAGAAATCAGTTCACCAACTCACCCATGTCCCATTGCACCATTGGCTGGTTTTTGTATAAAACAAGTATTCGATCCTTGTTTGTATAACTTTTTGGCATAACTTGAAAAGTAACCATACTCTTGTGGTAGAACCCAAGTATTCGGCATGAAATTGTACTCATCTGGCTCAACTTTTTGCATTCTATTGCCAAAAAACAACAAGCAGAAAGAAGGTTATTCCATTCGAATGAATTACATACAATAATTAAAATGCATACAGATTGAATTTGTTCAAGTGATAAGAAATGAAATGGAAAGGCAAAATAAGAGTTGATTACTTCACTGTGGTGAAAAAGAATGGATAAATTTTAACCTCCTTAGTGGCTAGTAGTGGAATCCAGGACACGCTTTTCATCCTGTTTAGGACTTGTCAGCTGACTGAACCTGCAGACCAGCGAGTGAGGTCGTTGCAAATGAGGCTCAAACCCAGTATCCACTACTTCAAACGCCAAAGTGCTATCCACGATAGCCACCTTTTGTGGAACGGGTATCAGATATTGTTCAAGATTTGTAATCTGCCGTTGCTATACTGCGTCAAACTGTTTGACCTCAACAACATACTGAGTATACGGGCAGTATCGAGGCCTCCGCTCAGGAGCCTATCTGCCGACAGCGGTCGAACAGGTCGACCCAGTATAACTACGGGCGATTATAAGTATCAAACAAGAACTGGTACTGGTTGTTAAGGAACAGGGAAAAGAGAGAAAGGCTCAAGCAAGCATTATCCCTTGCGCTTTTTTATTTTAAAGGACATCTTATTTAAGACTTATTGTATTAAATTTTTGGGTTTGGGGGGATTTATTTATTGATTTGAGGTTGGTATTCATTACTACTGGATTCCGACCTAGTGGCTTAGTGGCCGTGGAACCTGAAGGATCTGGGGTCGACTACCGGCAAGGTGGGGTCATGGTCAGGAGCTGATGAGGAGTCCCATACTAGGACGAAACAGCTGCTCAATGCAGCCAGATTTCTACTGTTTCTCCAAATGATTTCAGTCCATAATGAATGCCAGCCTGAAACTTACAGTCTTATTGTGTGTCTCAGCTCAAGAGTTTTGTACCGACATTTTACTTATTTCCGTACAACTTATGAACGCCGATTTCTATGTATAAAATAAGTTAATTCATTTTTGTGAACCATAATGCGCTGTAGACAAACTCTTCGCATGTGTATTTGCATGCCAAAGAGCACAATACTGAATAACAAGGATAGTGACCACCAATCTTTGTTCTCTGTTTCATATAGAAAGGAGAAGGAAGATTAATAGCTGAAGGGTTGCAGGTGCGTTAACTTGCGTTCACTTCAGTTGCTGACTTAAAGGCATGGGTAAAGCGTAGTGAAGGCAGTGATATTTAGATAGTGAGACGTGCAAAACGTCATCACTTCACGGTGTCAGAGTATATAGTTTTCAGTCATCAGTTCAAGTAAGTGATCTAAGATTTATCAGTTTATTTACCGATGTAACAATACTCAATGTATGATTGTCAATTAATCAGGTGAATTTTGACATGGTAATCAGATGATAAATAAGATTGAGTGAGATTCGACATCACTTGAGGTGACTGACTGGATTTTGACAGTTTTCAGGATTACTTGACAATTGGAATTCATTCAGTCCTCTAGAATATTGATTCCTGTCTCAATAGTACAGTTGTACTTTCTTTAGATGTAATAGATGGGAGACTTTTCACTACTAGAAACTGACGGCTTCAACAAGACTCAGATGACACTCAATAGAAAAATAAAGATCGTTAAGAAAACTTAGTGTAAGACTGATTGTCTACTGTTAGGCTCGAAATCGGTCATAATGGCTTAGATATATTAGCATCCTTTGTCATCTTTAAACTCCTCTCCTCTCACATACTTCTACAAACCCTTATGCCATTCATTTTCTGCTTACCTATTCTTTGAATGTTGCTGTGAAATGTGGCTACTTGAAGTGAGACACCTCTATGCCAGATTCTATGTTGACCTGTTCGTTTGGCCCTTGAATAATCTTGTTATATTGCACAACATTAGCATGATTCAATACTCAACATTTTAATGATGCAACTCTATGCAGCAGGATATATTTGCCAGTTACTAATGATATTTTACTATAATACTCCAAAACAAAATGTAATACAATACTTCTAGTCAAGAACTATTTCAGAAATTTCAACGTTTACATTATAAGAAAGAGGTCAGCAGATGAAATCTCTATATTTCTTACATTTAAGAGAATTTGCGCCTAATAAAGCATACTACTAAGTAGCATGAGTAGTTGGAAGCCATCCATGCTTGTGTGTAGATTTCCCCAGTTAAATTAGACTAGTCTCATGCTTATCTGAAACGACATTTTACAATACGTAAGCTATTATTATCTAATTAGATGCATGGTGTAGATGAACAAATCAACAACCTTCTAAATTCAAAGCATACAAACAGGAGATGCTTTACTAAAAGACGAGGTTTATGCTCAGACAGACGAACGAAATTAACATAGAACCACGTCGCATACAGGTGCATCGGCTCAAGCTGTCACACTTCGCAGTAAGACATAAAAACAGGTGGAGAGAAAAAGAGTGATAAAGCTGTGAGACAGAACAAGCAGGTTGAAGATAAAGGTTACTGAGAATATTCAAGCTTTCGAAGATGTGAAGGAGTGAATACATCTGTCCCATTGTGACCGATTTCCAGCCATATCACCAAGAGTCCTTAACCACTGATTCCTTCCATCTTGGGGACTGTAACCAGCCTCAGTTTACATGGCTCAGACCATCAGTTACAGACTTCATCGACTTCTACCACGTCTTGGTCTGGTCACTCTTAACCGTCTTCCAACCTAATCCAACTTCCTCCAGTATGACACATCAAGGTAGGCTGTGAATCGGCATGAGCAATATATGCCTAAGCCATCTCAGTCGATGAAGGTTCACAACCTCACTAATCGAATTGCGTGTCTTGCTTATTACCCTCACTTGACCTCGACATTACTCAGACGGTGATTCCACCAAGCAAAGGCAATGCTACGGAGACATCTGTGGTTTAAATCCTGTAGTCGCTTCGTGTCCCTACTTTTAACTACCATGTCTCATAGTCACAAAACAGGAAAGAACATACTGGAGCGCAGTATACCCGTCCTTTGATAGGTAATCGAATATCTTGCAGGTGCCATAGGTGACCAGAGTTGCCAAGTCCGAAACGGATCTTCTGTATGTAAGCTGAGATTTAGCCAGCACCAGCCCATTTGAGCTGATACAAACTCCCCAAGTAGTGAATTAGTTGACACACTCCATCATTTCAATCCCTATCATTAAAGAAATGAATCATAAATTTGAAAATTATAATTTCTTCAACGCTTACATCTACTCTACCCCATTGTATGACTGAATATATTTGTTTTAATCCATCAATTCTTGTGCTGCTGTTAGATTTTCTAGAGATCAGTGTTCACAATGTCAGGTTTTTATAGGCGGTCAACAGAATGGCTTCAATATGATATCATGCTGATTATCATTATGCATTCAAGCGAATGAAATGAATTATCATCCCTTACAGTTGTGCTTACTATTATTTCTCACATAAAGGTTTTATCTGATATCTAAGATATTTGTTTAAAAACATTAAATATGTGAACTGATACATTTATCAACACCATGAGGTGTTGTGACAATGTTTGATTATGAAGGAAATACCGACCAAGTAAATAACTCTAATCAAACTCTCGATTCAAACTCATGCAACTGTGTTAGGGCTTATGGAGAGTTGTTTTTACAATTGACCACAACTATTGGTGTCCGTCATGGACGTCCATTACTTGTTACCGTTCCTACTTAACTTTACCATAGACATACAAATGGACATAAGCTTAGATTAGTCTGACTTCACAGAGATTGACTTACTCCCTGGAGGTCATCTAGCTGACTTGGAGTATGTAGACGATATTGTCCTGCTTCGTGAAGATGCGTTGAGCAGAAATCTGAGATTGTTTGGGATGCATTTCGCTGGAATGTGTCATATGTAACGTTATGCCTTGGGACTGGTCTCCAACCACTTCCAGCCTAATGAAAAGGAGTGAAGTGATGATATTTATCTACCACTTTACTTACTTAGGAGCTGAATCAGACTGAATGGAGTGGTTGCTGACGAAATTTCAGCTCGCACACAGAAGGTCCGTTTGGCATTTATCAACTTGCATCATCTGTGGCGTGTGAGGAGATGTAGACTGTCTGGTTGGGGTCCCCGAGATTAAAGGAATCAGTGATTGAGGACTCTTGGTGATATGGCTGGAAATCGGTTACAGTGGGGCAGATGTATTCACTCCGTCACATCTCCCGTAGATTGAATATTCACACTGACGTTTATTTTCAAATTCTTTATTCCCTCACACAGTTTTGTCTACTTTGATACCGCTCTTTTCTCTCTACCTGTTCTTTGTGTCTTACTGCGAAGTGTGACAGCTTGAGCCGATGCACCTGTATGCGAAGTGGTTCCAAATTGATTTTGTCAGTCAGTCAAACATTTATCATGATTACAGTGCAAGTGAACTAAACTTTCTAAGCAACCCTGTGGATACTTCAGTGTTAGGTAATGGGCCGAACTTATTATGTACAGGTTAATGATACTTTCCGGCTGCTTAAACCTCCGTAAATATGGAGGGTTCGGACGTCTGACTCATTGTCTGAGAGCTGATTGTCAGTTAGTTGCCACCTTGTAATTCATTTCAGCTGTGTAATATTCGATAATTCCGTGGACATCCAAATAATCATACTGTCACATCTATTTAATATCTGAATAGTGGGTTATAAAACTATTATTTGAGGAGACAATGAATTACTTAGGAATTCAACGTAATTACTTCAGTGACTACGGTTGTTATCATCTGACATTATGTATGCTTGTTAGGACAAAAAAAATGTTGAACAAATAAGTATTTTCCTTTAGGTTTTGTTAGGCTCAGTCTTTAAATACAGATTTTATTAACACTGGAAAAATAGACACATCAGTTGGTTGTGTGAATTTGAATAGTAACAATTCAATGTTCAATTAGATATTTTCGGTTTAAGACTGTATAACATTTTGTGTTATTTTACAATGGTTCCAGTAATTAAGAGATAAGACAATTGATATTTTTTTATTTAGATTAGAACAGGGAGTTTATCTGAAGAAACTAAAAGCTGTATCATAAGTCATAAATACTAGATGAAAACAGAAAAAAAGCACTGTTGAATTTAAAAAAGTATAGAAACGCTTACAAGAAAAACATATAAAGTGAAAAACAGTTCATACAGTTATATGCATTTCATCTGGAGAGTTTATAACTAAATAATGTAGTATGTAATTTCAATAGAGGTCCATAAAACAACGACATTCTCCAAACACATAACCATGGTTTGCAAACTATGATTTTGTACAGCCCTGTGGTGGATGGTTGGCTTTTAAGATTAAGAGAATGATCTTTATTTCATATACATATTTCCTTTTATCAACTTTAAAAGAGAAACAACAAGCATCAGGAGAAGAACAGTATGGGTTTATTTCATCATTTTCGTGGTTCTCATCAGCTGCTGACAAGTTAGATTACTTACAATCACAAGAGTTAAGTCAAGACGAGAAAACGATATAGTGGAGTAAGGAAATTCTCCGAATCGAAATAAAGTCTAAATTTCACTTAATGATGTCAAGATGACGCACCTGCGAGAATAGGGAAGTCACATAAAAAGACACCACAAACTTATTTGTTACACTAAGTTGGTATATCATTTCGATAAACGGGGACGTGTTTTTCTGTGTGTTTATCCAACTGTCGATGAAGTAGTTCCAAGTTAATGAAGTTCTAATCAGAACTTAGTATTATTTGTATTACTTTTGTTCATTGATTTGATGTGACGGGATAGTGTTGACGAAATTCCCCTGCCCTATACCTTTCTATTAGCCGAAAAACAGATATTACTTACCACTTTGTAACGTGATGTTCATAATGTATCCAAAGTAACTAACCGCAAACCAGAGGTTGAACTAATTGATGTACACCGTTTTGGAGTTATGAGAAACTCTATATTTTATCCATAGCGGTAGATTCATATCTTCGAATTTGCTACTGGAGTCGTATTCTTCAATAACCACAGGGATTCTTTTCATGGAAAATTTCATAGAATATCGGCTTAGAATTAGCTTCTGTTTACAGCAAACGGTGGCAATCAGCTTCTTTCTTTTAGATATCAATTACGTGCTGATGAAGTTAATAGAGAATCGTTTCCTCCTATTTGAGACTCGTCAGTTGGATGTACCAGTGTTCCGACTGGGACTCGAAACAAACTACAAACGCCGAACCGTTATCCACTAAACCACTGGTGGGGGTGGTGAGGCTAATGATAGACTCATTCTTCGTTTTCGTAAGAATGTGAGTGATCTTTTATTCTAATTGCCCAGTAGCATCAGTTTGAGTAGACTTTTGAAAATATACTGTCATCCGGGAGTATCGAGGCGCCGACTTAGGAGCCCGTCTACTAATTTTCCCCTGCATAGCAACGGGAAGTTAAAAGTAGTATAACAATGACCGTTACTCACTGCATAAGAGGTGACTAAGGTGCTCCAGAGGCCTAATGGGGGACGCTTTGGTGTTCGGAGCCATGGGTACTGGCTTCGAGTCCCAGTTGGAACAACACTCCACACTGGGGTGCAAGTACATTCAGCTGATGAGTCCCAAGTAGGACGGGACTCACGTCCTGGATTCCTCTGCTGATCACCAAGATCAATATAATATCATGAATATCCGCAGTATTGAAGCATACTCATAGGAACCCATCTGCCAATGGAGGTTGGGCAATTCGATCCCGCATATCAAGAAATTACATGTATCATAATAATAAATCTGAATTATTTTGGAAAGATAGGATATAGTTCAATAGATGCAGACTGAAAAGAGTTATAACTACTGATGAGTGTTACATAAAGCAAAAACACACAAAAGTTAAAGCTGAAACAGAAAAAAACAATGAGACTAATAATTGTAAGAATGTTATGTTATGTTACTTTTGAAATGTATCATGAAACGATCAAGTCAGTAGACAGTTGCAAAACAAGTAGTAAACTTGCACAAGCAGTTTCTTCAAAAATTGTTCTTCTTTAATTGTTTTATTTCAATAGTTTTTAGATGATATTTTACTGACATTGACATATACTCGGTTATCATATGGAGTCATAAAATGTCAGATTTTTGGGCGTATAATTTAACCACTGTCTATTAATTGGAATTGAATGAAACCTTCCTCTAGCCATATCACAAGTTGTTTTTTCGTATGTTATAGAGGACTTCCTAGAGTGCATCTCAGCTAACTAACTAAACAACCAAAACTAGTTTAATAAAACTACAGTAAAATGGTCACCTGCGAAGATATATCCTTCAAGCATAGGATTAGGCTACTTTTAGCTGTGAAATTCAACCTGAATGTTGAATAACATAAAACATCTTGTTCCTAGAACTCTAAAGTCTATTTGTAATAACTTCACTTATTCTCTGTACTATCAATTGAAATCTCAGGAACTAATTACATTTTTATCTTATTGATAATTTTTGAATTGTATTTTTTTCGTATCATTTTCTTTTCAATGAACTTTCTGAAATATCCATACTACATCAAAGTGTTTATCTAAACTTGTAACGTTTTGTTTCAATAACTCAAACGTCTATCAGACTTTTGTGTCATTGAATTGCAGTTTCTATATAAGCCAACTGCACTAATAACTATCAATCCTTAAAAATTGCGTGTTTTTTCGCTTGTGCAAAGTGCTATTCTGAAAAGTGGAACTTAATGAAATTCTAAGGAAGATATATATCTGGTTTAAGTTGAACTATAACTTTCAGCTAAAATTCTAGTTACTATATTCAGGAAAAATGTCTATACACTCATTGTATAGTCTTGTCTAAAAGCATAAATTTTGAAGTTGTAAATATTTTCCTGACTAACATATATTAACTAAGTAAATCGAATAAGTATTTTTCCCGCCTTGAAAAAGTAACAGTCATACGCTAACAGCGCCTTGCTTACGTTTATACATAAATAATAATTCTTATTGATATGAAAGTACCAGACTGTTATGGGTTCGAGGCGCTAATGGTATATGTATATATTCCGAAACGAATATAATACGCGCGCTTAGCTGACAGCTAACTTGGTACGCAAGAGACACTGACTGCAACCCCGGCACGAATAGAGAGAAACCCGAAGCTGGCAGAAGGGAGAGTGTATTACTCCGAGAATATAATATAATAACAATGAATCAATCCAAAACACGTGAATAAGCATACATACATGAAAAATGACCTTGTCCGCAATCGGAGAACTTCGCATAGTAAGAGTAAAAGTTAACCAATCAGCGAACTACATTACAATGGAGGCAGAAAATAGACTATTAGTCATACCGCCAAAACGATGTGAGAATGACACGTTAAAATGTTCAAATCAATAACAATGTTTTATAAAAAAAACTGAGGCATCACAACACAGACGACACATCAGCAGTCAAAGAAACCGTAATTCTACTTCTTACAGGAAATTGACCATCTGGTCAACCTCATTATTTAAGAAAACGAGGTTTTCGGGATATCTTTTAATATGTTTATGGAATAATTGGACAACTTCTTAATAGGATTAAAATAGTTTACTATAATCATAAAATTACCGGGTAGACCGATGATAGACAAAAATCCTTCGAATAGACTCTGTTTTGATTGCATGTGAAGGAAGTACAGATTGAGGATTGTTCATGACAGGTGTACAGTTTTCAACAAGAAAGGTAAGCCAGTCAGTAAGGTTGTGAAATTATATCGAATGAGGTGGCTGGGAAATACATCACGCATGTCTGGTCACCATCTGCTTTGATGCCCAACGTTAGTTACAGTTATATTAGTTTACAAAACGTTGAAAGTGTTCAAACGAAAACACGGTAATAATCTATGAAATTAATGGTAGTTTACCTGTACAGTGTAAGAAAGTGCTTCCTACCTGATTGAAGTTTATGAGACATTAGGGATTGATGTGTAGAGCTGGTTGACAGTGATGTAACTGTATGCAGTCATTATGATCTTTTCAGTCTTAGACGTCATATTAAGCTTCATTTTTCGTCATATCCTTCGATATAACCTCGCTCTTTATTTTAATATCACTGCATTGCTTTTATCCCTCCTTTTCAGTGGCATTCTCAAGCATAGCAACGTAAAAAGAAAAGCCAGTTTTGTCAGAATTTTAGGTTTCTCTGACGTATTTAACTGTCTTGAACCCACAGCTTGTTTAAATACAGTTGAGTGAGGAGGAAACGATTGTCACTTAAGAATACTTAATAAATTTTCAAAGTTGAATTGGGATTAGATTCCACTTAGTACTTGATGATAACTTCAGCTCCTACAAAATCTTTTCTACTAATCCTCACCGCTATCATTAATTCTCAAGTGGCGATTATTATTACAGTTTTAGAAAATTTGACTCTGATTTCGATATCATCTCGCGTTCTAGACATGCTTAATTTGTCTCTTGTTCGGTATATAAATGAATCCTCAGTTTCACATATGCACGTAGGGGCTTATCAGCAGATAAACAGACAGGAAACTACTTTGGTTTAAAAGCTTTCAACTGAAGAACTAACGGTGTATCCCATACAATTGTTAGGTTAGTAATGTTCAGTGGAAAGCTGACAGCTTGGTGAAGTGGTCGAGCTAGCATAACACACTGACCCAACGAGGTATGCTAGTGAAACAATCTTTTCCTCGAGGTCCCACCACACCAGAAAAGTATGTTAGACAAAAAGCAGTTGCCGTTATGGTAAAAATCACTACTCTATGATGGTGGCCCGAGGGAAAAGTCATACCGCCGACTAGACGGGTGTGTAACAGCAGTAAGATATTTCCTGCAGATAATCAGGATTATCATACTGATGCTGCTTTTCCTATAGATTGGCCGGAAAAATAGCACATATTCCTACTCTTTAGTAATTCGGAACCGGTAGCGTAGATTCACAGCCAAATTTAAAGAAACAAATGTAGACCAAAAACTCCACAATGACCATGTGTGACAGGCTTCAGCCAGATGTTTCTTGGGCTCTGCGGCTAGATACCATTATTATTTATTTTCCAGGCACTTCAGGAAGAAATGGACAGTTGGAAAGTTGAAACCGTCCCTACAACCCTTTCAGTACTGTCCTCTAACTACTAGTCGACAGATCTGCAAACAACTGGTTGATTTGAGGATAATTTTTATCAATAAACCATTTGTTTCATATATTCACTTCAAAACGAACACAGCAGTGGCACAATCAAATAGTCTACATAATGCTTACCTATTCACATAGATCTACTTTTAATGATTCTAGTTATGAACAGAAAAAATAACTATAACTGATCAGACAAACACAAAACACTCATTGGCATGTTGCACAACACTCCCACTGTTCATCAAGTTTGGTAAAGACCCCTTTTACAAAATTATTTCGACTGAATTCCATATGACAAACTATGCTAAACATCTTAGTTGTAAAACTGAAATAATAATTCCGTTCCCAAGGTGAGGAAATGATATTCGGGAATAAGTATGTATTACTCAGTTAAACTGAAATAATGAAAGTAAGTAAAAATAATCTTTATAAAATTGAATACACCAGGTTGATAGTATTCATCTCAAACAACTAAAATCATTAAAAGAAATTTAGTCACTCCTCGATTAAGTAAATTAATCTCATTTTATTTTCCATTAGGTTAGCTTTCGTTACTTTTATGAATCAGGTGATTGATGCCTCTCAACTGTTTTCAGTTTATGTAATTCTCCCCAAACTAAATTATGAACATAGGTATTTTATGGTCTACCTTCGTGCTAGGCCATCAAAATTCCTAAGATTATTGCATACCGACTTACAGGCGAAGAGAATCAGGCTGGAATAACATTAAAAACCTACCTATATAATGAGAGTCACGTCCGTTTTCTTTAAGTTCTTTGAGAGAATCAAGTGTGAGAAATGGATATTGAATATTCGCTCTGCAACGTCCAACATATTTGTGCACTATGCAATGACTCATACTTACTGTGTGAGTGCTAATAATACTACCTGAGTGTCCAAACTAGAAAGGTGGAACAATTTGCATTGTGTCATCTTGCATGAAGATTTTACAAACTATAAGATATCCATTATGATGAATAGACAACACTTTTAATTCCCACATTAAGTTTAATCGCACTTACCCATTAAGCTTTATTGTAAACTTTACTGTAAATCATAAAATCTTAACTGGTAATATTGTAGGGGCTGATATTTCAAGACGATAAAACCCGTTTGCATTATAGGACAAGCAGTTCTAGGTCTAACTGCAGTGAAGTAGCAGTGTAGTTGGTTTGCCAGGTTTCTCATTACTCGTGAATTGAGGAAGCAACAGTTAACTGTTTTACCGAAGTCGGAGACAAATGTACTAACCCCGGCGAAATAAATGAAATCCGAACAATGGCAATACATATGTTCGTTTTTAATTACTAATATATTGAGTAATAAACACTGAGCGTACACAAGGCAAAAAGGTTTTCTATAATAAGTCTCTGTATGCAGGACAGAACCGCTTCTAACAATACACAGTTTAAGAAAAAGCTCACTTCAAATGCTCATCTAATGAGGATTTTTTATCACCGGCTGATAGGTGCTGTTTTATGCACAAAAGTAGCCTTCTTTAATGACCACAGAAGTAATTGTTGATGATCATAAAATTGTAATTCAAAGTCAGTTCTATCTCAGTTTATGAAAAGTACGATTAATGCATCTCATTTTTGAAATTTCATGCATTTTAAAAGAGTGTTTTGACTTAGGTGCAAAAACATGATGTTCTTCTTCTGTCCGGAAATATGCTTTATAGTAAGAATAGATGTCACTACCAGCTTAAATGTTTTATTTAACCCAACTCAAATCATAAAAATAATATGAAACTTTTAACTTCCAATATAGGATAACTGAGCGTTCAAAATTATGTCCTGAGAGCATTTTGTGAACCGTAACAATGATTTCGAAATACTCCTTTGATATATATTTCATGGTACCTGAAATGAAGTTACATTTTTGAAAACATGGAAGCATCATAAGGCGAATTCTACTGTGACTTCATAACTTCCACTGAGTAGTTGCACAATAAGTGGGGGCTAGATTTAAAAACCATTATCCTGGACAGTAGTCGCGTAAAAATTGGTTTCTTCTGAGGTCAGAAGTCTTACTTGAAGCAAGAAAGTTCAATTCTCAAGGCTGATGTACTCAAAACACTAACTTTTGAAACGGAAGCACAGAATGTCTAGTTTGCAAACTTTGGTTATACATGAATAGGTAAATTTGTGGCTGTTTAAGAATCTTTCACTGTATATAAGTAAGGTTTGACTGAATTAATTCGTTCCGCTTACACTTCGGAAAATACTGAATATGTGAATTTAAGAAAAAAAGTGGCTAGTATACTTTAAACCTACAATCTGCCTAACTTGTACTTTGTATAATATGGAAAAGCTGCTGTGAAAAACTGCCAAACCAATTTATCATGACAAACCAATCGATTACAGAACAGTTATCTTCCGCTTATTGACTCCATTTGCCAGGTTATAAGGGGGATTAAGCACACATATCCACGACCTTCATCGACGTTGCTGAAAATAGATCTTCTTATATTCTTTACGTTATGTGCTTTACAGGAACACTTGCATACTTCAATTTTTACTTGCACATAAACAGCAGATGTGTGGACTTGAACCGTGGTCCAAAAATATTTGACACGAGTAAATTATCCGTTAAATTAGATTAGGATAATAATTAAGTGCTTTTGGATACCACAGAAGAAACATGAAAGAAATTATCTGGAAGTAAATGTAAAAAAGAGGCCACCATCCATGCGCACAAAGATGCGCATACAAAACTGGATAGAATTTGAACACTCCAAAATGAAGAAATGCAAAAAGCCCTAAAAGTGGTCTGAAAGCGGTTAGTGTCTAGTACAAAACCTAAAGACCAGGCTAAATTCACTAGTGTTTTCTACACTCTGTATAAAAAACACTATTTTGTCAAGCTCTGATATTTTTCTCTTGATAAAGTAACTTCAACACTTCCAGTTGTGAAGACCTACATTATGTAAAAATTGGTGTGGTATGTAAAGAATGGCTCACATCTTTCATGGACAAGGTGTAGTTCAAAAGCAAAGGCAGAAGAATCCCCATAAGGTTAAAGTATGTTCCATGAAAATTGGTATGCACCTTGAAAAAGGTTTAGCTCTTCCATATTTATTTGAATCTTTGGCGATCTTGTACTTGTACATCAAAGTCTACTACGTTTTTTGCCCTAATGGAAATAATCTTCATCTAAGTCTCTTACATGAGCTTCCTGTACTCACTTATCCTTGGAAAAACCACACCTGCAAATTTAACCAACACCCAACCGCCCGTCGGGCTAACGAGAGCTACTGCAGTGGAGTGAGTAGACCAACTATATCGGAATCCAACAAAGATCTGGAACCGTTTCGCAAGACCTAGTAGCGAGCGCAAAGAAGCCAATTGGTGTACACTGGTTTGTAAAAAGATATTGGATATTGGATACTCACCTACTACAGTAGGCGAGGTTACCTACCTTGCGAAATTTCTGGCGAGAAAATCCTTCCGACAGATTTCAACCATCCCCGGGAAATGGTTTGCGCGTTGGTACGGCTTCAGAGTCATCAGCTTTTCCAGTGGCAAAAAGTTGTCACACCATATTAAAAACCTTAGCTGCAAGTAATATCCATCCGAAAACTTACTCATCACTGATATTATCATTTTCAACAATCGTGAAACCTGCCTCCTTAACACACTGTTTCACTGAAAGCTAGTTAGCATAAACCTATATTTCACCTATTCATATCGTGTATCTTTAAGATTTGCTGTAATTTTTGCTTTCTTTCTATCCCTTATGATTTTTAATGCTTTACTGTTATGTATTAATTTAGCTCTCCCATCATGCATACGCTTATGTTTATCGATGTATGATAATACACTTTCTGTATCATTTAGCTCAAGTCTTTATTCAAGTAACCTTTGTCCAACATCTCGAGAACGGTGTTCTTTCAAACTTTCTCGGAATCGTAAACACTCTTCATGTTCTGCGCTACTATGTTCAGCTGCTATGACATTGAAAGTAGAGTAATCAAAAGAACAAAGTATTTCCCATGGATTACCTCCTTCATAAATCAAGTTACCGTTTTAAAACGTTATGACAATCAAATTGACTTACAAGCTAAACACGTCAGCTTGCGATCTTTTCTCATTTTCCAAGAGTTACCGCGGTTATCGGGTTCATTTACTGTGCTCATCAACACAACTAAAATAACCTTCACAATATAGGATTCTGCACCAGTGAAAGCTCGTGATATGTGTTTCCCAGTTTCTGTCACAAGAGATGACTAGATTATCAGTGATCTAATGCACACTAGCTTTTGGAAACAATGTCAGCCTTTTTAAAATGCTCATAATCGAAATCATACTGGCTACTACTTCATGATAAGGCGCCTCAAGACAAGTGTGTTGAGGTATCCTTTCTTTGGAAATAGATTCCACTCTTAACGAAGTGAGAACTGGTAAACCAGGTGCTTACTGTAAATCTGAGAATAAAGTTGAAACTGCGACTTCCAATATCCGTTTAACAAGCGTGTGTAAAGCAGTCCATTTCTTCATGCTTGATTCTAGGTACTGGGGACGGTTCCAGAGCTTTGATGGATTCGGATGCGGCTGGTCAAGCCACTCGTCTGCTACAGCTCTGGTATACCCAACAGGTAGTTTGGTGCCCACTCATTAACTTTGGGGCTCTGTGCAGTTGGGTTCTTCAAATGTCAAGATAGATGTTCTGACCGGTCACAAGACAGTTAGGAAGAGTGAAGAGATAACTTTGGAAGAGATGTGTGTGTGAGTAAATGACAATGAAAGTTGAAATGACGGGGTAATCTACGGACACGCAAGTATGACCAGAGGGGTGCAAAGACTCTCAGAACTAAGGCGGGGGCGGTTAAATCATAGCAAATAAGAGGGGTGAGAAGGACTTAAATGGCCACAGCAGGAAAAGAATCGGTGTATAATTAGTTGTCACGATGGTGTGACAGCGGCCGATTCTTCATTCTAGTTCGGTTTCCGAATAGATCAGAGTAAACCATGGGTCACCGAGTAACTGTAAAGCCCTTGCCTGAGACTACCAACAGCTGGGGCACAGACTACCCCGCTGGTGGTGCACCGAAATGTCCGCAGACCCGAAGGGAGAAGTCCGAACTCACATGAGCCTTTGACCTTCGGTGGGCAATTCTCTGTTTAGGTTTCCGCGAGGATCACCATAGTGGTCACTCGGTGGTATTCCTCCGTTCGGGTTGTTCAGTATTATGTGGGCCATTGTTAAGTCGCCTCGTAATCTTCGGCAGCTGGGACAATATTGGCCTAGGTCCTTTAATATACCCTGGCATGATGTTCGATGCATCCCTACAACACCCCTCGTGGTTTGCCCCTGAAGTTTCCTCAGGCGCTTCGAGACCCCTTTCAGGCATAGTGGTGCTGAGACGTCATGGGCCCTCGGGTGGGTTCGTACGCAGATCTTGTGAGTTTTAAAAAGAGATATGGAATGGGGCCACTTGGTCGTCTACCCATAAGTGTGGCGCCTGAAAGTAGTCAAACCAGTTCAGATATCTTCGTCCCAGACTGTTTGGTAGCAATTGATAGTAAGAGCTTTATTTACAGATTTTCCCAGGAAAAATGCAGTTTAGGGCTTACGTTTATCACCTGGTCACTTGCACGCGAATGGCCAGACAGCAATAACCGTGAAAGAAACAAGCGTTTATAGTTGATAACCAAGGGTTGGCAAGCACTTTTAAGAACAAAGTTTTGATAGCCTCCGGAGCTAAACGTTATGTCAGTACGTCAAAATGAAATGTCTGACAAAATGCAGGTTTGGTCGGGAGACCAGAACATTTTTCACCCCAATCCTAGGCGCGCCCGGGAGAAAGGAAATTAGTCACGGTTTTCGAGATAATTTCCCCTTAGGTAACGAATTTATAACATATAGAATGGTTAGAACGACTGAAGAAAGGTGTGGTCAAGCGAGTCACCATATCATTCCGAAGTGACATGTGGGGTCACCCGAAAATCCGGTGCGTGCATTTATTCTATTTCCAATCGAAATCTCATTATGTCAGGTGGTCAGTTGCGCGCATCCTCTAGCGTTTGATTTCAAGGACTGACGCTTGCCGTATTCAGTACTTTTAACGGGCCTGCAGAAACCAATTGATTTCTTCACGCGAACCCTAGATTTTTCGGGATGGTTTTCGGTCTCTGATGGGCTCTGATTCGGTAATTCTGCCCGTTGGCTTGCGGTAGGTGTTGTTTAAATTTGTAGGGGGAATGTGCGATTTGCCTTGTAATCTAAAGATTACTAGTCGGGCTTCATGGGCATATACCCCGACCTATCGCCTCACATCATATGCCTAGTCGGCTGCCAGTTTTGCACTACCTGTGGTACTCAGCCAGTTCTTTGTACAAAGTAATCAGGGACTTTGCTCATTTTAACGATGGCTTGTCGACACTGTTTGCTTGTAAAATCACTTCCTTATGAAACAGAGCTCATACGCCTGTCAACAAAGTTGTCCTGTTTTCTCTATCTTTAATTTATGTACGTTATAACCTGTACGGATTTCATTTTCTGCGGAAACGTCAGAAATTTGACTGTCTACTCCACTGGAGTTTATCTGACATATTTTTGGCGGATCATTTATTCTCGGTCCATTTTGCTTGATTCTATCTCGGCGAATTCGGAACCTGGGAAGGAATTAACATGACCAGTGAATTTAAGGGCCGTTCGGGAGCTCCAGTGTCAGAAAGAAGCTGCGACAGTGTAAACGAACGCATTTTTTCGGTCCCATAGACACTAGTCTTTTACCACCAACTTCCGATACATTCTGATGGAATTTCTGCTTCCGTACTGAAGAAAAACTTTTCTGGTCGCCCAAAAACCCGTTACAGAACTGCTACCTGAGCCTGAAGGCGACATCCATCGCTCGAAGCCTTGAGCACACTTATTTTGATACTTTCCGACAAAACAACTTTTCAAACGTGGCAGGAAAGAGTTAGCAACCCTTTCAGATGCACAATATAACCTTGAGTACAAATAAGAAGTGGACTCATTGGAATACGTAATAAACATTCCCCCTTTATCAGGGACGAACAGTCACTTGGAGGCTTTCTCCAGGTCTTCTTCAGGCGACTAAATGCCTCGACACGTAAGTTAAATTGGAGGAAGAATGTTGTTGCTGGACCAAGGGACTAAAGAATCATTGATCAGTGTACAGCGTAGGTTACCATGCACCTGATGCATACATACACAGTTCAGAGCAACTCATCAGAGAAGCTTTTCTTTTAGATGCTCCCTTTTAATATCTTTACAGTCGTATTTCTAGTGTAGAGCCACACACGTCCCCAAAATCAATGGCCTAGGGTTTGACAAGATTCAACACTGATGCTGACCTCGATAGTTCAGCTGGACTCACCAAGCTGGAGGCACCCGCTCAAGCACCCTTGCCATTTGGCATGCTGTCGTGTTACGTTGCACTGCTTGTATTCGACTCTCCAGTCAGTTGGAACGCATCGGTATCTCGGCACAACCACCCAAATATACCATTCCATCCGACCACGCTATCGTCTTCTTCCTTGACATCGTGTTAGTGGGTGTATAACAAGTCCGTTTAATTAGTGATTGGTCTTTGCGTCTGCCAAGTTCGCACCAAGACAAATCCTAAAACGGCTACAGTTAGTGAAAAGGCCTGTTGCTGGCTTGTGTGCTAACGTATGGTCACCATGAAGGAGTGTTCCGAGAGCAAATGGTAAACTGCCTCCAGAATCAGAAGTTCATTGTGCAACCCCAGGACTGATTGGGAAGGGTGAGTGACCAACTCAGATGAAGATATTGAAGCTTAATCAAATCACAATTGGAGCAGGATATCACGAAATTTTGACGGAAAATCGGAACAGACGCAAACCTGATGTGGCAACGTAAAGCTCAAGTAGCTGGGATAAACCATCGAAAAGAGTAAAATGAATACTACAGTGGCCGAGATTATTGAGAGGAAATCGTGATCGCGGGCACACAAGAGATTTAATGTGACTATTTCCCACTCCCCACCTGACCTGTAATTCTCAGATTACAAAGCCATCCGCTACTAACAATTGACTACTTTTAATTCTTTATGACTCATTTGTTTTGAAAGTACTTAGCACCTTAGAGGAGGTTGATGAACTGGCACTACCGAGTCTGATAGACATACGTAGATTCGACCAAAGGCAAAGTTTGCGCTTCATGTCCCCTTGGCTTGGCTGCTGATTGGAGAAGACATTTCGAAGTTAAGTAGTACAATGTGCAGTTCCGACTCGGTTAGTCAGCCGCTCCCTAAAAGGTCCTCTGAGTTGATCCCGTCGAATCCAACACCCATAAACGAGATTTTGGGAACTGTAAGAATTCTTCACCGGTGCTGTTTTTATCTTCTTTTTCTCTTCAGTGAACCATGGGAATACGCATTCTGAGAAAGTGCTTCTGTTGAATGAAAAATGTACAAATCATTATCGTTAGACCGTCCGTCTCTTCATCCCCCTCATTGCCTGTACAAACTCTTCCAACGAGCTAGGTCTCTTTCTTGGTTGAAAGGCATGTAAATTCGAAAACTAATGCGCTGCTCATTTTTAGTTGGTTTCCTGTGGGCTGACCTTCTCAACGTTCGTAACTCTCCCGCATAACGGCAACATAGATGTGACGAATGAAGAAAGTAATACGCTAGCTAGCTCATTCAGAGTATATGCTCTCTCAGTACTTCTTGAGAAGTGATCGAACCGCACGGGACACAATACCTCTCTTCTAATTCGTGACATTAAAGTTTACGATAATCCAAAATATATGTGTGAAGTGTTAAACCAAATATTGAAACCAGTTACCCAGAACTTGCAGTTCTTTCCTGTGATACCAATACAGTCTGCACCACAAAAAGATATTCTTCTATCACACTAACACCAGTTACGGCCATTGATTTAACTTACTCTCATATTAACCAAGTGGCTAAGATGCTTCAGTGGCGCCGGCGCAGATGGAATACAACAATACCCCCTCGTATGTGGTTACTCAGATAGTCCATTGTCATTGCTTGAGATATTTTCCATGTCTTTAAAATCTTTCACCCACCTCGGTATATGGGAGACACCATTATCCTACCTGAACATAAGTCCAGTCCGAAAACGTTAACCAGTAACTATGGATCAATTAACTTTACTACTATAATGTCCAGAATTATGGAGAAAATCACCGAAGAAAGCTTTCTTTCACACGTACTTCGTAACAACACTGCTGCAGACAACCAAAATGATCTCTTGATATCAACGTCCTGCATAACTTGTTGTCTTAACCCCTCTACCTTCATAACTACCATGCTAGACCTGCACCAACCGGTTCACATCATCTGGGCATTTCAGAGGCATTCTACACAGGTGACCATTTACTACTAATAAGCTGAAGCCTTTGGGAATTAGCTACCCGTTATCAGGATGGATTAAGTCTCTCCTCAGTAATCGCACTCAAGCGGTGAAGGTAGGCTCACATATTTCAGAACCTGTGCCAGTCACGCTTGAGGCCAACCAAGGCAGTGTAGCAGATCCCTGTCTCCTTACTTTACTCGTCAGTAATGTATGCGGCTGCTTTACACGCGGCCAGTCGCTTTTGTCTGACGACGACCTCAAGGTTGCACGTGCATTCTCCTGTGCTGGTCTATCAGTCACAGGCGCTAGTACACAACAAGCCACATAAAATATCCACATGGCCTACCGCTCGAATCTTTCCGTTCATCACATCCAAGTGTGGCCGGACGCCTCGGTGATCATTCGACAGATGTCTGGCTACATCTTCAGTTCATGAGGCTACCCATTGTCCTCAATGTCCGTGATAGTTTTCCATTAAAACGTGTTAAAAATGATCCCCTCCAAGCCTGTGGTTTGCATGAATCTGGTTGCACAGTCCGGCGTCTTAGGAAGAAGACCAGTCAATATCCCTATCTAGTATTATTCCAGTTTAGCTCACTCCTCGATGCGAGACACTTTTGTGGTTCACGGAAGTCTGTAAGACTCTTAAGAAGCTGTGAGAATGTTAGGGTACTTCCAGATCTTACCCCATGCCAAAGACAGACACGTGTTTCGAAACCTTATGAAGTCCCTCTGGAAACTTCATTAGAGCCGATGGCCACCCGAAACATACTGGCGCCTGGGAGTCAGCTCCTCACACCAGATAACACTGTAAGTGTGGATCAAAAAAGGCTGAAGGAGCATATTGTTGCAAGTGCATCAGTTGCTACTGTTTCACCATACAACATGGTAGTAAACACCAAAAGTGGAGGTCAAATCTCCACCGGTTATGCAAATTTATTCTCAGATGATGTTGACGTGGATGTCAAAGGCAATGATACGTCCGATATGCGCCTGATTCCCCTGAGTTTATCGACGAAACCTGCATCACCCAGGTGCAGTTACGCAGATAAGCCTTTACCGCCCTCAAATACGGTGTTGGCCTCTGGGCGTATTGACAATGCACAGTCACAAAGTGCCATGTTTCGAAAATCTAAACCTAAACGTCCTAGTTCGAGTATACCGCCAAAGCCAATGGCGCAGAAACTTTTAGCCAACCCCGAAGTAATTATATTCAGACTGTTAAACCTAATGGTTACAACGCCATTCGAAGGGTGGCCCCGTTTCTTTACGCAGACACATTCACGGCATCCACCGATATGACACCAAGTACTATGGCACCCTCGTCAACCAACAGAAAGGTAGGATTCATACACCAAGGTGGTAAAAAGAGAGGAAACATGCGTAAGAATGTTCAGAACACAAATGCTTCCCATGTAGTGAAGACGAGGGCTATAGGAAAAACGATAGGTTTTTCTTCTCACACCCATCTACACAACATTCAGATCCAATGTATGCTCGCCCCAGTACAACGATATCACCTCCTGATTGGAGGCCTGCTGTTCAGATGCAGCCTCTGATACTGGCTCCCCAACATAATGCACACCACCCCTTTCCATGCGGAAGTGAAACCACGGATTTACTTGGCTCGTTTCCGCAGACACCCATACCCAGGGCTCATAGTGAAAACCCAAATTTTCGCGGGCTTCTAAAATTATTAGCGCTTTTTGCCGTTCACATGATGACGCTGTCGAATCAGCCACTCTCAATCCTAACTCACAACCGCTACAGTGGCAGGGAAGATGTTGCACCAACCTGTCATCCTCCCGGCTCACATACAGTGGGTCAACACCTAACACAATAAAGGATATTGGTAGTAAACCAGTAGTATCTTATTCCCCATTATGTCCCCGAAATTAAATTCTACTCCATTTTCCTCACCACTACAGTTCCAACTAACCTGCGAGAAAATGCTTTCCGAAAACAGGTTTAGGTACTACTGCTTATCCAATTCTTTAACCTTCTGTCTGATTAACGCCCGTTCCATACACAACAAAATAAGTGAGATCACTATGTTGTCGACTATGTCTAACCCCTGCCTAATATTTATCACTGAAGCTTGGTGCACTCCAGACACTCCTGATAGTGATGTCTCTGTCGACAATTATACTCTGTTTAGGGGAAATAGATATAATGGTAGAGGTGGTGGTTGCATCATCTATATCAGGTCCGACATTGCTGCGACAAATCGCAGTACTTCAGAACTCAATTCGCTCAGTGACTCAGTGTGAGTTGTGGCGAAGTTTACTAATGCTATAACTATCCTCTTAGGGTGTATCTACCGTCCCCCTCGCTCTACTGTAGATTATGACGACAGGCTTGCAGAAGTGTTCACCCATGTAACAACACTGCCCTACTCCATGAAACTTATATGCGGTGACTTTAATATGCCTGACATCAAGTGGCAGACACTTACTTCCCCTAGGCGGTTTGATAATTTTATTAATGTGTTGGATTCTGGAGGATGGCGCCAACATGTAACGCAACCAACTAGACACAATAGCACACTTGACCTAGTTTTCACGAATGGATTATTGCCTTTCACTCTTCAAGTTGGTCCAGAATTCCCGGAGCAATCACAGAGTAGTGTTTGGTGACTTCCCACTATCTCCCAGAAAAACGTTAGCTCCCAGGTCAAAAACAACCACAGTTAGACGACATAAAAATACCATCTGGGAAGAGATATAATACATGTTGCGATGCTTGGACTGGGGTTCTTATTTCACCAGTAGCTCAATCCATGAACTAAGTGACATCCTCTACAGTTCCATGAATGTAATTCACGATCATATTGCTCCGGAGGTATCAGTATTAATTAGAAAATCGAAAGTGAATTTCATCCCTGAAAATGTACGTATCAGCATGAGCAGACATGCCAGAAATTTCTATCGATCTAATGACTTCTCATCCCTTGTCTCATTAAAAATTGCTCATGGGAACTTCAAATCAAATAAGTTACTGAAAGCAATCAAGCAAGAAACTAGCTGCAATGCACAAACAGGCAATGTTCAATCGTCAGTGAGAATTCTAAAATCTCGTGCAAGCTTATATAGAGTTGTTCCCAGTAGTCTGATAATTGATGGGGACATTCTTTGTGATGACCCAAGCAAGATCTGTGAGCTGTTTAGTAAACATCATGCAAGCTGTCTCACGCACGAAGATAGTGTACTAAACATACAAATGCCCACTCCACCACATCACTCACCAAGTAATGTTTCCTTTACACAGGGGAAGATAGGTGATGCAGTTGATTCACCAGAGGACTCGTATACTGCCGAACCCAATGGGACCCTGTCTGTTCTCCTTAAGAGGGGTGGGGAAGACATACCATTGATCCCCATAAAGCTATTCGCAATATCCCTCACTGAGGCATGCTACCCTGACGTCAGAAATTCAGAATTACCGTCCCATAAATATTACATCTGTAGTCTCTCGTATCATGGGGAAGGTGGTTGTGCAAGAAATCAATGATTACGTGGCTGCGCATCAGCTTCTTTCCCCTATGCAGCATGGTTTCTCAAAAGGTTGTTCATGTAACACTTGCTTACTGGGTTATTTTGAAGAGGCCACCTGCAGACGAGATGAAGGTCTTTCGTAACTGCTCTACTTTTTGACTTCAGAAAAGCATTTGATAAAGTGCCTCATAATCGGTTAATTCTTAAGCTTTAACCATTTGGAATTAGCGATCCTCTATTATGGCGGATAAGCTCATTCCTTAGGTAGCGTACTCAAACAGTAAAGTTCGGTCACACCTTTTGCTCCGCACAGCCTATTCTGAGTGGCGTCATTCAAGATAGTGTGTTGGGGCCCTTACCTTTCCTCCTTTACATAAATGATTTTTCTAACGTGATAAAACGTGGTAAACCCTACCTGTTTGCCGACGACTTCAAAATCGTGTATAGCTTTCCCCACTCATCGCTAAGTGAGGGTTTTAATAGAATCCAGGAAGACCTGACGTATTCGTTCGCTTGGAGTGAAACATGGCAACTTCCACTTAGCACTAGTAAATGCGGAATTCTCTGCTTCAATAACTCCCATCCGAAAGTTAGTCTACACCTTGGCAATTCTGTGCTGCAATCTTATAACTCAGAAAGTTTACCCGCCGTGCACTGAGCCGCCACGAAGACCTTGATTATGAGGGAAAGTGTAAGAAAATAAAAATTGACCCACTTTGGCTAAAACGCCTTAAGCTCAACCCTAACCTATTTTTCCACTTTTTGCATGGCATTACCCAAGCCTGTTGCCCTCCTACTTTTAAGCCTATGTCCTCACACAGCCTGTGTAATCATGAATGCACTGTAACTGTCGAAAAGCACTGCCTTAAACTTAGGTCACTATCCTTTATGTTACAGTACAGCAAGTTATGGAATAAGCTTCCACATTTTATTCGCTCTTGCATGTTTGTATTTCAGTTTCGACGTCTACTCAGCGAATTTCCTCTTTTCACGGATATCCATAAGTTTCTTGACATTCATACTATATCCACAAATACGAAGTATAATGGAGCAATCGGCACATAACAATGGTCAAGCCATTGTGCCTACTATGAACGTATTCAGATCCCTAAATGTAAGAACCGGTTTTATTAAAGCCCTGCAGCTCCTTTAATGCAGATGGCCTCACGATTGCATACAAGGGTATGAATACTGGCTCCTCTCCATATAATGAACTTAAAAAATACTGTTTATCTCCGAAGGCCACTACGTCACACCCCCCCTCTAAAAAAGGACTTAATAGCCCTATAATGGAAGGACTATGTAGTTGACTTCACATATACGCATGAAAATGTGCATAAAGTCCGAGTAAATCAAAAAAGAGTAAGGGCTTTTCTCTTCTCCAAATTTGATAGCGTAGTAATCTGTATTTCCATATCTGCTCGTTCCTCTCCTTTCTTTCCCCACCAGAAAAGCTGCAAGTCGACATTTGATGTTCGAATTCAGTCTGAACGTGATTACTTTATGGGAATAACACCTGCTCATTGACGCCAATAATTATTGGACTACTCCCACTCTTTCGCAAATTCTGGACCATCTTCAAGATTAACTCGTCTACTGGTCATGATTTTTCTTGCGACGAACCGTCTGACCATTCCCAACAGTATTAGTAGCAGAGGCATTCTGAACAGGTGATTAAACCAGAGACCAATTACCACATTGGCTCAGAACGTCACTTACCTGCGATGGCTTCACACTAGACATTTTCTAGTACCCTGTACCAAGAGACCTTTTCATATGGAACTTACTACGCATCAAATACGCTTCTCGAATGATGCCGCCTATGCTAATACAAAAGATACCCGAAGTCTATGGACTGTTGACTGTTTCAACATCTATCTTCATCCAATACAACAAGTATTCCCAGCAGAATTAACCTATATTACCTTTAAACGTAACATGGTGACCTGGATATGCATTGATATAGCCATACACTTTGGTCATATAACTGTGGATACTTTATTGTTACTCCAGATTGTATAAATGGGTCCTTTGTGGTTAGCAAAGCTAAAAACTGAAGATCATTCTGGGTAACAAACTGTTATATGACTAATCAGCAATCTATGCGAATGGACTAACAACGTCGGTTGGTTACAACGCAAACTCTGAACACTGCGCGCTTTTGATATTGATAATGGAACCTATCTATGTGATGGGAGATGTGAATCCATATCCGTCTCATGAATTTAACTTAATTACACTATGCACACTAATGACTTGATATGTAAATTATTTAATACTAGATACTTTCAAAGGTTATGAACTTGACGGTGCTTGTAAACTGGTATCCCTCATGTTAAGCCTGTTAAATGAAGGCGACATTTACTATTATCTAAACTTTAATACCCTATGTACTCTGTAAAGTAATATTTCCTCGTTCATTTCATAACTAGCAGGATCTTCGGTAGTTTTTTTCTTTTATTTTTAAAATTTTTTTTGAGTTTAATGACATTCCATCAGTACCACTCAGGGCTCAAATCTTGTAGACATTTTGAGATGTATCGAAGTGATGAAGCCAGTAAACCGGCTTCTGTCATGTTAAAATCTTTTTTAAGGCAAGAAAAAACGCTTATTTATTTATTTATTTATCAACCTGATATTTTTTCAATGGACCAAAAAATTAATCTTTTCAGACAGCATTAGTTTCAGTTCGAATTCGACAGTCGCTGCGACCTGTACAACCATCCCCCCAGCTTTTATCGAAGTCTTCTAACTCCTTTCTGCGAATTTCTCAGTCGCAAAGTTCTCTCAAACTTCCTGTTGAAGTCGAAGTCTCCAAACAAATCCCTGAACTTAGTTGGCCACCGATCAAATCCCCATCATATGGCCAGCTCTTCAGCTAACTGAGTGTGCCACCAGCATCCTCTATGGTTCTGCATATTAGGCCCGTCTAACTGAGACTTCTATCACACTTCCATCTATTTTTCACGCTTGAAGCTGATGAAGCAGTCCTAAAAATTCTCGCTCCATACCAAACGGTACACACCCCTTCATAACCGCCATGGTATACAGGGATGCAAGTCTTGAACTACGTGAAAACATGAGGATCAATTTCCTAATTGCTTAACGGAAAAGCCTGAACGGCTAACGGCATAGTGGAGAAAGTTAAGATAAGGAGAGGCACTCCACGCAAAAAGCAAACTCCTCCCTTCTCATGGTTACCTGATGCTCTGTTTCTCTGTATCGTTCTAAACTAACGCCTCAGCCCTGGCATCGTCTCGGTTGTTAACGAAATTAAATTCCTAAAGGAACAAGTCCAAACTGAAACTACCTGCTATTGGTCAGCGTGTCACTGCGTCAACAGCAGCAAACTACTACGTGCAGAAATGAATAGTGTTCTTCAAGGTGCAACCCGATGATGACCGAAACTTGAGATGTTCTGTGAAGGTGAATAGGAAGGGGTCATACCTACCAGCCGCAAGATCGTCATGACCGATGAAAATGGGAGATAATGCGTTCTGGATGCCTGCCTGATGCGCTCAAACGAGCCAAGTAGATTTGATGCTGGAGTTGGAAATGTCGATAGTTGGCTCACTGTAGCAACATTCAGCAAGATTAGTGACCCCTGATATGAAAAGATTAGAGAACACATGAAATCCATACTTCTGCACCCACTAAATAACAACAAGTAACAAACGAAATGCATATATTCACTCAGGAGCTCTCTATCCTCCTTAACAGGCTAAATGTGACGGGCAGAATGATAGAAGTACTAGCTTCAAGCTTTATTTTACTCCAGGCAACGCATATAACGCTCAAACGTGGGCTCTGGGTTCTAGTGCCAAGACCATACTTCCAAACCCACATCGTGACAATTTGTGAGTGCATTGGGTTTGCTAGTTTCAGCGTGTGTATTTTTATCCGCAACCATATCCCAGTTTTCGTTAAGTCATGCTCGTATAATCTGAGCCATTGATTCCTTGACGGTTGTGTCGTCTTATAAAGTGCCATCAACCGACAGCATCCTGAGTACGTGTGGCACAACATCATGGCAAACGAGGTTGACAGTATAAACTACTTAAGCGCCATCACTAATTTTCCGAAATTTGAATTGTGATAATAAATATATTTCAAATATAAATTATACGAACACGCCATTTTTGCAGGCAATATCTGAATTTTATTGTTGCCGGTAAGACCGAGAAAATTTAGAAGGAATACATCGCCACACCATACATAGTCTGCCAGGATGCAATTATTCGCATGTTGCTGGTTGCAAATATTAGGTAATAACCCTTTCACTATATAACAGTGGTGAACAGCAACACAGCCACTGTCAACCAACATGATGTTTAGCCAGGCAATTGCAATCAAGCCTCTAGACTTCAGTTAATGAGTCGCATAAACGGTAAAAGTACATAGAAAATCAAATGGAGAGCGAAAACAAAGCCGAAAAAGTGCTATTACTCAGTAAGTTTTGGCTGTCTAGAGGGAGCATTTAAAACTAGATTAAATTCTGGTGTGGACGGATGACAAGGCCTGGGATCAGTGTCACGGTGTCAAGCAGCATGTAGCAATTGTTAAGGTCGATGTCGTTGAAAACAAATTCATAGGAATAAATATGGGCCAAAGTCCTAAGTCAGTCCAGAAACTGTCTCATTTTGACACCCAGGAAGTGTAAGGTTTCATCATTAAACCATTCAGTATGCCTTCACGGTTGGATCTTCACATGAGATCGGTTTCCGATTTGTTCAGTACGAGCTGGATGGCTGTTATCGGTCGGAGAACCTGTGTCTTTGGATGCAGACATCATGTAATGCCAACGTTTCCCGATGCAATCCCGATTACAACCAAAAATTTGGGGAGAACCGTCAAAATAGTCTTTATGCAGCGGTCCCATCGTGAATCTGCTTATGAGAACGAAAAAGAAAAGCAGGTATGGAACAATTTATCGTGTACTATGTCAAAGAGCAACAAGATGTGAACAGAATAATCAAAGAAACAGGAATAGGATATAGATTTAAGAGTTGTCGCACAAAAACTATCTCTTTCCAGTAATAAACCACGGCTATATAGTAGTCAATGACTTCTGACACACGATCAACACAAAGTATAGCACTGAATCAACTTGTCTGAAAGGGGAAGCATATCAGTCAACGTGCCATTCAAGAATCTAAAAGACAAGGAGTAGGCAATAGTCACCCATAAGGGTGTAACAGGGGCCTGTGAGTGCGAAGTAAGTTTCGGCATGAAGAAGTAAATTAACGGAAGTCTTAGCGTCTAGAAACTTAGAAAATTTGATGTAAAGACGTTTGCGGGGAATTCTGAGAGCAGACTGTTTCCAGTAATACAACAGGTGAATTTGTGCAACGTTTGGAGTCAGGCGATCATGCTGTTCACCACATGGGCTACCCTACTATGATGATACGGGTTATACAGCGGGGGAGAAACTGCCTGATACAGGGTTCTCACTGTTCCAGATTAAGAGCTATTTAATTCATCGAATGAAACTCAGAAAAAGATCCCACCTATATTTATTCTTAAGCTATAATCAACTTCCCTACCCTGGGGGCACTAGGGTCCTACAGAGCCATCTCTGAGTACTTCTGTTGTGAGGCGTCTACCTACAAGCAGACTGTAGATATAATCTGAACCTAGAAGAGAGTCGAAAAAGGTGCTTTAACTGCGACACGGAGGTGCTGCTACGTAACGTAATATGTAATAAAGAATTTACATCTGACCTGTTTATTGCATCCCTGTATTGCCAACATCAGTGTGTGACTTCTAAGGTCATATGGCGGTGCATATCTCCAAGCGGGTGGGGAGGAACATTGTAACGGACCATGCAAAGTTCCGTACAGGAAAACTAAGTTGTTTCTTGGGCGCCGTTTTATAGCCGTTCAATGGACAGTATAGCGCATCCATCTATGTAGTCTACATTGCCAGTGCAATTCAACGATCGTCTAGTGAAGCTCGTTTGGACATATTCAAGTCGTGATTTGTCAGTTTTGTTCATGCTACAGAAAATGAGTGGGACATCTCCCAATGCTGGCCCAGCACAAACCTTGAAAAGAACAAGTTTGGTCTTTTTTCTATAGAAGCTGTTCAGGAGGAAACCTGATAATCTTTTAGCCTTAGAGACGATAACTGTGACTACCCACTGAAGTCGGGTTACCAGAATATTGGACGCCCAGACAGCATACCTTACTGAGTATTTGGATTTCATGATCCCCCAAGGATAGTGTGCTGCTAGGACGACGCTTTCCGGGATGGAGAATTCCACATTTTTCATGGCTGAATCCTAGTTGCCGCTTCTGAATCCATTCAAGTAGATTGTTTAAATCTACCTGAGCTGCTGATGGACCTTCAGCAAGTGCACTGCGTTGGAAGCTGTATTCAATCTGAAGGCCTCAGCATAAAGATGTGGTTTCCTATGTCTGGCCACCTTACACAAGCCATTAATATACATGAGAAAGGGAATGCCAGGGTTAATCTGAGGACCTCGCGTAGGACTCACTGCACTCGCCAAGGTAGATCTCATCAAACCTGCAGAACTCAAGGACACAACAAGGAGCTGTTAACGTTTTCATTATTAGCTACAGTCTACCTCCACATCACATTCACACTCACCGCCCGATAGTGAAACCACTTCGGAAAGTCATTCGGAGGCCCTCTGAATAAAGACTGGCTGAGGAGAATCGTATAACATTCACAACCTGCGTATCAATGGAGACTTTGGTTCACAGTACCTTTCAAAACCTGTGAGATATACTACATAATCAAGGAAAGGCTGCAAGTAGCTGAACCCAAAGTGCTTATCCATCGTCGGAAAGTGAACCAGTAGATCATTGAGAGTTAACTCTTAAGCGCCCCATGGCCATGAGAACGACGCTCACTTTTGACAGACAGGCAGTGGATTCATATAACATATTATCTTGGGCGTCGTCGAAAGGTTTTTCGTAATTGGGCAAGTGTCCACCTCTCAAATGCCTCCCGACGACTCGCGTTACTTGAAGTCGAGTATGGGAGGAAAGAGAGCATGATGAAAGTTGCAAACACCTCATAAGGAACCAAACTTTCTCAGCTATGAGGGATTGAAGAACCTATGTCAAATGCGGTTTCCAACTACAGGTTCAAATTACAGGGTAATCTGGTTTAGCAACTAGTTGCGACGCAAAAGACGGACACTAGCTTACATCACATTGAATCGGACTGGCGAAAGTGCTAACCTGACCACTCTACAGGACATTTAAGCGATGAATGGAACGGCGATGGCAGAATTGTTGGGCAGTCAAGTTGACAAGCAGCCCAACGCGGTAACCAGTTTGCCACCGACGTCTAGTAAAGCGACATGGTTCCGGGACTGCAATATGAAGCTGAAGGCTGTACGGATTTCACCAAACCGGGCACCTGCTACACTCTGCACACTCTGAATGGGAAAATCCCCAGGATGGTCCTGCGAAACTTTGCCGAAGTGATTAGGACGCCCATATCCAGTCTGTTCACGCGCTCATTGGGAGTAGGTCAACCTCCCTCAGAAGCGAAGGACGTCGCCCCTTCGTTAATCGCCAAGGCATGAAACAAAATGCCCACGCAATTACAAGTCAACAGCTTTACTACCCATACCATCCGAAATACCGGAAGCCTGACCGCAGATGATGTTTGAGGCTAATTGTAGAGGAACAACATAGTCCATCCCACTTAATGCGACTTCAGAAACGAGTAATCATATGCGACAAACATCAGAACAACTTGGTTTATGTGAACCAACAGATGAGGTAATTAGCGACCAGGACAAGTCATTTTCCCAGACTTAGTGAGGCCCCATGCAACTCTATGCTTTCTAAACTAACGGAAGTGGACATGACCGAACAACCTGAAGGATACTCAGCTTTATATCTAGAAGGTAGAGAACTCGTATTAGCATGAACGGAATTCGGTAGCCTGGTCGAGTCCAGCGGCAGCAGTATCCTAACAAAAGAAGCTTGGTTCACCCTCCTTTTGGCCATTCATGTACGAACTCCTGGCAAGAGTACCCACCAATCCTCTATTCATCGATGATATTTAAACATGGGACACAATAGGCATTAAAAAAGAATCTGGGATACTCCAAGGCGGCTTCCTGCAGTCTGATTCCTGGGTAGCGGAGAATGATTTGATATTCGACCCGGGGAAGTACAAGGTGATGTAGCTCCCAGCGCGCTTTTGCAATCCCGGCATGTCCACGGAGAGGGACTTAAGAGTAAGCTTCCCTGACACATCAGTAGCCACCATCAACTTCGGAAGAACTGCGGTTAAGCAGGATGCCGTCACATACCTTCAAAGAGGCAACTTGGAGCCTTCATCTCTTAATTGCCTCTCATGGTCTTCGGGCTGACATAAAACCGCACTTGAAGCTGTCAAACACTATACCCCACGTCTACCGAAGCAGACGCTCGGGGAGGTGGAGCGCCTACCGCCACAGTCACCTACTGGACTAACAGGATAAACGTGAACATTGCCTACGCAACGCCACCTGTTCAGTCTATGCCAAGGAAGAAACAGAGGCGATCCGATTAAGGCTATAAGGATTATCCATGGAGTGCACCCACACGATAAGACAACGTAAGCCATCCAAAACCGACAGTCCCCCGACAGCCCACTCGTGTGCCTCGCCAGAAAGCCAAGACGAGGGTTAGATCTAGCTTCTGCCCAGGAGCCTCTGCGCTAAATGGTGGTGCCAATGACTCCTCAGCTAATTCTTTCGACCAAAATGCAAATAAGTACTTGAGCGGATATGTGCTGTGACTAGAACACTCTGGTAGCAACTGAACGCCCACTTATCCATCCCTGCGTTGACCCACCCTAGCATCCACACTGCGGATCTTACTCTTTCATATTAATACTCGTAACACCGCAAGTTGCCACCGGTACTTTTCACTCACTTCCCTCTTCTGGCAATCTTTCGCACTACTTTAAAAATAACGCCTAATAAATACTCATGGTTGCCTAAAACGTTTCATTGATCCTAGGGGCAACTTCATTTCTCTACCAAATGAAACTGGTCCGTATTTTGCAAACGAAGCCTTCAACGAGACAACCACAACCTTTAAAGCCGTGGGCCAATAAACTGAGAAGACGCCTGCTTCCGTTGATGGTTCGTTACCGGAAAAAGGGCCGGTCCTCAAGACCTAGGCATAAAGGTTCAAAAATTATGATTTTCGTGCCTTCGGTTTCAGATTTCGGGCTTAGGAATGGCAGGCCAAGTCTTCATTAATCCTGACAGTATAAATCTTTGCTCAGATCCGAGTTCTGCTTGAAAGCGTTCACCTTACGAGTAGCCACCACGAGTTTCGGCGATGAGTCCCAACCGTTAACCAACCTGCGAGCGAATCTGAGTTCCATTCGCAGCCCACCGGATCACGGTCTATGGACATTTTGTGGTAACCCCCTAGATAACCAGTCCTAGAAACAGTAGGCAGATCAGAGATCGACACCCTAGTCATTATTCCTGACTCAATACGATTGTATAAGATCTCACTTTTTCCTGGGAGGCGATAATAGTAAGAGATTTGGGCTTTCAGCCGCTTTTCACAGGGAAGACGCTAGAGTCCTGCCACCAACTTAGCATTGCCCTGTGTCCGTCCTGCAGTGTTTGCAAATTGCTTGAAGTGAGGGCTAATTGCTGCGCGCCTTATTTTAGATGAGGTCTTGCATAATGGGACACAGTATCTTAAATGTTTCTCGACCAAAGTGCTTGGGGCTCTTGTGGAGTGGTGACTGTATGCGGAGGACCTTGGCGGCAGCCTGATTACAGTGTGCCGCTGTTTTCAAGCCACAGGGGAAAACAACCCCTGGATGTTTTTGTTCTTTATCGTAAGCTAGTATTGGCCCATCCAGTGGGCGAGGGTGGTATGGCTTGCGATCGATGCGCGTTGCAGCACTTTCGCCGCAGTTTATTCCAGAGCTCCAGGGTTGAGGCACTCAGCCGAACCATGTAAGTCAGTCTTACGTGCCATCTTACCATCAGTACCATGGACAGTCATTCAAACTTCAACTTCATCGGCTAATAATAGGGATGATAGCTGAAGCGCACCCGGCAGTTCATTGCAATAGATAATCAGCAAAATCGGCCGTAGTGCAGTGTCTTGAGGGACCCCACTACCAACCGGTTCCCATTTTGCCTCCTGCCATCCAGGAGACACCCAACTCACTCTTGCATGTAGGTGTCTATGCCGAAACTTATGGCCTCTTCATTCTACCTAAGTGGGAAACTTTATCAAATGCCTTCCTAAAACAGACAAATGCCACAACAGCAAGTAGTATTTTATCTCTCGCTTCTGCCCAACCGTCCCTGGCAGGGAGCGAGCTCGTTAGGCAGGAGCATCCGGGTTGGAAGCTATTGTTGTTGTGTCAGTGAGCCCTACGCTCCCACATGGCCGGTAATTTTCCCGCAGTTACTTCCTCCAAACTTTAGTCACCGCACGAGCGAAACCAACCGGACAATAGTCAATAACCGACCACCTGTTACCATTCTTAAAAAACGGAACACACCAAAGCATGTTCCCCCCCTCCATGTAAATAGGCACGGGACAAAGATAAATAAGGTGTATTTGTTAGCTGTGGGGGGATAGTGTCAGTTAAAGCCGGTAGAAGTCTCTAGTATGGACCATCAGGACTTTGTAACCTACCAGGTTTCACGCTACTTAGCAATCCATGCCCTTCTTCAATATCCAGTGAAATAGGAACCACTTGCCAGACCTCGACCACGGCCGCGCCTAGCACCTGTGTGACTATCTACCGAAAAAACCGACCAATTCAGTCTGATGGCCATTAGCCTCATCCTGTTATCCAGTGGGCTGAGTATCCCATTGTACCTCTTGGTCCTGAGCCCAATATGCGAGTACAGGCTTTTAGGACACGCGGCGTTGAAATGCACTAGTTTCTTTCTGCATTCAATGCGGCGCCCGCAGTTTTTTCTGTTTTTTTCTCGTCGTAGAAAAGCAATTCACTTCTAAATGTTGTCTTGTTCATCATCGAGAACTAATTATTTAAGGAACAGACCTTGGCTGAAACCACGCTACACTGAGGGTATCCAGCTTTACCGCGTTCACAATACCTAACTGCAGCAGCAGAAATAAAAGGTCCAAGTCCAGGATTTACTCGTTATAAAAGTGATCAAGAAAGTCCAGCACTTACCAACCTCAAGGCTGTCACGACCAGTGAGGACGACGGACAATATATCCTGGAAGTCCGCTTAGTGCATTCAAACAAGTCTGTTGCTTATGGATGCCGGGGCTGGAAAAGTGGAAATATTTGGCTCCCAGTCGTAGCATTCATCAAGATTATCAGTCCCTGATGTAGAATGGTATTAACATGCATGAATTATACAGTTCTGGAATCATCAATGAAGCACGACAAGTAAGAAATTTGTGCATACATTCTATCATAAACTTTTCATCATTATCTCAAGCACAAACTGTTGCAATGGAAGTATTAGCTTCAAGCCTTACTTTTTCCGGGTAATACATGTAGTGTCGAGATACAAACCTAGGTTTTTTGTTAACGCGAGGGCAGTACTTCCACTTGTCCGACTTGTAAATTTTTGCATACTTATTCTTCTGGGATGTTCCGATATATGAACATGCGGCAATTATATCTTCTAGTGACAATAGGTGGGGATTGAGATTACCTTTCATGAAGAAACATGTAATTTACATAAAAACTTATTCGCACCTGTAAAAGTGGAGTGTCCGCATACTCAGGGATAAATATGATTATTGTTATTATTATTATTACAGGAGTTATGTGATTTTCAGTACTTTGACAATGATAACGCAGACCGCACCCAAAAGTCGACTTTAGTACTTCTTCCTACTCCTCAGTAAATTCCGGATCTCATTATCATTCCCAAGGAGATCTATGAGGAGGCCTACATGGTACTGACCGACGAATGTAGGGAGATATGATACTCTCGGAATTTGCCCTTAATTTCCTCTTTTCAGCAGTCCAGTCTGTATGACTGCCATTTCCCTAATCGACATCAAGTCTACACGCTGGATATTTGATCTGGGGGTGACTGATTCATAAAACTAGTTGCACGTTCTGAGTTTGAAACATGGGCTGTGTGGTCGCTATCCGCTGGTGGTGGGAGGTGTTGGAGGTCACTAACACGGCCGTGCTGGCAATTGAAAACTAGATCGAACGGTAAGGGCTTATGTTGTGGATCACAGAGCGTAGTCACAGCTACTTCCTGTACCAGATCACACGAATGTAGTGAGTGGTAACCCGGTACCTAACCGCTATATGGACATTTACCTATCAGTTTCCTCCAGTTAGTATGGGGACATTTAGTTCCCTCAATGCAGGTACCCATCAGTGAAGTCCCGCCTGCGCAGGCAGCCTGGAGCTAAGTCATGAGCTTGGTGGTTAGGACGGAGACAGATGGCTTCGATAATAATGGTGCCTTGCCTCGAATTGATGTCGCACACGCCATTTCACAAGTAACAGTGGCATGCACTCCTGAAGTCATCAAAATTCCTTCATACATTTTCAGAGATACAGTTGTATCTCACCGCCCTTAAGACTGGTGACTCTGTCCATCGTTACTCAGGTAAATTCTGGTACGGTGGTACAAGATCTTTAGCTTATAAAAGCTACGTTTCCGTTGCCACTGTTGCACCGGGCTTTTGGCCTTCGACTAAATCTCTTGTCTGGGATCATTATTCCCGAGGTTATGGTAGTTAGTGCAGCACACCTTCATGCTACCCGAGTGTTTATCCAACTTACGAACAGCAGCTACAGTAACAATGGCTTCCGGAGACTTTGTGTATTTGGGATCTTTTCTACCTTTTCCTGCCGGGACTTTAGCCCGGCCACGGACCCCCTTCTCCTAATCCTGGCACAACGCGCCATAAAGCCTGAGCTGTCTATCAGATGCTTCCGAGTCCACTGACTGCTTCAAGAAATGAAATATTATGCTGCACTTTGTGTCCCTGATTTTAGGTTCGGTACTTACCGCCTTTGATGTGCATTTGACCTCTTTATATATCTCTTCTGCCAACGGCTGAGCTTTTTCTGGCCTTTAGGAATAGCAATCCTCTTGGACTGAGGTACCTCTATGCCATCCAAAGCATTCAAGTGATTTGAGAACCGTGGTACGTGAACCAGAATTGTGCAATGATATTGAATGATGGATAAACATCCACAAAAATTATACGACTGTTCTACACGAACTGTAAGTGGATGATAAGAAATGAACTGGTATACACCCACCCATAAAACAGATCTGGATATTGGTAAGTGAGTCACAGTTGCCGCACGGTTTGGATTTATGCGCTACCCATATTTTATCTTCTCAAGAAAACCACAATGGATCAAAATATCAATCTAAATTCCCTAACACCTACCCAAAAAGGGCAGCTAATGGAACAAATGAGAGCTGAAGTTGCTTTAGCGAGCGCAAGGGAGCTCCTAGAGGTATGAAACTAAGTATAAATACTAATGTTTTCAGAAAATGTCCGATAAATGTTTTGAAAAGTGTATTACTAAACCAGGAACAAGTCTGGACAACTCAGAACAAGTAAGGTACTACTTTTTAAAACTATTACGTGCATAGAAATGCGTAGGCTTGTGCATGGACCGTTACGTAGAAGCTTGGAATCTCGTATCCAAAGTATTTGCAGCGCGCATAAGACGTGAAGCTGAAAAAATCTAAAACACTAGTTTTTTATACACTGTGTTGTACATAGATTTTTAGATCCCAAAGTGCTTTTTTACAAAACTTTGTAATAGGGTGGTTGTTATATTGATAGATCTTGGATGGTAAATACCTCTTATGCCCCTTTATTTACTGCTTACACAGTGTCGGATGGTATAAAAACAGTTTTTAAGATTAAAAACGTCTTATAGTTAACTGTTATAAACAAGCTGTTTTGAGATGACTCAGTGGTTTGTTGCGACTACATCTTTTCTCCACTTATTTGGACCCTCACTTTCAAGTTTCACCTGATAAAAGGAATGTATACCTGATTTTGTTCTGTAATTCCTAGATTAATACAATATTAAACCTTTTCCCAAGACAGGAGGAAAGCCATCTGGGATGTTTGAATTCTTGTATTAGGTTGTCATACATTTACCAAGAGTTTGTTCCGATAAATGTGGTGTGTACTTCTTTGTACGTATCAAATTAAGTGTCATTTTTAAACCTGCAAGAATAAAATGAACCCTAAAGTGCGAATCGTTATTGACCAGAAGGCTTCAGCATGAATCTGACAAATAACCAAACAATACACCCAATTTCAACCTGTTGTCTTCATTACGTATCAGCATACATTAATTTCATATTAGAAATCTGGATGTTGTTACTAATTAGTGAATCTGTATTACTATCACTAAACTAATCCTACTTGAGTGACAACAGCTGTTCGGACTCCAACCGAATGATGATTAACATCAACGAACACAATCTTTAGTCAATAGACTGAATTATTGCGAATGAAATTGTGGCTAGTCAATGGTCGTAAATACTACATGAGGTTAGCTGCGAAATAAAAGCCAAATGGGAGCTAGTAAATTGCGTCAAGTGAGTGTTAAATAAGACTCCTGACTTCCACAGTATATGCACATATCCTTACCGTCACTAAGCACTAGAAAGATTCTGATCGAGTTTCAAAAATAAATATACACTTACATTTAGTTCATTTTGGTCTTCGTACCAATGCTAATCCGTACCAACATGAGACCTAACATTACTTCGCAACGATCCAAGTTACCTTATTTCATATTAGCACATCTAGCTAGAATGCACAAAGATGGAAGATAAATTCGGAAAAATGCGGCGGGAAGTCATGAAAAAGAACGATAAGGATTGAAATAACAATAAAATTCAGTGCGGTGACTGAGATTATTATATATAGGTTCATCTGTGCCATTGCGATTGACTTTAATCCCTGTTTTCTGAAGTTTTCAATTGCCGACTTCGGTTGTTACATGGACATCAACCAGGAAGTCTAGATTTCCAAACATGACTCAAAGCAATAGTCATCAGTCCATGGACTGATGTAACTCAATCTGATACAAGTCTGTGAACTAGGTTGTAATCCAGACTTTTTGTATGCGGACTTATGATACTTCCTGGTCATTATGCCCAAAATCTAGCAACAATTCTTGATTCTTACTGCTCTCAGATATATTACCACTGTAGTTAAGCTTTTAAGCATAAATTATGTAAGTATATTTAAAAAACTTGTTCAAAAAGTTGTTTCAACTCAGTCTTTCAGTAACATACACACAATCCATTTTCACAAGTTGATTATACACTAAGTAGTATGTCAATAATGCAAACCGTTAGGAAGTAATTTTTCAAGTAACTAGGATCTCTTGAGATTGAATAGTTATACATGTCCCTTGAAAATAATAGTTTTCGAGAGTTCATGCTATTATGGCAACCAGTGATGGTCATATAACGAATACCTTCTGTAATATTACATAGCCATGACGTCAGTACAAATATAGAGTAAACCAAATGTTATGGATTAAACTGCAGCTCTATGGTCAAGTCATTTGACCATTACTAACCATTGAGTTGTCATTTTAAATCCACTTTTTTCACCTTGGCTTAGACAATTAAGTTTTCCTGCCTTTTGATTAAACCCCTAAAAGGTTTCTAACTCTGAATAACAAAATCAACATAGAACCTTGTACGCAAGTGCATGGTTTCAAGTTGCCACACTTCACAGTTATACGCAAAGAACAGGTGGATGAAAGTGATATCAAAGTAGATAAAGTAGTATGAGAGAATAAACAAGATAAAGGTTAGTGTGAATATTCAAGCTTTAGAAGATGTGAATGAGTGAATACATCTGCTCCACTGTAACCAATTTCTAGTCATGTCACGAAAAGTCAACCGCTGATTTCTTTCGTCTTGCGAATGACAGTCAGACAGTCTACGTCTCCCAGCACGGCTCAAGCCAACAGTAAGAGACTTCATGGACTGGTACCACGTCTTAGTCTGGCCATACTGAACCCTCTCCCAACCTAAGCCAACTTCCCACGGCATAACACGTCGAAGTAGGCGATGCCTCGGCATTCATAGCATATGTCTAGGCCATCTTAGCCTATGAAGGTTCACAACCGAACTTCATGTATTTCCTATTACCCTTTGCCTGACTTCAACATCAGTCACACGATGATCCCAACAAACGCAAGCAATGCTACTAAGACATCTGTGATCTAAACCCTGTAATCGCTTCGTGTCTTGTGCTTTTAATGGCCACACCTCATAGCTGGACAAAACGCGCTGCAGCACAGTTTCTAACCCATTCATAATTCATGGACGTCCAACTACCAAGCTTATCTTTCTAGCTTTTCGATTCATATGCTGCATTTAAAGGTAAGCTGTTTGAAAAGAGACTAGGCTCATCAAGATAGAAACTCAAATAGTAAACTTGTTTCATTCCTACATATTTTAGCAGCACAGTGCTGAAGGTTACAAAATGTAAAATCGCCTGGTTAACTAGTTTACTAGTTACTAGCCGGTCCTAAGCCCGGGTAAAGAGGGAAGGTTGGGCATAGGGCTAGCAACCCTACCCCGTAAAACAAATCTAACCGCTAAAGAAACTTCAAAGCACAAACAAAATATAAAAAATGAAAACAAACTTATTCCCCGCTGGAATCGGAGAGGCGAAATGACGCCAGTTGGTGAAAGCCTTCGGGAAGCCAATTGGCCGATGTGTCTTCTCTCGATGAAAGCGAAAGTAAACGTGGGGACATGGAATGTCCGCACGATGTTTGAACCCAGTAAGGCAGCCCAGATTGCAAGGGAGATGAGAAGGTATAACATCGAAGTGCTTGGGATTTGCGAAAGCAGATGGAATGGGAGTGGACTCTCCAAACTGTCAACTGGAGAATCAATAATCTACTCCGGTCACCCAGACGCCAACCACGAGCACACTGAGGGAGTGGCTATCATGATGTCCTCAAGAGCATCGAAGGCTCTCATGCAGTGGGAACCAATCTCCTCCAGGATCATGACAGCAAGATTCAACTCAAAAGGAAGAAAGGTCACAATCATACAATGTTATGCACCTACAAATAATGCAGAGCAAGAGAAAAAGGAGGATTTCTACAGACAACTTCAATCAACACTGGACAAGACGTCAGTTGGCGATATCAAAATTCTGATGGGCGACATGAATGCCAAACTGGGAGGGGACAACACGGGAAGAGAACTAACCATGGGTCGAGAGGCACTAGGTGAAATGAATGAGAATGGAGAATTGTTTGCAGAATTCTGCGCATTCAACGATTTGGTGATTGGAGGCAGTGTGTTCAGGCACAAAGATATCCACAAAGCGACATGGATTTCACCAGATGGACACACTAAAAATCAAATCGACTTTATCTCAATCTCAAGAAAATGGAGACGCAGTCTACTTAACACAAGGTCAAGAAGAGGAGCAGATGTAGGTTCAGACCACTACCTAGTGCAAGGAACCTTCCAAATCAAGTTAAAAGCCTTCAAGGAAGCTGGTGATAGACCTCAATTCAAGTACAACACTCGGAAACTGAAGGATGAAACTACAAAGGAGATCTTCAAGGCAGCCATCAAGACAAAATGGGAGACATCGAGCAACATCCCTGAAGAAACCTGTGTGGAAGAACATTGGAAGTCTTTGAAAGCTATGTGGAAAGAAACCTGCACAACAGTATTAGGAAGGAAGAAGGTGGAAGACAAGGAATGGATCTCGACGGATACCTGGAAGCTGATAGAGGAGAGGAGGATGGTGAAGCAGAAGATAAACCAGTGCAAGGATGCTCAACGACAAGAGGAACTGAGCACAATGTATAAAACACTGGACAAAGAAGTGAAGAAGAGTGCACGCAACGACAAAAGACACTTCTACGAAACACTGGCAAGTGAAGCAGAACAGGCTGCAGGTAAGAGAGACCTGACGACATTGTATCAAATAACCAGGTTGCTATCAGGGAAGAGACCAACACAGATGAAACCAATAAAAGATGAAGAAGGAAATTTAATTACAAAAGAAGAGAAACAGAGGAAACGATGGGCCGACCACTTCAAGAAGCTCTTGAATCGACCACCACCTGCACTTCGTCCAGAAATACCACCTGCAGCCGCTGAACTACAAGTGAACATTAATCCCCCAACGAAAATGGAAGTCCTGAACGCCATAAAGCTACTGAAATGTGGGAAAGCAGCAGGACCAGATGGAATACCGCCAGAAGCACTGAAAACAGATGCAGAGACAACAGCGGCCATGCTCACACCACTATTGCAGAAGGTGTGGAAGGAAGAGAAGGTACCTGACGATTGGAAGAAGGGTTACCTTGTCAAACTGCCGAAGAAGGGAGACCTCAGTGCTTGCAAGAACTGGCGCGGAATCACTCTCCTGTCCACCCCAAGTAAAATATTAAGCCGCATCATCCTGGAGAGGCTAAGGGATGCACTGGATTCAAAACTACGACCGGAACAGGCAGGCTTCAGGAAGTACAAATCATGTGCAGACCAAATTGCAACGCTTCGCATCATCATAGAACAGAGCATAGAATGGCAATCACCTCTCCACCTCAACTTCATCGACTTTGAGAAGGCCTTTGACAGCGTCGACCGAGAGGTAATTTGGAAACTGCTTCATTACTACGGAGTGCCGCAAACCTTTATCCGCCTCATTCAACAACTATATGAAGATGCCACATGCCAAGTAATCCACAATGGGAAGCTCAGTGATGCCTTTGAAGTGAAGACAGGAGTGAAACAAGGTTGCCTACTATCCCCCATGATATTCCTTATTGTGGTGGACTGGATCATGCAGCAAACAGTAGGCAGCGAGAAGAGGGGGATACACTGGACGACGGAAAAGAACCTAGAAGACTTGGATTTCGCCGATGACTTATGCCTAATGTCACATAAACTTGAAGATCTGCAGGCAAAAACTAACAAGTTGATAGAAGAGGCAGCGAAGACGGGACTTCAGGTGAATATAGAGAAGACAGAAGTGATGAAGATACCGCACCACCACCATCAACAACAACAAACTCCAATCACCGTCAACGGGAGAAACTTAAAGGAAGTAACCTCCTTCACTTATCTAGGAAGCACTGTTTCAACTACAGGCGGGACGGACGAGGACGTCAAAGTCAGAATCGGAAAAGCAAGACAGGCATTCATTAGCCTGAAACCAGTGTGGAGATCTTCTGCACTCAGCATGCGGAACAAGATACGGATTTTCAACACCAACGTCAAGTCAGTGCTCTTGTATGGCTCAGAGACTTGGCGCGTCACGAAAGGTATTTCCAATAAACTACAGACATTCATCAACAACTGCTTACGCTCGCTGCTGAAGATCAGATGGCCAGAAAAAATAAGCAACAAGGAACTCTGGGAACGAACCAACCAAGAACCTATCACGCAACAAATATGCAGGAAGAAGTGGAGATGGATTGGCCATGCACTGAGAAGGCCGACTGAGGACATCACGCGTCAGGCCCTCGAGTGGAATCCCCATGGGAAGCGACGAGTTGGACGTCCGAAGGTGACATGGAGGAGGTCGTGCGAGCAGGAAATGAGAGCTTCTGGGCTGTCGTGGGACCAGGTTCAAAAGATCTCAGAGAACAGAGGTCACTGGAGGCGTGCTACTGAAGCCCTATGTTCCACTAGGAACCCAAGGGACTAATAATAATAATAATAGTAAAACGCTTCAAATGTGCTATCCGAAATGCGGTGATAACAGCAAGGTTGTAAACTGGAAATCTGTTGTGAACAAGAGTTAGAAATCTTAGTTAAAACCGATGATAGTTTAATATCTTTACAGACAGAATTCTAGAGTTGCTGAGAAAGAGTTGAATAAAAATTCAGTTGCCAAATAACAACGCAAACACATGAATGATTTACAACTCAGTTTGTCAAAAGAAAGCGGTGACAAAATTGAGACAATATTCACCTACTAGAATAAGATAAGGTTAATTAAGTTCACTTACTATGTGTGAAAGTTAAGTGAAAAATCTCTAATTTCAGTGGAACTGAATACTTTATTTATGTTGAGAGATATCTACTTGTTGTCTTGTTTGGATCAGGTGTTTGTGGTATTTGTTTATGACAGTTCTTCCTGGAATTTACTCTGTCAAATGTAAGTAATCGCTTCCACAAATAAGATTAAATGCAGCTGGTAACATACGGAAAGAAGTTATTTACCTTAGACGGGGTTAATGAGCATGTATTTTTTTTAAACGGACCTGAGTTTAACAGCAAAAAGGATCCTTTTCAGCGTTTGTCTTATGTGTAGTTTATCTTGGATATTAAACGAATAGGAATCAGTTCTTATTTCTTCAGTAAATATTTTGCTGTATTTCAGGATAAATGTCACAGGGTATGCGATACGCTTAAGAACCTTATTGATCACAGAAGATAACATGTTGTTCTTTGAGGATAGCATCCTAGCCCTGTTGAAAAATACCTTAACTATACCTCACTTTTAAATGACAAGATGAAATCTAGCATAGTTCATTTACTGAACTAGTTACGTCTCTTTCCTGTAGATTGTTTTCTTAGTTGTACCATAATTTCTGTGTTGTACACTTAGACTTAGAAAGTAAAAGGTTTTTTCCCTTCTTACTCCATCGTGAAATTTATGTTAGAATGGACTCGGTTCAAAGTCTTAAATAGTATTATTCCTATCATCAAAGGCGACAGATATATCATTAACACTCTGACAATAATCCCATTTCTTTGAATTCACATATGGTTTCCAAGAAATAAATGGTGATGATTTCAGTTAATAGGGATCCTATAACTACTCTGAGGGTATTCTAATACGATTCTCTGATAAAGTGGGGTTAAATATGTTTTGCAGTGAGAACCAGTAGTTTTGTTGACTCTTTTTCGGTCATACTGGTCAGCCAATAGTAAAATGGGACGTGAGCGCACGAAGGCCTAATTCTCATCAGAATCCATAAGACTAAAAGAAGACAGGACAATGCGAAGTGTTATTTGTTGGTTAAGATGAAGATAAGGTGTGAATATATATGCACCATGGCTATCATTTCGGGACCATATCACTTAGGGTCTTCATCTATCGACTTCAATTGCGTAATGGAAACCCAACAGTCGAAAATGTCAAGGACAGGACTGATGTCACATTTTAGTCTAGCGACTCTCAATTTTCTCAAACTAACTGGATGTCATAATTTATTTAGTGGTGGTTAGCAGTGAAATCTAGGAGGTGCACTCCGTCCTATTATAACGTAATGAATATGGAGTCATCCGTATAGAAGCTTACATCCCAATAGATGTCAATCCCGTATAACAAAGGGAAATTATAAGTATCAAAAAAAGATAACCTGACGCCGGCTTGCATCACACGTTCAAGCAGATGGTGATACATGTCTTAGCCACTTCAGCTGATTGTCTCAACAACTGATGGTGATTCAAGTAGATCATATTGTTGATAGTTTCACTCATTAGTATTGGTAAAGAGTGGACATGCTCAGCTATTAAGCTCAAAGAATGTCTTATCGGTCACTTACTTCATATTTACCCCATAAATGAGTTACAGATATGCCTATATATTCAGTTGAATTCTCACTAACTGATTGTATGTACATGACAGTCTTATTATTATTATTAGTCCCTTGGGTTCCTAATGGAACATAGGGCTTCAGTAACACGTCTCCATTCCACTCTGTTCTCTGAGATCTTTTGAACCTGGTTCCACGACAGCCCAGAAGCTCTCATTTCCTCCTCGCACGACCTCCTCCATGTCACCCTCGGACGTCCAACTCGTCGCTTCCCATGGGGATTCCACTCCAGGGCCTGGCCTGAAGTGTGATGTCCCAGTCGGCTTTCTCAGTGTATGCCCAATCCATCTCCACTCCCTTCTGTATATTTGTTGGGCGATAAGTTCTTTGTTGGTTCGTTGTCAGCATCCAGAGCTCCTTGTTGCTTATTCTTATTGTTCTGGCCATCTGATCTTCAGTAGCGAGCCAGCGTAAGCAGTTGTTGATGAATGTCTGTAGTTCATTGGAAATCCCTTTCGTGATGCACCAAGTCTCTGAACCATACAGAAGCACTGACTTGACGTTGGTGTTGAAAATCCGGATCTTGTTCCGCATGCTGAGTGCGGAAGATCTCCACACTGGTTTCAGGCTAATGAACGCCTGTCTTGCTTTTCCGATTCTGACTGGCTTTGACATCCTCATCTGTGCCTGTTTCGCCTGTAGTTGAAACAGTGCTTCCTAGATAGGTGAAGGAGGTTACTTCCTTTAAGTTTCTCCCGTTGATGGTGACTGGAGTTTGTTGTTGGTGGTGGTGCGGTATCTTCATCACTTCTGTCTTCTCTATATTCACTTGAAGCCCCGTCTTCGCTGCCCTGCCTCTTCTGTCAACTTGTTAGTTTTGCCTGTAGATCTTCAAGTTTATGTGACATCAGGCACAAGTCATCGGCGAAATCCAAGTCTTCTAGGTTTTTTCCGCAGTTCAGCACATGACAGTCCTATGCGTCGTTAAAATCGTACCGCTTATTTCTGTATAGACTGTATTCACTTAAATCGTTTTATTCTTATGAAGTACGAAGTTGTTTGAACTTTTAGGGGAGTGCTAGAATTGTGTGATATATGTGAACTACGTGAATTACCTATATTATTTTCTTCCTTGAGGCGTTTGAGATTTCTAGTTTTCATGAGTTGCCAACACACGCCTGTCTAATTTATGCGTATTGGAATCATTTTACGTCAGAGCGGCAAAGATCTACCTCTTAGTCTGAACTTCCTTAAAGATAAGCCATTAACTCACTTTTTTCGAGATTTCTATAAGATACTTAATCTTTCTTGATTCCATATTGCTGCAAACTTTTAGAACTCATCAACTTAACACACTAAAGAGTCATTCATGGTCAGCGTTTAATGCATATTATTATTTGTCCTATTGGTTCCTAGTGGAACAGAGGGTTCCCTAGCACGTCACAATTTCACTCTCTTCTCTACAGTCTTTCAAACCTGGCTCCAACACTGCTCAAAAGCTTTCATTTCTTCCTCACACCATCCCATCCATCTCACCCTCGCCCCAGACGCCCGACTCATCGTTTCCCCTTTGCGTTCCACTCGACGACCTGGCCTGCCTCATGATGTCCCCAAATGGTCTTCTCACTATATGCCCAATGTAATCCATCTCCACTTTCTTCTACTGCATATTTGTTGAGCGATAGCTTCTTGATTGGTTCGTTGACAGCCAGTCAGCCAGAGTTCCTCCTTACTTATTCTTATTATTCTGGCCTTCTGATCTGATCTTCAGTATCGAGTGAGCGTAGGCAACAACTGTTGATCACGTATGTCTGTGGTTTGTTGAAAGTGCTTTTCGTAACACTGCAAGTCTCTGAACCAGCACAGAGAAGCACTGACTGAGTAAGTGTTGGAAATCCGGATGTTGTTCACGCTTTATGCTGATTGGATTGGATTGGAGTGCAGTAGATGTGCACACTGATTTCACGTTAATGAAGGCGTGTTTTGCTGTCTTTCTGATCGTGGTTTTGACGTCGTCATCTGTGCCTGTGCCGCCGTGTGTAGTTGAAACGATGCTGCCCTGCCTAGATAGGTGCAGGTGAAAGAGACAACTTCCTTTAGGTTTCTCCCGTTCATGGTGATTGGTGTTTGTTGTTGTTGGTTGGGTATCTTCATCACCTCTGTCTTCTCTTTGTTCACCTGAAGGGGTCGTGTCTTCGCTACCCTGTCTCTTCTATCAATTTGTTGGTTTTTGCCTGTAGATCTTCGAGTTTTTGCGATAAGACAGACATAAATCATCGGCGAAATCATACTTTATCATTATTACACCAGTTGTCTTTGTTGACCCCCTTTTTAATTATAGTGACTTCATCATCTAGGTAGAGTGGTGATGAGTGAAGGCTATCTGAGACATTGTGTCCAAGCACTACATATTTCTAAATAACCTGGTTGCTAATGCATCTTTTCCGGACACTGGGAATACTGTATTATTTGCAGGTCGCAAGACACTCGATTCTAAGTAAACAGCGTTTTTTTGTACTATTTATAGTACAACGTAGAACAAATAAGACGATTAACAGATGCAGAAGTCGAAAAATGTATTGGAATGAAAGTGAAAACCGATTTGATAAAATGTTTATCTTAACAAGTAGTCAGCGCTCTTCAGGATAAGTGAAGCTTCACATTTTTCGTACGCATGTAATACTACTCGTTAATAATAAGTAGCGTAAATTTTCAACCGGAAAAGGGAGGCAAAGCTTAACTGTCTACGTTACGCATGTGTGAGGGTATAATCTAATTGAGTCTTTTGTCCAATTAGTGAATATGAAGTAAGGTAGTCAAATCAAACACATTGTATAACCCTTCACTAAATGAGAATCTGTCTGTACGTTCGAACGACTTTCGCAGTATTCTGAGACTGAAGCCTTTTTCATTCAATTGATAAACTCACATCACATGGCCTGTTAGTAAGATATTCAAAAATTACATAGTCAATATCAACATTTATCAAGTACGGATTTGATGATCTGAAGAAATTTGAGTATTGGATAGATGATAGTCATTACTTTAATATTTGGGAAATGCAAATATTTATAAGCTGCGTTGTCAATAGGGTATCCATGAAAGTCTTTTCAAGCCTTATGATAGCTCATTTCACTTCGTAACTACCGTCAGCTATCTGTGATCTATGAATTGGGGGTGTTTTGTTAGTGCAACTTCCGCTCCACCTATCGTTATCATTCAAGAAATATCGGGATAAATCTGTCTTTCTGCCTCCAAGTATACAACGGATATAATTTTTTCCAAATACCATATATATACGATTGTACAGCTTGAAAATAAATTCGTTGAAAAGAGTCTCTTCGCTGAATATCTTGTTCTTAATGTTACAATGGGAATTATTAAATTATTAAAAAGATGCAAGGACCCAATGACGATGAAGGAACTTAATGGGTTTCTGCGCTATTCTGTCAAACTTGCTTTGGTGAAAACTGAGATTACTTTCCTCGAAAGTTGTATTGATACAAATGAATATCCGAAACTGTTCTGGAAAGCACTTAGGAGAAACCATATCCGGCCCAATTCTAAAACACTGAAGCGTCATGCACTTAATCGTATTGATGCCATTAGCTCTCGTATTGTTGAGTTAAAACGAAATATATCCACGAGAAATCATGCCCTTTATGAGTTATCTACTGATGAACGCAAACAGTTCGAGGAGTATGTCATTACAGTCGTAGAAAAACAGTCTCAGTCGGCCAATCTTAAACACTCCGATGGTCTGAAGCCAGTTGAAATGGAAAGTAAATTTCCGAATAATCCAGAAAAGTATGTATTTAACCACTCTCACGTTAATCTTTCGACAATTCAAATGCAAGCCCTATCGCTGGGCTCAAAGTTTTGCAGCAGTGCATCCAAGGTTAACAGATTACATACCCAAGTACAATTTGAAAATTTAATCAGCCAGATTGTCGGTCTTACGCCTGCATCGCCGCAAGAATTCCAGCATTTCAAGTCCACTGTTCTAGATTGCTGTCACCAATTTATCAACTCCAAAATCAGTTCTAGCTCTTTATTAACCAAGGACCATATACAACAGCTAAAACTAATCAAAGATAACAGGGATATTATCATAAGCCGTCCTGATAAGGGAGGAGGCATTGTCCTAATGAATCGTCAGGAGTATACTGATAAACTTTCCGTAATCCTCTCTGATCCCACTAAGTTTAGTAAACCCGAAGGTGAGCCCAATAAGACACATATAATTGAAACACAACTCACAAATGTCTTAAAAAACATGAGGGATAAATCAATAATTGATCCTGATTTATATGAACGTATCCGACCGGTTGGCTCTATAATCCCACGTCTATATGGACTACCGAAGATACATAAAACGGGATTACCTCTTCGTCCGATCCTCGATATGGCTGGTTCTCCCTATCACCGAACTGCTCAATGGTTAGCTGAAATTCTGGAACCTGTTAGAAGGCAAGTATCGAGTTTTTCTATCCGTGATACATTTCAGTTTGTTGAGGGTATTAAGGATTTTAATGCTCTAAACAAGATGATGTTTTCATTAGACGTCACTTCATTGTTCACGAGTGTGCCACTCACCGAAACTGTCTGTTATGTATGTGACTATATTGATGCACATAATTTAGACGTAGGACTACCAACGAGCTGCTTGAAAGAGCTTTTGTTGAGGTGCACATTTAATGTCCAATTCAGTTTCAATAATGAAATCTATAGACAGAAAGATGGAATTGCGATGGGGTCACCATTGGGACCACTGCTAGCAGATTTCTTCATGTCGAAACTGGAAAATTCAAACTTCGTCAAACTATTGATAGCTTTGACTTTTATAGAAGATATATGGACGACACGTTTGTTATTTGCGACAAAAATGTAGACCTCGACGACGTGCTTCGTTCATTCAATGAATGTCATCAAGCCCTCAAGTTTACTATAGAGAAGGAATCAGAATCAACTATTCCTTTTCTTGATGTGCTTCTCACCCGACGTCAGAATGGATACCTTAAAAGATCCATCTACAGAAAACCAACGTGGAACGGACAACTAACTAATTTTTATAGTTGGGTGCCCATCAACAGAAAAAGAAATCTTATTCACTCTCTTTGCTATCGAATAAGAAGTATCTGTAGTGACGATTGTATCGAGGAAGAGCTATCTTTCTTAAAAAGCATACTTGTCGAAAACGGTTACCCTAGCCGTTTTATTGATAAAAATATGCGGGAAAGAAACACTAAACCAGTCATCCACTCGGTCTCAAAGAAAAGATTGTTTATGAGCCTAGAGTTTAAAGGAGACCTAGCATCGGATGTACTGAAGAATCGTCTTACCAGATCAATCAATAGGACTTTCTTCGCAGCAAGACTCCAGTTGACTTTTACCAGCCGCAACCTATTCTCCACCTGCGTCAAAGACAAGCTTCCTCGTTTGGCCGCCTCTATGTGCATCTACCAGTTCACCTGCTCCTGTGGAGCAAGGTACATCGGCCGTAGCCAGAGAATGCTTTCTACACGTATACGAGAACATGTTCCTGCTTGGTTTTATAAAGGTGAAAGAAAGTCTGTTAGAAGTTCGATTCTAGAACATTTGATTGACTTCCATCACACAACAAATCCAGACGATGACTTTGAAATTATTTATCGAATTCGCCCAAACCTCCCACGTTCTCTTCGTTTTCAACTCCTTAAAACAGCGGAGGCTTTAGCTATTCATGAACTAAGACCTGATCTGTGTGTACAAAAGAAGTATGTGCAGTCACTGTCTTTATCATGGCCATAACATTTTCCCACCCCATTAGCTCCCCCTCCCACTTTGTTAATTTAACCTTTGTATCCTTCCTTTATCACTATTATTGTTATTATAATCGCCTTCACTTCAACTAGTTTCCGGTGTTGTTTCACTTAATTGTCTTAATCCTTTTAGAAAACATTGACTTCATCTTGTCCAATTTGTCTAATGCCATTACATAATACTTAACTGATTTACCATTTTCAACAATTTTTTCACCCCCTTCTGAGTTATATACTCTCTATGTACCATTCCATATATTACATAATCTATTTGTTATCATTCGCACTTCAATTGTTATTATAATCATAAATGCCTATGTCATCACCCGCTCTATTATTACTGTCATCACCATATAGTGTTTAGTTTTCCTCACAGGATATAATTTTTTCCAAATACCATATATATACGATTGTACAGCTTGAAAATAAATTCGTTGAAAAGAGTCTCTTCGCTGAATATCTTGTTCTTAATGTTACAATGGGAATTATTAAAACATTTAACTGGCTTAGATTATACTCATATTAGTTATTACACATTACGTTTGAAAACTTAAAAATTTTCATTTTTTAACCTCTAAACATCTAAGAAAAGACAGGACGTGGTTGCAGCGAAGAAAAGTTTTTCTTTCCGACAAAGTCATTTACTAAGCTGTACATTCGTGAATATATGTTACAGTGGGCAGAACTTTCCAGAATTATTTCCGGTTAAGGGGCAAAACATATTAAATAACTAAAGGAAGTTGATTATTCATACACATTTGGGTTTGGAGTGAAAAAATAGACAAAGGATTATGGAATTAAATTTAATTATGTGATATATGATGAATGTATGGCAAAGTTGGGAAATGAACGAAGGGTTATGAAAATAAAATTGTGATTATGTAATACCGGATAAACTTATGACAGAGTAGGAAAATAAAGTGGGGATTATGAAAATAAGATTGTAATTACGTGGTACAGGTTAAATCTGTAGCAGTAGGAAAATGAACAGGGGATGAAAGAAATACAAGTATAGTCACCTAATACAAAATGAATCTATGACGGTCAAGGCTTTTGATGACCATGGCAAAATAAAGGTTGGACGTACTTTTTTTGGGCGCATAACGCTGGTTTGAACTTTTCGATTGCTAGTGCTTCATCTGTAGACAAATGCTTTGATCTTACTCCCTTCGAGTGGTTTGATCGAACCCTGTAGAGAATTTTGAACGAGTTCTCAAACGGAGCTAAGTGGCCTGAGTTCACGAGGTGTTCTGTTATTGAAATGAAGATACATTTCCGTTCTCCTTTTACCAGCCAGGCTGGGTAGTGTTCGTGGACACATTTTACAAGCGGACGCATTAAACAGCCCCTTCACAAGAGCGAGGAAACTGATATTAGCCTTTTAATCCAGCTGCTTGTATTCTAAGTTTGGGCCTAAAGTGTTTGTCTTCAGTATGATCGTTGTCTCTTTCTCATTCACGTATTCCCATTCCTTGGATTTTTATTTAGTTTCAACTTATTACAAATTTTTATGCTGCTTGAACTCAGTATTCTCAATATCTTCGGGTGTCTAAAAACAACCACATTTATTTAATTCAATGGAGAATGCCTATTTAATTCGGTCTGTTTGTAACAATCATTCGTGATTCCTTATAGATAGAACCTTGCACGTAAGTCCATCAGTTCAACTTGTCATATTTCATAATAGCGTGTAAAGAAAAAGTGGATAGAAAAAGACTGATACTAAAGATGCACTGGGGGAGGAACATGCTAAAGATCAAGGTTAGCGAAAATATTCAAGTTTTAGAGAATGTCACAGAGTGAGTACATCTGTGTCATTGTGACTGGTTTTCAACCATACTATCAAGAGTTTGTATCTACCGATTCATATGGTCTCTGGGATAGTCTACACCTCACACTGCTGAGATCAACAATCAGAGATTTCATGAGCTGATGCCTTCCTGAGCCTTCTTCTAACCTAATTCAACTCCTACTAGCACTCTTTGTTATATCGAGGTAGGAGTTGACTCTGCATGCCCAACATATGTCTAAGTCAACCTCAACCGCTTATAAAGCCCAAGCGTAATCATTATGGGACCACTTCATATTCATTTCAATACTATGAAATGCTGACAGGTCAAAATACATTTCTGTATTGGTTCAGAATTAAAGAGTTATAAGCTAACTCCAATTATCAAAAGATATTGGGACAATTAAACTTGACTAAATCAAAAATTTGTGGAATAAAACAAAATGAAATGTCCTTTACTTAAGAACAAACTGCTGAATAGTAGTCATATATTCATGTGGAGATTAACTTAGTATGAATTGACATGGCTACTTTTAGTTTAAGATATATCCCACTTTCTCCTCATCTTTTCTTTAGTTTACTAAATGAGATAACTCTACAAGTTATTACATTTCACATAGCATATTGTAGAAATGTCTGATGATACGGTAGATGCATGAACGCGAATATCGATCATATTTCACGAATGTTTTCGCTACAACTTTTAACATGCTATCCAATAACATAAATAAGAATTGATAAGTTTCGTTGAATGTAAAGTTTGATAAACTTATCCAAGAAATGTCTGATCATTAACACAAATTTATCCAGTTTTATCCTTTCAGATGTAATTTCACACTACAACACCAAGTCGTTTACTTTGTTAGCCGAAATTACAAACTTGACTGACAGAAAATGAGTCGATATCAGCAGAGGTCATCTGTTTATGAAATATATAAGTCTCGTTTATTGTATTGTATTGTTAGTTGAGTTATTCATGTTTAGAAACTGAGCGTTTTAGAAGACTCACTTTGTACTCCAATAAGATACCATTTAGGTGAGCCAAGAGGGATGCAGAAAGTTGTAAATGTTCAAATAATTGGAAGTTAATTATTGATTTACTCTCCACTTTTCTTCATATTCTCAGCAAGTTTATCCTCTCTTTATTCTTCTATACCTTTTTGAATAGCTTCTATTGCAAACTAGTCTTTTCTCATAGAATAGCTGATATTTTCTTATAACAAAATTCTATCAGAATAAGAATAACTTTATTCTAAATGATATTTCTGATACAGTATAGAATTCTAAGCATGTTATATTTTAATAAATTTACTCTGAAAACAATATTTTCAAACGAAAAGTTAAAAATTTGAATGTGGCAATAGTGTGAAACACCCAATTGGTGTTGGATCAGGGTCCGGTCTGTAATGGATAATGAATCTAAAAGTGAGCGTAATTTTGGTGGTGGCAATGGTTCATTCAGCCAGTACAAGAATATACTATTCGAGCTAATTATTTGAAGAATAAAAATATCATGTATTTTTGTGTATTCACTACTCCATTTCTATCTAACATGACATTTCTCCTTCGTTTTGTTATTACCTCGAAAAACGGCTAGTTAGAAACATTTTAGAAGTACGCAAGAGTACATGATACGTTCAGTGGACATATATGAAAGATTAAAACAAAATAAAAGGGAAGAATTTGATGGGATATATCCTATGGAAAATTTTTGATTGTCAAGTTTCAAACAGGCCAGTTCATTAGCACTCAGCCAGCATCTTCCTCAGAATGTATCAGTGACACATCTTTATTTCTCAAAATATAGAGTAATTATTAGGATTCAACAACATGTGGTTGTTAACTCTTCATTGACCAATAGAAGTTCATCTTTGTAGTTTCTTTACCATTCCCAGCAGTGTTACCTTTCTTTATGCTGTGATGAAACAATAAAATTCGCAGTCTTTACGTATCTCTTGTGAAATAAAGCAACCTTCTCAACATGATCTTAAATATCACATCATTTTCTACCACCATTAGGAAGTACTATTTTCTCCTACAAACCTTGACATAACTTTACCTAATGATATTAAGTCACCACTTTTAGAACAGTTGCAGATATCTCACTTTGGTTAAATGAAAACCAATTTAAGTCTTAAATGGTACAATTCTATGTTTAGAAACTGGAAACTTACATTATTAGTTGATTCATCAAAAATAATCAAACGTTTGGGTGTCACATTAAATCCAAAACATAGGTTTTGTTTGAAATACAACACTGTATTATTGGGTACGAACAATGACCAATAAATTTTGAGGTGTATATGAGTTTCTCACATGTCTAAAACATCTTACAAGAACTTCGTCAACTAAGTAAACAGCAGAGCTGCATCCGAAGCAAACCACGATCTCAGAATGTTGAAAACGCATGGATTCAGAGTAAAGTAAGGTGCTTGAAAGGGTTTGAAACGTCAGAAAGATAACTAACGGGAATACACTACTGTCATCCGATGGCAAAGATACCAATATTACTAGAATATTAAAATGAGAATACTATCTCAACAACAAAACATCTACGGCAAATAACATTGCCAATGATTACACTATGCTACTCATAAATAATAAGCAGTATGAAATCAAACGCATAAAAAGTTGATACCGATGACAGACAAAGGTAAGTTGGAAAAGAATTAGCAAGTGGTATTTCCTCAGTATCAGGTCCAGTTGCCATGTAAATAATCTCACAGGTAATAAGCTCATCTCTAATTCATGTTGATTCTCGGGTAGCTTGACCCAGAACCGTCAACGACAGAAAATATTTGAAATGTAAGTTTCCTGTTTCGTCTGTTACGTGTCCACTCCCTGACTAAGTTATGGCAGTGTTCATCAGGATCACACTAACTGACTAGGAATCTTCTTCCTTAATTTTAACTAATGTCTGCAATTAAAATTAAAAATGATGCATATTCTGACATCCGGAATAGGATGAATAAGCCGTTTGGTGTTCACATAAGGCCGCGTTTAAATCTCCTTCGCTAATTTCCATCATTCTTTCAGAAGGCTTACTTCACTACAAGCAGACTTTAGAAAAACGCCATTGATATGGATAAGTTTAAGCAGCTGGATATCCGAAGTTAAGTCAAACATAAACATGTGAAAGTTTATTTAGAATCTTAATTAAGATTGCTGCTAAAATGGACTTCTGAGTCATACTTTGTATCGAAGAACAAGCTTTGTAAAAAGTGTTTATACCTCCAAAAAATAGCCCGTGTCAAATATGGACAACACTGAGGGGAAGAAGATCCTTTAACTACTATTTAACCAAGGTTATCTGTGACTGATAAGAGACCCTTGGTGACCTATTCAGTGTGCATTTTGTTTGATATGAAATAAGTGGTGACTTACGAAGACGAAGTAGACTAGGTTCTGATCAGTTTATCATTCAAAAGAAAGTAGACACTCACCATCTTATGTTAAACACATGGATTGAGTTACAGCTTATTCATTTGAGGAGTTTATTTATCGTTACACTGTATTTCACGAATATCCGATTATTTATGTCTAATGTCTTATCGCAAAAACTCGAAGATCTACAGGCAAAAACCAACAAGTTGACAGAAGAGGCTGGATAGCGAAGACACGACTCCCTTCAGGTGAACAAAGAGAAGACAGAGGTGATGAAGATACCCAACCAACAACAACAAGCACCAATCACCATGAACGGGAGAAACCTAAAGGAAGTTGTCTCTTTCACCTGCACCTATCTAGGCAGGGCAGCATCGTTTCAACTACACACGGCGGCACAGGCACAGATGACGACGTCAAAGCCATGATCGGAAAGACAGCAAAACACGCCTTCATTAACGTGAAATCAGTGTGCACATCTACTGCACTCCAATCCAATCCAATCAGCATAAAGCGTGAACAACATCCGGATTTCCAACACTTATTCAGTCAGTGCTTCTCTGTGCTGGTTCAGAGACTTGCAGTGTTACGAAAAGCACTTTCAACAAACCACAGACATACGTGATCAACAGCTGTTGCCTACGCTCACTCGATACTGAAGATCAGATCAGAAGGCCAGAATAATAAGAAATAGCAAGGAGGAACTCTGGCTGGCTTGGTGACTGGCTGTCAACGAACCAATCAAGAAGCTATCGCCCAACAAATATGCAGTCGAAGAAAGTGGAGATGGATTACATTGGGCATATAGTGAGAAGACCATTTGGGGACATCACGTGGCAGGCCAGGTCGTCGAGTGGAACGCAAAGGGGAAATGATGAGTCGGGCGTCTGGGGCGAGGGTGAGATGGATGGGATTGTGTGAGGAAGAAATGAAAGCTTTTGAGCAGTGTTGGAGCCAGGTTTGAAGGACTGTAGAGAAGGGAATGAAATGATGACGTGCTAGGGAACTCTACGTTCCACAAGGAACCCAAAGGAGATATATTAGATTTTCACTTTGAATTATACTTTTCTTTTGGGGATATCTCAGATTACTACTTAATAATGTAAGGGAAAGCTTGGGCATTGTGTAACATTAGGAACATTCTAGCCTACCCTAAATGTATAATGGCGATATGTAGATGACAGATTTACAGTGTTGAAGTTAGAACACGTTTAGAGTTTTTTTCGGAAGCATTGAAGGTACATGTAATCCAATTAACTTACCGATTAGAAAATAAGGAGGAAAATTACTCATATTGAATTGCAAAATAATAAAGAGGAGAGCAGATAGATGTTTTGATATTAGTGTGTATAGGAAACCGATACATTCGAAGAGATTTTCGGATTTCATCACATCGTCTCCCCTTATATCTGTCAAAGTAGGCTTGATCAAATGTTTAATTAATCCGGCTAGAAGTTTGACTAAAAGATCAGAAAACCTGAATAAGGAACTGAAATAGATTGAAGAGATACTATATCTGAGTAAGTACTCTATGGAATTGATTGAAAACTTGAAAAGAAGTGACGTAGGAAATTTTACGTAGAATGTTTAAGAATGCTGACAGAGAGAAACTTTTAAGCTCAACAGAGCCAATTAGGAGGAATAATCTAACCTATTAGATACGATATAATGATTGCGATGTTAAGTATATAGGTCAAAGTAGCCGATCTAGGTCAGTCAGAATGCCGTAGCACAGAAATTTGACGGAACATACAATGATAGATAATTTACAGGCAAACTCGTTTATCGCTCTGAAACCACTTAACCTATAATCACACTATACAACTTGTAGGATAGAGTAATAATACTTAAATTCAATATAGCTGCTGACTAGGTTGAAGGAGAGATTGATCACAGACTCTGTTCATGGAACATATATGTAACGGATATTTGGAAAATTCTACTACCATTAAAATAAATGAATGAACTGTTCGATTAGGTTTGAAATTCATATGATTATGAGCAATAAATGTTGCTCAAAACGTCATCAAGTAAATTAAATTGTGTCATTCTATGTTACATTAAATATGCGATATAATATGGAACTACTTATTACGGATAATAGTAATATCTTGATACTGGAATATTATCTAATTAATTAAACATCAATGTTCTTTTTCTTTTATACTGTTTACAATGATTAGAATTCAATGTGTTGTTTTGTTTTTTTACACAATATCTAATCTATAATTCTTTTTTAACACCTGATTTAATCTCATAGAATTAACTTGTCTGTTTGATTTGTGCTGTTGACATATACAACATAAATACATTGCTATGTATGTATAAAGGGCAAACTTGTCATTTACAACTAAGTTCATCTCTCTGTTATTTTGATAGAAAAGACCAATTTTCAGTAGATACTGCCAACAACCTTGTGAATGTATGTGTGTGTGTGTGTTGTCTTTAACTTTATTTAAATGTAAGTTCATGCATAACTTTTGATACACTTTCATCATGCCTTTAAACATCCTGCCGACTATAATTCATCATCTGATGCAGGGAACTCAGCTGGATATCTGTAACTGTATGTACAATTTTCATATTCATTTCTTTTTCTTCTCCATGAAAGGATTAATTTCTCTCTCTCTCTCTCTTTTCTTTACTATGCATATATTTTTAGATCTGCCTCTTTTTTTTTAATGTATATAATTCTCCACTGCATGGGGTCTTTCTGATTTACACTGTTGAATGTCATCCTGTTTATTGGCCAATGTTTGAATGAAACAGGATCAAAGGAGAATACAAGATTAGTAGTTATTTATTGAATTGGTATTATTTTAAATTACAGAATATATTTGCCAACATTACTTATCTTCTATTGAATAGATTTTTGTTTTAATGCCCAGTTCAAGAATACAATGGATAATATTCATAACTGTAATAGTACTTCAATCCATAGACTGGTCTTTTCATTGATTTGATAGACTTAAATTGCCTAGACAAGTGATTGTTTTTTGAGTATCAATGAACTTGGTATTGACCACTACTGATATCCGATATGCTACCATGTAAGCTTTATATAGCGTAACTGATGTTACTGGTTATTACTCTGTTTAAATAATGTGTGAAATCAATCATTTCAAGTAAAATTTTAATTAGAAAAAGACTGATTGAGCGAAGAAATATATTTATTTTCAATTAGGGATTCATCTTGGGCTCTACACTAATATATAGGTTCACAATTGAATCAAATTACCAATCATGTGGTGATGTTTCGGAAATAATGATGTAAATAATCAATAGAGTTACTAAAATTGTAAATATGAATATGGATAGAAGCAAGGGGAATGGGAAGAGGTGTACAAAGTAAACCTAGAAGTTACATCATGTTAACAGCCACGTTAATGAAAGTGGTCGAACAAACATCTTTTGGATACAAAGGCTAGGTTTGTGAATGTGGATTGCAATCGCCTCTGCTATGTGAAGTAACTGAGTGCGTAATCCATGTGGTAAATTAATTGGAATCTGATGGATGATTATGAAGGCTGTTCCAGTAACCACTTGATGTCCTGTGTCAAGTATGAAGTATGCAAGTATGGAGCTCTTTATAGTTCTAATTTGTCGCCTGTTCTATGTTCATTTATCAATTCAACTGCTCCTGTGGAGCTAGTTACATTGGGCGTACAATGAAGCAGTTCCATCGTAGAATTTCTGAGCACCAGCCATCATGGTTGAACAAGGGACAAATTAGAGCTATAAAGAGCTCCATACTTGCATACTTCATACTTGACACAGGACATCAAGTGGTTACTGGAACAGCCTTCATAATCATCCATCAGATTCCAATTAATTTACCACATGGATTACGCACTCGGTTACTTCACATAGCAGAGGCAATTGCAATCCACCTTTACAAACAAATCTAACCTTTGTATCCAAAAGATGTTTGTTCAACCACCTTCATTACCGTGGCCGTCAACATGATATAACCTCTAGGTTTACTTTGTACACCTCTTCCCATTCCCCTTGCTTCTATCCATATTCATATTTACAATTTTAGTAACTCTATTGATTATTGATATCATTATTACCGAAACATTACCACATGGTTGGTAATTTGATTCAATTGTAACCTATGCATATTAGTGCAGAGCCAAAGATGAAGACCTAATTGAAAATGAATATATTTCTTCGTTCAATCAGTCTTTTTTTAAATGTCTAAATGGGAATATTCAATGTACTGGGAATTTTAATTATTCTCCTCAATTATTGTAATATTTCTAACTTAAATGGCTTAAATAGCAACATCCCAGATACAGGTTGTGGTTTATTTCCCTAACTACTATGAAATCTTCACACTTTCCTGCATCACTCGGTGTCAGTATTTTCAATCTCATTCCAATATCAAAGCTTTCATGAATGTAATCAACGGCTTGGTGTTTTTTTTTAAAAATCTCATGTAGCCGCTATCACCAATCATAGGTTCATATTAGAACTTTAAGAATTCAGCTTTCAAGGATTCAATCCACACACTTCTAAATTATCATTATAGTGAGTAGAAAACATCATACAGTAATTCATGTTTTTCAACTCCTTGGACATGAAAGATCTTACACAAAACTGTTCCGTAATATGTCGATGACAAAAGTTTAAGTTGCTTGATGTCGACCAGTTGAGGAGACGATATAGCTTCTAGTTTCGTATTTATCAACACTCTTTAGTGTATCTGTTGAGTTCCAAGTCTTGCTGTATGCCCCGCATTCATGTATACAATATGATCTCTATGTCTCTCTTTCGCCGACAACTGACTTCTAACATCCTACATAGTGCAATGTAGTATCATGTCAATTAGATGGCTAGTGACCGCATTGCCCACTTGTTCGCGTATGCATCAACCTACACTTAAAACTTGATGGTTACATCTCTTACCATTCAGTGGTCAATTCACATGCTACCGGCGTTTTTGTTAAATAACTAGAATGAAGTTTTATCCGATTGTCTCTAACTGATCAACACCATGAAACTATACATCACGTTGCTTAATAATCTTGAGGAAATGACAGCACTATAATGTGTCACAAAGAAATAGAACACGAAATCGATTATTATCCACTGGGTGTATCATGCACAAATACACTTCTTAAAGAAGTGGTCCGAATAACTTCAACGGAATCCATGAACACTTTTCTTATCATAAAAACTAAAAGCGGTGATGAGGTACTGTATGGTTTTATATCAGACACCACATTAGTGACTGTGGTTTCAGTCTGATAATAATAATAGTGAGTGGTGGCTAGCAGTGGAATCTAAGATACGTGTTTCGCCCTATTTGGGACTAGTCACCCGGATGTATATGCTCCCGAGTAAGCGATGTTATTCCCACAAAGTCATGAACTCAGTGTCTTTCGCTTCAAACACCAGGGCGTTACCCACTAAGCCGCCTCTAATAACTAGTTAAAGGATCTGAGACACTCATCATTGGTATCTGGGTCTTTATTGGTGATGGTGATAAATTTACCTCACAAGATTTCTGAGTCTGTGTAAACTTCAAACGAATTGCCTCTGTGTCATCATCTTAGCGCTTTAATGACTGGGATACGAGACAGAATTTTTTAACCTCACATTCCTGAGTGGCATCATAGTAACTAACCAGTCAGATCTGTTTGTCCTAATTCAAAGTGAGAAACTGTGCCTCATTGATTTAGGGGAGTTAATTTCAATCAGTGGCCATGGGTTGCATCTCTGCCCCACTCCCTGAGGTTTAGGCAATCGCCTACTGCATTAATGTACACAATATTGTTGAGTACATTTCGAGTTCAAAAGGAATTATAAAGGCAGAAACAGCCATCTGAGATAGCTTGTCAATAAATAACCGATAGTGGCTATTAATGGGATTCAGGAAGAGCGTTCCCTCCAACTTGGAACTCATTAGATGAATGTACCTACCTCAAAATTAGTTATGTTGTTCCCACCGTGACTCAGTCCATGTGCCCATCGCTTAAAACATCAGACTGCCATCTCCTAGGCTACTGAATCATGGTGCAACGTATGTAGTTTTGTGTTATAGCTTGCAGTACTCCGTCGTTGACTGGATCAAACTGATTAACCATCATTTGCATCAAAATTAATCCCCACCAATATCAAGGTATCTGTACAAGAGCCTGCAAGTCAATATTAGCCGAACACTTTAGCTCAATCAGTGATAGGGAACTGGAAGCTACAACATCAAATTGATCAATATATTCGTTTACAAGTAACGAAGACCAAATAATTCAAATAAGGAATGGATCAAGAATTTGGATGCAAAGATGCAGACTGATATGTAGGAGCCTTTAGTTTGATCTGATTATACAGCAAATTGTAAAACTTTCTGATACAAAGCGAAGTAAATGGCAATCAACATTTTAATTCATCAGCCAATAAGGTAAAGTTTTGTTTTTCAACTTTGGTTTCATGTTACTGTGCGGTCAGGAAAAAACTTATTGGTCAATTTATCCTATAGCTGACCAGTCAAAAATAAGCTATTTAATTCTCAACCTAGTATTTTTATATGCTCATGAAAACTATACATAAATTATGTATTTTTGTATAGAATGGACTTTCTTCCTCACAGTTAAAGGCCAGTTTTTGTCTTCTGATTTCAGCGGTTCAGTGAAGAATAAGGTTCTGAGGGAAAACAGTCGCTATTCTTATCCATCCCAAGTGTCTTATCACATTAGAGCATCGTTCGCATGTATATCATTGTTATTCACTCGGTCACTTCACTTTCGATTAGTATACCTATAAATAATCTGCTCTTTAGGGACTGCTAAAGTTTACCTGTAATAATATTAATCAGATTTGTGAATTTTTACCTATCCATGAAAATATATACATATATATATACATATATACATATATATATATATATATATATATATATATATATATATATATATATATATATATATAGTGTCCCCAGAAAGGAACTGTTAGTGAACTACACACTCAAACGTCTAAGAGCCTATAAGGAACGACATGTATTAGTAGTGTTGAAGAAAGCTAGGAACACACTTCTTAGGGTATTTGTTCAGCGGAGACTGGGAAGTTTTATGCAGAGAAGTAACATCGCATCTAACATTGAGTAAGTTAGTCTTCACTGAACATCTTATCACTGGTCAAGTGAACCAAGTACCTATCAGTTTCCTTCTTCTTATCGACTGATAAATCTTATATAAACCCTCAAACTTTTAATTTTGATATGAAATCATTCAACCATATTACTTAGTTCCATTGCTCGCCTATGCCTACCAACGACTTACTTCGAGAGATACCTTCCAAAGTCCCAGTGGAACGACTTGATATTTTAAGTCAAATGTAGGGGGCAAATACTCTCTGAAGGCATTAAACGATGGTCACACTACATAATGAAGTAATAGAAGTGTTCGATAATAGAATACTACCTTTGAATGCATTGGTTAAGTGTTAACGTGACCTGAGTTTCATGGAGATAAACCCTCATGAAATCATGGGTTTGCACAACTGATGATTCCCTCACTAAAATGTTCTCAGGTTTTTAGCAGTCCGCCAACTGATGTCAGTTCATGATGAATAATACCTTGAAAATAATCAATTCTCATAAACCAACGGGTGAATTAATTTCTGAATGTTTAATAATCAGCATATGAGTGAAATCAGTTATACTAGAAATGCTTAGTTCGGGCTCGAATTAACCATTCATTCAGTGGTTCATTTCGGTGTTGTTTTCAAATTCTTTCACACACACATATACCCATTCCATTTAATTCAGATTATATTGATTTGCCAGTATTTCCATTTTATGAAACATTTCTATGGAAACTGTAAGCGAAAAATGCTTAGAGGATAATAAGAACTCATACACTATAAAATTCGCGAAGTATAACTTGGAATTTAACCTCGCCTGGTTAACTAGCTCACTAGTTACTAGCCGGTCCTAAACCCGGGTAAAGAGGCAAAGTTGGGCATAGGGCTAGCAACCCTACCCCGTAAAACAAATCTAACCGCTAAACAAACTTCAAAGCACAAACAAAATATAAAAAATGAAAACAAACTTATACCCCGCTGGAATCGGAGAGGCGAAATGACGCCAGTTGATGAAAGCCTTCAGGAAGCCAATTGGCCGATGTGTCTCCTCTTCCCTCGATGAAAGCGAAAGTAAGACTGGGGACATGGAATGTCCGTACGATGTTTGAACCCAGTAAGGCAGCCCAGATTGCAAACGAGATGAGAAGGTATCACATCGAAGTGCTTAAGATTTGCGAGAGCAGATGGAATGGAAGTGGACTCTCCAAACTATCAACTGGAGAATCAATAATCTACTCCGGTCACCCAGACGCCAACCACGAGCACACTGAGTTATGGAGTGGCTATCATGATGTCCTCAAGAGCATCGAAGGCTCTCATGCAGTGGGAACCAATCTCCTCCAGGATCATGACAGCAAGATTCAACTCAAAAGGAAGAAAGGTCACAATCATACAATGTTATGCACCTACGAATAATGCAGAACAAGAGAAAAAGGAGGATTTCTACAGACAACTTCAATCAACACTGGACAAGACGTCAGTTGGCGATATCAAAATTCTAATGGGCGACATGAATGCCAAACTGGGAGGGGACAACACGGGAAGAGAACTAACCATGGGTTGAGAGGCGCTAGGTGAAATGAATGAGAATGGAGAATTGTTTGCAGAATTCTGTGCATTCAACGATTTGGTAATTGGAGGCAGTGTGTTCAGGCACAAAGATATCCACAAAGCGACATGGATTTCACCAGATGGACACACTAAAAATCAAATCGACTTTATCTCAATCTCAAGAAAATGGAGACGCAGTCTACTTAACACAAGGTCAAGAAGAGGAGCAGATGTACGTTCAGACCACTCACCATCTGGTGAAAGGAACCTTCAAAATCAAGTTAAAAGCCTTCAAGGAAGCTGGTGATAGACCTCAACTCAAGTACAACACTCGGAAACTGAAGGAAGAAACTACAAAGGAGATCTTCAAGGCAGCCATCAAGACAAAATGGGGGACATCGAGGAACATCCCTGAAGAAACCTGTGTGGAGGAACACTGGAAGTCTTTGAAAGCTATGTGGAAAGAAACCTGCACAGCCGTATTAGGAAGGAAGAAGAAAGAAGACATGGAATGGATCTCGACGGATACCTGGAAGCTGATAGAGGAGAGGAGGATGGTGAAGCAGAAGATGAACCAGTGCAAGGATGCTCAACGACAAGAGAAACTGAGCACAATGTATAAAACACTGAACAAAGAAGTAAAGAAGAGTGCACGCAAAGACAAAAGACACTTCTACGACACACTGGCAAGTGAAGCAGAACAGGCTGCAGGTAAGAGAGACCTGACGACATTGTATCAAATAACCAGGTTGCTATCAGGGAAGAGACCAACACAGATGAAACCAATAAAAGATGATGATGGAAATTTAATTACGAAAGAAGAGAAACAGAGGAAACGATGGGCCGACCACTTCAAGAAGCTCTTGAATCGACCACCACCTGCACTTCGTCCAGAAATACCACCTGCAGCCGCTGAATCACAAGTGAACATAAATCCCCCAACGAAAATGGAAGTCCTGAACGCCATAAAGCTACTGAAATGTGGGAAAGCAGCAGGACCAGATGGGATACCGCCAGAAGCACTGAGAACAGACGCAGAGACAACAGCGGACATGCTCACACCACTAGTGCAAAAGGTGTGGAAGGAAGAGAAGGTACCTGACGATTGGAAGAAGGGTTACCTTGTCAAACTGCCGAAGAAAGGAGACCTCAGTGTTTGCAAGAACTGGCGCGGAATCACTCTCCTGTCCACCCCAAGTAAAATATTAAGCCGCATCATCCTGGAGAGGCTAAGGGATGCACTGGATTCAAAACTGCGACCGGAACAGGCAGGCTTCAGGAAGTACAAATCATGTGCAGACCAAATTGCAACGCTTCGCATCATCATAGAACAAAGCATAGAATGGCAATCAGCTCTATACCTCAACTTCATCGACTTTGAGAAGGCCTTTGACAGCGTCGACCGAGAAGTAATTTGGAAACTGCTTCAATACTACGGAGTACCGCAAACCTTTATCCGCCTCATTCAACAACTATATGAAGATGCCACATGCCAAGTAATCCACAATGGGAAGCTCAGTGATGCCTTTGAAGTGAAGACAGGAGTGAAACAAGGTTGCCTACTATCCCCCATGATATTCCTGATTGTGGTGGACTGGATCATGCAGCAAACAGTGGGGAGCGAGAAGAGGGGGATACACTGGACGACGGAAAAGAACCTAAAAGACTTGGATTTCGCCGATGACTTGTGCCTGATGTCACACAAACTTGAAGATCTACAGGCGAAAACTAACAAGTTGGCAGAAGAGGCAGCTAAGACGGGACTTCAGGTGAATATAGAGAAGACAGAAGTGATGAAGATACCGCACCACCACCATCAACAACAACAACAAACTCCAATCACCGTCAACGGGAGAAACTTGAAGGAAGTAACCTCCCTCACTTATCTAGGAAGCACTGTTTCAACTACAGGCGGGACGGACGAGGACGTCAAAGTCAGAATCGGAAAAGCAAGACAGGCGTTCATTAGCCTGAAACCAGTGTGGAGATCTTCTGCACTCAGCATGCAGAACAAGATACGGATTTTCAACACCAACGTCAAGTCAGTGCTTCTGTATGGTTCAGAGACTTGGCGCGTTACGAAAGGCATTCCCACTAAACTACAGACATTCATCAACAACTGCTTACGCTCGCTACTGGAGATCAGATGGCCAGAAATAATAAGCAACAAGGAGCTCTGGGGACGAACCAACCAAGAACCTATCACGCAACAAATATGCAGGAAGAAGTGGAGATGGATTGGGCATGCACTGAGAAGGCTGACTGAGGACATCACGCGTCAGGCCCTCGAGTGGAATCCCCATGGGAAGCGACGAGTTGGACGTCCGAGGGTGACATGGAGGAGGTCGTGCGAGGAGGAAATGAGAGGTTGTGGGCTGTCGTGGAACCAGATTCAAAAGATCTCAGAGAACAGAGGTCACTGGAGACGTGCTACTGAAGCTCTGTGTTCCATTAGGAACCCAAGGGACTAATAATAATAATAATAACTTGGAATTTACCAGTCTTTCTCATTATTTCACTTATTACTTATTTCATTTATGAGTAGCTTCAAAATAAATCACAAACGTTTCAAACTGATTCTTACAGTTCTCAGAGAAAAAACTCAATGATCAAGTTATCATTCACGTATATGACTACTCTAACTATCAATCATTAACTTAAAGCATTGAAGTTATTCGAGTAATATTGGAGGACCTCACTAATTACCTTGGTATAGTCGCAAGTTTGCAAAAATGCCCACTTACTCTCGAAATATCAGAGCAAATTCACGACCGTTGTAACATTCTTTCTTACCCCCTTTTAGTTGGATGAAGAATGTTTAATTAATGGATCAATACATAAAGAAGGTAAATCCAACTGATGTTTGTGGGGGGGAATTTTCTGAGTTACTTGATTACAGTTTTTCAATTTCCTGACTATAACTAATTTTAATAGGGTGTGGCATTTTTTACATAACCATCCTGAAGTAACTATATTAAGTCACAACTCGTTTAACTCACCCTACAGACTGTCTGCAAGAAACTATACAAAATCAACTCTTGAAATGAGTAAAATTACTTAACGATGTATCACGTGCTTATACCATCCTTTCATTTACACTAACAAATGCAAGTGATTATTAATGTTGCACTGTCTTGGATTCTCATACTGTAATTGAGCATGTTTCGTTTGTCTACACAGTGGACACAACACATAATCAGGTTGCAAACACTAATATTTTCCCATTTTTATTTATACTACTTATGTGATTTGATAGTAATAAAAATAAATGTACTAATGTGATATGTACTTCTCATTCATCGACTGTCAACATGGATGGATAGGTTGATAGACAGACATACCTGTGTGAACTTTTCAAACGAAAATATATTCCAAATCTTATTGTCTCTTTGTTGAAGTAATTATCCTTTCTTATGTATATACACCTTTTAATCTTTTTTCTTGTTGCCTGAGCTTTCATCGAAGAAGAAGAAGAAACTGAGATCCAACAAAGAAACAAAACTTTGACATTGAAGATGTCAGTAGAAAAAGGTAATAATATAATTTTTAATAAATAGGTTAGTTGCTGTGTATAACTAAAAGTAAAATGAAAGCATACGTGTGTCACTCTTTATCTTTTGAAGTGAATGTTTACAGATGACTGTGTATACACGTATGCGTACCTGTTTGCGTGCTTTTTGAAGAAGACAGCTTGAGTTGTTTTGACTGAAGATATGATTCGAAGTGAATTCATGATACTGACGATAACTAGCCAGTAAAGACAGAAGAAAGAGTTGTTCAACACTGGAGAAACACTTCAATTTGGCTGAACAACTTGAAAGGATTATGAGAATACCAATAATTAAGTAGACATTTACTCATTCCCTTCTTTTAATCAATGGTAAAAGTGTTTATGATGAAGTTTATTAGTGAAACATTGATTCAAATAATGACTAATGGCTTTTACTTCATTATTCACTTTGTCAACAAGTCATTATAAAGAAAAGCAACAGAAATAATGAATTTAAACAATGTGAGCAGTTTTGTTCAATGATGAAGAGATTCAATAAACAAAACAAACAGTGGACAAGTATAAACAAACTGAATAAAAAACAGGAAGGAATGGATAAGATATAAAACATGAACCACTTGGAAACATATTTTTATCTTTTGATGTCTTCATTAAATAGTTAATTATACATTAGTCCTTTTGGGGATGACAACAGAAATGACCTTGAATAAAAAGTTCATTAAACTGCCCTCTCGTTAACTTCAAACAATAAGCCACTGGTATCAAGAAAATCAGCATAGAACCTTCCAGAAGTGCATCCCCCATTTCTCCAGTGTTGAGTGAAATTAGTTTCTTTTGGGAATGAGTTAAAAATTGGCCAAATAAAAACTTGACATCAGCTGATTAGGTGGCTCAGTGGTAACGTGCTTGGCACGGGACCTGAAGGTTCTGGGTTCCATCCTTGAGGGTGGGGTCGTAGGTGTACATCGTGGAGGAGTCCCATACTAGGAAGAAACAGCTATCCAGTGCTTCCAAGTTTGCAATATTTCTCCAACTCATGTCACCCCTCGATGAACACCAACTTGAAAAATCCCTAAATCCCCCCACAAACCTCCAAACTAATTGATCTAGTGATCATTAGTGAAAAGCTGATTCCTGAAGTTCCAACGAGAAGTCGTGACCGGTGTAGCAAACCTGGTGGTCGTGAGGACAAATTCTCAACGATGATATTGGGTGTTGGTCACGCTATATCGTGAACTGGCAGAAATTAGAAATATGGACCGCTGAATTCTGACCCACTGGCTCAGTGGTAACGTGATGGCCACGGGACCTGAAGGTCCTTGGTTCGATCCCTGAATGTGCAGGGTCACAGGTGCGCACTACTGAGGAGTCCTGTACTGAGACAACAGCTGTTCAGTGGTTCCAGGCTTCCAATGTTCCTCCAACTGATGTCAGTCCATGATGACTGCCAAGTTGAAAAACTCATTATGCCTGTAGTTACTGGTGTGATTTGTGTTTTCGTTAAAAGTCTAAACTTCCCGGCTGGAGTTTGTGTGATACTGGAACCAATGGTTGGAAACTCTAGGTGATATGGTTGAGAATTGAACTGACTCAGTGGTGGGGCAGATGTATCAATATCTTATCTTTATTCTAATTGTTGTATTATATTTCATTAGTATTATCTTCCTTCTTGTTCCCTCTTTTTTCTTTTAAACTTCCAACAACTTTGATTATCTTCTTCTTATTCCTCAATCTTTCATCTGCCTGTCTTGTATATTCGTGTACTGATACCAGATGTGAAAACTATGGTTGTTAAAATGACCGTTTAATAGGTACCGTATAAATGTGTTTCACTCCTTTTTATTATACTTCAGGAAGCTATTTGTATCATTACAGAGTTTTATACTTTTATCTGATAATTGAAAGTAAATTACACAAAACTTTGAATTTATCCTCTATTCTTGGAAGCATAACAGTTTCTACAATAGAATAATAAAGTTATTAATCATAGTGTACAACTTTTCTATGTGGTTGTTTCTACTAAACTTCTATTGAACTGGAATTATGCATGGTATGGAAACCTAACATCTTGCTATGTTTCATTACACTACTTTCATATACCATAGCAACATTATTGAAAATAATTCTAGAAATTCTTGTGATTTAACCTTCTATATGCTGGCAGTTATTGTCGAATACATGAAGCCATCTAAAAACCGAAACCTTGACGACATTAATATTTTTTTTACACCGTTTTCATACTGACCATTATTAACTAGTCAACCCTAGAACTGGTTGAAAGAAATAGATAAATGGTCAGTTTATAACATGGAATCAAAACATCAAGTGTAAGTCATGTAGTCAGGTGTCGGCTGTCTGGCTGGCATCCTTGAGAAGATAGATCTTAATGATATACCTGTAAATCAGTAACCATGGCTCAGATGTGCACACCCTTTATCATTCTCAAATTCTTTAATTTATTCACTAACCTTTGTCGATTTATCCTTTCTCCTCTTATATGCTCTTATCGACTTCAATGTCATTCTTTTCAGACCTAGTTCTTCTTTGCTATGAAGAGTGATGGCTTCAAATGATGAGCTATTGGGTTGGATTTTATGTTGACCTGTCTATCTGTCTAAAACACTATCATGATGCATCACTACTCACCCCTGTTTGTATAGGACCTCAGAAGCGAGGTGGTTTAATTTCTTCTTAAAACAATCAGTATCAGATGTAGTTTAGATTCGCAACCAAAAACGATAATATTGTCTTCCCTTTCTAAACACTAACTCTAAAGTAATAAGATTTTCTTGAAGGCATCTTGTAAACTTATTTCTCTGACTATTTTGTTTCTTTTTTATCTCCTTTTAGTGTTTCATATTTCAACAAGATTCTGTTCAATTCAATTTGAATTGTTATTATTCCATAAAGTTTTTCTTCTGCCTTCAATACAGTCAATCATGGTTCGAATAATTCCTTTTACATTAGATTTTATCATTTCAGATGAGATGTGATCTCCACTAAATGAAGCTAGATGTAGTGTCCATGTGTTAGGTAACACTGATACCTCTGAAAACAGTGTATACATCTAGTTACAAAACAGTACTGTTTGATTTCTAAAGATAGAATAGGCTACTATTATGCAGTATGTATTCAACTGACTTTGTTCACTTAAGTATATTTCGTTTACTTTGTTCCTTAGACTTTTTTGTGAATGTAGTCAAAATTGAAGCTTTATCCCCAGGTTTCTTATGGTTACCATCATTTACTATGAAAAGTATATCTATATTTCCAAAGAATTTGTTAAATTCATAACCCAATGATCTTTTCCAATAAATAATTACAAAATCAATGAAGTTTTTTATCAACAATAAAATATTTTTGATAAATTGGTTGGTTGTGGCTAGCAGATGAATCCAGGTCAAACAATTCGATCCAACAAAACAACTGAGAATAACAAGTATGTCAATGAATAGTAATAAAATATTTCTGTTTTAAACACAAAATCTGAAGTAAGCTTATGAACTATCGATTCCACCTATATCGATTAAAAGTTTCAATAATCCAATTCAAAGACATAAAGGTTGTACTAATCTGTAAGAGAATAACATTCACTTGTCGAGTGGATATCAGTCTGACATATTTCAGGTCTGTTCAGTTAGATTTATCCAAGGACATTGGTACAGTGATTGTGTTGTCTCTAGATCCGTATGATATGAACCATAAGATAGATGACTCAATCTGAGCATCACAATATACTTGACCTGCTCAAAAGTTTGTTCCAATAGCCACTATTGTACATGTAGTTTTAAGTAGACGCCTTCCATTTGGAATCCAGCTAACACCTTACAGTTGGAACAAGGTGGAAAATCATCCACTTGTCATTGATACTGTGACAGTTCTTACAAGACAAAAGCCATTCCTTATTTCTTTAATATAATGAACCATAAATTTATAATTTCTGTCTACAATATGTGAGATTTAAACTGCAGATTAAGTTTTCATGAAATTTTATAGGTTATCTGTACATAATCCGGGTTGATCAGTGTATACTGTTTTTCTCACGAAAGTTTGAGTGTGTTGTCTTAGCACATCGTATTTGTTCATTTGTTTTAGCTCTTCTGTTCCCCACATGTTGGTATTTCTTCCACTTTTTGTGATTTCGATCAAATAATTATCTCCCTGATCTTCAGATCGCTACAGGTTGTTAATAATGGTAGTAGTGAAAAAGAATTAGTTGAACCAAATGCAGAGTTGGCTGAATCACGATCTAACTGGGGGCATACAGCAAGTCATTTTGTTGAGCATAGAAAAAAAAGGGGAAGAAAAAAAAAGAATTTTACACCAGTCTTCTGCACGTATGTGTGTGTGCGTAGGCGTGTATACTACTGCAGGTAAGTCAAGCTAATTAATTAATATTGATTCTGTCTTGCCTTTTCAAAAACTCACAATTCTGATTGGTTAATGAGACAAGAAACTTAATATGCCAATTAGATAACTTATGCATAGATGCGTGGTATTTCAGAGAGGAAAAATGCCATCGGCAGTTGGAAACTAGGTAATTCACTTTTTATTTTTTTGTCTTTAGTCCGTGAAACTAACCGAAAAGAGTCGAAAAAATGGGTTGGGAGGAAGAGGATGATAAGGTTAAGAAAAGAAAAACAAGATGCTTATCTTATCGTATTAGTCAAGCATATGTGGGATAAAATAATTAGGATCATGAAAGGTAACCAAGTCACATGATCCATTTAAGATGATTATGGTTTTTATTTTTGGCTCTACTGAAGGTATATCGATCCAATGAAAAATTATGACGAGTTAAACAAAATTACTGACAGAATAACCTGTAAGTTGATATTTTCAATTCGAAGAAAAAAGTAAGACAATGAATAAAAATTTAGCTTGTTTGTGTATAGGACAAATGGTGAATAGTTAACCCATCTGTTCGTAAACTATTACAGACTACTGAAAAGCATAAGCAGTTGGATTAGTTTACATTCGAGTTCTTTGGCGGTTTACCCAGAAGGATTCAGCTAACAGATGAGTCAAGCTGTTTATATTATCTAAGACTAGCGAATTGACTTACCATAAAATAAATGATTAATTTGTAAAATAACTACAAATCTCATTGTTCAGTTTCACTGTTGGATAGCTAGGAAATCACTCAGCTATAAGAGATATTAATGCAATAGATAGGGAAAATTTCATGTTCATCAGACTATATAAACATTCACTTATGCAAAGAGTACAGAAGAAGCGGTTGGAAATTAATATTGCACTGTATGGTAATACTATGCCAGAACTAGCATTCTATTTGTCGCATGTGAGGAGGAAATACAGTGAAAAGTAAATTTATATCAATGTAAAAATGTTGAATTTGTATTATTTAGCTAAGTCTAGCTAGGAGTGCCACAAATCTTTATCAACCTCATTCAACAGCTATATGATGACGCCACATGCTAAGTGATCTACAGTGGGAAGCTCAGTGACGCCTTTGAAGTGAAGACAGGAGTAAGACAAAGTTGCCGCCTACTATCATTGATATTCTTCCTGATTATGGTGAACTGGATCATGCAACAAACCATGAGGAGCGAGAAGAGAGGCATACGCTGTTTGACTGATGAAAAGAGCCTAGATGAATATTTGGATTTCGCCGATGATGATTTATGTCTAATGTCGCACAAACCCGAAGATCTACAAGTGAAAACTAACAAGTTGGCAGAAGAAGCAGCGAAAACCAAAATTCAAGTAAATGTACAGAAGACAGAGGTGATGAAGATACCCAACCAACAACATCAAAAACAAAAGGCACCAATCACCATGAAAGGGAGAAACCTAAAGGAAGTAGCCTTTTTCACCTACCAGACCAGGCAGCATCGTTTCGACTACAGGCGGCACAGGCACACACGAGGATGTCGAAACCAGGATTGGAAAAGCAAGACAAGCTTTCACTAATCTGAAATCAGTATGGAGATCTACTGCACTCAGAACAAATAACAAGATCCAGATTTTCAACACTAATTCAGTCAAGTTAGTGCTTGTATATGGTTGAGAGACTTGGCGCGTTACGAAAAGCATTTCCAACAAACTACAAACATACATCATCAACAGCTGTCTACACTGGCTCGATACTGAAGATCAGATGGCCAGAATAATGAGAATAAGCAATAGGGGACTCTGGGAACGAATCAGCCAAGAACCTATCACCCAACATTTATGTAGAAGAAAGTGGAGATGGATTAGGCGTACATTGAGAAGGCCGACTTGGGACATCACATGAATGGAACCCAGATGCTAAACGGCAAGTTGGGCGTCCGAGGTGAGGGTGACATGGAGGAGATGGTGTGAGGAAGAAATGAAAGTTTCTGGACAGTCGTGGAGCGAGGTTGAAAAGACTGCAGAGAACAGAGTGCAATGGAAGCGTGCTAGTGAAACCCTATGTTCCACCAGGAACTTAAGGGAAAAATAAATAATAATAATAATTACTACAAGTGAGGACAAATAAACCCCAACGGCAGCTGGTTCGACCCCCTGCCATTTCCTAGATTTTCATTTCACCTTCAAACATCTCCCAGTTTCAATACAAGTCTGTCAAACCATGTTTATCTCAGATAGTCAAACTTAAAACAAGCACAGAACAGAAGTAAGTCAATCTTGAATGGGAAGTTTTCATCGTGATTTTGACGATGATAACTAGCTTGACAGTAGAACACTTATCATTGATCAGTTTAAGCTGAAAGTATAATACCATTTCAGCTTACACTGCAAAATCTCAAAATCAAAAGACAACGCTACATATGTACTGTATACTTGTGAAACTTCATCTCTCTGACCTAAAGATGCTCAATGGATTTGAGTGTTAAATCAAAATCATCTCCGTATGATTACCGGCATCCATTGGAAACAACATGTATATAAATCTGTGGTGAGATGTGTGCTTAGACGTGTTGTATATCATCTTTCATTGAGTAAATTCATTTTGACATGTGTTATGTAAATCATCCCAGTGAATCCCACACAGCTCACTGTTCCCTTTCCCTGTTATTGGTTGGAAGAAGAGAAGAAGTCTTCAGTGAATGATATGACGTCATGGTGTGAAGAAAGTTCTATTGAGCTAGTATATCTTGATGTCTCATGACTCAATGGATACAGTGCTAGAGATCATACACCTCACTGGCTTGAGATGATAGCAAAAGTGCCTGAAATCGAAACGAGTGACAATCATACTACAGTTTGATTGTCTCTTTTATTATCGAAAATTGTGAATTCTATATTAGATTTGTTTATTTGATATACAGTGATACAGTATTATTTACTTGATGACGTTTTCAGCATAAATTATTATTGCTCATAATCATATCAATGCAATCACATAACTTTCAATATCTAATATTCATAGACCTATCACCCATCTCGTATTCTTTGTTTTTATTGGTAGTGAAATTTCTCATATATCTCTAGTATAGGTATTGTGTCATTCCTATTACATGTCCTTGGTGTTGATTCAATGGACAAAGATTCAATAATCAATCTCTGGCTCCACCTAATTATATTGGACTTGTGGATAGTGGTTTTATCACATCCTGTTATGTGGTTGTATGTGGTAGCGTATACAGTGAAATAGCAGAGTTTTTTTCCTAGATTACTGACTCTACTGGGGTCTGCCATTCTGTATTTAGCTAAATCCCTATGTTCCGCTAATCTAACCAACACCAATCGGCTAGTTTGACTTATATACTTACCGTCGCAGTCACTGCATGGGATATGGCAGATTAGATTAGATCTATCGGATCCTTAAGCCGACAAAGTTTATCTCTGAGTTAGTTTATTGGTTTAAACGCTAAGTTAATTCCACCCCTATTGAAAATCCTAAGTAAGGTTTTTAACTTTCCTTCCTTATAGGGTAACACAATGGAAGCTCTGAACTCCTTTCTACTCATGTTGTCACCATTATTCGTATTAATATTACTGTTGTCATTTTGCTTCTTGTGTTTGTAAGAATTTCTTCATAAATGGTAGAGGATAATTATCAATTATTAGCTCATCTCTTATGTGTTTCACTTCCTTGTTTAAGTTTTTACACCAACTAGTGAGTTTTTTAGCTCCATCATTTAGAAATTTGACTAAGCCCATCTTAAATGATATTGGATGAGATGACTTAAAGTTTAGATACCCTTTAGAATGTGTCGATTTCCTGTAGACAATAGTATCTAAACCACCGTCTATCCTTCGTTTTATCCTGCAATCCAACTCAGATAATTCTCCTTGTCCACTTCCTACCTCGTAAGTGAGCTAGATCGCTCTTACTGCTGACTTTGCATGTGCGAGGAAATTGTCAATGTGTTCCGAATTGAATATAGTAAGTGTGTCATCCGCATATCGCCACCATGTGTTACGTGTAGGATTAAACGTTTGTGAAGTCATGTGTTCCCAGCTATCCATAAGTATATATGCTACGATTGGGGATATTGCTGATCGCGTTGCTGCTCCTTCTGTTTGTCTGTATATCTTATCTTGAAACTTGAAGACTGTGGAGGTCAGGTACAACTGTACACTAAATATGATTTCATCAACCGACATCTTAATTCTGTGAGTGGGTGAGTGAGTTCTGAGTCAACATTTAGTTCATTTCTGACTGCCTCCATTGTCATATTGGTTGATATTTTAGTATAAAGGCATGTTACATAGAAAAAGGTAATTTTTTCATCCTCTCATATATGGAAGTCAATAAGCCTTAGTTTTAACTCATAAGAATTTGAACAGTCCCCATTAGGACATAATATCGATGCTAAATACTTTGATGATTCATAAGTTGGGGTATTTCTGAAGTCAACTATGGGTCTAATGGGATAACCTGGTTTATAAACCTTAATAGTACCATAAATTCTGTTAGGATTATTAGCATTATTAGACTCATCCAGAGGTGGCTTCAGATCAGATCGGTTGTAGATTGCTTAATTGTATTTATGACAGTGTTTACAGGTTTCTTGGTCTCTTCTTATGGATCAATGTCAAGAATTACATACGGAGAAATATTACTGATAATGATATAACCGACAGTCTACTAAGTGTATAGAAAAACTGTCATGCATTATCTGGTAGTAGCTAAAAGTAGGATGTTTAAACTCACATATCAACTGTTTTAAAACTCATCAGTTGAACATACATGAATTCTACTAACTATCAATGTTCTCACTGAAACTTAGCTTTATTACCCATTGTTTCAAACACCACTAGGTTATTGAGTCATAGAAACCACTGTTGTATAACTGCTATCATAGAGTGTAAAGGAATAAATCATCAACTTTCGTTCACATAGCAACTATATATAACTGTATATTATGTTTAACAGGATTGTGGTACTGTCTTTCTGGTAAATGGTACTATGGAACCATCAGTATGTACTGAAGTAGAAGAACAGCTACGAGAATTTCGTCCGTCAGCTACATTGTTGCTTATTGATTCTTTTAATTCCCTGTTGTTATTCTGCAGCCTATATCTGAACAGCGTGGATCAATTCCATTCAAAATAAAAACAGGAAATTACAAGTATCAATAAATAATAACTGATATCCGCTGCCTAGTAGGTAACGCTATGGCGTTTGAATCAATGAGTACTGAGTTAGAGTCTCAGTGGGAACAACATTACTCACTGAAGTAAATACACATCCAGCTGACGACTCCCAAGTAGGACGAAATGCGCATCTTAGATTCCAAAGTATAGCATAATGTTAGCTATATCGACAGATATGCTGAATTTCTGATGTATAACCTAAGCTTATACATGATCCAGTCGATTTTTGGGAGACAAGTATATATGCATTAAAGAATAGATCACCCTCGTCTAGACACAGGTGAAAAGGAATTATACATTTCTAATGAGACTGACATCAGCAAAGAAGTCGTCAACATTTGAAGTTTGAGGCTGTTCAGTAATGTGAACCCACTACTCCATGAGACATCGAATCGGAGAAAGTCAGCCGATGTACAGAGTACTTTACTATTCAGTTGATATGTTGAACTTTAATAGTCCATTTCCGTCGACTCGAAGTTAATTATTTCCCATGAAACTTTTTAATGGAATTTCTGTCTAATGTTCATCAGTGATTTTTATCCGAGATGGATTTCCTAAAGTTCCAGTGAGATATTGTCACCTTGGGTTTTAACCAAATCGGGGAGTAATGATAGATGCCAATGGATGTCACTGGTTGATGGAATTTTAATCCAGTGACTGAATGATAATTTGCTCGCCATGAGACCTGATTTTAATCAGTTCCATCACTCAATGTGTCGTTGATGTGCACTACTGAAAAGTTCCAAGCTAATATGAAACATCTGCCCAGATTATGTCTGTCTATCCATGATGAGAATCACTTTGAAATCCCCGTAAAACTTTAAGCTTTATTCATAATCCATTTAACCGGTTCTCAATTCTAAATTGACATTGTGTTTTAAAGGAGACATTAGCCATCAGTTTAACTTGTATTATGACCAACGATTTTTATTTTACAACGACAAGTTGGGCGTCTCAGCTGAGGGTGACACGGATAAGATGGTGTGATGAAGAAATGAAAGCTTCTGGGCAGTAGTGGAGCCAGGCTGAAAAGACTGCAGAAAAGAGAGTGAAGTGGAGACGTGCTAGTGAAACCCTATATTCCACAAGGAACCCGAAGAACAAATAATAATATACATTAAACGTTGACCATGAATGACTCTTTAATATGCAAAGTTGATCAGTTCTAATCATAATAATAATCATAAGTTGTACAACGAATTCATTGATAATCTATATGACATGTAAGAGAATTATAATTGTAAAGAGGAGTAAGAAAAGTAAAAAAAGAAAAAATAAATAAATAAAGAGTTATGTAGTTAAAATGAAACAGAATCAAACTATAGTCACCAAGATAGTGAGTGATTATTAACCGCACTTTCCTTCTGTACGCAGAGGTCAGGTTGAAAGCATTTTATATTGTAATCACTTCAACGAAACACAGTAATCCAGGTATTTTCTGTACGTTTATTATTATTATTATTTTTCTTCAAAAAGCACTCAAGGTTTCAACTCCATATATCCTGGATCCACGAGGTATCTGTCAATTGCGGTGGTTATAATCTTGGTTCCTTTCAGGCATAGACTCTTAGAGATATCCTTGGCGAATCAGATGGATGCCCTCTTTTCAGTCTTCTCAATCTACTTACTACCAAAAATCCATGTGAATTCATAAATTCAGCTGGAGGTGATATGGGTGAGATAATTATCCAATTGTAGCTTGTTCAGCGAGCATACTGTATTGTATATTGATACAAGTTTAACTTCAGGAAAGCTTCTTTGCAGTTCTCCTTTGATTCTTACGTCTATTCGCTTGGATATTACATCTCCCTTGAATGTAAGGTGAATAAAAATGTGCTTGTTTTACAGTTGAGTGTTTATTTCTTTCAATTTATTCTTCTCAATAAAGTTCACCAGCTAACTTCTTCTTAGGACATAAATTCCTAGCTCTAGTGTAAAGCGTTTTGACTAGCCCATCAATAGAAACTGTCATAGTTAAGATATTATCCGATCCATGTGTCTTTTCAATCATCCCATCAAATCTTCTTGCCACATTGAGTTCAAAAACACTGAACTCGTTTTCATGTTTATATTCCATCGTAAATTTAGGATGAGCTACGTTGTACTTGTCAAACAACTCAGTTACCTATTTCATATGATAACAAACAACAAAGATGTCATCATGGTACCTGTGATAATGAGTTGTTCCTCCAATGACTGAATTCAGCCGCATCTTTTTGAGATAATCCATGAAGATATCTGCCCGGACAGGTCCTAGAGGTGGATCCATGAACATTAACTCAAAAGTTATTTGACAGTATTATTTTCTGGTAATTTTTATAAGGTTTCTTGCAAAGCGTTTACATTCTGCTTCACACCTCACTGTTGAAGTATAGTCATTCCTCAGTTTTTACTCCAGAAAATTTTTGTTGTATATTTATAATTAGTAGTAAAGTCTTGAAATGATGGAGAATATTTGTTGCTCAGGTGGATGGTCTTGGTTGTATTGTATTCTCTCAGCTGGGTTGTAAAGTAAAGTATAGAACACAAGACTCAGTGAAAGAGACTCACACTTTTGTTTTATGTTCAGTTCAGTAGATAACGTGTAAGTACGAACAAAGCGTAAGTAAATATGGAATGTCTTCACTCAATAAGTGATAATCACTTGATAAAGTGTCTAAGTTATATTTCCATCATGTGGAACAGTCCTTGTAGTTTATCCTTTTTCTTATAGTAGCCAGTAAAGTGTAAAATTCAAGACTTGACAGACCAATTCATTAGCTAGTCATTCGATTCTTCGAAAATAGTAAACTGATCCAAAACTCTAGCATAAAACTAATTTATAAATTTGCAAATGACCTTGATCTATCTCTGGATTGGTCACTGGTTAACTGTCTGACCGAATTCCTGGCATTGTAAACTTATGAATTACTGCACATATTAGTGAGGAATCGAACTGCTATATTCTTCGTCATGAAGCTGTATCATGAAGACAAACTCCTTCTTCAAGGGTGGGGTATTCTCTACTCATTGACATCAGTTGGACAACCACTGGATACCTAGGAGCGCTGGACATTTGTTTCGCTCTATTGTAGGACTCCTCAACTGCATGTAACTATGGCCTTTCGTTACCAAGACGAGCATGTCACCGTTGAGCCGATGGTCCACATGTTCCTACTTCTGTTGGTTCTCGGTATAGCGTGACTATCATCCAGTGTCATCGTTAGAACTTTGGGAAATATCATCTCGAAGCATGTAGCTAATGAGTACTAAAGAATATTTCAATTTGGAGGTTTTGGGGAATTTTATGTCAGTCTATGATGAATATCAGCATGAAAGTAGTCAGATCCCCACAAACCTCCAAAATGAAGCTGCTTTCTGAATATATAGCAGCCTGTTGCTATAATATGACACCAGCTCCATAAAACATTTACTACTTTCAATAACCAGTTAGTCGGCTATCAAGTTGACAATAACTGGAAACATTCGATAGACACAGTTAACGAACCAATGACGGATAGGGGCTAACAGTGGAATCTAGGATGCACATTTCGTACTATTTGGAACTCGTCGGCTGGATGTACCTACCTCCCAGCGAGCGATGTCCCCCCCCCAGGACTCGAACTCGGGGCCTACTGCTTCAAACGTCAAACCGTTATCCACTAAACCACCAAGTCACGACAACCATTTCTTGTGCGACAGGCATAGTTTTTAATATTGTTCCTAGTATTATCCCGTTTTTGAGTATTATCCACCATTAATATATATAATTCAAACACAGGCAATATCAAGGCATCCGCGCAGGAGTTCATATGCCAATAGTGATCGATCACTTCAGTTTACTTAACGACGGGATAATACAAACAACAACACTAACAGTTATCAAACTTTTAAACTTAATTATTCACTTTCTGTATTGATGAGCAGAAGTTTTTTCCCGAAAGAAAACAAGAAATTTGATCAACTTTGTTGTTTAGTAGAAATTTCTTTTATAAAAAAACATCTATTCGCTTCTACCTCTTTGAGATTTCACTTACATAATTTGATTTTGAGTTTAGACATAGAGACATTTTTTGAATGACTGCAGGGTGTATGTTAGAGGGGAAAAAGTTCATCCAGCCATGTGGCACTAAATTTTATCATTTAAATAAACAAAAGACGCGATCTAATCACTATCCCTTTATACTGATTACACATTCAATTAGAACCCACCCCCCCCCCTCCGATCAACAAACACAGGAATGCAGGAATCATCATATTATTGTTTAGCAATAGGAAATTTGATGCTCAGCATTCTAGGTATAATAAGAAAGGCGAACAACATGAGATTGAAGTGGAATATATTTGTTGAACATTAGTGATACCCAGGTTTTTCATTGTCGCATCTGTAACAGTTACTAAGTATCTAAGGTTTCGTGTCAGGCTGGTCGAGTGGTGGTGATGGTGATAGTTTGCCACACTACCAAACTGTTACATATGCATGTCATGTAAACATTCGAACAGATGTGATTTGGCTGGATTGATTTTGTGTAAAATAAAGAAGAGTTAATACATTAGGCCGGAGGAGTTTTACAGAAAATCTCTTTTTATGTTATACCTATGATTTCAATTTGTAGTGAATATGACTGGAAAGTTGTAGGCTGTTTAGAGGTAACTGACAAGTGTAGGGTTTATTGAGACTCATAACTAGGGTGAGACATATCTTCACCCTCAAAAGAAATGATACCCTTGTAGACACTCGAGCTCTTTCCAATTGATTTTACCGTGAATATATTGATATCTCTCATAGTTGAGCAGTTTCTTTCCGACTGCCCAACTGTTGTTCCAGTCAACAGGGTTTATACTAGGAACCACTCAGTCAAGATCATAAGGTGTGATCTCTGACACAAACGTGTCATGAAGTAGCGAAAGGTACTACTGTTGGACAATTTGAGTGGCTGGAAATTAATCAGACTGCTCTGTGGTATTTTGTCAATCAGATCAGAGTGATATAAAACACCGGATGGCCGTTTCGCTTGTTTGGGGCCGAGCTCATCAGCGGTGGTCAACTTGAAAATTGTTCTTTCTATTTTAGGTATACCGGTCCATATACGTTACCTGGCCAAATTCAGGTGATGTGAACTAATTCGGTTCTGAGTTGAAATTTCCGGGTACACCGCTGACGAGCTCTTCTTCAAACGAGTGAAACGGCCATGATATGTTCAGATCACTCTTATCTGGTTTAGTGGAATACTACAGATCAGCATCAGTAATTTCTAACTACTCGAGTTGTTCAGCAGTGGTAGTATATTTCGCTAATTTCATCATGAGCTATTCAGGTCACGGCTGACTTCCAGGAGGATTAGATTAGATACACTGATAGGCCGCCTGAGGTAAATTTCTGACAGACGATTCCCCTACTGGAAATATGTATAACTATTATGCCTTTATTTCCTCTTTTTCCTATGTATACATGCCTTGACATCCTGTGCATACTGACTAATAGACGCATTTAGAAGTGAGATGAACAAGGAAATGGTCAATTTTCGACTATTCCAGTGAGCTTTTTTGTTCGACACAAGGTAAGATGATATCGATAGTTGATGAAAATTTAATGCACAATCCGCTGATATCAACATTTCATTCACTTTAAAGCCAGTGTCTATGATTACGAACATTTGTCATACCGGTTATGGTTACATAGACGGTTTTCAATGCTACTGACTTCTACTCTGACCTCCTACTCTAGGGAGAGCTTTTGGAGTTCAGTGAAGAAGTCTTTACATACACACACACAGATCAGTCAGTAAATGGTAACATACGCTTGTCAATTTCGAATCACCTAATGTTAATTTAGACCTATCGACCAACTGTTTAGTCTATCCGCAAAGCTGAATAACAAGACACAGTGATATACCTTGTTTGGTTTTGTTTGCTGATCGACTGACTGTGTATACATGACAACAACAAACAGTAAACCCTATTCCCCCACCCTTTTTTGTAACTCACCAAACAAAACTTGTTAAGATTTGTGGTTCATTGAATGAATTTTACTCTTAGACGAAAACATCTATGAATCAAGTCATATTTTAGTACATAAAATAAACGAGATTTCGCCAATAGTCTATACTCTTTGATGATTAGTACAAAAATGAGATTATCGATTATTTTCTTAAAAAAGGTGGTTAGTTTGAAAATGGTTTCTGTCGTCAAATTAAGTTCAGATGAAGAATCCTTGAAATCTAGAAAGTAAAGGCTAAGCAAATATGAACTTTAAGTCAGAATTTATCATGGACTGACATTGATTGGAGAAATATATGAAATTTGGGAGCACTAGACAGCTGTTTCGTCCAAGTACAGGACTCCTACAAAGTGCCTACCCACGACCACACTATGTCATGGATAAAGCCAAGGACTTTCGACTTCCGTGGCCATCATGTCAGCATTGAGCCAATGGCTCAGAATCCAATGGCCTATATTTCCCACTTCAGTCAGTTCACAATATAGTATGATCTACATCCAATGTCGTCGTTGAGTAACTGTCCTCATCTTTGACTTGGCTGGCTTCACTGGTCATGACTTCTCATTAGAACTTCGGGAATCAGCTTTCGGAGCTAGTCACCACTGAGCGCTAAATTAATTCTATCTGGAGGTTCGTGGAGATTTATTAGTTGATTCTAGGTCAGAATTCATTATGGACAGACATCAGTTCGAGGGACACTGAAGAACTGGAAGTACTGGATAGTTGTTTCGTCCTAGTATGGGACTCCTCATTAGTGCGCACCCATGACCCCGCCAGGGATCGAGTGCTGGACTTTAAAAGTGATGTCAGTTCATAATGAATAATAGCTTTAAATCAATTGATCAATAAACACATTCCTACAAACTTCCAAACTGGAAAACATTTACGAATATCTTCGACTGGCTGTTAAAACAACCTGAACGACCACTTGAATAACCTATTAGATTTCTTTCCTTATATAAAAATATTCCCTTTACAAACAAAAGAAAGAAACCTAATTAGTTATTTTAACAGTTGCTAGGGTGACTTCTAGAGTCATCTATTCTAGTCAGGAAAGATTTAATGAATTATACAAAATGGTCAAACTGAAATATGCATAATCAGAGGTTAAAATATGCTAAAAGATCATTGGTTGAATAGTTTGTTTACACTCAGAAGTGGCCTGATTTCTGATAATTGTATCAACCATCTTTTGTGGTCCTACTTTAGAACTATTTTGTTGTCATAATCTTTGCAACCAACTAAAACACGTGCTTATACGGGATACCACCTATAACAGGCAGAAAGACAAAATCCATGTCAAACTTCATACTGAAGTATCTTCGGTTGAATTCTCTAAACTTCTAAATCGAATGCAAAGAACAAACGATTAGAGAAAGGATGATATCAAGGTAGCCGAAGGTGTGTGGGAGGATTAGTAAAAATTTGCTACCTTCAGAAGACGTCAAAGAATGAAATCGTCTTTATCATTTTGGTTGATTTTCAGCCATGTCACCTAGGGGCTGTAAGCACTGATTCCTACCATCTTAAAGGCACCAACCAGACAGTCTACACCTCTTTACACAGCTCAGACAGTATATTCATTTGGCCATCCCCAGCCTTCTTATAACCCACTCCTACTTTGTCTAACATTGTACGCTGAGTTATGCATAATAACTGTTCGTCCCACATAGTGAATTGATTGAGGTCAGAGAGTACGCTGAAGTGAGGTAAACTTTATGATCAACCAGTAATTTGTTCATCGTGAACTAGTAGAGTACTAGTTCTTCCAGATGTTCAGCTTTCTCGTAAGTTTTAGCTGTACTTGATCTCACTGTTTCATAAAACGTTTCCACTCGATACTCGTCTATTTCTAGTGCAGTCTTATCTCATTCGTCTAGAAACTTGGATCTAAACTAGTATTTTACAGATTCTAGCATCACTCTAGGCAACCAAAGAAAACCAAAGAGTTATCGATACCTGCCTCATTCTAGTTTGGGATCTTTCGCTGTACCATACAACAGCTCTGTCCAGGAATTAACGCTAGGCCGTCAGCTCTTGAGAAGAACACGTTACCACTCAGCCACTGAGGTAAACTCCAGCTGGGTGACTGAGTAGAATTGGGAAGGGGTGATTAAAAAAAGCGACTGGTTAGCTAACTGTTACCTTCCCTTAGAAGCACCTGAACTCATGCAGCCGTGTAAGTGTTTACGAAGAGTTTCCACCGGAAGTGATGACAACTAGCGATGTCCGCCACGGAAACACGCTGTTAATGTTCCTGATTAACTTCGTTATAAGTGTACTGATGGGCATTCACTTAGGTACGTTTGACTTCACGGAGGTTGATCTACTCCCTGAATGGTATCTGGTTGACTTGGAGTACCCAGACGATATTGTCCTGCTAGGTAAATATACTGACAGAATTCAGAGTCTTCTGAACACGTTAAACGAAAGTCTGAGTCTGTTTGTCATAAGTCTCTCACTTGTCAAATGTATGATGATGCTCCAGAACCGATCAGCTGTAAGCACTCCCAGTTTAATTATATGAAGTAAAGTGTTGGAATGTGCCAACCACTTTACTTACTTGGGGTGCTACATCACCTCGAACGAGCTGGTTGCTGACAGAATATCAGCTCGGATACAGATTGTCCATTCTACATTTATCAGGCTGTGGCACTGGCGAGATATCTGACTACCTATTAAAGGGTGAGTATATTGCACTGCAGTTCGTTCTTTCCTGTTATGTGGCTTAGAGATATGATTGTTTAAATTAGAAGATATGAAGCAGTCACAAGTTTTTGATCACATATGCTTTCGTAGCAGTGCTCTCATGTTGTGGAGTCACCATTTGAGAAATGTAGAGGTTAGTCAAAGGGTACTAGGCAAGGGAGAAAAGTCAGTCAATGAGGTTGTGATTCTACCTGAACGTGCCTTTCTGTGGGAAGTTGGATTAGGTTGGAAGAGGGTTCAGAGTGACCAGACCAAGATGTGACATTAGTCGATGAAGTCCTCGACTGTTGGTCTGAGACGTGTATGGAGAAGTAGACTGTCTGGTTAGGGTCCCTGAAACGGTAGGAATCAGAGGCTGAGGACTCTTGGTGACATGGCTGAAAATCAGTCACAGTGGCGCAGATGCACTCAATCTCTGACATCAAAAGTTTGAATGTTGCAACTAATCTTAACATTTAAATTTCCTTTCCCTCCATACACCTTTGTCCACCTTGATATCAGTCTTTCCTATCCTCTTGTTCTTTGTATACTTCTATGAAGCGGGGCAACTTGAGTCGATGCACTTGTGTGCTAGGTTTTACGTTGATTTTCTCTGTCTTTCTGTCTATTTTACGTTTACAGACTTGGTTTTATATGTCCCGAGAACTTGTGTTCAACAGAGATAAAAATGTTATTAATGAACACCAAAGTGAACAAAAACAACGTTCCAGCCTTTATACAGTATTGACCTAAACTAATAATGAAGATGAATAGGGCATCCTTCTCAGTGAACTTAAGAAAACAAAATTGTGGGAAGCTTGAAAATACTGTAATGTGTGAATCAGAAATGTATATGGAGAGTTCTCGCTATGATAACCAGTTGTTTGATAAAGTGTCAAAATAGTAGAAGGAGGAAGACGAGTATCAAAAAGAGTACAGCTAAAAAGAAGATCACAAGTAATAGTTTAGACTAATAAAAGTTGACTCTTGTTACTTTTTATTACCTCCACTAAGTTGAAAAATTTTAACCATGAAAAAAAGAACGAAAAACAGGTGGAATAAGTGAATGAACAATACATAAAGGCTTTCCGTGGTTAGTTAGTTAGTTAGTTAGTTAGTTAGTTGGTTAGTTAGTTAGTTAGTTAGTTAGTTAGTTAGTTAGTTAGTTAGTTAGTTAGTTAGTTAGTTAGTTAGTTAGTTAGTTAGTTAGTTAGTTAGTTAGTTAGTTAGTTAGTTAGTTAGTTAGTTAGTTAGTTAGTTAGTTAGTTAGTTAGTTAGTTAGTTAGTTAGTTAGTTAGTTAGTTAGTTAGTTAGTTAGTTAGTTAGTTAGTTAGTTAGTTAGTTAGTTAGTTAGTTAGTTAGTTAGTTAGTTAGTTAGTTAGTTAGTTAGTTAGTTAGTTAGTTAGTTAGTTAGTTAGTTAGTTAGTTAGTTAGTTAGTTAGTTAGTTAGTTAGTTAGTTAGTTAGTTAGTTAGTTAGTTAGTTAGTTAGTTAGTTAGTTAGTTAGTTAGTTAGTTAGTTAGTTAGTTAGTTAGTTAGTTAGTTAGTTAGTTAGTTAGTTAGTTAGTTAGTTAGTTAGTTAGTTAGTTAGTTAGTTAGTTAGTTAGTTAGTTAGTTAGTTAGTTAGTTAGTTAGTTAGTTAGTTAGTTAGTTAGTTAGTTAGTTAGTTAGTTAGTTAGTTAGTTAGTTAGTTAGTTAGTTAGTTAGTTAGTTAGTTAGTTAGTTAGTTAGTTAGTTAGTTAGTTAGTTAGTTAGTTAGTTAGTTAGTTAGTTAGTTAGTTAGTTAGTTAGTTAGTTAGTTAGTTAGTTAGTTAGTTAGTTAGTTAGTTAGTTAGTTAGTTAGTTAGTTAGTTAGTTAGTTAGTTAGTTAGTTAGTTAGTTAGTTAGTTAGTTAGTTAGTTAGTTAGTTAGTTAGTTAGTTAGTTAGTTAGTTAGTTAGTTAGTTAGTTAGTTAGTTAGTTAGTTAGTTAGTTAGTTAGTTAGTTAGTTAGTTAGTTAGTTAGTTAGTTAGTTAGTTAGTTAGTTAGTTAGTTAGTTAGTTAGTTAGTTAGTTAGTTAGTTAGTTAGTTAGTTAGTTAGTTAGTTAGTTAGTTAGTTAGTTAGTTAGTTAGTTAGTTAGTTAGTTAGTTAGTTAGTTAGTTAGTTAGTTAGTTAGTTAGTTAGTTAGTTAGTTAGTTAGTTAGTTAGTTAGTTAGTTAGTTAGTTAGTTAGTTAGTTAGTTAGTTAGTTAGTTAGTTAGTTAGTTAGTTAGTTAGTTAGTTAGTTAGTTAGTTAGTTAGTTAGTTAGTTAGTTAGTTAGTTAGTTAGTTAGTTAGTTAGTTAGTTAGTTAGTTAGTTAGTTAGTTAGTTAGTTAGTTAGTTAGTTAGTTAGTTAGTTAGTTAGTTAGTTAGTTGAACTGCTTTTATTTTCGTTGTTTCGAGAAATGGATCGTCAGATGAAAAGGAATGTAGGGTAATAATAAAGGGTAACCCACATCATAATGCAGTCAACCACGTAGTCTTTTGAGTGAAAACCTCACAGGTACCCTACGTAAATTATACTTCTTTAATAGTTACCTCAACTGTTTTTTTATGAAAAGACTAGATAATAATTTCGGAAATCAGAAGAGAAAAGAAAGCCGAAAATATCACGTATTCAATTAAAACAAGCGACATGCCGCAGTTTTCAATATAAAATTGATGTAGGTAACAAGAAATTCTAAGAAGAAAAGTCTTTTTTTGCCCAACTTTTAAACCATGTTGAAGTTTTTTTTTAAAAAGCCCATCTGTTGTCTACCAGTAGTTTGTGTTCATACCAAGTTAACTATACTGTTTGACTACTCGTCTAGCTGCCTTCGTCACCACCATAACAACAACAGCCTGTATGTCTGTGGTTCGAATCCTGCTGAGAGTTATACTATTTTTCGCTAACCATCATGAACCCATTGTAAAAATTAATTCAATCTGTTTTTTGTTTCTTCATTCAAAAATGTGTTTCCAATGGATTTGGTTTAATTTCCTGCAGGTAATCAAAACGTCATTAGATTGACACTATTATTATGTTTATAAACAATATTACCAATAGTAGTAATAATTATTGTAATACAATAATCGTCTGTTACTAAGCTAAGGAAAGGAGTTAGTATTATAGTAACAGGGAAATAGACATTAAGACAGAAGAATTCAGCTCTTACAACCGTGACTAATTTAGCGTATATGCATACTTATAAATACCAGTTTGTATGCATGTATGTGTGTGTGTGTAAGCGTACTAGGCGAATGAAGAAATAATCCCATGCTGTGGAGAAAGCATACTTGAGGCAATCTTTTCCACTTTAAATCCCTTCGACTGAAGAGAATGGAGAGAGATCAGTTTTACATTCAAGTCATTACCAACACCAACAGCTATCTTGCTGAAACATTGAGAACGTGTCTTTTCGTTAACTTGACTAATTTAAGTTCGTTTTATTTACCATGAGGTGTATGAATTATTATTCACTATTAGTGTAGTTAAAACGGTTATTATTATTATTATTATTATTATTATTATTATTATTATTATTATTATTATTACTGATCACTGAGGTGGAACATTAGTGACTAAATGACTGGTTGACTGGCCAACTGGCTGGTTAGCAAGCTGGTTGACCGATTAACTAAAGTAGAGCTTACAAAAACACACCAAACACTACTGTTACTTTTGTGTGTGTGTGTGTGCTCGCACGTAGCTGTTTCTCTTACGCTTATGTAGTAAAACTTACAACATGGTATTGGGTTTTTGAAAAAGCAGTCCAAATATGTACATCTGTTAGGTGTTTGTTTCCAGGATGTTATTTAAGTGGGTCGTTTTCTCATCATCATCATCGTCATAACCATGATTACCGTCATTTCACTTTTTTGATACATAAACTTTTTAGTTCACTCTTCCACAGAAGGTGAGAGAGATAACCAGTGGGGTGCCAATACTAGTGTTTGTGGTAGGTGTTTTTCTTTAATGGCGGGATAGCAGTTACCCTGTTATAGATAATCTGAAGAGAAGTGTAATATAATTGTTTTAGACATCTGGCTAACCTGGAAAATTTTGTTTTTTCATTCAAAGTGAGACTTATCAATGAAAAATTAGTTAGAAATAAGGAATACTGCTTTTCAAGATAGCATTTCTCACGGAATGACATCATTTGGAGAACCATTGAAAACCTGGGAGCACTGAACCTGAAGACCTTGCTGGATAGCGTCACCATATTACAAATTGACAGAAGTTGAGAATTGTGAACTGGTCCGATGAATTTCAACCCAGTAGCTGAATAATTAATGCGTCCACACATTTCCCTTGCGGGGTCGCAGGTGCGTACAGCTGAGAGCCCCACACTAGGACGGAACACCTGTCCAGTGCTCCCAGATTTTCTAGGCTTCTCCAACTGATATCAATCTGTGATGAACAATACCTCATAAGTCTCATTTCGTTCACCTTCCAGGAACTTTTAACTACTCAACAGTGCCTACCGATCAGTGTATGTAAAAGTGACTGATGATCATCGTCTTTCTGAAACTAGGTGGAGCTAGAAGCTGTGGAGTATTGTAATCCAATGCAGTGGCTTGATGGCTGTTTGCTCACTGGGAGACTTGACAATTTCGAGACTTTATCTCGGATGATATCGTGATTACTCGTTATGTAGTAGAGAGGCCGGAATTCGAGTGAAAAGATAATTCAACACTTCATGTTATCTAAAATTTGTCTTTCTGACACTGAGATCCACAGTTTTTTTAGAAGATAAACTTGAAAATGATTGACATATCGTGTATGTGACTTTGTTAGGACGCATGGGACTAGTAAACCATATGCTAGACCTTTCAGTGACAATGAATTGTGGATAGTATCAAACAGAAGAACTTCAGTTTTCACAAAAGATAGAGTAGTTTGACCTGTGTCTTATCACTGAGTCTCATTAAGGTGTCGTCTGTTGTTGAATTGATTGTCACAGCCCTTACACCTCAAAAAACCAGTAACTTTGTTGACACTCAATCATGTTACACTGTCTGCTTGTTCTGTTGTAGTCGCATACCAAAAAGTTAATGTGTAGGTAACAGTGAGTAGCGATAATTCGAGAAAACAAATCATCATATGGTTACAGAAACAGACTTGAAAGCTTAGATGGAACAACAGGCGAAGGCTATGACCATCAGCCTCTTGCCCAGCATGTTGCTGGCCTGTCATCAGATACAAACTCATTGATTGATATTTTTCTACTTTTTTCGATTCACTACACGATACTACCATCATCGAATATTATTGAAGAGTAGCCATCCTCACACTTCAGTCGATTCCCTCTGAAATTATAGAGGTAGGACCATTGAACTTTAATCCAGTGACCAGATGGTTATGTATTCACTATGAACTTTAGTAGTTCTGTACTCGATTCCTAACTGGCTTCCAAGTGTGCATTGTTTGGGAGACTTAAACTAGAACGAAGCATTTCTCCTGTTACCAAAAATTTTCAATGATTTTACAACTAACATCACTCCGTGATAGAAAGCGACCTTAAAATAGTTATCCACCATTTCTTCATAAAACTATGTTTACCAAATATGTAGTTCCATAGTGTAACCTGTTACAGATTTATGTGTAAGGTCTGAAGTTACATTCAATGTGTCAAGGCTTCTTATGATAATCTGTTACTCAAGGATAAAGTAGATGCAGTAGAGATTAATCAATGTATCCATTACTTGAATGATTAGACTTCTCAACTCAACAATAAAATAACTATCCACTAACTAACATATTAATTTCATATAGTTTCATTACGGACTGACATCTATTAGAGAACCATTGAAAACCTGGAAGCACTAGAAGGTTGCTTCGTCTCAATGTGGGACTCCTCAGTAGTGCGCACTCATGACTCAGCTACCGATCGAATTCAGGACTTTTAGGTTTCATAGTGGACGCGTTAGCCATTCAACCACTAGGTTAAAGTTCATTGGACTGGTTCATACTTTCTTGTTTTTATCAATTCGAGTGACTGTCCACCATGATCTTCATTTGGCATCTGTTTCACTTCCGACTGATTGGCTGCACAGATTTCACACTTTATCACAAAATGACAGAAGTAGGGAACTGTCGACTAGTTCAGTGAACTTCAACCTAGTGGCTGAATAGTTAACGCGCTCACCGAGAGACTTGAAGACCCTGAGTGCAGTCCCTAGTAGAGCGATAGATGCGTACAGCTGGGTAGTCCCATACTTGAATGAACAATTATCCAGTGCTTTCAGTTTTTCAACTGAAGTCATTCCTTAATGATTATCACCTTAAGTACCAATTCAAGTCATTTCGCTGGTGTTGTGACCAGTATTAGAACTACAATCACATCTGTTCAATTATTATTACTACTACTAACATTAGTTTCATTGTAATTATTATTATTATGGAAAGCAGCTTCCAACTTTGGAGAAAGTAACTCACCTTTTCTGTTGCATGATGGCTGTGTCTTGATCTATAAAATTTACGAGACTAGGACTACCAGATGCTGAATAATAGTTTTTGTTGAGAACAAGATCTGACTGTTCTGATCTTGACTCAGCACAGTATTATGGGTAACCTTTCTCTAAAGACGAAACAACTGCTTTGTACTTTCTATGATTCAAAACTCTGTAAAGTTAATTTTAAGCCAAGAAAATTAAAAAAACTCCTTTGAAATCAATAAATTCCTCCTAGATCTCCATGCTGATCAATATTTTTCAATTAAAACTTAAAATTTCCTATTGTTGATAAGATACATTGGAACATCAAGACCCATCTGTCTTATAAAGACACCTTCAATGCATATCACTGATATAACCCTCAATCTTCAACGCTTTATTATTTGGTAGCAGTCTTAGCAGTACAGTCCGAGAAGTGATTTTCCCGATGAAATCGACATGACTAGATGTAGATGAATGTTGATGTTGTCACTTACCATCTGGAACAATATTGCTATGCACCAGCGTACTCTTGAATCACAAGAACCTGTTCTTTTCAACAGACATTAGTTTTTATCATTAAATATTACTTTGGACCCAACTGTTTGGTCTTTTTTAATGCATAACCAACCTAATACACAAGTTTTGATATCACCACCTTATTAAGACGATAAGTGGAGATAAGGATATGAGTTTCATCCTATTTAGGATTCATCAACTGAAATTCGAAATCTCCACTCCTTCCTTCACATTCGAGAGTGCTGACCGCTTGATAAACTATGTATGAAACAAGATGGAATATGCATCCCAAACTTCACTACTAGCTACCATTAAGTAGTCTGTTAAGGCCTTATCAACAGGACAAGGCTGAACCATCAGATACTATTGTGATTCGTAGTGAGATAGCCGTTGTTCTTCAGACTTGTATTATTTATACTAGGTGATGGTTGAAGGTGAAATGAAAGTCTGGATGGTAGTAGTGGTAGGACTGGAATGAGTGGTCTCCAGGTTTACTGGTTCGCTGCTGTATCAACTGAGTTGGCTATATCTTGATTTGACTTCAGTCACTAGGGTTAATTGTTATTCAACCTTTTCTTAGCTGCAAATTTTAATATTCTGACCGTTTTATTTATTCTCTCTCACCTCTGTTTATTTTAGCTTCCTTTTCATGTGATTTTTAATTTAGACAAAAATAGTTACTAGGACAGGTGGTGTACTCCTCTTCAGATTGACCAAACAACAAAGTCTTTTTTTTCTAGTGTTCATTGAAGTGTCAGGCGAACAGAGTTTCCTTCATTGAATAATAACAATAATGAATAATAATAATATCTGAAATCACGTCATAGGATAAAAAGTATCTGCATAATTGAGTTGCGTCACATGTGTGATCTCAACTTGAAATAGGTACTAACACCGGTATCTGTTGTCTTGCATGTGTGTGTGTGTGTGTGTTTACATATCTTACAAGCACACATATGATCTGTGTTAGCAACACCAACACCTTTTTGATACCAGATAAGGCCTATTTACTGGCTTAGTGATACTTCTACTCCCGTTTCTCCATCACCTCCCCCCGGCACCACACATACTCACTTTCTTGAAGTGGATAAATTTTGAACAACTGATTTATGCATATTCACATCCTGTGAGATGAAGTAAGCTAGGAAAAGGCAAGTCAAAAGTGAGAATATTGACATTATTTGTGTTGTGGTTAGGGTAGAGAAGAGAGGAGAGAAGATTTTGTAGTTTATTTAACCTCACAAAAATTCCAGCTGGGAGAAATATGTAACTTGTGTGTTGTTTGGATAATCATTTAATCAGTAAATTCAAAAATTTGTCGCAGAAATGATGTGCATATATGTGTGTGTGTGTATGCATGTGCGTGGATTGTAATTATGAATCTTTAAGTAGGCTCTATACAACAGCCTGGAGGCGAAAAATCTGTTCTCTCACTTGACAACTAAATAAATGAAAGATGGAATTTGATTTTAAAGTGTCGCAATTTTAAACTTATCCCTATCCTTCCCCTGAATTATTTTATTTGGGATTGTTCAAAGTTATGGCAATGCAAAAATATTCGAACAACAGAAGTGTCAACTGTTTCATGCCTATTGAACAGTTGTTCAGTCTCATTGATTGCATATTTGTTATTTTCAGGTTGGTATTCATCGTGAACCAAGGCAGTTGGAGAAACATTGGAAACCCGAGAGCACTGGACACTTGTTTCGTCCTAGTACGGGACTCTTCAGCAGTGCGCACCCATGACCCTGCCTTCCCAGAGATCGAACCCTAGGCCTTTATGTTCCATGGCCATCAGGCTTCCGCTGAGCCACTGGATTGGAATCCAGTGGTCCACAGTTCCTACTTCTTTTGTATCAAAAGAGCATCCGAAAAATCGAAACAACTGATGATTTGAATGTAGCAGAGAAATTCTGAATTCATACACCACTTTATCGGTCTATTTGTGTACGGTTATCGAAAGTGTTTTTAGCATATCTGTCAGTCTATAATTAGCATTAAACAGTTAATCAGGTGGGTGTTTCCCATCACTTCTCTGTGATTGGCTGTTTCGCTTAGACAATGTTTGACCTTGACACAATGCCATATTTCGTTTGACAAGTTGGACTGACAGCCTAATTTGATAGATGGGCAAGGTATTTCATCAGTGCAGATAGATATCATATGCATCATCATATTTTAATTCATGTTTTTATATCTGGTAGAGGTTATATGCTTTTTCATGTATTATTATTCTTTTACCGGACTGTGCCCGCCAAATTTGCTAATAAAACACTGCATTTAGGTGTGATGTACAGTTAAAAGCAGGAAGTAATATATAAAAGGATCAATCAGGGATTGATGAAGCTAGATTAACTTGGAAGCAATATTCATTAGGCATTCGAAATCAACTGGAAAACCGCTGGAAAGACAGGAAGAATATCGGACGATGATTGTTGTGCTATTTCATAAAACGACAGGGTTTGGAAAGTGTGAGCAGTTGAAATCCAGAACGGTGGCTGAATGATTACATGTTCATCACAAGACTTGAATCATGTATGGGTTTACAGATAAACGCTTCTGAAGAGTCCTAGACTAGGATGAAACAGCTATCTATCGCTCCTAGATTTCCAGTAGTTCTCTAGTACAGTTATGATAACTACAGGTACACAACACGTCATTCGAAATACCGCCTAAAATCTACATCGTTCACTTCTCAACCTCTGCCAAATAGTTCTTACTTTTGCCAGGGACAGAAAACTAAAACGAACAGTGAAGAGACTATACGGTACAGATGGTATTGTGTTAGGTGATGGGAGTAAACTGGTAGAAAACCCTGACTAATCTAGGTTTTGCGCCTGTTGGTGGCTCATCAGCAAGTCATATGTGCAGCCATAAGAGAACCGGTGTCCTATCAATGATTGAACCTACGCCATTCAGAGACTTTACTACTAGGCTATTCAAATCACGACTGACCTCACGTAGAACCAAATTATATACACGAGCTGGTCACCTAAGTTTAAGGCTTCCTGATGATTGACCACTGTAGTGTTGCATTACTTCACTTACTGGCTGCATTACAAAGCTCGATCGATGAGACGTTGAACAGCTAAATCGGTGGTCCAATAGTGATCAGTTCCTGTAGAGAATTGTTTTTTATAACTCAAAAGTTGTTTTATTCATTATTCGGAGGAATTTAAGCATTTCATTTCGGGTTATATTCATCGACTGGGATTGAGCAGCTAAAAGAAGGCATTTTATCGACGATATATGTAGTAAACGGACCCTATTCAGCAATCTTGTGGTCATCTGTGCGGTTGGCAATGAGCCATACCTGTTGTATGGCTGGCCTAGCCTTGGTGTTCGAAACATAGTTTGCCAGACTGGTATTTACTATACGAAGTGATGTGATGATTGAAGGTGGAATGAAAACTTGGGTTGGCACCAAAAGCTTTTGGACTACCCACCCGGAGTCCTACCGACTGAATGAAGGAAAAGAAAGCAATGTCTAGAAAACAGATGAGTTTCGTAGATCAGTAGATGAAGTGTAGGGTTGGTAACACACAGACTGCTGGACTATATCTTTCTATCAATCAGGCTTTTCTAATACCTCTAACTATCACACTGTATCTTCTTATGAAATGACTTTAGTGAGTGATATCATCTGTTGAGTGGTTTAGTTGAGCTAACTGGGTGTATGGTTTCATGGCTGTTGATCACTAAGACTACACAATATCCAATAGAACTGGTATTATTAAAGAATATAACAGATATTAATGAGTGGTCTGTAAATCAGCATCAATGAATTAAAGTCGATCGAAGTTATTCAAATGCCACCAGTGGATCTGGGCTCAATTTGGACTGAATTTCCAATTGATATTTCAAGAGTATTCATTGAAACATTCCTTTATGAAACTTCTAATAAATTATTGTCAATCTTCTATCACAGTGCCTGAACGAGACACTAGAGTATTCTAGTTGTAGATGAAGACTACTGCTTGTCATATCCACGAATACCAAGCAGTACATGTCACCTTCAACCGCTCATTCTATAACAAGAAACTAGATACCATATCACACAAGATGATGAGATGGTTGCCGAAGTTCAGCAGTAACCAAAGTCAATCGACCAAGTTTATAGTTTACTCAATAAGCTAAGTGGTTTGATAATAGGACTTAGGTTTCGCACTTGTTGGCACTTATCAGCAGAACATGTTTGCAGCTCCTGGATTCCGTGTGTCAACTTTCTTCTTAAATATAGTACTACAGGTTCGTAACAACGATGGAGATGACAATGGGGTGTGTATGTGTGTGTGTGTGTGTGACCAGCAGTTACCTCCAGGTATTGATTATTTTCATCAGTTCAGAAGCTACAAAAGATGCGGTTCAGTACCTTCAAGGATGATCTGTTTTACTAGGTAGTATGTTTTATATCCCTTCCCGAAATGAGTAGTGTATGTTTGATAAACAGAAATTATTGCTATCACATAAGCGCACTTCATGTTCATATTAATTCAAAAGTATCTCTAGTAGCCTACTGATTAGTTGTACAATATGTAATCATCAAGCAGCGAATAGATCCTTCTTATTTAATTACCATATTATTGAAATCGTTAACTGGCTGGCTTTAAAGTATCTTTTGGTGATATATACCTTGAAGTCATTCAATGTTCAAACAACCCGGTGTCAAAGTCTCTGACTTCATGACTGACTACTTCAGACTGTAATCCACGAAGGAATACAACGTCGCGCAACTTTGCATATACGTCTGGCTAATGAGTGCCAACAAGTAACAAACATCAGTCAACAGTTTTCTTTCAAATTATCTGAAGAGTAAAACAGTTCTCAATCACGATCTGAATAGCTTCATGATAACGTCCCTGACGTGGTGGGATATCATTTCTGCTGATGGTGCAGATACGCCTTGCTGACGAGTGCCACTAAGCTGGAAACCTAAGTCCAGAAAGGCTTCCTGATGATTATCTCTGTTCAGATAAGACTTTCCATTCAGTCTGGGGGCTTGTGGAGATTTATTAGTTGATTTTAGGTTGAAATTCTCTATGGACTGACATCAGCTGGAGGAACATTGGAAACCTAGAAGCATTGAACACCTGTTTCATCCTAGTATGTGACTCCTCAACAGTGCGCACTCATGACCCCACCCTGGCAGAGTCGAACCCAGGACCTTTTATTCTATCGTAATAATTTTTTTGGATGCAACTTTGAAATCGATCCCATTCAGTCGAAAACCTCACATTCATCAGAAAAGGCATGTCTATAAGCTAAAAGGGAACTGAGACCACTGCGCAAATTCGGTGTCTTAGCCACTGATGTTGGAAATAAGCCGTACTGAAGACTGGACAATTCAGCAAGGTTTTGCATTCATTAACCAGAGAAAATATAAAAGTTTTAAACTACTGAACAGCACCAAATTAGGACGAGACAAATTACTGATATTACCTAATTTTTAAAAGTTTCTCATTGGTTTCGAGAGTACTAGATTTGTGAACAAATGTTATAGGTAATTGTTGAGTAAAATGTAAGTATGAACTATCGAATTTCAACCAGTTGGCTGAATGCCAACTTGCTTAGTAAGTGGTTTGAAGTTTCTCTCCATTCAGCTGAGTCTACTAATAAAAAGTTGGAAGGAAAATTCATACGGATATAGTACATTCTTTAGTCGACATCAGTTTATGCTGTAATCCACTATCTTCAGGAGATGAGTTTGTTACAACTAACTGATATGTCAGCTTGTGATGAAAAGTACCTGTAAGTCAATCGATTCCTATAAACTGAATAAATTCCACTAGTGACTTGTTTGAAGATGAATTTTTCAATATTCTGATGGTGAACCGTGGCATGTAAGGTCAGCCAAGTTGTCTACCATTGACATCGGATAGTGATCTCGTGGCGTAGGAAATCAACAGAAGTAGGATAAATTGGATCATTCGGTTGAATCTTAGTAGCTGAGTGGTAACGTGTTTACAACAACAACCAACAGTCATGGGTGTGTCCTCTTACATAGTGGTGGGTTCACATTGCTAATGATTCGCAAACTAGTTCGATCTAATTGTCTAACACTCTCAGATCATCAGTAGTTCTTCAAATGGTTTCAATCTATGATAGGAACAGCTTGAATTAAAAAACCAATCTGAATTCTTTTGGTGTATACAGTTCTCATCTTAACTAAAATAACCATCACCCATCGACTTAAAGGCTGGATAACATTGCTCAAAACCTTGATAATCCAATATTGAAGAATGTGTCATTTCAACGGTAACGTACTGGTCGCGGAATCTGGAGGTCCTGAGTTTAACCCCTGACGAGGTGTTCCAGACTAGGATGAAACAAGTGCCCAATGCCCATAAGTTTCCAATGTTTCTCAGTTAATGTCAGCTCATGATGAATACCAACCTGAGGTATAAAATATGTATGTTGAAGAGGAACGGTCAATGAGCATTACAAGTTTTTGATCATTCATACCTTTCAAAATTGAAAAATGATGTTTCTTAGCATACAGTCATACTTAAAGAAGGCTAAAGAATAGATATATAGTTTTGGTCATGTAAAGGCTGACATAAAAGCATTATATGTCAGATTGTAGATGCACCTAGCAACAAGCATGAAACTAATGTCAGCCAAGGCTCAATGGTAATTACCTCCAACTATTCAACCTCAGGTAAACCAAAAATTTCAAAATCTTTGTTTTTAATTGCCAATAATACTGATTAGTATTTTGGAGAAAACTCAATGACCTTCATCTTAAGGATATGAAAGGGAAAATTTGATTTAACAGAGTCAGTTAAAGAAAAAAACTTTTTTCGGAGATATCCATTCTCAGAAATTATACAATCGTACTTAAATAATCAATTAGTCAGCTAATTCGGTGGCAAAAAATGTCGGTATTTGTCAGTCCCTAATTCCCAGTGAATTGTGACCGGGAAAATAACATACCAATGGAGGTTACCTAAGGAGTACAGGAAATAACTGGTCCAGAGTTGTTATGTAAATGACAGTGAGTCTACACATGACCCTGTTGGATTCTAACCAATGCACCGTCTTAATTGATTCTGCGATAAACATGGTCGACGAGATCTTCAAACGCTGTTAGTGACGCGGATCTCTAAGGCATGAACAGGCAAGCAGACCTTCAGGAATCCGTCCAGTTAACTGGATTCTGGGAGCAGTGCACTATAAAAAAGATAAAGGTATCTAGATTCCTAATTCCGATAGTCACTGTTATTGAAGCAATCGCAAGAGTAGCGTTTTTGGTTTACCTTGCGAAGGTGAGTGGTATTCAGTCCGGAATCTCCGATATCGGTTGCTGTAACCATCGACCAAAGATGACTTAGTCACTTGGTAGCCTGCCTCTGTCTTAAATGTCGGTGAAACTGAGGAGGTGTAATGCATCGCCAACTGCAAGATTGTGGATAATCAGTGAGACGTATCCCAAACATATTTGTCCACAGGGGAATTACGGTGGGTGAGCAGATCATCTGGCGAACATGTATGTGTTGAAACGTGATAGCTAGGAGGGAGGGACTAAGTGATGACATTTGCGCGAGCCTCAACCAGAATGCACTGGCATGATTGTTCTTTTTCATATATCTGCGTTACAAAGAGGTGAAGGGTTCAAGAGACGATAAGGTTCAAGTAAATGAACGTTCGGTGTGGAAATGGTAACTGCGCCGAAAAGTGAAGCAGACAGTATGAAATCGGTTGCTGACCAGGGACCGGTCAGTGTAAATATGAAAAGACTTGACAACATGAATCAGCAAATACGGGTTGAAATGCTCAGCTAAACAATTAGTAACAAAGTATAACCAAGGTGGTCAGTGCAGAAGGGTATTAGATATTACTAACTGAGGTGTAAGAACGTTTACATAGTAGCAAAATGAAAGTAAATGGTTTCTCATACCCATCGCCAGATTACGTTGTACTTTGTAGACTAGTGAAAATGAATCTTCTGGAACTGCGTCTACTAACAATTTAATGTTGTAAGATGGAGCTGTGGTATATCTGCGTTGACCTTCACTGAACCATACTAAGAAGTGTTGGCGTCAACTTCGGTTAATCTGTCTGTGGGTATCGCCTAAACAGTGGTAGTTGAATTAATGCATCCTTTTGACTATCTGAAACAGCTGTAGATTGGAATATTAGTATTAATACTAGGTGATGATTAAACATGAAATGAAAATTTGGACTGCCACCGGATTCGAAGTAGCGACCACCGGGTTTCCAGCCCAGTGCTCTATCAACGGATATATGCAAAATGAAGCGGCTTTCTCTGGCAGCTTGTCCTTCACAGTATAAGCCATTTAGCTACATAAGATGTTTTTTTGACAACCTTCAAAACTCTACATTTCATATGCTTCATCTCCATTGAATTCCAAGCTCAGAATCAGCTTTTTCTCTTTAGTGATAGAAGACTGGTGGGTAGCGTTTCTAAGCAGTTTTCTCTCAGTGGATTGCTCTAATTATCCATCTCTGACCAAAGTCAATCTTAAAAGTTGTGAGTGCCGATGGTGCGGACAAAAGCCCAAGTTTGTCAAACTCATTACCTAATAACTCTTCGTATAGTGTAACGATTCTGCACTGAGCATAAATACGACTGTGCGTCCCTTGAAAATAATGTCATCAAAAATAAAACTTTCTACCAATTTCACATCTTTTTTCTGTTTGTCAGATATCAAAGAATATGTCATTGCCCCCTACACACAAAACTGAATCCTCATACATACGTTAGGTGCCGGAAGCGTATCCATTTAGACCAATGAGTTACAACACCCACTCATTGTGCAGTGGATATAGTTTGATATTGGAACTCGCTTTGCCTCAGATGCATATTTTGCTAGATTTACCTTATGAATAAATTCACTGTTTACGCAATCGTATAGAATATTTTTCAAAACATAAGACACAGATGGTAGTGATAACATGAATTTAGACATTTAAATACTGATCATACTTTACGAAATTTTGATTGGTTATTTGGTTAACGAATGCGAAGATAAATTTGACGTGAACCAATTAAAAAGCTCACGCATTGAAATGACTCTACCAATTAGAAAGCCACTGACTTCTGATTTATCAGATGTAGTTAAGAAAAAAATAATTTTGATGCCTCCAGGGGTGAAATGAAGAAACGAGAGAAACATTGACACGCTATACTATAAATCAGTTTTCTGTATAAAATTGAATGTATTGGTAGAAAAAATACGAAATGGCGAGAAAGGCTGTGCTTTGAAATTGGGAAATAGACTGTTTGCACTACTCAGGATACTTTTTTCTCCGGTTAACCATTCATTAGTTAGACACATTTGAAGTGAATTTGTGGAATTTATCATGCAAGTTGGGGGATTTTCTAATGTATCCACTTTACTGAGAATGAATGAAAAACACAATTTCATCAATATACACAACAACAGTACCAATAATAATGGTAGTGTCATGAATAAGAACAGTAATAATAATAAACATATCATGGGCCCTGAAGCAATTTTATCGGATAATAAAGTAATCGATAGTCAAAACAGTACCGCTATTACAACCATGACAACAACTTCAGCGACTATGATGCCGCCACATTGTCTTTCTTTGCTATCAGAAGCATCAAACTATTGGAACGGGAGAAATACATTCAACAGATTGAAACACCACCGTTACATGGACAATATATCCCCTCATCGAGGTCGAGATGACAGAAATAATTATAACGGTGACGCTAGTGGAGGAGATGATGATTATGATGACGTCCAAGAGGAAGAGGAGGAGGAGGCCGATAATGAAGTCGACAGAGATGTCTCAAACAGATCCGTATCACCTGAAGATAATACAAACAAGATGAGTGACATTGGTCACAGTAGTCATACAGCCAGTTCACCAAGTCCACCGAAGCTGGTTGCTCAAATCCCTAGGAATACTAATCGACGGAAAAGTTCACGTTTAGACATAGATGGACAACATTTTCAAGGGAAATCTGGTCAGAATTCACCAAATCATCACGAAATTAAACGAATAACACCTTATCCATCTTCTAGTAAGTTCGAACACATGTTATTCATTGTCACTAGATTTTAAGGGTATTTGATATACTGGTTACTAGAATGTTATGAATTTGATGCAGGAAGTGTATCATCTGGAAGCCATGGTTACCAAGGTTTCGCAGTTGTTATTACTCATCAACAAGGTGTAAATGCATGACTGAGGAACCCATTGTTCTCGTAGGAATTGGAACCTGTAGTACTTAGTGCTGATGACACAAACGTTACCACTAGGCTAGTCAGGTCATTAAATTGAAGCTTCCTTGAGGGTTTAATATAATTCCTTCTGTTGAAAACAGAGATTGATTTGAATGAAGCAGAAGGATATACTAATGATTGGAAATAGAAAGATTTTAAAGTGAGAGCAAGATGACGTATATGGATACTTTTTGATGGACTTTCTCTACATTTTGATTACACTTCACTCATCAATGTATGTGGTCTGTTGTTCTTTAGTCAACATAATTATTGATGCTTCTACATGGCGTTTATGTTATGCTGATACGTTGGAAGTCATACTGAATTCTTCGCTTGGATTCATTATTCCCACCTTTGACTATGAATCTTACGATAGTGAAACTAGTTTGAAATTCTTTTTTTGTCTTGAATAAAACTGATTGTGACCTTGATATGTAAAATACTATATTCAAATAAATCCCAGTTACCAATAAAGGCTAAAACGCAGATAAGTAGTTTGATATATGATATGGTTTACTTGGTTGATGGTGGGTGATAGTACAGTCCATGACACACTTTTCAACCTATTTAAGATTATTCAACCCAATGCAATTCCATCCAAGGCTAAAAACCAGCACTCATCAACATAGCCGTCTGGGAGTTATCTACTAGATTACTGATATTTGATTAGAAGATGAGTCTTAAGAGTGTTAAACGAAACGAGTGTTGACTTGAAAGGTGCAGCTAATTCGCTAAGATCCATGTACTTTTTTGTCAAGCTCTACCCAATTAAGTTGTGTTACCCGATTTACTTTACCAACTTTTGATTGTTTTCTTTTCTTGGATTCTTCTTGACACGTTTACATCTCCTCTTTATTCTCAATCTGAAGTACTGTAAAGTATGACTATCAATATAAGATTACTGGCTGACAAAAATATATTTATTTGTTAGTGGATACTGATGAAGAATTTGAAATAAAGACGAAACATTCTGCACTACTCTGTAGTTCTCAGTACTTTGTTAGGCATACATCACTTCATAGCAATAGTTACTACCAAAATATCATAGGAGAGATTGAATCATGCAGTAGGATTTCACAGACGAGTGGTATCATTAAAAGTCAGTAGATAACACCGGTTTAAGTGAGCATTTTTCATCTAAAATAGACAGTTGAATATTGAATTACATTCGCAACGTTTATTCCACTTATTTTTTTGACTGAGTACGCATATATATATATATATATATATATATATATATATATAATTACTAAGCGTATAGTTCATAAGTTGTCGATTTCATCTCCAATGACAGAGTGCTTAGGCGACATAATGAGTATTACGGAGAAAAAGAATGATCAGAGTTCAAGTAGAACTGGAATCATAAGCTAGTCTGAACTGGTGATCTCTCAGCTAACGAATTCCAAAATGGGTGACTTTAAAGGCCACCCTAGGAACAGCTGAGATAACCGATTACTTTTCCCTATTTTATGAAAAAAAAAGATCTTTCTAGCTAAAATACCGAACCTGATTAGCTATGTCAACAGTTGCTAAGGTAGTCTTTAAAGTCACCCTCCGAAGGGAGGATTCTAAAGGTCACCCTAGCAACAAAATAAATAACCAATCGGGTCTCTTTATTTTGAATTTGAATACAGTTTTTTTTCACAGATTACATGTTTCTTGTTAGTTTCAGCAGTTGTCCACGTGGCCTTTAGTGTCACTAAAACCCTATCACTTACTCGTTGTTTCTAAGTTAATTTGTTGACGTTAAAAATGGAAAGAGTTAACAGAACCATCAACCTTTACTTTATGGAAAAGTACTTTGCCAGGCGAAACACCGAAGCCTGATTGGTCATTTCTGAAGTTACTAGGGTGGCCTTTAAAGTCAATCTAATCGACTGAACTGAAAGTAAGACAGCGTTAGCATGAAAATCTGGTGGTGACTTTGAAGGACACCTAAGCAACTGCTGAAATAACCAATTAGGCTTCTATATTTTATTAAAAACTACTTTCGGAATATCGAAACCCGGTTGGTTAATTCAGTGGTTGCTAGGGTGGCCTTTAAAGTCACCCTAAAAAGGGTATACTAATATTTTTATGTGCTCACAGAAAATTGTAATACCTTTAAAAATATTAGAGGTGCAAATGTAGTTTGGGGATACATATCGGGGAGGCTACAGGTTGTACGTTCGAATCTTACTGAAGACCTATCATAAATGGTAAACACATCAGCAGTACTCAAGTGTACATACTGTGGTAGAGAGATTAGCTTTAAACGATATTTCCCTCCTTATATGGATTTCTAGTTTAGTCCAAAAATTCTCCTAATATCTCAAGTTACTCATATCTGAATTCTTTCACCTCTTTTTACAATTTACTGGCTGGTGGGGTCGTCCGCATTAGAATGATACTACCAGGATCCTGATTTTTATTACATATATCTTATGAATTATTCAATAGAACGACAGACAGAACTGCTTAAATACATGTCGGCAGACACTAACTGTATGATAACACTATCCATGATGATTCTCAGTCGAACTGCATTTCATCTGGTCACTTATCATTTGGAATTATTTTGACATATTGACTTTGTTTCCAGTATCAACTTATTACTCTAGTTCAAACTTGTAAAAATCTCCAAGTTTCCATGTCTCTAGGATACATGTGCATGCGACTTGGCAGGTACATACTAGCTGGCCTATACACACAGTTTGATCTAATAAAAGGTGGAAACTCATCGATTTCTGAGTGTTAAAACGACTAGTTTATTTGATATATTTCAGCTATCTTGCCGACTTGATTAATTTTAACATGTTCGAACTTAAATGACGTTGATTCCTCTGGTAGTGTCATCTTCTTTGAGAGGACGGTGTAGATGTATGGGTCTCTTGTTCTCAACTGAACTGTACCCATTGAATGCCTTTTTTTCTATCATTTCATACTTGACGATGATGACAATGATGCCCAACTAGTGTTTTCCAGTTGAATGGGCCAAAACCTTCTGAAGTTTAAATAAATCCTATTGCATCTCTCCTCTAGAGAACAACACAACAAGCAGCAATTCTCCTGCCTAACTTAGCATATTTTTATGCCAAAGGTAGATCGAAGTTACCAGGAATTTTAGTGAAAGCAAATTCAGATTGACTGAATTGTGTGGGCCATTGGATTTCAACCCAGTGATAAATTTGTCATGTGTAAGCAGGTCAAACCTGAAGACCATGAGTTCAATCAAGCATTTGATCGTCAATGCTCACTGCTGAAATATCCTAAACCTCGAACAAAACAGATGTTCTGCGTTTCCAGGTTTACACTAGTTGTTCCAATTGAGGTAGTAGTTGACTGTATTTCTTAGTAGTAATCATAGAGTTCTTGATTGTATTGTGTTCCCTGAGCTGGGTTGTTTAATCGTGAAGCTTTCATCTTCTTGTTAGACGACATCATCAGCAGGAAAGTCTATACAGTCAATGACACAACAATCGAAGGAAACTACCAGTCGCAGACCACATCCTCAGAACAAGTCACTAAGTCACTCACGGAGAGATATGGACAGCTCACTTCACATTGAAGTTAGTGCTGATGATGTCGTCCAGGAAGACGATGAAAGCTTCACGATTAAACAACCCAGCTCAGAGAACACAATACAACCAAGACCATCCACCTGAGCTACAAATATTCTCCATTATTTCAAAATCATAGAGTTCCTTTATGCATATTCAATAGGCTATACAACAAAGGTGTCGATCTTAACAGTGACTTCAAAGGCCACCCTAGCAACTGGTGAAATAGCCAGTTTCTCTGTTCCACGAACAATTGTCTTCCTAGACAAAATACCGCAACTACATTGGTTATTTTAGCAGTTGTTAGGGTGGCCTTTATAGTCGCCCGATTTTAACATACCTAAAATTTAAATTCTTTTCAGATGGATATTGAATAAATTGAACAATTGGAATGAATAAGTTCGTTACCGTAATACTTGAATATTTCAGGCACAATAATGCATGATGGTATGGGGTATTTATAAATTTCAAAAAGTCTTGACAATGGATAGAATACACACTACACTACATCTGTTAACATTCAGTTTCACTGGGATTAGCATGAAAAGTATTTTATGACCAGTCACAAAATATTGCCCATTGAAGCATGCCGTTTGAAAGATTGTATTCGAAGTTTTGAAAAGAGAGTGGATAGTCGATGACTACATTCACTTATTGATTGGAACTAGTCGATAACATGATTATTTAGGAGTGCAAACAAGACCACGGTAAGGTTAATGAGTGTGTAAGATTTCGAATGTTTTGATCAGTTGTCCGTTTCACTCACTATCATTCTTTTGATAAAATTGTTTCCATATATAATGGAGTAATTCTTGATGTGATCGATTAAATTACCAACTGGTTTACATTTAGTGACCTGAGCTCGACTTCAGCGTATTAAGCTGTTAGTTAACATAGCTGTCAAGTAATGCTGTTAGTAGGTTACTGTTTAACTTGGAGATGAATTGTTATTTAGGACCTGTAAAGAATGATCTATGTAACACTAAAACTAGGAATATAACTTCATTTATACCAACAATACTAGCTTATTTTATGATACGGATGGGTTAAATACAATGAACACAGTTATATCGATCTTGATAACTAGGAGAGGAATCCAGGGTGCGGGCTTTGTCCTTAACGGGACTAGTCAGCTGAATGCACCCAATTTAGTCGTGTTGTTCCTAAGGGAATTCAACGTCAGTACCCTTCACCTCAATCACCATAGCGTTATCCTCTAAGCCACTGAGGCACTAAAGTCACCTTATATGCAACGCGTATTAGTTATTGTATTTTTAATTCCCTGTTATTATACAAGGGCCGAACTGCTCAACAAGTGGCTATCGTGCTCCAGTGGCTCAGTGGATAACGCTTTGGTATTTAAAGCGAACGGTACTGGGTCTGAGCCTCAGGGGAACAGCATCAGTGACTGGGCTGTAGTTGCATCCAGCTGATGTGTCCCAAGTAGGAAGAAACATGCCTCCTGGATCCCTTTGCCAGTCACCAAGATCCCTTTAACATCATGAATATTCAGCAGTATCTAGGCGTCCGGATAGGAGCCCATCCATCAACAGAGGTCATGTATAACAACAAGAAATTACAAGTATCATAACAACAATGAACACAGATATCATACTTGTTGGTACTCATCAAGCTTAACCTAAGTGTCTCAGTCAAAGATATTGTTAATGATCTCTTAAGATCACCGAATATCGGGGATTAGTATTTACACTGGTTACAGTAGGTTTAAGCGTGTTATCACGAAGCTATTACTGGAACTAGTCACCATTCTGAAAAAAGTTCAGAGTGATCATGTTTCTTGGCGTAAATAACTTATGTTCGCTTAATTTGACAGTATTCTCAAAGTTAGAGTCAACTTTAATTGGTAACTGAGTTCTGTGCACAAGAATTAGATACACAAAAGGTTGTTGAATATTTCCTCACCTCCTTTTGCAATAACAACTAGTTAGTAACCATCTGTATGATCATTCACCAAAATATTACTTGTATCTTTTATCAAAGGAGATTAGAACTTTAATCCTGTCTAGTTGTAGACAGGGCGGGGTTCGAACCCAGGGCTGACAGTTTGAAACCGCTCACACCCAACCCTCTAAGCTACAACTTCACAATGTAAATAAAACGTACATATATATGTATTGTGTGAGTAATCAATTAATAACCTATTTGTTTTTAACAATTGTTCAATGAATCAATTTCCATAAACTGATTTCTTTTGATTTAAATGAAGTCAAGCTTTAATTTCTCTTCCCTTAAGTGTATTTGCGTAAAATGATGTTAAAACTCATTTGTATCTATTAACAATCACTTATCTTTGTTAAGAGTGTATATAATAAAATTAATAATTAGACATTCATTATATCAACAAGGCTCTGTAGTGTGTTCATATTATATATATATATATATATATATATATATATATATATATATATATATATATATATATATATGTATATATTTCAGTCATGTACTCTTTTAAATAAGCCACCAATTATTTCATTTAAACAAATCATCTGAATTGTCTCTTTAAAACAAAACAAAAATCAGAAATAATTGAATATTTTAACAAAAGAATTTCTTCGTTTTCTTCAAAAATGTGTAATCAGTCTTAAAATCACTTTGGATTTTGCCTGTAGAAAAAATGCTTTATTAATGATGAAGTTGTACAAAATACCATTGAACACTTGAACAGTATATGAAGATAAACAACTCTTAAATAAAACGTCACTTGGGAGGCGTAACATAACGTGTTCACTGCAAAAACTGAGAGTCCTGGGTTCGATCCCTGGTGAGTTCTTGGGTATGCAATACTGAAGAATCCCGTACTAAAGACGAAACAAGTGCTCTCGAGTTTTCAGCGGTTCCCCCGTTGACGTTAATTCCTCTTGAAAACGAAAGAAGACTATTATTTGTTCACTGGACATTGAACTCGATGAATTACTGTTTGTTTTACTGAGAGAAAAACTACCTTCAGTCCTTTCTTAATCTTAGTTATCTTTTGGGTTATAGAACAAAGAACATTACCAAAGTTTCAATGAAATCTTGAGGGAAAATTGGTTTTTTTCGTGCATTTATGTGCATAGATAACTGAAATTTTGAAAAGATTACTGATAGTTCTCCATAACTTCATTGGTTATATCCAAACAGCTAACTGGGGCTTCAATGCCATAGCAACTCATATTTCTAATACGAGTATCCTCTACCCTCGCATGAGTTAATTCAGAGTAGATCATCTGTTAATGCGAATACTTATTGTTGCCTAGATTATGTGATGTTATAAATTCATTGATCATTCAGAGTCATTGGCTTGTTTCTATCACTCGACTCAGGAAATGATTAATTTTCTTAGATGTTGGGAGTTATTTAGCAAAGGCCCACAGACTTGCAACCTTGTGGAAACTTGTGTTCTTTCGTTGATTCGAATCTATATCATTCACTCATGAAGTTTGCTATTTCTGATCACTAAAAACTAGACAGTTGCATCGATTACCCTCTGACGACCAATTTACTTATCATCATGATTACAAAAACTGTAATGGAAAAGACTCATTATTTACAGAGTTAATGACTTTATTTGAAACATAATCAAATTCTGTTTTATGCTGTCTATATTGAGTTCAATATAACTGAACATTGAATCCATTGAACGAAAGTACATTCGCATAGATTATAAAAATGTTCTGTTATGGATCAATGATGTTTGCTGAGTTTTAACTGAGCAATCATCACAAGATTTTATGATTTTAAATCCACTTTAGTTGAAAACAAAGAACAGATACCACTAATGAATTCAATATATGGTTAAAGGAATTGCCTGTTGTTCATTTATTATATTTTCCAGTTTTGATGTAGTTAAACGGCATTTGTCAGTGCTAGACAAATCTGTTTTGAAACACATTGATAATTGAACTATCATTTTATTTAATATGAATGATAGATAGTGGATATCAGCAGAATTCAGGAAGAGTGTTCCGTTTTATTTGGGACTAGTTAGTTGAACTAATATTTCTACCGAAGCTAGAACCATGGACTGATCACTTCGAATGCTAGGGCGTCATCCAGTAGGTCACTGTATCACGATAGCCTGCTTTTTACTGGTCCTGGATTTCACTACTAGCCATTAACCATCATTCTTATCGAAACTGAAAGTACCAAAACTATCAAGACATTCATACAGGAACCTATAAGCCGATAGTGGCCGATCAGGTTGCTTCAACCAATGACAGAGACTTACAAGCGATAACCATCAAAACTATCATTTTGTTAGATAGATTTATTCATCTTAAATGTCAATTAAATATTCATAATCATGTATAGTTCGAATTATTTAGTTTTAGTGATAAAAAGATTTGAATATTGACGCACTCACATTTATTGAAGATATTAGCCTTATTTCAAATGGAAAATAAAATACCCATATTGAAACCAGTGATCAAGAGGTTAGATTCAATGTTCAATGGTTGAGATTCAAATTCACACTTTAACAGAAAGGAATAAAGATGAGATGGAATTCATTCAAATAAGGCGGTAATAATAATAATAATAATGATAAAAAATTAATTATTTATGAGTGCGTTTGTTATCAAAAATCAAGCTACAAATACTGCGCCAAATTGAATGATGTTATCCATATTTGTTGAACAAAAGTTCATACAATAAGTGTAATTCCATGAATTCATGGGTTATAACTGAGTCAAAGCCTGATGGCCGTGAGGACAGATACTCAACGATGACATTGGGTGGCGGTTTGCGCTATATCGTGAGCTAACAGAAGTTGGAAATATGGAGCATTGGATTGTGACCCAGTGGCTCAATGGTAACGCGCTGGCCGCGGAACCTGAGGGTCGCGGGTTCGATCCCTGCTGGCGGGGTCGTGGGTGCGCACTGCTGAGGAGTCCCATACTAGGACGAAACAGCTGTCCAGTGCTCCCAGGTTTCCTTTGTTCCTCCAACTGATGTCAGTCTTCGATGAATAACAACATGAAATATTTCCAAATCGCCACAACGCCCTCAAAATTTAATATAACTGATTAACCAAGCCTTTGTAAAGCCTAGAAAAAGCTGAGCATAATCTGATATTGTATCTTTTCACACTTCCATTTTAGACAATAGAAACGATGCCTGTTACCTAGTCAGTCAATTTTAAACTTTTTATGGATCACTGTTTCATGTTTAATTATCACAGTTTATAAATGCGGATGATGAAGACGATTTCATGCTATAAGACATGCACAGAGACACAGAGAGAGATCTCATCCAACAGCGTGTTTCATGAAACCGCTAACCTTACGTAAGACAAAACTAGAATATAGAGGATAAGAATGAAATTCATACAGTTGATGAATGAGTGTTGAATTGATGCAAAATAGATTTTTAACAATTCTACTATTATTACTGCTACTAGTACTACTATCACTAGTACTACTGAACGACACGTTACTAGTTATAGACACTTTTTATTGGCCTAGAATTATGACATAATCATATTTATACTAATAATGTCGGAAAGTATTACATAAACTACTTTTTACAAAATTAAGATTATTTTAAGTACCCTTGAGTGATAGGTTGATAATGAGGTTAAGGTGTACAACATGAATCACTTTTTAAATTAATACTACTGTTCATACTACTACTACTACTACTACTACTACTACTACTACTACTACTACTACTACTACTACTACTACTACTACTACTACTACTACTGGTGATTAATGATAATAATAGTAATAATAATAATATCGGTAACAATCAGTGGGTGTGAACTCATTAGTATCGACAGCTAAATGGGTGTACTTTTAATCAAAGTAATATTCTTCATTGTCCTATCTTCACGGTCACCCATGTATCGTTTTCAACAATCCCCTAAATTTTACCTTAAGTGAGAAAAGTATACCTACAGATTGAAGGAGAAGAAAAGAAAGATGATGAAAAAGAAAACTGTTTTTTTTAAGAAAAACCCCATGAAACTGCATGATTTCTCTCCAGGCGATAAAGAAAAGTCACAACAACATGTAAAAATAGAAGAGAGAGAGAGAAAAAAGAAAGCAAGTTTAACTTGAAGAAAATAAATAAATGAACACCAAATAGTTAAACAAACCAAGTAGAAAATAAGAAAGCAGGTGAGCGTGTTCCTTGTTTGACACTTGAGAAGCTGTAAAATAAGCGCTCAATAAGAAATTTGCTAGATGAAAGAACAAATAAACCAGCAAAGGACACCATCACTACCACACATACACACACAGAGGCAGGATGAGACGGACATATCATGCAGAAAGTTAGGCAGCCCAGTAACTCATTTTATTGGTAATAATAATAATAATAATAATAATAATAATAATAATAATAATAATGATTTTAAACATCCAGTACCCTGCCGTGAGAAGACGAACTCATCAGGTTAAACTTAGTGGTGTGCAGGACAATTTGGTCTTTGTTATATGCTTACAAAAAAATTAGTACTTTGAGAAAATCAAGAGAATTTGAGTGATAAACCAAAATGTTGCTTTACTTGTTATTGTTAACACTGTTGACCTTATTCCTTTTTTCTCATCCTTCTTTTTCTTCGTTTCCATGTTTGCATCATGATTTTTCTCTATATCTTCTTCTGTTTATCATGATAATCACTTTTTTCTCTAATGAGCAAAAAATTAAAAGGAGTAAGCATGAAAATAAGTTAAATTATTTACAAATAATAAAACGGATTAATTGATGCAGAAGTGATTGGTTGATTGATTGATTGTGATGCCCACCAACGGGACTGAATAACCATTGGACCACAACACGAATAGGTAGAAAGAAGTTGGGAAAATGTAGTTCACTAAAAAAAATCAATAGAATGACTATACTGGCTCTATTCACCATAGTGATATAGACACGAATCACTGGAAAAGTTTAAATTAAGAAAAAAATAGTCGCTCACGTACTACTCCAAGGATTGTAGGAGTTCTTCAGCTGATGTCAAGCTGTAAGATAAAGTAGCGTTGATATGCAGGAACTAGTTCATTGAATTACTTCTCTGTCCTCCTCTCTTCGTTCCACTTTGCGTGTGTGTGTGTGTGTGTGTGTGTGTGTGTGTGTGTGTGTTCAAGCACTCACTGTAAAGAGAAACTAATCGAAGCTCAAACAAATACTTGGTATTATTATGTGACTTACAGTGGCTGCTGCTGGATCATCTGTTCGATAATCTGTCGACTGAGTTGAATACTTCTCTATGTCTCAGGTGTTAATCATTCATTCACCATCCGTTTAAATTAAGATTAGTCTATCAAACCAAGATCTATCTCAGTTGATCTAAGAAATATACGATTGAATTGTTCGTCAAGAATTAACTAAGATTGAATTTGAGGATGTAGAGGGTGTATTGTTATTGAATTGAAGGTAAGAAAGTACAGGTTATGTTAATGAGACTATCAGCTATGTGACAGACTCAAACTGCATCCTACAAGAAGATACAGGCGTCTAAAACTGGAAAACAACAATAGTATAGTTTCCAATGTGGAATGCTTTGAAAAGTTATCCCATTTCTGTTGCCTTTATGCTATATTATAATAACACAGGGATTAAATTTAGCAAATAAATTATGTAAGCAGTACTGATGTCTAATCCTGAAGCAGTTGTTCGTATATAATTACTGTTAAACAGGGATTTCGAAAGCACGAAAGTCATTAGTTCGAATCTACCAGTAGCTAATGAGTTTATCATACATACGTAGTGAGATTAGTTCACCATACTATACTATCATCTCGGTCAGCTTTAACATTCAGCAGAAGGTTTATGTATGTACACGGTAGTTGGAAAATACTGTTTCTTCCACTACACTTACAAGTGACAAAGAGATTCCATTTTCCACTAGTATACTGTATTGTCACTGGTAAAAATGCATCCAACTTGAAAGTGTATTGTCTGATTTGCAGTCAGAAGCTTTGATCATGCATTGACGTCATCTGCAAAACTATTGAAAAGCCAGAAAAATTAGACTACTGCCTCCTTCCGGCTTAGAACTTCTTAGTAGTCCACATCCATGATATAAGACCGGGGGAAGTGAAGCCCAAGGTCATCAGGTCTAGTGGTGAGCTTATTGCCATTCTCCCAATGTTTCGGCATATAATGGTTCATATTTTTCAAATTCCAGTCAATACACGATATAAGAATGACCAGAGAGAATAAGCCTATGGTAGTAGAAGTAGTAGTAATGTGAGTATTAGTAGTAGTTTTAGATATACCTTCCTTAAAGTATGGTTGCAAACTGTGAAACAGTAGGCACTTAAATTCTGTGTTAAATGCAAAATTAATACCTGACCTGATGTGGTATATCATGCAGAATAATGATGAATCTTAAAGAAGGTTGAAACAGTTATCCTACCCATACTTGTTACTTTACATTAGTTTAAATTATCATACAAATTGAAATCTAGTTTATGTCAAATGATCGATTATTGTAGCCGATTTATTATTGGTATTTAGTGTCTCTGACTGAAGTACTAGGTCAAATAGGATTTACCTCCTCGGTTGGCAGAAGTGGATGACGATGAAGAGCGCATAAGTTTCCTTAAGGCTTCAGCTAACGCATGTTTATTTATATCAATAAGCAGTTGATATAAACATCCCAACTTTAATCTGAAATAGTGCAAGTAACATGTTGGTGAATCCATCTCCAAAGAAGTTGACCAACTGTTAGATGCTTAGATCAGTTTAATCTGGTTAACGAAATGTATATTTGAGTGTAGGTAGTTTCTAGCTACTCATATTATTCAGTAGTATATCTCAAGTCCTTCTAAAACCATTCTATAACCAAAAAACAATACCGAATTTGTGTGACCAGCCGACTGGTTTGTACAGACAAGACTGATTAATTTGGAGTTAATTTTTACCAAACTTTAAGAAAAACTATCCAGTTGGAGTAATAGGTAAATGTTTCGTCCATAATGGGAACTCTTCAATAGTACACACACCCATTTTCCCCAAAGAAGTCAGACATGAAACTCCATGTCTTACAAAGGTGGTAATACTGTTCAACCGTCAGTCTTAATTAAATCTATCAATAGATATTTTTTCACTGCCAGTATCCTGCATGTTGTCTTATATGCTTCATATGACACTCTCGACTACTACAAACATTACAAGAGATTAAATAAAATTACACTCAAAATTACTTATATTATATATATATATATATATATATATATATATATATATATATATATATATATATATATATATATGTAAATAGTTCCCATTGTTGGGTCGACATCCTTATACAAACCGGGCAGTATCTGAATCAATTTTAATTTACGGACAAATAAGTGATTTCATTAGAGAAATTTCACTGAATAAAGTTGATTTCACGTTAAGATTCTATGAAATAAACAGTTCAGTGTCATTAATACCCTTCTGCCCCATAATCTCTGATCCCGTGAGATATACTACTAAACAAAATGAACAGTAATTTGCTTGGTTGTAGCTAACAGAGGAACCCAGGAAGCGCGCTTTGTCCTATTCGGGAATTATCAACTGGATGTGTCTGCACCCCAGTGAGTGATATTCTTCCCACTGGAACTGGAGCTCCGTACCCATCGCTTATCCACTATGCCAGGGAGGCACGACAGCAATGAAGCGATGAGTGCGAGGTTCGAGTCTCAGTGGGAACAACACCACTCACTGGGGTGCGGACACATCCAACTGACGAATCCCAAATGGAACGAAACGCGTGTTCTGGATTCCTCTGCTAGTTACAACTAAGCAAATTACCATAGTTAACATTCAGGCAGTTTCGGGGCACCCACATAGGAGCCTATATGCCAATAGAGGTCGAACAATTCGATTCAATAAAACAACAAACATATCAATAAATAGTAATAGAATGAACAGTAGTTGAAAATCATGCATAGAGATCAGTGGATTTAGCGAATCCCATATGTGTGCTGTAAACACTGAAGAATTGTATCACTAACGTAGAGTTCACTGGGAGTAAATCTTACTTTGGTTGAGGACACTCCTTATATGTATATATATACTATACTATACTTTAATGCATTTTGAGGTTAATGAGTATAAATATTCCTGTTGTTATTGTTGCTACATTGATTAATCACTGAACAGTAACCAACTCCATATTATCTAATCTCGAGTGCTGACCGAATTCTATAGGTTATTTTGCAGTGAGGCCACCAAACCAGGAGACTCATCGCTATGCACTTTAATAGGTGTTCTCTTATTCAAAGAGTATTCATTTAGGATAGAAGCGACACGAAAGTTATACTGTCTTTTCTTTCTTCATGGAATATAATATTGCTAAGATGATCTTCCAAGCTGAGAAGGAATCTATCCTCAGGACGGAGACTAAGCTGTTTCCTCTAACCTCATCATAACATTACTTACTGATGACTTTCTGGGTACAAAAATGCTCAGTTCGATTTAAGGCAGTAGGATCAAAATATACTGAGAATGGAGCGTACTCACCTGATGAGCCACTTATAGGACGAAACGTACTCCATAGATTCAGTCAACTTGTCCCTATCAAAATAGTATAATGATATGAGTTCCATTTTGTCTGCCTACTTATTAGGCATGTCTTTCATTGTCTTGTCAGCACTCAATCAGCAACTGACCCTTTTTAATCCAAATCGATTTGAATTTGAACTGGAGGATGTAATGGTGCGGCTGATGAAGCATGGCGAGTGGACAATTACGATTTAACTGTTTACATAACAGCCTGTTGAGACTGTTTTCTGACCAAAGTGAGGTTCATATTTGGAATTTGTCGCTTTTCTCATGAGATGCCATGCCAATCACCTCAAGGCTTCTGACTGAAATCCTATAATAATCATTCTGATTTTAATTCAACCCTTCTTATCACCGGCTTACACCAAGACACGTGTTGGCAAATGAAGGTGTTTGGAACAGTCTAGTCAACAAGCCTTTGAATTCTCCAGATTTTTTAATCGTTTAGAAGAGACACAGGTGCGAAACAACATGATACACAGACGAATGGATGTTATCAATAAAGGAATTGGTGATAGTGAGCAGTGGTTCAATACATATTAGCAAATCACGGGTGAAGATTGCAGGAAGGAAAACATTGAGATAAAGGTTTTAGAAGTCCATAAGACGTAAAAACTGGAAGAAGTACGGTGAACAACGAAACATGAAATTACGGTAGCGATGATGATAAAGTGTGCTTCTCGGCCATATCACATATAGTCTTCAACCCTCCCACCCTTTCGATTGCATTTCAAACATCCACCAGAAAGCCTACACTTTCCAGCATAGCTTGAGACAAAGTCAGAGACTCCGCAGAATGGTGTCATGTCTTATCCTGACTAACTTAGTGCATTGAAGGCGGACGATAACACGATAGTTGTAGAATATGCCCCAGATACGTCAGTCAGTGAACGTTGAATATCTCGTTAACAGACAATAAAAGACCTTTCTGGCCTAAAACTCTATGCCTATTGTCTGTATTGTTCATGTACTGGCTACATCATATGCCAGCGATGATGGGAACAAAACGCTTATTAAGTGTCTGAAGTCTTCTCAAATCCTTTACAATTGTATAAATGATGCGACTCACATTTCAATCTGCTAGAAATCTTAAAGCTGTGGAAGCTTTTTAAAAGAAAGAACATTGAACAGATTTAAAATATTAGCCAGTTGGAGGACAATTTAAAATCCTAGAGCATTGGGCGATTGTTTCGTCCCAGTTTGAGACTCCTCAGTAGCACCATGAGACCTGAAGGTCCAGGGATTGACCTATCTTGGGTTTATGGGTAGGTAATTTGAACAACCACAAACTTGTACGAAACTGTAGTCCTTTCTACCCAGATTTCCCACAATTCTCTTACTGATATCAATCCACAATGGTAACTAACTTGAAATCTAAACTTCTCAACTAAAACCTTCTTTGTAATGAATGACCATGTAGTTAAACTTTCAAAAATTAATAATTAAGTTAACTGAAACATTAAATTGAAAGGAATAGGTTTTTGTTAATGTTTACCTTTATTTAAACACCTTAGTACACGCATAGGGTAAAGGTACTCACCACGTTTTTTAACGATTAAATCTACCACTAGACTCTTTGTAGGTGAATTTCCCTTTTAAATTTGTTCAACAGTAAACTGACATGTACACAACATGTAGACAACAATAGAAGAACGCAGGAAATCTAAAGAGCCTCAAAAGTAAAACGATATACATTGGGGTGGGGAATATTTCGTGATAGATATTAATACAGACCACTAATCCACACTTACACAGGCTTTAACTTGTCCATTTCAATTAAATTCTCTATGCTCACAATTTATATCAGCCTATATCATAAGTAGAAGATCAGTTTAATAGGAGAAATGGCGCCATGATTCTATGATTATTTTTTCCGTTGATAATTTGTCAGATATTAAGGAAGATTTATACTTTCTGACTGATTGATTGATTGAGTGGTTGAAAGAAAGAATCGCTTGTTATATGATAACCACTTTAGAAACAAGGGAGTCAATTGAAATTCTTCTACTAAGAATTGAATTTAACCACTAGTTGATGAGATACTGTGTTGCCCTTTGTGTTGGGTTTACATGATCAATGTAAACTGATAAGAAAACATAAGTTGGGGTTTTGTACTCGATGAGATATTTATCAACAAAAAAACTCATCTTCCTGGTGAGATTGTAGTTTCCATCAATAATTAATGAAGTCAAAGAATTCAGTGATGAACCATGATTATTGTTTATGGGTTAAGAGTTACCTTAGTAATTGAGTTGTGTAATCAAGTTTTTCTATAAGACAGTTGTGGCTATCATAACGTTGAGTAACACTGACTTGAATCCATGATAAAATGAAAATGTTAGAATCATACCATACATTGCTGATAGACGCCAATTTAATTCGTACACACGTAACACTTTTGATTGTAAGGATGGATTGTGGCTAGAATAATAATCACTTTATTCCAAAAAATTTTTGGTACATTTTAGGATTCTTAGCATGTAACACTACAATGAACAACATTTCGAATAGTACTATTATAAAAATTTAAGTAATATAAATAGTATTGATTGTTAATTAAATTATTGAAATGAGATTGTTAACTTTTACAAAGTTGATAGATGAATTCCTGACATAATATGCGTACTTGGTAAGATACAGTGAAATTCTTGTACTTAGCTGTACAAGCATACAGTCTTATGTAATTTCTTCATATCCTCCTTAAAGGTAGATACAAAGATAGAGCTGTGAATGAAATGGATGCTCAGTGTCTATTAAAATTACTGTACCAAGTTGCTTGTTAAAACTTAAATATCTACTAACTACAGTGTTAATCATTTAGGTCAGAGGCATAGCACTCACTCTATTGACTCCTTTCAAAGCCCTACAGAATGTAACATAGTCATTTTTTAGTAGACCAGGAAAAATCTAGGAGGAACAATAGAGAAGAATGGATAAAATGCAGGAGAGCCTTAGTTTATTTATGTAATATGTTAAGTGAAAGACTTTTTCTCAAGTGAACAAGATATGAGACGACTAACAAACTCAATTTAAGATATTTTTAAGATGAATGGGGATTTTTGATTTAGAAGTAGTATTCATCATGAAGTGGATGCTGACTGAAGACCTTGGGTGACAGTCACGCTATGTCGTGAATTGACAGAAGTTGGAAATTGTGAACCACTGAAAACCGACCCAGTGGCTGAATGGTTAACGCATTCGCCGGGAAACCTGAACGTCCTGAGTTCGATCCCTAACCGAGGCGTGGGCGCGTACTGCTGAGGAATCCCATACTACGACGAAATAGCTGTCCAGTGCTCCCAAATTCTCAATGGTTCCCCAACTGATGTCAGTCCATGATGAATACTACTTCTCAACTTAAGATAGTTAACACTCGATTTGCTTTCTGCAGAAATACCATCAATGTAACAGCAGTCATAGGACTTAAGCAGCTCACATAAGTCTTGTTAACACCTGCGGCGAAAATTAATAGTTTGACATTTAGAAGGGTCAATTACAGACAAGAATCCACTTAATTCAGAGCAATCGAAATGAGAGTTAACAGGAATAGAAACTGTCAAGTCATTAGCATAGTTAATAAAATTAGTTCCAAAAGAATAAGTTAAATTATATAAGAAGAACGAGGATAGAAACTGAGAAAGTACTGGAACTCATTAGCTGAGTGTACCTACTTCCTAGACAGTGGTGCTCTTCCCAACAAGAAGCGAACTATAAGCCTTTGGTAAAGAAAGTTTATAAAATGCATCCATTTTTTTAATCTATTCTTATATATATTTGTGACTGAACAGGGAATTCGTTCAACACTAGTCAAATGATGTCAAATGGTTTTCATTTTATCTAATCTAAGAATAAACAGTCGGTACAGATTGATTACACTTAGCTGGTTTTGAGTGATTTATCTTGTTGAGCTGAATTTCTCTGAGGATATTAGTAGTAAGATGGGACCAACAAGCAAGTAGAACAGTCTTATTCAAGTGTTAATTTCACTCAGGTGAGTTGATGAAATTCACATATCCATACAAGTTATGCGCTCATATTGGTCTCTGAACGAGTTTTCATGTAACTCGCTACTTCTTATTCGATGTCACTTGTTTACTGTCTCATTCTGGTTGGGAACTCCAAATTAGGTTTTATTTATCAGCAACATCTACTCCCTCTAACCTTATATGTGTTCGTAAACCATGAAGTTAGTACGATTTATCCAACGCTGAAAAACCGCTTTCTTGTCACTCCTCGGTTTAAACCGAAATTATTAGTTGTATTGATGAATACTTTGATAGTGTTTTAATATTTAGGGCTTATTGTTCTAAAGAACTCACAAACTTTTGTCATAGACGAATATAACTTCGAAATATGGTATGGAGGACAGTATTGCATTGATAACTTTCAACTATACTGATGTGTATTCGTCACCAGTCAGATTTTAGTCGGAAACTTAATTATTGTAATAACTGCAGTCTAGTGATGTAATATATGGCCACAAGACAGACTACTGGAGTAAGGTAGTAGTAGTAGTAGTAGTAGTAGTAGTAGTGGTAGTAGTAGTAGTGGTAGTAGTAGTGGTAGTAGTAGTAGTAGTAGTAGTAGTGTGAGTGGTAGTAGTAGTAGTAGTAGTAGTAGTAGTATGAGTAGTAGTAGTAGATGATGGCTTGCTTGAACTCTGGGCTACCATTTTCTATAATCGAGTATATTGCATCAATTTTTTTATTTCTATATTGTTTTAATCGTTTAATTATGTCAACCAATCGTATTGTATATTCTCGCGCATTTTTAAAATCATTACAACCTATCGCTTCGCAAGTTGATAGGAAATTTAAGAAGAAGCACCACGGTGGATGGCAACGAGCTCTGAAGCGTATGACCATAGATCAAATGACTATTCCGGAAATACTTAGCACAAACTGCAGGTCGTTGCCGAATAAAGTTGATTACCTTCAGTCACTCTTGTCCACAAATGTTTATCGAAACACGGGTGTAATAATGCTGCAGGAAACATGGCTTCATAATCTGTATGATGATGACTTAGTCTGCTTAGATGGTTTCAAATTATTTCGACAAGATCGAAGCTTTTCGAAGAAGAAATGTGGTGGTGGTGTAGCAACATTTATTAGTACTAACTGGTCGTCCTCCAACTATGTATGCTTCTGCTTCTCTAACGAAAAAATTGAGTGCATTACCATCAAATGTCGTCCCAAACATTTGAGCAAATCAAATACATATATATCACAAACATGTATGTCACACCTGACTGCAGTTTCTCAGATTTGTCAACTTTTGCTGATAAATTCACTGAATTTGCTGCTCCGGTTCTGGGAAACTCCTTGTCTATTGTCTGTGGTGATTTTAACTCATGTGACTACAGTTTTCTATTATCATTGGGTCATAAAAATATGGTTAACTTTTCCACTCGTCTTGACAACACCTTAGACTTTGCATTTACAAATGAACCTGGCATATATGAAGCCCGTAAACGGGCTCCACTGCTAATTCCGACCACTGTATCGTTCGTGTTTTGCCTAAAGTGTACGGAAAATTATACAAGAAAGCTTTTGCATACCTTTCAAGGAAAGTTCAATACAGATGCTATTCACAAGAAAATATATTACGTTTGAGAAGCATGCTTATAGAAACGGACTGGGATATATTTGCTGATGAAGTTTTAGACAACACTATTACCAATATCACAAGCTATCTCAGATTCTGTCTCGATATCTGCTGCCCTACTGAAACAATTTACATGAGATTTGACAGACTTTCCTCTCCTCATCTCAAGAGGCTTCGGAGAGAAAAGGAAAGGTTGTATAAGGCGAGAGATCACCCTGGCGTTAAAAGGCTTAACTGCCTAATTAAGTCTGAAATACAACGTCTGAATACTATATACAACGAGAAGTTCTTATCGTGTAAGAACTCTTCCAATATATGGAAATTATTTAAAGAGCTTACTGGTAAAAAACAGATGACAACACAAACTCGTTCGGATGTCTGCGCGTTAAACAAGTCATTTATACGTCGGCAAGCTAATTTCACCCTTCCTAATGTGCAAAATCAAGTGGATAGCTGCTTTCCAGGTTTCAATACAAATGATGTATTTAAATGTCTAAAGTCTTTGAATCCCTCCCAAAGCTTAGGTCCTGATGGTGTTTCTAGTATCATATTTAGAAAATGTGCAGATATTTTGTGTCATCCACTTACAGATATCTTCAATGTATCGTTCTCTAAAAACATAATACCCACTGCTTGGAAGCAGATAAAAATTGTACCTGTGCCTAAGCCATCTTCTGGATCAGATGTTACTTTTCGACCCATCGCTATAACTTCCCCTTTTCTGAAGACAATGGAGAAATTACTTCTGCTTGTGATTGAGCCTTCATTGATGGCCTTCAGAGATCCAAAACAGTTTGCTTACAAACACCGGAGGAGTACTTTAGATGCAGCTACTGTCTTGCATCATAATATTGTTTCTAGTCTCGACAAAGGTGTTAAGTATGTCCGTTGTGCCTTTTTGGATTACTCATCAGCCTTTGACTCTGTTCCTAGACCACTTTTGTTAAATAAGCTTGCCATAGCTCACACTGATCCATGGGTTACAAAATGGCTGCATTCTTATTTTTCTGAAAGGAAACAGTACACTATTCATAAAGGGATGCGCTCCACTTCATTGCTTACTGAAGCTGGTGTGCCTCAAGGTGCTGTACTTTCTCCTTTTCTGTTTTCCTTTTTTTGCACGATTTGCCTTATTCTGTTGAAACTAATTTTATCAAGTATGCTGACGACCTGACGATTTCTATTCCAGTAAACTCTTCTTTGGATTGCTCGAAATTAAATGAATTCTTGTCTGAAGTTGGTAAATGGTCTCTCTCAAATGGTCTCAAACTAAACCCCTCTAAATGTCAGACCGTTAATTTTAGCCTCAGGCGTAAACAAGACTTATGTGAGCTGCTTAAATCTCATGACGCCTGCTGCATCAATGGTATTTCTGCAGAAAGTAAATCGAGTGTGAACTATCTTGGGTTGCGTTTTACTTCTGACCTTTGTTGGTCGTCCCATATTTTATTGACTTGTAAAAAAATCTTTCGTTTAACTTATTACGTAAAGAAATTGAGGCTTTCTGGTATAACTCAACTGCTTCTTTTACAATTTATTAATTCCTGCATTTTACCTATTCTTCTATATTGTTCCCCATTAATCTTTCCTGGTCTTCTTAAAAAGGACTATGTTATGTTGCGTAGGGCTTTGAAGACCGTCAGCAGGGTGAGTGGTGTGTCTCTGGCTCAACTGATTAACACTGTAGTTGATCGACATATAAATTCCTGCAAGCTACTAGCTACAGAAATTTTAACTGACAGTGAGCATCCACTTCATTTACAGCTCTCTCCATGTATCTCCTCAGGGAGGACAAGGAGAAACTACATAAGACTGTATGCTCGTACAGCTAAGTATAAGAATTCGACTGTACCTTACCTTGCACGTATATTTTGTGAGGAAAAAAGTGTTAGAACAGAAATCACACATCAACTTTGTGACAGTTAAAAATCTCATTTCAATAATTTAACTTACAATGCAAAATTTTCTCGTTTTTAATATTCTTCACATAACTTAAATTTTTATAATAAAACAATTAAAAAGGCTGCAAAGTAGTATGTATATACTTATATTTTGTTGTTATTGCAATATATATTACGCTGAGAATTCCAAATTGTACCACAAATTGTTTGGAATAAAGTGAATTATCATTATTATTATTGTTATTATTAGTAGTAGTAGTGTGAGTGGTAGTAGTAGTAGTAGTGTGAGTGGTAGTAGTAGTAGTAGTAGTGTGAGTAGTAGTAGTGTGAGTGGTAGTAATAGTAGTAGTGTGAGTGGTAGTAGTAGTAGTAGTGTGAGTGGTAGTAGTATTAGTAGTGTGAGTGGTAGTAGTAGTAGTAGTGTGAGTGGTAGTAGTAGTAGTAGTGTGAGTGGTAGTAGTGTTAGTAGTGTGAGTAGTAGTAGTAGTGTGAGTGGTAGTAGTAGTAGTAGTAGTAGCAGTAGTAGTTGTGTTAGTGGTAGTAATAGTAGTAGTGTGAGTGGTAGTAGTAGTAGTAGTGTGAGTGGTAGTAATAGTAGTAGTGTGAGTGGTAGTAGTAGTAGTAGTAGTGGTAGTAGTAATAGTAGGCAATTAGTAGGCAACGCTGTTGATATGTATACACATCGGAATTATAAGGATATCTGTGACTTTCTACCAGTTCACTTAAACACACAGTGAACGAGAAACATCAAAACTATAGTCATTTGAATACTCTTCCAGCTCTATTATTCACAGTACACCATTCAATATCCATTCAAATATGAAAACTGTTTATAACCTTGGGTTGACATCAATTAAAGTACTTTTTAAATTCACAGAGTACTAGACAACGGTTTCATCCTAGTTTACGACTCATTAAGTGTATATATTCCCTAAAGTATGATGGATTAAAGTCAGCACTAGGCATCATTTTCAATTCTGACCTTCCTTTAGCTGTTGACCAATACGATAGCTCATCATCATCATCATCATATGATGATGATGATCAGTTAAAGTACACACAAAACAGATACCAGAAACTTTAATTTGATTGCAGGTGAATATTTCTATTGCCTTAATTTACGCATAAACTTTAATTTATCTTATTATCACTTAGTGTAACGCAAGTGCTTCTATATAAATATGATCAGTGTCCAATGTTCAACGGAAAAAATGTGAAGGTGTATTCATTTAAAGTATACTTGATGAACAGCAATTATGATAGTCAGTTTCTGTTTTTCTTATAAAATTTGATTGACAGTTAACTGACAGTGGATTACACCAACAAAAAATTCATCTTGCGGTACATTCTTTTGGTTTTATAATAATTTATTGTTTAAATGATATAAATCAATATAAGTGACTATTTTAATTTTAAACAAATGTTTACACCTTTCAATGTTTCAATATTTATTAGCTGCCATCATCTTCATTTAACTTGAATATTTTATGACTAACATAACAGAGGTAAATCAGTCATTTCAGATTGGATTGATGTACACTCTCTCACTCTCACTTCTCTACCTTACTCATCACTAGTACAATACAATGTTCCGATAGTTTACTGTTGAATTGAATATAAAATATCATGACTTCTGTTATCTTTATTGTTATTAAAATAATGCAACCATATTGAAAGTGTAATGAAGCTTTTACACATATTGTTATTCATCTGTATACATAGTTCGTATCCTTTTACAGAAGTAAGTTGTTTATTGGCATTTTTATATTATTCACTGTGTCATACAATAATCTGTTTTTTATTGTATTTTTTGTCCATCCTCTGCATCTTCGTCTGCATCATCATATTCATCGTCTTCGTCTGGTGTTGTTGCTGTCTGGTAAACACTCTTCTCTTAACACCTCGACAATTGTATACAATACTGATGACTCCTGCCTCTATTACGTCCATCAAACTATCTACGCGGATGCATACACACATATACAATCTTGCTTATTAAAAATGATTAGATCGTATACTCCTGGATATTCCATGTCACGTGTGTGAAGATCATTCATCAGGAAAGCATTATGGTATCTATGCTTGTGACGGGTTAGTGAAATATATATATATAAGATGGGATTGAGTTCTGTCTACCTATTTATTTGTTTATTTATTCAGTTATCACTGTTTTATTTTGTTTTTATGAATGCCATGGTAGTTGCAGTAGCAGTAGTAATTGTTGTTGTTTTAACGTTGCTGTTGTATTGTTATAAAATTCCAAAGAAAAGAAACATGTTTATGCTTGTTGTACATCTGCACATGCATGGTCTAACTTTCTTTCTCGCATATAGAGGGATTGTTAGACACGTAGATAGATGGATAGACACATCGATAGAGAGACAGACAGATAGATAAACGTCTATTTAACATATCAATATCCAATTAATTTTCTTCTTTTTTTTTAATGAATTGACACATCACTTATCAAATAACAATAGGAATGGAGTCCGAAAAAAAAATATTAGTTGTAACAAAAGGCTTTCAGACAGATTTAAAACTAACTCGTTAAATCAGGAAGCAAGAAAATAAGTTAAAATCATGAAATTCTCTTATTGCCAGAAATAAGTTAAAACAATTTGAAAATGATTAAGTTATCAGAAGAATTGTTAGCTGGATTACTAACTAGAAAAATATGATTCTCATACTTAGAATTTTCTTCGACCAGTCTAAACCACCACCCTCGCCACTAATAATAATGATAAGTGGGGTATGGGGAACGAGGTACTCTTCACTAATTGAACTACCAGAGAATGTAGTGGCATCTGAAGTAATGTGTACTGGATTTGAGTATTGACAGGAACACATCCAGGTCCATTCAGATAATCAGTTTCATTGTTGATAACGTGGATGCTCACCAGTTTGGGAACTAGTAGAGATTGAAGAAATGCAACATTCAATTCCGAAAACGCAACACCATTCATTGAGGAGCATTCTAGAAGCCTAAGGCCATTCATACTCTTGCTAACGGATGATAAGTTGAGTAAATGAAACGTTTTTAAGCATACCATGGGGATATACAGTCCGCTTACTTTTTTATCTCAGTATTCAGATAAACAAGAATGTTGTAATTCTAAAAACTGATTGATTAAACTGCAATGTGAATCAGTATTCGCACCTCTCCAGTAAATGGACTATTTTGCTTTATGTTATCAGCCTAGGAGTTAACTTCTCGTGATTTACACCATAAAATGAACTCAGATGACATAATAAGAAAGGTTAGAAAAGATGGATGATGCCTAACAGTGGAATCCAGGACTCACGTTTCGTCCTTTATTGGATTCATCAGCTAGAAGTACCTTCCTCTTAGTTCCCTCAAAGACTCGAACTCAGGACCGATCACTTCAAACGCTAAGCAACAAGCAACATCATATAAAGGTTAGGAAAGATTATTTTCCTCAATGGAATTGGAAGTAACCGCTGTAGTGAATAGTCAATCCAATGAGGGGCGTTAATATTCGAAGAAGAGTTTGACTACTCATAAGTAGTTCAAGTTTCATATTTTCATTTAAGTGGTAAATATTCATAGGTGAGAAAATGTCGACCCACTTTGTAGACATCATAGATTTATTGCTTAACGTTCATGTTTGCATTCAATAACCTTTGAATACATGATTAAATTAGCAATAAAACAGAATATGACAGTTAAAGTTAGAAGAAGTATGAATTCTAGTCGAGTTTGAATTTTAACATTCTTTACCAGTTGACTGGTAAACCATAGTCGACAAGATAAATTACAAGATTAATTCTCAGCCATCAAATACCACAAGCATGCGTCGCATAATTGTTGTTCACCGTATTCAGTGTTCAATTGTATATTGAAGAATTTAGTTGCTTTATTTGTGTCCCACTTAATGTTGTCTATTCTCATTTTTGTTTTAATTTTTATATGCTTACGATATCCTATTGGAATATGGATCCTCTTTTTTGTCTTAAACTCATATAATATACGCATGCATTCAATGATTAAACATCATATAGCTGTGCAGGATTTTTCAAGGTGAGTGAGTCAACCTCTGTCCAATGAAAATGTTTGTTTAAATTTCATTAACTGACCTTGTCAAAGGAGCATGCATACTTCAATAGAAGATCATTTTAAAAATGTTTAAACTACATGTAGATGATATCCAGCCTGTTTTTTTCTCATACCTTATTCAGAGATATTTATGTACTGCTTAACAGACCGTTGTGAGCAAGGGAGGGAATGGCACGATTTGAGCTAACCCAAGAACTGACAGAAACTATTGGGCGTTAAAACAAAATGCGCCACAGTATCCTAAGGTTGAGCTAATGATGAAGGCGGTCTCTTTTCTTGGTAGACAGTACTTGAGGCTGGCCACACTAACCGCCGAATGACCAAGATATTTTAAACAACAGTATTTTTATGTTGTCGGCTAGCAGTGAAATCCAGGATACGCTTTTCATCTTACTTAAGGCTTGTCAGCTGGCCATAACTGCAGCTAAACGAGTGATGTCGCCCTGACCGAGACTTGAACCAGCTACTCATCGTTTCAAACGCCAAAACGTTACTCACTAGGCAGTTGGGGCACCAGAGCCAACTACAGGTGTCTATAGGTAATAACTGTTACCCACTACACAAGAGACGTTTCTCGTGCTCCAGTGGCCTACTGGATAACGCCGTAGCTTTCGGAGTGATGAGTGATGGGTTCGAGCCTAGGTGGGGACGACGTCACCCACTAAGGTTTAGGTCTACCCAGATGACGAGTCCCAAGTAGGGTGAAACGCGTGTCTTTCGTTCTACTACTAGCTAACATCAAGGGTATTACAACCTGGTCAATAATCAGGCCACATTGAGGTATCTGCATAGATGCCTGTATACCAAGAGAAGTAGATCAACCCAATCCAGAATAACAACGAGAAATTACAAACAGAAATCAATAATAACAGTATTTTCATTTTGAAACATACATTCTGTTATGTTATAAAGACTCAGATTGTAGTTTAGTATCAGAAAAACACAAATTGTAAAATCTAGTCATTCAGTAATCTAAAACAGTTTTAATTTAATCAAATGGCCTTGATGTAAAGAAATGATGACCGAATTCAAACTGTAAACCTGCGGTTTCTGCTTCCATTCCTGTATTACCTAAGTTTGTGTCTCGTCACCAACTCGCCATCCTCTAGAATACAAAAATGATCTTATTATGGCTTAGTGAATGAATGACTTTCATTTGAAAGCAATATATACAGCTTATAAAAGTTCGCCAAATACAACTGAGAATGTTAGTGATAATGATGTTGATAAACTAAGCCCATTTTCAGAACACTAAGCTTATAATCTACAGACTTGTAGTTCGAACCCCACCAGGATAAAAGTGGTAGTGACAGTAAGTGGAGGAGTAGGAGTAGGAGTAAGAATGACATCAAAGAATGTATAAGGATCAATTTGTCACTTTAATGACCAGCTAAGCTACTATGCTATTCTAATTTATCACGGTGGGAATGGAAGTTATCAATACTGCATTCAAGGAAATAATACTTCACACGACACACTTGTAATGATCAGTGGAGCATTTATTGTTGAAAATGTCCCAGTTAAATTAAACCTAGACATTTCCATTCTTTGTATCCTTGAGAAGAGACTTTTTTTTATTCTATTCCACATTTGACATGAATTACAGAGATGTAGAATTCATCGTCTTCATCAGCTGTTTTTGCAGTGAAGTATTTGATATGCATTAGAAGGAGAAGGTTTCTGCTATAGACGTTGGAACGTTTCGTTGTAAGTTTACACATTGTAGTCATCAAAGTCGGCTTGAAGACTTTCACCTTTTTATGATGACGATAATGGTGATGATGATGATGAACTCGTCTGATCTCTGTTTTTATTGTCTGTTTTACTTGTACACCTTAACAAATATTTAAAAATGAAAAAGGATAATAACGAAATATAAGAAAATTATTCATTTCTCTTCAGCATATATTTAAGACATTTCCTTCTTCTATAGTCTCTTTCTTTCTATGATTCCGTTTCTTTATGCTTGTATGAGTATGTATCACTGTCATATGATGTAAAGCATTTAAGAATCTACACTCACTTATGAAAATGTACAGCTGTAAGGGATGGAATTGTCATAACCATGGAAATACGCACACATGCATGCACAGGAGCACACTGTCACCTACTATGAGTACATGTTATTATTCTGCTTTATTTTCACATTTAATTCCCACTAAACAATCGTCATGTAAATCACTGCATCGTCAACTGCAACCAGCAGGCTCAAGAAGAGTAATTTCAATAACATTACTACTAATTAAAAATAATTAGTGGGTACAGAATTATTAAGGGGTCAATTCCTCTAAATACTAATCATAATAATTTATGGTTTTAACACAAACTGAGTACACTACTCCTAATTCATTTAACAATCTTAGCGTAGGTTAGTACTCATGTAAGTAAAGATATGTAGATAGGTATAGATACAGAGTAGAAACAAAAAGAAGCTGATATCATCACCATAATTGCCATTATCATCATCATCATCATATGATTTCTCATCTCTTTTAATTTGTTTCAGTAATTTGGCTTTTAACAGCTTGACATTTAGTACCATGTTCTAGTTGTATCTCATGTACAAGTGATGAGTAGGTATTAAGTAACACAACAGGTGGTATACATTAAGTTTTAATATAATTGAATATGTATGTTTGTATTCGTGTGTGTGTGTATGTGTATGTCTGCATCTGCACTTTTGTACCAGAATAAGTACACGTCTCCGTGACCTGTGCAACCATATATCCCACACACACACACACACACATAACTGAAAGACTAACAACTTGGGATGTGAGATGCATAAAATGTCTTTTTTCTGGGATTTTGTAAGATGGACCGTCACAATTTTGCCTTTAATCAAGAGGGTTTAGTTCTATCACTGCTACTGTCAATATTATTATTATTATTATTATTCTTACTACTACTACTACTACTACTACTACTACTACTACTACTACTACTACTACTACTACTACTACTACTACTACTACTACTACTACTACTACTCACACTACTACTACTACTACTACTACTACTACTACTACTACCACTCACACTACTACTACTACTACTACTCACACTACTACTACTCACACTACTACTACTACTACTACTACTACTACTCACACTACTACTACTCACACTACTACTACTGCTGCTATTGGTTGCATGAGAATTGGCTTTAGTAGTAGAATTATTCAGTGGTACAATGTACGATAGTTTGATATGTCGGCATTAATACCATACAGTATTTAGGAGATCCTCATCTACTATGCGGACCTATATACGACTGCTAGTTTGTGTTTTCATTGGATTTCATTTGCCTCGATATAATTGTAACTATAGAGAAGGCATATGAATTGTTCTTCACTGGATTCGAGTTTGCCATTTGAATTATAGTATACTCAGAGCAAGATTCGATAGTCATGATTTTGTTTCTCACAGCAACCAGCACTGCACATTACGAAGAAGTCCTGGGATGCACATCATCTCATTGTAGTAAAAGTGATTTGTTTTACTTTCTTGCGTTCGAAAAAGTGCCAGCGATGAAAGTTATTTTTGACAGTGCTTATCATCATCATCACCAATGTGTGGTTGTATATTTGCCTCAATAGTGACATATTTGGTACGATGCCTAAAATTGACTAAGTACATAGGAGTGAAACAGAACAAGAAGACTGTCTACATTGAATGATCAACTTGCGAATTGTTTATAAATTGCACAATCCATGAGGACATTTCTTATAACTGAGTAGTTTTGTGTAAAGCACCCAACTGTTATGTCAATAGAGTTTCTGCTAATAACCACCGAGTCAGCATCAGTGCTTGTGATCGCTGACTTCAGAGTGTCATGAAATAACGAGATATATTACTGAGTAATTAAAAACTACCGCCACTGATCCAAAGATTTATTTTGGTGTTCATATCAGAGTGACTTAAAAACCAAACGACTATTTCGATTATTTCAGGCTGGGCTCAAGTGTTCAGATCACTTTGAGTAGGGTTGTGAAATAAACCTGCAGATCAACATGAATGGTTTCAAACTATTCATGCTTTTCAGTAGTAAAGGACGGTCTACTTCATATTGAAGTTAGTGCTGAAGATATCGTCTAGAAAGACGATGAAAGCTCCATGACTAAACAACCCAGCTCAGAGTACACAATATGACCAAAACAGTCTACATTACGTCTCACTATTGGAATATCTGCTTATTTGCATATGCTGTGATACTATCAGTGATTTCATTTTGATCGTAATAATAAGTAGTGGACAGCAGTGGAATGGGAGACCCAAGTTTCGTCCTATTTATGTCTTTATCAGTTGAATGCACTGACATGCATATTATTGCTCTTAGTACAACGTTACACGAGTATCAGTCACTTCATAGACCAGAGTGTTATCCACTGAGCAAACATATACACGTTCATGCAACTGGTAATGCTGAATATGTATGGTGTCACCAGGAATGATGCTGCTTATTCATAGAAATAGAAAGGAAATAGTAAATGTTATGCTCATCTGTTTGGACATAGTATTGCTTACTCAGACCCCGTTGCTGCGGTTATTCTGTAGTAATTCAGATTTTCATTCGGTATCAATCGTCATCATGTATCTCAACTCGGATACAGAAAGCCTGTCATCTGTAGCGCCGGCGACAGATCCCACTATCAAAGGATTCATCTACACCTGTGAGACATAGCCACTGAAAATAGAAGACAGGAAGCGACTACTCTGTTTTGACCACATATGTCTTTGTAGCATTGATGGCGTTTGGTGGAATCACTATGTGAGGACTGTTGGGGTCAGGCGTATGGTACTAAGCAAGAAAGCCAAGTTGATTGGTGAATTTTTGGATCGTCATATGCTGAAGTTGCTTGGAAATGTACAACATATGCCGAGCTAATTCCTACCTCAACTTGCCATGCTAGGGGAAGCTGGTTTAGGTCGGAAGAGGATTTAGGGTGGTCAAACCAAGACGTGACACTAGTCGATGAAGTCTCCATCTGTTGGTCTGGGTCATATGGGTTGAGGTAAACTGTCTGGTTGGAGCCCTCAAGAAGAAATGTGCTAGTGGTTGAGGACATTTGGTGACATGACTGGAAAGTTGTCACAATGGCTCAGATGTATTCACTCGTTGATATCTTTTAAAGCTTAAATATTCACGCTACTTGATCTCCCTTGACATCACTCCTTTTCTGTCCATCTGTTTTATTTGTACTGCTGTGAAGTGTACCAGTTTGAGCCGATGCACCTGTATATGAGGTTCTATGTTGATTTCGTCAGTCAGTCAGACAATCGTCATGAGCTTATGTATCAACCAATGGTATTTCATACAGTCTTACTATTTATAGCAGTTGTTTTTATAGCTAGTTAACTTCATTCATCAACATCTAAGCATAAATTCTTTCTCAAAAAAATTATCTCAGAGATCAATTCGACGTAATCGTCAGTATACGTGTAAAAGTCGTGGTGCAATTGGAACAAAACCTGGTATGGTAATCTGTCGAGTGGATAAATCCCACCGTAATCAGTGCAGAGCATGCCGATTAACTAAATGCCTTGAAGTTGGAATGAATAAAGATGGTAAGTGAAATAAAATTCACTTTTTATTCATTTATTTTTCTGTTTTATATTCGATATTTACACGCATGACCATAGATAATGTGAAGAAGTCACTGATTTTTCTCCCTGGCCATAGTCAATCTGTCCATAAATCAATTTACCCTAAGTGTGGTTTATGTGTTAAATATACTAACACACAAGAAAATAGTAATTTTCTTCAAGAATACTTCATTTTGCTTTATTGGCACTTGTAGCGAACCTATCAGGGTGAAACTAGACACCAAAATCACGATAGCTATTACTCCTGTAATATGTTACTAGTGCTAACTCTTATTAGAATTATTTTCTGTCTAGCTCTGAAATACAGGACAGACTTTTCAGTCATTTTGAATCGAATAATTAGGCTTTCTTAGCTGAATCATCTGAGCTCTGCTCCAAACGAACGAAACGGCCATCCGGTGTTTCAATCACCTTGATTTGGTTGATGTATGTCAATGATTTAGAACTACTGATGCCAGTCAATTGTATATTATGTACAAGTTCAAGCTAACAATCTTGAAATCACTTGTAGCATCAAGTAGATCACACTAGATGATATCAATATTTTGGTTTCTACAGGAAACCATGGTGATATTACTCACCAACGACTGTGTGCTTTTGAGAACATTTCATCTGATTTTTTTATGCTACTTTAATACTTCTCAGTAATACCAGCTCAGTACGTCACTCAATGTACAGCTCAGAACGGTTAGGTCTTATAAAGAACGTGTCTCCATTCTTCAACCAATAGGTTAAAATCCTATGTTCAAAGTTTAAATAAGACGCTCTTTTGCGATTACTGATCAAGATATCAATTAACTAGAGGTAGTTGGTTAGGGAATCTCTTACTTTTCTTGATACCCGTCAACAAGGTATTTATGAAACTAATTAATTCGATTCTCACCAAGATATATTCATTGTAGATAGCTCTCTAATCTGGCCAATAAAGATCTGTTTAGCTTTCACTTCCATTTACCTTTTGTGTTTATTGATAACTGAACCATTGACATGTGAAACGCTTTCTAAAATCACTATTGTTGTCATTATTATTATTATTACTCATCTACTACTACCTTACCAAGAAAGGAGTCAAACAAACAATTCACACAAGAATCAACTTCAGTTGAAGAGAATAAAAAATAGATCTGAATTTCACAATGTTTTCAGTTATTGTTTTTTTGGCTTTTAACAGCATGTAAAGATTGGCGTTTGAGTGTGTGTGTGTGTGTGTGTGTGTATGAATGTGCATGTATGCATGGGTATGTATGGACATTTTGATTTTGGCGGGAGAATAAACAGTCTAATTAAAAAAATTTTCTTGTACATCTATGTACTTCTGTTTGTTTACTTTTGTGTACTATTGTTGATGACATGGCTACATGATGAGTATTTAGTGTCTCATTCAACGAGTTTTCGCATGTGTTCAACTATTTATTATTATTATTAGTAGTAGTATTACTGTGTTACTACTTATAAATACTATTAACATACTACTCATTATGTTGATATTAGTAATGGTGGCTGGAAAAAGAGAGCAAAAGTTAGTTTCTAAAAGAAAACAAATAGCAACAGCAACAAAACAATCATGATGATGACGACGACAATAATAATAATGAGATGTGAAAGACAAGCTTCTTAACGTCTTATAAACCTGTCAAAAATTGTAAAATCAAGAGAAAAGAAAAAGAATTTCTATTAGTTACTATAATATTAACTGACATACATGTGTGTGTGTGTGCATGGTATCTATTTCACGAAGTAAACGTTTGTCCTCATCTACAGGTGTATGTGTGTGTGTATGCGCGTTTGTGTAAGCATGACTATGTTTTCAGTCAGTGTATACACTCATCTTAAGATGGTGAGAAAATCAAGAATTGAAGAAAAAAACCCAGACCTTCTATTAGTAAAGTATACAGTTAATTTCTACTGACATTTATTCTGTGTACTCATTGAGTCAATGGTGGTTTCGATGACATAGCGACGTAGACTGATCACCATCATCAACATCGTTCTGTTAGTAATGGTAGTAGTGTGAGTAGTAGTAGTAGTAGTAGTAGTAGTAGTAGTAGTAGTAGTAGTAGTAGTAGTAGTAGTAGTAGTAGTAGTAGTAGTGTAGGAAACGACAAGATGGAGATGAAGGAAGAAATGTTTATTATTTATATCTTGTACAGCAGTTACCAAATATTGTACACCTTCCAATAAGACAGTCATTTGCCCAATGTTCTTCACTTTCTTTTCTGTTTCTACCTTGATTTGTTCTTGCTATGCCCACATTGTCTCTTGCGTTTCCCTGGGCAGAATCTTTACCCATTGCTGGTAATTGCTTATGATTTCTGCCGCCCTCTCAACATATACTACTTATATCCATTCTGATTAGCAGCGCCCACTACAGTAGTAGTAGTAGTAGTAGTAGTAGTAGTAGTAGTAGTAGTAGTAGTAGTAGTAGTAGTAGTAGTAGTAGTAGTAGTAGTAGTAGTAGTAGTAATGTTGATGAGTTGGTTGTTATTCGCGTAAATGCTACAAATGAATATCTTCTTCCCTTACATCTGTGCAAATATGCGGGTTGGGAATATGTGAAACATAGTAATATACTACCATTAGAACTGGCTTTTATTTTATTCTTTTAGTCAATTAATCTATATGGAAAGGGTTCACATTGAGAACTTTTCTCTCACAGCCTACTCCTTCATTCTTTCTCCGCCGGAAATTGATTAACTTACAGTTTATCTCACCAGGTTATGATGGCCATATTCTGCTGAAAAGCTCATTTAAAGATTACTCAAACTCTATTGCTTTTTCATTTTGTCATCAAACTGTGATAGTAGTGATTTACTGACTCACTTTTTTAAGACTTGCCTATTTAAGATTAATTCAATATCACTTAACAATGTGTTGGGTTCCAGTTCGACATATATACATAAAATGGCCTACAAAACTGACCATGCACTCTTACTGACTGGGAAGGCTCCAAAGTCCAGGATATCTACCCATACCTCCTTAGCTGGGGCAGCATAGAGTGCCTGGCCTGGGTTATCCCACTAAGACCGACCACTCCTTGATGCCCGTCGCCTAATTAATACCGACCTCCCTTTCACCTTGGTTATTAAAGTGGCTCGCAGGTATTTAGTCCTAATTACCTGTGTTCTGTTAGCTGACAACTAGTTAGGTTCAGCGGTCAGTCGGTTACTGCTTCCGAAGACCCATTCCCCAGCCAGGAGGAATGACAAAAACTTCATCGACCAAATCATTGAAAACGATCGCTGGTATATTCACCAGTCGGATGTTGTCATTGACCTCCAACCCATACCAGAGATGTGGGCAAGTAAGCTGACCAACTCTGTTCTACTCAGGGAAGGTAGTAGGCATGCAGCCCTACCGTCATCGTACCTTGCATACTTTTGTACGCATCTGAGAAGCTCACCATTAACCATGTTAAGTGTGCATCTTCACTTCGAAACCTAGTGCTGGATGAAAAGACGGTGAGCCAGTCTGTAAGTGGATAACTGATTATCAGCAGGAACCAGAAGAAGGTCCACCATCCTGCAACTAAGCTAGAAACACTATAACCATCAGAATCACCACCAGAGTCAGCTATGTGACCAAGGCTGACTACATGTATGTCATCGGTTAGGCATTTATGCGCGTCACCAGTTATATGAGATATTAGTAACCCTGAGAAGTCATAGTTGCTTCGCCAGAGATTGTTAATTTATCACCAAACTATGACAGTAGCGATTTGCAACCTATAGTTACTTTCATTTCAACCATTATTGTGCTTAAACGTTGACTTTTGTATCTTAGCTTAAAGGAAATATTGCACAAAGTCTCAAACCATAAGGCAAGCTAATCACCATAACGTTTCAATCTAGAATGAACCAATCAGAGATAAGTGAGGCATCGAGATGATTGGACAAAGAAAACTGAAAGCATAGGTGGCTCAACTCAGTCATTTATTAGTTGACCTCATGAAAGCTCAAATTCTATGATATATCTGTCCGTTACTATATTATTATTTTCCAACTTAAATTGTGTTTCATTTAATTGGTGTTCTCCTCACTGTGAATAGGAGTTAATCAAACCTCTTACACAATAGAAATTATATTTCTTTAGTCTAAAGTGAACGAAAGTTGTTTGTGATTTAAATATCCTTAAGAAGTTAAAAAAAAACGCACCTCTAACACTAATAATATTTTAAGAATAGATGAAAGTTATTAAACGGTTGTGAAAATCGATCTGCCCTATTCAAGTTGATAACTTGTAATCAAGGTCATTGTGAACTAGTCTTGATATCTGAATTTTAAAATTATAAACATCAGTATCCAACCATTAGAAGTTCCTTCTACTTAATTCATTGGACTTTCTGTGAATAATTACTGAAGATAATTGTATATGTTAATATTATCACTATTACTATCCAATCACATGCAGAAGAGGTCCTTTACAATAAGTCCTTCATACGAAAGAAAATGTGTTGTCCTAAAAGAAACCAACCAGTACTTAGCGACTGTTAAGAGAGAGAAGTTTACAACTTTTCAAAAATAAAATTCAAATCTCATCTTGATAATAAGGACAAATGAAAATGGTCAGTTTTTAAAATTAGTATATGGTAAGTTATGTAGTATGTATTCTGAGATAATTGATAGTATACCCAAACACTTGGTGATTCATGTGAAATTGAGACATCATCAGTGGCTAGATTTCATAACTCATTTGACAGAGCATTGGGTTGGAAACTACTGAGTTAAGTCCTGCCTCGATCCAAGCTTTAATTTTGTTCTCAATCTTTACTCCGTATCAGTATATCAAATGTTAATTGATTCTCCGTATTGAAGGTATGGTAAACACATGTACTGGTAGCTATGTTTTTGTCTGTTAATCATCCTTCCTGACTGATATCTGTCTCTACCATCCATTCAAGTTCAAGTTTTAAGTATCTCAGATTGTTAAGAAGTTCATGAACGTTATTATGTAACCACGGCGCCCACCTTCCTCTGAAACAGTAATAAACCTTTGCCACCGTTACCTTTGAATTATAATCAGGACACTTAATACTTCATAGTCAGTCTGTTGAATTTAAAATTATATATTCTAATTCAGATCAGTGATAATCTACAGTTCAATTAACAACATTTTGTTTCCAGATTCGTCAATCTGTCAGCTTTCATTTCAGGTCTACATTCATTTTTAAAACTCTGTCACCTATCGATAAAACGAATGACAAATATCTTTAAAATATGTGATAATTGAAGGTGAAATGAAAGTTTGGACCCTGGTCAGATTTTAGCCACTGGCTACTGCGTTCCCGGTCTAATGCTCTACCAACTGAGCTACAGGGTCCGACTGCTGACCAGGTGCTTATTTTCACTTCAATCATCAAGTGTTTTACCCGACTACCATATGAATTCGTAACGCGTTACTACTGCTTGATCGTATTCACACTGGTTGCCTAGTCAGAACTTCGAATCCCAACCCGAATGTAAGTGAATTAGAGAAGGGGAGCATCATATTGATTATCATTTAGACTATCTGGGTGATGATTGAAGGTGAGAATGAAAACAGTCTCTAATTCACTTACATTTGGGTTGAGATTAGAAGTTCTGACTAGGCAATCAGTGTGAATACAATCAAGAGGTAGTAACGCGTTACGAATTCACATGGTAGTCGGGTAAAACACTTGGTGGTTGAAGTGAAATAAAAATCTGGTCAACAGTTGGACGTCGTCGCTCAGTTGGTAGATCATCAGGCCGGGAAAGCAGTAGCCGCTGGTTAAAATCTGACCAGGATCCAACTTTTCAATTCACCTTCAATCATCGCCCACTATAAATACCAGTCTGCCAAACTACGGCTATCTCATATGGTCAAAATGAAAATATCTCTCAATAACTTGATGAGTAAACTTTAACAATTATCCCGTGGTTAGTGAGAAAGACTCCCAAATCCATTCTGACAACTTCTGAGGTTACTAGTTAGTTTTCGTTATCTTATGCAAAAAAATAGTCCTTCCAGATAAGATGGCAAAACCTGACTGATTATTTCAGCAGTTACTAGGGTGGCTTTCAATGCCATTCTTTATTAGAGTCGAGCTTCCTCACAAACCGCATATTGGGGATGTGGCTGAAGACAGCATTTGTGTATGCGCGTGTGTGATACTAGAGGATACCAGGACAACATATAATGAATCTACGCTACTCATTCCTTTTTAATGTCTTTATTAACTTATATTGGTTTCTAAATAGATATGAGAGAAAAGCTACAAACAAATCTTGTCTCAGTTCATCGATGGTTATCTGTGTTTAGAACCGGGTGGCTTTTCTGAAACACCATTTATTTCATTCAGCTCTCGTATGAAAACAGAATGGCTCTATGAGTCACCGTAACGACGGCTGAGATAACTAATTAGATTCCTCAGTTTCGTTGGAATAATTTTTCATAAAACGAAGACACTCAATTGGTTATTTTATTGCTTGATTGTCCTTTGGAGTTACTCATCAAAATATCACTTGTATCTCATTGGTTAAATTTCATCATCCGTTTAACGTAACGAAGGTCAAGTTAATTTGATTGGCCGTTTGTTTTGATTCTAGAGTGGGCGGGAGTTATTTCAATCAATTGAGCTATTTCTACTGGAAGGTGTTTTACTATTTGCATTCCCTGTAAATAATTTAAGTGAAGAAATTCAATAGACCTGTTTTGACAGGATGCCATTTTTAAGGATGAAATTAAGTGACGCAACTACTTGGAGTCAAATGTAATAAAAATACTAGTAGCAATTACTTTACGACCCATTCTTACTATGCAAAGAGCTAGGTTTAAATTTATCAGTGAATAAATAGTGATACCAGTATGTAAAAGACAAAGCAGTGAGCAAGTGATGGTGTATGCAGGTCAGCATTAGAGTTATAGCAAAGTACAATTGTCGCCGACCGCTATCGACGTTCATCTCTGACCACTTGTGATCTGCGTACCTCCGTAGCTAGTAGTGCGTTGTCACTTAAGTCCTGAGATGATTTTTCATCCTGAAATGGTCGACAGTGCACACTGCATGTATGTAGGTAGTGGATGTTATGCTTTGATCTCAGTAAACGTATAATGTAGACAGAGGTTGACCATAACTTCTTTTTGAACACATAAATCAGGTTTGAGGCGTTTAATGGCTATGGCTTCAGAAAACATCAAGAAAATTGAGCTGGCTTGTTTGTTTATAATCCTGAAGGAATTGAAGACATATGCATGATGCCCAGTGTTAATCAGATCCAGAGTGAAATAAACTTTTGAATAGTGAAACCGGTTGGCATTCGATTGACACTGGACATCATGCAAATGTCTTCAGTTCCTTTAGGATAATAAACAGACAAACGAGCTGAGCTATCCTGAAGTTTGCTGAAGCTATAGCGATTAAACGCCTCAAACCTGATTTATTTGTTCTAAAAGTATGATGTATCTGTCAACTTTATCTACTGGACCATGATATCCAATGGTCTATTACTGGCTGAGTATATTGCGCCACAGTTCTCTCTATTCTGCTATATGGTTGTTAAATATAACCAATAAAAGTAAGGACACGTAGAGGCTTCAATTTACCGACCACCGTTGCCTACGCAGCATAAGCCATGTATCCTAACATCACCATGTTAATAACGTCGAAGGCGTAGAGTTTTAAGAACAAGAGGAAAGTCAGTTGATGAGGTTGTGAACCTTCATCGATTAAGATGACTGTGACATGTGTTACACAAGCCTGGTCACCAGATGACTGGTCACACAATGCAGGCTGAAGTAGATTTAAGCTGGGAAAAGGTAAGGGGTGGCCAGATTTAAAACACGGCAATATTCTATGAAGTCTTTAACGGTTGGTTTAAGCCGTGTAAGAAAATATAGACTTCTGCGTTGGGATTCTCACGACAACAGAGGTCAGTGGTTGGAGATTCTAGGTGAATAGGTTTAGAAACTATCTTAGTGGAGTAAATAGTATCGACACATTATCTTAGCCTTAATCGTACTACTGAAGAATTTCAGTATTATGTCTTTTTCTCTTTCCACTGGATTCTTTTTGATTTTCTACCTTTCATTATGGTATGTTCTTGCTTGATGTACTGATTTGAGGTGCAGAAACTATGGCTGTTACGTAGTTGATACTGACTGACTGATGGCGTCACTTTGATACTCCTGCAGTTGAAAATGCGGAATTTACAGTTTAGCTGCTGAAATAAAATTCAGCAGTTTCACGATACCTGGAAAGTCAGTTGATTTTCTTTTGAAACCGTACTCAATTATTTGAACACGAATGCTCACTATAGCCTAGAGAAATCTCATCGAAAATACAACAGCAATATAATAAATGAATTCAAAAAAAAATTGGAACTGAAGTTTTTCAGTTATTGTAATTATGATTATTTGTTATATAACAATAGTAGTAATAGTAATAGAAGCCAGAACACGTGTAAATTATATACGCGAGATACATTTATTTCATTTAAGGCGCCACTCTGAAATAAACTGCTGAACATTGAACAGAATAGCACAGTCAAACACTCAAATATACACCTGTATGCACTTTTATATTTTGCTTAAGTACAAGCATATTTCTTGTTTACGTAATCAATTCTCTCTCACCCCAGATTAGTTAGTAAAGTTAATCACACAGTGACTAGATGCTGCATGTTTTTTTCCTGATTTCATCTACGATGTAACCTCAGTATTCAATGTTTCAATGGAAGATAAAATATGCAACATTGCATGTGTGTGTGGTTTGATCAAGTTCAGTTATTACTTCTCTTAAAAACGTGATTTTTACTGTGGACACCAAGTGGTTGTAAAGATAAAATTATGTATTCTACCACCCACCAAAATGAAACTGTTTCAACTAAAAATAATATTTCACACACTGCAGATGGTGTGTTTAAGTCACTAAACTCAAAAGAATTTTAAAAAATACACAAAACAAACGCTTTATTTTCGATTTGTTTTTACCAGCCTTTTTTTGTCGGAGTCATTATAACATTAAAAAATGCATTTGAAAAAAAGTAAACAGATAATTTAAACTGTGCTTTATGACCTACAACAACAACAAATCTAGTTCAGTGTTTCAATGGTGTGTTTAAATGAAACACGTTGGTTGACGGAATCTTTTGCCAGTAAAAAGGTGTTAGTTGACCACATTTTTTAAATTTTTGATGTGTATACATTTGAATTATCACCTACGTTTTTTTGTCAAAATATGATATCGATCTAATGGATAGTGAAAATCAATGAGTATTGTTCACATGTTTATCTTGTTATAGGTACTTGTGAGCAAATTGTTGTATTTTTGGTATTATTGACGAATAGTGGCTAGGAGTGGAGTCCAGTACGCTCGTTTCACCTTACTTGTGACTCGTCAGCTGAATGTACCTGTCTTCCAGAGGGTGATATTGAGAGACAGACCCGGACCAATGGCTTCAAACGTCACAGCGCTATACACTAGGTCACTGAGTAACGATAACCACTCATTGTACTACTTATATACTACTGTTGTCGTTCTGAATAACTTGAAGATGACATTCTTCGTGTATGTCTGTCTGTGTATGTGTGTGTGTGTGTGTGGGGGGGGTTAATACGTAATCTATTGGCTAAAGTCTTGAATACATAAGGCATCAATATTGATGGCAGATTTGCCAATGTGGATACTACTTTTTGACTCACAATATCTTCAAAATTTCCATGGCACTCGGGCAAAAACCTTGGTGATGAAGTGAATTGTCAAAAAATTCCCTATTCATCAATCCATAAGCACAAGCATTACTGAACTGGTTATTCGTTTACGAGGTCAGCCAATCGAGATGAAAACCTGGAGATGGGGGGGGGCTGAAATATAGTATGTCAGCAGTATTAGACAAATTATTACCGCTGTCTAGAATATGGTCAGACGTCATGGTGATTGGCTACTTTGTATTGAATAGAAAGTAGCACACCGTTGCACTGTTCAACGTTGACCAGGTGTTAATAGACATTGTATTCTCAGATGCTAGTTGGATGGAAGCAATCAGCAGGAAGCCTTGGACCTGAGTTTCGTGCTAGTTAATACTCGTCAGTAACGGGCGTCTGCAACATCAACGGATCTGATATCCCGCCCAAGATTCAAACCCGCATCACCAAGTGTCGTAGTCGGTGACGTTAACACTGAGCTATTCCGGCCGCGATTGGCCTCCTGTAGGACTGGATAACATATACTGATTGGCCACAGGCGAGCAACCAATTTCATGTTGTCTAATCCTCAGTGCTGACCGAATTCTATAGATCCTTTTTGAAATGCAGCCACTAAGCTAGGCGGCTCAGCATCGCTGTGCACATTGGTGCATATTACTAGGCTAGTTGGAAGCAATAGCCAAGAATCCATGAGCCCAGGTTTCGTGCTTGTTTATCTGTTACCTTGACAGAGCTGATATCCGGCCTGAGAATCGAACCCCGTCATCCGGCGTTTAAACTGGTTGCTCTCCAGCAAGCAATGTCATCTAATTTGTTGCAGGATTAGCACAGTTGTAAATCACTCCTTGTAAAATAACTGTAGAACTACAATGACTTCCTCTAAAGACATAAGAAGTATCAACTTGTCTCGTTAGAAAAACAGATAAACGAACTAATCTGTTAAAGTTCGAAGCGTGCCTTAAGACCTGAATGTGCCCGTCTTGATTTTTCGTAGGGTTATGGATGCGTACTGTTAAATAGTCAAAACGTAGAGAGGAAAAGCCGTTCAATGATCTGAGATGTTCTCTGGTTCTCCAAGTGATCTCACTATGTGATGAAAATCACCTTGAAATTAAAAAAATATTTTCCCCGTTGTTTGTGATGCATTAGATGCCCCGTACTCTTTTCATTGCTGTGTTTAATCAAGAGGGTTACAAACGAAGGCACGCAAGTTTCTGGCCGAGTGTTCAAACTGCATACATGAGTAACTAAAAACAGAAATTGGATAACTTTTCCCGTGATTTATTAGAATCTGATAGGAAGCGACCTAAATAGAAATCAGCATTCTAAGTCACCAGCCACTTAGGTAGAAGTTTTAGATTCATTATTACTGTGTAGGCAGGGAAAACCTTATTCGATAACTTTGTCCTCCAGCTGACCAATGATAACAAGTTTCCTACTTATGACCTTGTGGCTCTATTTTCTGAGGAAAGAGTGTATATAAATGATATATTTTTTGTTAAAGTTGTCCTCCTTACAATCACAGGCTGGTCTTTGTCTTCTGAGTTTTGCGGCTCACTGAAGTATCAGTTCTTGAGGGAGAACAGTCGCTTTTCGTCTACAGTCCAATTATCTCTCTGCAGTAATAGCGTCTCGTATCTCATATTATTCTGTCAGTCACTCCCACTGGGCCAAACCAGAATCTTATTGTTATATTCTAAGAGTCAATAGACAGGAAGCCCTACTTCAACTAAGTTTCGTGCTTGTCGACCTTCATCAACAAGGTCAATCCACAACCATGAGAAAACTGGTGGTTACTTAGTGACTAAAGCCAGCATTATTCAGCGCTGAAATCACAGACGTTACAACTAAGCCGTTTAAACCACAACTGATTCCTGTTAGGATGAGATTAAGTGGACCATTTGGTTTTTATTTGCTAATCCATGTAGCATTGTTTGGTAGTTAGTGGCCAGCAGTGGCCAACTGATCGAAAAACTTCGACCAGTGATTAGCGTTGCTGACTAGGCGTTATTTCTCGCTAACAAGCTCATAATTTTTTCTATTTTCATTTCTTCATGAGACTTACTACTGACTAACAGATCAAAGTAGTAAGTAGTTAGTTGTAGGTCAAATTCACGGAGTTTTTCTCAATTGTTGGTCTCAGGTCATTAGAGCAAGAGTAGAATACAGGTACAATGGTACAGTTTGAGGGATTTTAAGGGTCATCCTAGTAACTATTGGAATAAGCAACCATGTTTGTTTATTTTACCAAGAAAGATAATTTTCTTCATAAAATGAAAAGATCTAACTGGTCACTTCAGTAGTTGCTTCTGTGACCTTTAAATTTACACTTGTATATTAGACACAGTATTATCTACTCGATCACGTTTTGAGCACAACTTTACTGCTCATAATCATATCAAGTTGATCGGTCACATAAGAATCTGATAAGGTTTATACAGAGGATTACTTCTCATCTTTTAATGTTAATGATAGCATAGTTCTTCATACATTGGGATAATCCTTCCCTTATTGAGTTTAATAGTCTTCATAACGGTTACCTCACTGTATCCTTGGGTATGGTTGCATTCGTTCATGTACAGTACTGTCTGATTTTTTTCTACCAACACTATAGTGACTTTAAGGTTATTTCTGCCTTCATTGGAAGCTAAAATTACAGTTATTTGTTGCTGGTTATCCTTATTATTATTTGTCCCTTGGGTGCCTAGTGGAACATAGGGCTTCAGTAGCACATAGCCATTTCACTCTGTTCTCTGCAGTCTTCTTACGTAGCTCCTCAACTGCCCAAAAACTTTCATTTCTTCCTCACATGATCTCCTCCATGTCACCCTCGGATACCCAACTAGTCGCTTCCCATGCAGGTTCCACTCGAGGGCCTTGCCTGTTGCGTGATATCCTCAATCGGCCTTCCCAGTGTATGCCCAATCCATCTCCATTTTCTTCTGCATATTTGCTGGGTAATAGGCTCTTGGTTGGTTCGTTCCCACAGTTCCTTGTTGCATATTCTTTCTGGCCATCTGATCTTCAGTATCGAGCCAGTGTAGGTGGCAGCTGTTGATGATGTATGTCTGTAGTTTGTTGGAAATGCTTTTCGTAACACTCAAAGTCTGTCAACCATCATATACAAGAACTGACTTGACTGAATTAGTGTTGAAAATCCGCATCCCGTTCATGCTTTATACTGACTACAGTAGATCTCCATACTGATTTCAAATTAACGAAGGAATGCCTGTCTTGTTGTCTTCGATGCTTGCTTTGACGTCCACATGTGTGCTGCCTTTGCCTGTAGTTGAAACGATGCTGCCTAGGAAGGTAGGTGAATGAGACAACTTCCTTCAGATTTCTCTCACTGATTGTGATTAGTACTTGTTGTTGTTGGTTAGGCATCTTCATAACCTCTGTCTTCTCTACGTTCACCTGAAGTGCAGTTTTCGCTGCCTTGCCTCTTCTGCCAACTTGGCAGTTTTCACCTGTACACCTTCGAATCTGTGTGACATTAGACATAAATCATCATAGGCGAAATCCAAATCTTGTGGGATTTTTTCATCTGTCAAACAGTGTATGCTCCTCTTCTCATTCCTTACAGTTTTTTGCATGGTGATAATATTTGCTTACTTGAAAATTACTATAAAAACACAATAGAAATGTCCCACTAGGTATCTTCGTCATTACGAAAGAAGAGAGTACAAAACCGTTTCAGGGCTAAGTAAAGAGCATCCACCTGAGCTACAAAAATATTCTTCATTACTTCTAAGTAAAGTTCGTAAATAATATTACCGTAATCATGATAATTATTGAAACTGAATTTTCTATAAGTCTCACTTTATTTAAGTAGTCTAGATTTCGGACTACCATTGCCCCCCTTCTCTGTCCTACTTTTGCTGTAAATTTAAATTCAAATCATGGATCGGTAAAGTCACATGAAATCATGATAAGTTGTTGTAAGTGTATACTGTTGACAATGATTCAGTATTTCATCTCTCTCTTTGGTAAGAATCTCTTTTTAAGCAACCTAATTCTTTATGGAATACATACACATACACACATACACACACAAGCACAGAGGTTTGAATACGTGTATGTTCATACAATACTGAAGAAAAGAATCGGTAAGCTTTTTTTTCGATGGAAACATGTTGGATTTATAATTTTGGAAAATTACTACTACACTCAGTTATTTCTGATGTCAAAATTAATTTTGGAGTAAATATAATAAATAAATAAATACATAATCTTATTTATTACAAATTAAAGTATGGAATTAAGAATTAATTAGCTCACAGGTCAGTAAATAGTGACAAATAGTTGATTTTTAAAAGTAATTTAACTAACAAACAAACTGATGGTTGATGTGTGTGTGTGTGTGTGAGTGCGTGCGTATGTGAGTGCTTTCACTTGTGCTTTTTTTGAGATGTTCTAATTAATCAATACAATGTTGAACACGCATGCGGTTGTACTTATATATATATATATATATATATATATATATATATATATATATACACATATATATACACATATATATAAATTTAAATTGGCAAAATCTGTGATTATAACAGATTGAAATTTAAATTATTATATATTGGGGTTATTCTTATCTCAGTCGAACTACTGCCCCCCTTGCACTTCGAAAGACCAGAGCATATTGTCAAATACCCGGTGGTAACAACATCTTTCCATCATTAATATAAGTGTAAAACTTGAGCACTGTGGTAGAATGTAATTCCATATTAGATTTGTTTATTTGATATATAACGCACAGTGATACAGTATTATTTACTTGATTACGTTTCGAGCATAAATTATTGCTCATAATCATACCAATGTAATCACACCTTTGTGATGTCGATATATCGGGGTCAGTTAGATTAGCAGAACATATGAATTCAGTTAAACATAGAACGACAGACCCCAATAGGATCAATAATCTAGAAAAACACTTGGCCATTGCATTACATTCATTAACACACAACCACACAATAGGGTGGGACAAAACCACTGTAGTTAAGTCTAAACAGCGTAATGAGAAGACGAAGATTATCTGAAACATGTGATGTATTAGCGCTATACATTTCGAACAATCTGATCACACATGGACTTGTCGAACTATTTATATGAAAATTTACGAAAAGGTCAATGAAGTTAATGGGAAACATAGGAATAGGAAGGGATAGAAAAGGAAAACCTTATTCTTGGTATGAAAATTAAAATCAATACTACCAAGGTAGGTTCAACGTGAGTACAAATTGTTTTTGTATACATAAGGGGGTTTAAATTTACGGATGGCAAGAGCTTCAATAAATTTAAGCACTCGGATCTCACCACTTTTATGTAGTACTTTAAAGGCTGTTTTCATGTCTATCCTATGGTTAGTTTCTAGTATATGTTTAGCGACGCCAACCACGCCAACCACGAGCACACTGAGGGAGTGGCTATCATGATGTCCTCAAGAGCATCGAAGGCTCTCATGCAGTGGGAACCAATCTCCTCCAGGATCATGACAGCAAGATTCAACTCAAAAGGAAGAAAGGTCACAATCATACAATGTTATGCACCTACAAATAATGCAGAGCAAGAGAAAAAGGAGGATTTCTACAGACAACTTCAGTCAACACTGGACAAGACGTCAGTTGGCGATATCAAAATTCTAATGGGCGACATGAATGCCAAACTGGGAGGGGACAACACGGGAAGAGAACTAACCATGGGTCGAGAGGCGCTAGGTGAAATGAATGAGAATGGAGAATTGTTTGCAGAATTCTGTGCATTCAACGATTTGGTGATTGGAGGAGGCAGTGTGTTCAGGCACAAGGATATCCACAAAGCGACATGGACTTCACCAGATGGACACACTAAAAATCAAATCGACTTTATCTCAATCTCAAGAAAATGGAGACGCAGTCTACTTAACACAAGGTCAAGAAGAGGAGCAGATGTAGGTTCAGACCACTATCTAGTGCAAGGAACCTTCCAAATCAAGTTAAAAGCCTTCAAGGAAGCTGGTGATAGACCTCAATTCAAGTACAACACTCGGAAACTGAAGGATGAAACTACAAAGGAGATCTTCAAAGCAGCCATCAAGACAAAATGGGAGACATCGAGGGACATCCCTGAAGAAACCTGTGTGGAAGAACACTGGAAGTCTTTGAAAGCTATGTGGAAAGAAACCTGCACAACAGTATTAGGAAGGAAGAAGAAAGAAGACAAGGAATGGATCTCGACGGATACCTGGAAGCTGATAGAGGAGAGGAGGATGGTGAAGCAGAAGATAAACCAGTGCAAGGATGCTCAACGACAAGAGGAACTGAGCACAATGTATAAAACACTGGATAAAGAAGTGAAGAAGAGTGCACGCAAAGACAAAAGACACTTCTACGAAACACTGGCAAGTGAAGCAGAACAGGCTGCAGGTAAGAGAGACCTGACGACATTGTATCAAATAACCAGGTTGCTTTCAGGAGCGAGACCAACACAGATGAAACCAATAAAAGATGAAGAAGGAAATTTAATTACGAAAGAAGAGAAACAGAGGAAACGATGGGCCGACCACTTCAAGAAGCTCTTGAATCGACCACCACCTGCACTTCGTCCAGAAATACCACCTGCAGCCGCTGAATTACAAGTGAACATAAATCCCCCAACGAAAATGGAAGTCCTGAACGCCATAAAGCTACTGAAATGCGGGAAAGCAGCAGGACCAGATGGGATACCGCCAGAAGCACTGAGAACAGATGCAGAGACAACAGCGGACATGCTCACACCACTATTGCAGAAGGTGTGGAGGAAGAGAAGGTACCTGGCGATTGGAAGAAGGGTTACCTTGTCAAACTGCCGAAGAAGGGAGACCTCAGTGCTTGCAAGACTGGCGCGGAATCACTCTCCTATCCACCCCAAGTAAAATATTAAGCCGCATCATCCTGGAGAGGCTTAAAGATGCACTGGATTCAAAACTGCGACCGGAACAGGCAGGCTTCAGGAAGTACAAATCATGTGTGACCAAATTGCAACGCTACGCATCATCATAGAACAGAGCATAGAATGGCAATCAGCTCTCTACCTCAACTTCATCGACTTTGAGAAGGCCTTTGACAGCGTCGACCGAGAAGTAATTTGGAAACTGCTTCAATACTACGGAGTACCGCAAACCTTTATCCGCCTCATTCAACAACTATATGAAGATGCCACATGCCAAGTAATCCACAATGGGAAGCTCAGTGATGCCTTTGAAGTGAAGACAGGAGTGAAACAAGGTTGCCTACTATCCCCATGATATTCCTTATTGTGGTGGACTGGATCATGCAGCAAACAGTAGGGAGCGAGAAGAGGGGATACACTGGACGACGGAAAAGAACCTAAAAGACTTGGATTTCGCCGATGACTTATGCCTAATGTCACATAAACTTGAAGATCTGCAGGCAAAAACTAACAAGTTGACAGAAGAGGCAGCTAAGACGGGACTTCAGGTGAATATAGAGAAGACAGAAGTGATGAAGATACCGCACCACCACCAACAACAACAAACTCCAATCACCGTCAACGGGAGAAACTTGAAGGAAGTAACCTCCTTCACTTATCTAGGAAGCACTGTTTCAACTACAGGCGGGACGGACGAGGACGTCAAAGTCAGAATCGGAAAAGCAAGACAGGCGTTCATTAGCCTGAAACCAGTGTGGAGATCTTCTGCACTCAGCATGTGGAACAAGATACGGATTTTCAACACCAACGTCAAGTCAGTGCTCTTGTATGGCTCAGAGACTTGGCGCGTCACGAAAGGCATTTCCAATAAACTACAGACATTCATCAACAACTGCTTACGCTCGCTGCTGAAGATCAGATGGCCAGAAAGAATAAGCAACAAGGAACTCTGGGAACGAACCAACCAAGAACCTATCACGCAACAAATATGCAGGAAGAAGTGGAGATGGATTGGCCATGCACTGAGAAGGCCGACTGAGGACATCACGCGTCAGGCCCTCGAGTGGAATCCCATGGGAAGCGACGAGTTGGACGTCCGAGGGTGACATGGAGGAGGTCATGCGAGGAGGAAATGAGAGGTTGTGGGCTGTCGTGGAACCAGGTTCAAAAGATCTCAGAGAACAGAGGTCACTGGAGGCGTGCTACTGAAGCCGTATGTTCCACTAGGAACCCAAGGGACTAATAATAAATAATAATATGTTTAGCGATAGACGAAGATGGATGTTTGTCACATGCATTTATCGGATCTGTTGAGGTCATTTGTTTTTGTAGCCACTTAGGTACATGTCCAACCTTCCTTAGCTGCATATCACGATTACTCCTCCCTATATATGTATGTGTCCACACATACATGTAAATTGATAAACAGTGGGATGTGATGTAATCGTTTATATGTTGTTTCGGTTTGTGCTGTAACATGGATTTGGTCTTCTCTACAATGATGACCTTAGCTGCATAATACGTTTTACAGATGGCCGATCTAAGTCTTTTCCTCACAACAAAGCTATGTGAATCACCTCTAAATGGTAATGAGATGTAGACATTTTTCTTAGCAACGGAACATTGTGTACTTTTCAATGGTACATAACTTTTGCACCGGTCGATAAATCTCAACGGGTATCCATTCTGTGTCAGAGTTGTCGTCAGTAAGTTGGTTTCTTCCTCCCTGGTGTCATCGGTGCAGATACGGTTTATCCTGTTCAATAAGCATCTGACTAAACCATGCTTATATTGGACTGGACAATAGCTATGGAAATTAAGATATTGCCCTGTCCATGTAGGTTTCTTATAGATCGACCTCCTGATCGAGCCATCCTCCCGTCGACTGAGCAATACGTCTAGGAACGGTAGCTGGTTGTTCGTCTGTTGTTCACAAGTCAGGCTAATGTGATTCTGAGCCGTGTTCATTTTCTGTAGCAGGCACATTGCATCATCAGGCTTTTCACATATAGTATGGTAGTACTGATTTTAATTTTCATACCAAGAATAAGGTTTTCCTTTTTTTCTATCCCTTCCTATTCCTATGTTTCCCATTAACTTCATTGACCTTTTCGTAAATTTTCATATAAATAGTTCGACAAGTCCATGTGTGATCAGATTGTTCGAAATGTATAGCGCTAATACATTGTGTACTTAAGTCTAATATAGCTAGGTGGAGAGAGAGATTAATTACCGAATCTTTGTTCATAGAATCCACACCCATCACATGTAATGGGAATGACGCAACACCTATACCAGAGATATGGAAAACTTTACTACCAATAAAAAAACAAAGAAAACTCAGGTGACAGGACTATAAAATCAGATATCGAAAGAAGTGTGATTACATTGATATGGTTATGAGCAATAATTAATGCTCGAAACGTAATCAAGTAAATAATACTGTATCACTGTGCGTTACATATCAAATAAACAAATCTAATATGGAATCTTTCCATCATATTTTGCTCTAATCCTAAGTGACGTCATCAGTGAGCACCACCGAGAAGTAGGAGAGAATAATGAATTAGCGTTGCTTGGTTTCTAATGTTTCTCTGGCTAACTTCAGTCGTACATGAATTGCTTGAGTAAATAATAAATCAATGCTCTTTAATGACTTGTTTCGACCACAGATTTTTCGAAGTTCTATTGACTTATGGAATCAACCAAATTGGGTATTAGGAGACCGTATTCAGTCACAAATTTGTTAAATTTATAGCACATTAACCCGCTAGATTTCGTTCTACTAATTGAGTGGTAATATTGCCTTTTCTAATTGTGCTACGTTGAAAAATTCCAAAGAGGGATCCAGTAGTTGTCCAGTGGGGATGCTTGAACAATAACCTTTAGATTGTACTCTTCGTGGTTACTTAGTTTCTCCGTAAATGGAAAAGGTGAAGGTGTATTGCAACGTTAAATCACGCAAGATACGCGGGTTTATGTATATTTACAATGGCCTTGACTATTTTTAGACCATCGTAGATTAGAATATCCTATTGATTTTCGCTTTTCCAACCAATCTGGTACTGATACGTTGGTTCACGGGCTTTTTCCAGAAACTTCGAAGAAAAAAGTTTGGTTGTAAAAGGTTCCAGGGACTTTGTGCTGTGTTTGAAAATTTGGGCAATCTTACTGCACAATATAACAGGCTGTTGGCTAACTGAAATCGAATCTCAGGGGGGAGGAGCATTAATCCCCTTGAGGTTGCAGAACAACCTTGCTGATGAGTGCTAACAAGCACGAACCCAGATCAAACAGGACTTTCTACTGATTGCCTCCAACCAACTAACACTGATGAAATCTACTTTGGAATATAGACATTGTTTCTTGTAGGTCGTTTTCAGTTAATCCTCTCTTTGTACACCATTTCTAAATTTAAGAAAAGTAAAGGAAATAATTTCTTTATTTACCATTGGAGCTAAATGGAGTGGATTTAATTTGGAATTTTATTTTATAAAATTTTGTTGTTACTACGGTGTTATTCTTCATTTTCAAATATTACGAAAATGTGTTGATAACTTTACTCTCCTATACATATGGAACAGAATTGATCTTTTATCAATCCACTCTCAAATTTGTTTCATTATTTCGAATTATTGATAATTTGGTTAACTTTGCTATGAATCGCCATGGAGATTGTAGTTGGCGTGAAAATTTAAACAAGGAACAAACACGTGTTCAATATTCATTTGAAAAAATTTAGTTCATACTTTATTCAGTGAGAGGTGAAATGTTGAATATTTGTCTTTAGTGTTAACTGGTGGGAGTCATTCGGGAAGAATCCCTGTTATGCCTGGGTCTTGTACTTAGTGGCACTCGTCAGCGATGTATATATGCAACCATGAGATTCCAACCTGCGTCACTGAATGATACTGTAAGAGACTTATTCTACATATTTCGGCGATATATTGTAATCAGTGATAAGAAATATATTTAAATAAACAACAATGGTCGGCATGAATTGGATTTGGAGATAATTATCCACAAATGCTTCCTAAAAGATAAATGATGGTCATTGTGGATTTATTTTGATAATTCTTATCAAAACTGCAAACATGGAGTCCCCTTGTACCTAGGCACACTGGGAAAGATGACTAAATAGCGTACGGAAAAGTACTTCAAAATACAAAGAGAAACTATACTACTACTCAACTACTACTTCTACTACTACTCATATTACTACTCACACCACTACTGAAGCAATACCGTTTTCAAGAGTGGAAAATGTTTTCAATCTCGCTAGAATGTTGGCCACTTTTGCCTTTTGGAGCACATAATTATTGAAAAAAGAGTAACCCTGGCTACAAAATCCTTTACCATCGTTGTCATTATTATGACTATTACTTTTACTAAACTAACCCTTTATGTCTTATTCTAGTGGATACTTGTCGTTTAAGTGACCTAATAAGTAAGATTTTCAAATTTTGAAGTGAAAGTCATCAGAAGACTTTGAGTGACTGGACATTTGTATGTATGTGTATTTTAGTGAAAGATAAGGGGAGTATCTTTGCGTGTGGAATGCTTTCACTTTTTGGTTACACAATATCCAGTTGCGACAGTCCTCAACATCTCTATTTTAGTAGTCAAGCTGAAAAACAGCAGTAGCAGTGGTAGCAGCAACAATAACAACAGATGTAATAAGTCTCTCTCTCTCTCTCATTTATCATCCATTTGTGATTAAATTATGTCACATGTGGTCAAGTGAAGTGTATGTCTCAGTTTCCTTCCCCTCCTGTCTCTCTCTCTCTCCTTCTTTCAGTATGGAAAATGGGGGAATAATGCGTTTTTATTCATTTATTCCTTTGAACACGTGATATGAAAAGATCACCTATAGAGTTGTAGTAATAATCATAAAAATAGTAATGACTAAAAAGGCGAATACCTTCAATATAAATAAGTATTGGTAACAATGAAAAAGTTATTAACCTTGTCCAAGTGATTTTTTTTACAAACCCCCCATCTGTCAAATAATTTAACCTTCACCTAGCCCAAAAGGTAAAAGAAAGGAAAAATAGACTTGACAGTAAGTATTACGTTATTACTACTGACCTTAATATGACCACATGTGTTGTTAACCTTTGAGAATATGTCGTGTGTAACCCATTGTGTTTCTGTTTGTCACTTAGATAGGTGGGTAGGAAACCTCTTGTTGTTGGGGTGAAAATATGAATTGCGCAACCTATTAGATTGCATAATGTTTCAAATATCTTGTGGAATTAATAAAATAAATTAGATTTTCTTTATTTCTCATATGAAATCGTCCTACTTGGCAACATTTGACCACATTTGTGTATGCATGTGTGTGTGTGTGTTTAACCTTTCCCAGTCAGTGAATGGATCGAATACTATACTGTCGTAACCCAATGGATAAACAATCAACAAAACCAATCGATAGACATCCAGCATCACTTAGGACTGCTAGATGGTCTATGCGTTTCCATGAGCCTCTCCTGTTAGTAAAATAGTCAACTGTAATCTCTCGAATAGTTCATCTTTGAAACCTTTGACTCTAGCACTGAATGACTCGGATTCATATCTTGAACAAGAGTAGATTTTGAATGGAACGATTCCGGTTGTTTTCTATCCTAACACTTTCTTTAGTCCATTGTAATGGGTAAAAACAACTTCAGTTTAAGGCTGAACACAGGTCAACTGAATCCATGACATTTGTTATGGTCGCTCGTTCAAACCCTACCGTGGTCAAAATTTTCATTGCCCCTTCAATCATCATCTAGTATCATTAAAACAAGTCTACCAAACCACAGCTATCTCAGACAAACTGATAAATAATATGATGCTCTCCTCTCTAATTCAAGTAGATTTCGATTGGAATGAGAAGTCCTGACTGGGCAGCTAGTGTGAGTACGATCAAGCGGTAGTAACGCCCCACGAGTTCACACGACGATCGGACAAAAAACCTTGCTGATACAGGATAAATCGATCGTCTACACGAATCGGTCACTAACAAGTAACCGTGTAGCTGACTGTTGCGTATCCTTCAGTCCGATAAGCTAAGCGACTCGACGCTGATTTGTAATGTAGGTTGTTGTTAGATGTAAGGAGTTAGTCAGTAGAAAGTCTTGAACCTAAGTTTCATGTTTCTTGGCACTCATGAGTAAGGTGTCCCACTGATGAATGGAACCCATGTCAATTGTTGCTGAAATAAGAATTTAACGACGACGACTGACCTCCTGGATTATGCACACGAATTATCACGTGTGAGCGACTGATGTGGCTGTCTAGTCTGTAGTGCTCATCACTGGTTAAAGTTTATTGCTTAAGACACCAAGTCAACTAATGCAAGTAGCTCTAAAGGTGAATTAATCAATAAATTTACTTTATTTCGGCTAAAAGGTAATTTTTCATAAAATAAAAGAATCTGATTGGTTATCACGATAGTTACTATAGTGGTGTTTAGAGTCACGCTATGGAAACTGCAATAACCTAAAAAGGCGTAGGTGGATTACTCTCAAAATTGTGAGTAGGAGTAACTGATCAACAGGCTAAATTCATACACCATTGGTTAGCAGCTAGTTTCCTTAAATTGTATGAGCATGACTTCTGACCTACTTTGTCACAGATACAATAAAATGAATAACACTCACTGTAACATTAGTTTTCGTTTCTGAAAGAAGTTTCTCGTACTATTTTTACATCCATTTGTGTTATTTTCTCCTCAAACTGCATAGATTTATAAAAATGGAAGGGATAAATCGACTGAACTTATATATCTCATTCATACTAAAATGTCAAAGTACTTACACCATAAGCAGGTGTTTGGAGAAGACCCTGAATACGAATCAGTGTATCATTTGTCTGGAACTTTCTTCCTCAGATAATGTTAAGTTTGTTCAAATGGAACTGGCCTAAGTAGTGTACTTTTTCACTGACTGATTGCTGATAAGAGACTAAACTTTTATGCTATTCCTTTTTTATTGATTATATTTCAGCTGTTCAACATGAAAGAGGCCCACGTAATTCTACATTACGTCGACAAGTTGCCTTATATCTGAATGATCATCAGAATACTCAAAAGTCACAAACACATCGTCAACTACATCATCAATATCATCATCATCATCCTCATCAACATCAACTGTCACAGTTGTCACCATTACTTCAGTCTTCAACATTGAATGCATCATCAATTACAACACAATCGATAAATATGAACCCTTTGTTAGGCATAAATCTTTGTACTACGATGAATTTAAACAAAAATGGTAATACTATTGATGATAGGAATGGTCAAATTAATAAGGCTGACTCTCTGAATCCATTACCAACCACAATGAATCCAATGAATGATCTTTTGAATTTAGCAAAACTGCCGTATATGTATTTAAATTCAACTTTACAGTCATCGCCTTCCATTACGAACGGCTTTACTACCGTTGAAAATACGGTAACATCAACTACAACAACAACAACAACTAATTCTACTTCTTTATCTTCCTTAACCACCTATCCTACATGTACAACACATATAAACAATGCCTTTAACTATTTAAATTATCTGCCTTCAATGTTCAATTTTTCGAATCCGTTTGATGTGTCCTTGTCAAGCAGTAATTGTTCTTCAATAAACAATGAATCTACAATCCCATCAAGTCAGATATCAAATTTAATCAAGAAAACACCTTCAAGTAACGATGTACTAATGAGTGATCCCTTGTTTTTCAAAAATTTAAGTTCTGGTACAATTAATACTACTGCTACTACTACCACTACTAGCACTGACTGTGCATCTACTACTAATACAAATTTCAGTAGTATTATGATTGATGCTAGTGACTGCCATGCTGGAAAACTGCCCAGAATTGATGATATGAATCAGTCAAAAGACCGTCAAAAGTTGAATCGACAAGAAATCCTGCTGAAACAAAGGATGTTGGAGGAATTTCAAGTATGTCCAACAGATTTAATAGGACCTATGTTGGGAAATGTTTCTGAGCCTGATAGATGTGAGAACGATGTACCATCATCAGTCCAGCGAATAAAGTTATCATCTTCTGATATCACTTGTGATATAAATAGTATGGATATTAAAAGTGCCTGGAGTAAAGCACTTGCATTCGCTAAGTTATGCCTACCCGATTTATTCACATGTAGTAACAATGGTGTTGATAATAATAATAATAATAATAATAATAATAATAATAATAATAATAATAATAATAATAATAATAATAATAACACTGGAAATCCAGAGAATCCTGCAGATTTTCATTCAATTGATTATGCAAATTCATTGTTGTACTTTGACTCAGTATTGAAGTCCATATATTCGGAAAGTGTAAAGTATTCCCTATGGCCATGGATGCCACCAACAATGAACAATGTACCTGCAACTTTGCTGCAGTCGGCTTACATAAATACCAGTAATGACAGTATTATCAGTAGTGGCAATAGTAATAACAATAATAACACTAATGGTAATATTTGCCCAAGTCAAGAATGCAGTTTTCACCCAGGAACTGAAATCCCTAACTCATTACTTCCTTTCGTCCTACCATCAATATCAAATGATCTACCTTCATCAACACCGTCATCATCACTGTTTCCTGGAACACTTTGCCATTACCCACCTTGGTTAAGTTTGCCCCATACAACAGAAACAACAATTAAAGATAACCTTAAGAATTTTTCAAACTCATGGTTTGCAAATGAAACAGAATTAATTCGAAAGCAATGTGGCCCAATTCGTCAGAAAGGTTTGTTATTGAAGTATTTTGGTCATATGTTTTAGTTACTTATAAGTAGTTTACTTTTTATGTCAACAATTACTCAGCTTAGAATGAGTCATGTTAAGGATTTGATGGGGTTTATGATGGTCCAGATTGTAAAATTCTATATTCGGATAAGAAAAGTGAAGGAGTTGTGAAACCTGTAGTATGGGTGAAGACAGCGTTACACAACAAAAAAGTATAACCTTCACCTCGTAAGATAATTTTTGCAAATATTGGATGCATTCTCGTTTGTGAAGTTGGAGAACTTCAGCAGTCATGCTGAGAAAATAATTGAATGATAATATCTTCGAACCCAATATTTGCCGTTTTCCATTATCCAATACGATCTCCAGGGCTACAACGCATGCATTAGGGGAGATATTTTGTCGGAAAGCTATCCAACTGCCTATCTCAAGAAGTTGACAAAGTTAGGATATTGAAGAATTTCACTCTCACTGACAAGTGTTTGCTGATACCACTTTGTAGTTCGACATTCATTAGATGATGCCAATTTATTCAGAAATACGTTACAAAGTTAATCCGCCATCTACAAAGTAGTCAATACAGAACAGTAAATTGCCTTCAAGTAAACTTCCTTATGTGCTAATGATGAAGCTGTAACAGTCAGGGGTCACTTAAAAGAACACCCCTGATATAACATTGGATGATAGTTACAACATGACATAAATGAATTTAAGTTTAGGAATAAAGTGAATCTAAGACCCACCCTAACAACTACTGAAATAGTCAGAGTTCTGTATTTTATGAAAAACTACTTTTCTAGTCGAAATCAAATAACCCAATTGATTATTTCAACGGTTGCTAGGGTGGGAATGTCAAACTAGTAGTTTGTTTTCTGTGAAGAAAAAAACCCTCCTTTTTCGACTCCGTGTAGGCCCAAAGTTTGCCCAAGTAAGAAGCCGTAAATTAAGATTTTTAAAAGTATTGTTGTATATGCTTTGATTCTTGATGATCTTCTTCGGAGGGATATGACTGCATAGTATTTAGCCTATCCCTTAATAGTAATTTACCTTCTGAAAGCAGTTTTGTTGACATAACGGTTTCTGCTCATAACAGAACTATAGGTCTGTCGCTATCTCTACTGACTTTACTACTATACAAATATTGACAAGGTGAATGAAGTGAAATTCGTATCTGATTCATTGTTGAGTCTAAAACTTCAGTCTGTATAGCGATAGATTAATAAGTTACAGGCTTCTAGTTCAAATCCTACCATAGTGACGATCTAGTTTCCAGCTCTAATTATCACTTGTTCATGTCAGAATTGTTAGCGTGACTGTAACAATTATACATAATGTCGCCAATAGCTGAGTGCATTACTACTACAAGATTGGATATTCGAGTATTTCATTAGGAGACTTGTGAAAAACTGACTGATTTATAAACAGTTTTCATCAAGGATTGACATGAGATAGAAAAGTTGAGATATGTTGGTTTGAAAAAAAATCTGGGCATGGGGTAAATGATCTTCATTATTTTAATGTGTATTTCCAAGTGGATGTATAACAAAACAAGTTTATCCTAACTGATATACCACCATTTAATGTTAATCGGTTTATCAGAATTATAGTGAACTAAAATTTACAATGTCTAAGCTGATATAGGATAACTTCATCTGAGTACTTCCGCTTGGATAACTCTGTGTTGTCAAACTGCTGGATAAATATGATGACTAGAGTGTCGCAGTGGCCTAGTGGATAACGCTTTGACGTTTGAGGAGATGAGTACTAGGTTCAAGTCTCAGTGGGTACAATATCATTCACTGGAGTGCAGGAAAATCCAGCCGACGAGTCCAAAGTAGGGTGAAACAGGCGTCTTGGATTCCATATGTAGTGTATTATTAGGTGTGAAAAGTGGGTGCATTACAGACTAAGATATGTATGCTCACATATGCGTGCTGATAGTCAATATCGCATACATGTTGGGGGTAGGTTAAGACCAGGTCAAGCTACGTTTCATTTCCTCATTTCTATTTAAAAAATTTAATTCCATTTTGTATGAAGAGATTCTTCTATGAGTGAGACATTTCCTCTGATTTCTAAAGCTTTTCTGAATAAATTCGATACTGTTAAAATCGACCTTGTAACCTGGAATTGTAGCTTGTATGGCTGAAATGTTTTCAAGCTTTCTCAGTTCCACTAAACCTTTAGGAGGTTGGGTGGGAGCTCTTCGGTGTACATTTTTTAAAAATTTGATTTTACAAGAAGTTTGTCCTATGTATATCGCATCGCAGTCTGAGCATTTTATTTGTGAAAAACACAATTAGGTTGTGAATCTAAAGGGATCTTGTCCTTCAAATGAACTAAACCGCTCCGTGTGATGTTCTATGGAACACTCTGATATTCGATTTGTTGAGCACTCTCCTAATTTCATTCGATGTGTGTGATCTGTAAGGGATAACTGTTGTTGAGGCTCATGATTAAGGAGTAGTTCTACCAGCTACTTTAAAATTGTTTCATGTTCTGTGAATGAGCTTCACCAGATAGAAGTTAGTTGCCAGGATGGTGTGATAAACGAAACATCCTTCCAGTCTAAGTTATACTTATATTCAACAACATATTCATCGAGAGAAATTGCCGCCAGCATCACATAGAAGAACTGCTGACTATCATAAATTTCGAATTCTAGAAGGATTACAAAGAACAAATTTCCAATCTATTGATTACAACCCAATACTTGATATATGAGTACAAATATGCAGTAATCATTTGTCGCTAAGAGAAAAGTTCACCTTTCTTTTGGTCTATTGTTAATCACTAATAGTTTTAAAGAATTACCTACTCAAAGTGAATCACATAAGAGTAAGTGATTTCACATGACTACTTATCTATTCATACCATTCAAAAGATTATGCAATCGATTATACTCAGAGGTGGTGGAGAATATTTGTAGTTCGGGTGGATGGTCTTGGTTGTCGCATGTTCTCTGAGCTGGGTTGTTTAGTCGTGGAGCTTTCATCGCCTTGCTAAATAACACCATCAACACTAACTTCAGTACAAAGTGAGCTGCCATTATCTCTCCATAAGTAGTTCAGTAGCTTGCCCTGACGAACTGACTTGTGATTGGTTGGTCCCTTTGACTGCTGTGTCATTGACTGTACAGATTTACCTGTTGGCTATTCCTCTGCTTGACCTCTGACCTCTCCTTTGCTTATCATTTTTCTCATTGGTTGATAGACTGGGTCTATGTCTATACATCTCTCGATTGCTGACTGACCTGAAGCCAAGCTTCTATGAACTCTCTGATATTCCTTGTGTTTCCTCTGTCCAAAGTGTCTACATTGTCAAAATTGAATTCACGTCCATAATTATCCACGTGGATTGAGATGAGTGATGAAATGTCGTGTGTGACGTTTAATAGCCAATCGGTGATCGTGTAGACGAAGGTGAAAAGGGCGACCACTTTGTCCAATGTGGTGCTGGCTATAGGTATTGCAGTTGATTTTGTATATGATATTCGGTTTATCTTCTTTGGTTGTTGCATCCTTTCGTCTGCAGTAGCATTAGCCTAACAACGCACAAAGTTAGTTGCTTGCAGACTCTATTCAGAAGAGCTAGAATACACTGCAGTACAACAGCTTTACGGAGAAACGAAGAAAATTACTTGGTGTCCACCCTAAAGAAGAACGGCTATGTGCAAAACTTTGTCAGAAGATGCCTATCCCTTACATTATCATTATTATTAGTGTTGATGGTGTCATTTAGCAAGGCGATGAAAGCTCCACGACTAAACAATCCAGCTCAGAGAACACAAGAAAACCAAGATACTCAGAGGTATTTCAATGGCTTGTTAAACAGATCATTAATGACTCACTATTAAAACAATACAAAAACGCAACTATATATTCAAGAATGTAATAGACTTCTGCACTGCAATACATCCTTTCTAGGGATGGTATTGTGTAATAAAAATTAAAAACTGCTTCAGTGGGGACAAGTTTGTTTTCGGCGATGTCAACCTCGTCAGCTGTGTAGTCACATTTGAATTTAGTGTTAGTGTGCATAAAATGCTGTTAATATTGATAATTATTGATAAATACTGGGTGATGATTGAAGGTGAAATAAAAATATATGCCATGGAGGGACTCGAACCAGCAAACTATGGATTGCTCGTCCAGTGCTCTACCAAATAAGCTGCAAGACCCCACCATGACTCAGATTTTCATCTTGCTCTCAATCATCACCCAGTATCAACACATGTCAGCAGTACTACGGTTATCTCAGATAGTTAAATTGATAATTATTGCAAGTTGGTATTCATCGTAGACTGACATTAATTGGAGGAACAGTGGAAACTTGGGAGCACTGGACAGCTGTTTTGTCCTAGCGTGGGACTCCTCAGCAGTGCGCACCAACGACCCCACCAGGGATCGAGCCCGAGACCTTCAGGTTCTTATTGATTAACAAATACTGATATCTTCTTATACCTACTAAGTACATTTAAGTACAAAAGCACAGCTACAGAGGATGATATCACCAAAAATAAGTTTCTTTTATGGCTGAATGTGAATATTTAAATTCTCTTGTGTTTATATGTTGTTACTTGTGTTATCTCGTCGTTAATCGGACCAAATTAATCGGTTTCTGTTGGCATATAGGCTCGTGAGAGGATGCCTTGATACTGCCTGTATTTTCAATTTTAATATTAATGATAGATAATGGCCGACAGTAGAATCCAGGGTCCGGGTTTCGTTCCATTTGGGACTCGTCAGCTAGATGTACCTGCCTCTCAAGGAGTGTTGCTCTCACCAGGACTCGGACTCTGGTCGACTGCTTCGAAAGCCAAGACGTCATCCACTAGGACAATGAGTTACGACTGAATTCAGTTTGAAAGTCGTTAAATTCCTTATCCCTGAGTACAGTTGCGGTCATAAACATAGTTAAGTAATTCAGAAGAATACGTTATTAATCTATAATAAAAAACAACATGCCATGGAAATGATTTTTTAGTGAAAAAATTTAATACAAACTACGTTAAATGTTTCAATATCTGTTCAATTTTTAATTTCATATATTTAAAATATCTTCATTGTTTATTTTTTTCAACAGAAAATCAACATCAACCATCTCCTCCATCGTATTCTGAAGCGATAAAGAATCAGATACACCTATCAAGTGGTATTTCCTTACCGATAAATCAGTCTGTTAAAACTACACTAGGTACAGATGTTCAACCATTGAATTCACGCTTGACTCGACCATATGATACAGTAAATGAACATAATACAGCTGGTAGTTTATTACAGTCATCATTTACTTCATCAGGCAATTCCTCTTCCTCCTCCTCCTCTTCCTGTTCATCATCATTCTCTTCATCATCATCATCATCAGCATTATCATCTTGCTCATTGTCAACACCATTACCCATAGATATGGTACAATTTTATCTAAGTCAGTTAATGTTTCAAATTATTCAATGGTTGTGTCATTCTAGACCAGATAATAAACTTACAGAGAATTTCGCTTTTCACATCAATAAATCAGATATGATTAATTTAATTTGTACACAATGGGATTTATTGTTCAGTTTAACACTATTCACAGAATTTCATAAAATGTCATTGGACAATACTACTAATACTATTACTATTAACAAGAACATAAGTACTGATAATAGTAATGGCAGTTGCACTCCTATTGATGAAACAGAATATTGTTCAGTAGTTTTAAAGAAAATGCAATATTTATGGATAGAATTTGTGTGTAAACCACTGACCAATTCATTGAATTCTACAGGAAGAAAACAAGATTCAGGTAAGTTGAATGTTTATGAGAAAGTTGTAGTAGGATGAGGAGTGACGGTAGGCATGGAGAAAGACATTGATTTTATCCAATTTTGATGTTATTATTGTACTATGCAAATCACTGAAATTATTCTTTGACAATTTCCATGTTACTACCATTGCATCAATAAGGGGAGAGAGTACAGTCTAATACTTTGTGGGATGAGGATTTCCACGGAGCTTCCTCTCTTACTACAGAAACTTAGTAAGTGTTGTGTACATTCAGTAATAGCTTACTCAGGACAACACAGTGGAACTCATAAATTCATGCCAGTGAAATTTCCCATAAAGAGGGGACCAAACAGACGAAGGTTTTCTGTCTTAAGTAGAAAGGGAACAAAGATTGTACTGATAGGATACTTTAATATTGCATGTAATTTTCATAAGAGGTTTGTTGTAAAGTAGTGATAGGTAACGGCTATTACTGGAATCTAAGAGGCCTGTTTCGTCCTATTTGGACTCGTCAGCTGGATGAGCCTTCATCTCACTGAGTCATGCTTTTCTCAATGGCAATGAAATCACATCAAAATGTCATCCTTTAGGCTATTAGGTTATGACAGCCATTCACTGTGTGATGGGTTTACTTTTGATGTTATAACTTGTAGTTTTACCGTAGTTGATTGGACAGGATTTATCGACTTGTTGTTATATCTACACTCCAGCTGCTCATTTTCAAATGGATTGAGAAAGCATAAAAATGAATAACTAGACGTACATTTCAGGTGACTATAACTTGTATTTGAACTTTGTTAAACATAATTTTTGTTAAGGATAAAACTGTTTACTATTTTTGAAGGATTTTAAGACAGTAGATTCCACTGTTCATTAGCCTAAACTGTATATAGTTGTTACCATGATAAAATATAGTACTTAAAGTTGAGTTTCACAATTGAATAGGTAAGGCATTGTGCTAATAGGTTAGTCTTATATCATGCCAGATAAAAGAAGAGTTAAGACAGTGTTTCAACTTTAATAGTTACCTTAAAGTATGTCCTTTTTAAAAGATGGCGGTCAACACTAGTTATCTGACCTATATATCTTCCATCTGCTTGTATGTGTATGGATGATTGAGTGAAATCATGGAGAAGGGGATTCGGTTATACTGAATATTTGTCATTATATCTACTGCTTGATATTGGCTAACAAGTGAATAACTTGCTGATGAAACTTCTAAAGTACGAAACTAGAAAACTTAGACTTTATTTTCAGATAAAGGTATAGTCTTTTTCATTGTAATCAATCATATTTATAAATAAGGATAACCAGGTTCTGATACATATGTCTACCAATTTTGACTGTCATTTGATTGGTGATGAATAATCCTAATCCATATTTTTTCCTGGTTGGGAATCATCAGTTGCATTTATGTGTATCCCAGTGAAACACAAATGCAGCACTTGTTGCTTCGAACGCTTTATAAATAAACTGTTAAGTTCACCAAACTGATGTTGTTTTGACTGTCTTCAGCGAATTTCACCAGGTGATGTAACTGGCGGTAGGAAGACTTCAGTTGCATAATTGGTATTCACTAGTAACCAATGTGTTACTCATAAGTAACTAAAGATTCTCCCACCCCTTTGAGTAGCGTAGTCGGTATTGTGGCCATTATATGTATGTAGGTTTATATGATATCCTTTTCTTTACATACCAAAAGTTTTTACTTTGTTATTCATAGTTTCTTCCTGTTTACGGGTTTAAATGATCGGTTGGTTTCGGTATATCGTTTTCTTGTATACGCTTATCAGTAATGCTTCTGTTGATCTGTTTAGTGGCGGCTACTGCTAGAGATCAGGATATCCGCTTACTCCGACATGTGACTAATAAGCTGAGTGTATCTGTATCCCTGTTAATATCCCTAGTGTGACTGGTATCCATCATCTATCACTCTATAAGTGTCATACTGCTTAGAAATTTAAGTCATAGATGGAAACTGTGGAATTTTCATTGGATAAGCGGAAATCTTATCAATTTCTCTGAGTACACAGTTATTATCATGTCGATTCACCTCAAACGGTACTGTAAATTTCGATATTTTGAAGGACGGTTACACGGTCACCTTTCATTTACTTAGTCGGTGACCGTTTCAGGATCAAGCTAGACAAGACCATCTAAGTGCTTAAATAAGTTAGCAATATATATAAGTAGTTTTGAGGTTTGTGAGGATCGACTCATTTCATGAACTGGCACAGCTGGCGAACCATTCAAAAACTTGAGACTACTAAACAGCTGTTTCAACGTAGTTTGGGACTCTTCAGCAGTGTGTACCCATTATCTTTTAGGGGATGCAGCTCAGTACCATGAAGACTTGTAATGAACACCTTATTATTCAGCCACTGGCTTGCAGTCCAGTGATTCGTATTTTTGTATTACTGCCAGTTGGTGGTGATGGCCTCATTGGATCGCCAGCTGACAAAAGTAGGACAAAGTTGACCACTAAACTTCAACCCAGTGACTGAATAGGAAAGTGCTCTTTGTGTGAACCAAAAGTCCTCAGTTCCAAACCTAAAGGGGGTATGGGTGGCTACTACTAAAGTGCCTTGTGCTAGGACGAAACGGTTGTTAAGTGCTCTGAAATTTTCAAGGATTCTTTAGCTGATGAATACTACCTCAAAATTAAAATCCGCGTTCTCAAAATGGATTACTGTATAATGCTCACTAGTGACATGTTTCCAGATGAATATCCTGAAGTTCTAATAGGAAGCTGGGATAATTGGAGTAAGCCAGTTGAAAGTGAAGTGGATGTCAACTGAAGTCCTTAGATGACAGTCACATCATATCGCTAGCTGACAAAAGTTGGAAAGTGTGAACCATTGAACTCCAATCCATTGCCTGGATGGTTAACGAGTACACCGTGAAACTTAAAGGTCCTGATTTCGGTCCGTAGCTGTGTCACAGGTGTGTACTGCTGAGGAGTCTCTTACGAGAAGGAAACAGCTGTCCAATGCTCCAAGATTTTCAATGGTTCTCTAACTGATGTCTGTCCGTGATGAATACCATCTTGAAACCACTCAGTCTCCATAATTATCCAACCTAACTTGTTTATCTATATATTGTCAACTGATTTGCCAGTAACTTCCGAATTTCATTTTTTTCTTTCTTTAGATTTATTAACTACACTGTCCGAATCCAGTACAATGATTCAATTGTTTTCTGAATTAGTTATTTTGAAATTGAAAGAAGAAGAAATTGATTGGTTAAAAATGATGATTCTCTTTAGTTCACCAATATACGATGTTAACTCAGATATACATCTTGGTAAGTTGATCAACTAACTAACACTTTCTTCAATAATTTTTTACATTCGATTGGTTGTTCAAATAGTTTTGAGGTTTATGAAGATTTAATGATTTTTCAAGTTGGTATTCATCATAGACTGACATCAGTTGAAGGAACAATGGAAACCTGGGATCACTGGACAACTGTTTCGTTCCAGCACAGGAGTCCTCAGCAGTGTGCACACATGCTCACCCCCACCACAGGGATCGAACCTAGGACCTCCGGGTTCCTTGGCCAACACGTTACCACTGAGCCAGTGGGTCAGAGTCCACTGGTCCATATTCCCAACTTCTGTCAGTTCACGACATAGCGTGACCACCACCTAATGTCATCGTTGAGTATTTGTCCTTACGGCCACCATGTTTACTCTACTGGTCACGACTTCTCATTGGACCTTCAGGAATCACCCCTCGAAGCTATTCACTAACGATCACTAGATCAATTGAATTTAGGATTTTGTGGGGATTTATTGATTTTTCAAGTTGGTATTCATCGAGGACTGACATCAGTTAAGGGAATATTGGGGACCTGGGAGAAGTGGATAGCTGATTCGTCCTAGTGTGGGACTCCTCAGCATTGTGCAAGCATTATCCCACCAAGGATCGAGATGGTTTTCACCATAGATTGATGTCAGCTAGACGACCATTATAGACCTGTTTTGTCCTGGATTAAGAATCATCATCAATGTTAACCGACCACTTCGTGCGGGATCAAACCGAGGGTAGTTAGGTATCGCAACGGCCCTGTTGCCATTCAGCTAGTTCTTACTTCTGTCAACTTGCTGTATAGCACGACTACAATCCATGACGAGTTTATGCCCTTACAAATGATTTGGTTGACCTCATAGTCAGTTTCATCAACTGACATTTATGGTCTCGAAACCTCATAGGACTATGGGGGAAAACTGACGCAGAATCCCAAACTGAGACGACAAGACTATCTGGTATTTCCATGTTTTCATGCGTCAAGCCTTGATGGCAGCTATTTCGAACTCAGCCAGTCTCCACTGCTCCCAAACCGAATTGCAGTCTTCACAGTTCAAAGCTCTCATAGAAAAGGCTTGACCTTAAAAGTTATATTTGATAGTCTCCTAAGTATTTGTGAGCTGAAGTTTCTGAAATAAGAATGTCCTGACCCTATCGGATGACATTCACTTATCACTGATAGAACTGTTTCTATGGAAATCACAAACACACACACCATCCTACAGTGAATGAAATATTACATAATATCCATCCAGATTGGTACCATACTCTACTGTTCAACGTAACAGGATGCAATTAGATTTTTTAAACTAGTCTTTGTGAGGCGAAAGTGATAACTTGTTTTATTCACAGGACAAATAGCTGCATCGGCTTGATGACCTTGACTGTAAGTTAGTAAACCAATAGGATTACTGATAGCTTGAGTGTTGATTGGTCGAATACGACTCAAAGTTATGAACTTCACAGTCACAATAGCTATTTTTAAATTAACGGATAAATTTATAAATCAGTTGTAATTCTAATCATATTGAAGAATTGATAAAAAATTATGATGATTTGTAAAATTCATCGGTGAATTTCTTTTCATTTCCTTTTGATATGTATAGAAACTGTTCAACATGCACGAAGTTATGCTGTCAAATATTATCAAACGATTTTAAAAGGTTGCCCAATACGTCAAGGACAATTGTTGCATTTACTTCAAACTACTTATTCGTGTGTAAATTTGAAAAGTGATTTGTCATTTCCATGGTTAAAATATTATATGGAGTGTATATTTCAACTGAGCACGGATAAATTGGAACCAGTTATTAAGCATATGATTTCAGCGGCTTTAGACACCTCTGAAATGATGACTACTCGATCAGTTGTCAGTAAGTCATCATGCTGAAGTTCCTCACTGAAATGATCTCCTTGTTCCCTATTCCCTCGCATGAATTGAATTTCAACATCGATCGATAGACATCTCTTTACTTACCACTTGGCAAACTATTACAAAAACTGTTTACATCTACGTCAAGGATTTCAAAATATTACTTGAGGATCCTTGAGAAATAGAGTAATGTACACACACACACACATACGGAAACACTCAGAAAAGCTGTCAACTCCAGCTTTTAATTTCATGCTATTTTTTTGTTTTGTCTTAGTTTTTCACGAGAACTTTTTTTCAACTAGTTTTATTTTAGCACGAATCTATTCAACCAAAGATAATATAATCCTAAAATGACATGACAGAAACACAGCAAGATGTAATATTATTTTCAAATTAATTATACTACTAACACTACTACTTAGTAGTAATAGCACTCAAACGTGAATAACAATTACTATTTGTGTTTTTAGTCATATGACACACAAACACACACAGAGACACAAATCGAGATATATATTAGCCGTGAAATTGAGTGACAGGTTGGGGGATCGACAGAAAGACATGCAAGCGTGCAGAAACGCTAGGTAGACAACATATTCTATCTTCACTCAAAGACTAATCTTTGCACTATTGTTCTTACAGCTATACATTATTGACGCCTAATACTTCTGAACTGTTAGCCTCGTATACCCTACACAGCTATAGAAAATGTTTGTTACGCACAAATATACGCACACAAGCACATGAAAACACACTACTCATTGCATATACATAACAAAGTGCTCAAACCTATTTCCTTTTGTTTTTAACTTCGCCTTTTTACGCACAAGCCCACTATTCAAGTAAAATATATGCACATGATAACCCCAGTACTCTATTATTACTATTATTATTACAGCTATTTTGTAAATAGGATATTTCAGTTAAAAGAGTATAATAATAACTTTTATAAATTATTGATTGGTTTGTTAGTTTGTTCCACTGCTTTCCTGCATATCTTGTGGGAGCATGTATGATCATTAGAGGGGATAGTTACATCCGGAGGGAAATCGTTGCATTTGTTCAAGGATGATAGCGCGTCAGTCATACAAAAAAGTGTGTAGATGTGCCAATTAGAGACTGATTAACCCGATCATGTAGGTAGAAAATAATCATGAGCTTGACGCCTTTGGAATTGTTGATAGGTGCCACTGAGAAGTTGCACCCAGGAATGAAACAATTACCCAATTACTCTCGGCTTTCAATGTCAGTCTTTGAAGAAGGGTGCTGTAAATAAGCATGAAATATTGAGTTTCCCGATAATATCTGCAGATTTATTGATACAATGAATTCAGTCCTTGCTCCATTCAGAGTACCACTTCAAGCAAGTGACATCAAGTCAGTGTTTCACAAGTAGTCGTAGAAACTTCAGCGGAATACAACTTAAACTGGAATGTTTTAATGTTGTAGGGAACATGTCAGTATTCTATGGCAAAGTCAAAACGATATTCAAACAAAGAGTGTACAAGAATTATTCATCGGCTTGCTTGTACCAGTGATACTTCAAACAAAGAACACTCTCTCTTTACATGTATCAGTTGATGTTGAGGATTTTAAGAGACAATATTTCTTCTGAGAACTGTGAAATGAAAATTACACAGAGCAGTGGAATCCAACATATACTTTTCGACCTAGTTGGGACTCATCAGCTGATCATTCTTGGCTGTTGTGTCGGTATTCATTCCATCCAAATACCAAAGCATTATCTCCCTGGCTATTAAGTCACCATAGGTACTGTGTGTGTAAGGAATATAGTTCGCTATTTAGAATAATCACTAACAGTTTTCTTTATATATGTTAGAGAACTATTAGAAATAAAATAGAATTGAATAGCCCTTTAGTTATAAACTGGACACAGAGTCCAGCACTCCATCAGGTCTTATGGTAGCTGTGTTACCACTCATTGTGTAGTATGGTTGTCATGTTACTTAGACTATCCTGAAATGTAATTATTGATGATTCACTTACTGGGATGAAACTCTAATCTCTCTTTAGTCTTTCAGATGATATTACTTCATTGTATAAGATGTATTTTCGCTTGTGTAATCTCGGCGTAGTATATTAGAACAAATAACAAAATAAACAAGTATTTTGTATTATCCCTCAACTTTTCCATCTTGCTAGGAAGATCCTTTTCAAGAGTATGAATCTGACACTAAGTTTTCAGGTTAATATTCAAGTTTTGGTACAGAAAGTGGTGACCTTTATGATTGATCATCCAATTACATAGTGATATGGAGCAAAGATCAATGTAATACAGGTGAGTGAATAAGCAACTCGGTCAGAAAGGCTTTTTCGTCTTAACCACGAGGAAAAAGGAGAAAATGCGAAAAGAAAAAAGAAGAAAAATTGGTTGCGTTTTAACAGTTTGTCTATTCCTATTACATAGCACTTTATTGATCTACGATTTTCATCGATTTTACACTACTCTCTGAACCATAACATAATCCATTTTGTTATCACTTATGCTTCAAGTGTTATCAAAAGTACATTTATGGTTATCATTATTATTATTTATTTAAGATATATTGTCTCATCTTCAAATATTCATCCTTCCAAACTAGTAATCTATTCTTTCTCACCCTTGATATCTCACAACCCCATTGTACTTTTCATAGACGAACTAAAAAATTTCCCCACCCTATTTTTGTTCCATTTTACTCGCACAACTGAAGAAAGCCTCCCTGACCGAGTTGCTTATTCACTCACCTGTATTACATTGATCTTTGCTCCATATCACTATGTAATTGGATGATCGATTGTAAAGGTCACCACTCTGTGTACCAAAACTTGAATATTAACCTGAAAACTTAGTGTCAGATTCATACTCTTGAAAAGGATCTTCCTAGCAAGATGGAAACGTTGAGGTATAATACAAAATATTTGTTTATTTTGTTATTTGTTCTAATATATTACACCGGGATTATTATTATTATTACTAGTCCCTTGGGTTCCTAATGGAACATAAAGCTTCACTAGCACGTCTCCAGTGAACTCTGTTCTCTGAGATCTTTTGAACCTGGTTCCACGACAGCCCACAAGCTCTCATTTCCTCCTCGCACAATCTCCTCCATGTCACCCTCGCACAGACGCCCAACTCGTCGCTTCCCATGGGGATTCCACTCGAGCAACTGGCCTGACGTGTGATGTCCCCAGTCGACCTTCTCAGTGCATGCCCAATCCATCTCCACTTCCTTCTACATATTTGTTGAGCGATAGGTTCTTGGTTGGTTCGTTCCCACAGTTCCTTGTTGCTTATTCTTTCTGGCAATCCATCTGAGCTTCAGTAACGAGCGTAAGCAGTTGTTGATGAATGTCTGTAGTTTATTGGAAATCCCTTACATAACACGCCAAGTCTCTGAACCATACAGAAGCACTGACCTGACGTAAGTAAAAATACATCTTATCCAATGAATCATAGTAACTCGGTGCCCAAGTTTTCTCAATCCATCCAGTCCATTGTTAGTCAGGATACCTACGATATTACTTCATTGTCATTCTCTGCCAACATTGAAGTGTTCTTCATTGGTAGACTGGCTATTGCATAACTGATATCAATCCCTGGATAAAGATAGAACTTCACCTTAATGTGAACGTTTATCGGAGAGAGAGAGGGGCTGCGTGAAAGTGATTTGTTTACATTTACAATGCCATTTAGCCTTCTAAATTATGTTTTAGTGCAGAGTTTTAATCTGTGAATAGAGTGATTGGACTACGAACTACAACAACCTACGCCAATGTGCAAGACATTTAAAACCACACTTTCAACCATCCTTTGAAATCAGAAATATAAATAACAAATGTACAGTCACCAAGGTACAGAAATTTAGTTTGGAAACATAACAAAGTGGTAAGGTGAAGCAATGAACAGATTTAAGGAGAAAAAGCTTGACTGTAAGTAAAAGTAACTTTGCGATTTTTAACAAGAACAAACTTCTGAATGTTGGTTATGATAATTTGGCTGGTCGCAGCTAGCAGAGGAATCCAGGACGCGCGTCTCGTCCTATTTGGTACTCGTCAGCTAGGTGTAACTGCATCCCAGTGATGTTGCCTCCACTGAGACTCCGACTTCGTACCCACCACTGCAAACGCCATAGCGCTTTCCACTATACGACGGAGGAATGATAGCCACTTCTTATACAACGGGTAATAGTTATTACTATTTATTGACATATTTGTTATTCTCCATTGTTTTGTTGGATCGAATTGTTCAACCTCTATTGGCATATGGGCTCCTATGCAGGTGCCTCGATATTGCCTGAATGTTAATTGTGATGATTTGGTTGGTTATGGATAGCAGAAGAATCCAGGACACACGTTATCATAATTAACATTCAAGCAATATCGAGGCATCTGCATAGGAGCCCATATGCCAATAGAGGTCGAATAATTCGATCCAACAAAACAATGGAGAATAACAAGTATGTCAATAAATAGTAATAACAAACTTACTTGTGCGATAAGGAAGCTATTTTATCCTTATTTTATTATTTCAACTGATCTAAATGATTGAACAGTGATTTTAGAAAAAAAAACTGAAAACATTGAACATAAACTCATTCACAAGTGTATTGAACAATACATTTACTCATGGAAATCGTTCAGTGCTAAATTAACTTCACTCTGTCAAATTTTACATCGAATCAATTTCTATTCATGTAAAAATTGACTGAAATCAACCGAAGTTCTAGGAAATATAAAGAAGTGATCAACGTTAGGATCAAACATGCGTATTTCGTCCTATGAAGGATTCATCAGCTCAGAAAGCTTGACTAGTGGTGTATTAATGGTACTCGCCTGGTTAACTAGTTCACTAGTTACTAGCCGGTCCTAAGCCCGGGTAAAGAGGGAAGGTTGGACATAGGGCTAGCAACCCTACCCCGGAAAACAAATCTAACCGCTAAACAAACTTCAAAGCACAAACGAAATATAAAAAATAATAACAAAATTATTCCTCGCTGAAATCGGAGAGGCGAAATGACGCCAGTTGGTGAAAGCCTTCGGGAAGCCAATCAGCCGATGTGTCTTCTCTCGATGAAAGCGAAAGTAAACGTGGGGACATGGAATGTCCGTACGATGTTTGAACCCAGTAAGGCAGCCCAGATTGCAAAAGAGATGAGAAGGTATCACATTGAAGTGCTTGGAATTTGCGAAAGCAGATGGAATGGGAGTGGACTCTCCAAACTGTCAACTGGAGAATCAATAATCTACTCCAATACTGTCACCCAGACGACAACCACAAGCACACTGAGTTATGGAGTGGCTATCATGATGTCCTCAAGAGCATCGAAGGCTCTCATGCAGTGGGAACCAATCTCCTCCTATAGGATCATGAAAGCAAGATTCAACTCAAAAGGATGCAGGAAGAAATGGAGATGGATTGGGCATACACTGAGAAGGCCGACTGGGGACATCACACGTCAGGCCAGTTGCTCGAGTGGAATCCCCATGGGAAGCGACGAGTTGGGCGTCCGAGGCGAGGGTGACATGGAGGAGATCGTGCGAAGAGGAAATGAGAGCTAGTGGGCTGTCGTGGAACCAGGTTCAAAAGATCTCAGAGAACAGAGTTCACTGGAGACGTGCTAGTGAAGCTTTATGTTCCATTAGGAACCCAAGGGACTAATAATAATAATAATAATAATAATAATAATAATAACGCAGTGTTTACCATTTCACACGACACAGTACTAACTATTAGACCAATAAAATCACTAGAATCGCACTCAGTTAAATGAATATAAGTAGTTATTTAAGATATTTGAGGGATACTAAGACTACTACTACTACTGCTCATATTTGTGCTGGTATTTACTACAGGTTTCAACTGTGGTATGACCTTCAATTTGTGTTTACTTGCATTTTAGCAATGTATCTTTATTCTCATAACATTTAGTGAATCTTTCTCTATACCTTGGTTGTCTACTTTGTTTATTGGATTCCATGATTTTTTAAAATAGACATTTATGTCTTTATAACATGGATCAACTAAAGTTTAGAATTTACTGCCACTGTAATTATTTTCTGTTCAGATTGACATTTTATACTTAGATTAATAACGTTATCATTGGTATGTACTTTGAAATGATTGTGCAAAATCATGAAAGTCAAAAGTATAATCTTAACTGATATCTTCCTTTTTTTTGTTGTTGGTTGAATAGTTGTGTGAAAAAGTGTCTTCTACAGTAATAATAAGTAGTGATGTAATAGAGATTTATGTATTAAGCTATGAGTTATACTTCTTATGTGAGAGTTTATAATACTACTTGGTCGTTTGCGTTGGATTAGGTACAATAGAATCTGTCGTGTATAAAAATTGAGTTCCTGTGCACAACGAGATGCCGTCATCTGGCCACTGGTCTATAAGTATAGGCTTTTTTTAAAGGATATAGTCACATTTCTAAAGATCTTGACTAAAGATACTACTACTACTGCTACTTAACGATTTCAGTAGTTAGAAACTACTCAGGTTAATCTGTAGTATTTTGTCAACCGGATCAGAGTGATTTGAACACAGCACAGCCGTTTCGCTCGTTTGGTGCCAAGGTCATCATCGATGCATGCAAACAAATTCGGCTCATATAGCCGCAAGGTTTTACGCATCCTAACAAAATAGAGGAATACATTTTTAATTCTGTTATGTTTTGTTTCGTTTATTTGCTGAGTTGCATAAAGTATACTATGGCTATTGGTCAGTGGTGAAATCTGTCATTACGTTAATCGATACTGAACTAACCAACTTCCAAGATGATGATGTACTGACGAACACCTCACTATAGAATTCATCAAAGTAGAAGAAATGCAAGAGACTAGTTGTTAATAAGTAGTTGGAGGCAGTGTACAGTAGAACTATGATTACTAGCTCCTGACCAAGAAGATATCCTCTACAGTCTTTGGCAATGAGTGATGCGGATTTGAATTTCCTAGGTAAAATAATTCTTCTCTTTTATCAGTTGTTTCTCGCTGATGAGTGTAAATAGTTGCGAAACCTACGACCAAAGGAATTTTTCTAACTGACTCATAACTATTAGTGTCAAATACAATGAAATACAGTATAACTTCACTTGACAAGTTGATAGGTTATCTGCACTGACTGATCACTCGAGGGTAACCAACTTCATGTTGTTTGGTCTTGCTTGCCTATCGGATTCTGTCAAACACTTTTCCATGTGGTCACCAACTATTAAAGAGGCTAAATATCAGGGGAACAAGTGCTTTCATTAGTGCGGTCATTTGGCGTGTTATTGGCACTTGGCAAAAGGTAGATGCCCCATAAATCCTCCCAAGTAATTATCAAAAATCCTAATTCAAACCTTTTCAAGCTTGCTGAGGTCATAATGATAAAACGATTGAAACTGCAATTATGTCTTCAATCCCTCTTCTTCATGATAATCTAACGTTTTACTGTTTCTCTAATTCGATGATATCATCTCTTCATTGAAACTTCTTCTGTTCGTAAAAAATGTAGATGAATAACTTTTACCACCTAAATTCAGCCCATTACATTATTATATAATTTCTTTGTTACTGCTACCATCAGCTAACCTACTTGTTAGTATTATTACGTAATATTATCAGATCTATTCAGACTATCTTTTTGAACACTCCTTTGGATTGCATATATATAACTGGAAGTTCTTAGCATTTCTTGTTAACTCCATCCATTTTTTCATAATTCTGATTATGTAATGTCAAGTCCTGTTAACTAACTTCAGAAGTACGTCCAAACTCTTTTGTCATATAACAGTTACATGTACCAGGTTGTATAGAGCTGACGAGAAATCAGAAAAATAAAATGGTGTCACGTTATTCTGCTCCAATTCTTATTCTTTCTCCAGTTAGTTTCATACAGTGCAATATATATGTGAAATTTTCAGCTGTACTGTTAAACAGTTGGGATCAATTTCATGATCAAAGTTTCTCTGTAAGTTGTCAAGGTACATTACTGATGAAAGCCAGCAAGGATGAAATCCATGTTGAAGGTCATCTACACCACTATCAATGTATTTTACATGCAACAGAACAACAGCTTTCGATATTCATTTATTAGAAATTTAACTAAAGTAGATACTACTGAAGACTGTTACAGCTGACGAAGTTATTACAGAGTCTTAATTAGTTCAACCTTATTGCTTCCAACCCATCTTTACACTGTTTCAATAAAAATAGAATCTTTTTCTTATTCTTCTGGCTTGATGTGGTTTCAGTATAATATGAAATTAATTAACTAAAAAGGAGATTAATAAACCATGATTGAATGTTCTGTTATTTTCTTTCCAAATGAACATCAATATTTCTTTGAAAAAAAATTACAACAGAAAAAATTATGATAACATTTACTTACACTTTATTGACTGACTTTTAATCATTCATTCATTGATGAATGATTTACTGTTTTCTTTTCTTCTTCAAACACATCACTGTGCAGCTAATCAATCAACCAGTACTATTAATCAGTTAAAACAATCAGTCAGTCAATGTTCAATATATATATATATATATATATATATATATATACATATATATATATATATATATATATATATATATATATATAAAGTCAATTAGGTTAGTTCTTTTTTGTATTATTATTATTATCATTGCACATTGATGTACACATGTCATTCTGATCTTTACAATTTACATGTCAAGAGAATGAATGCCATAAAAGCATTGAACACTTGAACAAGAAAAGTACTGATTTGGATAGTGTTATACTCCATGTACACGTATAAATATATATACACAATTTTTGTTAGACGTTTTCTTCTTTTTATTGTTGTTGTTATGATTACTTTTTTATGTATCTTATCAGTTAGAAAAAAAAGGCAATAAATAACTATATAAATGTTGAACATAATGTGATCTACTTTCTATTCATCACTGGCAACGTTTAAAGATGCGCATACCTGTGTTTAACTGTTCAACACTTGTAGAAAGATAGATCAAAAATAGTCAAGATGGAGTCAATGATAAATTCACTTAATATTTTTCTTTCACTATGTTTGTTTGGATTAATGATGATGATGATAGTATTAATGCGCGTCAATTTAAGCAAAAACAACAACAACAGAACGGAAAGATGAATACTGCATACCAAGATAAGAATCTAATGAAAACAGTAAAACACTGAAATAAGATATGGGATGAAAACAGATCAATACTTTTGAAAAAAAAGTCAGTAGAATATATTATGTATACATTTCTGTGTGTTGTTTTAATCTATCAAGTGTATCAATGTATCAAGGTTAACTTGTTCTGCACAACTCACTTGCTGTCAGGCAAACAAATGAGATCGCACAGATATGTAAGACAGAGTGAAGATGAAAAAAATGCTGTCAAGCAATGCAAAGTGTCAGTTGTATAAATACATTCAGCAGGAGAGGGAACGTTTAACTACTTACATAAAATATCTGATTTCTCGAAGTCTAACCGAAAAAATATATTTAACATTCTATCAATGTTAGTCTGGTAAGGATTTAATAACTAAACGATTTCCAATCTACTACTTGAGGGTTATCCTCTCATGAATATCCTAGTGCCGAATTCTTCAGACTAGAAATTTTAATTTCACACGTGAACTGGACGTACGTAAACTGCATAAGTCTAATGATACCTGTTCTATTTATTGATGGCTGTGTGTGTTGTGGAATATTAAAAGTGTGATTGATCTCACACTTTTCCTGGTCCTTTTGTCTTACTTATTTCAAAAAGAATTTTTCACCTAACTTTCTATATAAGGAAGTTGAGAGTGTCTAGTGAAACTCACTCTCTTCTCTTGTGTCCCACTTTATTCTTTAGTGGGTTACTGAAAAAAGACTAGGCTGTATTGTGTAGAACCTTGAAGACTCTAAGCAGAACCAGTGACGTACCTCTAAACCTTCTGACTGAAACCGTTGTGGACAAACATCCTAATTCATGCAAACACCTAGGAGAAATTATTTTATCAGATGACCAGCATCCTGTTCACTGAAAGTTTTCTGCAAGTCACCAATCTGGAAAGAGCAGGAGCGAGTATATAAGACATTATGCACGCGCAACAACAACTACTACTACTTACTAGTAATAACGGTATCCAAGACGTTCGTTTCTTGTCATTTATAATTTACCAGGTGAATGTACATGTCTCTCAGTGTGTCTTGGATTCTACTACCCGCCACTATTTACCATTAATATCAAGGTGAAATTACCAGGAATGTCGAGGGGTTCGCTCAGGTGTGCATATGTCAATAATGGCCTATTCTACATAATTCTTCAAGAAAAATTACGTTACTTTACTAAAGTGGTGGGTGATACAGTTCTTTGAAGCATGAGCGAAATTCTACGGTATCCATACAAGAATTCATTTCTCATTGTTATTTGGTTCGCCTCGACAACTTCAGACATAAAAATTACTACAGTAAGGCTACAAAAAAATAGCTTAATGGATGAGTGGTGCGTAGAACATGCAGCTTCCTCTTATACAGGCAGATATTTGTTTACAACACTGCATATTTACCGAGTCAATTAAAGTAGATGTATGTCCTGTTGATGTTAACTTCAGTTTGATTTATCAATTCATATGTACTTGTGGAAGAAGTAGATAGGAAGTGTTGAGATGAGTACATTTACTGCATTTTCTGAGTGTGTTTCAAGAGGCTTGTGTTTGAAAGGGAATAATTATTTTGTCAGTGAGATCTCCAAGTATCTGACGAAAAATGGTCATGAAAACACATCTAACTCCTTCAGGAGATTAAACAAACAAAAAGTGTCAGGTCTACTACACTCTGCTGCAGCTATTGCAATCAGACACTTTAAACCTGACTTTTATGGATGAACAAAAGTCGTGAATGTTCTTTCTTTATTCTAGTAACTCACTCATGGTCACACTATCTCTTTTTTAAAATATTGATATGCTTTGATAGTTCCTCACTTGTTTGACAGCTCTTTTCTTTCACATTTTTACTTTGTTTGTTCTCCATTCCTGACAGTTTTAGAATTATCTGTCGGATTAGATCTGAACTATCATCAACACGCTGATGATACAATCTACGATAGCCATAGTTTAAGAGACTAGTGTTATTGATGCAGGATGATGACAGAAGGTAGGATGAGAACACAACAGGATTCAAGCCATCGCTCTTTTGGTTACCGATACCAAACATGTATATTTAAAATAAGAAAACTAAACACCTTATGTATTAAGGGAAGGAACATTTCTACTGAAACTGATGGAAAAAAAAATAACGAGATAACCAACAAAAAGTCTTAGATAAGGCTGAATGCACTTAAAAAGTTGAAAGTTTCAGATTACTCACTAATAATGATGATGTATGGCTGGTTTGTTTTTTTGTAAGTATAAAACAAGTATGAGAGCAATCCTGAAGACAGATTATTGAAGGTAGCCATGAAATTTTGATTGAATATTTTAAACTATTGAATAGTAGTATGGTTTATTTAGATTAATTTTAGGTGGAAAAATTTACAATATTTAGCTTATTGATTTAAAACCAGGAAAGAATCTGTAGCGGAAAAAACAACATTTAGTGGGGAACGAAATTCAAAGTACTGAGGAGGGAAAAGACAACAAACTTTTCTTGGAACAGATAGTGACTGAAAAATTTAAAATTACTGACGCATCTTATTTGTCCTACGGAATATTTTCATCCATTTTCTTGTCCTCAAATATCTTGGTCTATTCGGAGATTTATCAAATACACCCTTTTTTCAAAATATTCTCTTGCAGCCATCTGATCGTAGTGTCTGACAGGGAATATCTACTGATTTTCACTACATGATGAGAGTGTTTCTGCAAAAGTAGGATGTTTGAATATTGGCCTCCAGTGACTAGATCAAGTGAGAGGATGTGGAAGATCTGCCTAGGAAGGTTGAAAAGCCCTAATTTTAAACTGGTGATGCGAAAAAGTCTCAGCTACTTGTGGATACGAATGAGGTATTCTAATGATAATAATGAAAGATAGTGACTAGCAGTCAGATCGAAGATATGTCTTCCATAGCGTTTGTAACTCATTAGCTCAGTGTACCTGCCTCCCATTGAATGAGACTTTCCTAAACATCATCATTATCAAAGTGAACTTAATGGCAATATCGAGACATCAGTACAAGAGTCCATATTACCAAAAGTTGGTGATCAAGTCAGTTCAGCCAAACTAACAGTGGGGAGCTACAGGCTATATCATCAGATATATTATTTGGGTTACCGAAAAAGACAGAAATAAAACTCTTGATTCGGTTTTACTCATCTTGTGAATATCTTCGTGGTTTCTGCCTATGCTCTTTTGTATTTCAGGTCATATGCAAGTTATGATGATATCTGGCACTAACTAAAGGACATTACCAGACAAGTGTTTAAATGGACAAGTTAGCAATCTAAGTGCACCAAATATTCGTTTAAGTACTGAACTGGTATTCATTAGATTTTAAAATCCGCCCTCTGCAAATTTACGGACACCACTTAGTGCTAAGTACTGACAGAGACATTATCGATGATGTATTACTTACCCTTCTTGTCATTTAGACCTAATCTTGGAGTGGATGATACTACAAGTGTCTGTAGATGAAGTAGTGGTAGTACATAAAACAACTACTCATTCTGAAGTTCCAGTCTACATGATATAATTCGATAATGCCTTAATGCATGCTGAGGTCATCTTTAACCTTGTTGATGATAAAAACTATCGTCTTAAATACATCGGTATAAACCACTTGGTTAAATTCAATATGAAAGTTAAATATCAAGACCAGCCAGGTTCGACAGTGATAATCAACCATCCAGAAAGTGGAAAGAAGCACTAGGTGTACTTAAAAAGTAACACGAAAACAGGAAGTAAAGATTGTGGTACTCCTTAAACTTACATCTTACCAGTCATTTTGTAACTTCTTGACGCTTTTCACTGCATTTTGATGAACGGTGAAAACACTCATAGGCAGTGACTATGAAGCCTAGTTATCACAACATACTTGAAGGACATAACACGTAGATGCATCTGATAAATATCGGAGGCTATCCAAGAGTATTTGAGGCAACAGAAGTAAGGATTTTAAAATAGCTTAGAAGTAAATGAAATAGATGGAAGGCTGATCAAAAAGAATTCAAGACTTTAGGAACACTAAGTAAAACATTCCAGTAGGCAGTTTAATCTGGGCTACTGTAGCAATGACAACAACCTCAGTGTAATCGGTTGACTTCAAATTATCTAACAAACTGGACGTTCAAAAGAAAATCCCAGATCCAAAGTATCTACAGGGTGTTCTTTCTAACGAGTATGATACGAAAATCCTCCACGGATAAAGATAGAATTCTGGTTAGATTATTCACGTATTCCATCAATTTGAGATGAAGCCGTCAATTTTAACAATAATCTCACTAGTTTAATAAAGTCATCAGAGTATTAATCTGTCACCCGTTGCACTTAAATAATATCTCCTGCTATCATGCTTCATAGGTTTTTCAAAGTGAGTGTAAATTTGGTCTGGAAGGAAGGTGGGGGAGGAGGAGGAGGACCAGATTTCTTTCACGTTATGGATTCGTTGGCTACCTGTTTCTATTTATCAGATGATTGAAAACTGTCAAATTTTATTTAATCATCACCTAGTATAAATACTAGTCTGCCAAACCATGGCTATCTCAGATACTCAAAATGATGCTTCCTCTTTTTAATTCAGTTACATTTCGATTGGGATGAAAAGTCCTGACTAGGCACCCAGTATGAGTATGGTCAAGTGGTAGTAACTCGTCACAAATTCAAATGATAGTCGGGCAAAACACTTGGTGGTTGAAGTGAAATAAAAATCTTGTCAACAGTTTGGCCTCATCGCTCAGTTGGTAGAGCATCGGGCCGGGAATCCAGTGGTCGCTGGTTCGAATAGGGGTGCGGTCCAGATTTCCGTTTTGCCTTCAATCATTACCCAGTATAAATACCAGTCTGCCAAACTACGACCATCTCAGATAGTCAAAATGAGAATAATAATTATCGTCTATTTAGACATGAAGATTGACTTTCATTCATCGGATAAAATTACACACTTGATTTAGTGGTTATGCAAGGATTGTTGAAGTCACCTCTTCCCATTATCCCCAAACTAGGAGCGGGATCGGACGGAGTTACTTGGCCAGGTTATTCTTCTGTTTGAATTAGCCATCATCAGCATCCTTGAAACTAATTTGAAAGAGGTTCATTGGTGCTGTGTAGGTCAGCTACCAAGAGAATAACTTTGCGAACCTGCTATAGTTCTATCGTGAGATAACATGTAAGCCAGTTAAATCACACCCACTAAGTTGACTGCTCGTGTATCTAAGTAGGATACTTCTTTTACACAACTGAAGTTCACATATATTCAAGAAGATAAGCGGGAATTGCTCTTTCTACTTGCTTTTGGTTTGGTATTAAGGAGTTGGAAACTGTTGCAAAAATGTTTTCTTTAGACAGTTGTCCGAGTGCTGATGTGGATATGTGCCTTATAAAGTCAATTTTTATATGACAAAGGCTAGACAGGCATAGACCGGTTAACATCACCTTTGGTATCAAATGCACAATGTTCTTCTAGTAACTGAAGATATACTCCAAGACTGAAATCAGGCTTCTATGATTGTAGAAGTCCAAAGACGATTTGTATATTCCACTGATTCATACGATTTCTTGCATCTAGCAGTAATACTGAAGTCTTGCAGGGAATTAGGTAAAGGTCATAACCAGCTGATTTATTTTCGTTGAAATACTGAATGCATTGTTCACTTGATGCTACTCATATATAAAAAAAAATGAAAATCTCGAGATTATAACAAGTGTAACAAACAGCTGTCCATGAGAAAATGGTTGATTTGTGTATTGTTCCGTTCTAAACTGTCCACATAATATGTAAATTTCAGGAATTTTTGAAGCTAAGATGATCATTAATAATTGATCGACATAAAATAAATATGATTTATGGGAAAACCTTGTAGGCACTTCTTGATTCTATGAAACTCAAGTGACAAGGAGTACTATTAAGAACTAAGTTGTTTTTAATACGTTTATTTATTTGGATTCCTTATTTGTTCTTCGTGATAGCCTGACAAGTGTATTTTGTATCATCGATCGTAAATGGAACCTTGCCTAGTTTACTAGCCGGTCCTAAGCCCGGATAAAGAGGGAAGGTTAGGCTTGGGACTAGCAACCCAACCCCGGAAAACCAGTCCAATCTCTAAAGAAACTTCAAAGCACAGAAAAAAAATATCGGAAAAAACTTATTCTTCACTGGAAACGGGGAGATGCAATGACGCCGGCTGGTGAAAGCCTTCGGGAAGCCAACTGGCCGATGTGTCCTATCTCGATGAAAGCAAAGTAAGCATAGAGACATGCAATGTTTGCACAATGTTTGAAGATAGCAAGGCTGCCCAGACTAACATACTACTGAAGCTCTATGTTTCACTAGGAACCCAAAGGACAAATAATAATACTCATAAATAGAGCAGCAATCAAAGTAGGAATTTGCACGTAGACTGAAATCATTGCATGTCCATATAGGCAGACAAAAGTGGTATGGCACGGGGGTATTGTTAATACCTCAACATAAAACTTTTCGAAATGTCTTTTATTCATTACTAACGCATTTTATATTTTTATTTCAGGTGGATGAACAGTACACAGTCAACGGTTGAAGAATAGAGATGTTGAATGGCCATTGCAACCTATGCAATAAATATTTACGGTTTTTCGCCAAAGCAAATAATTTCCTCCATGTCTTCGTTTATCTTATGCGATAGTTTTAAAAGAGTAATTCTAGTTTAGATGAATAAATAGGTAGCATGAATTAGTGATGATCATGATCTCCGGTAGTAACCAACTATGTGAAGTGGACATTATGTGAAACCAAGGGTTAGATACTTTTATTAAATTCCTAAAGAATGAAATAAGAATGGAAGTGCACAATGTTGAACCTCCTAGCTTGCTGGCCACATTGCGAATATGATCCACAGAGTTCGGTCTACACTCAGGACTAGACAACATGAAATTGGTTGCTCTCCCGTGACCAATCAATGTATGTAACCCAATCTTACAGGACACTGGCATCCGCTGGAATACCTCAGTGGCAACGTCTCTGACTATAACGCTATTTGACGAGGGGTTGCACCTCAGGCGTGATATCTATTCCGTCTAGAGTACACCTTGCTGACAAGCATCACCAAACACAAAGTGTAGATCCAAAGTTACCTGCAGGTTCCTTCTAACCAACTAACATGTATACAATGCATAAATCTGAATTACGAAATAGAAAATTATTTGTCACAATAAACTACAAATATATACATATCTTCTAAGTAGCAGATATCTTAGTCAAAAAAACTTATCTGCATTTGTTCATTCGCTTTTTAAAGTCCTCTCGTAATTGGATTTCAAAATCATGAAATGAAGACAAAATGATTCACACTGGATACATTGCTCCGCTTGAGCGTTATTTCTGCAGATCAGATGTCTATGATGAATGTCATCGTCACAACTGTATTCCACGTGACAAATTTGAACATATCCCAAATATTCTCTATGCCACTGGCCAGTGGTGTAACTGCGGGAACATAAAGTGTGCATGCCTTCTAAAATTACAGAAGTATATAGTGCTTGTGGATCACTACAGTACTTAGTAGTAACCTTAATCCAATCCGTCAATGTAATTTTTCAGCTTTCAAACACCATAAAATGCACGGAAACTGTAATGAGATAGTTGTTCGATTCTGGCAGAATAAAATACGTACGAATTTATGCTACTATGGTTTTTTTGAAACGACCTCAAAAAGGAGTGCAGACGTTTCTCCACCAATGGCTTACTAGCCAAGTGACCTAGAAGTGCGTCAGTATCTTACATATGTCATATGGCCTCTATTCACTGCCGTGACTTGAACGTATACTACACAGTTCATACCAGCTTCTTCCAAAGCCTACAGTGCGTTTGGAGATACAGTCAGTTTGTGACATGCAACTCTGAGGTGAAGGATAGTTGAGCCGAGACAACATCTACCGTGCAGTTCCTCTCTAAATGGGGTTCAGGAGGCGATGCGTTTTACTGTCTCAAAATATTATCACAAACGGAACATAAACAAAACTGGCATTTTAGTTTTCTTCTGTTTTTAACATTTATATGAAAGCAATAAGTGCATCTTATATTTCCATTAGCATATTCATGATGTTATCATTTTGTTTGGTTGGTGTATTTCTTGGTGTCCATGTTGTGAAAAGTTTGTGTCAAGAAAAATGAAATAGTAAATATTTCCCCCTTTTGCCAAGTCATCATGTTTCCAGATGGCCAATAGGAAGCGTTTGTGAAGCTATGCAAAATAATGAAGGATCCTAATACCACAACACAAAACTGAAAAAAGATGAGAAAGTCACTCTGAACAGAAAGTAAACCAACATAAGGCTTACTTATTTATCATCGTTCGAATAATAAAGAACTTTACGGATTAGGATAAACGTGTTAATCATAGTTGTCTTTACAACTTTGGTGATGTATAACAAGACAGCAAAATGATCAGTGTCAGGGTTAGGCAGACAGTTTTAGATAACGAAGATAAGTAGAATGTAATGAGTTCATACATGTATATCATCTAAGGAAAAATCATCTTTCATAAAATAGGGGTTGAATTGAGCTAATAAGAGCAAAATATTAGAGAATGCGGTGTGATATAACAATTGGTAAATATATTTTCAATTTACTTTATTTCTATCTAACGCAGGCGCCTCTGTGTCCTTTTGATCTAAAAAAATTATACTACTTACTAATAGTGAGTAATGATATATATACACCTCAATAACAATACCAATTATGAGAATTTTAAGACAACTAACAAACACTCGGAAGAATGTATCCACGACTCCGAAAAGTAGTGGACACAGTACCATTAGATCTCATGTCAAGCGCCTTACCGTTTAGCCAGTGGGTTAGAATTCATTGGTATAGCAGTCCCTAGTTCTCTCAATTAACGAAATAACGCGACCATCATCCAATTTTATTGGTAGGCAACCGCCTCCGTTCTGGCTTGTTTGGTGTTCACAACTTCTCATAGGAACTTCGTGAAACCCAGCTAGAAGCAAGTCACTAGTGAGCACTGAAAAGTAATTCAGTTGTTAGTTTGCAGGGATTTATTTGCCTTCAAATTAGTAAATCCCTAAAAACTAATAATCGAGTTCAAAGCTTGGAAAAGGGCAGTAAGGTTGGGTAACACAATTTGGCGAACTCAACGGATTAACAAAGTTTGAATGTGATTTTAACAGGGGAAATGAAAGGAGTGATGAAAATTAAAAGGGAGGGGGGGGGATGAAAGCATTTTAAAACTCTCTAAGCAATGTCATTCATTTAGTCTTCCATAGCCAAGGCAGGAATAAAGGCTGCGCAATTCTCTTTGGAATGTATTGGTCAGGATTGTTCTTATAAATTTCTGTAACCTCAAATATAAATAGCAGGCGGATTCAAGCCACATCGGAGTTTTGGTAGGGTACGATAGACAATTTTAAACGCTTCCACCTTCTTCCTTCAGCGATAATTATCAACGATGCCACAAAACACTGCTTCTCAGACTTAACTTATCATTTCACCAGCTATGAAGGTAGATTTTCAGTAATACGTCAGATAGGTTGATTAGTTGCATGCTTGATAACTGTTTTCAGAAGAGTGATTGAATTGGTAAATACATACAAAATTGGGAGACTCAGTAACTGATCTTGTTCGTCGACTAGAGAATAATATACAGGGATTAGCAGCATCAGTTCTTGTAAGGATCTCCAATAGTCTGTGGAACAGGACTTCACTAAGTACATCCTCATTATATTGTGGCTTTATGAATAGTGGTTTCTTTCGAACAAATTCTACCTGAAGTTTCCTACCTGCCCATCCTTGTGCTTCTAAAATATAAAATGACAAGGTCAACGTATTCCACCCAATTCTTCTGAAAAGCTGTTTCTTGCTTGGTTGTCAAAAAGTTTCAATAAATTTCTTTTACGTCATATAGGTGAGTATTGAGCTAAAAAAGTGTGGGCACTGACCTGTAATAAACAGGATTCTCTTGTACACACATCTGCTAAGTGAGCCATCAAGGAAGTGTAGCTTGTTGTTACTCGCAAGTTAGAAGTGTATTTTGCCAGTTTCTCAATAGGTTGTTCTTATCCATATTCGGATCAATGATAATAAACTTGGTTGTTGAACCTGGTTAGTGTATTATCTGATGGCATAACCAAGTCAGATGTTGGAACAAACAAATTTTCAGGTTGTGTATGTCATTTGCGCTTGAGGTCACCTAATTCGAGGCTTAGGGACAGAACCTGTAATTTCATTTTGTCATCATATACGCGCTATAGTGTATTTTATTTGGCATACTGATATTTCGGTGAATTAGCTTTTCTGATCATTTTGTGATGATATTTTAGTCTCTTCGCAATTTACTCGAGACTTACTATTCAGTGAACTTTTGTTCGTCTTTATCCCTTCTATTTATTCCGGGGCTTCATAGGTCTTTCATTCTCACCTATCGTTTGACTTTGACATAGCCTCTTACTGTCCAATTTATTTACTGGTACAGCGCTTTTGACTGTCAGATAAACACCTTGACACTTCATAATTTGAGGTTTGTAGTCTTATGGATTGTTGTTATTTCTTCACATATGAAATTTAGACCAATTTTTTGTTTTTACTCGTAACTTGAATAGCTGTAATCTTACTTCAACGTTTGCTCTTAGATATACTCAGCGAATTCTTCTATATAGCTCACATTGATGTAGTATTGGCTACTGGACGATTTTTCCCATATGATCATTTCACAGTATTTATACAACTTTGTTATTTTTTATGTCTAGTTGTCTTTCACACTTCTTGAGCAAGTTTTCAGTCTTCCTGGTTGTAAGTATCAAGTATGGATTTGATGAACAAAGATTCGGTTTTTAATCTCTCCATTTTTCGAACTGTACCGACAACTATATTCCATCGATACTTAACGCCACCAGATTGCATAGTGAGTTGGTTACATCAAAGCATATGTTCAATTCATAAATTTAGTGATTGCTGATATGGGCTGCATGTGTACTGACTAGATTTGCCGAGATTATGATGAGAAGTGACAAGAAACGCTCAGTGAAACAGGTAGTTCAAAGTCTGCTGCCACCCAGATTTTCATTTCACCTTCAATCTTCGATCAGTATCAATAACACAATTCTTAAAAACCATGGTTATCTTAAATAGTCTTACTGGGCAGACAAATCTCCTTTATTTCATAGTATATCTTATTCCAGGGAAGAAAAAGAATACGTCCCATTTTTATGGTTAAAACATGACTGATAAATTCTTATTGACAAATTACTTCGCAAATTTCCATCTCATATGATTAAAGAACCAAATCGAATTGATTACCTGTCAGAAAATTTTGAAAAATAACCTATGACTTGACATTACTCCTCAATGTGTAATTAGTTTCTTTATCTTTTAATGCCGGTCTCACTACATGGATTTCACTTGAGATTTTCAAAACCAAACACTGAAGTTAAGCGTAAAATCCCAACACTCAACTCCTAAGTAGACTGATACACAAGCATTCTCAATTGCTAGGCAGAATTTTTTTCCATTAAGATGTAACAGTCAGTTTAGTCCAATCTCATAATACACATTACAAATCTACTTTTAATGTAAACACGGATTTACTTCAAAAAGCTAAAGATTTTCTTGGACATATTTAACGGTGAGAAAAACACCACTCACTCGATAGCAGGTACGTTTACCTGACGAGTCTCGAATGGGATGAAACACATATCTTGAGTTCCACTGGTAACCAGTATCCATTGCTCATTTTCAGTTCACATAAAATATTCGAGAAATAAAGCTTTCAGTATTTCTGACATTCATCCTTAGGAAGAAATATCTACTCAATGTAATGATTTTTGAAAGATACATAGTAGTAACTATGTAGGAGTTTTTTGTACAAAAAAAAGAGTATCATGATTGGCTTGAAATAAATGTTAAGTGGTCTTGATGAAGGTACTGTTTAAAAGCGCAGGTGATGGTTCTTCTGCAGAATCGAACTTGCCGGAATTTATCTGCTATTCGATTTTCTCAAGTACGTATACCCTGCTTGTCTCGTACGAAGAGAACAGTGTGAACTTCGTGTAATATGATTCCATATCTAATCCCATTGTTATAGGCACTAAAGAAAATGACAGCGACAGAATGGAATATAGTTTTCCTAAAGATCTTCCTGCGTTTTTATATCACACTGCAACAGATAGTAATCAACTACAACTAAACTTCATAATATAATCTTCGTTAGATAGTAAAAAAAATTATGCATATCGAAAGGTAAACGATGAATCTTCATTTGAGCATAATGGCTTTTTAAGTGATTAGTCCTCTTCGACAGAGTTTGAATATTCTTAAAAGTCACATCATTTTATGTATTCGGTGACTGAGTAGTCTGTAACCGAGAACCAACACTCAATGACAAGATGAGTTACATACTCTTTAACGACAGCAACAATCTTCTTTACATTGCTGTACCAGATAGTTTCACACGAACATGAAGTTTCTATGTGGGCCGATACCTATTTATTACTTCCACCTATGCACCCAATGAATGTAGGTAGAATAGTGTTAAGTATATGTTACATTGAAAACTACTACATTTACTTTATTTGTTTCAGTATTCAAAGAAAGGTGAGTCGACTGAAAACGAATATGAGTATTGTTACAAGAACCAATGTCTGTGTGAGCAGCGAAGTTCTCTGATTCCATACCAAATAAATTAATATGATAATGAACGCAGCGGGAAGTGGGGGTGAAGATAAATCACTGACACTAATAACAATGTATATATTGACCTTGGTGACTAGCAGAGGGATCAAGGACGTGCGTTTCGTCCTATTTGGGACTCATCAACTGGATGTGCCCACACAGGAACCCACCTACCAACAGAAGTCGAGGAATTCAGCCCTGTATAGCAACGGGAAATTACAAGTATCATAACAACAACTGGTACCGGTTGCACAAGAGGTGGCTATTGTGCCCCGGTGGATGATGTTCTAGCGTTTAGAGTGAAAGGTACTAGGTTCGAGCCTCAGTGGGAACAACACTCATTGCGCTGAGGTGGAGGTACGTCCAACTGATGACTCCCGAATAGGACGTAACGCGTAGCCTAGGTCCTTCTGCTGGTCACTGAGATCAATATAACACCGCGAATACCCAGCAATATTGAGGCATCTACATAGCAGCTCATCTACCAACACAGGTCGAGCAGTTCGGGCCTGTATAGGAACAGGAAATTACAAGTATCAATACAACAATATGTCTAACTTTCGATCGCACTTGAATAAACGAACCAGTGTTATATATGAGAAGCCGTTAGGTAACTGAATCATCTTTGGTGACTGCAGAACTCTGGAGTGGGATAATGTTATTTAGAAGTAAAGAAGGTGAGGACGAAGCAATGCACAAAACGAAGCTCTAATTGCGAATAGATTATGCATCATAGATATACCATTATTTCGCTTTAATCATATAGATATATATCACATAATTAATTTGATCGACTAGAGCACCTTAAACCACCATTGGATTATCAAAGGAACATACAGAAAGCATTTGCAATTACTTTCATTATGTCAGAGGATAGCCAATAAGCTGAAAATAAGTTATACATCCAGCTGACGAGTCCCGAATAGGACGAAACGCTCGTCTCCCGCTAGCCACAATCAAATACATTAATGTAACAGGTAGTTCGTAATTTGTGAATATCCGCTCTTGATCTATGGTTCGTTTAGTATCTTCAACTAGTTTGTTAAGTAATAACTGATCAATCACACAGGAGAGGACAAGAATAAGGGTCTGGTTTCATCTTTTGTTTCAACATAGTGTTAGTAGAACATTGACGCTAAAGACTGTAACATACAAAATATCATGACAATATTGAGAGAAAGTGGAAATAAGGAAAGAGATATCGAGAAACAGAATGATCGGAGAAAAAGAAATAGTCACGAAAGATGAACTCAGGAAGCTTACACTAGTTTTGTGTCAAGGAAAAAACGGAAACTGTAAAATATTTGTCACTGGTTACGATATAAAGCCATATCTGAAGTCTTTCCAAACTATTGAACCGTATGTTTTATGAGACCTTACTAGGTATGTTGTCATACATCAGCGAAAATGTACTTCACTCTATGTAGACTCATCAGAAAATAACCGTCACTTCACTTCTTCCGACCAGTCCTAATGCTGAAAAACAGCAGATGCTACGGAAGCCACAGGCATCCAAGTCACTATTTCAAGATGAACTTATTTATTTAACAACGGCTTTCAACACACCCAAATATATGCCGTGAGATTATTGACATGATGCTGTTAGCGGATGTAGAAAATCCTACAAAAAAAAATAAGAGGCTACAGAGTTCTTAGACATCTTAAGACCAACAAAGCACGATCCCACAGGTGTATAACAAAACTGTTCTCATCAAAACGATCTGTCATCGCAACAGTAAAGTTAAGGCAGTGGGATAGGTGACTTTGACTGGCGTATACTGTCCTGACTTGTACTTCATGAATGAAAATAGCATCAGTCACACCTTCACAAAATTACTCAATCAAATGGAGTATATTTCTAATGCTTCGTTGTCGAGGATGAATGGGAATACATATTACCATCAATATTGTCATACTACTTTACACGTCAGCGGTGAGAAACCAAGACCATTTTGCTTTACTAATTATGTCAGTGAAATATTCCATCAATCATCAAGGACAAGACACATAAAGCAGTTATTCTTTTCGGCAACATAACTAAGAGGTACAGGCACTGAAGATGGATGACATAAATATGCTGGTAATTGACTATTAATTCGTCTACAGTATTTCTATGCTACTCGACCAAAACAGCTTGTTTATAAATCAAATACTCTAGGTAGAATACCGTTGTGTATGATTAGCTAACAGTCATTATACCTACTTAGTACAGCAGATTGTCACACTATCGTGCGTACATCTAAAAACATAGTGACATACACCTCCATGCAGACTTTCCGATTGAGAACAGTGTAATACAGGTAGCATATACAGGTAATATGGATCACAGTCGATCTCAGAGGCTTAAATATGTCCATAGACTATCTGCATCTAGATTCTTATATCACATTTTATTGTTTGATCTCATGTTCCTTTCTTTATTATTTCACTATCTTTTATTTTGTTGCCTTATATATTGATGTGAGGAGTAGCAATTCAGATCATCATGAAGTAATACCATGCCCCATCTTGACACTGACTAACTAGTAACTCTACTTCAGCCTGGAGAGCCAAATGGTATTATAAGCCCTCATAAACTAAACGTGATTTTTAGCTCAATAGGGAAGATGTATTGTAGTTTAATGTTTCCGTTATTATATTGCATATCAGACAGCGATAAGACCTTAAAATAACATTACTCATTCCATCACATGTTAACTAGTTATTCCTTTCTCATTTGTTTACTTTACTCCATGTGATGTCACCCTTTATGCCATTAGTTTTATACTACTTAGTATTATTGAGTAGTATAATCTTGCGATGGGCTACTTTAGAAAATGGAAGATAATTTCTGAAGACATCAAGCAATCAACAGGTACGTACATTTGGAAGCAGTTTTTCAACATAAGAATAATATCGAGGTAGTACTAATCGCGGAATGAAATCATTTGGAGCACTAGACAGTTGTTTCATTCTTGCATGACGCAGGTCAGCAGTGTGCACGCACAACCCCGCAAGGGATCGAGCAAAGGCTGGTCAGCTCTCCAAATTGAATAAGAAAAATAGTTTAGTAGGACTAAACCTCTAATTCTACTGACTACCTAAGCAAATCTTACCAAACTCCAATGCAAAACGAGTATCCAAGACATTACAAGGGAAAACGACACATTCTCGATTCAATCACATAGCAATACATCTACCACTTAGGAGACAGCAAGTTCAGTTGAATCAAACACGAAATCTTTCAATAAGCCCTGTGAACTGAAACCCTGGTCGATTTAAGCCAAAATCTCGAAAGTCACTATTGTGAGAACCCATCGAATAGGAAAAGTATGCAAAATTCATCCAGCTTGACCAGACTCAGACATGGCACCAGTCGATGAAGTCCTTGACTGTTGGCTTGAGCTGTGCGGGGAGATGTAGACTATTTGGTTGAGGTTCCAGAGACGAAATGAATCAGTAGTTAAGGACTCTTAGCGACATGGCTGGAAATCTGTCACAATGGTGAAGATGTATTCACTCCTTGACATCTAAAGCATGAATATTCACACTAACCTTTATCTTCTGATTGTTTATTCGGTCACACTACTTTACCTACTTTGACATCACTCGTTTCCTATCCATCTTTTCTTTGGCTACTTCTGTGAAGTGTAGCGACCTGAGTCAATGTACTCCTGTGCGAAGTTCTAAGTTGATTTTGTCAGTCGGTCAACTTGGATTCAAATGTTAAATAAAAGTTGATTTGATTTGAAAAACAAGTGGTGACTATTGATCAACTTCACCATACTACAATCGCACCAATTAAAAAGTATCAAACAGAAAATGTAATTAGTAAAGAATTAGTGAACTAAAACCCTATCAACATACCAATCAGGAACTAATTAAAGCAGCAGTCATTTTTCTACTATCCAGTTTAGTTGAAATAATCCCTTTAATTGGTTTTATTTCAAACCGTTGAATCTTTAACCACTGATGTCAAACACTTCCAGGATCCGATTCAGATCAATAGTTAGTAACTTAATGGATAGGTGCTGTCTGAATCTACCCACCTTAACATTTTCCTATCACAACTAGCACAGTGCATAAAAACATATGCTTTAACCACTCACCTTCCTGTGACAGAACTTGTTGGTTAAATTTAACATAATCTAATCTAACAAAACGTCGACAAGTCAAGTGATCAATTTCACCTTGACAAGTAAAGAAAGCGAACTATTAAATCTATAGGAAGCAAATTGTAGAGTGACTTTAGAGGTCATCCTAACAATTAATATGACAGCCCTATATTTTTTGGAAAAGTACTTTCCCAGGTGTAATATCAAAGTCTGATTGGTCATCTCAGTTGCTGCTAGGATGGCCTTTAAAGCCGCCCAAAATTGTGAGGAAAGATGAAAACTTAACAAAAAAAAACTGCAAAACAAGAAACGCACGATTACAAACTCATCTTTGCACACACGTGAATAACGACTTGGAAGACAGCTTTTTTGCATCACTAATTTGTACTTTCTTTAAAAACAGGAGGTTGAGAACAATGAAAAAAATCCCCAGATGTTGAAGTAAGCCTTTGAGAGGAAACTGTGATATTAAATCAATATTTAACAACTCAATATTTTTGTAGTCAAGTCAGTACCAAAATAAGATCCAGTGTATATGTGCTCACTAATTCTTTTTTACAATCGAATTTTCTCTCACATATACACACACAAATATAGAGGTGAGCCTTCAATGGGGGTTTAAACCACAAACAAAGAGGGAAAGAGACGGCGTATTTTTCATCAAGTTTAAATATATCACAGAACAATTGAGACAAAGAGATAGAAAACTGTTAGAGAAGAAAAGCAAACATACACATACACATGCACACAAAACTACTAACACAAGGATGATAAATAAAATCAGATTATTATGATCCTATCACAAGTGAACAGCTGTTAAACACAACTTATTGTATAACAAAAATAAACAATCAAACAGTTTTATTTACACTTATCAACTTCTTTCCATTGTGATAATTTACATTATCATTGCTGGCAATTTGTTCAAGTGTTGTTTTACGTCTCCGATTCAATGAAATCCGTGCATGCTTCAAGTTACCCTTTTCTCCAGGGGATAGGTTATCACTGCCACTGATACTATCATTGGTCTCACTGGTAATTTGGTTTAATAATTGTTTTGTTAGGTTTTCAACATTTTTATCTGTTTTGCGAGGAACGTCATATTGAGCAAGTGGAGGCGGAATAGCATTATTATTATTATTATTATTATTATTATTATTATTATTATTAGTAGTAGTAGTAGTAGTAGTAGTAGTAGTAGTAGTAGTAGTACTAGTTGACACCAAGTTATCCACAGATTTCTTTGATGAATATGATTGAAGATTTTTTATGTCTATCGGTTGTGGTGGACTCTTCATTGTAGCATTATTGATACCAGTAGACTTCAAGACATTTGAATATATAGCTACACTATCGACTTCCAAAAAACCCACTGGATTTGTTGTATGATGTACAGTGAAAAATTCCAAGGAGAATAAGAGACATCCAACGAATAGTAAACAATAAGCTGCTGAATAGTTACGACCGAATCGACTAAATTGGCGCAGTCTTGTCGTTAACCATGACGAAGATATGCTAAACAATTTTACTCTTGCTGAGGATGTCAGTGGTTCTGGAGTTGTAGTACTGCTGTCGCTACTACTACTATTTCCACCACCACCGACTTTACTCGCTGCTGCCGTTGCCACAAGTAGTACTAATGCTGGAAGTATGAAACCGGTCAAGGAGCCGGCAACACTAGTTGTCAATCGAATGATGACTTCGACTAATAGTCAAATAAAAAAGATAAACAGGCTGATAGAATTTAATCATTTAACTGAAAGTAAGCGAAAAGTAAGATACAATGATTAGATATAATGGTAAAACGATGACATAGTGCGAAACACAGTGATGAGACATACCTGAGAATCAAAGCTTGTTTTCACTGCCCTCGACAATAACGACAACAACAACAACAAAAAATACATGTGTATGCAGATTGTCCACCAAGAACAGATTAAACCGGTGACGATGGAAGACAATAGAGGGTTAAATATTTTTCTTCATAGACATCTTCACTGCGTTGCTTATATGGATTGAAACCACAGTGTGATCAGTATTTATGTTACATGAAGAGAAATAAGCAAAGAAGGTGAGTTGACAAGGTTTCGAATCTGCAGTGGCTGACAGATTTCAAGTATAGTGAAAATAACGCATTCGAAACCTTACTCATTTACCATTCGGCTTTGATTTCTAGACTGCCTCACTTCTTCACTGCCAAGCTATACCGTTTTTCAGTTATCTTTTATTATTAAGTGTAAGTACATCCTGTGTACTTTCTTAGTCGTCGGCTCACGTTTTTTTCTTCCTCTTTTCGCTTCCAGATTCTCGTGGTCACCACTAAACTCACACTGCACTACGTGCCCCCCTGCAACAACGTACTTACCTACCTACCTACAGGCTAGACGGAAAGCTACCAAAAGCTAGTTGTTACAAACTAACGTACATTCTTGTGCAATGTTAACTGGTGTTGGATTAGATCGAAAGAAAGTTAAAAATGGTTAAAGTGAATAATGATAAGAATCTATGAAGTTTATTGACTGTTACATTCTAAGTCGAGTAGGGAAGTATCCGACTGGGATACTGAAGGCGTAAGAAAACAGTGATTTCGATGAGCTTCGATGCAATAACTTGAAATCAATCAATTCTAAACATAAAACTCATATCTACAACTAGACAATTTTCAATGATCTTAAGAATACAGTGTAAATATGCTAACCCCGAATTTGGGTAGAACTTTGTCTCAACTACGATCTACACTAAAGGGTGTTACCTTTCTACAAGGGAAGTATAACCATGTTCAATCTGCCTGACAATTTTCATCCAAGATAATGACCTGATGTATTTATGAGCAGTATACATACTCTCGTCAAAAATAAAAGTATAGCTGCTAGAGACAAGTAGATATTGAATTGATTTCAATAACCCTTGTTCAAACTTCGCTTAGTTTACTAACCGATCCTAAGCCCGGATAAATAGGGAAGGTTGGGAATAGGGCTAGCAACCCTACCCCGTAAAACAGATCCAATCGCTAAAGAAACTTCAAGGCACAGAAAAATATAAAAAACAAAAATAAACTTATTCCTTGTTGAAATTGGAGAGACGAAATGATGCCGGTTGATGGAAGCCTTCGGGAAGCCAATTGGCCAATGTGTCTTCTCTTCTCTCGATGAAAGCACGCTACGAAAAGTATTTCCAACGAGTTACAGACATAGATCAACAGCTGCCACCTACGCTCACTTGATACTGAAGATCAGATCAGATGGCCAGAATAATAGGAATAAGCAACAAGTAACTCTAGCTGGCTGGCTGGCTGGCAACGAACCAACCAAGAACCCACCGCCCAACAAATATGCAGTGGAAGAAAGTGGAGATGGATCAAGCGTACACTGAGATCACTTGGGGCATCACATACCAGATCCTTGAGTGGAATCCAAATGGGAAACAATGAGTTGGGCATCCGAGGGTGACATGGAGGAGATCGTGTGAGGAAGAAATGAAAGCCTCTGAGCAGTGGTGGAGCAAGGTTGAAAAGACTGCAGAGAAGAGAGTGAAATGGCGACGTGCTACTGAAGCCCTATGTTCCACTAGGAACCCAAAGGACAAATAATAATAATATAACCTTGTTCATAGTTTTTTGCTGTAGTATAGACAATCAGATGACCATCAACATCAGTAACTAGTTTTGAGATGAGATTCCCAAAACTAATGAGAATTCATGAGTGGTGGGGCCAACCAAATTGAATGTGAGGACAGTTACTCAGAGACGGCATTAGATGGCGATCGCGTTATATCATGAACAGACAGAATTAAGAAATATCAACCACTGAATTTCAACCCAATGGTTCAGTGCCGGCGGCGGAAACTGAAAGTCCTAGGTGCATTTTGTTAAGGAGTCTCGTACTCAGAAGAAACAGCTGTCCAGTGTGCGCTCCCAATTTCCAGTGGCTTTCTAACTGATGTAAGTCTATGATGATTACCAACCAGAAAACATTTCCCCCCAGAAAAAGTGTACCAATTGATCTTCAAATAATAGTCAATATCAACACTTAAGCTGTTTACACAATCAGAAAATACACAAATGTTTATTTGATGACTAAATTTGTTTACAAGTATTTTGATCACATTATCGATTATGAAAACGCTCAATGTACAGTACGAGATTCCAATAAAACTAGAATCAATTTCAAGTTAGAGAAAAAAGAAGACAAGTCGTTGAAATTTTTTCCATATTCATTTAGTGAATACCATGGAAAGCAGATATGTTGTCAATTCGTATATAAGAATGATGACAGAAAACTGATTAGGACAGTTTTGAGGGCAAGCACACTAGGGATAGTTACATTAACTTAGTATTACACATATGCACAGACATTAAATGATTAGATTGTGTGTTCTAAGAATTATAAATATCCAGCCAACATTTTTAAAATACGTGCCCTCTCAGTATTCTCTCTTTGGACTTTTAAAGGTCATAAGGCCTGGTTTCAGGATACATGCTAGTCAATTCATCTTCTTTGCTAATTACACAACATCACAGTTATCAGCTGCAGGGGAAGGGGTGTATATTACTTGACAAATCTTCATTTTAGTTCAATCATTTGAGCCGATGGCTAGCTTATGTGTTTACTAAATACGGTCGCCATCCGATGCAATACACGACATCAAATTAATTCGGGGTAGAAGCTTCGAATGACCGTCTGTTGACGAGCTATGTACAGATAACCAAAATCAGTGGTTGGAAAAACCAGTTGATATGTTTTAAAATCAGTCATAGTGATGCTGATACATTCATATACTATCTTTACCTGAAATCTAGAAATCTTGTTTTCATATAGTTTTATTTCATTGATTTCCCGCATATAATCTTCAAGATGTTATGAATAATCAATGATTGTTGATTCTTGGTGATAATGCTCAAAATCATTCACAATAGCACAGATGTATCCACTAATCATTGCTTTCAAAATCTGGAGCATTTGATGACTTCAATTATTTCTTCCCTTCTTCTAATATTATTCCTAGTTGTTTTAATATCATTCATATTTTTGTTGTGTCGCTGTCAATGTTGGGAACACCAGAAGTGTCGCATTTCTTGTCAAGTTCTAAGTTATTTCGTCTATCGACCTACCTTTCCGGAGAGGGAGCCTGAGGAATGGCTATCATATGTAAAGATGGCAGCAGGCGCGAAAATTACCCACTCCCAGCACGGGGAGGTAGTGGCGAAAAATATGAATATGGGACTCAGTTGAGGTTCCGTAATACGAATAAGTACAATTTAAATCCTTTAACGAGGATCAATAAGAGGGCAAGTCTGGTGAATGCAGCCACGATAACTCCAGCTCTAAATGCGTATATTAAAGTTGCTGCAGTTAAGAAGCTCGCAGCTGAATCCGGGTCGTGCAGTCACATGTCGTTGCTCGTTCATGGCTCTTGGTTACGATCAAGGCTTGTGTTCGGCTTGGTGTAGTGGCTGTGCAGCCTTTCAGCCATGTCCGTGTTAAACGCGTGCTAGTGAGTTGATGAGCTTGTCTTGTCGGCCTGTTGGCATGCTTCCAGATGCCTGTAAACGGGTGTCGGGAGTGGATGACATCTTTACTTTGAACAAATTTGAGTGCTCAAAGCAGGCCCATGTGTCTGAAAATTCTTGGATGGAATAATGAAATAGAACTTCGGTTCTATTTTAGTTTTCGGATCCAAAGTAATGGCTAAGAGGGACAGACGGGAGCATTTGTATGGCGGTGTTAGAGGTGAAGTTCTGGGATCGCCGCTAGGCAAACTACAGCGAAAGCATTTGCCAAGAATGTTTTCATTGATCAGAAGCGAAAGTCAGAGTTTCCAAGACGATCTGATACTGTCATAGTTCTGATCATTATTTATTAATTAATCGATTCGTGTATAAATCAACGAAATCCACTAACCAAGTGTACAAGCCTGTACATCATACTGAGAGTAATACAAAGCTGCAGTTCAACTGGCGTGAGAAATAAAAATCAAATCCTCTGAGGAATTCAAAGTATAATGAGTAGAAATGATATGCACTTATTTTTTTGCTACACAGAAGGAAATTTTTAGAAAAAAACTGTTAGTGATACGCATAAAAATAGTCCTAAATATCTCCAAAACTAGAGGGCCTAGATTCAAAGAAGATTGTTGATGCAATCTCCACTGAATGTGACCTCAACTAAATAAGGATATATCCTCACTGAAATCTAGATACGTTTAATGCATCACTGGTATTGATTTATATACACATAATCCAGAATTTTATGAAGCAAACTCTATAATGAAATTATTGTAATAATCTCTGGTCATTTTTCTCATACGCTAAGCTGATTAACATACAACATCAATACAATCCTTACAATAACACCAGCAATAAGTAAACTAAATTAGAAAAACAAATCATTCTGTCAATTAAGGCCTTGTATATTGCATAAATAAAGGTGCAATCTTCTGGACACACTAAACGGCAATTTTAGAATGTTTCAGATGCGTTCCTCACCACCAAAATACAATTTGTTGCTTCAGGACCGGTTTTCAGTGGTGCTCTGTCTAACAGTAGGAAGTGAAATGATTGAGCGAGTTGAAACTACACTTACCTGGTAAGTTGGATCAGCCCTGGTGGGTCAATCATCGATGAAATATCCGTGCGGGTATAAAAGGCTCGCCGACTTACGCCATTTACAACACCACCATGATAACCGATTGTCAATTAAGGACCGAGTGTATTGCACTGCAGTTCGCTCTTTTCTACTATATAGCTGTGAAACATGGTCTTTAAAGGTAGAGGACACGAAGCGGTTTCAAGTATTCAATCACCGTTGCCTAAACAGTATACGCCATCTATCGTACGATCTTGTTTATTACTTATTTATTATTAGAGCACAAAAGTGGTACAGAGAGGGTACCAAGAAATGAGCTACACAAAATAATATAACACTATTTTGAAGACATAAAGCTAAGAGAAGTGGATGAAAATAAAAAAAACAATGAGAATAGAATGATTAAAACGGCAGTTAAGCAAAGTACAGTCGAAACAAAACATTCATTACTTTTCAGCAGCAGAAGATAGGAGGAAGCTACAGCATGACTGCCACTGGTTTCGATTCTGAGCTATATCTGATAACGTCTTAAGCCACTGAGTTGCGTGATCTCTCAGATCCAACACAGAGAGTCGTGATGCACCAACAGATGCTGACCCAATACAAACTTTCCTTGATCTCATCCATCATCATGTTAGTAACGTAGAAATCGGGTGTAGAGTTTTAGACATAAGCGGATGAACTTGTGAACTATCATCAATTGTGGTGGCTGGGATATGTGTTACGTATGCATAATTAACATCTACCTCACCGGACAATGTTAGGTGGAGCAGGTTCAGGCTGGGAAAAGGTTAGGGGTGGTCAGAATAAAACATGACATCATTGTATAAAGTCTTCGACTGTTGGTTTAAGCCGTAAAGGGAAATGTAGACTTCCGGTTGGGTTCTGGGTGACGGCAGAAATCAGTGGTTAGAGAATCTAAGTAACAAGTTTCAGAATTGGTTATAATTGGATAGATGTGTTCAGACATTATCTTCATTTTAATTTTCATATCAAATTCAATTATTGTCTTCTTTCTTCTTGTTCTCTTCTAACGACTCACTACCACTTTTGACTGCCTCCTTTATCTTTCATTTTAGTGTTTTTTTCGCTTGATGAGCTGATATAAGTTGCAGTAACTTGAACCATTACGCAGTAATTCCAGGTTTTAAGTTGTTTTTTTATGTCCATAAATCAAGTTGTTAATGACTGGATAAAGGAAAACTATTACTATGATTTTCATGTTTATTTCAACGAAATTAATTTTCACCAGAAAACTGTTAAAAACAATAATCATACCAACATTGACACTGACAACAGAAAATGTTTTAGTGCTCAAAACAAATTGTTATTCAGTTCATTATGGCAAGCAAATAAATGAAACAATAACTTACTTTTATCTGTTGTTAAACTGAGGAGGAATGATATCAAAAGTATTGCAATAGTTATCTTTTGAAAATATCTACGCGGAATTTCGTCAGAAACGAGAAGAGATGAATCCATTTCCACATCAACAGAAGTTAAAGTGAAATTCTTGAAATAAAATAATCATCAATAAAATTATATAGCATAGAATGTTTTTTCTTTAAGGGAAATATGTGGCTTTCAATAAAAATCAGTCAGTCAATATCAACATAGAATCTGATACTATTGTGCGATGGGTTCAACTTGCTACATCTTACATTAAAATACAAGACAGTAAGCTAAAAGATACAGAAATAGAAAAAGAGGTCATAGGAGAAAGGGGAGAATAATAGCAAAATGTGATAGAAGTCATATCACCTAAAGTTTCCAACCATCGATTCCGGTTGTCATGTGGACCTTAACTAGGAAGTCTATATTTCTCTACACAGCTCAGATCAACAGTCAAGTCCTTCATGAATTGATACCACATTTTAGTTTGGGTGCCTTGAATCTTTTACTAGTCTAAAACTACTTCGGTTAACAATACATGTAGGGGGAGATGATGACTAGGCATTTGTAACACATGTCCCAGCTACACGAGTCGATGAACGTTTCAAAACAAATCAACTGTTTTACCTGAAACTCTACACCTGACTTCTGCACTACTGATGTTGTGGCTCCATGAAACACGGTTAGTGGCACGAAGATAATATGGGCTAAGACATCAGGGTTATGTAAAACGTATAATTGTGACGCCCTAACCACAACTAATAGTTGTTAGGTTGATATAATATTGGCTTTGAGCTAGTGTTTTATTCATTTGACAGCCAGCTTACCAACAAAGTAGCTAATTAGATTTGCTGTTGATAGTTGTTCGATTATCTTTAGCGATCTCCAACCACAAATAATTGCATGTTTTGATGCCATTAGCGCTGCCTAACAAATGAATCTTCTTAATGTTGTTGCTTGTAGAATCCCGTCGTTGGAATTCGGGCTCCTGTGCCGATGCCTAGATAGTGCCTGTGTTTGAATTGCACATTAATGATGGATAGTTGATAGCAATGGAAGGAATCCAGAACATATGTTTCTTCGTGTTTGGGATTCGTCAGTTGATGTACCTGTCTCTCAGTGAGTGATGCTGTTCACACTAGGACTCGAACTCGATCGCTTCAAACGCCAAGGAGTTATCCACTAGACCACCGAGTGATCTATACCCATCTCCAAGAAATGGCTATCGTAACTCGGTGGTCTGGTGGATAACGCTTTGGCATTTGAAACAGTCAGTTTCGGAGGTAAGTACATCCAGCTGACGAATCCCAGATAGGACGAAATGCGTGTTCTGGATTCCTCTGTTAGCCACTATCCATCATTATTATACAATTAGTCTTCTTGTTTTGAATAATAAAAACATGGTTTTGTAATTCTCATGATCAAATGTGAATTTTGTAAACACTTGTTTGGTTATTACCAAAAGTGACAAGAAGGAAACATGATGAATTAACTCATGAAAAACTCAATTAATAATGCTAATTGTGGATCAGATTGTCTGTTTGACCAGTCACTGTACTGTAGGACATTCAATCGAATTACAAGACATCCGCTTTACTACAATTTCTTGTGCACTACCGATTATTACTGATATCAGATGTGGCCTGGACGCACACACACACACTTCCATTGAAGATTAGCCTAATCGCTAACGGTTTACTATATAAGCGAGTTACGCTTATTTACTTGTAATTTAGAAGTTTCAAATAGACTTGTATGTGCAAGTCATGAGCTATATTGAATGTGTGAGTTGTGGTTCAATCCGACTGCTAAGTAGCAGTAGGTGAAGAGGGTTTGGAATTGGTGACCTACTAGTCAGAGGTTGACTATAGAAATCAATGAACTAAAACTTTACCAGTAGTGCTACTTTACAAACTCGAATCGTTGGCACTGTCTGAATTAATGGAAGGAAGTGGAAATATGGAAGTTATGAAGATGAGATCAAAGAGATTTAGAAGAAATCGAGGATTACGACTACTGTTGATCAGAAGGTACTGGAGTTTTCTTGAAGAAGTATAAAGGGCAGATATTCCCATGCTTTCACCACCGTATGAGACTACTTCTTAAAGTAGCTGGAGAAGATATAGGACTAGTTATCATCTTATATATAGAATGGTGACCGTAGTAATGAAGTGATATTTGCTCAAGACCAATTGCATACAACCTTTTCAGTAGTTGATTTAGATGAATGGGATCAACACTTTAACAAACCTTACCGTTAGTACAATAAGTTCGTAAGGGGGGGGTGGGTGAGGTGTGCTATTTTGATTACCAACCTTTTCCAACTCTCTTTTTGGCAACAGGAAAGCAATACCACTTAGGATACGGGTGATCCTGGGGAACCACCTAGCTGTTGTTATACTTCAGTGCAGTCAAATGTGGTCTCACGATAGAGCCTAAAATTATTCTCATCGGTAAATCAACTGCCTTTGATCCTCCTGGAATGACGGGACACTGGAAAAGAAAAAGCATTCTAGCCAATATACATTGGATCGATGGTAAAAGCAGGTGATTTCGAAGACTACAACAAGGTAACAGGTGCGGTTGAAGTTCGAACCTTGAGAACTAGCCACAGTTGGGTATCTCTCCCATTTCCTGTCTTGTCTTTTACGTGCCAAACAATGAAAAAGTTTCCAATAAATTAATTTGAATAAATATGAAACTCTCATAAGACGTTTTCATGCAACAGGTTAACTATAGATTTGCACTTGTCAAATAACGAAATGATGTCTGTTCCTCAAGTTCTACTTCAGCGATTCACTTATTGAAGCACCTACATTACAAGAGGACTATTAAAAGGATGATATGTTTTAGGAAGTAGATTAGAGGATATCAGACTTGGCATGTATATTTACCACAAACTTACACAAGATATAATCAATATCCATATCAGATTATTTACTTAGTTGTAAGTGAGATCTTTTTTCCATACTGACTAACTGATCAGTTATGCTGACATCTCTGAATTGATGAGTTATGAAATTAGCAAACTAGAGAAATCAGCGTCTTGGTTTACTGAATAGGTAACATAACTGTAATTCTTTCATTTGAGCATTGGACTTTCAAGTAATGGGTCTTTGGTTGAAAACCAGCTCCACCTATTTTACTTCAACTCAGGCAACCAGGTAGTTTTCATAAACTCATATAGTAAGTGTGGCTCACATAACTCAGGATATAAACAACCTTAACCGGAAGATGAGTTGTAAGGTGTTGTCTGCTTTGATTGGCATTAGATTACTCCAAGATTTGGTCAATACTAGTCATTCGCAAAGACACACATACACACACTCACCTTACGATAGAATAAATTATATACAGATTGTCGTAATGGGAATATAATCAGAGGTATGGAGACAATATTTGTCAGAAGGAAGCCAACACGTATACAAAAACTGCGAAAATCATCAGGATACATCAGAAATACATTGCCAGAAAATGTTATCCTTTTGGAGTTATTAGAACTGAAGAATGCAGCATACCCGAAGAATCCAAACTATATGAAAAAGGAGTAGATAAAGAAAAAAATTACTTTGAACAGAATTATATCTATCTAAAAATATATATAAATCCACTCAGCAACCTTGTGCAAATTTGTGCAGTAGGCAATGAGTCACATCTGCTGTGTGAGGGTTGATGATACTACCTGGCTGCCCACACCTCGGCAGGTGAAACACGATTTGAACCCGGAACCCACTGGTTGAAAGTCAACTCCCTAAAACAATGAACCACAACTTCATAATTATAGCTATAAATTAGTGATGAAATAATTTAGGGGATGTGTAACTCATAATGTAAATTAGAACAAGACATATAAGCGAACATTAGTGTTTTCAGTTAGATCCTCTTCAGGCTTTACTCTAATAGAAATAGCTAAATCTACATAAAACGTTAACCAGTCATGTAGATTTATCAGTTAATGTGATAAATGTTTTAAAATAACGATGGTGATAATAATACAAATAACAAAAATGACAACGTTGACTAAAGCACATGACAATATAGATAATAAGAATTATGAAAACAGCATGAAAATGTAGACACTCCAATGATCAAAGTGGGTCAAAGCTTGGAAACATAAAAGTTACGTAACACTGAAGGACGAGATAAGCAGATAAACAAAGTCTAGGCAAATATAGTGATTATATGGTAGGGGTAGGAAAAAATTTCTATGATAAAGTTGTTTATCGCTTGTTCTAATTCATAATGTGTGCTGGGTTCTCTTCGGTCCTCCTATATCTTAATAATTTCAAAAAGTAATTCCATATTAGATTTGTTTATTTGATATATAGGGCACAGTGATACAGTATTATTTACTTGATTACTTTTCGAGCATAAGTTATTGCTCATAACCATATCAACGTAATCACACTTCTTTCGATATCTGATTTTATAGTCCTGTCACCTGATCTCTCTTTGTTTTTTTTATTGGCAGTAAAGTTTTCCATATCTCTGGTATAGGTGTTGCGTCATTCCCATTACATGTGTTGGGTGTGGATTCAATGAACAAAGATTCAGTAATTAATCTCTCTCTCCACCTAGCTATATTAGACTTAAGTACAGTGGTTTTGTTCCACCCTATTGTGTGGTTGTGTGTTAATGAATGTAATGCAATGGCCGAGTGTTTTTCTAGATTATTGATCTTATTGGGGTCTGTCGTTCTATGTTTAGCTAAATTCCTATGTTCTGTTAATCTAACTGACCCCGACCGGCTAGTTTGACCTATGTATTTGACCTCACGGTCATTACATGGAATTTGGTAGATTATATTATTTTGCCTAAATGGTTCTATTGGATCTTTTAGCCGACAAAGCTTACCTCTAAGTGAGTTTGTTGGTTTGGATGCCACCCTAATTCCAACTTGTTGAGAATCCTACGTACGCTTTCTGATGTTCCTTCTTTATATGGTATCACAATAGAGGTGTTGATTTCGTTTCTACTTATGTTGTCGCTATTATTTGTATTTGTATTAGTGTTATTATTTTGCTTCTATGTGTCCGTGTGAATTTCTTAATAAAATGATGGGGATAATTATTAACCCTTCTTTTATGTGTTTCAATTCCTTTTTAAGTCCTTACAATGACTAGTGAGTTTCCTAGCTCTGTTATTCAGACATTTGACTAAACCCGGTTTATCGTTTATATGTCTTGTTCTAATTCATAACGTGTGCTGGGTTCTCTTCGGTCCTCCTATATCGTAATAATTCAAAAAGTATTTTCCACTTAACTTTCTATATAGGGAAGCTAAGAGTACCTGGTATAACTCAGTCTCTCATCTGTGTTTTATAAACTCTTGAATATTACTTGTTCTCTCCAACTGTTTCACTTTATTCTTTCCTGGGTTGCTGTATTTTGTAGAACTTTGATGACTGTCAGCAGAACTAGTGGTGTACCTTAAATCTTTTAATTGAAACTCTTGTGGACAAAAATCTTAACTCATGTAAACTCTTGGCAGGAGTTATTTTATCAGATAACTAGCATCCTCTTCACTGAAAGCTCTCTGCGTGTCGGTCATCTGGAAAGACAGGGAGCGAGTGCAGAAGACTTTATGCACATACTACCAAATATAAAAACTCTACAAAACCGTATTTAGCTCGTCTCCTGTAAGATGAAGAAAGTATTAGAAATGAACTAAGTAATCAACTTCTGTTTCATAAAACAAACTAACTGATGAGTGACACAGTATGTTACTATTATTATTATGAATCCATTTACTACTAATGTGACTGTCTACCTAAATTAGCTGCACATTTTCAAGAAAGTTGTAGATAGAGTGAATATTCTTATCTTTTTTATATGTACTTTATACTTAGACTTCATTTTGGTATGTGTATAGGTACACTAGTTATGTCCAACTGACACTATATAACCTGCTGCAAATTCTGTAGAGTATTCCCGAAGTAGCCATTATTATTATTATTAAATTGTTAGTTATTTAATTCAAAATGATGGAAAAGATTTGTAGCTCAGGATGAGGACGATGGCAGTTTGGTGTTCATTGAGCTTTGATATTTTGTCGTGAACGTTTCATCATTAGGCTTGATGATATCTTCAGTAATAACTACATAAAGAAGTGAAGCATAATTGAATATTACACGAATGTTTAGATTGTGTTTTTATTGACTTTGGATGTTGTCTAATTGTAACTTCGGGTAGAAATTTTTTATCTCACCCTGACCTCTTTGACCTTCAATTTCTTTCATTCACATAATTAGATATTCTATGTTGAAGTGAAATTGTGCTGTTTGTTGTTGTCAAACTATGCGTCAATTTGCCCTTAGTTGATGCATGACTGTTTTCTCCCTAAGTAGGTTGTAAATTGGGTCTATATCCACATATCTGTTGATTGATATTTTGTTTAAATGCTATGCTTCTAGGAATTCTATTGCAGGTTTCAAACTTGCTCTTAGGAGGGTTTCCACATTTTCTCAATCAAATCTATGATCATGATTGTCTGCATGCATTGAAACCAATGAGGCGGCGTAATGTTGATATACTGCTAGTTGGTATTCATAAATTCTTGGGCCAATCCGACGGCTAAACTGACCAACATAATGCTGTGAATAATTTTTGCAATTGATTTTGCAGATATTTGCCCTGTCTTCTTTTGGTTTGCACAACATACTGTGTAGTGATTTCGTTGGTTTGTGTTACTTTGATTCCGAAAGGACAAAGCAATCGGTTGACTGTTTCTGAGATATCTTTGACGTAGTGTAACGAGCCTATTGATTTGAGGCAGTTGCCCAGTCTTCTGTTCTGCTGATAAATACTTTTTGATAAAGTTGGGTGGATAATCATAGATTTTGAACACTGTACAGGTAATTTTCTTCGGCTTTCTGTAGTGCTTCAGTGCTGCAATGTGTTTTGGCTCTTGGGAATAATGTTTGTACACAACATTTCTTATGAACTGTTATAGTTTAATATTTGATCTGTGTATCGTTTTCCTGTATACTTAAGTTTGTAAAAACCCGTCGTGTGTTCTGTTGATGAGCACATCTAAGGATGGAATTTTTTCATTGGATTCCACCTCCTTTGTGAAGTGTACTCCTTCTAAGGTTTAGTTGATTAGTTTGAACGTGTTTTCTGTTTCATCTACCTTGAGAATTATGTATCGTCAACGTACCGAATCGGAACTTTTGGTTTGGTGACAGGGATGACTATTGATTTTAGTCGTTGTGTCACAGCTGTATCATTTAATCTTGATTTATTGGCGACCCCATGGATGTCCCTTTTGTTTATTTTTAAATCTTCCCATTGAATTGCAAATAGGTCGTGAGACATAGCTCGATCAATTCCAATAGGTTAGGAACCGTGATCTTCTTATAGTCAGAAAGGGTTTGGTTGTTCTTCAGAAGAATATTCATCGTCTCCAATTTGAGTCAATTGAAGTGAAGCATGAAGTCACATCAAGATATCATCTTTTCATCATTGCTTATCCTTAAATCTTTTATTTTGTCTGGAAATTCAGAGAATACCAAACCACCATTATTTAATTGTTTGATGTTAACCTCAAAACTAAACAAGAGATACATTGCACCATAATGTAGTGCCATTCAGATTAACCATTACATCACAAACTAAGTCGATACACTTCGATTAGCATAAAGTAACTAACAGCTACATCGGTTATCATTTGGTAACCAATGGTGGCATACTGAACATAACTCATGCCAACGAAAGCTTTGTTAGCAAACAACCTTATTTCACAGTTCACTTACATAACTTACACTGGAACCTGGGTAGCTCAATGATATCTATGATTGCAATAGTGGAGGGATGTGGCCTTACAGTCTCTGAGAAAGACGAAACCTTGACGTTAAACGTGCATCCTGATAGCCAGTGCCCCAAAAGCACCAACTCGATATCAAAGGCGTTTCTGTATAAGTGACTAATGGAGGATAGCAGTGAAATCCAGAGCACGCGCTTCTTCCCATCTGGGACTCGTCAGCCAGACGTACCTACCTCCAAGTGAGCGGTGTTGTTCCCACTACGACTCGAGCTCGGAGCCGATCGCTCCGAACGCCAAAGCGTTACCCACTACACCAGTGAGTCACGACAGCCAACTTCTTGTGCGACGGGCATAATTTTAATGTTTTTACTGGCATTTCCCCGTATGCCAACAGAAACCGATCACTTCGGTCCAACCAACGACGGCACAAGGTTTTTCTGCTGATTATTTCTAACCATGTTACACTGAAAACAGAGGACCATGATATCACAAACAAGATTGAAAAAAATTAGTAAGTCCTACAGGTTAGACAGTATGACCACTAATTACTTTTCAGTGAATGTAGAACAAAATAAAATATTCATGACCGTTTTTTCCTCCACTTTTATAAAGCTTTGTCATTTAGCAAATTCACTCAGATTTGAATTGGGATGAGGAGTCCTGACTGGGCAGCCAGTGTATGATCAAGCGGCAGTAATGTATCACGAATTCACATGGTAGTCGGACAAAACTCATGGTGATTGAAGTGAAATAAAAATCTGGTCAACAATCGGACCTCGTAGCTCAGTTTTTAGAGCAACGGGCCGGTAACACGGTGGTCACCGGTTCAAATCCTGCCACGATCCAAATTTTCATTTCATGTTCAACCATTACCCAGTACCAATTTGCAAAGAGAAAATCTCTCTGTACTTCAATTTTCTTCTTTATTGAAAACAGTTAGGTTATAAGAAAAAACGTTTTTGGGGATTTGTGTTGAAAAGATGAGATTTTCATTGAAACTTAAGTATTCACTTTGTATGTTCACAAAGAAAAGGCTATTTTGACACATTATGACAAAATAATTTGATCGTTGTTTTCGTTAGCAAGCAGAAATAACTAAACGACATTCCTCAAAGATGAATACACCACTGATTAATAATGATGTTACTGTGTAAGTTTCGTTATTTGTATATGCAAACAAAAGGGTATTCAGAATATCATGAACTAGACAAGAATGTGACTTCAGTCTTTGGTCAACGTTTTTTATTGGACACGATCAACTGATTAAAGACGAGTATATATATATATATATATATATATATATATATATATATATATATATATATATATATATCTGTATAAGAGGTAACCAAATATCTAATTGATGTATGTATCCAGCGATAGTTGTGAGACATCGATACAGTTCAGTTGCAATTATAATGAAATCGTAAATATGCAAAGTAGAATGGACTATAACTTACAAATCCATAAGCAACAGCAACTGTAGCTAGTGCTACACGAACTACTAGTCTCATGCTAGACGGAGTTGGTTGATAAGAATTTGTAGACGTGACATGAAGTTGTCTGAAGAATAAGAGATATGAAAAAAAACCGATTTTTACTGGTTAAGATTAAACACATCAAACATAAATAGGTTAGTCAGATGGCTCGTTAAAAGCTGATCAGGTATGACCTTGATAAAGCTGACCCCTAAAACATTTAGATCACTTTGATCTAGTTCACAAGTACTGCTGATTGATATGAGTGTTTTATAACTACCTATTTCTACCAGTGTCACATACAGTACATTCTAAGTTCGACTGAACAATATTTATAGGAAATAAAGTACATTAAGATGATAGGGTAGTGAGTGCGACAAAAGTTACCTTCAGAATTCTAATATATTATAAAATATTACAAGAGAAAAATACCGAGAGTGGGAGCTTAGTCAAGGTCAACCCTTTCATTTACATCAACAATCAGTTATCAGCAAATCTCAACAGTAACAAACACTGATTGCCAAAGAGGTGAGCAACGAAAACTAATACAGTTTTAATCAATTAACTTTGTTATCTTAAAACGAGTACACTGTTACAATTACTAGAATACAACTGTCGAAATGACGGTTTGTTTATGAATGTGGTGAAATAAGAATCATACATCATAGATTCCATTTACAGCTATTTCATAAAAGCAAGTACAGTGCAAGGCTTCTTTAATAACGAATAACTAATGAATTTGAAAACTTACGTCTGACAAAACATTGAAGCCAAGAATATAGGAATACATTCAATTAAACCATCTGGCTGCCACCAATTCATTTGTCCCCAAGGCATATTCGAAATTAATCGAGGCAAGCCAAGTACAAAGATCATCTAGATATAATGTATTTTTATGCAAGACACAAACAAACGAAGGATTAGCATGCATACCAGAAGATATATGATATTAAAAGGAAGATTAAGTATGTATGCATTTGCGTCAGTGTGACTTATTTGGTTTTATACCCCTTAGAGCTTTTCATTATCAATCTCAGTTACCTTATGAACTCCCGACAACAAAACGAACGAACCAAAACATAATCAGTCGCCTTGCGCACATCCATGTAGTAGGCAATGAGCCACACCTATTGTGTGAGGGCTAGTGATACTACCTGGCTGCGCAAACCATGGTAGATGGGGGAGGGTTCGGACCCGTGACCCACTGGTTGACGGTAATCTCTCTAAACCATTGAGCCACAGCTCTACTCCCGACAATGACAAGCACACTTTCCTAGACTTCTTAGGTCAAAAGTCAAGGACTCCATAAACCAACACGCTGTCTTGGTATGGCCACCCTTATCTTTTTCCACGACTTAAGGTAAACGGTCGTTAGTCAAGCATAACACATGTCTTCAAGACATATTAATCGATCAAGGTTCACAATCTCGTCTATTGACTTGTCTGCCTTGCTTGATACTCTATATGCAAGAAGTAAACTGCTCATAAAGCGTTTCCACCGGAAATGAGCGATGCTAGAGAGGTAACAATGGTCACATTATCTAAGGCCTTCTTGTAACGTCCACCTTTACTGGACATTTTCACAATCTGACTGTAATGATCATTCGTTTTTAAACTATTAGATTTTTCCTGAGTAATTTCAGCAAACTACTGAATGCATGCAGGGACTGTCAATGACTGATGAGTTATAAATACACCGTATACCAAAAGCAACAACGTCAATGTTGTGGTTTATGTGTAAAAGTTTAGATACCGATAAGCCAAACGGAATGAGATTAGATGCACGACAATCGGCTTCAACAAACCATGTGAATAAAACACGTCTAGAATGTGCTAGAATTTTACAAAGCATGGAGCTTTTTGTTACCGTATCAGACAATATTATCAGTTTATTGAACACGATTGGTAAAAAAAACTTGATCGGTTTCAGTGCGAATTACATAGAATTTCTCAAATCACTGAATGAAATATTCAATTTACCAAACATTAAAACAAATACTGATGTTATTTAACTTGACTAACTGTCAGGGTGGATAAAGCTATATATAGGCTTATACCTGTTTGGTAAAGAAATATTAGCTTCAAGTTAACCTTGACAGTACTAGTGGTTGACTCTGTTTTTTGAAGGCCAGATTCTAATTAGTGTATATTGGTCACATGTTGTTTATTAAACCTACACATATAAATGACTTTCTTATTTCATTCATGATCTTAGATCCATGAGTTTGGAATTCTGTTGGATAACAAATACACAGTCAGTGAGATAATAGTTAGACATTTTTTCATATTTATCCAGTTTGGGATTTAACTACAAAAACGGTCACAATGGTGTAATTTTGAGCATTTTCACTAGTTTTCAGCGATTTATTTCCTTTCCTATGATGTAGCTCAACTCCAGTAAAAGGTTATGAACTAGGCTATAAGCCACACTTATTGAGTGTTATGAAGACTTATCCAGCTGCTCAGAACGAAGCGGAATGGGGTTCGTACCCAGAACTCGTTGCTTGGGAGTCAAATTCCTAAGCCAGTGAACCACATCTCCTCTTATACACTTTGCCCACTTTAGTATCATTCCTTTTTAGATTCACTTGTTATTGTATACTGCTATCAAATATGGAAAGTTTAACTGATGCAATTTTATGCCATGCTCTAAGGTGACTTAGCTATCTCAGCCTTGAAGATAATCAGCGTTCGCTCATATTAGCACTCCAGTCAGTTATAGGATGACCGATTTGCAAATGATTTACAAATTGCACGACTCCTTGACATTCCCCACAGCTGAGTAGTTTTTCAACTACCCAACTGTGGTCTCAACAAGGTTTCCGTTGGACGCCACACAGTCAAGATCACAAGGTGTGATTTCTGACACAAGTGTCGTTAACTAGAAACAGAAGCTATTACCAAACAACTTGAGTAGTTAGAAATCACTCAGGCTGATCTGTAGTTATCCCCAAATAGATCAGTGATGTGAGCACAGCACGACCGTTTCGCTAGTTTGGGACCAAGCTCATCAGTGGTGTAACCGGACAAAATCACCTCAGCCGAATTAGTTTATATCACCTGAATATATCTGGGTACTTGATTTACATCGACTAGTATATCTTAAATGCGAATGATTTAGGAATTGCACAGTTCAGATTCAGGTGATATGAACTAATTCGGCTGTGAGGTAATTTTGTCCGGGCACACCACTGATGAGCCCGGTCCCAAACTAGCGAAACGGCCGTGCTGTGCTCACATCACTCTGACCTAGTTGGGGATATTTACAGATCAACTTGAGTTGTTTCTAAATGCCAAAGTTGTTCAGCAGCATATTCCAGTCATTCAGTTTATTGTGTAGTTAACCAGATGTCATTTCATTCCAGTGACCCCCCTCCCCGCCCCTCCCGAGCACACATATACACACGAGTTGTAATCAAAAGACTCACTTTAACCTGAAATATACATGTGCACGGCAGAAAACTCCAGGATTAAATTGAATACCAAACGAATATAAAAAGTTGTGCAGAACATCTAAATTAGATCTAGATCCTGAAAAACAGGATGCTATTTATCATCCAGCTACTGAAGTACATTTAGCCGAAAAAGTTGAACATTAGCCTATTTTCACGTAGTTTAGCATTTTATAGGATACGCAAGTATTAAAGGCTATAACCGAATTCACTGAATGCAGTAATAAGTTTAACTCTAGCTTCCGAGAATTCAGAAAATATTTAGAGTTATTTCATATGTGACATAATATGGTTATCACCATCTTCAAACTCAACATCAATTATTGAAACACTTACATGGAAAGTTACCACTCCATAAAATAGGCTGGTAAAAACATTCAATCTGAGAAGATTTTGTACTTTTGACACCAAACACAGTGGTATTAAAGTCAGTGTGAAAATCACTAGTAGAAAAACTCGTAGTCTTTCAGGTGGCTACAGAGGAAAAAAAAGGAAATGCAAAGAGGTGTTATAAACTTGACAGATAATAACGGTTTGTATATAAACCTATGCGATATACTGAATACACGTTTGCTGATAACTAAACTAATTAGAAGAAGTGTCGGATTGTGATTCACTGGCCTGAGTATTTGACCTTTACTCAGTTAGTCAAAGGTTTGAATTCTTAACAATCTACCGAGGTTTGAGCAGCTAAGCAGTATTTTCGTAGCTTGATTTGTCAGGCTGCGGTTGACTGTTTCGAGCAATAACTTCCACTATCCCCAATTCAGCCAGGGAAACTAGGTAGTATAATAAACCTATACACACCGCAGCTCGCACGTTAGTACACCGACCTACACAACGAAAATGACTTACATCCATTTTTCCATTACAGCATCCAGGATGAAATGATCCCACTCGTTTTCTAGAAATCGTGTTATATGGTCATGAATTCATAACTCCTGCTACAGCAATCCTAATGTCATATACAGACCAGTAACTGAATGCTGACAAAGGTTGGAGCTTGGCGGAATGAGAACCTCGAAACCTATTAAAATCAATGTAACTTTCAAAAGTGCCAAATCGTCTTGGTAGTGATAGACAAACAAATCGATGTAGAATCTTGCACAAAAGTATACTGGATCAGGTCAGTACACTTCACAGTACCATGCAAGGAAGAAGTGAACGGGAACAGGTAGGTAAATGTGTATGAGAGGAAAGAAAATAAACAGATAAGGATTAACTAAAGTCGAAGACTCTGAAGCTGATACAGTGAACACAACAGAGCAATTGTAACTGATTTTTAGGCACATCAAGTGCCAAAACATCGGTTCCTATAATCTCCAGATCAGTCATGGAGTTTACGACCCTCAACAGTCAATGGATAGGAGCCACTTCTTAGTTTGACTACCCGAAGCCTTCTCCGAACTCTATTTTACTTCAACTACTGACGTGCATCGAGGTAGGTGGCTGCTCGACACGTGCAACACGTTCAAAACGCCTCAGTCGGTGAAGGTGAACAACCTTATCAACTAACTTGCCTAGTAACCTTCACCTGACCTCGACATTACTCACACAGTGGTTCGAACGAACATGAGTGGCCAATGCCATGAAGACACATTTAATCAAATACCTATAACTTCTTCATATTTTCTGCTTTCGACCGCCATGTCTGATGGCCGTAAAATAAGACTGTGGAGCAGTATACTCACCCTTTAACATGTAGTCAGATACCTCGCCGGCGTCAAACACGACGCAAGTCAGACATAAAGAATCAACATAGAACCTTGCACACAGGTGCATCACCTCAAGTTGCCACACTTCACAGTAGTATACAAAGAAAATGACTGATATCAAAGTCGATAAAGTTGTGTGAGACAATAAGCAATTTGATGTTAGTGCGAATATTTACGCTTTAGAAGGCGTAAAGGGGCGAATACATCTGCTCCACTGCGACCGATTTTCCCCCTTTCACTAAGTTTTCAACTATTGGTTCCTATCGTCCCGGGATCCCAGTCAAACAGTCTACATCTCCCACACAACCCAGACCAACAGTAAGAGATTTCATCGAATCATGCCACCTTTTGGTCTGACCACCCTGAACCCTGTTCCAATCTAATTCAACCTCCACCTAGTATAGGACTTAGAGGTAGGCGGGGGATCGGCATCCGCAGTATATGTCCAAGCCATCTCAGCCCATGAAGGTTCACAACCTCACTAGTCGACTCACCTGTCTTGTCTAGTACCCTTCTCCTGACCTTAACATTCGTCACACGGTGATTCCATCAAACAAGAGCAATACTACGAAGACATATGTGATTAAAACCCTGTAACCGCTTCGTATCTCCTACTTTTAACCGATACGACTCACAACCGTACAACGGGACAGAACTGACTACGACGCAGTATACTCGTCCTTCGATAGATGGTCGGATATCCTGCCAATGAGTACCACGGGTGACGCAAGTTTAAAAATGCCAACCAGGCCTTCTCTACCCAAACCGAAGTTTTGTCAGCAACCAACTCATTTGGGCTGATGCAACTTTCCAAGTAAGTGAAGTGGTCGACACATTTCACCACTTTACTCTCTACCACTAAACTGGCAGACCAGCAACAGACTAGTCCTGGAGCATCACGTTACATTTGACAGATTCCAGTAAAACACATGCCAAACATACTCAGATTTCTATTCAACGAGTTCACAAGACCTTGCATTGCATCAGCATTTTAACAAAAACGACAATATCATCCTCCAAGTTAACCAGATGGTCTCCAGGGAGTAAGTCGATCCCTGTGAAATCAGACGTATCTAAGCTTATGTCCATTAGTATGTCTATGACGAAGTTACATAGGAACAAAGACAATGGACATCCCTTACGCTGGTGGATACCATAAGTTGTCGTCAATTCTGAAGACAACTCTTAATAAACCCTGACGCGGCTGCATGAGTTCGAGTAGAGAGCTTTGGTTAGCGTTAAGCACTTGCTCGGTACTCCTTTCACAGTCAGATACAATCACAACACCTCATGGTCGACTAAGTCAGATACCACCGCCTTCAGGTCAAGAAATATCGCGTGTCAGACACTGGCCAGTAGGTATGCCTGTGTTTTAAAACCTGTCGGAGGGTGAAAATATGATCGATGTGCCCTCAACCAGGTCTGAAACCTGCCTGGTTCTCTCGAGTTTGGTGTTTTCAAGCTCCAGTTAGACTTCAAATAACTATGGACCCTAGAATCATGGACACAAAATTAGTCAAACTAATTCCCTCCCATATGGTTGTCATAAGATTTCTCTCCCTTCTTATAGACTGGGATGATCGGTGGAGTAGGCCAGTCTGATGGCACTGTCTTTGATTCCCATACACTATCTAGCACCTCCGTTATCCTAAGCAGCAATTTCCTATCTACATCCTTGAAAACTCCAGGTGACAAACTGTCGTGTTCTGCTGCTCTGCGTCATTTCTGGTTTGACACAGCTTTCTCAGCTACAAGGAGAGTTGGAGGAACGACATCTACGCCTCATTCGGGTTTCGGCTGGATACTGGGTCACTAAAGCGTAGCTGAAGGCCAGTTGAACTGTTCTTTAAAGTGTTCTGAGAAATGTTCTAGCCACCTATCCTGAGAAGTTATCGGATTTCCATCCTTTTCGGTGAAGGTTTCAGCCAACATCGTGTTTTTCCTGCTGGTATCGTTAATAAGCCTAAATAGTTGCCGAGTGTTACTCACTGCTGATGTCTTCTCTATCTCTTTCTACTTGGCCACTCACCGCTAAGCGCAATCGGCGCGAAAACGTGGTCAATTTGTGTTTGAGTTACTTTCGCCATTCATCATTATAAGAGCCAGTTGGAATCAGTCTTCTCGCAACAATCAGTTTGGATGACGTCGCGGAAATCCAATGAGATTTACAAACCTTCGGGTGCAGGTTGCCAAATGCATTTACAGCTGTTTTAATAGCAGACTCAATATCACGCCAGGTTTCCTCAGGATTTTTAGCTAACTCTTCCATAAATACATATTTGGCGTCCTCATCTTCCAACCAACCATAGGTTCTACTATTGTCTGTTTCCTGCGACCAGTGGAGCGCGGATGTATACAAGACCGTACTAGCGCGTGATCGAAGTTCAAACTGGTACTCTAAAAAGAGCTACAATCCTCCACCCACGGCTTACGCAATATGATCTATCTGTGTCCATCGTTGATTTGAAGTTGCCGGACACCATATCAGACAATGTCTCTCCTTATGCCTACAGTTAGTGCTGGCCAGAAACAATTCATTGTCAGGACAAAATTTCAACAGACGATCACTGTTGTCGGTTCATTCACATGCGATTCCCCAAATACCATCAAGATGCCTGCCGTTCTCACTGGTTTAGCTCTATTTGAGCGTTAAAGTCACCTGGCATCGTGACAACATCTGAACATTATGATTTCTGTAGCAAAATTCACAGCTCGCAGAATTCATCATTTGCATCATCCGAACTACAGTCGCTGGGTGCATTGGAGAAGATTATGAATGAGCATCGCCTAGTCTCACGATCCTTCCTAGTTCGTACAGATCTATTCAGTCAAACAACACAAACAACTCTTGACTGGTATCAAGTCAAGAAACGCACTTTCTACACTCAAACTCAGTGCTATGTCTATACCGCCGAGTCCACAAAGAGCTAGCCATCGGGCCTCTGGATACTCGTCAGGTGAACTCTGAAGATTCACCACACTGGTTAGGTGAGGTTAATTAATAACTACACTCGGATCCTGTACACATGTCTCAGATGCACAGCATACACCCATGACTAGAGATTTCACAGTTCTGGAGAGCGATGCTTGCTGTCTCATTTGGTATAGAGTTGGGACGTTGAAAGCTCGAACATTAAATTGATGGTGGGTTCTAAGAAGACTAGGAATGAGGTTTCGATGGCTTTGATCGTTTGGAATGGCCACAAGATGAGAGGTTGAAGAAGGTGTAAGAGACTTAATATTAGTATCAGAAGGTGAAGACAAAGAAGCAGAGTTGAGGGGGATAGGTTATGTTTGATTGGGTCTTATGTACTGCTGAGAGTGTGCAGACAGTTGACACTTTCTGGCTGCCCACGCCGTAGGAAGCTAGTTCTTCTTGGGGTACTTGAGAAAGAATAGATAGTGTGTGACCGAAGAGCCCGACGGCATCTGCCTGGAGCCTTTCGCACACAGCCATTTGGTATTTTTGGGAGTTTGGATTTCCGCTACTGAATCCGGCTATGAATTCTTATTACAGGCATCGGCATACCGCGAGGGGGCCGGAGTGAGCCATTTTTGAACTCAACCTTTCCGAACCCACGCTTCCCATAGGGAAGACAGCATCAGCGTGGCACTGCTGGTCATCCAAGGGAAATGCCTTATTGCTGCCACACCCCTACCCAGCTTGTAGCCGTACAACTTCGACCTTACACTCCAATCATAGCGCAGCAATATACACTATAATGGTAACTGCTTTTGTCCTACCTCTATCTAAACAGACTTTCCTGGTATGGTAGGACCTCAAGGAAACAAGTGTTCTATCAGCATAGCTCGTTGGGTTATTGTGACATCCAAGCCCGACCACCACGTCAAAATAGTTGCTGTCGGTCGGGATGACGAGAGTTGGTAAATGTCAAACAGGCCTAGTGTATGGGATCTGAAATCCAGTCGGCAACCAGGCCATTCAGGCTGATGTAACTCCCCATGTAAATAAAGTGGTCAGCGCATTCCACCATCATTCATCCTTAAACCTTCAGTAGTCAAAGGCCAAACCTGGAGCATTATCTTACATTCGATAGGTGTGGGACGCATGCAAAACATGCTCAGATTTATAATTAAGGTATTCAGATAGCCCTGAACTTTGTCGGAGTCTTTGCTTAACAAGATAGTGTCGTCCGCGTACTCCAAGTCAACTAGATGCCTTCTATGGAGTACTTTAATCCATGTGAAGTTAGAGGCACCAAAGGTTGTGTCAGTTAGTAAATCGATAACGAAGTTAAACAGGAACGGTGACAACAGGCATCCATGGCGGATACCAAGCCACCGCTTACCTCGAGGTGAAGCGTTAGACGTTGTTAGCTTGGGTTAGAAGAAATCTCAGAGTGACCAGACCAAGACATGGCACCAGTTCAAGGAGTTTCCAATTACGTATAGAGGTGCAGACTGCCTGGACAGGGTTCTTAAGACGATAGGAATTAATAGTTGGAGAGCCTTGGTGACATTTGAAAATAGGTCACAGTGGTGCAGATGTATTTCCTCTTTGACATCAAAAGCTTGGAAACTTTTACCAACCTTGATTTCCAAATCGCTTTCCTTCCCATTAACCTTTGTCTGTATTAGTATCATTTTTTTATACGTACCTGTTCTTTGCATTTTAATGTGAAGTGTGGTAACTTGAAACGATGCACCGATGCGCGGGGTTTCACGTTGATTTTGTTTGTTTGTCTGTCCACCAGAAGTTTAAGCTGACTGTTCAGAGAGGTTGTCATGATCCCACCTTTCTCGGTGATGGTCTCACTGACAATCGTCCTCCTATTGTCAGCATCCTTAACAATCCAAAATAGTTGCTAATTATTACCTACGGCTGATGCCTTCAGCATCTCTCTCGCTTTCGTCACCCACCATTGCCTACAACCATTGCGAAGACTTGTATTCATTTTATGTTTGAGGTGCTTTTGATCCACTTTGTGGTCAGTCAGCTGGAATGAGTCTTCTCGCATCAATAAGCTCGGAAATCCACTGACTTTGGTTAGGTTTTGGAAGTAGGTTATGAACTTTCTTTACCTATTTTCCTACAACAGACTGAATATCACGTCAGGCTCAATCGAAATGAGAGTGGCTGTCACATTCGGGTGAATACTTAGATATCTCCTCTCAAGTAAGCACTTTTTCGTCTTCCAATCAAGTAAAAATGCTTCACTACCACCTGTTTCCTGCAATCAGTAGGGTGCTCGTATTGTCGAGTGATCGGAATACAAGTAGGCACTCCAGAAATAGGGGAAATCTTCCAGCGACTGCTGGAGCAATATGTCCATCGTTGGTATGATCTCGGCGGAATCTAAGTGAGTGTCTCCTTTTATGCCCACAGTGTTGGCCGAAAACAAGTGACTGACAGAACCAAATACCAGATGATTGCTGTTATCGGTTAGTTAGTAATGGATACTGTAGGTCAAATCAAATAACGAAATGGACTCAACAACTACTTGCACGTTCATAAAGTAGGCAGTGAACCATACCTTTGGTGTGAGGGTTAATAATACTAGCTGGATGCCCACACCTCAGTAGGGAGACAGGGATTTTACCCACTGATTGAAAGTCGACTGCATAAACCAATAAGCCACAAATACCTCCAAGATAACTTATCGACTAGCTCAGCTTTCCTATTTAGGGGTTAGTGGGGCTGCGGTTAACTGGTTGAAGCGATTGACTTCTAACTTATGAGTCATAGGTCCAAACCGCGCTCCACTGACCAAGGTCTGGACAGTTAAGTTGTATCATTAGCCCTCAAAAAGTAGGTGTGGTGCATCATTCTCTACTGGGCGGAAGTGAGTATGGCTACTGAGTGGAGTTTTTAGACTTCCGCGCTGAAATTGACTGTTACTTCGACTATCTGATAGTTTAACTTAATCCAGTAAAATTGAAAGCTTTTGGCGGAATTCATTCTTTGTACCATCCCAAAATGCAGTCAGTGAGAGCGTAGGTGAAGCCTACGAAAAGACACACGAATGTCACGGTCATTCTCAGTGCTTATAGATCCATTCAGCCGCACAGTGCACAGATGGCTATTGACGGGCATCCAGCTGAAACACGCACTTTCTGCTTGGTAACTTAATGCTATGCCTACACCAGTGAGTCAACGAGAGTTAACTACTGAATCTCCGGACACTTGTAGGGTGATGTTTGCGGACTTAGCAAATTGGACAGTAGGGGTCAAGTGATTAACCTCACGGGCCCAGCATAAATATCTCAGAAAAACAATGTAACCATGGTTCGAGTTTTGCTAAGGTGTACTTATTGTCCGATTTGGTATAGGGTCAGGATAGTGAAAGCTCCAGTGTAAAGTTTGGCTAAATACCCCAAATACATCTGCCTAAGGTTAGTCATGCACAACTTTTTCAAGTTTTGTATAGTGGTGTTTGTGAGACTGTTAAATAAGAGAAATCTATAGCAGCAGCACTGGAAGACCGAAAGGCAGAGAGGAATTCGCTAGTTTCAGCGTTAACCTTTTTTAGTCCCTTTTCCCAAAGGGAAGGCAATATCAGTATGGTAGTGCTGGCCATCTGCGGTAAACACTATACTGCTGTCACACTCTCGTCCAGTCAGCAGTACAACTCCGCCCTCGAACAATCAACCAATCAATATCAACACAAGACCAGGCATTACTGTGTAACGGTCCGTTGCCACAGCTCATATTAGTACATCAAGTAAAAATGCGGTGAGGTGCAAGATGAAGATAAGAAAATTCAGTCAAAAGAAATATAAAGTACGAAAAGAGAGAAAGAAAGAATGAGAAAATGGTGAGATTCGGCATAGCATCGTTAAGATGAGGATAATGTGTGTATACATCTGCGCCACTGACATCGGTTCTGAGCCATGTCCCCTAGAGTCTCCAACCGCTGGTTCTTCTTGTCCCGCGGACCCCAACCATCTAGTATGCATCGTCCCACGTGGTTCAAATCAACAGTCAAAGACTTCATACACTGGTGCCATGTTTTAGTCTGGCCACCTCGGGCCTTTTTCCAGCCTGGACCCACCTCAGTCAACATTATGTGACGAGGCAATCGATGACTAGGCATACGTAATACGTGTCCCAACCATCTCAGTCGATGAAGGTTCATAACCCCGCCAACTGATTTACCTCTACTCCCTAGAACTTTACATCTGACGTCTGCGTTACTCACGTGGTGACACCACGGAATACGGCCTATATGCAAGCCCGACCACCGCGTTAGGGTAGCAGCTATCGGTGGGGGAAGTAACGATGGTAAGCTGTAGGTTTCTATGGACAATATCGCAGATGAAACGTAATCACTTTCCGCAAATGCTGCTTTCTTAATTCGAAATCTACAGAACTAGATTCCTTTCTGCACCATGTCAGATATACCGAAAAGTAGAAGACGGAACAAAGAGAATAGCCAAGTTACGTATATTCTGCTTCTTAGTTTGGATCATTAAAAGTAAGGTCGCTACTGGTTTTCATTCCACGGTACATCTATGAGCGTCTAAAAGGAGTGAATTGTGTGAAAATTATACTTTCATTCAGGTAAAAACGACGTACTGGTAGATGCTAACAATAAAAGTATCCCCCATTTTGCAAATTTATTTGATGAACCAAATATTTGACTTCACCAGCCGTTGACGAACAAGAGGAGGAAAAATTGTTGTGGTGCGATCTACCAGGTATCTCTATAAAAACTTCATACGTGACTGGACAATAATCTACACTAAGCATAAGTACGTGGAATCTACTTTTCATTTTTTCAGCAAACACAGGCAATATCGAGAAACAATAGCGCTTGGGTTTAGACCAATGAGAAGGCTGTGTTTCAGAATGGAAACATTTCATAAACATGGATAAAGCACGATGTGTTTGAATTTACTTCGAGCGGATGGCATAGGTGTAGAAATGATTGGTTATGGAATAATGGTAATCGTTTATTTGAAATATTGCACAGACTAGTCTAACCACGCATTATATTGACCGTGTACAGTGAGACCATTGGATCAAACACTTTAAAAGATTCACACAAATATTTAATTAAGAAGACTTATTCAAATGAGGAACTTACCACGGACTCGGCGATTAGTGAGGCAACACCAGTACTGAGATCTGCAATGGTGACATAATACCCTACAACGTAACCAAATAGTAGACCGATGATACTAAAACACAATATCGTAATACAGTTATTACCTCAACTCGGCCAAGCATTTCCCTGAATAACCCAATGCTTTGAAGCCTGTAAAACAGAGGTCCAAAAAGAATATTGCAACTTACAAGCGTATTCGAATGGAAGAACTCGGTGGGCGGAACAGATGTAGATGAGAGCATCACATGACATTACCGAAAAAATAGCTGTGATCCCAAGAAACAAAAAAGATAATAGAATACCACACTTGAATTTCTAATGAGCAAGAATAATAAAGTACCTGATGGAAGCAAAATGGCATAGCCAAAGCAGCCACTCCGACGGTATTATTAATCAACGTAATAATAGGGTCTTTTAGTAGAATGACATCATTATGAGAATAGGGAGTTTGTTTCACAGGACGGAACGACTTTGATGGCATCTCAAACTGTAAAGTTATGGGAGAATGCAGTCGTGTGTCATTTTTATTTGCTTTATATGTGACCACTCAAGGTGTACTTCAGCAAAAGCAGAAATATGTATACATTTGAAATACGATTAGGCAATTTGACGTCATAAACTCTGTTTGACTATTTTAGTGGTTAGAATAAATTTCCCCGTAGATACCAATAAGAAGCATCTCTATTAGTGATCAAGTAAGAAGCACTTGATACTTTTCAGAAGTCTGAAAGTTACATTTATTCCCGATGTCTTGTGGACACTTAGTCGGAAAGTTACGAGCAACGTTGAATTCTCACAAGTTGTCCAATACTCAACATCCAACAACAGTAGTGGAAATAGGGGTAACTTGTAGTTTTCCAATTTTCACGTTTCATCCATGTGGGTTGTTTATTTTTCTTGGTGGCCACACAAGTCTTTCAAGTTTCCCTGCACATAGATTTCGAGGTTGTGAATGGTTATCTGAAGGTTTTCGTTTTCAAATTATGGGCTGATTTGTTTCTGGGAGCGACGGAGATCCTGATAAGATAAATGAAACAATTGCAATTCCTCGCATTGTGGGTGCCTGCATGTAAGTACTAGGTGTGACAACCAGCTCTCAGTCAACACGGGGGCAACTGCAGATTGGAGTGAAATCATGGGGTAGAACTCGAAGCAAAACGCGAGATTGTGCAACATTTCCCCGACTTTTTAGCCCACGTGTTCTGTCCCACGTTTGTCCTCAATTTGCTCCGCGTTTTCACCTCGAAATGCCCCGTGTTCTTCCCATCTGCCCCGCACTTTTTATTCCCCTCGATTTGCCGCGGGTTCCCCCGAGTTTCCTCGCGAAAATGTTGACTGGAATGTTGAAAGGGTTTCGTTTAGTCCGTTGACAGTTGGTACGTTGTTTGTCGGGTGAGTGCGTTTAATCATCGAAATCCGGAAGGGAATAGGGGAGTTCCACTGGAACTGGCCAGTCAGTAGAAACCCCACAACCAAACCGGTGCCACTAGTCAGCTCAGAGACATCTCACGTTACGAGAAACACCTCCAAGTGTCTCTACAGCAACGTGAGAGGACCCCGAAGTAAAATACCAAAGCTTCTATCCCTCTGCCTCAACCTCGCCGCGCAAATCATGATCCTAACAGAAACGTGGTTGTCAGCAGACACAATTGACACCGAAGTTAACATAGATGATATGATTCTGTTCAGGAGGGACAGAGAACATAGGGACGGAGGGAAGTTGCAGTTTACGTGAACAAGCGGTTCAGGAGTGAACATACCACTGATACGGCACTGACAAGCCTCCCAGACTTTACCTGGTGCCACTTCATGGTCAAACACACCAAATTCCTAGTTGGAGGAATCTATAGGTCCCCTAATAGCAACTTGGAACACAACCGAAAACTACTCCAAGCAATATCCACAGTATCAAGCATAGGGTACGACCAGATTTTAATAGCTGGCGACTTCAAAGTTCCAACCCTCAGCCTAGAGCAAGGTGGCACTACCTCGAGCCGGAAGTTCGACTGTAACCCGCTAAACGCCATCCAAGTGGTTGGGCTGCAGGAAAAAATCAGCTACAACACCCGCTGGGGGTCAGATGATAAACCATCTAGACTGGAGTACCTACTGACTAGTGATCCCCTTCTGGTCGAAAACGTTCAGGTACAAACCCCTCTTGGAAGTGGCGATCACGCTACGGTAATGTTCGGCCTGGTAATTAGCGAAGAGCTATCATGGGGGGGGGGGCCTCGCCCTTACCTATGTTACAACGAGGCAAATTACGAAGATATGGACAAGAGCCTTCCAATAGCTTCGTGGCCAGTGGATTGGTGTTCCTTATCGATCGACCAGCACTAGGAACTGGTGAAAGATGTCATTAAGGCTGCCGTCTCGCAAAACGCCCCCTTGGCGGTAACAACAACCAGAAAGCGAACACTATGGCTAAAACAGGGCCTTGAGCGCCTTCTAAAAGCCAAGAGAAGAGCATGGCACACACGGAGACCCTCCAGAGAACAGGACGACCATGACGCATGCATGACTCTACGGAATCAAAGCAATATAAGGGTGCGGGGAGACAGGAGGTCGTTCCAGTCCAACCTCGCCGAAAGGCTTGAGGTAAACCCTAAAAGCCTTTACCGATTCATGGCAAAAAGAAAATCGACAAGCCAGGGAGCATGTGTCATAAAGGGTCCGAACGGAGAAAACCTCTCTGGACAGGAGATTGCTGAAATGCTGAGCACCAAATTTGACACACAGCTCAACATTCCATCAAGAGAGTGAGCATACCAATTGCACGAACAGCCCCAGCGTTACCCGATGCTACTGAGTTACACGAAATACAGATAACTCGGGCTGTTGTCCTCGACAAGCTTTTAAGGTTAAGCGCGGGAAAATTCCTAGGGTGCGACGACATTCGCCCACCTGTGTTGAAAGAATGTGCAAGTACCCTAAGTGGCCCACTCTGCAACCTCTTCCAACACTTCTTGGATGAGCGAAAGCTCCCACGAGAGTGGAAACGGGCTATCCTTTCTCCCATCTTCAAAGGAAGAGACAGAGAGAATCCCGACTGTCATAGACCCATAGCATTTCTACCAGTAATATCAAAAGTAAAGGAAAGTGTGATGGACGACCGTATCAGAGAATATCTGGACACCAAGCGGGCGCTCAGTGACGCCCAACATGGCTTCCGGAAGGGTAGGTCCTGTGCCTCCAACCTCCTGGCGGCCCATGATCACTGGACAGCATGCTGGGGTCTCAAGGTCCCGGTCCACGCAATTTTTCTGGACTTCGCCAAAGCCTTTGTCACCGTCTCGCACCATATCCTAATACGTAAGATACCTGGGTTAAGTATTCGCAGCCAAGTGCTATCGTGGTTGCAGAACTACTTGGACAACAGGGAGTTCTGCACGAAAGTCAACAGGGTCTACTCAACTTGGAGAACATCCTCACCCAGGGTCTCACAAGGAGCAATCTTGGGCCCACTATTGTTCCTACTGTTCGTAAATGACTTGCAGCACCATATCAGCTCCCCGATTCTCCTACGCGCTGATGATGTCAAGTTATGGAGGGCAATAACTTGCGAAGCGGAATCTATGGCATTACAGAAGGACCTCAGAACACTAGAGGAATGGGGAACTAATAACGAACTGCCATTTAATCTGGATAGGTACCGGTCCATGTTTTTCCGCATTCCTGATCCCCAGAAAACATTCTACTGTCTCTGTGGTTCACGTCTATTCCATACCACAGTAGAAAAAGACCTGGGTCTAACGGTGATGGAGAAACTGGACACCAGTTCCAATTACCCAGGTGATGTCTCAAAAGCATATGGGGTACTACACTTTGTACGTAGACAGCTGGGTGCCCTCACCCCAGAACTGTTTCTGAAGTTCTACAAGACTTACATACGGCCGCACTTAGAGGCCCACAACGTCTTCTCTCCACCACAGCTGAAAAGAGGCTCAAACTTACTGGAGAAAGTCCAGAGGCGAGCCACAAAAGGGGTTGTTGGAATGCAACGAAAACCACATGAGGATAGACTCAAAGACCTACGTCTATACTCCCTTAGCTATCGAAGGATACGTGGCGACTTAATAATGGCTTACAAAATAATGAGTAACTTAAGTCACCCAAAGAGAGGAGTCCTGCCGAGTGACCACTACGGAGATCCTCGAGGAAACCCCAATAGAATAGCACACCAGTGGTCAGAAACGCATGTGCTTTCACAGTTCTTCTCCCCCCGAGTCTGTGGGTACTGGAAAGCACTACCAGCAGAGGTGGTCTCCGCCCCAACTGTTGAAAGCTTCAAGAAGAGGCTAGACAGTCATGCAGGGACTCATGGTCTACCCACACATAGCTGGAACACGAAGTGACGTCAAGCCGCCCAGACCAGGTTTCCTTCTATTGTAACCATTTAAGCCCTTTTCACCCCTTCCACTTGCCATAAGTTAGCCTCACTTACCTAAGTTCTTCATACCTTTGCACCCCTACTCACCTTACTTGGGTGTAAGTAGATTACTCCATTAGTTCACTTTTCCTCTTTTCTTTTACTCACACAAACACACTTTCTAGGTTTTCTCTTCACTATCCCCAACCCTCTCTAGCGACCAGTCCTAACAACTGTCTGGCAGCTCGACATCTGAGGGAGCCAACTGCACCACAGTCCAAGGCAAACAAACCAACACTTAACTTCCTGTTCTGTAAATCAGAGCTGTAGCAGACGAGTGGGTACACTACTGCATCGGAATCCACCAAAGACCTGGAGCCGTTCAGCAAGGCCAAGAAGCGAGAGCGAAGAAATCGACTGGTTTACACAAGCTCGTTAAAAAGATATTGGATATTGGAGCCGACGACTCAACACGTATATAAGACTTACTTGCATATGATAATAAACGATAACTAAAAGACGGAACGAGGCCGCTAAACTAAGCGTTATCAAGAAGTATGGCTAGAGGCGCGGCCAGTAAAGTATGCTGGTAAAGAAGTGAAAAGTATCAATGCAGATTTTGCTGTTGCTGACAATGCAGAAGGCGTATCGTCCACAATCTTGATACGGGGGTCAAGTAACAAGGGGGTGAACGAGCATATGTTCGACTGGTGTCAGTGAATGTTAGTGACAGCCTCTGTCATCACGTACTTATAACAACTACACATTTCGAATAATAAATTATGTGAACACATGCCATTTCTACAGGCAATGTCTAAATGCTATTTCCTTGTTGAAGCTTTAAAAGTCTAGAAAGAAACAAATCGTCAAGCCATACAAAGTCTTCTGGAGTGAAAAGTTGTTCAGATATTGCTTGTCACAAATATTGCATCAGAATGATGTAGTTAAACAACGGTGGTGAAGGTTAATGAGAGTATAATCACTTAGTATGAGAAGCAATAATGAGCCATGAAATCTGTGAGAGTACATTGCCTGTCGAAGGTTGAGAACAAATGAATCCGGAGATATGCCTGCGTTCAATGCGTTTTCCACTATCTACGGATGGCCAGCGAAGCTGAAAATGTCAGCTGATGTTGCTGTGGCTATACCCTTCATCATAGCGTTCAACAAAGTGCACGCTATAAGAGAAGCTGCATACAAATCCAGTCAAAGTCATACGACAAGGTATAAAACTGAGAATCCCGCAAGACTAACGGCATTGTTCCTCTCTACGTTTGCTTCAATTCATGCACCATTTTCCAGGCCGCTACTCATTCCTCTATTTTCCATCGATATCACAAGTTTAACAGGTCCCATTCTATAACGCGCTGCAAATACCTATCTCTATTGCTCAGACGGCTAACTCTCGCAGCCTTCTCTGTGCCTTATCGACTGTTTGCGTCTTTGCCTACTAGAGGAAGGGCTATCATGTGAGACACCATCAAGAGTAGTCGAATGTAAGTTTTGGAGACCATGACGGATGATTCAGGGGTCAGGCATCCGAGTTGATTTCTCAAAAGGTGTATGAGGCCGTTCTACATTGCCGCCCTTCTTTCGTAGCTGACACTGGTATTGAATGTGCCACGGCGACTTGCAGACCGTTGTGGGACGACATTGGTAGTAGAATCCCACCGGCATATTCGGTGTTGTCGTCCGCATGCCCTATTTCCATGCTCGCACACTTATGCAGGCTGATATACATCATCCATTTCTGTGATCAGGTTAAAGACTGTCGAGGGGTGTCTCAAGTGTACACACACTGCCGTCATTTCCAATTTCATGCCAGATTGAACCTCATTGGCTCGGAGGATCATGGAGGATTTCGCGATTTTCGAGAACTCATTCATGCGTAAGAGAAACAGCCAGGGACACAAGACTGCCTCTTACGGTCCTCCATTCTGCGACAACTCGAAGAAGAGAGTTAGAAGCTGATCTTTATTATTCGTCTCCCACAGACAAGAAACTGCTCCATGCAAGTAAACTATCAATGATTCCGAAACTTCCCGGTTTTGTGAGCAAACTGTAATGGGGGATCTTTTCGAATGCCTTGATAAAGTCGTTGATGGTGACATTTACAAGTGTCTTATCATCCATAGGCAACCCAAATATCTCTGACTACGAGGTTCGTCAAGTGTGTGAAAATCTGTGTTGCTAAAGAGACAATTGAGCCTTGTTTTGTTAGCGGATCGTTATAGCATCTTTGATTTCTCTCTGATGTTTTTGCCGCAGTGGAGATCAGGCCTACTGGTCTGTAGTTTGCTGGGCCGTGACCTAGAACGTGGACTATATGGAAATGTGAATACAGCTTCCCCCAGTCGCATGGGAGTGTGCCTTCATTGATCATTGGTCTAAGTATGATAAGAAACAGGTGGGGTACGTAGGGTGCAAGCTCTGAGCGGTAGTGGTTGCAGCACTTCCAGTTCTTTTGATTCATCCATCCATCCAGATTACTTAACATCCTAGGTATGTCATTGCAATCAATGTCCACCGAGTTCACTATGTTGAGTGTCAGTCCTCTATAGTTGGAGTTGTATCCATTGGAGATCCTTGCGTGAAATCTTCAGCAAAATATCTGAACATAACCTCTACTCTGTCCTTATCATCAATTAACTAGTTGGTTTTGGTTTCTTCATTTGGATGTGAAAAAGAATAGCCTGTTTGAGTGTTCTACTGCAGCTGGAGTAAGACGCATTTCAAAGCATTCGGTATTAGTCCTCCACATATTGATCTTTTTACCTTCGGCTTTTCTTCTCGGGTTTTCATCAAGAAAGTGGGCCACAGATCCATTTTCAGTCTCAGTAGTAGGGTTGATTACTGAGTGCCAGCTCATGATTATCTGTAGATTATGATTCAAATCACATTGGTCGTCAGATGCAGTAAAGGTATTGCGAGCGTGCACTACGTGCAGCCGAAAACTTTCAACCTTTGATTTTAATATTCAGCTCTCCAAATCGTCCATGCAGCAGTCTGTCAGCTGCGGGCCTGGTGAAAATCCCATTTTGATGGTATCTTTCCGTCTACAAGTCACATCGGTAAATGAGAATCGGATGTCAAGAGCGCGTCCGAATGACAATTCCTCAGGCTGGGGTTTGGTATTCTTTAGATCAAGTTGTTGGCTTTGATATATCCGCGTAATAAAGAGGTAGTTTAGGAAGTGGAACTTCGCGAAAAGTGGCCTGGTTTTAAGTAACTGTCAACCACAAGTCAGCTGACAAATAGGGGGCTGGTACTGACATGCGTAGTGTAACGCGGTCAGATAAGCCTAGATACTGCATAGGAAATCGAACAACTTAGCAAAAGAAACCTCAGTGAATGAAGAGATTAGATCAAATTACCGTCAAAAATGCTCGTTGCTTACACCACTTCAACGAAACGATAATCACTAAGCGTAACAGGATAAATAATTTTGAAATCCTTGCTGAGCACTCCCTTTGACGGTATTGTTATTTATTTGTATATTTTTGCTGTCTCTGTGGGTATTATCTTTTACCCTCGACCTGTGTGTTATTGTTTTGTCGTTTTCCTGTCTTCTTTGACTTAAAAGTCATTATTTATTTTTCCTTTGACCGAAAATCGTCCTTGATGCTCCGCTTTGCTACTGCTTAATGCCGAACAGCTGACAACAAGGCGTTGTTCCACTGTTTCAGACGTTTTGTTTAACGTAACCCGTGGTTGCACCGTGAAGTGTCTACTTGCCCTCTAACCGTCTACTCGAAAGGTTAACTGCTTTATTCGATTCTTGTAGACAGGAATTTGATCCCATTTTGTTGAGAATACTCCTATTGATTCTCGGGTATTTGACAGTTTAGGAATTGTCCTGGTGCGAACTTGACAGACGCAAAGACCAATCACTAATCATTCGGAATTGTTATATACCCACGAGTACGAGACTAATGAAGAACGCAATAGCGTGGTTGGATGAAATATTATATTTGGGTGGTTGTGCCAAAATACCGATGCGTTCCAACTAACTGGCTAGGGAGCTGATTACTAGCGGCGCAACGTAACACGACAGCATGCCAAATAGCTAGGATGCTTGACTAGGTGCCTTCAGCTTAGCTAATCCAGTTGAACTATCAAGGTCAGCATCAATGTCGAAAGTCGTCAAACCCTAGGCTATTGATTTTGGGGACGTGTGCCACTACGACAGTTTTATTTGGTTGATCATTTTCTTCTTTGTATAATGCCTATTCTGCGCCAGCGAAACCTTTAAACTGTATGGTTTCCTGGTGGTCTTGTTGAGGTACTTCTGAGATTTTGACGTAACGTGTTTTTGCTCAATAATACCACGGATTTATCACGCGAAATCATGTTCTGTTATGATTGAAGTTTGAGCTTTGACTGTACGCAACTCAAGGGAGCTTAGGGGATCATACAGAAGAACTCAGTAACTTGTTAGGATGGCGGTGACTCGATAACGTTGAGCTGTTTCCTGTGTCCAGATCGAAATACTTGGATTTTGCTCGCAACATTAATGTTATTTACGGTACATTAAGTTTACATGACATCACGCTGTTTACAAGAAGAGACGAATCACACACAGACTTTGGGCACACGGTTGATTTGTGGAGTGTTGAGGCCACGCTACGGAGACCACAAAGGGAAGACAGGTGCGAATTCAAATCTCAATCATTTTGGCAGGTAGAGAAGACAGACAGGGGTTTTGGCCGTCACGATTTGGTTTCTCATGACTATCGTTTTGGACGTTGTCGCAAGGATGGCAAACCGACCAGTTTCTCCCGCTTCGGGACGGAACTGTGGAGACATGGGATCCTCCTTTAATGGAAACGGAAACCATGGTAAAGCTCGTAGTGGGAGAATCCCCTAAAAATATTCGTCTACCCAACTGAAAGCACCGAGCCAGTCAACCACCGAGGTCTCACTACCACAGAGCGAGTCGTTCAGCTCAGTGTCCGCCGCAGTGCACACAGCAGTTCAGTTATCCCACGATTGTCTGCCACCAGAGGCCCTCATCAAAACCGAGAGCATCCATACCAACCCGCAGCAAAAACTTTCCTAGCCATTTTTTTTACTCTACTGGAGGATCAGTGTTGTCTCCGCCCACAACAGTTGCCGCACAACGAGCCGCTACTGTGATAAGTGTGCCATCCTTATCCGCCTAGAAACGGCTCGGGTTGGTAGGAGCTGGGCGAGCTCGGAGTAGGATGTCGAACTGCCGTTCGAGGGCAGTGCAGACAGTGTATTCGCCCCAACGTCACACTGCAAGACTCAGGTCGCATATCCACACCTGTCATCAGCGAAAGGGTAACAGTACGGAGGGATGTATATGACAACTTCAAAAGTTTCCCAGGTGGTTCATATAGTTTGGTTGAAACTCGTGTGCTACACCCATTTGAAGGGGGCTTGTGACACGATAAAGTGCGCGAGAACGTACTCAAATGTCATGCGTCGTGTACTTCTGAAGCACTGCAGTTGGGCAGTGCCAAAACCAAGAAGATATAATCTGCACTTGCGCAGCCATACAGAACCGAGATCATGACAGTCGTCCATGATCCCACGTCACCCCTGACAACATGCTGCATTTTTGGGGGCTGGACTTAGTAGTGATAACAGTGATGCTTGTTCCCGAATTTACAAACACACACCATTTTCACAGGCATGAGTTGATTTATGTGAAACCGCATGTTCCTTCAGGGCAAGTGATTTTAATTGCTGAAACGTCTGTATTGCAGGTCTGTAAAATGTAGGGCGTCAGCAGAATAGGTGTACACAAACTGACACCATAGGCAACTGGAAGTACTGCCTTCATATTATCAACAGAACCAGGGTTTGCTTTGAAGTTTTCCAAGGATCGCCTGGAGAAAAAGTGAAGCTCAAGTTAATACGTCCAACGCTGTCTGTTAAGTTTAACTTATTATTGATGATGAAAAGCTTATTCATGGATTTCGTACATAGTTTGTTATGTGCTGTTCTTTAATGAGTTCAGAATTATGGATGTCCTCCATCCATCAACCTGGACTTCTAAAAGTTGACACATTGATCAAACGTGTAAGTATTGCATTAGCATGCACCTTAGACGTTTGCAGTCGAACAACGGAGCTGGTCAGCGGTACATCCATGTCGTAAGCTTTCCTTACTACTTTGTTCACGTCTTGCCATGGGTCACCCGTTGTCTTAGTCGAAGGTGGATTCTGCAGGAGAATCATCTTCGTAAGTCCTAAGTGAAGTGGAAACAAAACTTTCCTTACAGCCCTTACTGTAACTCTTCTAAAGCGACTGCGTTTACCATAGCGGATCGAGAAGCCATACTGAGTGAGTTCATCAATTTCTTTGATAACGTCTACAGACTACTTGAAAAAGATAGAGATGCAGGTGCATTTATGCAGGGTTTGGTTAATTGAAGGACATTTAATTTTTCCTTAGTGATTTTGTCTAAACTAAATGAGGTAGTTGCGAACCGGAAATATGCTTTCGTATACCTTTCGCATAAACGAAAAGCTGTAGCTGTGAGTGTAGGCCGAAACGTCGAATAAATGGGCAAGAGTAGAAAAAGCGCTCAGCCAAGACAACCAGTCGGTGTTGCGAAATCCCAGTTTCCAGTGCAATTTTCCCCCATATCCCTTCTTTTTGCTCCATGAAAATGCTGACTGGGTATCTCAGAGTCGATCTAACAGACTCACGTATATCTTCTTTTGTGACTACCCAATCTATAAAGGTTTAGTTCCATTACAACAATTAACGAAGTTGGAAATCCTCCCCCCTTATCACCACTTTCTATAACAACGTTGCCAAATTTATGTGTTAACATGTTCACTTGTTTTCGACCCTGGATAACATCCAATCCAGCATTAAAAAACTGATAAGTAACTGCATTCTATAAGTGGTTGAAAACTTGGTTCAGATTTACAGGGGGGAACAAAGTCACGAATAAGATATTTTTGTTCCCGGGAACTACGTGTAAAGAGAAACTTAATTCAGTTGGTATGTTGCTGGAAGGCTATCATATGGGTCTACCACTGAAAACAGAAAAACAGCTCGATATTCTTGAGGTGTAACCGTAAGATCAGGGCGTATGAGGTGCATTCTTACAGACGTAGATTTCACGTACGGTGTTTCTGATTGTCAAAATGAACACAAAGATTGCGGATGATGCTAAAGGGTCAGTGAATTATATGGTTACTACAACCCTAATTTCGGAATCAGCAATGCAGGGCAAACCTAAAATGGTGGCCTTGAGCAAATGAAGCTTATGCCGTTAAGTCAACTATAGCTTTTAATAGATCCGGGATATGGAAGAATGCGTAGGCATCGTGTGCACGATAGGTTCAGTAGCCGTTACTAGTAATTCAAATAGCAACAACGCATATTGTAAAGGTCAAAACAAATGTTTGCGTACAGTGTGTTTCAAACGCATTTTGCCAGCAAACCAAGAACCAGAAAGGAAGGGTACGAAATGTACAAGGCTTGAAATAAGTGTGTAGCCATTCCTGATACAGACAAACATCTCAAAAGTGTGCACTGCTGAATGACTGAATAATCTGTTCGAGGGAAGCGACTGACACAAACTGACAAGAATGGGGAAAAAAGGTGACAAGTGGGGAAAACTAGTGGTGAGCAAAAGGGGGAAATAATGGGGAAATGCCACAAAATACCAGAATTGTCCGCATCAATGCAGTTTGTCCCCGTTTTTCCCCTTCATCCACATTTGTTCCCCACGACTTCTCCATTTTCCACGTATTCCTTATTCGCTCGACTTTTTTCCCCACTCATTCCTCCTTATCCGCAATAATTCCCAGCGCATTCCCTATTCGTCCTGAACATGGTTTACCCATTTATTCACAAAAGTCAACGTATTCGTTACCATTTCTCTGTCTTATAGTTCCTAACTAATTGTACTTCTACATAAGCGACAGTTCCTGCGTATACATATCCAGAGAATAACAAGACAAGTAGTAAAGAAAAATAGAAGTTTTATTGACAAACAAATGTATTGTTGAGATGAATAGGGATTTTAATTTAGAAGTAGTATTCATCGTGCACTGATATCAGTTGGGGAGCCATTGGAAATCTGGGAATACTGGACAACTGTTTCATCCTAGTATGGGACTTCCCAGCAGTGCGCACCCACGACCAAGGCGCGTATCAAACTCAGGACCTTCAGGTTTCACTGCGAACGCGTTAGCTGGGTCGGTTTTCGGTGGTTCACAATTTCCAACTTCTGTCAATGCACAATGCAGCGCGACTGTCACCCAAAGTCTTCAGTTAGCATCCACTTCACTTCCGACTGGTTGACCCCACAGGTCACGACTTCTTATTAGAGCTTCGTGATATCCATCTGGAAGTAAGTCACTAATGAGCAGTATACAGTAATGTATTTTTGAGGTGAATGGGGATTTTTAATTTAGAAGTAGTATTCATCATGGACTGACATCAGTTGGGAAGCATTGAAAATCTAGGAGCACATCCCTGAGAGATGTAATTAGTAAGTTTCTGCTTACCCCTCATTAGCCAGTGTTCCGCGGAAGGTATAATTTGGTGTCTTAGATAAACTAATAATTGTGGAAATCATCACTCGGAGGGATGACTTCGGGTCTTCATCACTGCTGAGTGGGAATCGAGAGTGAAATCACCCAGAGACAGAGATGTGCTCCCTCCTCTTTACTTCTCAGCCTTCCATGCATTAAACATTTCCAGTTGCGTCTTCTGCACCTGCTGTACGCACTCTGTTTGGGATAGGTGTAAAGGTAAGGGGGTACCTGTTAGCTTGTTGATAGCCAACACTATGTTCTTATGGTCCTTCTTCAAGCCACTGTGGTAAATTGGTGTTTAGCGAAGAATTCGCTTACGTGACGCTATTATACATTGGTGATGAAGTGCAAACTGGCGTATTTATAGTTGACTGCCTGTGAAAACAACAATATATTTTATACTTACCCCGCAACTGGCGACATTTCACTTTCTAAAACTTTGGTTGGTGTACACTTCAGCTGCATGTCACGCACATCCATATCCATGGAATTGTCCATGTATTCCGTGGTCTGTTCCATTGTGTCCCTAACGGTAAAATATAAGTATGTATAGTACAGGGGTTTCTTCAACGTCTTCTGAAGTAATAATATACTTTCCTGAAGACTTCGTTTTTTCACCATAATAATGGAAATTTTCCTTGAACGTTGTATCCAGCAAAAGTAACTAAAGCATTACTCAAAGAACCAAGAGGTAGGCGAAGCCGTGCGTAATAAATGCGGAAAAAGGCGAACGAATGGGGAAGCAGTGGGGAAAAAACAGGGACAAACAGCATTGGTGCGGACAACGTTGGTGTTTTGTCGTATTTCCCCTTTTGCTCACCACTGGTTTTTCCCTACGTTTTCCCTATTCGTCGCTTTTTATCCCCATTTTTGTCAGTTTGGGCTTATAGACTACAGGTAGCAAAACGAAAAGAAGAGCAAAATTAGTGTAAGTCTTATGGATAGTGCTAACTGCATAATATGTTATACAGATAGTACTATCTACAAGAAAATCTGTATACAGATTTTCTTGTGAGTATTATATTTAAAGTTCTTACCTTCCCGAATGGAATCTATGAATACACCTTGGTGTCACAAAGAATCATGCATAACTGTACTTTGAATGAAATTTTTGTTGATTACATAAATATGTGCTGAACAGGCTTGAGAAGTTGAAATACATCAAACCTACTTAACAAGTGAACGTTTTTAAAAGCATTTTATTAGCATTATCCCTGAATGGAAGTATAAGTAGTAGTATGCTTTTGATATTTAAAATGCAGATCAGACAATAACCATGGGGCGAATAGAGAAGAAAATTGAGTCACTTTATGTATAGAAAAAGGGTGGAAAATGTAGACTGTTGCAGGGAAATTATCCGGATTGAGGAAGGTGCTAAAAGAGAATTTCCTGGGGAAGAGAGGAATATGTTGCTTTATTGCAGCACATTGCTTCTTTCTAGTCCGTTTGTGCAACAATCGGTTCTAATGGATCTACAAAGCCAGAGAATGCGTTAAATTCATGTCTACAATGGGTCCAGTTCCCGTTACTAGTAATTCGATTAACAACGATGCGTATTGAAAAGACCGAAACATGAATAGTGAGAACGATGTATTTTAAGCACACCTTGATCAGCAAATAGGAAAGCAAAGGAAGCACTAAGTGTACAAGGCTTGAAGAGAGTGTGTGGAAATTTCCCAGGTATTTTTGATGCAGAAAAACATCTCAACAATGTACAATGTCTAAAAATTGAGTGATATGTTCCAGGGAACAGATTGAGGTTACTACATGAGCCTCCCCCTAGAACATAGGTATTATTAGTAACGTTTGTGTTCGATAATTAACGTAACAATCATACTACATAAGATTTAAAGTACTATCAATAAAGATATAACTAGTTAGCGTGGACGCACAAGAACTACACGATAAAGTGAATGGATATTATGTAAGATAAAATAATATGAAGTTGATCGCAACAAGACATATATGGTCATAATTAGTAAATGAAATAACATAGTATATGATACTTATAGTATAAATATATGTGTAGATAAAAAAATGGTTTAACAGCATAAATCGTGAAATGTTTACTAAATTGAAATGAATAGTATTATGAACTTGTGGCAAGTACAGGTATATATGATTTTTCTTTTAAAGAAAAAACGATATGCAACTGTTTGTGAAGATGTCTAACGTACAGTTATGACTAATTATTGTACAGATAGAAGAAAAAAGTTTAAGGGTGAAAAAAAAGTGTTGTTGTTGGTATACGTGGGGCTTTGTTGATATGACAAAATGTTCATTGTATTTAAAGAAACTCTAATTTAATGTATATTGACAATAAGTGAATAAAGGGTAGAGATTGAAGGGATTAGAAGTAAATTGTTTCTAAAAATCTTTTGGGCTAATGAACCCTCCTTCCTGATTTCGTGCGGTTTTCTGTGTTAGCGGACGGCGTCTTTTCACATTTTTCATTTGTAGGCGTTTTTATTTCTGGCTGTCTGTTTTTGTTATCGACAAGTTCTATGATTTCCAAAGCAGATTATAAAAAAGTTGGTTTGAATCTGTCGACGCTAATCGTTTCATGTCTTATGGAGTGGTCTATGGTAAATACTTTGTCTGTTCTCCTGGTAACACGGTAGGGTCCATAGTAGGGAGGTTGTAACGGTTTGCAAACCTCATAGTACCTGAAAAATACATGAGTACAGTCTTGAAACGTTTGAGGTACATAAAACTATTATTTTTATTGTTTCGGTGGTTGTGGTCACAAACTTTTCGTGTAAGCCGTGAGTCGTTGCACATAGTTAAATCCTGCGGAACTTCAGTCTTTTGGCTAAAACAGTCGCCTGGCAACCGTAGAGCAGTTCCATAAACTAATTCTGCTGTATAACAACCAAAATCCTGTTTCACCGTCGACTGTACGCCTAAGGGAATAAGTGGTAGCTTGTCACTGCACTTACCATCGCACTGAGTAGCCACCAATGCTGCTTTTAGCTGTCGGTGAAATCTTTCTACCATTCCATTGGCAGTTGAGTGGTAGGCAATCGTCCGAAATCTTTTGATTCCAAGTAATTCCGTGAGTTGTTGAAAAAGATTGCTTCTAAACTGTACACCTCGGTCTGTAGTAATCGTAGACGGTACACCGAAATTCGAAACCCAGTGTTGGATGATATTTCTGGCAATTGTTTCCGCTGAAATGCCTGCAATGGGAACTGCGACTGGCTATCTGGTAAAACGATCTATGCAAGTTAAAATGTAGCTGAAACCATTAGATGGTGGTAGAGGTTCAAAGATGTTAACATGTATGTGGAAGAATCTGGCATCCGTCAAACGGAATGCACCTGCAGGCTCGGCAGTGTACCTTTGTACTTTGGCTCTTTGACAGGATAAACGTGACTGTGCCCATTTCCGTACGTCACGATTCACATAAGGCCATACAAAACGCTCGGTGATCAGTTTGATTGTAGCGTTTATCCCTAGATGAGAGATGTTATGCATGTTGTCAAAGATGTCACGTCTCTTAGCATGTGGTACATAGGGTCGGGGTTTTTAGTTGATATGTCACATATCACCCTAAAATCATCAACCTGTACTTCGGTGAACTTTAAAGAAAACGTTGAAGAAGACGTTAACTCCTATAATTCTAAATCTGTCTTTTGCAACTCGGATAAACGTTTGTAGTTAACACTGGAAATGGTGAGGTTGCTGACGTGCATGCGCGATAAGGCATCAGCAACTTTGTTGTCATGGCCTCTGATGTGACGTATATCGGACGCGAATTGGGCTACGGAATCTAAGCGACGCAATTCAAGTGGGGAATAACTGTCATGTTTACCTGATAAGGCCTTAGTCAACGCCTTATGGTCCGTGAAAACTGTAAAAAATAGTGCCCTCTAACACATGCCTGAAATGTTTAATAGCTAGATATACAGCTAGCAACTCTCTACCGAATGTGCTGTAAGGACACTTAATTGGGTTTAAACGTTTTGAAAAGAATACTAGCGATTGCCATTCTCCATTAGCCTTCTGTTGTAAGGATTGGTTAACCAAGCGTTAATGTAAATTCTCAGCTCACTCACTTGGATAACGTAGAAATTGCTAATTGAATATATAATGAGCGTATTAAGGTGAATATCTACTAATAATCTCCATGACCAGTGAATACTTTATAGTTCATCTTGTATACAGTTGTGTGATTAAAAATACAAACTGTGTACTTCGCTCATTATTCTTTCTTACTATTTACAGTCCATTCGGTGACTTTTCACCAGTTGTAAATATACTTGACCCTCATCTATTTTTGTGAATCGTAGAAGTACATTAGTAAGTTGATCAACCAATTACCGATCTGATATAACATTTCTGTCCATAACTTCAGGCTTTGATGTAACCACCAAACTTCTTATTTAGGTGGCTATTTTAAGTAAGTGAGATCAGATCATAAAGAATTAAGAAAAATAATTTGTGCATGAGTATTCTTTATGGTTGCCAATTCACTTTTTTTTTATTGTAATATTATGTTATTTAACCTTTGTTAACGAATGTCTCCAATGAAATGTAACCTTTAACCTATAGTGGACCCAAAGAAGTGTCAAGTAAACCAAAATGTTAAACTATGTATATTTACAAAAGTAGATTCACTGTTACAGAAATATAAAACTTTATGCTTTATAACACAAAATAGTAATGTCAATGTTATGGATTATAACGGGTTACTTAAAAGTTATCTCTTCCATACTGTCCACCATAATTTAGGATACTCCAGAGTTCAGAAGGAAATACTTGTTAGCTCTCCACGGTCGACGTTGGTTGACTTGATTGTCGTAATATTTGGAAATAGGATGGGAGGTCCTGTAAAATCTAAAGACAATCAATGAGTATTCGCGACAGACAATAGTCACGGAAGCGGAAGTCTGAATGGATAGAAGCACACTATATTTCCACGTTTAGCAGCAACAACAGCAAAGTTAGTATATCCACCACAACCAAAAGTGTACAAATAAACAAACTTTATTTTACAAGTATTAGGAAGAATGTACAAAATGTGTAAAAGGCGATGTAAAGGAAACATTATTTTTAATTTAAGTGGTTTATACACAGTCTCATACAGTCTCCACACGGCTGCCCCCTTAAAATCCGGAACTGTCTGGTAGAAAGAAAAAAAACATGTGCACACAGGCCCAAACCAAAAAATATGTACAGACAAAAATTATATATGCCTGGGGTTGTTGTTCAAAAGTATATTGGCGAGGAAACAAAATTACTACTAATATTCATGAGTGATGGTTACAATTATTCAAAAATGTACGTATTACCTGAACGATTTATGAACAACAGCAAAATATGATAAATATTGGTATAAAAAAGGTAAGAAATGCGAGGAGTATGCTTTGCATATAAAAATAATGGTGATAGTAATAATAATAGTTGGCACATATATTTATAAATAAATTTGATGTGAAATAATAGAATATTTAGAAGTGGAAATGGGGAAAAGATCAGTCAATGAAATGTAAATAACGTTTTGGCTTGATTACTTGCCGGCCACTACGTGTGCTGCGCGAAGGAATGGGAGAAGTCTGCTCGTGGGACGGGACCGGTGGTGGCAGATGAAGTTTAACTCTGAAGTGGTGGTTGATTCACTTCGGCTTCATCAGCTACGAAAGCTGGCTTGAGTCGATTGAGGAATATAGTCTCTTGCTTATCATGTTTGCTTACAGTAAAGTATTTTCCCGCTCGACTAATCACTGGAAAAGGTCCTTCATATGGAGGTTGCAAACCTTTTCCAACCCCGTCGATCCAGACAAAAACAAACTTGCAGGACATCAGCTGTCTATCCAGCTGTTCTCGAGGTTGCTGGTGCGAGGTGGTGTGGGACATACGTTGAGCGAGTTGTTCTGCAAACGTAGAAATATTGGTTACCGATGAATTCTGTGGGTTTACCAGCTGTCATGGGCAAGACCAAGCTCATTCCGTACATAGCTGAGCTGGCGTTCATCCTAAGTCTTCTTTCAAAGTAGATCGGATTCCAAGTAGGATGACTGGAAGAAATTCACTCCATTTAGTACTGTCATTCAGTGCCATCAGCGAACTTTTTAGTCGACGGTGAAATCTCTACACCAGACCATTCGCTGCTATATGGTAAGCTGTGGTTCGAATATGATGTACTCCGAGGAGTCGAGTGACCTCTTGGAACAAGGTAGACTAGAATTGTAGATCCCTGTCCGAAGTGAATGTAGTAGGTACACCGAAGTTTGAAACCCAGCGGTCAAGGAAAACAGAGGTAATATTCTCAGCTAAAGTATCACTTATAAGGCAAGCGACAGTTCGTCTGATGAAACGGTCGACTGCTGTTAGTATGTGGGTGAATCCTCTGGATGCTGGGTGGGGTCACACAGGATCTTTATGGACGTGTTGGAAACGTCTGTCAGGTAGCTGGAATTGGTGAGGGGTAGTAATAATATGTCGATGCACTTTTGACAATGCAAGGATTCATGTGCCCGTCTTCTGATATCCGCATTCATTTTAGGCCACAAAAACGTTGACTAATCAACCTAACCGCGGCTCACACACCTGGATGAGGTAGGGAGTGTAAGTATTGAAACACAGCGTTTTGACAGGCTAATGGAACGAAAGGACGGTGCACACCAGTAAACACATCACACACAATGGTAGCGTCGGATAGGGGTATTGGGACGTCTTTGAGGATAAGTGCTGATTTCGTTTGGTTAGCCAGGAGATCAGGTTCGTTTTTCTGCTGTGTCGCCATGTTTTCGAGCTTGATGTCTGGTTGTCGTGTTAGAAGATTCACATCGATTCGAGCCAAGGAATCAGCAAGACGTTAGCATTACCCTTGATGAACTGGATATCTGTAGAAGATTGAGATAAAGTCCAGTTATCTTGCTTCTCTTGGCGTATGTCTATCCAATGATGTTCAGAACGCACAGCATAATGCTTTGCGGTCAGTGAGCATAGTAAAGTCACGACCTTGTAACAGATGATTAAAGTGTTTGACAGCAAGGTAGACGGATAGAAGTTCCCTCCCGAAGGTATTGTATCTTGTTTGGGATGGCTATAGTTTCTTCGAAAAGAAAGTAAGCGGAAGTATCTTGCCGTCAAGCTTTTGTAGAACGGCCCCAACTGCGGATTAGGAAGCATCCGTACACAGTACCAGGAGTGCTTCTGGGTTAGGGTTCAAATGTGAAAGCACGGCTATCTGTGATAGTGCCTCTTTAGAGTTCTGGAAAGCCTGGCGTGCTTCGTTGGTGAAACAGAACTTTTTTGGTTTCCCTTAAGCAAATCCATCAGAGGCTGGAGAATTGAGGCACAGTGTGGGATGAAACATCGGTGGAAGTTGAACATACCAAGGAAACGTCGAAGTTTCTTTGTTGAATCAGGTTCACTTTACTGTAAGAGGGCATAAGTTTTATAGTTAAGAGGTTTTATAACTTGGGCGTCTATGTAATGTCCCTAAAACTAGTGCAAAGATACCCCAAAGTTGCACTTATTAAGATTAATGACTATCACGTATTGCTGGGAACGTTCGAACAAAATGATAAGGTGTTGGAAGTGTTCTTCCTGAGAAGCACTTGCTATCAGGGCGTCATCGATATAGACAAAAACGAAATCGAGACCTTGTGTAACCTGATCCATGAATCGTTCGAACGATTGCACTGCGTTTTTGAGTCCAAATGGCATCCGAAGAAATTCAAACAACCCGAAAGGAGTTATCATCGCCGTTTTACCGATGTCTTCCGGTGCAACAGGTATTTGATGGTATGCACGAACTAAGTTCACCGTTGAGAATATGTTTTTCACATAAAAGGTGAGGGAAAAATCGTGTAGGTGTGGGATGGAGTACCAATCAGGAACGGTCGCGTTATTTAAGTCACTACATGGACGCCAATCATAATTCTTCTTTGCCACAATGTGCAGCGGTGAAGCCCAAGCGCTGTTGGACGGCCGTATTATGCCCAGCTGCATCATATGCTCGAATTCAGCTTTGCCGGAGGCTAAATTGTCAAGTGGTAGGTGTTGGGGTCGTTCACGGACGGGTTGACCTTTGGTGACGATCTTACGCACTGTTGTATGGTGTACTTCCTCGGTGTGATAGCTGGGTTTCATCATGCTGGGGAAGTTTCGGAGTAGGTATGCATATCTGTCATCTTCAGGTTTTGCAATGCAGACGCTCTGGATGGAATAATCCGACAAGATGCCTTGTACGTTAAGCTTTTTGCATGCATCAATCACCTTCTTTTTGTTGACAGATTGAAAGTACTCAAGAATTCGGCTCCTAACATAGGATGACGTACATCGGAAACGATGAAAACCCAGCTAAATAGGTGGCGTAGACCGAGATCTAATATGAGTGACTGCTCGCCCAACGTTGGTATGCGAGTTTCGTTCACAGCTTGAAGAGACAACTTGTTAGAAGTTGTTGATGGTCGCCGTGAAAGCAAGAGCGGAATAACACTAACTTCGGCACCTGTATCGACTAAAAACCGGAAGCTTGAAGTTTTGTCCGTCACGTAAAAGAGGCGACTGGAATAGTTGCCAGTAACAGCTGTCGCCATCACTGTCTGGCTGACAAGTTTCCCTTGTCTGATGATGAGCTTTTATTAGTTGCAGGGTCTAGTACACCGGCGGGTTTTGAGGCCAAACTTTCTGTGGTACAAACAGATCTCTTGGGTGGCTTTAGGTGTGCGAGGCGGATGCCTGTCATTTGAGCGTTTACGCGATATGGACCTCGGGTAACGAACGTCTGCACCTTTGCTACCAGGGTGTCAATTCCGCTAACTGTGACTCGATACTAGAGGAATAGGTAGAGTTTGAAGGAAGGTTATACTGAAGGCTGTTTCTTGTGGTTGTCATTAAATGGTTAGTAGAACGGTTATCTGGGTAGACTTCGACTATTTAATAAGACATATAAGATAATTTAGATAAACCCTGATAAAAATTTGATCGCATAGTTTGGCAAATATCGGGCGCTGAGTAAAAGGTTGACATTAGATATAGATTGTATTTGTGTAAGGCAAAGCGGGTTTGAAATCAAATTATTCCAACGTTTCACACGGAAGTCTGGTCCGAGCTTCTTCAGGGAAATAATCAAAATTAAAATATCAAGGATATATATAAATGAATTCAAAAAACATCTATTTAATCTCTTTGTCCAATCCTTTTCGTATAGTCATTGTATTTCTAAATTATGATAACTAATCATTCAGTGTGAAATTGTATGTTTTTTGTTGTATGGCGTATGTATGTTACATGTGTATGTACTCCAATTCATATTCGCCTTGATTGTAAATATCAGAAAACAAGGACACTGGTGACATAGTCATTCGGTAATTTTATAAGTACAAATTGAAAAGGATGAGGTGGATGTGTATACAATTTCGGTTGGAATGAAGTGGTGAATAGTGTCAGAGAATTTTTTTCGCATTGATTTACCGGAATAAAGTGGAAATCAGTGGCAGTAATGATGGTGATAGTAATAATGAATCAAATCAGTCCAGGTTGTGTAGTTGTTGATGAAATAATGGTGTTGAGACTAGTATTGACGGTAAATGTTTTGAGTCACTCCTTCTGCTTACTAATTAGTAATTGCCAAGAGGCAGCTAGCTGTACTCCATCTAGTCTGTTCAAACTGTCTGGATTCGCCCAAACATTGGAATTATTTGATTTCAAACACACTTTGACTTACACAAACACAATCTATATCTTATGTCATATTGGCTATGTTCTTCCGTTCGGTACTTGTTGCAGAGATGCTGAGTTTTTACTGAAGTTTGAATGGAAGCCTTTTAAGCCGTAGCTGCCTGGGATTAGCATCATCAAATTAGTATGAACCGGGAGCTGTTTCATGCATCGGAGCAATTGTGAGGGCTTTCTATCACCCAGTTCACAGGCGTTTGGTAGGTGCTGCAGCCGTTTCTCACCAGACATAGATATCCGTTGTATAACTACTGGCTTCAATTTGTCGTGAGGCGCTTCTTTGGGGATGTTATCGATTAATTCTCCGACCTCAGTCGTGACGTCAATGGGTAAGGCTCTCACCACATAAGCGTATTTAGATGCTTGGGAGCAAATGCTGCGAGGCATAAAAAGAGCCTCAACTTGAGCAAACCATCTACGAGGGTTGTTAACACCATACGGTGGAAATCGTATGTTAGATATGGTATGTAATAAGCCTGTCTGCAAATAGCAATCATTCTGCCCATTTTGTAAACTTGGAGAGGCGACATGTGGAGAACTCAATAATGGCCGAAGAATTAACAAAATTACGGAAATATATGCAAAACTAAACGCTAAATATGAGTATGGAGCAAAGCAAGTTCGCTTAAACGGGCTCACCAATAAATATGTAGTGGACCCAAAGAAGTATCAAGTAAACCAAAATGTTAAACTACGTATAATTTACAAAAATAGATTTGCTGTTACAGAAATATAAAAAAATGTACGATGAATCAGCCAAAGTGATTGGTTGCACGAAATCGAAAAGTAGTATATAAGAGGGCAAACTGATGAAGGGTTACTTAATTTCCATGTTGAGCGGCGATACTGTCCGAAGTGTTGTGACTGAAAATGAATCAATCTTTTTGTTTCGCTGCATTTCCGTCTTTAGAATCTTTGAAGGACGCCCTAAAGGCTCATGAGAAGCAGGCCTATATGCATTTCGTTGTGCAAGATTCACATTTGTAAGGTGAGCGAAGAGCCTATGTCAAGTTTGTTTGGTCTAAGGCTAGGGGGCGCCTGTCAATAGATGGTCTAGTGACAAGAAGGTCAGTTCCATTTTTTTCCAATATACATTTTGTAGAATGTCCCTGAAATGCTATTGTCCGGTGTACGTGTTCGCCAAGTTCTAAGAAGGCTTCTGAACAGTAACTCGGTGGTTTTTAATTCACAATCATCCCTGCAACTCTCTGCTTTATGACAATAGTTCTTGGGCCAGGAAGTTGAATTGGACAGTATAAGGCCATTGGTAATATCTGGCATGACTCCATTTAATGTTTTTGTTGTGATGCCCCAGTTTTGTACAAAATATTGTTATCGATCCGAACATTTTAACGTGTCATTCTCACATTATCTTTACGGTATGACTAATAGTCTATTTCTGCCCCCATTGTAATGTAGTTAGCTGATTGGTTAACTTTTACTCTTACTATGCGAAGTTCTCCGATTGCAGACAAGGTCATTCTTCATGTATGTACTTATTCACGTGTTTTTATATTATATTCTCGGAGCAATACTCTCCCATCTGCGCACACTTCATATGAAGGCGAACTGCAGCAGAAGTGAGTTTTTACTTCACGACGGGAAGAGAACAAAGAAAGGCTCCTCTCACGTGTGTGACAAATGTGATTTGAATGACTTCTTTCGTTCTTTGAAATAAAAATATTTCCTTGCAGACGGTGTGTGTGTTAAAATACGTGTTCATTAATAAGCCAGAATTAATGGTCTTGAAAGTTGTGACCATTATCCGCTGTTCATGAAGAAGCGCGTATTTCCATTGACTTCTGGATATACTGGCGGAAAACTGTTATTCGTGGTGGTAAAGTATTTATCTAACTTAAAGCGTGGAGTCAGATGAAGATATGAACATCCAGATCATAGTTATAATGAATGTGCTAAAACGACAGTATCTCTCAGTGTTTTGTTCACTTTATGATTAAGATATCATCCGCATATCTTTTGAAAAGTTATCTCAGGACTTAGTTGGGAAAGTTCCATTTTATATAATATATATGGATGATATCTTAATCATGAGTGATGATCCATGTTGTGCTACTTCATTTTTGAATCGAATGAATGTAGTACAGAGCACATCTTTTACAAGTGTAGAAGAGAATGACAACTACCAATCTTTCTTAGGTGTATTCATCAGTCGAAGGCAAGATGTATCAGTGAGACGATCTATTTAGAGAAAGCCAACTTAGACAGGGCAATATTTAAACTATTACGGTTTCTGTCCGTTCCAATACAAACGACGTTTAGTTAGGTGCTTATATAACCGAATTCAAGGAGATAGCACAGCTGATACGTTGGGAGAAGAGACAAGATTATTGACGGAGCCTTTAATTGAGAACAACTACCCAACGAAGTTCATAAATCGGCATTAAGCAAACAGAACATTGAGAAATACTGTTGACTCTGTTCCTTAAGAAAGATGTTTTCACCAAGCTATCATACATTAGTGATGCAAATAGCTTGGTAGTCAGATAGAGACTTAAACCTGTTATAACATACAACCTGTTATGTAGCTAATGTTCGGATAGTTGAAAATTCAAAGCATATATACCCATTGAAGCCCTTGGAACATGTGAAAGATCAAGTCGCATCCCATTGTTTTTATCAGTTTAAATGCACGTGTAGTCGGTCACACAAACAGGGAGGATTCATCAGTCATTGCAAATAGGAACCACATAATACATTCCCAAGTGGCTTCGGAAATAAATCGAGTCACCTGACCCAACTGATTAAATTATAGGTAATAACTTATTAAATTGTTGATACAAGTCTTATTATTTTTGAACAGATATTCCACAACTCGATTTCCGAACTTGCTTTCCAATCAATCTTGTAAATGATACGCACTGAATGCGTAGAGAGCCAAAAAAAAACGAAATAAGAATACAAACCTCTGCATAGCATGTATATAGACGATCAAAAAAATGTGAAACCTCTAATATATTTTAAAATCTCGAACTCCTAAGGTCAAACATTTACAATATCATCAATTACAAAGGCAGTCCAGGTAATGCATGTCCACATGATTATTTTAAAGCCAAACATGATATTTGATGGGTTTTAAATATTGGTACCCGAGTTGATAATATGAGAGGTAATGCAACATTATACGTTTCGATTATCTCATTTTACACAAGGTTCTAGAACTACTACGAATGGAACTAGTATGTATATGAAAGAAATTTTAACTGTGCATATATGCAAGCAACGTAACACATTTGTAATGTTTATCATCGTTCACTTTTCCACGGACAAACGGCTCCTGAACTGTCATCCCATTCATAAGGAAAAATTTGTAGTATGAATGTAGAATTTATAATTTTATGTTAGGCATCATGTGACACAAATGAATTCTTATAAAGAAGGTTCGAATGAGAAGTCATTTCTTTCTGAGTGAAATAAATTTCGATAACGCTATTAGAAGACGAAGATTATCTGAAAAATGTGATGTATTTGCGCAATACATTTCGAACAATCTGATCACACATTTACTTGTCAAGTCAATTTATATATGAAAATTAAAGGTCAAATATAGTGAATATGAAAAGGTTGTGACACTAGTCTTGGTAATATAATCAGATGAGGGTTACCAAGGTAAATTAAGTGAAACAACACATTGTTTTTGCATGCACAGTGAGGGCTTAAGTTTAGGAATGACTAACGCTTCGTCAAACTTCAGTATACTCCCCTGATTATTCCTGTATAATATCTTGAAGGCTGTTTTCGTATTAACCCTGTGATTCATTTCAATGATATGTTTTGCTACAGATGACGATGGATGTCTGTCACCTACACTTATCAATGTTGGTGTGTTGAATTGCTTTTCGAACCATTTGGGTATGCGTTCACCCACCCTAGTCTGCATTGAACGATTACTCCTCCCTATGTATAAATGCCCACACATACATGTAAATTGGTAAACACAGTGGGATGTGACGTTATCATTTATGTTAAGTTGAGGTTTGTGGTGAAGCCAATGTTTTGTTGTCTCAACAATGGTAAGCTGAGCTGCATAGTATGTTTTACTGATAACAGATTTTAATCTCTGCTTCAATACCATACTACTCGTTTTCCCTTTGTATGGTACTTTAAGAAATATGTTTTTCTTTGGGACCGAGGAAACTATAGACTTCGGAGTTAGCTGTTTTTTACAATGGTTGACAAACTGTAATGGATAACCGTTTTCCATTACAGTGTCTGTCAGAAATTTATTCAAGATATTATACAGGAATAATCAGGGGAGCATACTGAAGTTTGACGAAGCGTTAGTCATTCGTAAAATTAAGCCCTCACTGTGCATACAAAAACAATGTGTTGTTTCATTTAATTTACCTTGGTAATCCTTATCTAATTATATTATCAAGACTAGTGTCACAACCTTTTCATATTCACTATATTTGACCTTTAATTTTCAGATATAAATTGACTTGACAAGTAAATGTGTGATCAGATTGTTCGAAATGTATTGCGCAAATACATCACATTTTTCAGATAATCTTCATCTGCTAATAATGTTATCGAAATTTATTAAAGGGACTAATATCGAGGCATCCGCATAGGAGCCCATATGCCAACAGAGGCTGATCAATTCGGTCCTATCAACGACGGTGTAATACAAGCAATAACACTAAAAGGGACTAATTGTTTCAAATTTCTGATAAGTGAAATAAATTAAATTACAACACTGTGAATAACTATTATGCCTAGTTATTTTCGTTGTTTTTTGGTATAATGAAATACGCCACGTTATTCTGAAGACTATACAAAATTCAAAAGTTAGACACAGATAGGGCTAGAAAGTATGTGTGCACATAGTTAATTTTTGTAATTCACTGTGAATTACACAGACTAAAAACCACATTACAAAACCACCTTCCCTGATTTCATATTCTATTACACTATTGTCGCATAGAGCCGTTGAAATATAACACTGGAAATTCAGCTTCTCACGAAGTTATTGAAGCACTTAGCGAGGAATGAAGAGTTCTGAAATGACTCTACCTTAGTCACCACTGCCTTATCTTCTCAAAGTAACTACTACATATCTATTTCCTACCACTATTTAATGAAATAACAAACAGTTATGGTGTGGGTGATTAAATGCATCATTGAGGAATGGTTGTTTGCTTAAAAAACCTAAGGTGAAAAAAATTTCAACTAGTTATCACCTATAGAAAACAGTTTTCGGAATATAGAAAAGACGTTCGTTTATGTTTTTACATATAAGCCTTGTTGTTAAATTTCATCAAGCTCTAAATCTAGGTCGATCCGAGCTTCTTAAAATGGGATTGTACATCACTAATGCAAGCACCTCTTATTTAAAGCATATTCAAAAAAATGGTTGTTTGAAAAGTTTGTTGACGGATTAGAGGGACATTTGTTCAATGGTATAAAAAAATGAAATACGGTGATAATTATCTAGCTTGACTAACTTTCCATGAGTTCTTACTTTAGTATTAGGTGACTTATATTTAAAAGAAAGCTTATGAATAAAAAAGATAGAGAGCAATAGAACTGACAGATTAGTTATAAACATACAGACTATATTTGTAACGAATGTACTACAGTAAATTGAGCTTCAAGTTTCTTTTCATCATTACCAAATTATGATGCAACGTGATCTAACAAATTTCGAATATTTTACTGATGAAGATGTGACTTCTACTGCAAAATGTTCAGAGAAACTTGGTTTCCATTTTGTCAAGACACTCTCTTATAACGAGAAAGAGTCAAAAGTCGAGAATATAAGAATTATTAAATTTTATTTAGCAGGTTAACCAGAGATGAAATCCATTCATCAGTTCTTATAAACGCCATGCTACCCGTAATTTCCTTATTTGTGAATTCCTAAAATTCCCTGTGAATTGCATAGATCAGTGAACGATTTGTTGCTATGATCAGTTGACAGTATTGGTTTGAAAATTTTACCTCACCTTATGTATTTGGCGTCAGTTACGAAGATACCACAAAGGATAATCGCAATATATTTGAGTTATTAACATGCATATCCTAACAGTTAAATGCTTCGGAAACCGTCATTTTCACTTTCAAACAGCAGTGCACTTATGGTGTGACCTGGGCACGAATTCACCGTTGATCTGCTCCATTTTGAGTCTCATTTCATCAACTAGGAAAGTTGTCGATGGAATCCATGCACTTCCTTGGTGCAAGGAATGTAAGGAGTGAATTCAGGATACTTTCTGAAAATGTTAAGCATGATTAGAAGGCTCATCGAAAATCCTTGTATTTTCCCTTATGCACAAAACATTAAATACTTACACAGTATTCATAAGTCCATTTAATGAAGTTATTCGATAACAACAAGAATTCATATACACTACCACTTCTTAGAAGCATAGGAAATTAGATAAGTTTTGTCTCTTAATCACAGCTGAAATAAAATAGCTCCCCCAATACCATACTTTACCTTTAACAACAAATCCACTCTTAGTAAAAAGTTTTGAAGGACACAAGTACATGGTTTCAATTTTGTGGCAAAAACGGAGATGCATTTTAAGATTTGCCCATATGAACGTGATTACTCAATTAGCATCGGTTTTCGAAGACCACCTTAATGTTGGTAAGAATTAGCGAGGCAAATTAATCAGTTTCTCATCAAAATTATCTTTAAAATTACAGCTGGTAGTGTATTCCTATAAGGATTTAAATATATAGATGAAAAGACTATGTATTGTGGAATGGAATAATTTATTTTACTGTAAGTATATTTTTCTATGGAGAGTTTACAAACAATGGTAAGCTTTTATTTTGATAACATATCGAGCGAAATATTATTAAAATATCCCAACTGTTAGTTCACTTATGGGCAGTAATTTTGCTAGGATTATTGCCAAAATAAGAACTTATCATTAATACATTTAAGGTTTAGATTTTTCCGGAAACCCCATTCTCAGTTATATATTACACTGTATAGATTTTGAAACACGCTACCTGAAATATATGACAACCTTGTCACTACAAAATAAAAATTTCTACAAATCCTAAATTAATTCTGAATTTAACTATAACCGGATAGCGATTTCTTTCTCAAAGTGATTTTATCTGATAAATGAACATGATTTTCTAAGCCAATCTAAGCTAAAATAGACATAGATTGTATTTGTGTAAGTCATAGCAGGTTTGAAATGAAATAATTCCAAATATTTGCCATACCATACGATCAAATCTTGATCATAGTTCATATAAGCACAAACAGCTTATATAGACTCAACTAATCAAATTCCAACGAGTAATTTTTCTAATCCAGTAGGAATATTTTTTGGCTACACAAACACATTGTCGTTTAAACAGATGTACCAGCCAATCACAACTCCTTCCCAGTTATTTTTCTACACTGTAAATAAATTAGGGAGAAATCCGCCGGTTAATAAGGATCATCCTGCATAAAAGAATATTGGCCACTCAGAGCTAGAGATAACTTCAGTCTATGAAATGTGATTTTACCCACTTATCGTTTAAATTGTATAAGCAATTTTAACTGACAAACAAATTTGAGTGTCGCGCATGCCACTGCTTTGCACGAATCGCTACTAGTCGCTAAGTATATATATATATATATATATGTTTGATGCAAAGCCAGTGTTTGGTTGAGCTGGATAAAGTAACCAATTGCTGACCACATGTTAAGATGCAGTTCATGAGTTGATCTTGCTTCTGACAAAAAGCTTGAAAATTTTTGTCAGCATACCCCTGCTTGTTTACTATCACATATAACCCAGGAAATAATTTGTTCTATCTCAAAAGCAACTTCATTCATGCTCTTTCAACCGACTGAAGAATATCAACAGTAAAAAGATACATTGAAAATCCATGAAAATGTTGGAAAGATTAACCAAGTAACTACGATGTCTGAATTTGTTTTTCTCAACCTCTAGGTATCTAATTGGTGAGTTACATATCACTGGCATATTCAACTCGTCATCCAGTGTAAACGTCATTTGTGCAAAGTGGTCTCCTTCGTAATCATTCGAACCTCTTCATTTATTAAATTGTCAATTAGAATTGTGATGTTGATGTATCTATTGGTTATTTATACAATCTGAAGGTTTGCGGAGATTAATTAATTGATTCCAGGTTGGAATTCATCACGGATTGACACAAGTTGGAGGAACATTGGAAACCTGGGGGCATTGGAGGGCGGTTTCGTCCTAGTGTGGGACTCCACAGCAGTGCGCACCCACGCCCACTCTAGGAGTTGAACCCAGAATCTTTAAGCTCCCCGGTCAGCACGTTGCCATTAAGCCGCTGGGCCAGAATCTAATGGTCCATATTTCCTTCTTCAGTCATTTCATAATTGTTATACTTACTACTATATGGATCATATTTTTTAGATGTTATTGATTGTCTTAGCGCCTATAAATTCAGTTTGTCTATTTTCTGTTTTGATCATTTACAGTAGGTATTTGCAGCAGGCAATCACTTGGCATACTCGACGAACTTATCATAACGGGATAGTCTTCAATGGATAACAAAAGAAGTACGTTGACATACTACACTGGGCATCATTCCAGTTTTAAGTCTTTGGACTATGATAAGTATTATTCTCGCGTTACCTATGAACAAAAATTTTTCTATCGTTTCCTAATCATTCATAAACTTCCATATTCTAATGAAATTAGAAGACTTTTACACCGAACGGTACAAACTCGTCCGACAATGTTACTAATCATTTCGTAAACAGTGTGAAGATAAGTAGAAAAAATATTGTCGAGTGAATGTACAAAATAAGAAAAAAATCATTCCTATGTTTATCTTTTATTGTTCGAAGAAAGGTCTGTCCATCTGATAGGTGTCTGTTGACCACTTACTAGCTATACTGGAGCTATGGCTTATCGGCCTAGACTTTCAACCAACTGGTCAAGGATTTGAACCGTGCTCCAACTACCCAGACCTGGACAATCAATTATTGTCATTGTAATAATAATAGATGTTATCGACTGCTTGATTTACTAGACTACACGTAGTCACTGAGTTACATCTCATTTCACTCATATTGAGACGAATCGAATGCATTCTGCAAAGGTTAGCCACCTGTTTGCCAAACAATAGTGTTTTGAGTCATGTGAACACCCTTTTTTATCTAACATCAACCGACATCATGGCGTTTTTCATTTACCAATCATATTTTTAGAAAATCACGCAAGAAGTCACATAGAAGCTACTGATGAAATACTCCATATGTATCAAATATGATAGATATACAGATGACTATTATTCGAATATCTTGCGGTTAATTTTTTTGGCCTGCATTGCCATGCGTATTCAAAACATACAGATCAATATAGGAGCCTTGAACACAAGTGCATCAGTTCAAGTTGACACACATCATGACAGCAGAGAAAGAGGAAATGAGTAGAAAAAAAGTGATATTGAATTATGCATAAGTGTATGAGAAACAAGAAGATTAGTGAATAAAGATTATTAAAAGGTTTACAACTTTTAAGAATACTGGAGTGTACATATCTGGGTCACCGTCGCTGAATTGTAGCCGCGTCACGAAGAGTTCAGCCATTGAATTCTAACATCTCGATAACCTCAGCCGCTCAAACCAACAACCAAAGACCACACGTATGCAATACTCCCAAAACACATCGTCAAAAAATCTTGACTTCCCCATGTCTTCCACTTTAGAAAGCCATATCTTAGTCGTATAACAGAGCAAACTATTGAATAGCGTACTCAGACTTGATTTGCAGTCAGATATGTCTACAGTGAAAGAGAAGTCAAATATTAAACTGGCTTTCATATTCGTATTGAGATTTCATTAGTCACTAATCCATTAGGATTGATGCAAGTCCCCAAGTATGTGAAGTGGTCAACACGTTCAATTACTTTACTCCCTACCTTTAAAACAGGAGTGGATACAAATCACTCCTGCACGATCGTATTACACTGGACAACTGCAGAAGGTATGCCAAACACACTACGATTGTTAGTCAGGGCGTTCAGAAGTCCCTAAATTTTCACATAGCAGGAATACGTCATCTGAAGACTGTAAGTTAAGCAGGTTTGATATTGTAATTCCACACTAGATTAGTTTATTTAATTTAGCATACATTGATAGAGTATTCTTCAATAGTTGATATTTTAAGTACAATTTATTGCTCATTTTCATATCAAGGAAATCATACAACTTCTTGTCATCTAGTAGACGATACTGTTTCAGTGTGCTACGTAACAAACCGATGATCAGGAAATTTCGGTAACATGACTCGTAATCTATTATACTGGAGTATATATACACATGCTATATTTTATTACTACTGATGTTTATTCTGCCTACTCCCGAAAGCTTGCTTATACCAGTACCAAACCTGCTTGAAGCTTGGGAACAGCAAATACAAAACAATCAGGCTTGTTCAGGACATGACCATAATCAACATTAATACAGGATCATGCATTACTACATAACGTTCCAAGTTGCCACATCTTGTCAAGCCAGAAAACACTAAGATGAAAAATAAAGGAATGGAGAAAACAGCCAAAAATGGTAGGAAGTCGTGATAAGATAACGAGGAGGAATTAGAAAATACTGAATTCAGTATGGCGATTAAGATGAAAATAATATGTGGATGGATCTACGCCAGTGACATGGATTCTGGGTCATGTCACCTAGTCCCCAATCACTCGTTTATATTGTCACGTAGACTCTAATCGGCTAGTACGCATCTCCTTACATAGCTCAGACTAACAGTCAAAGACTTCATGCACTGATGCTTTTTAGCTTGACCCCCACTAACCTTTTTGCAGCCTGAACCTATTTCATCTAAAATTACGGAACGAGACAGGTGACTAGGGATGTGTAACACGTGTTCCAGTCGCCTGAGTTGATGAAGGTTCACACCGGCATCAAGTGACTTTCCTCTCCTCCCCAAAACTCTACGCCTGATCTCTGCATCACTGACGTGGTGACACCACGACACACCTCTACCCTGCGAAGATAATCATGATGTCCATTAACACTTATCTTTAATGAACATGTCTCACAGTCATACGGTAGAACAGAGCGAACTGCAACGCAGTACACCCGATCCTTAATCGACAACCGGGTATCACAGCGGCGCTACAAATGGTGTTAAGTAGCGAAAGAAAAGCTAGTCTTTTGTATCCGTTAGGGAATTTCTTCGGTAACTGATCCGACTACCCAGACAAGTGAAGTGGTCAACGCGCCCAACCATTTCACTTCCTGTATCACACCCATTGAGTACGGAGCCTTCAACGGAGTGACGCGCTTATCCGAGACCCTTCCAGAACATAGGGAAGTGTTAACATCTGGTCAGCAGACAGACGACCAGATCTAAAGTCTGCCTGATTTTCCCGCGTTTGTTGTTACTGGGCTCTACTCAGATGTCGATTGGTAAAAAAACCAAAATATTAGACATTACGATCATCACTATAAACATCCAGGCCATAGTTGTTACGAATGTCTTGAAAGAAGTTGAGCGCCGAGTCAGGTTGATTCATTATATAGGTAAGTTTCTAAACACGCTGGAATTATACTAAGACTTACCTATATAATTATGATCATCAGGCTGATTCCTCTGTGTTTACCACAAGATGACCGCTCACCTTTCTTGATTGAGACCGGTTACAGAGGTTCATTTCCAATTCACTTTCGCTAGTTAACACTTCAGCTGACCTGACCAATAATGTACGACCACCGTCCTCAAATAGTTCCGGTACTAGCCTATCTTACTCTGCTGCCCTTAATCGTTTCAGGTTGCTTACAGCTTTCTCGAATTCTTCAAGGGCTGGTGGTCCTATCTCGATGTTCCATTTACGACACAGCTGAGTAGCGGAGGACAGGATAGTAATTGGAAGCCAGAGTCAACCTGTTTCTTGAAGTCTTCCGCCCCTCATTCCTGTCGTCTTCTCTTCGAGTGGATCTCAGACCTATCTTTCTCCGCTATATCCTCACTGACCATTGGTATTTTCAACCCGGGTCCCTTGATCAGTCTAAACAACTATCTGACGTTACATATCCCCGATGTCTTTTCCACATATTTAGTCATCGTTGTCCACTGCTGTTCGTGATTATTACGTAGACATTTTATCAGTTTACATTTGAGTTGCTTTCGCTCATCACTGAGTTCGGAGCCTGTAGCAGAGCGTTCGCGTGCATCCATTAATCGAGAAGCTGATGAGATCCCGTTATAACCAATCTGAGAATCAGTTACGGTCGGTAACTGTTTTTTACAGCAGACTGGAGATGGCTCCAGGCTCATTCTGCACGATTAACGTTGTTCTATTCGATAACTGTCTATCGAATTTCTCACTAAAAGCAGCCTAAGTATTCTCATTGTCGAGCTGCACCCGCAATGGCCTGATTGCTATAGTTTTCTACGTTCATTTATATGTAGACATACACGTGCTCCAGAAGAATCAGCAATCTTCCACCAACCCTCTCCAGAGATAACTGATAGAAATATGGTCTACCTACTTCCACCGCTGAGTTGAGGTTGGTGGATACCACGTCAGGTAATGTCTCTGTCTGAAGTTCATGCTGTCCAGAATTAAATAACTGTTTAAGCACAGTTGTAGCAGAGGACCAGTTATTTTTTTCGGCTGAGATTCCGAAGGTGCTTTTCTTAGCCTATCCACTTGTGCATTGAAATCCCTGTAAGAACATAAGAACTAGTCATAGATCCACATGACAAGCGACATCGGCGGTTGGAGACACTAGATAGTATGGTTTAGAATCGATTGCATTGACTCAATTGCGTCCACACATTATTTTCAACCTAATTATCATAGATATTTCGTTTTTTTTGCCTTAGCCCTCTTCTCATAAATTTCCATACATTTTTCTGCATACTTTTCCATCTTGATGTGAAGTTTAGTAACTTGTATTACTATGCAATATTTCCAAGCCCAATACTAATATTGACTCTGTCGTCAGTATTTTCTTGTTTGCTCCCATGTTTGCACTTTTTCTAGCCAGTTTGGAATGACATACTACTCTGGAAAGTTTTTTTGATCTGTTTACCCATCAATTTCGACAAAAACATTCAAACCCACTTCGCATGCTTAGCGCTGCATAATCGGTTACTGTCACACCTTACACACAACTGAATATGGCTTGTATATGATTACTGAGTTGATGTAATGTATTTATGTGCTCAAAAAGATGTTTTTATTAAATACACAGTTGTCGAAAGAAAAATATAAAAAAATCGACAGAAGGACCATGTACAGTAAGAAGTGCTGAATTCAACACTACAGTGACAACAAAACTAAAAGAGTCATTCCTTATCTTTTCTACGCTTCTTCTCTCTCCGCCTTTTCTTTCGACGTTCTTCTTCAGTCATATCTAAACGACGTATTTTATACAAATCTGGAGATGGTGGAGATGAGTTCGTCTCCATCGGTATTGGTGACATTGACCTAGATGAATTCTGGCTCAATGAGGATGGGTAGGATTGAGACGGATGCAAGGCTGATGAGTGTTGGTGATGATGCGGTAGTTGTTGTTGCTGATGATACAATTGATGGTAGTGGTGACCATAGGCTTGAGGAACAGATGAATTCATGGAATTTGTAGTTGATGGATGAATAGAGTGGAGTACTGGTGGAGCGGGTGGATTTGACTTAGTTGGTGTTACGTTGATATCAACGGTACTACTATTGTATACAGAATTCACAATGGGTGGAATATTTTGGACTGACTGTGGTATTTTCTGTCCCACTGATTGATGTATAGGAGCTAAAAGTGGTGGAGGTGGAGGTGGATCTGAAGATGATATTGAGATAGATGATGCTGATGGAGGATGAGAAACCGATACCGGGATAAGACCAGGTGGATGGTCCACTGGTTTGCTCAAGCTGACAGGTTGAGAAACGGAGTTGTTATCTAACACATGTGATGATTGAGTTGGTCCAGATGAGTTACTACAAGATGCTGAAGCTGTTAAACACGAAGGAACGGTATGACCTTGGGGAGGTAACGAATTTGAAGATACAGGTGCCGCCACATGAGCTGTTCCTAGCTGAGAGTAAGCATTAGGTGGTCCTGTGAAAAATGATGCTGGGCTCGGAGTGACATTTCCCCCAACACCTGATATTCCTATAGAAGAACTACTATCACTACCAGACGCAAGCGCTCCTCGATGAACTTCATGCCGACGACGCCTGCGATGAAATGATCCAGTACCAGATAGACCAGCGGCGGCTGTAGTTGGCATACGTGAACCTGAGTTACAATTGCCACTTCCTAAAAGTTGCTGTTGATCTTGAGCACTGCGATGGATATGTTTCGAAGGTGCTGCTGCGAAAAGAGAAGAATACTCTTGGGGTAAAGGCCCAGGATGCAATCGGAATGCATGGTCCAACTGACTGGGTGCGAAAGGTCTCAGTTCTTTACCTCGAATAGGAGGTCTTTCAATTAGACTCTAAAGTGTAGTGTAGAACATAAGAGAGATTTCATGCAAAAGAAAACATTTAGAGATATATAGAACAATATTAAGATGCACTAGTTTATGACTTTTATAGATATTTAGTGACACGAAAACTAACATGCCCAGTTACTTATAGGTTGTGAACATTTGAAACACAAACAACTTAGATATGTGCTGAAACCCAAAAGTTGTTGAATTCGCAGGTGGTAAGTAGCATTTCGTTCTATCGGAAAATTATCGTTCCGATGTGCCTTTCACAGCATGCCAGCTAATTTTTGAACCCTGTTTCTATTGTTCATACTCCACAAGCATTGCCTTTTCAAGCTGTTGAGTTCAAGGGATACATAACGAGCATAATGTAACCCAGTAACTCCTTGCAAATTTGTGTATCAAACTATGAGCCACAATTATCATACGAAAGTTAATGGTGCTTACTGGCAGTAATAACATCCGTAGATCTAGAGAAGTTAAAAACGCATGACCTGGTGATTTCTATTCGACGGTAAAGACCAATCAACCACAACTGAATTGTGATTATAAAAACACATTTTGTACACCAGATTGTACAAATTAATAACGTTACGGTGAAAATATCAATCAAAAGGGTCATTTTCACTTCTCTTTTTCCTTTACACGATAATAGGTAATACCAACAATGCGGAGTAAACGTTTTGCAGTTTTCAAGTGAATTTAATTTTTTATACGTATTGCTGTTTAAATATCTTTAGTTTACATTGAATTCCGATGTGATTGCCTTGCATTTTTTCTTTAACTCAACGTCTAGTCCCAACAAATTTACTTGTGAAGATTATACTGCTGCATTATTGATGTAACTCCCTACTAAGAAAACCATTACAATGATAAACCTCACCATAAAATTGATTAAAATAACAGTGATAATAATTTAAATCAATACGGTACAGGTCCATGTATTGAACCACCAGTGACACTTCTTTTGTAAGGACCTATGGCATTACCCAATTACCCAGGTTGAAGTAAAATTCTGGTTTGAACTCAGAAACAAATGGGTTGGAAGATAAATGTTTTAGCCAGTGATCCATATCCATTTAGTTGAATAGACACCCTGTCAGGAGTATTGTGTACAGTAGGCGGTGAGCCATAGTTCTACCCTCCATAAAGTAGAACATCGTGGACCCCTGTGCAACACATTCGAGTATCTCGCCTATGTCGCAGATGGTGTAAGTTGGCAAAAATCAATTTGATTCTTTCTATTCGTATCGACCCACTGACCCATCAGGGTTGATTCGATTCCTCAAGTGAAATGCCCACTGTACTCGGTCATTTCAACCCATGATTTTCAGATGAGGTATTAACGTACACCAGTCCTGCAGAAGTAATTTCCGTTTGGGTGGTGAGAAAACCATCCTAAACGCTCAAATCGCCACTTAGAGACCTGAATAACTAGTGAAATCAACGTAGAACCTCGTACACACGTGTATCACCTCAAGTTGCCACACTTCACAGTAGTACACAAAGAACAGGTGGATAGAAAGAGTGATATCAAAGTAGAGAGAACAAGCAGTTTGAAGATAAAGGTTAGTAAGAATATTCAACCTTTAGAAGACGTGAATAAGTGAATACATCTGCACCATTGTGACTGATTTTCAGCCATCTCATCAAGAGCCCTCAACCACTGATTTCTTTCGTCTCTGGGATCCCAGGCAGTCTGCATCTCCTCATACGGCTCAGACCAACAGTAAGAGATTTCATCAAATGGTGCCACCTTTTGGTCCACCCACCCTGAATTCTCTTTCAACCTAATTCAACCTCCCCCTAGCATGGTACTTAGAGGTAGGCGCTGGCTCGACATGCATAGTACATGCCCAAGCCATCTCAGTCGATGAAAGTTCACAACCTCAGGAATCGACTTGCTTCTCTTGCCTAGAACCCTTCGCCTGACCTCAATATTACCCACACGATGATTCCACCAAACACGAGCAATACTAAGGAAGACATCTGTGATCAAAACCCAGTAATCGCTTCAAGTCTTTCAAGTTTAACGACGATGTCTGGCTGACATTTAACAGGACAAAATGGACTGCAGCACAGCATACTGATCCTTTGATAGAGTCGGATATCTCACCAGTGGGCACCGGAGATGACGCAACTTGGCAAATGCCAAGTGGACCTTCTGCGTCCGAGCTGAGATTTCGCCAGCAACCACCCCGCCCAGGCCGATCCAACACCTCAAAAAAGCGAACTGGTCAACACATTCTACCACTTCATTGCCTATCATTAAACTGGACATGGTTGCAGAACAGTCCCGGAACATCATCTCACATCTGACAGCTGCTAACAAAACGTGTGCTGAACATACTTAGATTTCCGCTCGAGGTGTCCAGAACACCCTGCATTGCGTCAGCGTCTTCACCAAGCAGGGCAATATTGTTTGCATACCCTTAGTCGACCAGAGGAACTCAAGGGAGTAGGTCAATTCCTGTGAAATCAGACCTACCTAAGCTTATGTCCATCAGTATTTCGATGACAAAGCTATATAGGAACACGGACAGTGGACAGTTGTCGTCAATTCTGAAGACAAATCCCCATTAGCCCCAACACGGTTGCATGAGTTCGAGTGGAGAGCTGTGATTAGCGTTAAGCACTTCTTCGGCACTCCTCTCTCAGTCAGACACTATCACAACACCTCATGGTCGACTGAGTCAAATGCCGCCGCCTTCAGGTCAAGAAATATTGCAAGCACTGACCTCCGGTAAGTATGCCTGTGTTCCAGAACCTGTTGGAGGGTGAAAATATGATCGATGTACCCTCATCCAGGTCTGAAACTTGCCTGGTTTTGTCCAGTTTGTTGTTCTTGAGATCCAGTTAGGCGTCAGATAGCTATGGACGCTAGGATCTAGGACACAATATTAGTCGAACATCTTCCGTATGATTGTCACAAGAGGATTTTTCCCGCTTGAAAACTTACTGTGGCAAACTGTCAGGTCCTGCTGCTCTGCATCGTTTCAGGTTCGATACAATCTTTTCAACTTCAAAAAGAGTTGGAGAACGGGCATCTATGTCCCATTCAGGTTCAGGCTGGATGTTGAGCAACTGAAGCGTTGCTGAGGGTCAGTTGAAATGTGCTTCAAAGTGTTCTGTCCAAAGTTCTAGCCGTCTATCCAGGGAGGTTATCAGCGTCCCATTCTTTTCGGTGATGGTTTCACTCAACATCGTCTTTGCTTGCCGATATCCTTAATCAGCCTACATAGTTACCAGTGTTACCCACTGCTGCTGCCTTCATCTCTGTTTCGCCACCCACCACTGCTTGCGATCGACCCGAAGACTTGTGGCCAATTTATGCTTCAGTTGCTTTTGTTCTTCATCATGGTCAGAGCAAGCTGGGACCAGTCTTTTCGCAACAATCAGTTTGGATGACGTCGCGGAAATCCAGTGAGGTTTACAAACCTTCGGGTGTAAGTTGCCAATCGTCTTTTCCGCTGTTTCAACAGCAAACTTTATATGACGCCAGATTTCTTTAGGATGAGTATTGCTGTCACGCTCAGATAAATGCTTAGCTTTCTCTTCCCTAAAGGCAGACTTGTTAAGCTTTACTATTGCCTGTTTCCTGCGTCCAGTTAGGCCCAGATATATACGAACCCGTAATAGTGAGTCATTTAAGTCCAAACTAACACTTAAGATAGAGCAGCAATTCTCCAACGATGGCTTACGGCAATATGATCTATCTGTGTCCATCGTTGATTTGAAGTTGCCGGACACCATATCAGACAATGTCTCTCCTTATGCCTACAGTTAGTGCTGGCCAGAAACAATTCATTGTCAGGACAAAATTTCAACAGACGATCACTGTTGTCGGTTCATTCACATGCGATTCCCCAAATACCATCAAGATGCCTGCCGTTCTCACTGGTTTAGCTCTATTTGAGCGTTAAAGTCACCTGGCATCGTGACAACATCTGAACATTATGATTTCTGTAGCAAAATTGACAGCTCGTAGAATTCATCATTTGCATCATCCGAACTACAGTCAGTGGGTGCATTGGCGAAGATTATGAATGAGCATCGCCTAGTCTCACGATCCTTCCTAGTTCGTACAGATCTATTCAGTCAAACAACACAAACAACTCTTGACTGGTATCAAGTCAAGAAACGCACTTTCTACACTAAAACTCAGTGCTATGTCTATACCGGCGAGTTCACAAAGAGCTAGCCATCGGGCCTCTGGATACTCGTCAGGTGAACTCTGAAGATTCACCACACTGGTTAGGTGAGGTTAATTAATAACTACACTCGGATCCTGTACACATGTCTCAGATGCACAGCATACACCCATGACTAGAGATTCCACAGTTCTGGAGAGCGATGCTTGCTGTCTCATTTGGTATAGAGTTGGGACGTTGAAAGCTCGAACATTAAATTGATGGTGGGTTCTAAGGAGACCAGGAATGAGGTTTCGATGGCTTTGATCATTTGGAATGGCCACAAGATGAGAGGTTGAAGAAGGTGTAAGAGACTTAATATTAGTATCAGAAGGTGAAGGCAAAGAAGCAGAGTTGAGGGGGATAGGTTATGTTTGATTGGGCCTTATGTACTGCTGAGAGTGTGCAGACAGTTGACACTTTCCGACTGTACATACAACGGAATGCCACTTCTTCTTAAGGCGCCTTGAAGAGAAAAATATTTTTGTGACCGCAGAACCTGTGCCGGATTAGCTTGAGGCTTGTCACACACAACCTTTTGTGGTTTGTTGTTTTGAAGTTTGATTGTTTGAACACTGGCCAGAGAGGAGCCATACAGCCGGCACTGGAAGACCGTGAGGCAGCGAGGGTGTTATTTTGGGGACCGACCTTTTCTAACCCCACCTCCTTCCCGTTGAGTAGCCAGCGTCAGCGTGGCACTACTGATGGTCATCACTACCCACTCAGCTAGCAGCAACACGACTTTGTCCTCAGACCCCCATCATAGTGTAGTCATTTGAATCACAACAGTACCTGCTTTTCATCCTAACACTAACTAACAGATCTTACTGGGATGGTAGGATCTCGAGAGAACAAGCGTTCCGCTAGCACAGCTCGTTGGGTCATTGCATTATGTAAGCCCAACCCTTACGTCAAGGTAGCAGCTATCGGTCTGGACTCAGAGAGTCGAGAAGACTTGATCTTTTCAGCATCTTTACATAACAGGAACACGTCTGTTGAGTACTTCAATTCGACTAATGATTCTCATACGAAAAGGTGAATTTCTGTGAATTCAGATGAGAGAAATGAAACTTTCATAAGAACATCTATGATGTGGTTAAACAAAAACAGGGATAATGGATATTTCTGATAGACACTGCTCGACCTAGTACTTTATTATAGGCTATGACGCATCCATGGGTGTTCATATAGGGTCTCAAGTAGAGTATTGTACTTAGCCACCACCGCTTTCAGTGAGTTACATTACTATAAGACGTCTCGATCAATGGAGTCGAACAATGCCTTCAAGTCAAGGAATACAGTTACTGTCGGGTACCGGAAAGTTTGCCTGTCCCAGAACCTGGTGGAAGGTGAATTCCTAGTCAACACACTCACGAACATGTCTGAAACTTGCCTGGTTCCTCGGGTTTGCCGTTATGGAACCTAGATTCTGGATACAATATTCGCCAAACTGATTTCTCTGGAGCTATCACAAGATTTTTCTTTCTTCTTGAAGATTGAGATGATGAAAGATTGATACTCATCAGAGGGAATCACATTCGGTTCACATACAGTAGCTAACACTACGGTTAATCAAACCAATAATCTTTGACCATCCTTATATATCTTCAGTACTAATCCATTCGCTCCTTCACGTTTCAGGTTACTCACCGCCATTTCATCTTCGAAGAGAGTTGGAGGGCCTATCCCTGTTTCATTTAAAATGCAACTGAATAATGGGAAACCGAAGACCAGCTGGAAGTCAGCCAAACTGTTTCTTGAGGTGTCCCATCCATCGTTCCTCTTTACCAGTAGGTTGCAGACCCATCCTCCTCCGTTATGGTCACACTAGTTTTATTGATCAGTCTAAATAACTATCTACCGTTACGTATCACCATCTCCTTAGGTTTCTTTACCCATGGTCATCGAGTAGACTGTCAATCAGTTTACGTTTCAGGTGCTTTCTCATCTCATTGTTCACGGAGTCTGTAGGAATGGATTAACATGCATCCATTAGTTCAGAAGAAGCTGATGAGATATAAACAATATGTTTATAACAATTACTTATGCTTAGTTGATACGCAAATATTAAACGATAATTTATTTTAGCAACCATGAGCATGTTTATGGATTTGCCTGAGACCCATACGTTCTGCTAGGGCTAAGAAAACCACTCCAGTTGTGCAAATTTATGGTAGGTGAGATAAGGTTCGAACTCAAGACCCACTGGTTGAAAGTCGAGAACCTAGACGGATTATTCACACGCCATTGGTGCTATTTGAATATCTACGTTGCATAGTACTACATTTCACTACCTCACTTTATGACAATATCAGGTGTTAAAAGTGCGGAAACTGTATAAACTGAGAGATTTTTGATTAGCTTGAAGCTATCAAATGAATAGCCATGGATAAAAATTGCGAATACTTTTACACGCTCATTTATGGAGGATAGTTAGATAACTAGCAAAAAAGATTTTCTAACAATTCTATTGACTTCTATCAGAAAGATACAGTTAGTTCAAAGAAATCAATACTCTCTAACTTATTCAAAACATGCAATCATACTGCGATTAATTAGATCTAGATAGTGAGTGTTAAACCAACTCCCAAGAAATTATTCAGAGAAAAGCCACCAACAAAAATCAGATATGAGCTAACCTACTGAGTCTGTTTATGTGCCTTATGATACACTAAAATTTTCATCAGTGAAATTCTAAAAACTCACCATCAATCCACTTCCATCAACTGATGCTGGGACATCAATATTCCCGGATAAATGAGGTAAGAAAGCATTTAGTTCCTCTTTAAGACGTTTACCACAAAATTTTTGATAGGCATTCTCAAGACCATAGTGTTCGATCAGATTCTTTGCACCTGTTAAAGCTGCATCCGGAGCAGGTGGTTCAGTGCCCATTAAGTAAAATGGTTCACATGGTGCAACTGCCCAATTTTGTCCTCGTCCTACGATTTTCAATTTATTAATCCACGTAGCGGAGCCCGTATTTCCAGCTTGCAAACTAGAAGCAGTGAACGCGGGAGAGGAATTCATACCACCGGTAGAGTGGCAGTATTTGGGATCTAGAAAACATGAAGCACATATATTACAAGCTTAGAATATTCTTACAAAAAATATGTTGACAACAAAAGATTACAATACTATAGAAGATCAAATAATTATTAACAACTACAGCACTTCAGTCACAATCATTGCCTTAAAGCGTTCTGCTTTTAGTACGTTCATCATATTGTACAACAAATTCACTATGAGCCAAAAACAAATGAGTGATACGGTAACCATAATAAGTACAATACACTTAAAAGTGAGAAGAAAGTTTTTAAAAATGTTCTGGTAACAACGAAAAGTGACAGGACTTAAAAACAGGAAGTGACTTTTCCATATTTAGTTGAGTTTTTGGCATATGTCGTGTTTACACAGTAAAGCCTACTTCGGTTTTGCTTTATGGAATTAATTCTCGATCACAGTAAAACAAACTTTTCAGGGTGAATTTCTTAAAGTTACTCACTTACTGGTTTGAAGTACTTTCTCAGTTTTTGAAACATTAGTAGTGACGTTTAAAAAGATAATTATCAGAGCTATAGCTTCTTGAAAGTCCCCTTTGCTTTTTGGTTGTTCTAACTTCACATTTTACCTAAACTTCTAAGGGATGGTCAATCCAAGCTGTCGAAAGAAATGCCTTAGATAGACCAGGATGTCCGCTTCACAGTGACCTCGTATGGAATTGATGAAACAGGAAGTAGTACGAAGACAGCTGTACTAATATTACGCCTACATGATGCAAGGGGTACAGCAATACTAGAAGTATCTGGTTCTGTCTATCGTGCTGTTCGGACATTCGTAGATTGGTCAGAGTTGTCATCTAAAAGAAAAGGTGATTATTGCGAAAACTTTAATAACTGCATTAGTTGACACACAAGTTGTCGTGCAGATCTCTAAGAATGCAGTACGAAAGACTATAAGTCAAATTTATAAAACTACCTAAAAAGTATGATGACAACTGAAAAGAAGAGGTAAAGTTAGATAAAGCGAGTATCTTCAGGTTCTCGTATCCAGAGTCAGCAGACTTAGTTTGAAAACTACAGGTCACAAGACCAAACAAGGTCAGCTTCCGATGAAAGGGATGAAGGCGGATCAAGCGGCATTTGGTCGAAACTAAATGGCACACTAAGAAACCAGCTCGTCTTAGAGTCGACTGTCATTACTCCTCAGAGGAAAGATAAAGTAGAACTCTGTGAAGAGTCTGTTATCTTCCACAAAGGTGGAGAAAGTAAGATATAGGACTGCGTTGCCTTGTTGATCACGACCTTGGTAAAGTCCAAAGTTTGACCAATAAGCTATTACGGAAAAATACATTAGGGGTCATTCTACTCAATAAGTATAGATTAGAGAAATAAGCGGCAATTCCTGCCGACTACTTAGTCATGTATAAGTAAACAAAGGAGAGAGACCTCGTGCTAAGGAATACTCATGAACTTCAAAAAACTGGAGTTTGTGCGTCAGTATTTTTTGCAGGAGACTTCAACGCACCATCAGCTGACTGTGGAGCTAAAAATAGGACCAAGTAATTCGTTCGATAATATGTTAGTGGAAATATTAGTTCCCTTGGCTCTTATACACCAGGTTAGGACAGCAACCCGATGTAATTATCAGGATGCTTCACCAATTCTAGATTCAGTATTGTCACACAGGTGATGTAACCTTCGTCTGGTTCATTCCATCCCTTCATCATGCTGCGATTCTTTTCAGGCTTATACCCCAGTCAGACTCAATGTGTGGAATGCAAACTTGTCACTTATCAGGTAAGTAGCCTATCTGGAGAACTGGACTGGTAATCTTGAAGCTTCAGTTGAGGCCGCACGGTGTTCCTTCAAACAATTGTACGTCCGAGCGACTCAACCGTCTATTCAATGGAGTTTTTGAAGACGACTAATAAACTGTCTTCCATGGATAATAAATGAAATCCAAAGTCTACTGAAATGGAAGAAAACGTGTTCGAATCCAGTCACTAACCCTTGTACTCCTGAAATAAAGCTGCATTACATAGGCCGCAAAAACCACATCGTCCCTATCATCTGGTCCAGAGTATGTTTTGAAATGCGTCTTACTCCAGCTGCAGTAGAACACTCAAACAGGTTATTCTTTTTCACACTCAAATGAAGAAACCAAAACCAACTAGTTAATTGAAGATGATAAGGACAGAGTAGAGGTTATGTTCAGATATTTTGCTGAAGATTTCACGCAAGGATCTCCAGTGGATACAACTCCAACTATAGAGGACTGACACTCAACATAGTGAACTCGGTGGACATTGATTGCAATGACATGCCTAGGATGTGAAGTAATCTGGATGGATGGATGAATCAAAAGAACTGAAAGTGCTGCAACCACTACCGCTCAGAGCTTGCAACCTACGTACCCCACCTGTTTCTTATCATACTTAGACCAATGATCAATAAAGGTACACTCCCATGCGACTGGGGGGAAGCTGTATTACATTTCCATATAGTCCACGTTCTAGGTCACGGCCCAGCAAACTACAGACCAGTAGGCCTGATCTCCACTGCAACAAAAACATCAGAGAGAAATCAAAGATGCTATAACGATCCGCTAAGAAAACAAGACCCAATTGTCTCTTTAGCAACACGGATTTTCACACACTTGACGAATCCCGTAGTCAGAGAAATTTGGGTTGCCTATGGATGATAAGACACTTGTAAATGTCACCATCAACGACTTTATCAAGGCATTCGCAAAGATCCCCCATTACAGTTTGCTCACAAAACCGGGAAGTTTCGGAATCATTGATAGTTTACTTGCATGGAGCAGTTTCTTGTCTGTGGGAGACGAATAATAAAGATCAGCTTCTAACTCTCTTCTTCGAGTTGTCGCAGAATGGAGGACCGTAAGAGGCAGTATTGTGTCCCTGGCTGTTTCTCTTACGCATGAATGAGTTCTCGAAAATCGCGAAATCCTCCATGATCCTCCGAGCCAATGAGGTTCACTCTGGCATGAAATTGGAAATGACGGCAGTGTGTGTACACTTGAGACACCCCTCGACAGTCTTTAACCTGATCACAGAAATGGATGATGTATATCAGCCTGCATAAGTGTGCGAGCATGGAAATAGGGCATGCGGACGACAACACCGAATATGCCGGTGGGATTCTACTCCCAATGTCGTCCCACAACGGTCTACAAGTCACCGTAAGTTACGAGTGTAGACCACAGAACACTGTCGACTGGTTGCAGCCAGAAGTGTTAGGACACTGGGCAGTATGTAGAACTCTCAACATAATCTACGCTCACAACCTAATATACAGCTCTAGTGAGATTCAAACCAGGAAAATGTGCCCAATAGGCGAATCCCTATCCGAAAACTGACTTGGACCTTATGGAGAGAGTTATGAGTACGGTCGCTCGTATGATTTCTACGATAGTTAGCATATGGAAAACGAATTCAAGGGTGGGATATTTTCTCCCAATTTTATCATAGACTGAGGGAGATCTAATCATGCTATACGGGATATTAAAAACGGCTTTGGACCCGTACTGGATTTCGTGTCAATTCGTCAACTGCAAGGGACCAACAGAAGAAACCGTTCACGTCATCAATTGACTTATTCGAGAGATGACTGGAGAAGCACAAGGACTAAGTCGAAAAGGATCAATACAGGCTCATAGCCTGGTCTCCTCAAAACTACAAATCCGAACCTGAATCTTAGGTTCCGTTGATGACAGAACTGAAAAAAAAAGTAAAGCACATCCTTTAGAAAGTCGGACTTCCGCAGCAATCTTTGTGACCTACTTCCGCAACAACATATTCAAATATCATAGAAACCCGACTAAACAGCTAAATTGTAACCTAAAATGTTTATATCGGTTCGCGTCACAAGGAAAACCAATGAATAAAGGTGTCGACCTCAATGCAAAACTCAACAGTGAAACCTTGAGCAGCATGCAGATAGCGGAACTATTCAGTAACTGATTTGACAAGCAGCTCAATACAGTAATCTGTCGACCATTAACGTCCAGTAACGTAACACAGTTCCGAGACTGTGATACAAAGCTGATGAATACAAAGGCTTCTTCAAACCAAGTGTTTGTGAAACTATGCACACTGAAAATAGAAAAATCTCCAGCCTAGGACGATATAAGACCGGTGGTCCTACGAAATTATGCCTAACTGCAAGGCGTGCCCATATATAATCTGTTTACGCACTCGCTGGAAGTAGGCCGACTGCCTAAAGGATAGAAGTGCACTATCCATTGACCGATCTTGAAAGCAGGAGACTAAAAACGCCCATGTAATTACAAACGAATGGTGTTACCACCCATACAATCCAAGGTACTGGAAAGTCTGGTTGCAGATGTGAATTGGGACTAATTAAACAGAACTAGCATCGTTCATTCCACTCAACACTACTTCAGAACCGGGAGGTTACGTGCCACAAACCTGATGACCACTCTCAACGACCAAACCCGTAGATAGGACAACAAGCAGCCAGTCTTTCTGGACATTGCTCAACTCAAAAGGTGGGCACCACCGAACAACTTGAAGGATGCTTTACTTCATATTTAGGGACTAGAGAGTTTTGCACCAAGCTGAATAGAGTTCGGTCCGCCTGGAGGAGCGCCAGTATATGAATATCTCAAGGAGCGATTCTTCGGTCACTCCTGCTTTTACCATTCATAAACGACCTCCCCGAGCAAGAATCTTCGTCCATTCTACAATTTGTTAATGACATCAAAACAATGGAGGACCCTAGGTTACTCCAAGACAGAATACTGAAGTCGGAGTCCTGGACACCTGATAATGATTTGAGCCTCAGCCTGGAGGAGTGCAAGGTGAGGTATCTTCCAACACAGGATTAGACAGAAATTTGCTTACTCCTCAACGGTTGTGCAGTTGCCAAGGTATCCATAGAGGACTTGGAGCTAAACTTCTCTGGCACATTAACGACCAGTGTCAGCTAAAAAAGAATGGCGGAAAAGTAGAACAGCGTCATACATCTTTTGAGAAGGCAACTCGGAGGCCTGACCCCTGAAATAACCCCCATAGTCTCAGAACTTCCATTAGACTACTCTTGAGGATGTTTGACGTGATAGCCTTTTCTCTACTAGAGAGAGAAGTAAACAGTCAATAAGGTGCAGGGAAGGCTGCGAAAGTTAGTTGTCTGAGTAACAGGGATAGGTATGTGCACCGCGTCATAGAACTGGACTTGTTAACCTTAAGCTGCAGAAGGAAAAGTGGGTACCAAGTAACAGCCTATCCATGAATCACCACAAGTGGTGAATATAAGCGGTTCAAAACCGTGTCGTTGAAACCCTTCTCGTATACTTTATCAAAGGGTTAGAACGAGTATTATATCCAACTACTCTCACAATGAGTGCTTTGTGGAACGTTTTGTCAGAAGAACTAGCCACAGTCACTTCGGTTGACTCCTTAAAAGGAATTCTCGATGAGTACTTGACCATAAACAGTTTACCACCAAAATAAGCCGGTAGCAATTGGACGTATAGTCATTCGTCCCTCTGTTTCTTAGCCCCAGCACCTACATTATGGACGATGCCTCGTTCAGAGTATTGGTAGGGACATTCTCCACTACAGCTTTTTGTCCCTTTTCTCTCATTCTCTACTCACCCCGTCTCTTGCACTACTTTTTGAATGACACGTTTCCAGGTATATATACAGCAATAAATCACGAAAGGTTCTTATCAGAAGCTCCGTTGCTTCCAGAAATAAATCAGCCTACGGTTTCCAAAATTAAACCTACAGATAGAAATTCTAATATTTATTTCCGAACTTGTATAAACCAGTTGATTTGGTCTTTGGGGGATTAAGATGCAATAGATACACCCATTCGGCTGCTGTTGCTCTGGAAAACTCAACGGGTGGTTAATTTTCTAGGTAGGTGTATGAATCTTCTCTAGATGGTAGTGCAGATAAGTTCCCCAGATGTCTTCTTGGCAGACATTTGTTAAAAATGGTCGTAAAATGAAGATAAGGATAGCCAAGAAGAACGAATGGGAGGAAATGACAGAAACAAAAGTAAGGAAACTGAAAATGATAGGAAAGAAATAGGTGGTTTTGGGAAAGAATATGGTGATACGGAGCACCTTAATGAATAGGGCGAATTCGTAGTCAGAGAGAAGGAAAGAAGCATGGAGGGTTACAGTAAGCATAATGGAAATAGAGACAATGATATTAGTAGTGATATGTTTACTAGAGAGGTGAGTCGTTTAATAGATAAGCATAAGATTCAATGGAATTCATGATACCTGTGGCAATCGGTGTGAAGATAACAGTGTTGGATTAGATAGTTGCTTCCGTGTACTTCACATCTCAAAATGAATGAACACAAACCGTGTCGCTGGCCAAACTTTCCTTAAAGCTGTCGGCCAATAGAGTGGCTGCAACCTCAATATGTAGTGCGTTCTAGTGGTCGCAATCTCGAAGAGAGAAAAGACGTGAAGGCATACAGGTCTTCGCTCTGTGATGGGAGATACTTTCTCAGTCTCCATGAGGATCGCCAGTGACCGTTTGGTAAAAATTTCCGTTTAGGTGACTTGGATTATTTAGTATCTTGTAGGCCATTATCAAGTCACCACATAACCTATAGTAACAAAAGAAGTAGACACCTAGGTCTTTAGCCTATCTTTGTATGGTTTCTACCGCATCCTTTCAACACACTTCGTGGTTCGCAGCTGGATTTTCTCCAGGATGCTTGCATCTCTTTCCAGGTGTGGTGGAGCAATGAACTGAGTGAGGTCACACATAGGTCTTGCAAAGAGCTTAGGGAGTGATGGTACCTAGTCTGAGCACGAAGTATTGTACTGCGTAGGCTCTGGAGGCACCTCTTCGATGGATTGGAACTAGTGTCCAATTTCTTAGTTAGCATTAGTTCCGGGTCTTTCTCCGTGATCGTCTAAGAAAGGTGCGCACCAGGGAGAGTTTACTTTCTATGAGTCAGAAGTGCGGGAAAACATTTTGCTGCACCTGTTTAGGATAAATGTCAGTCAGTTTTTTTTCACACACTCTTCGAGGATTCTGAGGTCACCTTGAGTTGAGCTCGATTCTCATTTGGATGTTACAGCTTTCTGTAACTTAACATCGTCAGGGCGAAGTAGGATCAAAGATCTGATGCTTAATGGAAGGTTATTCAAAACATGTAGGAACAGAAACGGACCAAGAATCGATCCCTTATGCTACGCCAGATGACGATGCTTTCCAAGTTGAGCACTCTGGTGACTTTTGTGCAGAACTTCCTACCGTCCATATAGTTTTCCCGCCAGGATAGCATCTGACCGTCGATGCTCAACCTTGCTACTTTGCGTAATAGAATGGCATGTGGGACTGTATCGACTGTCACTGCCTCCAGAAGAATGAGCGTGCAATCTGAAGACTTCAGCGCGTACCGAAATATAACCGAAGAAAAGGAAGTCTCAAGAAGGAGATGTAAGGGCATAAATACTATGGTTTTCTTTTATTCGCGCTATTGATATTGGATTTCTGCTATTAGCCTGGCGACCAGTCAGCTTGTAATCGGCCTAGTTACTCAAAGTCAGCCATACACTCTTTATTCATGGTCACTTCCTTAACTTTACTGATGAAAAACCAAGCACCTACACAATTCTTTCGGTGATACTGATAGCTAGGTCGACAACCAAGGGTTCCTAAATAGCAATGTAACGACCAGTCGTTCGCAGGTTAACGTCTAACCTGTAGGTACATTGCTGCACGGGGCGCATAGAAGAGTAATTTCTACAGTGATATTCATCAACACCCGACACCAATAGTGTGAGTAGAGGAAAGCTGTAGTTTTTAAACTCTCGCTTTTAGGGTCATGATGCTGTTTTTTTATATTCCGGCGACGAGAATCTGCAACAGAAAAACGTGGGCCCACGACTCAGCAAGCATAAACAAAGTACTTACATTTAAAAGTAAAATATGTTCTATAAATGGGAATAACGAGGAAATAAAGCAACCAAGAGATCGAAACCACCTAGTCAGTCACTCAAGTCTCAACAGCTTACCAATAGCCAGTGGATTAGGGACATACAACGTACGCTAAGTACTGACGCACTTCTAGGTCATTTGGCTAAAAGGTCATTAGTGGGGTCGCTTCGAAAAAAGCGATAATAGCATAAATTAGTTTGTATTTTATTCTACTAAAATAGAGCAATTGTCTCACTAAAGTTTCCTTGAATTTTATGGTGTCTGAAAAATTTGAAACCTGGGAAGGCTGAAGAGTAGCGTCAGATTGTCTGAGTCCGAAATCCAACATCTTTTAGTCGGCTAGTGTAAGCCAATTGGTCTCTTGGCGCTAGCTTCTAAGTCTTGCGGAACATTTCCAGGTCTTTGGTGGATTCCCGTGCAGTAGGTCCGCCCACTCGACTGCTGTAGCTCTGGTTAACTCGACAGGCTGTCTGGTGCAGGGAGTGTGTGGCTTTTTCAAGGACTGTGGTGCAGATGGGCTTCTCAGGTGTCATGCTACTAGACAGTTGGTTGTAAAGAGGAGATAGAGTTATTGTGTCCTAAGAAATCGAGGAAGAGGAAGAAAAGAAAAAAATCAGAAAAATATGATAAGGTGTTGGGGAACGGAACGGGAGAAGAAACATTGATGGATTCGTGGGAGGGGGGTGATAAGGAGAGCTTTGGTTAATTAATGTGAGCACATAAAGTCTGTAGGGAGAGAAGGAGCAAATAACATTATAGGATAGCTTATGGTTATAGAGATGGTAATACTACTAGTAGGAGGTGGTAACTAGAGATGTCTAGAGGGAAGTATAAGGTTGAATCGTGTTCTTGACCATAGCGGGATTACAAAAGATTCAGTAATGGGTTGACGGTGCTGAGCTGTGCAGAGTTAGTAGGTTGTATCAATCTAGTCCGTATCCCAGCTGGCTGAGTGCAAACCGTGCGTCGCAGCGTAGCTGTCCAACCTCTCCAGCGAAGTGGTCAACCGGCGAAGCAGTGGAAAGCTCGTCATGGAGTACGCTGCAGTGGCTGCAAACTCACAGAGAGAAGTATGAACGAACAACGGTGTTTGCCCTTTGATGAGCGATTCTCCTTGGATTACCACGAGGACTGCCCCAGTCGCCGTCCGGCAGGATTCCACTGTTTGGATGACTTGAATTACTTGGTATTTTGTAGGCCGTTATCAAGTCACTACACAACCACGGAAGCTAGGACAGTACAGTCCCACGTCTCTCAGCCTGTCTTCATAGGATTTTGTTTCATTCCCAAGACGCCCTTTGTTGCTCGCCTCTGGACTTTCCCCATGGAGTTCACATGTCTTTTCAAGTATGGTGGTGGGGTGACGTTGTGGACCTCTGAGTCGGGTCGTATGCAGGTCTTGTACAGTTTCAGGAAGAGTTCTGAAGTGAGGACGCCCAGTTGGCCACGCACGAAGTGCAGTACTACATAGGTTGTGGAGGTATCGCCTAAATAGCCTGAGGCAGTGTCTGGCCGGCCAGTTAGTGCTACTCCCAGGTCTTTCTCCATGGCGGTGTGGGAAAGTTGTGTTCCACAGAGGGGACAGGGTACTTTCTGAGGGTCAGGGGCGCGGAGAAACATGGTTCAGCACTTATCCAGAATAAATGCCAGCCCCTTACTATCCACCCACTCTGCATTTAATCCGAGATCACTTTGCGGTGCACCTGATTCAGCCTCGGATGTCACAGCTCTCCATAACTTAACATTGTCAGCGTAAAACAGAATCGAGGGGCTGAGGCCCGATGGGATGCCATTCACAAAAGAAGGGATAGCAGCCGGCCCAGAATCGCCCCTTGTGATACACCAGATGATGATGTCGCCCAAGTAGAGCAAACACTGTTGGCTTTTGTGCAGGATTGTCTGCCACTTAAATAGTCCTGTAGCCAGGAGGGGACTTGACCCTTGATATTTAGCGAATGAAAATGGTCTGCGGGATTGTGTCAAAAGCCCTAGCAAAACCTAGGAAAATAACGTGAACAGGAATTCAGAGGTCCTAACATGCTGTCCACTTACCACCGGCAGCCAGAATGTTTGAGGCGCAGGACCTACCCCTTTCTGACACCATGTTGGGCGTCACTTAGTGCTCCCCTCTTGCCCAAGTGCTCCTGACATGGTAGGCTACTAGACTTTCAGTTACTTTTGACAACACTAGTAGAAGTGCCATGAATTGACAGCATTCCGGGTTCCGCCCACCTATTGCCACTAGAAGACATGATTGCTGCATGTCCATGTAATAGAAGATCCTAGCGGAACAAGTATGCAAAAATTTACGAGTTTGGAAAGTGGAAGTATTTTCTTCGCATTAACAAAAAACCAGGTTTGTATCTCGACACTACATGTATTACCAGGAGAAAAATGAAGCTTGAAGCTAATACTTCCATTGGAACAGTTTGCGCTTGAGATAATGATGATAAGCTTATGAGGGAATGTATGAACAAACTATTTACCTGTTGTACTTCATTGATGATTCCAGAACTGTATAACTCATGCATGTTAATACCATTCCACATCAGAGAATTATAGTCTTGATGGGAGCCAAATATCTTCACTTACGCAGCCCCGGTATTCAGAAGCAATAGACTTGTTTGAATGCTCCAAGCTGACTTCCAGGACATCTTGTCCGCCGTTTTAACTGATCGTGACAGCATTGCGGTCGGTAAGTGCTGGACTTTCTTGATCACTTTATGATGTGTAAATCCTAGATTCAGATAGTTATGAAGCTGTAAACCAGTGGACATTCTTATTTCTGCTTGTTGCAGTCGGGTACTGTGAACGCGGTGAAACTGGCTGCCCTCCATGAAGGGTGGTTTCGGCCAGGGTCTGTTCCTTAGGCACTTAATTCCCGATGATGACTAAGCCAACATTTAGAAGTGAATTGCTTTCCTACAATGAGAAAGAAACAGACAAAGCGGCAGGAGGAGAAAGAAGCGAAAATTCCAACAAGGAGAGTGTTATCTGTGTTCATGTTTCTCCCCACTTAACTTTACTGAATATGGTGTTCATTGTTCATTTTGTATGTGCTCTTTCTATTGAGCACTTAAGAACAAAAATTTCACGCTGTTGCGTAGTGCAGAACTTCCGTTTTTGATCACTATGTCGGGTAGGGTAGAATTTGCCTTTAGTTTGAGATCATAACTTGCGGAAGTTTCCCCAACGCTTCGTATGAAAGGCCAGTGCAGGTGCGGTGGATGTCTCATCATACGCTAAGAAGGTCCAGTATACAAAATGTCATGAAGTATACCGTTGGCATGTTCGGTGAGCCGGAAAAGTTGCCGGGTGATAAGAAATTAACTAGTAACCGACCAAATTCATAGGCTGATTTGGAGGCCTTCGCTGTAGCAAGAAGTGTGTCCCATGACTGAGCGAATTCAACGGTGAAGTAGTTGGCACGTAAGTAGGATTTGAACCACTTCATTGTGACGCTGTGGGCGTGGTTGCGTAGGTCGCTTCAACTGTTGTGTTCAAGCTCGCCGCTGGCTGTAAATGTGAAATTTTGTAACACACGCTTTTACTCTCGTGGAAGCAGGTGATTGTTTAAGGAGTGCTGAAACAAATTGCGGAGCGTACCAAAAAGATCACCCGCTCGTTGTCGCAACGTGGCTGGCCGGGTGTCACAGCATACCGATGATTTCCCTATGCACAGCTTTGACAACTTTGTTCATTTTACCTTTATCTCAGGCAACCCTGCTGCATTGAGTGGTGCTGAAGAATGGTCGGCAGTTGGAACTTTCTGCTAGCTGGCAGCGTGTCACTTTAGTATCGCAGGGGGTGCTAAAGGTTTCGGCGATCTCTGGCATGGAGGGGTCCTCTCCGCTAGGCCCTTTTAGAAAGCATGCTCCCCGGCCGGTTGATTTTCTGCCTATAGTCAATCGATATGAGTTTCCGGGGTTTGTCTCCAGCTTCTGGGCAAGTTTTGTCCGGAAAGACCTCCTGCCCCCCTCAATTTTACGTTGTATTGATTTCTTAGCCGCGTGCGCGGCATGATCGAAATGTTTTCTGGAGATCCTCTGTCTGTGCCATGCCTTCCCCTTCGTTTTCAAGGGGCGCCCAGCGCCTTGTTTCAGCCATTAGGTTCGCTTTCTCAGTATTGTTGTGAATACTGGAATTTTTCAGGGGTAGCCCCCATGATTATATGTATAAATGGATCTCAGTGTTGACCAGTCCAAAATTTACTCCACTCCTGAGGTCACGGTGCTGTCGACAGATATTAGTTCATCTGCGCGTAGTTTGCCCTTCTGTGGCAAAAACAGGGCTGAGATCCCTCCCATGAATACCTGCTGTTGTCATATTATGGTGGATAATAAAAGAGGTTTCACCATCAAACCATTCAACAAGACTCCAGGGTCGGCGCGTCATATGAGGTCACTTCCGGTTAGCTTCGTTTTCAGGTGAGTGGTTGTCGAGGCTGAAAGAGCTTGCATGTTTGGATGCAAACGGCATTTTATATCAACATTTATAGTTGTACTCCCAAATGTAGCTATGTATCTAGGAAAGGTTTCAGTCTGGGGTAATTGTCTGGCTCCCGGTGATTTCGCATCTATAGGCGGTAAAAGATGACAGTTCTCACGTGCTGAATAGAAGTTTGGAGTGTATCTCGGTGCTTAGTGTGTTGGTGTGATCCCCCATCACAATCCGCACATCGGGTGATAAAGAGAAACATAGAAGGATTAGTAGTGAAGCTATTTATCTTGGAGTTTGGGGGAGTGATGTCGAAGACCACAGTATCTAAAGAGGACACTTGGAGTAAGGGGTTACATAGTTCTATATTCCACCTGTGGAATATCTTTCAAGTCCTATGTAGTGCATCTCTCGCATCCTAGTTTAGGCAGTATTATAAACGCTTGAAGCTGGTGACTTGTTTTGTATTTGTGTACAGTAGGGGCTTTGGTATACGCTTACAGGGGGGATAGTCGCCATAATCCGAAAGGAAGGGGGGATGAAGAGCGTATACTGGGTCCAATTACCTCAGACAAGGGTGGTGTCCCTAAGTCCCCACCATCAGATCTGCCATCTCGCGTCAAGCACTTCTGCATGATCTTAGACCACCACCACTTTACCCGTGCCACATGCAATCATTGCTCTTCCTCCAGCCTCTGCTCTATTTGCTGGCCGTTCCCAATAGTCTCATGCAGTCCGGCCAATTGGTCTTCAAATTTCGTGCCGTATAGTTGTTGAACGACGGTTCCTTGGGTTCCACGTCTGTCTCATTGGAGTACATTCTAAGTTTGAAATGGTCACAGTTGTCTTCCTGGTGGAGACAATCCATTAATAATTAATCTGATCTCAAGATAGTATTACTGCTCCTGATCTATGGATGAAGGGAGGCTTTTTGAGTGCAGCCATTCTGTAATACAAGACTCTAGATGTGTATCCAACCTTCTTTTGAAAACATCAGGGAATGGGGTTGTAACAGCTGCTGAAAGAAGGGAGTTCCACACTTTACGGGCGAGTTGGCACAGATCTTTGTGTGTGTTCCCTCATGCTCTACTCTTAATGATGACTCCTAAGGTGGCGTTTCCGATTGAAGCTTGGGAAGGGTTTGTTAGGATGGAGGGGATTATGGGCAGTGTGGTATACAATGATTATATCCCCTCCGATCCTCCGGAATGGTACTGGACACGGCTTACGAGTAACTAGGTGATCTAGGTAAGGTCTCTACCGTAACCCAATCACTTTCTTCGTAGCTGTTCTCTGAACCCATTCTAGGGTGGTTCACAACTTCGAAATTAAACTACGAGGAGACTCTGAAGAGCAAGTGAATAGATGCAGTTGTGGGGACGTTAAGTTACGACCGGTATAATAACCGGAACATGAAGGTAAGTCTTCACCGACGAAGTCTCCTACACATATGTACATATTTGCAGTTTGTTGTAGCAAGTATTACTGTCACCTTCCACTTCGTGATATAGCCTTCTATGTCATGAACTCTGATTTTTATGTAGCCCTTCGGGAATTGGATAAAAGTGGCAAGGACAATTCCCGAAACGGTATCTATCCACTGACCTTAAATGTGATCCATTTTTCACGAGCGGTCACTGTCCGAAGTCATGAGTAGCAGTCCTTCATGACCATGTTTTTATGGTATTCACGTGAACTAGAATCGCCCTTGTAAGAATGTCAATTAAGATAAACGGAAATATGTGGGAAGTTATTTGTTATAGAACATAACCCCAAACAGATATTACAAAGCTTGGAATGGTCATTCTACATCTCTTCTTCAAAGCACCGGCTGTGCACTGTTCATCCATCTGGAATAAATAGATAAAAAACGTCAGTAATGAATAACAGACGTTCTCAAAATGAATCTCTTACTGAGATAAAAATGTACACCCTGCCGTAGCACTGTCGTCTGCCAGCATGAAAATGCAATGATGTTCCCCTGGACGTGTTTCCACGTTTACTACTGATGATTCGCAAAACATTTGCTAGTGCACCTAGAATAAGAAATAAGAAATCCGAACAACTAAACTTGTTAAAAACAACTTGTATGCCGATAATATTTCGTGTCACTTGAGTTGCACAGGAGCAAGAAGTGCATGCAAAGTTTTCCAATAAATTTTATGCTAATCAACCCTTGGTAACCATCTTAGCTTCAAACTTATATGTCAAACGAACACCATACAGTCCTAAATGGAACAATGCACGGCCAAGCCATTTTCGCACGTGCAGCGGTTTATTACATCCAAGTTTTCAATTTTTAACTTTCTAATCACCTTTTTGCACATTTGCGCAGCACTAATGCCACCAAATGATCAATACATGCAGTATTTCAACCGAACGAAACCAGCTGATCATGCTGGTCCTTATCCAAATCCCTGCCTACGTTACTTCAAGTACTTCAAACAGTTGCTGATGATAACTGCCTTCCGTGTCTAGAATCCTTGGATTTTTTGCTGCTTGCGGTTCTCGACCTTTCTGGCAGGAAAGAGAAGGGGAAATTGGAAGTTAAAATGTGAAAATCCAATTTGCTCTGAGCAGACCCCACCCTAATTTAGGTAAGTACCAAGCCAGTGTTTAGAGAGTTCGAAAGTAACAGTCTGGACCACTTCTCCAGAAAGAGCAGTACATGGTTCAACAACTCTTGGGGAATAGAGGTGTTTGCTATCTGGCCTGCCATGTTCTGGGCTTGGTTTCTGTATGTGTCCCGTAACACAAGGGAAAAAATTAAGATCCACTAAGTGGCGGAATAGGTGTCCGTGGGTCCTCAGGATGTTGTGGCCCATTATCAAGTCTTCCATCAGTCTCCTATATTCCATGGGATACGAATTGAGCACAACCGGTCGTTCTTTGTACGCGTTAGACCTGGGTCCTCGAATGGATTTCCTCAAGGGCCTCTGGAAGAGTTCTGAGTTTAGTTTGTCCTTCTGCAGAAAAGGGGGGAAGATAATAGTCATGAACCCCAGGTGACGTCATGTGAGGCTACAAAAACCAAGAGGTAATCTCTCTGAAATGGGCGAGATGGGTTACGCTAAGATAGTGACGGGACTTTCTCGCCTCCCCTAAGAAAGCTACTGGAAAGTCTGGATCAATTCCCGTCCCAATATCACAGGAAAAAGGGAACTTTTACATTAGCTTATAATATTTGGGATAATCACTTTAACGTTGATCACTCTAATCTATTCGCTTCCTCTATAAAGTTGCCGCGAAAGCTAAAAAGCTGCGGATGAGTAAATCAAGTACGGAAATCGATTTCTACCACATGGTGGCCAATAACTGTAACTTGTTTTCTGGATTTGCGGTCGCAGTTCAGCCAGTGAACGCTATCAAATAGAAACTGCGTCTTCACGAAGATACATACCGCCAGGACTAAGTTGGGATACTTGGTCTGCTATCTGCCAAAATGATGATGGTTTTTGAACCCCGTGTTTGACTACCACTTCTGGTCTCTCTTTAAACATGACAGAACCCGTGGTGCATATAGCCGTCTAATTTGAGTTTCTGCTTTCGGTTTTGATGGGTTGGTCATTTACTCTATGATTTCATTTTCGGCTTTCAAGTTGGACTGACTAGGAAACTGAGTTGGGACGACGTCTGGGTGTCTTCCAGTAACTCCTTTTTGCTCGTGTGATATGACTGACAGAATAATACGAAGTTCAAGAGCGCTGCCGATGCAACTGTAACGCTTGCACTAGATGCGATTAGCGGCTGTCCCTGTCAGAACTTTACACTTCACTGGGCAGTGAAGACCGGAAGACCAAAGTCGGCCTGTGACTGTGAGAAAGAAACTTTATTTGACAAAAGCACATCATTTGCGTGCAACTTTCCTCGGCATATAAGGCCACTGGGCAAACGTTGGGTACTTATTTTGATTGGTCAGCTGTAGGACGAAGTTTTTGGCCAAGGCCTCTCTTGCTCATATAGTAACACGAATTGAAGGTTGAAATCCAGAACTTCTGCCCCAGCAGCTGATGACCCGGAATGGTGGTTTCGATCAAGGCAGCTTCTAATCATCCTGTGTCTGGAAAGGACGGCAGAACGGGGGAAAGGCGGATGTTCGGTTCTTGAAGAGCAAGACTGGGCGAAATTCAGTATGCAGCGCCTGCTCAACGGGCCTGTCAACCGCTTGATTCCCACGCATTCTTATCTAGATCCGATGGATAGACTAATTATGAAAAGTACCCACAGCCTTTTGTCGACATTCGGTTGGCGGCTGAAGATCGTGATTTTCCGGTTGATAGGTGCGGTCTGAAGGGTGGAGAACATGGACGCAGTCACTTCAGCCGGTGTTCAAAAGGAACATCAAGGTCCACTAACCCCGGACCGGCCTTTAGACCTTGAGGAGGCCCACCCATATGAGCGGATCGTGTGCCAACTCTTTAAGAAGTTTAGATGCGGTATATCCACCAGCTTGTCTGCCACGGCTCTGGTCAGCTCGGAGGACGGTTCTGCAGGGGCTAAACTTGTACATTTACGTGTTGCCCCTCTTGAGGCCGTGGTGATAGTTGTGCTGTCAGACGGATAAAACATCGGGAGAGCCAGGAGACAACCAGGAAAATATAGTGATGTAATGAGGGGGAGAGTTTTTCATGAACTTAAGGGAAGACGAAAGCAGAATATCAGCATGGTTGATTTAAATAAATAGGGTTAATTGGGGGATGGAAAGGGAGTGAAAGAGAAACGCGGAGGGTTACAATAAAAATGGAAATAGCGATGATGATAAGATGAGATAGCAAAGGGTGACAAAAGAAGTCAAACGATGGGTTGATAGAGAGCACTTTGAGGTTCATTCATGAAAAAATAAGGGCATCAGCGATAAGTGGTCAGTGCGAAAGTAACAGAAAATTTCAAACCAATACGACACCATTTGGTTCCCCAGTCCAGCTGGTGGAGGAGAGTTTCAATCCGGAGCCGAGGAACTAAGTACAAACAGATAGTAATCCGTCGGCGAAAATGTGGCCACATTAAAGTGGTGAGCAGCTGACTGGATACTTTTGAAAGCCACCGTGCAGATGAGCAGCAGGTGAGGTCAGCAGTGCCCTGTATGGGCTGTTTTTAACCCACACAAACCGGCACAGCTGCCCAACCTTCTCTTAGGGTACTGACTTCGTCCTGTGAAAGAGCAACTTATCATAAGGCACACACCACCAGGCTCATGAAGCTCTACCCAAGCCTGACATTTAATCGGGACAATTGTAGCGGCCAAAATCCAATAGTCTTGACCTGAACGCGGGAAATAACCAGGTGGTGCCAACTAACATGAATCTGATTAGATTCTGCGTCCTACTATATAGCTTCCGAACTTCCGCGAGTGACGCACAAAGGTTGGATCAAAGTGTCAAAACACGGTTTGTAGTAAGTCGGTGGCAGATTCGCAACAAAACCTTTGGTACTATCAAAGCAACAATAGGTTATATTAAAATTACAAAAATACCTTGACAATGCCGTTGGGTAACTATACCGTCCAAACGTTCTCAGGGGCAAATAAGTACTATACGTAAAAAACTGGTTAAACAGATACAATTGTTGAGTACCCTAGAGTCAATAAAAATATCCCCGATAAAAAGGGTCAAAACTTTGTCTGCCAGAATCAACTCAACAAATTAACGTTTCCAGTAGACGGTCAAAAGACAAACAGTCAAATCACAGCACAGCCAGAAGTTGAACTAAAGCAAAATGTCGGGCGCAGTAGAACAACATTACGTTGTCAATAGTCCAGTGTCACATAATAGGAGAGTGAAACATTCGTGATAAGTCTCAATCATACAAAGGCAAATACTGAGTGCAAAGTCAAAGAAGACGGTCAAACAACCAAACAACATAACGTCCGCTGGGGTCAAAGTCACGCCATCCCTGAAGAGGGTAAAATGTTTAAATAAATGTCAGTAATGCCAAATAGGGTGATCGGGGGGATTTTCAGATCATTTTTCCGTTGCACAATAGTCACTTTGTTCCAAACAATTTTCGGCACGACCTGGTATGTTCGGCACGGAACGCTTCTCCTCGGATGGGCTTGAACCATCAACCTTTCGGTTGACAGCCGAGCGTGCTAACCCATACCTCCACGGAGAGGCGTGATGCGCTGTATGACGTGCCATTTTGTTGGTATTTTTTCGTGGTGGTCGTTATGTGACTGGTGCGGCAAAATATTATTCATTTTCGTATTCGCCACAGCATGTGATTTTTGCAGATATGACTCATAAAAATCATTTTGATTTTGTTTCGTGTATATATGTACATATAAGAAGTATTTATTGCATGGACGGATGAGGACTGGTTTTTGAAAATGCTTATAATCCAGAAGGGGGTGGGATTTCGTAACTGGTACCGGAAGAAAGTGAAAGTGTTATTATGGGCCAACAAAAGTGTCGAATCGTAACCAGCAAACAGATCATAGAAGATGACGTCAAGCATTTCATACCAGGAGGTGATAGATCATGCATATTTCAAAGATTGGAACGGCTGATTCCGGGATAAAAATATTTGTGCTGGCGATTGCATGGCACCAGGCTTTTAGTTCTACTTGTTTTATATAACAAGTTAATACCTGGTCAAATATCCTCTAATCTTTCTATTTCGTAGTGATATCTTCAGCTTCAGACTGACTTTCATTACTGTCGTGCGCACCTCCATCTTCTTCCACCTAAGCTTACCTCTAAACAGTTGGTTCTGGACACTTCCTCAAGTAATTTTAATGGTCAGTAAAACTCACCCAGATGTATCATGGTCGATCTACTCCTGCGTATTTTTGTGCTCCTGTTACAAATTTCGCCTGCTGCTCGCTTTTGTTATTCACTTTTCAGATTTACTTAACCAGTCCTGCATTCAAATGGAATCCTACAAATCGCATTCGTCAGCAGGAAATATTGTCACCGAAACCTGATGACGAACGCGCACACCCCAAGGTCATGACTGTGATGCGGCCTCACCTTCAAGAATATTGGATGATTCAAACGATGACCAGATAATCTTCAATTCGAACTGAGCCTGCTTCAACATGCCTCCTATATGCCATAAATCACAGCATCTAATGTATAGCACAACATTGTACATAATAGTCACCTCTCATTACCAAAGTGATCAAACCTGTAAACTGGTTTGTATTCATGTAACCTTTGTTGCATGAAATATATTATTATTATTATTGTGGTAGAGTCCTGTGAAGTGAACATGGCAAAGGCGAATGTGGCAAAGATTATCCATGCGTGGGAAGAATTTTTTGCAGAGATGATCTGTACCCTTCAGTTCCAACATTTTTTCAGTTTGCTCATCTGTGTCATATTCGCTTTCGACGCCATCCACCGTCTGCATTTGAGCTGTGCATTATTCTTCACTGGGTTCCGTCCGCCATAATGGCAGGTCGAAGATTTCACCTTTCATCGTTTAACTGTGGGTATTTGGTAAGTTTTGTGTGCAGCTGCAATCCACGAGAGGACCATCCATAAACATGAATGGTTTAGATCCTGTCGACTGTCATATTTCACCACATTATGGTCGCATGGGTCTCATCTTGCCAACTATTCTGAATTCCCGTTTATTTTCGGGGGTTTAAATGCTCGACACCATTTTGAGGCCATTTCTGAATAATACAAGGGGTATAGAGGGCGGACATATTGTTGAGACAACCGCTGCAGATATGCAGAGTTGGGAAGCTTGGTTGAAGGATCATAATAGTGATGCTCTGGAGCAAGGTCAAGGAAAAACATATTTTTTATGCCGCTGCTGATTGCCCGAACTACCATCCAGAAAAAGAAGGCAGAAGATACCAAGGGATAGAGGGGGAAGGAAGTTCCGCAATAATAGCAATACCGACATTTATCTCTCACAACCCAATGTGCTCGGATGCACGCCATTTCAACAGGCGTGATCTTTATGATTCTGAGACGTAAGCTAAAAAACACCGATTACCTCCATTCATTCTCAACCTAACTTTTGGAAGACTATGAGGTTAAAAATGAGTAGAAACTTATGTGTTCATCCCCCCTAGTTTGTGCAATATCCTCATGATACCAGGCCATTCTTTTGACTTTCCATCTTGGTGAGGGAGGAGTCTGCAGCAAGGCATGAATTGTCGTCTGATTTTTTCTTTCTTTTGCATCTCCATTTGTAAAGAAACGAAACTTAGGAGATCTAAATAAAAATTCAAAGTTCAGCCAACACTGAGTGTGGCCGCAGTCTTAATCTGCATATCGGTTTAGAAGGGGAAACATAGAGGCATGGGAAGTGAAGACGGTTATCACAAAATTCCAGGGAACAATACCGAAGAATAGAGCATGAAAAGATGGTGCAGAGAATAAGGGGGTACGTGGTTTAGTAATCTGCTTATGGGGCGTCGTTGAAGTTTTATGTGTTGCATCTTTCATGCCGAGTATAATCTGCTTCACAAATGCCTAAAGATGGTGGCTCCGTTTTGCAGTTGAGAACCAGTGTGGGGCCTGGCGTGCACATGTAGGGTTGGCGTTCTCCAGAAGCCATATTATTAACTGAACAGTGGCGGTCCGTTACTGTACTGCATTCTAATGTCCTGTTTCTTATATTGCTAGCCTCATTGTAATTCGTGCGTCTCACTGAGCTAAAATCGTATAGGTGTGACATGTGTGACTGACCACAAGTATTTTGATGGCAAATGTTAGCCATCAGTGTGTATGAGTAGTGATATACTTAACAAAGGTGATTCAACGGGTAGTATCTGATAATTTTATTAGGGTATGATATGTGGTATGCAAATGGGAAACCGCTTCCCAAGTAATATGTATCCCTAAGCACAGGCTTCTAGTGTGGGTCTCTGAGGGGAACCTAGCTGAAAGTTAGCTTGCTTTTCATAGGCTGCTATGATCGCCAGCTGATGTTTTTTGCCTTCTGCGTCGAAACCGATTATGGGGAGATGGTTTCTTGTAGTTTACCCTGGAATCGTTCGGTGCCTTAGCTTCAATAGAACCCTGAGCTCCATATTTGTGTTTGTGCGGAGTAGGTTTGGCGCAGTATTTTGTTTCGATTTTCACTGAAGGCTTCTCTTGCACACCAGGTGGGGGATGAGATTGTGTGGGGACTCGCCCAAAATAACATTTAGATCTCTATCACAAGAAGGACCCGCCTCCGGACTAGTTGACGATCGCCCAGTAGGTATTAGAGCAGTGAATTGGGATGGAGTTGATCCAGTATCCAAAGCATATCGACAATAATTGGCCGAAGGACGACTGTCTGTAGACGATGTGGACCGTGAGCCTGCAATAATGATAATAATATAATATACAGGCACACACCATTTTTAAAGGTATGAATAAGTTATTATATAAATTACATGTACCTTTATGGCGGGTAATCTCACTCCTCACATATTTAGTCACTGCAAGATATAAGTGCTGCATGTTTACAAAGCGAAACATCCTAGCAGAATAAGTATGCAAAAGTTTACAAGTTCGAAAAGTGGAAATGTTGCCTTCGCACTGACAAAAACCAGGGTTTGTGTCTAGACATTACATGTGTTACCTGGAGAAGAATAAAGCTTGAAGCTAATGCTCCCATCGTGGCACATTATACTTTTTGCTTAGGGTAATGACGAAACGTTCATGGGGAATATGGACGAGTTGTTTATGAATCGCACTTCGTAGGTGATTTCAGAACTACAAAATTGATGCATTTCACATCAAAAATTTATAACCTTACTGAACACTACGACTGAGGGCCAAATATTTGCATTTTCCTCCCGAACATCCACAACTAGTAAATTTGTGTTCACGTATCAAGTGAACTTCCAGAAAGCTTTGTCTAATAGTTTCACTGGCCGTGACAACCTCGTGATTGGTGGGTGTTAGATTTTCTAGCCGCTTTTATGATCAATAAATCCCAGGTTCTGATAATTATGAGGTTGTGGTTCTATGGACGTCCTCTATTAGCTTTTGTTGCAGCAACACTTTCACAAATAGAGGATGGTTTCAGCCGGCGTCTGTTCATTCAACGATTGTTTTCAGCCACAACCAAGCCAACAATTAGGACTGAGTTTTATCTCTAGGCCGAGAAAACGGCAAAGCGACAGGTAGAGAAGAGAAGCAATAACTAGAACGAAGCGTTTGCTTCCTCTGTGCATGTTTCTCCTTGCTTAGCTTTCTCCGTCATGACGTTGGTTGCATATACTTTCTTCGTTTGACATTTCATACTGTTGCATGGGTTATGACTTTTATTTGTATTTACTACGTCGGGAAGAGCGGAATTTGTCGTTGGCATGGCACCGGAATTTATGATGGTCTCCTCAACGTTTCTTATGGATGGTCAGGTCATGCGTGAGACGACCCGTAGGACAAAAAGAGGGCCTAGTATACTCATTATCGTAGAGAATAACTACGGTGCACCAGTCTGGCAAGGCTAACAGAGAAAGGAAATTTACCTAGGAACTGACCTAATTCATGGACTGATTTGGAGGCTCTAACTTCAATACGAATTCTATTCCAAGCCTGAAGAAATTTCCACGATGGGGGACTCAAATCGCCTCAGTTTGGTGCCACAGGGGTGGTCGCAAAGATCACAATAACTGCTGTGATCCAAATGTGACTCATGAATGCCCGTAAAAGCCAAACTGTGTAGCACGTTGGGGAAAGCGTGTGCGTGCGGTCGATTTTGGGCCACCTCATTCAACATGGTTCTGGATTTATGGTCAAGCATCGGGGCCGGCAGTCCTCTTGTGCCTGTATCCTAGTAGCTTAGATGTAAAGTAGTTTTGGTAGCCCTCGATCTTTAGTTTTTCGTTAACATGTGTACCACTCAAAACAGGTGGACGGTATTCTAGCGCCGTGCGCATGCAAGTTTCAAGGCATACCAACCTGGCGTCTTTGATGTGAAAGTTGCGGAATGTGAGTCGCAGCAGGATTCTAGACTTACATGCCTGCGATGCGACCCGTTCGGGAAATATGAGGTCATCTAAGTACCATGGCCCAGAGGTCACGGAAGCTTTTAAGAACGGGTATTTTCATAAACTGAAGGTGTGACGGGACGTCTATGGAGGGCGCGCTAAAACATATCCGGCTGTGTTTGATTGTGATGAAGGGGAGTTTCCAAGTAGGGAAAAATTAAAATATTATGTCATTCCACTTTGAACCAATGCTAGAAACTGGGATGGATCAGCATAAGTGAATGTGCTTACGACTTTGGGGTTACCAGTAAAGGAAAGTGGCTGCCACGCGCAAGGCAGCTAAAAGTGTCATTGACGAACAGGGTAAACAGAAGGGGACCTAATATACTGCCCTGAGCCACGCGGAGGTAACCAGTGCAGGGTTCGAAGCGTTAGAGTTTACCTTTGCTGCTTGGGCGTGATCACTGCGGAGGGATTTAATCCATCCCAATAACCGATAGTCAAGCCCTAGGGACCGTAACCTTCGTATCAGAAGTAAACGGCTGACCATATCAGATGCCCTGGAAATTTCTGAGTGAAGTAAGAGGACTGAATTGCGTCGACCGCCCACAGTATTTGGGAAGCTACGAAAATTGAGATGAAAAGTTATGCAGCATCCTAATTTCAGGAACGTGTGTTACTGCTGTTGCCAGTAAGCGTAAGCGGAACAATGCCTTCTCGCTAAGTTTTTGTACAACCTAAAAACTACAGGCGAACCATTTATTGGCCTATAGTTACCAGCAAATTTCTCAATTGGGATCCATATATAGGCAACACGAGTGATGTTTTCCGCATACCAGGATTTGTGAAAGATTCCAGAGACATAATATTTCCATTAGTAATCATGGAATATCTAGGCCACCATACTTGGAGTAATATGGTAATACTTCGTCTGTGTCGGAGCCACTCTGGCAGTTTACTGCCCCAATAGCTTGGTTATTATGACAGTACGTGAATTCAACTGTGCTCACTCGCGTAAGTGAAGGTGGCACTTCGGAATTGCAGCTGAGGGAACGCATAACGGCAATTATCCACAAAAAGAGCGCTAAAACAAAAAACTAGCTCCAGCCAGTAGGAAGATACATCAAATGATGTGGTGTCACCGACCTCAACTTAACATTGGACAATGATAAAGTATATTGCGTTCAGTTCTCGCGGGAGAACGTCGGTGAATAGTAACCTCTGACTTAGCACCAAGTGCTACAGGGGGCAACAGACACGAGCTACATATATGTAGTAAATATCTCAACTGTTTCGGTTGGTGGAGCCAACTATTGGCTGAGACTGACTACCAGACCAGTTTTGAGTAGATAGATCATCGTTACAACCTATGGCCCACTGTGCCGAATCCATTGATTCACACTCTCCTCCTGAAAAGTATTTGTAGGTGACAGCTTTCCGTTTCGCTACTGGTCATTGCTACCAGATCTTGTCGTCACATCTTTATAACTGCAGTCATATTAAGTTGAGGTGACTTGTACTCCAACGATTATTACAGAAATAAATATACACGTGATTACAAATTGCGTTAATAGTTTTAAACGCGAGTATTCAAGCAATACGCACATTGCCAACTCAAGCACGGAAAACAGATACGTAGCAAACGAATATGACCAGTTAACCAAATAAGTTGAAGTACTTAGCTATAGGGCCACATTTAATAATGATAACAACATACTTCGTGCAACATAAGTTGCATGAAAAAAACAGTTTACAGGTCTGATCATTTTGATAATGCCAACTGACTATTACGTACAATGTGAAGCTCTGCAATGGACACCGTTCTTTCCGGTACATAAAAGATGCGTCTAGGGTAAGCACGTTAATGCTTTGCAGACAGCAAAGGATGAAATAGATAAACACCAGCATAATTTTTCATCATGCTGAGGCAAGCTTAGCCCGAAAGTAGGAAATATTAGACTATTGTTTGAATCTTCCAGTATTCTTGAAGGTAGGGGGTGGTACAGCCGTGACCTTGGGTTGTATGCTTCCGTCATAAGGTCTACATAGCATAGTGCACACTGACAAACTAAACTGCTAGGATTCCATATGGATAAGGGACTGGTTGGGTTAACCTGAAAAATGAATAACAAAAGCGAGCAGCAGACAAAATTAAGAACAGGAGCACAGAAATACTACGCTGAAGTGCACCGACCATGATACATGTGGGTGAGTTCGTTGTACTGACTGCAAAAGTTAATTGAAGAGGTATCAGACCTACTGTTTACAGATAAACTTATGGAGAAGAAGCTGAAGGTGCACAAAAAGTAGTGGAAACCAAGCTGAATCTGAAGATATCACTATTGAATAGAGAGAATAGATTTTGGACCAGGCATTCGCTTATGTGTAGAAAACCTATGTACAAAAGTTTAGTGAAGTTATAAACATTTAAATAGAACTCGTGCTTTCAGCCGTAATGGTAACCACTCTTTATGTAGTCATGCGGGGGTGATGATCATAATGTCACCTGTTGAGTGTTATCATATCAGGAATATAGAGATAATATGGTGGTGCATAGTGAGCTGAGCTAGTAGACCTGGAGTACATTTTTGGTAACCTCATTCTTTTTACCATTATTTTGTCGTCATAAGTACAAGAGCCTTAGGGTCCATCAAGATACCGCCATAGAGGCAAGGATAGTTCAAGTGTATCCCTCTACCATCATGCCTGTTGGTCAGTCATCACCACCTTTGCATATTTTCACGTTACTTTTTAATATTCTTGTGTTACGCTCAATAGAGTTGATGGTTACGACGATATTTCTAGCTTACTGCCAGCTGGCTAAGACCGTGCATACACTATTGACTGAATCACCCGTTGGTATATACCACACGTTAAACAACACTTATGACCACTATACATCTACTCATGCAATAGTCAAGCTTGATCTACCACGCAAAACTGACTCGTACTACTGTACAGCACGAAGACTCCTAGCTTATTACAAGGAGAAAAGGGAACGGTGGGTGGAATGTTTGGTAGTAGGAGGGGTTAAGAGTAGCTGAACTATGGCAGCATTGAGATTAGAAACAGTAACTAGCATTAAAACAATTACCACAAATTTGCATAGAATAATACGTAAGTCAACAAAAAAACCGTTTGATAAATTTTTGGGTGGTTGCATTGGATCATCGCGTGTTTGACTCTAGATATTTGGTGGGCCAATAAGGAACATGTTGTCGTCTATGTAGGGTACATTGAGAATCCTGCATACTCCAAGTTCATTGAGGCAGTGGTCCGAGGTCGACTGAAATTGAGATGTGGTCTTGCAGCATCGGACATCATGCGGCAGTCTGTTCCAAATGTTAGCGTAACGAGTTGTGAAAAATGAAGACCTGAGTTGCCTCTACGCATATGGTAGTGTGACTAGGCAGTCTTGGTCTCTATGATCATAGGGTTTTTTGCAGTGAACTTTACTGTATCCACATTAGCAGTCACTTCATGGTGTAGGACTTTGTAGAAAATGCTGAGGTTTAACTTTATTCGCCTTAACCACATAGGCTCTAACCGATTAGCATGACACCTGCCCTTGTACGAATTACCTGGGGAAATAAGTCTGGTAAAATGTCGTTGGGTTTTCTCTATTTTCTGACTGTCGCTGGACCGCAAGCAATTAAGTGTGATAGGACAGTATTCTAGTAGTGGTCGCACGCACACCTTAAATAGAATCAGTTTGGTTTCATTCAGGCAAAAATTCCGGTGAATGAAGCCAATGAGGCGGCGTGATTTGGAGCACTGTGCCGTTGCGCGTTCTGTAAAGGAAAGGTCACTGGAGTACCTTATTTCAAGGCCGCAAATAGTTTTGAGCTGTTGGAGCACAATGTTGTTCGGTCAAAGATTAGTTGGCACGCTTTGTTCACTGGAGAGCATAAAGCCGGACTTCTGTGTACTCAGAGGTGGCAGTCACGCGTCACACCAACTCTGTAGCTTGTCGAGATCGTTTTTTATGGTGGTATTGGTGCTGCTACATTGACTAGGGTGAAAAGTGTCCACCACTTTCAAGTCATCTGCAAAGAGGAAGGTTTTCTCTGATTGAAAGCGGTCGCATATATCATTTATGTACATTGTAAAGAAAACGGGTCCGAGAATGGAGCCCCGGATAACTCCACTGGTGATATTTTTGGGAATGGAACAATGTGAGCCTGTTTTGGCGGCTTGGATGCGGTTCAGCAGAAATGGGCCGATCCAGTCATGCAGCTTGCGACTTATTCCGAATGAATTTAATTTCCGAAGGAGTGAGGGGTGATGCACTTTGTCAGAAGCTTTGGTAAAATCAAAGTAAAGCGAGACAACCACGTTTCCATCCTCTCTACTGTTGATTACGTGTTCGAAGAATTCTAGCTGACACGTGATGCAAGATTTCCTAGACGGAAATCCATGCCGCGAGGAATTCATAAGTTTGTGATCTGAAAGGTGAGAAAAGATGGCGTTTTTCACTACTTTCTCTATTATACGCCAGAAGACAGATGTTATGTTGATGGAGCGGTAATTTCCCGGACAGAGTCTGGAGCCTTTCTTAAAGCACGGAGTAATGTGACTAGTCTTCCATGAAACTGGGAAAGTGCCAGAGTTTAAGGACAGGCTGAATATTTTGCTGGCAATATGGGGAAGTCCGTGCCGCCGTTTTTAATGAAAATCCCAGGTATCCCATCTGCTCCCCCACTAAGAGAGGCTTTCAGTGAGTTTATTGCGTCAAATATATGTTGCTTAGGTTAAACTCAACTTCCAAGATTTTATGTGTTCCAGTGTCACTGGCGGTAGCAAGGCTGCGATTACAACTAGTGAAAGAAAGGCTAAACGTTTCGTTTAGTATTTCACATATCTCTGTGGGGTTTGCAACAAGCTTCTTGCCTACTTTCAACACACTTAGCATATCAGGCTTATTGCGGAGTTTCTTTTTAAGAGAAGTGGCAAGCAGACCAGTTTTATTTGCATGTTTCAGAATTTTATTCTCGGTAAGGGATTCACCTTTTCGCCTGCGAACTTCCAGGTCACTGAAAACGGCATGGATACTAAGAATCGCAGAAAAGTCATGTGATGCGAAAAACTTTTTTCGCAGTTTCCTCAGTTTCCGCCTGAATGTGATAGGGATGTATTCTTTGACGTTAACGTGCAACTTTTGTGTTTTCTTTGGGACTACGGAGTAGAGACAAATGTTTAAATTGAGATAGAAGTTTGCAAGATTGTTGTTCAGATCATCGGATGAAAAGAACTCGTCCCAGTCTAGACAGCGTATCAAGTATTATGAGCTTGGCCAGTCGATGCCAACAGAACTTCTGCGAACGAGTGTTGTAGGCCTCAGTAATGTGGGAGTGCACCTACATGGCGCAGAGTTGACAGGCTAAAACCTTGTGGTCACTGTCCGGGAGTTCAGTGCCAGTATGTATGGTGAACGGTGGTGCGTTGTTTAAAAAAATTGGGCCAAGTATATTATATCGTCGAGTACAGCCGTTACCAACCTGAACCCATCCATTGGTTTCTAAGGTTTGAAAGAATGGCTTGAAACGAGATGGTGCTTGCAGTGTCTGCCATGTGATACCCGGCATGTTAAAATCACCACCTGCTACTGTACAAGTTGGTAGGGATGATAGCAGCTTCAAAATCTCGTTGATATGTTCGTCAACGGCAGGCCCAGCATGTGGTTACCTACATAGGCAACCAAAGGTAATTTTGTAATGTTGACAGGTGTTGATATCCACGAATACTGCATCATCTAATAGGTCCCAGCCCAACGGGAGGGCATTCGAAGATGAAAAATCAGAGCGAACATAGACGATGCAACCCCCACCTTTAGGAGTACTGCGGTCATTACGATACAAATTGCAATTATCTAACACCAGACTGGGGTTTGAGGTGTCTGGCGTGCACCAAGTTCCAGTGATTGAAATGCAGCATGGTTTGATCAAGTAAGCTAGAGATTTTATATAACTTAGCTCATTGCAAATTGAACGTGAGTTAAGCAGAAGAACAGAGAATTCTGATGGGGCTATAAAAAGACTTATGTCATTAACGAGATAGGATAAGTGTTCTTTCATGGTCATCATTTGAGTCAACGGGATGTGGGGTGGGAAATGTTGGGATGAAGGCAAGTTCCTTAGCGTTGCATGCCGGACTACCCATTGTTGCCTCAGACGATGACCGACCATTTGTTGGCCTGGGGGACGGGAAGGTGTCACTATAGTATTTCTGCCACTGAATTGGCTGCTGGTTATAGCTGATGGCAGTTTACTCGAGTATGTCATCATCCGCATGGCTAGAGGTGCTATTATTTTGTGAAGTGCGAAAAAATGGGTTTTCCGGGGGCTTTCAGAGGGTAGATCCTTCATAGAACGCTGGGTAGGTGTAACTTACGCCAGCTTTAATGTCATAGCTAGAGTGGGTATAAGGTCCCTTGTTCCGAAAGCTCAGGGGGATAGTTTTGGGTTTATTCACGTTGGGTTGTGAGCTAAAGTACGTTGGTGGTGCAGTGGGGTTATTTCCCCGGGTAGGCGGAAACTGTACAGTGGGATGTGACGAGAAAACCCTATCATTATTTCTTGAAACTGTATTTCTTTAGTTCAAGTGGCTTAGGCTGTCTGTGGTCGTACGCTTTACTCGTGCTCCCACAATCGGACAGCTGAACCTTATTATGGCTGGATGAGATCGTCTTATTTCTTGTTTCTGGGCATGGAGTGTTTTGATGATTATCTTTGTATGGGAATGAACCAACTTGGGAGAGATTCACGGCGCTATGTGTCACCAGGTGACTGGGGGTTCTTAATTTTGCTGGGTAGCATTGTTTGTTGTCGAAACGTTTAGATTCTCAAGACGTTTCGCCTAAGATAATGCATTCAGCAACAAAGCCAAGGAAGCGGGTTGCACATATTGGTCTACCTGTGCGGTATGAGTGGAGTGAATGACTTGGGATCCCTGTGGTTCATCACTAAGATTTGTGTTGTCATCGACGTCTATGGATATCATATTAGTGCATGCTGGCGGTATGGAGTCAGCATTTATTATGCTGCCTATTATATTTACAAGTTCTTCACTGATAACTGGGGGTGTAAAGATCGGCAAAGTTCTAGTTAGCTTGTCACCCTCAAAACTAGTTGACCGCATTTCACTCTCGGTATCTCGTGGTTTTAATGAAGCCTGAGAAGTCAGTCCACCGCTAAATTTGCGTGTGCGACGCTGACAAGAAGTTAGGTGAGGAGATATCTTAACTTTGTTACACGATGTTGTGGATGCTTTAATTCTCCGAGAGTCAGAGAAGTGTTTTACATTGCACGGCAAGTTAAACTGAAGTAGAACAGGACATAGGAACCCGATTGTTCTTTTCCTTAGGCGAAGAACATTGCAAGCTGAGTCAGCCGAGCCGTATGCTTGTAAATAATCAGTCTTAACTCTCTCCAGGGAGGAATTGTCAGCGATGTTGAAGACTACTGAATTGTAGGAGGATCGCATTCGGTTGCTTACCTCACTGGCTACAAAGTCAACTAATCTCTCGCATTTCATTAAATTATCAAGTGGGGAGTCACTTTTGTGGTCTAACATATCCATCAGAGGGAGGAAATATTCCGATTTACACTGCGCATGTTCAACAAACTTTGAGATTTTTAGAACATTGGACTTCACTTTATTAGCATCACTGTGGATGTCAGTCATAAGGTCTGGTAACGTGAGTGAAGGACCGCAATCGCTGCTGTAACTTCTAACCTTAGGCGAAAGATCAGATGGTTTTAGCCTCTTTGCCCTAATACCCTTATTTCTACGGAGGCTAATGACACCTGCTTTCATTCTCAGAAAAGCAAGCAAGAAGAATTAAAAATATAAATAACGATATCATGTTAGACAAATAGTTAACGAGTTGAATAATAACAGATATTAGATATCAGTTAACCTCAACAAAGTCGTGGGTTAGGCAATAACAATAACTTTCATTCCTGGCTTATAAGTATATTCCAGTGAGTGGGTGAAAATCCAAATGTCTGCTACCTTGAAGTCGAGATGGATATAGGCAAATTCAACGTTTCAAAGACAGGCTCATGGCTACTATCTGTCACCTGAGGCCTGAGGTTTGCAGAATCTGGAGGAAGCTACGTACACCCTCAAGAGATTCAGCGTTTTCCAAGAGGCAGATAGCAAACATAACCAAAAGAAACGGAGAGAATTTCCTTAAACACGAGAGAAACAAGAGGTTAGGTGAGGTTCGTAAGTCGCTCAGGCTAAATGAGAGCTGGAAATACTCTCTAAATGCACAGGCTAATTAGACAGTATATTTCTTGATTCACTCGATTTCGCGTGATGGCCAAGTGTCTAGATGTAAGCTCCTACTTTACAAACTACGCAATGCTATTTTTTGCGAATCAAAATAATGATGCAACACATGTTTATACGTGAAAAACCGTTTGAACAATCGGTTGCGAGTAAGACTGATAAGAATGCAGCAAAAATCAAACTACAGATGGCGTGTTTATATATATATATATATATATATAAAATTTATAAGTCAGAGGCTGATAATGAAATGGACTCAAGAGCCCTTGAAATTAGAAGTTCAACGTGGGCAGTGAAAATGAATTAACTTATAAGTACAACGGGTCACTTCTTATGTCACTAGTTTGGATGGGCTATCTCAGCCCTCAGTTGACATTAAACTCGATGTAAGCTCACAATAACAGCAACTCAGTTGATATATTTTATGAAACCCATCAAATATCTGCGTTGTAATGTATCAAATAAACTAAAAATAGGAATCTCAAGAGGTTTTGTACATCTATTTGTGTTTATAACACTAAGTGATAATAATTGGGCAGTGTAAAGTGACTGCATACCTGGAACTCAACAAACGTTTTTGTGTTAATCAGAGGATAATGGATAACGGTGCTTCAGAGGGATATTGCGTTCTAAACGGTGTGGAGATACGAAATATAATTATTGAGGGAAGAATGCTCTAAAAGATTAGAATCAAAATTTATTCAGCAATCTTTATCATATTTGTGCAGTAGGTAAAGAGTCACATCTACTGTGAGGGTTAGTGGTACCGCCTGACTGCTGAAACTCCGAAAGATTGAACAGTGTTCGAACCCGCAACCCACTGGATAAAAGCCGAGTCCTTTAGCCATTGAGTCAAGCGAAAAGTTGGAAATAACCACGAGCAAATTTTACACCTATATCTATCTATTCTCAAGTTAAACCTAATCAAAAAGCGCACCGACACAGACATTTGTAATAATGCTAACCACGTATACAGACCTCACCCTACTTAAATACAAGCCTAAGACCTTTAAGTCGATCTGCAACCAGTGTGTCTCAGGCATGTAGAAACTGAAGAGTGTTGCACAACGTGCAGTCATTGACAAGAAGCAAACTAAAGCAGCATATCATCTGGTGAAGAACAGGAAGATAAGGTGAAAACATTCGCAGTACTCTCAGGAAGATATTGAGGGTGTGTGGTCTAAATGAGCAACTTTGATAAACGAACAACTTACTATTTCCGACCAAGTGAAAACTACTGGTACACCTCGGAACACCGTCCACTCAACACATTAGGAATTTTTACACATACAGTGAAAACAACATAGCAACATCAGATCCGACAACTTTTCGTCATAAGTATAAAAAGTAAATAAAGTACCTTCTTGTCACCTTTCTACAGGTAGCACAAACAGTGAATCTCGCGCTATGAATTCAGCAAACGTCCTTCGGTTTCAGTTATAAGGATAGTGGACTGATTGGCCCATGTTAATCTTCGAAAAATATATCCCATTGAGGACCTATTTTCTTCTTGGACGCGTTGACAGAATGTGGCGATTCTACTTGCTGAGATCGGGAGATGTAGTCGTTGACCACACGACAGGAGAAACGCAAACTTCGTATTGTAGGATTAGTGAACTGCCGTTCTTTGGGTTCTACGTCTGTCTTATTGGAATACGTTCCGAGTTTGGAATAGTCACAATTATGTTCCCGGTTCTGAAAAACCTGAAAGGATAGAGATACGATTAATTGATTAATCTGGTCTCAAGTTAGTATTACTGCATCTGATCTGGGGAAAGCTTCTCCAGTATAGCCCATCAGTACCGTAGGACTCGAGGTGTGCGTCTAGCCTCCTTTAAAGGTATCGGGGGATGGGGCTGTGGCAACTGCTGAAGGGAGGGAATTCCGCAGTTTACAGACTCTAACTGCAAATGAGTTAGCACAGATCTTTGTACGTGCCCTCTCATGCTCTATTCTTAACGGGTGACCCCCCAAGTCGCGTTTCCGACTAAAGCCTAGAAGGGATCTATCGGGACGTAGGGAATCATGGGCGGTGTAGTACGCCATGATCATATCCCCTCTGACCCTCCGGTGTTGTACTGGGTGCAGCTGAAGAGCAACTAAGCGGTCTGGGTACGGTTTGTGCCGTAACCCGTAAGTCGATTCTATCGCGGGTTTCGATTTTCTTGCGATGCCCTCGGAGATGGTGAATCTCAATAGGAATCTCAACAGTAGCGGAGTCCTTATTAAGGATGCGGAGGGCAGGTATGAGATCACCCCGTTTCCTACCGAAAGACAGTGGGGATGGGTTCGGTCGATCCAGTCGCTCCTCATTGGGCATACTCGAAAGGCCCAACAGAAGCTTCGTACCTACTCCTCGAACACGCTTAAGCACGTCTCCATCTGCTTTTAGGCATGGGCTGGCCGCCTGAATGCAGTATTCCAAGTGAGATGTGATGTAAGTAGAGCACAGGATTCCGAACGTGTCCTGATCAAAACTTGAAAGCCCGGCGGATGGACCACAACATTGGAAGTCCTTTGCTGCAGCTGAATATCTTACACCGCATACGAATAGTGCACTTTAGGTTAGACGTTGGATTTTTGTTATGCTTTTAGGTTATCTGGCAGAAATGAAGGTCATGTTTGATGAATGTGTAAAGGCATCATTCAAAAAGAGGAAGACGTGACTCAGCAGGTTCTTCCTCAAAAACGTAGTGCTGGTCAAATTGCTCAAGTGTTTTAAATTGAAGGATCATGTGTACTGAGGGAGGTACCACGGCAGATTCAATGTGTTCTTCGAAGGACGTGCATCTCCAGGTTCATTGAAACGTCAGGACATACCGTATAGACAGTGATAAATAATATTGATAACAACATATCACCTACTCGATGAAACGATCTATTCTTGTTTGTCCATGCTAAATTGAGCATGTGTGCACCAAAGGCGTCATAATGCCTTGCATCGGACTCGACGACCCAACTAGGATCTGTTAGTTGTTTAGTAATCACTATGCAAGCTGTTTCACACATGAGGATGGTGTACTAGGCATGCAAATGCCCATTCCACCACACTACGCTCTGGGTAGTGTTTCCTGTACACAGAAAAAGATAGCTGATGCGATTGCTTCAGTAGAGGACTCATACCGCCAGACCCGATGGGATCCCAAATCTACGAATGCGCGATTGCTGAGGACTTGCATGAAGAAAGATGCAGTGGCATTTAAAAATGGCACTCACGAAAAATTGTGATTTGAATACACTTGCACGTTTTAAAGATTCTATTTACAGCAACAGTATTCTAACTTGCGCACATGTCATGCCCACAGTCATATATAATATATATATATATATATACTTGAGTTTCATGTGTATATTCTGGTTAAAAATATGCTACTCACCCCATTGTAGCATTGTTTTCTCGAGGGGGCACACACGAAAATGTCTCCATTAGTGGTGGCAACAAGTGGAAAGTATAGTTGAACAAATTGGTTAACGAAGTAGTCCTGATTGCTTTAATCTTGTTCATGGGATGTAGCGGGAAGAGTGCTTCGATTTGCCGGTCAGGGTGTGACATCTCATACGTCTAAGGGACCCATTATACTGAGCGTTGAGGGATATGGTCGTGATTCTTTCAGTATGTTCGGGAGTTTGTAAGAGGATAAGAATCTTCCTAGCATATGACTAGACTGGATGGTTGGGCTGGAAGCTGTGACGTCAAAAGGAGGACGGTCCCATACTTTCAAGCATTTGGTCAAGAAAACGTTAGCTTGGAGGGATGCCCCAAAAGCTTCCTTTTCAACACTGCAAACTTGACTGCGTAGACTGTAGCAACCTACTGATGTGAAACAGACTCCCTCACTAGCTGTAAAGGACGTTTTATGTAAAATCTTGAGGAGAAATATAAGGTTTGTCCTAAGACGTCTCGTCCAAAGTGGTCGTAGATCAAGGGATGTACACCGAGATGCACAACCCCGACCGCATTCGCAACCGAGTAGCCTGGATGTGAGGTATCTCTGGACACCCTCAATCTTAGGTTTGTCATCTATACGGATGCTCCCTGAAATAAACGAGTAGTGTTCTAACAGGGGCCTAACGCATGCTTTGCCTAGCAATAATTTGGCTTCGTGGTTATGAAAGTTATGGATTATACGGTCTAGTAGAATTCCGGACTCACGAGTTTGTGTTGCAATATATTCAGAGAACGTGAGGTCGTTTGAGTAACTGAGCCCTATGTCAAGGGCGCTGTGGAGGCGAAGCGGCATCTCGGTTTGCAGGGACAACTGCAGATGAATAAAAGCTGGCCGAAGGCATATACAACCTCAGTTATCCACGTTAAATTGGGGGTTCTATTCGATGGACCATGCGGTTAATAGGTCAGGCTCGCCTTTGGAAGTAGGTTAGATCATCGCACGAGAATGTGTGCGCAACCTTTAAACCATCGGCAAACAAGAACGGTTCCACGACTGGGAAGCATTTTCAAAGGTTAATAACATAATGGGTGAAAAGAAGGGGACCGGACGCGCTACTCTGAACTACATCAGAAGTAACGGGTCTGGGTTTAGAAGGCTGACGTCCGATTCCTACAACTCGTGAACGGTTTGGAAGAAAATATTTGGTCCAGCCGAATAAGGGGTTAACAAGTTTATAGAATTTTAGCTTCGGTATGAGTGGTCAACAGTGAATGCGTACATCTAGGGCAGTAGCTGTTTGGTTTTTCCATAAAATGTTCCGAGCTTTCTCTGCATGAGAGTAAAAGTAAGCATGAGGACTTGTAATGTCCGCTAGCTAGACTGCCCAGATATCAAAAGGAACGAGGAAATATGACACAGAAGTGCTGGAAATCTTCGAATGTAAATAGAATGGAAGTGGACTCTTCAAACTGCCAACTGTAGAGCCAGTGATCTACTCTAGCCACCCAGAAGACAACCACGAGCACACCGAGTTTTGGAGTGGCTATCATTATGTCCCCAATAGAATCAGAGGCCCTTACGCAATGAGGACCAATCTCCTCCTGCAGGATCATGACAGCAAGATTCAACTTAAAAGGAAGGGCGGTTACAATCACGCTGTGCCACGCTATGCACCTACAAATGATGCAGATTAAGAGAAGAAGAAGGATTTCTACAGACGACTGTAATCAGTGCTGGACAAGACCCACCACAGTTGGCGACATGGAAATCCCAATGGTGACATGAATGCCAAACTGGGAGCAGACAACAGAGAAAGAGGACTCATTATGGGTAAATAAGCACTAGGTGAAATGAACGAGAACGGGCAGCTTTTTGCAGATTTCTGCGTGTTCCATGGCCTTGCGACTGGGATTGGTGGATGCAAACACAAGGATATTCACAAAGCGAGATGAACACACCGAAGATCAGATCGACTTCATTTCAACGTGAAAAACGTGGAGATACAGCCCACCGGACACAAGATCAAGGAGGGGAGTAAATGTGGATTCACACCACTCACTATTCAGTGCAAGGAACTTTGAGAATCAAGTTGATTGCCTTCACAGAAGTTGGTGATAGGCCACAGTCCAAGTTCAAGACCTTGGACAGAAACTGAAGGACGAAACTACAAACGACATCTTCACGTAAGCAATCTGATAAAATGGAGACATTCGGCAACATCCCCGAGGAAAACTGTGTAGAAGAACACTAGAATTCTTTGAAAGCCACGTGGAAAGGAACCTGCATAACCATGTTAGGAGGGACGAAGAGGCAAGACAGGGAATGGATCTCAACGGACACGTGGAAGCTGATACAGCTGGGAGAGGAAGATGATGAAGCAGAAGATGAACCAGAATGGTGCGGGGATGGAAACGAAAGGAGGGACCCGAAAGATACTGGACAAAGATGTGAAGAAGAGTGCGCGGACAGACAAAATAGCACTTCTACTACACACTTGCGAGCAAGGCAGAACAGGCTGTGGATAAGACAGACAGAGACCAGACATCACGTCAACTAACAAAGTTACTATCTGGGAAGAGATCAACACTAACGAAACCATTGAAAGGTAGTGAAGGAAACTTAGATACCAGGGACTAGAAAAAAAGGAAGCAATGGGCTGGCCGATTCAAAACATCTTTGAATAGACCACCACCGCCACTTTTAGCTGGTCCAGAAATACCACCTGCATCAGCCGTAGAAATACTGTCAGTGAACACAAGCCCTCCCATAAAAGCAGAAGTCCCGAGAGCCATTAAGTTGCTGAAGTCCGGGAAGGCAGCAGGGCCGGATGGAATTCCTCCAAAAGCACTGAAAACAGACGCAGATGCAACAGCGGACATGCTCACACCACTACTGCAGAAAGTTTGAATGGGAGGAGGGATGCCCGTCGAGTGCAGGAAGGGCTGGCCTTTCAAACTTCCAAAGTAGGGAGACCTAAGTCTTTGCAAGAAATGGTGCGTAACAAGATGCTGGCTTCAAGAAGGACAAATTCTGTGCCGATCAAATTGCAGCGCTACGCCACGCATGTCATGGAACAGGGCGCAGAATGGTGGTCGACTGGATCTTTACTTCAACTTCATCGGCTTTGAAAGTGCCATCGATAGTGCTGGCCAGCAGTAATTGGGCGGCTCTTTAACACCACGGTTTTGATGCCGCAAACCCTTATCAACTTCACTCAACAGCTATATGATGATGACGATACATGATAAGTGACTCAATGAAAAGCTCAGTGATGCCTTTGAAGTGAAGACGAGGGTAAGGCAGGGTCGCTGCTTACTATCACCGATGATATTCCTGACTGTGGTCGACCGAAACATGCAACAAACTGTGGGGAGCAAGAAGATGGGCACACGCTGGACCGATGAAGAGACCCTAAAAGATTCGAATTTCACTGATGGTGATTTATGCCTAGCGTCACACGAGCTTGGAGATCCGCAGGTGGAAACCAACAAGTCGGTAGAAGGGGCGAGGCAGCGAAGGGGGAAGTAAGGGGAGGGTAGGAAGGCGGAGGTGGTGAAGATACCCGACCGACGACAACAGTAACGACAACAAGAAGCACCGATTACCATCAGCGAGGGAAATCTGAAGTAAGTTGGCTGTTTCGCCTACCTGCCTAGACAGCATCGTTTCAACTACGTGCGGCAAAGGCACAGATGAGGCTGTCAAGACTAGGATCGGAAAGACTGGAAGACAGGCCTCCCTTAGTTAACCTGAAATCTGTGCGGAGACCTGCACTACGCTGTACTCAGCGTAAAGCGTGAATGAGATCCGGATTTTCAATACTAATGTCAGTCGAGTCAGCGCTTCTATGTAACGGTTGAGAGGCTTGAGGCGTTGAGAAAAGCATTTCCAACAAACTGCAGACATTCATCAACGGCTGCTGCCTACGCTGAATGCTGAAGACCAGTGACCGGGAGAAACAAGCAACAAGGAACTGTGGCAACGAACCAAATAAGAACCCATCGCCCGACAAGTATGCAGAAGAAGGCGGGGGTGGACTGGGCACGCACTGGGTAGACCATTCGGGGACGTCATACCCCCACTTTCATATCGTATTTAGGGTGAACTGAATGCCCTACCTAATTCTACCCCTTTCTTGCCAAAACTATCCCCTACCCATACCACTGAAACTGTATAGAATGATAACTCGTGTGACGTGGCCTTAGATCACACTCAAACACGGGTTCATGACATACCTCAGACCCTCTTCACCAGTCTTGAAGTCTGTTATCCTCATTAATGCTAGGTATGTTATATGCGAACTGCCGATACTAAGAGCAATATCGCTCCTGTCCAAACCACCCATCATAATAATAGTGGAATCATGGTGCCATCATACCACATGAGGTGATAAAATCAGTATGGACATGTACACACATTTTAGATGTGACCGGAGCCATAAGGGAAGAGGTGGCTGCTTAATATGCCTTCTAAATACCTTAAATGTATTCGGACTGGAAAATGTAGTGTTAAGTAAGACTAAAGACTCCCTATGGGTCACAGTGCACTAAAAAGATGTAACTGCACTGAATAATTGCATATACAGAGCACCTGAGATGTTCTCCGAAGACTAGTCTTTACTCAGTGATGCTTCTGAACACTCATTCTCCCTTCAATGTGACCACAAGATCGCATGCAGAGACTTTAATCCACCGGAAGTTAGGTTGGACGCATACGCCTTCCCAGGCAAATATGACAGTTTTCTTTGTACGTTGGATATATTAAAATGGAGACAATTTACCCTAACTCCGAAGAGGGGTGAGAAAGAGCTTGACCCAGTTATATGTCAAGATATCTGTCCTCTTTCAACATGTGTTAGTTCCAGGTCCCCAGGAAGCGACCACAAGGTGTTGTGTGCAGTACCATTACCTTCTTCTCGGCACTACACATATTGCCTCAGCTCTCAAATTCAAAGTAGAGAAGTTGTAATAAGACAGACTGGGATCTAGCTTGTTCGTTGATTAGAAGTAGTGAATGCGGAACATACTTTAACATGGTTGATCTGGAACTGGCATTAAGTGTACTGCATTCTAATCTTTCCGCCTGCGTTGATATTATGGCCCCTCTGAAAGAATGGAAAATCTCGCGTAGAAAAAGATTACCATACCGCAGAATTTTTGTCAAAGACTGCACATATTCTCGAAAAATTACTTCGAGCATCGTCACTTTGGAGCACTCAGATCTCCTCTTGATGACCTTAGTTACATTTGCAATTGTCATGAGATGGTGAAAAACGATGGAACCGCTGGACTAGCTGCCTCCTTCGAAGTATTTGCTGTCTCAGAAATCCTAAGGAGGCGATCGCACCGGGAAAAGCACAACATTCCCCCCCACCTCGTCTCCACAGCGTCCTTGACATAGGGCTCAGTTACTCAAACGACCTCACGTTCTCTGAATATATTGCAACACAAACTCGTGAGTCCGGAATTCTACTAGACCGTATAATCCATAACTTTCATAACCACGAAGCCAAATTATTGCTAGACAAAGCATGCGTTAGGCCCCTGTTAGAACACTACTCGTTTATTTCAGGGAGCATCCGTATAGATGACAAACCTAAGATTGAGGGTGTCCAGAGATACCTCACATCCAGGCTACTCGGTTGCGAATGCGGTCGGGGTTGTGCATCTCGGTGTACATCCCTTGATCTACGACCACTTTGGACGAGACGTCTTAGGACAAACCTTATATTTCTCCTCAAGATTTTACATAAAACGTCCTTTACAGCTAGTGAGAGAGTCTGTTTCACATCAGTAGGTTGCTACAGTCTACGCAGTCAAGTTTGCAGTGTTGAAAAGGAAGCTTTTGGGGCATCCCTCCAAGCTAACGTTTTCTTGACCAAATGCTTGAAAGTATGGGACCGTCCTCCTTTTGACGTCACAGCTTCCAGCCCAACCATCCAGTCTAGTCATATGCTAGGAAGATTCTTATCCTCTTACAAACTCCCGAACATACTGAAAGAATCACGACCATATCCCTCAACGCTCAGTATAATGGGTCCCTTAGACGTATGAGATGTCACACCCTGACCGGCAAATCGAAGCACTCTTCCCGCTACATCCCATGAACAAGATTAAAGCAATCAGGACTACTTCGTTAACCAATTTGTTCAACTATACTTTCCACTTGTTGCCACCACTAATGGAGACATTTTCGTGTGTGCCCCCTCGAGAAAACAATGCTACAATGGGGTGAGTAGCATATTTTTAACCAGAATATACACATGAAACTCAAGTATATATATATATATATATGACTGTGGGCATGACATGTGCGCAAGTTAGAATACTGTTGCTGTAAATAGAATCTTTAAAACGTGCAAGTGTATTCAAATCACAATTTTTCGTGAGTGCCATTTTTAAATGCCACTGCATCTTTCTTCATGCAAGTCCTCAGCAATCGCGCATTCGTAGATTTGGGATCCCATCGGGTCTGGCGGTATGAGTCCTCTACTGAAGCAATCGCATCAGCTATCTTTTTCTGTGTACAGGAAACACTACCCAGAGCGTAGTGTGGTGGAATGGGCATTTGCATGCCTAGTACACCATCCTCATGTGTGAAACAGCTTGCATAGTGATTACTAAACAACTAACAGATCCTAGTTGGGTCGTCGAGTCCGATGCAAGGCATTATGACGCCTTTGGTGCACATATGCTCAATTTAGCATGGACAAACAAGAATAGATCGTTTCATCGAGTAGGTGATATGTTGTTATCAATATTATTTATCACTGTCTATACGGTATGTCCTGACGTTTCAATGAACCTGGAGATGCACGTCCTTCGAAGAACACATTGAATCTGCCGTGGTACCTCCCTCAGTACACATGATCCTTCAATTTAAAACACTTGAGCAATTTGACCAGCACTACGTTTTTGAGGAAGAACCTGCTGAGTCACGTCTTCCTCTTTTTGAATGATGCCTTTACACATTCATCAAACATGACCTTCATTTCTGCCAGATAACCTAAAAGCATAACAAAAATCCAACGTCTAACCTAAAGTGCACTATTCGTATGCGGTGTAAGATATTCAGCTGCAGCAAAGGACTTCCAATGTTGTGGTCCATCCGCCGGGCTTTCAAGTTTTGATCAGGACACGTTCGGAATCCTGTGCTCTACTTACATCACATCTCACTTGGAATACTGCATTCAGGCGGCCAGCCCATGCCTAAAAGCAGATGGAGACGTGCTTAAGCGTGTTCGAGGAGTAGGTACGAAGCTTCTGTTGGGCCTTTCGAGTATGCCCAATGAGGAGCGACTGGATCGACCGAACCCATCCCCACTGTCTTTCGGTAGGAAACGGGGTGATCTCATACCTGCCCTCCGCATCCTTAATAAGGACTCCGCTACTGTTGAGATTCCTATTGAGATTCACCATCTCCGAGGGCATCGCAAGAAAATCGAAACCCGCGATAGAATCGACTTACGGGTTACGGCACAAACCGTACCCAGACCGCTTAGTTGCTCTTCAGCTGCACCCAGTACAACACCGGAGGGTCAGAGGGGATATGATCATGGCGTACTACACCGCCCATGATTCCCTACGTCCCGATAGATCCCTTCTAGGCTTTAGTCGGAAACGCGACTTGGGGGGTCACCCGTTAAGAATAGAGCATGAGAGGGCACGTACAAAGATCTGTGCTAACTCATTTGCAGTTAGAGTCTGTAAACTGCGGAATTCCCTCCCTTCAGCAGTTGCCACAGCCCCATCCCCCGATACCTTTAAAGGAGGCTAGACGCACACCTCGAGTCCTACGGTACTGATGGGCTATACTGGAGAAGCTTTCCCCAGATCAGATGCAGTAATACTAACTTGAGACCAGATTAATCAATTAATCGTATCTCTATCCTTTCAGGTTTTTCAGAACCGGGAACATAATTGTGACTATTCCAAACTCGGAACGTATTCCAATAAGACAGACGTAGAACCCAAAGAACGGCAGTTCACTAATCCTACAATACGAAGTTTGCGTTTCTCCTGTCGTGTGGTCAACGACTACATCTCCCGATCTCAGCAAGTAGAATCGCCACATTCTGTCAACGCGTCCAAGAAGAAAATAGGTCCTCAATGGGATATATTTTTCGAAGATTAACATGGGCCAATCAGTCCACTATCCTTATAACTGAAACCGAAGGACGTTTGCTGAATTCATAGCGCGAGATTCACTGTTTGTGCTACCTGTAGAAAGGTGACAAGAAGGTACTTTATTTACTTTTTATACTTATGACGAAAAGTTGTCGGATCTGATGTTGCTATGTTGTTTTCACTGTATGTGTAAAAATTCCTAATGTGTTGAGTGGACGGTGTTCCGAGGTGTACCAGTAGTTTTCACTTGGTCGGAAATAGTAAGTTGTTCGTTTATCAAAGTTGCTCATTTAGACCACACACCCTCAATATCTTCCTGAGAGTACTGCGAATGTTTTCACCTTATCTTCCTGTTCTTCACCAGATGATATGCTGCTTTAGTTTGCTTCTTGTCAATGACTGCACGTTGTGCAACACTCTTCAGTTTCTACATGCCTGAGACACACTGGTTGCAGATCGACTTAAAGGTCTTAGGCTTGTATTTAAGTAGGGTGAGGTCTGTATACGTGGTTAGCATTATTACAAATGTCTGTGTCGGTGCGCTTTTTGATTAGGTTTAACTTGAGAATAGATAGATATAGGTGTAAAATTTGCTCGTGGTTATTTCCAACTTTTCGCTTGACTCAATGGCTAAAGGACTCGGCTTTTATCCAGTGGGTTGCGGGTTCGAACACTGTTCAATCTTTCGGAGTTTCAGCAGTCAGGCGGTACCACTAACCCTCACAGTAGATGTGACTCTTTACCTACTGCACAAATATGATAAAGATTGCTGAATAAATTTTGATTCTAATCTTTTAGAGCATTCTTCCCTCAATAATTATATTTCGTATCTCCACACCGTTTAGAACGCAATATCCCTCTGAAGCACCGTTATCCATTATCCTCTGATTAACACAAAAACGTTTGTTGAGTTCCAGGTATGCAGTCACTTTACACTGCCCAATTATTATCACTTAGTGTTATAAACACAAATAGATGTACAAAACCTCTTGAGATTCCTATTTTTAGTTTATTTGATACATTACAACGCAGATATTTGATGGGTTTCATAAAATATATCAACTGAGTTGCTGTTATTGTGAGCTTACATCGAGTTTAATGTCAACTGAGGGCTGAGATAGCCCATCCAAACTAGTGACATAAGAAGTGACCCGTTGTACTTATAAGTTAATTCATTTTCACTGCCCACGTTGAACTTCTAATTTCAAGGGCTCTTGAGTCCATTTCATTATCAGCCTCTGACTTATAAATTTTATATATATATATATATATATATATATATATATATATATATATATATAAACACGCCATCTGTAGTTTGATTTTTGCTGCATTCTTATCAGTCTTACTCGCAACCGATTGTTCAAACGGTTTTTCACGTATAAACATGTGTTGCATCATTATTTTGATTCGCAAAAAATAGCATTGCGTAGTTTGTAAAGTAGGAGCTTACATCTAGACACTTGGCCATCACGCGAAATCGAGTGAATCAAGAAATATACTGTCTAATTAGCTTGTGCATTTAGAGAGTATTTCCAGCTCTCATTTAGCAAATGTGGTCCTTTAGCTAAGCAGTTCAACTTATTTGGTTAACTGGTCATATTCGTTTTGCTACGTATCTGTTTTCCGTGCTTGAGTTGGCAATGTGCGTATTGCTTGAATACTCGCGTTTAAAACTATTAACGCAATTTGTAATCACGTGTATATTTATTTCTGTAATAATCGTTGGAGTACAAGTCACCTCAACTTAATATGACTGCAGTTATAAAGATGTGACGACAAGATCTGGTAGCAATGACCAGTAGCGAAACGGAAAGCTGTCACCTACAAATACTTTTCAGGAGGAGAGTGTGAATCAATGGATTCGGCACAGTGGGCCATAGGTTGTAACGATGATCTATCTACTCAAAACTGGTCTGGTAGTCAGTCTCAGCCAATAGTTGGCTCCACCAACCGAAACAGTTGAGATATTTACTACATATATGTAGCTCGTGTCTGTTGCCCCCTGTAGCACTTGGTGCTAAGTCAGAGGTTACTATTCACCGACGTTCTCCCGCGAGAACTGAACGCAATATACTTTATCATTGTCCAATGTTAAGTTGAGGTCGGTGACACCACATCATTTGATGTATCTTCCTACTGGCTGGAGCTAGTTTTTTGTTTTAGCGCTCTTTTTGTGGATAATTGCCGTTATGCGTTCCCTCAGCTGCAATTCCGGAAGTGCCACGGAATTACTTTCATGCGTTACTTAGCTCACCCGCTTCTACATTGATATCACCTGATAAAACATCTAAATTTTAGTTTTTGGCTTTTATTTGTAGTTCATAGCTATTGTGGTAGAATTAACATTTCACTTCACGCGAGTTGCGGTCAATGGATGCATCAGCAGAGATTAAAACTGGGTGGCTGCGAGTTTCACTATTCTTTGTGGTTCCCATTGTGTCGTTTAGTTGAACTGGGCGTAGATGACTGTCAACTGGGATCCGGTCAAGTAGTTAAATTTCTGCCTGGGCACTTATTATTCTACCTATAAATGCAAGGCAGCAAGGACTAGCCGTTGAATCTGCAGAAATCCTAAGGGTGAATTTTTGTGGGCCCACTGTATTGACCGTATCGTGTTAACCGAATCACCACACCGAGTTCCTATGAGCCTAGCAAACGACAAACGCGCATGTCTCAAGGTGCCAGATTTTTTGTCTAGCACAGTCTGCTGACCGATTTGAAGGAAGATATTGACATGAAAGCTCTAATGTGTGGTTTGGAGCGACGGTTTCACGAGAACAGAGATATTATTCCATGGACTGAAATTATTTTCAAGAACTGGCAAAGTAAACAAAATTTAAGATGATTTAGGAATATTCATCGAGAGATGTGGATGAATGGTAAGATGTAAAGATGTAGAAGGTGGATAGTCATCAGATGGTCCTTAAGTTTTGATAGAGTTTTCAGGACGGTTGGTATTTCACGGTTACACATATCTTGGAAGACTGTTTCTTCTTGTGGTATTCGGAAATAGAGGGTCACTGCTTGACCGCAAAGCCCAACGGACATGAGCTTGAGGTTGTTCGCACGGTGTTTTCAGAAGTTTGAAATTTTAGTTTATTTCTTTCTAATACCACAGAACAGGGGTTATTGTGCTATTTATCGGGTCGACGTTTTCTAACACCTTTTTCCTACAAGAGGCAACAACAGTACGACACTGCTGGTTATCCTTGGGAATCATCTTACTGCTCTAACACCGTCCAACCAATAGTACGACTATACCCTCGGATCCCTATCATTTTGCACCATTATTTAACTGTCCTTTTTAGTATGATAAGCCCTAAAGGGAACGAGTATTCCCTAGCTCATTTTGATCGGCAAGCCCGATCACCACATCTGAGTGGCAAATATCAGTCGGGAAGTCCGGCGAATATAGAGGAGGGATACAATGGTAAGTAGACAGATACACAGATAAATCAGCAAAGAAACTGACAAAGAGGTACACCATTTCAATTTTGATGAATGGAAATGGTGTGGTTCTTTGTTGGTTTGTTTTTTTATCCGTCCACCAATTATATCCTCTTCTAAAAACTTATCTTAAAACCTTTTGTAAAACTGCACATAGCTTTTAATTTACATAGGGAAGAAGCAAGTAATAACTAAAATTATCGGTGATAGGCAAAACTGCTGATTTATCAAGTACAAAAGTTAGATCGCTGTACTGAAACCTATTGGCTCTTCTGTAACGTGTACATGTATATTCCTGACGATTCAGTTTTTAATATAAAGAAGTTCACAACTTCATTGAAGCAGCAGTTAGACCCTTTCTTGCTTTTAGGGATAATTAACTATCGACAGTTTCTAGTGATATCTGTCTTTGGATTATCGAGATTTTTGAACCATCCAAGTTTGATCGTAGTAATTTTGTATCATGTGACAAGGTTTTGTCAACAATTACAAGTTTTGTTTTTATCGTTCTGGTTTTAGAATGAATAATGGTAACAATGATGGAGCCAACAGACCAGGATATTCAGAATTAACAAATTACATTCCAACCGGTTATCAAGAGAATTATGACTACGAGTTACCAAAAAATGCCGCTGCTAGTGGCAATCACTTACCTATCTCCCAAAATATGCTATGCCAAGTTGATGAAAAGCCGAAAATCTTGTTAATGGGTTTAAGAAGGTTTGATCGTATTTAAGTTTATATTTTATAATCAAAATATTTTCGCCTTGTTATCAATATAGAAGTGGAAAGTCATCAATTCAGCGAGTTGTATTTCATAAAATGGCACCTAATGAAACATTGTTCCTGGAAAGTACACACAAAATTGAAAAGAATGGTACGCGACCATGTTGCATCTCCATAATATATAATCTTTTATTCCTGTTTTTAGATGTCTCTGAATGTTCTTTTATCAAATTTCAAATATGGGATTTTCCCGGTCACATTGATTTTTGTGACGAAACATTTCAATCTGAGGCCATATTCTTAGCTTCTTGTGCCATTATATTCATAATTGATGCTCAGGTAGGTTAACCAAGTGGTTAATAGTTAATTATACTTTTTTTGATGACATGATTTCTTGAATTATTGAAAAAACCTTTTTGGTCATAGGAAAAGAAGAAAGAGGATAATTACAGCCAATAAAGATTTCTTTTTTCTATGAAATGCTTCTCTTAGCTGATAGAAAGGATAGAACACTCTGGAGTTATTCCAGGTTCAGATGTCAATATAAATTGCATAACAATGAAAGGTTACGAAATGTCTATAATGGGTTTAGAATGAGGAAATAAACAAAATGATTACAAAATAAAAATGGTTACTTCATAAGGGAATAATCTACAGTGATCGATTCTCTACAACAGCCATGGCGAAGGAAAAGGTTGTACAAACTTCTCAAGAATACGAAAAATATGCACGGAGAATACTATCAAATGTGAAATAAGGAACGTACGAGAAATCCTGATAAAAAATAGATACCTACTGAAATCTATAGATAGGAATCTAAAACCGAAATACGCCACGAAACGTTTGCATACTGTTTCGAAAAATTTTTACTGCTGAACTTCAAATTCAAGGGAGATAATGCAGCAGATGTACTTAGAAAGAGGCTGTAAAGTTCCATAAGCGCAACAATCTTTCCTGCCAATCTCAGAATCATATCCTCCTGTCAGAAACTCATTCGTCTGTACGCAAAGAATAATCTAGAGCATTGGGTGACATCAGTTTATGTATATCAGTTTACTTGCTAGTATGAAATCGAGTACATTGGCCGTACCATGCGCCAGCTTATGCAATTCGCCAGCCAACACTATCCAACTTGGCTGACTAAGGGAGAACGTAAACACATCTTCAGCTCCGCAACACAACACTTAGCAAACTCTGGACACTTGACTCTTTGATAAGTTCTTCGAAATTTTGTACAACGTGCAACCAAGACACTCAAAAAGAGTGAAGTTAAGACACTTTGGCATAGCTAGAGCATTAGCAATTCAGAAGTTCAAACCATCATTATGCGTTCAAGAGAAGTATGTACAACCTTTTCCTTCGCCATGGCTGTTGTAGAGAATCGATCACTGTAGATTATTCCCTTATGAAGTAACCATTTTTATTTTGTAATCATTTTGTTTATTTCCCCATTCTAAACCCATTATAGACATTTCGCAACCTTTCATTGTTATGCAATTTATATTGACCTCTGGACCTGGAATAACTCCAGAGTGTTCTATCCTTTCTATCATTTGATATTCACGAATGTACAGTTATGGCTAGGTAAAGGATTTCATCGGAAAGAGATGTTTCTTCGCTACAATCACTTGTTGAATTATTGTTGTTTCAGCAAATGTAACCGATATCTCCTGTGGGAAGTCACTTGACTCGTAACCAGATAGATATGTTTAAATCTCTCCTTTATTCAGTTTACAGCAGTAGTTTAGTCATTGCCTACGACATAACTGTGACTCATGACACAATAATTATAGGATTACCTTTATGATATAATGCTATTAAGTGTTTTTATTACCTCTGAGGGATAATGATTTTTATCCATGCTTTATGTGGGTTTTAAATTGCTGATTTCATGAAAATCACATCTGATAAAATGTGACATGATCGTGTTACTTGGACAACTTGAAGAACCCTAAATGACGAAAAGTGAAATTTTTAAGTGCGATGTCAGAAAGGTTTAAGGGTATAAACTAATATGCTTCAAGATTTAGCTAAAATCTCAATACACTATCTCCTTTGTAGCATCGACTGTGTGGCGTAGAACCATTACACGAAGTAATGTTGAAGGTTAGGTGCAGAGATTTAAGTTAGAGAGGTAATTCCCCTGATAAGGTTATAAACCTTCATCGATTGGGTTATCTAGGACATATATTACGCATGTTTGATCACCATCTATGCCGAAGCACCATGTTAGTTGAAGTAGGGTTTGGTTGAATAAAAACTAAACAGAGTTGGATTAAAATATACCATCAGTTTATGTAATCTGTAAGTGTTGGCCTGAGCTATGTAGAAAAATATAAGTCTCTAGACTGGTATCTAACACACAACCAAGATCGGCCGTTGAAAACTTTGGAGGATATAATTCGGATTCAACCTCAGTAGTGCATATATATGCATACATTGCCTCCATCTTAACTACTGTACCATACTTTGTTATTTCCTTTAATCACTTTTCTCTTTTCTATGACTCGCTGTGACTACCATTCTAGTATTTCTGTCTCTATCTTCTTGTTGCTTTGTGTCTTGATGTGGCAATGTAAAGTTCGACATATTGAACCGTTAAGCCTTATTATCAAGTCTCATGTTGATATCGACTGATTGATGCATCTAGATGGTGCAATATTTGATCCTTTTCTTACATTCATTGCTATTTACATCTCACTAGACACAATTTAATGTGAAAAATTAAACTACCTGAGCTACCATATGTATGTTCATACACTACGCAACTAGCCACACCTAGTGTAAGAGTGGTAGCGATACTATCCAAACTTTCACATGCGGAGTAGGGTTTGAACCCTTGTCCCGCTGGTTGAAAGTCAACTGTCTAGACCAATGTGTCCACCAAGCTACGACGCTCACCATCACGGTGCAGTTTGATGGGTGTTGGTTGGATAGAGGGAATCGTCGGACAGCTTTGGTCCTAGATTCCGTGTCTCTTGGCACTCGTCAGCAATGTGTATCCGTAATCTCAGGAGAATTAGTGTCCTCTCCGATGCTGGAACCCGTGACTCCTGGTGTTGCACTCAGTGATATTACCAATGGCCTATTTGAGCCGCGATTGACTTCCATTAGGACTGGACTAGATGCAGTGATTGGTTACTGGAGAGCAACCATTTTCATTTTGTCTAGTTCTGAGTCTTCACCGAATTCTATCTATCATTTTGCAATTTGGCCACGAAGCTAGGAGGCTTACCATCGAGGTGTTTTTGATGCATATTACGTGGTCGATTGGTTTGCTGGTGTTAGAATTAATCCTTATGCCTCCACCTGACTCCAACTCTTCTCTCTCTATAATACGATTATTGAAGACGGGTTAGCTTATAAACATGCTTGTCTGTTTTACCTGAAAAAGTGTCTGCACTTACATAAGAGGAAAACACAAAACAGTTCAGCGAAAAAACTTCTCGACGAATCATTTCCAACAGCTAAACATACCTGTTTATGGTAATAGCAAACAAACAGATGGGTCTATCATTAACTATTATTATTATTATTGGTCCCTTGGTTTCCTAATGGAACATAGGGCTTCACTAGCACGTCTCCAGTGAACTCTGTTCTGTGAAATCTTTTGAACCTGGCTCCACGACAGCCCAGAAACTCTTATTTCCTCCTCGTACGATCTCCTCCATGTCACCCTTGCCTCGGACGTCCAACTCGTCGCTTCCCATCGGGATTCCACTCGAGCAACTGGCCTGACGCGTGATGTCTGTCCCCAATCGGCCTTCTCAGTGTATGCCCAATCCATCTCCACTTCCTTCTGCATATTTGTTGGGTGATAGGTTCTTGGTTGGTTCGTTCCCAGAGTTCTTTGTTGCTTATTCTTTCTGGCCATCTGATCTTCAGTAGCGAGCCAGCGTAAGCAGTTGTTGATGAATGTCTGTAGTTTAGTGGGAATGCCTTTCGTAACGCGCCAAGTCTCTGAACCATACAGAAGCACTGACTTGACGTTGGTGTTGAAAATCCGGGTCTTGTTCCATATGCTGAGTGCAGTGCAGAAGATCTCCACACTGGTTTCAGGCCAATGAACACCTGTCTCGCGTTTTCGATTCTGACTTTGACATCTTCGTCTGTGCCGCCTGTAATTGAAACAGTACTGCCTAGATAGGTGAAGGAGGTTACTTCCTTTAAGTTTCTCCCGTTGATGGTGATTGGAGTTTGTTGTTGTTGGTGGTGGTGGTGCGGTACCTTCATCACCTCTGTCTTCTCTATATTCACTTGAAGTCCCGTCTTCGCTGCCTCTTCTGTCAACTTGTTAGTTTTCGCCTGTAGATCTTCCAGTTTGTGTGACATCAGACACAAGTCATCGCTGAAATCCAGATAATCGAAAAGGAATGTTTAAGAGCAAAGTAGTGGGCCCATTCTAGAGCTAGAAAAAGATTTCATTATCATAATGTGTATGAGGAAAACATACAGTCGATTAAGATGACGATTATTAGGTTAAAAAAAACAGACCAAAAACATTAGTACTAATTATAATTGGAGTAAATTCCATATTACATTTTTTTTACTTGATATTGTACACAGTAATACAGTATTATTTGCTTGATGACCAGGTTTCGAGCATAAAATATTACTCATAAACATGTCACTGTAATCCTACAGCGTTCGACATCCGACTTTTAAAGTTCTATCACCTGATATCCTTTGTTTTTAGTGGTAGTAACATTCTTCATATATTTTGTGTAGGTGTTGCGTCATTCCTGTTACATGTGTTGAGTGTTGATTCGATGAACAAAGATTGAGTAACCAGTCTCTCTCTCCACCTAACTATATTGGATTTCATTGAAGTGGTTTAACCCCCACCCTATTGTGTGGTTATGTGTTAATTCATCCATTGCAATAGTCGATTTTTTTTTCTGGATTATTGATCTTATTCGGGTCTGTAATTCTATATTTAGCCAAATTCCTATGTTTCGTTAATCTAACTAACCCCGATCAGCTAGTTTGACCTATGTACTTGACCTTACAGTCATTGCATGGAATTTAGTAGATTACATTTTTTGTGCTGAATTGGATCTGCCGAAAAATTGGTGAGGTAGCTGTGGGGAATCTATCTGTTTATTATCTTGAAGGAATTAGAGGCGTCTGCTTGATATCCAGTGTCCATTAGGTGCCGAGTGTTTCCACTGTTCAAAATGTTACTTCCCCCAATAGTAGTCTCTTCGGAATGTGTTCAGAAAATCTAAGGTACACTCTTTTTCTTCCAGTGTGTCTGCTTCGGCAGCTACACGTAGATTGATATACACAGTTGAAGGACACCTATCGATTTTAGAGTGGACAATGTTTGATGCACAGGAACTAACTTTGTGAAATAGGGTTTAATCTAATCCTCGTGTGTAGTTAACCGGACAATAGCTGTTAAAATTCAAGTAGGTAACTTTCCACGTACTCTTTCAATGAATGGACTTTCGGAGCGTACCATCTGTCCTATGTTGTACGGCAATATCCAGTAAGTTAAACTTTCTATCATTTTGTATTTATGGTGAATTTTATATTGTTTTTTAGCTTTATTGAGACGTTATAACAAATGAGATGCATTACAAACAGTGGAAGGGACGTCGACGTACCTGGTGAAAAGTGTCATTTCACCGATTGTATCTTTAGATTTAGTATTCCGTTGGTTGGCTTTGAATGTATCCGCCAAGACAGAACCTAGAGGATTCCCCACAGCTACCTCATGAATTTTTCGGTAGATCCAATTCAGCAAAAAAAAATGTAATCTACCAAATTCTATGCGACAAGTGTAAGGTCAAGTAGATAGTTTAAACTAGCCGAGTCCTAACCTTGTCCACCCTACCGAAGATTGAGTACGCAGGTAGTATTGCCAGCTCTAACACAGGTGTGGCTCATTGTCTAGAGTATAAACCTTCACATTGTTGTTCAGTTACAGTGACAAGTCCGAAGTTGTTTCCAGTTAGGGAGACTACTATTCAAAATGATCGTTACTGACTTCAGACAATTACTCTGTGCCTCAATTTTTCCCCTTATAAGATTTCGATTTTACTCTAACCCTAACTGACATTGCATATCGCGAAAGTTATACACGGGATGATCAAACCATTTCAAATGTATTTTGTAATTGTTATCTTGTGATTCATATTTCTTACCCTAAACCTTAAGTTCAGCTTCAAATACGTTTACACAACTAGTAGTTTGTGGGGATTGACTGAGGAAGACAAATATATACGGATAACATCAGATGATGGTCGTGCTATATAATGAACTGACAAAATTGCGGATTCGTAAACTGCTGTATTTTAACTCACTGGCTAAATGGCAGTATGCATGCTGCAAACTCTGACAGTTCTATATTTCATACTTCATTAGTTCATGAGTGTGCACTACTGAGGAGTCCTATGTAAGAACGAACCAACTGGACAATAACTCTAGTTTTTAGTGATTCCCCAACTGATTTCCATTTGTAATGAATACTATCTTAAGACGGACTTATTTCATAGCTTCACTTTACCTTGATATACCTAAAATTGTCTACAGTGGTAGAAACTGTCGAGTCATATGATAGAATAGACCATAGTTCTAATTGTGTGAAACAGCCGCCTCAATACGACGATCATAATAATCGCCGTATCATTCAGTCTCACTATAATGTGTTCCGTAAGCGTTTGATTTTGTTATAGATGTACTAATGGACGACATAACCTTAGGTGCCTCTGACTTCAGAGGGATTGATCTACTGTCTGAAGAAAGCCTGGTTGACTTGGAGTACTCAAACAACATTGTTCTGTTAGGCGAAGATGAAGAACGCATCGAGTAGAAATCTAAATATATTTCGCATGCACTTCGTACCTATTGAATGTGAAATGACGCTTCACGACTAGTCTACACCAGGTCCCAATTTAAAGATAGGAAGTGAAGTAGTGGCATGTGTCGACCACTTCACCTACTTCGGGAGCTTTATCAACCCGAACGGGGTGGTTACTGAGGAAATCTCAGCTCGAATACAAAAGGCCCGTCCAACACGTGTCAACTCGCATCATCTCTGGCGCCGGAGAGATATCCGACTACATATTGAAAGAAGAGTGTATTGCCTGCAGTCCGTTCTGTCCTATTAAACAATTGTGAGATATGTTCGTGAAATGTAGAAGACGTGAAATGACTACAGGTTTTTGGTCATAGGTGTCTTTGTAGCATTGCTAGCGTTTGGTGGGATTACCATGCGACCATTGCTGAGGTCAGGCGAAGGGTAATAGGCGAGATAGACAACTCGATTGGTGAGGTTGTGAACCTTCGTCGTCTGAGGTGGTAGCTCAGACATGTGTTGCGCATACCATACCGAGATACTTCGGCATGAAAGCTAGGGGAAGCTGGATTAGGTTGGACGAGGGTTCAGGGTCTTGGTTGTATTGTGTTCTCTGAGCTGGGTTGTTTAATCGTAAAGCTTTTATCGCCTTGCTAGACGACATCATACTGAAGTTAGTGCTGATGATGTCGTCTAGCAAGGCGATGAAAGCTTCACGATTAAACAACCCAGCTCAGAGAACACAATACAACCAAGGCCATCCACCTGAGCTACAAATATTCTCCATCATTTCGAGGGTTCAGGGTGTCCAGACCAAGACATGGCACCAGTTGATGAAGTCTCTGACTGTTGTTTTAAGTCGTATTTGGAGATGCAGACTGCCTGATTGAGGTCCGCAAGACAATAGGAATCAGTGGTTGAAGTATCTTGGTGACACGGCCGGAAATCGGTCACAGTGACGACAACATATTCTCTCTTTGATGTATTCTAAAGTTTGGGTGCTTTATCAACCGTCATTTTCAAGTTTTTTCTCCTCCCATACACTTTTGTCGACTTCAATATCAGTCTTTTTTGTCCACATGTTCTTAGCTTACTGTTGTGGGCTATGGTTACTTGAACTAACACACTTGTGTGCCAGATTCTACGTTGATTTCGTCTGTCTGCCTGTTTGTACTGTACGCGTGAGTTGTTTTCATTTCTGTATATATTCCTATTTTTAAACTTTTACTATACTCATCTTTTTCAATCTATAGGATGACTACCATGAAGCATTAACTCGTTTACATATCACTCTAGAGTCAGCATTTCGCTTTAATATGAATATTAAATTCGAAGTATTTATCCATAAAGTTGATTGTTTAACGGATGATCAGAAAATGGATATTCAGCGAGACATTACACAACGTGTAACCGGTGTCTTAGAAGATTTACTCTGTGAACAACCATCAAATGCTGGAATAAGTATAGGGTAAGCGAACAATATGCATATGTTAAAATACTACTTCTGGATTTGTCAAATATTTCTGAGTCATATCAATGGTAACTAGATTTTGAATTCCATTGGTGATTTTTTGAGAACTGATTGGTTTCATAGAGTTTTCTTTACAGATTGACATCATTTGAACACACATTGAAAAACTGAAGGCAATGAATAGCTGTTTCGTTTTTGTTTGGGACTCCTCAGTAGTACACACTTACGAACCCGTGAGCGATTGAGTTGAAGATTTCCAGGTCTCTCGGCGATCACTTTATCATTCAGCCACTCCTGTCATAACACCAAATACTGTTCACCCCATTGATATGGGGTGAACATTTGTTCCTATATCCAACTTGGTTGATATCTGGGGTCACAGCTTCACATCGGGACGTCGGGAAGATTATCTTGATACAAGTCACTAATAAGCAGTGGGCAGTGATTTAATAGGTGATTGGTGGGGATTGATCAATTTCTGCAGCGGAAGTAGGAAAATATGTGCTTAAAGCATATTAGCATTGTATGTCTAGTCATATTTTAAAGCATCTAACCGCTTTTTTATATTTCACCTATTTAGATATTCCATCATGCAGGTAGAAAAACACTTTGCCGTAGGAATTGTGTATTTTATTCCACAAACAGGTTCAAACTGACGCACATATTCTGATTGATGGCTTGTCTTTCTGGAATTGTGAACATACCTATTTATTGGTGCTGGGGAGCATAAGCTTAGCAGGACAATATGTTTCCTCGATCTAAGAATCGTTCCGGACCTATTTACATTCCACTTCACCTTTAGTGGCTGTTCATCTCTCTGCTTCCACGTTATCCAGTAAACAGTACTATTTCACTGTGTGACACATCTAATAAACGAAAACTAAAATGGAAATACAATCTATCACAGTGCCCAAGTTTTACTTCTTATAATGCTACGCCTTAATTGATGTCTCGGTGTGTTATGTATTCATGTAATGCACTATATATATTAACCAGCTGACGAATTACTTTAGAGTTCCTGGATTCATTAAATCTTACTTCTTTCACATTCCTTACCTTTTTGAAATTTATACCGAGTAAATGTAAGTGTATCAAAGCAGTGAGTCACAGTTTCGACCTTGGCTAACCACATCGGGGTTTCGGTAGTCGGGTAATCCATGAACCGTCATACTGTTGATGTGATTCATTGTCCAGTACAGGAATCTTCCTTTAAAATGTTGTTTTGTTATTGAATTTTTTGAAAGCAACTAGAAGGTGACTATTACCTGGGTCATAATAGTTTGTTTCTTATTTTCTGTTTAAAAGATTCCATTTAACTACGATATATGATCATTCAATCTTCGAGGCATTTAGTAAAGTGGTACAAAAATTAATCCCCTATTTGGATGCATTTGAGCATTTGTTGAATATATTTATTTCAGTAAGTACCTAATGTTTATTACTTATTGGGATTTAAGTAACTTACAATTCTTTGCTAAGTATTTTAGGCATTTAGTTGTGTATAATATGAACGAAGATTTTTTGTGTCAAATCATACTTGTCTAAAAGTAAATACTCCAATTAGCGTAATAGAATTTTGCCATTTATTGAGGAAATTAGACCGGATTTTAACGATCAGGTGTAAATACAATGTTATTATGCCGCATTGTTTTTGCCCAGCTGCGTAAATGAACAACTTTCAAAAGACAAAACAAATGACAATCAACTTAATGTTATTTCGTGAATAAAAACTGACGGACACACCAAATATATCAGAGGAAATAGACGTGATTCCGAGTTATTTAGAATACAACTAGCAGTGGACAAAAAGTAACAACTGAAGGCCACCTATTGGTTAACTGGTTAAGCCTGTCGTTATTATCAAGTTAAACTTTAGATCACTCAGTTAAGAAGAGTTTTTAAAATGATTATTAAGTACGGCAACCTCATGCATTGAATAAACCACTTTAATACCGTGCATTTAAGTAGCTTGACATGCTCCATTAACTACAGACTGGTATATGTGAATTTGTGAACAATCCAGACAGACGGGTCAACATGGAATCTAGCATAGAAGTGCATCCGTTCAAGTTCCTACACTTCACAGCAGCATGCAAAGAAAAAGAGCGATATTAAGGAATACAAATGTTTGAAAATTGGAGGAAAAAGTGGAGAGAAGTTAATGAAAATATTTCAAATTTTAAAGGTGATAAAAAGTATATGTATCTAGACTGCTGTGGAAGATTTAGAGTCAAATTATCATTCATTTATTTCATCGTCTCGATAACCCCAACAAGCATTCTACACGGCTGAAACTGGAATTCAAATACTTCATGAACCTTTGCCACCTTCAGTTTCCTTCCAACCTTTCCTATTGTGGCTAAGATCCCACGCCCATATAACTGGGTGCCCCAGGATTCACAAAACGTGTTGAATCCATCTCAGTCTGTTCTCAACCTTCATAGATTGACCTTTTTTTGTTATGTAGTAATCTGCGCTTAACCTTGACATTGTTCATGTGATTCCAGCATGCGCGAGCAGTGTTGGGGAAATGCTTGTGTTCAAAACCCGTAACTTCTTCATATCTCCTACTTTCAATGACTGAGTCTTACAGTCGTGAAATGAGACACAGTGGACTGCTACAGATTATATTTGTCGTCTGATGGGTAGTCGAATTTGTTCACTGGTGCTAGAGATGAAGTAACTTACTGAATACTTAAAGGCCTTTTTGTATTCGAGCTAATATGTAAACAAAGTCCTTTGGATTGTTGGTTTAGTAGCTGTCTGTACAATTTTATGACTAATTAGGTTAGTCATTACTCGGTCTACTTCTGAATAAAGAAAACTGATAGAGATGAAGATTTTTTCCCAAAAACACTTGAATTTAGCTCATCGAACTTTGTTTAAACAGATGTGTAGTTACAATAGCTCTCTTTCATAAACGGTGAATTTTCATCTTTTACATGGTTAATTAACTTCTGTTATCTTGACGTGACTAAGTTTTTCATTAGTATTTTACCTTATTGGAAAATCTCCAATAAGCTTTTTATCTTATGAATCTATTTTTGAATGTCGGTTAGTGTTTAAAATATTCATTTAACAGTTCGTAACTAATAAAATTAGCTTCTGTGATCATGAACAAACTCTTAATGTGAGTCTATATTGTTTAGTTATACAAGACAGTATGGTCACAGCTACAGTTCTGTTCAAAAATAAGACATCTTCATCAGAGGAGCTTTGTAGTTTGTGATGTTGGTGAATGTAAAGTCCCTATGTATTCGTACAACTTGAAATATTATTTTCACTAGAGTTGATTTTGACCTTGAGCCACAATCATCAACTGGTATTATTGCATTCGGTACTCTTCATAATAATTTATGCTGAATAACAACTCTCTAATATCCGAAACCTAGATCCACTCAGCAACTATATGAATGTCCGTGCAGTAGGTAGTGAGTTACACCTATTGTGTGCAGACTAAAGATACTACCTGGCTAGACATACCTAAGTAGGTCGAGCGGTGTTCGAACATATTTATCGCCTGCATAATTAATGAATTATTTTGAAATGAATTTCATCAGTCATATTTTTGATCCTGATATCACTTTTCATATGCACCATTTTCGAAGACATCTCTTAGGCTAGTTATTAATCAAGACTGACTGTTGTAGAGAAATTTCACCGTTGTTAACACACACTCAGTGGTTAAACAATATGGATATCGAACTGTAGGATCTGAGAAAGAAGTTGTCGAAAAGTATATTCCTTGTTCATTAAACTGTCTTCTGAATTGTAATGAGAATTTTCAAAGAACTCGAAGTATAAAGTTACTAAAATAGTTATCTTTGGTATAGATTGAACTTCCTGTTTACTTTTTTAATTATGATCCAGACTCACAGTCGTTTCAACACTAACCCTCTTTAAACAACTACTGAAACTAATAAGTAGTGTATGCAAACGTATAATACATAAACTAACATTGTGTTCTTTTCTGTGTTCAAATCTTGAAGAATTCCATGGTGGATAAGGCTTTTCTCTTTGACGTTGCCAGCAAAATCTATTTGGCAACAGATTCTAATGCAGTGGATATGCAAACCTATGAATTATGCTGTGATATGATTGATGTTGTTGTTGATGTAGCAGCAATTTACACGTGAGTTGGTGATTGATTATACTTGCTTTTAAACTGTACTATCTTATTTCTTATTGCTGTATCAACTACACATTAAAAAGCATAGAACAATTATTTTCGCATGGTTTTTGAAATTCAATTTGTACAACGAGGGTAATGATTGAAAAGAAGTGCACATTTGTGTCAAACTGGGATTTAAAACGCTGGTCTGTTACTCTTCCGAGCTACCAGACCCAGATCCTAACCACGTCACTCAGGGTTTCACTTGACTTTCATGGGAATAAGAGGGCTGGGATTGTCTGTCCGTCATCCTCAAACTAGCTTCCACGCCCATATTCTCTCACTTTTATCCCAATGGAGTGAAATTAAAAGGCAGCGACTGATTAGTTAGAACGACTTTAAAGGTCACCCTAACAACTGCCAGAATAACCAATCAGGTTGCAGTATTTTGACTGAGAAGACAATTTTCCATAGAATAGAGAAACGTGATTTGTTGTTTCATCAGTTGCTAGAGTGGCCTTTAAAGTTACTCATTAATTATTGGTAAGATTATCTAAGACGATTGCCAGACTTGTATTTGTATACATAAGTATAACTCTTGTAGGCTTTCCCTGTCAATTCATTTATGACGTACTGCAACAGAATGCTAGTGTTGTGAATATCACTGTTCTGATGAAGTCGTTAAGTTGGAGAAGTTGTAACATTCTCATTTGAATGGATAACTGATGATATATTCAGAACCCATTGTGCTGCTGCTTGGCACAACACACAGTCAGCTTTATCAAACATGTGTGTAAATATGACCTTGATCATTACCTTACATAACTTATAGTTACTGACAACTAAACTACACGTCTAGGCATTTGGAACTGTCTAGAAGAGCAGTATATTTGAAGGAATATATGCGGTTAGATAGATTTGAACCGAACTTTGGAAATGTAGATGTGTAAAGAAACATGATGGCTAACTACATATACATGCCTACTTTTTGTGGAAAGCATCGCTATTTCTGAAAAATTTGACCTGAAAATGCTGAAAAGCTAACTATTTTCAATCACACCATTTCAGGAAAGTTGAACGTCCACAGAATGCTAAATGTAACTCTATAAACTTGTTATCTGAATGGTTGATCCATGAATCATGTGAAAGAATCATATAATTGTGCTTGATATTTTTCCCACATTATCATCAGTTCAGAGTAATAATAAACGCGTAGGGTCTCCTGCTTTATCCTTTTCTTACTCATCATTGGTGGGATTGAGGCTCAGAAATTGATTCTAGTTTATCTGTCTAATTATTGGGTATCGAATTGTATTAAGCGCTTCTCAATACACAGTCTATCTCTTTCAGCCTACACTTAAGCATCAGCAGGGTATATCTGTGACCTTGAAGAAACTTACGTTTTTTTTTATCTCAGAGATTCTAACTTGCATCATTTTTTAATAAAGTCAAGAAATTTGACACTAAGCTAATTAAATCCCCAACTGCTCTCCTTTATGACTTACAGTATTTACATGAGTTTGTCACTGGGTAGTAAACGGTGTATCTGTCAGTTGTACTACTGCGTTGTCTAGTTTTAATATTCCTCCCTCTAAACATAACAACGTGTAGAGAGGATGCCTGTGAGTATTCTTACCACCTTCAGGAGTTAATAAACGTTTCACTGCTGCATCTTATCATTAATATTAATGTACTAAGCAAAAACTGGTTATTCGATAAAGTGGTCAAATACAATAGATCGCAGCAAGTTCTTGTATTCATATGCCTCCAAGATAATCTGTTCTCAAATTGTTTAGTGGTATGCTATAAACAGGTTATCCTCGATAGTGATGTGTGAAGTTACTTTCCTTCTGTTGTAGGTGGTTACTCAAGTCAATTAGTATAAACTTAACAGCATATGCGCAAATGATTACTAAATAACTATTTAGTGTCAATAATGACTTTAATCACTGCGCATCGTTCGTCACATTTATGCGTTTCTAGAGAGTTTAAGGATGATGAGGAGTGAAGTGTGATAGAATCAATTGACCCTGAAATTGATTACTGATGAAATCTTAGCAAGAACACAAAAAGCCTATTTCAAATTTGGCAAACCACACTGTCCTTCGCTGATGGCTAGATATCTTACCCCATATACCTGTAAAAGCGAGACTGCACTTTGCATTTGATCTAACTTTATTTATTATTCTAACTAGTCTTAATTCATACTCTTTGAGCATTACCGTGGATTCCATCGAGAAATTGGGAAGTAAACGTTAAATTGATGTCTTTGTGGGTCAAAAGTTAAACGCCTGGGTAACGCCTAAATTTCTGTAGTCAAGAAAGCGACATTTGTCTGAAACACGGTACCGTATTAACAAGTTACAATAACAACTCATAAAGTTATGGACCTTGAGTCGTGAGGGGTCTATGTGCTGATTTATTTGTACGTCAGTGAACGAAGTAATCAGGAAAGGGTCGTGTCAAAATCAAATTACTGTCAAGAATCGAAGGTGCGCCACTAGGTTTTGTGAAAAGCTTTAGGCGAACAGTGGTTTAAGGAATGATATGACGCTTGTAAAAGAAACTAGAAAGGATACGGTAAAGTTAGGGAATAACGAGATACGTTAATACGCTAAAATGTTATCACGCTCAACAAAATATATTTTAATAAGAATCAATGCCTATAGATGCGTGTAGGGCAACAAAGCGAATGAACACGAGTAATACTACTTATTAACATTAAGTAGTATAAAGAGAAGGCGAAATGACAGTTTGAAGACTGGAGAACGCTTGCTAAAGAAGTGAAGTACGAAATCGGTGTAATAGATACTGACCTGGCATAATTGAATGATATAAAAGTTATCAGGAGGACTTTATTTGAGAGATATAACAGATAATGAATCAGAAAAACTGGCATTATTGGCGTTAAAAGTATGTAGCAGTGTAGTAGTTATACATACAAAATCGCACGTAATAGTTGAGATAAAGTGTATTTAGTTGGTTCGATCAATGCACTGAAATCTACCCTTTATTTTAAATACTTTGAGAACCGTATTAGTAAAAAACTTGTCATGAAATATCCTATGTGAATGCCCAGAATTAAGTTTTTCTTTAATCAAGTTTAGTAGTATGATAATTTACTTGGTTGTGGCTAGCAGAGGAATCTCGGACGCGCCCCTCATCCTATTTGGGACTTATCAGCTGGATGTACGTGCCCCTCAGTGAGTGATGTTGTTTCCACTGCGACTTGAACATCGTTCCCATCGCTTTAAACGCCTTACCGTTGTCCACTAGGCCACAGAGGCACGATAGCCGCCTCTTGTACAACGGGTATTTAGTTATTACTATTTGTTGGTATGCTTGCAATTTTCCGTTGCTTTACTGGATCGAATTGTTCGACTTCTGCTAGCCACAACCAAGCAAATTATCATAATAAATATTCAGGTAATATCGAGGCGTCTACATAGAAACCCATGTGCCAATAGAGGCCGAACAATTCGATCCAGTAAAACAACGTAAAATTACAAGCATACCTACAAATAATGACAAGTTCAACAGTGTCGAAACTTTTGGCTAGACAAAATTCATCGTTTGTGGAGAAACCTCAGTGTAATAATCACTTCAATGCAAGGGAACATGGTACATATTTTTCTGCAATTCGTGACCCGCGTCTATTTTATATCAGCTGCAATATGCGATTCTATTTTGAACTGGCCAATAGAAATCCTGAACCTCAACCACCTGCTATATACATAACGCGATCCATCGACTCCTACCAACCAGGAGTGTCATTAACCTAAGCTTACTGTAGTAATTATTAAGGAGAGTAAAGGAAGTATATGCTTTTTGATTAGATAGGCGACATTATCATATATATTGATTGGACGATCGCAACTAACGAATGAATTTCATACAGTGAATTCATTTGAAACCAATTCCTAATGAAGTCAATGAAATGCGTTGTGACTTAGTCTTCCATTATGCAATAATTTATGGTTGTCACGTATGCCTGTTGACTGTGGTAGACATAAGGCTGTAGATGTCCAACTACTGATATATTCCAAAATATTACTCCTCGTATTGTGTTTCCATTAAGTGGCTACTTGTGGGGATAAATATTAAGGCTTATACAAGGATAATAAGCCAGTTGATAGACTTATAAATCTGCAACAATGACTGTAGCTTCTGTAGATGATGAAAGCAGTCGGAAGAATAAATCAGTTTGTGATATAATCAACTGAATGTCTTAGTTGTTTGGTGAGTGACGTCATCGAAATGTTAGAAATCAAGAGTTGGAATCCTTTATCTCCTTGAATATCCTACATATCTCATCATTCATAACATTTATTTATTCCATACAAGTACCTTTTGCTTGTTAGTTGTAATAGTTCACAATTTGTAATGATTTTCACACTGTTTACTTTTGTGATATATCGTTGGTTAAACTTATGTATGAATTTTGAGATTACTATGCATATCTTCTGACCTTTTATACATAGATTTCATAATATAACTGCACATTGATTAACCGAAAGCGATTATTGTTCCACGAACTACATTTTGTGAACATTTAGATTTAATAATTCTTGTAGTACTTTCACTCTAAATCTCCAGAAAAGCCTGAAATCGCTGAATACATTCAGAAGCAATCAGACCTAGTGATTAACTGTTCATGAAACATGGAATTTTAAAGTTATTGTTGAATAGTCCATACATGTATCAGGAAACTTACGTTATATAAGTTTATCATACTTGTCTTGAATAGACTTTAAATTTTAACAAATCCTTGTCTCACTTTTCCATGTCTCCAGTCCTCGTTCTAATTTTGTTGATCCACCTGTCTCTGAACAAACTGGCGCTACGATTATTTTAAATAATGATAGAGCATTATATTTACGTGGAGTTAATCAGTACATGGCACTAGCTTGTTTAATGTACGAGGAGTCATTAGAGAAAATGGGTACGTATTTATTTTATTCGCAATGTATGTATATATATATTTGTTTCAGTTCCATTTGTTCGTTTATATCCTTGTCACTTTTAACCTATCATGCTATGAATCGATCGTCAGTAGTAGCAGCAGTGGATTATGTTTTACAGTCGGGTTCCTTGTGCACTATATGATACGGTAAATTATCGCCTTTTTCCATTCGCGTCTACATTTTGGTACCTTATCGCGATTCAGCCTACGATTTATCATCCATTCCTCGGACAACACGATGACTCACTGAAAAGTGTATAAATACACATTTTGATTAAGATGAAATCGAAAAATATTAAGTATACTGATTGATCTTGGTGACTAGTGGTGGAATCCAGGACGCTCGTTTTGTCCTATTTGGGACTAGTCAGCTGGATGCACCTGGACACCAGTGAGTGATGTTCCCACTGAAACCCGAAGCCAGTACCCACCGCTTCAAACGTCTAAGCGTTATGCACACGGCCACTGTTTAGTTATGTTTAATTAGCTTAGTTTAGTTACGCATTAATCTCTGCTAAATATCTGTCTGTAGTACAAATTCTGTCAGACCTATCGACCTATCGAGGTCGCTAATCAGAGCGGGTGTCAAAGTATTGGTTGCAGCAGTAATAGAATTAGGATAATAGATAGATACATATTACCTTTATTATCTCTGATGGAAATATGAATCTAGAAAACCAGTTTTATACTTTCAATAATGCTCATTATCCTATCAACCTCACTTTACAACTAAAATGACTAACTCAAAATTTCAATTTTTCTTGAAATTCAACTTTGAAGAGAGCACTAAACTTCAATTCACATATAAATGTATGCAAAGTCCACTTGGAACGGTCACTTTAATAAGTTTCACAATTGAGTTCCCTTAGGTTGACGCGAGAAACATCATGCCTTCACTTTCCTTATGAATCAGTTAGATGTGTACAGAATACATAATCGAGAAAAAAGCGTCAAGAGCCATAAAAAAAAGTTTTAATTCTACAAAGCAAAAAATGTCTTTGAATATACATACATACCTTTCTTCAAAGAGGTAACTGATGTTGCACCCCAAAATTCGAGTGTCAGAATGCCATAGACATAGTCAGGAAACTGTTATTAAGACCTACAACCCGAAACGTCTTTCTTGTTGATCCTAGCATCTCATTCTCCCATTAAAAACTCACTAGTCATTATGCAAAGGACAAGCTAAAGCATTGGTCAACTTACGTATATCAGTTTATTTGATCTTGTGGAGCTGAGTACTTCTATCATGATTACTAATGATGGCAAGTTTTGATGTAGTTTCTCTTCTCACTAGTATACCAATATGTGAACGTTTAGATATTATAAGAATTGCAATTATTAATAACCAAGATGTAATATCTGAATGTCCGCTTTCAACAGTGGATTTTATAAAATCACTGAAGCTATGCATAGAATCAGCATATTTCACGTCTTGAGATAGAATCTACCACCAGTCGAATAAAGTTGCAATGGGTTCCCCAGCATCTCCAATAGTGGTGAATTTCTATATGAAGGCTTTGGAAGAGAGAGTATTAAGAAGTATCCAATGCTAACCTAGGATTTGGTTTAAATATATGGAGGACACGTTTGTCATTCTTAGGAAAGTAAACCAATAGACATTTTTAGAACATATAAATTCTATTTCAAATTCCATTAAATTCACTAGTGAAATAGAATTTAAAGACAGGACTCTAATTTTTTTAGATTGTCTTATCCCAAAAAGACTGAAGTTAAACTCAGTATAAAAAATATACAGAAAACCAACACATTCCGGTAAATATTTTAGTCTTCGATTCGGATCATCCAACTAACATGAAAGCTAATGTCTCATTAAACCCTTCTAAACAGAGCGAAAAACATTATAACCGTCCCTAGTGATTTGAAAAATGAAATCTGTAGAATAAAACATATTTTAGTGGAAAATGGATACCTAAAAAAGTTCTCGAACAACATTATGGACCAAACGAATAAAACAGTAAATACTACTACTAATAATAAAGGTACAACAAAATTTTGGGAATCATCTATTACGATACCATATAGGAAAGGTGATTCTGAACAGATTCAAAGAGTATAAGTCTCAAAGTGAAAAATACAATTCCTAAAATGACGCAGAACAACTGTGTTTACAAAATTAAATGTTTGGAATGTGAAACTAATTATGTTGGAGAAAGTTGTACACCCTTAAAAGTTACGGTGAATGAACATAAGTTATGTGAAAAACATCCACCAAGGAATCAAGATGACTTAAAAGATTTGGCTATGCATGCAATCGAAAGTGAACCTATGTTTGACTTTGAAAATATAGACATATTGGGAAAAGGTTTCCATTCACATAAAGGAAAATTAACTTCCGAGGCCCTGCATATTTTGACAATATCAAATGTTGTTAATAGAAAAGAAGGAATAGATTTATCATCTATTTGGCAAACATGAGTCCAAGAAAACCATTAATGATAACCGTTTCTAATTGTAGCTTTAATAACAATGACAATTGTTGACAGTTCACGAACAAAAGTGTAAGAAACAACACGTATTCTAAAACATACATAAGCACACATACCCACACACACACACTTTGAGTATCCTATATTTTCGTTGACAAATGACAATAGCAAATGTGAACTTGTAACGACGAGTCCTAATTACTCAGGTTGAACAGAAAACAACCTAACCAGTGACTTACATTCACTAGATATTTCATATATAACTTGACTATATATTATAATGTTCATAAAAGACCATATATTCTACTGAAGAAGCTGAGGCTTCCAAAGCAAAACGTTCAGAAATATCTTGTTTTGGTTTTCCAAAACACGCTAGGAAAATATTGAACTATATTCCTATATAATGATTAAATGAGACTCAGCGCTTGACTTCTTCCAGGACAGTCGTAAAAACTATGGTCTAGATGCTTATATCTAATTTTATCGCTACGACAAACTAGTGGTTCTATGTTTTATAATAATCTAGTTTCCGCAAAGCTAGTATAACAAGTTTTGCAGATAACCATGAATCCATTGTATGTCGTCACCTTATTCTTTTCAACTATGTAGAAGCTATGAATTCATTAGAGATATCTTTCGAGAGAGAAATAAATATCATACACATAATTCACTTATCAAGATGATAATCCATTGATGAAAGATAATGAAGACATTGATACAGATTAAGGTAGTTCAAATGAAATAATTTTTGATTACTAACATCGAAGTTATCTTACGTTTATGTAGCCAGATGATAATCTGGCTACATGTGACTAGTCAAAGAATAAATAGAAAGTATTACGTAAGTGCATGTGATGAGTTAATAACGTAAATATTCTGGTCAAAATAATTTTGCATGGATTAAGGTCAAGTGAGTCTGGGTTAAGCAGTAAACTTGTGGAGATGAAATAGGAATTGATTGTGAAAGAGGATAAAAACAGGCTTTTACAAGGGGTTATACTGAATGACAAAACAAATCAATGGCTACCATGGAATTGGAAGCCGACAACTGCCTCTTTTGGGATGTATAAATTCGGTTTAATTCTTTTGATGGCAATCGCTTCTGAGAATTTAAGCATTCATTGTTTTGTTTGTTAAATATTCTAAATGCGTTGGACATCATGTCGTGTGTTCATCAGATGTTTAGTGAAACTCGTTTAATACACTTAAGCTCCTTTAATCTGAATTTCTTTGAAATGTGTTCAGGAAGGCTGAGACTAGATTTCGTGTCAGAGATCTGCCTACAGAAAAAAAAACATGGAATTGATAGTATCTCCATGTTAACAGTTTCTTTTCTTTGAGTTACAAGCAAGAACTACTTAAAACAATATTTCAAATGGCCAAAGAAACTGTTTATCAGACAAACTGATTGAGGAAATTCAGTTCATCGACAGATATGTGAAAGAAAATGTTTACCCTAAAAGATTTATAGATAAGGTCAAAATGGGAACAGCGGAAGCAAGTGTACTTGATAATTCCAAGAAAAAACCCGTGTTCCTCCATTTGACTCTCAAGGGGGAATAACTCATGAACAGGGTTAATAAAGGGATAACAACTGCACTTAAAATCACCTTTCCAGCAGCTGAATTAGTTTCCGTATGTAAAACAGGGTTCACTACAACAACCGAAAGCTGACAAGTTTCTGCCCCATGTATCATCAAATTGTATCTACCTATTTATAGGCACGTATTTTGGACGAATAGAGAGGAGGGCTGAGACTAGATTTCATGAACACATTTCAAAGAAATTCAGATTAAAGGAGCTTAAGTGTATTAAACGAGTTTCACTAAACATCTGATGAACACACGACATGATGTCCAACGCATTTAGAATATTTAACAAACAAAACAATGAATGCTTAAATTCTCAGAAGCGATTGCCATCAAAAGAATTAAACCGAATTTATACATCCCAAAAGAGGCAGTTGTCGGCTTCCAATTCCATGGTAGCCATTGATTTGTTTTGTCATTCAGTATAACCCCTTGTAAAAGCCTGTTTTTATCCTCTTTCACAATCAATTCCTATTTCATCTCCACAAGTTTACTGCTTAACCCAGACTCACTTGACCTTAATCCATGCAAAATTATTTTGACCAGAATATTTACGTTATTAACTCATCACATGCACTTACGTAATACTTTCTATTTATTCTTTGACTAGTCACATGTAGCCAGATTATCATCTGGCTACATAAACGTAAGATAACTTCGATGTTAGTAATCAAAAATTATTTCATTTGAACTACCTTAATCTGTATCAATGTCTTCATTATCTTTCATCAATGGATTATCATCTTGATAAGTGAATTATGTGTATGATATTTATTTCTCTCTCGAAAGATATCTCTAATGAATTCATAGCTTCTACATAGTTGAAAAGAATAAGGTGACGACATACAATGGATTCATGGTTATCTGCAAAATGTTTTTTCTAATGTTACCAAAATTTGTTGTAGAGAATCAACTACATGGAATAATGATATGAATTGGTTCACTAGCATTCAAAGCGATATAACATCAAAGAAAGTATAAGCTAAAATGGGATTGAATGCAAACTTCCACCTTGAGTAAATAAGACAACCAGTCGATCAAGAAATTGTGCTAATTATATGTTACTTATGAGTAGTGAGAATGTCGCTGAGAAAATATTACTGCTTCTTCTTGTGATGATTACAAATGCATTGAACATGAACATGGTGAGGGATGTAATTAAACACTCTTCTGACTAGTATGATTGTTTTTTTATGATACCCGTCGCACAAGAAGTGGCTATCGTGGCTTGGTGTAGTGGATAACGTGCTGGCGTGTAGAGCGATCGCCCCCGAGTCCGAATCCCAGTGGGAACAACACTCACTGGGAAGCAGGTACATCCAGCTGACGAGTCCCAAACAGGACGAAATGCGCATCCTGGATCCCGCTGCTAGCCATGATCCATCATTAACATTCTTCTGACTGTAAACGCTTTTCTTTCAGGCACAAAAATTTCTAGTTTATGATGCCATTTCATTATATTATCAGTAGTTGCAGAATATTTTTCATATTAAATCTCTTTTATGATTGTAAACTACAACAATTTCATCGTTGTTTTATGAGGTCATTTTTCTTGATTAACCATGAAGCAGTTTGCTGTTCGAACGCCTTAAAATAATCGTTCGTCAACTCCATTTTCTTGTGACGCCTAAATCGCATCATTGTAATAATTTGAACATTGAGGAATCCACTGAGGCGGTATGTCAATGTACGAATATTCGTCTTTGTCTTCAGTGAATATATACAGGTGACAAATGATTTCTGCGAATGAGATACTTAATGATTTTTAAGAAAACACCAAACGACTTACATACTTTCTGGAGTTATATTTAGATATTTTGTGCTAACAGTGAATAGAAGTGATTATGTGCTTGTTTATTCAACGACATGCTTACAATTTACAGTTATTGAATTAAACGCGCTACCTCTGTTTATCCTCAATTTGATGCGTCGAACTGAGATTCAGTTACTGAATGTCCAAACTATTAAAAAGTTATCTGTTTTGTTTTGAGATGGATGTTGAGATATACTAGATACATGGAATCTAATGTTTATAACTACCCACCTGGTTGATTAAAAGCGAAAGAAAAACTGTCACAAGCTCTATGCGATGGCGTCTAGTCAAAATCAACCCTAAAGTGCACGAAGAAATCCACCTTTTGCAAGGATTCATAATGCATGTGACTGCGATAAATTGTCACAGTCTCGGCAGATATGTGCTTACGTCTAGTCAAACCATGTCTGACAATGTTCTCGCTGTTTATTGTTGCTCTATAACTGAGTTATACCATAGTTTGATTGGTTGTCATTAAAGTATGATTGAGTCTATGCTACTGTAACTGTTAGTGTAAGTACAGCTACTTAATAAACTGTGAATGAGGTTGCGTGACCTGATTTTGGAACCTACTACAATTGCAATCCTTGTTCTCTCTGTGTCATTCCGGAGTGGTAGTTCCAGTTAGCTTTATATACAAATTGAACTAATTCATAATTCAAATTGCGAAAACAGTACATTGATCATTTGTCACAAGGGGTAAGATTTTGTCGGGATCCTCGTAAGTGTCACGTAATTTTTAATTCAAAATTTTTTTCTTAGCTGTTCGTAACTACATGATATCTGTGTTTATTTCTTTATGTTGAAATTATGACATTTACAGGTTGAGCCTGATGAGACTTTAGCACAAAATATGTAATTCTGCTGAGATTTGTGTTCTGAATGATACAATAGGTATATTTAATCTACTCAAGCCTCGATATTTTGTTGGTAATCCATTTTGCATAGAGAAATATAAGCACAAACGAGATCAAAGCATATTTACATGGAAATATTTTTAGACTCCGTCTAAGCAATGCTGAGTATTGTTTAGGTCCTTACTCATTAGCAAACTGGTGTATACAAAGAGACATTGAAGGGCACTGGTTCCAAACCGGTATCGTGCCCGGACTTTAGAACACACAAATGCTGTATGAACTTCCTTTGGACGTTAGCAACAATGAGAATGTAGCATTCAACACTGCTCTGTGAATTAGACTTCAAGTTAAAGGATAGCGTAGTAAACACCTGTCGGAGTGTGGACGTTTTAGTAAAACCTTAGTCCTCACATAATCTATATTGCCTAGTATTTCTTGATTTTCAGTGATTTATCAACTTTGTGTTGAAAGCTATCTACAAGTTATTCACCTTAAAAATTACTGACTTCGTAAATTTGATTGTGTTGCTGGGGGACTGTTCAGGATAATTTTTATCCTTAGCCTACTCAACCAAATAAATCTACTCCAACAACACAAATCTCTTCTTCAACCGTTACTGGTATTTCCAATTTCTAGAACACTAATGTCTTGATAAACCTACTGTATTGAGAAGTAATGAAGTGATTAGAGACGGAAGTATGGGTAAAATTTCATAGTATAAGACCGGAAAGCTCAAATGACGGTTACAGATGAAGCTGTAGGAAACGAGAAGACAAAGATGAAGGGAGGAATCACTACCAACCAGCTCTTGTCGTTTTCTCGCCAAGTCAGCATTCCATAAGTATTCACCCATAGGCGTTCTTTTTGTGTCAACAATGTTCTCAACTTTTATTTCCCACAGATTTGTTTGTCTCCGTTCCTTCAGTTATGGCTTTTATCACTTAAGTATAGGGTCCGACTTCTGAAGACAAATAAGTCTTAATGGGTCCTTTTCTACTGCATGTACACCGTATGTGATCTCAGGTAGAGTTCATTTTCTTCGTCTGATCTTGATAAGAAGTCTGCTAACTAGTTTTTTTCCCCTGCAAAGTGACCGATTGTGAAATTGTACGCTTGCAAAAAGTCATTTTCAAAATGTACTTCATTCCCTTTTCTGCTTCTTCTTCTTTTGCTCTTCATACACCAGCGTTGTCTCTCGCATTTCTCTGGGCAGATTTCTTACCCATTGCTGGTAATTCTCTATGATTTCTGCCGTCCTCTCAATATATACTACTTATATCCATTCTTACCAGCAACGCCTACCACAGAGTTATAAACATTTACTGATATTGCACATGTTGTCCAGTTGTGCCAAAAAAGCCTTACCACTTTTTTATGAAATTCCTTTTTGTAAATGAAGCGTATAGGCAGTAGTCTACATTTTTGTCCCTGTTGCCTAAGTTATACTGTAAAAAGCCATATATGTGTAATCTTAGATCCTATTTAAAACGAACTCTTTGGAATTCAACTTCACTAATTACGCTAGAAAAGTGTTTACTTTCGATTAAGACTTGGTTACCTTGATTGCTATAAATCCTTATAGTATTGAGTTCTCTAAGCTAGATTGTTTAATCACGGAGCTTCCGTCGTCATTCTAGAGAGAACATAACACCATTAAAATTATCCTTCTGAGCTATAAATATTCTCCATCATCTCAAAATGCAATATATTCTACCTAGCTTTTCAAGGTGATATCCTACTAAGTTGATTCTTACTTCACCTGATAAGTACTAAGTGACAGATTTCTAACCTAAATAATAAGGCATTAGACCATATTCTTTAGTCCTACCTACTGTGACTGACTGAAATTTCATCTTCTTCAGCAAATAGATTTCAGCAGCAAGTCGCTTAAATTAGTCTTTTGATACCTTGAACTGCTTATAGGTCTTCTTTTGATTAAAGACAGTCAGTATTGATTAACTTTGTAACCTGAACGACTGTTATTGATGCAATGAAGTGGCTGACTCTACCTCAAAATTCACTCTTCAGCATTCTTATCATCTCCAAAGATTGATAAAGAGTAAGCCAACAATTTTATAGTGTTGGACTGACAGTCTTCCTGCTGTCAGTCTTTGGGTTCGATTAATACAGATTCCGACAAATGCTGGATGCTACTTTTTTCTCATTTCGAGTGCCCGTCATAACTCAAAATTGAAATTCACTCAGCAGCCACATGCATGTTCTTGCTGTAGGCAATGAGACCCGCCTGTTGCTTGGAGGCTTGTGATACCACCTGGCTACCCAGATCTCTTAGGCGGAGTCGGGGTCGAATTTGACTGATCGGTTGAAAGTCAAGTGCCTGGACCAATGAGCCACAGCTTCACATAAGTCGTAAGAGGTCATTTTTACGCAAATTGAGAAAACTTCTCCATGTTAGAGGTTATAGGGACCGTTGAAATGAACATCCATCAAGAGTTTATGAAAATTTGAGGAAACCAAGAGGAAAAAATTAACGGTTTTAACATCCACTTGCCATTTCAACAAAATCTTGCTAGTACTATCGTTTGCCAAGTCAACAATTATAGAACTTCAAACGAAGGTGAAAAGTTGAGGAGGACGAAATACGCATTTAATTGGATGTTTTTAATTCATCTTACCAACTGGAAATTCTCTTTTCCAGTCTGGTTTCCAATTAAATTTGTATTTGCTTATCCATAGAAAGTGCCTAGTAACTGAAACAACCGCCGGATAAAACATCGTATAACTGGACTCATTTGAATAAACGTCATCCATAACTAGCGTACCAAAGTTCTTATTAGTGAAGTTCACTGTCCAATTTAGCACAGAATCCAAGTTCATACACCAGCAGTATGTAAAGAATACAGGATGGACGTCATGTGAGCTAAACAGCTAAGTGAAGTATACTGGAAGAGCTACTGTCGACTAAAGGTATTCGTTACCTCCCAGCTTCACTTGACAATACTATTCAAAATGAATGGAAATGAATATTCAAGTAATGTCAAGGTATCTACTTAGCAGCCAATATACCGACAGAGGTCGGTCAATTCGATCCAGTATAACAACAAAAAATTATAAGTCTCAGTAAGCAGTGAATGAGAGTTTACAACTTGCATCTGTGGCGTACACATGATAAATTGTGAGATCATATTTTTACCTTTTACAAATTCATTTCTGTTTAATTGTATGCAGTGACATTTTCTTTTTTCTTCAGGCTTAATAGAGTTCAATTTCCGTGTTATTAAGAATGCACTGCAACAAATGTTGGAATTGAATCAACAGCATGCGAAACAAGAATTAGCTGCTATGTTAATGCATCAACCGACCTCAAATCGTATACCAGAAGATGAGGAAGAAGAGAAGGCGATTGTAAACGAACCAATGGATGAAATTGACTCAGATGAAAAAGATGAACAAATTGATGATGAACAAGAAATTAATAGAGACCAAATAGCATACAACGATAGAGGGATACGAAAAATGTAGCCAAGTTCTGTGTACCATTGTATTCTAATTTCATGAAACTATTTTGTATTCGCATAGGTATGTAAATGAATTTGTCTAAGTACAGTAACAACTACTGACTCATTTACTGTGATTTTTTGTTTGCTTATTTTTATCTACCACTTTCATACTTACTATTGATTACATATATACATACATATTTACTTGACTTTTCTGAAAATATCTTCCTTCTAATTCTTTATATTTACCATGCAATATTTAATGTGTTCAGCTGTTTAAAATTGAAATAATCAGTAAGAGATGAATACTGATACACTGTGTTGCTTTCTTATATCAAGAACTGCCGAAGAAGCAGATTCGGGTATGCAGGCAGCATAAAACCATCATTATTTACTCGAGATAACAGCTACAGTAATTCCCTAAGTACTACTAGACCTCAAGCAGAAAGAAATCGTTGATTATGCCTAACTGTATTCGAGTACGATTTATCTATCTTCTTTTCACATTTCAACTCTTCAGGGTCCACACAAATCTTGCTTTGTTTTCCGCATATTGTAAGCATTAGAATTTATTTCAGAAAAGTTCATTAGCAAAAGGAAATATTAGCACCTGCTGTACATAAGCCTTAGTAGATAAATCAACCATTCAGACATTAAGTCATTCTTTGCGAACCTTAGGACTCTGTACATGATGAGAGTATAAACAGATAGTTATGTAGGAAATCCTAGGCTCTCATTTTTGTCCATCAGTTCTCTGTTATCTCCTCTGTTCAACACAATCAGTCAGTGTCAATATAGGACCAAGCACTACTGCGTAATGGTCCAAGTCGCCACACCTCATATCAGTACAACTAGTAAAAACGTAGTAAGATGAAGAAAAATCGGTCAAAAGCACGACGAGGTAGACGGTGACTAGGCATGCGTAACGCGTATCTCAGCTATCTGAATTGATGAAGGCTCACTATTTTCAACCAAATCACCAAGAATTCCAAGCGACTGGTTCCTATCGTCTTGAAAACCTGAATTCGGCAGCCTACTGCCCTCTACACGTTACAGATCAATAGTCGAAGAATGCATGAATTGACATCGTCTTGGTCTGACCACTTGTATTCTTCCTGCTTCGACTAACATTGTACGTCAAGATAAGCAGTGACATAATGTTTTCAAAACACATTCAAGCTATATCATCATTCGATGAAAGTTCACATCAAGCGATCTTCCGTTGTTGTTTGATAATCTACGCCTAGACTTCCTATTCCTCACTCCGTGGTTCCAGCAAGGGTGCGGAGAAACTTGTGGTTATGAACATGTGAACTACTTATATTTTCTACTTTCAGCGGCCCACGCTCATTTTAGTACGATAGAACAGAGTGGACTGCTGCACACTATAGTCTTCTTCTGAATGGTAGTCAGATATCACCAGTGCCAGAGCTGATGTAGGTTTGCAAACACTAATACAGCTGGAAAAACAACGCAGAACCTAGCATACAAGTGCATCGATCCAAGTATCCACATATCACAGCAGTATGTTAAGAACATGTGCCCCTAAGTCCGGGAAGATTCACAATTTTACTGACTGCCTTGCTTTCCTTCTCTAGTACTGTTCGCCTAACCTCCATTTTATCGATATAAAGGTCCCACCATACGTGACCAATGCTACCAAAACATTTATGGTCAAAAACATGTAGTCTTCTCATATATTCTACTCTTAACAGCCATGTTTCATAGTCGTATAAGACAGAATAAACTGCAGCACAGTATACCCGTCCATTAAGAAGTAGATGGGAATCTCGCTACAGATGACTCAAGTTGTCAGACGATAGACAGGCTTTCCATATCCGAGCGAAGGTTTCGTCAGCATTCAACCTGTTCGGACTGGTGCAACTACACAAGAAAATGAATTGGTGAACGCATTCCGCCTCTTCACACCTTATCCTCAAAATGGGAATTGGTGCAGATCAGTTCTTAAGGACTATGTTACATTTGATAGGTGTGAAACGCATTCCAACCATACTCAAATATCTGTTCGCCATATTCAGTTCATATGACCCGTATTTTGTCAGCGTCTTCACCTATTACGACAATATTGTCCACACATTTCAAGTAAACCAGTTGACCTCCAGGGAGTAGATCAATTCCTGTGAAGTCAGAGGTACGCAAGGTTATTCCCACTAGTACATCTATAACGGAGTTGAAAAGGGATCGTTGACAGCCAGCATTTTTGACGGACAACATTAGTAGTTAATTCAAATAACAACTCCCTGTGAGCCCTTAAACGACTGCATAACTTCCAGTAGAGAACTATGATTAGCATTTTATACCTTCTCAGGCTCTGCCACACCTCACGGTCCGACAGATTCCAGTACCACCTTCATGTCAACAAATGTCGACATATGGCCGGTAAGTATAATTGTGTTCTAGAACCCAACGAAGGGTGAAGACTTGTTCGATGCAATCTCGTTCAGGTCTGAAACCCGCCTAGTTTTCTCGAGTTTGTTGTTTATAAGCTCCAGTTAGTCGAGAATAGGGACATGTCTTCCATACATGAATCATGTTTTCCCTAACCACTAGACATTATTTTCAGACGTATAATTCACATGTTCACCTACTTTTGTCATTATTAGTTTTTGGATGCTACTTCATCATTCTCACTTATTGCTTCACTAATGAATACAGGCTTTATTCTGAACATCTACATATATAAATTTTATCGCACAACATAGCACTAGAGTGATGACTATTCCTAATAAAAATTCCATTTGATTAAATCTGCATTCACTCTTAACACTGACCATTTCGGTATTGGAATAACTTTATATTATACCTCATTCAGGTCATTGTATTTCACCTCTTCCCATGGATTTATAACTGTAGAACCTGAAGAAGTCACGGAAAACAACTGTTCGCTCAAATTATTCTTGTTTTGAACAACCAATACTAATTTTGAATATTTCACTAAGGGAAGAGTAGTTGTTGTTTGTCCGTCTAATGGCAGTAGAAGATCTATGATTTCTCTCATTAGCGTATGCATATCAATGGTAGGTCATGAAGTCATCGACAAATAAAGTTACCTGAACACATAAAAAGTAAGCTTTAAAAGAGAAAAACGAAGCAAAATAGCTAAGCTAAGCGAAATTAGTCAAAGACTGGTCCAAGCATTCCCAAATTGCCACTTAATTTCCCCACCAGACTCTATATCCTGTTAGTGTTTCCAACTATCAATACTAGGTTTTCTGTATACTGTAGATCTACTAAGGAGCTTCCTGTGATACGATCCATCGCTGTTAGGTTAGATGGTAAGAAGGAGACCTGCATAATTTGATTAAAATGAAGAGTGGATATCTTTGACGGGAAACATAATGTACATAACAAAAACAAGGTCAATGTCAAAAACTCTACATCAACAATTATGTATTAGCAATTGTATGGGAAGGACACTATCCTGTACCATTTTTAATTGTTATTTTATTTGAACAAGAGAAAGAAACCAAAATATCGTTTATGCAGTGAATAAATTTCGTTAAGTGTGATTTGGATTTCATTTCAGAACGATTGGTGAGCACACAGTTGCATGCCGTAATATTTTTCCAAAGAAAAATCCCAGGCTACGTAGAAAACCTAACAGTATTTCGTTGGAATACCGTAACATTATTACACACGTAAGGATAAAGAAAAATTTTAGGTTACTTACCAAGTGTCATGAATGAAAAGTAAAAACAATCACAGTATCAAATGCCATAGCGAGCTAAAGTCGAACATAGGTGGAGAAAAGGTGACAAAATATTAGAGCTGGCGTTGTGGAGAATAATAGGTCAACTGTCACCAGGTATATTTATGGCCAAACTCGAAACAACCATACTTAGTCCGGTTACCAGGTAGTTTAAATTCTATAAAGGATTTATCGATGATCCATTTATTGTGACTTCAATTTCCCAACGAATGTCACTCCTCCATCAACTTTACAATAGAGATGGAATCACATTCAAACATACCACTCCTCGACGTATTGTGAACAGGAAGAGATGATGGGACTCTTTAAGGATCCACTTGTCGGAAACCTATGTGGAATGGACAAATGACAAACTTTCACAGTTGAGATTCCATCAGCCGAAAAACAAATTCAATCCATTTCCTTTCCTCTCGAGTTTGGAAGATTAGTACTCCCGATAATTTAGGAGACAAAATGCAACTTCCTAGATCAACGTTCATCGCAAATAGAGACCCACAGAGACTCTTAGACAAGAATCTACATCGGAATACTACTCATCAGCCTCCTATCAATGTAGAAAAAAAGATCGTCTTGATCTTGAAACTCAGTGGAGATGTAGCAAATTAGGAACTTAAATGCAGACCAATGAAGACTGCCAAAAGAACATTTTAGGCAACCACCCCGCACATCACTTATGCTAGTCACCCAATGGTGAACATATGTGCGAAGGACAAACTGTCACTGGTAGCCACTTCAATGCGCATTTGTCAATACACCTGCTTCTGTGAACCTAGGTGCATAGGTCGTACATGCAAAGGCAGGTTTTCCAACGTCAACATCTTCCGACGTGGCTCGGTAAAGGTCAACGTAGATGAGTTAACAGCTCCATACTACAACCCTTGGTTGACAGCGGACACACTTCCAGAAGATTCGTTTGCGCTAGTTTACCAATCCCAATGCAATTTCCTGAAGGGTATGAAAAAGCGTTTACTTTACATTGCTGAAGCGTTGTAAATACGACAATTGAAACCGAGCTGTTAATCTAGAAGCGACTTTGCCATTCTGTGTTCTATTCACTTCCTAATTCTGAAACTTACCAGTTCACATCTCTTACGTAATTTCTATTCCTATACTATTTCCATAGCTATAAACTGCTAAGAAATATTGGCATTTCTATGTACGCTAACTATATTTAAGTGCAGTTGTACAGCTGAAGATGAATTCGCTGAAAATAAATCTGGTGGCTGAAGTCTTTATTCTTTGAATATTTAAATCTTTGAGTGGCAGCAAGGACTATCTGACGGTGAAGGAAATGAACGGTTTTCTACATTACTCCGTCAAGCTTGCATTAGTAAACAATGAGATTCGTTCCCTAGAAGGCTGTAGTGAACATTACAAACACCCTAAACATTTCCCAAAATCAATTCACTACAATCACATATACACAAACTAATGAATACTCAGACGTCATACAACGAACCTCATCGACAAAATTCGATCGCGTTTACCTGAATTAGACAGAAACATAGTGCACAGATCACTCATTTTATGAACTCTCAGACAATAACCGACACGAATTCAAGAACTATATGAACTTAGTTATTGACTACAGATGTAAAAGCGCCAATGATAAGCTCACGATGAGTCTGAAGTCATCGAACGTGACACACATTTCCCGAATATCACCCGAGAAATACGTCTTCAGTTAGTCTTCTGCAAACCTTTCACCAATTCAACTACAAATTCTATCACTTGGGCCTAAATATACCTGGCCTGTAAATCAAAGTCAAACAAACTCCACACTTAGGTCCAGTTTGAGAATCTCTATCAAACGGATGATCTAACTGCTTCATATCTAGAATACTTCAGGTTCACATCACTTGATTCTTCTCACAATTCTTGAACACTTGACCAAAACAGTTTAGTCATCCAACCAACCAACTGAAATAACTGAAGCATAATAGCAAAATCACAATAACTCGCCCTGATAAAGGTGCTGATATTGTCCTGACGAACAGAAATTACATTGAGAAAATCTCTGAATTTATTTCAGATGAAAGCAGCTTCTCCAAAACAAAAAATGAAAAGGAAAGTACAAAGAGAATTGAACGTCAACTGTCTAGAATTTTGAAATGAATGAAAAATGGTTCGAACATCAGTCTCTCCGGAATACCTAAAACTTGTAAAACCTGACATGCCGTTACGTCCAGCCCTGGATATGTCTAGTTGACTTAATATTCAATTACTAACTGCTGACTGTACTGAGAAAATTTCTGAGCTTCCTTCGGAAGACAGTTCCTCCAAACCAACAAGTTAAAAAGCACCTGGCTCAGGGTCCTTCGAAGTTCAGAAGCAGCAGCAATGAGGATCAAACGCCCTAAGTTGTGTTTTCAAAATAAGGAAGTGTTGGCTTTACAACAACTGTCCCAATCCGGGATGCGCAGTCATTAGTACCCCATCCCAAATAATCTAATTCCATACTGTAGATAATTCCTCATCCCTATGATATGAAATAATTTTAACAAATTCTCTTTGCCTATTTTGTTCTCCAATGAGTTATATTCCCCAAATCATCTTTCTTTGTTTAACCCATTCAACTCTCAGAAACACTTTCCTGTTGTTTGATCAAACTTTTACCTCAACGCACTACCTAGACAGTATAATCATTTATTTCAAATTGAACCCCAGTAACAATTGGTTCTATCACTAACGTTCACATAAGACTTTCAATTGACTTCCTCAACTGTGTAAACTAATAAGCGAAATTTCAATATTGTTTACACATAATCCTGAAGAAGTTATCGATAAGAATATTCTTTGTTCGTGCGAATGGTTTCTGAAAAGAATAGTATGCAGACGTCAATTGACTGGAATTCTTAAAAGGAAGAAAAATAATTCTATCACCAGTTCACTTCTATATATCCATCTTGCTTAATATCCTTCGGTTGGCACACCTACATCACCTTCAAGTTCGTGAGGCTCTGCACCCCTTGACAATGATTTGAGCTCAATTGATAGCACCGCCGGTTTCCAGGAACAGGCTTCAAATCTGCACATCGGAGGTCCCGATGTTTCTACACACCTTCCATCAAATCAAACAGTGAGCCTCTCTGGTCAAAACTTTGATACCTCGGGTCATAGATGTGTGCTGCTGCTGTGTGTTGCGAGACACAAAGAAGATCCAAGTGCGGTTACTTACTCAACTTCACATGATGAATATAAGGAATCTGCTAAATTTACCCTTTGAGTTTCAGCAGATTCGGTGACAAGTTATCGCAATCTTGCAGCTGTAAGTATAACATCAAGTGCCACAGCAGAAAGTGTACTGTACGACTGGATCTCAGCTGGCGATAGCCTGTGCATTGTTCGACTAAATGGTGTAGCGAAAATCAATTGGACAAAGAAACTTGCAGCTTTTTGCTATCTCTCCTCAGGCACCCACTGACTACAGTCATTTTATCATCAGGACATAAACATGGTACGGCAAAGGTTACCCAAAAATGCGCGGTTAAAATGAGTAAAATGCGAGTTCTAACACAATCTGTCTACCCGCTCACTGAAAACTGTTCAGATACGATTGTCATAAGAGGTGATTTCAATGCTCAAATGGGTGGGCTGTCAGGTATTACTTTCGGAATCATAGCTGGACAAACAGACAATGGAGATTCCCTATTACTGTTGATTACTAAAAAATCAGTCATTTCCTGCTAGTACGAACTTTAGACATTGTTAGACAAGACATCATCGGCCTCAACACAGATAGGCCATATCAACAGCAATGACAGGAGGGGCGGTGATAGATTACTGCTGCTTCTGGAGCACATGAGTGGAGAGTGAACATGTGTCCTATCAAGAATGTGTATGTGCAGGCTCAAACAGAGGTAGGACGACGGATGGGAAGCAATCCATAGGATAGCTCCATCATCGGAAAGGCTACTTTCAACAAGCAGGTTGAATAGTAGCCAGGACAGAAAAATGTCACTCATTCAAAAAAGGCTTGGTGCCAACGCCAGTCTGATGTGAAAATAGCCTTGGAAACTTTAACTGACCCTCAGGAGAAGTCGGTCGGTATCTGCAGCTGCCTCTGAAGTAGAAGACACGTTACTGTGCTTCTGCAGACACAGACACACTGATGAACCCAATCAACCCAAATGTCTGCTGAAAAATCATTGAAACAACTGTAAACGGTGGCGCACAACGATACATTACCGAAACTTATCAAGTGAAACGATAGTTAAGAAGGACAGGTTTACAACTACCTCGCGAGGGAGACACCAAAACACTAGCTGGTTCGGATCTAATTAATGGTGACCCGCTATTGTCACATTCGAAGTAGTGTCGAAATAATCTCCAGAACCCCTGTCGAAGTTGTAGTGGTTGAGAATAACCTGAAACGGTTGAGAGCAGCAACAGCAGCAGCTAGCAAGAGATATTTTAGGAAGGTGACCAAGGATTGCCGATTATATTAGCTGAACCGCTAGCTATCAGCATGACTACAGAACCCAGTGGTTTGCCATCCTAAGTGATATGGCTCGAGACCCACAGCAGTAGCGCAGATGTATCCACACAGTCTGGCCACCTTAATCATCAGTCTGAATTCGATATTTCCTTTTCTCCCTCCTCTTGTACAACTACTGACCGATCCTTCCCCAATTCTTTATCTTTCATCATTTCCTGCTTGGTGTGCTGGTATGAGGTGTCCAACTTGAACCACGATGCAGGTATGCCTAGTCCTATTTTGATGCTTAAGAGTCGGTGGGAGTCAAATGAAATACCTTTGACGTGACATTCTCTGACTGCTCCAGTAATCAAGAGAAACATCTTTGATAATCACAAGAATGGGCCTCGGGAAAAGTTTGAGATCCTACTATCTTAAGACATTCAGATTTCAGGTAGACCTCAAGCGAAAACAACCTTCTGCACACTCATGCAGTAAGCGATGAGTCATACCTACAAGGTGGTTACAGATACTACTTGGCTGCCCAGACTTCGGTAGGTGGAGTGAGATTCAAATCGTGACCAACTGGTTGAAAGTCATCTCCCTAAACCAGACCCATAGCTCCACAAATACGTTATTCACCAGGCTCAAAAACAACAGAATCAACTTACGACTGAAGGGTAACTCATTGCAATTGGGTTGACAATAGAAACGCAGAATGACCTCGGGTGCGTGGCGAGTCCTGCAATCGTCATGTCATGAGTTCCCCTCCGGCTGATTTTTTGTTCTACGTAATCTTGGGTAACCATGCGGAAACAATCAATTCGAGATAACGTGTTCACTGGAAAATATTTTGTGAGCGAATGCATCCCATGTAAAAAAAAAGTAGTCAGACCATACCGAAAATAGTCACCCCGGACAGTAACTCTGTTTAAGCCTGCCGTGGTGTACCTCAGACTTAAAGCGAACTTCATGTCAATTATAGGTCACCGGTCTTGTCATGTCCATCCGGTAGGAAAGAAACGAACTAGTTGCACCACAACACAATGTCATGCTCGATACCAACCCGATAACAGGATTTCACGTGATTCAGCGGTAGCAGCTACTCTTATGAATGGTTTTTAAGGTAGACCTAATTTTAGCATAAGCGTTCTGGTTTTATGTCTCCTTCACAGCCTACTGGACATAAACCCATTTAGAACCCAGGCAACGCAAAGAAAACTTTGTCAACCATTTCAATGAGTAACACAAATACTTGACCGATAAGGCTTTTGTATGACATGACTAGAAATGGATAAAACATCGCAGCTCGCACAAAGCAACATCATTATCAGAATCAACAAGGAATTAAAAACTTGCAACTAACCCGGTTGAAAAGATTTATTGAAATAACATTAACGTAACCTTCTTGCTTCTCTTTCTGTCTCTAGCAAGGTTAGAATATCACCTTCACGAATTGGGCCTTTCACGTTTCGAATGATAGTTCGGTTAGTATCGTCCAGAAATTCCACCCGGACCTGCGTACATTGGCCTTGAGACCCAGTTCTACCCACAACCGATTTAACCTGTACGAAGTTTATTACTTAGTGATAAATGAAACTGACCCTGGCAAGCTTAGTTTGCACCACACCTTTGTCCATGTTAGCTATTTGAAACTGTAACGACTGGAAGTACGTAACAAAACAAATATCCAATATAAACTAGTTGCCTCAATACCTAAATCTAATAGCAAGTATCGGAAGACAGTTAATATAGCAATTGTGGAGTATGACTTCCCTAAGTTGAAAAATCATCTTTAAACACCGAATACGCATGGTAGGAGCATGAGAAATTGTTTGTTTGAAAAGGTTTGCAATCTATTGCGAAGATTTTATCCAATAAGATGAAGAAGCATCACATTGATTGGTGATGCGCTTTAAAGTGAATAACTTTGTTTCCAGGCCCCAGCTGCAAGCTTTTTCATCTCTTCTACCCTCTAATCAGTTCTGTAATGCTGGAGTCATAACATCACTAGAAAATTGGTTACATGGTCTCTTCGATGGGAAGTTGGTTCCTAGTACTGGCCTCATAATTCCCCGTTAGGACCGATGGGACTGTGTAAGATATGATGAAGTAGTGAAGCTGCCTTTATGGATACCCACTAGTGCATTTCTAGTTACACACGCTTCATATTCTCAAATGATTACATACACCGCATCACTGTAAAATAACATCCAAAGCATCTCTGCTGATACCGATTTGTTTTTGTCACTAATATATATATATATATATATGATACTGGTTGTACTTACCCCGAATAATCTGGTTTCTCTAACCTATTCATGACAGCCTCTTCGGAGGACTGGACGGTCAACCCAGAAGCCTCAGCTGAGACCGCACGGTGCCCCTTCAAACAGCTATGCGGGGGAGCGACTCTACCGTTCATTCCGTGGACTGCTCCGGGGGACGGAAACATTGTTTTCCACTGATAAGCTTAGAGATCCTAACCTCGCTACAACGTAGTTAAAAGTTTTGGAATCTTGCCACCCATCCCAGTACTCCCGAGGTGATGAAGCATCCCAAATAATCCCGAAAGGAAACGTATCTCTGCTACCCGTCGGTCTGAGATATGATTAGGAACGCGCCTTGCCCAAGCTGCATTGCAACATTCAAAGGGGTTATTTTATTATTTGAACCATGGAAATAAGATGTATCGTGGTATACCCACCCCAATAAAAGGGGCAGAAACTGATCGTTTGATCGGGAACGATAGGGAAAAAGCGGAGGCCATGGCTACATGTTTTACCGAGACCTTTACACGAGAACCTTCTTCGGGCACTAATCCAACAACAGAGGCATAGACATCCAACAGAATAAACTCCGTGTACATCAACTATAATGGTGCACTCAAGGCATAAGGCACCCTCGATTTAGAAGAATCAACGGGACGGGTTGGACTGCACCCAAGGCTGCTCAGAGAGCTTTCACTCTACGTAGTCGGCCCACTGACTACTGTATGTAAACTGTCCCTCAGCGAAGGTACACTCCTCTCAGATTGGAAGGGAGCCAAAATCATACCGGTCTACAAAGCGGGTTCTACAGACCCTTAAGCCCGACCAGTACAGAAGTGAAAGTTCTAGAAAGCGTAAGCAAGAAAGCCATCACAGTTCACTTAGACGGCAACAATCTACAGTATCGTCCATAGTATGGCTTTCACAGAAATTCTGCTGCCTGACAAACCTTCTCACAGTTATATAAGGTTGGTTTAAGTTGGAGAATAATCGGCTGCGTGTAGGCGTCATTTCCCCTAACATTGGTGAGGTCTTCGACAAGGTATCTCACTCTAGGTTGCTTGGGAAGCCGGGACGTTTTGAAATCTCTGGCAATCTACTTGCATGGATAAAGGGGTTCCTTGCCGATAGTAGACGGGGAGTAAGGATCAACTCTCAGCTGCTGTCTTGGAAGTCGGCAGAGAGTGGAAACCTGCGAGGTAGAGTCCTGGACCCCTTGCCATCTCTCATATGTGAGTTGCTGAACACCACGAAGTCCCCCACAGTTCTCCACTGCGACGACACAAAAATCTCGTAGGTAATAAGAATGGTGACGATTAATGTCCACTTCAGACAGACCTAAATAGCTTGGCTACCCCGTCAAAGAAGTAGCCTGTGCCAATCCACGAGGGTAAATGTGTGGGCGTGCGTAAGGAGCACACGGTTGGCGACACCTGCGATATTGACAGGACTCCTCTACCCTCTGTACTGACACACGATAAACTGAGATTCACAGTAAGTTATGATTTGAAAACGGTTGCAAGCCGTTACTTGGTAGCAGCTTGATGTTCTAGGACACCTTGGGGATTACGCACAAGGCTTACAAAAGTGATTGGCGATACGCTCATCAGGGCATTCAAATCCTCAGTCATGTCTAAGCTGGGAAACTTCACATGGATGGCGAACTTTTGACTGAGAGGTGACTCAGACCTTTTGGAAAGAGCTCCGAGGATGGTCGCTCGTATGATTTTAGCGATCGTTGACCTGTCGCACGAAAATCAACTTCAGGAACCGAGCCTCTTCTCTTTGTCTTACTGCAGATGGACAGGAGACCTAAAAATGTTGTACAGGATCTGAGAGATGGCTTTAGGACTGACCTACCCCCCCTTTTCCTCGACACTGAGTTGGAACGGCTGACAGGACATAGCAGGAGAATACAAGAGCCGAGGTTAACTCTGGTCTTCCTATGGGACTGGTTCTTGCGCCAAGTTATCAACTTGAACTAACTACAAGAAGTGGCGTCTGCACCATCAAATGACCCGTCCAAAAGAGGGCTGAACAAGCACATAGACCAACCGGAAAAGGATTAATACAGGCTCACGGAGTTGTATCCCCCCCAAATTCATGAAATCTGAGTCTGATTTTGCAGCCCTTACACTATGTGGTTTCCTGTTAATAATATGTGGTCATTTTAGGTCACGTGACCACAGCAATCTCAGAACTCTTGCTCATCGTAATTCTTTTGGCTTCACAACACGTCAAGATCCAACACTGGACTTGGTACTCCCAAATGATACTGAGGCACTAGAAACTCGAAGGAAAACCCGGCTGCTCAACCGAGATCATTGCGTTATACGTGCTTTACCCAAAATATATAGGAAACTATGCAGGACAACTTTGATATATTGGTAAACGGACATCGTGCACAGAAGCTGTTCACAATGTAACGTACCCCGACTAACAGGAATGCTACAAGGTGCCCACCTGAGCGTATTTGACAGCAAGCGTTTAGACGGTACCATCGATACTGTGACATTCTATCTCCGGTTTTGCCTGGAACTTTATTGTTCTATATCTCGGCTAAAAAGACTACAAAGGGAAAGAGGAAGTAATTTATAACACTGGTGCTCATTGATTGAATCGCTGAATAAAGTTAGAAATTCAGCGTCTGAATCTAACACGCAGCGAGAGGCCTTTATCGTGCGAAGGCACTTTCAACACAGGGAGACTTTTGGGGACATCAGTAGATGTAAACGTAGTGCAGAGGCTTGTGTCGATGTCTCTACTCTAAATAGATCGTTTATGCGTTATCTGCGCCGCCACATCCCACCCTGTCTGCCTATTTCCAAATAAGAATATGCCCCTAAATTAACTGGGGAGGATGTCATCAAGCGTCTAGAACCCTGAATCCCAGTTTGAGTCTGGATGGCACTCCAGTTTTCATACTGACGAAATTTCCCTGGCGCATTATGTTATCCACCACGTGACATGTTAAATGAATTTCTTTCCCTGAATGATGTACCAGCTACCTGGGAAGGTACTGTGATAGTTTCCACAACACAGTCGGTGACTCCAGGCTCACGTTCGAGATTCCGTTCAATTGTGGTTACCTTCCCGCCCTTGAAAATAATGGAACGGCTAATAGTACTTTTGCCTGAGCCCTCTGTGGAAGTTTTTGGGGATCCTGATCAACCTGCGTGCAAAAGCAAAAAAGAGCTCTGGATGCCACCACTGTCTTACATCACAACACTGGCCGTAATCTCCATAGAAATGTCAGATGCATCAGGCGTGCATCTTTCCACTATACTAAGGGATTTGATTTTGTCCCAGAACACATACTGTGTTCTGGGTAATTGGCTGGCTATATTCCTATTTATTCGAAGGAAAACAACTTGCCGGTCACAACGGGAACCGCTCCATCTCATTGCTTACTGAGGCTAGTGCTACACCAGGGTGAATTTCTCTCCTCCGGTCCTTTCTCCTTCTTTCCGTATGACCCGCCATCTTCAGCTGGCACCAGTTTAGTAAAATATGCCGATGACCTGAGGGCCTCAATAACTTTTTTCTGCACTGGACCGTTCCTTGTCCTCTGTTAGAAGACGGTCTTTCGCAAATGGCCTTGTGCTTCATTCTTCAAAATGTTGGACTAGAAACCTTGATTTTAATTGTTGAAATAACTCATGTAAACTACTTGAATCTTGCGGTTCCTGTTCTGTGGCTGCATATTAGGAGATGTTTTAAATGTGACACTTCTCGGCTTGTGGCTTTTTTCAAACATTTCCCTGTCCCTCTATGTCCTAATAATTTCCAGCAGAATTTTCCAGCTAACTTATTTTGTTTGAAAGTTGAAGTAGCTGGTGAAACTCAGCCCCTTCTATCGTGATTAGCAAACTCCCGCATTTTACATGTTCTCCTCGACGGTTCCCCTTATTCTTTCCCGGGTTGCTTAAAAGAGACTACGATACTTTGCTCTGCAGAATCAGTGGTGTACCTACGATCCTTCTCATTAAAACTATTTTGAATGGACATGTTAACTCCTGAAAACGCCTGGCAGGAGTTGCTTTCTCAGACGACCAGCATCCTCTTCACTGGAAGCTCAGAACTTGTAGACCCTCTGGGGAGACTCTACCACTAAACACAAAAGCTCCGCAATGTCGTGTTTAGCTCTTGGTCTGCGTGGGGAAGAAAGCGTTAAAAACGAACTAAGAGATTTTTAAAAGTCAAATATGAACGACGAGTGCACTTTTCAAAAAACTTTTCACCGCGTTCTACAGTAATAGAGTCAGCTTAGGCGTTATCGCTTGTATTATATCATCTCCGCTATAACTAGAACACAGATATATCGAGGCATCCACACAGGAGCCCATGCAATTAATACATATATTTCATACAACATAGGTTATGTGAATACAAGCCAGTTCGCAGGTTTGATCATTTTGGTAATGAGAAATGACTATTATGCACAATGTCAAGCTATACATTTGATTCCGTTATTCACGGCATATGAGAGGTGTGTTGAAGCTGGCTCAGTTCGAAATTAGGAATTACTCGGTTATTGGATCTACCAATATTCTTGAAGGTGGGGCGGGCAGTACAGTCATGACCTCGGGGTTTGTGTGTTCGTCATAAGGTTTTGATGTCAAGGTGCACACTGACAAATGGGATTTTTAGGATTCCATCTGAATGCAGAACTAGTTAGGTAAACCTGAAAAGTGAATAGCAAAAGCGAGCAGCAGGCGGAAGTCGAAACAGGAGCACAAAAATACTACGCAGGAGTAAATCAACATGATACATCTGGGTGAGTTCTTTGTACTGACTACAAAACTTACTTGAAGAAGTATCCAGAACCAACTGTTTAGAGGTAAGCTTAGGTGAAAGAAGATGAAGGTGTGTACAATGGTAATGAAAACCAGTCTGAAGTCAAAGATATCACTACAAAATAGGGAGACTAGAGGATTTTGGACCGGGCATTCGCTTGTTACATACCTATGTACAAAAGTGTGATGAAGTTGTGAACATCTAAGTGAAATTCATGGTTTTTTCTGAGATGGTAGCCACCCTTTTTCTGTTCACGGGGGGGGGATGATCATGGTGTTGCCTGCTGAGTATTGCCATATCGGGGCTACCGAAACAATATGGTGGTGCAGAGTACTTACATGTAAGTGCTGATAACAAAGGGCAAATAGCAAAACATGTTACACACTATGAAAACGCACCGATAGACAGTTCTTTTATCAATCCGGAGTGGAGAGATTATTTTAAGGGACGAATTTTAGGAAATAGGTGTTGAGCCGTGAGATCAGTTAGGTTATGAAGAAATGTCGGCTGCATTGGAGTAGCTGCTGAGTTCACTTTGCGAATCGTATCGCACTCCACTTCCTGTTCACTCTTGATCATTTTTTAAAAGAAATTGGATCTTAACTGAACTAATGCGTTTAGTTTTATCTACAATTTGGACGACAACACTTTGTATATGTCCAGGGGGAGTAGCAATTACTGAATTTTACTACTTGGAAGCGACCCTCTAGAGATGTTCTAAGCCAGGACAGTAAAGGGTCTTGGAAACCGTATGATTGCAACTTAGTGATCAGGCGTTTGTGAGGCACCTTATCGAATGCTTGCTTGAAGTCTAAGAAAAGGGTAGTTACAAAAATATGCCTTGGTCACGCTTGCTTGTAACGTCGTCCAGATAGTCAGGATGGCTGGTAGCGCATGACCGGCCTTTCAAAAATCCATGTTGTGCTGGTGAGAGTAATTGGTTTGTTGTCGTGCAGCCGACAACTTTCACAGTCACCCTTTCCATAGCCCTGTGTACTACTGACGTGATGTTTATAGGTCGGTGGTTTTCTATATTGGATGTTAGTCCACATTTTTGCTTGGGACGCATGTATGATAGTTTCCAGTTCTCAGGGTAATTACCACTGGAGAGGGACGTAGTAAAGAGCTTCAAAAGAATCAGCAGTTTATCTTCGTCACCTCTTTTTAACAGGGTGGTTGGAATTCCATCAGGTGCCGCACTGTATGAGGTCCGAAGTGACGTTATAGCTAGAAAAATGTTTCGTTTAGTGACGAGCACAGTACTCATCGAGTAAGTTGATGTTGACAGTGCACCAATGACCTTAATTTCATCCCCTTGTGTAAAGCAGCTAGCAACCTGGTAACCGAACAGCTCGCTGATTTGTAGTGGGTCGTCGTAGAGGATGCCGATGTCTACTAATAAACTAAGGGTACTATCCCTGGAGTTGCTTATCCAGGTTTTCATCGGTCGCACTGGTGCTTCTGTATTACTAGTTCTACTACATTGCAGGCATTCTTGTTTAACGGCTTGTAGTAATCTTTCTACCTTGAGTGTGTCTTATGTGTCTTTCAGTGTGACAAGCGATGAAAAGTCATTCGACTTATAGTACTCCCTGGCATGGTTTCTCATGCGGTTGCGTACTTTCATAGGTATACAGTCAACTCTGTTTTTCTTAATTTCTCTTTGGAGCGGTGGAGCAATATAGTCTTCGGCTGTGCCTATATATTCATAAAATAGATTACACAGTCTTTTGGCCGAACTGTTGGTAAAGTAGGGGCTCCAACCTAGGCAGCGCAGAAGCGATTATAGTTCGTCCCATTTGGCATACTTGTAGTTTCTAGTTAGTACTGTTCCTGACTTTCGGGCTAATTTTGTGTTGGATATGCTGAGGTACCCATATACAATCTTGTGGTCGTTACCTGGAAATTGTGTACCCACTTGGAGTTTCGTGGGTGTGGTTCCGTTTGTGAAGACTAGGTTCTGGCCACTATTGTACCTGGTGGGGTGTTCCAAATGTTGTTACCAACCCTCTGTTTCAAGAATGCTTGTGAATTTATTAAAGCGCTCTGGGTAGCTGATTGGTTGTCACGTTATATCTGGCATGTTAAAGTTACCACATATAATTTTCGCTGTGTGAGGCAGTGTTGCCACACGAGCGAACACGCTTGTTAGCTAGTCGTCGCATTCGACTGAGGGGGAGGGGGCCGGTGAATGTATCCTATTGGGAGGGATGTTGAGCAAGTGAGTTTGGCGATAATCCATACTCAGTCGTCAATCTCATTTAGCTTAGATGTTGACCAGTGCGTGGCAGCGATGTCGGATTTTATATAGATAATGCACCCTCCTCCCTCACCATGTAGTATGTCCCTCCTGAACAATGAATGGTAGTCGATGGAGGTCTCTGCGTCACAAATATCTCAGGTACACCGTGTTTATGTAGCCATTATCACGGACTGATCACATGTCAGAGGTAGCGGTAAAATCTCTTTCATTTTGTTGCGTATAGAGCGGGCGTTAATCAGGTAAAACGGGAGCGAGTTAAGAGTACCAAAGTGTTTGGATATATCTCGAAAAAGTCAGCACTTCTGTATATCCCTTGTGGGTCCTTTGCGTAGATAGTGCTAGCGACGTCGTGACCTTTTGTGCAGGGCGATTCCAACAGAGACCAATCAGTTCGGTCCAGTCGACGATGGTATAATACAGGCAACGACATTACAACTATGCCCGTCGCACAAGAAGTGGCTATCGTGGTTCGGTGGTGTAGTGGATAACGCTCTGGCATTTGAAGCGATCGCTCCCGAGTTTGAATCCCTGTGGGAGCAACATCACTCACTGGGAGGCAGCTACATCCAGCTGACAGGCCCCAAATGGTACGAAACGCGCACACTGAATTCCACTGCTAGCCACTATCCATCCTCACGATAACTAAGATCAATCTTGTTGATATATTAATGGCCGGAATCTACGGCGAACACATTCAGCAACGGGTGTGAAATTGTAATTAGGATTTGTTTCCAAGATTTTGGATGCAGTGATACTTATATGTTGTTTCTGGCGATAAATATGTTAACTCAGATGATTTTATAAGCGTAGAACCCAATCAGAGGTTATTGAAGGGAATATTCCTCGTTTGTACTTGGCTTTTTATATAAAAGGTGAAGATTTTTGATCATCTGATGCAGCATGAGAAATTTTTATTTTTTAAGACAAACTGCATAAAGGTTTCACAGATTCATGCCAGCTTGCCCACCAGGCTACTGGCTGCCAGGAGAGCTAGTACTTTTTGCCCATCTTCATGGCTCTTTATGTTCTTCACCCTAGCTGTGTGGTGTTGAAGTGGCTTGCAAATGTTTGGCTGGTTCCGGTATCACTGCCTCCTCGGTCTCTAGAGATGTGCATTTGTTGTTTTACCACACCAGAAACTCTCCCAAGTAACTTTAACTCAGTACAGAATTGGTCGATCGCTTTGATGGAAGCCCTTCTCCAATCCAACACAATAACTATTCTGAAAGACTCGCGACTGATGAGCAGTGGCTTGCCAGCAGTAAGTTACCTGCGAAGGTGGACCATTGCAGCCGCGTATGGAAACGTACACCGAACATCCGGAATTATGGGTGGTGAACGCACTCATAGCACTCAGCAGGGACGGTAGATATTTACGAAGATACAGCCGTGTGAAATGGTAGTAGACTAAGATCTCCAAGCTTCCACTCCACCTCGCACTTGAAAACAATGGGCCCTTCCTGAAGGGCAGCAGTCAGCTTCGAATATCCGCAGGTTTAAACCAATGATCTGAGAGCATGGTCAGAGTTTCAGATACCGTCAGCGGGAACATTAGTCCCTGTGAAGTAGATCGAAACTATGAGACACCAGCCAACAGCAGCTGTGCTTCGTTCCCCAGCATGCATTATTCCAGATGAACATGTGATGACAGGGAGCAGTGTGTTCTCACGGCAACTGATCGGACAGGTACAACTACCTGCAGCGTCGCTGAAAAACCTCCACCACCAGCCATTGTAGAAAAATCCCGTGTTTTGAGAAGCACCAACAACTGCCATTACAACAGTGTGGGGAGGCTTTCTTTGTAAGATGACAGATCATGGACCTCTTTGTTCCAACCTCGTGCTAAAAGTCCTATCGTGACATTAGCTTAGCCGTCATCTGATGTAGGTAGGCGGTATGTTTCTGTTGATAAGGAAAGGCGAACTCGTGAGGATAACCTAGGTGATAGAACACCTGAGCAGCCGTTTGTTGAGCGGACATTCAAACTACACTGAATTGACGGAAGTTTCAGATTCAATCTGGTGCCACTTCAGAACCAGGCCGATCAATTACCGGAAAGGAGGTATCTGTCGCCCGCCTGCTAGCAACACAGGACAAAAGTGCCGGCCCCTTCGATCAATATCCCTAATTTCAAACGTGATACGTGACCAAGCAATTATGGCTGCCGGTTTCTGGCCTAAAATTTTGACTCGGGACTAAAATATTTCATGTAATCATCCTTTCATCGAAACCTGGCGGGGTTTACCAGTGAGGCTTGAGCATGTCAGCAGATCAGGATGACACACTGCTGGCTGAGCAGAAAACGTCAAAACTGTACTATCTTCCTGCCACGAGGCACCCTCCACTCAAGGATATACAGGTTCAAATTCCTTTTGGCAACACCATGCGTGCTGCATAGCTGTTCAGCTGGTGGTCAGCAAAGAATTATCGCTGAAGAAACCTCGCCGTTACCGTACTGCAGGGTGTAGGATCATGCAAAGACAAGCCAGTTTCTGTCGAGGGTGCCATAGTTTCAAATTTTTGGGTACTTATTCGCTGGAAACCGGCACCGGAAAGCTGTTTTGGAGGCGGTCTCTGAGATCATTCCTAAAGTATCATTAACAACAAGTACAACGATCTCGTGGCTGAGAAAAGGCAATGAGCACTGCCTACAAGCTACGATGAAGAAATGGTATCAGTGGGGTGTAATAGGGTGTAAAAGTTATGAGGGGTGATTGAGAACCCACTTTTCTAGCCAAATAGACACTGGCCAAGAAATTGCCATCAACGGAGTTGTGAACGGCATGGATAGAAATGAATGATAGTAAACATTTATATAGCAGTAGTTGAAACAGTCATTCGCCAAATCCACTGAAGGTTTGATGATGGGTCTTGTTCTGTATCAGCACTTTCACCGGAGTCAGCCCTGTGTACCTGAAAACTGTTCGCAAAATTAGGATAAGTAGGGGAATCAATGGAATTATCATTTATTTGAACAAGCTGCTTGAATAATTTTCACCTTAGTTATTTGCTTGTCGTGAACAGGATGACCTAAGTCCCAAATCTCCATTCGGTTCCCTCTCTCCCAGCAGTATAACCCCCACTGACGTGACGATAAACATGTTCTTGACAATAGTGCACATCTAACAATCTCACTGTCATTGAGTGTGTTTGAAAACTTCGGGTTTCAATGAGTTCAGCTGAACTTTCATGAATGGTCGTGTGTTCTATATTCTGATCCTGGAGCAGGGAATCATCGGCATACCTTTTCAGCCCCTCCAAATTAGTTACATTCACCAACTTTATGAGACTCTTCAATGCCTGCAACATGTTTTTGTCAACCCATTTGCCCGGAGATGATATGAGCATGCAAATGCCAGTAATCAGTATCCAAAATCTAATCACTGAAGCTCTGAATGAAATGAGTCTCACTACCAGTGACTAAGGCATTGGGACTTGTAACGGAAAACAGTAGGAGAATCCTTCCCGCAGGATCTTTGAAGTCATATCTGCCTTTGCTGTTCTATTTTTTGTTTTTGGCATTAGAACATGCCCCTATCGCCACGTTTTCTTAGTCTCAGTGTTGCCTAAACTAGCAGGAGTACGTATGCCAGCTCCCAATTTCGGCAGAACCCTATTTACATTCGTCTCGTGCAACCTACCTCATTCAGCCGTAACTTGGCATGTTCGAAGTTTTGTTCTACTTTCCCTGTTGTTTCGCCGTGTTTAAGGCAGTGTATGCTGCCATTATTGTTTTACCTTTAATGATAATAGTGTTTTCCGAATAATGAACTATACGAACACATGTATTTTTGCAGGCAGTGTGATTACAGTTTGGCTGCCTGATTGAGGAGGTTGTGGTGTCGGATCAGACTCTTACCTTGGTCTCTGCTGTCAGGAATATCTTCGCTTTGTTGCCAGAGTGTGACCTTCTTCACCTCCTGACCGCTTTCATCACATGACTTGCTATTTTGAATCAAAGAATCCATTGTTGATTGTGTAGTGCCAGGGTGGCATCGTTGAGTTACGTTTCTGTTTTATACTGCGCAATGATTGAATAGTATCGTAGATTTCACGGGTATGCAACTTAGATACAATCATATCAGTTGTGTTCTGCCATTGTTGGGATGTATTTGTCCACGCGTAACTCAAGGAAGCCAGGTACACTATACAAAAGCGACTCAGTCGTGTATTTTTAGTTAATTCGAAGCCATTGTGAACTGTATACCGCATTCTGGTTGGAACCATTGTAAGTTTATTGTTACAGATAACCCCTTCTGACTGAAAATCTTCCGCGTCACCATGTGCCGACTTTACGGTAGGAGCGTCTGTTAACGTTACTTCTGGATGTCTGTGGCCAGAGCCCACCAGAAGTACAGCAGAATATGAGCTCAGGAGGGGGCCAGAAGAGTTTTTTGGACAGACTTCCAGGTTTTACAAGACGCAGATCGTGGATTCCATGGTGATATTTCACACATTTTATGCAGGAGGTCAGAAAGACCTTTCGGCCTCCTCATGGTATCGACACCAGTTTTTGCACACCGGCACATGAGATGGGACCAATGATGTTATTTTTCAAGCCCCTGGGTGTGCAGAATAAGTGTCATTTGATGCAATGGACTGCAATGTCTGGGAAGTGGCAATTCTGTCTTTCAAACATAAAAATCCCTTAGGATGTACTGACACTATATCTTTCTTTCACAGAAGCCGGGAAGAACTACATTAGCTCCTAGGTCAAAAACAACCACAGTTAGACGATACAAAAATACCGTCTGGGGGAAGGTACAATAATAATAATATTTATTCCTGAATATACAGGCACACACCATTTTTACAGGTATGAATAAGTTTATATACAAATTGCATTCATCCTCATGGAGGGTAATCTGAATCTCTACCCGTTGTCACTAGAAGATATAGGTGCTGCATGTTCATACAATGGAACATCCCAGCAGAATAAGTGTGCAGAAAGCTTACAAGTTGGACGTAAGGAAGTATTGTCTTCGCATTAATAAAAAAACATAGGTTTGTATCTAGACGCTACAGGTGTTACCTGGAGAAAAACAAAGCTTGAAGCTAATACTTCCGCTGTTACAGTTTGTACTTTTTGCTTGAGATGATGATGAAAAGTTTATGAATTGTTTGCATACTGTACTTCATTGACGATTCCAGGACTGTATAATCCATCCATGTTAACACCATTCCCCAGAGAAGATTCATAATCTTGATGAATATTATGACTGAAAGCCAAATGTCTTCACTTTTCCAGCTCCAGCATCCAGAAGCAACAGACTTGTTTGAGTGCCCTAAATGGGCTTCCAGAACATCTTGTCCTTCGTTTTCACAGGTCGTGACAACTTTGCAGTTAGTAGGTGTTGGACTTTGCTGGTCACTTTTATATGAGTTAATCCTAGATTTTGATATTTATGAAGCTGTAGTCCGGCGAACATTTTTATTTCTGCTTGTTTTAGTTAGGTATTCTGAACGTCGTAACGCTAGTTACCCTCCATGAAGGGTAGTGTCAGCCATGGTCTGTTCCTTAAATAATTAATTCTCGATGCCAGCAAGGCCAACTTTTGGAACTGAATTATTTTTCTACAACGAGAAAAAACAGACAAAGGGGCAGGTGGAGAAACCAAGAATTTCAACAAAGTGTGTTTTCTATGTTCATATTTCTCCTTACTCAACTTCCCTTGCTATGGCATCTGTTGTATGTGCTTTTGTTATAGAGTATTTAAAAATGCAAATTTCATGCTGTCGTGTGGTGTAGGATCTCTGATCTTGACTACCGTGTTGGGTGGGGCCGAATGTGCCGTTAGTTTGAGGTGGCAACTTATGGAAATCTCCTCAACGCTTCGTATGAAAGGTCAGTGTAGGTGTGGTGGCTCTCCTTATACATTAAGAGAGCCGAGTATACGAAGTGTCGTGAAAGAGACTGGTGGTGTGTTCGATAAGCCGTGGAAGTCACCAGATGATTAGAAGTCAGCCGGTAACCGACCAAATTCAGAGGTTGATTTGGAGGCCTTCACTTCAGCTGGAAGTCTGTTCCACAACTGAGAGAATTTGACGGCAAAGAAGTTCGCGCGCAAGCAGGACTTGAACGACGTCATTTCGACGCTATGGGCGTGGTTGCGCAGACTGCAGCAACTGTTGCGTTAGAACTGAAACTCAACACTGGCTGTAACATTAAAGAAGAGTGTCAGGTTGATTTTGAGTCGTCTCGTCCAAAGTGTTTCTGGACTTAGTGTTCTGCATCTGGTGCTGTAGTCCTGTTCGCAATCGTGTCCTAACAATCTAGCTGTGAGATACCTTTGGACGCCCCCTATTTTATGTTTGTCTATTATGCGGATACCACTCAGTATAAATGGGCAGTATTCTAATGGTGGACGTATGCAAGTTTTGTAGAGTAGCAACTTGACTTCTTTGAAGTGAAAGTTACTAACTATGCAACCCATCGGGATCCCAGGCTTGCGAGCCTGTGATGCTACCTGTTCAGAAAGTGTGAGGTCCCTTGAGTATCTTAGTTCAAGGTCACATACACTCTTAGGAACAGGAAGTTTCGTAGACTGAAGATGTAGTTGGATATCCACCGACGCAGCACCAAAACATATCCAGCCACATTTGCCTATTTTGAACTGAAGTTTCCAAGCAGTAGGCTATGCAGATATTATATCGAGCTCCCTTTGTGTTAGTTCTGGGAAGTGGGATAAATCATCACGGGGAATGTGTATACAACTTTTAGGTCATCAGCAAACAAGAATGGTTCATCTTATGTAAAGCGGCTGCAGATATCATTGACGAATAAAGTAGAGAGAAGGGGGCCTAATACACTGACCTGAACAACACCAGAGGTGATTGGCCTAGCTTTTGAAGTGTGTGAATCTACCTTCACCACTTGAGTGCGATAACTGAGGAAGGACTTAATCCATCTCAATAGTGAATAGTCAATTCCCATAGTCATCAACTTACTTATTGACAGCAAGTGATCGACTCTGTCGAATGCCTTTGAAATGTCTGGATAGAGTACAAGGACTAATTGGTGTCGGTCGCGCATAGTGGTTATGAAGTTAAAGAAGTCAAGACGGCAAGTTATACAGGACCTCGATTTTAGGAACCCATGTCGACTCGATGTGATGATGCTGCCACTAAGCATGTGCTGAAGAATGCTTTCTTTGATAACTTTCTCCATAATATTAGAAACTACAGGCGTAATATTTATTGGTCTGTAGTTGCTGGCTAGTGTTTTTGAACTAGATTTATATCTAGGGGGAATAAATGATGCTTTCCATATATCAGGGTATGCGAAAGATTCCAAAGAGGGAGAAAATATTTTAAGTAATATTAATGGAATATCAGGGCCACGAAATTTAAAGTGTGATGATATTGCATCTGCGCCAGCGCTGCTGAAGCATTTTAGCATCCTAATCGCTTGGTGAATATTACAGTATGTGAATTCAACCGTATCTGTTGCCGTTAGTTGAGGAGAAGAATAGCTTTTAGAAGTGCAGAACGCGCTAGTGTCACACGAAAAATTTATAGGTTCCGGATAAGTGACTGCAAATAAGTCGCTGAGTATTTCACATATATCCACCGGATCATTATAAGCTTTGGTGTCATGGCTAAGAAAAGAAATTTTATGTCTTGTGCAATTCGATCGCTTCTTAAAGAGTGCTGAGAGAGCATATACTCTAGATGAGCTAGCTAGTGCACGACTCTCTTCATTCCTCAAACTCAAAACATGGTTGTGTGAGATAGAGTTGATAGTACCAAGAATCAACCGAAGTGCACCGATGTCGTGATATCTGTAGTGTCTTGTTGAGAGTGCGTGACTTTCTACGAGCACTGGGAGGTATATATGGCTTATTGTTTAGCGGCATTTTTTTGAAACCTCTCAGTGGAACGACGGTATCGAGACAGGTTTTAGAGTTGTAGTAAAACATATCAATGTTTAATTCGAGGTCTGTAGTGGTGAAGAATGATCCCCAGTCAATGCACCTAATCATTGGACACATCTGCTGCCAATCCGTTCTACCGTAGTCTCTACATACTGGTTGGTGTGCAGCGGAAATACCAATTGAGGCACTAGTTGCAGGAAGTGGCAGTGCGCATAAAACCGTATTGCGATCACTTCCTGGGAACTTGGAGCCTACATTTATCAAAATAGGATTTATGTTATGGCAAAATATTAAGTCCAATACATTGTCACCTCTTGTGGGAGTTGTAACAATTTGCTTCCATCCAAAAACAGACAGTGTATGGAGAAAGTTGTCACACCTAGCCGGACCAGTGAGCGAATCCCACTTAATTTCAGGTAGGTTAAAGTCACCGCATATGATCTTATGATCATATGGGAGAGTGGATGCATGCTCCAGAGACGTATTCAGTGAAATCCCATGATTGGTAAAGGTACCAGGTGCTCTGTAAACACATCCCACCAGTGCTGTAGCATTCCTGTAGTGTACTGTGACCCATGGAGAGTCACTTACTTTATCAAGAACCATATTTTCCGACCTGGAAACGGTGAGAGTGTTCAGGAAGTACATCAGGCAACCTTCTCCTTTCTTGTTACTCCAGTCACATCGGAATTGCGTTTACATTTAAATACTTACCTCCTCATCTGGCATATTTGTGTGACACTAAGACTCAATGATAATTATTACCGGCGGCTTATATATGAGAGCGATTCCTCTTAACACCGATAGTTTGCTAAGAACGGACCTTGCGTTTATGAGAACGACGTACAAGTAGGAGTAATAGTGTGTAAAGCTTACTAGCTCGCTAAACAAGCCAAAAGGTATCTCAGTGTCGCTTGACTGAGTATAGTCTGACGTCGTTGCGTCACAGAACGTCTTTACACCTTGTTCACTTGTGGCTGTAGAGTTACTAGAATATCCTAGTGGTAAATCGACAGCACAGTGACTTGAAATAGTATCACCTTTATCAGGGGAGAACAGAGCAGTGTTTTTATCTGTGTTCAGTGTGCACACTGTATCCAAATAAACAGAGTTTGACCTCATGCAACCGTCGTCTCTAGTATCTGTTACACAGAGGGCAGGTAGTTTTACCACTGTACGTGGTAGGTGTGTAGGGCTGGTGATACCACTTGGAGGGTTCAACAGGCCTGTTGTGCTTTCGCATCTGTTGACACCACTTAGGTAGTTGGTGTCTAGGATTTGTGTGTGTTTGGCTGTGCCTTTTCTGTTGTTCCGAGGGTGCTAAGATTAGCGGTTCAGAGTAGGGGGTTTCAACATCCCTGCCAGTTGTTTGGCCAAAGCTGCAGCTGGTAGGGATGCATTGGATTAAAAATCATCGTGTTTTTGTGGTCCATGTAAACTTCTGTTCTGTGTTGTATTCCTTACCAGTGACTGCCCTCTGTTACAATTCACAACGAACGTAACTGGCTTTATATTGAATCGGGGCTGTTTCCTAGTAAACTAGTGCCATGCAGCCGACTAAATCTTTTCCTCACAAAGTACCCTGCTGACAATCTATTATAAGCGGTTTGATGTTGGCTTTTCTCATTAGTAAACGATAGGGTTGGGTTGTTGTGACGTCTAATTTTGTTCTCATTACTAGTGAGATTTAGCTCAGTGCATAGAACCTTCTTGGTGGAGCTAGTGTTCGTGCTTCCGTCTACTCTAGAAGGGATTACGGGATCACCTCGGATCATTATGTGCTTTCTGCTCCCGTCTCTACGTGTTGGGTTCCATGGGAGCATTGGTTTATCTGTTGCATACTGAGTGGCCGATATACTAGGACCTAGGCTAGTGTGGTTAGCAGGCTCTAGGCCTGCGGTGGACCTCAGCCAGAGTTCTGTCACGTTTAGTGCTGTTTCAGGTCCCACTTTGGGGCTTTCTATGGATACGTCTAGATCTACAGTTTCAGGTGGTTAAGTCAAATCACGCATTTCACGGTCTTCCATCTCCACATTGGTTGGTGTGTTTTTCCGTATATTTGACTTGATAGAGTTTGTGGAAGGAGAAATCCTAGGCTTGAACATATTGGGGGAGATACCCACTGCTTTATTATGTTGCGGTTCTGGAGCCTTTTGACTGTCAGGTTCATCAGCACGGTTGTATACCTGCCTCTCCACCACTGTCTTATCAAGAACTATCTTTATTCCTATGAAGACAGTGTTTTTGCTAAGATTGATTCTGCTTTGATGAATGCCTCCGCTTCTATGTGTGATTTAAATTGAAAGCGTATCGGACAGCAGTGGTCCCGCAGGCTTTTCTTGAATCGGAACCATTTTGCTTGGATATCATGCATTTTCGCTGTTCTAAGCAAAATTTTTCTCACCGCCTTCAACTCTGTAGTATCAGGGACGTTACGAACTATTGAGTTCAATTTAAGTGCAAGTCTCTTACATACTTCAGTGGTGATAAAGTTTACCAGGTGATCTACCTTGGATAGTGTTTCGATGCCAACTTCATTAATGTATTCGCTACGCGTCAACATGCTCAGTGGCAAGGGGTTGCTGATCTGAGCTCTAATTTTTTCCAGCTGGGGTGACACCTGGAACGCCTTTAACATACTTTCTTGTGGTGCATTATTCTGTTTGTCATCCTTTAGTCTGCATATTTCTGCCCTTAGTTCCTGTATGGAGGACATCAGGCTTTCGGCTTCCGGAAGAAATGACAATGGCACACCTGGTAGCTGAAGTCTAGTTAGTCTGACAAAGACGCGGAGCTTCCATTAAGCTTTACGTCTTCTGCAACATTTAGTGTTGCGGTCTTATTACATGTTGGGCATGCAGAGGTATTTCTATTATTATGAACGTTGGCTGTCTTATCGAACGCAGTTCTTCTTCTCTTGAGCATAACTGGAGCATAAGCTGACTCACTTATGCTGTTGCAAGTGGAATCTGCTTTTGGTGTCACCAGCGCTTTGGTATTGTTGATGCCTTAGGATTTGTCATGGTGAGAACTTGAAAGACGCAAAGACCAATCGCTAATTATTCAGACTTGCCATATACCCACGAGTACGAGACCAAGGAAGAACACGATAGCATAGTCGGATGGAATAGTATATTTGGATGGTTGTGCCAAGATACCGATGCGTTCCAACTAACTGGCTAGAGAGTCGAATACAAGCAGTGCAACGTAACACGACAGCGTGCCAAATAGCTAGGATGCTTGACCGGGTGCCTTCAGCTTAGCGAGTCCAGCGAACCGTCAAGGTCAGCATCAGTGTCGAAAGTCACCAAACCCTAGGCTATTGATTTTGGGGAAGTGTGTGACGCTATAGGTGACTCCCTCCCTAATGGGTTCGTGAGGACCCTAAGACGATACCAGCCGGAAGTAAAAAGCCAGTGGTTTCTCCATTGATAAAACTCTTCCAATGGGCTCACTGCGTGAAGTGGCCCCTGGTTGCCTGAACTTATTCTAGGGTGTCATGGCAAGTAAATAATAAAATACGATAAATCGAATTGGACGTCGATCGCAGTTCTCAGTTTCCCTTGACGTTCCGTCTAGTGCTCGTCGCACCCGGATTGTAAATGAAGGTCTTTAATACTACAAAAATGGGAATTATTCACACATAAATTTATTGAAATAAAGTCTACGCTTTTTTGAAAAGATCTTCATTACTTGGTAATAACCTCTCCTGGTTAACTAGTTCACTAGTTACTAGCCGGTCCTATGCCCCCATAAAGAGGGAAGGTTGGGCATAGGGCTAGCAACCCTACCCCGTAAAACAAATCTAACCGCTAAAGAAACTTCAAAGCACAAGCAAAATATAAAAAATGAAAACAAAATTATTCCCTGTCGGAATCGGAGAGGCGAAATGACGCCAGTTGGTGAAAGCCAGCCTTCGGGAAGCCAATTGGCCGATGTGTCTTCTCTCGATGAAAGCGAAAGTAAACGTGGGGACATGGAATGTCCGCACGATGTTTGAACCCAGTAAGGCAGCCCAGATTGCAGACGAGATGAGAAGGTATCACATCGAAGTGCTTGGGATTTGCGAAAGCAGATGAAATGGGAGTGGACTCTCCAAACTGCCAACTGGAGAATCAATAATCTACTCCGGTATTGTCACCCAGACGACAACCACGAGCACACTGAGTTTTGGAGTGGCTATCATGATGTCCTCAAGAGCATCGAAGGCTCTCATGCAGTGGGAACCAATCTCGTTCAGGATCATGACAGCAAGATTCAACTCAAAAGGAAGGAAGGTCACAATCATACAATGTTATGCACCTACAAATAATGCATAGCAAGAGAAAAAGAAAGTATTCTACAGACAACTTCAATCAACACCGGACAAGACGTCAATTGGCGATATCAAAATTCTAATGGGTGACATGAATGCCAAACTGGGAGGGGACAAAACAGGAAGAGAACTAACCATGGGTCGAGAGGCGCTAGGTGAAATGAACGAGAATGGAGAATTGTTTGCAGAATTCTGCGCATTCAACGATTTGGTGATTGGAGCCAGGCAGTGTGTTCGGCAAAAGGATATCCACAAAGCGACATGGATTTCACCAGATGGACACACTAAAAATCAAATCGACTTTATCTCAATCTCAAGAAAATGGAGACGCAGTCTACTTAACACAAGGTCAAGAAGAGGAGCAGATGTAGGTTCAGACCACTCACTATTTAGTGCAAGGAACCTTCCAAATCAAGTTAAAAGCCTTCAAGGAAGCTGGTGATAGACCTCAATTCAAGTACAACACTCGGAAACTGAAGGATGAAACTATAAAGGAGAACTTCAAGGCAGCCATCAAGACAAAATGGGAGATATCGAGGAACATCCCTGAAGAAACCTGTGTGGAAGAACACTGGAAGTCTTTGAAAGCTATGTGGAAAGAAACCTGCACAACAGTATTAGGAAGGAAGAAGAAGAAGACAAGGAATGGATCTCAACGGATAAATGGAAGCTGATAGAGGAGAGGAGGATGGTGAAGCAGAAGATAAACCAGTGCAAGGACGCTCAACGACAAGAGGAACTGAGCACAATGTATAAAAACACTGGACAAAGAAGTGAAGAAGAGTGCACGCAAAGACAAAAGACACTTCTACGAAACACTGGCAAGTGAAGCAGAACAGGCTGCAGGTAAGAGAGACCTGACAACATTGTATCAAATAACCAGGTTGCTATCAGGGAAGAGATCAACACAGATGAAACCAATAAAAGATGAAGAGGGGAAATTTAATTACGAAAGAAGAGAAACAGAGGGAACAATGGGCCGACCACTTCAAAAGCTCTTGAATCGACCACCACCTGCACTTCATCCAGAAATACCACCTGCAGCCCAGCAGCTGAACTACAAGTGAACATAAATCCTCCAACAAAAATGGAAGTCCTGAACGCCATAAAGCTACTAAAACGTGGGAAAGCAGCAGAACCAGACAGGATCCCGCCAGAAGCACTGAGAACAGACGCAGAGACAGCAGCGGACATGCTCACACCACTATTGCAGAAGGTGTGGAAGGAAGAGAAGGTAGCTGTCTATTGGTTGGAAGAGTGGTTACCTTGTCAAACTGCCGAAGAAGGGAGACCTCAGTGTTTGCAAGAATTGGCGAGGAATCACTCTCCTGTCCACCCGAAGTAAAATATTAAGCCGCATCATCCTGGAGAGGCTTAAAGATGCACTGGATTCAAAACTACGACCGGAACAGGCAGGCTGGATTCAGGAAGTACGAATCATGTGCAGACCAAACTGCAACGCTTCGTATCATCATAGAACAGAGCATAGAATGACAATCAGCTCTCCACCTCAACTTCATCGACTTTGAGAAGGCCTTTGACAGCGTCGACCGAGAAGTAATTTGGAAGCTGCTTCAATACTACGGAGTGCCGCAAACCTTTATCCGTCTCATTCAACAACTATATGAAGATGCCACATGCCAAGTAATTCACAATGGGAAGTTCAGTGATGCTTTTGAAGTGAAGACAGGAGTGAAACAAGGTTGCTGTCTACTATCCCCCATGATATTCCTGATTGTGGTCGACTGGATCATGCAGCAAACAGTGGGGAGCTGTGAGAAGAGTGGGATACACTGGACGACGGAAAAGAACCTAGAAGACTTGGATTTCGCCAGTGATGAGTTGTGCCTGATGTCACACAAACTTCAAGATGTACAGGCGAAAACTAACAAGTTGGCAGAAGGGGCAAGGCAGCGAAGGCGGGACTTCAAGTGAATGTGGAGAAGACAGAGGTGATGAAGATACCGCACCAACAACTCCAACGACAACAACAAACTCCAGTCACCGTCAACGGGAGAAACTTAAGGGAAGTAACCTCCTTCAACTATCTAGGAAGCACTGTTTCAACTACAGGTGGCGGGACAGACGAGGATGTCAAAGTCAGAATCGGAAAAGCAAGGCAGGCGTTCATTGGCCTGAAACCAGTGTGGAGATCTTCTGCACTCAGCATGCTGAACAAGATCCGGATTTTCAACACCAACGTCAAGTCAGTGCTTCTGTATGGTTCAGAGACTTGGCGCGTCACGAAAGGCATTTCCAATAAACTACAGACATTCATCAACAACTGCTTATGCTGGCTCGCTACTGAAGATCAGATGGCCAGAAAGAATAAGCAACAAGGAACTCTGGGAACGAACCAACCAAGAACCTATCACGCAACAAATATGCAGGAGGAAGTGGAGATGGATTGGCCATGCACTGAGAAGGCCGACTGAGGACATCACGCGTCAGGCCCTCGAGTGGAACCTCCATGGGAAGCGACGAGTTGGACGTCCGAGGCAAGGGTGACATGGAGGAGATCGTGCGAGGAGGGAATGAGAGCTTGTGGGCTGTCGTGGAACCAGGTTCAAAAGATCTCAGAGAACAGAGGTCACTGGAGACGTGCTACTGAAGCCCTATGTTCCACTAGGAACCCAAGGGACTAATAATAATAATAATAATAATAATAATAATAATAATAATAATAATAATGTAACCTTATTTGGCCTTGTAGTTTAATAAATCTTTCGGCGTCAAATGAAGTGGTGAAGTTGAAGATCATGGGACAGCTAGACTGCGCTGACTTTTGTGGAGGCGCTTACAGTCACAGTGTATTCCCGTCATACCGCGTGAGTTTAATACCGTTGTCTTAACTATATCCAAGTGTAAGGTATCAGGTATGTTAGAAACGATGGCCTGTTGGGACGACGATGGTCTCTTCGTTACCTCCGTTGCCAAGTGGTCTATTAGGTTTTCTGCTTCCACCACATGGTCTTCAACTGAATTCTCATGCTTCCCCAGAAGATACTCTAAGGGATAGAAATCCTCAGCTGTTCTCCGAATCTCTTCCATCATGGTCTTAATGTTATTGATTTCCTTCCTGTGGTCGTTAACACTGCTACTCATGACTGATATAATGTCTTCAGTTCTGACAAAGGCGTGGGGCCTACCAGTTCATCGAGATCTGAGTTACACGGAGTAACAATGCTCCTGTCACGCAGAAGAGCACTGGAATGACCAAGTCTTTGCTTTTTCTCACTAGAGTAGTCGATTTTAGAATGTTTAGCCTTAGATCTTTCCATTTAAAAAGACGTTAAAATCGAAACTTATTGTTAAAATAGAAAAACGGCGAACGGCTATACGTAGAATACGAAACGTTGGTAACGCAGTATGTGAGGAGAACAGCGGAGCCGTAAGCCAAACATATGGGATAGACTGAAATATTACTACAAAAATACGGTAATAAGTAGTCAGACAACAGGAAATCTGCAAATTGATATAATCAAGAACCACGTGAAAAAGAAGCGCTCAGGTTCGACTTTACCGCGCAATAATGTTCTGTCAAAGTTATTGTCAAATTTCCACACAGGCAGTATGTTACCTTTCGCACAGTAACTAGTCTTCATTACCAGCGGAGCACTGCTACTTCTTTCTTTTTTTATTCTACAGCAACAGCTCGGTGACGGCATTCAATGCTGAGTTTCAATCTAGTCATATATACTAAGTGAAAATAATACCTGCCGCTGGACTCCATGGATTATTGGACTGCTTCCCATCTTTCATGGTTTCCGTAACATCTCCACAATCAACTTATCAGCTGGTCAGGATTCTTCTTGCGATGAACCGTCTAAAGTTTCCCAACAGCCATAGTGGCACAAATATTCTGGACAAATGATCAAACGAAAGACCAATATACCCGTTGGCTCGGAATATGACTCACCCGCAGTAATCCCACGCCACATGTTCTACAGTACTCTGTATTAAGTGATGTTTTCGAGCAAGAGTTACCCTGCATCAGATACACTTCTCGAATGATGCTGCTTACGCTAATATGAACGATGCCTGAAGTCCATATATAACTGCTGCTATTTGGACCATTAACCTTCTCAACGCCTACTTCCATCCACCACTAGGGGTACTTCCAGTGGAATTAATGTGTACTACTTTTAAACCACATGGTTAACTGGAAATGCATGGACTTAGACACTCACCTTGGTTATATAACCGTGGATACTTACTGATACTCCAGATCGTATGAATAGGCCCCTTGTGGTTAGCAGGCTAAAAACTAGACAAATTTCTAGTGAACGGATGTTTGTATTACCAGATAAGAAACTATGCAAATGGACTAACAACGGCGTCTGGTTATAACGCACACTTTGAACATTGCGCGCTTTTGTCGTTGATAGTGGAACCTATCTGTATAATGACAGATGGAAATCCATACCCGTCTCTTGATTTGCGAAAATTTTGATAAGTTTATGCACATCAATAACTTGCTGTGTGAGTTATATAATTCCCGGTACTATTCCATAAACTTTCAAAATCATCATTTTGACGGTGCTTGTGAAATGGTATCTGTCATGTTAAATCCATTATATGGGAATAGGAGTTTTTATTATCTTCACTTTGAAGTACTGCATATGCCGAAGGTGGTATTTTCTCTGTCCCGTAACCGCGATCTGATGTTTTTGATGGAGTTAAACGACCTCCCCTCTGTAGTATTCAGGACCCGTAAGATCTTGTAGATTTTTCGACCTATATCAATCTGATGATAACTGTAAACTGACTTCTCTTATGTTAGATTACTAATGTGAAATGACAGCTACAGACGTGAAAGTCTTCATCATCCTTTGATTTTGTTCATAATTGTATTTCCTCTCAACTGCAGTGTCAGTTTTAGTAGAAACTTCATCATTATGGCTTGTTTCCCGTAATTTGAAGCCTCTAATAACTCGCTTTGATCAGCTAGCATCAGTCTTCACAAATAACACCAGTTAGTTCTCACCTCTTACACATTAATGTACGGTATCAGACGCAGTTCATTTAAACACTACATCAGTCAGCAGTTGATGTGGGTAAAATACGCCTTTGGAAAATAGGAAATACACATTATCACATAGAGTGCACTTATGTATAGCGAGCACGATGGCACCTTGGAATGACAAATACCCTCACTACTCGGAAACACTCCAGCGGTTTCATGAATCTTCCATCATGCCACGCAGCGCTGGAACTGTGAACTGAGATTCAGCAGCATCTAATCTGTAAAAGTGATATGCACCTGCGAATTCAGGGACAAATTATTATTATTGTTATTGTCTAGCTATCGTCTGGTTTTTTGTATTTCGAAATATTGCAGACGATGTAGATCCGGCAGCTTAACACATGTACCGAAGCATCTCAAATCAAGCATCACTGTTAATTATTTACATGGGGATGTATTAAAGAGGAATTTGTAGATAAGGATCTCTTAGATATGTTTTGGAGAAGTGTTTTGAACAACGTGATTCGTAAGAGGTGCCCCTGATTTTCTCTCTAGCACAGCCTCGCCAAAGTAGTCGATTATTAAATGTCAGACCATAGCCACCCCATGGGGTTCCTTGAAAGACGTTCAAACCACCTCCCGCGTCCAACCTGAGGAATCCACTCGACACCCTATTTAGAGGGCAAAGAAGATGGTTCCATCCGAAAATTGCTCAGAAGCCTGATGGCTGGCCTCCAGGAACTTTGGCGGGTTCAAGTCAAATGGGATGTCTACTGGCCAGTAGGGAAACGTTATCAGTAACTCACATAGCCGAAGCTTTAAGCATCACCTCAAGCAGCTGAGCAACCTATCGGCTATCCACGCCCAACGATAGTTCAAGATGCCTCTCACCTGAACTGCCGCATAAGTAATAGACAGACAGACCGCAGGTAAATTTTGGTACCATCCTTAGAAACCCATCAAAGATGATTGGGAGACAGCAACGAGCCCAAATAGTAGGTCGACTGATTCACTTTCTAATGCATCTTTAAAGGAACAAAAAGGTTCAATTCCGGTGTTTGGCTCCTGTACCTGGGTTGTCGAAATAATGGAGTGGCCAGTAGACGGCAGAACTGCAGAAGAACCTGACCAAAAATAAGCACTGCGTGATACCTTAAATGGCCTCACGCACACCTTGAAGCTTCAGGTTCGTATCCGCATAGATGTTGTAAACATAGCCATGGCCTTTGACGCCGTCCTACAAGTCATTTTACTATGGACACTGGCATGAATAAGCATTTGTGATCACTAACTATTTTCGTTCGATGACCACCTCAAATACTGTCAGCATCCGGCGTATTCAAAAACCTATTCTCGGAATTTCTTTAATATTCTGTTCGGAACAAATGCCCTGGTGTTCTGCTGCTCGCAAGCTCTCCTTTGGAATGGCAGCGGATGGATATGAACAGCCGTGAGGTTTGAAAAGGAGAGGGATATACCGTAAAATAACCACAGAACACTCGAGGATTGGGTGAGGAGTGATGAACTGGTATTGATCCTGATAAGTCATGGACAATTTTTCACATGTTTGGCTCACTGAGATCACTATTCTTATGACACACAGCTTTCCTCCACAGAAGCTACGACCAAAAGCCTGTATCTCAGCTGAAGTTACTCGGGAAGCACATTTAGTTCCTACGGGGTAGTAAACTCGGTGCGTCGGTAGCTAGATACCCCGATCCTGGAGCTTTTCCTCAAGCTCAAGCGGAGTTAAGGGAAAAATCATCCGAAAGTTAAAAATCTCGTTGAGCGATCATGTCTGAAAAGATATCCAAGCTTCTATAAGGAAGTAGCAAAATTTTTACACTAGCATACCTAAGAATACGGGTGTGTATGCCCTAAATTATTTCAGGGCATATGGCGCGAGAACATTTTACGAAGTTCCAAGCAACGCTAGTCATCGAAATAGAAACGTTGGTCCCAGAGATCACTGGGGAAACTCTTGGGATGCAAGAAAAAGATCACACCTTCACCATTCAAGACCAGCGTATGATTATGCCTTTTACCCCTGGTTTTTGGTTAATACAATGCATCACAAGCTAGATAATGTAGCTATCGATCACTTAAAATAACTGCGCCTGCCTCTTATCACTCGCCTGAGAAATTTTCTCTCCCTCTCTTCTAAGTTTCTTTTCCATTTTCGCTTCGTGTCCGTTACTTGTCTTCACTTTTTTCCCCTACCTTATAGAATCTTATATCCTGCTTCAGTCACTGTGAGTGATCGTTAGGTTGTGCAACATTTGGGGACCCCATGGGCAGCATACGTTGAGGACAATAATGTATATGCCTTGGACTCTACCTTACAGGCATTCTGCATAACAGATATCGCCCACTACCTAGAATCCGCATGCAGCCTGACTCGTCGCAGAATGAGGCTATGTAGACCCAAGACACAGGGGAGGCTGGAAACACCGTGTTGGTTAACCGCGCTCGGGAAGGTTCCCAGTCCTCGCAACTGAGGATTTAGTTAGCCAGTTAGATGATGAAGAGAGGTCAAGAAGCGCTTTCAAAGTGAATAGCATAAGTCGCATCTTTGGAGATGCACAAAATTTACCAAATGAACTCCATGAACTACCGGGAACAAAGCAGGGACACTCATGACCTTTCATGGGCGTAGCCAATGCATGGGTTCCTCTTGAAAAGTCAGATCAGGAGCTAGCAGGTATTGATACCACGCTGCTTCGCAGCGGCGTGGAGGCCGGTCTGGAGCGTGGGGCAGGAATTTGCTTCAGCTCTTCTCCCACAGCTCACCAAGTCCATATCGAAGGATGGGACTGCCTTGAATAGTCCATCTTGTTCTCTTGACGCTGTTTAGCACCACTAGGCGCTTGATTGGGGTCATGTACAGGAAGCCATAAGCTAACGTAAGTAATTAAATGGATATTTTATCCCCGCATTATAGACTTCACATGACAGAAACCAGCTTACAGGCATCATCAAATTGACAATAGCTGAAAAATCCACGGTGTTTTAGGGGCCCTTAATGGTACAGAGGGGAGGTAGTTAAACCCTACTGAAAACATCGAGAGATTCTGCTGGTCATGAAACGAACAAGAAAATATCGCCTTCTGGCACAGACGGAGTATTAAAGTTTAGATCTTTTCAATCATATTTTTTTCACCATAGGCAGCACCAAGGTCAGGCAAAATTCCGAATTTCCGCTGCAAGCAGTCGGTGTGTTCGTTCCGTCTCCATAGTGCCACGCTACACCAGATGAACGTCTATTTTATCATGGCTTCTTATGCTTATAGCTCTCGTTTAGTGAGCTGTCGCGTTTTTAGCCCTTCAGTCAATGGCTCTCTGCCCTTAATTGCCCCCTACAGGACCCATGCTTTCGATTTCCAAGGGGGCATGGTGACAATGGCACACCCGGTGACTGAAGTTTGGTTGGTATTGCAAATGTATGACACCTCTCATGCACTGCTTCTGCTGCAAAGTTGGGCGTTGGGGTTTTATTGAACGTTGAGCCTGCTGAGTCGTTTCTGTTATCATTAACGTTTACGAACTTAGTTACCCTGCCCTTTCTCTTGAGTAAAACCGGAGTGCAAGCTGATTCATTTATGTGGTTGCAGAAGAGGCCCCCTTAGGAGGTCACAAACATTTGGATATTTTTAATACGCCGTTCTGCAGATTATTGTTTCCCTGCTTTTGCATGTTCGGCAGCAGCCAAAATCCAATAATCTTGGCTTGAACGCCGGAAACAACTGGACGGTGCCAACTAACGTAAATCTGACGGTTCCTACGTTCATCCGTGTAGTTTCCGAACTTCCGCGGGTAACGCACAGTCAAAGGCTGGATCGACAATAGTAAAATCACGGCTTGTAGTAAATTAGTGGTAGATTCCTAGGAAAATCTGTGGCACTCAGTGGTGCCGTTGGGCAACTTTACATTTCAAACTTCCTCGGACACGAGTGCATGCCCAGAATCAACAAGAATATTCCCGACAGAAGGAGGTCAAAAAGTTTGTGTACTGGAATCAAATCAGCGGCTAAACGTTTTCAGTAGCCAGTCAAAAGATAAACAGTCAAATCACAGCAGAACCACAAGTTGAGCCGAAACAAAATGTCGGACGAAGTAAAACAACGTCACGTTGTAAGCAGTCCAGAGTCACATGATGGGAAGGTGAAGCATTCATGATAAGTCTCAATGGAAGAAAGACAAACAAGGGGTGTAAAGTCAAAGAAGACAGTTAGCTAACCAAATGACACTACACCAGCTAGGGTCAAGGGCACAGTATCCATAACGAGGGTAAAAGGATTAAGATGAATGTCAGTAATGCCAAATAGGGTGAGCAGGAGGGATTTTCAGATCATTTTTTCCGTTACATGTTCGTTACGCATATCTAGTTGCATACTAGGAGGATGGCTAGTAATTTGAAAACTTAAGTGGCCACCAAAGACCTGGAACTGCTCTGCAAGACCTAGAAGCGAGCGCGAAGAAGTCAGTTGGTTTATACTAGCTCGTTAAAAGATATTGGAACGGTGGATTCAATAGTAAAGTTATGAAACGGTCACGAAATCAAGCTAAAATGTAACGCACTTTCTGACATACCACGTTATTATCTAGTGCCTCCGCTTTCTAATACGCATGAACGACTTCCTCAAGCAGGTTTCTAACGAAATCCTTCTTCTTGCTGATGACGCGAAACTGTCGGGAGAAATCAGATTTCAAGTTGGCACCGTTTCTTTTCGGAGAGATTTGACGATAACTCAGAACTGTGTAGTCAATAGTGGGCTCTCACTCCCCCCTGAAAAATGCGAGGTCGTACGTTTAAAACGTTGTGCATGTCATGTGTACCACCTCGACGGCACGTAACTTGAGGCGTCAGTGATGCAGAAGGATTTGGGCGAGTTGGTTTGTCAAAAATTAGAGCCCTATGCCAACTGTGACAGAAACACACTTCGTGAAAACTTGGTGTAAGCATCCCTTAGACGAATTTTCGGACAATTTGATCGTAGATATTCTCAATAAACTTTAACCGGCTTCAAGCAGCCTCATTCAAAGTTTGCTACCGTCCGCTTGCTTTCATCGCTGGTGACGGACAGATTGGGCTTGAACAAATTTTGAGATGGTCGACCAAACCTGTTCGACGACTTACGTCCGAAACATATGATGGACGGCCGGTTGTGCTTGATCTGTATCCCCTGGAATATGGAAGACTATGAGGGGACTTGGTGGTGGTTGAAACTATCTTGAACACCTATGGATACTTGCCCAGTCATTTAGTTAGTCCTACTCGCGGTACCTGGCTTCGGGGTGTGCACGGAGAAACTAAGCTTAAAGGAGAGCAGGCTGGATAGTAGGCAAACTTCCACTACGTAGTGGTCTCTGATCTCTGTAATGCTGTTCATACGTAGGCGATCCTTGCCCCTTAGTATGAATACCTTTAAGACCAGCTAGATACCTGTTCAAAATGTGGGCAGTGGTGGCCAAGAACTAACTGAATTTTTACATTTCAGGCATCACTGTCTCCTTTTTCCTTACCTGTACACAGGTTAGCAGCCACGGAAACCAGTGATCCATTGACTCAAGACTCGGAGACCACCTAAGCGAAGGCCTCTTATATCCCTCCAATATCCATTTGAACCGTTTGACCGAGGTTTAATTGGGCTGACTTCTTTGCTGTCATAACTGCGGTGTGAGAAGAGTAGCGTGAACCAAACGTTTTCTGAAAACACCAAGGATACCTCGTAAAGTTGTGGTTCATTTTGAGATTTCGTCCATGCTCAGGATGGTGAGCACAAAAGTTCGGAGGGAAGAGCCATTTTCAGCTTTGCTCAGTAGCCGTCTGCGTCTCCTGTATGGAACCACTCCCTCCTTTTAGGGCTGAGTTGGTCAATATGCTCCCGTTCCAAACCTGATTACCTCTAGTCCAACTTTAGTTTGGTCGCGTGGCCTTCCTGAGGGCAAAACGACCGTAGAAGCGACCTCAGTTCCAAGAGCTACATCGTTGTGTTTCTAGTGAGGTCGGTACAACTGGGATTACTAACTGGTGTATGGGCACCTAGAGGCTAGAATAATGCGTTTTTCTTGTTTGTCAGTGTGAATTCATGAAGTGATTCTATGAATGTCTCTTATGATTCATGGTTCGTGTTTGTAGGAATTCTTTGAGTTTAAAAGCGGTTAGAAGCGGTAATCCTCAGCATCATCAGCACGTGAACCGCATATGCGCGTGACCCACATTGTTGTCAGTTATAAAGAATGAGTTCAGACGTCAAACTATATTACTACCGTTCTTCCTCACTCAAAAGGCCGGGGGCGGGCGATATATCACCTATCAACCTACAAGTGTTCGCCCGTGTTGAATGACAAATCATTTCTCTTATCTTGGGCGGATATGGAAGTCATGAAAGCAAGCGGCGTTTCTATGCACAGTTCATATAAGCACTACTTTTGGCTGATTTCCGGCATCCCAGCATGCATCATGCCACTCGACTTTGTCTTCTTGATCTTAACAAGTAATTTGCTTTGCAAACATGGGCGGAAGAGACGGAAGAAGGTAAAGACGAAAGGCAGGGAATGGCTTACCACCCGAACCTCGTAATTTGACCTTTCTCAGTTGCTCAGCGACCTTCACCGGAAGATGTGAATGGGGAAAGTGAGACTTGGAAGGCACTTCCTGGTGCGTGATTTTCGGAGAGGACCGGAGTCAATGACGGTTAGACAGTTAAGACGGTTAGGAACCATCATCAGTTAGTATTTGAGAATTGATGGGGCAAGGACTGCTTGGTAAAGAAGAAGGTTCAGTTTCTGTCGACTGACTGCCGTGTGACGTCCATAATACTCGCTGAGGGTCTTTATTTTCCCTGACGGAACCGTGAAATGGAAACCTGAAATTAGAGGTGTAAATAGGTTCTTGAGGGTGTGAGTCTTACATTCCATGAAAGAAAACAAGCTCTTTCCGGCTAAAATTTAATACTACGAAACATGCCCATTGAGTCATGGAGAAGACATAATTCAGCGAAGAAAATTTTCTTTTTCGACGGTATCATTTTCTGTACAATCGTATTTATATGCATATCATAAACATATAACAGCCTATTATAAAACAATAGGGTATAATCTCATCATTAACCTAGTGCTAAAAACAACCCAGAACCAAGAGTGCAAAGTAGTTGCTCAATAAACTAAGACAGTAGAAATATCGAGGAAGGCAAGGAGTTTGACAAGGTGGAAAGTGTTGGTAGATAAGAAAAGCAAATATTGAGTGTCAACTTGACAGAAAGGTGTAAAGCAGGTGAAGAATGTGGCAAGGGTTACAATGAAGATGATAATAATAAACTAATTAATTATAATGAAATCGAAGAAATGAAAGTGTTAAGACCGCGGCAAGATGGGAGATTGGACACACTTCTTTTGCACGCAGAGATCAGGCTTGAATTAATGAATTGCCAGTGTCTCCATCTTGCCTTGGTCTTAACACTTTCATTTCTTCGATTTCATTATAATTAATTAGTTTATTATTATCATCTTCATTGTAACCCTTGCCACATTCTTCACCTGCTTTACACCTTTCTGTCAAGTTGACACTCAATATTTGCTTTTCTTATCTACCAACACTTTCCACCTTGTCAAACTCCTTGCCTTCCTCGATATTTCTACTGTCTTAGTTTATTGAGCAACTACTTTGCACTCTTGGTTCTGGGTTGTTTTTAGCACTAGGTTAATGATGAGATTATACCCTATTGTTTTATAATAGGCTGTTATATGTTTATGATATGCATATAAATACGATTGTACAGAAAATGATACCGTCGAAAAAGAAAATTTTCTTCGCTGAATTGTGTCTTCTCTAAAATTTAATACCGGCACGTAAAACATTCAGAAATACTGGTTGGTGGTTACCAAGCGAGTGCTTCCCCAAATAGTTGGACTGATGCTCAGAAATATAGGCGTAGAGCTCGGGTGCCGTGGTAGGATGTAATTCCGTATTCGATTTGCTTATTGTATGCATTGCGCAGTGATACATCATTATTTGCTGTGTCGCCACGTGTTGCACACCAAGTTAAACGAGTCTTATATGAGATTAAGAAACGTGCGAATAAAGCTACACTAGATAGGTTGCAGTGTTAGCACAACTGTTATGGTGGAATGAGATTTATCCATGTGATGCGATCAACTGTTAGTCGACTCTAATGTTGGGCTCTTGGTTCTTGGTAGCACCAGCTTGGTTCCTAAAGCACCGAAATCACTTCGAAAATTTAGCTTGCAAGGTGTTGGGAGCAGCCACAGATCACACTGTCGCAAAAGTAAGCAAGAATACAATATCTACACAAATTAGCCACTAGGGGTAGCCAGTATAGCTAACTAGTCTCCGCTGGTTGGTTGTGATCACAGTCTGTCGACCAAAGTTTTGCCGTGTGACCACTAATTGAAGTGATCTGACACTGTGGTGAGCTGTAATTTGGCGTCAGATGGTGGTTCGAATTGCCGACATAAAAACGTTCTCCTCAAGGTTTTGGATCGTATCTGCGCATAGGTATAAAAAACAGAAATTCAACCTGGATGGACTTTGTATGGATTAACTTCCTCCATCTAAAAGCCTCCACCAGCATTCATTAATAAGGGTATCTTAGACATAAAAACTATGCAGTGAAAACCAAGGTATACGAAATTAAATAGAGATTTTTCTATGCACAAACTTGAAAGGAGTAAGCGAAAGAGTGGTGGGTGAATTATCACCCATTCCTTTAATAGACTTCCCTTCACTGCTTAGCCATCTGCGAAATTTAATTTTACCTATTAAGTGGCAAAGTTTACGACTTACACTAGATATAAATTATATCCGTAAACATTTCAGCCCGTTTGAAACGATCAGTTCCAACGTTCCTCATAAAAGTCCAGCCTAAGCCTCTTTGGGAGGGTCATCATAAGCGTTTTCCTACTTTACCGGCGGATCCAAGATAAACTTGCCTGCTTACTGACGAACTCCAAATCACCATGTACGAAACCCTTTTCTAAATTAACTGGTTTCAAATTTCTGGTAAGAATAAACCTAGTAACTAGTGAACTCGCTAACTAGGTGAGGTTAGCAGAGACCATAGGTGAGGTAATTCTTAGCGCACGAAACACACGTGCTGCTTGTATGTTGCCCAAAGACATTTAAAGATATACATGTCGCTTTTCTCCGGTGGGTAGGTACAGAATGAAGTGATATTGACGAGGAAAAACCATTCTTATCCCTCCTTCTTTCTCGAATGCCACAATATTAATGATACTGCCAATAATGATGTAAAAAGTTGGCATATTTCAAAAAAGGACCAGCACTGTGATGACTTTATGGAAAAGAGACATGGACACAAACCAGAGAAACTCTCAGTAAGCACAGCATAAAGGCTTATTTCCGTAGGACGCCTATAAATTATGCGTCCTGCTTGATGGACTTCAAAGACTCGGTGCAGTTCAAGTGGTTTTGGACGGAATAGAAGAAGCTTCCACTTAACTGTCTTCTACATCTAAAATCCGTGAATCACTATTTCCTGTGGCTGTCAACCTGCCTACAAGTAAAGAAAGAGGAAAAATTGGTGGTTAAGATGTGGAAGTTCATTTAGCTTTGGGCGGAACCCGGCCACTTGTCAAGTAAGCATTCTTTTGGCATTCAAATGATTCGGGCGAAGTATCAAATCTACAGGAAGAGCGTCCCAGGGTTTAATAACTCTTAGGGAATAGAATTTGTGCCTGGGGTCTAACCTGCTATGTTCCAGACTTAGTTTCTGTGTACGTCCTCTGAGATTAGCGCTCCAGCCAAGATTTAAAAAGTGGCGGAGTGGCAGGCCAGGCATGCTCACGATGTTGTGAGCCAGTATCAAGTCTCCTTTCAACCTTGTGTTCCAGAGGATATAGATCCAGTGTAACCAGTCTTCCGTCCCATGTTTTAGACCTAACTCCTCGAACAGATTTTGTGGAGCACCCCCGGATGCGCTCTCGGCCTAAATTGTCCTTCTGAAGAGAGGGAGAGGAAAACGATAGTCCGAAACTCCAGGCGAGGCCGTAAGAGGCTGTTGAGAAATCGGTGGAAGCACCTGCGATCAAATTGTCCGAAAATTCATGTAAGAGTTACTGGCCCTAAGTTTCCATGAAGTGCGTCCCTGTCACAGTTGGCACAGGATTTTGTGTCTTGAGGGAAAAAGAGGCCAATTCCTTCTCTGTCGGCGGCGCTTCAAGTTCCACACTTTTGAGGCTATATACATGAGATGCATCGCGTTTTACGTGTATCACCTTGCAGCTCCCAGGATTAAATGCAAGCCGGTTGTTCACTGCCCAGTTGTGAAGTTGAGTTATATTTAAGAAGTAGAGTGCACAGATTGTGATGCAGCGTATGTAGAGGAAATACTGGGGCAGGTGAATTCGGGGGCCAGGGAACAGAGACAATGTCCAAAGTAAATCCAGAAGACCTCAGCAGGCTTTCAGAAATCAAAGAATCGGCAGACAGTTGCTGTCTTCCGTAGAAACACAACTCAAGGTTGATTTGGTCTAAGCCGAAGCTCTGTGAAAGGTTTTCCTGCCATATAAGGAAGGGTTAACTGCCGAGGCCCAACACATGCATGCTAATTTCAACAACTTGAACAGATGAAATGGTGTTTAACTGGCTGCGTCTTGGAACATACTGATTAGTAGGCCTAGAATCGCCTTGCAAGGCCTCGAAGTGAGCGTGAGTAAATCAGCTGTTCTATGTAGCTTAGTATCAGAGATATTCCATGCCATAACTCTAAGTCTTCTAAGCGCTCTAAGCCCTCCTTGAATACTGACGCGCTTTGTCTTGTTTGTATTCTATTCGGAAATAACTATACATAAGCATTTCCAATCGGGTATTCCCTCTGCGAAAGTTACAGCTTCACTGGAAAAACGTTTTGCTACAGAACGTACAGCTCTCAGTCGGTCGATACTATCACTCTCCTAACGGACAACTGTGTGGTAGGTCTAACTGCCTCGATCAACTGCTGTAGCTCAGGTTGCTGCGACTGCAGCGCTACTTATCTCATCCGATCACATACTTCTGGACTTGTGGAAAACTTTGGGCATTCTTCCGTGCCGTACAACTGGGCAATTCTAGGTGAGGTTAACAACTTACTCTATCCATCATTGCTTTTCTACGTTTTGCTTGATACAACCATCCATCTATCTCATTTATATCCCCCTAATCACCAGTAGAAATGAGTAATAATCGAGTCCTAACCAAATCTGGTATCAGGAAAATCTCAAGCAAAGCCTCACCCCAGCCGCAAGCCTCCCCATCAGTGGTAGTAACGGGGGCCGGAGGCAAAAAGCTTAGTGCCGCCGCAAAACACCACTGGTCGACTTTGGGGGGACGGTTGCAACAACCACTTCCTGCGAAAGGTCAAACTCCTATCCCTGTGAACCCTTGTGCTGCGGTTCATCGACGAGCATGTCTTTCTGGTGCCACCAGCCCCGTGAAGGCAACCACTGACAGACGTGAGAGAAGGAAAAGAAAATCGTTAACTAAATCTTCTGGTCAGGGTGACGACTGTCATACATGTGATCTCATCGTAGCCGAGAGGAATGCTGCCTTCGAGTGTGACATCTGCAATAAGTGGGTGCACAGTCAGTGTGATGAGGACATACCAGACCAATATTACACCTTCATAGAGCACCACTCGTGCACGTGGTTCTGGTACATCTGCCCACAGTGCCGTATAAGGCCACTCTTTTCTAAAGGCTCGCTGATGGAGGTAGTAAGAGACATCTCAGTGGCTACTGTGATGACGACACCCACACAGACCAGTACCTCAGGCCCAAGCAGCAAGAGTGTCAGCACTTTACCCCGGCCAGTCACACAGGTGAATAGTCCAAAAGGATCAAAACGACGACTGGGAATGCGACTAACTACATTTGTCCCTGACTCTGAGGCCACTTTAGGGGCTTACCCCACTGTACAAGGGGAAAAATGGGTGACAGTGGGAAAGAAAGTGCACCCTTCCCACGAAAAACCACCCACAGTACACGAAAATAGAGAAGCTGATGACAGGTCGAGTTCCATCATCTTATTTAAAGTCCCTGTGTGGCATGATAGTCTCCTTGAGAACAGAGAATCGTTTGACAAGCAGCAATAAGAAATCGTGTGCACCACACTAGGACCAGGTAGCCTGGAAGCATAGCTGTGCAGGCTCTACAAAGGCAACTACCCACCCCAGGGAAAGCCTCCGCCTATGAGAGTTACCCTAAGCTCGGATAAAGAAGCGGAAAGATTCTTGCTAATGTCACACACGCTAGTCATCAACAGGCCATCCAGCATTAGAGCCAGACCAGACCGCCCTTGGTCAGCAAGAAAAGTATCTCGCGAGGCGCCCTAAACGCTGAAATCAACGAAGCAGGCCCAGGACATTGCGACAACAGCGAATGGCAGCGCCACCCACCGCTGAAGTCACCATCACTGTCAACAGACAAGATGCACAATTAAGCCTGGACTCTATGTAACCCCTATAAACCATTATGGAAAAAGAAGTGATTGGGCCGGTTTCACTGGAGCTGGCCGTCCTGTAGCAAGTTCCACCACTACGCACCACTCCCTCCAGTTCGCCAGCACCGAGATGCCCCATGTCGTTAGAAACACAGCCAAGTGTCTTTACAGTAATGTGACTTGTCTTTGCTACAACAAAGCGAACTACGCGGCGATAAACCAATATCTGTCGGCAGCATCATGGCCTCAGGAGTGCGGCAACCTGTCGATTGACCATTATTATGAACTAGTCAGAGATATCGTCAAGAGGGCTGTCTCTGAAGACGTCCCAGTAATCGCAGCGATATCGTGGAAGCGAACCTCATGGCTGAGGCGAGCCACTGAACGCCTTTTGAAAGCGAAGAGGAAAGCATGTCACCGGTGGAGGACCTCCATGAAATAGTCTGACAGCACCGTGTATATTGCCCTAAGAAGTCGATGTAACATTAGAGTGGGGGAGACAGGAGGTCATCCCGGATGAACCTTGACCAAAAGCTGGAGGCATATCCCAAAAACCTACATCGGTTTATGGCAGGCACAAAATCCACCAGCCAGGGGGCTTGCATCCTGAAAGGCCTAGACGGAGAGAACCTCTCCGGACTAGAGGTCGCCGAGGCCTTTGCCGCCACCTTCGATGCGCAGCTCAATACGTCCCTACCGAACCAAAACTGCCAACCGTCCGACCGAAATTCAGCAGCACCGAACGCAGTAGAGTTACCTGGAATAGAGGCAACTCCTGCTATGGTCCTCGAAAAACTGTCAAAGCTCTGCGCAGGAAAATCACCAGGGTGTGATGACATCCGACCGGCCGTGCTGAAACAATACGCGGTTGCCTTGTGCGGTCCGCTGTGTAACTTGTTTTAACACTCCTTAGACAATCACATGCTTCCACAAGAGTGGAAAAGTGATATTCTGTCCCCCAACTTCAAAGGTGGAGACAGGTAGAACCCAAAATGCTACCGACCCATAGCTCTTCTACCAGTGGTGTCGAAAGTACTGGAGAGCCTGGTAGAAGACCATGTCAGGGAGTAATTAGAAAAGAGGGGAGCACCAGATGATGCCCAACATAGTTTCAGAAAGTGTAGGTCCTGTGCCACAAACATTCTGGCTGCAGGTGATAGGTGAACGGCATTCTGGGACCTCCAAATTCCTGTTCATGTTATTTTCCTGGATTTTACTAAGGCCTTCGACATAGTTCCACACACCGTTCTTATTCACGAAATAGAGAGGTTGGGCATCAAGGGACAAGCTCTTTCAAGGTTGCGGGACTATCTAGACGGTAGACAAATCCGTACAAGTGACAACAGAGTTTGCTGGACTTAGAGGACATCACCATTTGGTGTATCACAAGGGGCGATTCTGGGTCCGCTGCTATTCCTTCTTTTTGCGAACGACCTCCCACTGAATCTCAGCTCTCCAATTCTACTCTACGCTGATGATATTAAGCTGTGGAGAGCTGTGACGTCAGAAACAGAATCAAGTGCGCTGCTAAGTGATCTCAGATTACTTGCAGAGTGGGTGGATATTAATGGACTTGCACTTAACCTAGATAAATGCAGAGCCATATTTCTCCGCACTCCAGACTCTCATAAGGTACTCTATTCTCTCTCTATGGAACACAGCTCTCCCACACCACCACAGAGAAAGACCTAGGACTAGTACTAACTGGCAAACTAGACACTGGCCCCAATTATCCAGAAGATGCCTCCAGAGCCTACGCAGTACTGCATTTCATGCGCAGGCATTTGGGTGCCCTGACCCCGGAACTCTTTTTGAAGCTGCGTAAGACCTATATACGACCCCACCTAGAGGTACACAACGTCATTGCACCACCATATCTGAAAAGAGACGTGAGCCTGCTGCAGAAAGTCCAAAAGGGAGCTACAAAGGGTGTCGTGGGGATGGGGCAAAAAACATATCAGGACAGGCTGAAAGATCTGGGGATCTACTCCTTAAGCTATCGTAGATTACGAGGTGACTTGATAACGGCCTACAAAATACTCAGTAACCCAAGTCATCCGAACAGTGGAATCCTACCGAACGGCCACTATGGCGATCCTCGTGGTAACCCAAAGAGAATCGCTCACCAAACAGCGAAAACCCTTGTGCCATCACACCTCTCTCTACGAGTTTGCGGCCACTGGAACGTATTGACTGCCAAGATTGCTACTGCTCCGTCTTCTGACAGCTTCAAGAAGGGGTTTGACAGTTACTCAATGATGCACGGTTTGCGCTCATCCAACTGGGATGTGGGCTAGGTTAACACGACTTACTAACTCGGTACGACCAACCGTTATTGAACACTTTGTAAAACCACTATCACTGAGAGCTTGGCTCAACCTTATACCTTCCTGTAGACGCCCCCTCCAGTTACCGTCTCCTACTAAAAGAATTATTATATTTCCATTCGTCCGATCATGTTATTTATTATTCTTCCTTCTGACTTCACGCTCTCAAACTTTAACAAAGGCCCTGCCTATCGCCTATTCCCCATGAACCTACCAATGTTTTATTCTTCCGTGCCGTGTCTTTCTTCCTAATCTTTTTTTATCATATATTATTCTTCCTTTTTTCCTTTTCTTTTTCTATTTTGTCTCTCTCTGCACTTTCTCTCCCTTGATTTCTCTGCCAACATTTTTCATCTCCTTTTAGCAACCGGTCCGACTAATTGTCTGCTGGCACGACATTTGAGGAACCCATCTGAACCACAGTCCTCGGAAGAAAAAGCAAACAAACACTCCCTACAAATCTAAACAACACCCAACCACCCTTCGGGTTAGCCAGAGCTACAGCAGCATTGGAATCCACCAAAGACCTGGAACCGTTCCGCAAAACCTAGAAGCGAGCGCGAAGAAATCAACTGGTTTGCACTAGCTCGTTAAAAGATATTGGATATTGGATGTTGGCCAACTACTGTACATTGTTAATGGAGCTAGTATTATCGTATCTCACCATAAATTCATCCAATAGGAGACTGTATTTTCATCTGAAAATCTGATATAAAAGTCAAAACAAGCTGTTACGTCTACTTTTCTTAATACCTCATGCCCGACTCCGTTAGACATCAAACCGACCTTCAGACAAGGAGGGACTTCTGAAAGGGATAAAATGCAAATACACGAGGCAGTTTTACCTGAGTTTGGTGGCCTGTCTTTCAATGAAAATCCTACTGGATGGGGTCCTGTTGATATTCCAGACGAATTCAAAAACATGCCTTATCAACCATTCTCAAAAGACATGCGTCTAGGCAGAGTAAGTACCTGCATATAACAAAGTACATTTAATTGAAGGTGGCTGACTGGTCGGGTAATATATTTCAAGATATGAAAACAAAAGGTTTGTGATAACGTTGTCATGTATAAAATTTCAGGCCGCTATGTTTCTCAGTTTGTCGGATCACAGTACGCTTACTATCATGATGAAGACGACAGTAATTTCCAATTGGTTTCTTCTGTCCGTGACACTAAGACTCCTGCGATTCGACAAAGATATCGATTTCCAATGGCAAGTTATGCATTTATAACTGGTTTGCATTCTCTCCTAATGAGTCGTGTAAATAGAAATTTCCTCAATTATGTAAGCTTGAAATATTACTAAGGAATTTACTCAGCTGAACCGCAAGAAATCATGTAGTGCCGACATAAACTTCACATGAATTCCTCCAAGTAGGTTTCGATAGTCAACCCTCTTGGGCGCTCTAGTGGTCTGTAGTTGATCCTGTGATAAACTTCTGTTGGCTTTTATATTCAGTAGTTTCAAGAGAGGATTCCTGTATGATAGGATTTATTTGATTGCTCAAATGAGAAGTGTCACCATAGAGTTTGGGTCAGTAACTAAGACATCCGTTATTTCACCGAAAAAATGTACAAAAGAATATAAAATACGCGGTTGTACTTCTATCGTACGATACTTGTTTTGAGATAACTCATAAGATATATTTGGTTCCAGTGAGTATATTCATTTAGTTGGACGTAACGTGCCCTGATTTGAGGTTTTAGACTATCCAGCAGGTCTCGAAAGCATCCAATGTTGGTCGTTCGTGACAGTTTGAACAGACACTTCCATGCTATTTCCTAAGTTGATTCTGTCTTTCTAACAATCCTCCGATCGGCTCATCATTTTCAACATGTTTTATTCAAGGGACATTTCAGTGGGGCAGACCAGTAGACAGTATTAAATTACTCGACTTATCGGAATACGCCAATATAACTGCCTTTGAGGGCCAAGTATTCATGAGGAGTATGTCGACATGTGCAAAAACCTCCATTTGCATACTCAAGTACCTGTCTGGTTCGGATTTTTCCCTAACTTACGTTCGCTTCTAGGTGCTTTCGAATAGTTTCACGTTATCAGTTCCATTTTCAGAAGAGCAATGAAGGTTTGATCAAAAATTACCGAGTGGGTAACGTAAGTAATTAGGTGACTTGAAGCAATGAATCATGAGTTCTTTTAGTGATAAAATCAACATGTTCCATGGAGTGCAGTTTTCTGTCATGTGAAGCTTATGATGTGGTTAGTGAATATCGATTACTAAAATAATCTTTACTCGGCATTTGCTTTCAAAAATACAATTCAGATTTAAAAGCATCGCGAAAATGTTGATTATTACCATACTGCAGCACGTGTTTTAAAAACTGATTTCTGTAGAGTTGAGATTGATGAGTATGTGTGTATGTTACCGACGAGTATTATCCTTGTTGAGTCTCTCTGACCTCCACTTTTTTATTTGGATAATCAAGCGTCTATCTGAAAATATGGGTTACTTGCAATTAGTTTGCGACTTCAAGTGGCTAAGTTTCGTCTTATACTTCATCCTTGATTATATACCTGATTCACCCTGTTTGAAAATCTAACTGGACTGACGCACAGGCCCACCGCGTTGGTCCTATATAATTAACTGCATTTAGATTCTTTTTAAAGATATCCAAATCTGGCTGACTCTTGGTTTGAAAATATTCTGGCAATGGGTGGATGATATCCTTTGTGTATTAATATTTCCTAGTGAAAAACCAATGCAGAAACAGGGAATTATAATACTTACACCCTCCACCATTTTCGTGTCACCAGTGCAGTATTATTAAGAAACAAGTGATAGGTCGTGTATTGTGGTTTCACCACGTCAGTAATGCGGAATTCAGGGACATAGGTGAGTCAGTTGGTAAGGTTGTGAGCCTTCGTCGATTGATATGGCTAGTACATGTGTTGCGCATGTCTAGTCACCACGTACCTTGTCGCGAAACTAGAAAAAATACTAAAGGTGGTCAGACTAGGACATAGCGTCAGTCCACGAATCTGCTGTCGGTGTCAGCCGTGTAAGAAAACATAGACTTCCCAGTTAAGGTGTGCGACAACACAAACTAGTGGTTGTAGACTCTGGTTGACGTGGCTCAATCGATGGGAGTGGCAAATATGTATCCACGCACGTTTATCTAAATGGTGACTCTAAATTTTATTATTGTTTCATGGCCTTTTTCTTTTTACGACTTTCCATTTCTTGTGGTTACTTTCTAACTCATTTCTCTATTTCATATTAGTGCCTTCCATCTAGATGTGCTGATACGAGGTGTGGCAACTTGAACTATTGCACAGTGAAGCCAGATCTTACGTTTATACTGTTTTTGTCCGTTTGGATATACTGAACGATTCACCAGTTTTGCGAATATGTGGGATCCTAGAATAAGTTGTTCTGGTTAAGCGAACCATCGAAAGAGTTGTAAGTAGACACATTATGTCCATTTAAGTACTATATTAGTGAAATTTGATCGAAAACTTTTGCAGTATTGTGCACGAAGAAAGTTTATCATTTTAGGTGCTCATGATAGGTTTTTCTGAGTTCACTCTGCGCCTTTGAATCATTTACTAGTTTTTACTTTCCTCTTTGTTTTTATGAATAAAAGTATTAAATATTTCTTTGTTTCAATAGGTGAGTTCATAAGCCTAAAATACTGTTTTATCATTCTCACTTGCAGCGTGGTCGTCGTGGTGTGGGTGGTCCAGGCACAGGTTACCCCTGGGCAGGTGGAGGTCGAGCCGGATATCAAATGCTGGGAGCCCAGGGTAATGTGATGAGCCGCAAGCTGCGTAATGCATCGGATAGGGAACGGATGATTTTGCAACAGAATAGACGGTGGCAGCACTGGGGTCCTGGTGGTATGGGTCAGCGACGTGGTGGGGCTCAAGGATGGAGAGGCAATGCAGGAGGTTGGGGTTCCAATGCCGATCGCAGACAAGCCCACAGGGCAGTACGTGATGCATCCATTCAGATTAAAGAAAGTTGGACAATGTTGGAAGAGTTAGATTTTACTAGACTCTCAAAGTTGGCGTTGCCAAATGTCAAGGAACCCGAAGATAAGTAGGTATTTATATTGCGGTTGTTTTTGAAATGATTTGTAACCATTTTAATGAATTCGCTTGTTTCCTTTAGAGTTGATTGTGGAGAAATGGAATACTATGACAAATCCTACGATCGTGTCAGTACTCGGAATGAACGTCCTTTAATTCGAGTGAATCGGGTTCTTCACACTGTTACAACTTCCAGAGACCCAGTTATCTGCCGATTAGCTGGTGGAAATGTGGCAAAAGTCTTTTTCACGGACACTATCGCTTCTATGATTATGTGTTGCACTCGTTCTGTATACCCTTGGGATATAATTGTACAACGTATACAAAACATTTTGTTCTTCGATAAACGTGAAGATGCTGAATTCGGTAAGTCGGTGCATTTTCACAGCAATAGGATAGTTTGAAAGTCTCGGTATTTTGTAAAACTTTTCACTTTATCTTGAAGCTCGTCTTTGCTTGGCAAGTGTTACTTTTATTGATATCTATTTTCTGATTGTTTGAGTTACATTCTCATTAATTCAAAAGGCTGATATAGCTGAAAAACTCAGACTATTTTCAGCAATACACGTTTCTTTTTTTGATGCAACATTTAGTGTTACACATAAATTTTATCTTTCTGGTCAAGTTCATAATATATAAAGCTATCAAACTTCCGTCAACTGGCAAACAACGTGAATAATTGACTGGCTAGCCAGTGTTTTAATATGTAGCAGGAGAACATAGCGAAAAAACTGCAAAGAAAGGAAATGTGTGAGCATGTTTTAAAGCACGACAGTGTGAACATATCACAAATGGATGTGTTACAAACTCATTTCAAGCCACACTTTAACTTTTATGTTCACTGATTCTCGTACTATCTTATCATTTAGTTGTAGTTCATTTGTTTAGGCACTCAGCATTCAGTTAGCCGAGCGCCAGTCCGAACCCTATCACATATTTAGGTTTCGACAATCAAGTTGTATCACTATCCAACCACACAAGTATAGCGTATAATGTGTACAAATCTGGTAGTATTATGTTTTACTTATGATTTATTCTGTGTACGCTTTTTCAACATTCACTGGCTTCGTATATTAGTTTAGAAGTAATTTTTATTTTGTTTCGATGTCAGCTGCAGCAACAATCCTAACCGAGGATCATAGAATAGTTGTTTCATTCTATCTCGGACTCCACGTGGGGTCTAGCCTACGACCTTCAGACATCAAGGCTATCACGTTACTGTTCAGTCACTTGATCCATATTCTATCATCTTCGAAAACTTGGGGTATAACTTGACTTTTCCTGTGGCATCATATTTTAAGTCCGACCTCACTTCTTGCAGGACAGTGTTCTCCACTAGGACTCTAGAAAGTTTATGTTGAAGTAAACTTCCTTCCAGTCTAGTCTAATACTACCTTGTGCTTCTTTCAAATGTTGCAAGTTGAGATGGGTTTCATCTGAACTGGTAACAATGTATCAACATTTTCAGTTGTTCACAAATCATGATCTCAACTAGTGAATAATCCCCTTTGCAGGCGGTTTTCTTAATAACTATGATATTCGACTATCAAGTTTCATGCACTGTTAACCCTAGTAGCTTATTTAGGTAATTGTATGTTTTCATTAGTTGGTAGTCTTGGTCTATATTCTCAAAAATACGAATGGAAATTTGAAGAGATGTTTCTTAATCTGATTCTGTCTACACCACAAAATGGACGTTCCTAGTACCTATCAAATACTATCATTCCGTCTCTTTTGCTCAGAATGTTACTAACATCCAAGTGGTGTATTATTGAAATAAGTTACCCTAAACTAGATGCTTTAATATTGCCAGACGTAGTGCAGGCCAACAATCGTGTTTCTTGACATTAAGGCTGCCTTCGATTCGTTAGATAGAGCTGTACTCTGGAACTATCTGCTAGAGTTTTGTGCCTGAGAAATTTATCAACGTCTTGAAAGCCTTATTTAATAAGTAACACCTCACGTAGAGTAAAGGCTTATAACCACCTGTCTCCATTGTTGCAAACCAGGAGTGGGGTTAGGCAGGATTTCCCATTTTCTCTGTTCCTCCCTAATTTTGCCATCGATTACATTCTTAAGGCAGTTCTAAACGAGATACGTGATGGTTGTATAAATCTACTAACTGAACAGTGGCTATTCGACCTTGAATATGGGAATGATATCATTTCACTGTGTGATAACACAGGCTACTCAAGTCGCACCTAATGGGTTAGCGATCAATGTCTGTAAGTGCGATATATGCTTTACACATCAAAGTGCAAAGTACTTTTGCAAAATTGGCAGGAGCCTGCGCCTGCGCTCATCCTTTGTGGTGAGTCGTTGGAAGTAGTCGAAAAGTTTGTGAATCTGTGTAGTTGTGGAAGTGGTGATGGTGGTGAAATTTCTAACGGCACATCTAAAGCCGGAGTGGCATACGCCAATCTGGACCACTTTCGGTGCCGTCATGACGTTAGTCTGACCGTTAAACGGGTTTACAACGCTTCGGTGCGACCGGTTCTGCTTGACACCTGTGAAACTTAGCCTATCCAAGCTGATGTGCGATGACTGTTTGTTTGATCATCCTCGTCTCCTTAGGATTGGTCATCTCGAGTGGTAACACCACGTAATTAATTTTGAGACAGAACAGCGTGTGTTTGCGCATGTTAGAGATCGTCATTCAGCAAATGAAGTCATCTGGAAACACTGGCTTCGGTGGCTTAAACATGTGCTACACCTGTCGTCCCAACGCCTTCCAAACCGTTCATTGTTTGCTAGTGCTGGGACTGGGTGGAAAAAGCAGAGGGATAGTCACTGTGTGATATGGCGCCGTGGGATGCATCTGTTGGTGAATCACGAATCCCCGGGTGAAGTCTGAAGGCTCGCCCAACTCAGTGGTTTGAGACTTCATCAGACATGGTTTAGAATCGAGACCAACGGCGGCCATACTGTAGCTTCCTCCTATCTTCTGCTGCTGAAAAGTAATGAATGTTTTATTTTGAATTTATTTTACTAGACTGCTCTTCCAATCATTCTATTCTTATTATGCTTTTCTTATCGATTTCCCTTCGCTTTGTCTTCAAAATAGTGTTATATTATTTAGTGTGGCTCATTTCTCGGTGCCCTTGCTGTATCATGCTTGTGTTCTAATGATAATAAGGAGAAGAATAATGATTAAAAAAAATCCAAATAAGATTCTAGGTTGGTTTGATTACCAGTTTTAAAATCTGTTCGCAATACTTCAGGTCTACTACTAATATCTCAGGATCATAAATCCTTTTTACTTCCTCATATTCCCTTAGACTTTTTGTGAGAACGCTTTCTGGTAAGAAGTGATCAGAAAACTGTTTGATCAAGGCAATACTAAGCCTTTAGAACCAAGTGTGTGAAGCTGTGACTTATCGGTCTATGTAGTTGACTGTTAACTGACGGATCAGGGGTCAGAACCTCAGTCCACCTGCAGTTATCTGGCAGACAAACAGGCAGACAAAATCAACGTAAAACCTCGCAAACAAGTGGATCGATTTAATTTACCAAATTTCGCAATTGTACACAGACAGCAAGTGGATAGAATAATAGTGATGTCAAAGTAGACAAAGTTATATGAGAGAATCAACAATTTGAAGATAAAAGTTAGTTTGAATGTTCAAGCTTTAGAAAACGTTGGGGAGTGAATGCATCTGCGCCACTGCGATCGATTTACAGCCATGTCACGAGAGTCCTCAGCCACTGACTCCTATCGTTTCGGAGACTTCAGCCAGGTAGTTTGCGTATCCCGACTCGGCTCATAACAGGTGTCAGCGATTTCGTAGGCTAGTGCTACAACAACCTGGCCACCCTGAGCTTTCTTCCAACCTAATCCAAAGTCGCCTAGCATTGCACGTCTAGGTGGTGGTGTGGCATGCACAGCATATTTCCGAGTCCCCCTAAGTCGCTGGAGATCCACAGCTTCAGCGACTTACCTGCCTTCCTTACCTAGTACCCTTCGCATAGCCTTGAAACTTTTCACATGGCGGTTCCACAGTAAGCGAGCGATACTACGAAGCCGCCTGTAATCAAAACCCTGTAAATTCTTCATGTCTTCTACTTTCAGTGGACATATCTCACAGCAGTATAACAGGACAAAACGAACTCTAGTGCATTATACTCATCCTTTGTTAAATAACAGGACATCTGGCTAGTCTGCGTAAAGAATGACAAAAATTGGCATATGTCAAGTGGGACTTCTGTATTCGGGATGAGGTTTCGTCAGCAGTCAGCCCGTTCAAACTGATGCATCCCCCAAGCAAGTGAAGTCGTCTAAGCATCCCACCACTTGACTACCTATCCTTGAACAGTGAGTGGTTGCAGACCGCACCTGTAGCACCATCTCATATTTAGCAGGTGTAAAATGAGTGCTAAACATACTCAGATTTTCGCTCAGCGCGTTCACAAGACTTTCAATTTTGTCAGGGCCTTCCACGGTGTGGACACCCGGGAAGTGTCAAGTGCTTGCACGCTTCCAGTAGTACACAAGACCCAATCAAAGATAACCTATTATCCTCAAGTTTATCTCATCCTTTGCTTCCACCTCTTGTTACTAATATTTAGCACCTTACATCTTCCCCAACCTAATTCTGCGACCATTGCTAACGATTAAAGCTATCGAAACCTCATTCCTAGTCTCCTAGGACCCCACCATCAATTTAATGTAGGAGCTATCAACGTCCGAACTCTATGCCAAGTCGGACACCAAGAATCACTCCCCAGAACTCTGGAATCACTAGCCATAGATGTATGCTGTTTCTCTGAGACACATATACAGGATCCAAGTATGGTCATTAATTTGACTTTACCTGGCTGTAGGAGTGAATCTTCAAACTTCACCTTACGAGTATTCGGAGACCCAGTGGCTAGCTGTCATGGCTGTCATAATGGCAGGTGAACTTAATGTTCAAGGAGCGAAGCTGGGCCAATCGGAAATGGATCTTTAAGGCATTTACGGAATCCCATGCGAAAGAACCGACGATGGTGATAATCTCTTGGAATTTTGTCCTGATAATCACTTCATAGTGTTCTGCTCAACGTTTTGGCTGCCTGTCCTGGAATGTTATCAGGCTGCCATCCTTTTCGGTAATGGTTTCACTCAACATCGTTTTCGTCTTGCCGGTATCCTTAACAAGCCTAAGTCGTTTCTCGCTGTTACCCAACACTGATGCTTTCTGTTAGTTGGTTGGAGGTAATCGGCAGGAAGCCCTGGACCTAGGTTTCGTGCTTTTCGGCACTCGTCAGCAAGGCGAATCTGCAACCTCGACGGAACTGATATCCTGTCTGAGATTCGAACCCGCGTCACCCGGTGTTGTAGTCAGCGACTTTACTACTGAGCTATTCAAGCTGTGACTGACCTCCGGTAGGACTGGCTTACATGTATTGATTGGTCACGGGTTCGAATCTCAGGCAGGATATCAGTTCCGTCGAGGTTGCAGATTCGCCTTGCTGACGAGTGCTAAAAAGCACGAAACCTGGATCCAGGGCTTCCTGCCGATTGCCTCCAACCAACTAACATCTACTAATGTGCACCGCGATGCTGAGCTTCCTAGCTTGGTTGCCACATTGCAAATATGATCGATAGAATTCGGTCTGCACTCAGGACTAGACAACATGAAATTGGTTCCACTCTCGTGACTCATCAATACTGATGCTTTCTCCATCTCTCTCACTTTCGCTACCCACCAATGTCCGCGATCGACGCGAAGACTCCTGGTCACTTTGTGTTTCAGCTGCTTTCGCTGATCATCGTGGTAAGAGGCAGCTGGAATGTCATGTCATGTCATTGAAGACTGTTTTTTAAGGTAATTGAAAGAGAAAACATTTGTGTAACTATTAAGCCCATATGACATATGATTGTTGCGCGTAACATCAACGATGATCTGTGTTCACGCAGTTAATCAATCTTAACAGGATAGGTGTGCCTACTTGTCTGCTACATGAGCGAGTTGGTAACTGTTGAGTTCCATCACATTATCAGGCGTATATCATCGCATTCCATGCTTCATCAACACCACTACAATAATATGTCGATATTTTGTTGCGTAAAGCATTCACATTTTATGTTGGTATTAGTCAACGATAGTTGTCTCTATTTTTGAAACAGCTAATACCTTGTTGGTAGGATAATAGTTGTTTAAAAGTGTAGAATGTTTTGACAAAGCGTCATTAGTCTGTATCCGCTGCCACACGTCTTTCCAATCAAATCAAAGTGTACATAGCAAGTATGTGCACGTTGACGCAGGATTTGATGAGCCACATCTACCTGATTGCCTAGACCTTTGGTAGGTGGAGCCGTTTTCAAACTTGTTGCTCATCATTTGAAAGTTGAATGCTCAGATTAATCAGTTATCACTTCACGTTAATCTTTAGTGTTATCTACCTGGGAGTCTATCAGTATGATTGTAGAGTCGTAATTTGATAGTCACAGTCTCCTGAAGTTTATTTATGACTTTATCATAAATTTTTCTGTTTATTTTATATGGTAACTTTTGTTTATTATTTCTAATTTTTAAACTATGTAGATTTTGATCATGTCTGTGAAACTGCAGCAGAGCCACCAAATGAAGAACCTGGTCATATTAACTCACCACAACGTTTAGCGTTGGAAGCCACCTTTATAAATACTAATTTATGTCAACAAATGTTATCAAGGGTAAGTGATTATTTGAATAGTGTCTGGTTGAGTTTTGATGTCGTATTTTTCTTTGTTAATGTGGATGATTGAGGTAAGTGCTTTAGTGAGACTGAATTGTAGAAGGCTGACGATCAAACAACTCTTTTTTTATATAATGCTGAGCATTGCTTATCAGGTTGGTGTTCATTATGGACTGACATCAGTTGGAGAAACACTGGGAACCTGGGAGAGCTGCACTGCTCTTCCGTCCCAGGATGGGACTCCTCAGCAGTGCGCACTCATGATCCCTCTAGGGACTGGACCCAGGGCCTTCAGGTTTCTCGGCCAGTACGTCACCATCAAGCCACTGAATCGGAATCCAATGGTCCATATTTCTTGTCCAATGCCCCCAAGTTTCCAACCTTTCTCCGACTGATGTCAGTCCATGATGAAAACAAACTTGGAATCAATAAATAAATCCCCGCAAACCTCTAAATTAGATTAATAATGCTTTGGTTTTCAAAACATTTTGCATGTGTATATTTATGAACCCTAAGTTATATACATATGTGTCCTACTTCAAGTCTTAATATTTGTCATTCTTTTATTACTGTCATGTCTCTATGCATTTCTGAAAAAACCAAATGTCTATAGCATATTTATACTTTGCTATAAAGGGCAGATTAATGTTCATCGAGCAGCGGTTGGTTGATACAAGCGTTTGACTTTGAACCGGTTTGAACTAGTAAGCCCACTTATGAAAAGTCTGGTAGTAACATCAGCCCCTACACAATTCGTTTCTCATCCTTTCACTGCCACACACTTGTAGGGGATTCCTCATCAACCTTATCTTGTTTATTGCAGAATGGTACTCATTCTCAATCTGTGATAACTAGGGCCCAATCAGTCAGCGGCTCATCTCAACATAGGACTATATATATATATATATATATATATATATATATATATATATATATATATATATATATATATATATATATATATATATATATATATATATATATATATATATATATATATATAAAATATATATAGAACAAGGTGATAACAAACGGGATTGCCTTTAATCAAATCATTCTGAGACTCTACTTTAGTGTAAGTAGCTAAACATACATAGGAAAACCAAATCAATCATGTGGCTGTGTCGGTCAATGGTAAATGCTTTAATATATACAAAATGGTAATAACGGTGGTGATAATGATAAGAATAATAACGTTTACAGTCGCAGTGGTACTCAAAGTGGTTATGCAATAAAGATGATCATGATGATAAGAATCGAGGAAACATCATGAGAATGTAGACACTGTGATAATCAAACTGGGTCAAAAGCTTGGGGAAAATAAATTTGCGTAATATTAAAGGCAAAAGAAAGTGGGTGAACAAAGTCTAGACAAATATAGTAAGTATACGAATGGAGTGAAGAATAAGAAGTAACTCAAAAAATCTCTCTGGTAAAGCTGTTTATTAAATTCTGTCTGGCCAAGGATATTCTTCCGGATACAAAGATTAGGATTATTAGCCTGAATCGCCCTACCTTCCGTTATGTGTAAAAAATGAGTTCGAATACTGTTCTAAAGGTTAGGTGATATATGATAGATAATCTTAAGTCCATTGGTCCTGTCTGCTGAGTGACCAGCATCAATCAGATGAGATAAGATTGAGCTTTTTATAGATTTTATTCTTTCTTTTCCAAATCACGAAGATTGATGCTCTGCAACACATCTGTTAAGTTGTTTAGCAATATGCCTAATATATCTTGCTCTACAGAAGCACCTAGACTTGTAAGCAAACACAGAATCGATAAGACGACAACTTGTCGGCTGGAAAATGAAAAACAGAGTTCAGCAGCGTAGGAATTTTTCTTAGTGGCTTCAGATAGCCTCTGGTATACAACTTCTTTGTCTACATCTTGGTTGAATTGCAGTTTCATGAACAGTGGTTTTTTTCGAACATCAATCCATTCAGCTTTTCTTCTCTTCACTTTGTCCATGTGCCTTTTTATTAAGCTTTTAGAGTAGGGCGTTTTAATCAGTGAGTCATGGACATATTCTTACTCAAGAAAGTGCACTTTACTCGTATACTCTTCACAAATGAAAGTAAGTGAAGGGTACACTTCATTAAATTTCCTTAATAGTTCGCTTCTATCCATATCCTGATCAAGAGCAATAAAAGTGCTGTCAGTGTGACATCTTTTAGTGGTCCTCTCTCAGGTTTCGCATGCAGTTGGTCAGCTAAAATTGGGACAAATGATGAAAATATATCGACCATCTATTTGCTTATAGTATGTGTTATTGAAGAAAAAATATATACATTCACACTGTATCTGAAAAGTAACTCCTTAATGATGTACTGTGAAATCCCTAGATTAATTTGCCCTCCCGATATCTATTGACACGGTAATCTGTATTACAACTACTTTAGGTAACGGTGACTGTTAACCGTCGTTATTATCTGTAGATATTAAAGCATTCATCATTGGTCGACACATTCACATGATTGGTTTAGTTTTCCTATGTATGTTTAACTACTTACGCTTACAGTGGAGCTGTGACTCATTGGTTTAAGACGACTTTCAACCGATGGGTCACGGATTCGAGCCCTGCTCCACCTACCAAGGCTTGGATAGCCAGACTTATTGCCTACTGCACGAATATAAACAAGGTTACTGAGTGTATTTCGATTTTTTTTCCGACTTACAGCTACAAGCAGAGCCTGAGAAGAATGTAATTGAAGACAACGTTCATAGTTATATTTCTTTTCCCATTTTACCTGGTTCAAACTTGTGAAATTTCTGTGTTATTGTGTATAAAGGTTTCAGTTGCCACTTGTCACAACGTACTAGGGTACGTGACATTAGAACAAAGGGCAAAAAGGTGGAAATGTTTCTATGAAATATTGCGGAGAGCCACAAGAAAAAGCAAAGGGTAGTCTCATCATATAACAAAAGGTAATTTACCAATCATGGTGTTAGTATCTTGTGAAAGGATCTACACAAGGCCGGTCGATTCCGAAACACAGTCTGTAGTATGCTACCATCTGTTTTTGTTATCAGGCGATTCTCTACACGTATCTACCTTCCCACATATGACTCAGGTCAGAAATCGTAGATTTGATCATCTGAGGCCATGTTTTAATCCGTTCATCCTTAAGTTCTTTCTCAACTGAATCTGACTTCAGCTAAACATGTATGGGATTAGATGATAGCTTGATATACACACTGTTATTTTCTCTAGGCTACTGGAATTCAAGTGGCGGTAATACCAACCATAAGTGTAGTATGTATAAATCAAATGCAAATATCCAGACATTTACAAGCATACAAATACACATGTTTATAGGTGAATATGAATTATCATTGCTTATCCAAAGATAAGAAGTGTGGCACATCAGTTTAGTCAATCATATTTCATGCTTCTAGTTGAGAATTCAGATCAGAACTAGGTAGTATCATAAGCTTGTATAAGTTAAGTGTAACTCACTACCTAGCACATATGTGTTTATTGGAATGAGTTGAGTCACTAGTTCATTAAGCAACGAAAAAATGATATCAGTTCGTCAGTGATCGATTAGCATACCATCTTCATACAATGAATGGCCAACCAAGGAGTTTTTCAAGTATGGCAGTGATATTCATCCTAATTTATTTTGATATCCCTCTTCAAACTGTAGTCTTCAGGAGCTTCGGTGACAGTAATTAAGCTAACAGAAGCCATTAAGCTTCAGCAAAATACATCAAAGTACTCAGTATTGTTAACTCTAAGTGTGTTGACAAAGTGAATTGGTGTATAACAACAATAGAAACTGAAGAACTTAGGGTTTAGGTACTCAAACTATGAGGATCAGTGAAACAGGAGCAGATGTTCGCATAATAAAAATATAATAAATGAACTAGTGCTGAATACTCACTGCAGCTGTCTTGATGAAGACAAGCCTCCGACTGTTATTTTGAGTTGTATCGCGAAACCTAGACATTTTATTTGCGGTACGTGTGGCAACTTAAATAGGTGGTTGGAGGCTCTGGGTGGTATGACTCAAAATCAATTACACTGATACAGTATCATCTACATTTCTCTTTCATCCTAACTGTTACGTAATATTTTCTTGTTTGCAGAACTTCCCTCTCCCGTCTAATACTGGTTTTTCTTGTTTCTACTGACTTTATTTCTTTGTCTATCTTTTTATTTCCTTGTATTTTGGTGTGCTGATGTAAAATGTGGTGAATTGAAGCATTACGAAATAATGCTAGGTACTTTGTTGATACTGAATGATTGAGATGTCTTGAACGACAATTTGAATACTACAAGACGTTTCAAGTGACCTTAAGCTACCTTTGATCTCATCACGCTGCCTCATTGTTATAGATGTTTATGATTGAAATGGATTTAAATCAGGGAAGTTCAGTAAACTCGAAAGATCATTTTCCATAAATGTCTAAGGATAGTAATTAAGTGTCTGAATTTTCCTCCAGACATTAGACACCAAAGTGATCATTTGATTCTTCGACCAGTAAATCAAACACCCGATGCATAAAATCCACACCCGGGGATTGATCTGAAGTACAACACTATCTATCACAAAAATAGTAGTTAGTGAACTAGGAATCTCGAATCGTGCCTTATTTTTGGTTTCATAGCCGTCGAAAAAACCTTCCAGGGAGTGCGTCAACAAAAGATACAACAACTGTGGTGGAAAGTTTTCAAAGGCTTGCGGACACGGAGGCTGAGATAAACAGTAAAAGATAGCCTTATGTTTAGGCGAAGAAAGAACACAGGAAAAGAAAGTAGTGGAAGCACAATGTTCTCATGTAGTGAGAAAGATGCTGTGCGAAAGTAATAAACGATGAACTATATTTGATCACAACGGTAGTTGCCATTTTTAAAACACGAGTCGTACTACTTACTTTTAATGAGTAGTATAGACCACATATATAAAAAGGGGACACTAGTGACGTCGAAGTTGGAAATTGAAACAAAATGGGAAAAGGATTTAAAATAAATATTGATATTGACTTAGGTATTATTTGAGCTATAAAAATGAAGCGCAACTGTAGGATATTCCTACTAGTCTTTCCCTCTTGCTTTCTTTGACTAAACTGATTCGAATTGTAGCAGCTGGAAGTGATCCGTGTTGTAAATGTGATAAACGTGACGTTTCACTCTTTCGATTTAACGATAGTTTGGCGTTGTATTTTCATGAAAGAAATACCGAAGGCTTACATTGATAAAAATATTTTACTCAGTGTTTATTATCTAATCGTGTAAGTGCATGCATGCTTTATTCCTCCGTCTTCTTTCTGTACCCTGATCATGATAAGTTGCAAGTGTGATTGCACTTCAGAAACCACTGACATACTCTCTTACTAGACTTAATGTTACGTGTGTACATTGCACTGGTGGTAGTGGTGGTGGTGGGACGTAATACTCTCATAATAGTTTTAGAGAATTTTATAATTTGTTACTAATATGTACATGTCGACTCATGAGACCAGTAAGCTGCATGGTAAGACTCAGTTGGTACACTACTATAAAAATTTGAAGAACAATTGAAAAGTAATCCTCTAGCAGCTAGTATATGAGTTTTTATGATACTACTCGTTGGCTCAGCTCGACGGTTGTAAAGTTTGCTTTTAACCTGTGAATTATTGATTAGAAATTAAATGTTCAGGCTGGTGTAGGGAATTTTATCGTGCAAACTACCAGAGCTTTTTAAAGATGTTGATTACTTATTATTTTTGTTTATTTTCATGGAACTGATGAGGTATTCATCTTTTTCCTGCAAAATATAATATTGTTGAAATGGCATCAAAATATACTGCTTATAAGGGATTACTTTCACTATAATGAATCATTTTATGTTTTTTTAACTTTAAATTAGGGTGGCAAAACTTATCGTTTCCCTGAAGAGAATCCTTTCAAAGATAACAACGATGAGAAAGGCGACGAAGATGATGATGATGAGGATTCAGAGAATCCGAAAGACTCACAAGTTAAAAGTCGAGAATGTGAAGGAAAGACAGATTTGTCATCTGTAGGCTATCGATATCGTTTATTCGATTTGGGTAATGGTATTCAAGCTGTTATTCGTTGTGAATTGACTGGTGTACTTCCGCCAACTGGTGAGGATCAGACGAATACCAATCCACAGTTTGTATGTATACGTGCACTGAATGAGTTTGACTCACGTGTAAGTTTCAGTTCATTGATTTTTCATTATTGAGCATATTTTTATCTATAACAAGTGGTGTAAGTGAATAATATTGTTTTCAAGTAGATCTCTTCAGGCTTCACTCTAATATACATAAAACAAAAGTGTTCGAAGTGGTCTACTGCATCTCATGGAACCTTTCCGATTGAACTCATCTTTTACTTATGGCTGAGACTGTAACAATTCAGGTTGTCTATGAAAAATTCAAAACTGAGTTGTAAATGCACTGTTGTAAGCATTTGAGATCACTAGTTGTGATATGTTTCTGTTGAAGTCTTCCATCCATTTGGAGAATCGATAGACGGTCTATACTTATTAGTTTATGGCTAGATGTTCCTCTGTAAACATTCATATGAGTGAAAAACTCTTGCTGAATAAAAACTCTGTAGCACTTAGAAGCGCGTTACACTCTAAGTATTTTGAAATGATGGAACACCAAACTACTGTCATCGTCATCCTTAGCTACAAATCATTTCTTAACTACAAAAGGTTCTAGGTATTCGACCACTCGTAGTGAAATCACCATATTCGGATCATCAAGGTTAAGTGTAAAATCTTTGGTGAAGAGTTTAATCCGTTGATGAGGTTGTAAATCTTCATCAACTGAATTTACTGCGAAATGTGTTACACATGCTGAATCACTATCCACTCTTATGCGCTATGGTTGCTGAGGTTAAATTGAATAGAAGCTAAGAATAGCCAAACCAAGACATATCATCAGTGCATCAATTTTCTAATCTTTCACTTGAGCCTCATAATGAAATATAGACCTCCCGATCGGGGTTCGCACGGTAACCATAGCCAATTGTTGCAGACTCTAAATCAAATAGTGCTGAATAGATCGTTATGTTCATCTTAACCGGTAAATCGGATTACTTTATTTTCTGTGCAATCTCTCCACCATATTGTATGACATTTTGATAATTCTGAATATTCTATTTCCATGTTTCGCATTTTGTTGCCCTCTTGAACTTGATGTACTCATTTCATGTGTGACAACAAAGTGCTACACTACTGCCACGTCATTTGATTAGTATTAACTGACTAACTAACCCTGTCATTGATTCTTATTGGCAGTTGTCTCCCCAGTAGATCATACTGTAAACTTGTAGCGTGCTGACTCCTAGTGCATTACAACTGTTAATTGTTTCATACACACACACTCTCTCACTAAAATGTATTAAGAATCATTGCATGTGCAATATTTCACTCGTTTACTGATTAAATGTAGCAGACACTATAAAACCCTGCTTAACATCTTTTTACTTCGATAGCGAAAACCTATTTAGAACTGTTCATCTTAGCATGAATACAATTGGATCTTTCTTTATCGCTGGTGTTGTTTATGTAATTAATTAAAATTACTGGAGGATTTAATGTTTTTTATTGATTAAACTGTGAAATTTAGTTTTGTTTTCTCAAATACCAAAACCTCAATAATTGTTTCTCGTACTTACCACAACTTTTATTCTTCTAAAATTCGAATCCCTGACACTATGAAGTACAGCTGTATATGCTCCTTATAGCCTGCATTTGAGAGTTATGATTTATCAATAGGTGTGTATAATCTGACAGTTCATTTAATTATATTTACAGACAGATCACCTCTTCAACATTTATTCCCAACGATAGGGTGCATTAGTGTACATAAAAGTCTTTTAGTTAGTGTAGAATAAAGCGTATTCAAAAAAAAAAACAGAATCTGATATTTTGAGATGACTTCAGTAATTAGGCTTTCTGTCTCTTGGTTTTCAGTGGTGTCTTAAGTTTCGCACCCTTTTCGGACGACAATTTCGCCTAGCACGATGAAATCTTGCCTCTAATGTGTATACGATCACCTGAGCTAACAAACTAAACATATCTATAAATGAGGTCATTTTTTTCAGACTCATGATCTATGAGGTGTGCTCTTATTGGATAGCGTTGATACATTAACTAATTGTTTCAAGAGTCGCTAATCTTGTTATAGTATTGCACATTATAAAGTTATTCAAGCGTTTTTATCCTACTACTGTTCTATGTTTCTCGTTTCCAGCAGTTTTAATGTTTGGATTATTGGGAATTCTAATGTTTTCTTGTTATTTTCTATGAAATTTCTCACTTCAGTATTGCGGTGGTGTTGACTGGCGTACTAAACTTGATACTCAACGTGGAGCTGTTCTAGCCGCTGAAATAAAGAATAATGCTTTTAAACTAGCCAAATGGACTATATGCAGTATGTTGGCAGGTGCAGATCAATTAAAATTAGGGTATGTAAAAATTTAATTATAGTGTGATCTCAGTTTCATTTGAGAAATTTTCTTCTTGATAAATTGCATTTACTGCTAACGTCTGCTAGCAGCTGTCAAATATGAATCTCTGGACTTCTTATTGTTTGCTTTCATGAACCTAAAATTTATGAAAGCCTACCGAGTTAACGAATTTCTTAGCTTGGTGATCAGATCACAAAATAATTGATAGGATTTGGTCAACTCATAAGAATAGGCAACATGAAATTTTTCAACCCTAATCAATACAATACGGGTTACATCATAGGGTTGGTGGTACCATCGTTTTGAATTGATATATGTACGTATAATTTTAGCTGTTGGAATATATTACTACCGTTGGTTCACCTATGGATAGCAACTATGGGCGTTGTAGTCTAATGATTAAACACCTGCAACCAGGATGCTGTAGGTATTATTATATACCGTTTCGGTCGTTTTATGAATGTCAGTTATTTCTCCTCTGGTATTGTGTCAGGATGATTAGAAGCTAAGTTTCACTTTCAGTATGATTTCATGCACACATTTGATATGGGGCTTCAAAACTGAATGAATGCGAAACTTGCACTGCTCTATATATCTTCTACATGGAGGTCTTTGTCAATGATGAATGCAATTAACTGCGAGTTTAAAGCAACCTGGCCAATCCCATTATCCGTCCATTCAACTAGTAGTCTTTGCACATGAGATTCGTTTCTTTTTGGTTGTGTTCTCTGAACTGTGTCGTTTAATCATGAAGCTTTCATTGTCTTTCTAGACAACATCATCACTAACTTACAACATATCCAGAGAACTTCCAAGGAAACTGAAATGCCTTGTGTAATCGTACTGACATTCCATTAAATCACCGACAGAATTCTTAGAATAGATCACAGGCATTCATGTAGTAAAGGATGAATTTAATTGGTATCATTCGATGTCACAGCATTCTACACATCAATCAAACCACAACTGGCCAAGGATACTATGTCTCTCCTCCTCACTGAAGACACTCAAAAAGCTTCAATGTTCAAGTCTAATGTTACTCATTAACCTTTGTCTGACAACGTACTTCCAATTCAGTGGCAAAATATACAGTCAGATGAACGAAACTCCAATAGGATCACCGCTATCCGGACTAATTGTAGAGACTGGAAGCCTTCATTCTACCTGTGATTAAACCCATAATTTGGATTCTCTATGTAGATAATACTTTTATCATCATTAAAAAAGATGACATAGAAAACATAGTTTGACCAACAACTTTTTCAGTGACATCAAATTCACAATGGAGAAAGAGTCAAACAACCAACTATCATTCCTGGATGTTTTAGTCAGTAGAACGAATGCTGGAGAGCTGGGAACCCAAGTGTACAGGAAGCCAACACCCACTGATTAAATCCTCAAGTACAGTAGTAACAACCCAACAACATACTAAATTAGTTACGTGCATACTCTTTTCAAAAGAGCAAGAACACACTGCAGTACAACAGCCTCACACAGAAACGAATAAAATTACTTGATGTCGATTCTAAAGAAGAACGGCTACCCACGAAATTTTATCCTGTACAACATCAACTACGAAGTAATCGACAGAAATGAACAAACGCATCATCCTACCATACATAAAGAATAAATCAGAAATCACGACAACATTACTGAAACCACTTGGAATTCGTGTGGCTCATAAGCCAACAAATTCCCTCCAAACACTATTATGCAGATCAAAGGATGCAACAACCAAACAAGATAAACTGAATATCATTTACAAATACCAACTGGAATAACTGTGATCAACACTTCATTGGACAAAGTGGTCGCCCTGTTGTCTTAGTCTGCATGAACACCAATTGGCCATTAAATATCACACACGACATTTCATCATTCATTTGAATGCAAGTGGATAACTATGGACATGAATTCCATTTCGACAATGTAGAAATTTTGGACAGAGTAAACACAAAAATACGAGAGAGTTCTTAGAAGCATGTCATTCAGGTCAGTCAGTCAGTAATCAACAGATGTATAGACATAGACCCAATCTACAAACCAATAAAGAAAATTACAAACAGTAAAAAGATCAAAAGTCAAGCAAGGAAACAGGCAACAAGGAAGTCTATGCGGTTTGTCAATGGCACAAAAAACCAAAGGAAGCAACCAATCACAAATCACTTCGTCAGGGCAAGCTACTGAAACATATACGAAGAGATATTGACAGCTCATTTCACATTGAAGTTAATTTTGATGATGTCTAGAAAGACGTTGAAAGCTTCACGACCAAACCACCCAGCTCAGAGAACACAACACAACCAAGATCATCCATCTGAGCTACAAATATTTTTCCTCATTTCAAATTCGTTTTTCATATGGATTAGTGCATTCGGATTGTATTACAATGCAATTGAGCAGCATTCAAAAACTAGTTAATTGAGTCCATGCAAAAGGAATTGTTTTGTAAGGCAGTGTGGTTGATAAAAAAAGGCACAAAAGAAAAATAAATGTAAGAGAAGTGTCTCACCACAGAGGACATAAAAAAAGTGCCTTAGCACCGCTAGATACATTGGACCGTATTTAGAACACACCTGAATTACTCCGTCTTTTAAAACGAATTCCAGGGATGCGTGGTAGGTGTGAGCAGCACTACCATGTCGTTTGTGGCTTTGTGCCGTAAAAGGTTAGTTTTCTGTTCGTGGCAATCAGCTGAAGCACTTTCTTTAGAAAGCAGTTGTTCCCAAAGAGAGCACTCCCAAAGCCTATTCACCTTCCTCGTTGTAGTTCCATTCTTTTAGGTACACTATCAAAGAATCCTTGGCTTCTTTACTGCCTTGTTTTAAATCATCTACAATTGGTGAATACCAGTCAAGCGGTTAACCAAAACTAGGTATTCCTAGGATGCTTAGCTCATTGCCCTACGTGTTCACAGGATTAAAACCGTATATAGATTAGTACAAGTGGATTGTGGTTTAAATAACTTTCTTCGTTAGAGACTCATGGATGAACTATCACTTTATAGTCTAGGATTTTGTACAACTATTCTACGGCTAAAACTCCCTAATGCAAAGTAGTCAATCGTAAAAGTTCAACATATGAAGTCAAGCTTCCAGAATCATTTACTATATATAACCCATCAAATATTATTTTGATACACCATTGGTATATTGCAGCAATATTCAAGAAGCAAATGTTTCACACAATCTTATTTACAATTACTGTGACACATTTAATACATCATTCAGCTGACATTTATACTGAGAATATTGTCACCTATTTGTGTGATCGGTTTAGAACAGTAGATTTGTGTTGAGTTTTCAATCTGATTAGGATATTGTTATCCTTCCTATCTATCTGTTTATGGATCGGAATATACCGGATAAAGTTTTAGGAACTAAATGAATCAATGTCTTCCAATTTTCTTGTGAAGAACTCCTATAGAGGGAGGCATTAAGATCTCGATATGCTTTTTTTTAGAGAGAGTAATTGTTGTAATAAAGTTTCATTAACATATTTTTTCTAAGTGAGACAAAGAGAACTAACTGTCACAGCTTCTAAGAAGTAAGTTGATGTAAAGTTCTCATCCAAATATAATTTGTATTACCTAGATTTAGAGACGATTGTGAAACTAGTCTAAACTGCTACTTTGTCATCCACAAGCAACTCAAAAGATAACGCGACATAAAAGAAAAGGGATTAAGTATCGATCCCCGCCATCTTAAACTGTACATTTGTATTCATATGCTGCTGCCAACTTGGCATTATTATCTATGCCTTTTGCATCATGTATTTCTGGTAAATATTGTGACCTATATACAGATATTGTATTATTCCTGTGCTTGGTGATATGACGGCCCAATCAACCACTCAATATCAGCTTAGGACCAGGTATTACTGTACAACGGTCCAAGTTGTCACACCTCATATCAACAAAACAAGTAACAAAGTAGTAAGATGAAAAATAAAGAGATAGAAGAAAATTGTTTAAAAGTAGCATAAACCGGTAAAAGAGAGGAAGAATGGATGAGAAAATGCAGAATTCAGTATGTAGCCGTTGAGGTGAAGATGTTGTGTAGGTACATCTGCGCCACTGACGTCGATTCTGAGCTACATCATCTAGAGTTTCCAGCTAGTGGTTTCTGTTGTGACGCGGACCCCAACCGGCTAGTCTGTACTTCCCAAAATGACTCAAATCAACAGTCAAAGACGTCGTTCATTAAAAGCCATATTTTAGTCTGACGCCCCCCCTCCTGAGCCTTTTCTCAGTGTTAAAACCAGTTTCCTACATAGCATCAGTATAAAGACAGTATCGAACATGTCGATTCTATGTTATTGGACATTTCCCTTAAGCAATTGTTGTGGTATTAAGATCCAACTCAAACCGTTATGAATGTTTGTGTATTAGACTATAAGCTACACGAGGGCTTATGATATTACCTGGTTGCTTGAACTGAAACACATGCAAAGAGGTTTGAATCGGAAACTCATGTGGTTTTAATATTTTGAGCACAGAAACCTTTTAAGTTCGTTAGCGTATCATCTATTTGACCAATAATCTCATAACCATAAGAATTCGAGTATTATGAATTAGCGAACCAATAAAACTCTACTTTCAATCGATTGCACACATTGAATCTCTGTACAGAATGAAACAATGACCAATTGTAACCTTGACTACCTGTGAATGATCAAGTCGAGGTTGTTGGATGATATTAGTTGACTAGTCTAGACTGAACTCAAAGTTGTTCTGAATTATAACAGTACCTTACTCTATGAATTTTCTAATTTATCATTAGTTTTTTTAATAATCACATCCCAGTCATGATAGATTGGAGATAGTTTTTCAGATATAATAATATTCCAGAAAATGACTATTCAAAAACCATACGGATGAACGAAGAATATTCTTTTTGATAACTTCTTCTTCAAATCCTACAGTTATATATCTAAATGGTGTAATTTTGCGTCGACTATGTTAAAATTTCACTTAGTAGCCTGTTAATAATAACAGACAGTTGAAAATTTCTCTTCAAATAGTTTTTGAATTGAAATAGGAATTTTCCAGGAACTAAAATGACTAATCAGTCTCATTAACATATTCAAGTATTATTTAATGCTTCATAAGACTTTTTTTTTTCTCGTTTGCTTAACTTCTCCAGCTTTGTTTCACGTGTTAATCCTCGTGATTCTGCTCGTCATGTCATACTTGGAACTCAACAGTTTAAACCATCAGAGTTTGCTAGTCAATTGAATTTAAATATGGATAATGCATGGGGTATACTAAGATGTGTTATTGACTTCTTCATGAAAATGCCTGATGGCAAATATCTTATGCTAAAAGATCCGAATAAGGTTTGTGCATGTATTTATGAGTTATTGCTGATAGTGTGTAGGCTTCTTTTATGATTATAATAATGTTGATGTTGTTAATTACAAAACAGCTAGCGTTAATACAACTGAGGTATATTGGCTTTGGCTAAAGTTACTCAATGAATGACAAGCGGATAGAATCAACGTAGAATCTCGCACCCAAGTGCATCGGTTCATTTTGCCGTATTTCACGGTAGTATACAAAGAAGAGGTTTATCGAATAAGAGTGATATCAAAGTAGACAAAGTTGTATGACAATAAATACTTTGAAGATAAAAGTTAGTGTGAGCATTCAAGCTTTAGAAGATATGAAGACGAGAGTGAACACGTCTGCATCACGGTGACCGATTTCTAGCCATGTCACCAAGAGTCCTCAGTCGCTGATTGGTATCATGTGGAGAGGAGTTCCGCCAGGTAGTCGATACATTCCCCACACGGCTCACACCAATAGTCAAGGACTTCATCAACTGTTGCCACTTCTTGATCTGGTCACTCTAAACCTTCTCTCAAACTAATCCAACTTCCCTAAGGATGGCATGTCGAGGTAGGCAATGGCTCAGCATCCGCAGTAATTGTCCAAGGCATCTCAGTCGTTAAAGATTCACAACCTCATTAATTGACTTGCCTTCCTTCACTCAGTACCTTTCATCCGTCTTCAACACTGCTTACATGGTGATCCTATGCTACAAAGACACCATCTACCGAAACAGATACATAATACATTTATCCATCACAAAATGTGTGTGATCCACAAATATATCCTGCTAATAAACAGCATTTATTGATCTATATTTTCGCTGTTTGATCACCTTAAAGGTTATGTAGATTGAATCTTCTTTCTTGATGAAGAAAGAGAGTTAGTGATTTTTATTATCCTCCTTGTATAGAGACCTTTATTGCAAATATCAGGATAATGATCACATCCTCTTAACATACTATTCATTTCATGTTTTAGCCGGTAATTCGCATCTACTCATTACCGAAAAATGCACTCGATTCAGATGATGGTGATGGGTTAAGTGAAGAAGAAGAAGAAGAAGAAGAAGCAGCTAATGGTGAACAATATGCTCCTAATGAGAATAAAACAGAAGAGATTAGTGACGTGGAAAAAGGAGCTGAAGAAGTAACCACAACAGATCAAGAAGGTCCTGATGGGCATGCAAGAAAATCAGAAACTACTGATCATCAACCGAAGGCAACTGGCGAAGAGGTATCTTCATGAAATGTGCACACGAGTCTTACACTTCCTGAGTAATATTGTTATCAATTGTGAAAAATGTTTCTAGGTGCATCACAATATTACTGTAGTGTTTTCTGTGCCGAATTTGAAAATTTTTTATTTTTCAAACCTCTGTTTAAAGTTGGCTAACTATACTTTTCCACAGTCTCATTTTATGACCATAAGTCTTATATTATATATTCTGGTAAATGGCTTTGGTTTCTTATGAATTTTCAATATTATTTTTGAGGGAACAAGATACTTTCTTTTACTGCGTTACAACACTTTGAGAGTAGTTCCTGCTTTTTGTTCGTAAGTATAATAATTCAACCCAATAACTATCACTCGGCTATGAACGGGATAGTCTAAGGTTTAACAATATTGACTTATTACATAGATAGATCAATGTTAATAGGATAAATCCTGAATCGTATGACTCATGACTGGATTCCCCAGGGAGACAAAAGAACGCATATGCGTTTTCTGTAAACCATATGAGAAGTATGAGTTCAGTAAGGTTTTTTCCACCAGTTGGTTATAAATAACTGTACACAGTGTAACCTAATTATATATGGTGAAGTCATATGGTTAGTACTGACTAGCAGAGAAATTCAAGACGCACGTTTCCTCTTATTCCGAACTCGTCAGTTGGATGTACGTGTATTCCAGTGAATGATGATGTTCCCAGTATCTGTTGCATTAAACTCCGGACCATTATCCAATAGGTTACTGAGAACCGCCTCTTGTGCAGCGGATATAGTGAAGCTGTGAGTCACTGGTTTAATCACCTGAGTTTCAGCTAATGAATCCTGAGTGCAAACACTACTTCATCCACTTCGTGTAAACCATATGGTTGATATAAGCTGTCAGACAACTGATATCCATTTCATAAGAGATGGCTATCGTACTCCGATGGCTTAGTGGATAACGCTTTGACGTTCCAAGCGTTGGATACTAGGTTTGAGCCTCGGTGGGAACAACGCTCACTGAAGTACAGGCACATCCACCTGACGAGTACCAAATGGGACGAAATGCGCGTCCTGCATTCCTCTGCTAGTCACCATGATCACTATAACTATCGTACAGTAGTTGTGCATCGTAGACTAGTAAATAAAATCTGTATCAGATAACAGTTTTTTTCCAACTTCTCGTTAATAGCAATTCGATCGTACTATTGTTAAGTCGTATTTCTGAAAAAGCTTAAACCAGTTAGTAACAGTCGCTGAAAGTCGATCTCCATCTTGAATATTGAAACAAAACATTAAATTACTTGCTGCCTATAACAGTGCTGTGAAACATCCTTAAATTAGTAAGGAAGTTGTGTAACAGTGATCAACTGTGTGGGCTAACTAATAGTCGGGTGTTTAAAGCAACTGGTCCTTTTGATAAATTTAAACAGCGTAAGGAAAAGATGATTATCTGAAACGTGTAATGTATTAGCAGTATACATTTCGAACAATCTGATCATATGTGAACTTGTCGAACTATTTGTATGAAAATTTACGAAAAGGGTCAATTAAGTCAATACGAAGGGTAGAGAAAAAAATCTAAATCACATCACTCTTGGTCAGTGCCGAAGCTATTATCATTCGTAAATTCCAACCCTCTTTATGTATACAAAAGTAATTTGTCGTCACGTTTAACCTACCTTGGTACTATTGGATTTGATTTGCATACAAAAAGTGATGTGATTTAGATTTTTTTTTCTTCCCTTCTGTTGACTAAATTGACCCTTTTCCTTAAGTTTCATAACAATGGTTCGGCCAGTCTATATGTGATCAAATTGTTTGAAATGTATAACGCTGATACATTACATGTTTCAGGTAAGCTTCGTCTTCTCATTACACTGGTTAAAGTTGGATGTTTATTCGTTTCACATATTGTTGTCCGTGTGTACCAAGGTGAAGGTTGTGATGCTACCGGACGACCAAAAAATCGTCTTGTGGAGTTAGATTTGATTTCGTGACCTACTTCATATAACGAATGGTCCATGATTCTATCTTGGATTCCAAACAAATCGAATTTCTCTTGTAATTTGTTTACAAGGTCTACTATTCTTTTCAACAGAATGTTTGTACCAGTCACATGAGTCTCCAGTGGTGCAGGCTGACAGGCAAACATTCAGGTTCAAGTTAGTATATGTCATGGATTGATTTAATTTATAATACCATTGAAGACCTAAGAGTACTGGATAACCGTTTCTTTTTATTATGGAACTCCTCATCAGTGCGTGCCAAGGTTCGAGCTTCATGACTGCCAGGTCTCGTGGCGAGCACATGACCGCTCACTTTCTGGGTTGAAGTTCAGTGGACTACATTTTCTTAATTCTGCCAACTTACGATCATAAACCAATGCCATCCTATTTGGTTGACCCTATAAGCCACAACTTCTGGCTTTGAGTATACATTCATAGTTCGTTTATACGTGGAAGGATTCACGATTCTCTGTTTTAGTTCAGTTTTGGTATCAAGACAGTTGAAATACTACACAGCTGAGTTACAGTTACCCAGAGGAAACAACTTTTATCTTTTTTGTAGGTGTACAGTCGGAATAATAAGCATTTTCTGTTGTCAATATGTGTAATGCATTTGATACTCAGAGTAATTTTTTGGATATATCTTTTAGTAGAACAAGTTGTCATCAAAAATGCTGAGGGTAATAAATATGTACAAAATGTTGTGTGATGAATAAAGATGGTCAGGTTTCAAAAACAAATCGTGTAATCTGACGAAGTAATTGTAAATCGACATATCATTAAGAAGACCATAGAAGTGAATTAGAATTGTTGTCAGTATGAACAAGGAAGAGAACTTAGAAAAGACGTTTCGAAATGTTAAAAGTAAACACTTTGAATTATCTAACTAGATGAATAAACGTTCAAGTCACAGATAAGAAATGTCAGTAATTGCTGTAATTTTTCACCGAAAACAGATTTTAATTATGTATGATAGATTGTTATTGCAGATCTTTTGTATATATCATACCACAAATACTGATTGAACAACACAGCTGAATATATTGATTGAGTCCTATGTATTGCACAGAAAGTGAAATCCCCAACTCCGAACCTTACTACTTATAAGTAATACACAGAAATGAAAACAAATCTAGGTGGCATGAGCGTCAAATAAGTGACGTTGTAGTTACTGAGCTTAGAAAGTACACCTTCTGTCTGAGGGCTAATGATACTACTTAACTATTCAGACTTTCATTGACGGAACGTGTCTCGAAAGTATTACGCACTGGCTGTTAGTTAAATACCTATACCTGTTGGTCATAAAACAGCAACACAAATCTCTCCATTTATACTGCTGTCACCATAACCTGTTCTACTTTCCGCTTCAGTGAACGGGGAAAGGAAATACTTTAAATGTATTGAAAATTTATTTAGGGAATGGAACAATATGTATATAAGTAGTTAGTAGGCATTCAACAGTTTGTGAGGTTACTGAAGCTTAATCGTTGGTGGCGCTCCTCATAAGCTCTAGCGTACACGTCTAACATCAGTCTACATGCTCTTTCCGGGTTTGCCTGAGCCAATAACTGCATTTCGTACACCATTGTCGAAGTGAGCATTCGTGTTTCTCCAATGTCTACAGTCCTTTGGTTACGTTCAGTATATGCGCGGTTGTAGTCTCACAACCATCCTGTAGTGTCGGAATACACCTGCAAAATGAATTAACGTCTCAGATGACTTACTCAGATCACGAGACAGAAACTCATGCATATGAGTCAAACGACGGCAGGACATCAGCATTATTGTACTGATGCAGCAGAGCATTTGCGACCATATTTATCGACCATGTAGTACTTGTGTCTTCCTTGGATGACTATCCGGGCGTCTGTTGATTCAGCTACCTGCATATCTCTATGCGTCAGTATAGTTTTGTACACATAATATGCTATGTAATTTGTTGGAGGATGCAACACACCAGAGATTATTTCGTCCGTCTGTAGTTACAAAGATTCGAACGATGGACTTACATCAAGCTGCATGTAATATTGAAAACTGTGATTTTTTCATTTTCCATCCCCTGATATAGTTCGACGGAGCATTTAAAACTTCCCGAATTCTCAACTCTAGAGGAAAGCATTTACGTAAATGTATTTTCAAGTGCATATGGCAACACTAAACTCTGTTGTTTGTCTTGTTACCTAGGGTAACGATATTATTCATGAGGCATACAGTTCACATATACTGACTGGCCCAAAGACTGGTGTCGATTTAGGACAATGCTGCTACATATTCTGCTCTCATAGAACGGCTCAATTCATGAAATATAAGAAATTATTATATGTTGATGGGGATAACTGTCACGGTCATAAATATGTATCATTTCCCGGAACGTAATTTTACATTCTTGTTGAAAGAGCGCAAAGCATGAAAACCGCACAAGACAATGGAACAGGAGAGGAATCGACTGTGAACAGCTCCGCTGCACTGTCGTCAACGACAAACTTCACAGTTCGTGATATGTCAACCATAATGGTCTTGAAAGACCGCAACACATCCTCCACACCCATTGGGCATTCTCGGCGTCATACTGTACGTCACAGGAAAGCTGAGGTAGAGGTCCATGTTAACTGATTGATAAAGCCAATGATCAAAAGACAGTTGATAATTCTCGTTATGCACCTCTTATTAGTGGTGTGACAAATGAAGGAGAACAGGCTGGTGGTAGGAGAGCCAGAGACCTGACAACACTATATCAAATAACCAGCTAACTATCCGGGTGGGAAGAGATCAACGCAGATGGGATCACTGAAAGATAGTGAAGGAAAGCTAGTTACCAAAGAGGAGGAGAAACGAAGGAAACAATGGGATGACCACTTCAAAAAGCTCTTAGGTCGATCACCACCACCACCTGCAACTCGTCCAGAAATACCACCAGCAACCCAGCCACAGAAGTACCAGTGTACACAGACCCTCCGACGAAAGCAGAAGTGAAGTCCTGAACACCATAATGTTACTGAAATGAGGGAAAGAAGCAGGACCATATGGAATTCCACCAGAAGCAGTGAAAACAGACACAGACAACAGCGAACATGCTTACACAACTACTGGAGAAGGTTTGGAAGGAGGGGAATGTACCTGGTGATTGTGAGAAGGGCTACCTTGTCAAACTTCCAAAGAAGGGAGACCTAAGTCTCTGCAAGAACTGGCACAGAATCATGCTCCTGGTCCTGTTCACCCCAAACAAAATATTATGCCACACCATACTGGAGAGACTAGAGGATGCGCTAGATTCAAAATTACGACCGGAACAGGCTGGCTGGTGTCAGGAAGAACAAATCATGTGACGATCAAATTGCAACGTGACACTGCGCATCATCACAGAACAGAGTATAGAATGGCAGTCAACTCTCTACCTAACCTCAACTTCATCGACTTTGAAAGGCCTTTGACAGCGTCGATCGAGAAGTAAGTTGGCAGTTGCTTGAACACCACGGTTGTAGTGCCACAAATCTGTATGAACCTCATTCAACAGGTATATGACGACGCCACATGCCAAGTGATCCACAACACGATGGAGAGCTCGGTGACGCCTTTGAAGTGAAGACAGACAGGAGTAAGACAAGACAAGGTTGTCTACTATCACCCATAATCTTCCTGATTGTGGTCGACTGGACTGGACTGGATGATGCAACAGACAACTGTGAGGAGCGAGAAGATGGGCATAGGCAGGCTGGACCGATGAAAAGACTCGAGAAGATGATTTGGATTTCGCCGATGGTGATCTATGTTTAATGTCACACAAACTCGAAGATCTACAGGCGAAAACTAACAGGTTGACAGAAGAGGTGAGGTAGAGAAGATGGGACTTCAAGTGAACGTAGAGAAGACGGAGGTGATGAAGATACCCAACCAACGCCATCAACAACAACAACATCAACAGCAAGCACCAATCACCATGAATGGGAGAGACTCAAAGGAAGTAGTCTCTTTCACCTACCTGACCAAGCAGCATCGTTTCAACTACAGGTGTTGGCACAGGCACAGATGAGGATGTCAAAACCACGATCGGAAAGACAACAAGGCAGGCTTTCACTAATCTGAAATCAGTGTGGAGATCTAGTGCACTCAGCATTTGGCGTGAACAAGATCCGGGTTCTCAACACCAAAGCCAGTCAAGTCAGTGCTTCTATGTGATGGTTCAGAGACTTGGTGTGTTATGGAAAGCATTTGCAAGAAACTTGAGATATTCATCAACAGCTACTACCTACACTCACTTGATACTGAAGGTCAGATTAGATGGCTAGAATAATAAGAATAAGCAACAAGGAAATCTGGATTGCTATAAACGAACCAACCAAGAATCTATTGCCCAACAAATCTGCAGGTGGAAGTGGAGATGGATGGGATTGGGCCTACACTGAGAAGGACATCACACGCCAGGCTGAGCTGTCGAGTGTAATCCCAATGGGAGACGACGAGTTGGGTGTCGGAGGCGAGGGTGACATTGAGGAGATGGTGTTAGGAAGAAGTGGAAGCTTGTGGTCATTCGTGGAGCGAGGTTGAAAATATTGCAGAGAAGAGATTGCAATGGAGACGTGCTACTGAATCTGTATATTCCACTCGAACCCAGTGGACAGATAATAATAATAATCAGTGGTGTCGTTTGCAAATTCATACCGACAACTTCTGGGACCTTTTATATTGCTTCATCATTTCCCGAGTTGCAAAACTAAACTTCTCTAGTCGTCTCTCTCTCACTAGTGTATGCCACACCAACCCCATCTTTCAAATTTCTGCAACCAGTGAGTCTATATTACGAACCCCCAAACACCCTACTTAGGAAACAAGTCACATTACTAAGACATCAATTCCCGGAAGTTTCTATATTCATCGTACGACATTGGCTTCCCAAACTCTACGTCAATCATACTAATAATTTGACCTGGTGTTGCATTCCGTTAGATTATTGGTGGAATCTTCATTTGTTGCTCACCACTGAGTCTTCGAACTCCGTGTTCTACAGATATCAGCAGCTCTAATGACAACTCGTGGTCGCGTATGGTGTTAACAGCCTCTAGAAATTCACAACGCCGGACGGTGGAGAAAGTCAGTAAGTTCCAAGCGGCGAAAATCACATTAGGTGCTACAATGAAAACCACTACATATACATTACAGATCGAAGTTCTTTTGTTGCCCATTCCCATTCGGAACTTATCTGTAGATACTCTGTTTCAGTTCCTGGTTACCGATAATTTCGGGCAAGACCGGCATGTCTTGTTCATATGGACAAGGTAAAAGAGAAAGGAAGACGTCTCATGGATACTGGGACAGTTCAAAACACTTCCACTACAGAAACATTTATAATAGACTGTACTAACTGTGAAATATCAGCTGTGCAGACAACGAGCAGCAATGCTAAGATTCATCTTTGTGCATTTCATTTAAGCACAGCATTCAGTAGAAGGTGAGATACAATGTTATAGCACATCATTAAATCTTAGACTCGTAATCCTCTCTTGAGAGGTTATCTTAGTAGAATTATCAAAACACAGTGTTCAAAGATAACGCTTAAATTTAAAATAGTCATTCAGATTTAATCAATGAATTCGCTTAATCAACACTGTGGATCGTGCGGTTGGCGCATACTTACGAGTAAACTGGCTCCTAATAAAAGAGATGTGGGCATCAGCGTACTTACATGAAAAGCTTACTTTGGGTAACGACACAAATAATTGTATTGAGAGTTCTCATCGGCAATTGAAACAGTATTTGTGGAGAAATGATCCTCTTCACAAATGTATATATAGAACGTTTAAATGGTTCAACCGTAATTGTCAACGCAGAGCTGTTGAAGCTTTTACCGCCAGCAACCGGAGGTATCGATATGACGCTCCCAGTTCTATGATTCCCCTTCTCGGCCACATAACGCCATTCGCAGTACGCGAAGCGTTGAAGGAATATAATCGCCTACATGGACTATTACAGCAATGATTTAGCTCTCATTGCGGACAATGGGAGTGTCTACCAGGTGGACTTCGTGGCTTGTACGTGTTCCTGCATTGTATTTGTTGCAAAAAAATTCCCTGTAGACATATGATCTTATCGCATTCATGTTTCACGCAATTGACAGATGTTGTATTCTATAAGATATTAACCTTTTTAGTGAGAAACGTGTTGCATAGTTGCTGAAGGTGTTGTTGGGGCGATATAGCACCAACAGGTATGGTACGTTGTGAGAGATCAGTCCCAAGACCATGCATAGAAATGATGCAGGTTTGCCTACAGATGTACTTGGAGGTGCGGCGATTGAGAAACGAGTTCTGTGACTCTGAAACGGTCAGCATTATGAGAAATACTGTATGATATTCGAAAAGCCAGCGACATTCTAATTAACCATGTAATTTTACTAATTCCCAGATATACACACTGTTTATATACCATGGTGTTTTCCGGCCAATATTTTGGGGTTAGATATGAAGAGATCGTGTAACCAAGCGTCAGGCCAGGCCGTCGAGTGGAAGCCAAGTGGAAAAGGATGAGTTGGGCGTCCGAGGTGAGAGTGACATAGAGGAGATCATGTGAGGAAGAAATGAAAGCTTATGGGGATTCGTGGAGCCAGGTTAAGGAGACTGCAGAGAAGAGAGTGAAATGGAGACGTGTTACTGAAGCCCTTTTTTCCACTAGGAACCCAAAAGACAAATAAATAATATAATAATAATCTTATTATCAGGCTTTTGTTTATTTCTGAGAAGCCTCGACTTCATACTGAATAGATTTTCGGAAAACTCATAATTTTATTTTGCATTTCTTGTATCAAAGTTATAGAAACACTTTTTGTCTAGACGCTTCAGTTTTATTCAACATGAGAGGTTCGTGAGAGCATAAGGTTGTAAGTAAAAATTCACAAACCGATCAGATGATGATAAACCGACTTCTGTTAACCTGCGTCTAATACTTTTACTTCAACATGATGCATCAATGTATCTTGCGTTTAGTGTGAGTCATGAAGAAATTACCAGACCCTATGATGAATATGAAAAACGAATAATCATTGTTCTAAGCTACTATAGTAGCTAAAGTATAAATAGCCTAATATTATGGTAACATGGTTCGTCTGAACCTGCAAAAATAACAAGGAAATATAATTCATCTTGGTGACTACCATTAGAATCGTCCTATTTATGACTTATCAGTTAGATAAATCCCCATCCCACTAGATGATGTTTTTCCCACTGAGAGACAAACCTAGCACTCATTACTTTAAATGCCGTGTTATCCACTAGGCCACTTGGGTATGAGAGGCATCTCTTGTACAACGAGTTTAAGTTGTTGCTTGATACTTGTAATCACCCGTCCTATACTGGGTCAAATCACCCGACCTGTTTTGGCATATAGGCTCTAATGCGGATGCCTTGATACACGGGCTGAGTAATTCAACACTGCATAGCAGCGGGAAATAACAAATGTCGAAACAACAACCCATTTCAAAACATGTGGTCTAGTGGATAACACTTTGGAGTTTGAAGCAATGGATAATTCAATTCCTGGCAGGATCGTGGGTGTATAGTCCTGAGGAGTCTTGTACTAGGGTGAAACAGCTGTTCAGTGCCTCCATGTTTTCAGTGGTTCTCCAACTGATATCAGTACTTGATCGATGCAACTTTCATAATCCTTGATTCAAGATTTACCTTATTATAATGATCAAATTAGGCTCACAGTGGGGTTACAAGTTTACTGATAGTGATAAAATGGTTGACTCGATATAATTCTGTATATTTTATGCTTTCGATATTACTGTACATTTAAAATCATCTGATGAAGTGAACTACAGCATAATAATTGACACAATACTCCAGAGAAATTGAAAATTCTTAGTGATTTTATAAAGTATGTACTGATGAATTGATTTGGAATTATACTGAAACTTCCTTAATCAAATATGAAAGTTGTGACAACAATAAATAATATTCATACTTTTGTATAATCAAATTAGAATAGATATATTAGTGCTTTTAAACTTTTACATATCAGAATGGTAACGAAAAAAAATACTATCTGCAAGTAAATCTTTAGTTTTTAACTATACTGATAAAAATAGGATTTGAAATTTCCAAACACTTCAGTATTTACGTGAAAACACAAAATCAGAATGATTGTTTCAAGTAGGTCCTTGTGTTAGTTAGTCTTATTTACCTGACTGTTTAGGCATTTAAGGCAGTTGATTATTTCAAAGACACTGTTTAAATCTAGTTGACTTACTTGTGATCATATACTTTTATCTCTTACGTAATGACATGTGTATACATGGAGTGGCGAAAACTGTGTCCACACACTGTTTCCTAGGGAAAAGAAAGCATACTACGCCAATGTTTGATATGAGTAGGGTATCATTTTGACTATCTGAGGTAGCGGTGGTTTAGTAGACTAGTATTTATACTGGGTGAAGATTGAAGGTGAAGTGAATATTTAGACTGCGGCCAGATTCGAAGCAGCGACTACCGAGTTTCCTACCTGATGCTCTCTCTACTAACCAAACTACGAGGTCCGACTGTTGACCAGATTTTCATTTCACTTCAATCACCATGGGGTAGTATGTTTGAGGTAGAAAACTATCTTGTTGACTGTTGATAACGTCTTACTATCTTCAATTTTTGTGATACAATGTGGTACATGTTTTTATGTTAGGGTATGAGTCAAGCGAATTTTATAACGGCTTATGAGCCATCTATTTTCCTAGGCAGGAGTAGATGGGTTAAGGTTTCAATTTTAAACCTCTTATTTGAAAGTCAGATGTTGAAGCAACTGAGTCATTTATCCACTACTACTGTATTGTATCAGATGATTATTGTAGATAAACCTGTTAACAAAAGTACTTTTACCACGACTGCATTCGAATAACCAAACTCAGCCCTTGAGTAAATGTCTAATGTTCTTTATTAGTATTTATTTGCCATATTTTGTTGACGGATTGAACTTTACGTTTTAAATTTCGATATCATGAAGTATTATAGCATAGACGACTCTAAGAGATCTATGAAATAGATAGAGTATGCGGTCTAACCATTTTTGACATTTACCTTCATTTCAGACAATAAATTAAGAGCTAAGATACCCATCCACACAGGATTTACTGTTAACCTTTTGAAGTGAAGATTTTACATTTGATAATCATAATAATTTTACGACTTCAAATAATTTTTATCATGTAATAAACATTGTTGACAGCAGGTCATCTTGATATGCTCAGTTGACTGGATCACGACAACAAGGAATGTGTTTCCAGGTTTTTTTAGACCCAAAAGATTGTTATTCGATCGCAAGGGAAATGGTTAAATAGGATCATGATTGTAACAGTCCTTTTATCCCCCATTTCATTAGGAGTTTTTAACTACTCAGTTTCTTATATCTGTACAATTCTCATCCTATTACCTTTGGCAATTAGTTTAGTCCCTCTCTTAAGCTTTATCATTATTTTCTATATACGAAAAGCTTCCAAATTTCAACAGCCTACTTCGATAAACTATTGAATCAGTCTTCTCATTATTCTATTCATTCAATTCGTTTAAGTCACTGGAAAAAGCGGAACAATTTAGTTTTCTTAGGTAGAAGACGATCTACTGTTAATTTCCCTCGCATATCACGCAAAGTAATTCTAAATTGATAGAAATAATTTCGGATGATAAAAATTCCTTTACACATTAGTGTAGCATCAAAATAAGCTGAATACAGTCAAGACAATTATTATTAGTAGGACAATTTGTAACTATGACAACAAATTGAAATCGTTTGCGATTCAGTTTTCTGAAAGTGTTTATCTAGGGTTCTCTTCTTTAAAAATGATTCATCAGGAAAATTATTTGTGTTCATTTCATCTCAGTAAATTTCATTCCATTGAAAATACTTCTATCTAAATATAAATTATTCTTCATCATGCCTAAAAACTACTGCCTTTCACATGAAGAGAAATGATTGCAGTAGTATGAGTAAAGGGTTGACATTAGATGCAATTTGTATTTGTGTAAGTCACAGAGTGTTTGAAATAAAATACAATTTGAAGGCTTGTGGGTATTTTTTGATTGATCTCAGGTTGGTATTCATCATAAACTGAGATCATTTGGAGAAACATTGGAAAACTGAGAGCATTAGACAGCTGTTTCGTCCTAGTTTGGGAGTTCTTAGCGATGGGTGGAGGTCACGCCATGTCGTGAACTGACAGAGGTAGAAAATATGGGTCACAGGATTCCGACCCGGTGGCTCAGTGACAACATGCTAACCACGGAACCTGGAGTTCGTAGATTCGATATCTTGCAGGGGCATGGATGAGCACTACTAAGGAGTCCCATAGTAGGACGAAACGGTTGCAGTCCTGTGTTCCGAGGTTTACAATGCTCCTACAACTGTTGTTAACTCATGATGAATACTAACCTGAAATAAAATAATTTCAACGTTTCTCGTAGAAGTCAGATCGAAACTTCTTCAGGAAAATAATCAAAAATTAAGGTATCAGAGATATGTAAATGAATTAGATGACGTGTACCTAATCTTATCCAATCCTCTTCGTATAGTCACTGTTTTTCTACAATATGGTTACTAATCATTTTGTTTGATCCTCTATATCTCTTGTTCTCTGGTGTGTGTGTGTGTGTGTGTGTGGGCACGCTATATTATTCATTTTCTCCTTGATTGTTGTTGCGCAACGAAAAGGTCACAGGTGACATTGTAGTTATTCTGTAATTTATATGTAAGTACAAAAGGGCATTTCGGATGGCATAAAGGGATGAATAGTATCAACGGCCTTTTCATTGATTTGTCGGAACAGAGTGGAAATGAATGGTTGTAATAATGGTGATAATGATAATAATAACACATTATATCAGTCTTGAATGTGTGTTATTGTTCATGATGCAGAGATAATAAAGTTGAGACTGAAGATAAATACTAGACTCATTCATTCTGCTTACTAATTAGTAATTAACAAGAAACTGCTAATTGTACTCCATCTCGTCTGTTAAAACTATCTGAATTTGCCCAGATATATCTAAGGCTTTCGCAGTCAATCTATTTTGGTATGGCTCAAAACCTTTTTGTAGAACCATCGTTCTATCTAAGTCAATTTTGTGGCACATTTCAATAAAATTTGCTTTAGACATAGTCTATTTTCTCTAACTCTTACGTTTACCTGCCTGATCGTCTCTCTCATATGTACTACATTATAATCTGCGCATTTGATTTCACAAACGCAGTTCTGTTGATCTACTTAAGTTTTACATCTTCAGCATTCACTAAGTTAGAACGTAGGGTAATTGTGGCACGAAAATAAACTCATATTACTTATAATTAATATCCGATGACTTGCTAGTAATGATGTAAGAGTAAAATTTAATCTCTGTGGTAGAGTTCAATCCCAGATTAGATTGTTTATTTGATATAGGACAGCAGTGATACAGTATTATTTGTTCGATGATGCTCATATTCATATCAGAGTAATTATACGACTTTCAAATTTTGAAATGGTATAGAATATTTGTAGCTCCGGCGGATGGTCTTGGTTGTATTGTGTTCTCTGAGCTGGGTTGTTTAATCGTGAAGCTTTCATCGTCTTGCCAGACGACATCATCAGCACCAACTTCAGTATGAAGTGTGCTGTTAGTATCTCTTCATGAGTGATTTAGTGGCTTGCTCTGACGATGTGGTCTGTGATTCGTTGTTTCCAATGGAATTCTTAGAAAAGATCAAAAGCATTAACATGGAAAATGATGAATTAATGGTATCCTTCGATGTCACAGCACTATACACATCCATCGAACCCCAATTGGTCAAGGAAACTATGTCTCTCCTGCTCAATGAAGACACAACCCTTACAGAACGACCAAAACGTAAGTGCTCAAGTTTGATGGAACTCATCTACCATTGCCTGACAACATACTTCCAATTCAACGGCTAGATATACAAATAAATGATAGGAACTCTAATGGGACCACCAAAATATGGACTAATTACAGAAGCAGTGATGCAGAGACTGGAAGCCGTCATTCTACCTGTGATTAGACCAAAAATTTGGATTCGCTATGTGGAAGACACTTTTGTCATCATTTAAAAAGATGATATAGAAAACACTCACCTTCTGATCAACAACCTTTTCAATGACATCAAATTCACAATGGAGAAAGAGTCAAACAACCAACTACCATTCCTGGATGTTTTAGTCAGTAGGACAAATACCAGAAAGCTGGAAACCCAAGTATACAGAAAGCCAACACACACTGACCAAATCCTCAACTAAAATAGCAACAACTCAACAACACACCAAATCAGTTGCGTGCATACTCTTTTCAAAAGAGCGAGAACACACTACAGCACAACAACTTCACGGAGAAACGAGGAAAATTACTTGATATCCACCCTAAAGACAAACGGCTACCCACGAAACTTTATCAGAAGATGCCGGTCCCGTGCGTCATCAACTACAAAGTCACCGACAGAAATCAACAAACGCATCATCCTACCATACATAAAGAATAAATCAGAAATCACGACAAGATTACTGAGACCACTTGGAATTGGTGTGGCTCATAAACCAACAAATTCCCTCCAAACACTATTATGCAGATCAAAGGATGCAACAACCAAACAAGACAAACTGAATATCATTTACAAATACCAACTGGAATAACTGTAATCAACACTACATTGGACAAAGTGGTCGCCCTGTTCGTCTTAGTCTGCATGAACACCAATTGGCCATTAAATATCACACACAACATTTCATCATTCATTTGAATGCAAATGGATAACTATGGACATGAATTCCATTTCGACAATGTAGAAGTTTTGGACAGAGGAAACACAAAAATACGAGAGAGTTCTTAGAAGCATGTCATTCAGGTCAGTCAGTCAGCAATCAACAGATGTATAAACATAGATCCAATCTATCAACGAATGAGAAAAATGACAAATGACAGAAAGGTTAGAGATCAAGTAGAGGAATAGCCAGCAGGAAAATCTATGCAATCAATGACACATTCATCAAAGGAAACGACTAATCACAGGCCAGTTCATCAGAGCAAGCTGGTGAATCACTTACGGTGAGATATTGACAGCTCACTTCATACTGAACTTAGTGCTGATGATGACCTCTAAAAGAACGATGAAAGCTCCTTTATTAAACAACCCAGCTCAGAGAACACAATATGACCAAGAGTTTAACATTCACACCTCACTACAGTTCATTTTTCTTTCTACTTATGATTAACTTTACTCGTATAACTTCCATCACCGATTCCTTTTCTCTTATAATTTTACATAAAATATATAATCATTTATATAATTAATTGTTTTGAACTCAATTCCAGTACCGATTGTCTGACGGAGTAATTAGCACTGGGTATTTAAGTTAGATCAACGTTTTATTTCAGCTAGCAAGTTACTAAGCTAAGAACAGTCTTAAGAGGAGATGAATGGTATTCATAGAGTCAGATCATCAGCATACTTGCCAGAATTATTCTTACTTGTATGAGCTACGTCATACCAAAAAAAGAAAACAGTGAGGATAACAGCTTGATCCAAACTAGCTCCAGTAATTTGTGAAGTGTAGCTCTTCTCTCACTTCAACTGTCAGAGCAAGAAATAACGGGGAAACTGATCTTTACCTTCAAAAAAATTTTTGAAAATGTTTACTGTCGAAATACTGAAGAAAATAATCATAAATTATGTATATGCAGTAGAGAGGAACTTTGAGAACATGATAAAATATGCTCAGATATGGAACAGCTTACCTAGGGAAGAACGAAAATCAAACACTTTGACTAGGTTTATAGGACAGTTTAACTCTACACTACAGGACAGCACTATAAAAAGCACCACTAATACTGCTACTAGAACTACAGACATATTAGGAACTCTCAATATATAAACAATTTCCAACCTCAAAGATGCAGGGGCTACACCTGCTTTTGTTATTTTTTCTACAAAAATTTCAGATGCTTGCAACATGAAGATATCATTAGACTATGCAGAAACTGGACAGTGATGAAAACTTACCGAAGTATCTGAAGATCTGAACGCTAAAAGATCAGAGGGTTTAACTCGGATCCTCGAATACTCACATCATCAAGATAACCTTCAATTATGACAATAAGACACAAATGAGGAATATACGTTACCAATCCTCAACATTCCACTTCTTTTCGAAGCAATGAAATTATGCTTCCACGAAAATCACTGTCCAATAAGCAGGAATTACCAATCCCATTCACTCATTTGATCCTCTCACTATATGAACATTTATCAATCCTCGAATTACTCAAATTTCTGGATGGTCATAATGACATCGAAAATCTGGAGACATAAAATCCAGGAGATCAACTCACCTATTAACTTTAAAGTGAATATATTCACAATAATGCTACGCAACAGACTTCTCTAGTACTTCATCTAACAGTGAATATACCTGCTTGACAATGCTGCATACATGAACAGTATGGAAAACTCGCTGCCATTGATCCGCAGTTTTTTTCAAATGTTTATTCCTTTTCACCACAATATCTAATTTTGATGGTATAAATCTATGTTGCTGTGAATAATAACACTTGAGTAGATATTCACTTGAATTACATGATCATGTGAAAACTTACGGATTCTCGACGTCGTCATTGTGGATTCTTCTGGTACCCGAAGCTACTAGCATAATAATTTATGGTAAAATGAACGTTTATATAGCATAGCGGGGCGTCGCGAAGACGAATCAAACATGTCGACTGCTTGTAACGGAAATTTGGAATTTCGCGCGACTTTGGTGCCACTGATGGTGAAAAAAGAAAGTATGACTGAAAATGATCCAAACTTTAACACTGTGTATATGCTGAAAAGTGGTATTTTCTTGTTCATTTCATGACTTGTGTAATCTTCTGATGTTTCTAATCTAATTTAATGACCTCCCTTCCGTACCATTCAGGTCCCTTAAAATCTTGTACATTTTCCAACATATATCAGTGTGATGATGCCTGTAAACTGGCTTCTCTCATGTTAAATTACTAATATGAGAATAAAATATTTATTTATTTATTAAGTGCAACTCTTTCAGTTGGATTATTTACTTCGAACTCATTAAAATAAACTATCTTCAGGTTTTAAACATGCTGGGGTATAATGGAAATAAAGACATACTAAGTCAATGTAATCATATTTCATTGAAATAAACCACTTTCATAGTGTAAAATTTCTTAAAGGTATGGAGTAAGTTCTTGGATGAGGTAATGTAAACTGCATCAATTTTTCAATGAGGTTGGTTATTCAACTGAAAAGTATGCTTTGTAGATTAAACTGTCTATAATTTATATCAATCATTCAACTTACTGATACACACAGTGATAACATGTTTATACCACACGATAATCAAGTGTACTTCACTTCTTAAAAAACATTAGAAGATACCTTCCAAACTCTAACTACAAAACTTATTCCGGATGCTTATTTAAGACTATATCAACCACCATTTCAAATAGATAACTGATATATGAATGGGAGATGTGAACCTTCTAATTTAAATACTTTGTGCGTTGAATTATCTGCTTTGTTGTCACATAGCAAGGACACACTAGTTTAATTATCATCTACATGAAATCTCAATGCATTCCTGGAAATTGTTGACGACTTCCTTAGGACCATGTAACTCCCAACCAGTGGCTGGATAGCTAACGCGTTCGAACCCCGACTACATCATAAGCGCGTACTGCTGAGGAGTGTCACACTGGGACGGAACAGCTGTCCAGTCCTCTGACGTTTCCAACGGTTCTTCAAATGATGTCAACCCGTGATAAATACAACCTCCAGGAAAATATAGGGATAAATATCGTTAATAGAAATCTGAGAAAGACTATAGCGGATTATATGGCAAGTGAATACAGAATTCTTTTCATCTTATCCTTCGAAAAGACATCGTGAACAGAAATCTCTGAGAATTTAAACTTTCTACAGCAACAGACTATACTGTCACCAGCTTATACCGTCAAAATCATGATGGCATCTCATTAATATTGACGGCTAAGTAAACAAAACGTTTGAAGTATACAGAAAAATCATAAATATGAATGGTATTTAGGATTAATACAGTCTGCTATAAGCGTCCAAGTTAGTCAATAGAAAGTTGTTCAATAGCTTTATAAACCAGTTGTCTCTCCCACAATCAGAGTAATCACAGTAAAAATACCAATGGTTGCAAAACATATAAAAAATGATAGTGGAAAACTATTTATATTTTATTCAGATAATTCTGATACATACAGATTAGTCCCAAAACAAAGTAGACTTAACTTCACGTATTCAATGAATACCAAAAGATTGATGCTTTGTTTCACTGCATAAAAGTTGAATGTTTCGTTTAAATACTCAGAAGAACAATATGGTAAGTATTCCAGACGACACTACATGTCTGATAATTATCTAGGATATGAAGATGTGCATACTGATACAAGAAGGTGGGCTATTTTACTAATAAAACAATAAAGTAGACAAAATATCTATAAATAAAGAAAAAAACAAACCAAATAGTTTGTGCATACGAAACAACGGTTTGGACACTTTTATAATAACAGTCCTGTAGAAGAAATACTTTGCTGTAACCATTGGACAATGACAGTAAGATGAGTTTCAGTCCACTTCAAGTTTTCTTTGCATCTCTTTAGCAAAGTTTTCAGCTCCTGCGACAGTGTATTATTTTGAGGGAGTTGCAGCCCATCAGCTTCCATCTTTAGCATCTAAAAAACAACAGGAATAATTAACTCGTCTTCACACCAGTGTTCTGGTAGATATCCAGAAGATATTCATGCAATATTAACATAGCAGCTATCTAAGGCTTATATAACCTCGCCTGGTTAACTAGTTTACTGGTTACTAGACGGTCCTACACCTGGATAAAGAGGGAAGGTTAGGCCTAGGTCTAGCAACCCTACCCCAGAAAACCAATCCAATCGCTAGAGAAACTTCTGAGCACAAAGAAATTATAAAAATAAAAACAAACTTATTCCTCGCCGGAATCGGACACACGAAATGACGCCGGTTGGTGAAAGTCTTCGGGAAACCAGTTGGCTGATGTATTTTCTCTTTCCCAATGAAGCGAAAGCAAGTATGGGGACATGGAATGTCCGCAACATGTTTGAACCTAGCGAGGCTGCCCAGATTGAAAAACAGATGAGGAGGTATGGCATGAAAGTGCTTGGAATCTACGAGGAATCAGCAGATGTAATGCAAGTGGACTCTCCAAACTGTCAACTGGATAGGAGTCAATAATCTATTCCGATATTGTCACCCAGATGACAACCACGAGCACACTGAGTTTTGTAGTGGCTATCATGATTTCCCCAACAGCACCAAAGACTCTCATGCAGTGGGAACCAATCTCATCAATAATCAGGATCATGACAGCCAGATGGATCCAACTCGAAAGGAAGGAAAGTCACAATCATTCAGTGCTACGCTACACACCTACAAATAATGCAGATGAAGAGAAGAAGGAGGAATTCTACAGACAACTGAAATCGGTACTGGGCAACACTCCAGTTGGTGACATCAAAATTCTAATGGGCGACATGAATGCCAAACTGCGGGAAGCGGACAACATAGGAAGAGAACTCATCATGGGTCGAGAAGCACATGGTGAAATGAACGAGAATGGAGAACTGTTTGCAGAATTCTGCGCATTCAACGATTTGGTGATTGGAGGTGAAGCAGTGTGTACAAACACAAGGATATTCACAAAGCGACATGGATTTCACCAGATACCAGGACACACTAGAAATCAGATCGACTTCATCTTAATATGAAGAAAGTGGCGACGCCACCTACTGGAGACAAGATCAGATCAAAAGGGGGAGCAGATGTAGGTTCACAACACTCACTGTCTAGTGCAAGGAACCTACATTCAAAATCAAGCTAAAAGTCTTCAAGGAAGTTGGTGATAGACCACAGTTGAAGTTCAACACTGAATTGAAGGACAAAACTACAAATGACATCTTCACGTCGTCAGCCATCAGGAAAAAATGGGAGACATTGAGCAACTTCCTTGAAGGATCGGGCATGGAAGAGCACTGGAAGAACACTCTTTGAAGGAGATGTGGAAAGAAACCTGCACAACCGTATTAGGAAGGAAGACGAAGAGACGAGACAAGGAATGGATGTCGACGAATCTCCACATGGAAGCTGATAGAGGAGGGAGGGAGAGGAAGATGGGATATTCATCAACAGCTGCTACCTACGCTCACTTGATACTGAAGATCAGATCAGATGGCTAGAATAATAAGAATAAGCAAGAAGGAAATCTGGATTGCTATAAACGAACCAACCAAGAATCTATTGCCCAACAAATCTGCAGGTGGAAGTGGAGATGGATGGGATTGGGCATACACTGAGAAGGACATCACAGGCCAGGCCGAGCTGTCGAGTGTAATCCAAGTGGGAGACGACGAGTTGGGTGTCGGAGGAGAGGGTGACATTGAGGAGATGGTGTTAAGAAGAGGTGGAAGCTTGTGGTCATTCGTGGAGCGAGGTTGAAAATATTGCAGAGAAGAGATTGTAATGGAGACGTGCTACTGAATCTGTATATTCCACTCGGAACTCAGTGGAAACATAATAAATAGTGATGATATGTTTTATACAATCCTTATGTGGAACGCAATTATCTAAATGTAATAACTATTAGATGAGTCGCCTAATGATAGCTTAGTACTGATTGAAAACATTTATTTCCTGATACAAATTTGAAAGAAGCAATGAATGTGATTCAGGGGGATTTAATGAATTCATAAATTTTAGTCGTACTCATCATTTGGATACTCTACTTACCTCATGATATATACTGTTAAACAATGAGTTTATTTGTCGAGAAAATGATAATATCACCATCCCAACAAACGAGTTGAAGAAGCTTCTAAATCTATACACCAGGAATATCCAGTTCCAGTTCAACAGACAGTTATTCCACCAAAGTGATGAAGTCGTAATTGGAGGCCCTCTGAGTCCCCTTTTTGCTGATTTATTTCTATGAACTCTGGAAAATAGTAGTTTGAAGTGCTTCATAGACCAGATGGAATTGTACTCGCGTTATATGGACGACATATTCATTATATGTAATAGCGAAATGAAGGCAGAAGCACTACTAAAGAGCTTCAGTTGATGTCACACAAACCTAACCTTTACGATTGAGTACGAGGAAGGTAATATGATTAGTTTCTTAGATTTCCCATTAGTGAAACGAATCGATGGATCTGCCGATATGTTCATTTATAGAGAACCTTCATGGACAGGTTAGTATCTTCATTCAAGGAGCTTTTACCTGATCCAATCAATACAAAGTGAATGTAGTCAGAACGATGTTCAATAGAGCCAGAAAAAATTTTTTCGGACGGCACACTAGACTACGATTTTATAAATTTGAAAGAGGCTCTAGTGAAGAATGGGTACTTAGAAAGCTTAATCAACAAGCACGCAAAATGGGTAGGAAGCAGAACAACGTCTCTAACAGTGCACAAGAAGCCTCTATATACTACCTTCCCATTCAAAGTTGACGAGTTGCTAGAAGTAGTTAGATGAAGACTGGAGAAGTCTGTCAGAAGGACTGATCGCGCTGCTAAATTCATTGTCTCCAGCACCACCGAAAAGGTGGAAGACAGGGTTCCGATCCTCTACACATCTAAATGCATAGATCAGTTCGGATGTACCTCCGGAAGCAAATACATTGGTTGTATGGAGGGGCATCAATCTACCCGGATGGTTGACCACCTCCCCAAATTGTTGAAGCATGCCGAGAAGTCCCGAGGAGCTCGATATCGAAAGATTTAATGGAGTTTGGGCATGATATTGATACCTGTAAGTCCTTTACCGTTATCGGTAGACAGTAGAACAAGAAATTGCTTGGAATTGCAGAAGCCTGTGGGATTCGAGTTGTCAAACAAAACCTCTGCATTCAGAAGGAAATGGTAGTCAGCTTGAATCTTCAATAGTAGAAAATATAACGTCGTCTAATCACATTGAATCTTTCTTATTTGCTCTTCGCTCTTAATTATCACCCATCAATCTATTCAGTTCTCACCCTCGTGTAAACATTATTATTGTTACTATTATAATTTTCTTACCTAAAATCCGGTATTATCCAAACTCAGTTAATCAGTTGACCTATCCCCAACCCATTCTACTTTGAACATCCATTTCTAACAGGTTATTTAGACTTCAGGCCATCTCATTCGGTGTCAGTTAAGGCAGGTTTAGTCAAATGTCTAAATGATTGAGTTAGAAAACTGACTATTCAGTGCGAGAACCTAGACAAAGAATTGAAGCATGTGAAAGAAGCGTTAATAATTGATTACTATCCCCGACCGTTTATCAAGAAATCCATACGAACACATAAGAAACGAAATAATACCAGTAATATGAATACGAATAACAGCGACAACACAAGTAGAAAGGAGTTCACAGCTTCTAATGTGTGACCCTATTAGGAAGAAACATGAGAAATTTTATGGAGGATCCTTAACAAAACTGGAATTAGGGTGGCATTTAAACCTACAAACTCACTCAGATATGAGCTTTGTCGGTTTATAGAATTCTATAGAACCAATTTAACGAAATAACCTAATATATCAAATTCTATGTAATGATAGCAGGGTCAAGTACATAGATCGCACTAGCCGGTTGGGGTCAGTTAGAATAGTGGAACATTGTAATTTAGCTAAATATAGAATGACAGACCCGAATAAGATCAGTAATCAAGAGAGACACTCGGCTATTGCAATATATGCATTTACACAGAACCATACAATAGGATGGGGTCAAACCAATGTAGTGAAGTCCGATATAATTATTATATTATTATTATTAGTCCCTTGGGTTCCTAGTGGAACATAGGGCTTCAGTAGCACGCCTCCAGTGACCTCTGTTCTCTGAGATCTTTTGAACCTGGTCCCACGACGGCCCACAACCTCTCATTTCCTCCTCGCACGACCTCCTCCATGTCACCCTCGGACGTCCAACTCGTCGCTTCCCATGCGGATTCCACTCGAGCAACTGGCCTGACGCGTGATGTCCTCCGTCGGCCTTCTCAGTGCATGGCCAATCCATCTCCACTTCCTCCTGCATATTTGTTGAGTGATAGGTTCTTGGTTGGTTCGTTCATAGAGTTCCTTGTTGCTTATTTTTTCTGGCCATCTGATCTTCAGCAGCGAGCGTAAGCAGTTGTTGATGAATGTCTGTAGTTTATTGGAAATGCCTTTCGTGACGCGCCAAGTCTCTGAGCCATACAAGAGCACTGACTTGACGTTGGTGTTGAAAATCCGTATATTGTTCCGCATGCTGAGTGCAGAAGATCTCCACACTGGTTTCAGGCTAATGAACGCCTGTCTTGCTTTTCCGATTCTGACTTTGACGTCCTCGTCCGTCCCGCCTGTAGTTGAAACAGTGCTTCCTAGATAAGTGAAGGAGGTTACTTCCTTCAAGTTTCTCCCGTTGACGGTGATTGGAGTTTGTTGTTGTTGTTGTTGATGGTGGTGGTGGTGCGGTATCTTCATCACTTCTGTCTTCTCTATATTCACTTGAAGTCCCGTCTTCGCTGCCTCTTCTATCAACTTGTTAGTTTTCGCCTGCAGATCTTCAAGTTTGTGTGACATTAGGCATAAGTCATCGGCGAAATCCAAGTCTTCTAGGTTCTTTTCCGCAATCCAGCCGGCGTATCCCCCTCTTCTCGCTGCCTACTGTTTGCTGCATGATCCAGTCCACCACAATAAGGAATATCATGGGGGATAGTAGGCAACCTTGTTTCACTCCTGTCTTCACTTCAAAGGCATCACTGAGCTTCCCATTGTGGATTACTTGGCATGTAGCATCTTCATATAGTTGTTGAATGAGGCGGATAAAGGTTTGCGGTACTCCGTAGTATTGAAGCAGTTTCCAAATTACTTCTCGGTCGACGCTGTCAAAGGCCTTCTCAAAGTCGATGAAGTTGAGGTAGAGAGCTGATTGCCATTCTATGCTCTGTTCTATGATGATACGAAGCGTTGCAATTTGGTCTGCACATGATTTGTACTTCCTGAAGCCTGCCTGTTCCGGTCGTAGTTTTGAATCCAGTGCATCCCTTAGCCTCTCTAGGATGATGCGGCTTAATATTTTACTTGGGGTGGACAGGAGAGTGATTCCGCGCCAGTTCTTGCAAGCACTGAGGTCTCCTTTCTTCGGCAGTTTGACAAGGTAACCCTTCTTCCAATCAACTGGCAGGTACCTTCTCTTCCTTCCACACCTTCTGCAATAGTGGTGTGAGCATGTCTGCTGTTGTCTCTGCATCTGTTCTCAGTGCTTCTGGCGGGATTCCATCTGGTCCTGCTGCTTTCCCGCATTTCAGTAGCTTTATGGCGTTCAGGACTTCCATTTTCGTTGGGGGATTAATGTTCACTTGTAATTCAGCGGCTGCAGGTGGTATTTCTGGACGAAGTGCAGGTGGTGGTGGTGGTGGTCGATTCAAGAGCTTCTTGAAGTGGTCGGCCCATCGTTTCCTCTGTTTCTCTTCTTTTGTAATTAAATTTCCTTCTTCATCTTTTATTGGTTTCATCTGTGTTGGTCTCGCTCCTGAAAGCAACCTGGTTATTTGATACAATGTCTTCAGGTCTCTCTTACCTGCAGCCTGTTCTGCTTCACTTGCCAGTGTTTCGTAGAAGTGTCTTTTGTCTTTGCGTGCACTCTTCTTCACTTCTTTGTTCAGTGTAGTGTTTTATACATTGTACTCAGTTCCTCTTGTCGTTGAGCATCCTTGCACTGGTTTATCTTCTGCTTCACCATTCTCCTCTCCTCTATCAGCTTCCAGGTATCCGTCGAGATCCATTCCTTGTCTTCTTTCTTCTTCCTTCCTAATACTGTTGTGCAGGTTTCTTTCCACATAGCTTTCAAAGACTTCCAGTGTTCTTCCACACAGGTCTCTTTAGGGATGTTGCTCGATGTCTCCCATTTTGTCCGATATAATAAAGTGGAATAATGACGCAACACCTCCATACCAGGGATATCGAAAAATTTTACTACCAATAAAGACAAAGAATAAGAGGTAACATAACTATAAAAATCAGATGTCGAAAGTGGAGCGTGATTATGCTGATATGATTATGAGCAGTAATAATTTATGCTGGAAACATCGTCATCAAGTAAATAATACTGTATCACTGTGTACTGGGTTACAAATCAAGTAAGCAAATCTCATATGGAATCCATTTCTGCTTTAGGAATTGTCCTGGTGCGAACTTGACAGACGCAGAGGCCAATCACTAATTATTCGTACTTGTTATATACACACGAATACGAGACCAAGGAAGAACACAATAGCATAGTCGGATGGAGTAGTATATTTGCAAGGTCGTGCCAAAAGATACCAATGCGTTCCAACTAACTGGCTAGAGGGTCGATTACAAGCATTGCAACGTAACACAACAGCGTGCCAAATGGCGAGGAGGCTTGATCAGGTGCTTTCAGCTTAGCGATTCCAGTTAAAGTATGAAGGCCAGTATCAATGTTGAATCTCGTCAAACCCTAGGCTATTGATTCTGGAGAAATGTGTGATGCTACACTACCCTTTGAATTATCACTTGACCTGTAAATACTGTTCATTTCTCTGTTGTTATACCTAAATCTGTCTCAATCTACGTTATTTATTTATTTATTTATTTATTTATTTATTTATGTATGTATGTATGTATGTATGTATGTATGTATGTATGTATGTATGTATGTATGTATGTATGTATGTATGTATGTATGTATGTATGTATGTATGTATGTATGTATGTATGTATGAATGTATGTATGTATGTATGAATGTATGTATGTATGTATGTTTGTTTGTTTGTTTTCCATTGTTTAACGGCATAAATCACGAGGTACGTGGATTATCCAACTGACGGGTACTACTGAAATTTATGAATTCATTAAATCCTGCTTTTTTCACATTCATTGCTTGTTTTATGTTGTGAACAGACAACTTCAAAATGTAGGGCATAATTATTAGCAAATACCAATGGATTTTGTTTGTTTGCTTATCGTTTTTTTTAATTATTATTAGTCCCTTGGGTTCCTAGTGGAACATAGGGCTTCAGTAGCACGCCTCCAGTGACCTCTGTTCTCTGAGATCTTTTGAACCTGGTCCCACGACGGCCCACAACCTCTCATTTCCTCCTCGCACGACCTCCTCCATGTCACCCTCGGACGTCCAACTCGTCGCTTCCCATGCGGATTCCACTCGAGCAACTGGCCTGACGCGTGATGTCCTCCGTCGGCCTTCTCAGTGCATGGCCAATCCATCTCCACTTCCTCCTGCATATTTGTTGAGTGATAGGTTCTTGGTTGGTTCGTTCATAGAGTTCCTTGTTGCTTATTTTTTCTGGCCATCTGATCTTCAGCAGCGAGCGTAAGCAGTTGTTGATGAATGTCTGTAGTTTATTGGAAATGCCTTTCGTGACGCGCCAAGTCTCTGAGCCATACAAGAGCACTGACTTGACGTTGGTGTTGAAAATCCGTATATTGTTCCGCATGCTGAGTGCAGAAGATCTCCACACTGGTTTCAGGCTAATGAACGCCTGTCTTGCTTTTCCGATTCTGACTTTGACGTCCTCGTCCGTCCCGCCTGTAGTTGAAACAGTGCTTCCTAGATAAGTGAAGGAGGTTACTTCCTTCAAGTTTCTCCCGTTGACGGTGATTGGAGTTTGTTGTTGTTGTTGTTGATGGTGGTGGTGGTGCGGTATCTTCATCACTTCTGTCTTCTCTATATTCACTTGAAGTCCCGTCTTCGCTGCCTCTTCTATCAACTTGTTAGTTTTCGCCTGCAGATCTTCAAGTTTGTGTGACATTAGGCATAAGTCATCGGCGAAATCCAAGTCTTCTAGGTTCTTTTCCGCAATCCAGCCGGCGTATCCCCCTCTTCTCGCTGCCTACTGTTTGCTGCATGATCCAGTCCACCACAATAAGGAATATCATGGGGGATAGTAGGCAACCTTGTTTCACTCCTGTCTTCACTTCAAAGGCATCACTGAGCTTCCCATTGTGGATTACTTGGCATGTAGCATCTTCATATAGTTGTTGAATGAGGCGGATAAAGGTTTGCGGTACTCCGTAGTATTGAAGCAGTTTCCAAATTACTTCTCGGTCGACGCTGTCAAAGGCCTTCTCAAAGTCGATGAAGTTGAGGTAGAGAGATGATTGCCATTCTATGCTCTGTTCTATGATGATACGAAGCGTTGCAATTTGGTCTGCACATGATTTGTACTTCCTGAAGCCTGCCTGTTCCGGTCGTAGTTTTGAATCCAGTGCATCCCTTAGCCTCTCTAGGATGATGCGGCTTAATATTTTACTTGGGGTGGACAGGAGAGTGATTCCGCGCCAGTTCTTGCAAGCACTGAGGTCTCCTTTCTTCGGCAGTTTGACAAGGTAACCCTTCTTCCAATCAACTGGCAGGTACCTTCTCTTCCTTCCACACCTTCTGCAATAGTGGTGTGAGCATGTCTGCTGTTGTCTCTGCATCTGTTCTCAGTGCTTCTGGCGGGATTCCATCTGGTCCTGCTGCTTTCCCGCATTTCAGTAGCTTTATGGCGTTCAGGACTTCCATTTTCGTTGGGGGATTAATGTTCACTTGTAATTCAGCGGCTGCAGGTGGTATTTCTGGACGAAGTGCAGGTGGTGGTGGTGGTGGTCGATTCAAGAGCTTCTTGAAGTGGTCGGCCCATCGTTTCCTCTGTTTCTCTTCTTTTGTAATTAAATTTCCTTCTTCATCTTTTATTGGTTTCATCTGTGTTGGTCTCGCTCCTGAAAGCAACCTGGTTATTTGATACAATGTCTTCAGGTCTCTCTTACCTGCAGCCTGTTCTGCTTCACTTGCCAGTGTTTCGTAGAAGTGTCTTTTGTCTTTGCGTGCACTCTTCTTCACTTCTTTGTTCAGTGTAGTGTTTTATACATTGTACTCAGTTCCTCTTGTCGTTGAGCATCCTTGCACTGGTTTATCTTCTGCTTCACCATTCTCCTCTCCTCTATCAGCTTCCAGGTATCCGTCGAGATCCATTCCTTGTCTTCTTTCTTCTTCCTTCCTAATACTGTTGTGCAGGTTTCTTTCCACATAGCTTTCAAAGACTTCCAGTGTTCTTCCACACAGGTCTCTTTAGGGATGTTGCTCGATGTCTCCCATTTTGTCCGATATAATAAAGTGGAATAATGACGCAACACCTCCATACCAGGGATATCGAAAAATTTTACTACCAATAAAGACAAAGAATAAGAGGTAACATAACTATAAAAATCAGATGTCGAAAGTGGAGCGTGATTATGCTGATATGATTATGAGCAGTAATAATTTATGCTGGAAACATCGTCATCAAGTAAATAATACTGTATCACTGTGTACTGGGTTACAAATCAAGTAAGCAAATCTCATATGGAATCCATTTCTGCTTTAGGAATTGTCCTGGTGCGAACTTGACAGACGCAGAGGCCAATCACTAATTATTCGTACTTGTTATATACACACGAATACGAGACCAAGGAAGAACACAATAGCATAGTCGGATGGAGTAGTATATTTGCAAGGTCGTGCCAAAAGATACCAATGCGTTCCAACTAACTGGCTAGAGGGTCGATTACAAGCATTGCAACGTAACACAACAGCGTGCCAAATGGCGAGGAGGCTTGATCAGGTGCTTTCAGCTTAGCGATTCCAGTTAAAGTATGAAGGCCAGTATCAATGTTGAATCTCGTCAAACCCTAGGCTATTGATTCTGGAGAAATGTGTGATGCTACACTACCCTTTGAATTATCACTTGACCTGTAAATACTGTTCATTTCTCTGTTGTTATACCTAAATCTGTCTCAATCTACGTTATTTATTTATTTATTTATTTATTTATTTATTTATTTATGTATGTATGTATGTATGTATGTATGTATGTATGTATGTATGTATGTATGTATGTATGTATGTATGTATGTATGTATGTATGTATGTATGTATGTATGTATGTATGTATGTATGTATGTATGTATGTATGTATGTATGAATGTATGTATGTATGTATGAATGTATGTATGTATGTATGTTTGTTTGTTTGTTTTCCATTGTTTAACGGCATAAATCACGAGGTACGTGGATTATCCAACTGACGGGTACTACTGAAATTTATGAATTCATTAAATCCTGCTTTTTTCACATTCATTGCTTGTTTTATGTTGTGAACAGACAACTTCAAAATGTAGGGCATAATTATTAGCAAATACCAATGGATTTTGTTTGTTTGCTTATCGTTTTTTTTAATTATTATTAGTCCCTTGGGTTCCTAGTGGAACATAGGGCTTCAGTAGCACGCCTCCAGTGACCTCTGTTCTCTGAGATCTTTTGAACCTGGTCCCACGACGGCCCACAACCTCTCATTTCCTCCTCGCACGACCTCCTCCATGTCACCCTCGGACGTCCAACTCGTCGCTTCCCATGCGGATTCCACTCGAGCAACTGGCCTGACGCGTGATGTCCTCCGTCGGCCTTCTCAGTGCATGGCCAATCCATCTCCACTTCCTCCTGCATATTTGTTGAGTGATAGGTTCTTGGTTGGTTCGTTCATAGAGTTCCTTGTTGCTTATTTTTTCTGGCCATCTGATCTTCAGCAGCGAGCGTAAGCAGTTGTTGATGAATGTCTGTAGTTTATTGGAAATGCCTTTCGTGACGCGCCAAGTCTCTGAGCCATACAAGAGCACTGACTTGACGTTGGTGTTGAAAATCCGTATATTGTTCCGCATGCTGAGTGCAGAAGATCTCCACACTGGTTTCAGGCTAATGAACGCCTGTCTTGCTTTTCCGATTCTGACTTTGACGTCCTCGTCCGTCCCGCCTGTAGTTGAAACAGTGCTTCCTAGATAAGTGAAGGAGGTTACTTCCTTCAAGTTTCTCCCGTTGACGGTGATTGGAGTTTGTTGTTGTTGTTGTTGATGGTGGTGGTGGTGCGGTATCTTCATCACTTCTGTCTTCTCTATATTCACTTGAAGTCCCGTCTTCGCTGCCTCTTCTATCAACTTGTTAGTTTTCGCCTGCAGATCTTCAAGTTTGTGTGACATTAGGCATAAGTCATCGGCGAAATCCAAGTCTTCTAGGTTCTTTTCCGCAATCCAGCCGGCGTATCCCCCTCTTCTCGCTGCCTACTGTTTGCTGCATGATCCAGTCCACCACAATAAGGAATATCATGGGGGATAGTAGGCAACCTTGTTTCACTCCTGTCTTCACTTCAAAGGCATCACTGAGCTTCCCATTGTGGATTACTTGGCATGTAGCATCTTCATATAGTTGTTGAATGAGGCGGATAAAGGTTTGCGGTACTCCGTAGTATTGAAGCAGTTTCCAAATTACTTCTCGGTCGACGCTGTCAAAGGCCTTCTCAAAGTCGATGAAGTTGAGGTAGAGAGCTGATTGCCATTCTATGCTCTGTTCTATGATGATACGAAGCGTTGCAATTTGGTCTGCACATGATTTGTACTTCCTGAAGCCTGCCTGTTCCGGTCGTAGTTTTGAATCCAGTGCATCCCTTAGCCTCTCTAGGATGATGCGGCTTAATATTTTACTTGGGGTGGACAGGAGAGTGATTCCGCGCCAGTTCTTGCAAGCACTGAGGTCTCCCTTCTTCGGCAGTTTGACAAGGTAACCCTTCTTCCAATCAACTGGCAGGTACCTTCTCTTCCTTCCACACCTTCTGCAATAGTGGTGTGAGCATGTCTGCTGTTGTCTCTGCATCTGTTCTCAGTGCTTCTGGCGGGATTCCATCTGGTCCTGCTGCTTTCCCGCATTTCAGTAGCTTTATGGCGTTCAGGACTTCCATTTTCGTTGGGGGATTAATGTTCACTTGTAATTCAGCGGCTGCAGGTGGTATTTCTGGACGAAGTGCAGGTGGTGGTGGTCGATTCAAGAGCTTCTTGAAGTGGTCGGCCCATCGTTTCCTCTGTTTCTCTTCTTTTGTAATTAAATTTCCTTCTTCATCTTTTATTGGTTTCATCTGTGTTGGTCTCGCTCCTGAAAGCAACCTGGTTATTTGGTACAATGTCTTCAGGTCTCTCTTACCTGCAGCCTGTTCTGCTTCACTTGCCAGTGTTTCGTAGAAGTGTCTTTTGTCTTTGCGTGCACTCTTCTTCACTTCTTTGTTCAGTGTAGTGTTTTATACATTGTACTCAGTTCCTCTTGTCGTTGAGCATCCTTGCACTGGTTTATCTTCTGCTTCACCATTCTCCTCTCCTCTATCAGCTTCCAGGTATCCGTCGAGATCCATTCCTTGTCTTCTTTCTTCTTCCTTCCTAATACTGTTGTGCAGGTTTCTTTCCACATAGCTTTCAAAGACTTCCAGTGTTCTTCCACACAGGTTTCTTTAGGGATGTTGCTCGATATCTCCCATTTTGTCTTGACGGCTGACGTGAAGATTTCCTTTGTAGTTTCATCCTTCAGTTTCCGAGTGTTGTACTTGAACTGCGGTCTATCACCAGCTTCCTTGAAGGCTTTTAACTTGATTTGGAAGGTTCCTTGCACTAGGTAGTGGTCTGAACCTACATCTGCTCCTCTTCTTGACCTTGTGTTAAGTAGACTGCGTCTCCATTTTCTTGAGATTGAGATAAAGTCGATTTGATTTTTAGTGTGTCCATCTGGTGAAATCCATGTCGCTTTGTGGATATCCTTTTGCCTGAACACACTGCGCTCCAATCACCAAATCGTTGAATGCGCAGAATTCTGCAAACAATTCTCCATTCTCATTCATTTCACCTAGTGCCTCTCGACCCATGGTTAGTTCTCTTCCCGTGTTGTCCCCTCCCAGTTTGGCATTCATGTCGCCCATCAGAATTTTGATATCGCCAACTGACGTCTTGTCCAGTGTTGATTGAAGTTGTCTGTAGAAATCCTCCTTTTTCTCTTGCTCTGCATTATTTGTAGGTGCATAACATTGTATGATTGTGACCTTTCTTCCTTTTGAGTTGAATCTTGCTGTCATGATCCTGGAGGAGATTGGTTCCCACTGCATGAGAGCCTTCGATGCTGTTGGGGACATCATGATAGCCACTCCCTCAGTGTGCTCGTGGTTGTCGTCTGGGTGACAGATCGGAGTAGATTATTGATTCTCCAGTTGACAGTTTGGAGAGTCCACTCCCATTCCATCTGCTTTCGCAAATCCCAAGCACTTCGATGTTATACCTTCTCATCTCCCTTGCAATCTGGGCTGCCTTACTGGGTTCAAACATCGTGCGGACATTCCATGTCCCCACGTTTACTTTCGCTTTCATCGAGAGAAGACACATCGGCCAATTGGCTTCCCGAAGGCTTTCACCAACTGGCGTCATTTCGCCTCTCCGATTCCAGCAAGGAATAAGTTTGTTTTCATTTTTTATATTTTGTTTGTGCTTTGAAGTTTCTTTAGCGGTTAGATTTGTTTTACGGGGTAGGGTTGCTAGCCCTATGCCCAACCTTCCCTCTTTACCCGGGCTTAGGACCGGCTAGTAACTAGTAAACTAGTTAACCAGGCGAGGTTTTGCTTATCGTTACAGTGATTATAATATCTGTAGCTTAGGTTAAATTTATCTGAATTAGTGAATAAATAAGATTAGAAATCATGAAGTGTTAGATCTTTCTATATGTTATGCATAAATTATTTATCTGCTCCCATTGCGTCTTTATCTTTTCTAGATAATTTTAGTGCATAGACATTTTGATACTTTATCCATCTTTCCGAAGTTCTATTCAAAACAATTTGATTCAAAGAATAATAGTGAATAAGGTTCAGCGCATTGTCATAATGACACAGTACCAAAGTATTACTCATGACCACACCAGAGATGAATCCCAGAACCTACGTATTTCACAGCAATTACTCTACCACTAAGCCACTGGGTTGAAATCTCTAGAGGGGTCTTGACTACAAACTAGTGAGGATGAAACCACTCTCCAGAGCATCCAGGTCTTTAGTGGTTATCCAACTGATGGCAGTCCATGATGAATATCACTATGAAGTTCATTTAGTTATTTTCCTTGAAATATTACACCATTTGGTGAATTATATGTTTACTTTTCTGAACGGCAGCCAAAATGAATATTCAGAATGAATACTTTATGACTTTAAGCCACCGTCTAGCAACTTGATAACGCGGTGACTATTGAGTTTCCAGATAAATATTAACACAAAATGTAAATCCTGTTTTACGTTACTGAGGTGAATACTAAGAAGCAGAACTCACCTTTTCCTGTTCTGGTTTGTTGTTCAAAGTAAAGCGACCGTCAGATAGTTTACTCATGATCAGTTTTGTGAATTTCCTATCAGATGGATAATAAGTGGAAATACTTTCACTTATATTGTAAAATGCAGGAATGTTAGAGTTGATTAAGACATTCCTCTTAAATGGACAAAAGGCTTCTTACTACCATTGGTGCTCGAAGTAGTCATAATAATGCCACTAGTATTGAACTTATTGCTGATAACGCAAACCTAATAACATATTTGAGTTATAAGCAGATGTCGGCAAATAGGTGTAACATTTGATGAGGAAGACCTATATACTGTGGGCTGATGAACTGTATTACTACCAAAGAAATATACAGCTCACTTCTGAAGGCAACATTAACAATTCAAAACGAAATATTTACTGTATGTGCTATGACCTATAGTACAACCTAACACACTACGAGCAATACAACCCTAGAAGACTACGAACGATACGAACCTAACGTGCTAAGAATCGACTCAACGCTAAAATGCTGTCTGTCAATGGTCCGTCTTCTCTTCTTGTTTTCACACATCGGTGATTTTGTTGTGATGGTGGTTGATGTTCTGATTTGCTTCGAGTCGATTTTTAGCACGTTAGGTTTGTATCGTTCGTAGTCTTTTAGGCTTGTACTACTCGTAGAGTGTTAGGTTGTACTACCTGTCTCAACGCTAGTTGTATAATATCTCACGTGAGGACAAAAAAGGAAATGTGTAATTCAATGAACTGTTTCGTTCATCCAAGAATTCACTTCAACCTTGCACAGTTGATAATTGATTTAACTCGTAGTAAGTATGCAAGCATAAGTGACTTGAGTCTTCAGGTGTGAAATATTCATTTTGCTGATAAGTTACTCATATAGACTATCAAATGATAAGTTTTGAGATATAAGACAAAGGATGTATAGTGAGGAGTCACTTTTTTCAGCGATATCATCCTCAAGCTGTACAATCTCATATAAGTATACGATTCACCTAGTCATAGAAAAGGAATGTTTCACGAAATGTTCTGAAAGGAGTTCACACTTGATTATAAGTCAGGATGTCAGAAAAAGGAAATCACACAATATTTGAGTTAGTAAAGGGATATAATTCGGGAGAAGATCTGAATCAAAAGATTTCTAAAAGCTATGTCCATTGCAGCTAAAGTGACTGGACAAATTTCTTTTGAATGCAGAGTTCGGGCTTCAAGATACTAATTACCACTTCTTTCATAGTTTGAAGAAGTTTCAGGTGTACACCTTTCACAAGATTTTCTCAAACTCCGTAGATGACACTGAAGTGGGTTTCTGCAATTACCGGGTTGTGTTAATCGATCAAATATTTTAAAATAGAGTTGTGAAGTGCCCTCCTTTCTGCTTTGTGGAACCAGGTTGGTATATATTCGGAAATGCGTTTGGAAAACGAACTGTGATTACGGCCAATATACCTTACTGCACAGGAGCAGGTGAATTGACAAGCATACATCGAGGTAGCCAACAGAGCTAGCTTATCCTTTACTCATAATCAAACCATTGGGTAGGTGGAGAAAGTTAATCTGAGTTTGACAGCAAGGAAGGTCTTTCTCAATGAGCATACCAGCAAGGTTTCTCAATATATCTGCCGATGTGTCTCCGTTGAACTGTAAGCTCATGAAAAGAGGTTTCTTATAAGCCTTAGAAGTGGGGTGATTATTTGCTTTCAGATACATAGTTTTAGCTATGAAACGCTCAAGATTCTAATTTTCAGTCAAAACATTTTTGAAAAAATTAAGTTCATCTTTGAAAGTATCAGGATTGCAGATAGTATGGATCCTGTGGCACATAGAGAGAATCAGGTTTCGTTTGGTACACAGAGCCACCCAGCTATGAAAATTCGTGAATTGTCCATTTCATGTTGGCATTCTGTGGATAGACCTTACAAGTAATCCATTGACTCATTTTTTTAGCTGTTGCGTATGCAACGAATAACATTCAAACAAGAAATTAAATCAGACAAGACCAATTAATGTAGTAGATGAAACTGGCTATTGCGACAACCAATAAAGTCACTGACTATATGCTCAGTTTATATGAAAAGTGATCTGACAGTAGGGCTTTTTACTTAAAGGCCATAGTTCAGTAAAGATCGCTATTCCGTAGCTCGTCGACTCAATGACACTTGTCAACAGTAGTATAGACGTGCTTCCTGAAAGTTTCGTCAACTCATGTTTGTACTATTACAACAGCCTCTACAACTTTGGGGTAAGAGAGTCAGTTCAACTGTGAAGAACATATCAGCCATTCTAACAATCATATATGCATTTATATATATATATATATATATATATATATATATGTATATACCATCTGATATATTCGTGATCCCTACTCAAGAAATTCTAGAATAAGTTAGAAGAAAGGTGAGATTGTTGAAATAAAAATGTTTGTATAGGAGATAGTACCTTGTAAACAATCAAACTATAACTGATCTCACACAAGTTAAATGCTCTTAGCAAATATGCTTATCAAATAATAACTGAAGATCATATGAAACTCACATTTTCGTAGATTTTTCTCCATCATTTCCTCCCCTATAAATATTATTAAACAGCAAACTGTGATATCTAGTACAACTCATCCTTAAATTATTACGTCAGTAATTTAAGAAAAAAAAATACTACAAATAATAATTACCCTTATGATGAGAATATGTGAGATAACTGTGACTTAGTAAATTGGTGTTTTATATACTGGATGATGTGTGTAAGTGAGATAAAGACCTGGTTCGAGTCCCAATGTCTTTATTTTATCTAAAATTATCAATTATTGTTTTCTCTGAAATATTTCTCAGCTATTATAACTAAAAAATCTTTAACTATCTTGGTTTTTATGGAAAGATTAAAAGTAGAAGTATGTTTAAGATGATTTGTTGGAGAATGCTTCATGGATAGAAAGTCATATTCAGTAGAATGGTATCATTAAATTGGTTATAATAAATAAGGTGATTTACCTCTTAAAATATGCTAAGCAACCTAGCTGTCGAACAAATTTAAGAAGGACAGAGTGTTCATCAGTCTACAAGATCTACAAGTTTATGTCACGTTTAACTCGGCTATACTTCGTAATACAAATGTTAAATCCTTGTCTATTCAAAGGAAATACTAGAGATATATTGAGAAAAGAACTCTGTGCTTTTCTTCAGTCTGTATACTACTCATTATAAATTGAATTTTGCGCTAGTGTCAGTATAAACCTTTCTATTTACAACCGACTTCTTGATCATAACAAACTTTCTGTCGAAAACATTTGTTCAAATATACTTATGTTAAGAATTGAGAAGTTGTCTTGCTTTTCAGGATATTTATTATACGTCATTTAACATAGTGAAAGAAAATCACTGACTATTCTAACATTTCAGGTTTTGTCCCTCCTTTGTCAACTGCAATTTCCTCATCGTCAAATTATGAGTATGAGAGGAATGGATGCATGAACAATCAAACACTAAGTGTCTCATTTGATAATACATAAGTGCTCCACATTTGGAATGGTGAAAAATGATTACACAGCTACAAAATTGGCTTTAACCTTGGTTTCATCTCATTCTCTTGGTCACTAACAACATATTAGAAGTATCTGTCATCATAAACAGCTTGCATTAGTGTCTGCAAACAAATCCCACAAAATATTCATCAGCCATGAAACTTTGTAAGCCCAAGGATTTTAGAATATGTCTGTATGTTGATGAGTTAGAAAGATCCTTCATATCGATGGTTGTATTCAAACAGTTACTGCTTAAAAAGATTTTTAGATAAGACCCTCAGAGGACTTGATCAATTCTGTTTCACTTTACTGCGAATTTTTAAATTTAGGCATTACTGAATGAGTTTCTTAACACAACCTTTCGAGAAGGTTTGTCAACATCATGACTGTCCTCATGTATAAACCACTTCAAGAAGGCAATAACTTATCCTTATTCACTTTATCGAAAATCTCAAGAAAATGTGAACTTCATTCTGAACCGTAAGTATTATTGCTGAGAAAATCCACGCACATTTCTAAACGGTTAAATGAAGTCAATTAAAACTTCGGATAAGATGATAACACGTCAGATAAGTGACTATTTTAATTACTTGAAATGGTGGAAAATAATTAAAAACCGAATTGCTTGCTTTTTTATAAATTAAACCTCACCTTTCCACTACAGACTTCAGTGTTTCTTGAACGTGATCCCATAAGATTTGATTACCAATAGGAGATGTAACGAAATAAGAAATAGCATACCATATACTTTCATCTTGTTCAATCATTTCAAATAATCTAAAGCAAGGTTAGGAGATATTTAGTAAAGTAAAAATAAGTATATTTAATCATAGACACTTAGCCTTTTCAACATTGAGGTAAAATAAAGATCTCGTCATCAGTCGGGTCTCGTAACTCAGCTGGTACACCACCGAGCCAAAAATCCAGTCGTCGCTGGTTCGAACCCCCTGTGGCACAAATTTTCATTCCACCTTCAATCACCACCTAGCATAAGTGCATATCTGGCTATCTTAGGTAGCCACTGATAAGTATGCTTTTGAAATTACGAAGTTATAGCACATGTAAACGTCTGAAGATCAGTGTAACGCGGATTTAATTTGCCCCAACTCAGAATTGCTAGACAGTAAGACGCTTCTGCGCAACTTGCTTCTACTGATTAAATCTTAATGTCACTGACAGGAATACAAGTTTTCTTAAAAACACAGTCAAGTTATGAAGTCATAATACATGCGTAATTACTTAGCCATGCACCTGAAAGTATCCGAATAGCTATGACTGAAAAATCGGAGGATATGACAAGAAGTATTTTGCATCTCTTGCCGTATTGGAAAAATGGTTATTCTCTTTTACTACGGCAAACACTTTCACTTCATTGCTTACTGAAGTACGTGTGCCTCAAGGTACAGTACCTTCTCCGTTTTGTTCTCGTTCGTTTGGCATAATTTACCTTATTCTGTTGAAACTGATTTTACTAGGTATACTGATGACCTGATAGTTTCTATTCCAGCCAACTCTCACATAGATTGCTCTGAATTAAGTAGGTTCTTATCTGTAGTTGACCAGTGGTTTTTCTCAGATGATCTCAAGTTAAACCCTTCTAAGTATCAGACTGTTAATTTTAGCGTCAGGCGTAAACAAGACTTGTTTGAGCTACTTTAGTCCCACGATACCTGTTGTATTGACGGTATTTGCGCAAAAAGTAAATCGAGTGGTAACTATCTTGGATTGAAATTTCATTTATCTGTTTGTTAGAAATGTCATAGTGAAACAGTATCATTTACTGGGTAACGTTTCGGACTCACTTTATTGTCTATATTAATTTCAGTTGTGGAGTAACCTGATATGAATATGGACAATAAATTGTGTCTGAAACGTTATTCAGTAAATGATACTGTTTCACTATATGACATTTCTAATAAGAAGACTAAAACGGAAGTACGGTCGACCACAGTGCTTAAGTTTTACTCTTATATCTTGGATTGAGTTTTACTTCTAATCTTTCTTGGTCGTCTCATATCTTGTTGACTTGTAAAACAATCTACCGTTGATATAAGTGAAAAACTTGGGCACTGTGGTAGAATGTAGATTCCATATTATATTTGTTTATTTGATATAAAGCGCACAGTGATACAGTATTATTTATTTGATTACGTTTCGAGCATAAATTATTGCTCATAATCATATCAATGTAATCACACTTCTTTCGACATCTGATTTTATAGTCCTGTCACCTGATCTCTCTTTGTTTTTTGTTTTTTGATTGGTAGTAAAGTTTTCCATATCTCTGGTATAGGTGTTGCGTCATTCCTATTACATGTGTTGGGTGTGGATTCGATGAACAAAGATTCAGTAATCAATCTCTCTCTCCACCTAGCTATATTAGACTTAAGTACAGTGGTTTTGTTTCACCCTATTGTGTGGTTGTGTGTTAATGAATGTAATGCAATGGCCGAGTGTTTTTCTAGGTTATTGATCTTATTGGGGTCTGCCGTTCTATGTTTAGCTAAATTCCTATGTTCTGTTAATCTAACTGACCCCGACCGGCTAGTTTGACCTATGTATTTGACTTCACAGTCATTACATGGAATTTGGTAGATTATATTATTTTGCTTAATTGGTTCTATCGGATCTTGTAGCCGACAAAGCTTACCTCTAAGTGAGTTTGTTGGTTTAGATGCCACCCTAATTCCAAACTTGTTGAGAATCCTACGTATGGTTTCTGATGTTCCTTCCTTGTATGGTATCACAATGGAGGTGTTGATTTCCTTTCTACTTATGTTGTCACTATTATTTGTATTTGTATTAGTGTTATTATTTTGCTTCTTATGTGTCCGTGTGAATTTCTTAATAATATGATGGGGATAATTATGGATTATTAACGCTTCTTTTATGTGTTTCAATTCCTTTTTTAAGTCCTTACAATGACTAGTGAGTTTCTCAGCTCTGTTATTTAGACATTTGACTAAACCCGCTTTAACTGACACTGGATGAGATGACTTGAAGTCTAGATATCTGTTAGAATGTGTTGGTTTTCTGTAGACGGTAGTATCTAAACCACCATCTATCCTTCGTTTTATTCTGCAATCCAACATAGGTAATTCTCCTTGTTCATTTTCTACTTCGTAAGTGAATTGGATTGCGTTAACTACTGAGTTTATGTGTGTCAAGAAACTGTCGATATGTTCTGATTTCAACACTGTAAATGTGTCATCTACATATCGCCTCCATATCTTAATCCGACACCTAATAATAGGAATGACGCAACACCTATACCAGAGATATGGAAAACTTTACTACCAATCAAAAAACAAAAAACAAAGAGAGATCAGGTGACAGGACTATAAAATCAGATGTCGAAAGAAGTGTGATTACATTGATATGATTATGAGCAATAATTTATGCTCGAAACGTAATCAAATAAATAATACTGTATCACTGTGCGCTTTATATCAAATAAACAAATATAATATGGAATCTACCGTTGAACGTATAACATAAAGAAACTGAGGTTCTCTGACATAGCTCAACCTCTACTCTTACAATGTATTACAATATATTAATTCCTACTTATTCTTCTCAATTATTCCCCGTTGGTCTTTCCTGGTCTACTAAAAAAGGACTATGTAACACTTTGTAGGACGTTTAGAGCAGTCAGTCTGATGAGTGCTGTGCCTCTGGTCTAACTGATTAACACTGTAGTTGATAGACATTTAAGTTCTAGCAAGCAACTATTTACAGTTCATTTAACTGACACTAAGCATCCACTTCATTCACAGCTCTCCCCATGTATCTCATCAGGGATGGATGACAAGAAGAAATTACATAAGATTTTACTTTCGTACAGATAAATACAAGAATTCAATTGTACCTTACTTAGTACACATATTATGTAAGGTGAAAAGTGTTAGGACAGAACTCTCATGTCAACTTTGTAACAGTGAACAGGATTTGAAATATTGTTTTGTAGTTATTGCAATTATTATTATTATTATTAGTCCCTTGGGTTCCTAGTGGAACATAGGGCTTCAGTAGCACGCCTCCAGTGACCTCTGTTCTCTGAGATCTTTTGAACCTGGTTCCACGACAGCCCACAGCCTCTCATTTCCTCCTCGCATGACCTCCTCCATGTCACCCTCGGACGTCCAACTCGTCGCTTCCCATGGGATTCCACTCGAGGGCCTGACGCGTGATGTCCTCAGTCGGCCTTCTCAGTGCATGGCCAATCCATCTCCACTTCTTCCTGCATATTTGTTGCGTGATAGGTTCTTGGTTGGTTCATTCCCAGAGTTCCTTGTTGCTTATTTTTTCTGGCCATCTGATCTTCAGCAGCTGTTATTGCAATATATCATGCTAAGAATTCCAAATTGTACCAAAAATGGTTTGGAATAAATAAAATGATAATTTTTACTACGTTAAATAAACTGCAAACTTATTGGTAAGACTGAGATTTTCAGGCTTTAGCGTATAAAGAAATCCAGGGTTAGAAGTGTTGAGATAGTATGTTTTGAAATAATAATTCTCATACAAAGTAGAATCTCAGAAGTGTATACTTTCCCGATTTTCAGGTGTTTATGACTGAATACCTTTTGTAACTTGTTCACAACATATCATCGCATTCTAACTTGATACAGTAATGGATATGTATCTATTTTATTATCACTAATTAAATTTGATGATGTGAACTTATTAATATAACAACTTACATTTTCATGGTCTCTGCGTGACGGGAGCAGGATAATCCATGCAAAATATTTGTCTTTTCAACTTCTTCAATATCATCTACTAATAGTTGATGTTTTAAAAACTCCCATTCCGTTTTATTACCAATACGAATAGCTGTACAGTAAGCAGCTCGTCTCAAACCAGGTGCTATGCTTAAAAGTGTTGCAAAAAGAAAAGAAAAATAAAGAGATATATGTGAAACAAGATGTGGGGATCCTTCAGAAGAAAACAACCTATATCAGTGAATTTCGAATTATTTATCCTAAAAGAAGCGGTGAATTGTAATAGATGAAACATTTCATGCTAACGAGATAACCGATTTCAAAACGAAGTATCTACATTTAAGTAAAATTACAAGTTCACATCAGTACAAATCGCCTTAGAAAAATCCTACTAGTTGCGCTATTGAAAAGTACTCCGACTTACATTATACCTTGATATTACAATTTTCAGAAAGACTAAATTGTGTCCACTGATTGGTATTAGCTTCTGTAAACAATAACGTAAGGAGAGTAAAGCCTCGTAATGAGTGAGGACTAAGTGCATGCTAATGGAGTAACATATCTTTCTAGCTCTGTCTCTTTCGATGTTTTTCAGCGTTCTGGTTTTTGCTTCTACCTTCTTCTGATGTTGAGTTTTCACAGTATTAACAATCTTGAATTATTTTATTTGCATGTAATTCCAGACTTAGGTGTTCAGAAATGCGATAATCACTGAACTCATCTATTTCTATGAATCTTATGGAGGTAAAATGGCTCAGTATTCTAAACATATACTGTCTTGCCTCCTAACAGAAATAATTTTCATAAACTTTACACTTTCAGTCCATTAGGATCATATACTTCAAGCTAACTTGATTAAACTTTCATCGATGAAGTAATCTAGTCGCACGCTATTTAGTATCCGTATGACGAAAATTCATAGGTTTTATGCACTGTCGCTACTTTCTATGTCCAACTAAGATTTTAGGACAACTATTTGAAGTCTTAATCATTTTATTTTAGGTTAGACTTCATTATGGACAAACATCAGTAGGGAGAAATACTGAGAGCACTGAACAGCTGTTTTGTCCTACTATGGAACTATTTGGAAGTACGCACCCCCGACCATTGCATCTCAACTCAGTAGCTCAATAGTAACGTACTGCCCACGGATCCTGAATACCCTTAGTTCGAACCCTAGACGCACACAGTAAAGAGTCCCACACTCGGACGAAAACGTTGTCCAGCGCTCCCAGGTTTCCAATTTTCTTCCAGCTGATATCGGTCCATAATCAATTCCACCCTGCAATCAACTAACAAATTCCTGCAAACTTCCATACTGAATTAATCATTTTAACATATCTACACTCGATAGGAATAAATTTATGAAATAGTTTCCCCCACATATTTCTAAATCATATCAAAATGCATATCTCTTCTAGTAAGGACAGTTGTTAACTACTTATAAACTTAAATCAAATAACCTTCGGTAATGTTTATTTTTCTCTGAATTACTCTAGTAAGCAGTAGGCAGACTTCTGTAGCTATGTAAAGATATACTAATAAGAATAGAAATCGGAAGTGTTGAGCTGAAAAACATCAGCTCATTAGTGATATTTACCTGCCAGCAATACACTCTAATACAGTGGATATAAACAAGTCCTTGCTTGATCCTTTGGCTTAGTGGACAACTACTTGACATTTAAAGCTATGGGTACTGGGTTTGAAACTTACTAGGGTGGAGTTCAACAGTAAGAGTACTGGACAGAAATTTGTTAATAACTTTGGTCTAAAAGAATTAAGTATAAGCAGATTCAGAAATAATAGCCCATTCGTTTCCTGCAGTGTTGGGTTTCAAATTCATATAAACTTTAGTAGTCAACATGAAGAAATGTGATCTTTGAATGATATTTACTCAAACCGTGATCGATATAAATAGATACATTGAAAACAAACAAGTTAAATGTTGATCCAGGTAAAATCAAAAGCTAAATTATGAAAAGAAATGATCTTTGTGAAAAATACTACCTTCCAAACCTTTTTGACCTGCTCCACTCCTTAATCATAGCATAAATATCTATTCATCAAGTATTTCTGCAAAAACATTCCAATTCTTGACGATCCTAACAAAATTTCTTACAGTTCAAAAGTTTTAATTCTCGTAAAATTTCATCTTGTTACTTACAATCTCGGTTAAAAGTTAGACAATGAACTGAAATGAAACAGTTACCTACAAAGGCTTATGTTTAGAAGACGATGGTTAACAAGTTCACTAGTTACTAGCCGGTCCTAAGTCCTGGTAAAGAGGGAAGTTTTGGCATAGGGCTAGCAACCCTACCCCGTAAAACTAATCCAACAGCTGCAAAAACTTCAAAGCACAGATGATATTCTAGTAAATTAAAGTTAACAGTATCCAATGTGTGCTAAACAACGTCGTGGAAATTCCCTTTGTAAAGACTATTTATTGTATTACCTTCACAGAAAACTGAATAAAATTGTTTTTTAAATTTCCGTCGAGTGAATAAGATCTGTTGATTACTGAAAGGCAGACCAAATTACCACTGACTAAATAGGCCTGAAGTCTTAGAAAGTACATTTCATCATTGTGTGTGAATGAGACACAGTAATGATTCATTAGTATCTATGAAATCTTGCTGAGATTGGTTCTACCTCACTTTGAAGTTTTCTAGTTCATAAACTATACTCATAGAGTACCAAGTGATGCTGTGGCATGTCACTAATGTTGTCATAGTCCAGCACATATTCAGGGGTATTCCAAGGTGAAGTACCTAATGCATGAACTACTTCCTTCCGCACTAAGCCTATAAATTAGCATATTTTTCCGGAATTGTATCCTTACCAGCTGACAAAGGCAAGTGGTGTATTCTAACATTAAATAGCATTATATTAAAGTTGATTTTCATTCTAAATAACTAACGGGTTTTGTTTTGGCTCTGAGATCCACTCCTTGAAGAACCTTTTCGCTGCTTCCAGACAAAACGTTTGTTCCATCTGACAAGCTATTTCAGCCAAAGTGCTTCGTAGCATACTGAAAAGAAATGACAAGTGATAAGTAAATCAATAGGAGTCTTGGATGTTGTAAAAATATTTATAAAAGGATCTTCTAAGCGGTTTTTCTCAAAGTTGCAAATATACTTAGGTCATGAGTACCAGCAAGTACCATATTCATGTCTGGATCAAACTACTGCCCCCCAGTGAGTGCATAACGCTCTGGCATTTGAAGCGATAGCTCCGGAGTCCAAATCCCGATGGGAACAACATCACTTAGTGGGAAGCAGGTACATCCAGCTGACGAGTCCCAAATAGGACGAAATGCTCATCCTGGATTCCACTGCTAGCCACGATCCATCCTTAATACAAAGAAATAGTTCAAAATATTCTGTACTGTCAAACTTTTTCTTATTGACTATTTGATTAACTCCATCAGAAAATAAACTGACAAATTTATGAAGGGTTCTGTGTATTCTTTCACTTGCATCATGTTTCAATGAATGAATGCATTACATCGAACGTGTCATTTGTAAGGCATTCGAAATCTTACTCACTCACCTTCCAGTTTCAATTTGTAGACTGCCTCACCTCTTCACTGTCAAGCTCTACCATTTGTCAGTTATCTTTTATTATTAAATATAAGTATATCCTATGTTCTTGCTAAGTCGTCGGTTCACCTTTTTCCGTTCTTCTTTTCCCTTCCACGTTCTCGTGGCCACCACTAAACTCATATTGCTCTACATGCCCCCTGCAACAACGTACATACCCACCTACCCACCTACAAGCTAGATGAAAACGTTACACATTTGAAAAGCCGTAGCTTCAGATGTTACTGTGGAATCAAAACTATGATTTGGTTTTACTACAGTCCAGAGATTTACTACTTATGGGTGAAATACATTGAATGACAGTTGTCAGGATTAAAGAAATACTGCTATCACTTTTTAAAGCGAATTCCTTCACAAGCATATATAAAAAAGAAGGATGACTTACAACTTTTCAATATTTTTATCTTCTCTCAAAGTTCGCCAATCCATATTTGCAAGTGGTTCCTTTAGAAGAGAACGTACATATGTCTGGAAAGTTCCATAATTCTTGTCAAATGTAAGCATACGATCAATATAGAACAAGATGCTCCTGGTAAGTTTCCAAACTAAATGATGATCCTCTCTGTGCAAATAATTCGTCATGTCTAAGAAGGTGGTATACGATACAGTGGCATGCCTTAAAAAAATGAAGCAAAAACAAAGGAAGATGAAACTATCAGCAGTAACTTTCTGTGCACCTCGTTAGCTGATGATACAATGTGAAACAATTTATTCCCTTTATAATCTTTGACAAAAGAAGTAAATTTGTCTGAACTGTATATTGAATTGGTTCCACTAGTTTTCACTGTAATCGTTGCCCTGCTACTTGACCTGTTCTCATATTCTCACTCCCTATCTCTTTATAAACTTATATGTCTACCAATGGTAAGTACAGGTATGATCAAATCGTTCGAAATGTATCTCACAGACATACTTCACGATATGAACAAGTTAAAAATTTCTATTATTTTGTCAACGTAACTTGAATTATTTTCATTTTGTATAATATAATTCACAGTTCGTACTACCTTCAGTGGTAGTTTTGTCACAGTATCCTGTAGCAGTTATCCATTTAACTTAGATGTCCTAAGTTTTAGGAAGAGTGAAAACGTTTGTCTACAGTCTGCAAATTTAGAATATCGTACAGTGTTATACCGTACTATATTTAAGCGTAGTTTTTACAGCTAGTTCATTTTCTGAACACTTTTACAGACTGATCATTTTAAGAGATTTAAATACCAACACTTCGGGAGAAATAAGTAATCATATCATTCTGTTTTTCGAATTTAGACAGTCATTAAATGCTGCACCGAAATTTGGTGGTATTTTACAACGTTTCAAATCGGAAATGCTGTTAGCTAAAACTGATAGTAGTTGGTTGGAGACAATCGATAAAAAGCTATGAAACCTGTATACGTGCCTACATACACTCGTCAGTAAGGCGTATCAGCAGCCGTAATGGAACTAGTTTCAGTTTGGGAACCACCCACTACTGCAGTCAGAGACGTCATCACCGAGCTTTTTGGGTGGTGACAAACCTCCTTCAGGACTGGTTTATTATATTTATCGGTCGCTGAGGGGTAACCAATTCTATGTTCTCTAGACATGACCTGTGAATGAATCCAACCGGTTACTAAGAAGCACTGAGTGAAATGACTTTGAATCTCTCAGAGAACATCAGCTTCTTTGAGGTTGCAGATACGCCTTGACGGTGAGTGTCAACAAGCATGAAATGGGTTAATGAGAGATTTCTGCCGATTGAGGTCAACCATTTAACATCAGTGGAAGTGTACCTTGATGTTGACTGTCGTAGTCCGGATGCCCCGCTACCAAATGATTAACAGAATCCCTTCAGCACTACCCGTACATTTTTGTCTAGATTTCCTACTTGTTCTGCCTTCTAACATAGATTTAGTATAAAACGCGTCAAATAAAGCATTAGGTGATAGAACGTTTAAGATTCTCCACAGAAATGTTTGTGAAATTGAACGTATGCTTTTATAACGTAACTCTGACGAACGGATTTTAAGAGTTTTGGAAAACTGCTTCATGTTATGGAACAGCTATTTTAAATATAATGTGATTTTCCTGAAGATTTACAATGTAAAATACAGCAATTTGGAGATATTCAGTAGAAAATAGCTTTCTGTACAAGTTCATCACTTCGAATACGCGTTGGTATTCACTCAGAACACGAATAAGTTCAAAAATTGGTTTACGAGGCAAGTAACGTTTAAACTAAAGGAATGGGTTTTAATGAACTCATGAAAATATTTGGTTTGTTTGAATGCCAGTCTTTAAAGTTCACCTCATAACATCAATTTCAATGCTGTTAACTATGTGTTAACAAAGTGAGTTTAACTGACGATGTATACTTGATGTTGAGACGATATAAGATACTTTCACTTTTGAAAATCCAGTTCACATATATGTTACAAGGAGGAACACCTAAATATCTTGTTTAGGAGATATGTATGCTAAAAGTTCAGGTATAATGTAAGCTGCATGTACAATCACAGGTACAATTATATGCAAATTCTTTTATGACTTACTCGGCCAAATTGAACAAATCATCCAACACTTGTAAACGTGAATAAACTGGGATTGCCTGAAAAAGAAAGGAACATTTTAATTTAACTCACAGAACCGAACTGTTCACATCATATGAATCAGGTTAGCTGATTTGCATGGATGATAGATTTGTAAATAATGGTGAAGAATATTTGTAGCTCAAGCGGATGGTCTTGGTTGTGTTGTGTTCTCTGAACTGAGCTGCTTACTCGTGGAGCATTCATTGTCTTTCTGGAAGATATCTTCAGCACTAACTTCAGTATGAAGCTCCACAAGTAAACAACTCAGCTCAGAGAACACAATACAACCAAAATATGCAAGTGACTTGCTAACTGAGCAATCCAACGGAAATCCTGCTGATAGTTGAAACGCTAACTAGCTGTGAAGAATATAAAGGTAGACCGTGATATTTTCAAATCAGTTGTAAATTGATTACTCTGTTTAATGTTCAACATATTTCGATGAGAAAAATATCAGTCTAGGTACCTATTCAGGTGAATAAAAACCAACGACTGGTTTGGGAAAGGTAAATTTTTAGTATGGAGGTACAACATTAATTTCTTTATGTGATGTATCACACAGAAATTTAGTATCATGTAACAGATAGTCTTCTGAAGGTAGTTTATGTTCATAAGTAATGACAAAAATGTAGTTCCACTATTTTTCAAATTGAGGAATTTTTTTCATTTAGGAAATATTTCAACATTAAGATGGAGTGGCAATGGGGTTACCAATTAGTCCCTTGTTTACCGACTGTTTCATGGTTTACTTATATTCAAATGCCTTGAAACCTACTATCTACCATTTTCGGGTCGACAAGCGGTATATGGATGACATTTTCATTCTTCATGACTGAGATAACTGAGATAAATTAAATTCAAGAGATCATACATCACGCGCGATTAGTCTCATTTCTCTTCATATGGATGGTACAATGAATCAGATAAACCATCTTGTTGCCAGAATTGATTCAGTGTGCACATATTGAATAAAGGATTGCGACTCTTCAAGGAAACTGTTGCTTTGAAAGAATATTTAACCTCATTTATTGATAAATATACGAAAAGTAATCGCGGTTTTGGATGTAACAGTACCTAAATAACACCCGTGCATCCATTCGAAACTCGAATGATAGTTGAGTTCTACAAACACATCTATCAAATGTAGCCCAAAGATCATCATCTGCTGCACCTCTGCATTTCACTTTCTCCACGCAAGCTATCTTTCGTCGAAACACCAAAGATAATCTCTCGCTGTTGGCAATGCCATGCGTATCTATAAACTTACTTTCTTCTCTGGAACTAAGTAAATAGGCCATATCAGTAGGACGTTTTCAAGTAGTGCTCACGAATATTTTCGCGACATGGTTGTTGGAAATAGAATCCAGATTGATAAACAGTTTTATTTGGAGCATGTTATTCTGTCAAGTCACAGATCACTTGCATTCAGTGTAGTATACAAACGGTTGCCAAGTATTCCAAAGAGACTTCGATTGTTTTTATTGTACAGCAGTAGCTCCTAACATTCACAAACATAATCCTGAACTCTGGGTGCACAGGCCTTTTGTTCAATCCCTTTAGTAAACATAGACTTAGCTGCACAACTCTGTGGATTTCGCTCAATAATTTATGAATTTCATGATTCCTGTTCTAATGAAGTTTATTACTTCTTTTAAATTTGTATAAGGAAACAAATTTTTTTACTTGGCAATTTTGTCTCTAACCTACTTCCATTTACTTTCTTACAGCACAACTTTAGTGATTTAAGTCTTTCTGGGTGTTTGTGTGTATAATATTCCTGTTTCCTGGCCTCATCTTAGTATAAAAAAAGAACAGGAACTTCTATCATCAGTTAATTACTTTGTTTGTATATCTTCTTTACATAAAACTGAATTATCTCCTACATTATAACATCCTTATGTTCCTACCCACAGTTTACAGCATTTTCTTACCGACATCAAATTTTGACTCTTGGTGGCACTTTCATATGTTTAAATTTCTACACTGATGAGAAGTCAGGTGAAGAGTCCACTTTGCTGACTTTCTTTTGGAATTCCCAAATGTCTTTCGCTGTTTAAAGTTTGCGAATTTCACGATAGTTAATCGTACACATTATGTATTCAGAATAATAATTTGATAAGAAGGAATTAATAGAATAGATTGTTTAAATCTCCATGTATTTTTATACATCCCACGTGTAACGGATTTTGAGTTGAAGACAGAATATTTTAGGCAATGCTAAGTTGAATAACTCCCTACTGCTACATTGCAGAATTTTAGTGTAATGCTAGATTTTATTTCCCTACCAGGCAGTCGAAAAAGATCACAATATATCCTAAGTCTAATGTCCGCCGTTTTATAGCTCATGCGTTTATCACAGACGTACAAATTTCAACAAAATATTAGTCTGACATTTTCATGTTTTCTGTCATATCAAATGTATCATGCATATCATGCATGCTAGAGCTAACACTACCACATTCATAGGCCCAGAAAAACTTAATTATTGTTCTTCTGTGTGATTATTAGTCTTTTGTTTATAGCTTAGATAGTTCGAGTGTTGGAGATCATTTTGGAGGCAATAGTCGCCCACAACTCTTTTAGGTCACAGAATTACGGATACATATTTAAGCAAGCAGCAGCTGTTTTATGTCATATCATAATTGGTCTGTAACTTGATGAACACACTTCACTAACTATCGTTGACATTTAGGTGATTGGATAATCGTTACGTCTCAAACAATAATCGACAAATGTTAAAGTTAGGAATATTTTCTTAAAATCCAAACGCTGGCCGAAAGAGTAGCAGGACATTTTTTGAAAAATTTCTCTATGGATCCTGATCAAAAGGCCTTTAAGCGATTTTCGCGATAAGAAAATGATACCTGGATGAGAACTTTATCAGCTCAAATGTTTAAGTACATCTACAAAAACGATTAAATGCGAAAAATGTCACGTTAACTAGTTGATCGCAAGTGTTTTGTTCCTCTATGTGACGAAATTACATTATAATCTTTATAATATTCATGCCCAGCATTCAATTTTTCTGTTTTGAATGACGTACAGGGATACAACATAGCCAGGATTACAATCATTCTGTTGATCAAGTTCTTGCAGGAATGAACTACGCATATTTGTAAACTTATATTCTCAAAAAATGGCTAACTTGTCCCTTATATCACGCCTTTGTACCAGTTAGAAATGAGTTTATAATAAAACAACTGTAACACTCCTGTCACAGGAAAAAAATTTTAATCTTTTGTTTCGCACTCTGAAGACAGATCACTAATCGTAGTTAATAATATTACAAATTCGAAAACGGAACTACATCTTTATCCAGGATGTAAATGGCTGCTTACGGAATACGTTCAAACGAAGGTGTTATTCCCCAAATATCAGTAGTAAGCAATTCAATTTGCAAAGTTATGCACCACTTGTCTCTGAATAAACAACGAAAATTAAACTGGAATCTAACAAAGTAGTGCATACATTCTTACGTGAAGATATACCTCTACTACTACACAAAAGATGTCGCCTAATTTGTGAAGACCTATCTGTAGTAATAATCGTTTTACTAAGACCGTGAGAAACTTCTAAAACAATTATTGACGAATAACAGCATACCTTGGAGGTCAAGAATAACACGTTATTGTAGAAGTATCGGTGTCCTCACTGTTTTGGCTGATCTAACCGAAAAACTAGCAAAACTTGACTGATACTAATCTACCTACATCAAGAGTTTGCTGATACATTATAAATGCCAAAACCATAAGAAAGCTGAAAACGTTGTTTTGATTCGTTTAAGATGTCAACACGTGTAATAATAAAGCCTCCGTAATTTCGTGGGCAAAAGCCTCCACATACTTCGAGAAAGAATTATACAGAACTATTTTGTAAAAAGCTTTTTCCCCTGAAAAGTAATTCATGATCCATTAGCGTTATGATACAACTGCCAGTAGTTTTTCACTTGTAACAGTGATTCTGGACTAAGCTATTCATGGTATTCATAGATGCTTCAGTATTTAAGGCTTAGAGAGATGGGATCTTTCGATTTTAGATGCGGAGAGTTTTACTATGATTTCTATATTAGTCTTAATTTGAAACCTGTATGCGGTATTTCCAAGACTTTTGACGTGAAAATTCTTGAAACCGCGATTTCTCTAAAAATCAAACAGTTCTTTCATTTTCAATACTAACACTCAACGTACCTTCGGATCCTTGTGTAACTGATCTGTCAATAATTGCCAGTTATTATCTGCATAATGAACTCGATAAAATCCAGCTTGTTTGATATTCAATACATACCAATCATTCCAATCAATATCCAGTGTTGTGGTCATTGAACCTTGAGGTATAAAGGGATTAGGGATAGATCAAGCTTTATGGCTGCATTAATAGCATTGATTACAGTACATAGCTGCAATGTCAACCAAACCAAATGATACTGAGTAAATTCTTGGCTGGGACAGATTTGAAACAATCAGTTTCCGGTTTGTAAAAAGTTATACTACAGAACTATGGAAGTATTCAGTGAAAAACTTTGGTTCAACCTTCAGTTTAAAAGATGGTGAGCATTCTACAATCGAACACAACATTCATTGTGTTCACAAATGCATTTTTAGTAATGGGGAATTAATCATTGATTCTTGAGAATTTTTTGAAGTTTCTTGCAAATAGCTAACTTACTGTGCTCTACTTCGGAGTATATGGCAGTCCTATAGATGAGGTCGGAGGGAAAATACAGTCATGATTAGAATTTCAACAATTGCAATGTTTTACCCAAATTCTCAGTTTGTTTTGAATAGTATTGACAAGGACAAAGTGACAGACATATTGACAGTAGTTTCTGTAGGAATTGAAACAGTATGTAATAGTCACTTATAAGGTCAGGAATAGCCTTATAAGAACTTATTTGTACAACAATTAAGAAACAATGTACTTCCATTCATATCTATTTTATATCAGGAGTGTTCAACATCTTATATAAAAATACCAGCATTTATACAAAACTGCTTACTATTCATCATCCATTTAATATCAACCTTATTCCAGTTTTTCGTTTTCGCTGAGCCATATGTTATTGGGATCTTCCAACTGAAGCTAGTCACAAATGGAGAAGTCAGATAAAGGGAATTATGGAGTGGAAATGATATTTAACATTTCATCACTTCTACTGAGAATACCATTCAGAAAGAAAATTTGGTTAATAAAGTAAGTAATATTTCTTAAATGACACATCAATTCTACTACGATGCAACGGTAGCATTACAAAGAATACTAATAGAACACCGATCACAAGCTTCTTAAAAATAATCAAGACAATTAGAAAATATTTAATTCTCACAAAAGAATATCTAATGTTTGTATAAAATGTTATCTCTATTCCCACTGGGACGCTAATTACATTGGGGAATCGTCCTGCTAAATCTTCATTCGTGCTAATGAACGTTTAAGCTACACAAGGTGACAACAACACTCACAAATAAAAGCCTCGTTTGCAACATGCACCCACGATGCCTGCAGAGATTCTGACTTGGTAACTCAGTGTTGACATGTATATTGTGAGACATGAAGATGTTTGGTTCGACCCTTTGCGAGGTCATGAACGCGCATGGCTGAAGACACCTATTCTGGAGTGAAACTCCCAGGTTTTCAGTACTTCTCCAAATGATGTCAGTCCGCGATAAATACTAGCTTGATTTCAATAGTGATTAAATGATTCCTTGTCCTTAGCGATAAACACAGTTTACTGTCTTACTAATTTCAGCAGGGTAAGTAGAATTAGGAGGATAATAAAGACACATTTTACTATTGGAATAGGAGACAGTTAGAAGATCATCACCATTAGGTATAGAAGTCGTTGACCAAGTGCTACGTTCACTGCTTTTACTAAGTGGATATCTTCCTAGATTAAAGAACCAATGCATTTCAACGGAGGTTTCATTATTTATATCACAAGATTCTTAGGTCACCATGTGACCCATAATCTATCTTAGGTTAAGATGAGACAAGACAACAGTAATATTTTCTACTAGTCTGAAGATATTTTCTGTTTTCTAAATTAAACACACATGATGACGTGATGATATGTAGTGACTTTCCTCAAGATCTTGTATACGAAGTATTAATCCCCATTAAGTTGGACTTTTAGAAAAACCTTTCCAAAATAACACTAGGAAATTCAAGATACATTCAAAAAAGTATTCATCACAGTAGTTAGAGAAGTACTCAAAACCTGGAAGTATAGGACAGCTCTTTCATCCTAGTATGAGGCTAACGAAGTTCTGATGACGAGTTGTGGCTTGTGGCGTCAACTAAGTCATATGTGAGGACAAATACTTACTGATGGCATTGGGTGGTGTTTGAGCTATATCACGGAATAACAAAAGTAAGAAAATATGAACCACTGGATATCAATGCAATGGGTTAGTGATAACTTTCCCGCCGCGAAACTTAGGAGTCCTGAGTTACATCGCTGATGGGGCTGCATGTGCACTGCCAAGAAGTCCACGCTAATGCAAAATACCTGTCTAGTGCTCTCAGGTTTTCGATTGTTCTCCAACTGAAGTCACTCTGTGATGAATGCCAACATGAGATTAATAAACCCCATGGAACTCATGGCTAAAGATCATTTGTCAGCAAAACACATATAAATAACATTATGTTCCATGTTTAGATAAAAATGATAAGACAGCTAAACTCAATTTGACCATATATGGAAAGATATATTGGTGACTCCAACGTCACCGAAAAAACTACTAAAATAGCCACTTGGATTCCTTTGTTTTATATGAAAATCACTTTTTAGTTCAAAATAAACGAACTGAACTGGTTAATTTCTCAGTTGGTAGGATGAGCTTAAGAGTTGCTCTTCAAGTAAATAAAGTTGGTGAACGTGTTACAAGCTAACATCAACTATTCAGAGTAGAACAAAATCATTTATGGTAGTAATAAAGAATGAAGGAATTTATTTGGCTTACTTATATGGTGATGGAGGGGGATTTTCATCTATAGGTTGAAAATAGTGTATCTGTTGGAAATGGTATGTGTTTGATTCATTTCTCCGAACTATAACAAGGGGATAGTTGGCCTGTTTCGTCCATGTGTCCATGATTAATTTGATGTTGATGTTTTTATGCCTAAGTTTAGCTGCCTGAAATATGAATTAAAATGGTAATATGCTTAATCAAAATTATGAATAGATGCTAAAGTGTTTTTGATAAAACCTGTTGAGTTAGACTTTGTTTCAGAACTAAGATTACAGTTAAAAATACTCTTTATGATCATAGATAAAGGAATATTATGAAAAATAATCAAAACAAATATTCTAGGATGAATCGAATTCATTTCTGGTGCTCTAAACCTTCCACATACCCATTAAATTGAAAATTGTGTACAGTAAGATATCAGTGTCCAGCATAAGTTATTTGATACCTTTCATCAGTAAACAACAGCAAATACTTCTTCCAAACCTAAACATCAATACATACATATGGAAACAGATGAATGATAATGTTCACGATCTAAACAACCAATAAATGGAACAAGTTACGACAAATTTCACTTCAAAATTGATCAGTAATTATTGTAAATTTTTTTCACCCTAGGTTCCTAGTGGAACACAGGGATTCAGTAACACCCCTCCATTTCACTCTCTGCTCTGCAATCTTTTCTACCTAGCTCCATAACAGCCCACAAGCTTCCATTCCTTCCTCACATCATCTACTCAATATCACCCTCGCCTCGGACACCCAACACTTCGTTTCCCATTTGGATTACACTCGACGGCTCGGCTGGCGCCTCATGTCTCCAATCGACCTTCTCAGTGTATGCACAATCCAATCCATCTACACTTCAACCTGCAGACTTGTTAGGCGATGGATTCCTACTTGCTTCATTGTCAGCCAGACTTCCTTGTTTCCTATTACAATTATTCTGGCCATCTGATCTGATCTTCAGTATCGAGTGAGAGTAGGTGGCAGTTGTTGATGAATGTCTGTAGTTTGTTGGAAGTGATTTTGGTGACGCTGCAAGTTTCTGAACCATCACATAGAAGCACTGACTTGATTGGCTTTGGTGTTGAGAATCCGGATCCTGTCCACGCCAAATGCTGAGTGCACTAGATCTCCACACTGGTTTCAGATAGATGAAAGTCTGTCTTGCTGTCTTTCCGATCATGGTTTTGACATCCTCGTCTGTGCCTGTGCCACCACCTGTAGTTGACACGATGCTGCTTGATCAGGTGGGTGAAAGAGACTACTTCCTTTGAGTTTCTCCCATTTATGGTGATTGTAGCTTGTTGTTGTTCATGCTGTTGTTCGTTGAGTATCATCATCACCTCTGTATTCTCTACTTTCACAAATGTTTACCATAGGTTATACTTTCTTTATGGTATATTATGCTATAACTCTCAAGCCTGTGAGCTTTATTTTACAGCTTACATTAGTGTTACTTTGAAATAAACTGATTAATTTTGTAGTTGAATAGAATGAAGATATTGTATTCTCCAAGCTGGATTGTTTAATGGTAGAGCTTGCATTGTCTCTCTGGACAATATCATCAGCACTAACTTCAGTGTAACGTGAGCTGTTAATACCTCTCCGTGAGTGATTCACTAGCTTGGCCTGACAAACTGGCTGGTGGTTGGTTGTTTCCTTCTATTGTTGTGCCATCGGCTGTTTAGATCTTTTTTTTAGCTGTCCTTTTGCTTAAACTTTGGCCTTCCTGTCGTTTATTATTTTCCTCATTGGTTGATAGATTGGGTCTATGTTTATACATCTGTTGATCACTGACTGACTGATCTAAATACCAAGTTTCCAGAAATTCTCTGGTATTTATTGTGTTTCCTCTGTCCAAAATTTCTACATTGTCAAGATCCAATCCATGTCCACAACTATACACATGCATTGAAATGAGTGATGAAATGTCATGTGTGATGTTTGATAGCCAATTGGCGTTCATGTAGACTATGAAGAAGAGGGCCACCACTATGTCCAGTGTGGTGTCGACTACAGTTATTGCAGTTGGTTTTATAAATGATATTCAGTGTGTCTTCTTTGGTTGTTGCATCCTTCGGTCTGCAAAATAATGTTTGGAGGGAATTTCTTAATTTTTTCAACACTATTATATGTATATTTGTTCACGTAATTCTCAAAGGATATGAGGACCTTAACGTGGCTCACAGTTACCACAACTTAATTAATAGTACTTCATCAACATTGTCTTTGAAATTATAGCTAGTAGTATATGCCTATACAAATGTGGAAAATTCAATAAGTCATGTATATAGTTCATGCATTACACTCAATGCGTCTTCATATGCACTGCCCAATGTGTCATAAAACGTCGTCACTGTAGAGTGAATATCTTTTATTCTACATAAGTTTTTGATCTAATCCTAATTACATGGTTAATAGTTTTCCAGAAATGATTTTAAATGACAAATATTCCTGATTTTATAACTAACTAACTTAAGATAGCTAACAGGTGCTCAACTAATCATATCATAACAAGCTATTGTTCCAGTACAGTTGAAATGTTTTCTGGTTCCTCAAGAACATCTCTGCAACAAAGAGAATAGCCAATCACATTTCCTTTCATATTTCTTTGATTTTACCTTGAAAAAACATAGGTAGAAGTGTATCATGCAATAAAGGTCACCTTTAATTCATAACTTATGCTATTTCAATAAATCATTGACAAATTAGGATTTCTGAAACATATGATGAGTGAAGGTGTTTTCGCTGCATGAAAAACCTCAAACTTGTTAGATTACTCCTGTAAATCATATTGAAAATGTTATTTTCGGTAGATTGCATGTTTGAGAACTGCAGCCATTCAGTACCAGTTCAAAAGTTCTTAAATTTTCAGATCTAATTTTTAAAAGCAATGAATTATGCAAAGTCTATCATGTTTGAAACATCAGAGAACTTACTCTAGCTAAAGCACTCCATAAATCTCCATCATCTATATTTTTGTACTTGTTTTGTCGCAAATACATCTGGATGAAATAACGAAAGAATAATTTTCGGTATATAAGCTAACCACAAATAAACAGTGAGTATGTAATAGTCTTACTTTTACGGGTAAAAGTGGAGACTTTCGATATCGAAATAAGTAGGCTATTTACCATGGGTTCATCGGTAGTAAAAATTTTACTATTTTGGCATTATTCGACCCAGGCGAATGCATGTTTTCGATTAACATTATTTCATAGATGAGTCTTACATGCCATTTTATGCCCGTTTTCAATATAGTCACTCTTTTATGCGCTAAAATAAACAAGCTTAGTGGGTCGTTATAAATAAACATATCTGCTTTGGTACGTACACTGCATCTAATTCACTCTACCTCACAATGAATATGTGATGAATTTCTCGCTTGGGATCTTAAAAATCCTTGAGAATTTTTTTGGACTTATTTATCCGGCTTATACATTTCGGAGATACTAGGGTTAATAAACCTGTATAATATAACATTTTGAGAAGTATGATCTGATATTTTAGTTGGTTTTAGTAGCCCTATCGCCACTTGATATAACTTCAGTTATATGTAGGTGGACACTTGTACAATAACCTTCAGATTCCACCATTTGTTGGTCACTCAGTTTCTTGATAAACGGGAAAGACGGTAACACAACGATCTTACTACACATTGTAACATTGGTACTCTGTATTTTCCAAGTTCTTGTTTCATCTTACTAACAGTACAAGTTTCCGAGGCGTCACAAATGACACATCTGGAAAGCCAGATTTGAATAAAGTGTTTGAAGCAAAAAGCTTTTGCTTGCATGTTTTTCGCGTTCTGATGCAAGGACATGTTTGAACAGTATTCTATAATGTTGATTTGAGTTTCTACTTCTCAACTGTTGCGAACAGATATGTCTACAATCACTGAACTAAACTATAGGACTTCATCTATGCCAACATCACATGCAAACAGTTTCCTTTTCCTCTGATCCCGAAGTAATTAGAACTCTTTTGGCACTGACAAAAAACCTGGATTGAAATCCTACACTACGTAACTAAACAGTGCAAAGTAACTTGAATTTTGTCTCAAAGTACAGGTGTGGGCAACCACACTGCTCTACGAGTACGTTACATATTCTTATTTTCTGTTTTCCGTTTGGGTTGTAAGTCGCTTCAGCGTAAAAATTAAAAAAAATCATTTGCATATAAAAATTAGGACCAACTTTCCTGGTCTTCCATTTGGGATATTATTGAGGTAGCTATAGTTTTCATGCCATGACTTATATAATCTACTTTTATCAAATTGGTAATCAAATATTTGGATTCTGTAAGTGGAATCTTATTATTTTATTCTCTTTAATAAACGTAGAAGTTACGTTAATCCTTGGTGTTGGATAAATTTAGTCCAGACACTTTAATCAGTGTTATGATGGTAGAAGAAGGTGGTACCTAGTGACACAAACATTCAACACGTTATTAGAAAGTAAATTACGTAGTGGTCGAGTGACTTCCACAGAAAAACGATTCTTGTAAAAGGTATGGAAAAGTTTAAAAAACAAATCGGTTTATATAAGACAAAAAAGTTTACACAAACTATACTAATACATGTAAGACTCTTGTTGGCAATCAGTTGAAAGTTTGTTCATTCTTTCAAATGAAACAATAATGAATAACTTGTCAATGTTATCTTGCTTAGAAGTGTATACTGTACTTTGCAAAAACAATAACACAGTGAGAATACAAATTTTTCATTAGTTCCAAGGATAAAACTTACAATCTACTCTCTTATATGATGAAGGAGATACATTTAAACGAAACGTTTATCATATTTTAAGATGAGAACTACTAAGTGAACCTATTCAAGTGTTTGACATAATTCACTTCAGTGTTATACTGACATACCAACATGATCTTTCAGAGAAAGCGAAAAATGTAGAATGAAACAACACATCAAATGAAGATATTTTAGTTCGATTTAGAAAAGCGAAAGATCCCTTCCATTAAATATTTCTAAATATAATTTATAACGCAGCATTAATTATAAAGTATGTAGCACATAGGTGGAATATATGAAAGTGACTTTTGTGAATACTCTTCATAAAGTATCAGAAATTCAAAGGTTAATTTTTTGGAATATGTAATCATGAATTTCTATTGGAAATTCTTGTTGGGTGATCTTGTTTACTACTGTTTGTTTGGACAGGTTAACACATATTTAATTATATTTGGTTACTTCTGACCTCCAATAGCTTTTAAGTCTATTTAACCCATAGTTTACGAGATATATAAATGTGAATAGGGACATCTGACAGACGAGTAGTGAATAAATCAAAATGATACAACATTGAAACAAAGGTAACGCTGAATTTATTTCACATTTGACATACCTTTAGTCCATCCATAAGTGTATCATGTCCAATGAATGATACTATCATTCTCAACAACGATCCTCCCTTTGAAATCAATGGAAAAAAGTCAAAAAGGAATCATGGATTACTATAAAACAGAAAGTTCGTCATCGTGGTTCACTTCGGATGGTTTACATGCTATTACTTAAATATAAATTAATTTTAGCATGGCATTCAGAAACCATTTTAGGATAATAAATGACAGGACTAGGATATATGGACGATTAGACTCCGACACAGTGGCTCAGTGGTAACGTGCTGGGCACGGAACATGAAGGTCATGGGTGCGCACTACTGAGGAGTTCCATACTAGGACGAAACAGCTGTCCAATGCCCCCAGATTTCAAATGTCCCTCCAACTGATATCAGTTCGTAATGAGTACCAACATGAGACAATAATGTATTTTATAGTACATTAGGATGAAATCGTTAGGAAGTACTATTAGGAACCACTAATCAATATGTATGTAGCTTATACTGAAATTGTAGCCGAAGATACACTAAGCAGATCAAAATTCCTCAGAACCTGTGGTAACAGTACCTTAGTAGGCCCACGTTTATAGCCATTCCAGTTATAAAGACGTCGAAATACGTCTTACTATGTATATTCCTATAAAAATACGTCAGACTGGATGATGTTTATCATGTTTTCCTAAAATTCAAGGAGAAAAGCAACTAATTTTTCTTAGAATATCTCATGAGATCATCTTAAACATTCATCTGAGTATTGTAGCTCAGCTGAGAAACTCAGTGATGCTGACTGTTGAAATTTACAGAAAGGCCATTGTTATAATTTACTAGATAGTAGCTGGCAGTAGAATTTAGAACACGGGTTTCGCTCTATGTAGAATTTGTGAGCTAAATGTATTTGTGCCCCAGTGAGTGATGGTGTCCTCACTAGCGTCCTAACTTTGCACTTATCTCTTCAAACGTCAAGGCTTTATCTAGCAGGTCACTGAGGCGACCACCAGCCACCACGAATTACACTATATCAACGAAAATTTAGGCAATATCGAGAAATCCTAACATAACCCCATATGTTAACTGAGGTTGTTCAGTTGGTTCTATTATTCATACACCTCATTCAAATTATAAGTTACACTGCAGATAAAATGAATAAACTTTTATCAGTTTAACTGTATTTGTCAAGTTTTACAAGAGTTAATCTATTTCTATTTCTATAAGAAATATTCATCTTGATCTACTTTTGACTCCATGGATTCATGTTCCATAGTCGTACTATTTAAAGTTGTTTTTAAACTCATGTTCATTGAGCAGTCACATGAAGCTACACAAAACTGATTCTTCGATAAATTTCAGATTTGACAAGGTCAATTATACCTCAATAAAACAAAAGTTTGCTTTGTCTTTCTTAAGTTTAAATTTGGGTCCAGTACAAAAATGATGATTTGTATGCTGGTTGAACAGTAATGATTCATAAATTATTATATTATATATTCTTTCTATCGGTGTAGTTTTCGAATTTCCCAAAATTTAATCTTTACTACATATTTCTTGACCATAATAATTATTTGTAAAAGACACCTATGGGAAAGCACGAATACTTTCTGTTGCAAAATATCTAAAATCCCAAAAACTATTTCAGTGAACTCTTTTACCTATATTACTGTTCAAACCTCACCCGGTTAACCAGTTCACTAGTTACTAGACGGTCCTAAGTCCGGCTACCTTGAAAAACCAATCCAATCGCTAAAAAACTTCAAAGCACAAAGAAATTACAAAAAACGAAAACAGACTTATCCCTCGCTGGAATCGGAAAGACAGAATGGTGCCGGTTGGTGAAAGCCTAAGGGAAGCCAGTTGGCCGATGTGCCTTCTCTCCTTCAATCAAAGTGAAAGTAAGAATGGGGACATGGAATATCCGCACCATGTAAAAACCTAGCACTTAACTTTAAAAAGAAGACAGGAGTAAGAAAAGACAGGGTTGTCTACTATCACCCATTATCTTCCTGATTGTGGTCGACTGGACTGGACTGGACTGGATGATGCAACAGACAACTGTGAGGAGCGAGAAGATGGGCATAGGCAGGCTGGACCGATGAAAAGACTCGAGAAGATGATTTGGACTTCGCCGATGGTGATCTGTGTTTAATGTCGCACAAACTCGAAGATCTACAGGCGAAAACTAACAGGTTGACAGAAGAGGTGAGGTAGAGGAGATGGGACTTCAAGTGAACGTAGAGAAGACGGAGGTGATGAAGATATCCAACCAACGCCATCAACAACAACAACATCAACAGCAAGCATCAATCACCATAGATGGGAGAAACTCAAAGGAAGTAATCTCTTTCACCCACCTGATCAAGCAGCATCGTTTCAACCACAGGTGGTGGCACAGGCACAGATGAGGATGTCAAAACCACGATCGGAAAGACAACAAGGCAGGCTTTCACTAATCTGAAATCAGTGTGGAGATCTAGTGCACTCAGCATTTGGCGTGGACAGGATCCGGATTCTCAACACCAAAGCCAATCAAGTCAGTGCTTCTATGTGATGGTTCAGAAACTTGCAGCGTCACCAAAATCACTTCCAACAAACTACAGACATTCATCAACAACTGCCACCTACTCTCACTCGATACTGAAGATCAGATCAGATGGCCAGAATAATTGTAATAGGAAACAAGGAAGTCTGGCTGACAATGAAGCAAGTAGGAATCCATCGCCTAACAAGTCTGCAGGTTGAAGTGTAGATGGATTGGATTGTGCATACACTGAGAAGGTCGATTGGAGACATGAGGCGCAGCCGAGCCGTCGAGTGTAATCCAAATGGGAAACGACGTGTTGGGTGTCCGAGGCGAGGGTGATATTGAGTAGATGGTGTGAGGAAGGAATGGAAGCTTGTGGGCTGTTGTGGAGCTAGGTTGGAACGATTGCAGAGCAGAGAGTGAAATGGAGGAGTGTTACTGAATCCCTGTGTTCCATTAGGTACCCACGAGGAAAACAATAATAATTATAATTCAAAAGTTATTTCTCAGATATAGTAAAATATTTGTATATAATATCAAAAACCGAAATAAGGTAACCTGCAAAATAATTAACATATTCAAACTTACTTTACTGTAAGAAATGGAGTCAAACATCTCAGCTATTTCGTGAGGATAATTAACAGAGTGAATAACTGGATGAGAATATGCAGAAGAATCAAATGCCAATGCTGTTTGTGTGTCATATAATGGAAATGCTTCATCCTTTTTTCATCAAAATGAATTAAATAATCATAGTTTATTAGAATATGAGTTGTATGTTTAATTTACAGAGTTACGTAAGAAAATAGTTGGTTTTATAACTTGACTGAGTAATCTTATTGAAACATCTGAATTGGTAGCTAACCACTGTATATTATACGATAGAATACATCAGTTCACTACATTTTAATGATTACACAAGTAAAAGAGTCAAACACAGTTCTCTTCAAATTTCCACGTTATTCGTAAATTTGTTTCCACTAAGTTCTATTCTAAGCGTCTACCCTGAAGTCAAGTGTGACAAATATATAAAGGGAAATGGAATGGTGAGCACATGAATATCAAGTTGGCTTTAAGCCTATTATAATCGCTGACCAAATTTAGTATTCAGTGGCTTTGCATAGAAGATCTGATATGCCTAGAATGAATTAGTCCAGTCTCAAAATTGTATATTTACAAATAACAAAGATCTACAATTTGCTGTGTACTAAAATTATAAAAGTTAAGAAAGTCACGTGATACACTACTAATGAACGATTTGAGTAGTTAAAAACCACTTAAGCTGATCTGTAGATTTATCCAACCATATCAGATTAATTTAAACACCGTACAGTCGTTTCGCTTGTTTTGAGCCAAGCTCATCAGCGGTGTATCTGGACAATTCAGCTTATAGGGGTGAATTATTCAAATCAACATATCTGGACAGTTGAAAAGCTCAGCTATGAGAAATGTCAGTGTAGACTATGCAGTTAGTAAATCATTTACAAATCGGATCATCCTGAAATTGAGTGGTATAGAAACATTTGCAACACTTATCAAAAGTAAGCAACCTACCACATTCCAATCTGGATTAACGTAATTTGTTCCAACATACTCAAAGAATGTTGCAAAACCTTCATTCAGCCATATGTTATCCCACCATTTCATTGTTATTAGGTTACCAAACCACTGAAATAGTAACAAGAGTTTTATTGATTTAAAACTATAGCTTAAACACTTTTACATGGAGAAGTAGAGTACTGAAGTGAGTTCTAGTCATTATCCAAGACTGAATGAATTCATTCCTTATGTTGTGACTCTTCTTGCCTGGACATTTAAATCTCTCTCAAATTATTACCATCTGTAATAGTGTGAATAAAGTGAGATTTATCACTTGACATTCTCTAAGATTGTGCATGGTAGCGTGAGCGGTTAGTACAAAGAATGATGGTATGAATTTGCCTAAGGGTAGAAACGAAGTGGTATGTCATCAAAAGATGGTTAATATGTGAAACGAATAAAATAATGATAGTAATAATAAGGCGAAAAGTTTTAACTGGAATTTAAAATAATTGGTTGTATTATACCGCCGTTGGTTGAAACGAACTGATCGGTCTCTATTGGCATATGGGCTACTGTGCGGGTGGATAGTTAGAACACAAGTAATATCGAAGCACCCGCACAGGAGCCCAAATGCCAGTAGAGACCGATAAGTTATATTAAACTATACCCGTCGCACAAGAAGTGGCTATCGTGGTTTGGTGGTATGGTGGTTGACGCTCTGGCGTTTGAAGCGATCACCTTCAGATCAGAATCCCGGTAGGAAAAACATCAGCCACTGGGAAGCACGTATATCCAGCTGACAAGTCCCAAATAGGAGGAAATGCGCATCCTGGGTTCCACTGCTAACCAATATCCATCACTACAGGAATTTTAAAAGTTTATTTTGACAATACAAGAGGGAGGTGTGGTTAAAAATAGCACTAATAATACTAATAGTAATGACGTTTTTTATTTAAAAAGAAAGGAAAAAAGAAGAGAGAGGAGACGAAAAAGAAAGATCCAGGGAGAAACAAAAGGGTTGATGGAACACTGTTTAGTCAGTGGAAAACCAGGAGTAGAGCTTGGTCTTAATCTTTTTGAACACCAAGTTCAGGCTTTTTTGATCTTATAGCTACGTCTTCCACTATATGGAGAATGTGTAAACGAATAGCTCACGGTAGAGTCTTTGAAACGCGGAATCATAGTGAAAGCTGTACTGGCATGTATTTGGTGCCCAGTATTCATTAGATTTGCTAGTATAGAACTTCTAATGGATTTGATCTCACCCGCTGCAAATCATGCTGTTAGGTGTTTTCATATCTTGAGACGGGCATTTCTAATAGTGCGCCGTATATAACTTGTTCCACAAGAACAGTTGAATTGGTATATGCATGATGAAGGGCTGAAATTAGTTAGGGCGTCTTTAACTTTCGAAATGAACAATGTTTGGCCATTAAAAGGGTAGACACAGATGTCCGGAGCAAAACGTTCTATTTATTGCTGTGTGATAAAATTTCACTTAGGGTATCTCCCATAAATTACAGACGCAGAAAGAAAGGTTTTTCTTCTGTACACTTGTCAATTCGTTTTTTAGTGTTGTGAGTGACGTTTGCTTTTATAAACTTCTTCGGATGTCCATTATCCCTTAAAATATCCTGAAAGACTTGTAATTCTTTCTCGACACATTCCTCAGAGCAGATTTATCTTTCTCTAAACGCTAAACATCTGATGACATTTTGTTTGTACTTCACTGATACAAAGCTGAGGAAATGTGTATACAGTGTTCTGGTTGTCTTCCTATATACACTTGACTGACATCTTCAACGAATTTTGATCTCAAGAATGTCACGAAGTGCATAATTCCTCTGTGATATGTTCATTTCAAATTCTGTTATGTCCAACTGTACTGATTCAAGTTGATTAAAGGCATATCTTCCTAGGGTTTTATCAATAATCAGAATTCTGGTTTTTCGAAGAGACGTCCAGTAGAGTTTAGGATAATAATTCTTAATAATGCAGCCTTTGATAAAATCGACAGATATTCTTGATTCTGTGAGCCTAGCGCTGAACTCCAGGTACTCATTGAGTCCCTTTAAAGCTAATAAATACTTCAGGGAGTTATATGATTATAATTCAATGCCCATTCATAAGTGCGTTTGACGTAATTTCTGGGTATTAATATGTAAATGAAACTGATTTTATAACTGTAGAACCTTATGAGAAGTTATTGAAAAGAATATTCTTCGTTCATATTTGACTTTAAATGTGTAAAATGGGAATTTTTACTTGATAATCTGATAAAAAGCAGCCGGTGATGAGAAGTAGTTACCAGAAGTGTTAAGAGTATAAAATATATGAGAAAATATCATTTTGATTCTTTTCCTTCACAGGTTTTAATTTCTCCTCAACCATTCATGTTTCCTCTTTGTCTAACGGTGTCTGAAGTCACAATATTTAGTGTGCGCTTGTGGTGTCTTCAGTTACTAATTCTATAGATGATAGCCGAATATGACACAAGATTCTCTCAATGATGAAATACTTAGAGCTCGAATGATGGAAGGGAATGCTGAATGATTTTCAACGATTTTGTCGCAGTTTTAAATATTTTTACTCTATACATATTTTTAGTAATCTTTACTGGCTTTTAAGTACAACAACCAAAGGTATATTCCCTTCTCACATTTATATTGTCATCATATAAGATAATAGCACGTCTTATAAATTGGAAACTCAATTAAGTCAACTTTACCTGATGGGCAAGCTCATGAGAAACAATACTAGCTACCCAATACCTTGTCCAGGCTAAATCAGTTTCTGGATCCCATAACAATGCAGATTCTCGATAAGTGATTAGACCCCAGTTTTCCATTGCACCACCTTCATAGTTGGGAACAGCAATCATATCTAAGTTAAAAATAAAGAAATTTCTCGTCAGTATACCCTGTATGAAATAATCAGTTTTGCACTTCGATAAACTTTTATAAAATCTACATCTTGTATTCAATGGTAATGTGGATTTAACTTCTATTTTGTTGCATTTCAGTTGGCTGTCTCTAGCTTCTCAACTATCTATCACTTCAATAACAAGTTTAACTTCAATCACCATCATAATAATGATATTTCAACTAATGATATCTTTCAGTAAATCTATAGTTTCTTCGATGGAACACTATGAGCTATTTGAAGAGACTTGCTCTTTGCTATACATTCTTTGTAATCAAGTGATCATTGCTGTATGAAGTAATGTTTATTTACATTATGTTATATTCATTCGCTATTAGATATTTTTCATTCTTCACTCCTTCTTTACGGTTATTTTAATTTCTCTGTCTTCTTTTCATTCCCTTAGTTCGATACTATTGATTACTAATAAGTGGTTTTCCCGAGGTTTGATTTACCCAACTGCTTTACACATATCAATGAGTATTGAGGTCCTACGAAACATTTGTTCGTCTGCTAAGCATTACAGTACATCAACTTCTGTGGGATTTTATCAACCATATGTGCCCTTTTTCAGTTTCTTTCAAGAGTGTTATATCATTCTTTGAACCCCTGTTTATCTCAAAACTTTTCACCTAGTCTTATGAATTCATATACCTTGCATTTTTTATTGAGGTTTGACATTAATGTGGCTCCAAGCTGTTTAAATTTTTCATTGATAGATCCCTTGAAGAGTGTTCCTCATGGCTTTCAATGAAGTATTCTAAAGTTCCAAGATTAGTAATTAAAGCAAATAAGGACTAGAATTACATATTAAAGGAGGATACAGTAAAGGAAAAACACTCACCCATTTTTGAAAGTGGATAGGGAACTCCAAAATAATCTTCAAAGTAGGTGATGATTTTCCTACCGATATCAAACGCATACTTGGCTGAGTTTATTTTATTAGGCCTTGCCCAGACAGTAAACTGATTGAATGAAAAAGTTAAACTGTGTCTAGCATAATCACCAAAACCATACTATTAGAAGATAAGTTACAAATTAACGATTTAGTACAAATGAACCGACCATTGGAGAAAGTGAAGTAACTGGAAAGTTTGATATGGTTTCTCCCAATCTCCCTGGAAAATACACACTTAGTTAAGAGAAAGATTTGGGCCATCAGCTCTGATTACTGTTGTTTAATGATTCGGCTACTGGAATTTATCTCTTCATTGTGTATTGAAATTCAGCGATGGTAATTTCACTTTATTCTTTTAACTCAGAGGATAATAAACTTAATCTTGAAGTACAAATCTCCTCTGTTATCATAAACTCTGAAATGTCATCTTTGGAAACAAATTCTTACTCTCAAATTCATTAAACTAAAATGAAAGTGACACTAAACAGTAATCACTGAAATGTAGTAAAAGTTATTTTCAATCACAGTTACCTGCCTCAGACATGCTGTTAAGAATGAATCTCAATGGCGATAGAAATTATTCTCAAAATGAACTGTACCTCTACTGTCAAACGTTAAACGAGAGTGATGCGTTGTAAATGATGGTTTTCACCTATTAACTCTACTTCTGGGTATCGAATACAAAGCCAATAATACAGGAGCTGTTAAAGCTTATTGTAAAAATAACATACAAGAACTTGTTACTTCGTTATGAAATCCCACTTTTAACTGCTTAGAATCATTCAGCATACCAAATAATTTACATTAAAGTACCATATATTTTTAGCTGTTATGAATATCTCAATGAATCAAGTAACTTAATTTGGGGGCTTGTGGGGGAGGATATAATGACTTTCCAACTTGGTATTCATCATGAACTGACATCAGTCAGTTGAAAGAATATTGAAAATCTGATAGCAGTGAACAGATGTTTTCTAACATTTCTAACTTTTATCAGTTCATGATATAGAGCTACCATCACCCAAGTCATTGTTGAATATTTCTCCTCATGTCCACCACGTTTGTCCCACTGGTCACAACTTCTCATTAGAACTTGAGGAATTATCTCTCGAAGCTAGTAACCAGGGAGCATGGAACCTGGGGGTCCAGATTTCAATCCCTGGTGCAGTCATGGGTGGGAACTGCTGAAGAGTCCCATACCAAAACGAAACAGCCGTCCAGTGCTCCCAGCTTTCCAGTGTTCCTCCAATTGATGTCATTCCATCATGAATGCCAACCTTAAAAATTGGGTGCCAAAGTATTACAATGGTCGATTCTTTCGATTTTCAATGAACAATAGATTATAGTTATTCTTCTCTTGTGCAAAAGACCTACATTAAAATGTAATTTCCTGTGTTGAACACACTTTTTGTAAGAAAAATTCTCTTGTATTTATGCCTTTACTAGGGACGGAATACCGTTTACTATTTATTAGCTTTTCTACATAGTATATTGAAACTACTTTAAAGTATGGATACTAAATAGGGTAAAAAGTTTATAACTTCGTGGGTCTATCGTTATCCACTATTGTGAGATAAAGATGCTTCTCAGATATTCTAGATAAAATGTAAAATTCATACTGTCTAGCTTCCCACTGACTGAACATTTGCCTTTTGGTAAACTGATAGAAGGAAAACTATTCAATGAAACTAAAAACATTCATTGAATTCATAACCTATTCCTCTTGGTCATTTATTACGAAAATAAACTAAATGAAGGTAATAATCATAAAACTATAAAAAAGACTATTACTCACATTTCTTCCTCTGGAATCTTTGCCTTCAATTTTGGAAAATTGTGAGACTACAAATGCTAACAAATATGAAGACATATTTACACTTGGTTCATACCGATCTAGACGCCAGTTATTATCGAGTATTTCTGTGCTCTGTAAAGCCATGTTTGACAGGGAATGAAAATCTTTGTGGCGAACGATTCCAACCTGAAAGATGGTGAGTAATGAATAGTGAGTTCATAGAGATGATATCTTAAAGTTGTTGACATAAATCAATGATTGTTTGTTGATATCTTCAGCTGCCAAGATCGTTTTCTCATAAATCATAAAAACTCCACTTCGCTCTGCTGTTTAGTTACTTACATGTATAAGCATTTCCAAAGCTAATTTAGGAGTAAACCTTAAGCAGTGCGGTCAGTTTTAATTCCATATTAGTCTGTTTATTACAAATATCACGCAGTGAAACATTATCATTTACTGAATAACGTTTCGGACACAATTTATTGTCTATATTCATATAAGGTTACTCCAAAACTTTGAGACAGACCTTATACATCCCTAATTTTCTCTCCTTCTCTGTGATGACAAACGTGGTAGAATCTTCCATATATCTAAAACAGCTGCAGAATCATCTCTATTACTGCATGTATTTGATGTTGATTTGATAAATACATATTCGGTTATCAATATCTCCCCCCCCTCCACTCAACTAAGTTACTTTATAACACTATCGCTCTTTCCCACCCTACTGTGTGATTGTGTGTAATTGCGTTGAAAACTAACTTAGTTAAGTGAGGGAAGGGAAAGACTGATTACCGAGTGTAAATGTGTAATCAGAGTGTTCGAAATGTATTGGGCGAATACATCATATTTTTCAAATAATCTTCGTCTTCAAATAGCGTTATCAAAACCGAATCTTTGTTGATCGAATCAACATCAAATACATGCAATCAAAATGATCCTGTATATACCCTAGATATATGGAAAATTTTACTACCCTTTTTATCACAGAGAAGGAGAGAAAATTAGGAGTATATAAAGTCTGTCTCGAAATTGTGGAGTCAGCTGATATGAATATAGACAGTAAATCGCAAATCTGGGAGCACTGGACAGCTGTTTCGCCCTAGTATGGGACTCCTCAGCAGTACGCACCCACGACCCTGCTAGGGATCGAACTCAGACCTTCAGGTTTCACGGAGAACGCGTCAACCTCTCAGCCACTAAGTCGGTTTCCAGTGGTTCACAATTTCCAACTTCTATCAATTCACGACATAGCGCGACTGTCAATCAAGGTCTTCAGTTAGCATCCACTTCACATTCAACTGGTTGACCCCACAGGTCACAGCTTCTCATAATAGCTTCCTGATATCCATCTGGAAGCAAGATTTTTAATGATTCCCCAACTGATGTCAGTCCATGATGAATACTACTTCTAAATTAAAAATCCCTATTCATCTCAAAAATACATTACAATAAATTGTGTCCGAAACGTTATCCAGTAAGTGACACTGTTCTTTCACTTTGTGGCATTTCTAATAAAAAGACTAAAATGGCATTTTCGAAGCTGTAAATAACAACACACTGCCATTTCATCTTCAACATAAAAGGGAGATAAAGCAGAAGTGAAGTCTTTAAATATATAACCACTTTCGTTCTTATGTTTATGTTGTAAATACAAGCATGTAAATAGATGGATAAACCCAGATCTCAGTAGACAGTCCCATTTTCGTTTAGAGAAGTAAGTGATATTAGGATGACTTGTATGTATGCTTTAAAAATAATTCTACTAAATGAAAGCAGTGGAATGCTGTCAGTATTTTCATATGCATAATCTTGACTGTAAATCGACATAGAACTTTTAAAGAAAAGCTTCAATACTGAAAGTTACTCTTGAGCATTACCCAGCAACAAATATTTTGATTAGTTTTTAAAAATTCCATCTGTCATTTACTAAACATATGGAGCAATAAGATTACCCCATCACCATTATGTGGAAGAATACAATAAGTTGTTTCTAAAGATAGAAGGACACTATGCAATAACATATGAATGTGGAGACCACGGTACAAGGAGGCGCTGAACGTGATTCTTATGCACACAAAGTTTAGACATAAAATGGTAGATTTACAGGGCTTTTGCCGTGCACAAGTTATGAAACCTTACTGCTTTTGAACCGCTTTATCGGACCTTATAGAATGATTTAAAATAGAACTCTGATGGAGCTACTCGACTTGAATTGACCAGATATTCAAACAGTGAACTATTTATAGGCTCGACTCTTCGATAGCCTGATAGGACAGTTTTCAGAGATAAATTTGGAGAGGGGATATGTTATTCTGCCCATATAACTGACCGCATAGAAACAAGTAAACGTGCTGATACACATTAATGTGGCTCAAAGAAGCAGTTTATCGTTAACACATTCAGGAATCAACTGTCTACTCAAAAAGATGATTCGAAGTCAGCAGAAAAAAAGGAATCATTTATCTGGTCAGATAGTGCTTAATGCTCTCTGTTGTAGCTTAGCCCTGAAAACTAACATTCTCTTACAAAGTTCTCTATAGTATCAAATAGTTCAAAAGTAGTCCGATTCCGTAACCTCTGCATCACTAAGGTACTGTCAGTCTACCAGTTCAAGTTCAGTGCAGGAGAATCATGTTCAGTACCTCTTTTTATCATGGTTTGCATACTGTGAAAACTGAACGAACTTATGCATAAACCAATTAAATTAAAATGTTCCCTTTTCGCCACTTTTTACACACTTTGTACATCCTTCTTAACACTTGTAAAAACGAATGTTGTTTATCTATACAATTTAAAAGTGAAAATTTTGGTTGTCCCGATATCAATTTGCTTCCCTTTTCAAACATGGAATTTTATTGTGCTTCCATCTACTTCGACTTCTTCCTCTATTGACTACAATCTGGTGTGTATACTCGTTGATTATCCTTGAATTTTACAGGACCTCTAATCCTACTTCCAAATATCATGACAAGCAAGTCAAACAAAGTCAAATCTGGAGCGGTGACGATTATAGCCCTCTGAACTAACATTGGAGCATACTAAGTTGTAGTAGACAGTACCGAAGAGATCATTTTCAAGTAACCCATTATTATCCATAACACTGATATTAATGTTTTGCGTTATAACGCACAACTTGTCATATTTGTTTGGCATTGAATCTACTTTTGTTAATTATACGTAATTTAACATTTTGGTTTACCTGAAATGGGTCCACTACAATATCCATATATGTTACGTAATATTCCCCTGGCTTCAGAAATAACTTTTTATTGTAATCGTGAAGATTACATTGATCTCATTATCCCATTGCTGAATAATAAACTGTTATTTGTCCTTGACACTGGTAAATCAGAATCTATAGTTGTTTACTGATACTTTTAATTTCAAGTTGCTATACTTGGATGAAATGGTTGGACGTTTTTAGTAGATTGCCTCCTATGTGGACGTCTGGATACTGTCCAGATATTGGTTATGTTGTAGTCTACTTGGTGGTTAATGGCAGAACCCAGCACGCATGCTTCGTCCTATTCGGGACTCGTCAGCTGGATGCGTCTGCGCCCCGGTGATGAGTGATCTTGTTCCCGTTAAGACTCAAATCCAGTACCTAGGGCTTCAAAAACCAGCACGTTATCCACCATGCCACCGAAACACAACAACCATTGCTTGTGCAACGGATACCACTTTTTGTCTATTGATAGGTGTGATTTCCTGTTGCAATGCTGCGTCACAGTGTACAGATTTGGTAGATGAGGTTGTCAAAGAAAGAATTTTCCTCACTGATTTTTCTTCTGTCTCTAAAATTTTAAACTACTCAATCACTTTCAGTTACTCAATGTAGTTAATAATCTCAAAAATATATATGAGGCATTAGACGTCTTACGTAGATCAATAACTGGTTATTCTGATGAATTTTATGAGTTTTTCCTTCATGAATTCTGTTCGAAACAGGTAGCATTAAATTTCAGTTGACCGAAAACCTGAGATGACTTATTACTTATGCTGAACAAGTTATCAAGTAAATTCTCAGTTTAGTCAGTTGGCGTTATCACACTTATGTGCACTGAATTAACACCCATCTTGGAATATTATGAATAAATTTGAATCATACTCTGGTCTAAGAATTCATTACTAATCTAGAAAAATAAGGCTTACTTCTTAATGAATCATATTACACAAGGTTGAAATGTTTAAAATGTACCAGAATTAAAATAATTCTCAAACCTTGAATGTCGCTTTAAATCCAGGTTCATCCCAACATGGAAACACTCGCCTAGCGTAAGTTGGCTCCATTTGACTGCTTACCATATATCTGAAAGGAATGAGTAGTGCATCAAGTTATTAGCAAATAAATTTAGACTAACTAACAAGCACTAAAAATCAGACCGACTTCAACTCAATGTGAAGAAAGTGAAGACGCAGCCTACTGGACACAAGATCAGATCAAGTAGGGGAGCAGATGTAGGTTCACACCACTCACTATCTGATGCAAGGAACCTTCAAAATCAAGTTAAAAGCCTTGAAAGAAGTTGATGATAGACCACAATTCAAGTTGAACACCCAGAACAGAAGCTGAACTGAAGGACGAAACTACAAGGGACATCTTCACGTCAGCCATCAAGACAAAATGGGAGACATTGAGCAACATCCCTGAAAGATCGGGCATCGAAGAGCACTGGAAGAACACTCTTTTAAAAAGACGTGGAAGGAAACCTGCATAACTATGTTAGGAAGGAAAAGGAAGAGACAAGACGAGTAATGGATCTCGATGGACACATGAAAGCTGATAGAGGAGGCAGGGGAAGATAGTTATGATAAAGCAGACGATGAACCAGTGCAGTTAGGGGTGAACAACAAAAGGAGGAACTGAACACAATCTATAAAACACTACACTGGACAAAGACGTGAAGAAGAGTGCGTGCAAAGACACAAGACACTTCTGCCGCACACTTGCAAGAGAAGCAGAACAGGCTGCGGGTTGAAGAGACAGAGACCTGATAACACTGTATCAAATAACCAGGTCACTATCTAAGAGGGAAGAGATCAACGCAGAGGAAACCAATGAAAGACAGTGAAGGAAAGCTAGTTACCAAAGAGGAGGAGAAACAAAGGAAACAACGGGTTGACCACTTCAAAAAACTCTTCAGTTAACCACCACCACCACCTGCAACTCGTCCAGAAATACCACCAGCAGACCAGCCACAGAACTATCAGTGAACACAAGCCCTCCGACAAAAGCAGGAGTGAAGTGCTGAACACCACGAAGTTGCTGAAATCCGGGAAAGTAACAGGTTCTGATGGAATTCCGCCGGAGGCACTGAAAACAGACGCAGAGACAACAGCTGACATGCTCACACCGCTACTGCGGAAGGTTTGAAAGGAAGGAAAGGTAATTGTGATTTGATTGGAAGAAGAACTACGTTGCTAAACTCCGATAGAAGGGTGGCCTAAGTCTTTGCAAGAACTGGCACAGAATCATGCCCCAGTCCCTGTCCACCACAAGCAAAATATTACACCACATCATACTGGAGAGACTAAAGGATGTGCTGGATTCAAAATTACTACCGGAATAGGTTGGTCGGCTGGCTTCAGGAAGAACAAATCATGTACCGATCAAACTGCAACGTGACACTGCCCATCATCACAGAACAGAGTATAGAATGGCAGTCAACTCTCTACCTAACCTCGACTTCATCGACTTTGAAAAGGCCTTTGACAGTGTCGATCGAGAAGTAAGTTGGCAGTTGCTTGAACACCACGGTTTTAGTGCCACAAATCTGTATGAACCTCATTCAACAGGTATATGACGACGCCACATGCCAAGTGATCCACAACACAATGAAAAGCTCGGTGACGCCTTTGAAGTGAAGACAGACAGGAGTAAGACAAGACAAGGTTGTCTACTATCACCCATAATCTCCCTGATTGTGGTCGACTGGACTGGACTGGATCACGCAAGAAACTGTGATGGGCGAGGAGATGGGCATAAGCTGTTTGACCAATGAAGAGGCCCTAGAAGATTTGGACTTCGCCAATGATGACTGATGTGCAGTGTCGCACAAACTCGAAGGTCTACACGTGAAAATCAACAAATTGACAGAAGAGGCAGCGAAGACGGAATTCCTTCAGGCGAACATTGAGAATACAGAGGTGATGAAGGTACCCAACCAACAACAACAACAATCACCTATGATCATCGACTGCAGAAACCTAAAGGAAGTAGGATGTTTCAACTACAGGTGGCGGCACAGGCATAGATGAGGACGTCAAGACAGATATAGGAAAGGCAAGACAGGCCTTCATTAATTTGAAATCAGTGTGAAGATCTACCGCACTCAGCATAAAGCGTGAAAAAGATTCGGATCTTTAACACTAACGTCTTCTGAGTGATGGTTGAGAGACTTTGCAGCGCGTTTAAAAAAGCATTTCCAACAAACTACAGACATTCATCAACGGCCGCCGCCTGTGCTTGATACTGAAGATCAGATAGATTGCCAGAAAAAATAAGCAACAAGGAACTCTGGCTGGCTGTCAACGAACCAACCAAGAACCCATCGCACAATAAGTATGCAGAAGAAAGTGGAGAGGCATTGGACTAGACATACACTGAGAACACCATTCGGGGATGTCACGCGTCAGGCCAGGCCCTCGAGTGGAAGGCAAATTGTAAACGGCGAGTTGGGTGTCCGAGGAGAGGGTGACAAAGAGGAGATCGTTTGGGTAAGAAATGGAAGCTTGTGGGCAGTGGGAGAGCCAGGTTGGAAAGACGGCGGAGAAGAGAGTGAAATGGAGACGTACTACTGAAGCTGTATGTTCCACTAGGAACCCGAGGGACAAATAATAATAATAATGATAACAAGCAGTTCCTTTTTTAAGTAGATATTACAATAAAAATAATCTGCATAATTCACCCTCTTGTGTACACACATATATTCATATGCATATACCTACACTTGAGTTTACATGCACTTTTATAAATATTAATTTGCATATTTTCACCAATGTAGGTAATTAGATGAGTACAAAGGGTGTCTGTCTCGCTGCTAACATCTAAAACAACTCAAACTTCAAACAGAAGTAAAATAACATTTCTAAGGTTGTCGTAACCTTTCGCCAATCTATGATTTCCGGACACTGGTTCTCCATATAGTGCAAATTTAGAAAGAGAAGCATATACTTCCTAAACACGATATTGATGAGTAATAGGAAGTACCTTAATCAATAGGTAACCGCCGTCTGGTTATTGCGTAACGCTTTTATGATTTACCCAAAATCCTACCCTCAAAAATTACCGTTAAATATTTTTAGTAAGTAAGTATCATAACCAGTTTCCTTTCACAACTCCACCTAATTATTATAACCTATACCGCTTCAGTTTTTGCCATCAAATACTACTTCAACTAGAAAACAGTTTAGTACATGACTTTAGAATGGTGATTTATAAGCACATTTTAAAATTTCTGGTCACCAACAAAACAGTAGTATCCTTTACCTTATACTCACTGACTCATTTCATTGTTATATTTGCAAAATAATTTATAGATTACAATGGCTTATTTATAATAACCCTGGCTTTGCCAAAATCGAATTTTTGTACAGCTAAGCACTACGGACGAAACTTCTAACTTGTCTGTAAAGCTTAAAGTTTATGAGTTGTTTGCGTATGGTTTCTATAAAATATATCTGACTCGATCATACTTCCATATTAGATTTGTTTATTATATATATAGTTCACAGTGATACCGTGTCACTTACTTGATGACATTTTCAGCATAGATTATCATTACCCATTATCATATCAGTATAATCGTACCACTTTCAACAATCGATTTTTATAGTCCTATCACCTCATATTTTGCGTTCTCATTGGAAATAACATTTTCCATATCTCTGGTATGGAGGTGTTGCGTCACTGTTCCTATTACATGTGCTGGGTGTTGACTCAATAAACAAACATTCAGTAGAGAGAGAGGGGTTGGTCACTGAATCGTTGTTCAATGACGCAACACCTACACCAGAAATAAGCTTTGTCGGCTTAAGGATCCGATAGAATCAATTAAGCAAAATAATCTAATCTGTCAAATTCCATGTAATGACTGTGATGTCAAGTATTAGGTTAAACTAGACATTCGGAGTCAGTTAGGCTAGTGTGACATAGGAATTTGGCTGGACAAAGAGAATTAATACTGGAGAGTGGATAGCAGTAGAATCCAATATGCACTCCGTCCTATTTGGGACTCGTCAGCTGGATGTATTTGCTTCGCAGTGAGTGATGTCTTCCCTACTGGAACTTCAACTTAGGACTGCTCGAAAAGTCATCAAGTAAACAATATTGTATCACTATGTGTTATAAATCAAATAAGCAAATCTACTGTGAAATTGCAGTCTACCATAATCCCCAGGTTTTACACTTATATTAATATAGTTATGCTAAATGTTAAGCTTAACCAGCCTGAAAGTTTCCATCTCGATATAGATAAGAAAATAAAAGTGTGTGCTCAGGAATATGAAACATCTCACGACTAAAGATCCACCTATAATTCTTTGGTGAAATGATGTCCATCCGTTTCCTATCTATCAGGTAGTAAATTATATTTTTTTGTAGTAACCCAAGAACTTTGTACCTTTGATTCAATGGTAAGATAATATAAACAGATGAAAAGAACTCCAATGGCGTCACTAATATCAGCATTAATAGCAGAAGTAGTGGTGTAGAGATTGAAAGCCATCATTCTACCTGTAATTAGACCAAAAATTTGGATTCGCTATGTGGAAGACACTTTTGTCATCATTAAAAAAGAAGATATAGAAAACACCCACAGTTTGATCAACAACGTTTTCAGTGACATCAAATTCACAATGGAGAAAGAGTCAAACAACCAACTACCATTCCTGGATGTTTTAGTCAGTAGGACAAATACCAGAAAGCTGGGAACCCAAGTGTACGGAAAGCCAACACACACTGACCAAATCCCCAACTAAGATAGCAACAACTCAACAACACACTAAATCAGTTGCGTGCATACTCTTTTCAAAAGAGCGAGAACACACTGCAGCACAACAACTTCACGGAGAAACGAGGAAAATTACTTGATATCCACCCTAAAGACAAACGGCTACCCACGAAACTTTATCAGAAGATGCCAGTCCCGTGCGTCATCAACTACAAAGTCATAGACAGAAATCAAAAAACGCATCGTCCTGCTACACATAAAGAATATATCAGAAATCACGACAACATTACTGAAACCACTTGGAATTGGTGTGGCTCATGAACCAACAAATTCCCTCCATACACTATTATACAGATCAAAGGATGCAACAACCAAACAAGATAAACTGAATATCATTTACAAATACCAACTGGAATAACTGTGATCAACACTACATTGGACAAAGTGGTCACCCTGTTCGTCTTAGTCTACATGAACACCAATTGGCCATTAAATATCACACATGACATTTCATCATTCATTTGAATGCAAGTGGATAACTATGGACATGAATTCCATTTCGACAATGTAGAAATTTTGGACAGAGGAAATACAAAAATACCAGAGAATTTCTGGAAACTTGGTATTCAGGTCAGTCAGTCAGTGATCAACAGATGTATAAACATAGACCCAATCTACCAATCAATGAGAAAAATGATAGACGACAGAAAGTACAGAGGTCAAGCAGAGGAATAGCTAACAGAAAAATCTATGCAATCAATGATACATTAATCAAAGAAAACAACCAGTCACGAGCCAGTTCGTCAAGGCAAGTTACTAAATCATCCACGGAGAGATATTGACAACTCCCGTCTTACTGAAATCAGTTCTGATGATATCGTCTAGAAAGATGATTGAGGCTACACGAGTAAACAACGCACTTCAGAGAACACAGTACAACCAAGATCATACGTTGTTTCACGAGATGATGGTACAAATCTTGAACTATTTCACTGGATTCCTTTTATCATTCTTCCTAGCGTTTTCAGCAGTAATAGCAGTAATCCAAAGAAAATTGCAGTCGTTTGCAGGTCTTGTATACGGTGCTAGTGTGACAATCTTCAAAGTATTGTCTCTGCAAAAATCACTCCCGTCATACACATTTGTAGCTACAAAAGCAAAATTTCAAACGATAACTTGCCTGGGTTACACCTTAACCGATCCAAGCTTCTATTGATCAAAGTCACTTCTATCTAGTGTCTTTTAAGGAGCACTTCTGCTTTTACAGCCAATGAGTATTTCATATATACATAAACAAAGGTCGTAAATTTAAATATTATTCCTATTGTTACTCCAGCTTTAATGTCCACACCTGATTGAAAAATCCCAATGTACATGAAGAAGATTAGGATGAACACTTTGTAAATAAATGATACACAAATTCCACGGTCCACGTTTATATTCTCCAAGTGTGATCTCAACATGATATTTATAGAAAACCAACCAGCCAATAGTAAGACATGTGATCTCTAACATAAAAGTATCATGAACTAATGAAGTGCACTACTGAACAAATTGAGTAGTTAGGACCTACTCAGGCTCATCTGCAGACACCACAGCTGAGCAGTGGTAAAACTACTCAGCTGTGAGAAATGTTAATACAAAGTATGCAGGTTGGAAATCATTTGAAAATTGATTATCCTACTCATATATATTAATCCATGAAAGTCAGCTAGTCAGATTCAGATGATCTGAACAATTCAGTTTTGTGAGCTGAATTTGTTCGGGTACACAACTGATGAACCCTGCGACAAACAAGCAAAACTGTCACCCCGTGTTTGGATGACCTGACGTGGTTGGAAAAATCTACAGGTTCCTAATTACTTAAGCTCCTCAGCGGTACATATTGTTATGAAGAATATTAGGTTTCGGGTAAAGCATTTGGAAAAAATGAGAAATTTTTAATATCGTACCTTAACGGCTTAAATTCATTTCTTTGGGCACTTAGAGATATTTCAATAATTTCCTTGAGCGTTTGGATACATTTGAAAGGTTTCAATGCCTACATTATTTTAAAACATGGTTGCTGAGTCCTCAAGTACTACAGAACCAGAAAGATACAACAGCAAAAGTCATCAGTACATTAAAGATATACTCCGGCTCTGACGAAAGAAACTACTCACACAGACTTAGGGAGATTTACAGGCATATAACGCCTAATATAACTCACTTGTTTGTGCCATTCTCCATGTATTTGCTCAGATAAAGACCCTTGGAACAAATTTAAGAGGCGAGTGGAATTGTCCAAATACTAACTTATAATGCCTTTCAGGTTGCAATGGCTCCATAAGTGTTACATGATACCAATCAGCATAGCCTTCGTAGGATATATTTTTGATGATAACCTCAGAAATATCTGCACCAACTGTATTCACAGCGAACATCTAAAAGAAGAAAGCAGAGAAACGCCCCCATGCTAAGTTGATAAGTTGAACCATATAAAACTCCAGGAACAACTATAACTAGTGTTTTTTTTCTTGTACTATACCCGTCGAACAAGAATTGGCAATCGTGGCTTATTGGTCTAGTGGGTAACCCTTTGGCCTATAAAGCGTTAGGTCCCGGTGAGAGTAACACCACTGACGTTCATTTTGGATAAGCTTCATTTTAACAACATATATTTAAGTGATAATGTGGTAAACTAATTCAATATATTTAGTATCAACAGTCTTTTATGTGCCCAGCATAAGGCTTAATTGGATAAATCTCGATATCGTCATTTTCCCAGCCGGATGTATATAATGGAAAGAATTAAGGAAATAACATTCAGGGAATGAACACATAAAAAGATAAGTATTCGAGAGAGTGTGGAAGGTAAGACTGTACTGAAAAGGAAATTTTTTAAGGCACTAAGTAACCCATGATATCCATTGTTAGTTAAAAAACAGGAAGGAAACTATTTCAAAAATCAGCTTCAAAACTTGCTCACACTACCTCTCCTCTGTCTAGAAACTGATATTTTCACCGTCGAAGATCTTTATGAATTGTCAAATTCTGTCAAAGGGAAGAAAAACTGCATCTAAAACTCACAGAAATACACTGATTCATGTTTTCCAACCTCTTTGAATCAAAGCAACATTAATAATTAGTTAGCAGAATCACCGCCAAATACTGAAGCAACTATGCAGGAATAAAAATACACAGTCATTTAGATTACCTGACCTAAAACTTGGAGGAAGGCTTACTCAATGTAACACAGAAGAGTAGCCTGAAAAACGTTCTCCACAGAATTGAAAGAATGTAATCCACTGTGCTGGAAAACATCAATGAAATTTTCTACTTATATTCAGTTACCTTGAGGATAATCTATGGGACTGCAAATTCACGTATACATTAGACCACAACCTCACTGCTCTCTCAGTTATAACAAAAACATAAAATAAATGGTTTAAAAGAAATCCTATCCAAAAACTAAAAATGTTTAGAGATATAACCTTCTATTAAATTGATCGAAAGAGTGTAGAAGTTTACGGAAAGCAAAATAAAAGGTCGAAAATAAAGATATATTCATCTTGGGGACTAGCAGTGGAATCCAGAAAGCGCGTGTCTTTCATCTGTCAACAGAAGTAGAGCAATTAAGCCTTGTATAGCAACGTGAAATTACAGATATTAAAACAACAACTGATACTTGCTGCACAAAAGGTGACTAACGTGTCCCAGTGGCCTAGATGATACCGCTTTAGCGTTCGGAGCAATGTGTACCAAGTTCGAGTCTCAGTTGGAGAAACACCACTCAATGGGATGCAGTTACATCCAGCTATCTGGCCCCAAATAGGACGAAACATGCGTCCTAGACTCCTCCGCAAGTCATAGAGATGAATATTATGGTCATGAATATCTAGCAGCATCGAGGCATCTGCATCTAAGCCCATTTATCAACGGAGGTAGAGTGATTTGGCTTTGTATAGCAACAGGAAGTTATGAGCACCAAAACAATTGCCGAAAATAAAACTTCATTGGCCGAAGCATCAAATAAAACGACAGTCAACTAATACTTGTTAATGAGTAAGCCATTTAGAAAGTTAGTTATCGTCTTTCAGTTAACCGAGGATCCATTAACCAAATTAGAAATAGTATAACATCCGTGACAAATGTAACAGTTTCATATTCATGTGCATGAAAGAAATTTAGGCCCACAGACTTCAGAATGTTTCGAATTTATTTTCTCATTGATTTTCCAGCATTTTTCATACCGAAGTCCCTCAGAATACCACTAAAACACTCTGTCAAAATTGAGTTACTTGAATTTGGGGGTTCATGGGGATTTAAAGATTTTTCAAGTTGATATTCATCATGGACTGACATCAGTTGGAGGAACATTGGGAACATGGGAGCACTGTTTCGTTCCAGTATGGAACCCTTCAGCGGTGCGCACCCATGATTCTGCACTCCAGGGAGCGATATCAGTCCATGATGACTACTAACTTGAAAAATTTCGAAATCCCCATGAGCTCCTAAATTCGATTGATCTAGTGCTGATTGGTGACTGGCCTCGAGAGGTGATTCCCCAAGTTCCAATGAGAAGTCGTGACAGGTGGGGCAAACCTGATGGACGTGTGGACAAATACTCAACAATGACTTGGGTGATGGTCGTGCTATGTCGTGAACTGACAGAAATTGGTAATATAGACCATTTGGTTCCGACCCAGTGGCTCGATGTCAACGTGCTGGCCACGGAATCTACAGGTAGTGGGTTCGATCGCTGGTGAGGTGAGGTCATGTGTGCGCACTGCTGAGGAGTCCTATACCAGGACGAAACAGCTTTCTAGTGCTCCTAGGTTTCCAATGTTCCTCCAAATGATGTGAGTCCATGATGAATACCAACTTGGAAAATGCGTTATTTCTACATGGTTTCCTTGTTAATGAAAAACGCGAAGTGTGATAAGACACCATTATCAGTGATTCAGTATTTGTTAAGGAAAGGAATAATTGTAGACTGAAGCTGATTCTGTAACCAATGACCACCAGTGTGCTTCCATGTCTTTAACTTGTAATACTAATACAGCTGTGATCTTTACTATCAGTATTTCAGTAATCTATTGGTGATATGGAAATTTCCCAACAGGTTGTTGAAAAAGAGTCTCTTTGATAAATTTCTTGTTCACAGTAATACAATAAGAATCTTGCATCCATACATTTATGTTTTCACCTATCCAGTATTGCTACAATAAGCTCAATCTTTTGTAAAAACAAAATCTTAAAACACAATTTGATAACACTACAGGGTTTCATTCGAATAAGTGTTTAGTTAACTCCTTTTAAATTAATAGATTAATCAGTCACCAGTTTCACATATCAGATAAATGAGTTAAGAAAATAAATATGAAGTGAATAACTTACACGAACTTGATCCAAGCTTATATTCAGATTATGGTACGCATGAACAAAGAATTCTTTGGTTGACACAGTACTGATAACATTTATTGTCACAGTTCCATTGAAGAAAAAGTCTTTGGATTCATTTAAGTGGATATGAACTTGAAGAAGTAAATCGTAGGAATATGGAAATACTGTGGATGACAATCGTACATTTTTATTTGACTGTTCAGGTGGTGGTTTTGTAGTTAGTTGATGAATAACATCTGACGAATTTTCCAAACTCGCTAAAATTAAATATAAGTCAGAGTTAAATTTTGGTGAAATTATATTCAACTACATATTTCTCTATTATTATGAAAACTTAATAAGAAGACAATTCATAGTATCACATGTTTTTTTTTGAAAGTAACTCATTTGACCTTATAACCTTTTTAAGTTCAACACGTACAAACTTGTGCTTGACTTTTAACTTTTTAACGATAAATGTAAAATGATCATTTGTAATTTATTCTACATCTCCCAACACCTAATTTATTTCAGTTGTTTTTTTTTAATCACTACTGAACGTTACACTTATAAGCTCCCAGAGAATAAGCTAAACCATTTGTCAACTTTGTACAGCAACTGTTTGCACATTTCACAGTCTATTGAAATGGATTTCATCAATAGGTTTAGTTTATTGACGACAAAAGCATAGATTTTAAAGTGCTTCCATATCCAGTGGCATTTTGAAAGCATTTCGGAAAAGGAAGTGGAGAAGCAGTTAATATACTCACAAAAACATCTATTGGGATGTAATTTAGGGTGATGTAATTAATCTATCCAGAATAACACAGTCACTCTTAAACAAAATAAATTTTCTAAAACTCATAAAACAGGATTTAGAATTACCATCTTAGTGAAATGTTTAGGGAGAGAATGACAGAAAAAAAAGTAACAATTTTCTAGGTTAAGACCAAATATCATCAGTCAAGTGAACGTATAGGCAATGACATACTCAAGTGGATGGTGTTGAATGAAAATATGAAAGCGTTAAAGCAGATTAAAATGAAAATTATCTGTTGATTCAATCAATAGGTAAATGGTAAAAAAAAAGACGCATTACACTAACCCGTGAATAAGTGCTCATCAAAATGAACACTACTATCATGAACTGCTGAAACTTTACTGTTACACATTAATATGAAAACCACCAAGGCAGAAATGAACATCAATTTGTACGACATTTTTCCATGTCTCTGTGACAAATTATTTCCTTGCATTCTATGAATTGACATTATTGGATTCAGGAGACCAAAATTCATTTTATCACATATATACATCAATTTCAACACAATGCCAGAAATTCTATTCATTCAAAGGATAGACTACGTGCAACCAACTATTAAGATGGTTAGTTCTTGAAATAAACGATATAGACAAGTTTTTATAGTTTCCTTAGCTGAACTAAATTGATTTACTTCTTGGAGTTGTATGAATGACTAGAGGAATCATGTATTACTGAATTGTGTCAGATCATACGTGAGTCAATCCATTCAATAAGAATTTGTTTTCTGACCCATTAAAATGGGGTCAATTTTGTAAATCATGCATTTGACAGTAAGATTTAACACGCATCACTAAAACATTTTGAAAATGTTCCAGTTTTCATGACAGCAAAAACAATTTAGGTTGATTACAAAATTTATTATATGATGATCAGTGATATACATGCTAAAATTGTGATGATATGAAATGATTATTTTCGAAAATTAACTGAATACCTTATGAAAAACTATTCACATGACTAAAAATGTAACCTATTCAGTAGGAGAAATGATTTTGAAGTACAAATAGATTATATTATGCACTGACATCAGCTGGAGATCCGCTGAATACCTTAAAGCAATGGACAGTTGTTTTATCTTCATCTGAGTCTCATGGAGTTGGGGATTGAACTCAGAACCGCACAGTCTAACATCTAGCTGAAATCCAATAGTTCAGTATTGTCAACTTCTATCAAATTGTAACAAATTGCAACCAATGGCCAATGCTACCGATGGACACCTAACTCAGTTCCGAAATGATTGACTTTACCAACCAAGAATTCTTTCTAGAGCTTCGAGAAATCCATCTCAACGTTAGTCACTAATGAACAATAAATAGTAATTAAACTGTTTGCTTGCAGGAACTTCTTTACTTGAAACAGTTTTCATGATGATCATGGGTTTTACCCCTCATTGGGTTGTGGGTGCGTACTTCTAAGAATTCTCAAACTAAGACAAAACACCTGTCCAGTATTTTAAGATTTTTAGAGGTTCTACAGTTAACGCTAATGTATGACATGCATGACAAGACATTTGAATAAATCAACCTCTTAAAAATGTAATTCTCTTTTTGTTGTCTTAACTTTACGTTAAGCAGTTGAAATATTCTTGAAATTTCGCATATGGTAAATTGAACTGAAAGGCGGGGATCTAATAAATGACTAATTTCTGTTTATATCATGCATTTGTTTTATAGTAAATAAGACAGACCATTGAGTGGATTCATTACGAAAAATAGCATATGTCAGAAGCATTATCATGAGGTTTGTGTCATACGGAAGCATATCTATAGTATCTTATAAATCCTCCAAATTTCTTCATGTTCTGTAGGTTTCACGCTGACACTCCTTAAGTATGTATCCCTTCAATGTAAACTAATACTTGTGAAAACATCCTACATTTGTATCATTTATATCATTTCCAGGTATGGGTGTTGAGTGAAAGTGAAATCTAAAGGAATACACATCTGACATTTCATTTACTGATAAATTGACCAATTCAACTTTTCAGTGTTTCAAATGGATGATTTTTATGCTGGAAGTATGATTCAGAATACTCGGTTGTCTTTTGCATAGGAGAGCCCACAGTACATACAAAATTGTTATCAGATGGTCTCTTAGGACTCCTGCTACCACCGATAAATTTAAAGTACCATATTTGACATTTTAACTGTTTGAGATAAAGTTATTTAAGACCTTAAAGTGATTGCGATACCTGACTCAACTTTCATGAAACAATGTGTACCGCTTAGGTTTACCACCTTCCAATTTCACATGTTCGTGCTGACTGAATAGCAGTTAGGTTTAACTATAGCTCCGGGGTGAGGTCATGGTTGCCCACTGCTGAGGAGTCCCATACTAGAACGAAACTCACGTCATGGATTCTTCTACTGATCACTAAGATCAAAATCACTTTTCCCTTTCTTTCCCAACCTCTTTACATTTCTTGTACGATATTACCAGTACAACACGTTTTGCTATGAATTTATTGATAGTCATAATACAGGAAATTTATATTTTTCAGAACACAAAATCATGACCCCAATAGAAGCATACTACACCAAGGTAAACCATCCAGTAAATATGAATGCAGAATTTCATTTAACCGATTCAATTGATAAAGAAGTGTTGACACACTTGATATTAAAATGGTTTTATGATTATCTTGAAGATGCAGTAAATTATTTGATCCAAGATGTTTTAGAAATAGATTGATATTCAAAACAACAGGAAGTTCTGGGACTACAAAAAGGTCAAGAAAGTGTACAAAAAAGAAGTAAACAATGTTAACCAATAGATGACATAATAAATAACTGACAACAACAACTTTGAGAGTAATTCTAAGTTAAAATAGTTATAAAATTTAACGTTAGCTCGGATAAATTAGTTTCTGTGATTTGACTCTCAAAGCTGTACAGTCTAAATTATAGACATTTTCTCTAATGTGAACATATGGCATTGTATATGTATTGAACGCTTACAGTTGTAAACTAACAGCCTCTCAAAAAGTTGATTTTTTTGAATTCTTCCAACAAAAACTTTTGGTATGTTTACTGAACTGAACTATTAAAAGTGATCAAAGGTAACCAGTTGTGAGGTGTCTTTTAACAGGTTTATTATTTTATATACTTTTAAAATCCATTCAAAAAAGTTTCCAGTGAATTCTACTGGTGATGGTGCTATTTCTTGTTCAGAAACTAATCCTCTGGCATATGTTCCAGTCATCCAGTGGAGGCCATTTCCATTCCAACATCGATATCCTGGATCCTACAAATGAATGAGAATTCAGTGCATATTGGACTATTTTTCATTGTTATAGTTAGCAAATTGTACCTTATACAAAAATCAATTTTGAGTTAGCAAAATTACTTTTTATTATCCATTTCCCTCTGAAATTATTCTCCCTGGAAGAAGCTTCAAATTAACATAAATCCAAATAAACCGTCAGTTCTTGGTTGTTAACTTAAAGTTGATTTTTAAACTACATTCATATTCTCACTGAGAGTTGGAGGTCTGAAGCCTACATCCTGTTTCTGGTGAACTGATTATTCTATCCACATTTTAACGTTGTTTAAGCACATACTTCACTCATCATTCTTTAAATTCATAAATCCCATTGTGACATCAAAAACAAGACATTCATTGATGAGGAATCTATTCAACGAATCATTCTCAGGCAGAACAATCGTACATGTATATGATATTTGAAGACTGCAATCTGTGAGGAAGATGGGAGATTGAAACGACAGTAATGGTGGTTATAATAAAATAATGTTGCAAGTTTAGGACGTGAAGGCTGAATGATATAATTTGCATGGACTGTATCTGTAAAACAAATAATCTGGGATAGTTGCCACCTTCACTAATGATCATCCCAAATATACCCTCTTTTCCACCTTTTGTAATGGATGGTTCAGACACAGGGAATTGCCTAATGTTCGGTGTCTACAAACACTAGAGACCTTCAGATGTGACTACGATTTTAAGAATGTTTCAGTCCATCATGGGGAATAGAGATGAAACGAAGGCTCATTATGGACAGGTCACCAGCAGAGATGTCTGCAGTAGAATCAGCCTTTACAAATGCTGGTATTGCTGTTTGTTCCTTGCATGTCACAAGAGCGTTTAGTAGAAAGGTAGACTTCTTAGAGTCTTAATGTCAAAGAACACTTTCTAAGTCGCCGAATTCACCATATTCTGAAGAGAATGGTGAAATCCAGAAACTTTATGAAGGACGCTTCTTTCCTCCTAACATGTTTCTGGTTTTCATACTGCCATCAAAACTTGCGTCAAACATTTTCGGAAGCCTATGCTTACTTATGTGGTCACTGAATCAGCTAGCAATGCATTTGGGCAAAATGCTGCATGGGTAAAACGCTGACCTTGGGCAATCACACCAACAGCCGAGTTGAAAACGCCCACAAACACATGAAGTTGACTTTAAGATTCGGTGGTCCTCTTCTGTTAACATTTTAGAAGGCAAATGTGAATATTCAGAAACACCTTCGGCTGCAACCGTATGACAGACTACGAGGTCTCCGAAGAAGTCCGACTTGCAATGTAGGTTGAACATTTTGACTCCTAATCTTCTTCATCTGCATAAGTGCCCGACAGCCTTTAGGGTAAAATTAGGAAAATTATTACCTGTGCCGCAGACGTTGACTATAAAGACTAGCACGGAGTACCCCTGATCAATCATTATCACTTAGCATCAGACTGTGATGGGAATGAAAGGTTTTTTGTGAACACGCAGTATGCAACTGTGAAAATTTCTGGACTTCCGACTGTCCTGTGAGCACATTCTCTACGCCTTCGTCAGTGGTTTATATGAAGGAAGTAGGGCAATCAGGTTTGATGACATTGTTATTTAGACTTAATTCAATATAGTAGGAAGTGGTTGAGACTACAATACAGCAGCAGACACACTGAAACCTCCTATCTATGAAAATACCCCTACAGATAGTAGTATCGAGTCTTTCTTGCATTATTATCGCACGCTAAATGAAGTTAACCCGCAGTTGGCCGGCGACAAAATAACCGCATAAGTTATGGACATGAAGAAAATTTACTATGCGATAAACAACAATGACCTAAATCTTTCTTAGGCCGAAAGTTGATGCACATTCGACCTTCAAAAATTAACTTCAATTTCGTACACGCAGATTGCTGCCTAATGTTACACCTGGGTCATGATGATACAGATAATTGTCTGGACTGCTTACTCCACCAACATTGTTCTCAACTATTATCATAATGAAAAGCAAGATAAATGTCGAAACCACAAACTTTGATGATGATTACGAAATAAAGTAGAATTAAGTGATGAATGTCAGTTTCAAAAATTCTTTGTAATAATTAAGTTCCGCATTGTAATTGTTGCAGTAAAGCTTCCGATTTCTGTAAATCTGTTCTTATTGCATCCTTGGGGAATCGGTCCTAATTATCTAACCGTTTGCTTTACACACGGACTTAGCAACCGAAATTATGATTCTCGTAAATAGGTGTAACATGACGCGTTAGTTCCAAGTATTTCGTCATTTCACGTTGTAATAACCTATTAAAACTGTCATTTCAGAAAACTGCAGAATTCAGGAAATTGTTTATTTCAGTGAATAGCATGAATGATAACTTTAAGAAGTTTGTGATGACCATTTGTCATCACGTTCAGCATCCTTCCGCCCAAAATTAAATTTTGATATAAGGTACGAGTGGATAACGGGGATGGCATAAGGTGAAGCAACTGGCCACCAACGTGTTCTACATTACATGATTTTCGCTTGTCTTTATAAGTATACAATGGCTTTAATATACAATCAACCTCTCCTTTTGTGTTATTCATTTAATACACATTATAAGATCAACTCGTGGTAATATTAATTTTTTAATGAGACATCTGAATAAGTCGATGTGTTACGAACAGCAGAGTTCGTATTAAAATTCCATTCACCTTCAATTCTGTTGAATGCGTTAGTATCTAGCATCCTTTTAGATGACTTCGTGCAGCTTAAAAACGTGTGATCCATTCTAAACTGGGTGCTTCAACCTAAAATTAGCACCTTATGCAAGCAATCTGCAGCAAAAAAAGCATCCCAAATACTTATGTGCGCACGCGCACTAATGGAACGTAAATTTCAATTTTTCACTTTTCCAGAGCTTCCTGGCGGATACAATCAACATTTATGCTGTCAAATAAAACATATGAGCAATATTTTAACCAAACAAAAACACTTAACAATCTTTCCAATCATCTGATTATGCTCTTTATCCAGTCTGAAATACGCCACATTTGAGTTTTAAGATCAGTGGAAAAGTGGTGCCTCCGGAGCCGAAATTCCATTTTAATGTCGTGCATGTTAACAAGAAGAATGTATAATTTTATTAAAATTGTCAAAAAGAAAACGTTTTTACTTTACTTTACAAATAGTTTTGTTTAGCCTCCACGGGTGTGAACCCTACTTGATTATGCGTCATGTGAATGAAGTGTCAGAAAACGTTAGTTATGATCACTTGATGAATATTTAGCGGAAATTTATGTCAATTGTTTTCTTCCCTTATGAGCTATAAACAGCAGGTGACTCATCTCAAGCAGCTATGTTCAAAAAATTGAGGAATGTTTGCTGGCTTCTGACCTGTAGTGACGTTTAGTGTCAGCAGGTGGAACTGAGTAACTGTGCTGAAAACACCAGGATGTGGTGCGAAGACGATTTTGAACACCATGTAGAAGATTTCGGGAGTAAGACCTCTACGTTGTCACCTAATAACTTTCGTCATGGGACTTGCCTTTGCAGCGATTTCTTTGCAGTTCATCCTAGTGTTCAATGCGGTGGCGAAGTTGAGTCCTAAATTTTTATCTTTGGTTGCCCGTAAAGTGATGTTTTACTGGTTCCAAACCGGATGAATACCGCTTTGCACTTCTGTATGTTAATTCTGAAACCATTTCTTTTATGAGAGAACGGTATTGTTGTTGTCCAACACCTGATCAGTCTATGCAAAATAATGTGCACCAGTAGTAAACTGATCAGCACTTTACTCTCCTATTCGCAAATTAAGAATTTAACATAAGAGAGGCCAGTTTACAGGCACCATCAAATTGATAATGGTGCAGAAATCTTCATTAACTGAGCTATCCTGAATGATGCAGAACATCAAAGTTTGTCATAATATCAAAAGCGTCTGGAGGTTATGAAAAGAGCAGGAAAATATCTCTTAACAGTAAGTAAAGATTGTGTATGAGTTTTGGTCGTTTCCATTCATCATTCTTTTCTCACACTGGCATCAAGGCAGCAGAATTTTCGACGTTTGCGTTACATGTGGCCGAGATGCTTAACATGTCGGTATAGTTCCGTATTTCATCAGATAAACGCTTGCTTTTACATCACTGGTCAACAAAAACTCATTTCATAGGTTTCAGGTAATAGTAAGTGTTAGCATAACCCCATAATCCACGTGAATATCTAAGTTCACGCATCTCCCGCTCGTCGGGTTACCTTACACAGCAATACAGATGTCAGCCATCAGAATTAGTTGCTGCAGTAAAAAGAAATGAACATTTGAAGGATTATTATCCAATAGTAACGGAGTTTTGCGCATGGAATTCATATTGAAGCATGCAGCATTATCAAGGAGGTATGTTGACTGTTAATTGTATTCTGTCAGAAGGAGTCAAATAAGACAAAGTACTGGAGAAGATTTTGCGCGGGTTTGTTTGGGAATATTTTTCGCTTTGAACTACCAGGTGAGTTTATTTCATAGACTTATTTGTTTGTCCAGATTTCGATCCTATTATGACCATCCAGAAGCCTTAGACCAATTGTTGTAGTTGGGTTTTTGCATGTTGTAGTATTTAGGATGCCGGTAACTAGGTGAGTTTGCTGTGAAACTTTTCAGAAGGTTGGAAATTGCTGGAAAAGAACCATTCAAAGAGTCTTTTCAGTAATTTCTGGCATCACGAACGGAGCTGTACGTCCAGTAAGTTGATATTTTGGTCAAAATTATGCTCCCGATATTCTAGCCAAGCTTAGGCTGAAAAAAAGCAAGAGAAAAAGCCGGGGAGCAATATATCAAACAGGATAAATCTGACGGAGAAGTTCTTTTCTTCTCAGGGTCACTCGAGCTATATCTGCACTTTAATTTATGCATATAAAAATATCTCTTATGCTTTTCCGACGTAAAGTTCGTACAGGTTTCTAGATATACCTCGTTTGGTTGTAGACGTACAGGGACGACTGGCTCTAGTGTATACTTTACTGGCTACACACAAGCTAGTGAAACAGTAATCAAACGCCTTGGGCAATAATGTTTGAGCCCGTCAGGGCCAAAAGGACTTGAGATTTATGATGGCCTCACCTTACACGTTTACGGGTCCTATTGTGTTTTAATTGGCCCAGAGCGTGTAGATAGGGTCTAAGCAAGTGATAGACCCTCCATCTGTGAAGAGCTTTTTGCGTGAGAAGCGAAAGACAGATAATGAGCCTGCGGTACGTATTTCCTCAGGAAGTCCGTTCCAGATGTGAGAGAACTTATCGAGGAAGAAATTACCTCGCAATTTGGTCTTACAACACTCATTTCTAGCTAATAGATTGTGATTACGTAGATAGTGAGTAGATGTGACAGTAATTTTAATTTCTGTGCCACATGAGTACATTTACTTATGAAGTAATTTATAGTAGAATATAAGATTCATTCTAATTCGCCTCTTCCAAAAAGATTCCAGGCCTAGCGTGCTGCATCTGGGGATGTGGCCTATGCCGTAGTCAGCTGCTATCGTTCCTCGTGAAAAATGGCGTTGTGCCCATTCCATTTTCAGTTTATTGCTCATACGAAGGCAGCTCATAACAAATAGGAAGTGTTCTAGGATTGAAAGGATGTATAATTTGTATAGTGGAACCCTTGATTCAGCACTATAAAGGTTACAGATGATTCATCCAAGGAGTTTTCGTGACTTAGTTTTTCTATACGCTGCCTGTTAAGAAAACATCGAGTCACCGGAACGTCTTAGACCAAGATTTGGCACTGCAGAGCGTTTGTGTTGTTTTTATCCACGAACTTCAACGGACACATCGGGGTTATCGCTGTCCGTGCTAAACCAACCACATTTGTCGGTGCTGAAATTGAGATGGAACTCGTCCCATCATTTAGGGACTTCATCTAGTTCTTTTTAGGCAGTAGTTAGAGTTTTGCTTGGTTCATGATTGTGATGGGAGTACATAACCTTCAGACCATTGCAGCATAGGAATATTTCGCCTTCAGTAAAGCGCTCACGCACACTGGTAATATCAGTTATGAATAAAAAAGGTCCAAGCCCACCACCTTGTATTACTCCACTAGTTACGCACTTAGGTCTAGACCCCACTGAATTCACTTTATCTATTTGACTATGAGCACTACGAAATGATTTTAACAAAAGAAGTAAAAGGTCATGAATGCCGGTCGATTGTAGCTTGTCGAAAATTGTACTATGCAGTACCTTGTCAAATATATATCGGAGTATAGAACAGTGACAGTTTCATGTGCCTGACGGTTGCTAGGGGTGAGTCTGAGGGAATCGGAGTAGCAAGTAACACGGTACCTATTCCTAATGAGAATTTGTAATGAGGTTTCCTCTAAGTAGGCAATTAGAGATGCTGCTTTCAATCACTTTTTCCATAATTCGAGAGACAGCTAGCGTCATGTGGATAGGTCTGCAGTTGCTGGCTTTCGCCTTGCCATCCGACTTGTAATGAAGAAATCCGAAGCTGGTTTTCCACTCACCGCAATAATCCTAACTTTCTATTGATAGTGCAAATACCTAAAGCAAGATCAGCGGCATATCGTCACCATTATTTCTGATGAATATTGAATTTAGGCCATCTTTACCAGTGCCTGTCGGTACCCTCAGGCTTTTGACAGCCTTCGTGATACTACTGACGGCGAACTCCTCTTTAGTACATGAACTTGAAGTAATTGGAGTAAAACCAGTGGGGTTAAGCGTTTAAGGGTTAAACTTCGCGAATGATTCTCTGGGCAGTTCACTGATCTTGAGAGGATCGTTGCACACCATCCCAGTGCGCAACAGGCAGGCCTCATCCCCCGATGGTCACATGCATTTTTTCAGGAGAGACGCTAAATTTCGTATTCTAGAACCGCTATGGTGAGCAACGATCTCTTCGTTTACTGCCTGTCCCTCACAAAACGTCCTAATAGGTTCGTGATTTTTACAACTTCAGCATGATAACATGAAATCTTTCGGCGAGTAGTATTGGAATGATAATTAACTTACTTTATTTAGGAATACTTTGGGGATATAAGAGTCTTGGCCCTTATACACATTAACCGTTTTCCCAGGAGCAGCCTTATCTTCGCAATTTTACATTTTTGCAGAAAACTGGCCCTCCACTAGCGAGGCTGTGGTAAGGTAGTCACCCCGTGGATTGTATCTGAGGAGCTCGATGAGTGCTTCCCATTTTATATTCTTGCAGCTTCAATGCAGAATATTACTTGGAGACTGCCTGATTTTCTCATTAGGAGGGAGGATTGGCAAGCGGCACAAAAACATTCTATGGTAGCCTTTGGAGGATTCACTAATAGTAAATAATAATAATTGATTCTCATATTAGTAGTTTGACATGAAAGACGCCAGTTTACGGGCATCGTCACACTGATATACGTTGGAAAATGTATAAGATTTTACGGGACCTGAATGGTATGGAAGGGAGGTCAGTAAATTTGATTAAAACTATCAGAATATTCCGCAAGTTATGAAATGAACAAGAAAATACCAGTTTTCAGCATGTACAGAATGTTAAAGTTTAGAGCGTAGGTGGTGACATGAATGACATCACGGCAAAATACTAGAGCCAGTACACTATCTCCACGCGTAGGCTCCCGGACTCATTGTTTCCACCCGTAGACATCTATGACAGTAAATATTTCACCAAAGCTTTGTGGATCGCAGCAGGCTTCTCAGTTGACCTCATTGGAGTTAAAGTCACATCCCATCAGAGTGGAGTTAAAAGCGGGGGGCCCGGCGTAAGCAAATGATCTAGCCACAGTTTCATCACTTTCTTCCGTTGAACATAACTCTCTGCACACACAACCTGTAACAGCCAAAATCTAATGATCTTTACCTGAACGCGGGAAACAACCGGGCAGTGCCAACTAATGCGAACCTGATTGGTTCCTGCGTTCCACTGTATACCTTCTGAACTTCCGCGAGTGACGCACAGCCAAAACCTGGATCGAAATATCAAAACACCGTTTGTAGTAAATCATTGATAGATTCGTTAAAAAACCTGTGGCACTCAACAATGCCGCTGGGTAACTATACAGTCCAAAAGTTTTCGGGTGCAAATGCGTGCGGATAGCCAATAGGAATATTCCCGACAAAAGGGATCAAAACTCTGTCTGCCAGAATTAACTCAACAAATAAGCGTTTCCAGCAAATAGTCAAAAGGCAAAGAGTCAAATCACAGCACAACCGTAAGTTGAACCAAGACAAAATGCCGGACGCATTAAAACAACGTCGTCTTGTCAACAGTCCAGCGTCACATAACTGGAAAGTGAAACATTCATGATAAGTCTCAATCATGCAAAGGCAAATACCGAATACAAAGTCAAAGAAGACAGTCGAACAACCAAATGACATTACACCAGCTAGGGTTAGAGGTTGACCATCCATAACGAGGGTAAAAATACTCAAATAAATGTCAATAATATCAAAAAGGGTGGTCGGGAGGGATTTTCGGACCACCGAAAATATCGTCTTCAATCTTACTTCAGGTGGCAAGGCTGTACACGTAGATCAAACGGCCTCCACCACGCTTGTGATCACGACTGGGGCTGTAAGGAGTATAACCATCTGTAAACAGGTTTACATCCAGGATCTAGGCAGTACACCATAACCCAGTAACCGGCAACCCCATGGGTTTGGTTGATAAAACCGTTGTTCTCAGGTCAGGTATTTTTTCAAGTAACTAGCGTGCATTAATAATCACAAGCGTAAAAAGATTACTATGGCAAGCGAAGTAACGATTTCCTGTATTAAATTCGTCAGAAGATGCACTGGCTACGTCTTGGACATAATGGGACTCTACAGAGGGGTATATCGGTTCAACCAGTGAGCTTCTGTCTCTCATGAGCATGTGATTACCTAGGTTTTCAGGCCCCTTATGGGTCGTTGACCAGCGCTTCTTTTTCAATTTTGGTGTAACGCATGGTTTACGACCGGAGTAAGTCGGGTAAATTGGTTCCGAGCCCGCGTTATCGGGAGGCCGATTGATCCTAAACACCATGGGTTGTGCATTTTGTGGAGGTCCCGAAGAACTTTGGTGGGGTTCACATGCGGGGAAGTTTTGGGCAAAGGGTATATACCTGTTCCCAAAGCACTGGCTAGGACAACTGTGATGCACAATCGAACAAAGGTTGGGTGTTTGTTATATATAAGATATTTCAGTGTTCGGTACGATACCCGGCGTTACATTTTGATCTCTATGGATAAAGAGATGCAGTTCGGAGCAGTTTCGTGCGTGATAAACTTCTGGGTTTTCAGGTTACTCATTTTTTGTGAGAAGGAGCATGATGGCAAGCCTGCCTTCTGGGTTTGTTTATTGTCAGCTCCTTGACTGTTAGGCATTCCTCTCCAGCACTAGAATGCGGGTACCTAAAATTGTCTTTCCTTACGAGTGTTTTAGCTTTATATAGTGATGTTTCGCCGGCGTGTCTGACTCTTCTGATGTCCAGCGTGTTTCTATTTATGGTACTCTGTGGAAAACAGTAACAGCGGTTACCTTCGTGCTAACAACTGAAGCATTGGGCTCACTTGCTTCTAGATTCGACTGGGATCGTCGTACGGAGGAAGAGATACATTCATCGGAACTGCCAGTTGTGTCAACACTTTCCAGTGGCCCGTTCGTGCATACAGCAGGCTCTTAGTTCTGAGGTAATGAACTGATCAAACTACTTCTTCTCCGGTCTCTGCGTTGGCACGTGGATTTGTCTTGTGTGATTGTAATATTTTTAAATTTGCCACGTAACCTCAAATGGTCTTGAAGTTTAATAAAACTTTTGGCACCAAATGAGGTGGTGAACCCGAAGATCGTGGGGCAGCTGGGGTGCGTTGGATTTTTGCAGGGGCGTTTACGGTCAAAGTCTGTTCTTGTCACACCATGGGGGCTTAATACCTTTGTCTTAACTGAGTCCAAGGGCAGGGTATCAGGTATGTTGTAAACGATGGCTTGTTGAGACGACGGTAGTCTCTTCTGTACCTTCGTCGCCAAACAGTCTACTAAGTTTTCTGCCCTCTGTGCACGGTTCTCAACTAAGTTCTCACGCCTTCAAATATACTAACAGATGGAGACCTTCTGTGGTTCTCTGGATCGCTTGCGTCATGGTCCTTAAAGCTGGAAAAAAATACGAAAATCCCCCCAGAGCAGCCTACTTGAGTGTACTGGTATTTATTTGAATATTTTTATCCTCGTCACGAACACTGTCCTCTGCCCCAGCCGATGTAGTGTTATCTTGTTATTTGACTGCCTTCCTTGACTTAACACTCATTGCTTGTCCTCTTTTTGTTTAGAATTTTCATTAATGCTTCACTATATTGTTGTGTGATGCTGGACCCTTGATAACGTATCGCCGTTTTACTGTGCCCTACATTTTGTTTTTGGCTCAACTTGAGGTTGTACCGTGATTTGACCTTCTGTCCTTTAAATGGCTACTGGAAACGTTTATTCATTGATTCGATTCTGCCAAGAAGAGTTTTTGAGTACCTTCTATCGGGAATATTCTTATTGACTCTCAGATACTCAACAATTGTGCACAGTTGGCCAGTCTTTATTGCGTAGTGCATGTTTGTGCCCGAGAACGTTCAGAACGTATGGTTACCCAATCATACTATTGAGGTATTTTCATAAGTTTGATACAACTTGTCGTTGTTCTGGCAGTACCACATGTTTGTTACGAACCTGCCACTGATTTGCGACAAGCCGTGCTTTTGATATCGTTGATCTAACTTTTGACTGTGCATCACTGGTGGAAGTTCGAGAACTGTACGGCAGGAGGCAGGAACTTGTCAGGATCGCTTTGGTTCGGCACCGCTGACTTGTTCCCCTCGTTCAGACCGAAATAATTGGATTTTGTTAGTTACAGCCCTAACATTACCTATTTGTCTCCTGTTGTCGTTAGTGCTGCTACTCATGGCCGATGTGATGCCTTCGGATCCGACGAAAGGTGTGGGGAATACCAGTTCATCGGGATCTGAGGCATAAGAAGTAACAGTACTTCTGTCACACAACAGAGCACTGGAATGACCGAGTCTCTTCTCCTCCACACCAGGGCGGTCAATCTTAGAACACTTAGCCTTAGATCGTCACATTTAGAGAGACATTAAAATCGTAACTTATTGTTGAAATGGAAAAACAGCTACCGGCTGTCGTTAACATGCCCAGACTTTGGTAATACATGAGGTGAACAGTGGAACCGTAGACCGAAAATATGGGACCGATTGAAATATCACCACGAATATGTGGTAATAAGTGGTCAGACACAGCAAGAAAGTTGCGAATTGATGTATTCAGGGGCCACTTGAAAAAGTTGTCCATGGATCCGACTCTGTCGACTCAAAAGGCCATTAATCTGAAGCTGCTTAAAGAAAAATTTGTGACACTAAATTGAGCAAGATGTGAAGCAGTGAATAACAACCTCTATGAATCGCCCAAGAGTGATGAAAAATCACCGTACTAATGAGTTGCCTGCCCAGTCTTCCAACTATGCCACGAAGCCCGAAGGCATTTACCTAGATACCAGCGAATCTTCGCTCCCGGTAGATTATTTTGACCGTATGTTTACTGTCCATCAAGAGTTGTTCTTCAAACTAAGGTTACGGTAGGAAAATACTCCAGTGTCATCTTGAATATCGTTGCCATATCTGCGGCATTCCACAACGGAATGAAGTATTCGGCTACCCCTGGATATCTGTAAATAGATGCACGCGTGCATGTATTATTGCGCCAAGTTTTTTTAACTTACCTGTCTGACAGTGAGTTTGCTCCAACGTAGTTTGTTGGCCCCTTTCGTTCGAAAGAAGTGACTGCTGTCTCTGCTATTTGCGCGAGGCGGTGTGGGTTTTGTGATGCTATTCCTCGACTTTTGAGAATTTGTGCAGGGGGCAAGGTTTAAGCAGATTTACTAATCTGCAGGAATAAGAAGGATCAATCAATCACTACAAGGTGACCTCAGAGTACGGCAGGTAAACATAATAAGTCAAAAAAGCACCAATATGTACCGAGGAGTTTTTGTTTCACAACAAGAACCGAATGCGGAGAAACCAGTTATGAAAGGAAGCAACAATCTGGTATTTTGAGTTTAAAAAATCCAGTCACTGGAGGTAGGCGTCAATTTCCAGGTGCCTGCCAGTGACCAAAGTACGTTAATAGACCCCACACCACGACAACTTAGCCGACTAAGCTGTATATACCGTGTGTGATAAGCATCTTATTGTGAGTTTTCGTTGAGCCCCTGGATAGAGTTTACCGAGGGAATGAAGGAGGGTGTGTGTGAGACTGTCCATGGTAGTCTGGTCATTCGACAGCAAAATCTGGAAGGGAAAGTGGGAAAAATCTCCCGCCAGACGAGACAGTAGGCCAGAAAAGTTCGTGTCCATTCTACAGCGAACGATAATCTCTTAACGAGGAAACAAGCAGTAGCGTCAGGCACTTCCCCAAAATCAATAGCCTAGGGTTTGATGGCTTTCAACATTGATGTTGACCTTGAAAGTTTGGCTGGACCCGTTAAGCTGAAGGCACCCGGTCAAGCATCCTCGCCATTTGACGTTCTGTCGACTTAGGTTCCATTGCTCGTAATCGAATCTCTAGCAAGTTAGTAGGAACGCTATGGTACCTTGACAAAAACGGAGAATCTGAGCCAATGGGAAAGGCATCTAGGAGGTTTCTACGGAATACCATCCCAACAAACCGACAACAGTAATTGCCTCTTGCAATTTCTCTCCAACAACTTGTTACTGACCTGCAATAACTGTATGCATAAGAAAAGGCACTGTCTAACATGGCGTTCGCCGACTCCGAACCAACGATGGATACATTGCGATAAGCCATCGTTAGAGGATTGGGGCTTTTTCTGGATTACCCGTCTGGACTCCGATCACGCGCCAGTACGGGCCCGTGTTTGTCTGCGCCTTATTGGTGGCAGGAAACAGGCGGTAGTGAAGCTTGTTAGTGGTTGATTGGAAGATGAGAACGTCAGGTCCAAATTTAGGGAAGAGATAGCTAAGCATCTATCTGAACATGACAACAGTGCCCATCCTCAGGAAACCTAGTGTGATATTACGTCTGTTGTAGAAACAGAGGAAAAGACCATTGGCAGTCTACCTCGAAAGTTAGTAAACCTCATCGGATTTCCGCGACGTCGTCTGAGCTGATCGATGCGAGAAGACTGACTCGAGTTGGCTCTGACCACGATCAACAGCGGAAGCAACCTAAACGTAAGTTGACCACAAGTCTTCGCAGTGATTGAGAGAGGTGGTGGGCGGCGACAGTGAGAGAGATGGAGGCGTCAGCGTTGGGCAACAGTCAGTAACTATTTAGGTGTATTAAGGATACCGGCAAGAAAAAAATGACGGTGACTAGAATTATCGCCATAAAGGATGGGATGCTGATAACCTCTCAGGATAGGAGCCTAAAACGCTAGGCAGGACACTCTGAGGCACAATTCAAATGGTACTCAGCAACGTTTCAGTTGTCCAATATGCGGCCTGAACCTGAATGGGACGCAGATGCCGGTCCTTCAATTCTCCTTGAAGTCAAGGAGGCTTCATCGAACATGAAACGATGCGAAGCACTAGGAGCTGACAGCCTGTCACCTGAAGTTTTCAAGAACGGATGTAGGAAATTGCTGCTTAAAGAGACACAGATACTAGACAGTGTATGAAAATCAGTAGTCCCATCCAAATGATCTACAGGAGAGAGAAGTTTTGTGATAACCATAGGGGAACTAGTTTAACTGATATTGTTCCCAAGATAGTAGGCTTTGTAGCTATCCGGCGCCTAACTGGAGCTTGACAATAGCTAACTCGAAAAAACCAGCCGGGTTTTAAACCTAGTTCAGAGTGCATCGGTCTTACTTCTACCCTCCAACAGGCTGTGGAACACATGCATACCTACCGGCGGCCGACAATTGCCATATTTCTTGACCTGATGGCGTCATTTGACTTTGTCGACTATGAGGTGTTGCGGCAGTCTGACTGAACGGAGTGACAAGCCAGTATCTAACCCTTAGCAAAGCTCCCTACTCGAGCTCATACAGCCGTGTAAGGGTTTATAGAGAGTCAACAGAAGTGACAAACAGTGGTGTCCACCAGAGGTGCCTACAGCCAAAGCTACCACTTCGTTATACATATACAACTGGGCCTAACCTCAAGTAGTTTCGACTTAACAAGGTTTGACCTAATCCTTGAAGGTCATTTAGTTGACTTGGGGCATACGGACAATACCGTCCTGCTATGTCAAGACGCTGACAAAAAGCAGTCTTCTGGGCAGGAATCTGAGTTTGTTTTGCACGCGTTTTGCTAGCACTTGTCCAATATAGGGTGATGCTTAAAAACTGGTCTGCTGCAAAAACTCCTAGTTAAGTGGTGAGGAGTGAAGTGGTGGAATGTGTCGACTGATTCACTTACTTTGCCAGTTGCATCAACCCGAGCGGGCTGATTGCTGACGTATTCCCAATCCGGATACAAAAGGCCAGGTTTGGCTTCGCCAACTTGCGTCATCTACGGGGCCTGTAAGATACCCGACTATCAACTAGGTATACCTATTAAGTATACTGCGCTGTAGTCCACTTCGTCCCGTTGAACGGGTGACAACCGTTAAAAGTAGAAGATACGAGTCACAGGTTTTCCATCACAGACACTATATATTATTATTATTATTATGTCTTCGTAGCGCTGCTCACGTTTCGTGGGATCTTTGTGTGAGCAATGTTGAGGTGAGGCAAATGGTAATAGACAAGACATAGAAGTCGATCGATGAGGTTGTGGACCTTCGTCGACTGAGTTGGCTTGAACATGTACTGCACATGCTGAGCCACCACCTATCTCGGAGTGCAATACTAGAGGAACTTGGATTAGGTAGGAAGGGGGTTCAAGACAGCAAGACCAAGACACGACACCAATCGATGAAGGCTCTGACTGTTGGTCTGAACTGTCTGGGAAGATGTAGACTGCCTGGTTGGAGTCCCCGAGACGAGAGGAACCAGCAGTTAAGTACTCTTGGCGACATGACTGGAAATCGGTTGCAGTGGCGCAGATGTATTTACTTGAAATTTACTAAAGCTTGAATATTTGCACTGACCATCATCTTTAAATTGCTGACTCTCTCACACTACTTTTTCTTCTATGACATCACTTTTTCTATCACCCTTTCTTTGTGTACTACTGTGAAGTGCGGCGCGAGCTGATGCTTGTGTGCGCGGTCCTACGTTGATTTTCCCAGTCAGTCAGTTAAAATAATTAGACCGTAGTCTTCTTTAAATTTCTTGTGGTGGCTTTGGAAATAACTAAACTTGTATCAACCAAGTGATTTCGTAGCGCTTGCCCGAGCACTACCCAGCCAGCATTTGCATCGAGCGCACACTGTAAGTTATGGGCGAAACCCGAGATATTTACTACAGGCGCAGATGGGGAGACGCACGATACTCCCCGAAAGTTTCAAACATCCCCCCCCCTCCGAAACTGTAAAAAGTTCCGAAGTGCGCCCAAATTCTATGCAATGTACCCGAAGTTCACAAAGTATAGGCAGTGCACCCCAAATTTTGGAATAGCCTACATCCACAGTTCTATGAAGCCATATTTGGTAATATTATATATATCGTTAACGCTTCATTGCTGCATGTTTGTGTGTAACAAGTTAATGAGGTAGAAATGGTCAATGGAAATAGTTGGAAACTTTAGGGGACACCTGAAATTTAGTAAGTGCGTTTGAAGTTGCACTGGGCTAAAACCTATAAGTCTCAGTGTTTCCTCGAAGTAATTGCTGGCTGCGTAAATCCAGCTGGAGGAGCTTTTAAATCTTTTCAGATTCAGATCTTGGTGGATCCCGAAGCAGACCGATCTACTCTCCTGCAGCAGCTCTGATGAGCCTAAAGGAGGTTTGCGTATTGGGATTATTGAAAGCCAAATTGGGCTATTCTAATTACTGAAGCTTGTAGCCTTATGAGACTGGTTCCTCTCTACTATTGTTTGTACCACTGAGGGGCAAGTTTATGTTGTGCTTCGTACTCACTCTCTGGAACACTTACAAACGAACAACAACTAATATGCTTACCACTCGAAGAGCTTGTCACTAACCTCACGAGATAATAGTGCAAACTAGCCCGCCACGGAAGCACTTGTTACCTTGAGCGAAGGTTCCAGAAGGATGAACAATGGTCAATGCTAGAACTGAAGGGAATTATAGTGTCTGGAAAATACTTCAGTTTCCTTCCCAACCACAAGTGGTTAGGATTCCATTTATGAATAATTTCATAATTTTGTGCTGGTGTGGTTCATATTTTGCAAATTTGGCAGTAATTCCAATTGACCATATTTATGCAGATGATGACCAAAGTTTGATTTCCCAAAGATCTTATTCTTCAAAACACCTGAGCTTCCCTGAACGATTCACACAACGATTCATAGCTCATTGTGATGAACATTTTAACCTTTGTAATGGTATTTTTCATCACGTTATCAAAAGCGGACATAGCTTATTGAACACATGGTTATGAGCTAACCGAAAGTTGTACTTCGGCATCAGATGTACACTCACAACAACTTAAAAGATGAAAGGCAGGTATTCATAAAATTTTAGCGAGGTGGAATCCACTTCGTACATGGTCAAGCCCATATGTGCTAGACGGCACTCATCCTCTATGTTATAACCCGTTTACGGGCCTCACGCATGATAGATAACCTTTAACTAACCCAAGCATTTATAAGCGGCCATTCCTCATTAGAAGGGGCTGCACAACATACCTGAAACCTGTGGTGGCCTTTGACTGCTCAGACAGACATGGGACATACGTGTGTGAGGTCTGAGCAAGTCATAAGTGGAGCTTACAAGAGCGGCGACATTCTTACTGGCTATTACTATACTCCTATAAATAATGACATAATCCCATAGGTTATCCCCTAAATGCGGCTGGCACTATACTGTTGTGACCACGTAACCCTAAATACAAGTAGTAAATACTGAGTGCCTAGGTTTCTTTGAAATGCGTGGCTGAACTACAACAAATAGACGTAGTATTTCTTGATCCTTCTCCTTACTCTCTCATAGCGAAATACTAGTTCTAACCAATCTTCAGTAACCAGAATTCAGTTCGCAATTTAAGTCTGAAAGCGGAACAGAATACGGTTTGCCTACTTCTCAGTACCGATCTTCTCATCCCGTTTTAAGAAGTGTCCTGGTGAGAACCTGACAGACGCAGAGGCCAATCGCCAATTATTCAAAATTGTTATGTGCCCACGAATACGAGACCAAGAAAGAACACGATAGCGTAGTCAGATGGAACAGTATATTTGGATAGTTGTGCCAAGATACCGACGCGTTCCAACTAACTGGCTAGAGAGTCGGATACGAGCAGTGCAACGTTACTCGACAGAGCGCCAAATGGCGAGGATGCTTGACCGGGTACCTTCAGCTTAACGAGTCCAGTTAAACTATCAAGGTCAGCATTGTAGTGTCACGCCTCCCCAAAATCAATAGCCTAGGGTTTGACGACTTTCGACATTGATGCTGACCTTGATAGTTTAACTGGACTCGTTAAGCTGAAGGTACCCGGTCAAGCATCCTCGCCATTTGGCGCTCTGTCGAGTTACGTTGCACTGCTCGCATCCGACTCTCTAGCCGGTTAGTTGGAACGCGTCGGTATCTTGGCACAACCATCCAAATATACTATTCCATCTGACTACGCTATCGTGTTCTTTCTTGGCCTCGTACTCGAGGGTATATAACCATTCCGAACAATTGGTGGTTGGTCTGTGTGTCTGCCAAGTTCGCACCGGGACAAATCCTAAATTGGCGACCCCGACGTGATCAAATATCATAACGTGATCAAATATCCCCACGTGATAACATATCCCGACCAATAGTACATACTGAATTGATGGGCCTGTTCCATTTTATATTTTCACATTGTTTTCATTTCGATAACATTTATACATCCATTTACTACACTTTCTCATGTCCGAACACACTCCCAAGCTTATTTGTACTAAGCTGGCTACGAATACTATCCAACTCGTGCCTTAATGGCCAGACAATGCAGAAACATGGTTTCTGTATGCCGAGGCAGATTTCGAGAACGGGGGGTCACAGATCCTCATTCTCGATTTCTTGCCGTCATACGTTCACTACTGCGGGAATTAAACAAACATGCTACGGCACACACATTTGATCCCGAAGTAAGTGATCCTTATGCACTTCTCAAGGCCGCACTCTTGAAGAAAAGCGATCTCACAGATTGCCAGCGCCTAGACGAATTACTTCGTAACATCGAGCTAGGCAGCGACTCAGCTACCGAAGTCCTCGCACGCATGCGAGAAGTTACGGGCACACGAACATTCGACGATGGTCTTTTCCGAGAACTGTTTCTCCCGAAACTACCACAACCGGTGCAAACGGTGTTGCAGACACTTCAGTCAGTTCCGCTCGATGACCTGGCAGCCTCAGCAGATAAACTACCGGGGATTTCTAGCAGACCCGCCCCCAACGTATATTCTGTCTGCGAAAAACCAGAGAGCCGGGATTCAGAGATGACCAAGCTGTGCAAATCTGTTAAACAGTTGCTACGAGCTCGAAGTCCTAGTTCACATAGAACTCCACAGAAACGCGTCTTAGCGCATCGCAGCAACTCGCGTGGTCGCCCCAAAACTGAACCCAACAGGGTGAAAAGCTCGAAATGGCGCCGGTTTCATAATATTTACGGAGACGAAGCCAGAAAATGTCGGAAACCATGCAGTTTTAACAAGGACACAAACTCGGGAAACGATCACGCCGGCACGTGGTCACGGCAACAGTAGCCGGCGGAAACAGCCGTTTGCTCTGCGTCGCGGATATTAAAACGAACGTTCGCTACCTCATTGACACCGGCGCAGAAGTTAGCGCTCTTCCCGCACCGGCAAAGGAGCGTCATCGTGACCTATCCTTCAACCTCCAAGCAGCCAACGGCAAGGCAATCGCGGCATTCGGCAGACGGCATGTCTACCCCAACTTAGGCTTACGTAAACCTACCCAACGGATTTTCCTCCTGGTCGGCGTTTCTATGCCCGTCATTGGCATAGATTTGCCAAACCATTGCGATCTACTCGTAGATGCTCGCCGTCGACGCCTGATAGATAACAACATAAAGTTATCCATTGGCGGCACCACCTACGTAGGTCCGAGTTTAGCTATTGTTAGAACCAAACAATCAGGCGACGTGTCCTATCAGGTAGTTTCGGAGAAATATCCAGAGTTACAACAACCAAAGCATACTCTTCCGTGCATAACCAGCAGTGTTTTGCATCACGTCACAACCACAGGTCCACTTGTGGCATCCAAAGCGCGCCGTCTAGCCCCTGATAAACTCAGAACAGTGAAAAGCGAATTCGACCACATGCTCGAACTGGGTATTGACAAGCATTCAAGTAGTCCTTGGGCGTCACCATTGCACATGGCTCCCAAAATGGATAGCAACGACTGGCGTCCAACCGGTGATTGCCGAAGGCTTAACGCCAAAACAACACAGGACTGCTGCCCAGTGCCTCACGTTTACGACTTGGCTGAGAGGTTATGCGGAATGAACATTTCCTCCAAAATCGATTTAGTCGAAGCGTACAATCAGTTGCCTATGGCAGCAAGAGATATCGCAGAAACATCCATCACTACCCCTTTTGGTCTTTTAAATTCCTTCGCACGTAATTCGGTCTTCGGAACGCAGCGCAAACATTCCAACGCTTTATGGATAATGTCTTCTGTGGTTTTAATTTTGTCCACGTCTACATCTATAACTGTCTTAGTGCGAGTCCAGATAAGGAAACTCACCTTAAACATTTGGACCTCTTATTCGAAAGACTTAAAAAACATGGCATCATAGTCAACCTACAGTAGTGTGAAATAGGAGTTGAATCACTCAGCTTCCTTGGGCATACCATTGACAACAAAGGTGTACGCCCATCGAGAGATAAGTGGTATCTATCACGGACCATCCAGAGCCAACCACTCTGAAGCAGCTCCGCACCTCCAGTGGCCTGGTAAGTTAGTACCGAAGGTTTGTTCCCAATTTTGCTTCTGTCATGAGGCCACTAACAGATCTACCTCGAGGAACTACGAGGTGCGTGACTCTGGGCAACGTGGTTAGACTTACTTTCTCTAAAGTCAAGGAAGTCATTTCAAATGCAACCATGTTTGTGCATCATGACCCCGATGCTCCTTTGCGTATTGCTGTTGATGCCTCCGACCCAGCAATTGGAGCAATTCTGACTGACACCCACTGACAACCGTTAGCCTTTTCCTCGAGGCGGCTGCAAGACGTGGAAACAAGATACAGTACATTTGGTAGGGAGCTCCTAGCCATGTACTGTTCTGTGCGCCACTTTCGACATTCGGTGGAAGGTCGTAATTTCATTATTTTCACAGACCACAGACCGCTAACCTTTTCCCTCGGCTCGGAGTTTGACGAATACTCCCCGCGTGAGTCGCGACAGCTGGATTACACTTTCCAGTTCACGTCAGACGTCCGCCACATTTCTGGAGCAAATAACCCCGTAGCCGATGCACTATCACGAATAGCTTCGATAAACCATATCGATGGTGTTGATCTCGTTGAACTAGCCCGGCGTCAAAAGGAAGACCTTGAGCTGCATCATGAGTTGTCGTCCACAACTCTCAATTTGTGACTTTGTCCGGTTGGATCAGACAAGGGTACAATTTTGTGCGATGTCTCTGCTAGTCAACCACGCCCAGTAGTTCCAAAGATTTGTCGACGCAACGTCTTCAATACGTTGCACAAACTCTCTCACCCAGGTGTACGAGCCACCACTAGGCTTATCGCACAACGTTTCTGCTGGCCTGGGATCACCAAAGACGTTAATGTGTGGGCTCAGTCGTGCTTAGCTTGTCAAAAGTGCAAGGTCACACGACAAATGAAAAGCCCTTTAGGCTCACTTCTAGCCCCAGACATGCGTTTCGACCACGTCCATACAGATATTGTAGGACCCCTACCAGAATCTAATGGATGTACCTACCTTTTCATTTGTGTTGATCGTTTCACACGATGGCCGGAAGCAGTACCTATTAAGGATATTACTGCTGAAACAGTAGCTCGTGTTTTCGTCGAAAGATGGATCGCGAACTTCGAATGTCCATCCTACGTCACAACCGACCGTGGGTGCCAATTCGAGTGCGGATCACTTCACTCTCTAACGGCACTTTTAGGTTGCACCCGGTTCCGAACGACAGCCTACCATCCACAAGCAAATGGCATGGTAGAGTGCTTCCATCGACAGCTGAAAGCTTCCCTTTCAGCTGCAAACATACCTCAGTGGACCGAGGCTCTGCCTCTAGTCCTACTAGGTATTCGTAACGCCTTGAAAGTTGGTGCAGGATGTACCCCTGCGGAACTCGTCTATGGGACAGCTCCTCACCTACCAGGTGAATTTTTTTCCCCTTCAATTTTCAAGCATGTTTCCGACAGGACATCCTACGTGAATAGGCTTACAAACGCAATGAGTTCAGTTAGTCTTTCTGCTGTTAAACCTCAAACGACTGATGTCATCGTTCACCACAGTCTACAAAAGACATCGCACGTGTCCACCCGCCACGATGCCGTTCGTTGACCGCTTGAACCACCCTACCATGGGCCATTCAAAGTGATCAAGCGATACGAGAAATTCTACATAGTTGAGCGAAACGGACGTGCAGATACTGTCAGTATCGACCGTTTGAAACCAGCTTATTTCGAAGGCAACCCCATCATAAGTGACGTTTCAGCTCGCCATAGCCGGCGGGCATATAGCCCAGTTACTGAGATTCTTGACGATGTACCTGGTGGTGCACGGATACAACAACCACCGGCGCAGCAGAAAACACCATCAGGTTGAACCGTCAGGTTCCTGGAGTATTTGAAGCAGCATTCAACTTAGTGGTGTGAAATAAATGTGCCAGCCATTTTTTTAATTCAATATTTTTTTCCGAGGCACTATTTTTCTTATTTACCAGTAATTCAAACCTCCTCGTACACTCTGCCTCTTTACGTCAATTTTTTATTGCCGTATAATGAAACTTTCTTGAAAAAACGGCGAAAATAAGCGTAAACTTTATTTCGATATATTTGTACATACATAATTCCCATTGTTACGAAACGTTTTCACGGTATTAAAGACTTTCACTCTTACTCCAGGTGCAACGAGCACTGGACGGAACGTCAACGAAAACTGAGGACCACGATCGACGTACAATTCTATTTATTGTATTTCATGTTTTTGCCACGACACCATGGAATAAGTCCTAATAATTAGTGGTTGGTCTCTGCGCCTGTCAAGTTCGCACCAGGACAAATCCTAAAGCGTCAGTGTTGAATCTCGTCAAACCCTGGGCTATTGATTTCGGGGCAGTGTGTGACGCTACACATCACGTCTCCAGTGGTCTCGCGAAAACTCTAAGACGATACCAGCCGAAGGTGAAAAACCCGGTAGTTGCTCCGGTGGTAAAACTCTTCCGATGGGTCCACTGTGAAAAGTGGCCCCCGGTAGTCTGAACTTATTCCATGGTGTCGTGGCAAAAACATGAAATACAATAAATAGAATTGTACGTCGATCGTGGTCCTCAGTTTTCGTTGACGTTCCGTCCAGTGCTCGTTGCACCTGGAGTAAGAGTGAAAGTCTTTAATACCGTGAAAACGTTTCGTAACAATGGGAATTATGTATGTACAAATATATCGAAAATAAAGTTTACGCTTATTTTCGCCGTTTTTTCAAGAAAGTTTCATTATACGGCAATAAAAAATTGACGTAAAGAGGCAGAGTGTACGAGGAGGTTTGAATTACTGGTAAATAAGAAAAATAGTGCCTCGGAAAAAAATATTGAATTAAAAAAATGGCTGGCACATTTATTTCACACCACTAAGTTGAATGCTGCTTCAAATACTCCAGGAACCTGACGGTTCAACCTGATGGTGTTTTCTGCTGCGCCGGTGGTTGTTGTATCCGTGCACCACCAGGTACATCGTCAAGAATCTCAGTAACTGGGCTATATGCCCGCCGGCTATGGCGAGCTGAAACGTCACTTATGATGGGGTTGCCTTCGAAATAAGCTGGTTTCAAACGGTCGATACTGACAGTATCTGCACGTCCGTTTCGCTCAACTATGTAGAATTTCTCGTATCGCTTGATCACTTTGAATGGCCCATGGTAGGGTGGTTCAAGCGGTCAACGAACGGCATCGTGGCGGGTGGACACGTGCGATGTCTTTTGTAGACTGTGGTGAACGATGACATCAGTCGTTTGAGGTTTAACAGCAGAAAGACTAACTGAACTCATTGCGTTTGTAAGCCTATTCACGTAGGATGTCCTGTCGGAAACATGCTTGAAAATTGAAGGGGAAAAAATTCACCTGGTAGGTGAGGAGCTGTCCCATAGACGAGTTCCGCAGGGGTACATCCTGCACCAACTTTCAAGGCGTTACGAATACCTAGTAGGACTAGAGGCAGAGCCTCGGTCCACTGAGGTATGTTTGCAGCTGAAAGGGAAGCTTTTAGCTGTCGATGGAAGCACTCTATCATGCCGTTTGCTTGTGGATGGTAAGCTGTCGGTCGGAACCGGGTGCAACCTAAAAGTGCCGTTAGAGAGTGAAGTGATCCGCACTCGAATTGGCACCCACGGTCGGTTGTGACGTAGGATGGACATTCGAAGTTCGCGATCCATCTTTCGACGAAAACACGAGCTACTGTTTCAGCAGTAATATCCTTAATAGGTACTGCTTCCGGCCATCGTGTGAAACGATCAACACAAATGAAAAGGTAGGTACATCCTTTAGATTCTGGTAGGGGTCCTACAATATCTGTATGGACGTGGTCGAAACGCATGTCTGGGGCTAGAAGTGAGCCTAAAGGGCTTTTCATTTGTCGTGTGACCTTGCACTTTTGACAAGCTAAGCACGACTGAGCCCACACATTAACGTCTTTGGTGATCCCAGGCCAGCAGAAACGTTGTGCGATAAGCCTAGTGGTGGCTCGTACACCTGGGTGAGAGAGTTTGTGCAACGTATTGAAGACGTTGCGTCGACAAATCTTTGGAACTACTGGGCGTGGTTGACTAGCAGAGACATCGCACAAAATTGTACCCTTGTCTGATCCAACCGGACAAAGTCACAAATTGAGAGTTGTGGACGACAACTCATGATGCAGCTCAAGGTCTTCCTTTTGACGCCGGGCTAGTTCAAAGAGATCAACACCATCGATATGGTTTATCGAAGCTATTCGTGATAGTGCATCGGCTACGGGGTTATTTGCTCCAGAAATGTGGCGGACGTCTGACGTGAACTGGAAAGTGTAATCCAGCTGTCGCGACTCACGCGGGGAGTATTCGTCAAACTCCGAGCCGAGGGAAAAGGTTAGCGGTCTGTGGTCTGTGAAAATAATGAAATTACGACCTTCCACCGAATGTCGAAAGTGGCGCACAGAACAGTACATGGCTAGGAGCTCCCTACCAAATGTACTGTATCTTGTTTCCACGTCTTGCAGCCGCCTCGAGGAAAAGGCTAACGGTTGTCAGTGGGTGTCAGTCAGAATTGCTCCAATTGCTGGGTCGGAGGCATCAACAGCAATACGCAAAGGAGCATCGGGGTCATGATGCACAAACATGGTTGCATTTGAAATGACTTCCTTGACTTTAGAGAAAGTAAGTCTAACCACGTTGCCCAGAGTCACGCACCTCGTAGTTCCTCGAGGTAGATCTGTTAGTGGCCTCATGACAGAAGCAAAATTGGGAACAAACCTTCGGTACTAACTTACCAGGCCACTGGAGGTGCGGAGCTGCTTCAGAGTGGTTGGCTCTGGATGGTCCGTGATAGATACCACTTATCTCTCGATGGGCGTACACCTTTGTTGTCAATGGTATGCCCAAGGAAGCTGAGTGATTCAACTCCTATTTCACACTACTGTAGGTTGACTATGATGCCATGTTTTTTAAGTCTTTCGAATAAGAGGTCCAAATGTTTAAGGTGAGTTTCCTTATCTGGACTCGCACTAAGACAGTTATAGATGTAGACGTGGACAAAATTAAAACCACAGAAGACATTATCCATAAAGCGTTGGAATGTTTGCGCTGCGTTCCGAAGACCGAATTACGTGCGAAGGAATTTAAAAGACCAAAAGGGGTAGTGATGGATGTTTCTGCGATATCTCTTGCTGCCATAGGCAACTGATTGTACGCTTCGACTAAATCGATTTTGGAGGAAATGTTCATTCCGCATAACCTCTCAGCCAAGTCGTAAACGTGAGGCACTGGGCAGCAGTCCTGTGTTGTTTTGGCGTTAAGCCTTCGGCAATCACCGGTTGGACGCCAGTCGTTGCTATCCATTTTGGGAGCCATGTGCAATGGTGACGCCCAAGGACTACTTGAATGCTTGTCAATACCCAGTTCGAGCATGTGGTCGAATTCGCTTTTCACTGTTCTGAGTTTATCAGGGGCTAGACGGCGCGCTTTGGATGCCACAAGTGGACCTGTGGTTGTGACGTGATGCAAAACACTGCTGGTTATGCACGGAAGAGTATGCTTTGGTTGTTGTAACTCTGGATATTTCTCCGAAACTACCTGATAGGACACGTCGCCTGATTGTTTGGTTCTAACAATAGCTAAACTCGGACCTACGTAGGTGGTGCCGCCAATGGATAACTTTATGTTGTTATCTATCAGGCGTCGACGGCGAGCATCTACGAGTAGATCGCAATGGTTTGGCAAATCTATGCCAATGACGGGCATAGAAACGCCGACCAGGAGGAAAATCCGTTGGGTAGGTTTACGTAAGCCTAAGTTGGGGTAGACATGCCGTCTGCCGAATGCCGCGATTGCCTTGCCGTTGGCTGCTTGGAGGTTGAAGGATAGGTCACGATGACGCTCCTTTGCCGGTGCGGGAAGAGCGCTAACTTCTGCGCCGGTGTCAATGAGGTAGCGAACGTTCGTTTTAATATCCGCGACGCAGAGCAAACGGCTGTTTCCGCCGGCTACTGTTGCCGTGACCACGTGCCGGCGTGATCGTTTCCCGAGTTTGTGTCCTTGTTAAAACTGCATGGTTTCCGACATTTTCTGGCTTCGTCTCCGTAAATATTATGAAACCGGCGCCATTTCGAGCTTTTCACCCTGTTGGGTTCAGTTTTGGGGCGACCACGCGAGTTGCTGCGATGCGCTAAGACGCGTTTCTGTGGAGTTCTATGTGAACTAGGACTTCGAGCTCGTAGCAACTGTTTAACAGATTTGCACAGCTTGGTCATCTCTGAATCCCGGCTCTCTGGTTTTTCGCAGACAGAATATACGTTGGGGGCGGGTCTGCTAGAAATCCCCGGTAGTTTATCTGCTGAGGCTGCCAGGTCATCGAGCGGAACTGACTGAAGTGTCTGCAACACCGTTTGCACCGGTTGTGGTAGTTTCGGGAGAAACAGTTCTCGGAAAAGACCATCGTCGAATGTTCGTGTGCCCGTAACTTCTCGCATGCGTGCGAGGACTTCGGTAGCTGAGTCGCTGCCTAGCTCGATGTTACGAAGTAATTCGTCTAGGCGCTGGCAATCTGTGAGATCGCTTTTCTTCAAGAGTGCGGCCTTGAGAAGTGCATAAGGATCACTTACTTCGGGATCAAATGTGTGTGCCGTAGCATGTTTGTTTAATTCCCGCAGTAGTGAACGTATGACGGCAAGAAATCGAGAATGAGGATCTGTGACCCCCCGTTCTCGAAATCTGCCTCGGCATACAGAAACCATGTTTCTGCATTGTCTGGCCATTAAGGCACGAGTTGGATAGTATTCGTAGCCAGCTTAGTACAAATAAGCTTGGGAGTGTGTTCGGACATGAGAAAGTGTAGTAAATGGATGTATAAATGTTATCGAAATGAAAACAATGTGAAAATATAAAATGGAACAGGCCCATCAATTCAGTATGTGCTATTGGTCGGGATATGTTATCACGTGGGGATATTTGATCACGTTATGATATTTGATCACGTCGGGGTCGCCAATTTAGGATTTGTCCCGGTGCGAACTTGGCAGACACACAGACCAACCACCAATTGTTCGGAATGGTTATATACCCTCGAGTACGAGGCCAAGAAAGAACACGATAGCGTAGTCAGATGGAATAGTATATTTGGATAGTTGTGCCAAGATACCGACGCGTTCCAACTAACCGGCTAGAGAGTCGGATGCGAGCAGTGCAACGTAACTCGACAGAGCGCCAAATGGCGAGGATGCTTGACCGGGTACCTTCAGCTTAACGAGTCCAGTTAAACTATCAAGGTCAGCATCAATGTCGAAAGTCGTCAAACCCTAGGCTATTGATTTTGGGGAGGCGTGACACTACAATGCTGACCTTGATAGTTTAACTGGACTCGTTAAGCTGAAGGTACCCGGTCAAGCATCCTCGCCATTTGGCGCTCTGTCGAGTAACGTTGCACTGCTCGTATCCGACTCTCTAGCCAGTTAGTTGGAACGCGTCGGTATCTTGGCACAACTATCCAAATATACTGTTCCATCTGACTACGCTATCGTGTTCTTTCTTGGTCTCGTATTCGTGGGCACATAACAATTTTGAATAATTGGCGATTGGCCTCTGCGTCTGTCAGGTTCTCACCAGGACACTTCTTAAAACGGGATGAGAAGATCGGTACTGAGAAGTAGGCAAACCGTATTCTGTTCCGCTTTCAGACTTAAATTGCGAACTGAATTCTGGTTACTGAAGATTGGTTAGAACTAGTATTTCGCTATGAGAGAGTAAGGAGAAGGATCAAGAAATACTACGTCTATTTGTTGTAGTTCAGCCACGCATTTCAAAGAAACCTAGGCACTCAGTATTTATTTTTTTATTATTAGTCCCTTGGGTTCCTAGTGGAACATAGGGCTTCAGTAGCACGCCTCCAGTGACCTCTGTTCTCCGAGATCTTTTGAACCTGGTTCCACGACAGCCCACAACCTCTCATTTCCTCCTCGCATGACCTCCTCCATGTCACCCTCGGACGTCCAACTCGTCGCTTCCCATGGGGATTCCATTCGAGGGCCTGACGCGTGATGTCCTCAGTCGGCCTTCTCAGTGCATGGCCAATCCATCTCCACTTCTTCCTGCATATTTGTTGCGTGATAGGTTCTTGGTTGGTTCGTTCCCAGAGTTCCTTGTTGCTTATTTTTTCTGGCCATCTGATCTTCAGCAGCGAGCGTAAGCAGTTGTTGATGAATGTCTGTAGTTTATTGGAAATGCCTTTCGTGACGCGCCAAGTCTCTGAGCCATACAAGAGCACTGACTTGACGTTGGTGTTGAAAATCCGTATCTTGTTCCACATGCTGAGTGCGGAAGATCTCCACACTGGTTTCAGGCTAATGAACGCCTGTCTTGCTTTTCCAATTCTGACTTTGACGTCCTCGTCCGTCCCGCCTGTAGTTGAAACAGTGCTTCCTAGATAAGTGAAGGAGGTTACTTCCTTCAAGTTTCTCCCGTTGACGGTGATTGGAGTTTGTTGTTGTTGTTGATGTTGGTGGTGCGGTATCTTCATCACTTCTGTCTTCTCTATATTCACCTGAAGTCCCGTCTTAGCTGCCTCTTCTGTCAACTTGTTAGTTTTTGCCTGCAGATCTTCAAGTTTATGTGACATTAGGCATAAGTCATCGGCGAAATCCAAGTCTTCTAGGTTCTTTTCCGTCGTCCAGTGTATCCCCCTCTTCTCGCTGCCTACTGTTTGCTGCATGATCCAGTCCACCACAATAAGGAATATCATGGGGGATAGTAGGCAACCTTGTTTCACTCCTGTCTTCACTTCAAAGGCATCACTGAGCTTCCCATTGTGGATTACTTGGCATGTGGCATCTTCATATAGTTGTTGAATGAGGCGGATAAAGGTTTGCGGTACTCCGTAGTATTGAAGCAGTTTCCAAATTACTTCTCGGTCGACGCTGTCAAAGGCCTTCTCAAAGTCGATGAAGTTGAGGTATAGAGCTGATTGCCATTCTACGCTCTGTTCTATGATGATACGAAGCGTTGCAATTTGGTCAGCACATGATTTGTACTTCCTGAAGCCTGCCTGTTCCGGTCGCAGTTTTGAATCCAGTGCGTCTTTAAGCCTCTCCAGGATGATGCGGCTTAATATTTTACTTGGGGTGGATAGGAGAGTGATTCCTCGCCAGTTCTTGCAAGCACTGAGGTCTCCCTTCTTCGGCAGTTTGACAAGGTAACCCTTCTTCCAATCGACAGGTACCTTCTCTTCCCTCCACACCTTCTGCAATAGTGGTGTGAGCATGTCCGCTGTTGTCTCTGCATCTGTTCTCAGTGCTTCTGGCGGTATTCCATCTGGTCCTGCTGCTTTCCCGCATTTCAGTAGCTTTATGGCGTTCAGGACTTCCATTTTCGTTGGGGGATTTATGTTCACTTGTAATTCAGCGGCTGCAGGTGGTATTTCTGGACGAAGTGCAGGTGGTGGTCGATTCAAGAGCTTCTTGAAGTGGTCGGCCCATCGTTTCCTCTGTTTCTCTTCTTTTGTAATTAAATTTCCTTCTTCATCTTTTATTGGTTTCATCTGTGTTGGTCTCTTCCCTGATAGCAACCTGGTTATTTGATACAATGTCGTCAGGTCTCTCTTACCTGCAGCCTGTTCTGCTTCACTTGCCAGTGTGTCGTAGAAGTGTCTTTTGTCTTTGCGTGCACTCTTCTTCACTTCTTTATCCAGTGTTTTATACATTGTGCTCAGTTCCTCTTGTCGTTGAGCATCCTTGCACTGGTTTATCTTCTGTTTCACCATCCTCCTCTCCTCTATCAGCTTCCAGGTATCCGTCGAGATCCATTCCTTGTCTTCCACCTTCTTCTTTCCTAATACTGTTGTGCAGGTTTCTTTCCACATAGCTTTCAAAGACTTCCAGTGTTCTTCTACACAGGTTTCTTCAGGGATGTCCCTCGACGTCTCCCATTTTGTCTTGATGGCTGCTTTGAAGGTCTCCTTTGTAGTTTCATCCTTCAGTTTCCGAGTGTTGTACTTGAATTGAGGTCTATCACCAGCTTCCTTGAAGGCTTTCAACTTGATTTGGAAGGTTCCTTGCACTAGATAGTGGTCTGAACCTACATCTGCTCCTCTTCTTGACCTTGTGTTAAGTAGACTGCGTCTCCATTTTCTTGAGATTGAGATAAAGTCGATTTGATTTTTAGTGTGTCCATCTGGTGAAGTCCATGTCGCTTTGTGAATATCCTTGTGCCTGAACACACTGCCTCCAATCACCAAATCGTTGAATGCGCAGAATTCTGCAAACAATTCTCCATTCTCATTCATTTCACCTAGCGCCTCTCGACCCATGGTTAGTTCTCTTCCCGTGTTGTCCCCTCCCAGTTTGGCATTCATGTCGCCCATTAGAATTTTGATATCGCCAACTGACGTCTTGTCCAGTGTTGACTGAAGTTGTCTGTAGAATTCCTCCTTTTTCTCTTGCTCTGCATTATTTGTAGGTGCATAACATTGTATGATTGTGACCTTTCTTCCTTTTGAGTTGAATCTTGCTGTCATGATCCTGGAGGAGATTGGTTCCCACTGCATGAGAGCCTTCGATGCTCTTGAGGACATCATGATAGCCACTCCCTCAGTGTGCTCGTGGTTGGCGTCTGGGTGACCAGAGTAGATTATTGATTCTCCAGTTGACAGTTTGGAGAGTCCACTCCCATTCCATCTGCTCTCGCAAATCCCAAGCACTTCGATGTTATACCTTCTCATCTCCTTTGCAATCTGGGCTGCCTTACTGGGTTCAAACATCGTGCGGACATTCCATGTCCCCACGTTTACTTTCGCTTTCATCGAGAGAAGACACATCGGCCAATTGGCTTCCCGAAGGCTTTCACCAACTGGCGTCATTTCGCCTCTCCGATTCCAGCGGGGAATAAGTTTGTTTTCATTTTTTATATTTTGTTTGTGCTTTGAAGTTTCTTTAGCGGTTAGATTTGTTTTACGGGGTAGGGTTGCTAGCCCTATGCCCAACCTTCCCTCTTTACCCGGGCTTAGGACCGGCTAGTAACTAGTAAACTAGTTAACCAGGCGAGGTTAGGCACTCAGTATTTACTACTTGTATTTAGGGTTACGTGGTCACAACAGTATAGTGCCAGCCGCATTTAGGGGATAACCTATGGGATTATGTCATTATTTATAGGAGTATAGTAATAGCCAGTAAGAATGTCGCCGCTCTTGTAAGCTCCACTTATGACTTGCTCAGACCTCACACACGTATGTCCCATGTCTGTCTGAGCAGTCAAAGGCCACCACAGGTTTCAGGTATGTTGTGCAGCCCCTTCTAATGAGGAATGGCCGCTTATAAATGCTTGGGTTAGTTAAAGGTTATCTATCATGCGTGAGGCCCGTAAACGGGTTATAACATAGAGGATGAGTGCCGTCTAGCACATATGGGCTTGACCATGTACGAAGTGGATTCCACCTCGCTAAAATTTTATGAATACCTGCCTTTCATCTTTTAAGTTGTTGTGAGTGTACATCTGATGCCGAAGTACAACTTTCGGTTAGCTCATAACCATGTGTTCAATAAGCTATGTCCGCTTTTGATAACGTGATGAAAAATACCATTACAAAGGTTAAAATGTTCATCACAATGAGCTATGAATCGTTGTGTGAATCGTTCAGGGAAGCTCAGGTGTTTTGAAGAATAAGATCTTTGGGAAATCAAACTTTGGTCATCATCTGCATAAATATGGTCAATTGGAATTACTGCCAAATTTGCAAAATATGAACCACACCAGCACAAAATTATGAAATTATTCATAAATGGAATCCTAACCACTTGTGGTTGGGAAGGAAACTGAAGTATTTTCCAGACACTATAATTCCCTTCAGTTCTAGCATTGACCATTGTTCATCCTTCTGGAACCTTCGCTCAAGGTAACAAGTGCTTCCGTGGCGGGCTAGTTTGCACTATTATCTCGTGAGGTTAGTGACAAGCTCTTCGAGTGGTAAGCATATTAGTTGTTGTTCGTTTGTAAGTGTTCCAGAGAGTGAGTACGAAGCACAACATAAACTTGCCCCTCAGTGGTACAAACAATAGTAGAGAGGAACCAGTCTCATAAGGCTACAAGCTTCAGTAATTAGAATAGCCCAATTTGGCTTTCAATAATCCCAATACGCAAACCTCCTTTAGGCTCATCAGAGCTGCTGCAGGAGAGTAGATCGGTCTGCTTCGGGATCCACCAAGATCTGAATCTGAAAAGATTTAAAAGCTCCTCCAGCTGGATTTACGCAGCCAGCAATTACTTCGAGGAAACACTGAGACTTATAGGTTTTAGCCCAGTGCAACTTCAAACGCACTTACTAAATTTCAGGTGTCCCCTAAAGTTTCCAACTATTTCCATTGACCATTTCTACCTCATTAACTTGTTACACACAAACATGCAGCAATGAAGCGTTAACGATATATATAATATTACCAAATATGGCTTCATAGAACTGTGGATGTAGGCTATTCCAAAATTTGGGGTGCACTGCCTATACTTTGTGAACTTCGGGTACATTGCATAGAATTTGGGCGCACTTCGGAACTTTTTACAGTTTCGGAGGGGGGGGGATGTTTGAAACTTTCGGGGAGTATCGTGCGTCTCCCCATCTGCGCCTGTAGTAAATATCTCGGGTTTCGCCCATAACTTACAGTGTGCGCTCGATGCAAATGCTGGCTGGGTAGTGCTCGGGCAAGCGCTACGAAATCACTTGGTTGATACAAGTTTAGTTATTTCCAAAGCCACCACAAGAAATTTAAAGAAGACTACGGTCTAATTATTTTAACTGACTGACTGGGAAAATCAACGTAGGACCGCGCACACAAGCATCAGCTCGCGCCGCACTTCACAGTAGTACACAAAGAAAGGGTGATAGAAAAAGTGATGTCATAGAAGAAAAAGTAGTGTGAGAGAGTCAGCAATTTAAAGATGATGGTCAGTGCAAATATTCAAGCTTTAGTAAATTTCAAGTAAATACATCTGCGCCACTGCAACCGATTTCCAGTCATGTCGCCAAGAGTACTTAACTGCTGGTTCCTCTCGTCTCGGGGACTCCAACCAGGCAGTCTACATCTTCCCAGACAGTTCAGACCAACAGTCAGAGCCTTCATCGATTGGTGTCGTGTCTTGGTCTTGCTGTCTTGAACCCCCTTCCTACCTAATCCAAGTTCCTCTAGTATTGCACTCCGAGATAGGTGGTGGCTCAGCATGTGCAGTACATGTTCAAGCCAACTCAGTCGACGAAGGTCCACAACCTCATCGATCGACTTCTATGTCTTGTCTATTACCATTTGCCTCACCTCAACATTGCTCACACAAAGATCCCACGAAACGTGAGCAGCGCTACGAAGACATAATAATAATAATAATATATAGTGTCTGTGATGGAAAACCTGTGACTCGTATCTTCTACTTTTAACGGTTGTCACCCGTTCAACGGGACGAAGTGGACTACAGCGCAGTATACTTAATAGGTATACCTAGTTGATAGTCGGGTATCTTACAGGCCCCGTAGATGACGCAAGTTGGCGAAGCCAAACCTGGCCTTTTGTATCCGGATTGGGAATACGTCAGCAATCAGCCCGCTCGGGTTGATGCAACTGGCAAAGTAAGTGAATCAGTCGACACATTCCACCACTTCACTCCTCACCACTTAACTAGGAGTTTTTGCAGCAGACCAGTTTTTAAGCATCACCCTATATTGGACAAGTGCTAGCAAAACGCGTGCAAAACAAACTCAGATTCCTGCCCAGAAGACTGCTTTTTGTCAGCGTCTTGACATAGCAGGACGGTATTGTCCGTATGCCCCAAGTCAACTAAATGACCTTCAAGGATTAGGTCAAACCTTGTTAAGTCGAAACTACTTGAGGTTAGGCCCAGTTGTATATGTATAACGAAGTGGTAGCTTTGGCTGTAGGCACCTCTGGTGGACACCACTGTTTGTCACTTCTGTTGACTCTCTATAAACCCTTACACGGCTGTATGAGCTCGAGTAGGGAGCTTTGCTAAGGGTTAGATACTGGCTTGTCACTCCGTTCAGTCAGACTGCCGCAACACCTCATAGTCGACAAAGTCAAATGACGCCATCAGGTCAAGAAATATGGCAATTGTCGGCCGCCGGTAGGTATGCATGTGTTCCACAGCCTGTTGGAGGGTAGAAGTAAGACCGATGCACTCTGAACTAGGTTTAAAACCCGGCTGGTTTTTTCGAGTTAGCTATTGTCAAGCTCCAGTTAGGCGCCGGATAGCTACAAAGCCTACTATCTTGGGAACAATATCAGTTAAACTAGTTCCCCTATGGTTATCACAAAACTTCTCTCTCCTGTAGATCATTTGGATGGGACTACTGATTTTCATACACTGTCTAGTATCTGTGTCTCTTTAAGCAGCAATTTCCTACATCCGTTCTTGAAAACTTCAGGTGACAGGCTGTCAGCTCCTAGTGCTTCGCATCGTTTCATGTTCGATGAAGCCTCCTTGACTTCAAGGAGAATTGAAGGACCGGCATCTGCGTCCCATTCAGGTTCAGGCCGCATATTGGACAACTGAAACGTTGCTGAGTACCATTTGAATTGTGCCTCAGAGTGTCCTGCCTAGCGTTTTAGGCTCCTATCCTGAGAGGTTATCAGCATCCCATCCTTTATGGCGATAATTCTAGTCACCGTCATTTTTTTCTTGCCGGTATCCTTAATACACCTAAATAGTTACTGACTGTTGCCCAACGCTGACGCCTCCATCTCTCTCACTGTCGCCGCCCACCACCTCTCTCAATCACTGCGAAGACTTGTGGTCAACTTACGTTTAGGTTGCTTCCGCTGTTGATCGTGGTCAGAGCCAACTCGAGTCAGTCTTCTCGCATCGATCAGCTCAGATGACGTCGCGGAAATCCGATGAGGTTTACTAACTTTCGAGTGTAGATTGCCAATGGTCTTTTCCTCTGTTTCTACAACAGACGTAATATCACACTAGGTTTCCTGAGGATGGGCACTGTTGTCATGTTCAGATAGATGCTTAGCTATCTCTTCCCTAAATTTGGACCTGACGTTCTCATCTTCCAATCAACCACTAACAAGCTTCACTACCGCCTGTTTCCTGCCACCAATAAGGCGCAGACAAACACGGGCCCGTACTGGCGCGTGATCGGAGTCCAGACGGGTAATCCAGAAAAAGCCCCAATCCTCTAACGATGGCTTATCGCAATGTATCCATCGTTGGTTCGGAGTCGGCGAACGCCATGTTAGACAGTGCCTTTTCTTATGCATACAGTTATTGCAGGTCAGTAACAAGTTGTTGGAGAGAAATTGCAAGAGGCAATTACTGTTGTCGGTTTGTTGGGATGGTATTCCGTAGAAACCTCCTAGATGCCTTTCCCATTGGCTCAGATTCGCCGTTTGGGAGTGTAAGTCACCCACCATTTTGATCACATCTCAACGTTCTGCTTTCTGTAGCAAGATTGACAACTCAGGATTCATCCTCTGCGTCATCCGAACTGCAGTCGTCGGGTGCGTAGGTGGTGAGAACGAGAAGGCATGGTTTCACGGTCCTTCCTAGTTCTTACAGATCCATTAAATGAAACACTACATAGACGGTTGTTTACTGGTATTCATTCGAGAAGCACACCCTATGCCGTACAATTCAATGCTATATCTACACCAGTGAGTCTACGAGAACTAGCCATTGGGTCTCTGGATATACGTAAGGTAAATTTGGAAGATTCGCTACTACGACCAGGTGAGGTCAATTTCATATTAACATTCGGATCCTGTATACGTGTCTCAAAAACAGCATACACCCATGTCTAGAGATTCCGGAGTTTTGGTGAACGATACTTGTTGTCCGATTTGGAATAGAGTTTGGACGTTGAAAGCTGCCACATTGAATCGATGGTGGGGTTTTAGGAGACTAGTAATAAGGTGTCGATGTCTTCGGTTGTTTACAATGGTTGCAGAGTGAGAGATTGGGTGAAGCGAAAGAGTCCTGATATTAGTATCAGAAGGTGAAGGCAAAGAAAGAAATAGAGGTGGGGAGGATAGGTTATATGTAACTGGGTCTTGTGTTCTGCTGATAGCGTGCGGGTGGTTGACACTTTTGGGCTACTCACACCGTGGAAGGCTATTTCTTCTTAAGGTACCTGGAAGATAAAGATTTGTGTGACCGCAGAGCGCGTGGGACATCTACTTGAGACCTGTCTTACAGCCTTTTGTGGGTTGTTGTTTCGAGGTTAAGTTGTTCTGACGCCAGATAGACAAAAAGGCCCATAACATGTGGCGCGGTGGTGTGTTATTTTGGAGCCAACCTTTTCTAATCCTCCTTTCCGTTGAGTAGGCACCATCAGCGCGGTACTGCTGGTATCAGAGAAACACTGTACTACTGTCACATCACTCAACTGGCAGCGAGACTACTTCACTTCCAGATCCCCTATCAGTGTAATCAATTACACTACAACGGTAACTGCTTTTCATCTAACCACTATCTAAAAGACCTATCTGGGATAGTAGGACCTCGAAGGAACAAGTGTTCCACCAGCATAGCTCGTTGGATCATAGTGATATGCATGCCCGACTACCACGTCAAGGTAGCAGCTATCAGTCGGGACAGCTCGAACATTTCACTTGATATCGCCGGTAGTATCAACTCCTTCAGTAAACGCATTTAAAATAATCCTTGCTGAGAAAGTCTCAGCTAGAATAATAGGGGTCGGAGTGGTCTACTGTCTTTACTTTTAAAGACTATCTTTGGATGGTCGAATTCACATAATTCGACAACTAGGTCAGCTTCATGATAAGCTTTTATATTTTTTTTTTCGGCGTTTGATATTTTTTCAAATCAGACCCTTTGTGTGGCAAATTATTTGAAAATAAGGGAAGTATTAGACATTGCATTAAGAGTTGGGTGGTGAGACTACAGGATTTTTCCTGCTTTGGGTGTCTACTGAATGTATTTGAACACGTTAATGAGCAAAAGGTTGTTGCTTTCCAGCTTCACTACCGAAATGAAATGAAGTTACAGTGTGTGTGGACTTAGAACAATGTGAGAACGTGACTGCTTAAAGTAAAAGTGTGTATGATTAAGATATTCATATCATTTTAAAACAGACCACCTGAACTATGATATGGATGTAAATAAGCACTCTAGTGGCTTATCAACTCTAAATTATTTGCCGCTTTAGAAGGACTTAAGAATTTAAAAAAGTCATTAGGTTTAAAACAAAATACTAAGTGAATATTTGTTGACTTCAGAGTGCAGAACTTTGAAACAGCAACGAATCCTTAAGCAGACTGCCGGTATGATCCATCTTCAGCACCAGTGCCGCAGTGGATACAGACCAGTCATGAGGCATCTTACATTTGACAGGTATGAATCGTATACCAAATATACTCAGAGTTCTGCTCAAGACGGTCACAAAACTGCATTTCAGCAGCATTTCCACTAGACAAGATAATGTCTGCGTTATCTTCTACCGAGTAAGTCGAAGGTACCTGAGGTTATATACATCAGTATATTTAAACTAAACCTGAACCAAAATCGGTTACAAGGGTATCCCTGGCGGACACCACTGATTGCTGTCAATTTAGATGACAATTCCCTATGATCCCTCACGACGATTCTTCTCTGGAACGCATTTTACCCGTTATATGGCTATTTCGCCGTTGAAAGTAGAAGATATGAGTCACAGGTTTTCCATCACAGACACTATATATTATTATTATTATTATGTCTTCGTAGCGCTGCTCACGTTTCGTGGGATCTTTGTGTGAGCAATGTTGAGGTGAGGCAAATGGTAATAGACAAGACATAGAAGTCGATCGATGAGGTTGTGGACCTTCGTCGACTGAGTTGGCTTGAACATGTACTGCACATGCTGAGCCACCACCTATCTCGGAGTGCAATACTAGAGGAACTTGGATTAGGTAGGAAGGGGGTTCAAGACAGCAAGACCAAGACACGACACCAATCGATGAAGGCTCTGACTGTTGGTCTGAACTGTCTGGGAAGATGTAGACTGCCTGGTTGGAGTCCCCGAGACGAGAGGAACCAGCAGTTAAGTACTCTTGGCGACATGACTGGAAATCGGTTGCAGTGGCGCAGATGTATTTACTTGAAATTTACTAAAGCTTGAATATTTGCACTGACCATCATCTTTAAATTGCTGACTCTCTCACACTACTTTTTCTTCTATGACATCACTTTTTCTATCACCCTTTCTTTGTGTACTACTGTGAAGTGCGGCGCGAGCTGATGCTTGTGTGCGCGGTTCTACGTTGATTTTGTCTCTCTCTCTCTCTCTCTCTCTATGTTTGTGTCCTGCAAGGTTTTACACTTGTCCGACACTGAGAAGGTCTGTGGACTATGAGCAATAAATGGTTTCGTCGTCGACTGTTTGGGTATGTTAAGGAGGAGAAAAGTATATATATGTTAACTGTGAAGTTAACTCAAGTATGTTTTTACTGTAGTGATTTTAAGCAGACACTGTTCCAACCAAACCCACCAACTACTGAACATCTGACTTATCTATTTTTAGTATTATTGTGGCCTATAATTTTGAAATGTGTAGTTTATCCCTGCGGTCACTACTTGTAGTGGTTACGTCACTGTATACTCAAGACTTCTAGATTACTACTTGAACACAGTTTATAGGATATTTTGTCTCTGTACTTGTTTTGATTTTGTGTTGGTGGTAAGTTTTAATTGAGTTCAACGACATATCCTCTTGATTCCTTATCAAAATAGCAGCGCTCAATCAATCAGTTGTGCGGCATCATTCCCATCTGTTGGTGGGTAAAACTGGTTGTGGTTTATTTCGAAATTCTAATGCGACTGTACATTAGCAGTGTTCTTGCTTTGTGTAGTGCATTTCGTGGTGCTCTTGCTGTACCATGTTTGCACTTTGTATGGATGTCAGTTCTAAAAACTGCATTCCCAACAAAGGTAATATGGAATGGAACCTCACTCAGCAACTTCACACTTCCGTGCAGTAGGCAGTGAGCCACACCTGTGTGAGCTACTGATACTGCCTGGCTGCCGAAGCCTCCTTAGGTAAAGCGGCGTTCGAACCCGCGACTCATTGGTTGAAACTCAACTACCAAAACCAGTGAGCCACAACTCCACTGGTGATATTTAGTGTGTTTTGCGTGGGAAATTATTTAGTAATATGCAGCGATAGAGGTCTTATGATTTCGTCTAAGTACACGTTTGCAACTTCAAGCTCTAGGATTTCGGTAATATTGGGCTAATCATGTCTTTTGTGTTGAGAAGATGCAGTCTGATTCTGCGTCACATACTGGTTTCACACTGAAAAGAAGTTTGTAGTTTGAGACTTTCATCTATGATGTTTTAATCACTTATATTGTAGCACCCGGTTCATTGGATAGTGTGGTCACTGTACCTTTGTTTGAAAATTCCTCTTCCGAGTTTGTTACTTATTTTATTTTTAGCATAATGTTGGTCACTGTAACTTGTTTACGTCGTACTCATCATGTCTTGAAGTTGGCTAACCAAATACACAATTCAGCACCTTTGGTTAAGCCATCTATATCGAAGCAGCTTGTCCGGTCGTTTCGGATATTTCCGGCGGTCAATAGTTCTGTGCGCCGACGTGTTGGACGTATTAATTTAAAATCCCAGGCTCCAGAATCTGAGGATTTAATCGGTAAGCCTATTTTCCTAAGTTTTACTGTTATCAACGTATCACTCTACCTCAGCCCGGTATTCGCGGTTCTACATTGATTTTGCTTGTCTGCCTGTCTCTTGGCACATTGAGAACATAACTTTCCGAGACACTAATGTTAGTCACTATAAGTGCTTGCATATAGTGTTATGTTTATTAATCTGCAATGTTGAACGGTGGCAGTACAGTAGAGCATTCTTCTTACTGCTGGACTTTATGTGACTTCACTTTTTATTCTTTCGATAATTTCGGAGCTATTTACTCATTTTACACGCAGTAATTTTAGTTACATGTGTTGTCATTCTTTTTGATCTAGATTAATCTATACTTTGCTAGTTACTTTAATTGTAACTGAAGTATTAAGTTTGATTTTGTTTACTTCTCACTATCTCGACAACTGAATAGTGGCAATAAAAACATTTACCTCTTAGTGAGACTTGTTCTCTTCAAACTCCTCTGTACACAATTTTGTTGTATTGGCATTTGTGTTTGTAATCCACGGTTTCGCTTATAACTACCCCACTAATTGGCATGATGTTATCTTCCTGTCTTTATGTTAGTGATTTCTATTCTTTTCAGCTATCGACAAAACGCGAGCTTTGGTGGGTGCAGCTGCTGCAGTCGGCATTGGTGGTCTTTGTATTTATGGTTTGACCGCGAAAGATGGTTCGCTTTCAGCTTTCGATCAATCAGTTGTATGGCCTGATTATGTAAGACAACGTATTCGAGCAACATATAGTTACTTACTGAGTGGTGCCGCCATAGCAGCCGGTTCAGCGGTTGCTTTCTTCCGGTCTCCAGCTATGTGTCGTTTAATGCTTAGTGGTGGATGGCTTGCTCCTATTGGGATGGCAGTATTAAGCATGGCTACAGGAATTATTTGTCAGGTAAGTGTTGTACCATAGTTTGCCGCTCACTTGCTTGATAACTGTACTCGATGTTTTTGTGATCAGAAAATTTTGTCATGGGTTATTTACGAAATCAGCGTCCCTTTTCAAATGTGTAATCTGTTGACGTTTTCTTGGTTATTTGGGCGTAAAAGACTCCAGTAGTGTTTAGGTTAAGGTAATGGTATGGCTTATTCTCATAGACACTTGAATTCCAACCATTAAGTCACGGATTTGAGCCCCACCTCCACCAAACTGAGAGCATCTGGGTAGGTCTTACATTTTGAGATTGCACACTTCTAAACTCTCGGGGTGCGGCCATATTCTATTGATTAAGAACGAAATAGGCTGTTTTTGTAGTATTATATGGTACAGGACAAGACAGAATCAATCAAGTGATTATTATTATTATTAATATAGAGCCTCACACACAAGTGCATCCGTTCGGCGTGCCGCACTTCACAGTAATATACAATGAAACAGGTGGGTCGAAAATGAGTGATTTCAAACTAGACAAAGTTGTGCGGAGGAATAAACTATTTGAAGATAAAGGTTAGCACAAATACTCAGGCTTTAGAAAAGGTCGTAGGGTGAATACATCTGCGGTATTGTGACCGATTTTCAGCCATGTCACCAAAAATCCTCAACCACTGTTTCGTATCGTCTTGGTGACCCCAAGTATGTAATCTGAGTCTCTCCACACGGGTCATAGTAACAGTTAGAGACTCCATCGAATAGTGCAACGTCTTGGTCCCCTAGCATTGCACGTCGAGGTAAGTGGCTACTCGGTATGCTAAGTTCATATCCAAGCCAACTTAGTCGGCGAAGGTTCACAACCTCATCGATCGACTTGCCTGTCCCGCTTAGTACCCTTCGCCTCACCTCAACATTGTTCACACGGGGATCCCACCGCACACGAGCAACGCTACGAAGACACCTATGGTCGAAAACATGTAACTGCTTCATATATTCTACAATATAGTGGGACAGGACTGACCGCAGCGCAGTATACCTGTCCTCCGATAAATAGTCGGATATATCTCTCCAGTCGACGCTACACGTGACACAATTTGGCGAATGCCTTTTGTATCCAAGCTGAGACTTCGTCAGTAACCATCCCGTTCGAGCTTATGCAACTCCCTAAGGGAGTGGAACAGCCTACGAGGTTAGGTAGGAACCGTGTCAGTAGGCATCCCTGGGAGGGACACCATTAGTTACCATCGATTCAGATGACAACTCTTCACAAACCCTCACTCGGTAGCGTCATTTTGAGTAAAGAACTTCGACTAGCGCTACATACTTGCTCAGAACTCTGTTCACAGTCACACTGTCGTAATACCTCTCAGTTGACGAAGACGAATGCCACCTTCAGGTCAACAAATATGGCAAGTGTCGGCTGCCGGTAGGTATGCCTGTATCCCAGAACCTGTCGGATGGGGAAAATCTGATCGATACATCCTCGTCCAGGTGTGAAGCTTCCCTGGTTTTCTCAAACCTGCAGTTGTCGAGCTCCACTTGGGCGTCGGATAACTACAGACCCAAGGATCTTGGATACTATATTAGTCAAACTGAATCCCCTATGGATGTCACAAAAAGACTTCTCTCCCTCCTTATACTATGGGATGGTCAGTGACGTGGAACTTTCTCTGATTCCCATACTCGAACTAGTACCTCCCTTACTCTAATCAGCGAATTCCTACCTCCGTCCTTAAAAAACTTCGGGTGGCAGACGGTCAATTCCAGCTACTTTGGATCGTTTCAGGTTGGAAACAGCTTTCTTAACTCCGACGAGATTTGGAAAAGTGACGTTTACGTCCCATTCAGCTTTAGGATGGATGTTGGGCAACTGAGGCTTTGCTCTGGGCCATTTGAACTAGGCTTTGAAGTGTTCGAAAGCGAAAGGCAGTCAGCCACTTTGTGCACATCCATGCAGTAAGCAATGAGCCACATGTATCGTGGGAAAGCTAGTAATATTACCTAGTTGCTCAAACATCGGTAGGCGGAGTGAGGCTCGAACTCGTGACTCAGTGGTTGGTAGTCATCTCCCTAAACCTCTGAGCCTCAGCTCCACTTTCTAAGTGTTCCGTTCAACGTACTGGCATAGCCGCCTGTCTTGAGACGTTATCAGCGTCTCACTTTTTTAAGTGATGGTTTCATTAACCATCTCTTGCTGGTGCCTAAATAGTTACCAGGTGTTACCCAACGCTGACGCCTCCATCTCTCTCACTGTCGCCGCCCACCACCTCTCTCAATCACTGCGAAGACTTGTGGTCAACTTACGTTTAGGTTGCTTCCGCTGTTGATCGTGGTCAGAGCCAACTCGAGTCAGTCTTCTCGCATCGATCAGCTCAGATGACGTCGCGGAAATCCGATGAGGTTTACTAACTTTCGAGTGTAGATTGCCAATGGTCTTTTCCTCTGTTTCTACAACAGACGTAATATCACACTAGGTTTCCTGAGGATGGGCACTGTTGTCATGTTCAGATAGATGCTTAGCTATCTCTTCCCTAAATTTGGACTTGACGTTCTCATTTTCAAATCGAGGACAGATAGGCGTGATCGGTCTTCAAACAGGTACTTCAGAAAGCAGCAGTCCTCCACCGATCGTCTTCAACGATGGCTTAAAGCAGTATGATCCATCTGTATCCATCGTTGGTTTGATGTCGGCGGACGCGATGTAAGACACTGTCTCTCCTTATGCTTATATTTGGCATTAGTCAGAAACATGTGATTGTCATAACAAAGTTGATAGAGATGATCACCGTTGTCAGTTCATATCCATGGGATTCCGTAGATACTTCCAGTATGCCTTTCTAATTGGCTCAGCTTCCCGACTTAAACGTTGAAGTCGCCTGGTATTGTGACCTTGTCTGAACGTTTTGCTTTCCATATCAAAATTGATAGCCAATGGTAGGACTCATCCTTTGTGTAATCCCAACTAAAGTTAGTGGGCACATAAGCGGAGATTACGAATAGACATCGGGAATTCTCAGTACCTTCCATAGTCTTTACAGGTTCATTGAGTTGGATGACTCAGATGGTTGTTGACTTGTATCCAGTCGAGAGTTACGGTTAAGTATAGTACACTGCTACCTCGTTAAATTTCTGGATTTTTGATGAATTACTGCTAGTCAGTGTCAATTAAAATTTTTATTAGCCAGCTTTTGGAGTTGTGCTTGTTTGATTAGTGGCATGCAGTATAGTAAAGAACATGCGTTTTTGCAAAATGCGATGCATTTATTGTATTTCATCGATTTTTCTTGAGCTAAAGATTGGCTAAAACGTTCGTAGAAACTTGCGTCATAACTGTTTTCAACACCTCATATACGACTATGTAGATTTCACTATTCTTCTAGATAGTTAACTCCATCAGGTATCTAGTCTCTAAATGTGTCTAGTAATTTATGCCAACTCTAGATCGGTGATTGAGGCAGTTAGCTCCATTAGTGAGTTCAAGGTCTTAAATTCCATCCCACTCAAGTCACTGTTTGTGGCGGGGAAGATATTGATAGCTTTAGCACAACAAGTGTGAACCACTTCAGTCCTGAATAAAACGGTCTTGATTACTTTTTCTAGTAAGTGTTTGACTATCATTATCTGCAGTTACGGAAGTAGGAGATAATAATACCTCTCACTATTCAAATACATCATCATTATCAACATTAACATAGGGCCAGACATTACTGCGTAACGGTCCGAGTTGCTGATCCTACTTCCCACGTAAGTAAAGTGGTCGACACACTCAATCACTACACTCTTTATTGTTAGCCAAGGCACCGTTGAAGACCAATCCTGGAGCAACAATTTGCATTTGGGTAGTGAGAAACGCATCTCAAACATTCTCATATTGCCATTCAAAGTGTTCAGAAGACTCTGCATCTTGTCAGCGTCTCCACGTAACAGGACTATGTCATCTGCATATTCTAGGTCTAACGAAAATTCTCCTATGATTAGGTCATTGTCTGTGTAATTAGGTGATGAGAGGGAGACCTCCATAAGAATATCTATGATGAAATTGAATAAGTAAGGAGAGAGTGGGCATCCTTGTCGGACACCACTCGATGGGCATAGCTCCCTGGACAACTCGCCATAGGCTCTAACATGCCCACAAGTGTTCAAGTAGAGAGCTTTCAATAAGGTGATGTGCTTACTCGGCGCGCCTTTCAGTGACAGACATTGCCATAAGACTTCTCGATCAATGGAGTCAAATGCCGCCTTCAGACCGAGAAATACAGCTATTTTCGGGCGTCTGTAAGCATGCCTATGTTCCAGGACCTGGCGCAGTGTGAATATTTGGTCAGTACACTCGGGCTTGCTGTCTCCGAGCTCCACTCAGGCGCCGGAGAATTATAGAACCTAGGATCTTGGACACTATAGTTAATGTAGTGCCTAGTCTGCCATACAGATAAACGGTTCAGACAACGCACCGATTCATTTTGGTATCAAATTTTCTGCATTGTACTCATGTTTATATCTCGGTTTGTTGCATATACATATATCTTTTGATCTTTATATTTTTGCAGTCAATTCCATATCCACAGTCTGGTTTGAGTGCTAAGCACTTGGTATGGATCGCATATTCTGTTAGTTTGGGTGGGATGCTGATGCCACTCTGTTTGGTTGGTGGACCGATTCTTACACAGGCTGCTCTGTACACTGGAGGCATAGTCGGTGGTCTTTCTTTAGTTGCAGCGACGGCCCCATCAGATCGTTTTCTCAAGTGGGGAGGTCCTTTGGCGATTGGTTTGGGAGTTGTTGTTGTATCATCTCTTGGTATGTTTGATTAAAATACCTTGGTTTATAGTTGTTGTCCGCCTGGAGATGTGTGAATTGTTCATTAACCTAAAGCAATCATTATTCTGTAGTGGTTTTTTTTCGAAATACTTTGTTAACTGCCAAAAAGTTTCACGGCACAGCGTCCTGTCCGTCTATTTTAATTTATCTGAATTTTAGGTTTGATAAGCACTGTTTAGTCTATAGTATGCAAACGACTGAAAAGTGCAAAAAGTAGCCCAGCCTGTAAACCTTTATGAGTGGTTGATGATGAAACGGTATTCGTTAAATGACAGTGATACAGGTTAATCGACATCTCAAACTCATTGAGTCACGCATAAACTGACTATGCAGTTCTAGTCGATTATCGGATTGGCATTGCAATCGGTTACGCTTCCTTATATTATGTGACTGATTTACGTTTCGTGCAATTCACTTTTAATCTAATACTTTTTCCATAGTTGATTTAGATATTGTAACTATCTAAAAGCCCAAATCAAAGTAGTCCATAGTATGGGATGACAGGGGGACATTTCATAGAAGCTTTGTGTTGACCTACCTAGCCTACAAGATCTATCTTACCGTTATGTCTAGTTATTAGTACAGGTTCCTGTCCTGTTCTTTGTGGCGTAACTTGTAAACCGGTTCCCTTTATTTGCTTCAGAGTAAGAGTTTTTTAGTTTCAGCTGGTGAGCTCGTTGGCATACATTTAGTATGACATACTTTAACTAATTTATCAATGACGACCTGTAAAATAAGAGTGGGAATCGATGACACTGTTTACTCATAAGTGAATAGGAGTAGTGTTGAGAACTCCCGGAGTGCTACAAAATACTCTACTGCTTTTGATCAGAAGTTAAATTTAGGGAGCTAAATTATATTCTGTTGACTCGTAAGATCATGAGTATGATTGGTGTCCCCAGTTCAGTGGATTCGCTATGGGAGTCATCTGCTTCAAAAATATTCAGGTTTACTACTTATTCAAGATCCACCAACGCTAATCTGAGCGTTAATGTGCAGTGGGGAATGATTCACAATTTATTGGGGTTTAATAAACTATCAAACTGTTGTGCTCATTTGTCCATATCATTACTGGTTACAACACAGCGTTCATTTTGAATGTATTTTCATGAACATTCACATTGAGATTTTAGTGTAATTATATTTGTCGTTTAATTGCTGATTCCTTTTAGGTTCGATGTTTTTATCACCTGTCAGTCGTTTGGGATCTGGTCTTGCGTCTATAAGTCTGTATGGTGGTCTTCTTTTGTTTTCTGGATTTTTACTGTACGACACACAACATGTGATAAAGCGAGCAGAGTCACATCCACCTCCGAACTTCTACCCACCTGCTTTGTCTAATCAGAAGGGTTTTCAGCATCCAGATGCTTTGAGGCCATTTGATCCAATTAACAGGTTAGCGTTTACTTTTGGTTTTTAGATCGAAAGCAGTTCTATCTTTCATAATTCATCATTGTTTTTAAAAGCTAACTCAGTGCTAATTTCAGTCTGTAAAATAAGGAATGTAACGTGATACAATGCCACAGTGCTTTGTATTTTTTATTTTAGAGGTTTTCGGTAGGAGAGCACTTTACTATTCGGTATTGGCCGATAAATTTCATCAGTATTGATGAGACACCCAAATTTACTGAGCACTACGTCCAAAGTCTTTACAAATCAAGCTTTCGGGTCTTTATAGAATAAAACATTTTTTTAACCAATAATAGTCAAGTATCTTACAAGCTCAGCTTATTTTCTAACTGTCGCTGAGGGATTATATTATGTTATGCCAACTATATACAAAATACTGGGCTATTGATGTGCTCTACAAGAAGTTTCGGTGTTACTAGAGGATTTTAGTTTTTAATTAGTGTGAATATATCGAATCAGATAGTTACATGCGCAGTATAGTCATGCGACTCTTTGAATAGTCTGATTGGTTTTCAGTAGTTTTTAGCTTCTTAAGGGATCCAGGGATGTTTTGCATCCTAACAGTTTCGGTGTAGAAAAGTGGAAGTTAACAGTGGGAAATTTGCGACATTTTTTTATCTTCTGGGAAGGCATGTAAGCTTACACTTTCTCCGTTTACTTAATCACTTCTTTGATACGGTACTACAACATTGTTCAGATTCCGTTTTTTCTGGCAAACATTCCAGGGTGAAGTTGGATGTCACTCCAAAACAGAATGTGTTGCTTAATTTGTTGGTTGGTAGCTGTTGATCAGTTTACTGATGAAAAAGGTTTAAAAAAAGGAATTAAAAGTAAACATTTACACTTTATTGTTTGTGTATGTAACAAACGAGCTTCTGGTTTGAATATCAGTGTTTTTCATAAATTCCATTCGCTTCCTCTCGTTTATATTTCAGTTCCATTCGGATTTTATTGGATGCTGTGAATATTTTTGTTCGTATGGCAGTAATACTTTCTGGTGGCGGACAGCGTAGAAAATAAACTTCAGTTATTTTATTAGTGCAGATGCAGGTACATTAGATATAACGTAACAACACTATCCATTGTGATGTGGTAAAATGATTTGATTCATTGTTTGCGTTTATTACCATTTACGTCACTACACCTAATAAAATAAGTGTCATTCTAAATTTGACTTTTTATTATGACTTGTAATAACATCAACGAGGTAGGTGTATACCAATAACATCTAGCTATTTTGGCATAGCTTTATCAAAGGGGGGATATAGTAAGTGCCATTGTCAGACCTTTGGAATAGTAAATTAATATCATACTTAGTTTAAAATCAAATAAGCTATTTGCAAACCACACATTCCTTGGTGAGAATGATAGATGTATGAGACAGTTGTGAAATTTCACTGTTTCTTGCCAGGATTTAGATGATCAAACGATTCTGCTTTCTGAACTGGGTCAATCTGGATGCGCTATTGATAAGCCCGATTCCAAACAAGCCAGACGGACGTCCGCTATTTTCATCATCTTAATCTTCCTAACGGTCACTTTTGATTGGCGTGAGGGACCTACACCTACCTACTTCCGTCGGTGTGTGTTGCACAGTTTTGGTTTAATGTAGGTTTCTTTGTCTTGCAGTTGCTGAGCATTTGCAGCGTAAACGACAATTTTGGATGCGATCACTATTCATTTTAGTAGTGAAAAGGAAATTTAAATGTTCTTAAGACTTCTGTTGTTAGCTAGCTGGATTTAGGTTGCTAGAGTCATCCAGTTTAACGAGTTAACTGTTCCCAAGATGATGGCTAATCGACTCGAATTTAAGCAATTGTCGATTCTCATCTCGCTAACCGTGCTTATTTATGTGGAAGTTATGTTTCTACTCATGTCATGTACATGGTCTGATAATAGATTTTATGTAGCCAGTCTTCCAACTGGTAGTCGCTACCGTGGTGTGGTAGTCGGGCTTGCATATTACAATGATTCAACGAGATGCGTTAGCTGGAACACTTTCTGGAACTCTTACCTTGCCAGAAAGGTCTGTTGGATAGTGGTGAAACAAAAAGCAATTAACGCTATGGTATAAGTAGCTACTCTGTGATGCGGGTCCAAGGGCGAAGTCGTGCTGCTGGCTAGACAGGGATGTGACAGCAGTGAGGTGTTTGCAGTGGATAGCCACCAGCAGCGTACTGATGCTGCATCCCGTATTAGAAGAAGGTGGGTGGAAAGGGTCGGCCGCAAAAGTAGCCCACTCCTTTTCTCACCGCCAAATGGTATTGGTGGTATGAATTCGTCGTGTCCGGCGTTAGCACAGCGGAACCTAGATCCAAGAATTATAAAAGGGCCATCTGTGACAGGTCTCAAGCAGGTATCTCATGGGTTTATGGTCATACAAACCCATTCCTTCTCTTTCGGGTAGCTTACATAAACAGTTTCCATGGTGTGGGCAGCCGGGAAGTGCTAACTGCCCGCCGCTTCCAGAATTATCCGAAACCTACTCATATTTTTCACCTCCATTGCGTCGCCTTACTAGTACCAATATTAAGCTTCTTAAAATTCCATCGACCCACCTTGTAACCATTGCTAGTGGTCTCAGCTAGCGAAACACCATTCGTAGTCTCCTAAAGCCCTACCACCGATTTCTCGTTGCAGCTTCCGACGCCCCAACCATATCTCGTACCGGACAACACTGAATGACTGACAAGATCAACGTAGAACCTCTCACGGAAGCGCCACATATCAAAGAAGTGCACAAAGAACCGATGGATAGGAAAGGAGTGATATCAAAGTGGATGAAGTAGTGTGAGACAATAAGCAATCTGAAAATAAAGAATAATGTGAATATCTAAACTGAAAGGATACCAAGGAGTGCATATGTCTGCGCCATTGCGACCCATTCTCAGGTATGACACGATTTCATGTTAGGGAGAGGAGATTCTTCAAGATTAATCAAACGATGAGTCTAGAGGACAGCTGTCCGAGAATTGCATAAGTGCCTATTACTTTTATATTCAATTAATTGCGTTGCAGTGACAAAATGCATTGTATCAGGAGATGACAAGTACAACATTGTCGGATTGAAGTTGATTTTAAAATGCATGTGACAAGAAAAATCTGAGTCAAAGAAATGTAAGAAGCAAGAGTCATACTGTTATATCTTCGTACGCCAACGGTTATATATATATATATATATATATATATATATATATATATATATATATATATATATATATATATATATATATATATATATATATATAATATTCTGAATAATAGAATACGCACGCTCAGCTGACAGCCAGCTTAGTACGCAAGAGCCACTGACTGCAACCGCGAGGTGAATAGAGAGAAGACCGAAGCTGGCAGAGAGGAGTGTTTATTACTGCGAGAGTATAATAATAAATCCATCCAAAACACGTGAATAAGTATACACATAAAATATGACCATGTCCGAAACTGGAGATATTCGCATAGTAAGAGTAAAAGTTAACCAACCAGCAAATTACATTACGATGGGGGCAGAAATTAAACTACTAGTCATACTGTAAAATGGTGTGAGAATGCTAAGTTAAAAATGCTCAGATCGATTACATTTTTTTAATACAAAACTAGTGCCTTACAACACATACAATTAATCCTTCTTATGAATTTGGTTAATGCTTTACGAAGATTAGTGTTTCAGAGAAATGTGATATATTTTGGCCGTATATTTCATACAGTCTGGTGAAGTTTACTTGTCAGATCATCTCATATGAAAAGGAAAGTAGGAGGTCAAATCAAATATAAAAATCAGGAATGTAATAATAGTTAAGGAATGGTAAGCTGTGATACCAACTTTGGAAGTATGATAAGATTGGGAATAACCAGGATAAGTTAAGTGCAAGGACTGGTTGTTTTTGAAGACACAAGGGACTCATATTAGTGAATACTTAATGCTTCGGCAAATCCAATTGTATTGTAACTGACAGTTTCTGTACGAAGATGTAACAGGCATTTTGCAATGGATAAATATAGTTGCTCGACACCAGCAATGATTGATCTTTTTGAATCTAGCTGTTTTTTAGTCAATCGAGTACATTTGTTGCGAAAATTAATGACATTTCCAGATGAACTATGTCATCTAGTTGCATTATCCAAAAGACATGCAACTTGTACTCAAAATACTACATACCCCTAATTTTGCAAAGCTTTTGCCTTCTGTTTTGCCCGTTACCTTAACCCACAGGGCTGTTTTCACAGCGTTATTAGTTTTTCTTCCCTCTGCTCTCAAGGCTGGACTCTGATTGGTTGTTAATTATTTTTACCTATATGTGGATTTAGTGTTGTCAAGGTCATTTGGAGATGTACATATTCAGCATCGCTGTCAACAATATTGACTGTTGTTGAGACAGCAAAAGCTTTCTGTCAACGGTCTGTCTTATTTTAGGGCGTCGGTGGTATTGTTGTGGTGGTGGTTGACGTTCTGATTTGCTTTAGAATCGGTTTTTTTCCGCAAGTTGGGTTCGTATCTTTCGTAGTCTGCTAGTCTCGTATTGCTTGTAGACTCTTAGGTCGTACTACCGGTCATAGCATAAAACTAACACAGAAATAAAATTCTGTGGAACGATATTTGTATTTAAGTATGAAATGGTAACATGTAGTCGAAGTAGAGAGAATTAGTGTGTTTATCGAGCTAATGACGGATATCCTATTTGGAGGTTTATTATAAGGATTTGCTGATTTGAAGGTGGTATTCATCACGGACTGTCACTGGTTGGAGAACGATTGAAGACTTGCTAGCACTGGACAGCTGTTGTACCCGGGAATCGAAACCCGGGCCTTCAAGTCATGTGGTGAGCACGTTATCAGTAAGCCACCGGGTTGGATTCCTACGGTCCAGTTTTTCTACTCATGTCGTGCAACTATGTTTCAATGCAACTGGAAAGTATTTGTCCTCACGTCTGACTTGGTTTACCCAAAAGGTCACGAACTTTGGGGAATCTCATCTCGAAGCGTATCATTAATAAGCGTTCGTCGTTTGTGGGGATTTAATGGATTTCAAGATGGTATTATTTTTCTGTTTTACTTACGGGATAAAGTGAGTGACTGGTGTTAATGTCATTTTTTGGAACGAGGTAAACTTTATGTTTGTCTTATGTTCGTGATTCTTGGAAAATTTTCTGTTTCTGGTAAATACATTTGTAAAAATAACTTATTTCTCCAGTAATCAGTTATTTATCTCTATTTCGTAATATTCTTTATTGATACTTTTAGTTTCCCGTTGATTTTCATTCTAGATGGAACTGATTAACCTGTGTTGACATATGATTTCCTATCCAGATACTTAAATATTGTCTAACGATTTATTATGATATAGTTTGTTTGGTGGTGATTAAAATCTGTTCAACATGATGAATTCATGTTGCCTTGCTGTAAACTGTTATTCTTGCTTTCTTCATTCAATTAACAAAGAGGGAATGTTAAGTATTTTGACTACTTTCAGGTGATTTTACTATGTATCTGATTCATAAGAGAAATCATATACATACACGCATATGTGTATATAAAACTGAGGGATTTCAAGAGTTTAAAGATTCATTAGTCAGTTGGAGTGATATCAAATCATGATAAAAACTTGCCTGAATGTGATGAACAATGTGGACTGGGTTTATCAGCTACTAGAGTCCATCTTGTTCACGCATAGCATACAGAGTGCATACATATCTCAGATTATCTAACAATATGTAATTTATTGCTCTTTAGATAACAATTAAGTGTTTATTGTGTTGGTTGGATTAAAAGCTTAACTTATTTATAAAGAGCTTAACTGATTAAAACCGATGTCTCATTGCAAGCATAAATTTAGTGTTCAATTATTCCAATCAACTCAATTGGTTTGATTTATCTAAATCTAACTCAGTCACTCGTAATTCAAACATGCCACTCTTCCACTTGCGTTTCATCGTTTAGATATTTTGAATACATACCAAAATTGTAGTCGTGTTCCATCTAGTTGTATTAAAAGTTGAGGTTGGTGAACTGGAGTTTGTATGTACACACGCTAATTCCAAAGCTAAGATAATCGATTCAGTGGACTTTCAGTAGAAGGAAATTGATCTTTTCAACCGACCTGGTTTTCATGCTGATATTGAAACACGAAGTACTCAGACTGGTTAATCTTTTCCCTGGTTATCAATTCATCTGCTCTTATAAAGTCAGTTGTATTGGCCGTTGCTATATAATTCCTGTTGTATTGGAGAATGTTACAAGTATGATTTCTTCGGACTTTTCGTAATCCTACTACTTTTCAAAAGAATCTTCCGCCTAAATTACGATGTAAGGAAGCTGGTATAACAGCCTCTTCTTTTTTGTTTTATAAACTCCTGCATGTTGCCTATTCTGCTCTATTGTTCCACTTTATTCTTTGCTGGGTTGCTGAAAACAAAGGCTATACTGTATTGTTTTGAACTTTGAAGATTGTCAGCAGAACTAGTGATGTACCTATAAACCTAATAGTTGAATCTGTTGTGAATAGACAACCCAACTCATGTAAACATCTGGTAGGAGTTATTTTATCTGATGACTAGCATCCTCTTGACTGTCGACATGTCGGTCCTCAGGGAAAACCAGGAGCAAGCAAAAAGACTTTATGCACATACTACTAAATATTGAAACTCTACCTTTATTTACCTCATACTTAGTACAAGAAAGAAAATGTTAGAAATCAACTAAATAATCAACTTTTTGTTTCTGAAGACAAACAATCAAAGTTTACACAGCTTGCTGTAACTTATGTGTTATAAATCGAATTGCCAATGTGACTGCTTACCTAAGTTAACTCTTCATTTTCAAGAAAGTTGTAGATGAAATAAATATTCCTATCTTTTATATAAAAGATGTTCAACTGATGTTATATGATATGCTGTAAATTCTGTACAGCATTCCAGGAATGTCTTTCAGAATATAACCATCAATATTATTATTGTTATTGGTATATGATTCTTCGACCTGGCAAAAGCCTGTCATTTTGACCAAAAAAATGAAATACCAAGGAGTGTCAATATTTTGATTTAGCCTTGACTTAGCTCGGACCTTATATCGACCAAGCATTTACTCGTCATTTTGATGTCTCCATTAATTTAACAAAAGACACTAGATATAGAATACTCCAAAGAGCACAAACCATAACCATCCGGTTTAAAAAGCCAGAATTAAGTGAACAAAAAAAGAAGGTGCTACTTTTATTTTACTACCATAACCACTTTTGGAACCTGCGAATTCCTAAGCAACTTATAGTGTCACATTATTTGAGCATATCCTGTCACCGTTATAATACTAAAGCGTATTCAGATTCTTTGAGTTTTATTCTTCAAATATTTGAGTTAATTAACCAGTTATTTCTCTGAGATTGTATTTGTTTTAGCTGACTCTGTATTCACATGTATCTCAAAATTCATGCAAATGAGTGTCATTTTCACCTCATTAAACTCATAATTCAAATGGAGAGAACTTATTCTAAGTTTTGGTAACAACCAGTTAACACTATGAAATTCATTGAGGTTCCTAATGATTTAATTTGAGTCGGAAATTCTCTGAGTCAGTCAGCAGGAAGCCTGATGAGTGCTAAGCGGGACGAAACTTAGATTCAAGGCTTCCTGATGATTGACATTGACTATCTGACACCAAAATGCAGTACAATACTGCAGTGTTCCATCACTTTCATTGGCCGCGACACCAAAAAATAGACTGATGAATTTCCATCAGTGCCAAACACCATGGTCTCATCAGCTACATGGGTTGGCCTTTGGTGACCAACTAATAATAATTGATTTGGTTTATCACAGCCGAACAGTATTGTTCACTGGATTGCGTTTTGGACATAATTATTGCTTTCATAGTCATCAAGAGAACTACACAACTTTGAGATATCCTTTATATAGTCCTAATTTCCTCACTCCCTTTGTGACATGGGTAGTAAGATTTTCCATATATCTGGAACCGGTGTTGAGTCATTCCTGTTGCATGTATTAGGTGTCGATTTGTTAAACAAAGATTCAGTTATCAATCTCTCCCTCCACCCTGCTACGTTAGTTTTAAGGATTTTCACCCTGTCCCATCCTGTTGTGTATGATTGCATGCACAGCTATGGCTGAGCTTTTTTCTAAATTCCTTACCTTGCTTTAATCACCAATATCCCTTATTGCAGCTGACATATTTATGGATAGATGGGAACGGATAGTTGTAGGAATATACCAGTCCGGCTTCAAAGACATGCTTTCGATATGCGGATGACACGTTTACAGTGTTGAAATAGGAGCAAATACATGGTTTCTTCATACATATAAATTCAGTAGTCTACGCAATCCAGTCCACCTATGAATTAGAAAGTAGTGAAGGGGAATTAGCGATATTGGATTGCAGAATAAAACAGAAACAAGATACGAGTTTAGACACCACTATCTACAGAAAACCTTCACATTAAAATTGTTATTTAGACTTCAAACTGTCTCACCCTATGTCAAAGTTGGCCTAGTACACTAACAGGGTCAAAAACTTACTGGTAAAACGGAAGATCCAAAACAAGAAACCAGACACATTAAAGACACCTTGATCATGACCAGTTATCCTCCCAAATTTGGAATCATAAAATTTTCTTAGCAATGCAGGTGTTAATAGTAATAATAATAATAATGTTGATAGTATTATTGGCAATACTATGAAAAAAGAAGTAAAATCCTCTACAGTATTAGCATACAAAGAAGGGACCTCAGAAACACTACGTAGAATTCTCAATAAAGGTGGCATTAGAGTGGCATTTAAACCTGCAAACTCACGTAGAAATAAGTTTTGCAGGTTAAAAGATCCTATTGATCCAATTAAGCAGAGTAACTTAGTTTACCAAATGCCTTAGAGAGCTTATGAGGTCAAATATATAGGTCAAAGTAGTCCACCAGGGTCAATTACGCAGCGTAATACAAATACAAATACAGTCTCAGAGAAATAACTGGTTAATTAACTCAAATATTTGGAGAATAAAACTCAAAGAATCGGAATACGTTTTGGTATTATAATTATTACAGTATTAAAATAAATTGTGAATTTTCTCTTTATTTGGCTATACTAAAAGCTTTTCATTTCCACACTTTTAAATTTACTTTTTCCCGCCTATATATTTTTTCTCTATATCTCCTGTCCTAATTCCCTCGTGGATGGCCTGTGTTTAAGTGCACTACTGAATTATCAGTTTTCAAGGACGACAGATTAGCATAATGTGAATATATATTTATACCACGATTTCTCTTTTTTCTTCTTGATTAATAATGTTAATTGTCCTGACAATATAACTTTATCTTTAGATGTGGTTCCATTATTTACAAGTGTCCCGCTGACTGAGACGATACGTTGCGTATGTGACTGTATTAATTCTAATGAATTAAATCTTGGGACACCTATATATTATCTAAAGTTGTTGTTGTTGAGATGCAGTTTGAACGTCCAGTTTTCTTTCAGTAATGAAATATACAAACAAAAAGCGCAGCTGAGGGTCCTTTTTTGGGCCCTTGCTTCATGTCGAAGCTAGGAAACACACGCTTAAGCAAAATGACCAACCTATTCTAACTTTTTATACGTGATACATGGATGATGTCTTCATCATCCCCAATAATACGGGTAATCTAGAAGATACCCTATTCGAAGTTAATAACTCCCACCCTTCAACCGGGTTTATATTAGAAATGGAACTCCCGATCGATAGATGCCTCCTTGACGTGGTGGTCGGGCTTTTATTGTATATCAAGGATGATCCAACGAGCTATGCTGGTGGAACGCTGGTCACGCACTCATTCTTCTTTTCAGGTACCTCAAGAAGACCTGGCTTTCTACAGTGTGGGCAGCCGTGGGGTGTACAGACCACCCCACAACTCTGTCAACTCTCAATTTCTGTCAGACCACCATCGACCTCTGTCATCTTCACCTTCTAACCTTTTTTCTCATCTCTCAGTTAACAATCCTAAATAGTGTCTTATTTCTTGTAGCTCTGTAGCTTTCGACGATGAACTGAGACCAAAGAACAGCATTACTGGTCCCCTTAAACCACGCTCCAAATTACACATTAGAGCCTTTAGTGTCTGTACCCTTCGTTAAGTTGATCAACAAGCTTAATTGGCCAAAGTTCTTCCAACTTGGACCATGGATGTGCGCTGCATTTGTGAGACGCACATAGAAGACCCAAGTTCAATTATTCACTGAACCTGTCAAAGCAATTATGATGAATCCGCAAAATTCACCCTCTGAGTTTCTGAGGATTTACTGGTCATCTCACGGTCTTGCGGGTGTTTGCATAGCAATAAACACTACGACAGAAAGCTCACTACTAGACTGGATCTCAGTTGACAGTCGCCTCTCCACTGTTTGACTGAACTAAAAGGAATGGTGAAATTCACCGTTATGTCTTTGTAATCCCTGCTTACACACCCACTGACTGCAGTTCGGATGAAGTGAAGGGTGAGTTCTACAGAAAAATGTCTAGTTTCCTTCTAAAAGCCAAACGTTCAGATGCGGTTGTTGTTGCAGATGATTTCATTGGACAAGTGGGTAAGTTGAATCAGGCAGAAGAACACTTAGTTGGCACTTTCAGAACCTCACTTGGAAGAACGGATAACAGTGATCACCTATTACAACTGTGCCCACATAACCGCTTATTTATAGCTAGCACAAACTTCAGACATAAAGACATGGTCTGATGTGACATCCACTGAGTTCAACTCAGAGACTGACACTGATAGAACACGTTGCTATCAGTTATCGCTGGAGAGGGTCGAAGAAAGACTGTCGCTCATTTTACAGCACGTGTTTAGCTGGCGACGACGTGTTGGTTCAGGCGCGTATATTTGTGCGTCTCAATGGACGTCGAAAAATCTTAGCAACAAAACCACTACGAGTGCAGCTTGACAATGAGAGAACTAAGGCCACTTTTAGTGAGAAACTGTCGTGGGAGTTATCGGAACAGATCACTATCATTCACTCAGAGGAAGCTTGGTGCCATCTCCAATCTGCTGTGAAAACAGCATTGAAGACCTTAGCTGACTCTCAAACAGTGGTTAAAAAGAGCCAGTGGATATCAGCAGCTTCTTCTGAACTACTGGATGAACGCGAACGCATCCCTGCAGGCTCTGAGTACAATGTGAAAGGAAAGCAACTCAAATGTAGACTGATAACACGTCTACGCAATGATCACGAACAACGCTGGTCAGTGAAGGCTAAAGAAGATGAAAAAGCAGTTACGACAGGTAACAGGAGATAATTACTTAGATTTATTGAGGAAGCTAGGGGGAAAAGATCAAAGGTCAGTGAGACTATAGTGGAGAATGATGGGTCTGCGACTCAATCACAAGGGAGACGACTGTAACGATGGGTGAGACACTTTGAGGAACAGTTCAGCAGGCCTCTAGTTACTATTGTCTTGCCCGCTATTCAGTCAGATTCTGAATGAAACATTGGGATAAGTCCCCCAACACTTGCAGAATTTGAGAAAGTGGTATGTAAATTGAAACGACGAAGGGCAACAGGACGGAACAGACTGGTTCCTGAGGTATCTTAGGACAATGATATAGTGTTTTCAGTCAAGTTAACTGAAGTGTTAATTAGTGGATAGGAGTCAAATATGATCCTCTTTTACTGGTCTCAATCACTATCCCAGTCTCCAATAAAGGCAAGGAGTCCTATTGTGAAAACCGCAGAGGAATCAGCCTGATGAACGGTATCTAGGGTTCTAGGTTCTATAACCATTAGATACCTGACTGCAGCACAGGAAAAACAAGCCTGAGCAAATCAGGCAGGCTTCAGACCTAGTCGTGGGTGTATCGACCAAATATTCACCCTCCCGCAAGGCCTGGAACACGCTTACCGACGCCGATACTAGCTGCATTTCTCTACCTGAAGGCGGTATTCGACTTCGTCATTCGAGAGGTCTTATGATAAAACCTTCCACTAAGAGGTGTACCAAGTAGGTACATCACCGTGTTGAAGGCACTTTACTCGAACGCCAATGCGCGTGTTAAATAGAGCCTATGGTAAGACATCGGGTGAGTTGTGTACGTCGAGTGGTTTCCGTTAAGGATACCCACTCTCTCCGTTCCTATTCAGTTTTATCATGGACTTTCCTATGGATGTCTCCCTCTCATCATCTAACTATGCAGGGATCGATCTAATCACAGAAGGATTTTTGGTAGACCTAGAATATGTAGATGACAGTCCAGTGGGATGAAGACGCTGACAAAATGAAGTCTTTTGAACACATTGAGTGGCAGCTTCAGGTTGTTTGGGATGCATTTCTGACTTCCCAAATGCAAATTGTTGCTCCATAACTGATCTTCAGTTGTGCCCTGACTAACAATAGAGAGTAAAGTGGTTCAGTGGGTTGAATACTTTACCCACCTGGGAAGTCGGATCAACCCAGGTGGGTTGGTCAGCGGCTGATGACATTGCTGCACGGATACAATAGGATCGGTTGACTTTTGCCACCTTACACCACCTGTAGTGCCGCCGCGATATCTGGTTGTCTATTAAGGGTCGAGCTTGCTGTGCCACAGTCTACTCTGTTCTGTTGTTAGGCTGTGAAACATGGCCATTAAAAATAGAAGACATGAGAAGGCTTCAGATATTAGACCACCGTTGCCTTCGTAGCATAGTACTGTCTGATGGTGTCACTACGTAAGTAGCGTTGAAGTCAGACGCAAAGTTTTAGGCAGGAGAGGTAAGTCAGTTGATGCGGTTGTAAACCTTCATCGACTGAGATGGCTGGGATATACGTTGAGGCTATTTCATCGCACAATGTAGGTTCAGGCTGAAAAAAGGCTCGGGCGGCCAAACTGAAACGTGGCATGAATGGATGAAGTCCTTGACTATTGGTTTGAGTCATGTAGGATGATGCAGACCGACTAGCCGGTTGGGGTCCGTGGGACAAGAGAAACCAGTGGTTGGAACCTCAAGGTGATGGGATTCAGAACCGATGTCAATGGGGCAGACATATCCTTTATCTTGTCCGTTATACTGCATTCGTCATGTTCTGATTCCTCCTTCTCTTTTACTACTTTCTACTTCTTCTGAATGGTTTTTCCTCCTTCCTTCGTCTTCTATTTTATTGTTTTGTTACTTGATGTACTGATATGAAGTGTTACAACTTGGACCGTTACTCAGTAAGGCTTAATCCTATGTTGATGATGACGCGATCTAAGAAAAGGAACTTATTTATAAGATATACTTTTTAGATATACACATGTAAAGATGAAAGACAAGACACAATGGATCGCTCAAAATGTCTAACGACAGAAAGCACACATGGAACCGACAACTGACGAATTTTCATAGTTAGGTACCATCATACGCGAAAAGAAATCTAATTCGCTGTGTGCCATAGAATCCTCATTATCTGCAGTCCTAATACTTTGAAAGATGAACTTAATTTTCTTAAAAATGTTTTGAGTGAAAAAAGTATCGCGAGAGTTCCATTGCTAAAACCATGAAACTAAAAGCAGATAATCTTTCTACTTCTCTGCTCCTAAAATGTCTCTTTTCATGAGTACACAGTCTGATGAAGACTCATCAACAGAAACATTAAGAAACCTTTTGCTATGCTCAGAGAGAGACTTTCTTTGCTGCCGAACTCAGATTAACTTTATCTGCTTACCCAATGCTTCGATTGCACGTCAAGGATGAGCTAGCTCCCTTGGCTATCTTTACACGTGTTTAGCAACTTGACTGCTCCTGTGGAATAAGATACGTTGGCCTTACTCTGAGTTCACCTTCTAAACGAACATATACCAGGCTAGTTTTAAGAAAGACAAATAAGAGCACCTCTCAGCTCTAACCTAGAACGTCTGATCGATTCTAGCCATCTAGTAAGCGCAGAAAACAACTACAGGGTGATCGTAAGAGTTCTTGAAAATCTTGTGAAAGATATTTACCTGAAACGTTTTAAAACCGTGGGAGACATGGCAGTATATATTTTGAAATCTAAACTCTGGATTCAAAAGAAGTTTGTCGAGTCACTTGTTTTGCAATGGACATGACCTATAAGAACATTTTACCCTTAAAATCTTTTTCCCGCCTGCTTACTAACATTACATCCTTCCCCACATCACATTCTTCCGTATTTAAAGTGCTGATTCCTCAATATATTCATCAATTTCTTTAACCATATTACATCATTTAACTTAGCAACATAGTATTGTTAAAGTTTTGACAAGTCTTCTCATATTAGACGGTACCTGTTTCTTTTTCCAGTCTCATGATTTACAATCAAAGAATTTTCAGTTAGTGACTAGCAATGGAATCCAGAACGCGCATCTTCTCCTATTTATGACTCATCAGCTGGAAGCACCTGCCTCCCAATGAATGATGTCTCCACACCACAGTACTGTCTGTTATGTCAATTAATTATGATGGCCGATCCTTGTGCTTACAAACATTAACAAAAAGGCTGAATCTTGTTCATTGTATAGGATGTATTTCTACTTGTGTAATCCTGGCGTAGTATATTAGAACAAATAACAAAATAAATATTTTGTATTTTGTAACTCGGTGCCCAAGTTTTTTCAAACCACCAAGTCCATTGTTGGTCAGGATACCTTCAGACTGAATCTTGATAAGAAAATTCCTGGGACATTCCTTTTCTGTTGTCAAGTGAATGTAGTATTTATTTTCGATTGTATAGTTTGAGAATGAAATCGTTGAAAAGGCTGACTTTTTGCTGAACGTCTTTTGTCATCAATCTCACTTAGTCTTTATATTAGTTACACTGGATGAAACTGTCAATAAAAGTTTGATGGGCATATTAGAACTGCTTAAAAATAACATTTTATGACATAAAAGCCTTAAGTCTTATCAAATACTGGATGAATGAATCCTTACATCACTAGTCAACACTTCATACCTATCGAACATTACTTGGTTAACTATTCTATACATGGGAAATCAGTCAACGCATCAAAAGCTACGTGGGACCTGGTATTACTGTTTTACGGTTCATGTTGCTACGTCACACATTTGCATATTAAGGTAATTTGCACTTGGAGGAAAGACAAATGATCAGGGAAGAAAGTGATAAGGAGTTGTCAAAAATCGTAAGAAGGGAGAAAGGAGAAAGTAAAAGAATAAAGAAACGGGAGATGATAGTTATAATGAAGATCAGGTGTGAACGCGTGTGCACCTCTGTGATAATGTTACTGCTGAACAGTTCTGCCCTTCTGTTCAACAGACATCACCATTTTCAGTTATACTTGATTTGACTAATCTATTCAGTTGACCTTGGTGATACCACTCACACATATTTTAGAAAATCACGTAAGTGTAAAGCCATATCAGCTCATCATGCGGAGCAGAAGGTGGTATCTAATCACCATTTTCCGATATACTGTTGATTGGAATATAAGTTGGTAAGAAGAGTATTCTATAGGGGAATCTACTTAGATAGGATATTGCATAAATTTCCTTCAAGTTGCGTCCAATGAAATACAAGCTGAGTTGATCAAACAGTTCATTCTACATGATAATTTGTATCAGTTCAATAAACCTGTTGAAGGAGAAGGTCCCATTTCTGTCCGAAACACTGACAAAATATGATTATCTGTTAAAGTCGATAAACACGTCTGAAGATTAGCCGACCTTAAAACAAAATCAATTTTCGGTTTTTAAAAAGAAGCATGATATGAGGTGATAAAATCAATGTAGACCTTCACGCAGAAGTGTTTCGGTTCAAGTCACTACAATTCACAGTAGCATTCAAGGGACAAGTAGAAAAAGACTGATGTCAAAGATGAGAAAGGTTTATGAAAGGATTAGAAATTTGAAGATTATGATTTGTTCAAGTATTCAAACTTTAGAAGACGTGGAGGAGTGAGTACAATGGTCCCATTATGACTGATTTCCAGTCATATCACCAAGAGTCCCCAAATACTGATTCCTACTGTCACGGGACCCCAATCAGGAAGTCTGCATCTCCCCTCACGGCTCAGACCAAGAGTCAGGGACTTCTTCGATTCATGTCGCGTCTTGTTCTGGCCACTCTGAACCTTTATCCGACCAAATCCAGCTCCCCATAGCAATATACGTCGAGACAGGTGTGTACGTCACGTTACTTACAAGTGAAACTAAGTAGAATGTTTTGATAACGAAAGATTCAATCACTTACGAAGGAAATGTATTAGGCATCTGTGCTTACAATTTTTCAAAAGTAAACCCATGCACCAGAATAAGCTTCATCACTACATACATGGTCAGGTCGTATTCCATTCTATATGGATCAATTTACTAGTGGATATAATCACAGGTACGTAATGGAAGAGAATGATAGAACTATGCAATGAACGGTGGTGAAACATATGCGTAAATGGCTTTCTTGAATTCTAATACACACTTGGGACATTTGATACCGCCTATAAGTGAACGCAGGTCAGGAGGTTATGTGTGAACTTCCAACCACGTATGCTTCAATTTACCAAAGACTTAGCCAAAAAATATCGAAGCATCTATTAAAGAAGTAAAAACACACTGTTAATCATTACCTCACTTCAATATCGAGGGTTGTATACAATGTTAATCTTCTTTTCTTAGTATACATTTATTTTCAAATAATTCGTTATCTTGACTGATTTGCTTGAACTCATTTCATTGTCACTCTTCAACTGAATAATCTTGACACGTGTGTGGTAAAGCTGTTCTGAATGTATTCTATAGATATATCACATTTTTCAGATGTACTTTACATTCTCATTACAGCCAGCAAGTTTATCGTATAAATAAGTGTTTAAGGTGAGGTTAAGGTACTGACTAGGTGTATTATTTGTTCACAGCTAAGCCTGGAGTACAGTGAATAAAAACAGCCATATTCTAAGACCATCAGATACCACTTAAGGAAAGGTAAATTTGAACACCATCTTCCTAGTTCACTGCATCAGAAATTCGGTGTCAAAAATAATCCTACTGTAAAGAGAAAAGGTTAGACAGAAGGTATCATGCTAGTAATGCAGAGGAGCGCTATATTTAATGAACAGGAATAAAACATTCAGGAAGAATGATACAGGTCCATTTTCATGTTTTGGAGGTTTTCACCGGCCGTCTGTAACCTATAATATCTACAATAACAAGCAAAGCAGGCTGTACGCAGCTGATGAGGACTGACGAAACAGTAAAATGGGTGCGTATCATTCTGTTCCAATGTTTGTTCTTTCAACTTGTTTCCCCACATATGATGTTGCTTGTATTAGTTTGGCTTTTCTGACAAGATCCAATTATACTGATGAAGGTGATTTTTTTGGTCTAAGTAGGTAGGACATCTTGAAATGCTTCTAAAAGGAATGTCTTGGTAACTATTAGTGTAGTTATTAAAGATTTGCATACCGACTAAGTTTATTGATTAGTTGAAGTGTATTGTAACAGGTAAAGGCTAACTCCATGTGATTCCTATTGGATTCTCCATAATGTCCAAAACCAGAATTGGAAGGCACTTATCTATGATAAATTAGTTAACTCTTCACGTCTCAGATGTCTATTATCTATGATACAGCTGAAACATGCTGTGGTTTAGTGTTATTCTTAGCAGATATACAAGTGGCTTAGATCGGTTAGTTTTTACCGATATCAATGGAAATATAGCTAATGCTGTCATTGTGGAGATTTGAAAAGTAACGATACATTTCGTTCCCATTTCATAGTACATATTACCTAGAAGAGTTGATTACCAGTGGTCAGATAATTTATTTTTATGCACATATTCACCTTTTGTGAGCTTGACAGCTTATTTCAGTATTCTGCTCAATTTGTTGTTCTCAAATTCAGTTTTAACCTGTGCGACCAGAGAGAAAAAGTAGTTGTTTTTTTCCATAATAATTGCCCGGCTAGCTATTTATTTAGTTGGATTCTCATCAGAAGTGAATAATGAACTGATAATTCTAATAACATTTAGATTCCTCAGTATAAGGACCATCTTAGCTGATGATCTGCATGACTGGGATCATCTGAAACCTATTTCTATGATACCTTGAATAACTTATGTGTTTTTCGTCTATCACTAAAATAAGGGAGCTTTGTTTCTACTGAAAAGAGAATAGTATTTGTTAAAATTGTCTTCAATATCTGCTCATGGTCTTCTACCAGTAGTACTTTTCCATTTCTACGTTTTTTTAACCTTTCCACTAATACTACTCGTTACTAATTAGTAAGTAGCTATGTATATACTTCGTGTTTTTGTGATACATTACTAATTTGTAGCAATAAACCGCTTATGAAGTTTGTGATCATCCCAGTTTCGGTGTACTGACTTAAGGTTTTGAAAGTTTGACTATCCTATTCCTTAAAATAGTCTTTTAATATTTCGTATGTGTGAAATTTTAGAATATTTACCTATTCCGTGTCATGAACCCTGTTTATTCCAGTAGCCCCTATTTGAATCACTTTTGTTTGACCATTTAATATTGCTAAGTTCTATTCTTTAATCTTTTAAATTCATCTGAAAGATGTATTCTCATAGCGCTAGATCTTTTTAGGTGTGAAGAGACGTCTGAAAAACATGTTTCAAGGTTTACACCTTCAGTTCTTGACTTTAAATTACGTAACAGTTGAGTTTATAGAAATTCATCTTGTGGTTTATTTTGGAGATTACCGTGTATCACTCCTACCTTTCATCTTGATCTACCATGAAGAATTAACGGTTTTAATCTTTACTACATTTCGTCAACCCTAATTTACTGAAATTTTAGCCAGAGTCTTCTGAGAAACAGTTTAGTACAGTAATCAGACACATCATATTTGGATAATGCAATTAGAAGACGTAGATTATCTGAAAAATATGATGTATAAGTGCTATACATTTCTAACAACTTGATCACATTTACTTGTTGAGGCATTATATATGAAAACTGGGAGTGGGGAAAGGCTAAATATGACCTAGAGGAGTTCAATCATAAGAAAGATAATGAAAGGAAAAGAAAGTAAGACTTGAAGACAATCTTGGTAATACGATAAAATAAGCATTACCAAGGTAAGCTTAACGTAAGGACAAACTGTTTTTGCTAGCGTCTAAGCAAACCTAAGTATACTCACTGACAGTTTCTATACAAAACTGTAAAGGCTGTTTTTTATCAATCCAGTGACCCTAATCAATGATGTTTTGTAGTGGATTATGATGGTTGTCTGCCGTCTGCGCCTATCAATGATTATGAATCCAGCTGCTTTCGTAGCCACTCTGGCACATGTTTCCCTACCCTCAAGTGCATATCACGATTAGTCCTCCCTATGTATGTTTGTCCACACACACACACATGCATAGTACGTTCTGTTAACAGCAGACCTTAACCTTTGTTTTAATATTGTGCTATTAGATTCTCCTTTGTATGGTAACGTGATGTATAGGCATTTCTTCGAAACAGAGTACAGATTACGTTGAATAATGGCTGATTTTTGCACCAGTTTATGAACCTCAGTGGATATCCGTTTTCCACTGTTTCCATTAGTATTTTGATTTTATCATCAACTAAGTCTTCCTTTCATTATCTTTCTTATGATTGAATTCCTCTAGGTCATATTTAGCCTTTCCCCACTCCCAGTTTTCATATATAATGCCTCAACAAGTAAATGTGATCAAGTTGTTAGAAATGTATAGCACTTATACATCATATTTTTCAGATAATCTACGTCGTCTAATTACATCATCCAAATTCATAAAAAGGATTAATTGCTTCAGACACATCATATTGTTCAAGGATAATGTCTTTCGTAAACTGTCACGTCCTACCATTTTGACGAAACAAATGCCAAAATATACATTTGTTCAAGAATTTCGAGGTTTAACAGCAATAGTTTTCCGGAAAAGTATTGGGTACCCTAATGCTTTTGCAAGTGAATTACATTTGACTTATTTTGTGCCTTTATTCACCAAGCCGAAAGTCATGGTTAGATATTCGAGACTAAATTTCTAAACCATGATGTAGGCAACAGTAGAAGTTGTATTTCATTATTAAATATTAGTTTTGAAGACGCTTTACAGTAGAAAATCTTGTCGATAAATCATCTTGAAATATCACTCTCACATTAGTTAGCTAATGAAGCATTTGCAAGAGAAATTGAGAAAGTAAACTTATAGGTATTGTGCCTAATGGGATAAATGCTCATAAATTTTCTCACTGACTCTTATTTAGAAGTGTATTTGTTGATGGCTTCAATGAATCTGTCTAGCTTATTGAACCGGAAAATGAAATGTCCATATTTAATAAACCTTCAGTGTCAAATGCTTTTACAACGAAGGTAATGATGAAATCCCAGTGTAATTTTGACTGACTATCTATATCGCTTGGCTAGCAAATCATTTGAATGAAAATTTTCTGTTCATCGCATATTTCCTTGCAGGTGGTAATCAGAAACCATGATGTTCAAGGTCAACGAAGTCAGATGTAACGACAACTGCAAGCCACTGACATAGGATGTTGGTTGCGTTATGCTGTGAACTATTAGAAGCTAGAAAGTGACCATCATCAAATCTGAACCTGAAAATTGAAAACTGACGCTTCTGGCATCATTCCTCATATAGTCGTAGTTGTGAGCTGCTGGGATAGAACTGGGATAGAACGTATGTTCACTGCTTAGTTCCTTTCGACGCATTTATTGCTCATGGTAGTGTTCAATTAAGATCCCTTTTAAGTCGGTGCTGGATGAACCAACCAGCTTGTACTAAACATTTATGACAGTGCACTTTATGGTTCACTAAAAAAATACCCACCTCATCGTTTTCGGTCAAAAGTAATACCAGTGGCCTATTGCGTAACGCTTTGTGTTTGAAGCGATGGGTACTGGAATCAAGTTATGGTGGGCACACTTTCCCCTTCTTTTGTTTATGCAAGATAGGTCTAGGTTGAACAGACAAGTGATCATGTTAAGTCCTACTTTGTTGGAAGTTTCCGGTAGCTAATGCACCGTATTTGAGTATCTCTCACCTGTTATAGAATAAGTCAGTTATACGAAAAATATTCGCCAGATCTGCCAGTTTTTGGAATACAAACATTCTGAAAGAGCTTTCTACCTGAAACCGATATCATATAAACACAACAGTCAGTAGCTATTTTGTTCTAGCTTCATACTAGCTAACACTACAGTTTGTCTTACAAAATAAACTCTAATAACGCCTATTTGATTTGTGTGTAGAATTCATGCATATGTAGTATAACTGATGATTTTCGTTAGAAATGAAACGTGAAACTCATTCCAAACACTATTCTTTTAAATTGTCTTACAGTAAATATCTTAAGGTCACAATAAACGTAAAGATATGCTCCAAAAACAAACGGTTATCATTAAAAGTCTGGAACCAAGTCTCTGTTAATGACGAGGGCCTCGAATAATATATTGTTTGTTTCAAGAAATTCGCTTTTCTGGAATTAATTTTTAGTAAATTAGCAGAAAATGTTTATCGACGTTTGTGGCAAGTAAGTTGAACAGTAGATGCAAGATATTTTCTTTTAGTATCTAAGACGAGATGCCTCATGCATTCTTACCAGTGTGGGACATTAATATAAACTTATTTTGACAAAGGCAGTGTTTTCGAAGGAATGAGAGAGTGACTGAGACATTGTTTGCCCCAATATTGGCAAGTTTGGTAATACAAAGCTTCCTAGAAGTTTGGCAGATTTATAGTTTTATCTCAGCTCCTTGATATTGACTGCATATATTAGAACCGGTTCTAATCTTTGAGGTGGTGTACATGGTTTAAAGTAAATACAGCCAATCGCTTTGGGTAATTGTTAATGGATTCCTTTCACAGTTATGTATTACAAAGAATCTGATCTGAACCGACTTATCAACAGTTCATTAAGATCTACATTTATTTTTACAGGCATTTCATTAATACAAGTCTATGAGTATCTGAAAACAGTCTGAATTACTAGTTAGGTTCAATCGTTTACTCATAAAATGGTATAAACCCAACTAGACGGGTATATCCAATAAGGTTCAACATAGTCAAAAGCAGAGGGAAAGAAGACACCATGTTTACCAAAATCAGAATAAGCTATATCTGTCAGAAATAAACTTACCTGTATGTGAAACTAAAGTGGATGTGAATTCACTTTGGTTGCGCAGTAAATACAGTCACTTTAGTTTTCTTCTGGTGTCAGGATATTCTGTGATATACTGATAAACGTTTGTGAACATTTCAACGGAAAGCTTGAGATTTCCCCCTTGATGGTCACTTGACTCTCGTCAAACGGGAAAAAACGGTAAGGGACCAGAAGGTATATTCCAAAGTTAAACTAGGTAAAAATTTTCTTGGTATGCATAATATTCTTTATTATTTCCATACCTTTCTAAAAATGTATTCCTCGTCACTTTTTTTGACTTCAGCTAACCTTATATCACTACATATGATCCATTCTCTTCTTGAAGTTACACAGTATGTTAGTTGGTTGCGACAAAAGTTTAGGATTCCGCTAAGGATGTGGACAATGATATTGAAAGCATAGAATCTCCCTAGTGAAAAATACACTGATGATATGATTATGATTACGACTTAGTGGACTGACAAATCTTGCATAACCCCTTTTTGTTATCATTCAACCTTTACATCATCAACTAGCAACATTATAATTATCACCATCATTATTATTGTTTCAAACCCCCATTATTTAAGTTAAATCTTCCTCACGGATTACAATCTTTAAATATCATGTATACATAATGGAATGGTTCAAGTTTTTCAAATTACGATATCCCACAGAAGGTAAATAAATAGAAAATGTCCATTATTCATTCAAGTAAACAGAGGTGTATGATAGAAGAGAGAGTAAGTAGATGGAGATGAGCAAGATATCTCGAATTTTGGTGGTGGAAAATAATGAATGTTACTCCACCACTGTGATTGGTCTCGAGCAATGTAACCCATTGTCTTTCACCCTATAATTCATAACATTTTGAGTACTGTGGCTACAATTCTGTGCATTGAGAATGGCTTCATGATTTACTACTGGGTCACAGTTCTGGTCAAAGTGCACAATGAATCCTGTGTCTTAGCAGTTAGAACATAGTCTTTCAAAGATAAAGAGATGCTTATGATAAATAAATTTCGGAGTATACAACAGGCTGGCCATTGAAGATAATCATAATAATTATCAACCCACTGATGATTTTATGTGGTTACTTTAAATGTTTTTAATAAAACCATAGCATAATAGCATAACTACCACTTATTGTTTCTTATTTTTGTTGTTCAGAATAAACTGCTGCATTCCAGGAGAACTATAACAGATTGGATAATATTGTCTTGACAAGGTAAGAAAGGAAAAGTATAGTTTTAAAATATAGTAAGTAGTAATTTAAATAATCCAATCAGCTAAAATATATAATTATGTATTATCCTTTGAATCAGGCTAAAATAAAATGAGCGCCAAGTTAATGTTCAGTTGTTTTGACCTTGGAAATTTGTATCTAAGCTAACTGGTTGGTTCATATCCTGACACTGATATTAGTTAGGGATTTAATACAAGGTGAATGATAATGATATCAGCAAGAGTGAGATTTTATGTTTGTTATTGATGTGTATGGACATTTCTTGTTTTTGTTCAATAGTATATATATTGGGTAAGAGACAATCCTTATAATGAACTTATTCCGAAGTATTATCAAAGCAGGTAGTTTAGTTTAATTTCTTATCACTTGGTATATTATTGTCAGTTCCCTCATAAATTTTTTCTATAGTCATTCTTCATACCAAAGTCACTCGCATAGAGTAGAATTTCAGTCGCTTTTCAGGACCTCTCAGTAAGAATTATTTATCTTAACAGTCACAAGATAGGGTTACTAATTTGTGCTGTGAACTGGGTTATATGGGAAGTGACATTTGACCCATATTTGGAATTGTTTTACAACTAAGATACTATTCAACTATAAAGCTGAAGTGAACACTAGTTCTGGAAGAATGTGCAGTATACTGCTTTGTTGATATTAGGAAGTGAAAAGTTAATGAGTAAAGTATCTTTTGTGATTGTATAGTGTCCTATTTAGAAGCTTGCCTTTTCTATAGGTTGTTACCATTCATCTCTGTTTACAGTATCACATTTTGTCACATATTCGCAGTTTGGGTTCGGAGTTAAAAAAAACAACTTATTAAATGAACAATTACTACTTTAATATTCGTGCACTTCATCTGTAGTTTACTATTTGAAAGTGAACTTTATTGTAATTAAATCTCTGTGAAACTATATCAGTTTCTGTGTACATTTTTTATTTACTCTTTAATTTGTCCCGTGAATATTGTTTTCCATTTACGAAAAATTGACCGCAGATTTATTTCATTGTGCGTGAATGTCACTGTATAGTTATAATTTTAGAGTATAAACAAATCTGATCAATGTTCAATGATAGTTTTGTTTTAATTATGTTTAAATTAACTTTTAGATGTGTCAAAATTCATTTGTTTTGGTTCAAATTGAGAAAAACAAGAAACTTTTAGTTATCAATAGCAATTGTGTTCGTGATAATCAAGCTATATTTAAAGATTTAATTGAAGAGCATACAATATTATATGATGAAACACCTGCAGAAGGGTCTGTATGGCACAATGTTAAAGTACTCGGAATTTTCGGTAGTTAAAAGACAATGTACTTGAATAGGATTTCCTTTATCATAGAAAATGTTCAAACCGCCAAAGAAGAAATGTTGAAATATATGTTTACAAGTTCTGGACAAGAAAGTAAAGATAATACTGGGCCAGAACAAATGATGACGTTAGTCAAAACTGATTTGTATAGTAATTATTATCACGAGTTAATATGAATTAATGTACTCTCATTTTTTCTCTTAATGGTTGCCTTGGTGAACTGTTTTGCAAGTGAACCAATAGTTTTGAGACACTGACGTATATGTCGATACGCTTGACCTTTATATACCGGCGATTAGTTGCCAGGATCTACTTTTCTTACTAGTACCATAAAGCGCTGCACAACCTTACTAAGAGTTACAGTGATCTGAGGGAAATATGAGATTACTTATGAGATAGATCCCGGGTATCAAATGTTTTGGAGTCGTAGAGTACTCACCATTTTCATTATAGCATATTTTTATTTTATTTGACAATACTTATCCAAATTCTCATATATGACATCTTTCAAGACGTTTTGGAAGAACATAGACCTTCTCTTATTCCTTGTGAGCACATTAGCCTCAAACTTTCTATATTAAATTTCACTAACTGAAATGGTTCAACGGATATGCACAGGTGATACTTCAAAAACGAGGGAAGAATACTGACTAAAATACTGCTGGAAAACAACTATCCATTAGCATTTATTGGTCAGCTCAAAATAATCAGGGGGCCAAAACCAGCTGTTTACTTTGTCCTAAAGAAAGACGTCTTTATCAGTTTTCTGTACAAAAGTGACTCTCATAGGGCAATAGTCAAGAGGAGATTTAGCGCTGCTGTTAGAAGGACTTAATATACAGCTACGGTCCGACTAATAAAAACCACCAACTATGTTTATTCTCTGAAATCTTTACAGCATGTGAACGACAATGTTACATCTCATTGTATCTACCAATTGAAATGTACGTGTGATGCCACATGCATAGGGAGAACTCATAAATCCATGTAAGTAAGAGCCTCAAAGCATATTCCAAAGTGGCTTCAGAAGAAAGTTGAATCGCCTGAACACCAAAAATTGGTAGCATACGTCCAAGATTTTCGATCGCGAAAGATTGTTGAGATAGGTCACAGGATTGATGTGGCTATTTCTTTTACACCTATTTACAAGACGCGTTGGGGAGAGATCCTTAAATTTGTTGAGGCCTTAGCTATTAAGAAGTCTAAACCAAATTTATGTGCTCAAAAGCAATTTGTTATCACATTAAATCTCCCTTGGTGAATTCAACTCCGAAACCAAGTTCGATGTGATATTATTTTCGCCTTATCGATTTTCATTGTTATTTTGGCCTTCAATTTAGCTTTCCTTCTTGACCACTTAACATACTCTCACCACTTATCTATATGAATTTTCATGTAAATACCTATTACAAGTACCTGTATGTGGTCAGATAGTCTGAACTTTTTTGCGTAAGTACATCACGCACAGCCCATACAATTTACGTCTCATTGTTTTATCGAAGTTTACCAAAGTTACTTATTATTTTAAAGGTATGAATGAGTATAGCTGAAGATTTCAACATTAGTTTCAAGAATATGGTCGCTGGATGTCCACTTTTCATTAGACGTCACTAGTGATTTTAAATATCATTAGGAAAAATATCGTTTTGTTATCTATCAATCCTCATCTTGTTTACTCATTACTCATCTATTTCTTATTCATGTGATTTCTTCTAAAAATCATTAGAAAATTGTCACCAACAATGAAGAAATATTCTTCAGTTGAAAATCTGTCTGACAGCGAACTTCTTTTCAAAGTTCCTTTGCCATCACCTGTATCGCAGAAATCAGGTAAGTGTCAGGTGAAGTCTGTAGCAGGGTGAGTTCAATCAATACAGCGCATTTCATCTCCATAGTCCATCACATCGTGTGTTAGCCAATCGTTCACAATTCTTTCCACATATGAGGTATTATCAGTCTACTCTTAATTCACTCTATATTATATTTTAGGACAGATTGCGCTCAAAATGTTCAATGCAATGTCTTTAAAACGTAATCTGCTTGCTAATTAAATACTTATGCAATTTGAAAATTTGTAGTCTATCTACAGATGATGCAAATGCATATATTTATCAAAGCATTCGCGATTTAATTGGTATATCTTCACTTTGACTCCATATTTTCCTTCACCTTAAATAATCTAAATTTAGAACTTTCTACTTATCAACAATTGATGCTTGATAGAATCAAAGAATTCCATGAACGAATCCAGAATCACTATAATCAATCTCTTCTAGTGAACATGTTGAATAATAGTTCACATCATGGTTTTATTTGTACACAGGAGCATTTACGTGAATTTAGCTGTCATTTAAATAGTTCAGAGTTCAGAAGTAAAGTTGTAAGTCTCACTTACACGTTTAATATGGATATGTATACACACTGATATCCTGATAAAGCCTTATTCGTATATACTTGTTATAGGTGCACGACCTTGAACAACAATTGACCAATAATGTGACAGAATCAGTTTTTAAAATTTTAAACTTTTTATTCAATTACAATGCTAGATTTAATTTCTGTTGGAAACCAACTACAGAACAGAAGACAAGTGTGCAAAGTACAACTTTATATCATGTAGTTAAAAGTAAGCATCTGTGTAATACATAAGCAACAATTTTAGGTGTGATAATTGATCATTTTGTTCCACTTCATTTCTCAGAGGTGTTTCTACAGTCAATAATTGACTGTTGCTTTCAACAGTGGTTTAAACATTAACACGATGTATGTCATTATTATGTGTGTTAACTAAATATTTGAAGATGTACGCTACTTGTTGAAAAGTACTGCCATCTTTCTGACAATTAATCATATCTATCCAGTTTATTAGACAGGAGAATAAATGTTGGTTTCATTTCATTGGTTTTAATTTCGAAATTGTTGACAGTCTTATAAAGATATCTCTTTTCTTTTGAAGTGCTTGACTGGTGTTAAATTCAATGTTCAATTTGTTTGTTCAGTTCACTTACTTTTGGCGGTAAATGTATATTTTCTTTTGGAAATATTTACAGTTACTATCTAAAATACTAATTAATTAATAATTAATATACTTCCTTCCTTTAATAAATATAAAAAGAGTAAGGAAAAACGTTTTACTAGAGTGGTATCGACTCACTGTATTCCAGTGTAACTCATCAGGTGCTCACAATCTAAAACAATTTTAATATTACAGTATGCAAAAGCGTTTACAAATTGTAATCTTTTTGGCCGAAAAACATCAGCTTAAGAAAAGAACAACACCTATGTTACGCAACTGAATACCCCAAGAATTAGATGCCAAGAGTTACAAGAACTGATAATAAGCCAGAATTAGAATTAACGGAATATTCCCGTTAAGTCATAGAAAAATGAACGGAGGTTACAGCAAAGATAATTATTTTATCGACGTCTCATTCGCACAATTGCACAATTGTAAATTTAAAAGTAAAAAGATAGAATGCTTTTGACGAGTTTGCCGTGAAAATTTGATACTGATCTAATGTATGGAGTTGGAGTGAACTGATGTTGCGTATCGCAAGAAATTATCTCAATACTTTTCATAAAATATATTGTACAGTAAGATCTGTCATCTGGCAGAAGTAAATAAAATAAAATGAACATAGCAGCAAATAAAATGTAGAAATAAAAAAGAAACAGAGATGCAGAGTATCTGCCTAAAGCCGTGGTAGGGAGTAAATCTGTACGTTTCTTTTGAATACGCAGCTGAAGTTTGAAGCAGTGAATTGCCAAAGCTTCAGCAGTAACTAAGTGTTTAACCCTCGCCTTTTTTCAGGGACCAGGTGTCAAGGGTCTACGAAGTGTTCTGCGATGGATTTGGAGACGATTTCGTCCTAATCTTCCAGCAACCAAGGTGAATAATGTTTGAGTGAGCATTTGACAAGGAATTTAATTCTGTAGGAGCAAGGTAACTTGTCAATGCTCATTCATGAAACCTAGTCCATTAACTTTTTTCCATACATTGACGAATCAACTGCTGGTAGCGTGGAAGCTGTTAGAAGAGAATGTCCTGCCAAGAATCTTTTTTTACCATTAATGAAGAATATCCGTGGCAACATCACCTTTGAGTCTGAGCTTCATCAAAAGCATCTTCTGTTGAGCTGATTTAATGTGTTCCATGGTCTTCTTTTTCTTCATGCTTTTCTTGATGAAATTAGATGGGTAGCTATCCTCAAACCTTACTCCTAATTCGTCAATAAGTGCATCTTTCCTATCCTTGATTGACGGTGAGTGTTAAAAATTCCTCTTCTTACTTCAAAGTAGTGACCTTTGAAATTTGGTCAGTTGTCTATTCCAAGTGGTACGTTGCATGCTGAAAAACTCCATATTAATCTCTTATTTATTTATTTGTTTATCTTTACTCGATACCTGGATCTTGCCATTGCATGCATACACTTCTGTTCATTTTTATTAGACTTTTCAGACAATTTCCTTTTTTACGGAATATTATTTCACTGTAACTCTGAATCTGTGGTTTAAAATCGACATTTCCACTACGAAATCATCTCAAACATTCGATGATTTTTTATATACACTAACAAATGTGAAACTGTGGAAATGAGTAATCAAATGGATAGTTATCTTAGATCTAACTTTCGTGTGCTTTTTCATGACGTCTCAAAATATTCTTTTGAAACTCTTCTTCAGGTTAAATGGATATAATATAGAAACCACCAACAAGGCATCCAAGATTTGCAGCCACCTAGGGGGATCTCTCGTATCTTTCAAGTAAGCTGCTTGTTGTCTATCAGTGTTTAAAATAATTTCAGCTTATGCCAAATTAAACTTGGTGTGGTACAAATTACTGTTATTTTCCAACCAATGAATACATCATACGTCTTCGAACAGTTATTCAAGGTTTGAAGTTGTTTTGCTTCTGTAACATCATAAGGTACTGTTGATGAATCTGCATGCTGATCTGATTCATTATCTGCCCTCTGATAGACTGATCTCTGTATTGCTTTAGATGAGAGATGAAGAGCAACGGAAGGCTGGATAAGACAGCAGCCAGTGGTGCGACATGATTTTTGGTTGACGATGACTCTGTTCGTTGTCCCAAAAGCTGCCAAGTTGAATGAGCTTGACACATAGGTTAGAGATTATTTACTACAGCTACTTTGAAAAAAAATGTTCACAGTAGAAAGAGATTTAGGTGGTACCTCTTGAGTTCTTGCAGATAAGCCAGGTAGGAATGATCACTTGATACAACAGTGCTTGCAAACATACACTGGAAAATGGAGACAGAAACTTTCTTACTTGCTGGTCATAAGCATAAAAGATTGATGGACTTCAGTAGTATCGCTATTCGTTGACTATGAAGGTTTTAGAGGAAATACCGTCCTTCAAAATCAGATGTAAACTGAGGAAATATACTTGTTAACCTCTGTTTGAGAGATTAGATCACTGAAAATGCGAATTTTCTTTGAAGCACACCTTGGTAATATTGATGTCTCAGCTTCTGCTTACGTGAGCTATTGGTACAGCAGTAAAACATCATAACCATATTTGTCCTAAAGAATCTGGAAGCTGTATTTAATGTACGGTAGATATTAACAGTTGTAACTGTCAGCAAATTTCAAAAGCTATAGGGACATAGCTGGCATGTCTTTATTTTGGTATTTAGTTGCATGACTGTTCGTTTCTTCAGGCTCCGAAATTAATGTGGCCCAAAAAGAGCATCGCATGTAAGTGGCAACAACTTCACTTAATAACAGTTTATGCTGCTGCAAAACCAGCGGTAAAAATAAAAAGATGGAAGCATATTTGGCCAACAAGAAGACAGTTATTGATATTTATACCGGGAGCCAGAGTAAAACACGTTATTCAGAAAGATTTTTTGGATAAATACGAATTTACGATGAACTTATAGGCTGCTTCATTCTAACAACAAAGTTGCCCATTTTGAGGACAGTTCAACCGACTTTTTCTACGTTATTGACTGCACTGTACCTCTTCTTGCAGTAATCGGCACACTTATTTCTGATATTTAATCGCAAGGGAATTATAAGAAGCTTTCTGTAAACAGCCCACGATTTTATTTGCAATGCTAACTTTATTAACAATGGTATTAGATTATGTGTACATACATCTGTGTCATTGATTACATCCACGATACTGAGGAAGTAAAACAACTGTCGACAAAATATTTATTCAGCAATCAATAACCATTCGTTCAATCTGCTTTGAACATTTGCTGGACGGATAGTGTAGCGACTAGTTTGAATGATTTCAGAAAGATTATAAGATGTTGGTGACCGAGATGTCAGTCAATGAATAGCGCTCTCTCACTTTGTGCTGTATCGGATAGATTAGTACCTTCACTATTACAGTGCACAAGATTTACTCTTGTAGAGTGAGAAAATTTAGTGAGTAAAGAGCGAATATTGTGTGAGGTTCTATTCTTGTAAACTACCCACAAGAGATTAACGTGAAAGCATGGGAAATCAGGAGATTAAGTAACCGAAAGAGAACAACGAGACTTACGTACTGGACATTAGTGGGTGAGCGAAGTGGAATTTCTCAAATTCACGCAATAATTGCATACTATTTTGGGGTTCAAGTTCTGATTTTGTCGCATTAAAATTATCGGAATAATGTGCTAGCAAATACCGAAAATTGATAATTAATTTAATTGCAGGCTAAATTCAATGTGGGCAAACACTTAATAGAAATGCTCGCATCGAAACCAATGGTGGCCCTTCGCCTGCGTAGTTGTGATTGAAAACCGCTTTGTTAGATATGTGGGTAGGAAATCTAACAATTCATTTGTAGATAGATTGTTTCACTGTGAACCTTTGCACATCGAAACAACACAGTGCTGTTTCTTAAAATTCAGCCACTAATTGTTTAGTACTCTGAAATAAGTGACAACTTAAACACTTTCAAAAATCTGAAGGAAATTAATAGAAATTCATTTTAATGTAAATCACAAATTCAAGAATAAGGAGCTGAGTTTATACGTGTGTGAAACTATGTCGCTGACATTGAAGTCAATCGGTGTATTTGAGACATGAACATAAAAACATATTTACTGCTATTACAATTTCGCTTCTTGATCTTATAAAACGGTGGTTATTTTCGAAATTATCAGATGATACTTATAGCTATTTTGTTCAGAATGCTCTTTATAGATAGCTGATAACTTCATTTGAGAATTCTTGCCTGTTGCCTCATTCATCTTCCATCTTAGCGAATGTTAAACGGATTCGAAACAACACCGTCTAGGTAGCTGACCAACTGGTGAGATTTAGATAACTTACACAAGTAACTTGTTCAAAGAGGTGTGCATTTTAACAAAATATAGTTTAATAATAACAATACTAATAATGATGATAATAATGATAGCTTTATTCCAGACAATATCTTCGATACAGTATGAAATTCTCAGCATGTAATAAATTAACAAATTTACTCCCGAAACACTTTTTTCAAAACACAATGATTATGGAGTCTGACTGTTGTCCATAATAACAGCATCAAAGGTAAGGATGTAAACCAGGTGATTTGTGCTGGATTAGATGCCACCGTTTAGTAGTGGTGGTTCATTCAGCCAGTAAAAGAATGTACTATTCGAGACAAGTATCATAAGAATATCAATATGATGTATATTTTATGCATTCAGAGTCCATTTCCGTCTAATATGACATTTCCCTTCGTTTTGTTATTACTTCGAAAAACGACTATTTCGGAACACTTTAGAAATCCACAAGAGTACGTGATACCTTTGGAGGACATATTTGAGAGACTGAAATAAACTGAAAGAAATATCTTGTGGAAAATTTTATCATTTACCCAAAGTTCAAAAAGGCTACCGTTGTGTTAGGATAGTAAAAATTCTTTCCAATGACTTACTATCAACACCTAATTATTTGGTCCACTAGTTTTAGGGATAATGTGATTAAGCAGTCAGTATAATTAGAATAAGATTTAAAACCTTTCATCACAATGACGAGTTAAAAATCCTTAAACACACTGACAGATTTACTGCCTTTTGATGAATTTATATTAGACGTTTGTAAACAAATCAAGTAAGTTGAAGGATTGATTCCTCAGTTCTTTGTTCAAGATGATTCTCGTATTTCTGCCACTCATTTTAGTGTATTCGTTGACTTACAGGTTGTTATCAGGCAGGCAGTGAATTTATGTTAAGTTAAAACCTATAGGTTCAACTCAATTGGCTTCAGAAGTAAAAACAATATTCAACAAATAGTGTTCTCACAAAGGGGCAACTAGAATCTTTCAGACCAACAGAGTATTAGATAACGTTCACATTCCAGTGCCCTCTTTCTGAATTGCTATTTAGTTAACCTCAATAAAAGACCCTGGTCAACATAATAAGTACTTGAAAATTAAACCGCAACTTAATGGTTACATTATAATTCTGTGATGAAAACAAGTAAGCCATCCACATAATAACATTTCAGTTTGTTCTTGGCATTCCTTTATTTTGTGTTACTTTCTTCATTTTGATCTAGTTATCTGTATGCAATACTTACGATTGCCATTATTGAAGCTACACCTTGGATTTTCGGATTTTGAGCTAAATTTTTAATAAAATGTTAACGTAAACATTCGTTCTCATTTATGAAGAACAGCACGCTGCTTTAATCACCACAATATTATTTAAACGTCATGGTGAATCTACATGGTTTAGGTTAACTTAATGATGAATATTGGGTGTAGTGGAATATAGATCGCGCATTTGCTTCTATATAGAACTCATCAGTTGGATATACCTGCCTGCCAGTGAGTGATGGTGCCTCCGCTTGGAATCGCACTCAGGATCTACCGCTTTAAACGTCAGAGCATTACTCACAAGACCACGAAGATGTGGTGGTCGGTTCTGGTGTGATGGGTATAGTTTCAATGCTGTTGTCTGTGTTATTCTTTCGCTGGTTGGACCGAAATAGGCTCCTGCGCTGATGCCTCGATATTGCATGTGCTTTAACTGTATATTTATGATGATTTAGGTTACGTTTGCTTTTAGCCTACACGTTTTAAGCTGAATGCACTTTCATTTTCTTCTTTAGGTGAAAATAACTTACTAGTGTGACTTTCAGAGTTTATTGATAAGTATCCACAAATATACTCAAATGGTATTATGAGTATCCTACATCAGTGGAACAGATGAATATAGCTTTTTATGAATCAAGCATAGTTTCAGAAGTGACTACGAATTTGACTCTGCCCATTGTGGCCACTGCATTCCTAAATTATATATTAGAAATGAGGTGAAATGATGTATCTCCCTTCATAGTTCTTAGCATAACTTGCCCTTGCAGCTGGTGGCAAGCAACACGAATTTTGTCTGTCAGCTGTTCTCCTGATTAATAAACGATGTCTAACGTACTATGTATCTCACTCTACACATAACCAGTAATTTGCTAGGCACTATTCACAAGTTTCATCCCAACGGTCGGTTTCAACTTACTTTCCATCTACTTACATTACTGCTCACCCCATAGAGTTTATCAAACATTTTACATAGTAAAATAATTTAACATGCTCATTCCTACTTTCCTTACCCAATGCATCAAATAATTTGAAGATTTTTCATTAAAATCTGCACGGTAGGCTAAAATATCATAACATAAAAGTTTACTATTCAACAGAGAATAGATATATCACTCCTGCAATTTAAATATCACTAAGCACTGAGCAAAGCAAAAGGAACTTCAGGCGAAATCATACTTCCTCAATCCAATTAACCACCTGGTAGCCTTCATCTTCATTATTAGTGATAACGGAAATCGTTGGCTGGAGACTGTCTGATGTTACTTGGAACAGATAAAAGTGGTGCAGTTACACACACATTATCTTCATGCTTATCATCATATTATTGTGTGACGCCTCTTCTTTCCTTCTTATGACACTTCTCGACTTTTGGTAACACCTTTTTTCTAATTGTTGCATCGAAAATCCTGTGATGCGCTACTCTCTGGTGTTACAATATGAAGTGTCACGCAGTAATGTTATTTCCCATGGTTTTAATAATATACTAACTATCTGACTAATACACGCCTATTACAATATCCTTTTTCAGTTGAATAGGACAGACAAAAATATTCCGATGTTTAACTTCAAGATTATCGTGCTGAATGTGAGTTTATTATTTTAGTCAGGATTTCATGATTTATCATGAATTCAAATATTTCTTTATCCAGCGGTGATACAAGAGCATTTTGTTCTTCTCTTCCCGCGAATACACATCATGCACTTCAAAGTGTCCAACGAATAGCTACCAGCCATTCCATAGACTGTTGCAGAACTTTCATATTATCATAATCACCTACATCATAATTTCCCAACCATATTGGTAACTAAGTTGTCTGTTAAGCATTTGACCTATGTAATTCTGAGTGTCAGGAAAATCAATAAGGAAATGTGGTTTTCCTCAAATTGTGATTCAGCATGCACAAAAGCAGCCAGAAAGTTAACAGCAACAGTATAACTATATGTGAAATAAGAGTGGAAACGGTTATCGGCATGATCGTAATGAGTATTCACCTAACAGATTATACCAAGTGTTTGGAATGAATAGTTCACAACTTACAGACACTAGCTTACAGGACAACTTCATAACTCATAAGTAGTTAAGATTAAGAATACCTGCCGATAGAAGAAACATTCGACATACATCATGAGTGATTCAACAGACAAATAGGTGAGGTATAGCTTTTTATCATCTGAAAGGCATTCCTCTCACACAGCACATGTCTTTCATATCAGACTAATAAACTACAACTATATTGACTGGTCACCGAAGGATAACCACCTTCATGTTGTCTAGTCCGAAGTTCTGATCGAATTCTATCTATCACCTTGCAATGTGGCCAACTTACCATCGCGATGGACTTTGATAGATGTGGTAACGTTGTTAACTACAGCACTGGATGGTACAGGTTAGAATCTCAGGCGGAACATCAGTTCCGTCGAGGTTGCAGATGCGCCTTGCTGACAAGTGCCAACAGGCACGAAACAAAGCCAAAACTAGATTGTGAGTTCAACTAAACATAAAAAATATGCAAAATACTCTCTTCTATTTGATGCCCACAAATCATGTAGCCCGTACCAGCAGTTCTTTAAACACTTTCTTGTCTCTTGGCTGAAGTGTTTAGTCCTACAGTCCATCCTAATTGTAGAGTATATTGAAAAAATGTCAGTATGTATCTATATGTATTCTTTATTCCAATCATTATATCATAGCTAAAGTGTGGATTTCTTGAAAATTATATTATATTTCTGTACTATTATCTAGGTGCACGTATTCATCTTACATCATTTATGACGGTGGAATGATCTGAATACCGTCCTATAACTTTTTTCAGGAACTTTTTTGACGTTTCCAGTTATATTTGATTTTGAAGCACCTAAGAGTAAGTATAAAAATATTTTACATATACATATACATTGATTGATGACATTCAAAGGTTGACCTGTAAGATATGTACCAGAAAGGGAAGTCAGACAAAAAATGATTACGTTGTGATATCTTGAGAGGAAAAACTGCAAACTGCAGTAATTATCATTACATTTTATCTCACACACCAAACTTTATAAATATGTACATTTATAGATATATATCACTTCTCTACAAATGTGTGGTTAAGTACATCCGATGACTGATGCAACCGTAGGCGGCAGCTTTCTTGGAAGATTTACTAAATTTTAAGAAGGTGTCATTGTGTACCAATTCCCATTCCAAATAAGTTTTCAATCAGTAATCTTTGTATCGTTTTCTTTGAACATGGGATCCTAATAACCTTACGCGTAGCTCTAGGAAATGATTGTCTAAAACGTGTAAATTCGCATAAATATCGAGACCACAGCTTCAAGAAGTCTTGTGATGCACTGAAGAATGATTTGTTTGATGCCATTACAACTGGTCAGGTCACATGAATAATAAATGAATACTGAATGCAGTCATATTTGGATTACACTTAAAATCCTTGTGAATAATTTAGTCTTGATACTTCAAAGAAGCAGCATGACAGTTAGTCGTAACATTGTGAGTACAATAACATAAAACGACCCAGGACAGAAAACATTTAAATAACAGTCATTTATAGTTTCAGATGTTGAAGATGATTGCATGAATGAGCGTGATAAACTCAGAGTAGTATAGTCACTATACTTTTCTATTTCTCAGTGAAACACTGACAATGCTATGACAAAATACAGCTGATGGTAAAGAATAAGCGCAAGTAGCTTATCAGTGTAGTATGAGTGTAGGATATGAAATAATGTTTTTAAGTGTTGAGAAAACCTCAGGATCATTTTAAAAACTTAGAAGTGGTACTTAGTAGTAGTAACTCTGAATTACTGAATTGAGGATGTTAGACGTCTGTATAATGTGCTTTTCACATAAATCGACTGGAAAAAAGAGATTCCATATTAAACTTGTTTATTTGATATAGCACACAGAGACAGTTTTATTTACTTGATGCTATTTTCATCATAGGTTGTTGATCATAATCATTCATATGGTTACAACATTTCTATCCTCACCTTTTTGCATTCCATACCTTGGATTTATTTTCATTAGATAGCTGAGTTAGAAAGAGAAGAAATCTGGTTTTATGCTAAAATGTTGATTGCAGTAGTCAGACAACAAGAGTTACCTTGTGTATTCTAAGTCACTGGCGCTCCTATCAGACTAAAATACGTGCGATATGAATATCTTTTCGTCTGTAGCCTATACTTGAGCGTAGTCTACATGCTGGATATAAAGTGCATGTGTCACAGTCTTGTTACACACATAGAGATCTAAGAAGTGAGATCATTTTGAAGTTATTTCAAAAATGAAGAAATATTCAAGCTACTAGTGTTTACTCTCAAACAGCAGTAGATTTTTTTTAAGTAAAATGCGAAAGTCAGTTGTGTACAAGCACTGCCTATCTTTACTGTTGAAATTAAGGATATGAAATGTAGTTATCTGCCTGCATTCTATGTAAGGTAATAAAGTAGACAGTTCTCAACATCGTAACCAACTTCTCAGGAACACCCATTTCTACTATAATATAACAAAGTTCAACATTGTCTGACGAAAGAAATTTAGCTTTGATGTTGAGAAACAAAGCCAGTGTTTGTCAGACAGCTTTTTACGGATGACGGGGTGTGAACACGTGATTGGTGCATCCACAATAAGAAGAAACTCAGCCTACTCCTCACTGTCAGATTCTATGTTTTTAAAAAGCCTCTTTTTGTACCACTTTCTGCGCATATGGTGTTTATATTACACAGAGTCCAGATGGATTTTGCAATATACTTTGGGTTGGAGATCAACTTTCTGTGGTTTCAAGATCTACAAAGTGTGTGTCTAATTCAAATATCTTATCTCATTGACTTCATCAAAACAAGTAACTTTATGATACCACATTGAAAGACTACAAGAAGAAGGGTTTGAAGTTAATATCCTTAGCAATAATACGGCAGTCACTGTACTGACATACACAGAAATATCACCTTTCTAAAAACGATGAGTGTATAAAGCATGTAAGTCGGAGAATATTTAGAATTCTCAAATACTTTACTGAAGATAGCTAAGAAAACATGAAATCTGGTTGTTCAGTGACTACTAACTTTCAATTGAGTTGTCCTTTATTTTTCGTTACTGCTATCATCAGGTTAGCTGAAACTTTATGTAACAAAGAAGTAGGGTTGAGAAACTTTTCTTCTGGATAACGAAACTTTCATCAGTGCCTTGATTTGTCACTAGACAGCAACCAGTTGTACAGTGTCTGGTTGTGAGCGGTAAACATAAAAATAACATAGTGAAACTGAAGGTGAAAAGGGATACGACAATATTAAAGCTAAGCCAGTTTCATCTTCAGATTCCTGTCAAATATGATAATGCATTAAGATGAAGTACTGAAACTAGTCCCCTTCATTGCATAAAAATCATGAGACAAAGTGAGCTGAAGATGATGGGAAATCTCAAACCTCTGTGACTCATGCTTCATTTCAAGTTAGATGTAGCCAATATCGACATTTCACACGCCACTTATGGTCCTTTGACGAGTTGTCTACGTGATTCTGCAGGTTCAATGAAAAGTGGCATCAAAGATTTACTGACAAAGTGCATACAACAATTTCGTTGAGTACCTATGTAAGATGCACACACATGCTTGAGCTGAATTCAAAGTTATTAGATGGATAGTTTTGTTAAGAAACAGGTGTCCCTACACTTTTCCAGTTCATGTGTTTGAAGGATACGGGAGTGGGAACAGAAATTCCATGGAAATAAAGTATTTGGAGCTCAATCGTTTCAAAAAAATTAAGTAACTATCTTCCTTCACAATTATTTTATTGTATATTTTATGTACATATGAATTCTGAGTTAAAATGATGAGAGTGATTGTGCGCAAAATTATATGTTCACACTCCATAGTGTTCGTCTGAATCTCACTCTTGTAATAGGTATCTCATTATCTACATTCGTTTGACTAAAATGTACTTGCTGATCATTAAGTTCCTTGAAAGTGATCACTTTTAACTTAATGTTTGGCTCATTGGATGCCAAAGTTTTTATTCACATTTATCTAATATACATAGATGTAAAATTGCATAGGTAATAATCGTGTTTGCATGGGGCATCAAGTTCATGACGAAATAAGTACCAGACAGGACTTATAATACTTTCAGTGGTGTCTAACTTAGGAAATAAATTCATTAGTACCTCTGCATCTCTTAAATGCCTATTACGTTAAATATCCTGCAGTAGATCAGTGGCGTTTACTCTGATGTAAGTTAAGGATCCACTTCTGATTGAATGATGCATAATCATTGGAATGAAGACTGCTTCGGACATCATAACGAAAAAGTGTATAGTGGTCTTTTACGGTCATCAGTCAAAGCGAAGGATTTTATAGGTTCTGCGTCAATGAATGTGACTGATTTGCTTAAAATGAAAAATTTCTCACGATAATTCATGCCGCTTAAAAGTCCTATCATTTTAAAGTATATTAACAGACACTGTAGGTACTTGGAATTTGTACCGCACGTTTTTTAAGCATAACTGGATATGGGTAGATTCTCTGTGTTTCCACAAGTGCCTGATAAGACAAACTAATTGCTTACTTTCATTATCATTATTCCCTTGGGTTCATAGTGGAACATACGGCTTCAGTAGCACACCTACATTGCACTCTCTTCTCTCCAGTCTTTTCAACCTGACTCAACCACTGCCCACAAGCTCTCATTTCTTCCTCACATATTCTCCTCCATGTCACCCTCGCCACGAACGCCCAACTCATCGTTTCCCCTTGAGTTCCACTCGAAGGCCTGATGCATGCTGTCTCCGAATAGTCTTCTCAGTGTATGCCCAATCCGATCCATTTCCACTTTCTTATACTGCATATTTTTTGGGTGATGGGTTCTTGGTTGGTTCGTTCACACAGTTCCATGTTGCTTATTCTTATTATTATGGTCATCTGATCTTCAGTATCGGGCCAGCATAGGTGGCAGCTGTTGATGAATATCTGTAGTTTGTTGGAAATGCTTTTCGTGACGCGTCAAGTTTCTGAACCATCACATAGAAGCACTGGATTGCTTAACTGGCTGAATTAGTGTTGAGAAGCCGGATCTTGTTCACGGTTTATGCTGAGTGCAGTAGATCTCCACACCGCTTTCAGATTGATGAAGGCCTGTCTTGCTGTCTTTCCTATACTGTCTTTGACACCCTCATCTGTGCCACTGGTTGTAGGTGAAACGATGCTTCCTTGTCAGGTAGGCGAAAGAGACTACTATTTTGAAATATTACCCACCGAAAATTCTATACTATATCACACATGTTATTTAGAATAAAGCGATTAATTAATACCACTTGTTGACATACTTGTTATTCTCCGTTGTTTGGTTGGACTCAATTGTCCGACCTCTATTGGCATATGGGCTCCTATGGCGATCCCTCGATATTGCTTGAATGTTAGTGTTAATATTAGTATTATTAAAATATACATTCCTTTGAAACGTGTCACAGTAAGCCATAATACTTCACAAGCACACATAAACAGGAAAAATTCGCACTTTAGTGTATTTAATGTTAAGCGTTTACCATCTAGCCAAAGAAAACAGCGTCAGAAGAATTTTTAACCTGAAGATTGTTTTACAGGTGTTAATATAAATGTGACGTTCAGTTTTGTTGATGGCATAGTACATAGTAATTTCTCGAAGCATTGGAATATCATATTGTACATTCATTAAATAACATGCAAATGACGCTTACATTGATGATCATTTCATCGAATATATTTCATGAGATAATTGACAAGTTGAATGTGTTGAATTTGTTCTTAGTATTCACTTATTTTTAAGCCTTCAATATTTTACATAAGATGAAGTCATTATGAATCTTTTCATTGGCAAACATTTAAACGGTGGAAAGTTTAATGAGCGGTGTCATCATCTTCATGTGACATGATCAGTTCTCCAGTTGCTGGCCAAATGAATAACTTAAAATCCTATTGAAGGGTTTCCCTTAAAACTCTCACTTCCGAAAATAATCAAACAGGAAAACTATTAAAGTTTTGAACAGACACAAACATTTGCTAAGCGTTTCTACTATTTCCCTTAAGACACGTAATTTAACGACTATTCCTGTCTTTTTATCAACACCATCGCATGAAATAGACCGCAAAAACTGACTGTGATCTCGATTTCTATTTTGACATCATCATAATATCTTGAGCTTGATCAGTCACTAGAATTAGCTAACAGTAGTCCGTCTAAAATGTTTGGCACTCACTTCAACTCTAATGCATGTGAATGTTGTCTTATCTATCTAATATAAGCATGCAGGCTGGGTCGACTTCTGGATTTATCAACCATGTGAAATTCACCCAGATGGAAACTAACTATCTATTTATCGAGAACTTATTTGAAGATGGAGTTCCAAAGGATCTAACACAAAGAAGCGCCAGTCACACATTTGAAAACATTACTCCTAACACACAAAATTGAAACAAGCATACAATCCAAGACGCAGTGAGTTCATAAACTTTTTGTAGTACACTCTAACTGAATATTCGCCATACATATTCATATGCACCTTAATGCGAAACGGGGTGAGATACACAAACCTACTTGTGAGTAGGACAATAAATGAGGCTTGGAGACAAATAGGAATTTAAACAATTAGATGAAGATATGTAAAAGCTTACCAAAAGCTTGCGCAAATTAGAATAAACAACACTACCGTAAAATAAGTAATTGATTTTCTGATAAGGAATGGACATTTGCGATTTATCCGATGAATAAATCTACAAATAACAACAACTCAAACCGGTTTAAATTGAGGTGAGCATCCTACCTTAGTGACCTGGTGGATAGTGTACCTATGTTTGAAACGATGACTGAAAGATTTATGTTCTGGTGAGAACACCATCATTCACTATAGTGCAAGCTTATCTAGATGACGATTCGCCAATAAAAATAGAATCAGATTTATTTACGTTTGATGAAGCGAAAGCATCAGCACCTTTTTTGATCTTATAGAATGGCAGTTGATAACTAATGAAGAATGAAATGTTTGTGCAGTTTTCAAAGTGGCTGTCAGGTGAAGTTTGACGACTGTAATGCAACATCCGTTTAATTGTCCTGTTACTGAAATTCGGTTCCGAATATACAGTTTTCTTTTCATAGTAATGATGGATAGTGGCTAGCAGTGGAATCCAGGATGCGCATTCCTTCTTATTTGGGAGTCGTCAGCTGGATATACCTGCCTTCGGCTGAGTGATGTTGTTCTCACCGGGATTTGGACTCGGGAGCGATCGCCTCGAACACCAGAGCGTTGTCCACTACACCACCGAGCCACGACAGTCAGTTCGGTTCAATCAACGATGGTATGATATAAAAACAATCATATACTAATTTTCTTTTCAGTTTTAATTCGTCACTGATACATTCACTTAAGAAGAGAGACAGAGAAAGGTGTTTAAAATTACGACACTTTTCAGTTAACCTTTACTTTGAAATCAACAAACAAACAGCCTACCATCAGTAGACACTGTCTGAAAAGTATGCCTTCTATGATAAAATGTAGGGCTATTTTAGCTATTCAAGTTTTACAGGAGCTGTAAGAAAAATCCCCTAATACTTAAAAAGTTAACCATATGAACCTGCCTTATCAGTCACTTTTGTTTACTAGCGAGTCATAGAAACATTAAATTGACAACTTAAGAAATCAACGTTGTATCAAGTAAGTCTGCTTGAAAACTATGACATAACTGTGAGGTATTCTCGACACAGTTCCACAATGATCATTATTTCAGGCTCGGATCAACACTTTTCTTACTTTCAGTCAATTAACTAGTTAGTATTTATACTGTTCTCATTGATTGTCACTTTATTGTTTTAGGTAACACATAGCAAATCCCTCAAAAACCTTGAGAGTAGAGTGAAACCAAGTTATATTTAGCGTGTATTCTAAGTTTGCATCAGCCAAGTATTTGTAATATTATTAACAAAAAGACTGCTTCAAAATCCACGGAATTAATTCCTGACACCTCTGACAAAAACACTTTTACTGGTCAGTTACTTTGGGTAGCGGGACTTCAGGTGAATATAGAGAAGACAGAAGTGATGAAGATACCGCACCACCACCATCAACAACAACAACAACAAACTCCAATCACCGTCAACGGGAGAAACTTAAAGGAAGTAACCTCCTTCACTTATCTAGGAAGCACTGTTTCAACTACAGGCGGGACGGACGAGGACGTCAAAGTCAGAATCGGAAAAGCAAGACAGGCATTCATTAGCCTGAAACCAGTGTGGAGATCTTCTGCACTCAGCATGCGGAACAAGATACGGATTTTCAACACCAACGTCAAGTCAGTGCTCTTGTATGGCTCAGAGACTTGGCGCGTCACGAAAGGCATTTCCAATAAACTACAGACATTCATCAACAACTGCTTACGCTCGCTGCTGAAGATCAGATGGCCAGAAAGAATAAGCAACAAGGAACTCTGGGAACGAACCAACCAAGAACCTATCACGCAACAAATATGCAGGAAGAAGTGGAGATGGATTGGCCATGCACTGAGAAGGCCGACTGAGGACATCACGCGTCAGGCCAGTTGCTCGAGTGGAATCCCCATGGGAAGCGACGAGTTGGACGTCCGAGGGTGACATGGAGGAGGTCATGCGAGGAGGAAATGAGAGCTTCTGGGCTGTCGTGGGACCAGGTTCAAAAGATCTCAGAGAACAGAGGTCACTGGAGGCGTGCTACTGAAGCCCTATGTTCCACTAGGAACCCAAGGGACTAATAAATAATATAATAAATACTTTGGGTAGACTCTACTCATAGTTTAGATTGTATGTTTTGAGGACTTCACAATGTGAAAACCCCTAATGACAAGTATTCACTCGCTGAACAAAACGACGTCATTTTATTTCATGGAATTCTCATCGAATAAGTAAGTAAATGATCATTATAATTGTTTGAAACAAACTTCAGATAGACAGAGCGTTTTAATTTAGTAGATAGTATGTTAAAGATCGAGTAAGCATTACAAATTAGGATATAGAGTAGGTTTAGGTAATAAATCCAATGAGACTGCATAAATACCATATTATATGGCAAGGTGAGGAATGATCACGAAGGAGTGTGATAAGTATAGAAATAATGAGAAGCGGTTACCTGATCATGTGAAAATACTATCTCTCACGAGAATTTCAGGTCATCAAAATAAAATCATCCCAATGATAGCCAGTTAGGTAATAATGTGATGCTAATCAATAAGAATATGCATAGAGATAGAAAAAGTGAAGGTATAAATTATATTTTCAAGGAAGGTGAGTGGATAAAAAAAGAGCAACTAATAGGGCGATAACAAATTTAAATATTCCCACTGGGATAATTAGAAAACAGTTTGAAGCGAATACTTATTTTCGGTGAATTCATGTCAGCCTTTACATTTATATTTACAAATTATTCATTTGATATCAATGTGGTTAATTTAATGTGGGATAATAGCAGAAATGAAATTTCGAAAAGTTTATTTACTCATTCACAGTGGTCAATACTTGTAGGTGTGTGAGTGAATTGTATGTGTACAGGGATAAAGGAAAATGAAGTTATTGTTGTACACCGATTAGATAATAAAATAATAAAGATCATTAATCACTTATGAAACTAAGGTCGAAGTATAAAACGATAATGATAAGATTACAATATTCACAATTTTTTGAGTAAATGGGGAGGAAATTGTTGTATCTGGGTTGTAGTTGAAAACCATAGAAGTAAAAGGGAACGATCAAACAACTTTTGAATAGATAAATGAGGTCTCCGGTAAAGGCGACAGGTTTGAAACCCTTTCTAGTGAACAACTGTTACCAGTATCAAACAAAAAATTCCAATGACCTGAGTATGCTTATTAAGGTTCATCGAGAAAGATGTGGTGGTAACCAAAATGTACTTATAACGAGACCAGATAAAAGAAGTGGAGTCGTACTCTTGAATAAAGACGACAATAATGATAAAATGAATAGCATACTCCAATATATTACAAAATTTCTGAAATCGGTGGATGGATGAGATCACACTATGAAAATGCAAAAAAATTTTAAAAACATTCACAATCTCACCGAATACTTTCAGATGAATTAGGCCCGTAGGTACTGACATAACAAGAATGCATAGATGGCACATTAGATTTCTTTATTTGATTTATAACACACAGTAATATAGTATTATTTACATGATGATGACTTTTCGAGTATAAATTATCATTGCTCATAATCATATCAATGTAATCACACAACTTTCGACACTTGATTTTTATGGTTACTTCGCCTCATATGATTTGTTTTTATGAGTAATAAAATCTTCCATATATCTGGTATGGGTGTTGCATCATATCTATTACATATGTTGAGTGTTGATTTGGTGGACAAAGATTCAGTAATCAATGTTTCTTTCCCTCTCCACCTAATTATTTTCGACTTAAGTACAATGGTTTCTTCCTACCCAGCCTATTGTATGGTAGTATGTTAATGCATGCGATGCAGCAGCTGTTTTTTTCCAGATTACTGATCTTATTCAGGTCTGCCGTTCTATATTTAGATAAATTCCTATGTTCGACTATTCTAACTGACCCCAACCAGCTAATTTCACCTATGTACTTGACCTCAAAGTCATTACAAGGAATTCGATAGATTAGATTATTTTGATTAATTGGTTCTATTGGATCTTTAAGTCGGATAAGCTTAAATGCCACCCTAATTTCAGCCTTGTTAAAGATCCTCCATAAAATTTCTGATGTTTCTTCCTAATAGGGTCACACATTAGAGGCTGTTATCTCCTTTCTACTTGGGTTGTCGCCATTATATGTATTCACATTACTGGTATTATTTCGTTTCTTATGTGTTCGTATGGATTTCTTGATAAACGGTCGGGGATAGTAATCAATTATTAACGCTTCTTTCACATGCTTCAATTCTTTGTCTTGGTTCTTGCACTGACTAGTCAGTTTTCTAACTCTATCACTTAGACATTTGACTAAACCTGCCTTAACTGACATTGGATGGGATGACTTGAAGTTTAGATACCTGTTGGAATGTGTCGGTTTTCTGTAGACAGAAGTATCTAAACCACCATCCGTCCTTCTTTTTATCTTGCAATCTATTACACGTAATTCTCCTTGTTCATTTTCTACCTCATACGTGAATTGGATCGCGCCTACTACTGGGTTTATAGGTGTGAGGAAATTATCGATATGTTCCAATTTCAAAACAGTGAATGCATCATCCACATATCGCCACCATATTGTCGACATGGGGTGATGATTGAAGGTGAGATGAAAATACAGTCGTGGTCCAGATTTTCATCTCACCTTCAATCATCACCCAGTATAAAAACTATTCTGAAAAACTACGTCTATCTCAGATAATCAAATGATATTCAATCTTTGTTCACCAAATCAACACTCAACATATGTAATAGATATGATGCAACACCCATACCAGAGATATGGAAGATTTTATTACTCATAAAAACAAATCATATGAGGTGAAGTAACTATAAAAATCAAGTGTCGAAAGTTGTGTGATTACACTGATATGATTATGAGCAATGATAATTTATACTCGAAAAGTCATCATCATGTAAATAATACTATATTACTGTGTGTTATAAATCAAATAAACATATCTAACACAAAACTAAATTCTATCACAGTGCCCAAGTTTTACACCTATATTAATTTATGGAGTGCCCAATATCCATAAATCTACCTTACGAATGTGTCCTATCTTAGACGTGTTCAATTCATGGTATTATGAAGTGGCAAGATGGCTGCAGATATAATGAAATCGATACAATATAAGATGGCTAATTTTAGCTTAAGGAACACTTGAATTTATTTCAAAAGTTGAAGACAAGAATATTAGTAACGAAACATTGAGTTCTATGGATGTTTATCCCTTGTTTACCAGTGTTCCTCTTCTGGAAACAATTGATTTTATTTGTGGTTCACTGCTAGATAAAAAAATGAAAGTACGTATGCCACTTGCAACCCTCTGAGAGCTGCTGCTTTGTTGTACGGTGAATGTATGCTTTCACTTTAGCAAAAAAATTTACAGTTAGATAGGTGTGGAAATAGGTTCACCATTGGGTTCGCTTCTACCAGACATGTTTATAGCGAAATTAGAAGGTGGATTACTGCATAGCACGATAGATAACCTGTCCTTGTATTGGAGATACACGGATGACACTTTTGTTCTCCACAAAACGATACTAATCCTGACATTTTTCTCAGTAAATGCAGTTGTGATTATCCAGAAATCAGGTCAAAACTTAAAACAGAGAAAGGTTAATGTCTTCCACCTTTGGATGCTTTCCAATCAAGAAAAACAGATGGCAGCACCAGAAGCCGTATATCTCGCAAGAAATCATGAGTTGGTCAGTATACACATTTCCGATAATTTCTCTCTCATAGGTACAAAAGGAATTTAATCCATACACTGATGTTGCTTTTCAGAATAGGAAAAGCAAAACAGGCGTTCATTAACCTGAAACCAGTGTGAAGATCTTCTGCACTCAGCAAATGGAACAAGATCTGGATTTTCAACACCAGCATCAAGTCAGTGCTCCTGTATGGCTCAGAGACTTGGCGCGTTACGAAAGGGATTTTCAATAAACTACAGACATTCATCAGAAAATGCCTACGCTGGCTCGTTACTGAAGATCAGATGGCCAGAATAATAAGAATAAGCAACAAGGAACTCTGGCTGGTGACGAACTAACCAAGAACCTATCGCTCAACAAATATGCATTGGAAGGAAGTGGAGATGGATTGGGCATACACTGAGAGGGCCGATTGGGGGCATCACGCGCCAGGCCAGGCCGTCGAACGGAACCCAGATGGGAAGCGACGAGTTGGGTGTCCGAGGCGAGGGTGACATGGAGGAGGTCGTGCGAGGAGGAAATGATAGCTTGCGGGCTGTCGTGGAGCCAGGTTCAAAGGATTTCAGAGAACAGAGGGGATTAGAGACGTGCTACTGAAGCCATATGTTCCAACGGAAACCCAAGGGACAAGTAATAATAAAAAAAATAAAGGTTTGCACAGCTGACACCTTGGACGGTGAAATAACAATAACATAGAACTCGTCATACCAGAATAGCTATGCTAAAAAGTTTGTGAGGACTGTAACAATGAAAACAACTGGAGGAAAGTGCTTTCAGATAGTGCAGAAGAAATAATTATATCTAACTTTAGCGTTCAGAGAAGATGCAGCTGCGGTAACACTGACGCTAAAACTCGGAAATATGATAGAAAAATATTCTTTACCACTACAATATGTTTGAAATTTACTAGTCGCTGTATGATACCAATGCAGTAGAATGATAGGCTTCGGAATCTGGCCGCATCGATCTGTATTTATAAATTTAACTGCTCTTGAGGTGTTAACTACATAGGCAGAAATGGGTTAATATTCCTTGATAAGCGTTACCTTTTGATTGACATAAACAGGTAGTTGTTTAAAATGATATCTAGGCTACTGATATGTTAATGTTCTACATTTTACCTGAGGCATATTCAGACTGGTTTTCTAGACCCAACATTTGTGAATCTACGTATTATTGATACTAGGACTTTTCATAACTAGCTTCGATTGCCTAGTTATCCCAGTTCTTTGTCTGGGAAGTCTAAACAAGTAAATTTAACACCTGGAAAATAAAAGCAAATTTAAGCGAACGCTGAACCAGCGTTATGGCAAATTTGTTGGAAATTCGTTGATTGTGTCAACGATTCATCAACTACAGCCATGTTAGTGTTGATATCTATAATGTGAGGAAGTTGGATAGCTAAATATTTAACGAGTGACTTTAAAGGCCATCCAAGCAACAACTAGAATAACCAACCAAACTTCTTTATTTGATAAAAATTTGCCTTTTCAGCTGAAATAAAGAAACCTAATTGGCTGTCATCAGTTGCTTGGGTGGTCCTAAAAGTCTCTCATATTTATAACATGTACGCCCATATCCAACTAAAATTTAAGCCCAGCGATAGGAAATCGCTTTTGACTGTGAGACAGAAATTTAATGGAAAGAAGGGTCTGAGTGAAACTTTAATACCTTGGAAAGTAAAAATTCAAGATGTGATAAATACTACACTAAAAGCGTACCAAATAGGAAAATATGCAGAGAACAAGCGCGTAATAGGAGTGTTATAAAATTTATTGATATTCAAAACCGTGCTACTCGAAGTTGAAACGGAATCAAATGTAGGTTTTGGTTTAAAACCTCATTTACAATTATAAACATTTATGACCGAAATATCACCTGGAAAAAGACAATATAATGAAAAATGACAATTATGTCGAAGAACACTCTGAACAAGAAGTTTACAATCATCTTCTGCATATGAGCCACTCCCTCTGTCATTTCCCCAGTTATTTAAGGTAGCAGTTCATCTAAAACTGAGAAATCAATTTCAGTATGATCGAAAGAGTCACAGTGAAACAAGTAAATATGTCAAAATTCGCACCCCATCAATTCCAAATAATTGTGATAACACTGTCATAAAAATACGCCTCCACTAAGTTAAACGACATAAATTTTCTTCGAATTTCATATCCTGCGCCGAAGCTATGTAATAATATATTACTCATTATGCTGCAAACAGAACATTATATGCACAGAAGTGTAAATTTCACGCCTTCAAAGACATGGCTAAACTCTTCGCAAGTTTCATAAGAATATGCTGAACGTCAAGTGTGTTCTCCTGCGGTGATGCGTTTTGTGACTGTACTATAATTCGCACATGAGCTTAGTTTTGATCTGAAGAAAGCCTGGACTACAAAATTTTATACATGGAATAGAAAGCTAATAAAATTTTTATACCAATCAACCTGTAAATCAAATGTGAAGATGACACAACTTTGTCTACAGAAGATAATGAGATCATATGTGGAGTGAATGGAACGACTACTATGTGGAATCCTCATCCATTTCCACAGTGCTACCGACATTGCTATTTATTTACTGTTGAACATGGAGATGTTTACCTAATTCATCGAGGACCAAAAGGGGATGTACAGTTAATCCAAATCACTACTGCTGAGACTGGCATCATTGATGATACACAAAAGCAGTCAGTGAATACAATCTCAGATGGTAAAATTCTTCCAGGAGGAAAAGTTAGACATGGTTCAGAATTAAATGTCACCTGTCAGACGGGGTTTGCATTAGTTAAATCAAATCAACCGATTACTGTTTGTCAAAATGGAGTCTGGAGTGTTCGAAGCAAGTGCGTGCCAGGTAAGTATTAGTAACTATTAATAAATCTACATTTATTTTTGCGTATTTAAACTGCGTTACATTATTATTGCTAATAATAATTCATTTCAATTGTAGGCTGTTTGCAGCTGATGAAAGGCCATGAAATAAAATGAGCTCATTTTATTCTGCAAATGTCTACGTTCTTGCATAGTTCAAATTTGTCAAGGTAACTAAATCGATGCGAATTGTCTAGTTGATGGAGACCGATCCTTCAATCTTAGATGCTGATAGAAATTTGTCCACGAATCTCAATGATTTGCAGGGAAAGAGTCCATTGAAGAAAAACAATAAAAGCAATGTTATTGTCTTCGTTGTATTGTGTTCTCTAAGCTGTATGGTTCATTGGTGAAGTTTTCATCGTCTTTCTAGCCAACATCATCAGCACTAACTGCAGTATGAGGTGAGCTGTTAATATCTCTCCGTGATTGTTTCACTAACTTGCCCTGACGAAGTGGTTTGTGACTGGCAGCGTAATGCATCACTATGTAGATAGAATTACGATCGAAATTTCAATATTCATGCTTTACGTTGAAGAAATTTTCTGGCATTTGCTTCTGATGTATGAAAGAGTAGGAATGTAACTAGTTTCTTCAGTTCACCAACCACTCTCTGAGTTTTTTGTCATACAGATATCTAAACTCTCTGTTTGCAATGACACTGTTTCTTATTGATCTATTGCCAACTGGTAATTGGTATATAAAGACGAGAGACCTACTTCTGTATTTTGAAAATGTATTGTTTCACTTTCGTGAATTTACTAGCTGTCATTAGAACAAGTGGTGAGTCGTTTATAAATTATTCTCTTGTCATAATGAATTAGAAGAAACTTGCATGCTTTTATACAATGTAAAGAAGATAGTAGTTCAGGGTTACACCCTCATTTTGCTCTTCTGGTCAGAAGGTTACTTCAATAACTCGAAAGCAACTGTGTAGCACTCTTTGCACTAAAACTTTACGCAAAAATACTTTCCACTTAAATTAAAACTCAAAGAATAATGGTTTCATAGCTCACACCTATAGGATTAATAAAAGGGTATGAAAAATCACCTAGTTGAATAACTTACATTGTGGTTTAAGGCTTTCGATATACCACTGATTTACCTTCAACCTAATCGCTGCCAAGCAGTGAAATTGAACATTCGGATTAAGATTATCTGCCATTAGCCGAGTTCAGAAAGGTGCACAAGAAAATATGAGGAATAATCTTAACTTCTAGAAAATTTCAAATTAGGATGCAAGCCTATCCTGTTGATTTGACTATATGAATGGAGGGAGACAAGATACCAGCAGGTGGATGGTAAAACTTGTTTGTTCATACATCTCTTTTTGTAGTTAAAACTTTAGTAAAACAAAAAACACTGATCATGAGTTTTGCATGCACAAATTCCGAACGTAAGAACTCACATCCACTTTCCCTCAATTTCTTCCTGATAAGTAATTTTGACAAATTTAGTTTTAGACGTACACCATTCAACTTGGTTCTTATTTATCAACTTACACTCTGCAAGTGTAAAGAACACGTACCTAGTTTTGATAAGGTGGATATGAACAACATATGGTTAAAAGTTTAATCGTCACTAGGAAAAACCACACAATATTTTATTCACAAATTTATATTATGTGTAATGTATCAACAGGACGCATCACCTATGAATATTTTGTCATCCTTCTTGGTAATGAAAGTAAAGGTGGTGTATTTCTCTTCTCAATAGATACATGCTAAAAATTAATACTATGAGGTGAATTAGGCACGACTTTGTACTTTGTAGTCGGTCGAGTGGCAGAAAGCCTGGGAGCAAGTCCAAGTAAGTTAACTATTGTATGTCTTGACCTGACAGATTTTGAAACATTGTATAAACAATAGTGCCAAGTGATTACTGCTGGCAGTTTGATGTTCTCAAGCTTTGATATTTTGTCGTGAATTTTTCATCACTAGGCTTAGTGTCATCTTCAGCACTAATTTAGTTATGAAGGTTTGGGTAAGAAAACCCATTCAATGGTGATATTTGCCTGGATTAAGTAAATATTGTACACTGTAAATACATATATTTGAGTCGTTATTGGGCAATGAGGAATACTTGATAGTACAGATTTTCTATATAAGTCAATAAAGTGAATAGATAACTCACCTATGAATGCCTGAAACGCGTTTAGACTTTTGTTTGACCTGAGCTCATGCAATATAAACCAAACAATTCTTCGTGCACTTTTAAAGATTACGTTGAATTCTGTCGCCTAAACATGAGGAATCTTCCAAACACATGTATTTAATGTTAACTGAATATTGTGAGATACAACTATTGATCTATCTGCATTGACTTATATTAGATCATATTGTTGGCTGTGACACTGTATAAACTTTCAGTGTTTAAAATTATTGTACCTAGTTTCACAGGAGAAGGTGAGCTGATAAATACACATCTAGGCTGTCACCAATGGATACCTTTCCGTCCCCAAACATTTTCAGCACTGAGCAGCTAGTGCATGTTACTTGTGTACTAGTTGCAGAGAATGCTTTTAAGATAACCTTCATAAATTTGTGTCTTAAAAGCTCACCTGCTGCATCTCTGCTGAATCCCAAATTCAAATGTAGCTCATACATTTCCCTGTTTGATTGGTGACTGACCAGTAGTATTCCGGTTAAGAATTTCATCTAAGAATGTTTCTAGGCATCCATATTTGATGAAAATCAGTTTTAGAAATTAAATTTTGTCTTCTGAAGTCTCAGCAGTATAAATCCCCTGGATATAAAAAAAGGTAACTGGGTCAATTTCTGATGAAAAACAAGACATTAATTTCATTTTTCTGTTCATCTTACTGGTCGCACCATCCTTGCTTGCTAAAAATACTTCATGAAATGTTGTCCCTGAATGCAGTTTCCATAGCATTTCAAAATTCTGTAAGGAGTGACATTCATGGAAGTACCACAGAACTTCTTGCATGCCGAAATGCTTGTTACAGACAATGAATACAACATAAACATACCTTCCATATAACTGTAATTGTGTGACAATCAAACTGAGTACCGTTGTTTTCAGGTTGAACAGCTATGTCTGCTTAAAGTGAAGTGAATTCGAACCACTTTGGTGCTTTGTCCGTCTAGCGACAAAGTGTGTTATATAAGCTGTAATTTGAGTCGAAGGTGCACTTTGACTGTAGTACTTTCAGCTAGTTCATAGCCGTCCCTATGTTTATCGCATCTGATTCAAAGTAGCTGCACACAAAATGGAAAATTGCAAGTAGTTGGGTTTTTATGAACACCGAAATAACATCAGATGGTGTCATGACAGTATCCAGAGTACTCACATTACTTATGAAATCGATAAACTCAAGTGTATAAAGCGTGCATAAAGCGTAGTTAGAAATTACCCTTCTGATTGATTCTTGAAGTTAGCGAACAGTCTGACTGACGAGTGACAAAGTGAGCCAAATACTTTCATTACTAAACCTATGGCAAGTTGGTTTTATCCACACTTCATAAAAACGAGATAGGTTTGGTTCAATAATTCCTTGTTGTTAAAATAACTCATAAATGATTCATTATGCATTCATTGGGGACTTGAGTCTATCGACATTCCATTATCTCCCCTCTACTCAATTGCTTAGTGCTTTGGACAACCTGTTTTCGTCTGACAGAAGTTCAGACACTTTTTAAATGTAACCGATCTTCTGATTCAGGAGCTTGTTCACACATTTATCACTTGGGTAACTATATCTCTGCTACCATGCTAGTTATTTGATCTTTAGTCAGTACGACTAAAGTGTTCCGTTTGAGTGTTCAGAAATTCAGTTTGGAGGTTTGTGGGGATTGATCGATTTCAAGGTGGTATTTACCGTGAAGTGACATCAGTTGATGAGCTACTGATAAGCCAGGACCACTGGATAACTGTTCCATCCTAACACTGAACTCCTCAGAAGTGTAGGCGAATGACGCTGCCAGGGAGTGTACCCACAACCATCATTTCTAGTGGCGAGCACGCTATAATTTACCCACTAGGTCGATATCCAATGATCCACACTTACCTTTTCCGGTAATTCGCGGAACAGTGTAACACTCACCCAGTGTCATACGAGAGCGTTTGTCCTCACACGTGACCTAGCTGACCTCACAGGTCACAGCTTACTAGAACTTTAAGAAATCAATCTCGAGCAATGTCATCAAAGAGAAATGGAGGCTTATGGCAACTGAAATTGCTCAAAACGATTACAGAAGTCGTATCTAAAATCTTCTGGATATTCTAGAGACTAAGCAGCTAGGTCATGTGTATAACTAATATCAATGTTAAACAGAATCCGATTGCAACCAATACGTGGTCGGCTATAAAAATCGTACATTTTTACTCTTCCCTTTTCAGTCACCGCAGCCACCAGTAAAATCTACTAGTCTTGCCATCATCTGTCTGAATTATCAATCATGCGTAACTAGTATAGTGAATAATATGGCAACATTTGATGATCGTATAAGGCGAACATCATCAAACTGAAGAGATTACAGCAAAGTGAACTTACCCGCGTTTCATCATCCATCACCTTGGTGAATACAACAAGTCAACTGCCTTCAAACTATCACCGATAAGCATCACTACTTCTGTACATTGATGCGTATTTCATTCTGACTTCAAATAATGGACAACAACATCCCCAGCACTAACTGCATACAGTCTCATCATGAATATGTACACTCCATTATACAACCTGATTAAAATTCACCTGGAATTCATATTGTCTGATATGAATCTCCTTATGTCAACAATTCATGTCCTATTTCTAAGCAACAGCTAAAAGCGAACAGAATAAACGGATTATGTTGAACGAATAGAAAACACTAAGCACCCTCATGATAGGCAAATGGTGCCTAATGCATACATCAATGTAATCTGAATTTAGTGTTTACTATTATTTTTCAGCAAATGAAAGGCAGTATGATAATTACAGAACTAGTACTTTTGTTATTAGCAGTAATAGTTTGCACTTGAAAACGCAAGTGGACACCGAATCATAGGCATGAATGTATGTACATGCCAGTTCACTCGGTGTACTGAACATTCCATTTCATGCATACGCCTCGAAATGTATGAACGTATTCCAAGTGTCCCACTGCTTTGTATTTTGTAGGTAGTGAATTGGTAGAAGTAATGGAAGTCAAACATGGTAGGATAAATCTAGTTTGTATATTCCTAGTAAAATTGTGAACATTCATGAATATGCATTCACCTGTTATCTTCTTCACGCCCTTACATCACACAATTACTACAATACAACATTTGGATGTAAGCAAGAGTTTTATGCATTCATGACTGTAATGTCATACACTGAGCAGCAGTTGTTATTTCGTATTAATCAGAGACATGGCATGCGAATTCCTCTCTATGGCACTACTCTCATTATGCCTCGTACTGGTGAGAAGCTAGAGACAGTAAGAAGATACAAGCGTTTCACAGCAACCAGGATGCTGCTGCAATGCAGTTACTTAATAATTTCTTGGCTTAGGTGAGAGTTACCTAGACCAATAATGATCAACTTGGAACAGCACCAAAGCGAAGACGACTTAAGGTTTTTTATGCCTAAAAATAGCAGACAGCAGACGAAAGTCGATCACGTAAGAAATTTTCTTATCACATAGTTCTGCATAGTGATCACATTTTGAATATTACTTCGACATTCCTCATTTTTCCACCTTGAAACATTTCAGAACGATCGTTTTTTGAGCGGTTAGTAGACGCTTTGGGTAAGATGAATCAATTTGTTTATCCAAACGATGGTTGAATGAATGTTCGCAGCTTGTACTGGCTGCATTCTACTTTATTATTCAAATTTAATTGGATTTTGTAAGACGGTAATCAGCATGATTGTACGACGTGGTAAAGGCGGTGTCATCACTCCCATTCAACTTGCTTTTGTAAATTGCACATACAGTAATACGAAGGGGATGAAACTGAACAGATATCTGGGCATTCAAATCATAAAAGGTGTTCTTAAGGGTCAATCAATTGTCAGCAATATCATTTTATCGTTATGATTGCAAATAAGATTTTACTCCAGACACATACATTATCGACGCTAACTATTGTTACGCTGTGATAAATATGCCAATATTGCTGACCTTGAGAACTTGTAAAGCTATCAAATTTGCCTTTCTGTATTATTCGGTCAACTTTCTCACAAAGCATATTCCCTCTCTCCTCGAATTACTTCAGTTCATTCATTCTGGAAAGCAGTTTGTGAACCTCAATAAGTGTCTGTATTAACCGGCTGATTTGATAATGTTCACCATAATCTGCATGAATCACTAGACTTTTGTTGTAAGACATTCAGTGTGCTACGTACTGAATTGAGTTTCTAATGAACACCGTAAGCTCACACAAAAACAGAATATTTCCTGATTGTCTACTAGGAAAGTGGAAAGTTATTTTAGTATCTGAAAGTGCGATTCGGTCTCCATTTCATGACCTTTCGATAAGGCCCTCTATATCATCAGAAGACAGCAATCTGCCTCAGTTGCATCCATACAACTGTTGCAACATACACACATATGAATGTTTCACCAAGCTGAGCTTTGAAATTTTTATAATACCGAAAATCTAAAGAATGCTTTTGTTAGATGCCAAGAAGTCGAGAGTCTTCTCATAATTCACGATATCCTCTGATCTTCAAATTATTATTATTATTGTTTGTCCCTTGGGTTCCTAGTGGAACATACGGCCTCAGTAGCACGTCTTCATTTCACTGTCTTCTCTGCAGTCTTCAAAACCTGGCTCCATGACTGCTCAGAAGTTCTCATTTCTTCCCCACACCATCTCCTCCATGTCACCCTCGGACACAACATTCGCCCTTTCCCATTTGGATTGCACTCGAGGGCCTGACCTAGTACGTGATGCCTCCGAATGGTCTTCTCAGTGCATACCCAACCCATCCTCACTTTCTTCTGCATATTAACTGGGTGATGGGTTTTTCGTTGGTTTGTTGCCAGAGTTCCTTGGTGCTTATGCTTGTTATTCTGGCCATCTCATCTTCAGTATAGAGCCAGCGTAGGCAGCTTTTGATGAATGTCTATAGTTTATTAGGAACGCTTTTCATGACGCGTCAAGTTTCCGAACCATATAGCAGCACTAACCAGACTGAGATTTACTTTGAAAATCTTGACATTCTTCACGGTTTATGCTGAGTGCAGTAGATCTCCACACTGATTTCAGATTGATGAAGACCTCTTCTGCTCTTTCCTATCCTGTCTTTGTCACCTGTGCCAACGCCGCCTGTAGTTGGAACGATACCGCCTTGCCTAGATAGGTAGGTAGGTGACAGAGACTAATTCCTTGGGGTTTCTCCCGTTCATGGTTACTGGTGTTTGTTGCTGTTTCTATTAATTGGATAACTTCATCATCTCTGTCTCCTCTACGTTCACTTGAAATCCCATCCTCCCTGCATCCTCTGCTATCTTGTTAGTTTTCGCTTGTAGATCTTCAAGTTTGTGTGACGTCAGACACAAGTCACCGGCAAAATCTAAATCTTCTAGGTACTTTTCCGCAGTCTAGCGTATCCCCCTCTTCTCACTGTACCTAACTGTTTGTTGCATGATCCAGTCCACTACAATCAGGAATATCATGGGTGATAGTAGACAGCCTTGTTTCACTCCTGTCTTCACTTCAAAAGTATCACTAAGCTTCCCATTGTGAATTACTTGGCATGTGGCACCTTCATATAGTTGTTGAATGAGGTTGATAAAGGTTTGCGGTACTTCGTAGTCTTGAAGCAGCTGCCTACCAAATTACCTCTCGGTTGACGCTGTCAAAGGCCTTCTCAGAGTCGATGAAGTTGAGGTAGAGTTGAGTTGACTGCCATTCTATACCATGTTCTATGATGATGCGAAGTGCAGCGTTGCAATTTGGTCCGCACATGATTTGTTCTTCCTGAATCCAGCCTGTTCTTGTCGTAGTTTTGAATCCAGTACATCTTTGAGTCTGTCCACGATGATGCAGCTTAACACTTACCTCGAGCTGGACAAAAACATGATTCCGCGCCAGTTCTTGCAAAGACTTAGATAGCCTTTCTTCGGGAGTCCGACAAGGTAACCCTTCTTCCAATCGCCAGGTACCTTCCTTTCCTTCCAGACCTTCTGCAATAGTGGTGTGAGCATGTCCACTGTTGTCTCTGCGTCTTTTCTCAGTGCTTCTGATGGGATTCATTCTAGTCCTGCTGCTTTCCCGCATTTCAGTAACTTCATGACGTTCAGGACTTTGACTTTTGTCGGAGGGCTTGCGTTCACTTGTAGTTCTGTGGCTGGGTTGCTGGTGGTATTTCTGGACGAAGTGCAGGTGGTGGTGATGGTTGATTCAAGAGTTTTCTGAAGTGGTCAACCCATCGTTTCTCTTGTTTCTCCTCCTCTTTGGTAACCAGCTTTCCTTCACTATCTTTCATTAGTTTCGTCTGCGTTGATCTCTTCCTTCCCAGATAGTAACCTGGTTGTTTGATGCAATGTTATCAGGTCTCGCCTACCTGCAGCCTATTCTGCTTCTCTTGCAAATGAGCAGTAGAAGTGTCTTTTGTCTATCCCCGCACTCTTCTTCACTTCTTTGTCTAGTGTAGTGTTCTATAGGTTGTGTCCAGTTTCTCTTCTCGTTGTTCATCCTTGCACTTTACTGTTTTATCTTCTGCTTCACCATCCTCCTCTCCTTGCTCTATCAGCTTCCAGGTATCCGTCGAGATTCATTCCTTGTCCTCTTTCTTCTTCCTTCCTAATACGGTTATGCAGGTTTCTTTCCACGTCTCTTTCAATGAGTTCCAGCTCTCATCCACACCGGTTTCTTCAGTGATGTTTTCGATATATCCCGTTTTGTCTTGATGGTCGACGTGAAGATGTCCTCTGTAGTTTCGATCTTCAGTAGCTGTTATTGGTGTTGAACTCGAACTATGGTATATCACCAACTTCTTTGAGGGCTTTCAACTTGACTTTGAAAGTTCCTTGCACTAGATCGTGAGTGGTGTGAACCTACATCTGCTCCTCTTCTTGACCTCGTGTCAAGTAGGCTGAGTCTCCACTTTCTTCACATTAAGATAAAGTCGATTTGATTTTTAGTGTGTCCATCTGGTGAAATCCATGTCGCTTTGTGGATATCCTTGTGCTTGAACACACTGCCTCCAATCACCAAATCGTTGAATGCGCAGAATTCTGCAAACAATTCTCCATTCTCGTTCATTTCACCTAGCGCTTCTCGACCCATGGTTAGTTCTCTTCCTGTGTTGTCCCCTCCCAGTTTGGCATTCATGTCATCCATTAGAATTTTGATATCGCCAACTGAGGGTTTGTCCAGTACTGATTGCAGTTGCCTGTAGAATTCCTCCTTTTTTTCTTCATCTGCATTATTTGTAGGCGCGTAGCCTCGTATGATTGTGATTCTCCGTCCTTTTGAGTTGAACCTTGCTGTCATGATCCTGCAGGGGGACATTGGTTCTCACTGAATGAGAGAGAGCCTTTGATGCTGCTGGGGACATCATTTTAGCCACTACAAAACTCAGTGTGCTCGTGGTTGTCGTCTGGGTGACAATATCGAAGTAGATTATTGACTTTGGAGTTGACAGTTCGGAGAGTCGACTCCCATTCCATCTGCTTTCTCGAATTCCTAACACTTCCATGCAATACCTTCTCATCTGTTTTGCAATCTAAGCAGTCTTGCTACGTTGGTATATAACGCAGACATTTCATGTCTTCATGTTTACTTTTGCTTTCACCGAGAGGAGACAAATCGGCCTACTGTCTTCTTGAAGGCTTTTACCAGTCGGTGTCATTTCCTCTCCCCCATTATAGTGAGGAATAATTTTGTTTTTGCTTTGAAGTTTTTTTGCGATTTGATTGGTTTTACGGGGTAAGGTTGCTAGCCCTATGCCCAACCTTCCCTGTTTATCCGGGTTTAGGACTTGGCTATTAATATTTTGGACCAGTTACCTAGGTCAGGTTATTTCTAACTGAACATCTTCGCTTTTTCACCAATTTTTCATTTGTTACCCCTTGTTTTAATTGAGCATTGATTTCATACTTCCTTCATCCTCTTATGATAACAGGTAAAATTTAGTCATTCATTCCCAACTCACTTCTCATAGACAGTTGATGCTTGAACTCTTAAAGTTTATATTATTTCACTATATACTTTGAGAAACGTTTAATGATTTTTTCTTGTCAGTGTTTCCTGACTTATATAACCGGAAATTCTAGACTATCAGCTCATTACAAACTACATTTTACAAGTGCCTCCAATGTGATCTTTTTTTGCTACTGCTGTTCATTATAACTATTTCATACGGGTTACCTGGTTCACATCTACTTCCAGTTTTCCATGTTATGTGTAATCCTGTTCACCGACAATCAGCTGGTCGTGCATTACAAATTGGCACGAATAATAATAATGATTGGCTCTAACAATACAAACCTTATATCTTGAGGTATTGAATGGTACTCATTCTTCCAAAGAAGAACATCATCGAAAAGCTGACAGAATGTTCAAAAATGGTTAGCAGTTATCGTCCCGGAGACTCTAAAAGGGATTATGATCGACAGATATTCAGGGAATGGTGTGACACATACTTTTAAAAAACTGTAGAAAGTAAACTGCAGTAGTCAGTGTGACACAAAGGATAATTAACATGCTAAATCAAAAGTGATTTAGCCAAACCTAACATACAGTCTCGTGTAACGTTACCACTCATTCGTGCCAATTTGTAGAATGATGTGTACGGTAAATGCCAAGTTATACTAAAAAAAAAAGAGAAGTGTGTTCAAGCATAAGCTGATCTACTTTTTAGTTGAAAACTTGAGCATCACCAGCATTGGTTCTTATGGTAAACGCTGCGACAAAACACATATAAGTCAGTAAATAATTAGCCTCAATTCAGAGTCCTGTGTAGTATTTACAACCAAGATAATCACTTCTTCGTAAATGACCAAAATTTCTGAGGCTTATATTTACCCGTATCACACAGAATGAACCTCGGTACAGTTGTTAGCTAGTGGTGTCAATAAAAGTTCCGAACACAAATATTGAATATATTCAGGAAAACTAGGGAATACAGTTAGGACGCAATGAGAACTTGTTATGATTTGTGGTGATTTAAAAGCAGTTCATAGTTCCGCTTCAAATCAGTTTGCTAAGTTGACCAGACACTCACCATAGACATAAACATGAGAAAAAAAAGTAAGACTAATAGCTTAGCTTGGACGAAAACAGGCATATTTTAGGGGTTAGATTGGACAAACATGAGTTCTTATACTGGGAATCAACACAAAGCTAACCAAGGATTATCCTCATGTTTAGTGCATTTCGGCTTTCTGTTCTTGTGATATATTCAAAAATATTGATCATTTGCCTAATTTGACTTTACCAAATTTGTTTATGTAACCCTATAGAAGTTCATGTTTTGATACTCTGCGCCGTTGCATTTAGTTTTGGTCAGAAACTGCGGTAGCCGTAAAATTGAAGGTTTGTAATCAAATTTTATATATATGCCTTCCTTGACTGCCACTCAAGTGTTTTGAAATTGGTCGATTTTGATTTCAATTTGGGGACTCTTGAGATTCGTATTATCCATACGAGCTACGTGGCTTATGGGCTGCAAAATAAGTTTCTTCAGTTGACTGTAGTCTGTTTCAGCTAACATTTTGTACAGCCTTTCCTTTGGATGTCTTTTCTGTTTCGGACGTTTATCTCCTCATATACAGGGGTCGACAGCTGACGAGAAGCAGGCTGTTTATCAGCCTCATAGTACTAGATTATGGAACTGGGAGAAATTTCTACATATGGAATATACCTTCTACAACTTTATTTGGTGACGATGAAGATAAAGAGAGTATTGATGATGTTGGTGTGCGTGATTCATCTACTGAATGTGATTCTGTTAACTATACGACAACGAAGCTATTGTCAGTTGTGAAAAGGCTAGAAATGGAATCAAGTCCCAGTGCTGTATCACCTCCTGGTGTAACAGACGTCAAGGATAAGGCACAGAGTCATTCAGGAGCAAGGAGTACAGTCAGCTAACATGAAAGCTGTAAAATACATAGTGGTACAAGTGACTTTGTGTCACACATTTGAGAAATTGTTTGACTTCGATTGCCAGTAGCATCTTTTTGCCAAAGGTAGAATTTTTTATTTTTATAGGCAGCTTAGCTGATATCAAATATCTGCTAGTCAGCTCCAAAGGGTAATAGAAACCAAACTTAATGACAAGGAAAAGATGTTGAATTATTTGATATACTTATGCAAACAAATAGCGAGAACACCCATAGAGGCATGTGTCTTACTGCCAGCTGATCTCTGATTTGACCGAACGAGACAAATTCTGTAAGATTTGTTTGAACTGGAGGACATAGTTGTCTGATCACTTACTGATGATTTTGTTAGAAACTGACACTCGGTCGGGTGTTCGACTGAGGTTGTGAATGAATTCTCTGCGAATCGCAGAAAAGTAAAAATAACATTGCCTCAGACAGGCTATGTGGCGGATCTAAATTCACCAGTCAACGTTGAAGGTGTTGTTAGTCGTCTACCTATAGATTTGCAAGGTATATGGGCTGAAGTAGCTGACAAGAGAACCTGGTTTTAAAGACTTGGTTCACTTTATAGAGGAAAAAGTTAAGATAGTTCGATTAAAATACGATTTGGTGGTACAAAACAACCTAGAAAACGAACAGATGATGAGTTCTGTCTTACGATTCAGCGGTAGTTCGTACTTTAACTTGATAAAAGGTACCAGTGGTTCAACAGGTGATGAGACACCACCTAGTCCTAAAAATTACATCCCATCTCATGGCTCCTTCAGCCTCTATAAATGTTTACAGCTGTCGGATGTGCCAGTCGATGAGAAAAGATCAGCGGTCAATGGACTTAGCTTCTGTTGTATTTGTTTAAAGAGGCGCTAAAGTCTGTATTTCTGAACTGAGATGTGAATTAAAGGATTGCTAACCAAGACTCCACTCCTAGTTATATGTAGCAGAAAGTAAAGATGACACAACCGGGTCCATAACTCATTTGCCATAGACACTAGATCTCCAAAGTAAACTTGGGTATCTTTCTAGTGACGTTGAAGGGTTCCAGAGGAAGCTCAAAGACATATGAGTAATTGAATAGTAGATCAGATATACTACTGACATCTGGATAAATCATCGAAGATCTAGGCCTTAGGGGCAGGAATTACTCTTCAAGTTACCATGAATGGGACTTCGCAGCACAAGTGCTTAGAAGTGAGAACAGAACCATACTCTTCGGATGGTCAGGGTTCAGCGAAGATACACAGGGCATACACCATCAGACCTTATTTGAGCAACAGATTCAGGTCTGAGCTATCTGAGAGAAATTTAGCTGCTGTGACTGCTGGGTGACTCAGTTGGAATCTTAATTAGGTGTTCCAGATGCATATTGGGGTCCGTAACAGAGTCTTGGAGGCATGGGTCAGTCGTTTATATCAAAACCTCACTTTGGTTGTGTTGGAAGCAAAACAAGATAATGAATGCACACATAGAATTGCTTTCTGCCAATGTGCGAATGACTGTATCCAGTATGTGGATCTGGGAAAAGTGCACGATCACGAGTTCAAGGATATGGAGATTATCATCACAGAGCATTCCGCGGACAATAAGGTTATTGAGGTGGCCGGTTGTAAATCCACGCTAGTTAACGGATGCTTTGAGTCCAAACTACGGTGGAGATTTAATAAGTCTAATTCACCTCGTAGTTTTAAAGTGGCTAAGCAAAGGAGTGAAGGTTTACGAAGATGACTGGCAAAGAATATCAAATTGTTGGAGAGCTATAACGAAATTATTAATAAGCATCTGTTAAAGAGATGAACAGTACATAGGGGTGTCCACATCCATTCCCACACGGTCCGATAGTACACTTCACATCATCCTTTCATAAACATTGGAGCTTATAGTTTTGAACCATTACGACTAAGAGTTAAGGATCTTGATGCGGGTTGCAATGGTTCACTTTCCCTCAGAGAACCTAAGGCAAGTTGGCAAGTTCACGACATTAAAAAAGAGTTTAAGAGTACGGCAACGGTTGATAAGGCCATCAGTAGTAATAGTCTGAACCCGTTCCGGAGTTACCTTGAAAATTAGGTGAAATCACTCAAAGAAGTAACTCGGCCGGCTAGGCTCAAAGATTACTTCTTGATTTCCCATGGGACTAGAACTCAAGAATTTATAACTGCAGATGCCAGGTAATCTGAAACTGGTTAGCCTCGACCTTATTGGAATAACTTGGACTACAGAGTCTAAAAAGAGCTTGAAGAGTTTACATCATCTTCAAACAACTTGAACTCTAGAGGAGTCGAGCTCACTTCTAAGTGAGTTCAACCCGTTACTTTTCGATGGCTGATTATGCGTAGGTAGCAGGCTGGCAAGTTGTTCTTGGCCTACTGAAAGGAGGCGTCAAATATCACATCACCAACCTGATTCTGTGACATTATCGTAAAATAGGGAGAAGTGTGGAGGCTACTCAGTTTTTTGCAGCAGATAGAGAAAGGTGTTAGATATTGAAGAGTGGTGTGGCTGAATACGAGTTTGCTAAATACTGGATTTGATGTCGAGGAAGAACTGCTCACTCATAGCGCCAGGTGATGGCAGCGTTAGCATCGGCTACAGTCGAATATTCTCAATTATTTTGTTCATTTGGGATTAACTTTCGCCTCGATTTACCGGCTGCAAGTTACGAAGACGATATTTGCGGACATATGATTTAAACAATACACAAGGTACTGAATGCTCTTGTGAGTGAACAGCCATCAACAGTTGAAAGCCTCATGAATTTGACGTCAGAAGCTGAAAGTATAATCAACAACCATCCATTAGTTTCACTCAATTCCGACACTGAAGATCTCGCAGCACTAACTCTGACAAAGATACTGCCATCGAAAGACAACATAGAACGGTTCAAAGAAACATAGCGTAGTGATAGATTTTCTAAGAGATGACAACAAGTTGGTTGTCTTTCAAAAATGTTTGGGAAACCTAGCTGCAAGAAGTATTGTTTCCTGCTGAAACTACATCACTTATACACAAAACCTGAGAGAAACTTCGAGGTAGCCGACTCAGTTTTGACAGTGTCGGACATAGCAGATCGAAAAAAGTGACTTTTTGGACTGGTACATAGAGTGGTGTATGGTAGAAATGGGTTACTTAATTGAGCTGAATTGAAAAAGGAGAAACGAATACGAGATAGAGGTGTTTTCAGAGGGCGCATTTGGGAGACGTTGAAAGAAAAGCTTTCTTTAAGGGATCCCCAGGCGTACTGGTGAAAGACCTGGAGACCACTTAGAGAGATTTGTATACGTTGGGTGATATAGATCCGTCCCTAGAGTGTGATCGTTCAATTATGTGACAATATATCTCTTTAACAAAGTTCGGACAATATGCTGACATGATTCATTGTACTTCCATTAGTTTGTCAGTAGAAAAAAGACCAACGAAAACAATAAATATTTCTTAGTACTCTCCAATGTTTATGTATCTTTAAAAATTTGCTTCCCAAGGAAATGAATATGAAATTTAGACTTCAAGCTGAAATATTCACGTTTTTTTATTGTAAAATATAATGATTACGAAAGGAAAGCACAACTTCAGAGGGCAGATTGAGAAGTAAGTCAAAAACAGTCCCATTATTGTTCATCCATACACAACATAGTGAAAAAAATTTGTAATCATGCACATATGTAACATTTACAATGTAAGAATCTGCACTTGGAAATAAAAATGAAGTGAAGACTAGTGACAATAAAAGATTATTTTTGAAGCAGATCAAGTTATGAAGAGCAAGTTGAATAGAAGTAAGGTGGTGATGAATACTCAGTCAATATGAATTCATAATTAAAGTTTTGTGTGACTATCTCTAAGTGGTAGTAGTATCGATTTTCTGAAACATTTCTAGATTTCCAGTCTTTTGCCTTCCCTTATATTATTCAGACTATTAGTAATTCAACCATAAGTTTTAATTTCACAACATTAAATGACTTTCTACATTTCACTATACTATAAGTATCAAAAATCAATTTCAGAAGTGTCATAGAAAAAATTCTTGAAGCCAGTAGAAGAAAACAAGGTGAAAGCTTTAAAACAATCCTTGGATGGTATGATAAATAGTCACCAATTATCATACAGTCGATGGTTTTCTGATGAACACTGTCGATTGAAATGAAGACATGATTGAATTACACTTGTTATGAACGAATTTATGAAAATAAATTAAGCAGTTAAATAAACACACCTGTAGTAAAGAGCTATACACTACGTTAAATCAAAGCAAATAACCATCTTTGTATTGTTGATATAGGAGGTGATTGTTTGCATGATGATATTGGCTTCGGTGTCCATTGTCCAACATGGCATGTAATATATTTAGGACCGTCTAAGTAATACTCTTCAGGACATGAAAATATTAAAACTGCTCCTTGTTTGAAACTACTTGTTGAAGTGTTAGCTTCAAGTAATTTCCCATCTGTTATCGTCTTCATTTTGAGTGGTTCTTGTATGCTAATATGTGAACATTGCACTGAAAATACAAAGAAAAAGACTGAAAATGAGAAGAGAAGTATACAAAGTAGATTGGTTATGAACGTAAACATCTCAAATGAATAACATCACAGCATTATCAGTATTCAAAATTTTCAGAGTGTAACTTGTCGTATGGCTTTATTACTTTGTTTGGTGCTTGTAATAAGTAGGTATATGTGTTATGCCAAATGTGTGGACATCTAAAACAACTGTTGTTAAGGAACAAACACAGTGTGTATCATAAGGTTAGCTTGCATTTCACGTCACTCCGAAGTTCTTAAGTTATGAGTTTGTACATGAATGCATGAATGTAGTTTCCTAATATGTGAACACTCAGCAGGAGGAAGCAAAAGTTGGTGAAGAGATTCGGTTTCAAAGCTAAAAACATTTGTTTATAATGCCGTCTTTCAATCAGGGTAGTTACCGAAAAAAAGACGCTCATATTTAATGAGTTCTCATTACGTCAGAATACTCTGAAATAGCTTCATGCTTCTGCTTAGGCAAGCTGTAACAATGCATGTATAGATAAGATGAATTACTTGATTATAAAAGAAACCGTAGAATAAATTCAGCTTTCCAACTATAATTTATTTTTAATGTGATGACTACTGACTGCACATGATTTCCTTGCAACCGCCTTAACTACAAAATACTCCAAACATGGTCTTGCTTCCACAGGTTGTTAGTTGCCTTACAACTCACTCTTTCTGTCACTCATGCAAAAATACCTAGTATTTAGTAAGTCATGAAGCTGTTTATAAAAAATATTTCTAGAGCTGCTGAAACTAACTTGGTTCAAATTTCAAAGGAACTCCAAACCATTCACCATACAAACAACGCAAAACGCCTTTAGGATCACCATTTGTCTTCATCTTATCCAACTGATTCGTATCTTCTAAATCAGATCGCATTAGGTACCCAGGAAATGGTTCGTATCTTGCAATCGAATTGTGCTTCAAACTGTAAAATCTTGCTCTTGCACCCGTATAAACAGGTGGTTGTCTTCTGCAGGGAGCTTGTTAGGAAGGCAAATATTTCGATTAGTTACTAAGCGAAGATAGTCAATAATATTTGCAATGTTTACGACTGCAAGTTGACATACCTTTCAGCTATCATATCACTTCGAAAATAGAATAAACCAGAAGAAATATCCCGCTAAAAACCTCTAACAGATATCATGTCCCAACTGTCCGGTCAGTTATGTGAGTCAGAATTCTAGATCATTTAGGGTTAAACTGACCAGACATGGAAGACTACTCAAGGCTGAGCCTACAGAGGTACAGCGTTAGACACAACTGGAAAGTGGTTCACCAATACCAGTCCATATATGAAATGGTGAACATGCTGTTGGCTGGAACAAGGCTAAGACACTCAAATTTTATATGGAAGATAAAAAACTGAATGCATGTCACACCAAAACACACAACGAAGCTGATTTCGCTTGGTTCTAAACTAAATGAAACATTATAATGAAACAACAAACTAACGAACAAAAGGGAATCACCATTCACACATGAAATCTAGTGATAAATATGTGGTGGAAACTCCAGGTGCCGGGTAATAATTTTGCTCAAAAGCAGTACAAAAACTTAAAAGAATAATTGAGTGAAAACATGCATTTAAAGTTGATTCATTATAGTTTGTTTCAATAAACAAGGCACAAGCCCGAGTGACATTGATGGCCACTGGAACACCAACTGGAATAAACAATTAAGTTTCATCATTTCGGCTGTATGGAGAGTTTCCCACAAAACAGAGGAAACTAAATGAATATACCCGTAGCTTATAAGGTGTTGTTTAGAGTCAACCCATAAACTCATCATCAGAGTAATTCCCCCCCCTTCCCCTACTAGCTGTCAAGATGCAGACGTAAAATCTAGCTAACTGTCAAGAAGTCAGCCTTAAACACAAGAATAAATAACTCATAGATACACAGAATAGGTCTTCTTGTAGATGCATATACGATTACGCAATAGACATGATGCCACATGTGACGCTCTCGTTTTATAATTCAAATGAAATATGGTATGAATAACCAGATACGTCACATAATACAAGCAATTTCAAACGCAGTAATCACTAATCGTACTTCAAAAAAGGTGCTTTTGAAAACATGGGTTGCAAAGAAAAGTGGCTACGTTTCAGTTGACTTACTGAACGCTTGACTCAGTGGAGCAGTATTATTTACTGCACTACGCTTCAGACACAATTTATTGTCCAAAATCATATTAAGATAACTGCACAACTGTGAGATATGGTTTACAGTGTTCCAACTTTCTCGGAGAGATCATATCAACAAATGAGACAACCAATTAAGCTTCCTCACATCGGTTAGATAGATAGTTTTTCGTAAAATAATGAAACTTCATTGGTCCATTTAATAGTTGCTACGGTGGCCTTTAAGGTCGCTTATTTTCTCCCCCTCTTTGTCATATATTAGGCACTAGTACTTTCCGTATATCTATAACTGGTGTAGAGTCATTCCTGTTACATCCATCTGGTCAAAAGATCCTACTGATTCGATTTGGCGAAATAATTTAGTTTACCGAATCCTTTTTAATGGTCACCAGGTAGTATACATAAGTCGAATAGTCAATCATGGTTATTGAGGCCATATCGAGTACAAACCCGGCTAAACCAAAATTAGTAGATCCTAGTGAAATAAGGAATAAGGAAAACAGCCCGGCTATAGCTCTGTATGTAAGCCAAACACAACAGCACAATAGGATATAACAGTGACAATACTTTAATAAGGTGGAGGAAGGGAGTAGGGAATCTTTGTTCATCGAACCGATACCAATTATATCCAACAGGAATGACTCAGTACTTGTTCCGTACACACGGAAAATCCTACTGCTTCCATCACAAAGAAGGTAAGAGAACTGGAGCTAAATAAACCACTTCTTAAAGTTGAAGAGTTATCTTGAAATGATTATGGGCAATAAGCCATGCTGAAACGTAGTCCAGTAAATAATGCTTTCTCAGTGTGATAAATCTAATCAACCAACTAATACGGAATTACATTCTACAACCATGCCAAAGTTTTACTTTTATATTTATGAGAGCAGGTACACATTTTTGACTTCACTTGTAGACACACATGGAGTTTTAAATTAAATACTTCAACCGACAAATATTTCTTCGGTGTTTTCTTTCTGAAATCCCCTACAATCTCACTTTCAAGTATGTTCGCTACATACATCTTATGGCCCAAAGGTCAACATGGTATGTCAAGTGTCAATAAATAATTCTTTGATACTGGATCATAATAGAAGGTGAAATGAGAATTTGGAACGCGGCTGGATTCGAACCAGCGACCATCGGCCGTGATCCAAAATTTCATTTCACATTCAATCATCACCCAATAGCAATACTAGTCTGCCAATCCGCGGCTATCTCAAATAGTCAAAAGGATAAATAATTTTTTTGTAAGTTGTGGTCAGGAAAATATTAAAGAAATAAAATTTGCATAAGAAATATGGAAATCTTTTATGAATTGGTTGAATTAATGTGGCTCCCATTCACATGAGAGCGACGGTTTTAGTAAAAACACATGAATCCATTATGTAACAGAGTTTCTCATCAGTTGACTACAGCTTCAGTTTGGGCTGGAAGTAAGTAATGCAGAATCTGTCGCTATGAGTAGACAGGTGTTTTTGAGGTAGCTACTGAGGGAGTGGTAGCCGAAATTCGACAGCCTTACGATTCACTTAGCCTAAAACAGAATTTACTACTGTATGTGCACATGCTATTGTAATGGGAGAGAAGAGGGTTGAGGCTGGATTTCGTCAACACATTTCGGATAAGTATTATTAATAATGGGATCAGACTGTTCTGAAGTCTCCACTATCAACGTTTTTATAGGTTGTTGACATGACGCTCATATCTGAAGTCAGTCAGTATTAACATCAGAACGATATCACTCCATAACGGTCCTGATTGAAGCATCCCATACCAGTATATCCAAGTAGAAGGGACTAATAACGAATATAAATGGTAAGGAAAGTAAGTGAAAGTGACAGAAAGTCGTCAAAGGGTGAAAAGAAGGAATGAAACAGTGATGGAATGCGGTATGACATTTTAGATAAGATAATGTATGAATGTATCTAAGTTACTGAGATCGATTCTGAGCTTTTAACCTGAAGTCTCCAATCTCTGACATCTGTTTTCATGCAGACATCAACAGGAAATTCTATACTTCACAATATGGCTCAGATCAACGGTCAAAAGCTTTATGAACTGATGACATATGTTAGCCTGATAGACTCTAAATTTCTTAAGTTTCAACCTACTTCAATTAACAACGCACGGCCGGGAAGATGGTGACTAGCCATTTTTTACACATGTCCCAGTCATCTCAGTCGATTAAAGTTTATGACCTCATCAAGTGATTCACATTTTCTGGATAAGACTATCATTTCTTTCACTGTCATTAGTCAAGTTTTATAACCTCGCCTGATTAACTAGTTTACTAGTTACTAGCCGGTCCTAAGCCCGGGTAAAGAGGGAAGGTTGGGCATAGGGCTAGCAACCCTACCCCGTAAAACAAATCTAACCGCTAAAGAAACTTCAAAGCACAAACAAAATATAAAAAATGAAAACAAACTTATTCCCCGCTGGAATCGGAGAGGCGAAATGACGCCAGTTGGTGAAAGCCTTCGGGAAGCCAATTGGCCGATGTGTCTTCTCTCGATGAAAGCGAAAGTAAACGTGGGGACATGGAATGTCCGCACGATGTTTGAACCCAGTAAGGCAGCCCAGATTGCAAAGGAGATGAGAAGGTATAACATCGAAGTGCTTGGGATTTGCGAAAGCAGATGGAATGGGAGTGGACTCTCCAAACTGTCAACTGGAGAATCAATAATCTACTCCGGTCACCCAGACGCCAACCACGAGCACACTGAGGGAGTGGCTATCATGATGTCCTCAAGAGCATCGAAGGCTCTCATGCAGTGGGAACCAATCTCCTCCAGGATCATGTCAGCAAGATTCAACTCAAAAGGAAGAAAGGTCACAATCATACAATGTTATGCACCTACAAATAATGCAGAGCAAGAGAAAAAGGAGGAATTCTACAGACAACTTCAGTCAACACTGGACAAGACGTCAGTTGGCGATATCAAAATTCTAATGGGCGACATGAATGCCAAACTGGGAGGGGACAACACGGGAAGAGAACTAACCATGGGTCGAGAGGCGCTAGGTGAAATGAATGAGAATGGAGAATTGTTTGCAGAATTCTGTGCATTCAACGATTTGGTGATTGGAGGCAGTGTGTTCAGGCACAAGGATATCCACAAAGCGACATGGATTTCACCAGATGGACACACTAAAAACCAAATCGACTTTATCTCAATCTCAAGAAAATGGAGACGCAGTCTACTTAACACAAGGTCAAGAAGAGGAGCAGATGTAGGTTCAGACCACTATCTAGTGCAAGGAACCTTCGAAATCAAGTTAAAAGCCTTCAAGGAAGCTGGTGATAGACCTCAATTCAAGTACAACACTCGGAAACTGAAGGATGAAACTACAAAGGAGATCTTCAAAGCAGCCATCAAGACAAAATGGGAGACGTCGAGGGACATCCCTGAAGAAACCTGTGTAGAAGAACACTGGAAGTCTTTGAAAGCTATGTGGAAAGAAACCTGCACAACAGTATTAGGAAGGAAGAAGAAAGAAGACAAGGAATGGATCTCGACGGATACCTGGAAGCTGATAGAGGAGAGGAGGATGGTGAAGCAGAAGATAAACCAGTGCAAGGATGCTCAACGACAAGAGGAACTGAGCACAATGTATAAAACACTGGATAAAGAAGTGAAGAAGAGTGCACGCAAAGACAAACGACACTTCTACGACACACTGGCAAGTGAAGCAGAACAGGCTGCAGGTAAGAGAGACCTGACGACATTGTATCAAATAACCAGGTTGCTATCAGGGAAGAGACCAACACAGATGAAACCAATAAAAGATGAAGAAGGAAATTTAATTACAAAAGAAGAGAAACAGAGGAAACGATGGGCCGACCACTTCAAGAAGCTCTTGAATCGACCACCACCTGCACTTCGTCCAGAAATACCACCTGCAGCCGCTGAATTACAAGTGAACATAAATCCCCCAACGAAAATGGAAGTCCTGAACGCCATAAAGCTACTGAAATGCGGGAAAGCAGCAGGACCAGATGGAATACCGCCAGAAGCACTGAGAACAGATGCAGAGACAACAGCGGACATGCTCACACCACTATTGCAGAAGGTGTGGAGGGAAGAGAAGGTACCTGACGATTGGAAGAAGGGTTACCTTGTCAAACTGCCGAAGAAGGGAGACCTCAGTGCTTGCAAGAACTGGCGAGGAATCACTCTCCTATCCACCCCAAGTAAAATATTAAGCCGCATCATCCTGGAGAGGCTTAAAGACGCACTGGATTCAAAACTGCGACCGGAACAGGCAGGCTTCAGGAAGTACAAATCATGTGCTGACCAAATTGCAACGCTTCGTATCATCATAGAACAGAGCGTAGAATGGCAATCAGCTCTATACCTCAACTTCATCGACTTTGAGAAGGCCTTTGACAGCGTCGACCGAGAAGTAATTTGGAAACTGCTTCAATACTACGGAGTACCGCAAACCTTTATCCGCCTCATTCAACAACTATATGAAGATGCCACATGCCAAGTAATCCACAATGGGAAGCTCAGTGATGCCTTTGAAGTGAAGACAGGAGTGAAACAAGGTTGCCTACTATCCCCCATGATATTCCTAATTGTGGTGGACTGGATCATGCAGCAAACAGTAGGCAGCGAGAAGAGGGGGATACACTGGACGACGGAAAAGAACCTAGAAGACTTGGATTTCGCCGATGACTTATGCCTAATGTCACATAAACTTGAAGATCTGCAGGCAAAAACTAACAAGTTGACAGAGGAGGCAGCTAAGACGGGACTTCAGGTGAATATAGAGAAGACAGAAGTGATGAAGATACCGCACCACCACCATCAACAACAACAACAAACTCCAATCACCGTCAACGGTAGAAACTTGAAGGAAGTAACCTCCTTCACTTATCTAGGAAGCACTGTTTCAACTACAGGCGGGACGGACGAGGACGTCAAAGTCAGAATCGGAAAAGCAAGACAGGCATTCATTAGCCTGAAACCAGTGTGGAGATCTTCTGCACTCAGCATGCGGAACAAGATACGGATTTTCAACACCAACGTCAAGTCAGTGCTCTTGTATGGCTCAGAGACTTGGCGCGTCACGAAAGGCATTTCCAATAAACTACAGACATTCATCAACAACTGCTTACGCTCGCTGCTGAAGATCAGATGGCCAGAAAAAATAAGCAACAAGGAACTCTGGGAACGAACCAACCAAGAACCTATCACGCAACAAATATGCAGGAAGAAGTGGAGATGGATTGGGCATACACTGAGAAGGCCGACTGAGGACATCACGCGTCAGGCCCTCGAGTGGAATCCCCATGGGAAGCGACGAGTTGGACGTCCGAGGGTGACATGGAGGAGGTCGTGCGAGGAGGAAATGAGAGCTTCTGGGCTGTCGTGGAACCAGGTTCAAAAGATCTCAGAGAACAGAGGTCACTGGAGGCGTGCTACTGAAGCCCTATGTTCCACTAGGAACCCAAGGGACTAATAATAATAATAATAATAGTCAAGTTTTATAACAAAACTGCAGAGAACTACACTTGGCCTTTAACAAGCAGTCAGATGTCATACTACCACTATAAATAACGTAACCCAGGCGGACCAAATTAACTTTTCATATTCGTACCCAGAAGACTCTAAGACCATTTAACCTCACGTAACCGGCGTATTTTGTCTGCTTACCTTGGGTCTACAAAGCTTCCCTTTATCCAACGGGTATCAGTTGTGATTTATTGATACTTGTAGTGCCCTGTTGTTAAATTGAATTGAAATGATTGATTCCTGTTGGTAGATAGACTTATGTGAAAAAGCCCAGATATTAGCCTTAACATTCATCAGGCCATAATATCTTCGATGGTGGCTAACAGTGAAATTCAGCGAAACTGTCTTAGTGGGATTATAGTCACTCATTTGGGTGGAGAAATATACAGCTACCAAGTCAAAGATAAGGCGAAACTCAGAGCATTAGTCTCACTACTAGTCGCCATCAAGCAAGCTAAATCATAATGAATCCTCAGGTAATATAAAGACATTCAATCAGGTGCCTATACGTCAGAAAAAATCGACTAACTCAATCCGGCATAACAATAGAATATTACAAGTATCCCTAATCTGTATCACCACTTTTCATTATTTTTCATCGGTGGACTATCCACCTATCACTTATTGAAGTATGTAGATTGGACATCTCTGCATATACACTATAGTTTTGATATTCTATAAGGTAATGAAATATGATAGATTCATTGTATTCTGCCTTACAGGGTAGTATGTCGTATGGTATGCTGAATGCGTCCAGAATCTATCGAATAATAGTGGAAAACTATGTGTAGGAATAATATGAACAGATAATTTAACGAACAAACCAAAGTGATGACACTGCTTTCAGATATTCATTTAATGCTAACGTTTTTCAGATATGACTGATCCTCTGGATCGAAGAGCTTGGATACACTTGAAACACTTTCATTCAAAATACACATAATATCTAGTAGCATAATGAGTGTACATAACAGAAGTATCATCTAGGTCAACGTTCATACTGCATAGTTTATAGAGGGATTTCCATCAGCATCCGTGATTGACGCATCGATCCCTATCAACTGAACCATTTTTGTCGACTTCATCTATAAAGTGGCTGTATAAAATATGCGTATCCAAACGAGCTGACATAGTTTGCCTTAACATCTATTGACGAATGACTAGTAATCGTTACCTTAATAGTTTCAGACTTAACAACTACGTCTTAAATTAAAAACCAAAACTTCGCATACTTACCTGGCACGCACTTGCTTCGAACACTCCAGACTCCATTTTGACAAACAGTAATCGGTTGATTTGATTTAACTAATGCAAACCCCGTCTGACAGGTGACATTTAATTCTGAACCATGTCTAACTTTTCCTCCTGGAAGAATTTTACCATCTGAGATTGTATTCACTGACTGCTTTTGTGTATCATCAATGATGCCAGTCTCAGCAGTAGTGATTTGGATTAACTGTACATCCCCTTTGGGTCCTCGATGAATTAGGTAAACATCTCCATGTTCAACAGTAAATAAATAGCAATGTCGGTAGCACTGTGGAAATGGATGAGGATTCCACATAGTAGTCGTTCCATTCACTCCACATATGATCTCATTATCTTCTGTAGACAAAGTCGTATCAACTTCACATCTAGTTCATTAGAATGAAAATTTTACTGCTTAATTATTCTAAACATTATGTTTTGTGATCAACGTGGTAAGTAACGTTTTTTAAGCAGTGAAAATTACTTTTCTGTGCATGTCACATTTTATTTCTAGTATAACTATCAAAATACTATAGAATAGTCTTGGCTCAGGATAAGAAATCAGTAGAAATTGTTTGTTATTTGACTTGATGCAGTATTATACCGATGGAAACTTCATCATAAGCATTTATGCTTACTTAAATGCAATAAATAGTCAACAAACTTACCGGTTTCGCTGTTATTGTCATAGAAGTGAACTTGACCTTACAGTAGTGGAAATAAAACTGTCTCACATATCTGAATGCTTGACAGTTTGACTGATTCAAATGCAGAAGAATAAAGCATTTTGATGCTTGATCTTCAAAATTTCTTAGGATATCTATTTCTTAGTCCTATTTCGATCTGAAATAACTGCCATTTTCATTGGGTTTTCAGCAGAAACTTAAATCTTATTCCATTTTGTCTTCGAATCGTATCGTTTTGAATATCTGTGAATCTCATAACACTCAAGTCCACAACTAATTTCCTGGACATTTTCCTTGCTAATACGCTTTTTAAGTAATGCTTCTCATATAGTGAATTTCTATCCTCTAAGTTGTTTACATTTTGCTAGAGAAGTTTTATCTATCAAATTTCTAGCCTACACTCAGGTCTTATATCATTGAGCGTAACATTTATTGGATGTAAGCTTACTTCTACGAAATCTGATGATCTGATCAGGCCAGAATAAAAATAAACTGGCATCACTGTAATTCTCGAAACTTTGGCAGATCCAACTAATTTTCGATCAAAAATTTTAGTTTACATGAGAAGTTTCTAAGCTAGCAATGTAATTTTATGGGTAATTCTTAGTTCCACTGACTATTAGAAAGCCTACCGAATATTCATTATCTTTACTGATGCTTTTGCCTGTCTGCTGTGATATTTCGTGGAGCTCATTGTATGTTGATTAAGAACAATTTCAGCAAGAGTAAGTCGACAACCTCTCAGATAATTTTGTCATAAGTATTCCACTATATATTGGTTTAGCACTTAGCTGGTTTCGTTTCTATTTTCGGGGCTGTAGGTTCCCTTATTTCCACTACCCATGGAAGGAAGTTGGATATTTAGGCAAGAAAAGCTAGTAAGAGAAAACATTCACATCAGTAATATGTCAACTTGAAAATAGTGGTCTAGAAAATTAGATAGAAAATGCTTTAGGCAAAATGTAAGATCGTTATATATCAGCTGCCTGGATGTTATTTTATACCGCCCAAGGTTTTTTTATCGGAAAGTAATTCTTATCAAGTACTTTCAACTCACGTAACTGTTCCCTTACTGCCATAAGTTGTCGTAATAAATGATACTTCTCCATTCTGTATTTGAGGTGGCGGGCCACAGTCTCTTTCTGAAAAGAAAATAAAGAACTGTGGAGTTTCTGGATAAATGTGTATATTTTGTAGGGCTAACTTATTAACTGTGGTTAAGTCTCAAATAGTAACCGTTAACTAGTATCAGTGAACTGTCCTGTGAAAATGCATCAGACGTAGATGACAAACGTCATCACCCTATCAATACCAAAAGTTATCAAGAAACCTGCATATTAAGGATAGTAGCAACATGCAATTTGTACCAAGAGTTTAATTACTGGAGCTTTATGGCCACTCAGCTCAGAATAAAAAAAATAGTGATCTTAGTTGGGTTATTTTCTCTGAGCTTGGTGGTTTAATAGTGTTCGGTCAGTGACACGACTGTTTTTCATCTTTCACGTTATGTTTCCTCATTTGTTATGATGTTATGAGTCACAATTCCAATACACTGGTATTGATATGTCACTTGCATATGGATTCACTCCTTTCTAAAGAAGTTATTTAACTTCTGACAGTGGTTGTTTCGATAAGTTGTCAACGCAGTCATTTATTTCCTCCGTCGTAGGGGAATCCAAAATCTTGATCAACACTTTCCTTTGTTGTTCTTCATGATGACTACTTTATTTTTCGATTGCTTCTGTTAATTTTGTCATGCGCTTTGTCGTAAGTATAATTCCTAGTTCTCCTTCCTGGTTGGTTGTCAACTACAAGTTGTTACTCTCAGATTCGATGTGTATCAGTAATTATCAGATACACAAGTCGTCGACCACTTTGTTCAGCTATTCTCCATCCTATTCAACACTCAATTGATTGCCTATGCCTGATGCTCATCGGCAGAACATGCTGACTTAGATGCAACACAACCGAGATCATTCACCTGAGTAGCAAATTGTTTTCGTTATTTCCAAGGGGCAGAGAATAAGGCAACAGTCAAGGCAAAGAAGTTTTTCAAAGTTAAAATCCTATGTTTATTTTTACAAATTAGTCAGGACTAAGTCTCGAAAATAGCACTTAACCAAAACATTCAAATAAGCACAGAGTAATCCAGCGAAGAAAATTTCCTTTTCAATGAATCATTCTCTACAGCTGTATAATCGTATTTATAGCATTCAAAAACAATTATATCTATTTTCGGTTAATAGATCAATATCAGGTCATCAAAAGGGAATGCATTAGAAGGAAGTAGTAAATCTTTCCAGAGCCAAAAACAGATTGCGTGATCAGAGGATGTATAGGAGAAATATCCAAAGGTTTAGAATGGTGAATTTCAATTTAAAAATTAAAAACAATTAGCAGAGTAAGGTGAAATTAAAACTACTACGTATAAACTTTGGGGAGTAAGCAAAAACGGCTTTCTCCCAAATGAAACGGAAGAAGCAATAAAAACGACGTTGTACTGTTTTTAAGAACATCTTATTCGTGACTATTAAATAGAAAGAGGGAATCTCTGTATATTAACCATATAGTCAACCTTCTAAAACAATCAAAAGATTCTGTTCTGTTGAACCGCGAATGGACTCCTCTAGATGACTGCTGATTCAAGGAGGTGAGAAGGACGAACTACTGCTTTCAAGCACATCATATGTTTCTATCAATTTACCTGTTCTTAGGGACCTGGCTGTGTTAATCAAAAGAAATGTGATCTTTCCAAACGCAGCTTCTGACACCATCCTATTTGGCTATCCAGAGGAAGACGCACACCAAGCAATAACTTCATCCTAAGACATTAGATCAGCTCTAGTCATGTCCTTTCCCCTACAGTCTTCTTTCAAAACATATACAAAGATAAACTGAACGGCTCAAAAAAAAGTGCAGAGTCATCACTTATGCATAGTTTAGGCTCTGATGATCAGACAATTAAACCATAAGATCTCCATACAGAAGTGCATTCAGTCTCCTTTGTTGTCGTCATAATATTTCTCTGATTTTCCTCACTGCTTCAATATTCACCTTATAATAATATAGTAATATATTTCATTTATTTGCCAATATAACTTTGTTTATAGTACAGAATTCTTAGCATGTGATATTGTATCAGTTTACTCGTTATACAGCAGTTTTCAAATATATATAAACAATGGTGCTGTTTTACAAGATAAAATTAAGACTAACATGATTGTTTAAATGTTTAGTGACTTCAGGGTCACAAAAACTGTTCGTTTTTGCAAAGTTGATTTATAAGACTATGCCTAACATGATTTCCTTCACACAATATACGAGCTAAATAAGGTGGTACGGTCGAATTTTTGTATGTACTTTTGCATGCATACAGTTTACTATATTTGCTTCTTGTCTTCCCAAACGACAAACATGGAGAGAGGTATGGCTGCAGAAGATGCTTGTTATCAGACAAAATATTTGTATCCAGCTGCTTACAAGAGTTCAGATTTCTGTCTACGGCCACATTTATCAGTATGGTTAGTGGTGCATCACTTGCTCTACTAACAGCCTTCAAAATCCTACGCATTACACTATAGTCCTTTTCACGGAGTTCAGAAAAGAATAAGAGAGAACAATAAGTAAGCATGGGTGAAACACAAGAATTAATGGAAAGTAAAAGTAAAGGCTGAGTTACGCCAGGTAGCCTGAGTTTTCTTGTGTAAAACGTTAAGCGAAGGATTCTCTTGGAAATTAGTAAAATATGAGGGGACCAAGAAAGACCGGAAGAAAAGTATAGGCCAAGATGAGTCACGCTTGATATATTCTCTATAATAGAGCCATCTATAAGATAATAGTCATGGGACTGAAATAATTTATGTAAATATTGTTCACTTCTTAAACTAATATTAACCATCTGATATTTGGAGGGATTGAGTATGAGGCCATTCAAGGAAGATCGGTGACCGATTTTGGTTAGGAAGTTATTAAACTGGGTACAGTATGAAGAGATGGTCGGGATGGATAATGCTAGGTCGCCTGTGTACTTAACAAAGTTAGCTTTAGTTGGTGAGTCAGAGAAAAAGAACGAGGAAAGAAAAGGAGAAACAACAGCAACTTGAGGCTCACGAGTTTCACTAAGTAGCGAATTAGAACGCTTCCGTTTGCATAGAGTGTAGTGTATTCTCTCAGAAATATAAGAATCAAGCCATTTCCCAATCCAGGACTTGATGACAGTTCTGGTAAGCTAATTTAATAAAAGGGGTCTAGCTACAGAATCAAGGGAGGAAGTATAATCTTAGAGGGCAGATCTAACATATTTGGCACCTTTGTCCGAACTGCCAATGATGTTATGATGTAAATCAACTGCAGTATCTAATATATCCGATATCCAATATGATGTGTTTTCAGCACCAAGTTGGAAGCACACAAGCAGAACTAACATTTTGACAATTGTTGCGTTATATGTATTCAGAAAATATCTATATTATGCACGTAAACGTCGCTTACTTTTGCAATATGGCTCCTGTCCACTCCACCTTCCGTTGGTCTGACATATTCGACGAAATGAACCATGAAGTTCATAGCCACTGTCACACTCAGAAACAACTGTCCCGTTAACTTTAAGTGAACTAACAGCAATTTTTCCATTCAATATCAACTGTGGTTCTGGACAAGTTATAGCTGTTCAAGGAATAAGAAAATGACAAACATTGTGTAATGATGATAAGAAAGGTTTCCATCCAAAACTTATCTTGCATTTTAAAAAATAAAGTGTCTTTTGAGTAAATACAGTCTGTTGCACGTACAATTTGACTATCTTCAAATTTAACCGCTATTTTATAGCTTCAACTGTTAAATGTTTAAGGTTAAGTCACTTGCAGTTTTGGTGAAGGTTATCTGGATCAGTTCTCATTTCGAATGATACAACCTAGAATAAAGGGAATTCCAGTTAAAGAACGTGTATCATTATTCAAAGCCATTGCACACCACACTCTTGTGTTTAATCTATTGGTATTTTGTGCTTAAGAGAACCGCATCTGTTTCCTAGTACGTTCCATTCACGTGAAATTTCTGTTTCATACAAATGGTCGCCTGCAAAATTTTAACAAAGGAGAAGAAATTTCTCAGAATTTGATGAATTCATGTTGCTTCAGCACCTTCATTTTAACTGTGTGCAAGTTATATGGAATTTCCACATGTTAGCCATTGATCAGACTACAGATCATGTCAGTATGTATCGGTTAAAGTAGACTTACAAAATATAGGATTAACAAGACCAAATAACTTACTAGTGAGGTAGAAGATCTAAGGAAAGAAATCAGATACATTAAGGATGCCTCACCGCTCCTCAATAACTACCCTTTAAATTGATCAGATAATTCATGATAAAACGTAAAAAGGATAACTAGTAGTGATAAGACAAGTGTTAATGATAATAATAATGGAAATAATGACACGGTGATGACATAATTCCAAAATCTTCATGTTGTGACCACACAATGAAGGCACTTGATAGACATTACGTAGGAGTTGGGATAAAACCACGATCAAAAGTGGCATTCAAATCAATGATCAGCCCTTAAAGAAATGTTTCATAATCAGTTTTGACTGTTCCATTTTAGACATTTTCCATCTCATTGCAGTCGACAGTGAATAGATAGTCACCATTCCATTTACATACATTCTATTCCAGCTAAGATTGCTATTTATTGAATATCACCAGTGCTTTGCTTTTGAATAAACTACTTGAGGTTTTAGTAAGCAGTTATGACCTGAGAGATCAACCAAGTTGAACTTGAGGATGAATACTCCCTGATTACATCCGGTGGTTACTGAGCTACATCACGGATTCACAGAAGTTAAAAAAATGTGTCCCATTGGAATCCGAAGAGTAGCTGGGCGGTATTGTGCTTATTATGAAACCTGAGAGACACGGGTTTGACCTCCGTTGAAAGTTTAGTTGAGCACTGATGAGAAATCCTAAACTAGAATGAAATATATGTTTACCGCTTCTAGGTTCAAAGTGGTTTTCTGGTTAATGTCAATCGATTATGAAAACCGTTGAGGGAACAATGAATTTTCCACGAACCCCATAAATTAAATGAATATCTGCTGGTTCAAAACTGAGTAGCATATGCACCGAACAACACAAATCAAACTGTGACTCTTCCTTGTCGTTATACTCATCTTAATTTTCATGAATAATCCTATATAAATATATCTTTCACATACGTCACCTTTTATCGTTCAATGTAACCTACTTTTCATGCTCTAGTTCTTTTGTTTTATCTGTGTTTTGCACTTCAGATCAAATAGCAGTCAAATACTTTTTAAAATCTTAACATATAAATGCACCAAAGTCTTGTAAGTTAATCATCCAAGAGTCCGTAAAGAACGATATGGTCAGAAATGTGATTGTTAATTACCATCTTCTTTAGTAGAAAGTAAATGCTTCTCCCACTCATGCTCATTGCATTTCTACACAAACTGTACGTCGTAAGTAGCACAATGGAGTTGCTTCGGTGGTCGCCAATCAGAATCCACATGACCATTGTCAGTTAGCTTAGGTGAATTTAAGATTCCTTAAAATGCTTGTAGTAGTATTACATGCTGTATCAATAAAATGACCGGTTTGAGCATTGTTTGAGGGTCAGATAATTCGACTCGTAAAAGAGCTTATTTAAGGTTACACGTTTGCTAAACGATTAGAATATGAAAGGTTAATTCTGAAATGATTTTTCACGAATTACATATAAGGGAAAAATTATCAAACAAATAATGGTAAACACACCTTTACAGAGGGCTTCTTTGCCTGACCATGTCCCATTCTCCAAGCAAACACGTTTGCAACCTATCAATAAAAGAAACTCAGTATATTCTCCTTGGATTAGAAAGGAATATATGATGAAAACACCGTTGCCTGATCAAAAGGATAAAAAGTAGACAATGCAGTTGACTACAGACTTTTATAAACTGCCTTAAAACAGATATGCTTTCCGTTAGCATAACGGTACTACAGAACGTCTATCAACCATGTCCAACTGCTTCTTTTTCGGGTATTCTGAATTTAAGGTGTAATAATCAGTCAATAAAACCATTCTTCATTCAGTTTTGTCATTCCAAATGTTCAGGTGAACACTATGATGCAACAAGTAAAATATGTGCCAGTGGGATAAAGTGTTTTGATAGTATAGTCTGGTAACATGTAGTATTTAACAGAATGAGATTAGCTTAACTAACAGTTAATTAAAACTAGAATGGACACGACAATCTTAAACAGAATATTTGATAATTTTCATATAATGAATATAGTTTCACTTAGTGCTGTTTACAGCCTTTTGACAAACGTAACTAAGACCTGTTGGTAGATGGAATCAAGAACAAACATTTTTACAGTAGCTATCTACTCTTATTTTGCGTTCTCAAGAGATTTATTTATATACACGTGATACTTAATCTCGATAAGTTTAGCAATCGGATAATGTCACAAAGCATTCATATAAACGGAGTCTAAAGAGATGAAGTGTATTTATGAACTCTTATAGAAACTGATAAGTTGAACGCTAAGGATATGACTCAAAAATGAAATGAAACAAAGTTTGTCATCAACTGAAGAATACTTCGTTTCTTGCGAAACAAAGTAGGGTGAGTAGAATCGAACACAAAAAACAGGAACTTGAGTGCTTTCACATAAACTAATCCTCAAACGTGAATAGTGATACCCACAGACTTCACCATTGATGCAGGCTTGAATCACAGAGATGACATCAATTTCCTTACAGTTTTCAGGTTAGTATTCATCATAGCCTGACATTAGTTAGAGGAACATTGGAAACCTAAGAGTACTGGGCAGCTGTTTCACCCTAGTATGGGACTCCTCAACAGTGCCAACCCATGACACCAGCACACCTCATAGCTGCCAATACATCTTGGTGACGAGTGTTGGATTCCTTGTGATACATTAACAGAATTTAATGCTGCTGACAAAGATTCATCATAATCTTGAAAAAGAGAAGCATAACATTTTAAAATGTATCCAAATCTTACCTACAATATCCTCTGTATCACACACCACTTTATAGCCCTCGGAGCAAGATATTGTCGCTTCTGCCTGAAAACTCTGATCATATTTATACTGGATGTATCCATTGTTCGGTTCATTTATGAAGCCGCATGTCACTCCTGTATTGTATGACATAAAAATTCACTTAGAACATATATCAACAAAAATAAAGATTTTAAAAGTAGAACACTTGCAAAGAAAAGGCATAACTGTGAAAAGAAACAAACCCTAGAACCTTTATCAGACATATCATTCACTGTTTTCATCAAATTTCGAAATAGTGTACTATTTTTAAAACTATACTTTTCTACCTGTTTCCGTGTAGTTTTCCTTGTTTAAAGAAGTCACTATCCAATGTCAGTTAGGTTGTCCACACCGGTTCACTGTGTTGATTGTAATTTAAATGAACAAATGTAATCACCTTTTTTCATACAGCTTTTTTAACATACAGTGAAAATTCTCAGCATATAACATTCCAACAGGTTCACATATAAGGTCTAATAAAAAATACAAGAAAAACTGTAAACAAGATTGATATGACAGTAGTTCCGTAGCATGAGGTGTTCGCGAAAACCAAAATGATGGTTCATTTAGGAAATCATTCATCTGAAAATAACCCATAAAGAGAGAGTTGTACAAAAGCATTCAGATTATCAGCATAACAAATAAAATTGCAAATCGTGCAAAAAGAATGAGAATAGGAAAGGATACCAATTTGAGGGATACTGGTTTCGCCAAACAATGAAGTGAAGCGGTTCTTTTTGAGCACAGTGTAATGTTTATTTTAAATAAGTTCAGAGTATATTCATTTTATACATTTGCCATGGCAAGCCTATTCATCAGTTGTGATCTAGGGATAGTATAAAAAGCAGAATTATAGTCTACTGTGGCATAGCTAGCATACTTGCCATATTTGTCACAGCTGAAATCAATATTTCAACGTCAAATATTGACAGTATTCAGTATATTTATACATTGGTAAATAAACTGTAAATAGACCCGAAACAGACGGACACAATCAGTTATATTTACCAGCGTAATTTTCGCAAAAGGAATCTACAACAACTAATCGTTCACTCTGTGGCCCAACGTAGTACCAGCTCATGCAGTATCTGTACAAAGTTCACTTGATGTAATATCCAAGGGGTAACCAAGACGTTCAAATGGATTATGTTTACATCTTGCCCATACGGCAGAATTCTATGCTATTTATAGAGAAATTCACAATTTTTTGTTTGAATAAATATTTTATTTGACCTCTTTTGTAATCCTATCACCAGTTTCACAAATTTCTGACTAATAGGTAGTAACCTTTTATTCAGTCTATTTCTATTTCCTTTGCTACAGCCTTACTCCATAAATTTATAATTCTTTTTTCCCATTCAATGTTCTAATTCTCAGGTCCTAAGTTTATTAAAGCAGCCTTGACTCTAACTCATTGCACACTTTTTCGTATAACGTAAGATCGACTTACTAGTTCCTGCAATGTACTATTTATACTACCCAATTTACAGTTCAAAATAACGTTTACCAAGTGACATTTTCATTTCACCGTTTTTGTTATCTTTCTGGTATTTTTAGTCAGTACATTATATTTCGTATCCCAACAACAACTGACCTTAATTACTATGCATTGATCATTTGATAATGTAATTCATGAAAGTAGGAGTTTAGAAAAAAATTAATTAAAAACATCTATCCGAAAAAATTTATTGTTCAAAATAATTATGATGAAAAGTTGCGAAAAGAGACTTTCTTGCCGATCAAAGTCTTCCGAATTCATAATACCAAAAGCCTATGGTCAAGGTTGGAATAAAAGTCATCATAGTTTTTTCGCTATTTTTAAAAGTCAATAGAAGTTGACAGACTAGGCACTGGTATCGTGTTAAGCAATAAGCACTGTATTTTTGAGGACAGATTCATTGTAGATATTAATGAGTAGCATACTTAGCATACTTTCGAGATACAATCCACAACACATGATATCACATTGTAGTCTTTGAGGTGAACAATATGATTATGGTATACTTGAAACCATCTTACGCATTAAACTTAAGGAAACTGTCTTCAGTTGGACTGGGAACACTAGAAAAGATCAAATCACCTAGTTAGTATGTGCTTGACGGGTTTGGAGAATCACAATCACAACAAACTATTACAGAGATATTTTCTCGATCAGAAAGTTGTTTAATTAGCTTCAGTATATTCTGAAAGAGTTTTCAAGTGAAAGGAACGTCTGGTCATACATTATTTTCAGAAGCCATATTCTGAACCTTCTCATAAATGAATAAAGCAAGTTCATGAATTGTAAAAACAGCATGAAATTGACCGTGTAGTTAGATCTTGTAAAGCTACAGTTAGTAACCTCAGTCGATTTTCATTTTTCCACCTAGTACTTTAAATTGATCAAACAGTTTTTCAGATCCTGTAAAGGGTCTTATTTTAAGCAAGAAATTTCGGTATGAAATCAGAGGTGAAATGTATATGAGGTCATGCAATACATTATCGACATATCTTCCCCCACAATGTATGTTCAGAACGGATTGCATTTTCCTGCAAATAGCTTGTGTATTTAATTCATTTAGGAAGGAATGAAGACCTCTCTTGTTTATTATGCCACGTACTTCAAGGAAAACTAGTAAAACTCAAGGATTAGAATTCATTGGTGAAGCTTTCTACTTATCAAACTAATTTATACATCGAAGTAGTTAGATTGGGTCCTGAAAAAAATGACAAAAGACAATTCAGAGAACATTTTCGTCTTGACGAATCATTTTCAGAAGCTGTACATTCATACGTATAGTGAGTGAACACTAGGTCATCAAAACGTTTTCATACAATTAGAAGGTTATTCCTGAAAGTTCAAAACAAGACGATTGCGTAATAATCTGTAAAATGAAGGAACAAGTAAGTAAAATGATACGGTCCTACTGAAATCGACTACTAAAGAGTGAGGAAATGGGGTGAGAATAGTAAAGTTGACAAATAAAATCAACGAAAATACAAATAAATTACCAATAAATAAAAACTAAAGTGTCCTAGAGAGATTATGCTCTAGATAAAATTAGAGGTTGGACATACCCCTCTTTTGTTTATCAATTTGATTATCTGAGATAGCTGCGGTTTTGCAGATTAGTATTGAAACCGGGTGGTGATTGAAGGTGAAGTGAAAATTTGGACCATGCCTTGATTCAAACCGGCGACCATCGGGTTTCCGGCCTGGTGCTCTACCAACTGAACTATGAGGTAGAACATCGAGCCGGAATCCGGGTAGTCGCCGGTTCGAATCCAGGCACGGTTCAAATTTTCAATTCACCTTCAATCGTTATCCAGTATCAATACCTCTTTTGAACGCAGAGATCAAGCTTGAACTGGCAAAGTGTCAATGCTTCTGCCGTGTTTAGTTGCCAAGTCGGCAATCTCTTCATAATGTTTGAGTTGACTCTATAAATGACTTTTAGAAAAAATCCTAGCATACTACTTTTTTCTATCAACATAATTATTTTCATCCTCTTCCCTTAACTCTACAATTGTCGATTTTAGTAGAACTATCCCACTTTTTTCTACCTGTTTCATTGCTTCATCGACAGTTATTACCTGTTCTTTCGCTTCATACATTATTACTGGGGCATCTTGAGTTTCACTTTCAACCATTCACTTATAATCCTAAACACAATTTTTGATGGCCTCATTCTGACTTCTTAGCTTTGGATGGATATATTTTTGTTACGACTATAAATATGAATGATAATGACTCATCGGAAATATATCTATGCATAAATCATATTGTTTAATAAAACCAGATACTTTGCATCAACTTCAATCAGGCTGTTCCTAATCAAATATGAAGGATAAAATATAAAAGTGATATCTTTTCAAAAGCTGTCTGATCTCTGATCTCTATCTGATACGTGACTGTTTGTTCTTCGGAATCATACTATAATTTCAACCAGAACTCATTCCAATTCAAACCTAGTTGATTGTAGCAGCTCAGTTTGCAGAGTACAGGGCATGTAACTTCAAGACAACCAGTTTGAATCCAGATTTTCATTTCCCTTTCAGTTATCAACCTGTATCAATAATGCCAGCCTGACAAACTATGGCTATCTCAATTGTCCCGAGAACAATCAGTACAAGAAACCAAACTGTCGTTATGCAGACTGTGAAGTTACATCAGCATTAGCCTGTAGCTGGTGATTAGTACTTCAGAAAACGGTGCTTAGGTTATTCCTTTTCGCTTACAAATAGATGCTATCATCCATGAGGTTACTTCTTCGTCTCACCTATTACTTGTAAAGATATAGGCTGAAAACAATGTAGAAATGCCCTCTAACAAATGATACTACTTGAGGGCATGACTCAACAGACTAGACGACCGTAGGAGATGCAATATGATGCAATGTATATATATGTATGTTCACTTCAATTTAGAAACACAACCGAAGTGAATTGTTATGCAGAATATCTTAATTCTTGGTAAGTTTGTTCCTTTTCTGTTTTTCTCGGTTTAACTTACGACAGTTTTCATCCCTACTATTTAATGATATCAAGTAGCGTCTAGGAATATAAGAAAAAAGAAGCAAAACCTTGTGTACTCACGCTCACACTTCAATTCAGAATAATGCCAATCTATTCCAATGCATGATGCTTCAGTATACTCCCTGTCAGCATCCTTGTAACCTGGAATACATTCAATTTTCACTGTTTCTCCTGATCGAAAATCATCACGAATTTTCTCTGTGCCATTCTGAGTCTTGAAAATAATTCGTGTATTTAGAATAGCTGGTGGGCTGAAACAAGCTGAAAAAAAAGAAAAGTTCTTACATCAATTCAGTGTATCAAGTCAAGTCCAGCGGTAACTACGGTCATCGCATTACACATATACCTTTCTCTGGTTGGGGTTAACTGAAAGTTCAAGGATTGTTAGCGCGGTGATGAAGCACACGAAATAGAATCACAACTGGTCCCACAGCTATTCTTCAAACAATGCCAACATTTCAAAGAACTTGTAGGAACATTTTATTGGAAACAGTACCAAACATAGTTATTTTCTCAAACATACACGGCAAATCGACTAAACATTTCATTTTACGCTATATGGTATGGTGATATCTCATTGATGAGTGTAAAATGCTTAGAGATTTAGTTGCTACACACCAAAATACTCAGCAACAAAAATAATGTCAATATTTTTTGATAAAGAATAAGTAAAATTACTTCTTACATCTGAATCAACTGGTTAACCTACGTAACAGAGATTAACTTCATCCATAATGTTGCGTATTTTAATGATGTTTGCTGCAGTTATAAATGCATATGCATATGGATATGTTTAACTCACCTTTTCACTCATTGGCGAAGTGGCTGGCTAAAATGCTTGAACCTGTGAGAACAAATCTGTGCAAGCATAGTCTTCCCGATACATCTGATTTTGTTCGCTATACCAAAGAAACCAATGTAAGGGTAGGCGTATGATATCACTCAATGTTTCTCCATTATTTACCAATCTTCCGTTTGTTATCTATGTGATTAAATTGATTCTAATAATATTAACACTGGATTTCATATGAGATACTGGAACTGATATTAAGGTGTACTTTTAATGTGTAGTCCAGGTTTGATGACGTCATCCGTAACCAGACGGACGCAGTCGCAACGGGGGTCTCCACTAGACCCTGACTCGGATGATATCTTTATGGCAAAGCTCAAAAATGGGCCACTTAAAGAAATAATATTGGAACTTCGTTTGAATAAAAGGTGCATCGACGACACTTTTCTTATTTGCGACAAAACATGTTCAGCCGACAAGCTGCTAAGACGTTTCAATGATTGTCACCCGTCCATTGAATTCACTGTAGAATAAGAGTTAAATTCAACATCCCACTTTCTAGACGAAATGTTAAATAGAAAAGATGATTGCTCGAATCAGAGATCAGTCTGTTGAAAACTAACCTGGACCGGCCACTTCACTAACTTTAATAGTTGGCTACCTCTTAGTTGTGGAAAAAACTTCATTCACTCAGTGATCCGGAATCTATAAAATCTGTTCAGGAGACATGGTGGGTAACGAAGTCAAAACTCTTAGAACAACACTGTCGAATAACGGATACCCTAAAATATTTATTGATAAGAATCTCAAGAAACGAACCACTCCCCATCCCATTACAGTCCCTAAGAAAATTTTAATAAGGAATCTAGAATTCAAAGGAAGCACAACAGCCGAAGTGTTGAAAAATCGTCCGTCAAGGTGTATCAATAGTAGCTTCTATGCTACTAGACTGAGATCGATATTCTCCAGCCGCCGTCTGATTCGTCAATGCGTGAAGGATAGGCTTCCACCTATGCTCACATCTATGTGTATCTACAAGTTCATATGCTGCTGTGAAGCTGACTATATTGGACGTTGTAAGCGGGCCCCCCGAAAAAGTGTTGCTGAACATTATCCGGTTTGGCTTACCAAAGACGAGCAAAAGAAAACAACTTCATCCATATGTGAACACCTTGTTGAATCAGGTCATTCAGCAACTCGAGATTCATCCTTTAAAATAATTTACAAAGTTAAATTCTGAGGGGGTTGTGGAGATTTGGAAATATTTCAAGTTGTTATTCATCGAAGACTGACATCAGTTGGAGGAACAAAGGAAACCTGGGAGCACTGGACAGCTGTTTCGTCCTAGTATGGGACTCCTCAGCAGTGCGCACCCACGACCCCACCTGCTGGTGGGGTTAAGTTAAATTCAACTACTCCAAAGGTTTACATTTCCACCACTTATGCATAGCTGAAGCATTAGCTATACATGAACAAAAACCGAAACTTTGCATTCAAAAACGTTTTATAAAACCACTTTCTCTACCTTAACATTAACAATTCATTTCGGCTATTTTGTCGATTTCATTTCACTTCACTTCATTTTGGTATACTTCTCTTTCATTATCATCATTATCACCAATTTTCACTACACTGACAACATTTGACCTATATTTCACTACTTAATATCAATTCATTTCCTATTCATTGACGTATTTGGCATGTTTCAGCTAAATTATCAGCGTTTTACAATTCTTTGACAGCACGTGCCTCTTATCTAACCACTGGTTATCAAACAGTTTCTTTATTCAGTGACCTATTTTCTATTTCTTCCACTTGAACAAATATCACCACCACCTAATGTATATTTTGCATATTGACTGAGCAACTTTTTAGTGCAATTATCTGTCATATTGTCGAATATAAATGCGACTGTACATCTTGATAACGAAGTCGTTGAGAAGATATATTTCTTCTCTGATACTTGTCTTGTTCTTATTCTGAATAAATGGGTATATTTTATCAAATGCATAACATCTCAAAACGTCTTAGTCTGTGAACATTTACAGCCTGCCATTGAAGCAGACACCTGATATATATTTGTGTAGTGATGATTTGGCGTGCTCTGACCTCTGATATGATGAAGGTTCCACGACGCAATATCAAACCTAAGAAAACACCAAACCATCGTCATCCCCCCTCTGAGTAAAGATCCTTTTTCGTCACCCGAAAATATATTTGTATACTTTTAAGAGTCAAACAGTTGGAAATAAATCATGTTTTGGGAGAAGGTGAAACCATCACCCCTGTTTTTATATGTTTCTGAATTTAATTATTGTTACTCCCGTTATGAAAAAAGTTGACTGTTTAGATGAAATCTGAAATTATCGAGCGATGGTCTTATTGCAATCATATTCTTTTTAATGTAGACACAATGCATAAGAACTCCACATAAACCTCAAAAAGTCAAATCTTACTTTCAGTTTGATTACTGCAGGTTGGCTGAGTTCCACTCCATTTTAAAGTTGCTAAACAGTGCCGTTTCCGTTGTCCTCGCACAGTGAAACCTGATTTGCAAGTGTATTCTACAATATCTCCAACATCTGTATCATTGAATAAGGTGTATCCGTTGAGCAATGGTGCAGGCTCCGGACATTTTGCACTCTCTGCGGAAAAATTGAAAAAGAAATTTGAAGAGGGAAATTTTTGAAGCTTAAATTTCAAAATCATTGAATTGTCAGCAAATGTAGCAAGTGTTTTTCAGGTATTACGTTGTTTTCAACATTGTTTGCCTTCGAGGACACTGAATCATTACGTACTATCGATCAAATGTTTACTATAATATTATAACTTGGATTTCGGTTATCAACTCGACTTTGTGGTATAGCATAAGAGAAGCATTAGCTTTCGGTTGACTGGCCTCATATTTTTATGAGAACAGAAAATGTCTCAAAGATACTGGTTTTTATTCGATTAATCCATGCTGTTTCCGTTTGTTGAAAAGACGCACTTGTAGGCTGATATGTAAATTCAAGTGTCCCTCGTTTGCATAATGTCTAGTCGAAATATCTCTTGACTGAAGGGAGATAAGGATTTAGCAAATGAATTCAGAGTTATCAATCCGAATCATGTACACGTAGTATGGACACGCAGATGTCAAGTAACATTGGAAACAATCTTTTCTAGCACACACAAACTTAAAAGCATACTGTATATCGAAACTAAATCTATAAATTTAGCAGTGTGAATAAAAGTTTTTCGATAAATTTCTTCGAAACCTCTGGGGTTTGGAGTAATAATGCAACTAATTTAATGTTTACACAATAGAAAAAAACAAAACAGATTTAGTCTAATCGGGTCTAATAGAATCAATGTAGAAGTTGAAATTGATGTGAATAAATTTCGTGTAATAAAAAAGCGTCTGTGAAGGAATACACAATATCATAAAATTTTACCTGGTAGACACACAGACCCACACAAAATTGGATCACAGACACAACGTTGAGGTGGGCCATATGTGACCCAACAGTCAATATGTTGGCTACATGACTTTTTTGGACAAGCGACTGAATCCGGATGAATGTTATGTCTTGTATCACAGCGACCAAAAGCGTTATTCAAACACACTCCAGCATCCAATAGAAGATAAAAATAGAAACTGGTCACTAGTATGAAAATATCTGTTTTATTAAACATAGTTGAAAATTATCGAATAAATCCATTTCGTATCATAAAACATTTTCTGTGAATATTCTGAATGAATAAAGTGTAGCGTTAATCAGATGTATAAGTTATATAATATTTCTCTTTCACTAGTTGCTACATCCCTAAAGTTTTATCAAGGTCAACTCCTAATCACTTTGACTGGCTTAATGATGAACCAATGAGCGCTGAAATTCGTCTCTCAAAGAACAAAAGATTCGATAATTTTAATAACATTGTTTGTTTATAATCCTAAAACAGAAGGAAGGATAGAAGGTGAGACACAACAAGCATACACTTCCTATGCTATCTGTTCATCGCTTTGTTTGTTGAATTCAAACCGAACTTATCATATCTCCAGGATATATGATACATTATGTAAATGCTTCACAGCTGGATATTCTCAATCAGTATTCTGTCTTTATTCAAAAAATTTAGGTGTCAGTTATGACATTAAACACCATTCTTTGCAAACATAATAAGTAATTTTGTATAAACTTTGATTTGCTTTCTACTCCCACAAATTTTTAATGAATTGATGTTTAAATCAGATAGTCGCATAAAACATACAACGAACAGGCTGAATGCAAGTAAACGACTGATTTCTAATCAGTCTTCATAAAAGGTATGGGGAAATTTTCAGCCTGAAATAATTGACTTCTTCTTCTGGAATTTTCCATAATATGTCAGCATGACAGAATAAAGGAATGAATGTTGACCACCAAGTATTCAACTTCTTGGTCACTCAGTTGAAATCCACTGATCTACTTTTTTGCTACCTTTTTCGATTCATGGAACAGCACAAAACTTAGATAGTGCTATCGCTTGTCAATCGTCCTCATACTTGACTGGTCTATCTTCATAGAGCAATAATACTCAGTGAAAGTTTGCAAAATCTATCTTGAATTCAGTCTGTTAGGATCACGGAATTTTTTATTCGGCTAACTGGTTTTGAAAGTACCCACTCGTCTGAGAACGATGAGGAGGAATACTCACCAGTTGTATTGAATAACAGTCACGCTGTATTGATAATTGGTACGAGTAGCAAAAGCGTGCGTAGCTGAATTTCAAATCTATAACACGCTTCCAGTGATACTTGATGATTTATGGTATTCTGCAAGCTAATCGTAGGGGAACATCAAGCCAGAAAGAAAAATCTTCCAGCATTTTCATTTCTCAGTAATTTCTTAACTGACACAAATATGAAGCCCGATAGCGACTCCGCAGTGATATCTGATTTCAGTTTAAGTCATGAACATATGAAGAAACAAGTACTCCAAATTGGTTGAAAGCTTACATTTCATTCTTAGACAGCAGACAGTATATGAGAATAGTTGTCTTAGCCACGAAAACAACAGAAACGCACTACTACTTTTGTCCTTAATAAGTTGAATCTCTCTCTCTCTCTCTGTACGAACAACAAAACATGGTTTGTCGCATGTGCAGTTTTACGAATGAATGTGAATGTTCCAGAGTCACAACATTGGCATCTAGCATTTGAGAATACCTCCGAATTATCTACGAATAGAATTTATGCTCAATTTATATTTCAAAATCAAGGTAATGAACTAATGTAGTCAGAAGTCAACTCACGTGACAGAATTTTGCAAATAAAATCATTAATTATGATACTGAATTCGGTCAATCCACTGACGCTCCTTCAGTCAGAACTCTAAGAAGCTTATCCAGGTCTGGAGCAAGATACACAAGTTGGATTTCATTACACTGTCATCCTGGAGAGGAGAACAGGATGTACCTACCTAGATATGGTACAAGTAGTATTCGTGATGTTAGAATTACCAAACTATGACGTATTCTTGAGATAGCATCTGAGACAAAAGCAGATTGCGCCATGAAATGATTTCCAGCCCTCTTAGGTAATTGCAGGAAATTTCAGCTAGACCAATTCAAAATTTAAGTATTTTCTGAGTGAGTATGTAGCAAGCATATTATATTGTGTACATTGAAATACTTAATGTTGACTGCATGATTTAAAACGTGTTCAATTGCCTTATTATTGAACACTCAATCGTCTTTCTGCCGGTTTACAAGTTTTTCTCTTACTACCAAAACAAGCCCACATCAGTACTTCGCAATATCTGTTTTGTCTTCATTCTGGGTGAAGCATTTTAGTCTGTAATGCTTGGGATATTGAGAACAGTGACAGTATTTTGGGAAGTCTAGTAGGAAGACTGTAGTAAGATGCATGCCCAGTAAGTCCACTCGATCAGCTGATGGAGATCTAGGCTGTTACTTCATCAACAGAATGCTGTTGATCGTCAAAGTTATAGTGTGAATCGTTAACGAATTTCAGTTCATATTTCCCTTAGGATTTTGTTTGCAAATGTAAACATATGGTACTGAAATAAAAGGCTAAAAACATGAGATATCCTAGCAACTAGCTGTCATATGTATATGAGTCTGTATATTTGAGCACTGTGGTAGGGTATAATTCCACTATAGTTCTTTTTAATATGCAATACAGAGCGAAACATTCCTACTCACCGATGGTATTACTCATGACCATATCAAGGTAATCACACAACTTTTGAGTCTAGTTTTTACCTTGATATGATTATGAGCAGTAAATTTTGTTTGATGTACCATCAGTAAATAAGAACATTTCATGGTGTAATGCATCTTAAAAATTATAATGGAATTAGTTGGTGTATGTTTTTTTACAGCTTAAATTCAGTATTCGAATTAGTAAGGTGCTATGTACCCAAACTATTTTGTGTGAACGATCTCTTTTTCTTAGAATTTTACCTTCAACATACATTCACATTCAATATTTGCGTGAGAGATATTACAAAACTGGTGTCACTGATCAATGGAACATACTTCAGGACAGATGTAATTGGGGTATTTTGAATTTTCTCCAGTCTATATCCGAAAGCCGAACAATATGATTATGGAAATAGTGGGCACATTCAATTTTTCCCCATGTTTCTGTCCTATTGTAGTGGGTGCTGCTGATCAAAATGTGTTGAGAGAGCGGCAGAAAGCATAAGTAATTATCAGTAATGGGTAAATACTATACCCAGAGAAAAGTAAGAGACAATGTGGGGGTATTAAGAGTAAATCGAGATAGAAGCAGAAGGGAAAATAAAGCACATTGTGTAAATAACTATTTTAGTAGAAAATGTACAGTATTTCATCACTAGTGTGTAAGATGTCAACAATAAATATTCCTTCCTGTATCTCAGTCTTCTCATTTCCTACACTATTTGGTGCTGACGGTAACGTCTTGACACTATAGAATGTTGATGAAGAGAGGATTTTGTTTCAACAAAAAAATTATGTTGAACATTATGTTAGACATTTAGAAAACGACTGGCCGAGAGAAGAAATATATTCATTTTCAATTAGGTCTTCGTCTTGGGCTCTTCACTTATATCTGGTTTTACAATTCAATCGAAATACCAATCAAGTGGTGGGAGTAGTTGGTGAACAATAACTATAGATTTTAGTTAAGTCATGAAGATGATAAGTTTTAGAAATTAAGATGCAAATAATCAACAGAGTAGTTAAAATTGGAAATATGAAGCAGGTTATTCTTTATTATTATTATTATTATTATTATTATTATTATTATTATTATTATTATTATTATTATTAGTCCCTTGGGTTCCTAATGAAATACAGGGCTTCAGTAGCACGTCTCCAGTGCGCTTTGTTCTCTACAATCTTTTCAACCTGGCTCCACGACAGCCCACAAGCTTTAATTTCCCCCTCGCACGATCTCCTCCATGTCACCCTCGCCTCAGACAACCAACTCGTCGCTCCCCATCTGGGTTCCGTTCGACGGCCTGGCCTGGCGCTTGATGTCCCCAATCGGCCCTCTCAGTGTATGCCCAATCCATCTCCACTTCCTTGCAATGCATATTTGTCGAGCGATAGGTTCTTGGTTAGTTCGTCACCAGCCAGAGTTCCTTGTTGCTTATTCTTATTGTTCTGGCCATCTGATCTTCAGTAACGAGCCAGCGTAGGCATTTTCTGAAGAATGTCTGTAGTTTATTGAAAATCCCTTTCGTAACGCGCCAAGTCTCTGAGCCATACAGAAGCACTGACTTACTTGACGTCGGTATTGAAAATCCGGATCTTGTTCCACATGCTGAGTGCAGTGCAGAAGATCTCCACACTGGTTTCAGGTTAATGAACGCCTGTCTTGCTTTTCCGATCCTGGCTTTGACATCCTCGTCTGTCCCGCCAGCTGTAGTTGAAACAGTGCTGCCTAGATAGGTGAAGGAGGTTACTTCCTTTAAGTTTCTCCCGTTGATGGTGACTGGAGTTTGTTGTTGTTGTTGGAGTTGTTGGTGCGGTATCTTCATCACCTCTGTCTTTTCTATATTCACTTGAAGTCCCGTCTTCGCTGCCTCGCCTCTGCTGTCAACTTGTTAGTTTTCGCCTGTAGATCTTCAATTTTATGTGACATCAGGTACAAGTCATCGGCAAAATCCAAGCCTTCTAGGTTCTTTTCCGCAGTCCAGCGTATCCCCCTCTTCTCACAGCTCCTAACTGTGTTTGTTGCATGATCCAGTCCACTACAATCAGGAATATCATGGGTAAATAGGAAAATAAAGTCCTAAAAGCATTGAGCTTTTGAATGAAGAGGTGCCACCAGCCAATGTTATGGAGGCCACTGTTCATAAGTCGGATAAATGCCTAATCAGCATAAAGGTGTCACACTAACTCCTGAATCCTCAAGAACAAAGTATCTGAATTGAGAGATTTAGTTGGTCTAAAGCCTGAAGTGATAGTAATAATGGAAACATGGCTATTAGAAGGCAGAAATCTTAAGCTCAAGGAAGGATAGAGCTACTAGTCGTAAGAGTGGTGGCATAGCACTGCATGTTTGGGACCGAGTCAGAAGTGTATACCAGTGGCACACGTGAAATAGTATGTTATGACATTAATTCGAGGCAAGGCACCGTTACTTCCTGAGTCATTTATCGCAGTCGTAGGTGCGAACTGAACTACCCAGTGCAAGACTACCTGCGTAAGTGGACCACTAGCAATAAGTGCTTAACACTGGCTGATCTCATTGTTCTCAACGTTAATTAAAAGGGGCTCACAGCTATATGTCCATATAGCTGTTTTGATATCAGGTTGCTACTGTCTACATTCGAGTGTGCTCTGGTACAAAATGTAGCTGTGTCTACGCCCTTTGATCCAAAGCAAGAGTCTACTCACTAGTACAAGGATGTGAATGACCTCCAGCACCTCCCGCCGCTGGTAAATAGTGACCAAAGTCCGCCTAAGCCTTTTACTAGAAAGCTTCAATGGTGCCGAAGTCGGTCAAAACTTTTACCCGAAGCATCCTAGAGTTCATAAGTCCGGGGAACCATTTTAGCCGCAATTACAAACGTTGACAATTTCGCCCTAATGTTTGAATCACTATAAACCACAAACATGACAGTTGCTTGCAATATAACTATAGATGTGCCCGCAGTCTACATACGTGTGGACTCTGTAGTAGGGAAAACGTTCCAATTCTAAATTACGTTGAGAACTTCAGACGTAAGAAGTGAAACACTTGTTGCGCAAAACAGATGTACATTTCTGTGAGTTCACGGGTTAATCCGCTTACTGTGTATGCTTTTGCGACGACAAAACCCGCGTGCTTTCCACCTAGTCTGTGGCACTTTCATGTACAACCGTTCCTTGGTCGTAACCCTCTGCATCCAGTAACTAAGACAGCTCAATCAGTATGAATTTAAACATACCAGCATCCTGTAACGAGGCTTTTCTCGCTCCCACGGTCTATTACGGCCGTTATGAAACCCCTTCTGGATGTCGGATGCAATTCTTTTAAAGGTAACCTATCCATCACCACTGCTATGCCTGTGGTAGTTGCAGATGACACCTGTAAGACGGAATGGGACTTAAAAGTAGCTTGCTTATTATGACGCTGGAGAGCAATAGAGCTTCAAATGGTTTTTTCATAATAATTGATGACCACGAAAGAAGCCTGCTGTAGTTCAGAGAAAACATGAAGTTAATAACGCGCCCAACTAACACTCTTATTTGAGAATCGACGATGGTAGCCAACTCATGGGCAACAGCTTACTGAGACGCTGGGTCGGTCAACTGCTTTTCAAGCTGGCCCAGCCTGGTGTCCGTATGTAGCTGTCATCGACCGGTTTACTTCAGTTATAGGGACGTACCGCTGACGCCTAGACGCATTTTAACATTAATTGTTTCAACCAGGATGCTTACACTTTACTCCAGCTTCGTAAAATGTCCCTCCAGTTTAATCCGATTCTCACAAATTAATGCTGAAACTCAAGCGCTAACAATACGTCACGATTCACTCTCCAGTTTCATTCCATTGTTTTCAATTAATGCCAAGGCCCAGCTGACACTTACTTCTGGTGCACTTTGCAAGTTTTGGGCAAAAACCGGAGATTTCTGCTTTGAGCTGAAATAGGGAGACGTACGAAATTCCCTAGAATTTCCAAACCTTTTCCTCAAAAGTGTCAAAAGTTCCGAAATGCGCTAAAACATTTCCCCCCGAAATGTCAAAAGTGCCAAAGTGCGCCCGAACATTTCACCCGCGACTTCACTTTCAGAAACCCATGTACAGTAGGAAAATATATCAGACTTATTTATCTAACAAATGTCAAATTTACATGAATTCCGGTTTCCCTTATTTCTTTTCGATGATGCCCACCGGAGAACTGAGTAGACAGGTGCTCTCTGCATACTTTGGGATGAATATCGACACCAGTTCCTCATCTTCAGCTGATTCATGAACCTAAGGGAATGATATTATGAAATACACCAAGCTTACTGATTTTCCTCTGTTTGGCCTTTTTCCCCTGGTTTTCAACATGTCACGACCGTTGTGAAACCATCTCTGAATGAGTCACAATCCTTTCCGCCGTCGCTGTCATGAATATCATAGAGGACGTCTTGGGATGTTATAAATTAAAAACAGGAGCTTGCTTATGACAAGTTTAGACATCAGAGTCTTCTTCAACGATCGCTTGATTTGTGTTGACAACTATGAGCGTTGCATGCTGAACTTGGGTTCCAGTAGCGTACCTATTATGCGACGGACGGAAACGCCAATGTCGGATTCCACAAGACAAGACAATTCCTATGCTGCTGCTTGGTAACGTTCAGGGTCAATCAACTCACGTTCAAACTTCTGCATGTGCAGGTCACTATCAATAAGCCATTTACCGGAGGCTTTAAGCAGAATCTATTGTAGTGACATGTTTGAGAAAACTACTTGTTCCTAGTGAACGGGCATCAATTTTTGCAATCGGTCAAAGCGTTCATTCATTTAGGAAAACCGCTTATCCACTTAATCGCGATCCTTGGAAGAGGTTTAACAGCTATCTGTTTGTACTTGCACATTTGCAGTACGACTGTGTCTAATTATGAAGGCGAAGGTTAACTTACGAGACAGCAGTGAAGAGCACCATACCAGATGATTCATGAGCTGAAGATTGGCTACGGAATTAAATGTAACGAAATTGGAGTGCCTTTGGGAGAAGAAATAAGTGGGAGGCTTCCAGAACACTGGTGCACTGAATTCGAAACCATCATCTTCCAGACGGAACTCTTCCAGCGCAGCACGAGCATCACTTTGACTCATCGTCCGACAGACGATGTTGCGGACAGCGTGTCGAATGGTCCGTTGTTTTGTGGCCAAGATAGCGTCAGGTCCACCATCTGCCGTAACGTCGTCAAAAACAGGCGTTTTAGGAACGACGAAACATTGCTGTATTTCGTCTTGCAGGCAATTATCCATTTCCCCATCGTTAGATAATGAACTAGGTTGACTAGCTAATTCAAGTAAATATTAAACTTACTGTAACTACCGGAAGGAATTTCTGGCGGCCAAGTGTAGGAAACGCAACTTGGTGCTACCTAGTCACAGTTAGCAGAATAAATCTGACGCACAACTATCGGTCATCTGTTTATTAGGCTGGCACTCATTTTTCTTTATTCTTTGGTATAATGGTGACACACTCTGGCGCAGTTTAAATCACAGTTTATGTCAGTACTTGCCTTTCAGCACTAATTGAAGCGCAATTGACGAAAATCAAGGGTAAGCGTTTACGTATGTTGAAGTAATTACCTTCAGGATTAAATGAAAACAGAGTAAAGATAGAGAGTAAGTCGTTAGGTCTGGCAAGCCCTCTGTTTTTGAGGAAGTTTTAATAAACTAGAGGGCACTGTCAACATGCTTGCTGAAGTGATAAATGTGCAGAGGGATATAGGAGTCGTCGATGCTTCACAAAAGACGGCGTCATCTGGTCGACGGCAGCTCGACACAGATGCCAAGCTTGGGGGACAGCTAACAGACCCGCTGTTTCGAGAAGCCGTTGCCAGTGAGCTAGCACAATTAGTGGATTCTAATATCACAGTGTCTGTGAGGTGAATAGTGAATCTACTTCTCGCTCCGACTTACAGCAGGCTACTTTCATGGTCATCAAATGCTATGAAAAGACCATTTAAAAAACTTATGCTTGCCGTCATAATAGGTAGGCTGCCTTTCAGTTTTAGTTTTTCAGGGGTCGTCTTCAACTATCACAGGAACAGCAGCAATGATGAAGACATCACAGCTGGAAGAAGTTCCCAGCATTCAGAAATGGTTTCACAACAGCTGTAATCGTCTTCGGCTGCGAGAAAGAGGTCTCGCCGTGAGGCGCCGGTATGTTTACTTTTGAAACGACCATTCTTAGTTACTGAGTGCGAACACGCATGCTTGTACATCGGAGTACTTTGAAAGCACCCGAATATTGTCTTCACTCATTCATCAGAAACTGCCTACGCTGGCTCGTTACTGAAGATCAGATGGCCAGAACAATAAGAATAAGCAACAAGGAACTCTGGCTGGTGACGAACTAACCAAGAACCTATCGCTCGACAAATATGCATTGCAAGGAAGTGGAGATGGATTGGGCATACACTGAGAGGGCCGATTGGGGACATCAAGCGCCAGGCCAGGCCGTCGAACGGAACCCAGATGGGGAGCGACGAGTTGGTTGTCTGAGGCGAGGGTGACATGGAGGAGATCGTGCGAGGGGGAAATTAAAGCTTGTGGGCTGTCGTGGAGCCAGGTTGAAAAGATTGTAGAGAACAAAGCGCACTGGAGACGTGCTACTGAAGCCCTGTATTTCATTAGGAACCCAAGGGACAAATAATAATATTATAATTGTCTTTACCTGGGAATATGGATAACGACAACTGTGTAGTCTGTAATTATGAGACAGGAGACATATAAGTACAAAGAATTTTATATTTGTATGATAAACCCATTTATCTCATACGTCTGCATTTTCTTACTATTTGTCGTTTTACCAACACAATTACGTAAATTTCATGAACATAGACTGCATGCACGTCCATGTTTGTTTGTTTAAGAACTGTTGAAGCCGTAATTTGGGCGTTATTGAAGTGAATGTTTGAGCGCAGTTTGGAACTTTTGGGTCTTATACTTGGGACCCTGAGTGAAAAATGTTTAGGCGCACTATGAAACTTTTGGAATTTTTGGGCAAAACTTAGTGCGCAGTTTTGCAAATTCGCAATTCTTTAGAAAATTTTTCGATATTTCAGGGCACTACGATGCATCGTCGGCAGTAAGCCCAAAAATTTCAACGCCGTCTCTTACCAAAAAATTTCAAAAGTGCGCCTGAAGCATTAACCTTCCGGGAAACAACGTTCCTATGCTCTCAATATTTATTTATTTAATGTAAACCATGATCAAGAATCCGTCATATACATTATTTTGTGGGGTAAATGCTGAGCGCTCAGTAAAATGTTATTTTAACTTGAATTGCTTCCCTGAAGAAGCTCGGACCAGACTTCTGTGCAAAACGCTGAAAATACTTCATTTCACACCAGCTATGACTAACATGGATACAATCAATACACAGTGTTCCAACAGTCAGCAAGAGTCGCAGACAGAAATTACTAAGCGCAAACTTGATGTAGTTAAACAAAACTGCAAATTTCAAACTTAATGTGGTAGGACTTGTGAAAAATCCAACTTTAAACGAGTTAGCAAGGATCTCTTCACTAACCGCCACATGCGGTACCCTTTACAGTTAATCCTTAAGAAGGAATTTATGACTAAGGATTGACATGAATTTTGTGGCGTCACACACCTCTCCAAAATCGATAGCCTAGGGCTTGACGAGGTTCAACGTTGATGCTGACCCCATAGTTTAACTGGACTCGCTAAGCTAAAGGCACCAGGTCAAGCGTCCTGACCATTTGGCACGCTGTCGTGCTACGTTGCACTGCTCGCAACCGACTCCCAAGCCAGTTAGTCGGAACGCATGGGTATCTTGGCCAGACCTCCCAAATATACCATTCCATCCTACCACGCTGTCGTGTTCTTTCTTGGTCTCGTGTTCGTGGGTATATAGCAAGTTCGAACGATCAGTGGTTCGCCTTCGCGTGTGTCAAGTTCTTACCAGGATAATTCATAAATTGGTGGGCCCGATGTGATGGCATATCTCGACCAATAATAAATCTTTGATTAATGAGCCCGTTCCATTTTTTTACTTGGGTATTGTTTTCATTTTGATAACCTTTATATATATATATATATATATATATATATATATATATATATATATATATATATACATCCATACACAACTTCTTTCCATGTCCAAACATACTCCTGAGCTTATCCGCATAGGTCAACGACTAATACTATCCAGCCAGTATCATACTGGCCGGACAATGCAGAAACGTTGTTGCTGTATGCTGATGCAGATTTTCGAAAACGAGGAGTTGCAGATCTTCATCCTCGAATTCTTGCTGTCATAAGTTCACTACCGTGCGGATTAAACAAGCGTGTTACAGCGCTTTTGTTTGGTCCTGTAGTGAGCGATCCTTATGCACTTCTCAAAGCTGCTCCGCTGGAGAAAAGTGACCGCAAAGATCGCCAGCGCCAAGAAGAATTACTTTGTAGCATCGAGCTAGGCAGCAACTCAACCATTGAAGTCCTCACACGCATGCGAGAAGTTATGGGCACACGAAAGTTCGATAATGGCCTTTTCCGAGAACTATTTCTCTTGAAACTACCACAAACGGTGCAAACCGTGTTAGTGACACTTCGGTCAATTCCCCTCGATGACCTGGCAGCCTCAGCAGATGAAATACTGGAGATCTTTAGTAGAACCATCTTCAACGTATATTCCGCCTACAGTAAACCTGAGAACCAGGATTCAGAAGTGACCAAGCTGTGCAACTCCGTTAAATGGCTGTCAAGCAATCGAAGTTCTAGGTTACGTAGCACACCACAGAAACGCGTCTCAACCCACTGCAACAACTTGCGTGGTTGCCCCAAAACTAAACCCAACAGGGTGGGAAAGCCTACGTGGCGCTGGTTTCACAATACCTACAGAGACAAGCCAGAAAACTCCGGAAGCCATACAGTTTCAATGTGGACACAAACTCAGGAAACTGTCACGTCGGTACGCGGTCATGGCAACCGTAGCTGGCGGAAACAGCTGTTCGCTTTCCGTCACCAATATAAAAACGAAAGTTAGCTACCTCGTCGACACCGGCGCAGAAGTTAGTGTTCTTCCTGCACCCACAAAGGAGCTTCACCATGACCCGTCCTTCAATTTCTAAGCAGCTAACGCCACGGTGATAGCAACATTTGGGCGATGGTATGCCCACCTCAACTTTGGTTTGCGTTAACCCATTCACTGGATCTTCCCTCTAGCTGATGTTTCTATGCCCACCATTGGCATAAATTCGCTAAACCACTACTATCCACTCGTAGATGCTCTTCGTAAATGACTGATAGGCAATAGCACAAGGTTATCTATCGGCGGCGCCACCTACACCCAGGTCCAAGTTTGGCCATCGCTTGAACTAAACAGTCAGTCAACGTGTCCTATCAGGTAGCGCTAGAGGAATATCCAGTTACAACAACCGACTCATACTCTTCCGTGCATAACCAGCAATGTCATGCATCACGTCACGATCGCAGGTCCACATGTTGCATCCAAAGCAAGCCATCTAACCCCTGATAAGCTCAAAACGGCTAAAACTGAATTCGACCACGTGCTTCAACTGGGCATTATCAAACCGTCAAGCAGTCCTAAGGCATCACGATTGCATATGTTTCCCAAAATGGATAGCAACGACTGGAGTCCAACCGGTGAATACCGAAGGCTTGACGACTGGGCAACACCAGACTGCTACCGATACCCCATATTTAAGGCCTGAATGCGACATTATGCGGAATGGAAATATTCTCCAAAATCGATCTGGTCAAAGCGCATAATCAGAAACCCATGGCAGCAGAAGATGTCGCAAAAATGGCCAATATGACTTCTTCGGGTTTGATTGAATTCTTACGCATGCCATTCGGTCATCGGACTGCAGCGCAAACATCCCAACGCCTTATGAATGATGTCTTCCGAGGCTTAGACTTTGTCCATGTCTGCACATATGACTGCCCCATTGTGAGTCCAGATAAGGAAACTCACCTCAAACATCTGAATCTCATATTCAGTAGACTAAAAAACATGGCATCACAGTCAACCTGCAGAAGCGTGAAATAAGCGTAATCACTCGGCCTTCTTGTCCTATTGCATGGCGTTTCTGCTGGCCGGGTTGAACAAAGAGGTCGAGGAGTGGGCCCAGTCGTGCTTAGCCTGCCAGAAGTGAAAAGCCACACGCCACACGGAAGGCATTTTAGGTTCTTTCTGAGCCACAGACATGAGTTTTGACCACGTCCATGTAGGCATTGTAGGACCCATCGCAGAGTCTAATGGATATGCCCACGTTTCTACTTGCACTTTTAGTTTGCGCTCGGTTCTGAACGACAGCCTATCGCTCGCAAGCAAATGGCATGGAAGAACGTTTCCATCGACAACTGATAGCTTCCATTTCGGCTTTGTTTTTAGTTCAACTGGTATTCGTAACGTTGATGGACATCAGCCACTTCTATGACCAGGTAAACAAGCTGTCTGGGTCTGCCTGAAGTGCACGTATGTCCTTGTCGTTCCTAATTTCCCACCAGATTTTTACATCATCAGTGTAAAGAACCATAGGGGATTTCGTGATATGTAGGATACGTATAGGATAGATTTCAGGGACCCAGGACTGTGCTCTGAGGCGCTCCACTCTCTGCCGACTTCCAAGAGGGTATCCTTACTCTCTCTCTTGCCTACCAACGAGGAACTCTCCTATCCATGCAAGCAGACTGCCAGTGATTCCAAAACTTTCCAGTTTCCCGAGCAACCTGGAATGAGGCACCCTGTCGAACGCCTTACTAAGGTCTATGAAACTGACATCTACAGGTATCCTATCATCATTAGACGACTCGACCTCCTCTGACTGTAAACAGGTTCGTCAAGCAAGAGAAATTTCTGCGAAAGCCATGCTGCAAACGAGTGAATAGAGTGTTGCTCTCTAAGTAGACTGTGATGGTTTTCTTGATTACTCTCTCTAACTTATTGGTCTGTAATTTGATGGATGCTGCCTGGAACCTGCCTTGTAGATAGGTGTAGCTATAGCATCCTTCTATTCATAGGGGAGTGTGCCTTCGCTGAGGGACAGTCTAAATATATTAGCCAATGGGCCAGCTACATAGAGTGCAAGCTGTCTGAGCAGCCTTGGGTGCAGATCATCTGACCTCGTGGATTTTTCTACGCTAAGAGTACTTAGTGTCCGAAATACATCATTGCAACCGATGTCCATAGTGTTTATTCTGGTGGATGTCAGTGCTTCTACTGTTGAGTAGACGTTCACTCAGGGTTTCTGTGGAAAAACCTCAGCAAAATATTCAGCCATAGCTTCTGCTTTTTCCCTATCATCCTAAATCAAACAGTTAGTTTCTGTCCCTTTGATCAGGGCGGGTATACCACGATGCACCTTGTTTCAGTAGTTCATATAAGGAAATAACCTCTTTGGATGTTGCAATGCAGCTTGGGCAAGACGTGTTTCACAGCATATTCGAGATGTGGGGATAGCAGCGATACATTTACTTCGGGCTTCTTTGTAATGCCTAATCACTTCGGGAATACCGAGGTGGGTGGCGAAATTCCAACACTTTTTTTCTATCGTATCAAGATTCGGATTTCGTGGTTTATCCATGGGGGACAGTATTTTCGTACCCTCGGAAAGGTCCACGGAATGGACGGCTGAGTCACTTGTGGATATAACTGTTTGAACGAGCACCATGCAGCCTCCGAAGAGGCTGCTAGGTTAATAGCTTCCATATTTTCTTTCCATATATTGGGTCTAGCTGGGGCATCGGCTTGATACAGGACGTCTGCTGTGAACCTGAAGATGATCACAGCATGGTCACTTTTACCAAGGGGTGCTAGGTGCCGAATGAAGCATATATCATCTGTATGTGAGAATAATAAGTCTAGAACTGATGGAGCATGCTGACGACCATATCTGGTTTCTGTCCTAATGTGCTGTATGAGGGCTAAGGAGATTGGTTTTTCCACTAATCGGTGGTCAAACGAATTATGTGGTGCTTTTGTTGTTAGTCTATCCCAGTCAACTGATGGTGTATTGAAGTCCCCTACAAGTATACATCAGCAATTATCTGTCCAGAGGGTCAGTTTACTCAGGAGGAAGTCTGCTGCCTCATAACCAGGGCTTCGAAATACTACGATTACGTTAACATCATGTCCCTCGTATTTTGGTCTGCAGCGCAGCATTTTACATGTCCTGCTTTCATGTGCAACCAACATTCAATGGAAGAGCCCGCATTAATAGTCAATGAAGATTTAATTCATAAGTAGGCTATCATGAGATGAGTCACTTACTACCGTCTATAACCTTCTCTGTCGAAGAAGTCAGAAAGATTTGTCTATATTTAAAGCTGGTTAGTTTGTTTCCACTCTTATGTACTGCGATGACGGCCGCTGGTTTCTAATTAGGAGGTAATCTGCCTCCGAGAAACGAACACCGGAGGAGGTTTGCTAGCAGGGCACTCAAAGTACCGGAAAAAAACTGAAAATAGTTTGGTGCTGTAGTTCACAAAAGCGGATGTTTTTCACAGTCATGATGTGTAGCCTGATTGTCAGTCTCCAGTACGAAGTAGCATGAGAATCGATGGCGCCCTTAGTGTTGCTCTGATGAAAAAATACTGAAAAAGTTCATACATATGCAATTCAGGCACTTTTCAAAATGTTCAAACGACTCAAATGACTGTTGACAGAATAGAAGTTGCTTGGACTTATCTGGCTTCCGCGTTTCTAATCAGTAGGTTATCAGTTCCAGTGTTGTTATCCTGTGTGCAAGTGAAGGGAGAAAATGTCACAGTTAAAACAAGAAAATCTAACTAGTTTTGAATGACCTGCCACCCACATCTTAAGTAAGTGGCAAGTCGGCGTCTAAATTATAAGGACGGGGTGGTCTGTATCACCTTTTGGGTAGGAGGGGTCTAGGATTTAACATGTCTCATGGAGCAGGAGTCGCCCTATTTTCTAGATTTAGTTTCCATATATGTCCTCTAAGACTAACGTTGGCATTAAGACTCAACAAGGGGTGGGTTGGATGTGAGGTGCTCAAAATATTTCGATAGCCACTACCAAGCTCCCCCTTAGTTTTATATATTTTAAAGGACGTGGATTAAGCGCTAACGGTCATTCCCCATACGTTACAGACCCGAATCCTCCTATAGATGTGGTTGACCCCCTCTGAATATGTTCTGGGCTTAACTTGTCCTTCTGCAGAGAGGCGAGGGAAGGATTACACCCTAGACTCCAGCTTGGGCCTCATGAAGTTTTAAAAATTCGGTGATAACATCTGGGATGGAACGCCACGAATATCTGTCTGAGGGTCACCTATACCAAGTTTCCATGGCGTGCACCTATGTTAAAGTTGGTCTGAGGGAGCGAGACGCCCGGACCCCTCAGCTTTTGCCATGCCTCCGGTTTGATGCTGCCCGGACTTTATGTTTGTGATGTGCATCATGTTTTTGATTTAGGGACTTGCGCTCTCCCTGGTTAAACGCGGGACTGTCATTAATCGCCCAGTTTGGAGGTTGGGTTATTTTTCCCTTTGAGAAACGGTATCATCCCGACTTCTGACTTCAGAAGAAACTTGTTTAGGCAAGCTGTTTTCATGTTCGATAAGGAAGAGTCCCTGTAACCGTCCTCTGAGGAATTCCACTTGGACGTTCCAATCCTTACAGCAGAAAAGCTTACTTGGACCCTGAACAAATGGAAACGCAAATATGAAGATAATCAGCCAAGACTTAACAGTTTGATCCCGATTAACCCCGTCGTATCAACAACCCAGCCATGGTTAGCACTAGGAATTACTTTATAAAAGCCTAGATAAATAACATCAGTTCTGACTAGACGGTCAGCAGTGCTGCTGTGTATCTCTCGATTGTGGTGGGCAGATTACTAACGCAAGATTGCTCCTTTCTTAAGTCGTGTCGTTGGGAAGTAAAGAAGTTGATGGTTATGAGGCGATTCCTCAGTCCACCACAGATTATTGATTTCGGTACTTTGGAAGGCATGGATGAGAACGGTCTGTATCTCTTCAGGTTGATGCTTTGACTTCCCTTAATAACCGGCATTATATGGCCCCAGTTCCAAGGGTTGGGCGCTTTCTGTCGACTCACAGTACCATCAAATAACTTGCTTTTGGGCTCGGCCAGGATTGATGCCTTCCCGCAAAACCGCTTCTTGGATTTTGCACCGCCTAAAGGATTTATCTTCCGCGATAAGCCGCTGTTTGCTACCTGCTAGCTCAACGCTCAGGTCAATGAAGAAGAGTCCTACTTAGCTAGATATTCGTGAACTCCCGGATAAGTGTTCGATGTTGGAAAAGTTGAGAATTCTGGTCGCTCAAGAGTCCCGCTGCTTCAGTGTCACTATAGGCCGGTCCACTTGGCCTGAATACTTGAGAGACTCCCGCTGTAGCCCCTTGGAGCTGCGTAGCATAGCAAAAAGACCTCTTGAGTCAGAAACAAACATGTTCGTAAGCCTAATTCGATGCTGTTATCCATCACCCGTCAATATCTGAGTCATATATTTCTTGGGCGTTTAAAGAGTTCGTACGTATGTCCCCTACCAGGTCTCTTGCACCCTGTAGCATGGCGTCCTTTTTCATCTGAGCATTTCTCGGGTGGACTTGCTCAGTGCCTTAGGTGACATGAAGCAGTTTGGGATTGGAGGTGGAACAGAGCGGCTGATGGCGTGGATGATCTCCAGAATGAATCCTCAAATGGAGCTCATATCCTCCTATGCATCGTCAACTCATTGATTCATCTGTCCTGACGTTGGAGTGTTCAGTCACCTGTTTCGAAAATATCCTTTGAAAGGCCAGGTTAGTTTAGTTTTACAGTCGTACACGAAGCCGATAACAACAATACAGAGAGCCACTTTCCGTCAATCAAGAGTTCTGTTTTCTGGAAGATCCAGTCTCATCAGGCAGGTGTGTGGGTTCCTGTCCGGCGCAGCTGATTGCCTTCAGCATTTGGTCGTAGCACTGTGCGTCAGAGGAGGGTTTTCTTCGAACGACTCCCATCGGGCACTCAGTAACATTGGATAGCCGTGTAGAGCAGCAGGCGAACTCCTTAAGATAGTCCCATTCTTGTGTGAGGATATGGCGGAGTGCAAGAGAAGAGCTAACGTAAAGTGCCGACCAAGCCCTTATTGCCGCGATTCCTGTCGCTGCACGGTATAATGCTGAAAACACCCAGCTCCTATATGACAGTTCGGGAGGAACCATTTTCTCAGAAATGCCCATGAGAAAGGCACAAGTGTCGTTGTTTAGCTTCCACAGTTCACCGAGTTTGCACAGCAAACCTCATGCATCTGCACAGAAGCAGTTTACTCTACCCACATTAAGGCACTTCCTGAGAGCTACCCAGTACCCAATTTTATGAATAAATCATGAGATTGGAGTAGTAAACCTGCCTGGACTCCAGTTGCCGGTGAACTGTTCCCCATTCTCACACCGCTTTCGCGTCTATGCGGTCCATCGAAGGTATACCCTAATCCCAAACAGTCCAGGGTGAACGTAGCGAAACATAGTGAGTGCAATACTCTTAGTGTTATATTCAAAGTCTCTTTTTCTCCCGGCAGTACTTGCATGTGCCTTGGATATGGTCGTACATTGCTGATCACCGATAAGTAGGTCAGTACTACGCCTCTGACTACCGGAGGACTACATCCGGCTACATTAAGAGAATAAATATGGAGCCGTTAACCGGCTAGGCCCCAAAAACCTCCATTTGCCACAAAAGTATCATCGCCACAGCTCAGAAGTACTACTTACGGGTAGTTCGTCTTAATTTGGACCGCTCAACCGCTATAATCATTTGGTTCCAACGCAAGAAACATCACCGAGAAATATCCTCCTTGCTTGAAACCCAAAAAATTAGGAGTGTCTGCTGACGTTGCTGACTAAGTGTTTACGCTAATTATCAGTTTCCTGGTGGTAAACCATCTCCATATACCCCTGTCTCTTCCTTTCCTTTATTTTACGTAACTTATCAGTGTTGCACAACCTGACTGCAGTGGTACAGAAAACGAGGTGACGTGTAATAAATTGCCTAACGTGGTCGGCACGCGGTTAAGATCTGGTCTGCGGGGACAGGCAAAACACAACAATGCCCCAGCACCCAGGACCCCCGGGTCAGTAGTCTGCGAGACACGGGATTTATCGAAACCCGTAAACCCGTGTAGTCGGGGCAGTGGTAATGTGCCTCCAGCCACCTCGTTGGAAAAAATCAAAAGACGGGGAAGAAGCGGAAGTTGATGGGCGAGAACGCCGGTCCGCACAATGGCTGGCCCACCCCACCAAAAACGGGCCATCAAGCAGTAAACGAAGGGCAAATTTCTGGAGGCTGGGGGCTTGCAACGCACTAATGCCAGCAGTTCAGGCAGCTCTCGTTTACAACGTTTGCCGGAACTATTTTCCCTGTGGATCTAATAAGTGGAGCACGTCAATACTAAGAATTAACGACAGGATGTCCATGTAAATGGGAGCGATGTATGCCCCCACGATGCCGGAAAGTAACTGCTCAAATAGCTGGCGACATAAGAAACTTGGTATATCCCATGAAATCATGGTATACAAGCCCATAAGATCCTGCTGAGGTAGGTCAACCCCCGATGGGCTCTCAGACTGAAATTGAGGGAAAACGTCGCCCCTCAGCACAATGAATGACCGGCTTCCATCGCATCCGGGACACTCACAAGGCCTACAGCCGCCATGTCGAAAATATCCACATCAACTACGGAAATATAGAGAAAAGGCATGGGCTACTAAACCAAATGCCTCGCGTACATGCTGCAAGAGGGAAAGCTTAATGATTTCGTTCAATGTCAAACCAACAGTGGGCTCATTTTCAGGAAAGAAAGAACAACCTGACGGGGAAAAATGGGGCGGTCGTTGCCAAATCTTGGGAGTAACATCCATTTCAGTAAGCCAATGTCAACACCAACGGGAAAGTGCAGCGCTTTGAGATAAACCGCCACCCCTCAGAGTGCCATATACTTTTGCGAACTAAGTAGAAGATATGCATCTACTGTCTGGCTGACCACACATCACGAGTTCCCGTGAGACCGGTGAAGCTAACTAAACCACCGGCTACCAGAAAGGCGGAAGGCCAGCACATTCGCGGTAACCTGTGTAATGTTGCAACCACGGTAGTGCACGGAATGTTCAAGCTGATGAGAGGATACACAGACTGAAGTCGCCACCTCCGTGATGTTGAGAAGTGGAGACAGTCATTATCGGAAATGAGACTTGAAATTTCGCCCGCTAGCAGCGCCAGCTGCCCACCGAGACCCACTCGGCCACAGAATATTGCTACACGCAGATTGCCAGTTGTGCGCTTCTACTCAGAGGCATCGCTCACAGGAGTACCTACGGAATTGCATCAAGTTGAAGATCGAAGGCGCGATGCTATACAGAGGTCCACCAGATGAGAAGGCAGAAGATAACATCCTAGATGGCAACGGGCTTTGGGAGTCACAAAGGAACTAGATAGTTGACCACTGTAAATATTGTGGTGAACACAACTGTCGTTACACCACTGGTAAAGTATAGCAACCAGCGTCTGAGGCAGCAACGCAGCAATCGACGTATTGGTCATCTTACTACACCAAGCCCTGGACGTAACTTCGTGACATGTTTATACGGTAAGAGGCCTTAGAAGCAAACCACCGGAACTGAGAACAGTTCGAGCTCATCTATGTCCAGATACAGTTTTTATTACGCAGACCTGTCTCTCATCCGACTTACTGGGCAAATAAAGGTTTGCGCCTAACATCACCTTACTTCCAAGGAATAGATGGTTCAAGAACGGAGAAGTGGCCGTCTAAGTTAGCAGACACCCAAAGGAAAAGATAACTTATAATGTATTCAGCCAGCTGATAGACCCCCTGTAGTGCTATTCCACCTCGAAGCAAACGCTGCACCTACTAGGAGTGGTATACAAGTCTCTGATGTGAACAGCAGAGTGCAGTGAATAGGTGTCAACCGCAATTTTGTAGTCTGCCTCAACGGTTTATTGCCGTGTAGTTCTCACTGGACGCCTCAACGCACCAGAACTTAGCCTTAGATTGAGAGGAAGTCATAGACACAAGCCCATGGATCAAGGGCTTCGAAATATCTTTAGGGCAGGGGAACTAGTGGAGGAACTCGGAGATATTATCGGAGCGCTGTTGAGAAGTGTGCCTAAAGTAGACTGATAGGCACTTCACACACACTCTTGGGTGGCTCGCTCGACCCAAAGAAAAATACAAGGCGAAAACAGGATGTGATAAATGTGTAAACTGCGTGACGAAACAGACCTCTTTCGCTTCGAGAAGATACGTCACCTACACGGCATTAGCGTTCACAAGGTGAGGTACAAGCGCCACGGTAACTTGACCATGTAGTTGCTATGAGGCCCAGAAAGCCTTTCATTGATTTATTCCACAAGGAAAGCGGAAGAGTAAGGGTCCAAGTATCATCCCTAGACCAACCGAAGAAGCTCTGTGTGACATGGTGATGGCGAAATTGTTGAACAGCCGATCTAACCGGCTACTCAATACAGTCCTCCGCCCACCGCCAAAGCCCAGTGAAGTAGTAGAGTTCTGGGACGGTAACGCAAAAGTGAGGGACGTTAAGACCATTTCGGACCAGACATTTGCGGAACCACCAACACTCAGAATCGGATAATCTGCTGTCCGAGACAACATAAGTCGGATTGTACTGGGAGATTGTGCAGAAGTGCCAAGCGTCCCTGCATGTGATCCGTTTATCGCTGCGGTTAGGCGGACTCCCCAAGGAATGGGAGCGCGTTGTCCGTCCTGTGATCTTAAGGGCAAGAGACCGAAAAAGTTCATTCAAGTACAGACCAATACCCCGTACTATCCAGGGTACTGGAAAGCTTGGTTGCAGTCGTTGTCAGGTGCAGCTCAGACTGAAACAGCCTAATTCACCCCCAGCGAACGCGGTTCTAGAAATGGAAAGACATATGCCACAGATGTGATGACCCCTCTGGATGACTGAACCAGCAGTTGCAACAACAAGCAACCAGTCCGCATTACCTTTCCGGGCTTGGCTGAATATCTGAGGGAGTCTCACACCGGACGGTTTTATCTAAAACTACGAAAATGGGCACCATCGAGCCGTTCGTAGAATGGTTTACAGCATACCTAGAGGAGAGGGGATTGCGCGTTAAAGTATACAGAATCCAGTCATCCTGAAAAACTGCAACAGCAGGAGTTTCTCGAGGGACAAACTTATGGCCGATACCCCTTTTATGGTTATTAATAAGACCCCGAATAGCATGGATTCTTGGTCGTGTGACTCATGCGTAGTGGCCAGTTAAAACTTTGGTGGTTAGCGTGAATGTTGGATCTTATCGAGCCCTAGGCCATAGCTTTTGGGGAACTGTTCACCGATTCGGACCCTAGGGTACGTCAAGACGATCTACTGTGACTGGAATTACTGACAGCCGGAAAATTTTTGATCTTCAGCCCGAAGAAGTGCAAATTGATGTTTCGCTGAACACTAGAAGCGGTGAAGACTGGGTTCAGCAGCCCCGGAAACTGTGCAATCGACAACGTATTCGCAGGGCAGGACCGAAAGTTTCCAGCACATTACTTAATAGTGCCAACCACTAGCGCATGGCAACAACTAAAGACGATGTCATAGATTTTCTTAGAAGCCGGCATTGTGTGCTAACCGCTAAATCATTCCTCATTATATTTGAGACTTATATTAAACTATCCTCAGGGCCGTTTGCCACGGTACTCCATCCCCTTCTAAACAGCTATGCAGACAGTCTCAGGAAAGCGCAGAGGAATGCGGCAAAATCAGGTGTCCGGCTACCAGGCAAAACATGTGCACGATACGTTGGACAACTCAACTCGCATCAATTGATGGTATAGTCATGTCTCTGCCTGTTCCCCAACCCTAGTATCCACGCAGCAAACTATGACCTTTCGATATTGTCACCGGCAACATTTATTTTTCCGCAAATACTTTCACCCGTTTTCTGTTATTCTCTAATTGTGCTATCTCTTGCATTACTTTCTGAATAACCCACGGTATTCACTAACAGATGCCTGTGAATGCGGAAATTATTCATGTTTAATTCACCATCTCCATTACCATATAATGCAAGCCAGCTTACCGTTTGCAAAAGAAAACATTCAGATAGTGACTATATCCAAAGCTTTGAGTAGTAGATGGAAGAAGCACCTGAGACCACTAGGAGAGCATAGCCAAACGAAAGGAATGGATACCGAAAATGCAGATGTGAGAGCTAAAAATCTAAAAGCTCTTCTTCTCGCACCCTGATACTGTATTTTGGACGTTAAGTTTGAAGCGAATTGGATTCTGGAAAGTAAGAATATCCCAGACAATGCCGACTCTACCCTACTGTGCTAATCATAGTGTCTGAAGTACAGCAGTCAGTGCGTCGAACCAAACGTATCGTGCTCTCCAAGAAGAATAGGAAGAGAGAGCGAACCATATGTAGCGCCACAGGCCTCTCCAAAATCGATTGCCTAGGGCTTGACGAGGTTCAACGTTGATGCTGACCCCCATAGTTTAACTGGACTCGCTAAGCTAAAGGCACCAGGTCAAGCGTCCTGACCATTTGGCACGCTGTCGTGCTACGTTGCACTGCTCGCAACCGACTCCCAAGCCAGTTAGTCGGAACGCATGGGTATCTTGGCCAGACCTCCCAAATATACCATTCCATCCTACCACGCTGTCGTGTTCTTTCTTGGTCTCGTGTTCGTGGGTATATAGCAAGTTCGAACGATCAGTGGTCCGCCTTTGCGTGTGTCAACTTTGCTCCAGGAAAATTCTTGAAATGGATCCCATCGAGCCCACCAACCGCATCACAGTCTTTGGACAAATCGTACAATCCCTGCAAACCCAATCAACACCTTATGTTCACCTGGGGTTAGCCGGAGCCACAGCAAGCTGGTGGGTAGACATACCGAGTGAGAATCCATCAAAGACCTGATATCGTTCAGTAAGACCTAAAGGTGAGCGAAAATAAATTAATTGGCTTGTGCTAGCACTTAAGAAGATATTGGATCGTCATCGCAAACTGCTACTGCTCATGAAGGACACCTCTCCGGGACCAGATGAAATCCATGTGGCGGCGCTGCGGGAAGGGGTGCCAATCTTGTGTGAACTCCCAAGTAAGTTACTTGAGGATTCTGTAAGTCGGGGGAAAGTACACAATCCTTGGAAGTTTGGCCACACAACTCCAGTCTTCGGAGGTGGTCAAGGAAGCAACCCAAGGAAATACGAACTGGTGACTCTCTAATCCATACCCTCCAAAGTAGTGGAATCGTCAATCTATGATAGGCTAAGAAGCCACCCCATAAATATAGATTTTTTTTGCGTCCCAAAGGCATGCATTTAGAAGGGGGTACTCCTACACTGCCGATCTGCTCGCTGCATTAGATGGATGGACCAGCACTGTCAATCGCCGAGATCGAATCGACGTTATCCATCTAGGGTTTGCCAAGGCACTTGATCGTATCAATCATGACTGCCCTATTGATAACTTTAGATTGGTCAGCATAAGACCATTGCTCACCGACTGATTGTCCCCATATTCACCAGGTCATTTATTTAGTTATAGTGAATTTTTCTGTGTCTAAAGAAACTGGATATTAGGGCCTCTGTGGGATGGAACTGGAAGCGTTGATGATGTAGAAGGATTTTGGTGCTCAAGCCCATCAAGACTTAAAACCTTATACCAAACGAGACAGAAACACATTCCGCGGTAACTTGGCGTTAATGGCCTTAAGATGAATTTTGTGAAAATCCGACAATAGATGTTTTCACAAAGTATTCAGCAGCTGCGGTTTGCGACTGTGCTTTTTTACTGTTCTCTGCTGTGGGACAAATGAAGCTGAGAATACATCCAGAGGCCCTCGATCAAATCTGTTCGAAAACCTGTGGCTACAACATACGAAGAACGACCGCATGCTCCGGATTCGCGTCCCCTGGAATATGGAAGAGTAACAGGAGACTTAATAGTGACTCACAACATTCTGGGCACCCCTAGACACCCACTCCATCGTTTATTGGAGCACTATTCTCAGAGGACACATGCAGAAACTGAGCCTGGAACATGGCAGGTTAGATACCGGGCACAGATCCCACTCTGTAACACTCGCATAACCCTAGAATGCTCTTCCCTGTCGACGTCCCCTTGGTGGTAACGACAAGCAGTGAACGAACCTCGTGGCTAAGGCGGGGCACCGAAAGCCTTCTAAAAGCCAAGAGAAGGGCATGGCACACATGGAGACTCTCCAGAGAACAGGACGACTATGACGGATGCATGGACCTACGGAATCGTAGCAACATCGGCCTGAGGGCAGACAGGAGGTCTCTCATTCCAACCTCACCAAGATACTTCGGGTAAACCCCAAAAACCTATGCCGATTCGTAGCAGAGAGAAAATTGACAAGCCAAGGAGCGTGCGTCATAAAAGGTCAGAACGGAAAAAACATCTCCGGACAGGAGATCGCCGAAGTGTTGAGCACCACATTTGCCACACGGCTCAACATTCCATCAGGAAAGTACGCATAGCAACTGCATGAACAGCCCTGAACGTCACCCGATGCTGCAGAGTTACACGAAATATAAATAACTCGTGCTGTTGTTCTCGACAAGCTGACAAAGCTAAGCCTCGGAAAATCCCCAGGGTGCGACGACATCCGCCCATCAGTGTTGTAAGAATGCTCAAGTGCCTTAAGTGGCCCACTCTGCAATCTCTTCCAACACTCTTTGGACCAACAAAAGCTTTCACGAAAGTGTAAACGGACTCTCCTTCCTCCCATCTTCGAAGGAGGAGACAGGCAGAATCCCAGCTGTTATGGACCCGTGGCACTCCTACCGGTAATGTCAAAAGTTATAGAAGGCGTTATGGACGACCGTATCAGGGAACACCTGGATAAGAAAAAGGCACTTAATGACACTCACCATGGCTTCGCAAGGGGTAGGTCCTGTGCCTTCAACCTTCTGACGGCCCGTGACCACTGGACAGCATGCTGGGATCTCAAGGTCCCGGTCCACGCAATTTTTCTGGACTTCGCCAAAGCCTCTGACATTGTCTCACACACGGTCGTAATATACGATAGCTGGGTTAGATATATGCAGCCAGGTGCTACCGTGGCTGCAGAAATACTTAGGCAATAAGGAGTTCTGCACGAAAGTCAACAGGGTCTACTCAACCTGGAGAACATCTTCATCCGGTGTCCCACTAGGAGCAATCCTAGGTCCACTGTTATTCCTATTGTTCGTGAATGACCTGCCGCAACATATAATCTCTCCGATCCTCCTGTACCCCGATGACATCAAGTCATGGAGGGTAATAACTTGCCAGGCGGAATCGAGAGCATTACAGAACGACCCCAAAACACTAGAGGAATGAGGAACTAATAGCGAGCTGGCATTTAACCCGGATAAGTGCTGGTTCATGTTTTTCCGCCCTCCTTGTCCCCACACAGCATCCTGCTATCTCTGTGGTTCACGTCTATCCCATACCACTATAGAAAAAGACCTGGGTTTAACGTTGACTCAGAAACTGGACACCGGTTCCAATTACCCAGGTGATGCCTCAAAAGCATATGGTGTACTACAATTTGTACGTGGACAACTGGGTGCCCTCACCCCAGAACTCTTTCCGAAGCTCTTCAAGACTAATATACGACCCCGCTTAGAGGTCCATAACGTCTTCACTCCACCTCGGCTGAAGAGTGGTACTAACCTACCGGAGAAAGTCCAGAGGTGAGCCACAAAAGGGGCTGTTGGGATGCGATGAAAAGCATGTGGGGATAGAGTGAAAGACCTAGGCCTACACTCTCTTAGCTGCCGAAGGTTACGATGTGACTTGATAGTGGCTCACGAAATGCTGAATAGCCCAAGTCACCCGGACAGGGGAATACTGCTGAGTGGCCACTGTAGGGGCTATCGAGGAAACCTTGAGACAATAGCCCACCAAAGGTCAAAAACTCATATACGTTCACAGTTATTCTCCCTCCGAGTCTGTGGGTACTGGCACTCACTACCAGCAGGGGTGGTCTCCGCCCCAACTATTGGAAGCTTCAAGAAGAAGCCAGACAGTCACTCAGAGACCCATGGTCTACCCACATATAGCTGGAACACGAACTGATGTCAAGCCACCCCAACTATTTTAATTTTACAACCAGTCTTCGTTCTATTGTAACCATTTAAGCCCTTTTCATCCCTTCCACTTGCCATGAGTGAGCCTCACTTACCTAAGTTCTTCATACCTTTGCACCCCTCCTCGCCTTACTTGGGTGCAAGTAGATAGCCCCACTAGTTCAGTTTTCTTTTCCCTCTTTACACACACAAACAGCTTTCTAGGTTTTCTCTTCGCTATCCCCAACCCTCTCTGGCGACCAGTCCGAACAACCGTCTGGCAAATGGACATCTGAAGGAGCCAACCGCACTACAGTCCAAGGCAAACAAACCAAGACTTAACTTCCTGTTCTGTAAATCAGAGCTATAGCAGACGAGTGGCTGGATCTACTGCATCGGAATCCGCCAAAGACGTGGAACCGTTCCGCAAGACCAAGAAGCCAGAAAGAAGAAGTCAACTGGTCTACAAAAGCTCGTTAAAAAGATATTGGATACTGCTTCGTCTGAATCCTTTAAACACCAGCTGGGTACTTATTTGAGAAATGGCTAGGATCTGTCCAGAACTAATTGAATTTTCACATTCTAACTACCCCCTTTTAACTCTCTAGTACTGTATAAGTGCAAAAACCCACAAGAAGTAGTGGACTACGGATTCTAAACCATGAAACTAGTTAACAAAAAGCTTCTTTTCCGTCAACAACCATTTGGAATTGTACTGCAGTTGGCGGCAAACATACAAAATGTCGCTTTGGAGGTCAGCCGGAATTAGGTTAGGATCATCCTTTCTTTCTTGATCTATTTACAGTTATATTCGATTCTCTGCAATCTGTGCAAAAGTTGTTAGAGATTGTCTAAAAAATGAGTATAAGTTTGATGCTTCTAAACGAGTTGGAGGCCTAATGAAAATTACAAACTGGAAAGACGGAAAGCCAATCAGTATTGTCAGATATATTCTTAAACATTTCCTTTCCAGAGAAAACAGATTAAATTGAAGTAAAGAAGTTCTGTTTGTTGCTCGCTGACAAAACACTACCGAAATGTAGTTAACATGGAGTATTCAAAGTACTCCACTTCTATGTAAACGTACTAGTGTTAATAAAAATTTATCTACAAAAGACACATGTTGGTGCATGTGTTGATTTTCTGCGCCTTGAAATTTGTTCTCCTTCCATTATTATAGGAAAAACGATGTTGGATAAAAGTCACCAAGAGAATTATAGCTTGTAACACTGAAGTGATGTAAGTATTGTTTCTGTAGATAGGAAGTTGAAGATTTATATTTGGGCCGCACTCTCTGTTTCTGCACTAGATTCTTGACATCGTTGTGAATGTAAATAAACCAGCAGCTGCTAACAAAAGTAGTCTGAGAAGTCCGTGTTACATGTCATCCTAGATATTAAGACAATTAATATTGACCCACTTGTATGTAATCAATTCGCACGTATATAAAGAACACAGTTGAAGGACGATGATGAAGCTGTTGCAACAATATACATAGGAGAAGCTTTTTGCTTATCAAATTAGCAGAAATACCACCTGCTTCATGTCTCAACTGTTCTCTTTCATGGGGATAGTGAAACTGGATAAGTAGCAGGGCAGTTGGTTGGGAATTTCTGTTGTTGATAACAGGGTCCCGATGCTTTTCAGCTACCTAAGATTATCATGCTTTCGGCATTAAAATGAGATGAAGATGGAACATATCCTTACCAACAGTGGACTGGGGGGTCTGAAAAACTCGGGCACCCAGTTAGTATGGTTCATCGTATAATCTGTATCCCCGCTAGCGTAATCCCGGTGTAGTATATTAGAACAAATAGCAAAATAGAGATAACAAAACATGATAAAGATAACCAAGATAGACGTGAGGTAAGAACAAATTCCTTTTGAATACACTGAATGGGTTTGAACTTTCCTATAGCTAAAGCTTCAATGGGACCAAGTATACAGTCTTGACGGCTCCTATAAAATGGCCTAAAGGCTGTTTTGGGCTCAATCCTGACTTGTTTTTATAATGTTACCTAGGAAGAGTGACGTCTGTCAGGTTATTTGAATGTAGTAGACTTTCTAGCCATTTAGGGACATGCTCCAGCATCCTCAACTTCTTAGTTTAATTACTGCTGTCAATGTATGTACCACCGCTCACACACGTGCATTGGTATACACGGGGATGTGACGTAGTCATCTACGTAGTGATGAAGTTTACTTTGAAGCATAGATTTCGTTTTCTGGATAATATTGAGCATGGCTGTGTAGTATGTCTTTTTAATAACTGAATTAAACCTTGGTCTGAAAATCGTACTGTTTGATTCCCCCTTATAGGGCAGAGTGATGTAAACATTCTTCGGGACAAAACACAAGTTAGTTCGCACCGTTGGAACGTTTTTATAACGGTTGATGAACTTCAGATGATATAGGTTTTCTGAGTGTCTGTGTTAAAAATTTGAATTCTAATGTATCTATTGTGCAGATATGTTGGGTTCTTTTGAATAAGCAGTTTACTTAACCTCGTTTGCACTGTATTTGACAGAAACTATGAAAGCCAAGGTACTGCTCGGTCCGCGTAGGTTTTTTATACACTGGTCTTTTTATCCATGCATCTTCCCTTCTAGTTAATAACACGTCAAGAAAAGGTAGCTGATTATTATTTTCTGCTTCGCATAATAAACTAGTATGGCTTTGTTTATTGTTGAGTCGATCTAGAAGACTTTTCGTATCCTTGCGTTTGTTATATATAACTAAGGTATCTCCTGTACAGAGGGACTTTGTCGATAATATCCTCAGCCAATAGTTCTACGTACGACATGTGGACAACAGCTAACAATTGCCCTAAAAGACTCTTCATAGCGGCACCGGAAAATTGTTACCCAATAAGGAAAATAATCTTGAAGGAAAGGAAGAGTGAAACCGAACGAGGCATTACGCAACAGGTATGGAGATGAATCAGTCAACCTTAAAATAGAATAAAGAGTGAAGTGATAAAATGGTAGTAAACGTTTATTAACAAGGAGATTAATACTCTGGTTATGGTAACGCTGGTGAGTGCACTTAGTGCTTTTGAAGACAGGTCACCAGAAATGTTTACTACAAACTGTAATGCAAAGTACGGATAGTTTTGTTTCACAATGGCAAAAAGAGGACTTGGTTAGAGGTGTCTAAAAGCACAAGAAGAATTCGCTATAGTGATACGATAAATAAAGTTATAAGGTTTGATGTACACATTCAGACTGAATGGATACTTCCCGGATTTCATTCATAAAAACTTGGTAACAAGAACGGAAAATCTAGTAATCTCTACCGATGGCATGAAGAAAAGATATCGAACTTCAGTTTACGAGTTATATTCTAACCGTAGTTATGGGAAGTAGATTTCAAGGTTTATTGAAGATGTATTTTGCTGTCACTGAGATTGGAGGTCAGCAGCAGAAGTTTTACCGTGGGATGTGAGGGAGGACGTCTCATACGTCCATTCACATCCGCAAAGATGGAGTTCACACAATGCAGATACATAATGACTCAACTAACTTCCTTATATTCAATATCAATCACTTTATAATTTTAACGTTTCTAGTTTTCATTTGACTTAATATCCCATAGTGACTCATTGTCGTTTATGATTTTTAACCTCATTGCAAGTGATAATCCTTATACCCGTTAACTCTCGTGCCCAGTAATTAATCAAACTTTTGGGGCCAATCTGTTAATAAGTCTCCGTTCATTCACTCTGCAACTTTTTTATTTTGTCAACTGCAGTAGCAAGTGATAGATATACATTTTTTAAGGAATATACATGTAGTGTTTTCACTTTGTATGTTCGCCGCCTTCCGATACAACGTCGGATACTCGTATAGGTACCTTCGTTTTCGTATCACAAATTATAGAGGTTATTGTCCATACATCTGCAATAAGCATCCACTGAATCTATTTAGACCTTCGAAATATCATTTTCCAACTTTAAAATGAAAGCGTCAGCAAGTAGTGGTCCAGAAGAGGAACTTATTGCTATCCTATTTGTCAGAATATACGATTGCTAAAAAGAAGCTGAACATTAAGTATGCATTGTAGAAACAATTCTTCCAAGTCGCATGCAGGCAGACCAGTGTTCAGTTTTCACAGTAATAGTTTCCGAAGTATGATCAACCGTTCCCACTAGTGGAACATTCGCGGACAGTAAGGTAACATCAAGCTACATGACTGTATGCTTCTGGATTCAGTGATACCAATAAATTCAAAAACATTCAGACTGTATTTTGCATGATATCTTTCTTAAAGGTTCTAGCAACTCAACAAGCTACTTTGCTACAGCGTGGTGTGGTGGGTTTAAGGTAATCCGCATAATCTGAGAACATTAGTTCTTCTCGTTTATAACTGTTCACCTATTTTGGATGAGACAATTTATCAATTTCCAACGCCATGTCTCTCTCATTAGCAAACAGAACCTCGTTACGTTCAAGTATTTGGGAGACGTTTCCTGAAAATGCATCTGACAGTAGGCCAAAATTTTTAAATAACATCCTACTAGACTGCACTTCAGCTGAAACCGCCTCTTAAGATCTGCGACGAAGATATTTCATGCAGGTAGATGAAAAATCATATTCTCCAGCAAACAATTAATCTAATACCGCTCTTCGGTCACCTCAATCCGCATTTATCAGTTCACTCGTTCCTATGAAGTAAAATACATTGATCGTATACAATGTCAAAACCACTAGCCGTTTTCAGAACATTCTTTTGCCTTTTTATGCAAAAGACGGGGGAAATGTCAACACTCCTGTTCTTGAAGATCTCATCACTTCCACGTACTCTCTTCAAAGCAATTTAAAGAGTGCGTGTCTACAATCCCAAACGACTTCGTCATAGATGCATAACCGAATCCATGGTGATTCATTCTTCGACCTGGTCTTTGTCATTAAAAGCATTAAGTGCACTCACCAGCTTTACCATAATCTACTGTTATTCTACGTTTACTACCATTTTATCACTTCACTCTTTATTCTACTTTAAGGTTGACTGATTCATCTCCATGCCTGTTGCGTAATGCCTCGTTCGGTTTCACTCTTCCTTTCCTTCAAGATTATTTTTCTTATTGGGTAACAATTTCCCGGAATGCTCTACCCCTATCCTTTCTGTTTCACTTGGTTGTCTTGAGTAGAGATGATGTTTTACAATGTTTTGTTATCAGATGGTCGGTGAGGTAAATGAAAAGGACGTAGACTTTTGAGAAATTCGCGTACAGCAGAATGTGAGTGGTGTCAAAATTTTACAGCACTAAGGAATGGATGATGTCTACTAATTGCCGTCAAAGCATTCAGTGAGTTATCATATTTTTTTAATATCATACATGAATGGCACAAAACTTGTTGGTGACCGAATTAAGCATGTTTAGCAAAAAATGCAAACAATTTGATGGAAGATTAATTTAAATGTCCTATTTTTCTGTTTGTATGCTTCAATCTTCCAAGTATGCAGGTATAAGGGCTTGTGTTTCACGTAGGATTGAGCCAAGTCTGAATATAACACCTTAAGAAATTACAAACGAGTGTCATAGATTAAGGAAAATGAAACGCAACCCATCAACAATTGTGGGAAGTGGCAGTTATCCACTCAATATTCGTAAAGTCACTTAGAAAAAGTATGCAGCCACTGGTCATTGCAGTGATGACAATGTTATGTCAGAACTGTCATTTGTATGTTGGCCGTGAAATTTTGTCCATTTACATACGATCAATGTAGCAAGTATTCATGAAGATGAATTTTACGTTCATTACACGAAAAATAGATTTTATTGTGAAATGAATGAAAAAGATATCTGAATGATTAGTTCGATTTGAATTGTTTCAAAATATTCATGCGTAAGTGATCCGGTGATACGTCTAATGGTGTTTTGCCATCCTGAAAAAATTGAAAGATAAATTGTTTGTTTTAACATTCGAGAGTATATGCACAGTTAGATAAAAATGTTTTATCAATGGTTGATTTATAATACGAGATAATGCATAACATGTGAGATTACGTTAACATTGATATCACAATACACAGTTATCAGACAATAAATACAGCGAAAGGTATAGCTTACAGCTAGGAAGAAAATGACAGTACCTACAAGGCTATGTGACTTCATATTGCGGTGTACTACACTGAAATGTTGTGTAGTTGAAAAGAACACATGATACAGTTTCCAGTACTAATCTATAAGCCTAATATGCAAATTCAAATGAATTTTTTTTACTGGATGGTAGTACATTTACCGGCTTCAACAAGGATCTCTATACATCGCAACGGTTATTATGAAACATTGGGGTGGGTACATAAAAATTACTAACAATTAACGGGTAGATAGTAACACCAGCCCTTCTATAATAGATTTGTCTCAATAACTAGTGCATGAATCTGTCTAAGATTGCCTAGTTGCAAACACTACATACTATCTTGTTTCAAAATCTAAGAAGTAGAAAGCTATTTGAAAGTGTGACCTGACGCGTGTAGATCAAGTATCGTGACAGCTAAAATTATCCTTTGTAATTGCTATTCAACACTAGAACATAATAATAAAAGGGTTGATGAATGTATAACTTCACTGAAGGTACGTATGCAGATGGAGCTACACTTCTGACAACTTATTTCCCCTTCAAGACAATCCGGTCTTCATAAACTGACTAGATGTAAAGATTCTCTAGTAAAAGGTCAACTCCCTGTTCATGATACACAATGCCACATAACGGTACACAAATACTGTGATACACAGAAACTCACTTTATTTTGATCAGTGATAGAAGCACCATAATTCATCAGTAAGTTTACAGCCTGCATACTGCCTTCTTCACATGCATAATGTCTAGATAACATTAAAAGAAAAAAATAATATTTGAATTATATCCCACTGCAGTGATTTTTGTTGTCTATGCATGCAAATATATAAACAAACATAAAACTATACTACTGAAAATTAAATTCATCACCACAAATAATCACAGAAGCAACGATATTTTTGAACAACGGTTTACCATTGGACTCCATACACCCTGGCTCAAAAAGTCTCCCAGTGAGACGAAAACAGGTCGTACAGAAGAAGATTAAGAACAACCTTTGAGTATTGTATTGTTAAACATAAAACTTCCCACACAATAACGAGACTTTATGAGACAGTGACGGTTGTAATTACTGGGAAATCAGGAAAAACGGATTAAGTAGTCCAGAGGAAATGACTTGGGAAATCATCAAAGCGAGGCGAATGTATTTACTGTTTGATCTCAAAATCTTGCAACTACTCTTCTATTTGAATCGTACTCTTTTGTATACGTTGATATCTTTCTGTCTCGGGTAAGCTTGTTAAATGCTCCCTTTTGGTGATTCTGTTTTCCTATCTGATATTCGGCATTTTAGGATAAAGAGAGTTTTAATCCCACATTTGTCTCACAACACTTTGTCTGATTTGCTGAGTGAAATTCAAAAGGTTGACCTTCTGATCGAAAAATTTGTAACCAATTCATTGGTCTTCACCGCTTGACTGTCAAGTAAAATGTAAAGTTAGACAGACAAATCCAATGTAAAACCTCGCATACAAGTGTACTGGTTCAAGTCACCACACTTCACAGTCGTACACAAAAAACAGGTGGATAGAAGAAGAGTGATATCCAACTACACAAAGTTGTATGAGGAAATAAATAATTCAGAGATATCGGTTAGTGCAAATATTTAAGCTTTAAAAGACGTCAAAGAGTAATTACATTTGTGCTACTGTGACTGACTATCAGCCATTTCACCAAGAATCGTCAACCACTGATTCCTATCAACTCGAAGACCCCAGTCACGCATTCTACATCTTACATCTTACACCCTGAACCCTCTTCCAACCTAATCTGGCTTTCCTTAGCATGGTACGTCAAGGTAGGGGTGGATCGGAATGCGCAGTAAATGCCCAAACCATCTCAGTTGATGAAGATTCACAACCTCACCAATCGACTTGCTTGTATTGCTTAATACCCTTCGCCTGACTTCAACATTGCTCACATGACGCTGGTAAAATCGAAGTAAGACCTCGAACACATGCAACGGTTAACGTTGACACACGCTTCATAGTATCATACAAAAAATAAGTGGACAGAAAAAGAATGAAACCAAAGTAGATAAAGGTGCATGGGGAGAGGAAATCTAAAAATTAAGGTTCCTCAAAACATTCAAACTCTAGAAGTGAATATATCTGTGCCCTTATGACCGATTTTCAGCAATTTCACTAACAGTCCTCAACCATTGATTCTTATCGTCTAACGGACCCCAATCAGATAGTCTACATCTCTCCACACGCCTCAGACCAACACTCAGAGACTTCATGGACTAGTGCAGCGTCTTGGTTTGGTCATCTTGGTTGTCGATTTAAGCTAAAATTACTGAAGCAGCAACACGAAACGTACACCAAAAACCACGCGTTAGTATATTGTAACTAAGCGTTAACCAAACTGGAAACTTAAAACTATTCATTTCATATAAAACTTACAGAGGTGTCTGCTTTTGTTTGTCAGTTAAGTTAACCAGGACTGAAAACATTTTGCCAGGATTATTATCGTCAAGACTTTTTCGATAGCTGTATGGTCCAAGAGAATTTTTGCTACATCCAAATTATCTGTAGCAATTGCACGATGTAATGGTGTAATTCCGCCCCAATCATGTACATTTGGTTTTGCACCGGCAAGTAATAACTGTCTTGCCAACTAAAAAAATTATGCACGCGAAGATACATTGTTGACCTCATTCATACGTTACCTCTTACAGAATTAAACATCAAGCATGTATGCTAAGATAGAATGCATGTATATATATATATATATATATATATATATATATATATATATATATATATATATATATATATATATATCGTGGCCATAAGCTCCTTCACTTGGTGGTCAGGCTTGCATATCACAATGACTCGAAGAGCTATGTTGATGGAAACACTTGTTCTCTTAAAGTTCTACCATACTAGAAAAGTCTGTTGGACGGTGGCAAGACAAAAAGCAGTAAATTGCTACGCTATGATGAAGTCGGAGGGTAAATTTGGATTCTTGGCTGGATCGGGTGCGATAGCAGTAAAGTATTTCCTTTGGATGACCAGCAGTGCGATGCCGATGTTTCCTTCCTTATGAAAAGCGGGGAATAGAAAATATCGGTCCCAAAAGTAGTACATTCCCCACTACCTTGTAGTGTACCAATATCACTGGTATGGGCTTATAAATGGATTTGAAAAAACTAGCGAAAATCCCGTGAGTGACTGGACTCAAGCAGACGTTCCTTGAGCTTTTTGGTCACGCAACATCATTTCAAATCCAGTTTTTCTTCCACGTACCTCAAAAGAACGAGCCTTCCGCAGTGTCAGCAGCCGGGAAGCTTCAACCATCCTCACAACCCAATCAGCACTCAACCTTAAGATCATCATCAATCTTCTATATCCTTAACTTCCAACCTTTCCTCACATTTCTCAGTCATTACTCCCACGTTATTTTTCAGCTCTGCAGCTCCTGATTCCACCAAACATGAGGAATGCTACGAAGACACCTGTGATCGAAAATCTGAGGCTGCTTCGTATCTTCTACTTTCAACGGTCATGTCTCAGCCGTACAACAGGACAGAAGGAACTATAGTGAAGTATACTAACTTTTGGTAGATAGATGTCTCACCAGTCGGTGCCACAGATAACGCGGGATGGTGAATGTCAGACAGGTCTTCTGTATCCAACCTGAGATTTTATCAGTAATCACTCCGTTCGGTCCGACACGACTCCATAAGTGAGTGAAGTCAACACATCTCATCAATTCACTCCCTATTATTAAACTGAGAGTACTTGCAGCAGACCAGTCGTAGAGTGTTATCTTACATTGGACAGGTGCGAAAGACGTGCCAGCAAAACATAGTCAGATTTCCGATCAACGTGATCAGAAGACTCTGCATTGCGTCAACGTTTTCATCTAACCGGACTATATCATTTGCATACTCCAAGTTAACCAGATAACCTCCAGGGAGTAGATCAATCCTCGTGAAGTCAGACGTATCTAAGCTTATACCCATGAGTACATCTGTGAAGAAGTTAAATAGGAACGATGACAGTGGACGTCCCTGGCGAACACTACTAGTTGTCGTCAACTAACTTAACAAACGTTCGTAATCCCTTAACAAGGTCGCGTGAGTTCGATTATAGAGCTTTGATAAGCACGGCTGCCGTATCTTGATGTTCCGTTCAGGAAGATCGAGATAGGGTAACCGGGGCTTAGAGAAGTCGAGAAAGCTGTAAGCAACCTGGAAAGATGAAGGCCATCAGAATTAGATGAGGTAGCACCATAGGTATTCAAAGACGGTAGTTGTACATTACTGGTCAGGCTAAATGAAGTGTTAACTAGCGAAAGGGAATCATATATGATCCCATATGACTGGTCTTAACCACTGATAGTCCAATTCTGCAAGAAAGCGGAGAAATTCTACTGTGATGACTATAGGGTAATCAGTCTGATCAATGTGGTGTCTAAGATTCTATTATTATCCGACACTTAACTAGAGCTCCGCAACAGGAACCTCCAGAAAATCAGGCAGGCTTCAGATGTAGCCGTCGTTGTATCGGCCAAATATTTACCTTCCGCCAGGTTCTGGAACACAGATACACCTACCGACGCCCAACAATAGCTGCATTTCTCGACCTGAAGATGGCATTTGACTCGATTGAACCAGAGGTCTTATGAGAGTATCTCTTACTGAAAGGGGTGTGTGGTAAATACACCACTTTGTTGAAGGTTCTTTACTCGAACACCTGTGGGCGTGTTAGAGCCTATGATGAGCTATGTGTGTCAACTGGTGTCCATCAACGATGCCCACTCTCTCCGTCCTTACTCGACTTTATCATAGACATAATTATACAGGGATCTCTCTTGTCGTTTGACTTCACAGAAATTGATATTATCACAGGAGCCCTTGGTGTACATATAGTAAGTAGATGATATAGTCCGGTTAGGTGAAGACGCCAGCAGGATTCAATCTTTTGGACACCTTGAGTGGTAATTTAAGAATGCTTGGGATGCATTTCTCACTAGCTAAATACAAGTTATCGCTTTAGGGCTGGTTCTCAGTAGTACCTTGTTTAACAGTAAGGGATTAAGTGGTTGGGGACATCGATTACTTTCACTGACTTGAGAAGTCAGGTCAGCCCAGGTGCGTCAGTGACCGACGAAATCTCTGCACTGATACAAAAGGCCATCTCAAATTTCGCCAACTTATGTCAGTTACGGCGACGTCATGATATCCGACTGTCTATTAAGGGTTGAGTGCACTGCGCTGCAGTCCACACACTTCTACTCTATGGGTATGAGACATGGCCATTAAAGGTAAGGGACATGAAAAGGCTACAAATATTTGACCACAGTTGCCTTTGTAGCTTAACCTGAGTATCGTTAGCTGAAGTAGGTTAAGGCTGGAAAAAGGTAAGAAGCAGTCAGACTAAAATATAGCATTGGTCCAGAGAGTCTGTGACTGTTGGTCTCAGCCATGTAGCGAAATGAAAACTCGGTTGAGGTCCACATGACAACAGAAACCAGTGGTTGAAGACTCAAAGTGACATGACTCACGATTAGTCTGTGGAGGAAATGCATCCTCACATTATCTCTGTCTTAAGCGTCATACTGAATTCAGCATTTTCTTGTTCCTCCTTTCTCTATTTTCAAGACTTTCTACCACTTTGACTGTTTTCTCCTCTATTTCTTCATTTTTCATCTTAGTGCTTTCTCTCTTGATGAGCTGATATGAGATGTGGCAACTTGGATAGTTGCGCAGTAATTCCTAGTCGTATGTTGATCCTGTCTGTCTGTTTTCTAGTTTCTTAGCATTATGAGTACCGTGGAATCTGATAGGTTAGGAATATCTAACAAGTTCAATTGCATATACACAACACTGTCTTTCTAGAAAAAAAAACAGTATTTTCTACCTTTAACTCACTTCAAGACGATTTTTCGAAGCACAGTAATGTAGACAACACTGGCCTGTTGAATTTATTGCATTTACGTCAGCATGTTCCTGAGATATTAAGTAAGAAGCCACATTTTCTCGTCCAGCGGAAACAGCAATCATAAGTGGAGTCCAGTTTGACTAAAACATAATAGTAGGGAAGAATGTAAGCTTTTCAACAACATTCATAATTTACACACTCGAGCCATAAAGGTAACAGTATGGGTCACTTATGTTTGATAACTGTAAAATAAATCAATTTACACGTATCATTGTAAGCGAGTTGATGCCACTACTGGCATATACAAATACATATCAAAACTTAGCCACTAATGTGATGAACCGATTATAGTAAATGCCAGTATAACAGAGCACGTAACCTTAAGTTAGAACTGTTTATGTGTTAATTTAACAAAGACCTCTGTTCATTTGAAACAACGTGAACTTGGCACGAAGGTACAACAGTATAACTCATCTAGGTGTAAGTTTGTGCACTAGCCTATGAACCGTACTTAAACGATGAGGGTTACGTTATTACATGGTTACCCAAGTCCAAGTGAGTGCAGTGAAGTATGAATCTAAGAAATTGTTTGATAGACGAGTACCTTAGCTAATGATGCACATACTCCTTGATACTTAAATGTTTCTACTGAAAATGAAATCATGTCGAAATCCTAAACTAAACCAGAAAACGATCAAATAACTACTGAATACGCTTTCAGGATTGACGACAAATGTGTCTAACGAAGTTTTCAAACAAGAATATACTCGGTAAACCAAAAACCAGGTCTAGAGTCAGTTGTACTTCTCATATCAGCTTATTCATACTGAAATTTCTTTTGTCTCTATCTCATACTCCAATCAGCAGCACATAAATGAGGCTGGTAGGAAATGTTTAAGGTGAGGTCATACCATATAAAATCTGAAACTGAATCTTACAAATACTAGTCCATACACGGACTAAAATGGCTTTACACCGCACACATACATGTTACTAATAAACCGCGAGAATAGTTTTGCAACTCTCGCTGAATGAATGATGTGCATATTTTGAATTTTAAATTCATTTTAACAATCGGCCAACACTTTTTCACTGTCAGATTTTAAAACAGGTCATGTTCAGTTTGTACAAATGACTTTTCCTTACACATAAGGGGGAAAACTGGACTGTTACACAGTATATACCATGTCCTATGTCGAGATTATTTCTTATTCTGCAAGATATTTATATCGATAGTTAATAATTATTTTCATGTGACTAGATCAGTCTGCTTATGAATGCAGCCTCAGAAGCCAACAAATCACTTCTAAGTGAAGAGCAGTCACGTTAAAGTCATCATAAGAAAATTTTTCAGAAGTTACTACTTGACAGTGTGACAAATAATGGGAACAAACTGGCCAATACTCAATTAAAATGGTTGCTTTAAATGTATTTAGTCAATAGCATGCAACATATAGTAAACCTGAAGTATATGCCTTACCTGGTCCTTACTATCTTTGTCAAATCCCTTGGCTAAAAGGACTTTTACCAATTCCAGATGACCACCACATGCCGCCCAGTGAAGTGGATTTCTTCCAGCCTATACGCAAAGTTCAATATAAAAAAAACTCCAAAGCAGAACCTGATCAACATGAGTTTTGTTGTCATTTGATTCTAACATTTTGACTACTGCTGTGACAACACCGTCGTATGCAAAGCGACATATAGCTAAGTCCGACATTATTGATCTAATGAGTTAACAGCTGTTCACGATGTATCTGAAATAAAGACCAAAAGTGAAACGGCTTTATGAGCTATGGACAAATTCTGTAAGATGGAGTTTACAAAATATGAGCTTGTTGAAGCAGGCACTTCAACCACTTTGAAAGTAATATTTTTTCTAGGCGCTTACAAAATTAGTAAGGCAGTAAATCATTCAAGAAATAACACACCAGAGACATTGCTCTATGTACACTCAGGTGCTGTGCACCACATTTACCTTTTGGCCCCGATAATAAATCATTAACTCTTCCCTTTCCGTTCCCAACTGAGTAATTCTCTTAATACACCTGTCTTTCGATTTGACGCTGTGACGAAATGTGTTATAGGAGTCCAAAACTGTTAAAATGTACTAGGATGACATTTGCTGAGGAACAGCACGATACTTGTTGCCTGGTTTTACCTACTTAAAAGTTAGCAGAATTAATAACAGTTAAAATTGTAATATATGAAGCAAACATCAATGGTTAGGAGGCAGAAAGGCAAGTATTGTATCACATGAAATATGTGAAAAAAAGCAGAAGAGAAAACTAAAACTGGGTGGTAAACATGCATAATGCCTTTCTCTTAATTAGTACATTCAACTTAAGCATACCAGAGACTTAACCCAACTACAGTTACTTTTAAGAGTTATCATTGTCTAGATAAACAACGAAAGTACATTATCTTGTATAACAGATAACCGATTACTTCGGATTCACCCTGTCTTAAAGTATGGAATACATCGCATTTAAGAAAATACACAACTGATCATGTTGGTCAAACAGTATGCAAGATGATTTCATCCGTTAGGAAGACGAATAAAGCGAATCAAACAATAAAATCCGATTCCCAAGAATAACAATAAGTGATTGTCTAAGAAGAATTGGCAGACTATTCACATCTATGGTAACCATGGATTCGGACTGAATAGCAAGCGTGATAATAGTTCATAACATACGTCTACCATACGAAACTGCTTCACACTGCAAACCATATCTTTTAGACAGAGCCAGAGCACGGGTGTAATAACGAAGCATTAGGCTTTGCAACACCCAATCAGATTTGTCTGCTGGCTTTAATTCGTGCACTCCAAACCACAAAAAGGAATTACAGTACAACTCAGACAGATGAAACAATGCATAATCAAGCACTATGATACCACAAGAGGTAATCTTCCACCGCCTTCCCAACTCGTCAAAGTTCCGGAGCTTATCCTAGGATATGTTCCAGATTTTATATTCAAAATATGTAAGACCTCGTTTGGAACACAAGACCAGGCAGTGAGTATATGTTTTGAGCTTGATGCAGACATATCAGAAAGTGTTCACAGAGTGAGAAATATAATAGTTGAAAAGCTATCCAGCCTCTCTTATAATAAACAACCGGATCAACACAAGCTTTTTCGTTATCTTAACATGCGATAACAGTACACCTCATACTAGCATACCTCCTTTAGAATGACTTGCAAGAAAAACTGTTTTATGTATTCCTTATCTGCAGTGCTTCTTCTGTGAGTAGAAAACTGAAAGTTTAAAACACCATGATTTAACCACCTGGGGTTTGAAAACATGTAGAAATATGTTTGGCGTGTCGTAAATAACTATTTCAACTAGTGCACGATGGAAATATTCATTATTTTTCATCAATAAAGACTGAATAGACTGATGCCACAACTTGGTCTAACCACCTTCAGCATTATTCCAACCCAATCCTGTTTAGGCTAAAATTGCACACTGAAGTAGGAGGTAACTCGGTATGCGTAACACATGTCCATGCCACCTGAATTGCTGAAAATTGACAACACGATACCCACAAACACTTCATCTAACAACGGGTTTCCTTGATAAAATGCACTTTATCATCCAGATCTACTTAAGAGCACAACACTGATCGCTTTATCATCAGAATGTGCCCAAAATGTAACCGGTGGCAGCAGCGAATATGTCACGAAAAACTGAGTGAGGCACAGAACATACGCAAGCATCGTAGTAATCTAGTAGGCGGATGAAGTGTTTTTTCCTGTCAGATGAGTACGAGAATTTGTGATGCTTTTAGTTTTAATACAGCTATGATAGTAAGATAGCAATCCTAAAAAACCAAGGAGCCCATTTATACATGCTGCATGCCATTCTCCTACGGTAGATAGCTTTTAGTGACCCCTACCTCCTTATAGTGGTTTTTTGACGTAACAATGAAATTTAGGCTCTTTCTACACCATACATTTGAAAGGCTTTATTTTAAGTTTTTCAAGCGTTGTTGGGCTTCCCATAATCGCTTTAAACGCTAATCAACTGTCCCACTGATTACTATGATATCGAAGGAAATCTTACATATGCTGGATATCAAGTCTCCAAGCACAACATGCACCAGTCATTAGAAACCAGTAGAAGCAAGTGTCAACCTAAAAGGCATACTCTTGAACAAATACAACTTGGTTGGGATGATGAGTGCAGTATGATGATGAAAAGCAGCGACTACAACACAGAAGTCTTTCAACGGCCAGTGACTTCTTGTTGTGATTTTTAAGTTTCTTCTGGAGAGCGAATCATTCAAATGTCTCGGTGGCAAAAACACGATCACTTGTTTCCACGATGCATTCTCAGCAAAGCTCGCGCTGGCAGCCTTCCGGTTGTGCAGAAATCGCACACAGTTGACTTCGGATATCCCCTAAAAGTCATCAATATAGAGGATAGAAGTGTTAATTACCCCATGTTAATCAAAAGAAACTTCGTTTTTAAGGCATATTTTCTTACATAAGACTGATTTCCTCTGAATATGTTCATTCAGTAGAAGCAAAGCAAATTATTTCAATCGAAGAATTGTCAGCAAAGCTCAAAGAACAGAATCTGAGCAGCAGAGGGTCAAGTTAAAGAACAGCGACCTCAAGCCGACGACTAATGGGTATTCTATAGTCGCACCAACAACGGTGAGCAGCGTTCACATTCTCTTGACTATACACATTTGATAAACGCTTTGGGGGGGACTCTGAAATGCGTCAATATTCCAAAAACTGTTACCCAGAAACTACAAAATTTTCTAAGTTTGCTAAAAAGACCCAAAGTGTCTGCATTGCACCCGAACCCGTTGAATTGTCTACGGTACACCGAAAGTTTTCGAAACAATGCAAATAAAGTGCTAAAAAGCAGCGTACATGACAAGCATCTGCGTTTGCGGATGCTTAATCGAAGAACACGAAATGAGTAACACTTTATAAAATTACGTTATTGTGGCATTCTAGGAGCTGGAATTAAATGAAATATAATTAATCTCGGAGATTACACAGAAATCTTGAGATTTCAGTTAATGTGCACCCGGTATTTGCCAATCGGGTTACGTCCATAATTGTAGAAATATTAAGAACCATCAGATTCAGTTGCCAAGGAGGCAACGAAATACACATAAGAAAACTGATATCCTCTTGGGAGGATCTCACTGTAGCCTCATTATTGAGGAAAGTAAAGAAATCACCAGATGGCGATAAATAATTCTATGGTCCCATGAGAATCAAATGTGACTATTTGCTGTACTTCTATGGTTTGGAAGCTCCGGGAGGAACTTCAACCTCATTTCCAGAAAACAAATAGGGAATTAGTTCGGAATTCACGTTTTTCGGACATGAAACGACTGTACTCTACAACACAGTTGTTTACATCCGAAAATTTCCTTCCAGAAGGACAAGAAGCAGTGACTTATCAAATAAAGTAAAGTGACAACATACAACATGAATCCTAATTTTACCGAAGTCTTTTCAAATATATCTAAGACGATTGTTACTATTAGGACTTCAAGGTCACTAAACGCATTACTCAGAACTGTTCAATTCGACCGGTTCCAACATACAAATGTAGCGTCACACACTTCTCCAAAATCAATAGCCTAGGGCTTGACGAGATTCAACGTTGATGCTGACCCTCATAGTTTAACTGAAATCGCATCTTGGCCATTCGGCATGCCGTCGTGTTACGTTGTACTGCTAGTAATGGACTCTGAAGCCAGTGAGTTAAAACGCATTGGTATCTTGACACGACCTCTCAAATATACCATCCCATCCAACTACGCTGTTGTATTCTTTCTTGGTCTCTTATTCATGGCTATATAAAAGTTCAAATAATTAGTGATTGGCTTCTGCGTCAAGTTCGCATTAGGACAATTCCTAAACAACAATAGTGCTAGTAGTGGAAACTTGTAGTTTTGATGCTCTGACAGCTAGGTCTTGAGGCTTAGTTCTATTTGTTCGGTTACACTTCTTCAATGGTCGCAGAAGTCCTTATATTTCACCCGTTTATGGCTTTAGAAGTCGTGATTGTCTACTTTGAGGTATTTTTTGCAAAATTGTGGTTTAAGGAGACTGCATAAAATTGTGTATAAACCACTTCAACTACAAGCAATATTTCCTTTTCATCGTTTCTTTTACATATTCTGTAATTCTTCCTAATAATTGTGAAAACGAATGTTGTTTACACATACACTTTTTTGGTTGTGGCGGTAATTGCATCTTTTGCTGCTGCTAATCGTGGAAATATAATGCGCTTCTAACTATTCTGACTTCTGCCTCCGTGACTATTGCCCGTCGTGCATAATAACTGATTGTCTTGGGAATTTACAGGACTTCTCATCCTACTTCTAAATATTACGACAGTCAAGCCGACCGACGATCATAGAGGAGAGACAACAAATATCGCCTTCTGATCTCTGGAGTATCCTAAAATTGTGGTGGACAATACCGGAGAGATAACCTCCAAGTAACCAGTGATTATCTGTAACGTTGACAATACTATTTATGCTATAACGTATAACTTTTCGTACATGTGTATCATCCATTTTTCTTGTAAATTGTACGTAGTTTGTCATTTTGGTCATTTTGACACTATCTGGGTCCGCTACATATTATTGGGGAGCCCGATTTAGCGAACTTCCTTTGCTCCATAGCTATATTTAGAGTTTGATTTTGTTTATTTTCGGTAATTTTGTTTATTCTTCGGCCACTAATGAGTTCCCCACGAGTTACCTCCCCAAGCTGGACAAGTGGGCAGAGTAGTGGTGATATGCAGACAAGCTGATTTCACGCCATATCGGACATACGACTTCCCCCGTATGATTTTAACAACCCCCGTATATGGTTAGCTCAAACTGAGGCTCTTTTCATGGCACTCAACATCCGCTCCCAAGCATGCAAATATGCTTATGTGGTAGGAGCCTTACCCATTGAGGTCGGAGACTTGATCGATAATGTTCCTGAAGAGGCACCTTATGACAAACTGAGGTCAGCAGTTATCCAGCGAACATCTATGTCCGACGAGAAACGGCTGCAGCACTTACTTACCTCTTGTGAACTGGGGGGATAGAAAACCTTCACAACTGCTTTGGTACAAGAAACGGCCCGCCGGTTTATATCAATTCGATGAGGCTGTTCTTAACCAGCTACGGCTTCAGCGGCTTCCATTCAATCTGAGGCAGACACTCAGTATCTCGGCAACAACTACCGAACTAGATAGCTTAGCTAACATGGCTGGCAAAATAGTGGAAGTCTACCCAGATAACCTTTCTGATAGCCATTTGATGACAGCCACAGCCAGTAGCCTCCAGTTTAACCTGCCATCAACCCCTTCCCACTCCTCCAGTATTCAGTCACAGTTAGCTGGCTTAACGTCCAAATTTGAAGCGTTGGCAGCTAAGGTGTCGAATATTGAAGTTCGTCGTCCACGGTCCACACCTCATAAACGACCAACCGACAGGCATCGACCTTGCTCACCTAAAGCCGCACAAGAGATCTGCTGGCACCACAGAAAGTTTGGCCACAAAGCCAACCGGTGTACTAGACCCTGCACTTTTGATAAAAGACCATCGTCGGACCAGGGAAACGAGTCAGCCAGACAGTGATGGCGAAAGCTGTTACTGACAGCCATTCCAGTCGCCTCTTCTACGTGACGGATAAAACTTAAGGCTCCCGGTTATTAGTTGACACATGTGCCGAAGTTGGCGTTCTTCCGCTCTCACTTTCACGGCGACCATCAACAACCCCTAGCAAGTTGTCTCTTCAAGCTGCGAACATAACGTTCTGTGAGCAGTCACTGATATTAGATCTTAGTCTACGCCGCCGATTCACCTGGATTTTCATCGTCGCCGATGTACTTCATCCTATATTAGGGGCCGACTTCCTAAGTGCCTTCAGTCTGCTAGTGGATGTCGACAAGAAGAAGCTGGTTGATGCATGCACAAAGCTAAACGTCCAAGGCATCGTGTCAGATTATTCTATCCATAGTATATGCACTGCAAAACCTGGGGTTGACAGATATGCACATCTGCCCCAGAACTTCCCCAGCATAGTAAAACCTAACTACCACATCGAGGAGGTAGCCACACAACAGTGCATGAGGTTTTCACCAAAGGTCAACCCGTCCGTGCACGACCCCGACGCCTACCACCTGACAAGTTGGCCACCGGCAAAGCTGAGTTCGAACATACGATGCAGCTGGGCATAAAACGGCCATCCAATAGTGCTTGGGCTTCGCCACTGCACATGGTGGCAAAGAAGGGTCATGACTGGCGTCCGTGTGGTGACCATCGTGCCTTGAACAACGCGACGTTCCTGATCGATACCCTCTCTTACCTTGCATCGGAAGACCATATTCTCAAAGGTGGACTTAGTTCGTGCATACCATCAAATACCTGTCGCACCGGAAGGCATCGCAAAAGTGGCGATAATAACTCCTTTCGGGCTGTTTGAGTTTCTACGAATGCCATTTGGACTCGAAAACGCAGAGCAATCGTCCCAACGATTCATGGATCAGGTTACGCAAGGTCTCGATTTCGTTTTCGTCCGTATCGATGACGTCCTGATACCAAGTGCTTCCCGGGAAGAACACCCCGAACATCTTACCATTTTGTTCGAACGTTTTCAGAAATACGGGGTAGTTATCAATCCAAACAAGTGCATCTTTGGGGTACCTTCGTCAGAGTTTTGGGGACATTACATAGACGCCCAAGGTATCAAACCTCTTAGGGACAAAACCAATGCCCTCTTGCAATACACCGAACCCGGTTCGACAAAGAAACTACGACGTTTCATCCCACGGTGTGCCTCACTTCTCCAGCCTCTGACGGATCTGCCTAAGGGTAGTCAAAAGAATTTGCGTTTCACCAACGAAGCACGTCAAGCTTTCCGCAACGCCAAAAAAACATTATCACAGATGGTAATGCTTTCGCATTTGAATCCTAACCCAGTAGCACGCTTGAACGCTTGCACAGATACTTCCCCATCTGCAGTTGGAGCGGTCCCACAACAAAAGCTTGACGGTGGGATGCTTCCACCTGCTTTCTTTCCCAAGAAGCTGGAGCCACCTCAAACAAGATACAGTACCTTCGAAAGGGAGCTATCCGTCTACCCCGCGGTCAAACGCTTTAGTCATCTGCCACAAGGAAAGGGTTTCGCCATCCTCACTGACCACAAACCATTATGCCACGCCTTTCGAACAGCACTGGATAGGCATTCGCCAAGAGAAGCAAGACAACTGGATTACATCTCGCAGTTTTCTACGGAACTCCAGTTCGTCAAGGGTAATGCGAACGTTGCCGCCGGTTCTTTTTCTCGCGCTGACGTGAATCTTTCAACACGACAACCGGACTTCGAGCTCGAAAATATGGCAAAATTACAGAAAACCGGTCCGGATCTCCCGGCTAACCAAACGAATTCAACTCTTATTCTCAAGGATGTTCCATTACCCCCACCCGATGCTACCATTGTGTGTGATACATCCACTGGTGTGCACCATCCTTTTGTTCCATTAGCCTGCCAAAAAGCTGTGTTTCAGCACTTACACGCCCTGTCGCATCCAGGCGTGCGCGCCACGGCTCGACTGATTAATCAACGTTTCGTGTGGCCTGATATGAGTGCGGATATCGGAAGATGGGCACGGAGATGCTTGCAGTGTCGACGTTCAAAAGTGCACCGACATACGATTACTACACCTCAACAATTCCAGCTACCTGGCCGACGTTTCCAGCATGTTCATATAGACCCTGCGGGACCTCTTCCAGCATCAAGAGGATTCACACACATGCTAATAGCTGTCGACAGTTTTACCAGATGGACCATCGCTTGCCTTGTAAGTGATACTTCAGGTGAGAATATCGCCCCTGCTTTCTTTGACCGCTGGGTTTCAAACTTTGGTGTACCTTCCACACTCACTTCTGACAGAGGTTCACAACTCCAGTCGATCTTATTCCAAGAGTTTACTAGGTTCCTCGGAGTACATCACATATGAACCACATCTGATCATCCAGCAGCGAACGGTTTGATGGAGGGATTCCACCGTCAACTAAAAAGCTCGCTGATGGCACTGCGTGACAGTACTAAATGGAATGAATTCCTTCCAATCATCCTACATGAAATCCGATCCACTGTGAAAGAAGACTTAGGATGCACCCCAGCCCAGCTAGTCTACGGAACGAACTTGGTCTTGCCAGGATAGCTCGTAAACCCAGAGAATTCATCGGAAACCAACATCTCTACGTTTGCTGAAAACCTCGCTCAACGTATGCCAGTAATATAGCCCACACCACCCCGCACTAACGATCGTCGTGAACAACTGGGTAAGCAGCTGATGTCTTGCAAGTATGTTTTCGTTCGGATCGACGGGGCTAGAAAAGGTTTGCAGCCTCCGTATGAAAGGCCCTTCCCAGTGATTAGTCGAGCCGAAAAATACTTTACCGTAAACAAGCAGGGTAAACAAGCGACTGTAGCCCTCGATCGACTCAAGCCAGCTTTCGTGGCCGATGAAGCCGAAGTGAAACAACCACCACTTCAGAGCAGAACCTCATCTACCGCCACGCTGCCACCGATCCCGCCACGTGGGCAGACTTCTCTCATTCCTCCGTGCAGCACACGCAGCGGCCGGCAAGTAGTCAAACCCAAACGTTATGTACATTTCACTGGCTGATATTTTCCCCATTTCCGATTCGAATTATTTTACTATCTTACGTCAAATTTATTCATAAATACACATGCCGATCATTGCTATTATTTTTTTATATATACAACGCACATTTCTCCCATTTCTCACCTCTTTTATGCCAATAGATATTACATTTTACTGTTGTTCATAAATCATTCAGGAAATACGTATATTTTAGAATAATTGTAAGCATTACTTTTAAATATTTGTATTAATTTTGTTTCCTCACTAATAGGCTTCTGAACAACAGCCTCAGGCACATGTAATTTTCGTCTGCCTACATATATTTTTTGGTTCAGCCCTGCGTGCACATTTTCTTTTTCTCTTTCTACCAGACAGTTCCCCTGGATTTTAATAATAATAATAATATTTATTTCATGCAACAAAGGTTGCATGAATACAAAACAGTTTACAGGTTTGACCATTTTGGTAATGAGAAATGATTATCATGTACAATGTTAAGCTATACATTAGGTACCATTATTGATGGCATATAAGAAAGGTGTTGAAGCAAGCTCAGTTCGAATTTAGGGATTATTCGGTTATTGTTTGAATCTTTCAATATTCTTGAGGGCGGGGCCGCATCACAGTCATGACCTTGAGGTGTGCGCGTTCGTCATAACGCCTCAACGCCTTCTTTTTGACGCCGGTCTGGTTCAACAAGACCAAAACCTTCAATGCGGCTTATCGAAGCTATTCGAGACAGTGGGTCGACTAGGAACTACTTTGCCTCAAATACATGACAGATACCTGACATGAACTGAGAAATGTTATCCAGTTGTCGCGACTCGCACAGGGAGTACTCGTCAGGTGCCGAGCTAACGACGTAAGTTAGCAGTTTGTGTGCCGGGAAAATAAAGAAATTACTATCTACCACAGAATTTCGAAAGCGGCATACAGAACAGTACATGGCTAGAAGTTCCCTATCAAATGTGCTGCGTCTCTTTTCCACCTCCTGCGGTCGCCTCGGGTAGAAGGTTAAACACTGCCACTGATTGTCGGTCAACTGTTCCAAAACTGCTCTGATCGCTGAGTTGGATGCATAAACGGCAATACTTAGAGGGGTAGCGGTGCACAAGCATGGCTGCATTCGAAATGGCTTCCTTGAATTTAGAGAAAGCAGCTCTAGCCACGTTGTCCAGAGCCGCTCACTTCGTAGTCCCTCGAAGTAGATTTGTGAGTAGTCTCATCCCAGAGGCAGTTGGGAAGAAACTATCGGTGATACTTGCCAGGCCGTTAAAAGTACGAAGCTGCTTTGCAGCGGTCGGCTCTGGATAGTTCATGATATCCGCCACTTTATCTCCCATTGGGCGTTTATCTTCGTTGTCAATAGTATGCTCAAGGAAGCTGAGTCGTTCAACTCTTATTTCACACCTCTGCATGTTATAATGATAATAATATATTTCATACAACACATAAGTTCCATGAAAACAAACCAGTTTACAGGTATGATCATTTTAGTAATGTGAACTGACTGTTGTGTACAATGTCAAGCTATACAATAGACACCGTTCTTTCCTGTACATAAAAGATGCGTCTGGGGTAAGAACTTTAATGTTTTGCGGACAGAAAAGAATGAAACAGATAAACACCGGCACAATTGCTCATCATAGTGAGGCAAGCTTGGTTGGAAAGTAGGAAATATTTGGCTATCGTTTGAATCTTTCAATATTCTTGAAGGTGGCGCCGGTAGATCAGCTGTGACCCTGGGCTTTATGCCTTCGTCACAAGGCCTAGATAGCATAGTGCGCGTTGACAAGTTAGACTGCTGGGATTCCATATGGATGAAGGACTGGTTGGGTGAACCTGAAAAATGAGTAATGTTATCTATGACGTATGCCTTCTCAGTCTGCTGCGTTAGAAAGTTTGCGCTGCCTTCCGAAGACCGAAAGGGGTGAGCAGGAACTCAGACGAACTAAGAAGAGTAATAATGGTTGTATTCGCGGTATCTCCTGCTACCATAGGTATCCGACTATACGCTTCGACCAGATAGTGTAGAAAACTTTCATTCTGCATGAAGTCTCAATCAGGTTGCAGATGTGAGGCATCACCTATCAACCTGGCGTTGCGTTGGCGTGATAGATCGACTTCTCAACAATGTTCCTAATTGGGTTCCAGTCACGACAGACTGACGATGAGGACTCCCCAGGTGTCAGATCTAACTTCACATTTGCATCACTGCTGCGGTAGAGGGAGGTTTGAACTCATAAGTTATCTGCTAGTAGGTGGTCACTGATGGGGGCCGCCAGTTTTACTGATTTTCGGTTCACGCTGACGCAAGTATCACCATTCATCTTCTCACACAATTCAGCCGTTTCGGTGTCAGTAAGCAGACGCTGATCAAGCTCATTTAGATGACCGACTGCTTCTCCGTGGGTTTAAAGGACTAGCGGTGCAGATCCCCTACAACAGTAGTATGGTTGTGCCTAGTCGTTTTCACTATGAGCAATATGTGAAACAGTCGTCGCTCTTGCTCCATTGTGTATCTCTTCTGGTAACCGTTCATGAACATCATGGCCGACATTACTCATCACTTTATTTCTACTGCTTGCACTTCATTTTCCCCATTATTTTGACTTCAGTAGATATTCTCTGACATCTCAGAGTTTCTTACCTGACATTTTGTATCGTTCTCTCCTTTCGGTTGTCCTAACCGTTTCAGCGGTGTGATCCACTGTTTGGCGAAATGACACTCGAAAATCCAATCGGCAATATGGTATCAGGAAAAATTATACACGCCGCTGCGAATTCAACCGAATGACAACCGCTCGCGTAGCCTATAACAGCAATAACAGCAAGCGACTTGATTTGGTGACCCGAAATCAATCGAAAATCCAGAATTGTCCTGTGAAACCTAAAAGTGACGTCCTAGAAATCTGATGATTTTCACCAGCCCATATAACAGATATTGCGTATTAAGCGACTGATTTGATTCGAATGAGATGAGTTGGAGGCAAACAGGTGAAAATCAAGTCCTAAATTGAGCGTTCGTTACCCGGCTTTCACACAAGCTGGTCTGTCTCCGCTTTCCTCCTAGCGGTGGTTTTAAGCTATGTGTGGAGGACTGACCAGTAATACTGAGACACGCCTGTTCGATCCATTCGGCTTGGTCAGCATGACTACCAGGAACAGACAAGTGTCTACAACATCTGTTCCATAGGAATCGACCTCAAGATAAGTAGTCAATATTTCCGCCTTGAAAGGGACGGAAGTGGTTGTTCTGTCGAAGCAAAGAGCTTAGGAGCTTAGGAGGTGTGCAGTCCTAGTAATGAGAAAGATGTTCTGACGAAACCTTATATACTGTGAGTTGCCTGGTAGGTGTTTCAGTTGATCAACCTACAAGCAAGAAGTAGTGATCCCAGAACAAAAGGGATCCTTTCACTTGCCGACTGGTGATCCAAAAAAGAACCAAGCCTGAAGGTCGAGACGTGAAAATTGGAAGACTATCAACCACTGGCAAATGCAACGTTGAAAAGGAATACTTTCACTGCTACTGTTGTAAGTGACATAGGTCGAACCTGTGTCATTCTGGTGAATAGGTCATTTTTCTTCTACCGATTTCATGGGCCGTTGCCACAGTTACTTCCACTGTTTTTAAAGTCACTGGAATTATCTCTCAGTTCTTCCAACGGTGTTACCTTTGGCTTCTTTTAATTCCATTCATTTCTTATCACTCTAGACGACGCTGACAACAAAATATTCAACAGCTTTAGCAGTGAATTTGTCTCAGAACAGATTAGCTGCGTTAATCCAAAATGAACAAAGGTCCAACCTTTTAATAAGTCAATCACATACAAATCGATTGAGTTCCTGGACGTACTCTGCCAGAATCCGCTAATTTTTGGAGGCCTTCCACATAGCGAGTAACAGAGGACAATAAAAACCTGCATCAGCCAAATCGTGCAAGCAAGCTGAGCCTACTAGAAACATGGCGATAGCCGCCAGGGGAAAACATCAAACTGGAATCTTATTAGGCCAATATTAGGGCTTTGTCTAACCTATTTTCCCGAAGAGCGTGCAGTTTAGGAAGCGCTGTACCGCGTCAAATTCACAGTTCGCTCAGTAGTATGACCCAGAACAATCTTGGATGGCTATACCTGCTCACATTGCTTGTTGATGAGATGCGCAGGCAACTACTAATCTCCACAACTGACCCAAAGCCTTGGTGATTCTTTGTTATCTTGCTGTTCCCTATCATTTATTCGAAACTTAACATCTGTTCGTTTTGAGTTGCCTCCTCAGTACTTCAGTTCCTCTCAACCACTTGAGCTAATATCTTTCAATTTGATTTTCTTCAGAAGCATCATATATTTATTTCCCCACATTGGCTGCTACTGACCTGCAGGTGCCCAACTAACTGATGCCGAATGCAGGAAAATAGAAAAAACTTCATTGCCGAAAACGGATTCGTGCATTCAAACTTAATCATTCTAAAGAAATGAAATAAAATCAAAATCGACGCTAGCTGTTAACACTGGACAACTTTTTACTACTGTTGTATTATGTTAATCTTCAAGGCTGTATTGAGCAGCACCACTGGTCATTTTCAAATCTAGCCTCAATAATCGTCTGCAGTTCTACGCCTTTTAGTAAGGGAAGACTCTCAGAGGTGGTTTTTATTTGCAATTATGAAGAGTATCCTAAAGAACAAAGGTATGAATTGGTAGTTTCTAATTGACTACTTTTTTTTAATGTATGTTGATGATTTGGTTGCCCAAGTGGAATGTTGAAATACCAATAGACTGTGCAGTTTAATTGAACTCGGCATAGATTTCTATCAGAATATACCAGTCAAATGTTGCAGTGATTAGTAATTAGATAGGTTTTTGTATTCAGACTACCACATTTCACTTTCGTAGATACAAGCCGATGAGGCTACATTAATTCTTTTTTTTTTTGTGTATCTCTGTTTGTATTTTCACTACTAGAAAGAGTATTGATGATACATAATCAGTTCTTACGCAGGTTGGTCTAAAAGTTTCAAATAGTGAAAGATTAGGAGCTCCCAACCCTAGAATTAATAGTTTTCTCTTGTCAGTTATAAGAATAGTAGACCAGTTGGCCTGTGTTAATCCTTGCAGAAGATATCTCTGAGAAGATCTGGTTTCTCCTTGAACGCGTCAACAGAAGGTTCTGATACTACTTGCTGAGGTAAGGAGTTCCAGTCGGTGACAACACGATGTGAGAAACAGATTCACGCTAAGCTGATTCAATAACGGTTTTTGGATTTTCTTGTGATGCCCTCGGAGATAGTCAGTCCTAGCAGGGGTGAAAAGATAGGACATATCAGTACCGAAGTCATTATTAGGGATACGGAATGTCAGTATGTGGTTACCCCGTTCTATACAGTGAGACAATGGGAATAAGTTTAACGGGTCTAGTCATTCCTCATTGGGCAGATTAGAAGGGCCTGTCACAAGCTTAGTACTCACCCTTTGAACACGCTCGAGTGCGTCAGCATCTTTTTGTAGGCATGGGCTGCATGCCTGAATGCAGTATTCCAAGTGAGGTCTAACGTAAGTAGAATAGAGTATTCTGAACATGTCCTGACCAAAACTTTTGAAAGCTCTGCGGAAGGACTATAATATACGGAAGCCCTTTGCTGAAGCTGCATTACAGTTTACCGAGGTTTCCAAACCATGACTAGTGATAAAATCCAAGTCTTTCAGTTCAAAGACTGGGAGTAGCGGTGTACCATCAACGGAATACTGGAAACAATTGCTATGACCAATGTGCATTATTACACTTTTGTTAGAGTTGATTTCCAGGCGCCAACGTTTGGACCAACCTACTAGTTCATCTAAATCCGCTCGAAGTGCATACCTATCCGCATCACTGCGTATGGCTCTCCAAATCTTCACATCATCGATGAATAGCAGTACCGAAGGGTTGAGGAATTTTGGCAGTTCGTTGATGTATAATAAGAAAAGTAGTGGACCTAGGGTTGTCCCTTGAGGAACTCCACTCGTCACAGGTTTTCACCCGGACAGTATCCCATTTACCCTTACTCTTTGCTTTCTATCGTACAGGAATTCCCTAATCCAGGTTTGCAATGAAGCACCAAACCCGAAAGAGGAGAGCTTTCCTAGTAATTTCATACGCGACACTTTGTCGAATGCCTTACTGAAGTATATAAACACGTCATCTGTTGGCAGCTTGCAGTCACGGGCAGCAACCCATTACTCTCTTGCAATAGACAGGAGTGTCCAGTACGAAAACCGTGTTGTTGTGGTGCTAAAAGATTGGTTGACCCAACATGTTTAAGTACCTTGTGACGAATTATTTTTTCTAAAATCTTAACAATTGTGCTAGTTAGACTCACAGGGCGATAGTTAGACACCAAATGGCGACTACCGGTTTTAAAGACTGGGCTGATTATTGCATCTTTCCAGTCTCTAGGGAAGCGAGTTTGAGTTAAGGACATATTGAAAAGATCCGTGACCGGCTCAGTAATAATGTCTGCTAGCGAAGATAGAAGTCTGGGATGTAACTCATCGGGACCCGGGGATTTTCCAAGTCTAAGATTAATGAGCAGCTGTATGACTCTTTCCTTCGTTGTTAACACAGTATCTATTAGTGGAACAGTCCTAACGCCACTATTGAGCACTCCATCGTCATGATCTGCAGGTAGACCTCACTAAAGTAATCCGACAGACATTCAACTTCGGACATATTTGATTCCACCAGACTATCGGACTTTTCATCCGTCGCCAGGTAGGGAATTCCACATTATCTTTTAGTCCTCCTTCTGATGAATGCGAACAGTCTTTTAGAATAACTTCGGCAATCTGTTACAAACTGTTTCTCGTAGGACATTCGAGGCTGTGTAATCAAAGTTTTGCAGAGATTACGGACTTTACAGTACCCAGTATTAAATGTTTCCAGTCCAGTTTGTAAAAAGCAAGTCTCATAGACGATTCCTCCGCATTAATAGTTTCTTAATATCTTTATTAAACCACAGAGGGCGATGCAGGGATCGTCGTGGAGTCAAACATGTGATAAATGGCGTCGTTGCCTCTCCATATAGAGTCCTAAACCTATTCTGTGCGTTCTCAGTTGATGAGTCCTTGTCAACAGTCCAATCCTCACCGACTATGCAGTCCCGTATACTTTAAATGTCTGCGCTCCATACATAAGGTCTAGAAGAAGCAGTGTCATAACCAAACTCATCAGTCCGAAAACCATGGTCGCTTTTAGCTAGTGGAGGGAAGTGTCGTAGATCCAAAATATCTTCACATTGGTGGGTTAAGACTAAATCTAATAACGATGGCTTGTGTTCAGAATCGTAATGTGTTACACATGTTGCGTTCCGAACTAAAACATATTCTAATACCGTCAAGAGTAAGTCATTTTCGAAGGAATTGTCCGATGCTGAGACTGTTAGCTCCGTCCACTTTATGTGTGGGGCATTCAGATCTCAACTGTTAGACATCTGTTGCTTTTACTCCAGTTACGCATATGGGTTAGCACGAAGTCATTTGCGAGGCAGGATGGACTACGGCAAATAACCCCGATAGTACAGAAACCTTGTTTTGACTTCAGCTCGCAACTAACCACTTCACAGATCCCGCGTTCATGTGCTTCAGAATTGACTAATCGGATGTGGACTTCATCCTGAACATAGGGTGGTATGCTGCCACCTTTGTGACTCATAACTCTATCTGTCCTTACACAGTAATACCCTGTGGGGAGTGGTGTAAAATGTAAGTCCTTTATTAGCCTGGTTTCACTAAGGGCTACTGTGTCAACATCTAGTTCGCAGATTAGAGTCTCGAGGTCTGTCACTCTGCTTCTAATGCTGAAAACGTTAGTATAGATTACGTTCACTGTGTTGGAAGAGTTCCATGACCCACCCATATAGGCCTTGGAAGCATTCGCTTCCAAAACCTCCCAACCCGAAAACCCACTATTTTAAGATCGTTTTCCCCATTAGTTTGCTGAGCCTTAAGTTCGGCGACAGCTTTTCTTCTTTTTATGCGTTCCTCGAGGGGCCAATTAGGTCTGATGCGGATATCCGAATTTCGCAGTTTGTATGCGTTACTCAAGATTACATCCACTTCTTCCTCGTTGCCTAAAACAACCTTTAAAATTCTGTTCTCATCAGGTTTTTCATCCGTTTTCTTACCTAGCCTGACTACTTTGGAGATTTGTACCCCTTTAGACTTCTCAGGTAGAATACGTCTGATGGCCGACTCGGCTAATTTCAGGTCATGGTCGTGAAGTATTGAAAGATCTTTGTCCCATGACTCCTCAACATTCCAGATCACATTGAGCGTTGGATTGGAATACTTGAGTCGCATGTTCATGGCCTTCGAAACCTTCTCAATAGGTTTTATAAGCTTAGTAGCTGCAGTGATAACCTTTGCCGTTTTCTTCGAATGCTTTCTTGGAGAAATCCATGTAGATTCGATGACCATCTTTATAGAGTCAACACTGTTACCGCAGATGCAGTCTTTTGGTGAATCCTCAGGAACTATAGTTGGTGTATCACTTGCCATCGGTTTTCTCTTGCGCCGAGTACGCTTCGGAACGGGTGTAATCTCACCAATTAGATCATTAGCTCCCATTGGTCCATTGAGAGATCCTGTGTCAGATATATTAACGATAACACTTGCAGTGTCATCATCTGATGCCGCATTAGAATGACAGCTATCATTTCCACAAAGCTGTTTTTTGACGAGTAACATCTCAACAGCTTCCTGGATTAGGACTGACAACGGCTTGCAGCAGAACTCATAAAACCAGGGAGAAGCTGGTTTGCTGCAACGCTTGTACACGGTTGGTGTCAATCCTGTACAAAATTTGTGGAACCAACATGCACATACATCACATTGCATAGCTTCATCAACTGGGAATTTACAGCTGGGACGATCACAAACATGATTATCGCTAACCATGTTATTCACAATTCCGTTTTCACTAGTACCGTGTACTAACTGAAGTATTCGGTCAAACTTTTCGACACAAGGACTTAAGTTGTGACAACACAAAGACCAACCTTAAGCCTCAAAAATGATTCAGCTTGAAACACTGACTCATGTACCTCAAGTCAATGTTTATAAGAAGGCCTGTGATGTGGATTACACAACAAAAGCTTGGAAAAATTCACTTCCTGTTTCCAAGGCGTGCGTGTCTAACAGACCACTAGATCCTGAAAAAATTAAGTACGTAGAGTATAAAGTAGTGATTCAGTTCATAGACTCGTGCTGTGACACTTGGTGAACATATAGTTTGCTTTTGAAGGACTCCAGTGATATAATCTGAACAACCCTCGTGGTAAGGATATTTGAAGCCATGGGAATCTCAGGGAGTAAAATTTATACCAGGTTTCCACTTCGCTGTCTTGAATTTCTCATTTTTGAATGTTTGTATCATAGCTTAGGGTAAGCAAATGGTGAAGTGGGTGGTCTGAAGCATTTAAAGTGTTGTACATCACAACTAGGTCACCCCTCAGTTGTCTATATCCTATGCGCCGCTGCCATGCTTTTCTTCGTATAGTGCGAACCTTAGACCACAAACACTTAATTTAGCACCTCTGAATGCGTACTAATCGATGGCCTCTTACGAGATTCTCATCGTGTTGAAGTGGTGGAAAGACTATCAACCAGAATCCTAGGTATTGCCGTATGAAACAATGTTTCAATAGAGACACCTATCATCATCATGTTCAGAGACTTCACATGGAGTGACAACTACCAGATTTGAAGGAGATGCATTTTTGTTAGTAAGCGTGTGTCTTAAGGTCATAGGGTACTAAGAATCCCACTTCTTTTTCTACCAAACATGCCGTCTGCCATATATCGTTTAAATATGTGGAACGCGTCATGCCGTAAGTGTGCCTTCCTATATTTCTCGGAATCAAGGGTTAGTCTGTTGTGATATGACAAATGTTGAAGTTGGATAAAATAATCTTTCAAAGTAATCCCGTCATTTACATGTGAGGTTTTCTCCATGGTTTCATGTCGTCAGCAAAGAGAAGAGCTTCGGAAGACATTTGCAATAGGCAAGTTATTTTCGTAAAGGAGGAACAGGGAAGGCCCTAATATCTAGACCTCGGGGAATCCACTAGGGCATCTCGTTGTTTTGGATATGCTAGAATTTCCCCTGACCTTAAAGAGGCAGTCAATTAAATTTTAATAATAGCCAATGGATTAAATGTGAATTGATTCCTATTAGCCTCAACTTATTGATGTGGTCAAAAGCCTTGGAAAATCGAGATACATTACATCTCTCCTACCCCAATGATCACTTATTCTGGTGCAACTTTTTACTTCGGTTAGCACATTGGTAAAACATTATTATTCTATTCTAAACCCATGCTGGTGAGATGTACAGTAGTTAATGAAAATTAGATGGTTGCACAAAACGTTGTAGATTAGCGATTGCATTACTTTTGAGAGTGTGGAGAAAACACTTACAGGGATTTAGTTCGTTGGGTTGGTTTGTTGACCACCCTTAAATATAGGTGTGACACTATCTAACTTCTAAAATACATGCATTCCACATCATCATCATCAATATCAACACTGGACCAGACATCCTTGCATAACAGTCTAATCTGTCACAATTCATGTCGACACGTCAAGCAAGAAAGCGATACGATAAAAAAAGACAAAGAAATTAAGAATAGTCGGTCAGAAGCGGTCGAAAACAGTAAAAGAGAGGTAGAAGGAATGAGAATTCATCACGAAAATTAAGATGAAAATAATGTGTGGGTACATTCACGCTGCTGAGATTGATTCCGAGCCTTGCCACCTAAAGACTCAAACCACTGATTTCTGTTTTCATGCAGGTGCTAACAAGGAAGTCTGCGTTTCTCTACACGGTTGACTGACACCATGTTCAGTCTGACCACCTGTTACCTTTTTTCTGCCTGAACCTACTTCACTTAACATTCTGCGACGAGGCAGACGGTGACTAGGCATGCATAACACATGTCCCAGCCGAATGGCCCGTCGATGGTTAACAAACCCATTTACTGACCTTTTCCTTCCTAAAACTCCACACCCAACTCTCACCTTACTGACACCGTGACACGACAACATAGCTAGAGCTACGGTAGTCCACAACCTGAAGCCTTCTCATGTTCGCCCTAAATGGCTATATTTCACGGCCATACAGTAGGACAGAGGGAAACACAGCGTAGTGTAATCGATCCTTGATAGACAGTTGGATATGACCGTAGCGCCATAGGTGGTATAAGTCGGTGAAATCCAGTCAAGCCCTTCGTATCCAAGTAGAGATTTTATAGAACACTGACTGCGAGAGCTGACCTGACTTCCCAGGTTAGTGAAGTGTTCAACGCACTCAACGACCTCACTGTATTTGTAGCCCAGTGTGCCGCTAGAAACCCCTTCTGGAGTAACAATTTGCATTTGGGTGGTGAGAAACGCATCCCAAACATTCTCGAGTTGTACTCAAGGTGTCAAGATGACTTCATTTTGTTATTGTCTACACTTGACAGGACTATACCAGACCTACCTAGTCACTTTGTGATGGTTAAAAGAATGCCTGAACAATCTGATGGGTAGTTCAATAAGAAATGAGGCCTTTTTTTGGAGGACAGCAACATGGATTTTATTCAGACCTGGATATCCATCCTTTTTTAAGATCATTAGCCTGTGATGTATTCGTTCGACATTCAAATCATTGGTTTTGAGTAGTGTTGTTCCTTTTGGGTGCCCGTAAATATTTACGGATGCAGTTGATGGTCGAAAATTTTTTAAATATTGTCTAACCAAAGCATCCGCCATCTCATTGTCTCTGCGAGTCAACCTACTTGAGCACGTTAAGCGACTAACCCCTGCCTTAACCTGGCGAAGAAGCTCTAGATTTGATATAAGCATATTGGTGAGCCTGGATTGATACTAATAACTATCGAATTTTGAGGCCTGAATGCGAAGGTTTGTTTGCTTGAACCGTTTGTAGTTTGACTCAGCTGCTTTTCGTATACTGAGGGCAATATATTTTAACCTCAGGAACTTAGTGACGCAATTTGGGTTGTTTGTGATGCTTTGAAATCGATAATGAAACAGACCGGTTGGTGGAGCTGCGGCTTATTGGTCCAGGGGAGTGACTTTCAACCAATGGGTCGCGAGTTCCAACCTCACCCCACCTGTCGAGATTTGGGCGGCGAGGTAGTATCAGTGACCCCCCACAGTATATGCAGCTCATTGTCTACTGCACGAATGTACAAAAGGTTACTGGGTTCATTTTTGATTTTTTTTCTCGAGACTGGTTGGTTACATACGTGATTTCGCCGTACATTAATCTTTAATGGATGTTCACATCCTACAAAACACAGCCCTCTTCCCAATCTTTCTGCTACAGTGTCCATTGAAGAGCTGGAATGTCCAATCATATGGAGTTTCGACAGTACTCCTTCAGACATCGACTAAGTTAAGTTTTACAGATATACTGAAAGTCGATAATAAGGTGATTACTACTGCCCAAAGTAGGAAGGATTGTAAAGCTATCTATGGACAACTCTTTGTATGTCAAGATACAGTCTAAGCAAGATGAAGTTTAGACGTCGCTTTATTCCCTTACTGATCCCATTTTTTTCGTTAGTCCCGGTACCTAAACAAGTTTGAAGAATCGGGCTTCAGTGGAGTCATCGCTTACTCTGAACGTACGATCTACAAAATTAACTTCAGCAAACCTCAAACCGACTAGAATAAGAATGTATATATGCCGTAGTTTGAGAGAGAAACTAATTGCATCTAACGTTTGGTTATCGTTATGAAAGTCTGCAGTTTCCTTCCTACAAATGACTTCCACTTAGCACTGAGTGGTCTTGGACAGCTTTACAGAGCACTAGATAGACACCTCGGAGTATGCAAACATGTGGATTTGGTAAGGTATGAGAGAACTATTATAAATTGCTGCTGTACCATATTGAAACCTCCCTATCGTTGTAAAACAGCTTTTTGTTAGCAATAGCCAGCTCTATCCAAAATCTGAGGAGAAACCATGCTTCAGCAGCGCCAATTGGATGAGTACTTGATGGGAACTCACTAGCATCGTTTGTTGGTTAAATCTTTAAGTGTAGGGGCTGGGAACTCGTCACAGTGTGGTTCGCCGGCGCAATATTCCATCGCCCCTTTCCCAGTTTCTACTTACTCTCAAAAGGACAACTATCTTCAGTCTTTCCGTTCCTGTTGCGGCTTTTCGTTTTGTGACCAACTAGGGTTCATGTCAAGTGTAAGTGGAAGACGATGTCTCATTAGTCAGAATACCTTCAATGTAGACCCTGCTATTTAGGAAGACAGAAACACCTTTGTGATCAGCCTTGGTCCAGGTCGTCATCCTTTTCAGGCACATGCGAGACTTTCTGCTTTATCGTGCAAGTAGTATTTTGTCTTCTTCAGGAATTTCCGCTCACGGCAATCGTTTCAGATATCCTCGGTATCGTAGTTTTCGGGTATTTCTTATACTAACAGATTCCTGCCCTTAAAGTAAGATTCGTGAGTACCATTTAAGAGCTGCTTTATTGTCGTTCGGAGTGTGGGATATCCGGTAACATTTTGACACCCCCTTTAGTTTTTACAACGCGTGTTGCTAGCAGTACATCCTCAGAAACTGCTGAATTGGATAAAGTCAATATTAGAAGTCGGGTCTTAACCGTATTCATTGGATCCGAACTGTATAAAAGCTTAGTTGCAAGTGCTGGTTTAGTGGAGTCTAGCTTCACGTCACTGCATACATTGTCCCAAAGAACCCTGTCTTTCTGATTACTAAAGCTGTTTGGGAGAATAGTCCATCAGGTTTGGGATAATCACGAAGTCATCTTGAGCTGTAATATTCTTCTTTCACTTCTCGGGACCTTGAGCTGTGGGCTGTTTTGCCTTTGGTTTTCCGTTGACTTCGTTCTTATGTGCATGCAATTCATTTGCTCATTCGACAAGCTTGTGAGTGGCTTGCTTGGAATGTAATCCATTCATGTTCACTGCATCCTCAGCTTTGGCCTCCACTGATCCCGCTTCATCACATCTCAGAAAACTCGCTGGGCTCTCCATTTTTTAAGACCTAACGTATTCAACTGAATTCGAAAACCGACTTTTATTGCGTAAGATGGGTGTCCATACTTCATCTTTGACTTCCTTGCAAGGTTAAACTTTAACATTCTCTGTCTTATCGGCAAACAATTAGATATTCGTAAAAGATTATAGGACTGGTTGTTATCGCAATATTGAGGTGCACTGTGTCTTCAGTCAAACCGGCTCCTTTCTCTTGTAGGATGGCTTGGGAAACCCTTCCATTTGGGGATTTTCAAACTCCAGATTCTCTCTTTCTAGTTACTACTCTCACACTTCTCAGTTTTTCATCAGATATTTTATGGTCTCTTGTCAGGTTTTTGATTTCCGTCAACTTTTCGGTGATGTCCTCGAGGATGTCTTCCTATCCACGTCTAGACACAGCAGATCCACTTGCAACCGGGCTTGCTGAGTATACTATACTCAGCTTTGCATGGGACGAGTTACCACAGGCATTACACTGCAGAATTTATTTTACTTATATACTATTCAATAACCATTATCATGAAAACGTAGAGTGAAATAAAACACTAAAATCTATTATGGAAAACTGGAAAATAAGTATAACCTTAGAGTTAAAACTGCACCGTGGTGAAGTATCGGTATCCCATTAAAATCGAAAATCAACACGAAATTATGGTAGAATTTTCGAGCTAGAGTTATAGAACTTCTCTTACGTTACCATACGGTGAAAGTTAAAACTTCAACACATGGCGAGATTCCACTAACTTCATAGTAGCCGTCACAGAAATCCGGTTTACTCCTAATCTGAATGAAATACCACAGTCAAATGGATTGAGGTCACTAAAAAGGGAAAAGAATAAAAAACAAAAGCGTAGTAGAATGGTGCTATGTTTAATGGATAACCTCTAAGCTTTATCCATGGATAGTGGTGCACCACTATCAGATTCAGATTTTTTGTCTGAGGATAGGAGGCTGTGAGCCTATATTATTCCTTTTCCTGTAGATATTTGTACTAGTCCAATACCCTTTGAACGAGTCAGCTGGTGATGCGGTAACCACTTCTTCTGGGAGTCGGTTCCAGGAGTTGATTACTCAACACAAGGACCAGTACTCTGCGGAGATATGTCCGTTCTTTGCTTTTGTAGCTTCCTACTATGTCCTCTGAGGTGTTTCGACCTGGTGGGAAGGTAAAGAGGAAATAGATCAGGTCCGAAGTCATTTCTTAGAATCCTGTATAGCATGATCAGATCTCCCCTCTGCCTGCAATAGGATAAAGAGAAGAGGTTCAGCTCCTTAAGTCGATCTTCGTAGGTGAGATCAGCCATCAAAGGCATCATACGAGTGGCTGCCATCTGAACTCCTTCTAGAAGATCCGGGCCACCCATCAGACAAGGAATTTCCGCCTGTGTACAGTTTTCTAATTTAGACCTAACTAAGGATGTGTACAAGATGGTGAACATATTACCGCTTGTTTCTGTAAACGTTCTACGTGATGCCCAAAGTGTCCTAAAACTCCGAACTGCTACCAATCGACAGTGTCCCATGGTTTTTAAATCATAACTCACTGTAACTAGTAGGTCATTGTGGGCCAGTACTGACAGTAGAGGAGTCCCATCAATATCGTAGGTGTTGCCATGTAAGTGCCCTAAATGCATTTCACACATTTACCTGAGTTGATAGACATCAGCCACTTCTATGACCAGGTAAACAAGCTGTTTGGGTCCGCCTGAAGTGCACGTATGTCCTTGTCGTTCCTAATTTCCCACCAGATTTTTACATCATCAGTGTAAAGAACCATAGGGGATTTCGTGATATGTAGGATACGTATAGGATAGATTTCAGGGTACCCAGGACTGTGCTCTGAGGCGCTCCACTCTCTGCCGACTTCCAAGAGGGTATCCTTACTCTCTCTCTTGCCTACCAACGAGGAACTCTCCTATCCATGCAAGCAGACTGCCAGTGATTCCAAAACTTTCCAGTTTCCCGAGCAACCTGGAATGAGGCACCCTGTCGAACGCCTTACTAAGGTCTATGAAACTGACATCTACAGGTATCCTATCATCATTAGACGACTCGACCTCCTCTGACTGTAAACAGGTTCGTCAAGCAAGAGAAATTTCTGCGAAAGCCATGCTGCAAACGAGTGAATAGAGTGTTGCTCTCTAAGTAGACTGTGATGGTTTTCTTGATTACTCTCTCTAACTTATTGGTCTGTAATTTGATGGATGCTGCCTGGAACCTGCCTTGTAGATAGGTGTAGCTATAGCATCCTTCTATTCATAGGGGAGTGTGCCTTCGCTGAGGGACAGTCTAAATATATTAGCCAATGGGCCAGCTACATAGAGTGCAAGCTGTCTGAGCAGCCTTGGGTGCAGATCATCTGACCTCGTGGATTTTTCTACGCTAAGAGTACTTAGTGTCCGAAATACATCATTGCAACCGATGTCCATAGTGTTTATTCTGGTGGATGTCAATGCTTCTACTGTTGAGTAGACGTTCACTCAGGGTTTCTGTGGAAAAACCTCAGCAAAATATTCAGCCATAGCTTCTGCTTTTTCCCTATCATCCTAAATCAAACAGTTAGTTTCTGTCCCTTTGATCAGGGCGGGTATACCACGATGCACCTTGTTTCAGTAGTTCATATAAGGAAATAACCTCTTTGGATGTTGCAATGCAGCTTGGGCAAGACGTGTTTCACAGCATATTCGAGATGTGGGGATAGCAGCGATACATTTACTTCGGGCTTCTTTGTAATGCCTAATCACTTCGGGAATACCGAGGTGGGTGGCGAAATTCCAACACTTTTTTTCTATCGTATCAAGATTCGGATTTCGTGGTTTATCCATGGGGGACAGTATTTTCGTACCCTCGGAAAGGTCCACGGAATGGACGGCTGAGTCACTTGTGGATATAACTGTTTGAACGAGCACCATGCAGCCTCCGAAGAGGCTGCTAGGTTAATAGCTTCCATATTTTCTTTCCATATATTGGGTCTAGCTGGGGCATCGGCTTGATACAGGACGTCTGCTGTGAACCTGAAGATGATCACAGCATGGTCACTTTTACCAAGGGGTGCTAGGTGCCGAATGAAGCATATATCATCTGTATGTGAGAATAATAAGTCTAGAACTGATGGAGCATGCTGACGACCATATCTGGTTTCTGTCCTAATGTGCTGTATGAGGGCTAAGGAGATTGGTTTTTCCACTAATCGGTGGTCAAACGAATTATGTGGTGCTTTTGTTGTTAGTCTATCCCAGTCAACTGATGGTGTATTGAAGTCCCCTACAAGTATACATCAGCAATTATCTGTCCAGAGGGTCAGTTTACTCAGGAGGAAGTCTGCTGCCTCATAACCAGGGCTTCGAAATACTACGATTACGTTAACATCATGTCCCTCGTATTTTGGTCTGCAGCGCAGCATTTCACATGTCCTACTTTCATGTGCAACTGTTTCCACTGCTTTTATAGCCAAGGTATTCTTAACTTAAAGGATGACGCCGCCACCTTTGCATGCTAACCCATTACCTGGTGGAATTTGTGAATTCATCCTCTGAAAATCTTAAATGGCTGTAAACTGGATGTCATGATCTATCTCAGTTCTATCTGTTAGCGTGACGACTTAATACTAGAATTTGTCGGAGATTGGAGCAGAAGCAGTCTCTCCCGCATAATAAGATACGCACCCGGTGTAATTTCGGTTGAAATTTTATCAATGCGATCACCTTATTCATCCGGTAATGAAGTGCTTCTTTCTCCCCCTTGTGGGATATGCTCTGATATGACACAGTACCACACTTACGCGTTCTAGTCAAGGATCTTCCTGGATCTTGTGTTAACACATGAGGTAGATGACGTCCAACTTAAATATTCTTCCTCCTCTAGAGAAAAGTGACAAGTCAGTGTCTTCGTTTGAGCTCAGGGTTTGTGTTATGGTTTATGACTTTTTACAACATTTGCCAAATATTTGACAGGTAAGATTAACGACTATAAGGGAACATCTTTCATCAATAGACTGGCCAGTTGATGTTACCTCTTCTATCTACGAATAGAATAAATTCAACAACACTTAAAACCTTTATGTGCTTTCATATACCTTGGTTATTCTTACTTGGACATGATAACTATCCTCCGTGAATAACTAGGTAGGCCAAAAAAGCACTCCAGCGAAGAAAACATCATGGAACCTCTTTATGACAACCGGTTTTGATCAGTTTAGCCCTAAAGTATTGTGATATTTGAACATTTTGTATAAATGCGATTAGAAAATCTAGATTAATATATGGGAAAAAGCTCGTCCGGGATTCTTGGTTCTATCTTTAGAGGTTGTACTCTTACGTTAGGAAAAGAATCAAGGGTGACATGGTCACTTCAGCCCTGATGCTGCATGACGATGCAATCTGGACAAGTCTTGTGATCCAGATAACCTACACCTTTGTATGTTATGGCCATATGTGGACATCATCACTAAGCCGCTCTTTTTACTGTTTATTATTTCACTGAATCAATAGAATTCACTAAGGGATTTAAATAATACTACCATTAGTTCAGTTTGTAAAACTAACCATAGAAATCGAGTGGCTAACTATCATTCAGTTACTTCGACTAGCTTATTTGTAAAGCTTTTGAAAAAGATTGTTCGTAGTACCTTTCCATCACGTATCGAGGGAAATAAGCTTTCAGATATGGAACAGTACAGGTACAGGGCTGACTAATCATGTCTAACAAGTTTCACCACTGCGAGAAATGATTGGGCTGCTACTACCGACATGCAAATTCCAAACGATGTAATATTCATTGACTTCAACAAAGCTTTTGATGAGATCTCTCACATAGGCATCAAGGAGAAGCTGCAAGACGTTTTGATACATGATATAGTTAGGAACCGGTCCAAAGCTTTTCCTCGTGACACTAGACAAACAGTAAGGGTAAGCAGTTTGATCTTCGTAGAAACCAGGAAAGAGTGGAACGCTTCAGGGTGCCAGGTCCGTTTCTTCCCTTATTCTATATGAATGAGTTGCTAAGGGTTACTGGTTCTTTTATCTTCAATTTTGCAGATAATGTTAAACTCTGAGAAGCTATTCATAGTGATATGGATAGGCTGCTTCTACATGATGACCTAAATATCCTAGCTGATTGGTCCAAGATATGAAGCTTAGAATCTGACTCCGAGATAGCATCCAGGCAAATCACCTTTGATAGTCTGTAATGAATACCTGATTATTGACATGGTGCTGATCAAAGTAACCCAATACATTGTCACAGTAATGTCATCAAAAGGTCGACTATTTGTAGAGTGGCAGATGCCAAAGGATTTCGAATATTGTTGTCTTTGCAAAGAGCCTTTCAGATATTTGATGCGAATTTGTTTCGTATCTTATACTTAACATTTGTAAGACTCAATTTAGAGTGTGGAATTTAAGCAGCTACCCCATATTTCAAACATGGAGCTGACATATTCCAGTGGGTCCAGAGGGTAGGAACCAAGGTGTCAAAAGGTTCTCTGACCTCCCATAAATTATTTCCACTGTCTTATCTTAGGATGAGGGGTGATCTCATTTAAACGTATCGTGTCTTTAATGATGGTTTGCACTCTAACTTATTTATTCCACCGCCCTAGAACTGTCCACCCCAGACGACATCGTCAAAGCTGACAAACTGGGGTCGAATCATCAACGTCTGGAAATGCGTTTCTGTCACAGAGATATGAACCACTAGAACTCTCTAACGGGGCAAATGGTGAATGAGCTCTTTGCTGATACTTTGAAAGCAAGAATGAGTGTCTAAATTACTACTTCTAGCAATTAGCTGGGTATCCTTATTCTTGAATAGTGATTACTTGACGCAAAAACCAATACTCTACAGCAACGACGTTTGTCTTTGACTTTCATACCTTCCTGCCCTGTCTTCTGAGGTGTTGCAACCTAACGGGAAGAGAAAGACAAGATATATCATGTTCGTAGTCATTTCTCAAAATCCTATGTAGCTTTATTAAGTTGCCTCTCTATCTAAGATATGACAAATAAATGAAATTCAATTTTTGAAGTAGTTCCTCGTAGGTCAGGTTAGTCATTGCAATCATCGTACGGATGGTTGTCATCTAGACCCTTTGCACTAGGTTTGAATCATCTTTCGAACCAGGGTTTACCGTTCATGCATAGTTTTCTATTCATGTTCTCACAAAGAGTGTGTATAAGGTGCTAAACATGTGGCTAGTAATCGTTGTAAACGTTCTGCCAAAACACCTATTGTTCTGAAACTACGAGGTGCGACTAATCGATGGCTAGTTGTGGTTTTGAAATTATATTTGTCTATAAACACTAGGTCGTTGTGGGTGAGTACTGAGGATAGAGGAGTCCTGTAATGTAGGTATTGAAGTCTACCTACCCTATCGACATGCTGATGCACTCACCCTCGTGGACAGGCATCACCCACTTCACTGATCAGGTTGAAAAAAACTGTTTATCTCTGTAAAGTCTGTGTACATCATCATCCTTTGAATGTCACTTGATTTTCTATGATCAATGAAGAGAATCACGGGAGATCTTGTGATGTCTGGTGCTTTATTTATGCGCTGGAGACTTGATGGGGGACTCAGTGAAGGAAACGAATGGTTTAGTCCTTCGGGTATATAATTGTTTGAAGAAATACTAGCGAGCTGAAACTGGTTTTCTGGATTGACGAACTGGTTGTCCGAAGAGACTTCTGTGTTCACCTTCCATTTATTGAGTCAAGTTGAGATGCCAGTCTGACACAACACGCTAACTGTAAATCTAGAGACGATCGCAGTATGATCAATTTTGTTAAGTGTTTTATGAAGCTTGTACCATCTCCATGAGGGAATACGTAGTTCAAAACTGATGGGGAGTGCTGATAATTGTACTGGGTGTTCACCTTAATGCCCTACATAAAAGCAGTGGAAATTGAAATTTTCATCTATGTGCAATCAGTTGAACTACTTTATACTCCTGTCATTAGGTTGGCCACACCAACTGATAGAGCATCGGACTCTCCTAAATCTAGGGATTTGCACCTATCTGTCCAGATAGTGAGCTTATTCAGAGCGAAATGTTCTGCTTCGCATTCAGGGCTACTATTTACCTTATCCCTTGTATTTTAATGGGCAGTGTACTATATCACATGTCCCACTTTCTTGTGCGATCATTTCTGTTTTCCGTACAGATGAAGTGTTCTTCGCACAAAAGCTGGCATCACAACCTCTCTGGGCAATCTATCACTTCGAAAGAGGAAGTACCTTTTTAATTACTTGACCGTCCGTGATGTCAGGATAGAAGCATATTTCGAAGAGAGCAGTCATTCTGAGGGCTTCTAAGGCTAATGCATTAATTAATTTAATCCATTTATTCAGGAGTCTACGAGCATCTTTATGCGTTCCCTAAATCCACATAGGTGAAGCTTCGTCTCACCCATATAGGTTGTATCATCATTTGCCTCTGAAAATTCACCACTTCTAGGTCTTTATCTTCAGATGCTAATCGGGATTTCAGCTCTCCACCTGCTTCTCACTTGTTGATTCATTCAGGTAGAGGACTGTTTACGGACAAAATCTCCAGTTCCCTGAAGTCAATGAGCGCTCCTCAAAATTATGTCTCTCTTCTCAATTAACCTGAACATGCATTTCAATAAAATTGTTTTCAAGTAGAATCCTGTTCATCAGACTTTGTACTTTACCAAGGTCGTGTCTAAAAGACTCCTATGTTCCACATCCCTATTTTCTTTGACTGTGTGCGAGATTACAGAATTGTTGGCTGTTGAATGGTGACAGTTGGCTTTATGAATACAGATGTCTTTATAGTATGCTGCATACTTTCCAATACCTATCATTTCTAAAGTTATTTGGATGTGGAAGGCTGATTATTGTCTGGCTTAGTAATCTTGCCCTTGATATTTGAATTTCTTCTTCGATGTACATATCTTTATTAGTTGTGTCGTTGAACCAAGTGGAAACTGCAGCTCACACACTTTATAAGGTGACAGTGGTAGTGTTCTACTTCCATTTCTTCTATGAGAAACCGAACTGGTCTCGTGACTACTAGTCTACATACTTTGACTTCTATTTCTGGGGACACAGAACCTGAGGATACTTGTTCCGTCACACCTTTCGTAGCCGTTACAAAATCAACCACATTGTATCTTTTTAATCGGTTCCTAACCTGACTTCCAGTCTATCGTAGGACTTTCTCAGTGTGTTGCACAGCAATTTATGTTTGCTGGTGTGGTGTTACCACCCTTGTCGCTCATTCGCTTTACTTTAGGATGCCAAGTTCTTCCGAATAGCATTCAGGATCGATTTGGTTTCTTTGACTAATCCATGGATGTCTGAGTAGCACGACGGGCACAGTAAGATACTTCATATTTTGCTGCACTTTCTGCATGTTGCAGGTATAAGGTTCACGTAGGTGCCGCGGTAACAGCTCTCGCATTCATCGTAATATATGCCAGGTGCCACTGCAGAGCGGCATCTGGACCTACAACAGGCATTGTTGTGATAATTTAGGTTCACTATTTTGTAGAGATTTAGGTCGAACTTGAAATAAGAACGACCCTGGCACAATAGGAACTTCAAAAAGATAGTTACTATCTTAAGAAGAAATCAAAACACGCTAACCAAAATGTTTCAGATACTGTTCACAGTGAAGCAAAGTGCTGTAAAGGAACAGATGATTGAATATCAAGAATTCATCCAAAAATTCCCTTTTTAATTTGTTGAAAACTAATTCAGGTAGTGCAAAAACTCCGTAGGCTTTGATTTTTTGACGCGAAAAAAAACTTAGAAACATACCATAGCAGAATCGCTTCCTTCTTAAAGCGTGTAGAAAGATATTCACAATATTTATGGATGAGCTAAAAAGTATGGCATTCTTCAATTTAAAAAAAACTAATGGTTGTCATTGATTTCTAAAGGGGCTAGTTACATGTACCTAGATTTTTCGGAAGTGGTTAGTCAGTCAGTATTTTATTTTTAGTACAGGTTCCCACGTATCTGAAGGTGATACGGCTACCTATAATGATAACCTTTACGGGTTTAGACAGAGCGACTGATCAAAGTAGAATCTGGTACATAGATGCATCAGTCCAGGTTGCTACAATAACCAGCGATGTTCAGAATATACCTGAATAAAAAAAGTAATATTAAAGTAGAAAAAGAAGGCAGGGGAAGAAGGAAAAGAAATAAATGCAGGTGATTGAAAATTTTAAAGACTTCGAGAATACCAGGGATTTTATACATTTCCGCCACTGCCACCGATTTTCACCAAAAGTCCTCCAGCATTTGGAATAAATTTATTATTATTATTATTGGCAGTTGGTTCATGTCATATCCAGGACCATAACCTAGTAGCTTACATCTCTCTACAGGGTTCAGACCAACAGTCAAAATCTTCACGGACTGATGCTAAGTCTTGGTCTGATCACCCTTAACCTTCTTCTAAATCAATCCTACTTCTTCTGACTTTGCTCACTGAGGTCGTTGGTGGCTCGGGATGTACAAAACATGTCCAAAACAGTTTTATCAATGAAGGTTTACGCTTTTATCGGTTGCGAAAGCATGATTTTTTGAAAGGGAATAAGTACGTGTGCCGAATTCAACCTCATAGGAAGATGCACTGAAGATGAGGCGAAAACTTTACGAAGGCTCTACCGTTGGGAATTAAAGCTCGGAAGATGATTAACGCGTTCGGGAATTTCCAAACCGATCTCTTTACCACCCCTCAAAATGAACACTATCTTTAACTTATTTAAAGGTGGAGTATTGGTTGACTGGTCTAAGCACTCAACTTCCAACCAGTGAGTCGCGGGTTCGAATCCGCTCCCCCCCACTGATGTCTCGGCAGCCAGATGGCATCATTCCCCCCCGTACAATAGGTGTAGCTCATTGTCTGATGCACGGACTTATACGAACGTTTCGACCACCATCTTTCACGAATGCAGTAATTTTGGCCATCGTTAGTGAACGTGTTTTGAAGTCTACTTTATCAGTAACAAACTTTCTATCTCTCTGTCTGTCTGTAAAGATAATTTTAAAATGAGCAGCTTTCGTTCTTAGATACTCGAAGTTTATTGATCATGAAATCATTTTGTAAGAGACTCTATTGCAACACATTTAAATTCTTCTATTTAACACTTTCGATTAGCAGAGTGCATGATATCAGGCAGTCTTCATCGAGCTAAGATATTGTCCTTTTTAAATATCTGGTTATCCGCATTATTGTATCATCCGAACTTCAGTTGGTGGGCACCCAGAGGAAGACTACGAGTAAGCATCGAAAAGTGTCACAATTTTTCGCAGTTCTTACAGAACTATTCTGTCGGACAGTACACAGATAGCTGTCGACAAAAAAACTGAGCTGTCTGCTCCACAATTTAATGCAATACCTAGACTACCGAGTTACTGCAAGTTAGCCACAGAATCTTTGGACAGTCACAAGGTAAATTTCGCAGATTCACTACATTGGACAGGTCAGTTCAAGTGAACAAACTCTCTTGGGTCCTGTGTGCGCGCCTCGGCAATACAGCATACATCCATAGCTGGAGATTCTAAAGTCTTGACTAAAAATATTTGTTGTCTGTCTAAACGTAGAATGGGGAAACTGAAAACTCTGATGTGAAGTTGGAAGCAGGGTTTTAACAATGGTGGGAGGTTGAGGAAACTATAAGAGAGCTTAATGTTAGTATGTGGCAGGGAAGGCCAGAGAAGAGACTAACTTGAGAAGGAGATAGTTTATGGTTAGTTGGGTTTTACATGTTGCTAAAACCATGCTAGCGGTTTATATTTCCTGGCTATCTACATCGTGGAAGTTGTTTTGCAGGATACCTAAAACAGAAGGGGTATTAGCTTAGATCTGGAACTTTTTAATAAGTCCATTTATGCACATCAACTGATCACAAGACATCTGAGAATGTCTGCTTTTGAGTTTGAGATAGTAAACGGATGATGGACGTCTATCAAACGAACGTTTTCTTACAAAAGCAAATAACTTGTTTTCTCATATTCTAAGAACACTACAACTTTTACTCTAGCATACTGTCTTTATTGACACGGATGGATCAAGTTTCTTTCTCACTCTGGACCATTTACAAATTCATATATTCTCACCATCGATTATGTGGCGATTCCATTACACATACGAATGATGCTGCGAAGACACCTGTGATTCAAAACATGTAATCGCTTACTATCCCACAAACCGGTGGAAGTGTTTTCTCGGAGCCAAGCTTTCATCAAGAATCAACCTGGTCGAGCTGACGTAACTCACCAAAAGTAGTGGTCAACACACTCTTCTGCTTCACTCCCTAACCTTAAACCAAGAGTTAGTGCAGACCAATCCTGAAACACCATCTTACATTTGGCTGGCGTGGAACATATGCCAAACATACTCGGATTTCTGTCCAAGGTCTATAATTTGTCAATATCGTCTAACTGAACTTTTTCATCTGTGAACCGCAAGTCACCGAGGTGCTCTCGTGGGAAGAAGTCATTTCTTCAGGAGTTAGGGATACCTGTAGTGTTATCCGTTTGCACGTCTTTAGCAAAGTTAGGCAGCAGTGACAACAGTGTGTATCCCTAGCACAAAACCCGACTATGCATAAGTCCTTATATGACTGTATGGGTTCTAGTAAACAGTCGTGATTAGCATAGCATGCTCGTTTGGTACTCCCTGCAGTTCCGAACACTGCCGTTACACGTCTCAGTCGATAGAACCAAATGGTGCCTCCAGAAAAAGAAATGTTGTAGTTACTGTTCACCAGTAAGTATCTACGTGTTCCAAAAGCTGTTGAATGGCGATCTGAGCGATACATCCTCGTCCAGGTCTAAAATTTACCTGATTTCCTCGAGTTCTTGTTCAGCATCGTATGACTTTGGTTCTCAGGACTTGAGATATGATCTTAGTCAAACAGATTTGTCTGTGGTTTTCAGAAGAAGTCTTCTTCCCTTTCTTATAAATAGGCATCATCAGCAATCAACACGTCTAATGGGACTACCTCTTATTGTTATACACTAACTACTATCTCGGTTACTCTACTCACTAATGTCATACCTTCATCCTTAATACTTCAAGTGGTAAAATATGAGATCCTGCTTCTTACAGTCGTTTCAGTTTTAAAACAGCCTTCCCAACTCCGAGGAGATTTCGTGGGTCAACACCTGCGTCCTATTCAGGTTCGGGTTAGTTGCTAGGCTGTAGACCAATTGGACCGTTCTATAAATTGTTCCACTTGATATCCAGCCTCCTATCCTTTGGGGTTATCAGAGATTATGGTCTCACTAACCATTTTCTTCTTGCCAGTGTCGTTAGTAAAGCTAAATACTTGGCGAGTATCACCTGTAACTGATTCCTTCGGCATTTATTTCCATATTTCCTTCTTCCATTGCCTTTAGTTATCCTGAGTACTTTTAGTCGATTTACACTTTCATTTGTCATCGTGGCGAGGGCCAGCTGGAATGAGTCATCTCTTATTCACCAGTTCGGTTGAGGTTGCAGAGATCTACTGGCTTTCGGTGTAGATATTCAAAGTAAGTTGTTCTCCAAGATAGAATTTTAGTTGGAGATCTTTTCAATGTTATACTAGACATCATAATCAATGAGTCACTCTGAAGCTTTAGAATGGATTGAATCTCCGTTGCATTGATGATGTCTAGCATGACATTGAGACGTTTTTTTAGCTAAAACTCTAGCTCAGATAACAACTCACTTTGGATAGCTATGGTATGGTTATTATTATTATTATTATTATTATTATTATTATTATTATTATTTGACCCTTGGGTTCCTAGTGGAACATAGGGCTTCAGTAGCACGCCTCCAGTGACCTCTGTTCTCTGAGATCTTTTGAACCTGGTTCCACGACAGCCCAGAAGCTCTCATTTCCACCTCACACGACCTCCTACATGTCACCCTCGGACGTCCAACTCGTCGCTTCCCACGGGGATTCCACTCGAGGGCCTGACGCGTGATGTCCTCAGTCGGCCTTCTCAGTGCATGGCCAATCCATCTCCACTTCTTCCTGCATATTTGTTGCGTGATAGGTTCTTGGTTGGTTCGTTCCCAGAGTTCCTTGTTGCTTATTCTTTCTGGCCATCTGATCTTCAGTGGCGAGCGTAAGCAGTTGTTGATGAATGTCTGTAGTTTATTGGAAGTGCCTTTCGTGACGCGCCAAGTCTCTGAACCATACAAGAGCACTGACTTGACGTTGGTGTTGAAAATCCGTATCTTGTTCCGCATGCTGAGTGCAGTGCAGAAGATCTCCACACTGGTTTCAGGCTAATGAACACCTGTCTTGCTTTTCCGATTCTGACTTTGACGTCCTCGTCCGTCCCGCCCGTAGTTGAAACAGTGCTTCCTAGATAAGTGAAGGAGGTTACTTCCTTTGTGTTTCTGCCGTTGATGGTGATTGGAGTTTGTTGTTGTTGTTGGTGTGGTGGTGGTGGTGCGGTATCTTCATCACTTCTGTCTTCTCTATGTTCACCTGAAGTCCCGTCTTAGCTGCCTCTTCTATCAACTTGTTAGTTTTTGCCTGCAGATCTTCAAGTTTATGTGACATTAGGCACAAGTCATCGGCAAAATCCAAGTCTTCTAGGTTCTTTTCCGCCGTCCAGCGTATCCCCCTCTTCTCGCTGCCTACTGTTTGCTGCATGATCCAGTCCACCACAATAAGGAATATCATGGGGGATAGTAGGCAACCTTGTTTCACTCCTGTCTTCACTTCAAAAGCATCACTGAGCTTCCCATTGTGAATTAGTTGGCATGTGGCATCTTCATATAGTTGTTGAATGAGGCGGATAAAGGTTTGTGGTACTTCGTAGTATTGAAGCAGTTTCCAAATTACTTCTCGGTCGACGCTGTCAAAGGCCTTCTCAAAGTCGATGAAGTTGAGGTATAGAGCTGATTGCCATTCTATGCTCTGTTCTATGATGATGCGAAGCGTTGCAATTTGGTCTGCACACGATTTGTACTTCCTGAATCCTGCCTGTTCCGGTCGCAGTTTTGAATCCAGTGCATCTTTAAGCCTCTCCAGGATGATGCGGCCTAATATTTTACTTGGGGTGGACAGGAGAGTGATTCCGCGCCAGTTCTTGCAAGCACTGAGGTCTCCTTTCTTCGGCAGTTTGACAAGGTAACCCTTCTTCCAATCAACTGGCAGGTACCTTCACTTCCTTCCACACCTTCTGCAATAGTGGTGTGAGCATGTCCGCTGTTGTCTCTGCGTCTGTTCTCAGTGCTTCTGGCGGGATCCCGTCTGGTCCTGCTGCTTTCCCGCATTTCAGTAGCTTTATGGCGTTCAGGACTTCCATTTTCGTTGGGGGATTAATGTTCACTTGTAATTCAGCGGCTGCAGGTGGTATTTCTGGACGAAGTGCAGGTGGTGGTCGATTCAAGAGCTTCTTGAAGTGGTCGGCCCATCGTTTCCTCTGTTTCTCTTCTTTTGTAATTAAATTTCCTTCTTCATCTTTTATTGGTTTCATCTGTGTTGGTCTCTTCCCTGATAGCAACCTGGTTATTTGATACAATGTCGTCAGGTCTCTCTTACCTGCAGCCTGTTCTGCTTCACTTGCCAGTGTGTCGTAGAAGTGTCTTTTGTCTTTGCGTGCACTCTTCTTCACTTCTTTGTCCAGTGTTTTATACATTGTGCTCAGTTCCTCTTGTCGTTGAGCCTCCTTGCACTGCACTGGTTTATCTTCTGCTTCACCATCCTCCTCTCCTCTTCTCTATCAGTTTCCAGGTATCCGTCGAGATCCATTCCTTGTCTTCTTTCTTCTTCCTTCCTAATACTGTTGTGCAGGTTTCTTTCCACTTAGCTTTCAAAGACTTCCTGTGTTCTTCCACACAGGTTTCTTCAGGGATGTTGCTCGATGTCTCCCATTTTGTCTTGATGGCTGCCTTGAAGATCTCCTTTGTAGTTTCATCCTTCAGTTTCCGAGTGTTGTACTTGAATTGAGGTCTATCACCAGCTTCCTTGAAGGCTTTTAACTTGATTTTGAAGGTTCCTTGCACCAGATGGTGAGTGGTCTGAACCTACATCTGCTCCTCTTCTTGACCTTGTGTTAAGTAGACTGCGTCTCCATTTTCTTGAGATTGAGATAAAGTCGATTTGATTTTTAGTGTGTCCATCTGGTGAAATCCATGTCGCTTTGTGGATATCTTTGTACTTGAACACACTGCCTCCAATCACCAAATCGTTGAATGCGCAGAATTCTGCAAACAATTCTCCATTCTCATTCATTTCACCTAGTGCCTCTCGACCCATGGTTAGTTGTCTTCCTGTGTTGTCCCCTCCCAGTTTGCCATTCATGTCGCCCATCAGAATTTTGATGTCGCCAACTGACGTCTTGTCCAGTGTTGATTGAAGTTGTCTGTAGAAATCCTCCTTTTTCTCTTGCTCTGCATTATTTGTGGGTGCATAACATTGTATGATTGTGACCTTCCTTCCTTCTTTTTGAGTCGAACCTTGCTGTCATGATCCTGCATGTGGAGATTGGTTCCCACTGCATGAGAGCCTTCGATGCTCTTGAGGACATCATGATAGCCACTCCATAACTCAGTGTGCCCGTGGTTGGCGTCTGGGTGACCGGAGTAGATTATTGATTCTCCAGTTGACAGTTTGGAGAGTCCACTCCCATTCCATCTGCTTTCGCAAATCCCAAGCACTTCGATGTGATGCCTTCTCATCTCCTTTGCAATCTGGGCTGCCTTACTGGGTTCAAACATCGTGCGGATATTCCATGTCCCCACGTTTACTTTCGCTTTCATCGAGGGAAGAAGAGACACATCGGCCAATTGGCTTCCCGAAGGCTGGCTTTCACCAACCGGCGTCATTTCGCCTCTCCGATTCCAGCGGGGAATAAGTTTGTTTTCATTTTTTATATTTTGTTTGTGCTTTGAAGTTTGTTTAGCGGTTAGATTTGTTTTACGGGGTAGGGTTGCTAGCCCTATGCCCAACCTTCCGTGTTTACCCGGGCTTAGGACCGGCTAGTAACTAGTAAACTAGTTAACCAGGCGAGGCTATGGTATGGTTAGGAGTGGATAAAATATGCTTCTTTCCTCATGATTTCCGTTTGTATTCACATGTACACAGACTGTACGTAGCAAGTGATATTTATCACTTTTATTTGGTAGCATTGTTTCCATGGAATTTTAACGGCAAAACTAGGTGTCTAGTGCTTAAACTAGTGTGTTAGTCAAGGTTCATTTGAAGTGGTTGGGAAATCCTTATTTCACAACTAAAGTATGTGTACTGTAGTGTATTAAGAGAAAGAATAATGCATGAATACTTTCTAATCACTGGAAATCACAAGAAAGCTAGATTTGCCACTGATCCATTGATTTTTGGATGTCTCTAATTATTGGTTTGACAGGGCATTTGTTACTGCTTGTATTATACCCCGGTGGAGCTATGGCTTATTGGTTTAGGGAGTCGACCATTAGCCAGTGAGTCACAAATTCGAATTCTGCTTTCCTGGCCGAGGTTTTGGCAGCCAGGTAGTATCATAAACCCTAACTCAGTGGGTGTTGTACATGAAGTTTGTATGAAGTTAAATATATAAAAGAAACCTAATATATTTCTGTTTCTTCGGAATGTCCTATTTATTTTCCCTGGTTAGTTTCTGTGTAGTTTCTCCGTATGAAGTTTTCAGAAGTGGTTCACTGGTGTCATGTTAGTTTTTTGTATGGTGGTGTAGTTATCACTGCTACATGAACTACAAGAGACAGTTATTTTGTTCCACTTTAGTTGATTTATTTAATGCATCGCATAGTGGAACAGTACGTTTAGGACACGATTTACCATCCATAGTCATACGAGTATAATGTATTTTGAGGTTAGTGGGATTTTAACTTCGAGATAGTATTCATCATGGACTGATATCAGTTGGAGAAGCATTGAAAACATAGAAGTACTGGACAGCTATTTTGCGTTAGTAAGGGGCTCCTCAGCAGTGCCCACATATGACCTCAGCACCCCTTACAGTTGTCAATACATCTTGGTGACAAGTGTTGCATTCATTGTGATACTTTAACAGAAGCACCTTCTTATTTCATGAGGAACGTGTTAACTATTCAGCCAATTTGTTGGAGTTCGATGGTTCACAGTTTCCAACTTCAGTAATTTCGCGATATGACGTGACTATCATACATGGTCTTCAATTGGCATCGGCTTCCTTTCCGACTGGTTGACCCCATAGGTCACGGCTTCGCATTAGAACTCCGGGGTATCCACTTTTAAGTATATTACTAATGAGCACTATACAGTAGTGACTTTTGGAGGCTAATTGGGATTTTACTTCTGAGGAAATATTCATCACAGAGTGACATCAGTAAGAATATAGCATTCCCATAGGCCTCAAACTACTACAAAATAATAATTTATAAAATCTGATTACTACTGTCCACAACAAGTTAGTCAGTCGGTGAAATGTTTACAACATACTTGGTAGATACGTTTCCTGACAGAAGTAGGAAACTATGGACCATTGTATTTTGAACCAGTAGCTCAATGGTTAGCGCGTTCGCCGTGAAACCTGAAGGTACTGAGTTCAATCCATAGTCGGGTCGCGGGTGCGTGCTAGTGAGGAGTCACATACTAGTACGAAACAGATGTCCAGTACTTCCAGGTTTTCAATGGTTCTTCAATGGATGTCAGTCAGTGATGAATACTACCTCAATGTCAGGAGTACTCTCCAACTTTGAGAGTGCTTATAAAGTTCTGATTTTGTCGCCTCATTTTTGATATGAGTAGTAAGATTTTCTAATTATCCGAAACAGGCGCTGAGTCATTCCTGTTTCATGTATTGGGTGTTGATTCGATAAACGAAGATTCGGTTATTAATCTCTTCCTCAACCTCATTAAGCTAGTTTGGGGATTTTCACTCTGCCACATTCTATTGTATGGTTGTGTGCAACTGCATGCATAGCTATGGCAGAACATGTTTCTAAATTCCTTATCTTACTAGGGTGTACTAGTTTTGAACTAGCTAGGTTTTTGTCCTCAAACAACCTGATTGACCCCGTTCAACTAATTTGACCTATGTGTTTGACATCATATTCGTTGCAAGAGACTTGATACTCTAAATCATTCTGCTTAATCGGATCAGTACAATCTTTTAGCCTACAAAGTTTCTTTCTAAGTGATTTTATAGTTTAATCCCAGCCTTATCCAGAATCCTACGTAATATCTCGGAGGGATCTTCCTTGTATAGTACTCCTGAAGAGGTTTTGAATTCTGTCTTCACAGCATTGCTATTATTATTCCGATTATTATTCATATCTATACTACAACCAAGAATCAAGTTTTTCTTACGATTACTGATGTATTTATCAATTTCATGCATTTATTCATCTTTGTGAACTTGAATAACGCGATGAAAACATCGTTTGAATGATAAGATAATATCATGTATTTCATAAAATTTTCTTCAGCTGCTTAGTAGCTGAATAAATGAGTGAAGGAAGAGAGGAAGTTCAAGTATAAAATTTAGTCAAACTACATAAGGATTATATAAACCAGGGTGATGAGTGTTCATGAATGAGTGAGATATGACTAGAAGTGAGTAAAATAAGTTACGTAATCATGGGAAAATATCATGTTGACAAAATGACAGCTCAATGAGATACAACTATTGTATCAATAACAAATACGCTAACAATGAAACGATGATAATCAATATGAATATCAACATCAATAAGCACAAAACAAATGTGTTGGGAATATTTTGAGAAATAGAAGAGAGTGAAGGTCATCAATTACCAGGCTACTAATATTACACTGATGACTATCCCCATCTGAACACACAGTCTCCCAGTGGAACTCGTCAGACAGTGATGGCTTAGACAATTCGAAGTAGGTGCCAGATCTTTCAAGTGTTGAATACTGTGGAGGATTTCATCGCATCTACTTAACTTCCCATCCCACATAAGTGATGAGCTATCGCACTGTTGAACGAGGAGGCATCTCTGAGATGTAGATTCATTGGCAAGTGCTTACCACTCCTGACAGACAACCATATCACTGTTCTTAACTAATTAATCGTTGGTAAATATTGATGAGACAGGTGTCTTCCGTGTATCTGATTTCGTACAATAAAGCACAACCATCTATCAGTAAACATTATGTCGAGTATTTTATTAGTACGGATAATAATAATGATAGTAATAAAGAATCGGAAACTGAAAGCACCAATAGACAAAAAATGATACCAATTGCATAGGAGGTGACTCTCGTGACTCAGTAGCCTAATGAATAACTCTGTGGCATTTGAAGCGATGGTTGGTGGCTTCCAGTCTCAGTGGAAACACCATTATTCACTGACATGCAGGTCCATGTCCATGTACTTGATCGTAAGTGTTAAGTAGAAGAAAATACGCCTTGTCAACCCCACTAAGAGCCACCACCAGGTTAATAACACCAACTCATCATATAGATTTACGAGTGATGAATTCAAGCGATTTTACGAATACAGTCTATTCGTACTAGACAATGAATATTATGCATTAAAAGTCTAAACTGTTCTCTGTCAAGTGGATGACCAATTCGCAAATAAACTACTACTCTATTGAAGTCATAAAAACTGAGTAATTCAACTGCTCTGAAAGTACAGTTGAGTAGAGTAGAGTATTATCCGACCCATCACTGATCAACCTAATTTCAGATGAGCGAAATCACCGTCTAGTCTTCAGATCACTCTGATCTCACTCACAAAATCTGCAGAACGGAGTAATTAGATTCTAGCTGCTCATCTTTTCCAATAGTATATTTAAATTGGAAATATTTCTCCACTAACATTGATTGTAGTTAACACTAATCCGTGTTTCGAAGTGATTCATTTTACAGGATATTTTAAGCGTTGTTGGCTTCAAAGTGTTGAGACCATATGACTTTGAAGGATTTTTGCACATAGCTAGCAAAGGTTGGTCACAATCTGTAGTGTTGTTTGTTTTATATTGAATGTTGGATGGAATCTAGTCGACTCTATTATAAATGTGCTAATAGTACAATCTTTTTCTCCTCAGGTTTCACAGGCAGCAACAAAGTCCAATTAATTGTATTCACATATTGCTCTTTCACTTTAGTGACTTCATAAGGAGACATACACAAACACACATCAGCGTTAGCCTATCTTGATGTTGTAAGGAAATTTATGATTTCTATCAGACTGTAGGTGAATTGCATCACAAAAAACAAGTGTCGTTATACTGCATGTAGATATACAGACAGATAGGTAGATGGCAAGACAGCTTGAGCAATAAGAAGAAGGCAGAAGTGTGTGCACAAGATCATCAGTTTACATGTATCACCTAGCGACCGTACAAAGTGAGAAAATCGACAGTGTAGTAGGATGCTGACAGGAGAATAAATGAGGAGAAAGAAATGGGTATTAAGGAAAGCTAGTTATAATTAACTTTGTTGTGTGGTGGAGGGTGGACATTTCGTTTCATTTGGGATTCACTCGTCAGCTGGATATAGCTGCAGCTCAGTGAGTGATGTTTGTGCCACTGAGAACAGGACGTAGTATCGATCACTTCAAATGTCAAAGGTTCATCATCTAGGCCACTGGGGTGGAAGAGCCATCTCTTGTGCAACAAGTATTTGATATCACGATCACTCGATACACTTGTGATTCTCTGTTGTTATTCTGGGTCGAATTGCTAGACATCTGCTTGCCCATGGGCTCCTATGTAAAGTCCGAGTCTCTGTGGGAACGAAATCACCTACTGCGGTGCAAGTGCCTTAGGCTGACGAGTCTCAAATCAGACGAAACACGCATCATTGATTCCACAGCTAGCCACAATCACGTAGATTATAATTGGTTTTCCTTTCTACCTATATCCTTGTTTATTCCGGTGATATCAAGGCATCCGCATAGGAGCTTGTATACCAACGTATGTCGATCCGTTTTCTCTACTATAACAACGCGGAGGATTTCAAGTATATCAACAAATAATAAAAACTAGTTATTTATCAAGTTTCTTTGGATCTTTGAATTTTTTTTTGAACAATTTTTCTCAGGTATATTCATGATGGATTCCATGTATAACACAGACCCAAACAGGTTAGTGTACACTCATATAGTAGTAAAACTTGGACACTGTGGTAGTTTGTAATTCCATTCTAGTTTGTTTACTAGAAATGTTGCACAGTAAAGCAGTATCCTTTACTGAATATTCTAATTGACCCTGGTCGACTACTTTGACCCACGTATTTGATTTCGCAATCATTTAAAGGATTTGGTAAACCAAATTATTTTTCCCGATTTGGATCAATAGGATCTTTTAACCTAGCTTGTTTCAAGTAAATGATACTGTTTCACTCTATATCATTTCTAATAAAGAGACTAAAAAAGGTTAGTCAATATTTTTCTAAAAGGCAGTTAGTGACTTCAAGTATTAGTGCCACGCCTTATTCTAGCCATTCTTAACCTTTTTCTTATTTATACGCCGAGTAACCGAACGTATAAAATCCCACATTCACTATTTAAAATGCACCATTAATTTTTATTCGATATAATTAGAATTGGTGTGTGTATGTGTGTGTGTGTGTTTAAGCAGCCATTCCTCAAAACATGCTCACTATCATATTCATTTCTATTCATCTGAATTAAATTCGATAATAATAGTTACAACTTAAAAGGTTAAAACAAGGATACCACATAGGATGATCAATTTGCAAATGGTTTACAAATTGTATGCTTCACGTTGACATTTCTCATAACAGGGTAGTTTTTTTCAACTGTGGTGTCGATAAGGTTTTCGTAGGAAACCACCCGCAGTTGAAATCACAGTGTGTGTAATCTCTGACACTAAAGTGTCATGGACTAGCAAAATAATACTACTACAGAACAATTTGAGTAGTTAGTAACCACTGATGTGGTCGGCCGAAAACGAGTGAATTAGCCATCCAGTGTGTTTAGTTCGTTCTAATCTGACCGGTTAAATCTACAGATCACCCTGCGTGCTTTCTAACTACTCAAAATGTTCAGAAAATTAGTTGATAAGTAGATAGTTTCAGTTTAACTGGTTTACACATACCGAAGATAAATTGAATGCAATGAATAGGCGAATAACTCAGCAGCTTTCATCATTTTGCCGAGAATTTTGGTTTTGATCATGTATGGAAGTCTGTAAATTGATTATATATATATATATATATATATATATATATATATATATATATATATATATATATATATATCATAAGGAAATACTTTTCGTTAGGTGCTTGGATTAAAATAATCTTTAGTGTGAAATAAAGATTCAAAGTCATGAAAGGACTTAGAGAACGTATAATTTATTATGAAAGCCATTTAGTATTTATGGATGTTACTTTGAAGTTCTGTTTTATTCTCTTTATAAATCTACCTTTTAATTTTTTTTAACTCCAACTATTAAATATAACATAATTGTACTAGGATGGATAAACTTATTGACAATGTGAAATACTTCACTAATCCCATCAAAATTTTCCCCTACATCTTATAAATATCAGAATTCTGAATCCGCTATTCATGATCATTGTTTATTTTTAAAGGTGTTTAGTCGAAGAGTGAACGGTAAAGGAGCCAAATAGCTAAAACTATGGTGTGTCAGTGTGTTTTATGAAAACCCAGTGAGGTTCACTATCCAATCAGTATACCTACTTGTTTAGCATACTAGTTATAAATTGCAATTTATGATGAAAACTAAGTTGTTAAAGTGTGACTGTGTAAGTTATTACTCCGATCCCATTGATTGGTAGTTTTGCTAGATGACTGACGGTCCTGCTCATTGTACTATCCCATATAAGGAAAGCTTATAAGCAGGATTAACATAGGAAGGAGTAATTGAGCCATGGAGTTGAAGGTGGGAGAACATGTGACTAAATGGCTTCAGAAATAAATGAAGAGTGAAACTTTGGTTAACGCAAATTATCAAGATATTTAAAATTGTGACAGTGTCTTTTGTATCCTATCGTTTCTTACTGTATTTGATTTGCAAGGTGAACAGATGGAAGGAATTTATGACAACAAAAGTTTATACTAATATTGTAGCTTGTAAATTCCTGTTATTGATGATTAGACTGAATAGATCGACCACTTTTGGAAAATGACGATTGTGCGCAGATCCATTCAGCAAGGTTGTACACATCCTTGCAGTAGGCGATGGACCACATCTGTTGCGTGTGGGCTAATGATACTACCAGACTGCGCAAACCTCGGTAGATGGAGGAGTGTTCCAACCCACAACTCACTGTTTGAAAGTCTACTCCCTGAACCAATTAGCCATTAGTATATGGACTCCAGTGTAGATGCCTTGATATTGCCAGTCATTTAAGTTTGATGCTAAGGATGGGTATTGGTTATCAGTGGAATCAAGGACATTCGTTTAATTTTATTTAGTACTCACCAGCCAGATGTAGTTGCCTCCCAATGAGTGATATTTTTTTTGCACTGAAACTGTAACCAGGCACATATCGCTGAAAACTGCAGCAGTGGGTGATCAATTCAGTTCAGTCAACGAGGGTTTTCTACAAGCTATAACATAAAACTGTACTCATCGTAAAAGGATTGTCTGTGATAACTCAGTAGTCTAGTGGATTATCCTACGACATTTGAAGTGATGGGTATTGGGTTCGAGTCTCAGTGGAACACTATTCACTGAGCGTCAGGCAAATCTGGATGACGAATTTAAAAGGTGATAAAATGCAAGTTTTATGTTCTACCATTAGTCCCTCATCATTACTAAAATCGAAGACTGATACTACTGACAATTTTTGTTACAACCCTCCTGAAAACCATCCCAAAGGAGAATTAATAGGATTAATCCTTTTTTTACTCTTCTAACAAAAGATAAAAATAAAAATAGACTTTCTCACACATTTTGAAGGATTCACTAGTGAAAATGCAAGTCTTTAGTAGTCAGTTTCTACTTTTCCCACATCGTTTACAATTTTAAAATGGGTGAATTAAAACAGTTTTCAGAAATTTTAAAGCAATTAATTAGTTCTAATGAATTTTGTCAAAACAATACAAAGATGTGTTTTCAAAATATAATTCTTTCTTTGTTCTATTCAGTTAATTGTACTAAGTGATGTTTATCTATGAACTATTTTACTGTATAGATGTAATTTTTTGAAGTTAATTATGATAAATTGTCTTGACATGCATTTGTCTTTACCGTTTTTGGTTTTACTTGACATTATTGTTAAGCAAATCACTTACAATAATGTCCAAAAAAAAAAACCTTCTGTCAGCAATTTCTGCTTTCATTATTTACGTTGAAATCTAAAAGGCTACAAGATTTGACCTATTGTAAAGATAACAGGTATAATACCTGTTTGACAACGCGTTATTTGATGATAAGATTTGTAGTTGGGATATGAATATTTTATCGGAATAAGGAAGGATCAGGAATGGCTATACCCCTTATCTTTTCCTACATATTTATACTTTTCGAACCACTTTCGGCCAGACAGTTCTCTGATACGCAGGTTATATTTCATATACCTCGCTAGTGTTCAGATTCACTGCTGTCTCTTGTTATTGTCCATTGTCTTTTAAGTCCATTGTAGTATTGTATACATGGGGAAATTTTCACTAATACAGGTCTTCAGTTTCAGATGCTATAAACTTTTTTGAGGTTTGTAGGGAGTTGTTGATTTCAAACTGGTATTCATCACAGACTGACATCATGCATTGAACAACCGCTTCGTTCTTGTGCGGGACTCCTCAGTAGTGTACACCCTTAATACTGCCGGGGCTGGAACCCAAGACCTATAGGTTTCATGGCAAGCACGTTACCACTAGACCACTGGGTCGTGACCCTATTGTCCACATCTTCCCAATTTTCTCACTTCGCGATAAGACCCGATCTTTATGACCGGGTAGGCAAAGCAAGTCGCAAGTGAGGAAAAAATACTCAACGGTGGCATAGAATGAAGGTCCCCCTATATTACGAATCGAAAGAAGTAATAAAATGTAGATTATTGAATTCCAACCCGGTGCCTCAATGGTAACGTGCTTGCCATCAAACCTAAGGGTCTGGAAACGTTTCATGCTAAGACGAAAAAGCTGTTCAGTCCCACCAGGTTCTTCAAATGATAATAGTTCATGATGAATACAGCAAACTTTATTGAACATCTATCCTTTAATTTCATTCTGAGAGTTATTCTAGTTTAGTAGTCTTCACAACTCTGCATCATACCAGGAATAAAGAAGTAGTAGTAATTATGAACTATTTCAGCCACTAGGTATTCATATGTAGATGTTTAATTAAACCCTGCACACTCGTATCAAGTTAGCAAAAAAATAATTATTCAAATAACTCGTTTTAAGTCAAGAATCGTCAGTTCACATCGCGCCTACCAAGGCATATATTCGTAAAGGTAATTATCTTGCATATAGTAGGTGTTAATTCCTTTGATGCACGAAATTTTGCGTGATTGGCGAGTTCTATTTACATTTAACATATGTTACTGTCTACATTTTGATGCAAATAAGTCAGAAAAATCGACAAAAATTCTTTTTTTTTCCATGGAAATATAAAATTTTAAAGAAGAATATTGAATTCACTATCTTTAGCTAAACATATTATTTATAAAGCTTACCTCCACTGCAACGACTAACTACTCGCTATAACTACAAAAACAGTGTGTGCATAAAAACTGTATGAATCGACATCAACTGAAAAGTCTACATTAGTTCGTTATTTTTCAAGTTGTTATTCATCGAAGACTGACATCAGTTGGAGGAACAAAGGAAACCTGGGAGCACTGGACAGCTGTTTCGTCCTAGTATGGGACTCCTCAGCAGTGCACACCCACGACCCCACCAGCAGGGATCGAACCCGCGACCTTCAGGTTCCGCGACCAGCGCGTTACCATTGAGCCACTGGGTTCGATCCCTGCTGGTGGGGTCGTGGGTGTGCACTGCTGAGGAGTCCCATACTAGGACGAAACAGCTGTCCAGTGCTCCCAGGTTTCCTTTGTTCCTCCAACTGATGTCAGTCTTCGATGAATAACAACTTGAAATATTTCCAAATCTCCACAACCCCCTCAAAATTTAGTTCGTTATTTTGTTTAATTTGAAGTAACCTTCATAATTTGTTCACTGAAGTGGCGAAGCTTGTTATACGCGAATGATTTAAAGTGTTTTGTTCCCAATAGATGCTATACTACTTTATTACTTATTCTTTATATCACTAAATGTCAAAAAAAGGAACATCTGTGAAAGTAAGCAATCATATATTCTGATTTCATGAAACTTTATACAAGTACAGCTAAATGCATTAACTGAACTATACCGTAATTATGAAGAAAAAAGTATTTGATTAGAACTTACTCATCTACTTTGTAATTGTAAATAAACAGTCATTTCATTCTTGTTCAGAGTGAGTTATTCTCTGAGCTAGGGTTTTAGTTGGCAAACGTTCCAATGCTATGCTAGTCATCAGCAGCAGCATATCAGAACTTCACTTCCTTGTAAAGTTCTGATGCATCGGTGATGATGTTTAACACGACATTGAAATGTTTTACCAACTAGCCCTAGCTCAGATAACAACTCACTCTAAAGATAAATACTATGAGCTAGAAATATTTGCCATTCTTGTAATTATTCATGTATTGTTGTCTTGATAAATAGTATCATTCGCACAATTAAACTGCCATTATTATTATTATTATTATTATTATTATTATTATTGAGAATGCAGAGAAGCTTATTTTAGTTATAATACTTATAACATGCTGAAAATTCCAAATTGTATCAAAAACACTGTCTGGAATAAAATGATATTGATATGATTCGATCAGGAGAAAGATATTGAGATCAGTATGCTAGCAAATAAAGCCTATTCTATTGAAAAAGGACCGGTAAACGGATAAACAACATATACTGAAGCAGTTGCCGTATAAAATACTGCTTATTCATACTTGTTATTTCCAGTTGATTCTTGTACTCAATTCAATGGCAGGTTTTTTGGTGGCATAAGGGCTTGTCTTTAGATCCCTCGATGATGCCTCATAATGATCTAGTTTACTTAGTGGTAACTATTAATGGAATTCAGGATGTTTGTTTTGTCGCATTTGCAATTCTTTAGCCAGAGGTACCTACTGTTAACACCACCACTCGATGCAATGCTGGTACATGTTCGGTTGACGAGTCACAAGCAGGGTGAAAACATGTCTTGGATTCCACTGGAAGCAACTATCAATTAAATCATGCTAGATACATTCTCTTTGTTCATCAAATTTAGATATTTAAAAGTGTTTTTAGCAGTTTTGTCGTCATCTTTCTAATGGATTCGAAAATCGCGCTAATCGTTGTTTAGGGATTCAGAATCAAATGCGTGAGTAATCTGTTGTCTTGGGTCGTTTACAAATCATTAAGCCATAGAATTACTGATTCTAGAAGGTTGGATTGGTATAAAATTCATCTCATTGATCATTTAATCTTAGCTCAGTAAAACAAATATATATGCTCGTTATTACTTATCGCTGCTTTGTATTTCACTTCAATGTTTAATAATGTTTTACCCGAAAAATAATATGTTTTGTGTTTAAAATATTTTCACACGAGTTATTAGGATGATGTTAAACCGATTAGAACAGTTTTAGGGGTCATGTTGGGATGTACAGTGAATTTTTACTGTGGATTCAATACGTATAAACTATGCACTGATACACTATTCTATTTAGACAACTTTAAAGTAGTACAGTACTGAATTTCAAAACAGCTTTTGTTTTTCTGTTTAAATGAATACAAGTTGTTCTATACATTAGTATGATTTATTTATATACAACCATAATTAGTTCTTTATTTCCAGACTTCAATATTCACCTGCATTGGAGATTGTAAGCATTTACCGGTATCATGAATAGGTACACAGATAAATCAACATAGCATATTGCACAGAAGTGCATGATTCTGAATTGGCATACTGTTCAGAGTCTATGAAGTTGGTTAATAATACTACCTAACACTTCCTAATATTTGTTGATTGTTCCCATACTTTTGACTTGTAATTGGAAACCGCTTTCAGTCTTGAAATCTGTCATCGGATGTCAAATGTAAAATGTAATCTTGATGCATTCTATTGACTGATTAGTGTTTTGACATTTATGAATAGCTTTTATAAGCAGTAATGCTTAGAACAAATTGCTATATAATGATGATAAGTAGACGAAAAAAGCACACTCAGCAACCTTGTACACTTTCGTTCTTTCGACAATGAACCGCGTTTAGTATGTAAGGGCTAATGGTACTGCCTGGCTCCTTCGACTTTAGTAGGTAAATCGGTGTTGGGATTAGTGACCCACTGGTTGGAAGTCAAGTCTTAACCAATATGCCTCAGCTTGCTTTACATACATATACATTTATTAGAAAGGAAAGTACATTTTCGAAAGTAAAAGCATCAATTGAAGTTCATTACCATAAACTAGGTCATTTTTTGACACTCTTAGTAAATTCATGTAAGAAAAAGAAAACATTTTTTCTTTTTCTTTGTAGTTTTTACTTCTAAAAAGGCAAAACAACATTTTGGTAAATGATATGATATATTCTGGAAACTGACACAGTCAGATATCTCGATTATGACTATAGACATGTTTTAACCACCAAGTTGGCTGTCGCTAAACAGTTTATTAGCAGAGCAAGTTCCTTGGTGAAAACAGAAGCAGTCAGAAATGATGAGCTAGAGTTCGTCATTTCTACACTTGTAACGAAAAACTATCCGAAATGATTTATCAGAGTGGTCAGGAGAAACGATGTAGAGAAGAACTCGAAATTTCCTCTGAGTAATTAGATCACCATTGTGGTTGTTCTATATTGAGAGGAGACCTCGAGACAAATAAGAAAACTTGGCGAAAATGTTTTCGTATAATTAATTATCTACATTCTGCCTCATTAAAAATTAAAGACCTAATACCGATGAAAAAACAACCAGTGTGCCCTCGAAATACAGTGCTCGGATTGTGACTTAGTATACGTAAGGAAAGCTTTCACGTAGGGGAAGTGAGGAACACAGAAATGTCCAAGGCAAATCTCTGAAACCTCAGCAAAAATCGAAGATTTTTGAGATCAAATAAAGGATTACAATGCATTCGATGGAAACGCGACAGAAAATGGAATCAAATTGTACAAATAGGTTTTGTTATACAAGGGTTGAGGTTCTACATATACATGGAGAAAGTCCTACAGCTTGAACAACTCTCGATTGATAAAGGGAAACGTGGGTAAACAAAAATAAGCATTACCAGTAGTGTTGTTTTCTAATTCTTATAGTGAATACTTGCATCGTTATCTCTAAAAAACAGCGAATTATGAATCGGATCAATATCCTTATCAACGTTATTATTTATTTTCTTACATTCGATCGACAAAAAAGCCGAAACTTTTCAATATCAGGCAGAAATGATGCGTATATCCTCCCGCTTCCCATACATTTTTTACATATTCCTCATAGTTTGGCTATCATGACACCTTTGACTCGCATTGTCCCATGAAACAAAATAATTGCACACATACACACTTTAACTTACATTCATATACTGTATGTGTCGATTCAAAGTGATGGCCATATCGTTGGTGGATTGTTTATTTGATATGATACACAGTGATACAGTATTATTTACTGGATGATGTTTCCAGAAGAACTTATCATTCATAGTTTTATCAAAGTAACCATATGACTTTCGAACTACTTTTATATACAGTCTAACAGTTCACTCATTTGTTTTAATGATAGTAAAGTTTTCCAGATATCTGCAATATGTGACGAATCATTCTTGTTACATGTGTTAGGTGTGGACTAAATGAACAAAGATTCTGTAGTCAATCTCTCCCTCCACCGAGCTAAATTAGATTTTAGAATTGTCACTCTATCTCACCCTTTAGTGTGATTATAGGTCAGTGTATATAGAACGATAGCTGAGTTTATCTCTAAATTACCTATCTTAGTAGGGTCTATTATTGTATGTTTCACTAAATTCCTGTGCTCCGCTATTCCAACTGACTTGGCTATCACTCTGCATGCACTGACCTATGGCCTCATTATAAGGTAGGATAGGTTGATAATTCTAAAGTCCAGAATGAAGAGAGAGGTTAATCGAGTGACCCTAAAGGCCTCTCTTAAAACTACTACTGAAGTGACCCGTTAGCGAAATCGAATTGGCTATTTCAGTCGTTATTAGAGTGGCCTTTAAAGTCACTCAATTGGTCGCAGAATCCTGATTCATTGAATCAACACTTAACGCGAGTGATTCACCACATATTGCAGATGCTTGGAAAACTTTTCTACGATTAAAATTTAAAAAAAAACGAAGAACTGTCGAACTATATCAATGAAGTTTGAAAGTCGCATGATTACTGTGATATGAATACAAGCAATAAATTCTGTTCGAAATGTCATCCAGCTATGTCAAATAAACAATCAAATATAGAATGATCCGAATATACAGAAACGTATGAACACAGAAACAAACGTACATATTCTCTCATCCTATTCTGTAATCGTTAATTTTTCAGTCAGACTACTTGTGGTTAGCATGATTTAGTAGACTGGTGTTAACATCACCCAGTATCTTAAATTTTATCCGATTGTTCTATTTTTGTCGCCAAACATTTTGAGCAATTGATCTCTTGTTTCTACTGGACTATCCTCGTTGCTTGTCTCCCATGCTACATTTTCATTCTCCACTTCATTTCCTATTAGATTAGTCTATTTGATATCGCACACTGTAATAAAGTATTATTCATTAGGTAATCTTTCGAGAAGAATTTATCATAAGTTATCATAACAAGCTATGCAATGATTATGAGCAATAAATCCTAAAATCTCAAAATGTAACATAGTAAATAGTACCGTTTCAATGTATACAGTTGACTAGTTGAATCGATAAACCCCATGTAGTATATTTCGATGAGAACCTACTCATGTGGTAGTCTGCAAGTGTTTGTATTTGCTAGTATTATATACATCTGGAAAAAAGACTGGTCAGATTTTGATAACTTGCCGTTAATTATTATGAAGTATCCTCCTGGTTTTTTAATGTCTTTCTGTCTCTGATATTTTTCAATTTCTGTACTGTTCTAGTGTGTGTGACCAATTGAACCTATGCATTTTTGAGTAAATTTAAGCGCCAGCGTATCAGCAACTGAGATGACCAATCAGATTTCTTTAATTGATGGAAAAAAAGACTTCTAACCGAAGCATTGAAATCTGATTGGTTGTTTTACCAACTATCACGATGGCATCTAAAGTAACATGCATTTTCGCCCTAGGTCCTATCGTTAAGTGTCTATTTTTTTGTTGAAAAATAAAATACAGAGATCATATGAGTTTTGTTTACTTGGAATCAAATAAAATGCGTATTTATGAGGTGATTTATAGTTTGATCTACTTTCTCTTGTGTAAAATGTGCTCGGTGAAAGTTAGTTCTTTTGACTTCTGACAAAAGAGAAACAGTATTTGATGTTAGTATTAATCGGTGGTTTTCTAAATGTACATTAAACAGCACAACAGTCAATGGAACATTTTCTAAACTGGCTACTAAAATCATAATGTATCAAATAATTCTTTATTGAAACTTGTAATTTCCAGTTGTTATTTTGGATCGAATTGACCGACCTCTGTCGGTATATGGGGTCCTAAGCAGATGCTTTAGCGCCTGAAGCGATGGGTGTCGAGTGCAGTCTCACAAAGAAAAACATCACTTACTGGGGCGCAGGCACATCAAACTGAAGAGTTCCAAATAGGAAGAAACGCGCATCGTGAAGTATCTGCGTCAAAGTTCATCCCCCGACAAAGGTTTAGTAATTCGGGCCAGCAGAACAACGAAGAAAGAGAAATATCAAATAACTCCTGATGCCTGTTGCACAAGAGATGGCTCTTCCACCCCAGTGGCCTAGATGATGAACCTTTGACATTTGAAGTGATCGATACTACGTCCTGTTCTCAGTGGCACAAACATCACTCACTGAGCTGCAGCTATATCCAGCTGACGAGTGAATCCCAAATGAAACGAAATGTCCACCCTCCACCACACAACAAAGTTAATTATAACTAGCTTTCCTTAATACCCATTTCTTTCTCCTCATTTATTCTCCTGTCAGCATTCTACTACACTGTCGATTTTCTCACTTTGTACGGTCGCTAGGTGATACATGTAAACTGATGATCTTGTACACACACTTCTGCCTTCTTCTTATTGCTCAAGTTGTCTTGCCATCTACCTATCTGTCTGTACATCTACATGCAGTATAACGACACTTGTTTTTTGTGATGCAATTCACCTACAGTCTGATAGAAATCATAAATTTCCTTACAACATCAAGATAGGCTAACGCTGATGTGTGTTTGTGTATGTCTCCTTATGAAGTCACTAAAGTGAAAGAGCAATATGTGAATACAATTAATTGGACTTTGTTGCTGCCTGTGAAACCTGAGGAGAAAAAGATTGTACTATTAGCACATTTATAATAGAGTCGACTAGATTCCATCCAACATTCAATATAAAACAAACAACACTACAGATTGTGACCAACCTTTGCTAGCTATGTGCAAAAATCCTTCAAAGTCATATGGTCTCAACACTTTGAAGTCAACAACGCTTAAAATATCCTGTAAAATGAATCACTTCGAAACTCGTATTAGTGTTAACTGTAATCAATGTTAGTGGAGAAATATTTTCAATTTAAATATGCTGTTGGAAAAGATGAGCAGCTAGAATCTAATTACTCCGTTCTGCAGATTTTGTGAGTGAGATCAGAGTGATCTGAAGACTAGATGGTGATTTCGCTCATCTGAAATTAGGTTGATCAGTGATGGGTCGGATAATACTCTACTCTACTCTACTCTACTCTACTCTACTCAACTGTACTTTCAGAGCAGTTGAATTACTCAGTTTTTATGACTTCAATAGAGTAGTAGTTTATTTGCGAATTGGTCATCCACTTGACAGAGAACAGTTTAGACTTTTAATGCATAATATTCATTGTCTAGTACGAATAGACTGTATTCGTAAAATCGCTTGAATTCATCACTCGTAAATCTATATGATGAGTTGGTGTTATTAACCTGGTGGTGGCTCTTAGTGGGGTTGACAAGGCGTATTTTCTTCTACTTAACACTTACGATCAAGTACATGGACATGGACCTGCATGTCAGTGAATAATGGTGTTTCCACTGAGACTGGAAGCCACCAACCATCGCTTCAAATGCCACAGAGTTATTCATTAGGCTACCGAGTCACGAGAGTCACCTCCTATGCAATTGGTATCATTTTTTGTTTATTGGTGCCTTCAGTTTCCGATTCTTTATTACTATCATTATTATTATTATTATTATTTTTATTAACCGTACTAACAAAATACTCGACATAATGTTTACTGATAGATGGTTGTGCTTTATTGTACGAAATCAGATACACGGAAGACACCTGTCTCATCAATATTTACCAACGATTAATTAGTTAAGAACAGTGAGATGGTTGTCTGTCAGAAGTGGTAAGCACTTGCCAATGAATCTACATCTCAGAGATGCCTCCTCGTTCAACAGTGCGATAGCTCATCACTTATGTGGGATGGGAAGTTAAGTAGATGTGATGAAATCCTCCACAGTATTCAACACTTGAAAGATCTGGCACCTACTTCGAATTGTCTAAGCCATCACTGTCTGACGAGTTCCACTGGGAGACTGTGTGTTCAGATGGGGATAGTCATTAGTGTAATATTAGTAGCCTGGTAATTGATGACCTTCACTCTCTTCTATTTCTCAAAACATTTCCAACACATTTGTTTTGTGCTTATTGATGTTGATATTCATATTGATTATCATCGTTTCATTGTTAGCGCATTTGTTATTGATACAATAGTTGTATCTCATTGAGCTGTCATTTTGTCAACATGATATTTTCCCATGATTACGTAACTTATTTTACTCACTTGTAGTCATATCTCACTAATTCGTGATTATTCCTTAACCCATTCTTAGTACAGGGGTCTGCAGCTACATATGTCGGTCGTCATATTGACCCTGTTTAGAATGTCTACGTTTGCTTATACGGTGACTTTATAGACTGATCTCGTTTTTTATACTGATCATCTCTAACTATTTTCAAGACTGCCTGCTTTTTAGCCAACGTTGTGCAGCAGGCTACACTATGATTAGACATGCATGATGCGTGTCTCAGCCCAGTGACCCGCTTGAGTTTGCACACGCTATCAGTTGACTTTTCAGTGTAATTGTGGGTCATTACTATTTTTATGTGTGGTTAATTGCGCAGTGTGTGGGGGTAGTTGAAATAATATTCCTAGCTCATCAACAGGTATTACTGGTTAACTGTAGTCAAGTGGTGAGTTGAAGTAGATTACCGACCCACAACTCGTAGTGTAATCGGTAGACTGCCTATCCAATACCCCAGACGCCGGTTATTCGAATTCTGCCACGACTGGGACTTTCACTACACCTTCTGTCATCCCTCAGTATCAAAGTTCTTTTCTGACAAGTGTAACAGGTACGATATAACTAACAAACAACCAATCAAGAATGTTATAATGGTCAGTAGGCAGGTATTGAATTGTAATCAGTTAATATTAAGTTGTAGGTTGATTCTCCTTAACTTGACATTATTGTCAAGTTATTAGCTATAATAAATTGACTTGGATTGGAAATCGAAATTACTCATTGATTATTAGGGAAATAAATGATTTAATTAGTTTATAACAAAGAAATGGGAGTGATTTATTCACTCGGATATAGGTATATTTTGATGGCTTATTTTCACATGAACTCTTTTAGAGAACATGCAACGAACTGTATCTATAGAGAGAAAGAGAGAGGTAGAGAAAGTAATGCATAATCATTGATGATATCTTCTAATCAAGCATTTAAAAACAAAAACAAACAAAAAAATTATTTTATTTGAGGTTGTTATCTGATTTTGTTTATCAATTTAATTATAAACTTTGTCAAGAGAATTCAATCAACACAAAGAAAACATTACATCGCCTACTGTTCAGTGACCGTTCTGTTGATAATTGTAGTGTGCATAGGTTGATAATGAAATCTGTGATACTTGTTCTGATATCTCGAGATTTTATTTTGTTGTATTGAGTGAGAGAGATTTGCTGTTGATGATTATCGCCCGAAAATATGGAATTTATATGAGAGTATCTTCACCACAGCCTTCAACTACTCACTAACAGAAGTGAACAGTTTTCTGTAATTTATGTAGCATTTAAATGACTTTTGTTTATCGTTTCTTAGAAGATTTATAGTTCTGTTCAAGCTAAATTGTATCAGCTATGACTATTTGGAAACTTGATATACATCGAAGACTGACATCAGTTGGAGGAACAAAGGAAACTTGGGAGCACTGGACAGCTGTTTCGTCTTAGTATGGCGCTATATCGTGAGCTAACAGAAGTTGGAAATATGGAGCATTGGATTCTGACCCAGTGGCTCAATGGTAACGCGCTGGTCGTGGAACCTGAAGGTCGCGGGTTCGATCCTTGCTGGTGGGTCGTGGGTGCGCACTGCTGAGGAGTCCCATACTAGGACGAAACAGCTGTCCAGTGCTCCCAGGTTCCCTTTGTTCCTCCAACTGATGTCAGTCTTTGATGAATAACAACTTGAAATATTTCCAAATCTCCACAACCCCCTCAAAATTTAAACTTGATATAGTTGATCGACTTTATAAATTTCAACAGAATAATTCGAAAGTGTATTTTATCTGAAACATGTGATATATTAGCACAATAGATTTCGAACAGTGAAAAAAGTAAAATTAAATATTAAATCAGAGTAATATGGACTCATTTTATTGTTTTGGCGGTGCTTATCAGCTGCTTACAATGTAAAATATTTACAGTAATCAGTGACAATGAAATATTGACACACTTTTGTTCAATGAGTTCACTCAAACGGAAACAGTGACGTAGGGAACTAAAGAAACTGTTTGAAATAAAATAAAGTCAAAATGTCATATAATAATGTCATAAATGTGTATCTTATTGAAATGGTGATCCTCGTAAAAATTAGAAGGGTAGAAAAAAAAATCAATACTGTGGAGTTTAAAACAAGAAATTGCGTAATTTAGTGATTAGGTAAGATGGTAGTAATCAGAAAACAAGGTGTAATTGAATATTATGAGTAGAAATCAGGGGATTACGATTGAGGTTTATTGTGAACTGGAAATCTAATGACAGGATAATCATGTAATCAAGTAAGTGGAAGGTTAAGAAGTTAGGTTATCATGAGAATTAAGGATTGATGATGGATTTCTTTTGAATAAATCAAGTTTGATTGTAATGGCTTTAGGGAGGGAAAGAAGATTTAAATTGTTCTATTTGTTGATTATTTTGAACGATTTCAAAGCTCCTATTTGATGTTCTGTGTCCACTAATTGCTTATTAATTACACTATTCTAGGCTCTTTAGGACATGTTCAAAAAATCGAAGGTGAGCCGTACTTTCAGTTCTTGAAATGTAACTACTTTGGAAGATGCATGTGAATTGATACACATAGTTGGAGGTAACTTATAGGGAGGCGCCTACCGATTTTTTATTGTATTCGCGAGCAAGAGGTACGAAACAAGCAAACTGACTTTGCTGCAGGATACGTCTTTTTCAGTGCAGTGCTTAGTCTCGGGTTTACCGTCATCACAATGTCATCACCTTTGAAGTCGAGGTGAATGACGCCGAAGTTCTTTGAGAATCATACCATTTAGGCATTGCTTACATCAAGGTGCACCTTGTCTACTTGAGACCATTAATTGAGTTGAGGCAAACCAAATTTATTTTCACGTAATAGGCATAAGGTTCCAGTGTTTCATTTGCTTAGTTAAAACGGTGTACATGAGCATCAGCTGCACAAATTTATGCGATTACTAGTGGTTATATTTTATTAATTTGAAATTTACAGCATCCCAATTTATTAAGCTTCCTATCCACACATTTAGCTCGACAACAAAAGCTTACGAACTATACTACTGAACAACTTGAGTAGTTAGAAACCACTCAGGTAACCTGTAGATTTCGCCAACCACATCAGACTGGTCTAAACACCGGATGTGGGTTTCGTTCGTTAGTGGCCGAGCTCATCAGTGGTGTACTCGGATAGCTTATTGAGCCGAACTGTTCAGATTATTTGGATCTGGCTAACTGATTTACATGAACCGGTATACTTTAAATAGGATGATTAGTTTTCAAATGTAAATCATTTTAAACTGGCCTATCTTTTACCTCTTACAGTTAAATGTTCCTCACAACTTCACAGTAGAAATGTTCAAATCCTGTAAAAAGAATTTCAGATAATTCACGGAGCTGCAGCCTATTTGTTTCAATGGTTATTCTACAAATAATGAGTCATCAACCTGACTCAGTCTCCGTACACGGAAGTTTGTAGAACCAGGTAGTTTCATTCAGGGACTCTAAAGGCCATCATAGTAAGCACTAAAACAACCAATCGAATTTTCTATTCCAGATGGGATGGTAATTTTTCCATAAAATGAAAAGATCTAAATGGTTATTTGAGTGGTTGCTAGAGTGGTCTGTAGACAAGATGTGTAATTGATGCGTTTGTTCATGACTGGTTTTGTTGTTTGTAATAACCAATCCCACTAACATTAGGATCTAATTAAAAGTTATCATCATATTTCTAGTGACGGTTACTTGGTTTGAGCTTCTGTGGGAACATCACTCACTGGGGTGCACGTGCATCCAGTTGACGTGCTCCGAAAGGGACGAAATACGCGTTCTGCATTCCATTGCTGGCCACTAAATAGACTACAGTATATTTTCCCACCTCACTTTGTATTTTAAATACTTAGAAAGATACTTCATAAGCCTAAGCAATATCTTATCTGGTTATGTTTACTCATTTAGCTATTGTAAGTTTGATCAGTGGAAGGACAGTTTGTAAGTGCCCTTTATCTCATTCTGCATTCGTAAGCGAATACTCTCAAGAAGATGGCAAGCACATTTTTATCATGTTTAGAGAGACGAGTAAATGGTGTGTCGAACAGATAAGCCGACGATATTCTTTAAGATCACTTTAAAGAAGAAATGAGTTTATTATCATTATTATCTCAACTTCATATTTTATATTTGATTTTTTCAGTGCAAAGAAGCAGTAGTCTTGACACTGAAGGTCAGGCTGGAAAATCAGTCGATAAAGTTGATGATGGAGAACTGAGAGAAGTTGAAAAGCCTGAAAGTTTTAAGAAGCGTGCACTAATTTGTGATGAACAAAGGGTTTGTAGACCTGGGGAACTAGATGATTCAAATACGGAAGAAAATCATGGATCACGATTATCTGTTGTAGATCGTACAGCTGCAGAAAGAATTTCATACCGTTTAATTCAACAACGCAGTTTAGATGTAAGTCAAACAATCGTGTTGGTAGATAATAAATTATTTGTCTGGTACTTCTATAAACTATGAAAGCATTTTTTTATACCCTTGTTCGTTTACTTGAAGTGGGTGTTTGCTAATCCAGTTTAATAAAACTGTCACTTCAACCGCAATGCCATACATCTGTTCAAATATATTCGCTATGTTACTGAATTGATCGAATTCAGGGATATTTTGTTCAATGAAAATAAACACTTTGGCCATGAAACTGAATGGTCGTTTCCATCTCGATAATTATGATAACATCTCTAATTTAATACATCTTCGTATTACATGTAGATATTTATGTAAATGAAACCAACAATCTTCTCACATTGACATTCACTGACGTTAAAGGAATAGATGAATGCAATGAGAATTCAGAATTTTGAAGGGTGGAAAAGTATGATGTGTGTGAGATATACTAGTAAGCAGATGAAAGAAAAGATTTTGGGACTAAAATTTTCTTATAGGTCATGACCACATGATAAACAAGTAAATGGACAAACTTCTTTTTAATCCAGATTTCAGACATCAAAATATATGAATTCCCAAATCTTCTGCAGTTTGAAGAAGTTTCAAATGTACACCTTTTACGAGGTTTGGATGAACCCTATAGATAATACTGAAGTTGTTTCCTGCATTTACCGGATATTCAGACTAACTTTCCCCAATAACTCACTCCTTCGATTATGCGTAAAGAATAAGCTAGCTCCCTTCACCATCACTATTGTTTTTATCTGTTTACCCACCCCGTAAGGTAAGGTATGTTAGCCTTACTCAAGATTTGCTTTTTAAGTGTATTTTCGAGTATAGACTAGCCTGGATCCACAAAGGAGAAAACCTTACAGCTCTCTCTATCTTAAAAGATTTGATCGATTCTGTTCACTCGTTAAATGCAGAAAACAACTTTAGTGTTATCTCTGACCCATTGAAACCTCACGAAAAGTATAGGCCTAAAACTTCTTCAAACTGAGGAAGATATAGTAAATCACATTTTGATGTTTGAACTCTGCATTCACGAGACGTTTGTTCAGTCATTCTGTTTACAACGAACGTAACCTGTAAGAACATTTTACCCTAAAATCTTTTCTTTCAAGTGATTACTGACATATTGGATCCTCTCACACGTTCTTCCATCCTGAAAATTCTGATTTCTCATTACATTTATCAATTCCTTTACCCATACTTCATTATTCAGCCTAATAATATGTTGTTTCTGTCTTGATAAGTCTTCATCTCATTGCAATCCTAGGCATTATGTAGTTCTCTTTCCGATTTCCTGATTTAGGAACAAAACTGAATTTTTATATGAAGTATGATCAATTTTGACCGATTATTATCGTAAATATTTGGTTCTGAGGTAAAAGTTGACATAGGGTATAGGTTATTATTTGTGTCAATAAAATAATTCCAATTTGTCACACTGAAGTTTGGTTCGAACTTCTTCAACGAAATAATCTAAGTTAAAATATCAAAGACATATAAACACTTAGCAGTCAAACAAAGCTCTTGATGATTGAAGTGAAATAAAATATGGACTGCAGTCGGGTCTCGTATCTCAGTTGACAGAGCAACGGGTCGTAAACCCGGTGGTCACTGGTTCGAATCCTGCTGTGACTTGGATTTTCAGTTCACCTTCAATCATCACTCAGTATCAATACACGTCTACCAAACCATACCTATCTCAGATGACCAAACCATGCAACAAATATATTAATTTCGGGTTGGTATTCATCATTGACTGATATCATTTGGAGAAATATTAGAAACCTGGGGGCACTGGACAGCTGTTCCGTCCTGGGGTGGGACTCCTCAGTAGTGTACACCCGTGACCGCCAGGGGTCGAACCCAGGGCTTTCAGATTTCATGGTCTGCACGTTATCATTGAGCCACCTTCAAATTGAGTAACTATATTAATGTCAGTTCATGATGAACACTATCTTGAAATAAATAAAATCCTCATAAGCTTAAAACTAAGTAAGAGAATTCAAAAATGTGCACGTAATATCATCGTCTAATCTTGTTTGTATTATCTCCGTTTTCTAAAATACGATAACTAGACATTCAATGTGGAATTGTACATCTCTTGTTTTGTATGATGTGTTTCGTTATTCCTATTCTCTTTACCGGTAAATGCGAGACAAAAAAGGTTATAGGGAACATTGTAGTCATTCGATAATTATTTGTATAGGCACAATATGAAGAGGATATGTATGTCATTTCTGGTAATAATAACTTTCCACTGATTATTATTATTATTATCATACGTTCATACTTGCAATTCTCCGTTCTTATGGTGTGTCTAGTTGATCGGTCTCTGTTGGCATATGGATTCCTAAGTGAATGCCTCAGTGGGAACAACGTCATTCACTGGGGTGCAGGTAAGTCCAGTTGATGAGTCCTAAGTAGGACGAAACGCGCCTCCCGGATTTCACTTCTAGCCACAACCAAAACAATTATTATTTTTTCATTGAGTTGTCAGAATGAAAAGACGTTTAAATGCACAATACTGTTTTCAATTAGTTCTCATCAGGCTTTCCGCTAATATACGTAGACTAGTATTTGTACTGGGTGATGATTGAAGGCGAAATGAAAATTTGGACCACGATGGACTACCAGGTTTCCAGCCCGTCACACTACCAAATGAGCTACGAGACCCTGACGCTGACTAGATTTTTAACTCACTTCAGTCATTAAGAGTTTTGCCTGACTACCATGTGAACTCGTAACGCTTTACTACCGCGTGACCGCTTGGTCTCTGGTTGGAATTTCATCACGGTCCAATTTTCGATTTCACCTTCAATCGTCACCCAGTATCAATACTAGTCTGCCAAACCACGGCTATCTCAGGTATTCAAAATGATAATCAACATGATGCTCCCTCCTCACTAATCCAGTTAGATTTGGATTGGGATGAGAAGTCCTGACTGGACAGCCAGTGTGAGTATGATCAAGCGGTTGTAACGCATCACGAATTCACATGATAGTCAGGCAAAACCCTTGATGAATGAGATGAAATAAATATCACGTCAGCAGTCGGACCTCGTAGCTCTATTGGTAGAGCAACGGGCCGGAAACCCGGTGGTCGCTGGTTAGAATCGTTCTGTGACTTAGACTTTCAATTCACCCTCAATCGTCACCTATATGCATTATTTATTTATCTGAAAAGTCCATCCAGACTGTTATATTTAATGACAACAAACGTATTGTCTACATATCTTAACCATATTTTTGGTAGAGTAGAGCATTTCGTTATTGTATTCCTTTTTAATGAATGCATGAACGAGTTAACTACTAATTGAGGATACTGTAAATCCCATTGCCGCACTGTCCGTCTGTACAACTCTCTTTTGAATGTGTTTACAGTTGACCGTAAGCATAATTCTGGACACTTAAAATTTATCTTTGATCCAATATGAAACATGATTTTAGGTCATTTGTTGGTTATAAATGATGTCTAATGTATCTTTAACAGGTACATTAGTAAATAAAGAGTAAATAACAAAACTTTCCATTATTATTTATTTATTTGTCCCTTGGGTTCCTAGTGGAACATAGGGCTTCAGTAGCACGTCTCCAGTGCACTTTGTTCTCTGTAATCTTTTCAACCTGGCTCCACGACAGCCCACAAGCTCTCATTTCTTCCTCACAAGATCTCCTCCATGTCACCCTTGCTACAGATGCCCAACTCGTCGCTTCCCATCTGGGTTCCATTCGACGGCCTAGCCTGGTGTGTGATGTCTCCAGTCGGCCTTCTCAGTGTATGCCCCATCCAATCCATCTCCACTTCCTTCTGGATATTTGTTGAGTGATAGGTTCTTGGTTGGTTGGTTGGTTGCCAGCCAGAGTTCCATGTTGCTTATTCTTATTGTTCTGGCTGTCTGAGCTTCAGTAACGAGTGAGGGTAGGTGGCAGTTGTTGATGAATGTCTGTAGTTTGTTGGAAATGCCTTTGTAACGCGTCGAGTTTCTGAGCCATATAGGAGCACTGACTTGACGTTTGTATTGAAAATTGGGATGTTGTTCACGCTTTATGCTGAGTGGAGTGCAGAAGATCTGCAGACTGTTTTCAGGTTGATTAACGCCTGTCTTGCTTTTCCGATCCTGGCTTTGACGTCAAAACTTTCCATAATTTTGTCTAATTCAGTATAAGATATGAAATGATCTTATTCAGAGGAATTCTTTACTACATATTTTAATTCTGCATTTTGTGAAAAATATTTTATAAAACCTTCCTTTTGTATTACCGTATTAATCCAATGATTATATGCGATTGTACTGCTTTAGAATGACATCGCTAAAATTATTCACTCTTTTCTGAATGTTCCACGTTATATAACTTAATAGGGATTTCTAAAGTACATTCGCTGCGGTGTTTTTCACTGTCATATTCTATAAAATAATTAAGAACGTGGGATAAACAATCTGTTACTTTAAAACTAGTTTGTCTCTCCTAATGTCTGTTAAATTAAAATGATTTTTCAAATATTTTACTACGTCATACAGGAATAATTTACTTAGTGGAATCCAGGACGCGCGTTACGCTGAGATCGATCAGTTCAATCCAGTATAAAAACATGAAATTACAAGTACTCACAAATAATAATAGTTGTACAGGAAGTTACCACATATCGTGTAATGTCTGATGTCGAAGTGTCATGATACATGGTACAACAAGGAGACCAAGAAATGCACCACATAAAATAATATACCACTATTTTATAGACATATGGCGAAGGGAATTGGATAGAACGAAAAACACAATAAGGTAGTTCAGTAAGATATATTCAACACAAAACATTCATTACTTTTCAGCAGCGAAATATAGAAGGAAGCTACAGGATAGTCGCCTCTGGTTTCGATTCCGAGCTATATCTGATAGCATTTCATTACACTGAGTTGCGTGATATCAACATCAATATCAACATAGGACCAAGCATTACTATGTAACGGTCCGAGTTGCCACAGCTCAGTACAGTACATCAAGTGAAAGGCAGTCAAATGTAAGATGAAGATAAGAAAATTCAGTCAAAAGAAATATAAAGTACTCAAAGAGAGAAAGGAAGAATGAGAAAATGGTGAGATTCGGTATAGCATCATTAAGATGAGGATAATGTATGTATACATCTGCGCCACTGACATCAGTTCTCAGCCATATCCCCTAGAGTCTCCAACCACTGGTTCCTCTTGTCCCGCGGACCCCAACCACCTAGTCTGCATCGTCCTACATGGCTTAAACCAACAGTCAGAGACTTCATACATTGGTGCCATGTTTTAGTCTGGCCACCTCGGGCCTTTTTCCAGCCTGGACCTAGTTCAGCCAACATTGTGTGACGAGGCAATCGGTGACTAGGCATACGTAGTACGTGTCCCAACCATCTCAGTCGATGAAGGTTCACAACCTCGTCAACTGATTTACCTCTTCTCCCTAAAACTCTACACCTAACTTCTGCATTACTCACATGGTGACACCACGGAATACGTCCTATACTACGAAGGCAACGGTGGTCAAATACCTGTAACCTTCTCATATCTTCCACTTTCAATGGCCATGTTTCACAGCCATACAGTACACGCGACCCTTAATAGACAAACGAATATCACGGCGGCGCCATAGGTGGCGCAAATTGGCAAAAGCCAATCGAGCCTTTTGTATCCGTGCCGAGATTTCATCGGCAACTAACCCACCAGGGTTGATCCTACTTCCCAGGTAAGTGAAGTGGTCAACACACTCAACCACTTCACTCTCTATTGTTAGCCGCGGTACCGCTGAAGACCAGTCCTGGAGCAACAATTTGCATTTGGGTGGTGAGAATCGCATCCCAAACATTCTCAAATTCCCACTCAAAGTGTTCAGAAGACTCTGCATCTTGTCAGCGTCTTCACCTAACAGGACTATGTCATCTGCATATTCTAGATCTAACGAAAATTCACCTGTGATTAGGTCAACGTCTTTGTAACCTGGTGACGAGAGGGAAACCTCCATAAGAATATCTATGATAAAATTGAATAATAATGGAGATAGTGGGCATCCTTGACGGACACCACTTGATGAGTATAGCTCCCTGGACAACTCACCATAGGCTCTAACATGCCCACAAGTGTTCGAGTAGAGAGCTTTCAATAAGGTGATGTACTTACTAGGCACACCTTTCAGTGACAGACATTGCCATAAGACTTCTCGATCAACGGAGTCAAATGCCGCCTTCAGGTCGAGAAATACAGCTATTGTCGGGCGTCTGTAAGCATGCCTATGTTCCAGGACCTGGCGCAGTGTGAATATTTGGTCGATACATCCACGGCCAGGTCTAAAGCCTGCCTGGTTTTCTCGGGCTTGCTGTTCCCGAGCTCCACTCAGACGTCGGAGAATTATAGAACCTAGGATCTTAGACACTATGTTCGTCAGGCTGATTCCTCTGTGGTTATCACAAGAGGACTTCTCGCCTTTCTTGAAGACTGGGATAATGAGTGACTTAGACCAGTCAGAGGGTATAGTATTTGATTCCCATATACTGGCTAACACTTCCGTTAACCTGACTAAGAACACCTTACCACCATTCTTGTATACCTCAGCAGGTAGTCTGTCTGGTTCTGCTGCCCTTCCTAGTCCCAGGTTACCTACTGCTTTCTCAACCTCTCCTAGTGTTGGAGGGCAAAGCAATGATGGTTGGAGGCCAGTTAAACTGTTCCTCGAAGTGTTCTGCCCGTCATTCCAGTCGTCTCCCCTGCGAGTGAATCGCAGATCCGTCCTTCTCCGCTATAACCTCACTAACTGTTGTTGACCATTTCCCCCCAGTCTCCTTAATAAGTCTAAATAACTGTCTACTGTTACCGATCGCCGCTGCCTTTTCCATCTCTTTAGCCTTTGCTGCCCACCACTGTTCACGATCGTTGCGCAGACTTTTCGTCAGTTTATTTTTAAGTTGCGCTCGCTCTTCATTGTACTCAGAGCCTGCAGGGATGCATTCACGTGCATCCATTAGTTTGGAAGAAGCTGCTGATATCCACTGGCTCTTTTTAGCCATTATCTTGGAGTCGGCTACAGTCTCCAGTGCTGCTTTTACAGTAGACTGAAGATGGCACCAAGCTTCTTCTGGATGAGTGACAGTCTTTTGTTCCGATAACTGCCTAGCCAACTTCTCACTGAACACGGCTTTGGTGTTTTCGTTGTCCAGCAGAACTCGTAGTGGTTTTGTTGCCAAATTTTTTCTACGTCCATTGAGACGCAGGCATATACGTGCTCGGACCAACGCATGATCGCTGTCCAAACACGTACTCCAGAAGGAGCGGCAGTCTTCCACCGATCCTCTCCAGCGATGACTAATAGCAATGTGGTCTATCTGTGTCCATCGCTGAGTCGAGCTCGGTGGACGCCAGGTCAGACAGTGCCTTTCTTTATGTCTGAAATTTGTGCTGGCTAAAAATAGGCGGTTATCTGAGCATAGTTGTAATAGGCGATCACCGTTATCTGTACGTTCAGCTGGGATTCCGAAAGTGCCACCTAAGTGCCTTTCTGCCTCACTCAGTCTACCCACCTGTGCGTTGAGGTCACCTGCAACAACCACTACGTCCGAACGTTTGGCTTTCGAGAGGAGGTTAGACAGTTTATGGTAGAACTCGTCCTTCACTTCATCCGAACTACAGTCAGTGGGTGCGTAAGCAGAGATTACAAAGAGACAACGGCGAGTCTCACTATTCCTTTTAGTTCTCACTGTGCCGTTCAGCCTCATAGCGCAGAGGCGACTATCAACTGGGATCCAGTCTAGTAGTGAGTTTTCTGCCCTGGTGCTTAATGCTATACCTACACCTGCAAGACCACGAGAGCTAGCTATCGAATCTCCAGAAACTCGAAGGGTGAATTTTGCAGATTCACCAGATTGGTCAGGAGAGGTCAGGTGAATAACCACACTTGGGTCCTGTATGCGTGTCTCACAAACACAGCACACATCCATGGCCCGAGTTGCTAGAGTCTTTCCCAACGACGGAGGGTGCGGACATTGAAGGCTCCAATATGTAATTTGGAGCGTGGTTTAAGGAGACCAGTGATGCTGTTCTGTGGACTCAGATCGTTGTCGAAGGCTGCAGAGGTAGGAGAAATTGAAGATGATGTAGTATCGTTAGTTGAGAGACGTGAAGGAAGATTAGAAGGTAATGAGAGGAGGATAGCAGTCTGAGGAAACTTGAGTGCTGACAGAGTTGTGAGGGCGGTTGACACTTCCCGGCTGCCCACACCGTGGAAGGCTATTTCTTCTTAAGGTACCTGAAAGAGATTTGTGTGACCGCAGAGCCCATCGGACATCTGCTTGAGGCCTGTCACACGCAGCCTTTTGAGTATGATTATTTTGAACTTTTGTATTTTTGGGGCCGGATGGTCGAAAGGAAACGACAAATGAACCAACACCACCGGCCCGGCAGACCGTGGGGCATGGTAGAGTGTGTTATTTTTGGGGCCGACCTTTTCTGACCCCAGCCCCCCCCCATTTCCACTGAGAAGGCAGCATCAGCATGGCATTGCTGGTCATCCAAGGGAAACACCCTTACTGCTGTCACACCCCATCCAGCTAGCAGCAGTACGACTTCGCCCTCAGACCCCCATCATAGTGGTAATTTACGCCGCAACGGTAACTGCTTTTCGTCTAACCACTATGCAGCAAACCTTTCTGGTATGGTAGGACCTCTAGGGAGCAAGTGTTCCACCAGCATAGCTCATTTGGTCATTGTGATATGCAGGCCCAACCACCACGTCAAGGTAGCAGCTATCGGTCGGGATCTCTCGGACCCCAACCAGGAAGTCGTGGTGATGCTAACCTGATACAGCTATCCTTCATCCAACAGCCCCACGTCATACACTAACTACCCCTGGGCTTCCATCCAGTCGCAGGGCTAGCAAGCAATGAATGGTGTGAAAGCCGTTAAGAAGGTATGTATAACACATATTCAAGTTACCGAAGCCGGTGTTTCCAATTGACTTCACCTATTGAATGACGATCTCCATCATGCCTAAACACACGCTGTCCTACCTTAGAATTACTTACATGGTATTTCCACCAGATATGAGCAGTCCTAAGGAGACAACGGCGATCGAACACACAGAGTCGCCGCACATTCTCAGCTTGGAGAGGCGAGGTTTCACAGGGGTTGAGCAGAACTGCTCACACCGAAGCTTTGTAAACCCGACCTTTTGCGGTTGGACTAACGTCATGACGGGACCAAAGGTTACCCAGATTGGCGTATGCCACTCTGCCTTTCGATATACGGTTAGAAATTTCATTACTCACATACCCACCAGCCCCCACACAACTACTTAGATACACGAACTTTTCGACTGCTTCCAATGGCTCAACCACCGACGGTGACAACAGGTAAAGGCTCTTACCAATCTTGCAAAAGTAATTAGCACTTCGATGATGCAAAGCATGTACCATACTTACGGACATGAAGTGTCACAGAATATCGGATGCACCATATTGTACGGTGTAATGCACGTCAACTAGATAACTAAGATATTTGAGTATATTCTTAACTAAAGAGTATCATAGATTTAGCCATGTTGTGGTATATGATTCATTAGAATTCTTGTGAAAATCAAACGTTAATATTTCATACATTTTTATTTTGTTATTAAAAAATTGACAACAGTTTATGAATGGATTAAGGATTACCGACTTGTAGTAGACTGATTCTAAATACTACCCTAACAACTGCTGAAATCACCAATTAGAATTCGGCATTTCATGAAGAAACTTATTGGTTATTTCAGTTGTTGATAGGGTGACCTTTAAAGTCAACGCTTGTATTGAATTCACTCATTTGTTTTTGCAGCCGTAATACTTTAATTTTTAACTCGATAAATCGTGTTTTTAGGACGTTTCTAGACTCACTACTTTTTGTCTACTAAAAAGCAACTATGTTGGTCTAACTATGTGGCTGTCGGGTACGTTTATAAGCATAAAGATTATCAAGTAATTTTTGCAACCTTACGTTTATCTTTCCTTGAGGAAAAAGAGATATTTTAGGTACAGATTTCCCTGTGACAACAACAACTGACCAGTAACGATATTCGAGCTGCTAAGGCAACATTTTGCGCATAATTTTGAAAATGGATTTTCACATCAATTGTTCAGAAGTGTGTACAACGTCCTTATTCCCTTTCAAAGTTTATAGTTATTTGGTGTGATAGTTTAGTGTCCATCCGCAAGAGTCCATCTCAGAGGAATCCAAATACATAGTGGTGTGTATTGATTTCACTTCAACCTCATTTGTATACATAATACCAATCTGTTATAACTACCTAGTTGTAATCATGTTAAACACGTGATCTGCCGATTCAGCCTTAACGCTCACCTTAAGCGTGATTGGTCTCGAATGTATTTGCCCAGTTATGTATACTTAACCCGCCCACACGATGAGTCATGCAATGTAGCCCTCCCAATCGCTTGTCTAGTATATTGACATATAATAGATATCTGATTCATCAGTAAATGCAACTAGGTTAACTTACCACAACCTACCATAATTCAACAAAATGAAACAAACGACTTCAAGCCCAAAAATAAGATAATGCTCAGTGATGTATTTTAGTGAACATGCAATTATTTTCGAAATATAGATTACGCAGAAATGATTGAGGGGTCAATCGAAAGCTCTTGAACCGAGCTATACGATAATAGTACCAAATAAGTTACAAGTTTGGTAAAATGACTTTTAAAATAAACAGAATAATACGACCAATGACACTTGTCTGATATTAACGTTTTCCACTTTTCGGCTGATTGCATCATAGTTATTCGCATTCTAACTACTTGTGTGACAAAGTGACTTAAGTATTAAGCAACGAACGATAAGACTGTTTCATGATCAGGTAGTAAGTAGTATGTAATTCATAAACCAACGTAGTAATTTGGTATAGTATAGTTATGTAAACATTATGTAGTACTTACTTTGATATTGACTTTGTGTAAAAAGGGAATATGGTTGTGAGTGAATCTGGTCGATACCACACCTGATGTTACGTGGTTTCAACATAAAATGTCATTTCCCACTTCGAATCATGAACACTAATATGAATATAGATAGTACACGTCGTCTGAAATGTTATTCAGCAAATAATAAGTACTGTTCCACTGCGTGATACCTATAATAAACAGACTGAAACCTATCATAGTGCTTAAGTTTCACTCCTATATTAGAAATAATTCATTGAGTATACTTTTTCAACATATACATATTTTTAAAGTGGCATTCATTATGGACTGATATCAGTTTGCTACATTGTGGATTCACAGAAGCTGGAAACTGTGGACCATTAAACTCCGACCCAGTGGCTGAATGGTTAACACGTTCCCCGTGGAACCTGAAGGTCCTGAGTTTGATCTTTAGCCAGGTCGTGGGTGCGTACTGTTGAGGAGTCTCATACCAGGACGAAACGGCTTTCCAGTGCTTCCAGATCTTCAGTGGTTCTCCAATTGATCTCAGTCCTTGATGAATGCTACCTTAAGTATAAAATCCCCAATAACCCCAACAAAAAATAATGAATATGTATCTATTCATAACTAAGATAAACTGTGGGAAACCAAGATAAGATGTCATTCAGTTTAAATGAATACCTTGTAAAGCAAAACTCTATCTAGAGATAAAAGACAGTCAACCAGAGGCATTTAGATTAGATTATAATTTCTAAGGTATCCATTTGAGATAAGTATGTTGAAAAGACGAGTTCGACAAAAAAAATTAATTTTAGTGTTCGATGTTGAGAATCAATCAGTTGAAAGGCTTGCCTAACCTTGGGCCCCGTGCTTTTCGGCACTCTTCAGTATAGTTTATCTGCAGTCGTGGGGGAGACTGGTGTTCCCGTAGTGACTCGAACCCGCACCACTCAGTGTTCAAGTCAGACACTTTCCTATTGAGTCACTTAGGCCTGCATTGCAATCTCATTTCACTTCGCTTAGAGGCTAAATTGCAAACTGGATCGATAAAATTGGATCACTTCTAAACACTAAGCACCAGACAGCTACATAGGTTAGTGTTGACTAATTCATGCTTTTTAAAGATCTTAAGTTGTGAAATCCAATACCATCTTCTAATAGTGAACTATGTCTCCACTGTTTATAATACTCCAGTGGATAATCTGGTAAATTTAGACACTAGATATAATCTTGATGGGTGCCCTGAATAATCGACTGACAAGATAAATGTAGAACCTCGCATACTAGTGCATCGGTTCAAGTTGCCACACTTCACAGTAGTATACAAAGAACAGATGGATAGGAAAAGACTAATATCAAAGTACACAAAGGTGTATGAGAGGAGAAGGAATTTGAAAATCAAGGTTAGTGAAAATATTCAAGTTTTAGAAGGCGTCGAAGAGTGAACACATCTGCGCCGTTGTGACCAGTTTTCAACCATTTCATCAACAGTCATCAATCACTGGTTACTATCGTTTTGAAGACGCCAGCCAGACAGTCTGTGCCTCCCTACAGGGCTAAAACCAGCAGTCAGTGACTTCATGGTTGATGGTACGTTTTGATATCGCCACCCTGAACCATCTTCCAGCCTACTCCAACTTCCCATAGCATCACACGTCGAGGTAGTCGATGATTCGGGAGGCGCAGTACATGTCAAAGATATCTCAGTCTATCAAGGTTCACAATCGGCTTTCCTATCTTGCCTAGTACCCTTCGCCTGGCCTCGATATTGCTAATATGCTGATCCTACCATACGCGAGTGATGAGATGAAGACGCATGTGATCGAAAACCTTTACTTTTAAAGGCCACATCTGACAGCAGTGAGCCAGTACAAGATGGACTGCAGCGCACAATACTTGCCTTTCAGTGGGTAGTTGGATATCTTGCCATTCGGCACCGCAGATGATGCAAGTTGGCAAATGCCTTCTGAATTCGAGCTGAAATTACATCAGCACCCAGCTCGTTCGGTCTGATGCAATTGATCAAGTCAATGAAGTGGTTGACGCGTTCCACCACTTCGCTACCCATACCTGAAATAGGAGTTGAGGACCAGTCGTCGAGCGTCATTTGACAGGTGCAAAGCTCATGCAAAACATACTCAGGTTTGTGTTCAGGGGTTCAGGAGAGCCAGAATTTTATCAGAGTCTTCACCTAGCAGAACAATATCGTCCGCCTACTCCAGTTCAGCCAGATGCCCCCTGGGGAGTAAATCAATCCGTGTGAAGTCAGATGCACATAAGGTTATGCCCATTAGTACATGTATAAGGAAACTATACAGGGACCGTGACAGTCAGCATCCTTAGCAGGTACCAATGGTTATCCTCAATTCAGATAACAGCTCTTCTTGAGTCTTCATATGATTGTGTGAGTTTGAGTAGTGATCTTTGATTAGCGTTGTACATTTACTCGGTAATCCTTTCATTGTGAGACACTGCCAAAACACCTCATGGTCTACTGAGTTGAATGCCGTATTCTGGTTAAGAAATGTGGCAAGTGTCAACCGTCAGTAAGCATGCCTATGTTCCAGTACTGGTCAGTATGCTGCATTTGTAAAGAACGTTTTTTTCTTACACTACAGTTGGTTCACTCTGTTTTTCCACTACGTTCAACGAAGTGCATGCCGGAAAACTTGTTTCATATTTTAATTTTCACATAACATGTTTCACATCCATAGAACTGACGTAAGTAGACCTCTACACACTGCTCTTCCACTAAATCAACAGTAGTTAGGAGCGCCAAGAATAAGAAATTCCCCTTACTACAAGTTACAAGTGAAGCATTTATACACTATCCTGTAACTTGCTTGATGGTGGCTAGCAGTTGAATCCAGGGTGTACGTTTCGTCCTGTTTAGGACTCGACAGCTGGATCTATCGATTCAATCTGGTGTAACAACGAAATAGTACAATTATCAATAAATAACATTTACGTACTAATTTGATATTTGTATTTCTCAATTAGTGAATAAAAATGAAGAGTGTTTTTACTGACGCTTCGTTATTTAGTGCTAATGGCTCTGTCATAGTCATGGTTAACTGAAATTTATAATAACCGAGCTTATGTATGATCTAACGTTTGCTGCATAAATGTTTCTACGTTGTGATATTGTTGAAAAAGATGACAATCACATGTTGTCTGTCGTATGAACGTGTGCTATTACGTCTTATTGCATGTGTGTGTTGGTTACTTCAGTATGTGGGGTTGCGATGAAAGCAGATCAAGTAATGTTTTATTATGTCATTCCTATTTACGCAATTTTCTTTTCACGTGAGGAGACTCCATAGTTAGACTTTCTTTGGTCAGTAACTTCGATATTATTAGAGTTAACCTTATGATCTGAAATTATGGCATTCACAGCTTTAAGTGAATTGTTTTCAAGTCTTTTCAGCTCAACTGAATTTCTTGGGGATCGATGGTAACCTTTAAGTGTTCCTTTTTCTCTCAATTTTATACAAAGTTTTGTCCAGTATACATTGCATCACAGTCTGAGCAATTTATTTGATTTACACAGTTAGATTCCGAATTTAAGATAATTTTACCCTTCACATAGACCAAGGTATTCTGTATTGTGTTTAATATTTTTTAGCATACTCTGATATTGCATTTGTTTAGCATTCTCCTAATCTCTCATCCGAGATATATGACTTGTATGGATGACCACTTTTATGGTTGATGATTTACGAGTACATTTTCGGTCTAATTTGATAATATGTTGTATTTTACAAATGAATTTCACTGGACAATGGTCATAGTGAATATCATTCATCTGACACTCAATTTCTTATAAAGCATTTCTAAATTTTAAGGCAAAAAATGAAAAGCAATAAAAATAAGTGGGCAGTAGGGATAATTCCTATCTGGCATAAAAACCAAGGGATTACAGATGGTGTGAAATACAGTCTTTGAATGATTGTGGATTCCAGTGGATATAAAAAAGTAGCAGACATTTTCACAGGTGAAACATTCGATACTGAAATATAAAGCTGTTTAAATTACTTTAAAACTTTTAAAAAATTACTTGTAAATACATTGTGATAGAGTGAGCGTAATTTGGGTGAAGTTATTCATCAGGAAATGATTATCATTTTGTCTATCCGTGGTTTAGTAGACTAGTATTGATACTGGGTGATGGTTGAAGGTAAGATGGAAATTTAGACCGCTGTGGGATTCGCACCAATGATCGTTGGGTTTCCAGTCCGACGCTTTACCAATTGAAAGAAGAGGTTTGACTGCTGACCAGATTTTTTTTTCCACTTCAATCATCTGGGATTTTTCCCGACTGCCATATGAATTCGTAATGCGTTACTACCGCTTGATAGTATTCACACTGACAAAAGCCCAGTTGTCACTGGTTCGAATCCGACAGTGGTCCAAATTTCTATTTCACCTTCAACTATCACCCGGTATAAAGACATGCAGCGACTTAAAATGACTTGAGTAAAGCTAGTTTAAAAGTGTGTTACATAAAATTTCTTTGTGTATTGGAGACCTATACCGACCAAATAGTATGTCAGCCTACATTACATATGTGATTACATAAGGTGATAAGACGTTTGGTATTGTCAAATTTTGAACCAAAGTAAATTGATAATGATGGATAGTGGAAACCAGAATGCGCATTTTGACTTATTTGGGACTCATCAGCTGCCTACCTAACTTACAGTGAGCGACGTTTTTGCCACTAGGACTCGCTTCAAACGTCATAATGTTATCCAATGAGGTACGATAGTCACTTCTTGTACAACAGGTATGGCTTTAATGTTGTTTTTTGTATTATCCCTCTGTTGATTGGACCGAATTGATCGGTTTCTATTGGTATACGGATTATCCAATATTGATATAAAAGTCGAAACGACAGGCGATATCAAGGCATACGCGCAGGAGTTCATATACCAATACATACCGATCATTTTGGTCCAATCAACAATGAGATAAAGTAAATTAAGTTTATTGAAGAATATCAGTTCAACGTATCAATCAAATGAACTCATAGTTATTACTGTTTGATAAATCACAGTTTTTAGCAGGGTGACGTAGATGTCATCATTTCATAGCAATACATGTTTACCTATTCGAAGATATTTATCGTCATGTTATCATAATTATTCTGTAGTAACTAGTAGGTTGTTCCCCGTCAGTAGTAATGCTCCTAGGTTTGTTTGGATATCACTATACCGTAATCTGATAAAAAGAAGTACCTAGTAATGATATGCTTCATGTTAAAACAGATTTAGAATACGAAACAAGCTTGTCAATTTGAATATACATACAAAAACTTCTGTTTTTTTTATAAATTATGTGTACCTAATTGAATATTTGTTTTGTATGCTTTTCATTTACATTGTAAACAGCTTTTTAATCTGATTTCATTGTTAATCTATGAAATATATAGTATTCCTTCAGGACTTGTTTGCTGTAGCATTCATTTCGAAAATACGCAGTGAAATCAATATTTTTGCTTGCCAATCATTTCATTTACTCGGAAGTCATATTGGTCAGTTGGAGACAGTTTCACAAAGTTTTACAGACTTATGCCACTACTAATGCCCGTATAATATTTGAATGACTAGTACGGGTCAAATGGACAGAGCGACAGCACCCTCTGTCTCACCATATAGCTATTGAACTTATGCATTGAAGGTGGATTACTTTATTTTCACTACAAATATTTGACGATCACCGCCTCTGCCAATATCCATTGGATTTAGTAGAACCACTGCACAGTTATTGTTAGAGCCTAGGTGTAGAGTATTACGGAAGAGAGAAAGGTTGTTTTATGAGATTGCTGAACTACATTGACTTGCCTATATGGGTTGTGATTTCCATATTTTGAGCCACTGTTCCCACCAACGCACGATGTTTGGGAAAGCAAAATTTGTTTGGAAAATTAAGAGACTGCGTCATTAGGTGATGTTTCTAACCACTGAACTAAATCCTGTCCTAAAGTTCAGGCTTTTTCGTTGTATTTAATGAGATAATCAAAATGTATGACTGATGATGTGTAACTCACTTCTACCTTGATATAATGATATGAATCGCGACTACTTCAACTGATACATACTACGTCATGTAATACCTACTGCTTTCACCAGTGGGATTCGGCAGTCTGTCATCTTCCAACTAGTATTTTGTATTATCTTTAGAACTAACTATAGTTATATCTTACATATTTCTACATTTCCAATTACTTCAGTGTTAGTATTAAGGAACTGTTTTTATCACTTTTTCGTTTTCATTTTGATTCAGTTTGGTCTTTATCGAAAACTCAATAATTTCAATATTGACTCAAGCAGTAGCAGTCTAACTCATTCACAGGATAAAATTTTGGAACATGGGGATGATATTGAAAAATTATACGATAAAAACCCTAATGATAGTAACGACTGTATTCTGCATCAGTCGAATGCATCAACTGAAACTGAAAATACCAATGGATGTGATAACAATGACATGAGTTCACCACATATTGATTCTTTATACAGTCAAGAAAGTGAAGTGGAAGAGGCGAAAAGTTTTATCAAAGATGAAGTTTACGAGAATTCTAAACTTCTGGAACTTGGTAAAGAGTTCACTTTAAAAGATATTTTAGCTCATCGTGTACCTGAATTAGAAGTTGACAGTAGTTGTATGGATGACGATGATGTATCAATGCATACTTATCAAGATTCTATTTCAAAATAATAATCATAATGATAAAACTGGTTTAATTTTATGTTGATACAGGATTCCATATTGAAGCTCTAGATTCATTCATACAACATTTAACAGATACACCATTAATAAAGCTTGACATTTTGTTTTTTGTCATATGGAACAATCGTTAACTCCATCGAGTGAAATAATGATCATTTTATGGCGGAAAGTCTCACTGAGAGTGGATAGTTCAAAACTACTTTTTCTTTTGTTACAGTAGTATGTTTGTTTGTTTGATTAATTATTTCATCAATGTATGATAAAGCTTATTGACCATGACATACTTTGAAAATAAATGACTATCTATTTCACCGAAATTTCATCAAAGTAAGCATTATGGTAGACAGTCAAAAGAACTTAGACTTTGTACAATATATCTAAAAGACATTGATTGATATTGCTGTTTAATTGTTATTGTTGATTAGGATTGTACATATTGAATTTTGAATTTTCCGGTTTCAATGAATTGGATTGTATGTCTATGGTTAAAAGAATGAAAAGAATATGAATCAGTTAAAAAAATTTTATTTTGTTAATGATTCTTTTGGCTCATATTATTGAGAGTTCAACTGAACTGTCATTTTAAGTCACATTTCGTTTCTACTCTAAAGAGTAAGTTATCACTTTTGATAAAATACATATATTATATGATTGGAGGCGATTGCTAGAAAGCTCTGTTTTACCTGGGTTTCGTGATTATTCACAGTGGTCAGCAGGATGTGTTTGTCTATTTGAGGGAACTGATATCCTCTGAGATATCCAAACCCAAGTCAATCCAGTACTGCAATTTGAGACATTTCCACAGAGCCGTTCATCAAGTTCTTGAAATATTATAATGTGATGAATTTTCTTTCTGCAGTTAAGCTTTACTCAATTGCTAGATTCTTACTAATTTTGGGTATATCCTGATGCAGCTGTGTATATGTATATAATTTCATCTATTTTTTTCGAATAAGAGTATTTTCATCTTACTTTTAGCTATAGCCCAGTGAGATTGTGTGACAGACGCAATTCCATATTGTAAGACGTCATATGAAAGAGTCTATTCTAGCTAACCGGATATGGAAAAAAGTCAAGTTATTCAGTTTCACTTAGTGGTTTGTGTGGATTGATTTGTTTTGTAGTATTTTTCATCATAGGTTCAAATTATTTGGATAACCACTGAAAACTCGGAGCACCAGTCAGTTGTTTCGTACTAGTTTGCGACTCCTAAAAGTTATGCACCCACGACTTGTGATGTATCAAGCCTAGGAGCTTCAGGTCTGATGATGGGCACGTAACCAATCAGCTAATTCAATGTTTCACATTTCTTCACTTATATAGATTTAAAATGTAGCGCGACCATCATCCACTGCCACCGGAGAATATCTTTCCGGACACCTGAGTTAGTCGACTCCACTAGTCATGATTTTTAATTAAAACTTTGGGGAATCAATTTTAAAGCATTTCACTAATGAACACATTCAGTTTTGTTTGTCAAGTGAATCATAAAATCTTATTTCTTCTTCATCTTTCAGTATCCTGAACCTTTTCCATACACAAATTCACACAGTAAGGATGTGTTGGTTTATGGTACTAATAATGTGACTTCAATATATTCAGTAACCCACTACTCCATGTCGTATATGTATACCAATAATTCACAGTTTCAAAGAAAATGACAAATAATTCAGCGAAAAAGATTTTCTCTTTCGACGATGTCATTTTCTAAAGCTGTACAACTAGTGCTAAAAATTGAAATCAAGAAAGGAAAGTAGTTGTGTAGTAATCTTTTAGATAATGATAATGGAAATAGTGAGAAAGATAAGATGAAAATTGTTAGTAGATTTGAAACACGATGACTGAGTGTCCCCTTGATATATTTAAAGAAGGTGAAGAAAGAAACTAGGGTCGTAATGAAGGTTATAATAGTAAACTAATTAATTATAATGAAATGGAAAAAGGAAGAGAAAAAATGTGAAATTGTTAACACCGTGATAAGATAAAAGATTGAACATACTTCTACAAGCAGAGATCAGGCTTGAATTGCTGAAATACCAATGCTTCTCCCATGTACAATTATCTAAAGCGTACTCCTTTTGAACTATTCCCTTTGACTTTGAAAATGACACTGTAGGGGAACTCTGGTGGAGCTATATGTCCAGAAGTGACTAACTGTCCGATAATTGAGCCGTTAATTGATTTACATTCTTCCCTTTACAACAATACAGGATAGTGCTCAAAAATACGTTTGGAAAGTGTGCACTTTGTGCAGCTCCACTAGACCAAGTAGCTTAGCAGAAATTGATTGAAGTGGCCCGAAGCAGCAGCTTGTTGCTAAGACACTCCGAAACCATTTGTTAACTGGAGAAGCTGATCTGTAGCTTCGCATAGAAGAGTGTCTTCTTCAGAGATTTGGAAATTCGATTCTTCAGGATCGCCGCTGCCATATTGCCCTTGAAAGTCCTCTTTGGAGCTATGCTTATTTGCTCCATACTCTGTCTTAATTTCGAGTTTTTTTTCTCAACAAATCTTCATGGGTATCCATTTTATATGGGAATTCGCCGAACTGTGTCCATAGTATCCAATAGTATCAATCAAGCTGATTCTTCTGACTCTTGATGACAAAGAATGAATCAGATTTCTTTTTTCTGCTGAGTGGTGTCCAGCTATGAAAATTCATGTATTGTCCATTTCATGTTGGCTTCTTATGAACCTATCTCTAGACAGAACTATCTGGTCTCCGTTTCAATAAGATATTCAAAAAATGAAATTCTGAGTTCTCTTCAAATTCTAATGTTAAGTTGACTGATATCTGTAATTTGACCGCACATGGTGAATATATCGTCCATATATCTCCTATATATAGGTAGAAACTATTAATTGTTGAGTCTAGCAGACTATTCACAGTTTCTGTGGACCATATCTATATGAAGTCATGAAGTGCAGTTTTTAACTCAGTGGTCAGTGTATATGCAAACCACTGTCTGACTTTTTCGTTTCAACTGTTTGTCAAAACTATTGTTATTTAGTCACCGTGTAAGTACAGTCCCAATGATGAAATTCAATGTACTTATACTTGATGTCGGAATCAAACAAAGTAACACGCTTAGTCTTTAACGGGTATATTGTGAATTAACTGAGGTTTTTTGAATTAACTTGTCAGATCGAAATCGGTGAATAATGGAAGAGATCTCTTTTTGGTGGTTTTGTTCTCGAAGCCCCAGTGGCGTAGTGGATAACGCTTTGGCGTTTGAAACGAAGAATACTGCGTCTCAACCTCAGTGGGTTGCAGCTAATGAGTCCCAAATGAGACGAAACATGCGTCCTGGATTCCTCTGCTAGTCACCGAGATCAGTTTAAGCATACAGCTTTTCAGTGAGCATCCATTATATACGTGACAGATAAAATAATATCCCCAAAATGGTACCAGTTGGGACAAAATTCAAGTCAAATTTCATCATTAATTGAATTGGAATCCACAAGTAAACCCTCGGAAACTATGGAGCATTGATGTAATTATCTTGAAATTAGGAGTTATCAGGTTTTTTATATAATGAACAACTAAAGCGTCCTAAGACGTATGTGTGTCCATCGTTTTCTAGCATTTCTGGGCATTATCTTCTATCCATTATTCGACTCTTATATTCTTGCTTTCAATGGGACCACAAACTGAGGTTCATAGTGTTATGTAGGAAGGACAAGTTAGTCAATCAGGTTTTGAACCTTTGCGCTGATGAAGTAGCTTGGGCACGTGTTAAGCATGAAAATCTAACGTTTTTCTCGACAAACAATTTTAACTCAAGTAGGAATTTGTTAGAAGAAAGCTAAATTTTGGCTAAGAGCTCGATAAGGTATCAAAACTTCAAAGTACATGTTTGTTCATCTCATCTAACTGTTGGACATAAATAGTCAGAAATTCTTATTGACACTACTGAAAATCAAACTTAGATAAATTCACTCCTTATCATCTTCACCTCGTCTTTTCTCTCTTCTTATAGTTTAGTTAATTTAATTACCAATAAACTTCTTTTTAAAAGTCAATATGAATGAAGAATATTCGTTTCAATAACTTCTCGTCAGATTCTGCAGTTATAAAATCAATTTCGCTAATATGATAATAGCCAAAATTCATGGCTAGAATGGGTATGGAAATATAATTACCTTTTTGATTCTTTCTAAATCTCTGCTTTCATTCCCACTTTTCTCCTTTTGTTATTATTTCTAGTTGTGTTTTTAACCAGATTTTCCTCCCGTCATATTATAATCAATCTTGAAGGTCTTTCAGGTTGGTATTCATCACGAACTGACATCAGTTGGAGGAAAATTGGAAACTTGGGAGCACTGGAAAGATGTTTCTTTTTAGTATGGGACTCTCCAACGGTGCGCCTACATAACCCCACCCCACCAGGGATCGAACCCTGGACCTTCAGGTTCCGTGGCCGGCACATTACCATTGAGTGACTGGGTTTGAAACCAATGGTCCACATAGCGCGGCCATCACCCAATGTCATCGTTGAGTATTTGTCCTCACAGCCACCACATTTGCCACACCGATTACGATTTCTCATTAGAACTTCAGGAATCACTTATCGAAACTAGTTACTAAAGCGCACTACATCAATTGAATTTGGGGTTTGAAAAGATTTGGTGATTTTTCAAGTTTGTATTCATCATGAAATGACATCATTTGGAGGAACACTGGGAACCTGAGAGCATTGGCCGTGAGGACAAATACACAACGATGACATTGGGTGGTGGAACCTGAAGGTCTAGGGTTCGATCCCTGGTGGGGTGGTGTCCTGGGTATGCACTGATGAGGAGTCCCATACTAGGACGAAACAGCTGTCCAGTGCTCCCAAGTTTTCAATGTTCTTTCAATTGATGTCAGTCCATGATGAATACCAACTTGGAAAATCACTATATCCCCATAAACCTCAAATTCAAAATTTGTTAAAAATTTTTTGGCATTATTATCATGCTTATTATCTAGGCTGTTTCACAGTTTAACCATCTTATGATGACATTTCTACTCAGTTTCTGCCCTTTTGATAAATTCATATAATTCTTAGTACTAATCACTCAATTGACACGATGCGACCTTGAACTTAAATGGCGTAATGAGAAGACGAAGACTATCTGAAACATCGCTATACATTTCAAACAATTTGATTATGCATAAACTTGCTGAATTATTTATATGAAAAATTTACTAAAATGAACCAGTTGCTTAGATCTTTATGATTAATTTTCCTTCCTCCTACGTCTGATCACTAATCAATTGATAAAATTTTCACTCAGCTTATCACCACAATTGACATAGATAAATATCCACAAACTTAAAGAATCGAATTGTAATCATAATTCCATACCTATAGCAACGTGGATTCGCCGCAAATTTTGGCTATTAATATTGTTAACGAAATCTACTTTATAATTGTAGAACCTGAAGAAAAGTTATTGTAAACGATATTCTCCTTTCATATTTGACTTTAAATATATGAAATTGCAATCGTTATCTGAAATCGTAAAACTTCTTTCTACTTCAATTTCTGTGCGGTTTGCAAGTATGATAACTTGAACTGATACATTTCAGCAGAAGTTTTTACATTGATGCGTTTATTTTTAAGTACACTAGTGCAATGAGTGTACTTTACATTCATCAGCTACTGGATAGTAATCACCAATGTACTAACGCCACCGACGAATTCTGCTGTACATACACCAGGGTTGGGAATTCACCACTGGAATTTTTTTCATTGTAGATGGTAATAGTTCCTGCATAAAATCCATGTACACCTCTTTTATGCTTGTTGGCATTCAGTGACGAAATATGCCAAAATATTTGAGGGTCAGAATCCTTAAGAACCTTTTTCATCGATGGTTTCCAATGAGCTCTAAGTGACAGGAAGCCTGAGTATCATCTCATATTTTTACATGCTTTGTTACCGGAAGTGAGGCATTACTATGCAATTAGTCGGTTGGAATTCTATGACTGATATTTTTGAAGATGAAGCTGATACGAATGCTGTTCTTGGTAAATTCAATAGCCTTCATCTAGTCATCACCTTCACAACAGAAGAACGAAATGACTGTTTATTTTTTCTAGACGTCCGATTATTGAAAAGGTCAGGTGAAGCGATAAAACGAAGCATGTAAAGAAAGCTAACATCAGCTTACCAGTACACTCACTTTTATAGCTCTGTACCCTTGAGGTACAAATGTAACCTGATTAAATGCTTGGTTCATTGTGCAAAAGTTATCTGTTCTGATGACACCATAGAAGAGTAGCTTGACATTACACGTAGCCTGTTTAATATGAATAGATATCCTACTGTATTTGGCACCAGGCACATAAAAGGAATGAAAGTTCAGTCGAAGATGATTTCAATTTCTGAGATACCTGTTTTTTGAAACCTGAGTTCAAAGGCGAGATCATAACACGAAGCTTATGAAGAGCTTCTTAGTGAACGTTCAGTGCTGAAAAGTTATGTCCTATCTTCTACAACCAACCAATTATAGTTACAGGATATGAAGATAGACTCCCTTATTCTGCTCATGTGGAGGTAGTTACATAGGATTTACAATCAGGGAATTCTGTCGTAGAATATCTGAATGTCATCCATACAAATTTAAAGACCAAATCTTTGTGTTCGGGAGAAATTTGCACAGGCTCTTTCATTACATTGGCCATCAGGACAAATTAACGCCTCACTTAAATTTATTTAATTATTTGTCTAATGGACTACAATTTTTGGTTGTATTGCGTTCTCTAAGCTGGGTTGTTGAATCGTGAAGCTTTCATCGTCTTTCCAGACGACATCATCAGCACTAACTCTAGTATGAAGTGCTGAAGATGTCGTCTGGAAAGACGATGAAAGCTTCATGATTCAACAACCCAGCTCAGACAACGCAATACAACCAAGACCATCCTCCTGAGCTACAAATATTCTCCACTATTGGGCTATAATTTGTTAGCAAAGAACCCTCCCACCCCTTCATCTCATATTACCCGTCTTCTTAATTTTCCTTTTCTTTGTCGTTACATAATTCTGTTGATATTTATCCCTTCACTCTGATTTATTTTTTTCAACTAGTAGACCATCAGTGAATTAACAATCTATTTTGTTTTATTTGACAATCCTATCAATCTTATGTACTTACCGTATTCATCAATATAAATCTTCGTTTCTCTGGTTGTTAGTTCAATAGGTAACTATTAATTTATAATTATATCAGTTAATTAAACCACCAACACTCAATAGTATGATTTTATCAAATGTAAAACCTATATATTTGTGTAAGGCTGATGACAAAGACCCATATGGGAAAAAGTATTTTTTCGCTCAACCTGTTTTTATTCTATTATTTACTGTGTTGATCTCTATAAAAGAAACTTACAAACAACAAGAATAAGTAATACGAGTAAGTCTTTTTATATTGATCTCCGCTCTTTAAGTGGCATGAATATATGCATTATCGATACTAGTTCCAGATTTGATTATTTGTACCTAGCTTGAATTGGTAAGAGTGAGTAAACAATGTCTACTGCTGTCATGCAAGCTACATTTCATAATTCGTTAATTATGAAATGAAGTATTTCTCACTATTTACTATCAAAGTGTCCACTCGTGGACTGAATATTAATTGTTCACCTATTGTTTCAAATATGTTCTGTGGTGGTCTCTACGCTTGCATGGTTTGTGCATCGTTTTCGCAGAAACCGTATTGTAAATATTATTATTATTTGTCCCTTGGGTTCCTAGTGGAACATAGGGCTTCAGTAGCACGTCTCCAGTGCACTTTGTTCTCTACAATCTTTTCAACCTGGCTCCACGACAGCCCACAAGCTCTCATTTCTTCCTCACAAATCTCCTCCATGTCACCCTCAGCTAGGACGCCCAACTCGTCGTTTCCCATCTGGGTTCCATTCGACGGCCTAGCCTGGTGCGTAATGTCCCCAGTCGGCCTTCTCAGTGTATGCCCCATCCAATCCATCTCCACTTCCTTCTGGATATTTGTTGAGTGATAGGTTCTTGGTTGGTTGGTTGGTTGGTTGCCAGCCAGATTTCCATGTTGCTTATTCTTTATGTTCTGGCCGTCTGAGCTTCAGTAACGAGTGAGGGTAGGTGGCAGTTGTTGATGAATGTCTGTAGTTTGTTGGAAATGCCTTTTGTAACGCGCCAAGTTTCCGAGCCATATAGGAGCACTGACTTGACGTTTGTGTTGAAAATTGGGATGTTGTTCACGCTTTATGCTGAGTGGAGTGCAGAAGATCTGCAGACTGTTTTCAGGTTGATTAACGCCTGTCTTGCTTTTCCGATCTTGGCTTTGACGTCCTCGCCTGTGCCGCCTGTAGTTGAAACAGTGCTGCGTAGATAGGTGAAAGAGGCTACTTCTTTTAAGTTTCTCCCATTGATGATGATTGGTGTTTGTTGTTGTTAGTTGGGTATCTTCATCACCTCTGTCTTCTCTACATTCACTTGAAGACGCATCTTCGCTGCCTCTTCTGTCAACTTGTTAGTTTTCGCCTGTAGATCTTTCAGTTTGTGCGACATCAGACACAAGTCATCGGCGAAATCCAAATCTTCTAGGTTCTTTTCTACAGTCCAGCGTATCATCCTCTCCTCGCTCATCACTGTTTGTTGCATGATCCAGTCCACTACAATAAGGAATATCATGGGTGATAGTAGACATCCTTGTTTTACTCTTGTTTTCCCTTCATCATTCCCATTGTGAATTACTTGGCATGTAGCGTCTTCATATAGTTGTTGAATGAGATTGATAAAGGTTTGTGGTGTTTCGTAGTGTTGAAGCAACTGCCAAATTACTTCTCGGTTGACGCTGTCAAAAGCCTTTTCAAAGTCAATGAAGTTGAGATAGGGGGTTGACTGCCATTCTATACTCTGTTCTATGATGACGTGAAGCGTTGCAATTTGATCCGCATATGATTTATACCTGCTGAAGCCAGCCAGCCAGCCTGTTCCGGTCGCAATTTTGAATGAGTAGCATCTTTTAGTCTCTCTAGGATAATGCGGCATAATATTTTGCTTGGAGGTGGACAGGAGCGTGATTCCACTCCAGTTCTTGCAAAGACTTTGGTCTCCCTTCTTCGGCAGTTTGACAGGGTAGATCTTCTTCCAATCTGCCGGTACCTTCCCTTCCTTCCAGACCTTCTGCAGTAGTGGTGTGAGCATATCCGCTGTTGTCTCTGTGTCTCTCTTCAGTGCCCCTGGGGGTATTCCATCTCATCCTGCTGCTTTCTCGCAATTCAGTAGCTTTATGGCGCTCAGGAATTCGACTTTTGTCGGAGGGCTTGTGTTCACTTGTAGTTCTGTGACTGCAGGTGGTATTTCCGGACGAAGTGCAGGTGCTGGTCTATTCAAGAGCTTTTTCACGTGGTCAGCCCATCGTTTGCTTTGTTTCTTCTCTTTGGTAACTAGATTTCCTTCATCATCTTTTATTGGTTCCATATGTGTTGTTCTCTTCCCTCCCAGATAGCAACCTGGTTATTGCATACAATGTTGTCAGATCTCTCCTATCAGCAGCCTGTTCTGCTTCACTTACCAGTGTGTCATGAACTCTCCTTCACTTATTTGTCCACTGTTTTATAGGTTGTACTCAGTTCCTCTTCTCGTTATTCATCCCTGCACTGGTTTTTCTTCTGCTTCACCATCCTCCGCTTCCTCCTCTATCAGCATCCATGTGTCCGTCGAGATTCATTCCTTATCTCCCTTCCTCTTCCTTCCTAATACAGTTATGCAGGTTTCTTTCCACATCTCTCTAAAAAGGTTTCCAGTGTTCATCCACACAGGTTTCTTCAGGGATGTTGCTCGATATCTCCCATTTTGTCCTGATGGCTGACGGGAAGATGTTCCTCGTTGTTTCGTCCTTCAGTTTCTGTTCTGGGTGTTGAAATCGAATTCCAGTCTATCACCAACTTCCTTGAAGGCTTTCAACTTGATTTGGAAGGTTCCTTGCACTAGATAGTGGTCTGAAGCTACGTCTGCTCCCCTTCTTCATCTTGTGTCAAGTAGGCTGCCTCTCCACACTCTTCACATTGGCATGAAGTCGATCTGATTTTTGGTGTAGTGTGTCCCGGTGTCTGGTGAAATCCATATCGCTTTGTGGATATCTTTTTGCTTGAACACACTGCCTCACTCCAATCACCAAATAGTTGAATGCACAGAATTCTGCAAACAATTCTCCATTCTCGTTCATCACCTCACCGAGCTCTTCTCGACCCATGGTTAGTTGTCTTCCTGTGTCGTCCACTCCCAGTTTGGCATTCATGTCGCCCATTAGAATTTTGATGTCGCCAACAGCAGTCTTGTCCAGTGTTGATTGGAGTTGTCTGTAAAATTTCTCCTTCTTCTCTTGGTCCGCGTCTGCATTATTTGTAGTTGCAAAGCATTGCATGATTGTGACCTTCCTTCCTTTTGAGTTGAACCTTGCTGTCATGATCGTGCAGGAGGAGATTGGTTCCCACTGCATGAGAGCCTCCGATGATGTTGGGGACATCTTGATAGCCACTCGATAACTCAGTGTGCTCGTGGTTGTCGTCTGGGTGACCCGAGTAGATTATTGACTCTCCAGTTGAAAGTTTGGAGAGTCCACTCCCATTCCATCTGCTTTTGCGAATTCCTAGCACTTCAATGCTATACCTTCTCATCTCGTTTGCAATCTGGGCTGCCTTGCTGGGTTCAAACATCGTGTGGACATTCCATCCATGTCCCCACGTTTACTTTTGCTTTCATCGAGGGAGAGAAGACACATCGGCCCGGCCAATTGGCTTCCCGAAGTCTTTCACCAACTGGCGTCATTTCGCCTCCCCGATCCCAGCAAGGAATAATTTCGTTATTATTTTTTATACATCGTTTGTGCTTTGAAGTTTGTTTAGCGGTTAGATTTGTTTTACGGGGTAGGGTTGCTAGCCCTATGCCCAACCTTCCGTGTTTACCCGGGCTTAGGACCGGCTAGTAACTAGTGAACTAGTTAACCAGGCGAGGTTCTTGTAAATATACTACTGAGTAAATGTAAAGTAGTTCAAAATGTTTTTCCTCAGTCTTTTCTCTTAACTCTGCATTTCTTTTATCTAACTAACTCGTCATTAGATACTAATTATAATGACACCTTGACTGCTTCAAAAGATGTTGAGCAGTAGTGAACTTTTGATTTCCTTGTATAGGTTGATAACCATACTGAGAATGCAAAAATATCTGAACTATTCACCACGAATAAATACCACTTCAGTACGTCATGCTTCACTCAATCACGGAAATGTAGGAATATGAAGGTAACTGGATAGACAGATACGTAGACAAACAGAAAAAACAGAAGATATAAATAAACCCTCTCATCGATCAATTTGAAATTTCCACACATTTACTATCTTTGAAGAACACAAGCAGAACAGAATTTATAAAGTAGAAGAGTGATTTTAAAGGCCATCCTTGCAACTAATGAAATAACAATCCAGCGAAATTTCATCTGGGAAGGTAGTTTTTGGTGAAACAAAGAAATAGGCACGGTTATCTCATCGGTTGTTAGAGTAGCCCTTTAAGTCACTCAAACAGAACATCATTTAATTTCAAAGAATTTTTATGAATTGCAATACAACCTGGGTAATTAAGTAAATAATCACTAGCAAATTTTTATATAATTTATGTGCTGAGTCTTCAGATGTTAGCTACTGTTTTTTAGACCAAGGAAAAACACATCAATTCACAATAGAGAAGAAATTAAGTCAGCAACAACTTACATAAGACATAGTAATTTTCTCAAATTAGCTAAATCATACGAGATGTAATTCGAAGTGGTTAGGTTTTAGGAGTTGTACATATGCTAAATTGGTTGACACAAAGGCTAATCACCAATTATTTATACTTGTATACCTACGAGTGAAAGACCAACAAAGAACACAGCAGTATGACCAGGTAGGAATAGTATATTTCATAAACCATGCCGAAATACCGATGCGTTCCGAGTAAATGGCTTCAGCATCACATGAGAGCAATGCAACGTCACATGACAATGTGCCAAGTGGTGTAGATGCTTGACTATGTGTGTCTTCAGTTTAGCCAGTAGGCTAAAACTATGAAAGGCAGTATCAACTTTGAATCTTGTCTAACCCTAGGATATAGACTCTGGAGGGTTATTTGCCCCTGGAATAAATTTTAAAATAGTATACAATAAACTGTTCAGTATAATTCGTTTAATGCAGTTCAGTGGCAAAATCAACACCAAATGCATCATTCACATCAGTACATATGGCAACAAAGATAAGTGGCAAAGTTTATGACCTAGTCAACCAATACAGAGAATAATAAAAAATTGTTTTGAAGGTGATTAGGTAACAAAGTAAGATTGGATTGATACATTATGCAAAAGTGGCGCCAACCGGTCGACTGAAACCAAGGTTACGTTTTCCAAAGAAGTTTGTGGCTAATCTTGCATTGCCTTAGTGATCTGTTTTTTCCTACAGCTTTCAGTACTATTTTTATTATCTCCTGTTTTCGCATATATCCCTCTTAAACACCATTCATATTCCCATCATTTGCCTTCTGCTTTTATTCATCATATTCATGGATTTTAGCACATCCTTTTTATGGCCCTACCATTAATTGGTTTACTTATGGAACCATCTATGTTAATCTTCTCTTCATCAAATTCTCTACCATCTTGAACTATAATAACATTATTATACCACTATTATGTCACGTTACTGTCTTAAATAAACGGTGAGAGCTCCAAAGCATTTCCGACCACGCTTGTCCACGTTGAATTGAAGCTTCCACATAGTAGGCCAATCGGTTACCTGGTCTACTTCCTCATCTCCCAATGTTTGAAAGTAGTTTAACTCACCGAAAGCGAATGTGTAGACTACCTCAAGGCCATCGGCAAACAAAAATGATTTTCCATGTGAGAAATGTCTACAGGTATCGTTGACGGAAAGGGTGAGAAGCAGAGAACCTAGGACACTATCCTGGACAACAGCAGATGTGATGGCTGTAGGTCTGGAAATTCATCACACAGCCACTGTAAGCTCACTCAACCTCGAATGTCTAGTTTACGAGAATCATAGGCTAATGTTTTTCCTCGACTATCTTGCTGAGCTACAACAACCTGTGGTATGAGGATGAACCTGTAACATTTCGGGCAAAGTTAAACTGTTATAGCTAAGCAGAATTCAATGAACTACTTATCCGTAAAACACAAACCCACATTTTTTGACTTACTTCTTCTTCCATAGACACTAACAGATAGTAACCCCTTAAATTTAGCGTACTTCATAGTACTGGCCACAGTCTTTGGGAATTAGTTTGTATGTATGAACAACACGTTCACATTCAGCTGCAGATGAATGCTATTAAGTGACTGCCGTGTCCTATAACCCAACAATACCGGAAAATAACTTTTCAAGCAAATAGTAGCGAATGACGTCCTCCAGGTGATCTGCGTTTGATTTCTAGAGTGTCACCGAAGATTGTTGATGCATCACATGATATATTAAGAACTATCCTTCTTATTACCTTAAAAATGCTGTTTCTTTTCAGTAGAGGCTGCGCACCACTGAGCAGCATGTTTTGAGTAGAAATTTACGGTACTTCGTAGCGCATTCTCCCATTTTTAGTGTCTGTATGTATATAAAAATTTTGGAAACCTAGAAACCACTCCAGTGATGAGTTGTAAGCAGACATTTTTAGGTGGATGGAATTTCCAACCAATTTAAAAGTGCACATGTCATTTCTAAAGTTGCATTTCTACGTGTTTCCCAAATAATAAATGAGGCAAAAGTATTATGAAAAGAGTTCGAAAGCAAACTGAAAGTAACGCGACTGAGAACCTCTTCATCTAAACATTGGATGCGGTTGAAAATGATTTCTCTACAAATGCATTTCCTACATGTGCTTCCAAAAAACAGTAGATGAAATCCACCAATCTCACTATTTGGAATATTTCCAGGCACAAATGATCAAAAATCCTTCTGATTATAGTTCGCTAGAAAGCTTCTGGAAGCTAATGGAAACCAAACAGACATCACATTTTTGTCAGTGACCACTTTTGTGGTTTCAGTGTGCGCAACGGTATTAGTTCCAGACGCGTTTTAATGTGAATCGGATAACACCAGCAGATATCACCTGTGCTTTACCAGAATGTTTCAGGCTTTATCCTAACCGACACGCACTACTCGAACACTTAACTACGATAGGCAAAAAAAGATAAACGCCACAGGGTTCGAAAAGGTGTAATTAATTAGGGTGTCACTGTCCAACATACATAAACAAAATTAGTTTGAATATTAATGTGATATTGGTGCATGCAGTATTCGTCAAGAAATTTTAATGCAAAATGATTACCCTACCAGAACACTGAAATAAGATAAGACATTTAAGTGTTCGAAAAGAATATAACAATAAGCACTCGTGGTAGAAATAGCGAAAGATGCGCGTTCAGTAATAATACAGTAAAATGCGACACTTAGAAACCATTGAATCTGATTACTGGGTTGTGAAACTATTAAAGTTAGTAATCATGAAAACGAATACTACACACCTACAAATAATGCAGACGCGGACCAAGAGAAGAAGGAGAAATTTTACAGACAACTCCAATCAACACTGGACAAGACTGCTGTTGGCGACATCAAAATTCTAATGGGCGACATGAATGCCAAACTGGGAGTGGACGACACAGGAAGACAACTAACCATGGGTCGAGAAGAGCTCGGTGAGGTGATGAACGAGAATGGAGAATTGTTTGCAGAATTCTGTGCATTCAACTATTTGGTGATTGGAGTGAGGCAGTGTGTTCAAGCAAAAAGATATCCACAAAGCGATATGGATTTCACCAGACACCGGGACACACTACACCAAAAATCAGATCGACTTCATGCCAATGTGAAGAGTGTGGAGAGGCAGCCTACTTGACACAAGATGAAGAAGGGGAGCAGACGTAGCTTCAGACCACTATCTAGTGCAAGGAACCTTCCAAATCAAGTTGAAAGCCTTCAAGGAAGTTGGTGATAGACTGGAGTTCGATTTCAACACCCAGAACAGAAACTGAAGGACGAAACAACGAGGAACATCTTCCCGTCAGCCATCAGGACAAAATGGGAGACACTGGGCCACATCCTTAAAGGTACCTTCATAACCGTATTAGGATGGAAGAAGAAACAAGACAAGGAGCGGATCTCCACGAAAATATGGAATCTGATAGAGGTAAGAAAGATAGTGAGGCAGAAGATGAACCAGTGCAGTGTAGTGTAGGGATGAACAACGAAAAGAGAAACTGAACACAATTTATAAAACACTGGACAAAGAAGGGAAGGAGAGTGTGCGGAAAGACAAAAGACACTTCTGTGACACACTGGCAAGTGGAGCAGAACAGGCTGCTGGTGGAAGAGATCTGACAACATTATTTCAAATAACTGGATAACCACCTGGGTTGGGAGAGATCAACACCGATGAAGCTAGATGCTTCAACACAACAGTTTTGGTACCAAGAACCTTTATTAACTTCATTCAAGGCTGTATGATGACGCTTCATGCTAGCTGGTTCACAATGGGAAGCTCAGTGATGCCTCTGAAGTGAAAACAGGAGTAAGACAAGGTTTTCTACTATTACCTATGACATTTCTGATTGTGGTGAACGGGACTGGACTGGATATGGCAACAAACCGTGGGGAGCGAGAAAATGAGCATACGCTGGCCGGACCGATGAAAAGACCCCAGAAGAAGATTTGGATTTCGCCGACGATTTATATCTAATGTTGACCAAACTAAAAGATCTACAGGTGAAAACTAACAAATTGGCGGAAGAGGTAGCTCAGCGAAGACGGGACTTCCTTCAGGTGAACGTAGAGAAGACAGAGGTGATGAAGGCACCCAATCAACAACAACAATAAGCACCAACCACCGTTAGCGGAAGAAACCTAGAGGAAGTGGTCTCTTCCACCTACCTAGGTAGCATCGTTTCAACTACAGGCGGCAGCGCAGATGAAGATGTCAAAGCCAGGATTAGAAAAGCAAGAGGGGCCTTCATTAACCTGAAATCGGTGGGAGATCTACTCCACTAACCATAAAGAACAAGATCCGGATTTTCAACACCAACGTCAAGTCAGTGCTCCTATGTGGTTCAGAAACTTGGCATATCACGTAAATCACTTTCAACAAACTACGGATATTCATCATCAGCTACATCATCATCAGCCTTCACTGGCTCAACACTGAAGATCAGATGGCCAGAATAATAATAATAAACAACTAGGAACTACGGAACGAGGCAGCCAAGAACCCACCGTCCAACAGAAATGGAGAGGAAAATGGAAATGGGTTGGGCATACACTGAAAAAACCTCCTGAGGATATCACGTGCCAAACCAGGTCCTCGAGTAGAATCCACAGGGAAAATGACGATTTGGGAGTCTGAGGGTGACATGGAGGAGATCGTGCGAGGAATTAATGAAAGCTTCTGGGCAATCTTGGAGCCAGGTTCAAAAGACCGCTGAGGAGGGAGTGAAGTAGCGATGTGCTGCTGAGGCTCTATGTTCTACTGAGAACCCAAGGGACAAATAGCAGAACAATAAGTCCCTCTTTCTCATGCCAGACTGCTCTTTTTACTTAAAAGCGTTAGTGGGTGTGCGGACACTGAACAATATGATGGAGTCTGCCCTATTGCCCCGTAAGCTGGGTTTGGCAACCAGTGTTTTCGGTCAACAGTTTCTCCTGTCTACTTTCTTCCGCTTGTCCTTGACACAGTTAGCTCTCCCAAACTGCCCAGTCTCGCTTGATCTTGTGGTTTTGTACGATACAAGAAGTAAAGACTTATTTGCTGCCTCATATGGGTGGGAAATGGTTGTCTCCTATTCTTAGGGGTGACAGTTAAGCGTGCCTGTGGCCAGGGTGAAGATGGAGCCTGCTCCGTTTCTATGTGTAGGATTTTCCAGCTCGTATGATGCGATTTCATAGGTTGTACCAGGCTCCCTAGTTTGCTGGTGGTGTTTGCGGGTAATTTCCCACGTTACGGGCATGTGCATTAAATCCATTTATATAGACACTTCGCCATGAAGCTGAGTGCCGATCTGGTTTATCCTTATCACAATGCACCCATTTTAGGTACATGTTGCACAGAAAGGCTTTCTAAGTCCCCGAAACTGATGCTTTGCAAACTCCATAGTTGTCAGAGGTTTGCATTCTTTCAAAGGCTGCACTATCCACTTTTGTGAGTTGGGATCAACCATAGCGGTTGTAGGTATACCCGTTTGCCAACATCCGCAGTTCCCATACACTTCGCTTTTACCAGTGGGGCTTTTGGGGGCGTGTGACTGCATGAGTTTACCACTGTATATGATTACTGCGTATAGCATGAGAGCGATACGAGGATCCAGGGGGCTGGGTTCATTGTTGTACCCCGCTCCTGTACACATACTAATTTCTTCCTGTCTGCCAACCCTGTTATATGCGTTACAGTTTGTAACCTAGTCCGCTGTACTATCACAGCTGTTCACAGTCGTTCGAAATAGTCAAATTGCATAAAAGACAAAGGGGAGAAAGAGTATATGAGATGGCTTACTACCTGGAACTTGATGCTCACTCTGTCTTGCTCTAGCATAGACTTTAACCAGAAACTCCAGGCTTTTATGCATAGACCAAGAAGGATCCTTCTTTGTAAACTATCTCCGAAGAGGGTCAATGATTGTGACAGTTGTAAAGTCTGAACGACTACGAAGCACTGGCAGGAGATACTTCCGGGTTCAGACGACTTTTATGTTGTTGCAAGTTGTGTTTCCAACCTTTAGTTGAATCACTGAAATGCATTCACTGTTATGGTATAACTGAAAGCCTTTTTCGGTGATAAACACCGCAACATCGACCTCCAGACTGGAGGTGAAAAGAGCACGAAGTTGTTCAAACGGAGAGCGCAACATCGATCCATCAACAATGTTGTCAAGGTTAACTGACAATGCAAAACACTTGTCACTGTATATACTCTGGCCGGTGAAAGATGGTCACGCAAGTGGCGATCCATCTGTCCTAGCAGTTAGGCTTCAGTGTAATTATTCAACAATTGATGCCTGGATCCGCAGATGAATATCGAGTTTTTATGGCTTCATCACTGATGTGCATGTTGCCTTACGAGAGGTCTTGTTGAAGTCAAAAGCATCACATCTACTGGACAATCACTTTCCCGAGTGCCAGCTGTTAGGTTCGTCAAGCAACAGCGTCTTTCCTGTGAACCATGCTGCTTGCGTGTCAATAGTTTGAGCCGCTAAGTGTTTTTATTCCCTGTCAAACTGCACTTTTTACGCTGCCTTGATGAAGTTGCTAGTCTGCTAACAGGTCGATGATTGGAAGTCAGCTTCTTATTACCCCTTGATAAAAAGGGCTTGGTAAAATTTCCTTTAAAACCCGAAAAAGGCTCTGTACGGGGACATAGTGGACAGAGCAGTTTTAAGCACCTCCAAAATACCGGCCGTTAGCAACTACACTCCAAGGTGGAGCCCATGCAGGCCCATTTAATTCTATGCTGTAGGTTCTTGAGAAGTCGCAGAACTAGTTTTCTTTTCGATTTGTCCCGGGGTTCATCAAGGGAGCATCAGCAACAGTGATTTGAGTTCAGTCACAGTTGCCTGCTTAAAGCACCCAGTTGAACTAATTTTTCCGTCTGCCAAGATGACTGTGTTCAATGGTTGCCTCCCTCAAGCAAGTAACTTTGAAGTTTTGTCAACCCAGCGTGGTTGATAAAGTCTTTGGGAAAGTCAGAAGTGGTGTCACACAGTAAAATGTCCACCCAGGCCTTTCTCATGCATTTTTCTGGTGACAACCTGCCTCATGGGGTAGTCCACTCAAAATCACGTGATCAGTTATCGTTGACAAGTTCATAGAACAAACATTTGGACAAGGCTTACAGTGGTAACTCAAAAATGATTAAGACGTAATCCTAGCTAGCCAACAACGGAAAGCATTTTAGGTCGGTCATGCCATGGTACTGATGAGCGAGTGGGTTCGAAAAGGACGGTTAGTACGTTGGCTCATAACGTGCATGGCGATTTACGTTTCACACCATCGTGCATTATGCGGGAGTACTAGTTGACTGTGCTGCAGTGTTTTTTAGTCTGCTGGATGCGGGGTCCAAACGTTTGAAGTGAGTTTCCTTATCTGGACTCACAACGAGACAGTCATCCATATAGACGTGGACAAAATCTAAACGAAGGACGACATCATCCATAAGGCACTGGAATGTGTGTTTTGCATTCTGATGACAGAATGGCACTGTCAGGAATTCAATCAAACCCAAAGAAGTCATATTGGCCATTTTCGCGATATCTTCTGCTGCCATGGGTTTCTGATTATGCGCTTTGACCAAATCGATTTTGGAGAATATGTTGTTGTAACTGGATGTTTCTCCAACGCTGCCTGATAGGACACGTTGACTGACTGTTTAGTTCTAACGATGGCCAAACTTGGACCTAGGTGTAGGTGGCGCCGCCGATAGATAACCTTGTGCTATTGCCTATCAGTCATTTACGAGGAGCATCTACGAGTGGATAATAGTGGTTTAGCAAATCTATGCCAATGGTGGGCATAGAAACATCAGCTAGAGGGAAGATCCAGTGAATAGGTTTACTTAAACGTAAGTTGAGGTGGGCATACCGTCTCCCAAATGTTGGGATCACCTTGCCATTAGCCGCCTGGGGACTGAAGGATGGACTGTGATGGCGCCCCTTTGTAGGTGCAGGAAGAACATTGATTTCTGCGCCGGTATCGACGAGGTAGCAAACTTTCGTTTTAATATCGGTGGCTTAAAGCAAACGTCTGCTTCCGCAGGCTACGGTTGCCGTGAACGCGTGCCGACACCATAGTTTTTCGAGCTTACGTCCATATCAAAACTGCATGGCTTCCGATATTGTCTGGTAGGTATTGTGAAACGAACACCAGCTAGGGTCTTCCACCATGTTGGGTTTAGTCTTCGCATAACCACGCGAGTTGTTGCCTGATGTGATGTGCACGCGTAACCTAGGACTTCAATTTTGTAATAGCTATCCAGTGGAGTTACACAGCTTGGTCACTTCTGAATCCTGGTTCTCAGGCTTATCGCAGACCAAATATAAGTTGGAGACGGGTCTGCTAGAGATCGCCAGTACTTCGTCTGCTGAGGCTGCCAGGTAATCGAGTGGAACTGACCAAAGTGTCACCAACACGGTTTGCACTGCTTGTGGTAGTTTCGAGAGAAACAACTCTCGGAAAAGCCCATTATCGAACGTTCGTGTGCCCATAACTTCTGGCATGAGTGTGAGGGCTTCGGTGGCTGAGTTTATGCCTAGCCCAATGTAACAGAGCAATTCGTCTAGCCACTGGCGATCTGTGCGATCACTTTTCTTCGGCGGTGCAGCTTTGAGAAGTGCATAAGGATCACTTACTTTAGGACTAAGCACATGTGCTGTAACATGCCTCTTTAATTCCCGCGGTAGTGAACGCATGTCAGCAGGAAATCTAGAATGAGGATCTGCCACTCCTTGTTCTGAAAAGTCTGTTCCGGCATACAGAAACCATGTTTCTGCATTGTCTGGCCAGCATGGTAGGGGTTGGATAGTGTTCGTCGCTGGCTTAATAAGGATAAGCTTAGGAGTATGTTCGGATATGGAAGGGAGTTGTATATGGACATATATATATGGGTTATCAAACTGAAAACAATATAAAGTGAAAAAATGGAACGAGCTCATCAATTCAGGATTCGATATTGGCCGGGATTTGTCATCAGGTCGGGCTCGGCAAGCCTGGGAATTATCCTGGTGCAAACTTGACCAACGCAGAGGCCAATCACTAATTTTTCGAACTCGTTGTATACCCGCGAATACGGGGCCAAGAAAGAACACGACAGCGTAAACGGATGGAATGGCATATTTGGGAGGTCTGGCCGAGATACCCATGCCTTCCGACTAACTGGCTTGGGAGTCGATTGCTAGCAGTGCAACGTAGCACGACAGCGTGCGACATGGTGCCGATGTTTGGCCGAGTGCCTTTGGCTCACCGAGTCCAATTAAACTATGGGGGTCAGCATCAACGTTGAATCTCATCAAGCCCTAAACTGTTGATTCTGGGGAAGTGTGTGTCGCTACAAGAGTTACGAAAACAGGCGAATACCCTCTTTTTGAAAGTTCTTCGGTTACCTGCGCGACCCAGAAACAAACACGAGAAAGATAGGGTATGGCTAGGGGGAGCTTCTTTGTGATAAAATATGCGCAGATACGGAACAGTTTACCAGGCGAAGCACGTGGGTCAAACACTTTGATTCGGGTTATAAGACAGCTTAACTCTACACTACATGACAGTTCCATAGAAAGCCCCACTAATCCCACTGCTGAAACTGTATGCATATTAGGACCTGTCAATACATGGACAGTTTCTAATCGCAAACGTGCAGAGGCTACACCTGCTTTTGTTGTTTTTTCTGCCAAGAATTCAGATGGTTGCAACATCATTAGATATGAAGACACTGGACTACGATGAAATTTTACTGAATTATCTGGAGATCTGAATGCCAACCGAACAAGGGATTTAGCTCGAAACCTCGAAGACACAAATCATCAGGACGACCCTCAGTGATGACAGCAGGACACAAGTGAGGAGTATACTTTACTAACTTTCAATGTTCCATTGTTTTTGGAAGCAATTGTGCTGTGCTCCCACGAATATAACCGTCCGAGTAAGAATCACCAATCCAATCCGCTGTCTCACCACATGAACACTAATCAGTCCTCGAGTTACTCAAATTTCCAGACAGTCATAAAGCAAACGAAAATCTGGACAGACAGTAAAATCGGGAGATCGCTTCACCTGATAACTTTAAAAACCTCGCCTGGTTAACTAGTTCACTAGTTACTAGCCGGTCCTAAGCCCGGGTAAACACGGAAGGTTGGGCATAGGGCTAGCAACCCTACCCCGTAAAACAAATCTAACCGCTAAACAAACTTCAAAGCACAAACGATGTATAAAAAATAATAACGAAATTATTCCTTGCTGGGATCGGGGAGGCGAAATGACGCCAGTTGGTGAAAGACTTCGGGAAGCCAATTGGCCGGGCCGATGTGTCTTCTCTCCCTCGATGAAAGCAAAAGTAAACGTGGGGACATGGATGGAATGTCCACACGATGTTTGAACCCAGCAAGGCAGCCCAGATTGCAAACGAGATGAGAAGGTATAGCATTGAAGTGCTAGGAATTCGCAAAAGCAGATGGAATGGGAGTGGACTCTCCAAACTTTCAACTGGAGAGTCAATAATCTACTCGGGTCACCCAGACGACAACCACGAGCACACTGAGTTATCGAGTGGCTATCAAGATGTCCCCAACATCATCGGAGGCTCTCATGCAGTGGGAACCAATCTCCTCCTGCACGATCATGACAGCAAGGTTCAACTCAAAAGGAAGGAAGGTCACAATCATGCAATGCTTTGCAACTACAAATAATGCAGACGCGGACCAAGAGAAGAAGGAGAAATTTTACAGACAACTCCAATCAACACTGGACAAGACTGCTGTTGGCGACATCAAAATTCTAATGGGCGACATGAATGCCAAACTGGGAGTGGACGACACAGGAAGACAACTAACCATGGGTCGAGAAGAGCTCGGTGAGGTGATGAACGAGAATGGAGAATTGTTTGCAGAATTCTGTGCATTCAACTATTTGGTGATTGGAGTGAGGCAGTGTGTTCAAGCAAAAAGATATCCACAAAGCGATATGGATTTCACCAGACACCGGGACACACTACACCAAAAATCAGATCGACTTCATGCCAATGTGAAGAGTGTGGAGAGGCAGCCTACTTGACACAAGATGAAGAAGGGGAGCAGACGTAGCTTCAGACCACTATCTAGTGCAAGGAACCTTCCAAATCAAGTTGAAAGCCTTCAAGGAAGTTGGTGATAGACTGGAATTCGATTTCAACACCCAGAACAGAAACTGAAGGACGAAACAACGAGGAACATCTTCCCGTCAGCCATCAGGACAAAATGGGAGATATCGAGCAACATCCCTGAAGAAACCTGTGTGGATGAACACTGGAAACCTTTTTAGAGAGATGTGGAAAGAAACCTGCATAACTGTATTAGGAAGGAAGAGGAAGGGAGATAAGGAATGAATCTCGACGGACACATGGATGCTGATAGAGGAGGAAGCGGAGGATGGTGAAGCAGAAGAAAAACCAGTGCAGGGATGAATAACGAGAAGAGGAACTGAGTACAACCTATAAAACAGTGGACAAATAAGTGAAGGAGAGTTCGTGACACACTGGTAAGTGAAGCAGAACAGGCTGCTGATAGGAGAGATCTGACAACATTGTATGCCATGACCAGGTTGCCATCTGGGAAGAGATCAACGCAGGCGAAACCAATAAAAGATGATGACGGAAATTTAATTACGAAAGAAGAGAAAGAAAGCAAACGATGGGCTGACCACTTCAAGAATCTCTTGAATAGACCAGCACCTGCACTTCGTCCGGAAATACCACCTGCAGCCCAGCCGCTGAACTTCAAGTGAACGTAAATCCTTCGGCAAAAATGGAAGTTCTCAACGATATAAGGCTACTGAAATTTGGGAAAGCAGGAGGACCAGATGGGATCCCGCCAGAAGCACTGGGAACAGATGCAGAGACAACAGAGGGCATGCTCACACCATTATTGCAGAAGGTGTGGAAGGAAGAGAAGGTACCTGGCTAGTGACTGGAATAAGTGTTACCTTGTCAAACTCCCGAAGAAGGGAGACCTTAGTGTTTGCAAGAACTGGAGTGGAATCACTCTCCTGTCCACCCCAAGTAAAATATTAGGCCGCATCATCCTGGAGAGGCTTATAGATGCACTGGATTCAAAGCTACGACCGGAACAGGCTGGCTGACTGGATTCAGGAAGTACAAATCATGTGCAGACCAAATTGCAACACTACGCTTCGCATCATCATAGAACAGAGCATAGAATGGCAATCAGCTCTCTACCTCAACTTCATCGACTTTGAGAAGGCCTTTGACAGCGTCGACCGAGAAGTAATTTGGAAACTGCTTCATTACTACGGAGTACCGCAAACCTTTATCTGCCTCATTCAACAACTATATGAAGATGCCACATGCCAACCAAGTAATTCACAATGGGAAGCTCAGTGATGCTTTTGAAGTGAAGATAGGAAGGAGTGAAACAAGGTTGCCTACTATCCCCCATGATATTCCTGATTGTGGTCCACTGGACTGGATCATGCAGCAAACAGTGGGGATCTGTGAGAAGAGGAGGATACGCTGGACTGCGGAAAAGAACCTAGAAGACTTGGATTTCGCCGATGACTTGTGTCGGATGGCACATAAACTTGAAGACCTACAGGCGAAAACTAACAAGTTGACAGCAGAGGCGAGGCAGCGAAGACGGGACTTCAAGTGAATTTAGAGAAGACAGAAGTGATGAAGATACCACACCAACAACTCCAACAACAACAAACTCCAATCACCATCAAGAGGAGAAACCTTAAGGAAGTAACCTCCTCCACCTGTCCAGACAGCACTGTTTCAACTACAGGCGCCACAGGCACAGACGAGGATGTCAAAGTCAGAATCGGAAACACGGCAAGACAGGCGTTCATTAGCCTGAAACCAGTGTGGAGATCTTCTGCACTCAGCATGCGGAACAAGATACGGATTTTCAACACCAACGTCAAGTCAGTGCTCTTGTATGGCTCAGAGACTTGGCGCGTCACGAAAGGCATTTCCAATAAACTACAGACATTCATCAACAACTGCTTACGCTCGCTACTGAAGATCAGATGTCCAGAATAATAAGAATAAGCAACAAGGAGCTCTGGGAACGAACCAACCAAGAACCTATCACTCAACAAATATGCACTGGAAGGAAGTGGAGATGGATTTGGCATACACTGGGAAAGCCGACCGGGGATACCACGCGTCAGGCCGCCGGGTTGAATCCCTATGGGAAGCGACCAGTTTGACGTCCGAGGGTGACATAGAGGAGGTCGTGCGAGGAGGAAATGCGAGCTTGTGGGCTGTCGTGGAGCCAGGTTGAAAAGATTTCAGGGAACAGAGTGGAATGGAGACGTGCTACTGAAACCCTATGTTCCATTAGGAACCCAAGGGACTCATAATAATAATAACTTTAAAGTGAACATATTCACAGCAATGCTTTGCAGACAGAATTCTCTAGTACTTCATCTAATAGTGAATATACCCTCCTGATAATTCTGTATACCTTAATGTGAACAGCATGGAAAACTCACCCCTATTGGTCCGAAGTTTTTTAAATGTTGATTCCCCTGCTCCACAATATCTGATTCGGATGGAATAAATCGCTATCGCTGTGAATGGTAGCACCTGAATAAATATCCACTTGTATTACATGATTATGTGGGAACTTATGGATTCGCGAAATCGTCAGTGTAGGTGCTTTTGGTCTCTGAAGCTATAAGTATAGGAATTTATGGTTAAATAGACGTTTGTCTAGCGTAATGGGGCATTATAGAAGCGAATGAACCATGTTGACTGCTTGTAACGGAAGTTTGGAATCTTGCGCAACCTTGGTATCATCAGTGGCGAAAAAGAAAGTATGAATGAAGACGATCTAAACTTTAGCATTCTGTATATGCTGCAAAGTGGTATTCTCTTGTTCATTTCATAACTTTTGGAAGCTTCTGATGTTTTGTACCATTCAGGTCCCATAAAATCTTGTAGATTTTCCAACATACACCAATGTGATGATGCCTGTAACCTGACTTTTCTCATGTTAAATTACCGATATGAGAATAAAATATTAACTATTTTACTACCGTTTATGTCACATGCATTTTGTCGGGAAACGCGCTATCCCAACTACAGGAAGACGTGCAACCTACTTTGTGGAAGCGTCCTCAAGAGGAGGTTCAAGTTTCTCAGCAACCCGGCCAGGCAGCCAACCCGAGACCTAAAAGGTCCATATTCGTTTATTTCGCGAAGAAAAGCGAAAAATGAGTCCTAACATTGTCACACGGCTGAACAGAAGGGCCCCGATCATTTTACAAGAGCCCACCCTTAGTGGTCGGCACGAAGCTGCAAACACGGTGGTGCTTGGAATAACTAAGTTGGTGAGTGGATCCACAAAATGGGACCATTAGGTCCCTGACGTCGAGCACTGGAGTTGGCCGGCAGCGAAAAACGGTTCTAGAAAGCTTGCCTGCCAGCAGCGTAGGTAGATTACAAAGATTTATTCACCTGCAAAGCACCTCTTCACTCAGGCCGCTAGGTGTACGCCTGGGCGTCATTCACTGAAGCCCGTACACCATGGCATCAATTAAAAGATCAAGTAGGAAGTTCTACCCGATGCAGCGAAAACAGAACACAGTCTGCCAGACTGGAAGATAGAAGGCGACCTCCAAGAGGACTACGGGCAGTGCTAATCACAAAAGAACTGTCTAGTAAACTAAGGCCTGCCAACGTAACGATAAACATTTCCACACCAACCCCAGGACGTAAAGAACCGAAATTGGGGCACCAAATGCAACACCGCAATAACCCCCATACATGTTCCCACACCGCACTGAGCCCATAAAGTAACTTCCTGACTTGCTTCTGCGGCAACGTAAGAAGTCTTAGAAGCAGACTGCCAGAGCCAAGAACAGTGTGCTCTCATCCGCATGCAGATATAGCCTTTAGTGCCGGGACTTGGCCCCACCAGGAAACATCTGCACCCGGTTTCGAAAGGACGGGCAGTCCAAAAGGAGCAAGAGGATTGGTCACATGAATTAGCACGCACCCAAAAGTCAGGGGGGAGTGATAATCTATTTGGTCAGTTATCAGACCAATTACCACAGGCCGAAAAAAGAGCTTTCCAGTAGCGGAATGCAGGCCACTCTTATGGGCAACGCAGCAGGAGAAACAGTCGCTCACCACTGCTTTGACATACTTGTTGAAAGCCCATGATCACGTAGTCGTCGCTGAAGGCTGCAGTACACTGGCAGCCAACCTGTGATGGAAAGCAGGCCATGGACATGCATATGTGCATCTGATAATTGGAAATACGTGTGTGGTAGCAGGGCTATTAGAGAAAGTGGGAGAAAAGCTTGATGGGAACCGGATGGAAAATCATAATAATATTATTATTATATCTCGAATAATGAAGTACACGAACACATGATATTTTACAGGCAAGATATCAATGTTATTTTCTAAATGAAGCTGTGAGAGTTTAGAAAGGAACGAATCATCGTGCCAGACGAAGTCTCCCGCAGTAAACAACTGTTTGGATGTTGCTGGTCACAAAGCGATATCGTTAAACGGGAGCGGTGAAAACTGTTGGGGGTATAATCTGTCAGTTCCGGAAATACCCTGGCAACAATGAGTCTTGTGATCTGCGAGGGTGTATTGCATATTGAGTGTTGAGAACAAACGAATCTGAAGATATGTCAGTGTTCAACAAGTTTGTGCTGCAAACGGCATCTAATACCAACACTTCTGGTTGCTCTCCCAACTGAAGCTGTGAACTTAGGAGAGGCTGTAGTCTGGGATGAATCGTCTACCTGCTGGTGGTTTTGCACCAGTAGGTGGTAAAAAACGATAGTTCTTACGTTTTCTGCAGGAGCTCGAATTGTGTCTCGGTGCCCAGTGTGTTAGTATGATCCGCCACCATAATCTGCACATCGGGTGAGAAAGAGAAGCAGAGGCAGGAGAAGCGAGGTCAGTTTTCCCAGAATTTGAGGAAGCAGTATTGAAGACTAAAGTATCTAAAGAAGATGCGAGGTGTAAGGGGCCATATGGTTCTGTGTTCTACTTGTAGAATACCTCTGAAGTTTTATGGAGCACATTCCTCGCATCCTAGTTAAAGCTGTATTACAAATGCTCAAAGACGATTACTTTATTTTGCACTTGCGGACCAGTAGGGGCTTTGATGTGCACATACAGATCTACGGTAAGATAGTCACTATAATTCTGAGGGAAGAGAGGGCGAAGGGCGCCCATTGGGTCTAGTGACCTCAGATAGGACGATTTCTGTAAGTCCCCATCATCAGATCTGCCATCTCATGTTAAGCATTTCTGCGTTATCCTAGTCCATCGCTGCTTGACCTATGCCACTTGCTGTCATTGCATTTTTGACCTTTTTGCGCCTACTCTTTTTGCCAACCGTAGTAATACGGCTGACATGGAGGTGGTTAGTTGTCGCACCAGTCAGCAGGTACTCGGCGTCGTTGATAGTGTTAGTCATGCTGTATCTTCGCGCATCCAAAGGCCCCAATCACCCTCAGGCTTCTCACAGATTAGACTGGTTTCATGAGTCCCCACCACCAGATCCGCCATCCCGTGTTGTCAAGCTGTTTTTATATTTTGGATTGTCTTACTACCTTTGCCTATGCCCCTGTGATATATAACATCATAAAATTTCTTTTAAAGAAGACTCTTTTCTCTTTGCTAATTGGAATACTTCCTGCAGAAGCCAATGACCGCCGATCGCTCGCTTTGGCACCGCAGAGTGGAGGTTGCGGGTACTTGGTCTGTAAGATATGTTTAGGGTGAGATAAAAGTCAGAAATACAAGCCCCAGTTGTGGCAGGCTAAATTTATTTACTTGAGGTGAGGAGTAAAAGATATATTTTTTATATTTCAGAATGAATAGGTGTTAAGTCAAGAGATCAGTTAGGTTACGAAGAAATGAAGGTTACACAGTTTCTGCGCAGGTAATTGTTGCAAATCGTAACACATTCCTCTCACTGTCTGCCCTAGGTCAGTTGTTAAAATTACATTTCGACTTGTGCGCTTAGTTTTCGGCATTGTATACTTTTGTCGCTGCTATGTTAGGCACCCTTGGGTCTAGGTACCAGTAGCACCACTTTACATGGCATCACCGTCTGTGATTTGACCGTCAACGAAGTGGTGAGAATGGTGTGATGGGGGGGAATTCATCAAGTAACCGTTGAAACCGGCTGGGAGATAGACATGCTCTTATAAAAGTGGGAAGTCTGTTCAACAGAGTACTGTACTGCGTTATGAAAAACCTACATCGAAGTTTTGGGCGATATTTATTCATTAGAATTTTGTGTTCGCTATTACGGATACTATGTGCCGGTGTTGGTTTAGAAGTAACGGCACAGTTCATTGTAGGGTTTCTAAATAGAAGAGAAAAAGAAAGGTTAGAGTGAGCTTCGGGCACCTCAGCCAGAGTGATTCTGGTTCTAGGTTTTCGCACCTTGCTTCGTAAGGAAGTCCTTCGTTATGTAATAGTGTGCACTGGGTGTAGTTTCACTAAATGTTCTCTACTCAAATTTTATCAGATACCTTCGTGTTACCATAGATAACTGTGGAATACTCTAATATTAGGCGGACCATAACTTTGTATAGTGTAGGTTTTACCTGAGGGGTGAGTATGTTCCTGAGTAGAAGACCAGTGAGTCTTCTGGCTTCGGAGACTATTGAATCTGCATACTTCTTGAAAGTCAAACTCCTGGAGTGATTTATGCCGAGATCTTTCACAGTGTTGGGTGGACGCAGTGCGGTGTCACCAAAGTGTAGTGTTACCTCTGGGTGGGACTTATTGAAACTGAAGGTGTCACCTTTTTTTGGGTTTAAGGGGAGCTGAGAGATCAAGCTTCGTATGAATATGCTTTTGAGACCATCTTGCATTTGAGAGACACCTTGTGTTAGTGATGTGCGGGGAAAGCTGCAGACCATTTTTCATTCTTCCGCGAAAAAGTTAGGTATGCCATTTTTGATAATGCTGCAGATATGGCTTACATAGATTAGGAAAGGTAACAGCCCTGGCACAGTACCCTGGAAGACACCACTTTGTTTAGGTCTAGGGAAGGAGTAGCAACTACCGGATTTTGCTGCTTGGAAGCGACCCTCTATGGATGTTCCAAGCCAGGACAGCAACGGGTCCTGGAGACCATGTGATTGCAACTTAGTCACTGGGCCTTTGTGAAGCACCTTGTCGAACGCTTGCTTGAAGTCCTAAGGGAAGGGTGGCCACAAATAGGCTTTGGTCTCGCTTGCTTGTAATATCGTCTACATAGTCAAAACAGGCCGAAGCGCATGACCGGCCTTACAAGAATGCGCGCTATGCTGAAGAAAGTAATTGGTTTGTCATTATGTGGTTGACAAATTCCTTCACAGTCACCTTTTCCATAGTCCTGGATACTACTGACTTGATGCAAATAGACCGATGGTGTTCTGCATTCTATGTTGGCCCATATTTATGCTTGTGACATATGTAGGATCGTTTCCAGTCTTCAGGGCAATTGCCACTGGACGGCGACACATTGAAGAGCTTCAAGGAAATTAGCGGTATGTCTTCGCCACCTCTTCTCATCAAGACGGTTGGAATTCCATCACTTCCAGTACTGCATGATGTTCGAAGTGATGCCAAAGCTAGGGAAATCTTTAGTCGAGGGAAGAGAGCAGTACATACCGAGTGAGTTGATGTTGATGGTGTGCCAATGACTCCTGTTTTATCCTTGAAGGTAGAGCAGCTAGCAAACTGATAACTCTACAGCTGTCAGATTTGTAGTGGATCGTCGTAGAGGTTTCCATTGTCTATGAATAAACTGAGAGCAATATTTCTGGAGCCGCTTGTTCAGGTTTTCACCAGTCTCACTGGTGCTTCTGAATTACCAGTTTGCCGCATTGAATGCTTTCCTGTTTAATGGCTCCTAGTGCCCTTTTTATCTTAAATGCGTCGTACGCATTTTTGAGCGCGATAAGCAATGAGAAGTCAGTTGACTTACAGTACTCGCTGATATGGTTATGCATGCGGTTGCGTAGTTTCGTAAGTATAAAGTTAACTCCGCTTTTCTTAATTTCTCTTAGGAGTGGTGAAGCGATAGTCTTGAGTCGTACCTATATATCCATGAAATAGATCACGGAGTTCTTCTGCCGAGCCGCTGACGAAGTAGGGTTCTCAATCTAGGCAGGGCAGAAACAACTTTATTTCAACCCATTTAGCATACTTGTGGTTTCCAGGTAGAACTGTCCCTGTTTTTTGGGCCAGTTTTCAGCTGGGTATGTTAAAGTATCCATATACCATCTTGTGATCACTGGCTAGGAACTATGTACCTACTTGGAGTTTTGTGTGTGTGGTCTCGTTTGTAGAGACTAGGTCCGGGACATTATTGTACCTGGAGGGGTGTTCCACATTTCGCTGCCGACCCTTTGCTTCAAGAATGCTTATCAAAGCGTTTTGGGTAGCTGATTGGCCGCCACGTTATGCCTGGCATGTTAAAGTCACCACACACAATTTTTGCTGTGTGTGGTAGTGATGCCACACAAGCCAACATGCTCCCTAGCTTCTTGTTGTATTCGACTGAGGAGCAAGGCAGTCGATAAATGCATCCCATTAGGAGAGATATGAAGTGAGTAAGTTTAGTGATAGTCCATACTGAGTCGTCAATCTCGTTTAGCACTGCGTAGCAGTGATGTCAGACTTTATAAAGATAATGTACCCCCCTACGTTATTATGTAGTCCGTCCCTCCCGAACAGAGAATAGTTGTCCATGAGGATCTCCATGTTACAAATATCAGGAGTATACTATGCTTCTGTAATCACTATCACCGACGGATCAAAAATCAGAGGTAGCGCTATAATCAGTTTCATCTTGTTGCTTACAGAGCGGGCGTTAATCAGGCAAAGTGGGAACAAGTCAAGAGTAAAAGTGTTTGGATATATCCTGAAAAAAATAAGCACTCCTGTGCATTCCTCGTGGGTTCCGCGCATACATCGCGCTAGCAGCTTAATGACCCCCAGTACAGGGAGACGATTCGGTACTGTTTACCTCGGATGGTGTGGGGTATTCACTATATCATGAATGGCATAGAAACTGTTGGTCAGAGTTGAGAGCAGATGATACAGCATGATCGGATTCACGATTTTTACTAAGTTCCAACGGACCATGATCTTCTAGCTGGTGACACCAGCGTCCAGCCCCTTTCAGGCAAAAGCTATTACGGATTGGTGAGATTTCCCCTAGTAACCAAGGCAAAACCGCCAACAGTCGACCTCGAGGCTTTTGGGTGTTACCGGGAAAGCTGAAAACTAGGTCGCAAAGAGTGAGCTCTTAAACGCACCACGCTTACCAAGACAATAGGTAGACGAACACTGAGTGCACATAAGGTCTATTGTCCGGGGTTCTGTTGGAATGCGAGTGCTGAAGTTAATCGGAAGACCACCTATCAAACAGTCCTGGGCTGCCTGCGCAACCTAGAGGCGAATAGGGAGGGGGAAAGGTAATGGAATAGGCGGGGCGGGTCCCATAAGGAACAGGGTATTCTTATCTGCAAGAAGTTACGCACCCTGTGTAATATAAGCGTTGGCAATAACAGGTACAAATACCAGAGAAATCTTGCCAAACAGCTAAGAGAAGGCCGAAAACGTCCACGTCGGCTCATATTTCAGCGGAAACTGATGAATAAATGTTGAAAACTGATCACAGGACAGAACGAAGAAGCTCCGATAGCTTTGCGAAAGCGGAAGTGTTAGGTAAAAATTCCGGCCAGCGGCTCAACAAAGTGATACAGACCCTAACATCGTCCAACAATGTAACGAAGTTCCGGGGCTGTGACGTAAGGATGAGGGAGGTGAAGATTAGATCAGAATGACAAAATCCCTCGGGCTGTGGTGATATAAGACCAGTGATCCCACGAAACTATACTTAAGTCCTAGGCTGCCCATGAGCAGCTCGTTCGCGCACTTATCAGAGGTAGACGAACCCTCCAAAAATTGGAAGCATGTTATCCTCTTGCCAACCTTCAAATGAGGAGGCTGGAAAACCCCACACAGTTGCAGGCCGATGGAGTCACTGAACATACTATCCAAGGCACTAGAGAGCTTGACCGCAAGTGTTGTTTAAAACCACCTTAACGAAAACAACATTGTTCATCCCACTCAGCACAGTTACGGAACCGTACATTCATTTGTCACAAAGTTGATGGCCGCTTCAGATAACCAGACCAATAGATGGAACAACGAGCGATCGGTCCACGCTTTCCGCACTTTTTCAAAGCTTTCTATAGTGTCCCACACTGCACCATGCTCGCTGGACCTGCGAAAGTGGGTGTCACTGAACCGCTGATGGCATGGTTTACAGCATATTTAGATTGGACAGAATTCCGTACTGAAGTAAACAGAAATAGATCAGCCCGGAGGAGTGTGACGATAGGAGTTTCTCTAGAAGCGATCGCTGGGCCACTCTTATTTCCATTATTCGTCAATAATCTGCGCACCAAAATCTCCCCGCCTGTCCTCCTATTTGCCGACAGTGTCGAAGTATGAAGGATGGTAGACGGGAAGGAGGATCCCAGGATACTCGAAGATGATCTGGTGCAGCTGGAGTACTGGTCAGCCGAAAGTGGTTTGAGCTTTAGCCTACGGAAGTGCAAAGTGATGTATCTTCCGACTCCAGGGGCGATGGAAACCAGCTACACCACCAGTGGGTGCGAGATAGCTGCGGTATCCCCAGAGAAGATCCTAGGACTTGTAGAGGACCCAAAGAATTGTCAAGAAAACCAAAATGATAAACTACGTATAATTTACAAAAATAGATTCACCGACACAGAAATATGAAAAGTTATGCGTTATAACACAAAATAATGATGGCAATGTGATGCATAATAACTGGTTACTTGAATGTTATCTCTTCGCTACTGTCCACCTCAATGTGGTATACTCCGGAGTTCGGAAGACGATACTAATCAACTCTCCACAGTTGACGTCGGTTGGCTTGATTGTTGTAATATTTGGAATTAGGATGAGTGGTCCTGTAAAATTCAAAGACAGTCAATGAGTATTCGCGACAGACAATAGTTACGGAGACAGAGGTCAGGATGGATAAAAGTACGTTGTATTTCCACGTTTAATAGCCGCAGCAAAGTCGATAAAAACACCCAAAACCAAGTGTGTACAGACAAACGACATTCGGTTTAACAGGTATTAGGAAAAATGTACAAAGTATGTAAAAAGCAATGAGAAGGAGACATTATTTTTAATTTAAGTGGTTTATGCACAACTTTATGCATTCTCCACAGGCTAGACTTATGTGACACACTGAATACCGGTGCCAACTGTAAGGGAATGGTGGCAAGCGCGAACGCCACCATACACCCTCTAAAAGGGCAGCTTGTTGCTCTAGGTCTTGAGTTATTCCTCATGGTGCTTAGAACTCGTGTTAGACCATAACTAGGGGTATTCAACGCAATTGCCACCCATCTGCTCTTCGTGGTATGAAATATCCCCTCTCCATTTTGTTATTAGGGTCACTCTTTCTTTTGACATCTTGAATCCTATCATTCTGTAATCACCTGAAACGTCGCATTTATCTTTGAGTAACTCTTGATGCTCACGTGGAGGTTCATGTAAAGACAGGAATTGCAAAGTTTTAATTGATCTCATGAGCAGCTCCGTCGCTCCTCAAAGAAAACAGCCTGCAATTTGAAAAAGAAAACCTTCAAATAGATAATCACTACCTCTAAAGCTATAAGCGGGTGAACTGAGAAGAATTCTGTGGTCATCAGCTGGGGATGACTGATCAAAAAGAAGTGGTCATCAAGATCTTGAAGCAAGAATTCAAAAACTACAAATTTCCTCTGCCTTAATGTATTGGATGTTGCCCATAATTAACTTTCAGCTGTTGTGTTTAGTGGGTCAAGCTGAATGCAATCTATGGGCTTGCTGATCTATCCGCTTGCTTTAGTCGTTTCAAAACAGGTGGGGGTGAAGTATTTTACCGTCCTTGAGCGTCCAGGTTTTAAGTTTGAAGTCCACCAAAAGACCTTGAAGTTGTTGTTCAGGTTGAAGGTGACTGGTTTCCGTTTGATTTGTTGGTGATGGCAGTGGTATGAATAGACTTACGCTGAATTTTGATGATGTTAATTCCAATTGAATATGATGGGATTACTTCTCATATGGTTTTCTTGCACTGTTCTTAAGTCCCTAAACTTTATTATTAAGTTTCAAGTAAGTTCGAAGTATGCATGCCACATGCATAACATCTCCCGTGTACGTAAAGTGAGTGTTAACTAGGAGTTCTATTTCTAAGGAGCAGACAAACAGTCATTAGATCCCTTTTACAGTACTGGCACTAAAAAGAGAGCATACCTGATATTTGTGTGCTCCTTGCTGCGATAAAGCGTGCCTAATTTTCGAGTTTTATACTTTGAAATCTATATTTCTTCACCCAATACCCTTCAGAAATTACAAAGATTTGCCGCAGGAACAGTTGTACGAAGGGGAAAACGTCTCGACAGATTGTGACACTGACTTATTTACTCTAGGCTCTCAGTCAGCATTTATTGCGGGCGCACTTCTGGAGTTTTAGGCAAAACCCTGTAAAACATTAGGACACACACTGAAGGCCGCAGTATTTTCTCCGAAATACTCAGGGTGTTCCCACTAAATTGTGAAAAGTCCCTGAGTTTTCGAAGTCGTAGCAACACTCCCGAAGTTCATAAGAAATCACTTTGCGATGCGTATGGTCAGTTAATCCTTAACATGCATTTTAACAGAAAACGACCGGGAATTTAGGGGCATTTGCAAATTCGCATGTGGGCCTGTAGTACGCTAAGAATAATCCCAAAAGTTTCCGAGGTGAGCCCAAACTTGATGCTGGCTAAGCTATCACAGAATAATGGGTGATCTTACTACGGCTCACAAGACCACTCGTCAGGCTTGTCTTGGGAAAAACTAACCTTACTTGTAACGGTGGTTTCCACGATGAAAGTCCACCAAAATAGCACATTAGAGAGTCGACGCCAGTGTCAATTGAAACTTCTTTTCGTGACGTGTGTGTGCCTAATGAGGTGCTTTAGTGCAGTAGGCGTATATGCATGGTTAGACAATTGTCAGTTCATATGGCCAATCAGGGACGTATTCAAGGCAGTGTCGATCTCATTGGCTTGCTGCTGTTTTTTTCTTACTTACCAACTACTGTCCCTTTGGTTTTTATCTACGCATTGTCTTCTAACTCCTGTCTAATAACTGCGCGTGCTACCTACCTTCGTTTTTCGCGGACATTGCGTATACTATTTACCCCTATTCTGCTATTCTCATTCAGACATCTATACAGATAGAACTCACAAAATATTCCCAGCAACCTGTAGTTTCCTAACTTATCCAATTCGATAGTTGCAAATGAAAGTCTACAAATAGCACTCAAGCAGAAGAGATTTCTCTGTCCTGCACAGGAGCGAAACCGAAAGACAAGAACTAAGCCGGAGGAACTAGGTGCGAGAACTCGAAACTATCGCCTTCCTATACTCCTACTATTGATGCCTCAGATCGAAGTCTCTTAAATTCTCGAGCTCTGATACTTGAATTCTTCCACAAGGTGTTCATAAAAGTAATTTAAAGATGATAGAGGACCACTTAAATGCTTATGTACGTCCATATCGTAGTCCAAGTGGTTTAACTTCAGATAGATGAATATCATTATCATGCATACTTTTACGTTCGGCAGAAAAAAGTGCTGAAAGCCTGGATAAGTTTCTGACCACCGCTAAAAATTCATGTTTACCGTAATTTTCCTCTTATATCTGTATTGAATATCAAAAATAACAAAAGTTTTCTTATCGGTAAGTTCTAGGTCACTTCAAAATCGCTCAAAGAAGTGAAAATTTTGTAGTTCCATTAGAAAACGTATACGCTATTTTGCCTTTCAGATTCTCGTATTTGTTGAGTTAACTACCGCTATTCAACGTAGGCTCTCCTTTCCAGCCACCTGTTTGTAACAAAGTACCTACCAGCTAGACGGAAACCTGAACACAACTTGTCGTTGCAGAAGAACTTGTGAAAAGCTAGATAATGAGGTCAGAAGAACTGGGTCGTCTGAGGAACTACTTCCTGAAAAATTCTCGCGTTAAGGACTTTTCGGGTTATGGTGGGAAAATACATACTCTCGGTTGGAATAATAACGGATCAAGACTGGCATCTGGCTCATCAGACAAACTTGTAAATATTTACGCCCTTGAGTCGACGAGATTGGTAGGTACCCGTGTTCTTCATTTATTGTCTCCTAGGTTAAGGTGCATAGTTTCCGAGGTCATAATGAAAGCGTAGACCAGCTATGTTGGCATCCATCAGATGATGATGTAGTTGCTACTGTAGGTGCAGATGGAGCCGTTCGTCTCTGGGATTGTCGAACGAAGAAAGATCCTATCACAGCTCAATGTAAAGGCGAAAATATCAATTTAGCATGGTCACCGGATGCACGCTACATTGCTGTCGGTAGTAAGACAGACTTGGTATGTTCTTATCATTAGTTTTCAGTGATAAATTTAGTAGGTAATTATCATGTATTGTTTTCAGTAACTATATTCCTTCTTCCTTGACCGGACGAGCTGTTAGGACTTGTTTCGGCAATCTCAGTTGTTGATCACTCTGTAAGAGTATAAGTACTCCACAGTAGCTTGTAGGTCTTTTCGTAATAACTTCTAGAATTACTATCCCTAGAAAAGAGAGTCATTCAGAATACGAACCCTCATATCTTTACTTCAAATACAAAGTACTTATCTGAAGTTTCTTGCGCTTGCGATCAGAGAAAAGGTTTGACCGTTATAACTTTTCATTCAGTGCAAAAGGTGAGAAAATCCTGTCATTAGCTTGTTACCTACTCTTTAGGTATCTCATGTCATGTTAGCGTACTTTTAAAGTACGAGTTAAATGTAATGTCCCATTACTTGTGTAGTGTATGCTGCTTTTTCTGTTTTGATTATATCAAACGGAGTCAGGTGGGTGGGATTTTATTTCTTTTCGGTACTGAGGATAGTAAACTAAACAGCTTGTATTAAACCTTGGAGTAGTTATCTTCGTGAAAATCCAGTTTCTCTACGAAAACATTCTATATCTTGGTGCTGCTTGTGAACACTTCTAAAGCGACTCAAGGTTGCGAAATCCTCCATTGTTTCATCCGATGCTAATGAGAAGTCAACTTCTACAAAAAGTGCTGGGAGCTGTAAGGGTAACTAAAATCAATAATATTTCTCATTTTGTAGTGAAATCTATATCTGATTACTACTTGTCATTAAGTGCATGAGACTGCGATGAAAGTCAGGTTAAGGTTTCTCGTTCTTAAGTTTACCTTAGCATCTTCGTTTATTCTTGATATTTAGTATTGTTTCGTAAGCGTTATATCTCGTGCAACACCTATTTTTATTTACAATTAAATTCAGATTATGCACGGTATCTCTGTATGGTTATTTGCTGCTTTCGTATCTCGATTTTTTTCTTGTTACTCGTAAATATTCATTGTAATTCAATGCATAATCTAAATGCTTGGAATAATAGCATGGAAACCTATTCATTCAGAAATGACAAAGATACATGCAAAAAACGTTTTACATGAATTTGCGACCCGAGTAGACATTTTGTACTTCCCTTGTAATAACGCTATTGCTTAATGAGTATTGCCCATAATTTTCTTATTTGCCTACTTCACAAATGAAAGTTTTATCACAATTGGGTTAAAAATTAGGCAAACCATTCCAGCGTCATGTTAAATTATGATTTTACACCTGTCTAAGGTAAGATGATACTTCAAGACTGGTCTACACCAACCTCTAGTTTAAGGATACGGAGTGAAGTAATGGAACGCATTGACCACTTCACTAACATAAATAGTTGCATCAACCAACGGGTTAGTTGTTGATGAAGTCAGATATATTGGGATCGTTTGGCACTTATCAACTTGTATAACCTCTGGGGCCGACTCACGAGAAATTCAACTGCCTATTAAGAGATGAGTACACGGCAATGCACTTGGCTCCGACCACTTTTATCGTTGTGAAACATAACTGTTAAAAGTATCAGATGTGAAGAGATTACAAGTGTTCGAACACACATGTCTTCACAAGACTTCTCACATATGGTGGAATTACCATGTGAGCAATGTCGAGATTAAGCGAAGTATACTAGGCGAGACAGGCAAATCAGTTGATGAGGTTGTGAACCTCCATCGACTAAGGTGGTTTGGACATGTGTTGCACATGCCGAAAGACCAAGTCCTTGAATGTCCAACGTTAGCTAGAGTTGGGTTGGGATAAGGCTGAAGATGGCTAGACCAAGACATGGCACCAGTCTGTGAAGTCTCTGACTAATAGTCTGAGGTGTGTAGAAAGGGGTGGATTATTTGTTTGAGGTCGTCAAGATGATATGAATCAATGGCGAAATAATAATCTTGGTAAAATGGCTGAAAATTGGCCATGGTGACGTAGATGTATTCACTCTTTAAAATCTTCTAAGGCTAGAGCATTTTCAGATGCCTTGATTTTCAAACTTTTTCTGCCATACATTTGTGTCTAGTTTGATATTATGATGACTGATCCTGTGAAGTTTAGCAACTTGAATAGATGCACTTCAGTGCGGGTTCCCACGTCGATTTTATATTTGTCTATTTCTAATGTAAATAATCCTGCTAATAGTCACTGGTGTACTCTTTCAGTCCAGAACGATTTTCGAATATTCCCATGCATTTTAGTCTCGAATAAACCCAAGTTAACCTGATTAGACTCCCGACTTGAGTTTGACTGGGGAATTGAGTGTTTGTTTTTTTATCAATTAGAGTGTTTTCAGATTTGCCAATGTTTCTTTGATTGTTGGTGTCCATTATAAAGGAAGACTACTGGTCTAAAAATTAGTTATAAACATTCACTCGTAAAATCTGTGGTGTGTATTGATTTGGAATGTTTCTTCTATATGTCATGAATCGCTTCCCTAAATTTCCATGATTAGAATAGTCTGGGTGTATGTCTCAAAATTGATCACATTGGTGCAGGTATTTTCACGTGTTATTCCTATCTTAACCCTGATATCACTTCTTGATTTGCATTTACCCATATTTTCGTCGAATAGCCTTTCAATAGGTTAGTTTCATTATTTTAAATCTTGCGTATTGTAATCCTGTATCTTAATGTACTGATGTGAGATTTGGCAATTGAGATCGCTACATAGTAATGCAAAGTCCAACATTGATAATAACTGATCGATTTAATAAATATCAGTGCACTAAGAGGTCACTTTGATTGTTTCCAGACAGATATTGAGCATTATCAACATCTGACAACATTATTGCATAACAGATGTTGTTAAACCTAACATTCCATTAAATTAGAAGTTATCACAAGGAAAGTTCGAAATAAAAGTCTTATTGTAAGAAGGACAAAGACAAAAGATAAAAGTAGTAAAGATGTACTGTATTGGTCTTACAGCCAGAATGCATGCTTATCGTTATGATAGATATTCAGGCATATCACCTAGAATCTTCGCCCAATGGTTTTAGATGTCTTGTAAACCTCAAATGTGAAATATTTCTTCTTCTGTAAGACTCAGACGAATAGTGAGAGACTTCATGAAACGATCTTATTGTCTGGTCACCCCTAGCTCCCGGTATGTCTCACTCCAAATAACATGCCACATTAGGGTAAAAAGTAGCTCAACATGTGTAACATATGTCTGAGTCTACTTAAATGATTGGGGTTTACATATGAATAGTTTGACTTGGCCTCCTCAAGCAGTATTCTACATACAACCCCTATATTGCTTATGTGGTGTTTCCATCACCCACAAACAACTCTATGAAGGCTTCATTAGTCAAATACATGAGAACTTTCCTACATCTTATTAACCATTTCCCACAGTCGTACATTAAAACAAATAACAGCGCTGTGCAATGCAATGTTCGGTTGCCGCCCGTAAGTGGCACAAATCGATCAAAATCAATCGAATCAGTCTTATCTTTTCTAGAATTCTGTCAGACGAACACGTCATGACTTATGTAACTCAAGTTAGTAAAGCTATGAATTACCACTAGTGTCAACACAAAGTTTCCACACTGCAGTTAATAATCATGTTTCAATTCGACATCATGTATTGTAAACTCGATCAAAAACTGAATTAGCGTGGGGCATGAAGACTGAATAGTAAGTCGGAAAATTTACATCGGGAAATGTAGTATCAGTGAGGTATTGCTGCACTTCAACTATCCTTATCTATTTCCACAGAGACATGAAGTCATAGGGTGTCCTATTAAGCATATAAAACAAAATCTAATCTGTCGAATTCCATAAAATGACAACGTTGAATGCATAAGTTGGACCAACCGATCAATTGAATTAGCAGGACACGAAAACGCAGTTAAATGTAGCTTAATAAACTCAGGTAACATAAAAATTCCGAAAAAACCTAAGCCATAGCTATCCGTACTACGACATCACGCAAAAGGCTGAGATAATCAATTTTAAAACTTGGTTGAGTAAACGGAAGGATTAATAGCTAGAGCTTTCTTATTAAATCGATATCCCACGCGTGTTTTAGGAATGATTCCACACCGATTCCGGATGTATGAAAAGTTATACTACTAATACTATCGGAGAATAATTAGCGGTGGAGATATAAAACTAAATCAGAATGTGTTGTGGTTAAACTGATATGGTAATAAAGAATAAATTGTGACCGAAATATCATTGTGGTGCATTCAATAAATGAACTAAACTGTTATTGAGTTCTACAGCACTAAGATATAATTCGTCAATTTAATGTTTTCCATTCATCGCATATTCTATATAAAACATAACACGTCACTTACTGACCTTTTTATCTCTATGTACAACCCCAAAGTATTCGCTCCACCAACCGCACCTAATGTTTGTCTACAATTTACATATTGTCTTTACCATTTAGTATAATTTTTAAGTCCAATTATCTATTTCGTTATCCTTAGGTTTCATGGTTTGATTTACGAGCCGGGTTCAAGGTAGTACAGGCTGAACAGTTTACCTCAGAAATCAATGAATTCAGTTGGAATCCTAGCGGTGATGCATTTCTTTTAACTACTGGACTTGGGAGTATACTGGTATACAGGTTGGTATATTTTTCTGAGATATATAGGAAAGTGAATTTCAGCCCAGTAATTCTTCTGATAATTTTACTCGACCTACCATTTTGACAGAAGTGAGGCAGATGGTTTACGCATCAGTGGTAGTTAGTGGCCACCAGTTATCTGAAATTAGCCACAACTTGGATAGGATATTGGTATCCGCTTTTTTAATATCTGATAGAAAGTACATAATCTATAATAAAAGTGAAATAAGTAAAATAAACACAACAACAGTTTACCTTCAAACGTAGACTGACTGACTAATTTGTGAAAGCTAGATGAAGTTCTGTGTAGCCATTCGCAAACACTATCATAAGGCTTACTGATACGCCAAGTCGAATGCCACCTGGTCAAGGAACACAGTATCTGTCGCCGGTAAGTGTACCTGTATTCTAAAAGTCGGTAAAAGGTTCAACACAACCACGACCAGATCAGAAACATGTCTAGTTCTCTGAGGTTTGTTGTTCCCGAGCTTCGCTTAGGCGTCTAATAACTATAGAACCTACTGTCTTAGGCACTATTTTCATCAGACTGGTTCACCTGCACTTATCACCGGAGAATTTCTCTCCTTTCTTGAGGACTTAGGTAATCAATAATCGAGATCAGGTAAAGGGTTTCATATCCGATTTTCATACGCTAGGTAGCACTTCAGTGAACCTGACCAACAACCTTCAATCACCATCCTTAAATGTCTCTAATACTAGCCCATTTGACGTTGCTGCCCTGCCTTGTTTCAGGTTATTTGCAGCATTCCCGACTTCTGCAGAGTTGGTAGCCTTATCTCAACGTTCCATTCAAGATCTGTCTGGATAGCAGGCAACCAAAGGGTGGTCAAGGTCCAGTTGAAGTTTTCTGCACATCCCTCCAGTCGTCTTCGCTGTAAGTAAATCACAGATCTATGCTCCTCCGCTATGGTTTCACTAACCATTTACTTTGTAGTCTTAGTTTCTTTGATCAACTCAAACAACTATTTTTCGTTGTCTACCCGACAAATCTTGAATCCAAACCATCGGTGCACATAGGCCTGACTATCCAGAACGAAGGAGTGGCGTATAAACCTACCTTAGTCACCGCCAATCATAGGAGTTCAGTATCTCACGTTGCTCTCGAGCCTTGTAGGTCGGGCATCAAGTCAAAGGGTTGGATATTTGTCTCTTAAGAGAGCCATCTGTTTTGGCTTACGCTTTTGGATAGTATGACACCCCACGTACAGCTTATAAATCCATCTCAATAATGAACACTTCGAAGTGCTTATCGAATCTTCGGGGAAGGAACAAAATTCATTGTGGAACGAACTTTCTGCTTAGTCATTGAATGCATTATGGTAGTTATTTTACGTCTGGATTATATCCTTGTGTATTTTTGTTCCACTCTGCGACTCGTTATTGACCAACATTTTGGTATGTCTGCTGTCTTGAGGTGTCTCTAAACAGTTGCTTCCACGAAGCCGTACTTCATTGCGATGTTTGATGAAACTACTGTAAAATCATGCGCACAATGGTCATCTTCACTGTTTGAACCTTGATGCAGATCGGACAACAAACAGGTTTGACTAAAACTCTGGAAAACCTTGCTAATTGATGTTCGTTTGATATCAGAAACCCACACATAAGTTAAGTGCTTAGAATAGATTTCCCATGTGTTAGCTCAAAGTGCGCTTATCTGTGGACCCTGTGACATCAGCAGCCGAATTCGCTCGTGCTAGTATCACACTAAGTGCTAGATATAAAACTGCGTTAGTCGTCTGGATCCCCATCAACAGTCATCTGTAGGCCGGTAGGTTAAAAAGTTCGATTGGAGCTAGAAGTAACTGGCAAGGAAAATAGTGTCTCTTTGTTATCTTTGCCTACGCCCCGACTAACTGCAACCCGGATACCGTTAAGGAGGGTTTTTACCATCAACTGAGTGACTTTCTCTACCAGGTGTGCTTGACACATAGAATAGTGCTAGCTGGGGACTTGAATGCGTAGGTCGACGGCAGTCAAGACCCGCAGGATATTCGTTTAGGTGGCCAATGCGGTTTTTTCGGTTGGAAATGAGATGATTTGGAGTGTCCGTTTCAGCCTTGCGTAGATCATAACCTATTTCTAAACACCATCAATTTTTAGCACAACCCTCACCGTTGTGCTACACGGAATCTAACTGGTCGTATTGCAATAAGCTGCTTATGGTGTGGGTATATTCAAGGTTGCCGCTCATCTGGAAGACTACTCTGGATCCTGATAATGCTTTAGTGTCTGTTAAGTTTTCGTGTTTTCGTGGTCATCAAAATCGAAATCCAAAATGCATCAAATTAAGCAAACGGATTTTTCGCTGTAGTGCAACTAAATATCGAACCGAGCTATTTTCAACGCCACCTGTCGAACCTGCAGAAAGTACAGATGAATACAAACAAGATGCGATGAAAGCGGCGAGTAAAACTGTTTTTGGCTTCGAAAAACGTCTCGCTAGAGCAGACAAGCAAAGAAAAAACGAACATAGAATCTCTCACAGAAGCGCGTCGTTTTAAGTTATCACACTTCACATTTGAAAGCGAAGAACAAGTGGGAAGAAAAGGACCAATTTCAAAGTAGGCAAATGTGTATGGAATGAAAAAAATTGAGGATAAAGTTTAATGAAAATGTTCAAACCTCAGAAGACTTCAAATAGTGAACACATGTACGCCAGTATAATCGGTTTTCAGCTATTTCATTACGATTCTCCCACGATTGATCACATCATCTCGACCACCCAAAATACATAGTCGACACCTCCCTACACTCCTCAGACTATCTGTCAAAGATGTAAGCGTAGAACCTGGGCACTGCGGTAGAGTATAATTCCATATTAGATTGTTTATTTGATATGGCACACTGTGATGTAGTATTATTTACTGGATGACGTTTCATGCAGAATTTACTGCATATATTCACATACAGTAAATAATACTACACCACTGTCTGCCATATCAAATAAAAAATCTAACATGAAATTATCAGTCAGAGACTTGCATCTGGTGGAAGCAACATATAAGTAATTCTGATATGAAACAGAGTGCACCTGATAGCGATGGAAATCCTGATTCATTAATTGTTGTTATCTTGAAACAATGCCCTCAGTGACTCCCACATGTGTTGCGCATGTCCCAGTGGCTTTTACCTAGCTCACTTACTGCTTCCCGTGGACATAATCAGGAGGATTTTAGGTCGTCAGTATATTACGTGACGCTATAAGACGAAGGGTAGTTGTGTTGGGCCCACGCCTGCAGGTATCTCGTGACTCCCTGGATGGGCGTTCGAGAGAATATGCAACCCAGTGACTTGCTATGATAGATGTGTCTGGTAGTAGGAATTAATTGTGAACACACTGCCGTTTTCTTGTTTTTTTTTATTACTGTAAAGTCAAACCAAAGTAGTAAATGCTTCTTCGGATGTATTTTTAGGATTGCTTGTTCGAGAACCTACTTCTCTCTTTTTTGATTTTGATTTTCTCTCTCGTTTCCTGTATCTTCACAGTGTTGCTGTCATGTATTGTATGGCGCATTTCTTGGTTTTCATTCTGTTGCCAAGTTTATGGTTTAATGATAACAGCAATAATAAGCTTTAATTTTCTGTTCATGAAAAGGGTCCATTACAGTTATTTTTCCAATATTGAATTCTTTTCTCTTTCAAGTGGTAAACCGGGTGACATGAAGAGGGAGACAAGTATACAGGCTCATCCAGTTAATGCTATGTGTCTTCAGTTCTCACCAACTGGTCGCCAATTCGCTGTTGGCAGTGCAGACGCTTTAGTATCTATTTGGGATGCAGATGAATTCGTCTGTTTGCGTACCTTATCTCGGTAAGTTAGCCAAGTTGATTTTTCTTAGATGCTAATACCTAGCTTTTTTCACCTCATTTTTTGTAGGCACTTTCATGTTCTATTTGCATTAGAAAGATACTTTTCGTCCACTTACCGAATGGATTTTTTTATCCTTTTTGAGTTTTTCTGTTTAAAAACTATGTGGATTTACTGTAGGTAGTTTGACCTTAAAGTGTACCACAAATCAGAAAACGGCGATTGACTAAAAATCAATAGTTTTCAATTATGAACCCACTGAATATACTCTGATTTATGTAATCAAATGGTAATACTTATTCTTGTACACTAGATACATTTCAATATTTGATACACAATTTTGGATGGGGTTTCTGAGTTGCATTAGTTATCTCATGATATTTTTTTCAGAGAAACTGAGAAATCAACGTATAACCTGTAACCGAAGTGCATCTGTTCAAATAGACGAAATACCCAGATGCAAACAAAAAGATTGATAAGAAATATGATATAAAAGTGGATAAAAGTGTATAGGAGGAGGAGCGGAAAGAAATGCATGCAAGTTAGGGGAAGTGTTCAAAATTCTGAGGACGTAAAAGAGTGAATACATCTACGTCACCATGGCCAATTTTCAGCCATTTTACCAAGATTATTATTTCGCCATTGATTCATATCATCTTGACGACCTCAAACAAATAATCCACCCCTTTCTACACACCTCAGACTATTAGTCAGAGACTTCACAGACTGGTGCCATGTCTTGGTCTAGCCATCTTCAGCCTTATCCCAACCCAACTCTAGCTAACGTTGGACATTCAAGGACTTGGTCTTTCGGCATGTGCAACACATGTCCAAACCACCTTAGTCGATGGAGGTTCACAACCTCATCAACTGATTTGCCTGTCTCGCCTAGTATACTTCGCTTAATCTCGACATTGCTCACATGGTAATTCCACCATATGTGAGAAGTCTTGTGAAGACATGTGTGTTCGAACACTTGTAATCTCTTCACATCTGATACTTTTAACAGTTATGTTTCACAACGATAAAAGTGGTCGGAGCCAAGTGCATTGCCGTGTACTCATCTCTTAATAGGCAGTTGAATTTCTCGTGAGTCGGCCCCAGAGGTTATACAAGTTGATAAGTGCCAAACGATCCCAATATATCTGACTTCATCAACAACTAACCCGTTGGTTGATGCAACTATTTATGTTAGTGAAGTGGTCAATGCGTTCCATTACTTCACTCCGTATCCTTAAACTAGAGGTTGGTGTAGACCAGTCTTGAAGGACCCCCTTTCATTTGGGAGGAATGAAGCGCATGCCAAACTTACTTAGATTTCTCCTCAATACGTTCAGAAGATCATGCGTTTTGTCAGCATCTTCAGTTCAGATGACAGTGTTGTCTGCATGCTGGAAGTGATTCACTCCCTGTAATTTGAGAGGTGCATATGGCTATGTCGGTTAACATGTCCATAGGAAAGTTAGACAAGACCGACAATAGCAGGCCTCCCTTGAGGACACTACTGGTTGTCGTTAGTTCAAACATAAAGTCTTCATAATCTCTTTCGTGACTGCGTAGATTCGTGCAGATAGTATTGATTAGCATTGAATTCTCGTTCGGTATTCTCTTAACAGTCAGATCTTGCCACAGGACCTCTCGGTTGACAGGGTTGAATGGTACAGTCAGGACAGAAAATTTAGCAAGTGTCGGCTGCTGGTAAGTATGTTTACTTTTCAGAACTTGTCGAAGAATGAAAATCTGATCGTCTCACTTTCGTCCAGGTCTGAGACCTTCATGGTTTCTCGAGTTTGTTGTTCTCGAACTCCAGTTAAGCGTAAGATGACTATGGACCCCAGGATCCCTTATAGTTGTCACAGGAAGACTTCTCTCCCTTCTTATTAACTGGGATGATTTTAGAAATAGACCAGTTTGAAGGGACTAGCTCCGCTTCCCATACCAATACTTGGTTTCTTCATTAATTTACTCAGCAATTTCTTGCCTCCTTCCATAAAACTTCCAGTGGCGAACCGTCAGGTTCTGCTTCCTTGTATAGTTTCAGGTTTGAAACAGATTTCTCAACTTGGAGGAGAGCTCGAAGGTGGACATGGACGTCCCGTTCACGTTCAAGCTGGACGTTGGGAAACTGAAGCGTTGCTACTTGACAGTTGAACTGTGTTTCAAAGTGTGCTGTTCAGCGTTCTAGCCGTCTGTCCTGAAAGGTTGTCATGGTCGTATCCTTTTGAATGACGTTGTGTCACACAGGCTATATCAGGATGCGAATCGCTGCTGTGTTCAGATAAATGCTTACTTATCTTTTCCTTAAATGCATACTTGACGTTCTCATTTTGCAATTGAACACAGACAAGCTTAACTACCTCTTGTTTTCTGTTACCAGTAGGGCACAGACATACATGTGCTCGTCCTAATGCATGATAGGAGTTAAAGAAGATACTGTAGACTGAGAAGCATTCTTCCACTGATCCTCTTCAAAGTTAGCTGTGGCGATATGATCTAATTGAGTCCGTCATAGGTTTGGTGTCAGGAAACGCCAATTGAGATGATGTCTGTCTTGATGCTTGAAGTTAGTTCTGTCCAGAAACATGATTATCAAAACAAACTTGTAGGAAGCGGTCAGCGTTGTCGGTTCGTTTGCAAGAGATATAGTAGATACGCCGAGGATGCTTTTGCACTTGGCTCAGTTCTCTCATTTTGGGGGGTTGAAGTCACTCACTGTCATGATTTTATCTGAACGTTTCACTTCACGTAGCGAAATCGTCAGCTTTTGATGGAACTCACTGTTTGTATCATGCGACATTCAGATAGTGGGAGCGTAGGCAATAATGGTGAATATGCACCCATGGCTATCTCTGTCTTCTCCAGTTCTTACAGTACCACTCTTTGGGATGACACACATACATCTATCGAATTTTATTCGCTTAGAAAGTGTGCTTCCTGCTCTACAACTTGATACGAAGGCTACACAAGTGAACGCACAGCGACTAGGTATTGAGTCTCTTAACTGTCATATGGTGAATTTCGCGAATTCAGCCAGTTGTCCTGGTCAAGTCAAATGAAAAACCATACTTTGGTCCTATATGCACATCTGAGAAACAGCATACATACATGTTTTAAGGCTCCAGAGTTTCGGGGAGCGATGCCTGCTGTCTGCTTTGGCATAAGGTTTGGATGTTGAAAGCTACAACATGAGATTACCAATGTGGCTTTTTGTCTTGGATCAGTAGCACTGTTCGCAGGGTGACAGGTTAAGACAGTTGTAAGAGGCTTAATACTAGTATCAGGAAGATTAGACAAAGATAATGGAAGTAAGTTTCACTTATTCGGATTTGGTATGCTGCTAGAAGCGTAACATTTCCTTATCAAGGACCTTAAACTGAAATACTGACTATGCAATATAAACATCAACCTGGTACAGCTTTATGTATTTTTGAGGTCTCAGGTTGTAGTAGGTTATTAAATTGGTACTTTATAACGGAAACCGTGTCTACATGGTATTTGGTTGGTCCAAGAAACGACTTACCTGTGATAAACATTAACGCAGATCGTGCTATTTCCTATATCATTTGGCAGTCGTTTGACTCCGTTTTATTCAATTGTTACTTCTACTAAAACGGACTAATTGGTTATTTTGGTTGGGAACCTATCGAAACCTATCAAAATGTGTATTTCTTTTCATATTTCTTTGTTTTCAACAACAGGTTGGAGTGGCCTGTGCGTACATTGGGATTCTCTTACGATGGTAAATTAATCGCAGCAGCCAGTGAAGATCATTTTATCGATATTGGTTATGTACAAACAGGTAAGCTGTTGAGTTTCTCTCCTTGGGTAAATGTTCCCAGTTAAACTGTTTAGTCAACTAGAAATCTCAATTTGGTATTCATTACAGGATTGACATCAGTTTGGAGAACTGTTAAGAATCCGGGAGAATTGGACAGCTGTTTCGTCCCATTATGGGGCTCAGCAGTGCGCATCTATGACCCTGCCAGGGATCGAACCCAGGGCTTCATATTCCATGGCCAGCATTTTACCATCGAGCCACTGGGTTGGAATCCAACAATCACCATTTTCTTTTTTCTGTCAGTTCGTGATACAGTCCAACCTTCGTCCAATGAGTACTTGTCCTCATATCCGACTTAGTTTTCCTCACCTGTCATGACTTCTCATTAGAACTTCGAGAATCTCATCTCGAAATGAGTCATTAGTGAACACAGGATAGTAATTTAGTTCGGAGGTTTGGGGGATTTTATTGATTTCAATTTGGTATTCGTCACAGTGGCTCGATGGTAACATGCTGACACCGTAACGTGAATGTCCTAGATTCGATCCCCGGTGGTGTCATGGATACACACCTCTGAAGAGTCCCATACTGGGACGGAACGGCTATCCAATGCTTCCAGATTTTCAATGGTTCTCCAAACTGATGCCAGTTCTGTGACGAATACCTACTCGGAATCGATAAAATCCCTAGGAACCTCTACAGTAATCACCTACTCGTTAGCATGCAATTTCTCATACTCAGTTTAAACATACAACTATCATACGTGTATGTAACTACTGGTGTGGTTTGACTTCGGTCTGAATGCCAAATGAAGTGTAATTATCCCGACGTTGTAAATATGTCTGTTCATGAAGATCATGAGATCGGGCACCTTTTTTTTTGTCCATGAATTCTTCAATTTCTGAAACTGTGAAGTTAATTTGGATGATGTAAATAAGGAGAGTATTATCCATATTAGTCTTACTTCAAGTAAGATATTCTACACTCAAGTGCTATTTTTCAGTTGCATGAATAATGCGTAAATGTTTTATGGTCACTCATTTGGTGGTTCAGTTACTACTTGTCAAATGCTTACGGGTGGACGAAAATACCTCTAGAGAATTTTTCCTCGGATTCCACTGCTAGACACTGCCCATCAATAATATCAAAATTGGAAATACAGGCAATGTTAAGGTATCCGCACAGGAGCCCATATGCCAATAGAGACAGATCAGTTCTGTCCAAACAATGACGGAAAATATAAGCAACATCATATAAATTTCCATATTTTTTATAGTAACAAATAAACTGCTGTGATTTTTATCACATGGTTCAACTGATAACTGAAAAAATGACTGAGGTAGTGTCATGTCATCACTGGTTTACTATGTGCTTCACCTACCCTTGTTTTCCTACGCATATGGGTTACTGACTGAAGGGAACTTAGGACAAGATATTCGTAACCCTAATGGGTTATAACATTTAAAAAAAATAACTCAGTAGTCGTGTGCACTTTCGCGCAGTAGGTAATGAACCATACCTATTGTATGATCGTTGATGGCTGGCTGTCCGAACCTCAGGAAGTGAACCGGGTTTCAAACCTTTACCCCACTGGTTGAAAATTGAGTGATTAGAGCAATAAGGCACAGCTTCAGCTAACATGTCCAGAACACTCAGTAAATTACAAACGTGCAACTGAACCAATACGCTACAGTCAACTGAAGGACTTCCGGTCAACAATTAAAGCGTTAAATAATAATTAATTAGGCGGAAGGAAGCTTTAAAAAAGGGTTACAAAGCAATACTGTAAAATAACTTGTGGGTAAAAATTGTCTTTTAAAATTACTGCGGTAATTGGCTAAGAAATACTTGACCTTTTATCAAAATCTGCCTTTCTTCGGTTCGTTATAAAAGTATTCAATAAGCGTACTTGTTCGGCACTAAAACCTTCCCCAGTGCAACTTGTTTTTTTCTCTTTTAAGTCTAGCTGAACAATCGTATTAATTTTCATGAAGGCAGAAGGGTTTGTAAATATCTTTAACTTTAGAAACCGCTTTTCTGCTAGACAACTACAAAGTATCTATAAATTTCACCACCAATATATCATATCTGTATATTTGACTACATAAAAACAGTTTAAACCGTAACTTTACCTTACTAAACTTCAACATCCTCAATCTTTCTATAACTAAAATGAAGATGTAATTTCAAGAGATGCGTGGATGTGGAAATGTTTTTCAAATCGATGTAAACAGAGTCTTGAAGAATACTTGTGGGATGAGTCTGCGACTAAATCACGAGTGGAATAGTGAACTAAGTAATAACCAGATTGAGGAGCAAGCGGCTACGACTAAAAATCTTCATCAACATGTTCTAAATAACTCAGGTCAGAATGTAGGCAATGATTTAGTGCAGCCAGACTCGTCACTAAAGACTAACTCGTAGCTGAGCTGGTAGAGCATTAGACCAGTAACATAAAAGTGGCTGGTTCGAATTCTGCCGCGTTTCAGATTTTCATTTCACTTTCAATCATCACCCAGTAACTTGTTAAAGTCAGATTTAAAACCAACAAACTTTATTCAAAGGACATTTCTTACGTTACAAAGTCATCTGTAACTGCTTAATGACATAAAATGTTTAAGTACAATCTCCGGTTGTATTTTCCACTTTACGCTTTCAAAGATGAGGTGACCAGATATCTATTAGTACTCTTTATGCTGAGTTCGCAGATATGACATTGTTTATGATTTGTTTGTAATCCCCCGTAGTCCGCTTCTGACTGATGAATTCTGGCTTGTTTTACGATGTAAATTTTTTTATCAGCTTCATGTTTTTGTAATCAAAGATTTCAAGTACCATCCAGTGCACAGTAACATTAGTTATTGTCATCATAACCTGAGCTACTAATATTTACCGTGTTAGATTAGAGTCTATAAAAATTTATTAGTAACAGTTTTTGGTTGGATTCTGTCTTTAGCATTGTGTATAAGCAGATTTCAACTATATGCAACTTCATCATTATTGTCAACAGCAACTCTTACAGCTCCATAGTAATTGGTCGTATTCACTGTACTTAAGTGTTTAGTTAGTTAGGACCAATGTTGAGCCAGATTATTACTGCGTAACGGTTCATGTTGCCATACCATATCAAGGTAGAAGGCACCAATATGAAAAATAGAGATAAACAAGAGAATGGTCTAAATAGTATAAAGTTATGATGAGAGAACACGAGGGAATGAGATAATGAAATTCGGTACGACTTTTAATATGAAGACAGTGTGTCTGTATCTGCACCACTGAGATCGCTTCTGAGCGATATCGCCTAGAGTCTCCAATCACCGATTTCAGTTGTCTTGCTCACCTCATCCAAAAAGTCTTTATTTCCATCAAACTAACTGCCAGAATCTTCATAAACTGTTGTTATCTATGTTTTCTTCTGTCCATCTTTAACATTCTCCAGCCTAAATCTAATTCAGCTGACATTACGCGATGAGATATAGGTGTTCAAGACTACTGTTCATGAGAATAAGTTTATCACCTTGACATCATTCGAGTGAAACTTTGTATTATTACTGTATCCGACCACAGTAACAGGTGCTGTGTTATTTTAACCTCAGGTTGTATACCCCATGATACAACAGACTGTTATCATCGTATTTGGCTGATCCGTGTTTTGCTTGTTAAATATGTTTTCTTTTGAATGTTTTTCTTACTTACTGTGCTAACAAATGTATGACTCTATTTCATAAACTTAGGCATTCAACTTCTAGTGTCTTGTTGGTGAGTTCGAAGCCCACTCCTTATTAGGATTTGAGCAGTTATGTAGTAATGTCAATCGTTATAGAATAAATGTAGCCCTTAACCTACTGTGCGAACCGGTGTATATGGCTGCTGAGTTGGGTTGTTTACTCATATGCTGACACATTATTTCCATAGTCATGGGAATCTTCATCAATTCCCTTCACTACCTTCAATCACTAGACACTTCAGCACAAATGACAAGTAAATAACCTACACGAACTGCAATCAGCAGCAGTGTAAGCAGATATTAGTAACAGATAACGTCTATTTTCGCTATTCCTTTTAGTCTTCACTGTGCTGTTCAGTCGAACAGCGCACGGGTGATTGTAAAGTGGGATCCAGTGTAGCAGTATACTTCCTGTCTTAGGACTCAATGGTACTTATACCCATACCTGCAAGACCGCGAAAACTGGTCATCGCATCTCCAGAAACTCGAACCGTGAATTTCGTGGGTTCACCTTATTGACCAAACCAGGTGTGTGTGTGTGAATAACCACACTTCAATTCTAAATGCCCATCTCACAACCATGTAACATATTCATGGTACGAGATGCTAGATTTTTCGCTTGTGAAGCTTGCTGATCGATTTGACTGACAGTGTAAGCATTGAAAGTTCCAGTATGTAGTTCGCAGCATCAGCGAAGCCAGTGATACCGTTCTGTGAACTCGGATCACTGTCAAGAGCTGCCTAGCTGCAAAAAACTGAAGAGACTGCAGGAATGTTGGTCGAGAAACATAAAGGAAGGCTAGAAGTTATGGGGGTGGACAGTGATCTGAAGGAACTTGAGTACCGATGGCGTTATGACGGTGGCTGACACTTTCTGGCTACCCACACCTTAGAAGGTTGTTTTGGCTTTATGTACGTGAAAAGGCTTTGCCAGTATTAGGGGGTACTTGACCGTAGAGCGCGAAAGACATCGACTTTAGGCTGATCACAAACGGCCTTTTTAGAGGTCTGAGATTTCAGGTTTTTCGTTTTGATTCCAGCTAGAAATCCATACCACCGGCACCGGAATACTACAGGATGGAGGGGAGTGTAATATTTTTAGCGCCCACCTTTTCTACCCACCCTTCGCATAGAAAACGTAACATCGGTATGGCACTGGTTGTCATCCAAGGGAAAACACTTTACTGCTGTCACACCGTCCAGTCGGCAGTACGACTTCCCTCTGGGAGCCCCATTGTAGCGTAATAATGTAAACTATTACAGTAACTACTGTTTATCTTATCACTGTCCAATGCACGTTTCTGGTCTAGTAGGACCTTGATGGAAGGAGCATTCTATCAGTATAGCTCTTCGGATAATTGCTATATGCAAGCCCGATCACCATGCTCAGGTAAAAGCTATCGGTAGGATTGGTTGATATAGATCTGATTTTAATGTTAGCAGAATTCTATCACCTGGTTGGTATCTGACTTGTATGTTGTGACTAGCTTGGCTAAGCTGTCACCTTAATATCCACTTTATACAGGTTTCTTCCTCTTAATGTATTGGGTATACTGTAACTCGATCGGCTTGCAGGCTTCACTTTCAGTCTAGGTTATCTTTCTAATACTAGTCAAACCAGCATAAGGTGGTCACTTGTTGAATTTCAAGTGATTTTAATCTACTCATATTGACTTTTGATATAGGTTTTCATGCATGTTTTTTGTTAACGCTTAAGTATACATTTACCGTTTTCGCTTTTTTGATGACAAAATAGGTTCGAATCCGGCCGCGGCCCAAATTTTCATTTCACCTTCAATCATCCAGCATAAATACTAGTCTGCCAAACTACGGCTGTCTCAGATAGTCAACCGATAATCAATCAATCAAACAAGTGCTCCACCTCTGTAATTCAGTTAGATTGCGATTGGAATGAGACGTCCTCACTAGACAGTCAGTGTGAATACGATCAAACGGTAGTAACGCATCACGAATTGACGTAGTAGTCTGACAAAACCCTTGGTGATTGAAGTGAAATAGAAATCTGGTCAGCAGTTGGGTGTCGTAGCTCAGGTGTTGGAACGACGGGCCAGAAACCCGGTGGTCACTGGTCCGAATCCGGCTGCAGTCCAAATTTTCATTTTTCCTTCAATCATCATTCAGTATAGATACTAGTTCGCCAGACCACGGCTATCTCAGATAGTCAAATGATAGACAAAATAAGTATCTGGCAGCCGGCTATTCTGTTTTTTATTATCATTTCAATGAAGGGGCGTTGTGCCAGAGGAGTTGATCACCCACCCGTGAGCAGTTGTTATCACTCTGTCAGTCAGCATTATTTGTCTTAGTCTTCACTAATTTTCACGATAAATTTAACTGGATATCAAAATTTATTTTCTAGTTGTAATATACTTTCATCTGGTAAAACTTGCTGTTACATTTCAAATATTGTCTGTAGATCTCCCACAATCCGTTACTTATGTATAATATTTTTTGTTGTTGAAACATTACAATAGGTGAACAAGTATACCAAGTTGGAACACATGCATCAGCTACATTCGTACTTGCTTGGCATCCTCGACAGTATCTTCTGAGTTATTCAAGTGAAGCGAAATATGAGCGAGATCAAGGTGTCATTCGTTTGTTCGGTTTAGTAAATGATGACTTGTAACTACCAGATATTGGAATACAATGAGGGCTTTAAGTATGTCAGTTGGAAGTTTCAAAGAACTTTTGTTACTAATAAATTTCCAAAAAGTTATATATTGATACAAGCACATTCTAAATGCAGATACGTAACCTTTTTTCTTAAAATTAAACTTGTGTAATGGTGGTTTGGCACTCTCTAAGCTTTTGGGGTATTTTCTGATGAAAGTTTCATTACCAGCCTTAGTGACATCTTCAGCACAAACTTCATAAAGGAGTGAAGCATTTTCTAATGTTACACGAATGTTTAGATAGTGTTTTTATTGACCTTGGGTTGGGGAAGAATTATTTATCACACCCTGAACTCAACCTAAATTTCCTTTAGTTTCATCATTAAATGTTTTTCGTTGGGGTGAAATTGTGGTGTTTGTTGTTGTTACGCTGTGGATCATTATTGATTTGTTTAGTCAGTTTGCCCTTAGTTGATGGATGACTGTTTTCTTTCTAAGTGGATTGTTAATCGGGTCTATATCCACAAGTGTGTTGATTGAGATTTGATTTGAATACCATGCTTCTAGAAATTCTCTTCCAGCTTTCAATCCTGGTCTTTGGAGGATTTTCACGTTCTTCCAGTCGAATTTGTTATCATCATTATGTGGATGCACTGAAACCAAGAAGGCGGCGTCATGTCGTTTTACTGCTAGTTGGTGTTCATAATTTTTTTCAGCAATTTGACGGCTAGACTGGCCAACTTAATGCTAGAACAATCTCGTGGATTATATTTGTCCCGTCTTTTTGCAACGGGATCCCTTGGTTTACACAATATGGTGTGTAATGATTTCGTTGGTTTGTGTGCTACTCTGATTCCGAAGGGACGAAGCAATCAGTTGACCGTTTCTGAGATATCTTTGATATAGGGTAGTGATTTGGGATAGTTGCCCTGTCTTCTGTCCAGCTGATAAATACTTTGATAAAGTTGAGTGGATAATTATTGGCTTTGAACACTTTGTACAGGTGTTTTTCTTCCGCTTTCCTTAGTGCTGCAGTGTGTTTCTGCTCTTGACAATAATGTTTGTACACATTTCATATGGACTGTAGAATAATTTCTACTTTAGTTCAATATTTGATGTGTGTGTGTGTGTTGTTTTCTTGTACAGCTGAGTCTGTAAATTCTCGTCGTATGTTTTGCTGATGAAGACATCTGAGAGTCGAATTTTATCCTTGGATTCCTCCTCCTTTGTAAAGGGGATTCCTTGAAATGTTTGGTTGATTAGTTTGAATGTGTTTTCTATTCCATCTTGAGAATTACGAATGTGTTCTCAACATACCGAATCCAAATTTTTGGTTTGGTGAGAGGGATGACTATTGATTTCAGCCACTGCATTACAGCTTCAGCAATCAGTCCTGATATTGGCGATCCCATTGGTGTCCCTTTCTTTTGTTTTTAAATCTTCCCATTGGATTGTAAATTGGTCATGAAACAGATTGATCAATTCCGGTAGATTTAAAACCATACTCTTTGTGTAGTCAGAGAAAGTTTTGTCATTCTTCAGAAGAATATCCATCATCTTGGCTAAATTTAAGTCGATTGAAGTAAAGAGTAAAGTGACATCAGATGATATCATTCTTTCATCATTGCCTATCTTTAAATCTTTTATTTTGTCTATAAATTCAGTTGCTGAGCCAACTGAGTGTTCACTCCAATTGGTGAGATGCTTTATTTTTCTACATAGTCCTTTCGATAAGTTGAATGAAGGCATTTCAGGTAGTGAAACTTGGTCGTAGTGGAGTATCTATCTTAGGTCGACCGTAGAACCTTGTTAGGACCTGTCTGTTTGTCTTCATCCGCCATTGTTTTTCTTTTGTGATTTGGTCAGCTTCTACTAAATTCCTCAGCTTCCTTTGGATATGGTTGTCTAACCGTTTAATCAGATTCTAGTCTACTAGTTGGAACACACTTTCATCGTTTAGTAAATCATGTACCTTTTTGACGTAGTCTGTTGTATTCATGACGACGTTTTCCTTCTTTTATCCGAAAGTAAGATTACAATTTTCTTGTCAGTCATTAGTGATTTCAGTGCATTTATTTCCTTTGTGCTTAGCAGATGTTGATTTGCTTTGTTTTTCACTAAAGATTGACATACTTCCCGTTGTTGCTCAACATTCGATCCTGAGATTTTCAGTGTAGACTCCAAGGAAGCACAGAAATCAAGTTCGTTTGCATTTTCAGTGTTGTAGTTCAGTCCCTTCTAAAGTAAATCCTATTCTGTCGTAGATAGTGGACGTTCTGAAAGTTTCACTACCCATTTATCTTTCAATTTCTTGTTTGTTGGTTATGTTAGCTTGAATAATTTATCACTCAACTCCTGCCTCCTCTTCGCGCCTTTGGTCTTAGTTCCTATATTGATGACTACCGTCAATTTGCTCATCATATCTGTCCCGATGATTGGTTACACTATTTTTTGTTGAGTTGTAATTCCCTTGGTCAATCTATTGTGTGCATCTGATATCATTAATCCTACCATTTTTCTACCACTTTGTTGTGCAATCTTCCATCCAATTGGAGAGTGGATGGGGTGGTCTGTATCTAACACTTTGTGGCAAGATGCTCCACCGTAAACGTTTGCGTAAGAAAGAAAAGCTGCTGTCGAGCAGAAGCTCGCCGACAGGCGAAGTTCTGTCATTTCCGAGCACGGAAAATCTTTTTGCGCTCCAGAGATTTTAAAATGATGGTAAAGATTTGTGGCTCAGGATGTGTAATTGGTTGCTATTTTAATGCTCAAGTATCGAAGCTTGTGGAGGAAGTCGGTAGATTAGATACATTTTCTGGTTATTAGTGAGCAACCGGTTTTATACTGTCAAGTCGAGTCTTGTAGGAAGGAGATTAGTAGCAACCTGAATAACTCACTGGTGACACCTCTTACGCAAGTTCAGATCTCTGAAAGTGTATCAATCCCCGCATAGTTACACATAATCATAGTTAATGAGTTCCAAGAATTACCGAGCCTTGTTCCAGAGCGCCCTGTTGTTTGGATCCAATTAAACATTTTAAACATATTTCCAGTACTTCTGATCAGGTTGAAATCAGAAAAAGTTTCAATTTCTTAATGCACCTGGCAGTATAGTGAAGTTGAAGTGCTGGTTTAAAAGGACTGTTTTATTAGAGATATTTTGAAGAAACGTTTCCATTCAAACGTTTTAATAGCCCATAAGATCTAATGTTTATGATAAAAACTTGTTATACACCCACGATCCCTGGCTAAGTTGTGACTAATCGTGATTGATGAAGTTGTTAATTCCATATTGGATTTGTTTATTTGATATGGCACACAATGATACAATATTATTTACTTGATGATAATGCTGTATCACTGTACCATATCAGATAAATAAATGTAACATGGAATTACATTCTAACACAGTGCCCAAGTTTTACAATTATATTAGTGAAGTTGTCAAGATTACTCAAAGGTTAACTTTTCATAGAATGATAGAATGAACATGCTAGGGAAGATAACAAAAATAATGGGAGGGGGGATGTTCACATTGTCAGTCTAGAATTGGTAGAAGTGATATCATGGTTAAGTATGTATAATAAAAGGTTAACAGATTTTCATTATATTGATTAATACGATGAATACAACTCAGAAAGTAAAAGTATGCTTTGAAATAGGTCGAAAGATAACATGAAAGAAACTGTCACGAGGTCATGAAAATTTATAGTTACAAACTTAGATTCAAATTACCAAGGTGAGGCAAGATTGACAACAATATCTTTCTGAATACATAGATCACGTTTCAATTTTATGGCTGCAACTGCTTCAGGGGACCGAGAAAGGCGTGGGTTTCAGTTGTTTTTTGATCACTTTGAACGATTTTGATACGTTGACTTTATGTCCAGTATCAAATAAATGCCGGGTGATTTCGCTCTTTAAACCATATGAATCATTAAGACTTGAATTCTTCAGAATGTGTTCAAAAATGCGAATAATAACCCTTCTCTCTCTTCGTTCAATACGTGTGCTTTGGCATGTACATTTGGAAACTTGTCCACTTTAGATGGTCTCAGTGAGCATTTAGTCTGATACATACAGACTACGCATGCTAATTCTGCTACTGTTGCTCTTCCTGTTTTTTATAAATTCATCAAAGGGCAAAATTGTATGAAGTTTTCGTAGCTATTTATCAGTATACACAGTCCGTGACCAGACATCTCACTATGAGTTCTTATGTTAACCAAAATATTTAGAATACGTCACTTTGTGTATAAATTTTTCATTACGAATGTCTGTAAGTATTACTTCTGGCCCTACCACCGTGACTAAAGCATATGATAGGTTAAAAAATGGGTCCACACTAATCTACTTGATTGCACTTCCATGTTTCATAAGTACATGCTATGGATTCCATAGTGATTTTCCGCACGACATTTTATGGGGCCAATCAGAACAACTCTGACTTTCTCATAATTGCATTAAAAATTTCCGGCCTCCAGCATATTAGATGAGCCAGTAATTTCATTTTCTTGATTCAGAGGTGTGAAATTAATATAATCAGACACAGCAACTCTCAGTGTCTCAGCAATAACAACACTGACGATCAAGTATAAAAATCCTTCCGTATGTAGTGATATTTCATGTCTTCATTAATATATCTCAGGAAATCTTCCTTTGTATTGAGCATTTCAACCCTTCTTCGTTCCATTCATGATGATTACATAGTACTTTTGAGTACCGTGTGTCAGTCTCATCTTACTACCTGTTAGTGACTGAACTAATAAACAATCAGTAATAGTAGGAGTATTGTTGAATGATAAATATAGGAGATCCATATAAGGTTTATCTTCAGCCTGTCTCTGTTGAGTTGTACATTCATAAGCACTCAGTTTCGATTTTCGTCTCTGAATCATAGCAGCAGATGACTCGACCTGTTGTTGCTATTTTGGTGTGGTGGTCGGACTTTCATTTAACAATAACCCAACGAACTATGCTGGTGAGAAACTTGTTCCCTCAGGGTCCTACTAGACAAGTGAATTGAATAGTGGTAAGATAAAAAACAATTACCGTCAAAGTGTAAATCGCTACGCTATAATGGAGGTCTGAGTGCAAAGTTGTACTTGTGTCTGGACAAAGGTGTGATAGCAGTAATTCGTTTCCTTTAGATGACCAGAAGTACCATGCCGATGCTGCCTTCTTTACGAGTAGAGGGAGGCTAGAAAAGGTCGACACCCTATACCTTGAGGTCTTCCGGTGGTATGTGTTTACAGTTCCAGTCGAAATAGATCAACCTAAATCCCAGACCTCCAAAAAAGTAGTGTGTAACCGGCCTTCAAACGATGCTCTGTGGTCATGCACCACTATTACTAACAAAAATTTTCAGTTGCTTCAAGAAGAATCAGCATTCCGCTGTGTGGGCAGCCAGGAAGTAACAAACACCCTCACAACTCTCTCAGCACTCAGGTTCCCTCATATCACTGTCCATCCCTTTAACTTCTCATCTTCCTTCACGTTTCCTGGACCAAATCCCTACATCTTCAATTTGTTCCATCTCTGAAGGCTTTAACATTGATCTGAATTCACGGGACAGGATCACTGGTTGGGCGAAGCTACTCCGTAAACTACAGGTTTCATTGTCCCCACCCTCCGGCAAGCCGGTGACCAAGCGAAAACTGTATCATCTCGAATCATAGATGTGTGCTGTGTTTGTAAGATACGCACATAGAGCCATATCACTTAGTCTCCCAACTATTGGTTTCTGTTGTCGTGTGAACTCCAACCGGCTAGTCTGCAGCACTCTGCATGGCTCATGCCAACAGTTAAGGACTTCATGCATTGATACCATGTTTTAGCATTCAAGGTAGTCTTCTATCTACCACGGTGAACTTTTGGTAAACAGCTTCCTTAGTTTGTTGAAATCCATTACAGCGACGACGAAACGTAATAGATAGTTGTTAGAAATGACGGAATTGAACTAACCCAGCAAACAAACAAAAGCCGAGAGTTCGTTACTCAATGGAATTGTTTGTATTATTGTAAATAAAATAAATTGGGAAAAAAACATTTAAAAAGTACAGTAATTGAAATATCCATTCACTGCAGAATATTGTTGCTACTTCCTGTTTACTATAACCACTTAATTTATTTTTCAATCTTTGAACTACCGAGGAAACTTCAATATGATGATTGGACTTTAACACTAACTTAGATGTAAACAACAGGTAGAATAAGCAGACTGATAGTCAAGTGTGAATCCAACAATAACCAGTGGAAGCCGGTTACAAAACTGTTCACATGAACTGATGCATTTCAGACTACTCATAGTGACTAGAGTCACTAATTAAAGTAGACAAAGGCATAAGCTTTTATGCTGTGTTATCTACTATTCCATTTCTAAACTACACAAATGAGTCTTAATTAGATGTAGTATTTTCAACTACGACTGAATACCTTCAGATACATTACTCAGGTATTTCGTGCTCTGTATGTTGTTGCTTGCATTATCCCTTTCGTTGATTGGACCGAATTGACCGGTCTGTATTGGCATATGGGCTATTGCTCGGATGCTTCTATATTGTCCGTGTTTCAATTATCCACTAGTAGGTAACACTCTGACGTTTGAAGTGATCGGGTTCGAGTCTTAATTGGAATAACATCGCTCACTGGGAAGCAGGTACACTTAGCTTATGAGTCCCAAATAAGGCGAAACGTGCGTCCTGGATTCCACTGGTAGCCACTATCCATCATTAATACTTCATGCTTTGGTTACGAAATGTCGATTCAAACAATGTAGTCATGTTAACTGAGACATTTCTAACACAACTTTAATGAATACATACTCAAAAGAGAGAAATAGACAAACGGTGTTCAGATTACGTTAGCAAAACTGGCAAAGTATGAAAATTGTTAGCAGCTTAAAACAATTTATATTCCCAACTAGCATCAAAGATGGTAGTGATGGGAAGTTATCGAAAAAGAATTAGGATGGACAATATAGCAAACTGCTTCTTTTTCTAAATCTTCGATGGTATCAAATAAAAATTATTTCAACGTCTAAGCTTACAAGTTATATTATCATGTATTAGAATTGATTGATAAATGTACTAGGCGACTGCTGGACGGAGATCTAGGTAAAGCCTTAACTCAGCTTTGATTGATTTATCCTAATTAAGGAAAGTAATCTGGCTCTACATTGAAGTAACCTGCACGGTAACGTAACACAAGTCACGCGGCAAAACCTGGAGTAATTTTCAAACAACTCTAAAGGACTAAAACAGAAGCACTTAGGTTAATCAACAATAAGCAGCGTACCAAAAGGTTTTGGAAACGAAAATTCGAAATCTCTTAAGATTCAAAAGCAGTATTCATATTTGACTCATATGAATTCGGATGAGACAAAAGATTAATTACTCAATATTAACGTGAGACATGGGATCGTTATGTAACCGTCTAACTTGACACATTTTAAATGTATGGATAATAATAGGTGTCTGACAAACGGTCTTGTCGATATGCCTTACTGATCAGTCACCAAAATCTAGTTGCAGCAGAGTTTCTTGCCGATGTATTGCTGAAACGTAACAGGTCCAAATGGCTTTGTTTAGTTACTAAAAGCTACTGAAGCATCTTTTGTGAAATCTGAGTAACACCTCATTTCGCTTGCTCTAAATTATTTGCCGCTTAATTTCAATTTTGAAAAGAATGTCATTTTACTTGACTACTAACAAAATGTAAGTAGGTGAACTAATAAATCTTCATTTTGTTAATTTGATTGTTTTAAAACAACCCCTTTGTTTAAGAATTGAACAAAAATACCTGAATCCATGATTTGCTCGGTACCTATGATATTATCCGGTCCTGGGCATCACTACAGAGATACAAGACATTGCGTTTTTATAGCATTTGAATATGTAAAGCTTGTATTATTTTTCAATAAAGGAAAGATAGACAAACATCTGTGGCTACACCACTCCTTCATACCTTTATACATTTCTTCAATATCTGATTTCTGTGTGTGGGTAGTGTTTTCCAATCCATATTAACACATACAGTGGGATGGATCAAATCCTTTCTTTCCGTTGTAAGACTTTAAACCTTATGACAATGCACATATTGGATACCCTCAATCAATTGTTCATTAGCTATTGAGTTGCATTCAGTGTGTGTGCTATCATGTTGTTGTGCTTGACCTAAACATTTCTAGTGATTCGTCCAAGCGACAACCATAACCCACCTGTGTGTGTTCGTAAGTACGTACGACTATCTCTCAATGTTCTCGTCAGTGATGTTACGTCCTTTAACTTGGATGCTTCAACCGTTTGCATTTGATTATCGTTCTATTCGAAATCATTAGTAAAAGCAATACAGTACAGTCATAGTAACGTAATCTGTCCACCTTCATGAGCAGAAACATAAGGTCAACAGAATGGTCGACCGAAGAATATGTGGAGACAATGACAAAGTCAGTTAGTCTTGTCGATATGCCTTACTGATCAGTCTCAGCAAGCTGAAAATTTAGGTGAAGGGGAATTTCTTTTCAATGGGATGCTAACACCTGGGACACGGAAGCAGGATTTTTCTGAAACCCGTTTCGGAAATTTGTTATGGTGACTAATTTATAAAAGATTTACAAATCGCATGGCCCTTTTTGACACTTCTCACAGCTGAGCAGTTTTCCAACTGCCCAATTATGGTTAAAGTGAACAGGCTTCACGTTGGAAACTACCCGTCAGCGATGATCCCAAGGCGTGATCTCTAACACAGCAGTGTCATAAACTAGTGAAATATACTACTACTGACTATGTTGAGAGGTTGGAAAAAACTCAGGCTGATTTGTAGATTTTGCCAGGCAGACAAATCAAACTGATTTAAACACTGAACGGATGTTTCACTCGTTCACAGCAGAACACATCAGTCGTGTACCTGGACGAAAGCTATTCAGTCGTGAGAAATATCAAGGTGTGCCGTGAAAATATATACAGAGATCGCTTAATTTTTCAGTATTGTTATTCTGATGGAAGACACTGTGTTTTTACTCGTGTTCTGTCATTTATGGCTATTGAAGTAGTCCAAAAGTCCTCTGAAATATATTCTTAACGATTCTGGAAATTCCAGGTGAGAGTATCCGGATTGATAGAAGTAAAAGAATAAATTTGAAGACTATGGATCTACTGATCGGTCGTTAGACTTTAAGTAGTTTTTCTGATCATGTGTTCAATAGAACCAATAAACTGAGTAAAACGACATTCTGGTTTGGAGTTCATTATTTAGAGGCCATCGACTTAGGTCCTCTGCTTGTTCAGATGTATCTACAAGGCATTACTGCATACTTGAATTCCTTTGAGTAATCCAGTGTCATAGGACAGATCGTTTGTAGTTTGAATAGTGCTTTTTTTAAACCTTTACATTCACCCATCACTGACTGATAGATGTTCAAATTTTCAAAGTAACTTGAATTTCGTAAATGTTACAGATACTCCTCGATGATCAGCTCCAAGCAACACGAAATCAATGTAAGTTTGTGGTTTCCCTATTGATTTACTCCACAAACCACAAAGATAAAATGTATGGACAGCTAATAACTTCCAGATAATAATGTGTGTTGTAGTGATAGCCGTTGAATATTGAAAATTGACTGAATAACTACACTGGCTGGTTACTGAAGAACAATCATTTCATGTGTTGGGAGCAGTGCACCAACAAAAGTTAAGTGGATTCAACTTCCTAATACCGGTAGTCATAGTTTTTGAAGCAATACCAAGGGAGGTGGTATGGCTTACATTGCAAAGGTGGGGCGGTATTCGGTCTGAGATGGTGAGTATTGTTCGCCGTAGCCAAAGCCTATTTCTAAGGCAGCGTGGGGGGAGCCTCGAATTCTTCCAGGGAGGTGGGCTGCACCGCTTTCTGCAAGATTTTGGATAATCAGAGAGATATATCTCAAGCACGTCTGCCCATGAGCAGTATAGTATGGTCAATGAGCTGATTACACAGCGGACGTCGGTTCGCTGAAGCCCGAAAGTTAAGAGGGAGGAATTCACTGATCAGCTTTGAGATACCGTTAACAGGAGTGTTTGTTTTCATGAGGTTGCGTTGCTAAAGATATTTCTTGCTCGGTAAGAGAATCAGTCCCCTGGGTTAAGAGATGATAACGTCCAAATAGATGATGTCCAGTCTGGAATTGAGAGGTGAGCTGAAAACTAGAGTAAGAATCTCTCTCTCCATACACAAAAGCAAAGCCTTAATCGTTGAATTGCTTCTACAAATTAGAGGAGGCTGATTGTTCTCCGTGTATTGATGATTTACACTGACTAAAGCTTAGGTGTCTGTAGGGAAAGATCTATTCAATTCTCTTTTGATCCTTTTCTCAGTTCCTTCTGACTTCTCATCACGTTTAAATGTAAGGTATGTGAGAGCCAGTTTCTTCTCAGAAGCTTCGCCCAGGCATTTCTCCTGAAAATAACATTATTAACTTCGCAAAACATGAGTCTGTTACGTAACTTCTTCCTCTCTTCCTAGCTTCAGCATCTTTTATTGTGCAATGGATGCGTATAAACCCTAATTTTGATCATTTTAGTGTATTTCTTTGATCTGTTGGTATACTGTGAATTTTCAGCTTGACAATTATCTGAAACAAATAAGGCATGTTCAACAGTTATTTGTTACAAGTTGTTATTCATCACGGACCGACATCAGTTGAAGAACCATTGTGAACCTGGGAGCACTAAATGGCTATTTCGTCCTAAAATAAGATTCATCGGCAGCATGCACTCATAACCTTGCTAGGGACTGAACTTGGAGATAGAAATCTTGAAGTTATACTGATAATCCATGACCTGTGGGGTCAACCAGTCGGAAATGTTAATGGCAGCTGAAAACCGTTGATGGATGCCACGCTACATGGCAAATTGATGGAGGTAGAAAAGTGTGAACCACTGAACTCTGACCTGGTGGCTGAGTGGTTCAAGCGTTCGCTACGGGACCTGGAAGTCATGAGTTAGATCTCAGGCGAGGTTCGGGGTGCGCACTGCTGAGAGGTCCCATCCTGGGGCGAAACAGATATCCAGTGTCCTCAAGTTTCTACTGGTTTTCCAACTTCATAGTGAATACTACCTTGAAATAAATTAAATCCCTACAAACCTGGAAGTGAATTATTTATCGGTTATGAAAGCTGCTGGCAGGTGAAGCAGTGAAAGAAGATGTAGGCATTTTATTCTGCAAATGTCTATGTTCTTATTGAAAATTTTATTAGTAGTATGATTATTTGAAATGTGAAATATCTAGCGATGGTTATATAACATTAGAGAAGATTGTTCTCCGCCACATTTAGACCTACCAAGTTACATTCCCAAAATGCAGAAATGCCAGTAAAACTAGAAGTAAACGACTATACACTATCAACTTTTTCTCTATTTCTTCGTCTTAGCGAAGTTAAAAATGTCAGATTTGTCAGGCAATAACCACTAAGTAATGAATGCATTGGCACAATTTCACATGCAAAATATAAAATGTATTATTAAACGGTCAGACAATTATGATCTTTAATCGTCTATAGTATTGTCACCACAATATAGTTTAGACAGGTCTACACACCGAAAGATTCAGAAAGAAAAGGCTCAATCATAACAAGAACTAAGTTAATGAGACATTTTATTTGTTTATTTATTCTAGTTTACTTCTTAATTAAGAGAAACTTTTCTCATTCAGTCTTGATTATTATAGAAAAAAAGTAGCCTAGTGATATGTATTTAACTGTCCAATTTAAAAACGTTTCACAGTACTCTCTCACTACCCACCCACCCCATATTTCACTTCGAAAAATGTAATCAAGGTTATCTATCTTTTTCTGAAAACAGTAAATAAACAAACAAATGTTTACTATTGTTCTCTCTCTCTTTCTCTGTTAGTTTTTAATCGTTAGTATCTATGATTATGATGATAATGATGGTGATTCATTAAGGTAAAGATGATATTACTCTGACATGATGATAACAATGTTATTATCCTTGAGAGATAAACGATTCACTGACTCATCGTTCAGTTCTTCGACTCTTTTCAATTGAACTGATTAAAAACAGGCAAGTACAAACTAGTTCCAATAATTTTCACTCATATACTTGTCGTTTCCTTTTGCCTATAAAACTATCAACTACCAGATGAATGGATGTATATACTTATGTATTATATATAGCAAACAGTATAACAGGTCACTTTGTAAATAAATTGTACTTACTGATATTAACAATACTATATAAATAATTAGAGTTAGTAAATTTTTACGGAAGAAAAAAAAGTATACCTTTAAAAATAATATCATGAAATACATGTTTTTTCTTGCCATCTACTGTCATTGTCCTTTACACTTTTTTTCAGAACACAAATAAACATGCATTTAAAAAAATAAAATATTGTCTTAAATTTAGCGGTGAAATTTGTAATTTCATTAAAACAATTTTTACAGCAATTAACTGCAATGAGAAAAATGAGAAATTTCATATACGATGTATAATTTTGAATGCTTTCATCCTATAGGGTATAGTTTTACATGTGTAATCTGGTGTAGTATATCAGAATAAATAAAGAAATAAACAAATATTTCGTAATATTCCTCAATGGGGATCATGAAACAATGCTTAGCCATGACGTTGTTTTTCTGTATAGAAATAGACTGGTTGATGAAAGCGTACAAGTTATCATCGTTTGTCTCTTAGGTTCCGAGTGGAACATAGGGCTACAGTAGCACGCCTCCACTGCACTCTCTTCTCTGCACTCTTCTCAACCCGGTACAAAGACTGCCCACAAACTCTCATCTCTTCCTCTCACCACCTCATCCATGTCACCCTCTCCTCAGACACCCAACTCGTAGTTTACCCTCTGGATTCCACTCGACGACCTAGCCTGGTGCCTGATGTCCCCAATCGGCTTCCTCACTGTATGCTCAATCCCATCCATCTCCACCTTCTTCTGCAAATTTGTTGGGTGATAGCTTCTTGGTTAGTTCGTTGGCAGTCAGAGTTCCTTGTTGCTCATTCTTATCATTCTGGTCATCTCATCTTCAGTGTCAGTATCATCAAGTGAGCGTAGGTGGCACCTGTTGATGAATGTCTTTAGTTTGTTGGAAATGCCTCTCGTGACACACCAAGTTTCTGAACTATCATATAGAAGTACTCACTTGACTGGATTAGTGTTGAAAATCCGGATGTTACTTTTTCTACTGAGTGCAGTCGACCTCGACACTGATTTCAGGTTAATGCAGGAAGGCCTGTCTCGCCTTTCCGATCGTGACTTTAACATCCACATTTGCGCCTGTGTCGCCTGTAGTTGAAACGATGCTGCCCTGCATAGGTAGGTGCGTGAAAGAGACTACTTCCTTTAGGTTTCTCCCATTGATGGTGATTGGTGTTTCTTGCTGTTTTTATCGTTTGGGTATCTTCATCACCTCCATCTTCTCTACATTCACTTGGAGTCCCATCTTCGCTGCCCTGCCTCTTCTGTCAACTTGTTAGTTTTTGCCGGTAGATCACTTGGCATGTGACGCTTTCATATAGTTGTCGAATGAAGTTGATAAATGTTGGTATCCCTAAAACTGTGGTGTTGAAGCAACTGCCTGCCAAGTTACTTCTTGGTCGACGCTGTCGAAGGCCTTTTCAAAGTCGATAAAGTTGAGATAGAGAGTTGACTGCCATTCTATTATCTGTTCTGTGATGATGCGTAGTGTGGTGTTGCAATTTGATCCCCACATGATTTGTTCTTCCTGAAGCCAGCCAGCCAGCCTGTTCTGGTTGTAGTTTCGAATCCAGCGCATCTTTTAGTCTCTCTAGAATGATGCGGCATAATATTTTGCTTCTGGTGGACAGCAGCATAATTCCTATCCAGTCCCTACAAAGACTTAGATCTCCCTTGTTTGGGAGTTTGAAAAGGTACCCCTTCTTACAATCAATCGCCAGGTACCTTTCCTTCCTTCCTCACAAACCTTCTGCAGTAGTGGTGTCAGCATGTCTGGTGCTGTTGTCTGTGTGTCTGTTTTCAGTGCTTTTGGCGGGATTCCATCTGGTCCTGTTGCTTTCCCGAACTTCAGCAATTTTATGGTATTCAGGACTTCACTTCTGCTTTTGTCAGGGGGGGGGGAGGCCTGTGTTCACCTGTAGTTCTACCGTTGCTGGTGGTGGTATTTCCGAACTAGTTGCAGGTGGTGGTCGATTCAAGAGATTTTTGAAGTGGTCAGCCCATTGTTTCCTTTGTTTCTCCTCTTCTCTAACTAGCTTTCCCTCATTATCTTTCGTTGGTTTCGTCTGCGTTAGCCTCTCCTCTCCCAGATAGTAACCTGGTTGTTTGATATAGTGTTGTCGGGTTTCTCCTACCAACAGCCTATTCTGTTTCATTTGCCAGTGTGTCGTAAAAGTGTCTTTTGTCTTTGCGCGCACTCCTCTTCACTTTTTTTTCCAGTGTAGTGTTTTATACTTTGTACTCAGTTCGTCTTTTCATTGTACATCCTTGCACTAGAGTTATTCGTCTTCTGCTTCACCATCTTTCTCTCACCTATCAGTTTCCATGTATCCGTCGAGATCCATCCCTTATCTTCTTCCTTCTTCTTTCCTAATACGGTTATGCAGGTTTCCTTCCACATCTCTTTCAAAGAGTTCCAATGTTCTTCCACGCTCGGTCCTTTAAGGATGTTGTTTAATGTCTTCCATTTTTTTTTGATGACTGACGTGAAGATGTGTTTTATAGTTTTGTTCTAATAAATCGGTAAAAATAGAATAACATTCTACCATAGTGCATAAGTTTTACTCTTATAATAAGGTACCAACATATTTTCAAGAAAAAATTAAGTTAAATGTCAGTCAAACGAAACTGTCTATATTGTCTAGTTAAGTAGATATAAACCCAGGCTGAGTAAAGATTAATAACATTCTAAGTCAAGCATGGCATTGTATGGAGGTTGTACTATATCGTGAACTGACAGGAGTTGGAAATATGGACAGTTGGATTCCAACCCAGTGGCTCAGTAGCGGTAGCGGAATTTAAAGGTCCTGCATTCGATCCTTGCTGGGCTCAGGGGTGCGCACTTCTGAGGAGTCCCATGCTAGGATGAGACAGCTGTCCAGTGCTCCCAAGTTTCCGACGCTTCTCCAACTGATGTCTGTCCATAATGATTGCCAGCTTGAAATACTGGCATGACTTCGAGAACGAATGTCAAGAATAAAATGCAATAATCAACTACTTAATAAGTTAAATTTTTATTGAAATGCGTACTCCAGAAGGAGGAACGGTTGAACAGCTTGATTATTCATATCAGTATAGCGTACCTTCCTTGTGAAAACACGTCAGCCATAACATTCGAAGCTTTTGGGGAAGCTCTGTTCATCAAAACTCAAGCCTACTAGAAAATAATGGGATTCGTAGATAATTGACATTGCATCAACTTTTTCTCACCTCTACAAACGTGTTTTTCGCTTCTAAAATTTATCCTTCATCTATTCATGCAATTAATTTTGGCGAAATGATTCACTTATATGATCTAGTAATAAATTATTCGATAATATCGAACAATCCTGTTTTGATGGAGCGCTTTCTTAATCAAGATTACTGCATATATGTATTTAGAATAACACAACACTTTCTTTTAAGATACTACCAGTAAGAAATCTACAAATAAATGATTGAACCCTTAGTTATCGACGCAATAAAAACACTGAATTAATGAACCATATATAATTTCCTATTGTAAAGCGAATGATGCTTGAGGTTAAACGGATGATAACAGTAATCAGATTGACACTGAAAGGAGAGAATTCAAAATCTCTACTGCGTTCTAACACAACGGAAGAACTTCAGAAACATTATGCAAGATTCTCGATAAGGCTAGAAACGGAGTAGTGTTTTAATCTGAAAACTACTTTATCAACAAGCTTTGTCTGCTGAAAGTTTGACCTGTCAAGTCTGTCATAGTGATTACGGTATGGAAAACGTGAGTCGGAGAAGTTGGTCAAGGTCAACTATGTTGTCTTAGTGAAAAACTTGGGCACTGTGGTAGAATGTAGTTCCATATTAGATTTGTTTATTTGATATAAAGCGCACAGTGATACAGTATTATTTAATCGATTACGTTTCGAGCATAAATTATTGCTCATAATCATATCAATATGATTATGAGCAATAATTTATGCTCGAAACGTAATCAATTAAATAATACTGTATCACTGTGTGCTTTATATCAAATAAACAAATCTAATATGTTGTCTGTATCCATTGGGACTTTTCCAGATCCCATTCCGGTAAACGATCCAGAGAAAACTTCGGTTTCAAGTATCCATGGAATTGTTCAATCATACAGTGGAATTAGAAGAATAGACCAACAAGATACTCGTTCTCTATAGAATCAACGCCAAACCCATACACTAGAAAAAATTTCGCATATCTTGAAATACTACCCGTCATCCAGTAGGTGGGATGAGAATTAGAACTACATACACTAGATATATATTTCTAACAGTGAAGTAAACCTAATTTCCCCGAAACCTGTTCGTCAATTCACATATTCCTTTACCTATATGACAGGCATTTGTTTAACCAAACAACTATATTGTCAATTAATTCAATGACATCTAGATTTAGAATACTAGCATAAATCCATAATTTATAGCACTTTAGTATAAACAATGGAGAAATCACGAAGCGTTCATCGCCTACCTAGTTAGTCACTTGATGTTGTCTGTTTGACAAGCAACAGACTGGCTAAAATAAAAATATTCACTAAAATTACACTGAAGCTGGTCTTCTTACCTGTGTCCGGCCGGAAAGTTTAAAAGTGTGGGATCTGCCCGTGTTACTGTATCAACAAATCTAATTACTGCTAATGCTGCAGCTGTAGAATTATGTATCTAGGACATATTATGAGGTTGCATTAACAAGTTGCGAAGGAACATCTACCAATATGGGAGAGTTAAAGATTATTCAAGCTTTTCTTCAATGTAGTTTACACATATATATCACCAAAAATATGAGTAAACGGCTTAACTTTTCGCTAGGTTTACTCAAAAGGCTTACCTCAATTCACACAGAGTCCTGGATTGCAAGCTGCCTTGATTCTTGTTTTTCTGAGGGAAGAAGCGTTCTAATTCGCTACTTAGTGAAGTTGGCGTCCCTTAAAGTGCTGTTCTTCCTCTTTTTCCTCACCCATTTTTTACATGGTCTGTTCAACTCAAGCTAACTTTGTTAAGTAAGCAGATGACCCAACAGCATGCACGCACAACATCTCTTCAAACTGTTCACAGTTTACAAACCTTCCTTGAATAGCTTCCCACTCAATCCCTCCAAATGCCAGGTGGTTAATTTTAGCTTCAGATGTGAACGAGACCTATGCGAATTGTTTCACTCGCATGAATCTTGTCTTGCAGATGGCTGTGTTGTAGGTAATGTGTGGGGCGTGATCCATCTTGGCTTATGCTTTTCTTTTGATCTTTCTTGGTCCCCTCATGTCTTACTGATTTCCATGAATATCCTTTGTTTAACATTTTACATAAGAAAACTCAGACTGTCTGGCATAACTCAACCTCTGCTCTTACATTCCAATAATCCCTGTGTTTTACCTATACTTACTTATTATTCCTCTTTATCCTCTCCTGGATTCCGGAAGAAAGACGATGGTATACTGCGCAGGATTTTGAAGGCTATTACTTGAGGAAGTGGTACACTACTAACTGTGTTGATAAATGTGGCCGTGGATAGGTATCTGAACTTCTGTAAACAGCTGGCTAAAAATATCTTACCTGGTGACAAGCATCCTCTGCATCTGCACCTGTCTCCAAGTTTGTCCTCTGAGAAGACAAAAAGTAAATATACTGAACTCTGACCAAGGACAACTAAATACACCAATTACACTATACCTGAATTAGCCTGAAGGAGGAAGTCATGTTAGAAATAGTGTTATCGATCAACTTTGCAATAGCGATGAGTTATCATGACCCTGAAGTTATCAAAGACTTCAACAGTTATGTTATTCTTTATTATATATTGTTGAACAGCACCATTATTAATATAGATCTCAAAAATGTTGTACAACGGGTAGCATGATGCAATATCATAAGCTGAAAATTATGTACTGTCAACAAAATTATGGTTAGGAATAAAGCAAATATATTACTGTTCTTCTTATGATTAGTTCATAGGATCAGAAATCATCTTCTGCTAGCAGTAAGAATTCAAGTAAAACTTCCGTGTATGCGTATACAAAATCCCAGCATATTCTCTGAACCAATTCAAGTTTACAAGCTAGATAAATCATTTGTATTTCTTTTCAATACACTGAATATTCATTTGGTTATCATAATGCAATCTTCGTCGCTTTAAACGCATTTACTATTCTTACTATCATAGAGAATTTTCAAATTTCTTTTCTAGTATCCACTTGATATTCCATGTCAACTAGTTGTACCAGTATGGAGCTCTTTATTATTCTAATCTGTCCTTTGTTCAACCATGATGGATGGTGCTGAGAAATTCGACGACGAACATCCATCACTGTATACTCAATGTAACTGGCTCCACAGGAGTAGTTGAACTGATAATTTCACATGGAGGTGACAGAATCAGGTAGTCTGTCTTTATTTCTTATACCTAGAATCACAAGGTTGATTGCGATATCATTGAACAGCTCATAAAAAGAGCCCTACTAAGAGCATTCCCAGTCAATAAATTCGGTCCCATCTTCTACATGTGTGCGATTCTAGGTTGCTTGATTCTGCCACCTCCATATGAATTTATCAGTTCAACTACTCCTGTGGAGCCAGTTACAATGGATGCACAATGAGACAGATTCATCGTCGCATTAGTAAACACCACTCATCATGGTTGAATAAGGGACAGATAAGAACAATAAAAAGCTCCATAGTTGGATACTTAGTTAATGATGGACATCAAATGGATACTAGAAAAGCATTTAAAATTGAACGTATCCTGACTAACAATGGAATGGATGGTTTGAAAAAACTTAGGCACCAAGTTAGTATGATTTACTATATAAGGTGTATTTTTGCTTGTGTAATCCCGGAGTAGTATATTTGAACAAATAATAAAGTAAACAGATATTTTGTATTATTCTTCAACATTTCTATCTTGCTAAGAAGATCCTTTTCATGAGTAAGAATCTGACATTGAGTTTCCAGGTTAATATTCAAGTTTTGGTACAGAAAGTGAACTTTACGATCATCCAATTACATCGTTATATGGAACAAAGATCATTGCAATACAGGTGAGTGAATTCGTAAATCGTTCAGAGGAGTTTTTTCCAGTTGTGTAAGTAAGGTAGTACAAAAGTAGGGTGGGGCTGTCAGTCACCAAGGCTGTGCAAGATTACTAATTTGGAAAGATGAATATTTGAATATCAAACAATAAATAGTAAATAATAATAATAATAATAATAGTGATAACGATGAAGGTAGTTATGATAACAGTTGAAGTATGAATGATAACAAAATGGATTGCGTAATGTATGGAACGGTCCACAGAATATATATATAACTCAGAAAAGAAAGTAAAATTGCTGAAAATAGTAAATCGTCAAAGTATTGTATAATAGGATTAGACAAGCTGTTAAAATACAACCAATATTTTTTGAAGTGATTAAGACGATAAAGCGAAATAACACCGGAAACTATTCAAACATCAATAAATTTAGAGTGAATTATGTAGAATACAATGAAATGAAGTTGTGTTCTACCTTCTCGACAAAAATCACTCGGAACTGTCTATGCAAGTCATTAATGTTTGGCATATTTGTGGGATGTCTAACCTATCTTTTCTGTTGACCGAAGAAGGGTACAAACATATGTGCAAAGCTCCAGTAATGAACCGCATTTCATGAGAAAAAAACCCTTTTGGAAGACTTTTGCCTTTTTGAATGATATTTTATGACCTGAATATAAGGCATGAACCGCGATGGAAGAGCTTTTGTCACATTTTTCCAGTTCATAGGAATTTTTCGGTGGTTTCAAGCAACTTCCACTGTGTTTGGTCAGATTTGTTAGTACTTGATGTGATGTCCCTTCAACGTGTGTGGCGTCGTATTCACTACAGTCTACCTTATAAACACATTTCTGTTATTTCGAATAGGGAATCGGATCTTTTAATTTAAACAAGTGTGAGTGTTATGTGTTCGTCATCTTAAAGAATACTCTGATGATGTAACTATTAAGGATACGTCTTATTTCCTGTGATGTAGATGTTCGATAAGGAAGTACCACAGTACTTATCCAATCCTTATGGCTTGGTTTTTCTTTGTCTTTTTTTATCCGTTTTAGTAGCTTTTCCGGATAGTTGTTTTGTTTTAAGACTTCCCGAACAAGTCTATCTGCCTCCTGAGATTCCACTTTATTTAGCATTTTTTGTGATCTTTTCAATAGATTTTTGGCAACGTTTAACTTAGTTTCCAATGGGCGCGTTGAATTGAAGCCATAGTGCTTGTTAGAATGTGTATCTTTTCGATAGATATCAATGTCGTGTCTCGTCGTTGTTTCGCTTGGCCTTTCAGTCTAGAAAAGCTAGCGTTCTGAATCCTGCTTTTAGGTCACAAGTGAATTTTATGGAATTGAAAAGGCTGTTTAGATATTGAAAAAAATTTTCTAGACCTTATCTTTTGCTTATGACAAATTTGTCATCAACATGCCTTCACCATATTCTTGGTTTTAAATCATGTTGGCTAAATAAGTCCAAGTCTACTTTGTACATGTAAAGATTAGCCACAATAAGTGAGACAGATGAACTCATTGCTACCCAACTGGTTTGACGGTAAAGATTTCCTCGAAAAGTAAAAAAAGTTAAGGTCGAACATAATCCCAATGCATTACACATTTCACTGACGAAAATATTGTATCTAAGCGATAATAAAGTATCCAATTCTTCCATGACACATTGACAAGTGAAATAGAATAGGCTGTTGGTAGGAGAAACCCGACAACACTATATCAAACAACCAGGTTACTATCTGGGAGAGGAGAGGCTAACGCAGACGAAACCAACGAAAGATAATGAGGGAAAGCTAGTTAGAGAAGAGGAGAAACAAAGGAAACAATGGGCTGACCACTTCAAAAATCTCTTGAATCGACCACCACCTGCAACTAGTTCGGAAATACCACCACCAGCAACGGTAGAACTACAGGTGAACACAGGCCTCCCCCCCCCCTGACAAAAGCAGAAGTGAAGTCCTGAATACCATAAAATTGCTGAAGTTCGGGAAAGCAACAGGACCAGATGGAATCCCGCCAAAAGCACTGAAAACAGACACACAGACAACAGCACCAGACATGCTGACACCACTACTGCAGAAGGTTTGTGAGGAAGGAAGGAAAGGTACCTGGCGATTGATTGTAAGAAGGGGTACCTTTTCAAACTCCCAAACAAGGGAGATCTAAGTCTTTGTAGGGACTGGATAGGAATTATGCTGCTGTCCACCAGAAGCAAAATATTATGCCGCATCATTCTAGAGAGACTAAAAGATGCGCTGGATTCGAAACTACAACCAGAACAGGCTGGCTGGCTGGCTTCAGGAAGAACAAATCATGTGGGGATCAAATTGCAACACCACACTACGCATCATCACAGAACAGATAATAGAATGGCAGTCAACTCTCTATCTCAACTTTATCGACTTTGAAAAGGCCTTCGACAGCGTCGACCAAGAAGTAACTTGGCAGGCAGTTGCTTCAACACCACAGTTTTAGGGATACCAACATTTATCAACTTCATTCGACAACTATATGAAAGCGTCACATGCCAAGTGATCTACCGGCAAAAACTAACAAGTTGACAGAAGAGGCAGGGCAGCGAAGATGGGACTCCAAGTGAATGTAGAGAAGATGGAGGTGATGAAGATACCCAAACGATAAAAACAGCAAGAAACACCAATCACCATCAATGGGAGAAACCTAAAGGAAGTAGTCTCTTTCACGCACCTACCTATGCAGGGCAGCATCGTTTCAACTACAGGCGACACAGGCGCAAATGTGGATGTTAAAGTCACGATCGGAAAGGCGAGACAGGCCTTCCTGCATTAACCTGAAATCAGTGTCGAGGTCGACTGCACTCAGTAGACAAAGTAACATCCGGATTTTCAACACTAATCCAGTCAAGTGAGTACTTCTATATGATAGTTCAGAAACTTGGTGTGTCACGAGAGGCATTTCCAACAAACTAAAGACATTCATCAACAGGTGCCACCTACGCTCACTTGATGATACTGACACTGAAGATGAGATGACCAGAATGATAAGAATGAGCAACAAGGAACTCTGACTGCCAACGAACTAACCAAGAAGCTATCACCCAACAAATTTGCAGAAGAAGGTGGGGATGGATGGGATTGAGCATACAGTGAGGAAGCCGATTGGGGACATCAGGCACCAGGCTAGGTCGTCGAGTGGAATCCAGAGGGTAAACTACGAGTTGGGTGTCTGAGGAGAGGGTGACATGGATGAGGTGGTGAGAGGAAGAGATGAGAGTTTGTGGGCAGTCTTTGTACCGGGTTGAGAAGAGTGCAGAGAAGAGAGTGCAGTGGAGGTGTGCTACTGAAGCGCTGTATTCCATTGGGTACCCAAGGGAAAAGTAATGACATTGAGCTTAGGTTTTTCCCGCAGTGTAATAGTAGTTTTTACTGGATTTCGTTTCCGACATTATTTGTTATCTATAGGCATATGAAAATAACTGCACAGCATTGTGATATCCTTCATGTATTCCTAATTTTACTCACACATTTGTGACATGGGTAGTAAGATTCGCGATATATCCGGAACAGGTGCTGAGTCATTCCTGTTGCATGTATTCGGTGTTGATTCGATAAACGAAGATTTGGTTATCAATCTCTCTCCCTCCACCCTCCTATGTTAGTTTTAGGGATTTTCAACCTATCAGATGGTAATGTGTGGTTGTATGTAATCGCATGCATAGCTATGGCTGCGCTGTTTCTAAATTCCTTACCTTACTGGGATCTACTTTTTTTGATCTATCTGTGTTTTTGTGCTCACGTAGCTTAACGGACCTGTTCGACTACTTTGACCTATGTATCTGACTGGGCAATCGTTGTTAGGGTTTGGTAAACTAAGTTATTCTGCTTTATTAGATCAATAGAATGTTTTAACCTACAAAGCTTATTTCTAAGTGAATTCGTAGATTTAAATGGCTTTTTAATCCCAGCCTTACTGAGGATTCAATGTAGTGTTTCTGAGGTGCCTTCTTTATACGGCAATACTGTAGAGGTTTTGAATTTCCTCTTCACATTGTTGCCACTATTATTATTAACACTATTATCATCACTGTTGTTACTATTGTTATTGCTATCATTGGCACTATTGTCACTGCTATTAATAACCATGTTACTGATATTCTTCTTACGATTCGTAACGAACTTATCAATTAATTTGGGAGGTTAATTGTTGACGATCACAGTGTCTTTAATGGATCTGTTTCCTTGTCTTAAATCTTCTGTTTTTCCATTATGTTTTCTGGCCCTACTACCTCGACACTTTACTAAGCCAACTTTAACTCACATAGGGTGAGACAATTTGAAGTTTAAGTCACAATTTGAATGTGGAAGTTTTCTGTAGATACTAGTGTCTAAACTTCCATCTTGTTTCCGTTTTATTCTGCAATCCATCATCGCTAATTCCCCTTCACTATTTTCTAATTTATAGGTGAATTGGATGTGTTTACTACTGAATTTATATGTTATGTGTGTGCTCCGATTTCAATACTGTAAATGTGTCGTCTTCATATGGAAACCATATTTTTGGAGCCGGACAAAATATTTCTACAGTCATCAATTCCCATTTAACCATAAATATGTCAACTACAATAGAGGATATTGGTGATCCTATGGCGACTCCTTCTGTTTGTTTTTTATGCCTTATTCTGAAACCTCAGTATTGTGGATGGTAGTCATAGTTGTACTCCTAGCATGATATCATCTACCGGTACCTTGGTTCGTATTGCAAGCTCATAGTCATCATTGAGCTCATTTCTAACTGCTTACAAAGCCATGCCAATAGTACCATAAATCCTACTGGGATTACTAGTTTTTGGCATTAAATTAAACCGTTTAGACTCACCTAGAAATGGCTTCATTTGGCGTACTAGATCCACAGCTGTCCTTTTAACTTTATTCATGATAGTGTCCATTAGTTTCTTAATTGCTTCTTAAGGTCCTATTTCTATATGTTCCTTGACTTTCTGAATATAATCAGACTAGTTTAACACTACTGCTGAGTTACCTTTGTACGATTTAGCAGTTACTATATCGTTGTCATTTCGAAGGTTCTTCAAAGCTTCTTTTTCTGCTTTTGGTAAATTTAGTTTTGTCTTCTTCTATCGCCTAAGTGTTAGAGCAAATTCTGCTTGAACCTTATCTGTTACTGTCTTATCGACTGAAATTAGTGCTATTTCAATTTTAGGAATGATATCTTCAGGTTTCAATTCACTAACTGCTACATTGTGGTTAAGTCCCTTCTTCGAAACGTAATCCAGTAAACAGTACTGTTACACTGTGTGATAAATCTAATGAATCAATAAAGGTATGTTGCTGCCTTTCGTTAGAGAACCCAAAACGACGATCAGAAATAATATCTGCTGCAGTATGCCATAACTCAGTAACGTGTGAAATGTAACAGCTTATGCATATACCAATTTTATTTATAGCTAATACAAACTGATATAATGACTTTCCAAAACAATGGGATGTGGCGACTATTCACTTTAGTGTAAAAAGAACTTTCCAAACAAACAGCACAAATTTTATTATGATTCATTTCAAGCACAAATTTAGTAATTTCCCTTTATAAGTTTTTAAAACGCAACAACAACAAACACTGTGAATGAATCGAGTTCATTTCCTGTACGAATCTATAAACATGTACCAAAAAGCCTGTCAATGAAAGGTGGAAGGTTAACAAGCAGTATCATTGGTAAACACAAGCTCAATATCGGTCCTGCTGTTGACTCAAACATAACTTTCAAGGTAGTCAGTAGATACAGAAATAGTAGTTTGCTACATTAAGCGGAAGCAACAGCAATCTGTCGACTGAAATCACATTTATGTGTACAAGAAGAGTTAGTGATTCACCTTTCATCGGCCCAGTGAATTGTTCTTTTCCTACAGCTTGATTTAACTATTTTATAACTTCATCTTATTGCCTTACATAGTATTCTCAAATATTATTCATATTCCCATCATTCCAGTATATCTGATTCACGGTTTTTAGCATATTCCTTTCCATTCCTCTGCCATTAATTCATACACCTTCTACACCATCTTTGCTGTTCCTCTTCCTTTTATCAGAACACCTGCCACCTTGCGGGGCGATCGCATCCATGCACCACTAGTAAGTCGTATTATTTGCCTTGATCTACCTTACTGTTTGATTTGTTATTTTATTTGTTCCCTGTAATGATTAGCAAGGTCGTAAACTTTATCATTCATCTCTGCTCCGAAGTATAGATAATGAGGTCTAGATGTAAAAGATGTATTTGGTGCTGATTTTACCATTGAAATGTATCAAATGACTTGTACTGAACACTACTGACAGCTTAATGTAAACAATTTTTAAATTTAGTGTTTATGGGAGATTTAAAGCATACGAAATATCAATTCGATTCACCTCACCATTTTTGTTTTACTAGCCTTGGAAAAACAAATTCAATATTATATCAAGAAGTGCATCTTACAATTAATAAAAGAACAATTTGAAAACAATGCATAATAAGAGGTGGAAAAAAAGGAATTCGATATATCAAAGAGTCATCTCCGTTACTATGCTATCAAAGGGCATTCACTTATCCTTGTACGATATCACACAAGGGATACAAGAAAACTAGGACAGAAAAACCACTGGATTTGATTCTAAGCCATATCTAATATTCCATAAAACAATAAGCAGATGCAAATTGACTGAAGTGTGTAATGCATTTGCGCAACACATTTCGAATTATCTGATCACAAACATACTTGTCATACGTATTTATATGAAAAGTCATGAAGATAAGGGGTGGAAAATGAGAAGAACTCAAATAGGAAGGCTGAGTTGAAGGCCAAATAACAATAAGAAATCAATAGAGCGAAAATAATAGTACATCGAACTAGGTTTCAGAGTTGAAGTGACCGAGGAAGATTTAATGTGAAAACAAATTGTTTTTTTCAAAACACACAAATGTGGTTTAAAGATTTTAAAAGCTGAGGTCTCAACGAATTTAAAGATCCGTCACCAGCACGTTTGTGAATGGGTGTAGAAGAAATAGCAACACGAATCCTGTGACTTGTCTCAACGACATGTTTCGCGATCGAAGAACTCGGATGTCTGTCACTAACATGAAGGGATTCAGGTGATTCAGTTTGTTTGTGAAGCCACATTGGAATATGTTCCGAGACCCTGACTTACATAGATCTATGAGTTCTTCCTATGTATGTGTCACTACACGTACATTGGAATTAGTAGATGTGATGGGATGTGACATTGTCGTTCACGTGGTGTAGGTGTTTGAGAGAATGTACAGGCTGAGTGGTTTTCATTAATCGAACCCTATGTGAATAGTTAATCTTCTAACAGTAGTGTTAAACCTCTGCTTAAGGATTGCTGTATGGCAGTCACCTCTGTACAGAAGAGTGACGAACATATCCTTCTTTGTGATGGTGTGAAGATGTGATTTCAGTGCTCTAATTATTTTGTGCTGCCTAATAAATTTTGATGTATAGCTGGTTATTTTGCAAGAGTATTTCAGTCAGTTTTATTCTTTCGTCTTCCAAATTATCATCTGTGTATATTGGTTGAATTGTACAGAAAAAGCACTTAACTACCACTTGCTGGTGCTTAATTGGATAAAGCTATGATAGTTCAAATATTGTCGTGTCGATGTCGGTTTTCTTTATTTAGATAGATGGTTTTATGGATGCATCCTGTCTGTGGCTGACTAATTGATCTGTCCAGAAAAGCAAGTAGTCTTGGTCGTCTCCTACTCAGTTCCAGGATATGCTGCTCTGCACTTCATTCAATCACTGCATTTTCGCTCTTTTGAACAATGTTTGCTATACATCTGATTTTGTATACTGTTGAGTTGTTGCTATTGCATGTGAAGATTTGGTGAGTGTGAGTTGGCTTTTTGCACACCTTAGTTTCGAATTTCCCCGAATCACTTCTAATGATCATAACATCTAAACATGTAAGTGTGTAATTTGATTTCTTTTCGTCGACTGAAAAATGCTTACAACTTAATCAACAGCATTTTCAATGACATCGAATTCACAATTGAAGAGGAATGGAATGAGAAATTTGCATTTCTAGATGCTCGGATCACTAGAACAGGTTAGACGAGATTGGAAAGTGAAGTATACAGGAAACTAACACACTCACACACACACACATCAAATCCTCGAGCACAATGGTAAGAACTCAACAGCACACAGAATTAGTCGTATAAAAACACTGTTCAAAAGAGCGAAAACATACTGTAGTAGATGAGTACTGAGGAGAATAGAAGGGAACCAGTGAATGACTATTTTGCAGAAGAATGATTCTCCATGCAACTTCATCAATGGATGTCTACATAATTCGTCATCGGTGAGGAAGCCATTCTTGAAAAGCAACAAACGCATTATCCTACCCTACATGAGGATTCACTCCGAGATCGAGACTGTAGTAGTGAAGTCTCTTGAAATCGCTGTTCCCCACATTCTCACAAAATCTCTCCACTCCGTGTTATGCAGGCCGAAATATGTAATTGCGAAGGAAGGCAAACCAAACATGATGTAGAATGTGGGCGGTGGAAACTGCGAATAACACAACATCGGATCGAATGATTTCCGTCTTCGTGTCGTTCCTGAAGAAGACCAACCAGCAGTGAGAGATTATCACATGACTTCACTCCTATCCTTGCATGGTGACAACTGTGGAGATGAATTTGACTGTGAAGATGTGAAAATTGTGTGTGTAGAGTAAATGCAAATAATGCCGGAGAAATTTTAGAGGTTTTGTATTCAGATTAGTCAGCAATCCACAGACATATTGCCCCTGTTTCAATCGATCAACTAGAAGGTTGAATTTTAGGATATGGGACAACCTATTCAAATAACGATGGAGACAGTGACAAGATGTTGGCAGAAACAACCAGTTACACACGTGATTATAGGGACAAGTTACTAAATATATCGTTGAAAACACCTTTTAGCTCACTTTTTGCTGAAGTTTATGCTGATGATGTTGTCTGGAATGACGATGAAATCTTCTGGACTCTACTATCCAGCTTAGAGAACATAACTTCATCAAAATTTTCCTCCTGGGCTGTAGATATTCTCTATCGTCTTAGGGACAGTTATCCTCCTTTTTGATTCGATACAAATGTATTGTTGAAGTGAATACTATTGAGGGGAGGGGGAATTTATTCATTCATCTTAAGCAAAGTAATATGTAACGGATTTTCATGACATTATACTGAAAACTAAAAGCTATTGTGTGGAGTGCATATAGAATATAGCAGAAACGTGATTTAAGCCCTATAGTGTACTGTAGAGTGTCTTTTACTTAAATACCGATTTACTAAATCATTGTCGAATTAACTAACTTTCATGTATTGTCTTAAAAATAACACTTCACGGAAATATTCATGAGACTGGTTCAGCGTATTCTCAGAAAAAATACTTTATTTATCTGTTTAACAATAGTAATGTTAGCAGACATAACCTCAAGGGTCGTAGGTGCGCACTGCAGAGGAATCACACACTAGGACGAAACATATTCTTAGTACTCCTAATTTTTCGCTAGTTCATCAGCTTGTGTCAATTCATGATGAACACTATCTAGTAAACAGTGTATATATATATATATATATATATATATATATATATATATATATATATATATAAAGTATAACCGAATTCACTTTCTCTTTCAGGCATTGATTAACATAGTTTGCCTTTTGACGAACAGTAGGAGTTCTCTGCACAAGGCAGATACCTCTTAGTAGGAATTACAAGTAAATGACAATTCAAAAATTAAAGAATTTTACTGCATCAAACAAAAATCCACTTCTTAACATCAGTTAAACTCTAATGATTGTTTTACCGTTTTTTTTCTCGAAATATTTATTTGAAATCTTACACATTTTTTCAAAAAATTGTCGAAGTATCTTATTAACTTCAGTGTATATTGGTTGTTGTAGGTGTAAGCAAACAACAAAGCATTACTAAAAAAAATAATTAGTTGTTTTCTCTAGTGAATTGAATAAACATATGAAGTGCAATTGTTACATTGTGGAAAGCTTTTTTTCTCCTCCTTACACAGGAAAGCAAGAAGTTTCCAGTATCTTCACTACACTTAAAATCAATGCTGTGCTTTTCATAAACTGAGTTAAAATATTCAAAGATTTCATATAAGGAGAAAAATGAGTGATAGAATTAAACTTTATTGACGGCCGGTCACTTCTAAGTACGAACTGACCAATCAGAATCAAGTATATGAAGAACAATGTAATTATTAACGAAAATGGTACTTCACTTACAACTTATAAGCCTGTTTGACATGAGAAATAAAAAATATCTGCATTTTCAGTAGGCTTATCATATTTGAAATCATACCGCTATCTGTATTGCTACTCATGCATGTGAGATGATAACGTATCTTTCCCTTATGACCTTATCAATGGTTTTAGAAATGTTTTAAAACGATTCCATATGTCTTCACTATTGTTTGTGTGCACTTTAGTTGTCTTATCAACGATGACATGTATGACTTCTAAGCGTCTGTGTATAATTTGGTATATGATGTTACCAAATATTCTATACTGGTAAAACAGATTCTTCCGATCTATTCTTTATCCACTGAAACAGTCCTTTCTCCTTATTTCTGTCTTATATGCCAAGAATCTGTGACTTGTCAATACGTATATATGTAACTTATCCAGTCCTGTTTTAGTTGCCTTCCTCGGTTATACTTACGTTTCGGAGCAAGACATTCATCTGCTTCCATTACATTGCCTACTACACCAAACTTAACATCCAATCTGAAAATTATTTCGGAACAAATGTCTCGGTAGTGCTGATACCACTGGAGTGAAAAAAGTTCACCAATGTCTGTCACAGCTTCTGTTGGTAGTACAAGTGTTCCAGTAACCCTTTGTTGCTCTACGATCATTATTTATTGCAGAGTTAGGTGTGCTCCTTTGAGAAATAATCCTATTTTGAAAGTTTTATTCTTGTAGCTGATGGGATAATGAAAGATGAAACCATCTCTTTTTCACTGATAGATACTAACTTCATTACAATTAAGACTTCTCACAAGCAGTCCACTTGTCTATTAGCAACCCAAAAAGTAATCTTTATCGTTATTTATCAGCCGTTTGTGCAGCGTCAGCAGTATTTTGAACAGACGTAACGGGTGACTTTGAATACAGCATCCACAACCTTATTGGTCGTCCTCAAGGTTTCCCGTCAATAAAGCTTAGTTCTACCAAGAAAAGCTTAATAAACTCAAGTATGATATAAAGCTGGTTAAGTAACGAACAGTAAGCAAACAAATACATATTAGCTTAAAACTCTAATGGTTGTAATACTACAGTATCAGATTAAACTCATGAACTTTTAAGACTTCTGATATACTCAGGTGGTGAGACAGCACTCTCTTCAAAATTTTTGTTTCTAATTTGTTTAGAATTAAGAAGTAATTATGCCTAAATATTATTATTAGTAGGAGGAAATGTTAATGCTTTTGGAATTCACAAATTTCATAAACTTGTGAGAAGTTCAAAGATCCCCAGTTCGATTAAGGCTAAACGTAGAGACATAAACTGTAAGTGGAACATAAGGTACGACAAAACATTATGGTATTACCTGTTCTCTGTATTTCTAACAATCATTTCGATAGATAACTATGAAAACAGAAGTGACAAAGAATTATTTCTAAAGAGATACAAGACCTATTTACAAAATAATCAGAAATAATAATATTGTAATTTGGTTGGTTGTGGCTGGCAGGGGAATTCAGAACGCGCATTTCTTCCCATCTGGGACTTATCATCTGGAACTACGTACACCCCAATGAGTGGTGTTTTTCCTAATGAGATTCGAATCTCATACCTACCGCTCTGTCATGCCACAGGGGCACTATAGCCACTTATTGTACAACGGGTATTAATTATTATTATCTATAGGTATGCTTATAGTAATATTATTGTTGGGACTGTGCGGGTAAACTGTAGTTTGACAATCAGTTATTATTAATACTGGCTAGGGCTTGGAGATTAAGTGAAGACTTGGTCCACCGAAGGATTCCGACTATCACCTTCCGGATTCCCAATACAGCGCCCCAGTAGTTCAGCCAGGAGATCCACCTTCTGACTAGACTTCAGCTTCACTCCAATCGCCAAAGGAACTTTACCCGGCTGTTTTGTGATTGAATGATGCATAACTATTCATTCATCATCTCCACTTATCATCAATCTGTAAAACCATGTCTACCTCACTTAATCTCAAAAGCACTCAGCATGACAGACACTCTATCTAATTCAGCTTGGTATGGATTAAGAAAAGAAATCCTGACTAAGTAGATGTCGTGTTTTTTTTAAGACTAACAAATATTCATTCACAAAGAAATCACATGAAAGCCGTGAAAAGCTGTCATTGACTGAAGTGAATTTGAAATCTGGTCAGGAGTTGGCTGTCGGCATTCTGGAGACCATTAGTTATAGTCCTGCTCCTGACCAGATTTTCGTTGCATCTTCAATCATTACCCAGTATAAGTATTGATGTTTGTCGACATAATGACAGAATGCATACATGAGTAAACATGTAAAAATGCAAGAAAATTGAAAGGACAATAAAAAACGTGAAGAGTGAAATATACAATTTGATGCGGCAAATAACCCTTCACAATTCTTTGAAGTTTTTATCTAGAGTATGCTTCTAATTTCAGCTATCTTTTCTTAAAACATACTGACAATAACAAATCCAATGATAAAATGTAAATACAAATAATTTACATTCATAACTGAAAGATTAAAAAAAATTTTCTGTTGTCTTCGGTTCACTCTGAGATGTATGATTAAATAAAAACAGAATAAAAATATCTGATTTTATCCGGAAACATACACAAACTAAAAAAAATTCATCATCATGGATTTAGTCATCTTCATGAAAGTCATAAAAAGAAAAGTAAACAATTATGAGAAAATACAATGAATCTATAGGATTTTTTCGCTTTATCCAAGCATATATAGACTTTATTTGTATCCTGCAAGCAGTAATCTATTTCCTATTCATGTTTTAAAGGATGTAAATTGCCCATTTAACGTGTATATATTCTGCAGCTTTTAAGTTTAAATGTATCTGAAGAGAAGTCATTAAAATACGAATTGTAAATAACTTAATTTTTCTTTACCGTAACTTATCTGCGCTACATTTCCCTGCCAGATTGATGGAATTACCTTTGAATTCTTGCAGGAATGAAATCGTTAGAAAGTAATAAATTTCACTCTGTTGAAAAGTAAAGACAATTACGAAAACTAAATTAAATTGACTACCTGAATATAACCTTAATACAAATAATCCTAATAAAATTACTGGGTTGAACGTGAAGAGTGTACAAATCGGAATTCTAATTTTCACCATCTGTTAGTAACATTTCTTACTATGTTTTTATAGAATATACAGATGATTCATTCATTTGAAGGTTTTTTTTTCAAACATGGAATCCCATCTACCAAAGAAATTGAATAACTGGACGGTACTAGATAGCTAACCGTTTAGTATTCGCTTAATATTCTGCAACTCACGGTATTTTACGTTTTAAATTTACATTCAGTTAATAGATAGTAGGCTGTTTGCCATAAAACTATGAAGTCCTCGCTCGGTTCCATCACGTTCAAAGTCGGAGGTGTACGTCTTCAAAAGTTTTATGCAAGGACAAATCATCTATAGGTGGCTCCCAGCTTTGCACTGATTTACTGCTTGGTGTTAATTAATCATTTTTACTTTCCATAAATCTATCATTTTACCAGATATCACTTCATTCAACTTAATAAACCATGGTGTAGCTTCAGTCTGTTTCATCGAGGCTAACCATAATCGCCTTCATTTCGTTTATTATTAAGCCACAATTGGTTACATAATAACTTCGACAAAACAATAAGTAGATGCAAATTGACTGAAGTGTGTAATGCATTTGCGCAACACATTTCGAATTATCTGATCACAAACATACTTGTCATACGTATTTATATGAAAAGTCATGAAGATAAGGGGTGAGAAAATGAGAAGAACTCAAATAGGAAGGCTGAGTTGAAGGCCAAATAACAATAAGAAATCAATAGAGCGAAAATAATAGTACATCGAACTAGGTTTCAGAGTTGAAGTGACCGAGGAAGATTTAATGTGAAAACAAATTGTTTTTTTCAAAACACACAAATGTGGTTTAAAGACTTTAAAAGCTGAGGTCTCAACGAATTTAAAGATCCGTCACCAGCACGTTTGTGAATGGGTGTAGAAGAAATAGCAACACGAATCCTGTGACTTGTCTCAACGACATGTTTCGCGATCGAAGAACTCGGATGTCTGTCACTAACATGAAGGGATTCAGGTGATTCAGTTTGTTTGTGAAGCCACATTGGAATATGTTCCGAGACCCTGACTTACATAGATCTATGAGTTCTTCCTATGTATGTGTCACTTCACGTACATTGGAATTAGTAGATGTGATGGGATGTGACATTGTCGTTCACGTGGTGTAGGTGTTTGAGAGAATGTACAGGCTGAGTGGTTTTCATTAATCGAACCCTATGTGAATAGTTAATCTTCTAACAGTAGTGTTAAACCTCTGCTTAAGGATTGCTGTATGGCAGTCACCTCTGTACAGAAGAGTGACGAACATATCCTTCTTTGTGATGGTGTGAAGATGTGATTTCAGTGCTCTAATTATTTTGTGCTGCCTAATAAATTTTGATGTATAGTTAGTTATTTTGCAAGAGTATTTCAGTCAGTTTTATTCTTTCGTCTTCCAAATTATCATCTGTGTATATTGGTTGAATTGTACAGAAAAAGCACTTAACTACCACTTGCTGGTGCTTAATTGGATAAAGCTATGATAGTTCAAATATTGTCGTGTCGATGTCGGTTTTCTTTATTTAGATAGATGGTTTTATGGATGCATCCTGTCTGTGGCTGACTAATTGATCTGTCCAGAAAAGCAAGTAGTCTTGGTCGTCTCCTACTCAGTTCCAGGATATGCTGCTCTGCACTTCATTCAATCACTGCATTTTCGCTCTTTTGAACAATGTTTGCTATACATCTGATTTTGTATACTGTTGAGTTGTTGCTATTGCATGTGAAGATTTGGTGAGTGTGAGTTGGCTTTTTGCACACCTTAGTTTCGAATTTCCCCGAATCACTTCTAATGATCATAACATCTAAACATGTAAGTGTGTAATTTGATTTCTTTTCGTCGACTGAAAAATGCTTACAACTTAATGAACAGCATTTTCAATGACATCGAATTCACAATTGAAGAGGAATGGAATGAGAAATTTGCATTTCTAGATGCTCGGATCACTAGAACAGGTTAGACGAGATTGGAAAGTGAAGTATACAGGAAACTAACACACTCACACACACACACACATCAAATCCTCGAGCACAATGGTAAGAACTCAACAGCACACAGAATTAGTCGTATAAAAACACTGTTCAAAAGAGCGAAAACATACTGTAGTAGATGAGTACTGAGGAGAATAGAAGGGAACCAGTGAATGACTATTTTGCAGAAGAATGATTCTCCATGCAACTTCATCAATGGATGTCTACATAATTCGTCATCGGTGAGGAAGCCATTCTTGAAAAGCAACAAACGCATTATCCTACCCTACATGAGGATTCACTCCGAGATCGAGACTGTAGTAGTGAAGTCTCTTGAAATCGCTGTTCCCCACATTCTCACAAAATCTCTCCACTCCGTGTTATGCAGGCCGAAATATGTAATCGTGAAGGAAGGCAAACCAAACATGATGTAGAATGTGGGCGGTGGAAACTGCGAATAACACAACATCGGATCGAATGATTTCCGTCTTCGTGTCGTTCCTGAAGAAGACCAACCAGCAGTGAGAGATTATCACATGACTTCACTCCTATCCTTGCATGGTGACAACTGTGGAGATGAATTTGACTGTGAAGATGTGAAATTGTGTGTGTAGAGTAAATGCAAATAATGCCGGAGAAATTTTAGAGGTTTTGTATTCAGATTAGTCAGCGATCCACAGATATATTGTCCCTGTTTCAATCTATCAACCAACCGGAATCAACCAGAAGGTCGAATGTTAGGTCGTAAGAAGAACCGGTGAAGTAAATTCGGATTTGACGTGACCTTTGGAGAAACAAGACTCACACCCTGGGCCATTAGGCAATTCGCTTTGCCTCCATCAAAGTTATCTTCCTGAACTTCAAATTTCTTCCATCCTGTATTCTGAAAGCCTCATATGCAAAATGCCGTATTTAACAGCATCAGTTTTTAGATATTGTCAATGCGGTTTCGTATAGTTCCGTATATTTTTATGTTTCTTTCTTGTGAAGTTTTTGTATACTTCAGAACTGTCGAGAGAAAATATTGAATTTTTTTTTTATGTTTTAGCTACGGGCAACCAAATCCCCATAGTTTTGAATGTTATCTGCTTTTTGCCAAATATTATTGTAGGTAATAATTGAAGCATTTTAGCCGTTGGGATGGATTTTGTTCAATGTTACTGGATGTTAATAACACCTTTATACCCATGAATTAAGTGCAGTTTAAAACTGCGAACCATAGAAATATCAACTATTTTACTATTTCGTGGCGTGTTGATATCCAGACTGTACAGGTATTCGTTCAACTTGGTGTAGAATGGTGCGTGTACACTGTTGATGAGTTTATGTGATATGTTGTCTTCAAAGTCTCTTTCTGAGCTGAAATGAATTAGTTGCTTATCAGTATCTGAGTAAAAAAAATTGTTACCTGAAGTGTGACCACAGTTTATAATGCACTTACAAGCAATAATATGCTTTACCCCCTCTTAATGTAGTCTTATACTTTCTGAAGGTGTTTTCGATACGTCTAAGAAAACTCTGAACATGTGAGTATATACAACAGAGTCTTAAGTTACTTTCAGAGGCCAACTAATAAGAAAATTGGACACTGAGTCAAAAGACTCATTAACCTCATTGGAATTAAACTACAGCGATTAAGTATACATGTTTATCATTTCTTTGGAATAAGAGTCGATGAATCACCCACTGAGACGTACAGATGATATTCGAGAAATGTCATCAGTAAAAGCAGTGAGAACAAAGAATATACATTTTAAAGTTAGTAATCAACAAGTGTTGATAACAGCTGGAGAACCAGTGAAAAACTGAGAGCATTGGACAGCTATTTTGTTCTAGTGTGAGACTGCTTCTTATTACTGTCCAAAGATTTTATGCAAAGTCATTACCGGTGAGGCAAATCAAATGAAGTCGGAAGTGAGAACAAACACTCATCGATGGTACTGGATGAAGGTTGTGTTGTTTCACTGATTGGCAGAAGCAGGAAACTGTTGAACATTGGATTTTGACTCACTGCCTCAATAGTAACATGATGACCACGATACTTGGATGCCTTAAGTTATATTACTGATAGGGTTGTGGTTGAGTACTGCCGAGGAGCCCCACACTAGGACAAAACAGTTGTGCAGTGTTATCAGTTTTTCAGTGGAGCTCCAGCTTATGATACCTCGGAGTCAATAAATCCCCATAAACCTCTGGATTGAATATACATTTTAGTATACTTCGTAGGGTAGACCCAAATCAAAATTTTGTAACGGTGAAAATTGTAAAGATAGTTGGACAGTGAATAAACGAGACTGTACTTCATATTCTTTTCTGTTATACATCTGTTATACTGCACACTGTAAAGCAACGAAGATCATCTTGAAGTGTTCATAAATTGGTAGTATCTGGCTATACATGTCCAATTATTTCATGCTCTTTGTTGCATTACTCTTTTTTTACATAACTTGCCGGATCTAATTATTATGTTGTGATAATTGTGAAAGCGGCTGTTTTTATTGTCATTACTGATGACGATAAATAAAAGTAAAACCGCTAAATTTACACAACACAAATATTCATAGATCTGTATACAGAGTTATAGACTTTTTCATCAAGGAATAACTGAAGCCGATGTGATATATATATATATATATATATATATATATATCTGCTGAAGTAACAATACATAATAATAATAACATTGACGGGCTTTATGTCTACCGTAACATGCATTACATATCTAATATCATTAATATTAGCAGTAATACATAATCTTAATAGTACTATGAGTATTATTATTATTTTCGCCGTACTACTACAAAATATTGTTGCTTTTGTTTTCTGAATAAAAAGAAATTATAAATAATTGACATTTAGTTGATTTGTTAGCCTATTTTGCTTTAACAAAGGATGTTTACCAGTTTGTTTTGCGCATACACTTACTTGATGAAATATTATTTACTGGAAATTCATACAAATTAGTTTTATATATCGACAGCTGTCATGACAATAACAACAATAACGAAATGTAGGAATAAAATTTTTTATTAATACATGCATGCATTTCAAAACAAAACTGTAAATAATCTTAGTTGTCTACGGATACATCTGTGTTCTAATCCATTAAAGAAGTTGAGTAGACGATTTTCTATATTAATTGACTTCAGCCAGAGGATATTACTTATACACCTAATGTATACTTTCTGGTTGAGACTTTTCCTGTTCTTACTGATGTCTTACTTTACAGATACAGTTTGTTTCCGACATCATTTATTATCCATTGCCATATGAAAATAACTACACAGCATTGTGATATCCTCCATGTATTCCTAATTTTACTCACCCCTTTGTGACATGGGTAGTAAGATTTGCCATATATTCGTAGCAGTTGCTGAGTCATTCCTGTTGCATGTATGCGGTGTTGATTCGATAAACGAAGATTTTTCTATCAGTCTCTCTCCCCCACCCTCCTATGTTAGTTTTAGGGATTTTCAACCTATCAGAAACCTCGCCTGGTTAACTAGTTTACTAGTTACTAGCCGGTCCTAAGCCCGGGTAAAGAGGGAAGGTTGGGCATAGGGCTAGCAACCCTACCCCGTAAAACAAATCTAACCGCTAAACAAACTTCAAAGCACAAACAAAATATAAAAAATGAAAACAAACTTATTCCCCGCTGGAATCGGAGAGGCGAAATGACGCCAGTTGGTGAAAGCCTTCGGGAAGCCAATTGGCCGATGTGCTCCTCTTCCCTCGATGAAAGCGAAAGTAAACGTGGGGACATGGAATGTCCGCACGATGTTTGAACCCAGTAAGGCAGCCCAGATTGCAAAGGAGATGAGAAGGTATAACATCGAAGTGCTTGGGATTTGCGAAAGCAGATGGAATGGGAGTGGACTCTCCAAACTGTCAACTGGAGAATCAATAATCTACTCCGGTCACCCAGACGCCAACCACGAGCACACTGAGTTCTGGAGTGGCTATCATGATGTCCTCAAGAGCATCGAAGGCTCTCATGCAGTGGGAACCAATCTCCTGCAGGATCATGACAGCAAGATTCGACTCAAAAAGAAGGAAGGAAGGTCACAATCATACAATGTTATGCACCTACAAATAATGCAGAGCAAGAGAAAAAGGAGGAATTCTACAGACAACTTCAATCAACACTGGACAAGACGTCAGTTGGCGATATCAAAATTCTAATGGGCGACATGAATGCCAAACTGGGAGGGGACAACACGGGAAGAGAACTAACCATGGGTCGAGAGGCGCTAGGTGAAATGAATGAGAATGGAGAATTGTTTGCAGAATTCTGTGCATTCAACGATTTGGTGATTGGAGGCAGTGTGTTCAGGCACAAGGATATCCACAAAGCGACATGGACTTCACCAGATGGACACACTAAAAATCAAATCGACTTTATCTCAATCTCAAGAAAATGGAGACGCAGTCTACTTAACACAAGGTCAAGAAGAGGAGCAGATGTAGGTTCAGACCACTATCTAGTGCAAGGAACCTTCCAAATCAAGTTAAAAGCCTTCAAGGAAGCTGGTGATAGACCTCAATTCAAGTACAACACTCGGAAACTGAAGGATGAAACTACAAAGGAGATCTTCAAGGCAGCCATCAAGACAAAATGGGAGACATCGAGGAACATCCCTGAAGAAACCTGTGTGGAAGAACACTGGAAGTCTTTGAAAGCTATGTGGAAAGAAACCTGCACAACAGTATTAGGAAGGAAGAAGAAAGAAGACAAGGAATGGATCTCGACGGATACCTGGAAGCTGATAGAGGAGAGGAGGATGGTGAAGCAGAAGATAAACCAGTGCAAGGATGCTCAACGACAAGAGGAACTGAGCACAATGTATAAAACACTGGATAAAGAAGTGAAGAAGAGTGCACGCAAAGACAAAAGACACTTCTACGAAACACTGGCAAGTGAAGCAGAACAGGCTGCAGGTAAGAGAGACCTGACGACATTGTATCAAATAACCAGGTTGCTATCAGGGAAGAGACCAACACAGATGAAACCAATAAAAGATGAAGAAGGAAATTTAATTACAAAAGAAGAGAAACAGAGGAAACGATGGGCCGACCACTTCAAGAAGCTCTTGAATCGACCACCACCACCTGCACTTCGTCCAGAAATACCACCTGCAGCCGCTGAATTACAAGTGAACATTAATCCCCCAACGAAAATGGAAGTCCTGAACGCCATAAAGCTACTGAAATGCGGGAAAGCAGCAGGACCAGATGGAATACCGCCAGAAGCACTGAGAACAGATGCAGAGACAACAGCGGACATGCTCACACCACTATTGCAGAAGGTGTGGAAGGAAGAGAAGGTACCTGACGATTGGAAGAAGGGTTACCTTGTCAAACTGCCGAAGAAGGGAGACCTCAGTGCTTGCAAGAACTGGCGCGGAATCACTCTCCTGTCCACCCCAAGTAAAATATTAAGCCGCATCATCCTGGAGAGGCTTAAAGATGCACTGGATTCAAAACTACGACCGGAACAGGCAGGCTTCAGGAAGTACAAATCATGTGCAGACCAAATTGCAACGCTTCGCATCATCATAGAACAGAGCATAGAATGGCAATCAGCTCTCTACCTCAACTTCATCGACTTTGAGAAGGCCTTTGACAGCGTCGACCGAGAAGTAATTTGGAAACTGCTTCAATACTACGGAGTACCGCAAACCTTTATCCGCCTCATTCAACAACTATATGAAGATGCCACATGCCAAGTAATCCACAATGGGAAGCTCAGTGATGCCTTTGAAGTGAAGACAGGAGTGAAACAAGGTTGCCTACTATCCCCCATGATATTCCTTATTGTGGTGGACTGGATCATGCAGCAAACAGTAGGCAGCGAGAAGAGGGGGATACACTGGACGACGGAAAAGAACCTAGAAGACTTGGATTTCGCCGATGACTTATGCCTAATGTCACATAAACTTGAAGATCTGCAGGCAAAAACTAACAAGTTGACAGAAGAGGCAGCGAAGACGGGACTTCAGGTGAATATAGAGAAGACAGAAGTGATGAAGATACCGCACCACCACCACCACACAACAACAACAACAAACTCCAATCACCGTCAACGGGAGAAACTTGAAGGAAGTAACCTCCTTCACTTATCTAGGAAGCACTGTTTCAACTACAGGCGGGACGGACGAGGACGTCAAAGTCAGAATCGGAAAAGCAAGACAGGCGTTCATTAGCCTGAAACCAGTGTGGAGATCTTCTGCACTCAGCATGCGGAACAAGATACGGATTTTCAACACCAACGTCAAGTCAGTGCTCTTGTATGGCTCAGAGACTTGGCGCGTCACGAAAGGCATTTCCAATAAACTACAGACATTCATCAACAACTGCTTACGCTCGCTGCTGAAGATCAGATGGCCAGAAAGAATAAGCAACAAGGAACTCTGGGAACGAACCAACCAAGAACCTATCACGCAACAAATATGCAGGAAGAAGTGGAGATGGATTGGCCATGCACTGAGAAGGCCGACTGAGGACATCACGCGTCAGGCCCTCGAGTGGAATCCCCATGGGAAGCGACGAGTTGGACGTCCGAGGGTGACATGGAGGAGGTCATGCGAGGAGGAAATGAGAGGTTGTGGGCTGTTGTGGGACCAGGTTCAAAAGATCTCAGAGAACAGAGGTCACTGGAGACGTGCTACTGAAGCCCTATGTTCCACTAGGAACCCAAGGGACTAATAAAAAATAATAATTTGTAATCACATGCATAGCTACGGCTAAGCTTTTTTCTAAATTCCTTATTTCTCTAGGACCATCAATATCCCCTATTGTAGTTGGCATATTTATAGTTAAATGGAAACTGATGACTGTAGAAATATTTTATCCGGCTCCAAAAATATGGTTTCCATATGAAGAAGACACATTTACAGTGTTGAAATCGGAGCACACACATATAAATTCAGTAGTAAACACAATCCAATTCACCTATAAATTAGAAAATAGTGAAGGAGAGTTAGCGATGATGGATTGCAGAATAAAACGGAAACAAGATGGAAGTTTAGACACTAGTATCTACAGAAAACTTCCACATTCAAATTGTGACTTAAACTTCAAATTGTCTCACCCTATGTGAGTTAAAGTTGGCTTAGTAAAGTGTCGAGGTAGTAGGGCCAGAAAACAATGGAAAAACAGGAGATTTAAGACAAGGAAACAGATACATTAAAGACACTGTGATCGTCAACAATTAACCTCCCAAATTAATTGATAAGTTCCTTGCAAATCGTCAAAAAATATTAACAACGCTGGTGTTTAAAGTAGCAATAATGATGTTGATAACAGTATTGGCAATACTGTGAAGAGAGAATTCAAAACCTCTACAGTATTGCCGTATAAAGAAGGCACCTCAGAAACACTATATTGAATCCTCAGTAAGCCTGGGATTAGAGTGGCATTCAAGCCTACAGTCTCACCGTCGAAATTAGCTTTATAGGTTAGAAGATTCTGTTGATCTAATTAAGCAGAATAACTTGCAAGGATTGCGAGATCGAATACATATGTCGAAGTAGTCGAACAAACCTCGCTTGGTTAACTAGTTCACTAGTTACTAGCTGGTCTTAAGCCCGGGTAAAGAGGGAAGGTTGAGCATAGAGCTAGCAACCCTACCACATAAAACAAATCTAACCGCTAAAGAAACTTCAAAGCAAAAACAAAATATAAAAAAATAAAAACAAAATTATTCCTCGTTGGAATCGGAGAGGCGAAATGGCGCCGGTTGGTGAAAGTCTTCGGGAAGCCAATTGGCCGATGTGTCTTCTCTCCCTCGATGAAAGCGAAAGTAAGCATGGAGACATGGAATGTCTGCACGATGCTTGAACATGGCAAGGCTGCCCAGGTTGCAAAAGAGATAGGGAGGTATGGTATGGAACTGCTTGGAATCTGCGAAGGCAGGTGGAATGGAAGTGGACTCTCAAAACTGTCAACTGGAAAATCAATAATCTACTGCGGTCACCCAGATGACAACCACGAGCACACTGAGTTATGGAGTGGCTATCATGATGTCTCCAAGATCCTCCAAGGCTCTCTCTGATGCAGTGGGAACCAATCTCCTCCAGGATCATGACAGCAAGATTGAACTCAAAATGAAGGGAAGTCACAATAATTCAATGTTAAACTACACACCTACAAATAATGCAGATCAAGAGAAAAAGGAGGAATTATACAGACAACTGCAATCAGTACCGGATAAGACCCCACTCCAGTTGGCGCCATCGAAATTCTAATGGGTGGGGTGACATGAATGCCAAACTGGGGGAACTCATCATTGGTCGAGAAGCGCTGGGTGAAATCATGGATGAGAATGGAGAACTGTTTGCAGAATTCTGCGTATTCGACGAATTGGTGATTGGAAGCAGGGTGTACAAGCACAAGGATATCCACAAAGCGACACGGATTGGATTTCACCAGGTGAACACGTTGGAAACCAGATCTACTTCATCTCAATGTGAAGAAAGTGGAGACGCAGCCTACTTGACGCAAGATCAAGAAGGGGGAGCAGATGTAGGTTCACACCACGAACTATGTGGTGCAAGGAACCTTCAAATTCAAGTTCAAAGCCTTCAAAGAAGTTGGTGATAGACCGTAGTCCAAGTTGAACACCCAGAACAGAAACTGAACGACGAAACTACAAAAGACATCTTCACGTCAGCCATCAGACACTGAGCAACACCCCTGAAGGATCGGGCGTGGAAGAACACTGGAACTCTTTGAAAGAGATATGGAGGGAAACCTGCATAACCGTATTAGGAAGGAAGAAGAAAGAAGATGAGGAATGGATCTCGACGGACACATGGAAGCTGAAAGAGAGGGAGAGGAAGATGGTGAAGGAGAAGATAAACCAGTGCAAGGATGCACAAAGAAAAGAGGAACTGAGTACAACGTATAAAACGCTACACTGGACAAAGAAGTGAAGAAGAGTGCGCACAAAGACAAAAGACACTTATACGAAACACTGGTAAGTGAATCAGAACAGGCTGCTGGTAGGAGAGATAGAGACCTGACAACATTGTATCAAACAACCAGGTTACTATCTGGGAGGGAAGAGATCAACACAGATGAAACCAATAAAAGATGAGGAAGAAAATCTTATTATCAAGGAGGAGGAGAAACAAAGGAAAAGATGGGCTGACCACTTCAAAAAGCTCGTGAATCGACCATCACCACCACCAGCAGCATCAGCTCATCCATAAATGCCACCAGCAGCCCAGCCACAGAACTACTACTGAACATATGTCCTCCGACAACAGCAGAAGTGAAGTCCTGAATACCATAAAATTGCTGAAATTCGAGAAAGCTGCAGGACCAGATGGAATTCCGTCAGAGGCACAAAAAGTGAAAGCAGAGACAACAGCGGACATGCTCACACCACTACTGAAAAAAGTTTTCAAGGAAGGAAGGAAAGGTACCTGGCGATTGATTGTATGAAGGGGTGCCTTTTCAAACTCCCAAACAAAGGAGACCTAAGTGTTTGCAAGAACTGGCGCGGAATCATGCTGCTGTTCACCCGAAGCAAAATATCATGCTGCATCATTCTAGAGAGACTAAGAGATGCGCTGGATTCGAAACTACAACTAGAACAGGCCGGCTGGCTGGCTGGCTTCAGGAAGTCCAAACCATGTGGGGTTAAATTGCAACGCTACGCTACGCGTCATCATTGAACAGAGCATAGAATGGCAGTCAACTCTGTACCACAGCTCCATCAACTTTGAAGAAGTCTTTGATAGCGTCGATCGAGAAGTAATTTGGAAACTGCTTCAACACTACGTTTTTAATATCACAAACCTTTATCAACCTCATTCAGCAGCTATATGCTATATGATGCTACATGCCAAGTGATTCACAATGAAAGGCTCAGTGATGTGTTCAAAGTGAAGACAGGCAGGAGTAAGACAAGACTGCTGACTACTATCACCTATGTTCTTCCTGATTGTGGTTGACTGAATTATGCAACAAACCGTGAAGAGCGAGAAGATGGGCATACGCTGTTTGACCAATGAAAAGACCCCAGAGGAAGATTTGGATTTCGCCGATGATGATTTGTGTTTAATGTCGCACAAATTCAAAGATGTACGGGCAAAAACCAACAAGTTGACTGAAGAAGTAGCGAAGACGGGACTTCAAATGAACACAGAGAAGATACCCAACCAACAACAATATCAACAACAAGCACCGATCACCATTAACGGGGAAGCCTAAAGGAAGTAGTCTCTTTCACCTACCTAGACAGGGCAGCATCGTTTCAACTACAGGCGACACAGGCGCAAATGTGGATGTTAAAGTCACGATCGGAAAGGCGAGACAGGCCTTCCTGCATTAACCTGAAATCAGTGTCGAGGTCGACTGCACTCAGTAGAAAAAGTAACATCCGGATTTTCAACACTAATCCAGTCAAGTGAGTACTTCTATATGATAGTTCAGAAACTTGGTGTGTCACGAAAGGCATTTCCAACAAACTAAAGACATTCATCAACAGGTGCCACCTACGCTCACTTGATGATACTGACACTGAAGATGAGATGACCAGAATGATAAGAATGAGCAACAAGGAACTCTGACTGCCAACGAACTAACCAAGAAGCTATCACCCAACAAATTTGCAGAAGAAGGTGGAGATGGATGGGATTGAGCATACAGTGAGAAAGCCGATTGGGGACATCACGCACCAGGCTAGGTCGTCGAGTGGAATCCAGAGGGTAAACTACGAGTTTGGTGTCTGAGGAGAGGGTGACATGGATGAGGTGGTGAGAGGAAGAGATGAGAGTTTGTGGGCAGTCTTTGTACCGGGTTGAGAAGAGTGCAGAGAAGAGAGTGCAATGGAGGCGTGCTACTGTAGCCCTATGTTTCACTAGATACCTAAGGGACAAATAATAAGATAATAGACCTTCATCGATTAAGGTGGTTACAATATGTCTTGTATGAGCCTTGACATTGTTTACTGGGTAGTACTGTTTCAGCTGAGTAGGTTTAGGCTTAATAAACGTGAAAGGCAGCGGCGCATAAGCATGGTATCAGTGTATGAACTTTGTGAATTCCGATTTAGCCATGTTGATAAATATCAATTTCCCGCGTGACAAACAAAAACAGTAGTTTCAGACAGTAGGTGAAATGGTGCAGAATTTATCGTGGTGGTGTAAATGCACCAATACATTGTTTTCATTTCGCTCGCCATAATGATTTTTGTTATTATCTCAGTCTCTTTTCTTCACTTTTCATGATTTTCTACACTATATCCCTTCTTTCTTAATGTCATCTTATTACAGTCTAGACTGATGTTCTGATATGAGTTACGACAACTCTGATCATCATGCAGTGGTTCCTGGTTCCATTTTGATGCCTAATATTTGAGTATCAATCTGAATGAATTGTTCTTAGTCACATTATGAAGATTTTCTTAGAGATTTCATCTTCTGATTGATGTTAATGGCGAAAGTAGCAAGGTTATGGCATTGATTACTTCTCAGTGTATGCAGCAGACTGAACAGCTATTTTATGTTCGAAGGTCATGAACAACGCTGATAGTAACTCTCGCTTTGCTTGCATTCATCATGAAGCTAGTAGTTCTTTGTATGCATATAACTGCTGAGTTATACTGTTTGTCAACCGGATGATTTTCTCTTTGATATAATTAGTAAATAATAGTATATCAGTGGTAGTACTGCTAACATGTACTTGTTAGATTACATGACTGTTCTGATTGCCTTATTTGACTGACTTGGGGGATTATTATTGTCACCTTTGATGAAACAAATTAAAGGTACGGATACTGTCGGTAGGATATTCAAATTTGTTGCTGGTTTTAGTATACTATCTGAGGTTTTTAGGAGAAAGTAAATTCACATTAAATTAGTTTCCTTGGTATATTACAAAGCGATATAGTATTTTTGAAATCATTTAGCAAATAATGCCTTATCTAATAGACCAACCTATCTAATATGAAACTCCTACTGCTTACTATGCGATGAAAAGCTGATATACCCCAAAAAACCAACACTTCAGGAAAGGAAACAATGAACCACTTATTACTGAGGAAAGTAGAGACGCTTCTTTAAGTATTTGAGGTAAATTAGTACAGATGACTGGTAGCTTGAGAAGAGTAAACCAGTAGTTTGATGTTCTCTGCGCTTTGATATTTTCTTTCAGATATTTCATCACCAAAGTAGGTGATTTCATAGAGGTAATAAGCATTTTCACGTTGCATGAATGTTCATATTGGATATTTACTGACTAAGAATTATTGCACTGTAAATAGGGATGACTATCGTATTATGCACTGAGGCATTTTAGGTTGTAGTGGGAGGAGGGAATATTACTAGTATGACTGTTCGACCTATTTCGTTAACCTTACATTCGATTAGTGATTTACTTGATCAATTTTTTTTAGTAATCCGTAAAATGGATCTGCACGTGCCTGTTGACTGCCATTTCATTGAACTTTCATGTTTCCAGGAATTCTATTTCAATTTGTAAACATATACTTGTAGATTTCGCAAACGAAGTTTTGGTTTTGGTTGTGAACATGGATCACTTCCATTGGCAACCTATTTTTGGGTTTGCAATTTAAAGGTTCTTCGTTTAATTTCCTTCTTCATGGGTTAAAATAAAGTGCTTTCCTCTCATATATACCCCTGTTAGGTGGGAAAAAACACGAAACACTGATCTAATCAAAATTTCCGACTCATGTTTTCCCAATTATTCATTTTCTAAGAAAGTGTTTCGAACTGAACTCAATTTCCCTCCGTTTGAATTGAAGTCAGTAACCGCCGTGACTACATGAGAACCTTTAACCATTTAGTTCATTCACCAGTGGTTTTACTCACTTTTCCTCTTCATTTTGTATAGGCTTTAACTTTAGGGTAATTGAACTAGGTTTATCAATGATCATCAATGAGTGCTATGATCACTATGAATCTTCTTTAAAAAAGGTTATTTAAACACCGAAGAGTCAAGTCTAGGCTGACGATAAACTGGAGAGGTCTCTTTTTGTATTCACTAATGAGTGTATACACTATAATTACAAATGATACTCATGTTCGGAGATAATAGAGTTTTTCCATCCAATCAAAACTTTTCAAAGAAATGAGTGCGTTCTTATCTGATGTATTTTTTCTGGAGGTGTAATCAATCCTTTGCTACAAAGAAATAAATCGAACTCAGTAAGTACATACGTTTGATTTCAAGTAAGGTTTAAATGCCCCAAAGTGAAGATTTATGAATATTAATTTCATATATTGCATATATTAGCACTAAATCTAGGTGATTTAATGAAATGCGAAGAAATATCATTTTATATGCAGAACTAAACAAAGGTTACTGCCAATAATGTTTGACTAACTAATGCTGTATGATTATTTAGTTATGGGTTGACCATAAAACCCTGAAACAGCCATATTAGAGTAGTGCCAAAACACCTTAGTTCTATATGTATGAGCCGTTATCTAACATTTGTCCATATGCTTTTAAGGGTCATCGAAAAATTGACTTGTCATAGATTTTACCATGTGCATCAACAGCGTCCTAAAATGTAAGAGTCGATCCACTGTAGCTTCAAAAAACAACTTCAAATTCTACTATACAACTTCAAAGTTCATAATATATTACGAACTCTCACCTCAGAATAATCCCACTACACAATTTCATTATGTATCGATAATGTATTTTGATCTCAGTAAACATCCCGCCTTTCAGATAAACCAAAGAAGTCACACAATATTCCTGTCACTGAATATAAAAATTCCATTCGTTTGAAATCTACTAAAGAACCAGTCTGTGCATGCGTGATCTGTGTAGGGTTTACACAGTACATTAGTATCGATTACAAAGCAAATGTTCCATGTTATTCCCACAATATAACTACTTAATTCCCACAATAGGTTGTTCATGCCCTCTATCTATTCAACAAGAATATTCAGTCAAGACTAGAGATTCGTAGAGTTATTTAAGGTAGCATCCATCACAGTCTGACATCAGTTTTGAGAGCCATTGGCAATGTCACAGTACTGGACAGCTGTTTCTTAACAGTATTGAACTCTTCAGCGATAGCCATCCGATACCCTGCCCACCAGTGATAGAATTCACAACCCCTTAAGGTTCTGCATAGACTGCAGACCATGTCAAAGTTTTCTGTAATTCTAAACCTAGTTGCATGATATTTCAACAATAGCCTCATCTTTAAGGGAGAAATGTCTCCGGAAGAAGATTGAAATCAATATCAAGTTTGTAGAATAAGTATAGTCTGTATTGGATGCTAAAAGGAAATCAGGACGTAGTCCGCAACTTACTCTTCATGTTTTAGCCATGCCTGAAGGCGTGTAAGAACTCAAACTTCCTCTAAATTCCATATCTATACTATCTAGAGTCGTAATGGGAAGTTCATTTTTGAACTATTATTATTATTTGTCTCTTGGGTTCCTAGTGGAACATAGGGCTTCAGTAGCAGGTCTCCATTCCACTCTGTTCTCTGCAATCTTTTGAACCTGCCTCCACGATTGCCCACAAGCTTTCATTTCTTCCTCACATCATCTCCTCCATGTCACCCTCAGCTGGGATGCCCAACTTGTCGTTTCCCATCTGGGTTCCACTCGACAACCTGGCCTAGTTCGTAATGTCCCCGAATGGTCTTCTTAGTGTATGCCCAATCCATCTTCACTTTCTTCTGCACATTTGTTGGGTGATAGGTTCTTTGTTGGTTTATTGCCAGAGTCCCTTGTATCCCATAAAACAGATTAAGTTGTATGTACTTGAATACCACTGTCAAGTTTAATAGATGAGCAAGTGTACCATGTATCGAACTGACTAACCATTCAGTGCTTTGATCAGCGATTGATTAATCTCTCTCTGACTCAAAAAGATTATGTCACAATGCATGAAAATTGATATATTATTCAGTGACATGATTGCTTAGCGAAATTCTCCCTTAGTGAATTTAAACTAAAACTAAGTGCACATAATTTGTATATAAGTCTTTAGAAAGCAATGATGACAGCTCTAAGACCGCTAGTTTTCCACTTGTCGTACTGCAAGTTTTCTTATTTCTTTGCATCAAGATAAGGAGGTCAGACAGTGTTATCAGAAGAAGTATAATCTGAACGAATTCGCCACTTTTGTTAACCTCATTGCACAAATTGAGCATAAGTTATTCACTGTAGTACGGTACAACATTTGTATAGATCTTAGGATTAAAAAGACTGAGGTTCAATGAAAAAGCATGCATCTAGTGAGCTGACTTGATGAGAAAAGGTCTCAAATTGGAATTATAGCGCCTAAATGATAGAAAATTAACTGACAGACGGTAATAATGAACCCTTCGTACATTTCTTAAATATCATCGAAGGCTTCTGAATAGCTTATGAAGTCGGTTTGTCTTTTGTCAAGCATTTGTATTATTCGGCAGTATCCCCTCATTCGAGTTTAATTCTACTCACACCATCTTCTTTTTCACTTGTTTTTCTGCAAACAGGTACAGAGGACTCTGATATGTTCATTCCTAAGACTACTTATATCAAGCGGAGCAAGTAAGCTCAGTTCCATTGGAAAGACCTACCAAAGCAATCGAATTCATCGATTAATCCAGTTCTTTTTGTTACGTAACTGCAGTGTTAACAGAAAGCTTATGGATAAGTGTAACTGATGAGTAATCATTAAAAGTATGTAATCGCGATTTATCTCCGCAAAAAACACAAATTAGGTGCTTTCTTTATCCTCATTTCTTACCTCAACACCATCTTAGGTAAATAAGCCTTTAGCTCATCGGCTGTTCCTACATAACTTTATCTGATCCAGATTTAGACAAATAGATCTAAATAAATGTCTTGTGTAATATAGTACAAATAAGTACAAATATCTGTGAATCCTATCCTTCAGATGCCGTTCAGTTTGAACACTATACTTCTACAACCATATGACCTAAGTCATAAGATGCGAAACAGTAAAGCAAATAAGATTTTTAATTTTGAAAATGAGAAAACATGTGACCTACGTGACACCAATACAGGATTCGTCAGGTGGACTTTTCTGCACCCCAGCGAGTTATGCTCACAGTGAGACTCGAATCAAGCACTCTTCGCTTCAAGTGTCAGGGCGTTTCCAACTAGGTTACTGGGAAACAAGTGCAACCTCTTGTGAAAAGGGGACCAGCTATTATTATTATTACTATATATCACTACTTGTACTTTCGTGTCCTTATTCTGAGTAGAACTGATCGACATCTGTTGACAGAAGAGCTTTTATACGGATGCCTCGATGTTATCTGATTATTCATTATGTCGTAATTTTCTGGTGGTAGCTGACAGAGTAATCCAGGATGGGTGTTTTGTTCTGTTTGTGAATTCTCAGCTGGATGTAGCAGCACCCTAGTGGTTCATGTTAGTCCCACTGGGACTCGAGTACAACTCCAGCACATCCAGCCAACGAGTCCCAAATAATCCGAAACGCCACCATCACGAAAACTACAACATAATAAATAATCAGATAACATCGAGGCATCTGCGTAAAAGCTCTTCTGCCAACACAGGTCAATCAATTCTATCCAGAATAACGACATGAAGGCACAATTATAAATAAATAATAATCCATGACACTAAGTTCGATAGTTATTCAAAATCTTGTTTATTTAGATATGACTATCAACTAAATCTTCTGTCAAATTTAACCTTCAATTACAACAAGTATGCAAACAATTAATATTATCTGACTATTTGAGATAGCCATAGTTTGGCAAACTAGTAATTGTACTGGATGGTGATAGAAGATGAAATGAAAATTTGGGCCGCGGTCGGATTCGAACCAACTACCACCGGGACTCCTGCTCGATGCTCTAACTGCTGAGAAGTTCTGACTAGGCTGCCACTGTGAATACGATCAAGCGGTAATAATGCATCACGAATTCACATCGCAGTTGAGAGAGACCCATGGTGTCTGAAGTGAAATAAAAATCTGGTCAGCAGTCGGGCGTCGTAGTTCAGTTGGTAGAGCACCAGGCCGGTCACCCAGTGGTCGCTGGTTCGAATCCAGCCTCGGTCCAAATTTCCATTTCATCTTCAATCATCACTTAGTATAAACAATTAATAATTCAGGTTAAGGGAAACAAACAAATACAACCTTTTTTTGCAAAGTTGTACTAGGGTTTCAGTTTGAAATTTTTACTTTTGGATAACAAATTTTGATCCTTCAAATATACTTAACTTATGCCTGGAGAATTTATGACAAATATAACTATCAGATAGTTATTAGTTAGGAGTGAGTCTCAATAGACACGAACACTAGTTAGCCAGTCGAGTATGATTTAAACTAAGAATGGTAGTTTCACATCTGTATTGTGTCTGAATGTATCCTTCTTACATTGCCGCCTTAAATTTTGCAGGGCACCTGCTTTACGAGTAACTCTAAGCGTTATCCTAACGACAAGTGAAATAATCAACCAGACTTCTCTATTTTATGAAAATCAACTTTTTCAACAGCAATAAGGAAATCTAATTGGCTATTTAAGTCATTGTTAGGCTGATCTTTAGAGTCACTCTTGTTTTTACTTATGAATACTGTTATTCAGTTTACGTAAATGTTTATAACATGGTGGGTTTTGAATACTCAGTTGATTGGAAGTGGATACATCTTGAATGAGCTTAACAGCAAGTGAAGAGGACTTACAATGAGAGAAAATGTGACTCATCTTGTTTGAATGTCAGGAAAAACTTAAATATTCAAATAAATATGGATATTAGACACTGTGACAGAATGTAATTTCATACTAATTAAGTTTTTTTTGGTATAAATTGTAGTGATACAGTATTACTTACTGGATGACTTCTGGAGCACAATTTATCTCTCATAATCATATCAAGATGGTCATGCAACTTTTGATACCTAACCTTTAAAGTTTCATCCGATGTTTATTTCTTGATAAAAAGAAACACTACCATTTGATAAATATTTTCGAGAGTTTATTTAGATATGTATACGAAAACCTAGGATCAGAATTAGTAGTAATGCAATGGGAAGTTGTGACCGGTGGGGCCAACCAAGTGGAACTTGAGGACAGGTCACTCAGTGACAGCATTGGATGGAGGTTGCACTATATCGTGAACTGACAGAAGCTGGAAATATAGGCCTTTGGACTCTGACCCAGTGCCTCAATGGTAACCTGCTGGTCGAGGAGCCTTAGGGTCCTGGGTTCGATCCCTGTAGGGGTGGAGTCATGGGTGCGCACTGTTGAGGAGCCCAACAATAGGATGAAATAACTATCCAGTGCTCCTAGGTTTCCAGTGTTCCTCCAACTAATGTTATTTCATGATAAATACTATCCTAAATCTTAACTGCAGCCCAGTTAAAAGGGTATTCAGTGTTCCCATGTTGTTATTAAGGCTATAACAAACATCGGAAAGTCTACTCAGAATTTTTAATAGGACGGGAATGAAGGTGGCATTTTAATGTCTTGTATGACTGGACTATACGCACTGATTAACCGACAGAGAGTCACCAATTTCATTTTACCTAGTCCTAAACACCGAATGAATTTTTTAAATCATAATTGCTTTGTTTCAAACAATTTTTTATGCATTATGGGATTCTCAGCAGGTTCACTATCAGAAAAGTATACTCAACCAAAACAGTTACTGCATCCCAGTGACATTAACTGTAGTACTACAAAAGGCGATAATGTTGAACAGTCAACTGGAGTTGGATTAGCTTCTGATCTAGAATGGAGGATGTACAGAAAATCGAACATAAGTTTGGCTGTGACGAATCATACAGCCAATACGGGAATCTGACATTCGAGGTAAGCGTCCGGGGAGTGAAAATATGATAAATTTTCGCACAATGAAAGTTCGTTCCCATCAAACTTGACATTGTTTTCTTTCGACGGCATAATTAGAAGACGAAGTTTATCTGAACAATGTGATGTATTTGCGCAACACATTTCGAACAATCTGATCACATATTTGCTTGTCAAGTCATATATATTAAACCGAGGACTAGGTGGAAAAATACAACAAGCCATAGCCATACACAAATTTAAACCACCTTTATGTGTACAAAAACAGTTTGTTCTTACACTACACCTACCTTGGTAAACTTTGTTTTCTTACCAAGATTAGGATCAACTATGTCACTTCCTGTTTGTTCTCATCTTTCTTAATTTTAATCCTCTATTGTGCTAATTTTTGTATTTGTCCCCCCAGTCCTCGGTTTAATATATAATGACTTGACAAGTAAATGTGTGAGGGATGAGATTGTTTGAAATGTATTGCGCAAATACATCACATTGTTCAGATAAACTTCGTCTTCTAATTACGCTATCGAAATTCATAAAAGGGGCTAACTGTTTCAATTTTTTTCTTTGTTTTATTATCTTCTCGTCAAAACGCTAGTGGAAAACATTTTAAAACTGTGCAAGAGTACATGGCACGTTTAGAAGACATAGTTAAATGATTAAAACAAATTAAAAACAATGAATTTGAAGTGAATATGCGGTGGAAAATTTTGGGAGCCTAAGATTCAAGCATCCCGCCAAATGATGTGGGTCCAGTTCTGTCATCGGCGATTATTTACCTCGTGTCTACAGATACGCCTACTGATGAACACTAACAAGTACGAGACTTTAGTCAAGCAAGTAGTCAAGTGTCCTGCCGATCGCTTTCCATCAACTTACATCAGTCAAAGTGTACCATTATACTTAGCTTCTTAACTAGATAGTCACGTTTCGAAATACTCTACAGAATTCTATCAGCACTCAAGACTAGACTAGATGAATTTCTTTATTCTTTAGTAACCAAACACTGTAGTTGAGATTATTCCTTGTAAGCTTTGGATAAGTAATGTTCTCTTGCATTACGTAGCAGTTACTCTCATGGGTTATGTAGGACATGAATCTCAGACATCAAGAAGGTAAGTACTGGAATTAAAGAAATGAGATGAAAATTATGATTTAGATTCAGATGTATAGTTTGAAAATGCAAGGCTATCAGCCTTTATTGATCCTTTTCCAGTAGATCTTTGTGACTGTTCAGTCTTCTTCTAAACGGAACCGTTGATGATATGTACACTACTTCTTCTGAAAGTTGGTCCTCTGAATTGACTACTCTACACGAGACCTAGTACTCTATGGAGACTACGTTCATTCCTTGCTTTTGTATTCTCCCCTTATGTCCTCCGAGGTGTTCCGACTGAGTGCGAAGGAAAAGAGAAAAGAGATCAGGTCCATAGTTATTTCTTTAAATCCCGCATAGGATGATTAGATCTCTCCTCCATCTGCATTAGGATAAAGAAAAGAGGTTTAGCTCCTTAAGTCGTTCTTTGTTAGTCAAGTTATGTCAGGGATCAAAAAAGCGTCCATCCTCTGAACTCGTTTCAGAAGGTCTGAGTCACCCTTCAGACAAGGATTTTCCACTTGTGTACAGTTTTCTAGTTTAGACATAACTAAGAATGTGTATAAGATTGTGAACATATCACCGCTTACCTTCAAAACGTCCTACGTAATGCCTGAAATGTCCTAAAACTGTGGAATGTGACCAATGGATGCCGAACTGGGGTCATCATATCATGACTTAGTGTGTCTGCTAGTTCATTGTTGCTCAGTACTCAAAGTAGGAAGGTCTCAGCAATATCATACACGTTATCGTCAGTATTTTTCATGTGGATACTCACACATTTACATGCGCTGGCAGGCATCAAGCGTTTATCTGACTAAGTTAGCAAACTGCTGATGTGTTTCAGGTTTATGCACATCTTCACCTTCACTAATTTCTCTGTAGATTTTGTCATCACCGTAGAGATAAATAGGGAATATCTCGATATACGGCAGTTCATTTAGGTGTAGTAGAAAGATCAAATTACCTGGCAAAATATTTTGCATTTTCACTTTGTAGTAGTAGTAGTAGTATCATAAATTACAAGTTAACAAATTTTCACGAGCTTTTATCATTATAACTGCCATTTGCATACATTTAGGTGTACTCCGCAACGCTTCAGAATAGCCTGCATGAAACCGACATTCAACATACAAAATCTCTTTGGTGTGGAAAAACAGACGAAAACAATGATGTCTACTCACACAAAATTCTTAAGTTACAAGATACTCAGTACCATAATTTTGATAGCAAGTGCATAGCTAATATCATACATCAAAACTCTTTCACTGAATATGCTGAATAAATCAGTGATCCACTTCTGTTTATTGCTCACCTTTTATTAATTTCACTGGAATCGTAGTCATGCCGTTTTTTAATTTTGATGAATATATGTTAGTCAGTTGGAAGCAATCTGCAAGGAACCCCGCCTGACCTAGATATCATACTTGTTGACATCCGTTAGAAAGGCATATCTAAAACCTCGAGCGACATTCATTTCCCATCTGAGATTCGAAACCATTTCATCCAATGTTGCAATCTGCTACGCTGTCAGTGAGCTATTCAGGTCGTGATTGACATCCTACAGAACCGGATTGTATATATTGATTAATCACTGAAGAGCAAGCAATTTCATATTGTTTTATTCTGAGTGGTGACCGAATTCTGTTGATCATCTTGCAATGTAGCCACCAAGCTAGGATGCTCACCAGTGCAGTGCACTTTGATGGGTGTTCGTTGGTGGCCACATTACAAAATGACCAATAATATTCGGTCAGCACTCACGACAAGAAACCATGAAAGTGGTTGCTTTCCAGTGGTCAAGCGATGACGAAGTTATTTATGTCTTACTTATAGAAAGCAGCAAGGATTTCGCCGCTGGATACAGTTTACACTAGTGTTCAGTAGCTTAGCTTAGCGTTATCATTTCAGACTTGATCATTTGACCTCGTTAAGCACTTAGAATTTAGACAAATGCACCAGTTACCATAAAATAATTTATGATTATGCTTTGGCAATAAGCACACTGACTTAGTTTATACATGTTCATGCAACCAAATTGTAGCAGATAACGTCCTATTGAATAAATAAATATCTAGACTACTGACTCAGATTTTTATGATTAATCTTGATGGATCATGCACTTCACAGGGAGAATGCCCTCCCTTAAGAAGTACTAAGCACTAAATGCCCCTGTAATTTACCCGAAGCGTGAGTCCACAGTACGGCTGCATTAAGGGATTTAGATGAAGTTGATTTTGCTGTCCTGTATGATGGCGTGAGGATAATCAACTTCATATTGCGTTGAGAAACACATGATGTATTCGAATTTGGCTTTCCTGTCGGCATGGTTGCACTCCATTTTGATAGTCACACATAGATTTATAAGAGACTTTAAATGCCAACAAAGATCATCCATCCTAAACTGTTTAAACTGTTTCCTTGTCATTGAGATTTTTCACAGACGAGCTGTTTTTCAACGTCACAACTCTCATATAAACGGTTATCTCTTTGGGGAACACCATTCAGTCGTGACAACCACAGTGTCATACAACATTAAAATGTGTTGCTATGAAATATGCACACATTCAGACGTCATTCATAAAGACCAATTTATATCAGTTTCAAGTTGGTATTCATCATGGACTGATATCAGTTGAAGGGACATTGGAAACCTGAGAACATTGGACAGCTGTTTCGCCCTATTATCGGACTCCTCGGCAGTGCACACCCATGATCCCGCCAGGGATTAATCTAGTGCTTATTGGTGACTGTCTTCGAGAGGTGATTCCTGAAGTTCAAATAAGAAGTCGTGACTGGTAGGGAAAATCTGATGAATGTGAGGACAAATACTCAATGATGATATTGGCTGATGATCTCTATGTGTCGTGAACTAAAAGGAGCTAAAATTATGGACCACTGGATTCCAACCCAGTGGCTCAGTGGTAACATGCTGGCTGTAGAACCTGAAGGTTCTGGATGAGATCCATGGGGGTACAAGTCATGGGTGCGCGCTGCTGAGTAGTCCAATACTAGGACGAAACAGCTGTCCAGTGTTCTCAGGTTTCCAATATTCCTTCAACTGATGTAAGTCCATGATGAATACCAACTTGAAATCAATAAGTCCCACAAACCCCCTAACTGAATTATATCACTTTGTCAAATTTGAGTTACTTGTGCTTTATTATTCCTGATTATGGTAGTTCAATGCTGATTAATCGCTTACACTCAAATGGTTTTCGCAAAATTCTAATTGAAAGTTATGATAAGTGAGATCAACCAGTTTGGGTGTGAGGACAAACGGCAGTTGATAATATTAGATGACGGTCACGCTAAATTCTGAATTGATCAAAATAAGAAAACGTGGACCAATGGACTAAAAGCCAGTAGCTGAGTGGCAACATGCTCAACTTGAGATATGATTGGCCTAGACTGGATCCCTCATAGTATCATGAGTGTGCACTGCTGAGGAGTTGAAAACTAGGATTAAAGAGCTACCTTGTACTGCCAGGTTTTCAAAGGTTCTCCAACTAATGTCAGTCCGTGATGACGGCCACCTAGAATTTTTTATTTTCATTCAATTATAAAACAAGAGTTATGTAATGGGACCCTAAAAATCTGCAAGGATTTAAGCTCCTTCAACAATTTCAGCGTACTTTCGCGATACTTATGATTTGAATTTAGTAATCACTGTGGTTTATCTGTCACTTGAAGATGTTTTCTTCAGTAATTTCAGAGATTATTGATTTTGCGAAGGAATTTTTTCCAGTAGAATTTGACATGCTAGAAGCAGTAAGTTTCTATCAACACCATATGAAACTGACTTTTTTTCCCATCAAACCGAAAGTTAACTAGTTTATTTATTGAAACAAGATAAGCGAATTGACCAAATGTAAGCAGCCTTAAGTGTAAACAACTGAATGAAAATGAAGTCATGCATTATCTGTGGTAAACTTTCAACACAGACGTCAACTGAAGACACTATGAAACAATGCCACCACGCTATGTTCATGCATTCTTTCTATAATGTTACTAGTTATAGACAGGTGTATAAAAACTCAATTATATGCATTTCTTAACCAAGTTGTCAGGAAGACTGCGATGTAAAACATACCCTTGATAAAATGTTTCAAACTCGTAAAGTAGTGTGCCTCATATAAGCTTTTTAATAGGAAGAAACAGAACCAGTTGGATAATTTTCAGGTCACTAGATTCAGCCTTACGTTTTTATAGGACTCATTCGCACTGTAGTCAGTTATCGTTACCATATATACATACCCAATAACTGTGACTTAACTTTTTATAAAGGACAGTGATTAACTTCTTATAATCAGCCTTGGTGTCTCTTCTTCGTTCAACTTTTCCTTTTGTTGATCGTCTTATTCATAATGAATAGAAAAGCAAGCGAATAAACCATAGAAATGAAATTAATCTAAAACCTTCTTCCACTTCTGGTATTCGACTTATTTTCATGTACACTTTATGTAGGATGACTGACATTAGTGACCATGATTCCTTTCAGCGTGTAAAAACACTAATTTTGAGCTCTGTTTTAACTAATCTCTTCATCTATTGTAATATTTTTAATCTAGGGTGTCAAATTAAACTTACATAGAAGCGTGTCGGTTACCAATATTGCCTTTTCCTCACTAAGTATGACTTCCATAGTTTCCTCCTATGTAGTTCACCTCTCCTCAAATTAGTTAAGCAGATGGACTATGTTTCTTGATTATTTTTCTTGTCAAATGCTTGTCCTTTATCTTTGGTCAGTATTATAACTTCTGGTTTCTGTGTATGACTACATTCAAAGTGGGTAATACAATAAGAGGATGACAAGATGTAGTTCTGTATCGCTAAAGGGAGAAAATATGACAACAATTGAAATAACCACGATAAGCAAAAAGTTGGAGCTTTTATTTTTTTGCCAACTTGATCAATGACTTTTTTAATGTATGGGTGGACAAGCAACAAAGCTGTAAGTAATTCTTTATAGTTCAACTGTAAACGCTGAGAATCAGAAAGTATTAAATTTTTCACTGTTTTTTTTGACAATCATCTCTTCTCTTCTTAATTCATTAAACTCCGTGATCTAATTCTCTGATCTCTCATGTATTCTAGTAGGATTACTGATTTCTACATGTATGGTTGGTTTTTTGACATTCAGAAATCCAGTTGTCGAGTGCTCTGACTTCTGCGCTGACGTATGAAAATACTCATAAAACCATAGTTGTAGTTGTAGTGGTAGTAGTACTGTGAGTATTACTAGCATGTAAATATGTACATAGGCGAAAGAATATTGACAGAGACACTGTAAGACAAGAATCAGACCATAAATAATTATCTTTCTTACCTTTCACAATCAAAATGTTATTCATTTAATTATCTTCTTTATTATTGTTTGACTTTTAGGCTTTCTTGTCATGACCGTGGTTGTATGGATTGAAAGTTAAATTTACTCAGATTTTTGGGCTGTATAGATATGTCACTGTGAAGACAGACTGATTAACCCAAATGGTTAATTAACTAGTGTTGGCAGGCAGGTGGGTGAGCTAGCGGCCATTACAAAGGCAATATGCAATGGTAGATAACTTTCGAGATTTTCGCTATTTTTTCATGAATGGGTGTATCCATTTCGACTTTCAGTATCGAATTTGGTATCTTTTGTATTTAGAGGCACAGCGCTTGCTACTTAATATTGTTTTTTGAAGTCAGACTGAGCACAAAACTATCTACAGCTTCATCACCTAACAGGCTTTAGACATCCGGCTCCTCCAGAATCCAAGTTTGAAGTTCTCTACAAAGTTCGAGCAGACCGATCAACAATAGCGAGGCTGAGAAAATTAAGTACAGCTGAAGCTTCGGCAATTCACAGCTCCAAATCTTATTTATGTGTTCAAAATAAATGTGTCAACACGCTTTATTTATTTTAGCACCAAATAGATACTCTGCACCGTTGTTTCATTTGTTTATTTTAGTCTGTTTGTTAGAAATGTCACACAGTGAAACAGTAGCATTTCCTGGATAACGTTTCGGACACAATTTATTGTCCATATTCATATCAGGTAACTCTGCAACTTCAAGATAGACTTTATATATTCCTGATTTTCTCTCCTTCTCTATGATGAAAAGGGTAGTAGAATTCTTCATATGTCTAGGACAGGTGCAGAATCATTTCGATTGCACGTGTTTGGTATTGATTCGATAGACAAAGATTCGGTTATCAATCTTTCCCTCCACCCAACTAAGTTAGTTTTCGACACTGTCGCCCTATCCCACCCTACTGCGTGATTGTTTGTCACCGCATGCAGAGCTACAGCCAAGCTTTTCTCTAGATTTCTTATCTTATTAGGATCTACTAATCTTGATTTAGCTAAGTTTTTGTACTCTGTTATTCTAATCAACCCTGGTCGGCCGCTTTGACCTGTGTACTTGACCTCGCAATCAGGTACCAGATACCGAGTCCTACTATTCATTGCATTTTATAAAAACTTGTGAGACATCTTGTATTACGTTATATCGCTTCATTCTATCTATACATCCGTCGATTATGTTTGACCTTTGACTGGGAACTTATCTGGAACATTCTATATATTTAAGAATGTTCAGCTACGAAAATGAGTCGTCGAGGTGATAGTTATTCTTGCTGTAACTACTTTTTGTTGTTTTTTGATAGTTTCTCATTCTAAAAAGAACTCATAGCTTATCATTTTGGCTATTCGACATGTCCATAGTTATCTACGTGCACTGAAATGAGCGACGAAATATCGTGACGTTTAGTCGCCAGTTGATGGATAGCTTTTGACATGAATTCAATTTTGACAATATAGAAATCTCGGCAGAGGAAACACAAAGAACAACAGAGAATTCCTAAAAGCTTGATACTCAGTTGAATCAGTAGTCAGTCGATGCTTAGACATAGACCCAATCTGTCAATCAATAAGAAAAATAATGAACAACAGAAAGGTCAGTGGACAAGCAGAAGAACAGCCAAGGAGAAATGATGTGCATTCAGTGACACAATAATCAAAGAAACCAAACAATCACAAATATGTTTGTCAGGGCAAGCTATTGAATCACTCACTGCGGGATACTGACAGCTCACTTCATGTTGGAGTTAGTACTGATGATACTGTTAAGAGAGAAAATGAAAGCTTCACGATCAAACAACTTAGCTCAGAGTACCCAACATAACCAAAGACTTTCTTACCACTTTTTCATACACACATATGATGTAATATGTCTAAACCAATTTATCTCTACCAATGATCACATAAAAATTCTTACTACTTCCGGGAAGTGCTGTATACCATTTCGGTATGCTTAGTTTTAAATTTCGAAATCTGGGCTGAAAGAATTTTTTTTCTGGACATTAGTTGGATGTGAATTTTTCTTGCCTCCCTTTCAACATTCATCTTTCTACCCTCACAAGTAAGCTACTGAGATCCAGTATATCAAGTCTACCCACTCACATGCTATTTAAATAATAACAGGTCCCCAGTCAACGTTTTCTTAGGGCCAAATAGGGCAATGTTGGGCTACTCCCCATAGAAAATGTCTGGCCAAATGTAGGACCTGGCATAGGGTTTTGCAGCATTTATTCCACGCCTGGCTAGATGTATTTTGTCCTTCACATTCGGTCCTACACCTGGCTATAAGGTTTTACAAATGGCCCAACGTCCGGCATCACGTACTGATTGTCGGCCCTACAACCAGCCTCGTTGGCCCTATGTTTGGTCCGACTAAAACAGTGACCCAGTTTCCGGCCCCATTTGGGCTACATCTGGTCGCACATCAGATTAATGTCCCAACTCTTGGCCCATCGTTGCCGTATTTGGCCCGAGGAAATCGTTTACTGATATCTGTAATTTCCCGTTGCTGTACTGGGTCGAATCGTTCTACATCTTTTGGCGGATAGACTCCTGTGTGGATGCCTCGATACTGCTCTGGTATTCATTAAATTATATTTTACTTGGCGTCAAGCAGTGGAGTCCAGAACGCACGCTTCGTCCTACTTGAGACTCGTCAGCCGAATGCACCTGCACTCAAGAGGATGGCGTTTTTCCCACGGAGTCCCAAACCCCATACCTATCGCCACAAATGCTAAGACCACTAGAGTGTGACGGCTACCACTTACTCAACGAGTATCAAGTATTGATTATTCATACCTATAATTTTATGTTGTTATACGGAGTAGAATTGCTCTACCAACACTGCTTTCCTTTTATTAACTAGTAGCTTAAACATAAAGATTAATTTTTATTTAGTTGAGTCAGTAGATTGCACATCGATGATTAGTTTGCTTCTTGTCAAAGCTATAAAATAGTTACATTTTAGTACTCCAGAAAGACACAGGACATTACATAGATGCCAATGCAGCTTTCACTATCACCCACTGCGTCCAGAAACGCTGATACTTGTAGCTCTCCAACGTCTTCTCCACATATCTTACACTGTAGCAGTAAGCTTGACTGAACCTGAAAACTGCTAATAGAAAAAACACGTGTAGGTGAAACTCCTTCCATTATCTTCTGTAAGCTAAAGGCTGGGTATTCCTTTCATCCTTCATTATTGCCTTGTTTCTTTGACGATCATATTCTTTTTGCATATATAAGCCATCTTACAGTCCCTAATTGACATTTATCTTGAAAATGTAATCGCCACAAACCTGGCCTGCATAGTGGTAGGTGATTCCACTACATGACTGGAAACCCTGATGAGAATTTACTGCAAGGAATATTTTTCATTACTACTGTCTTTTAATCAGAAATATTTGAAACTACCTGCTGTCTAAATCTTCAGTCAACCATCACCGTGGACAACGACACTCACCAGGATGCAGGTACATCTTCTGACGAGTCCCAAATAGGGCGAAACGCGCGTACAGGACTTGACTGCTAGCAAACTATAATATAATGAGTATTTAGGCACTGTTGAAGCATCTGAATAGAAGCCCATCAGCTAACAAAGGTCCGACAGTCCTATCCAGTATAGTAACAGTAAACTACAAGTATCATAATAGCGAATGATACTCATTGCACAAGAGGTGGTTATCGTTCCCCAGTGGCCTAGTGAATGATTCTTAGGCATTTGAAGCGACAGGTATGGGGTCCAAGTCTCAGGTAGAAAAACATCATCCAATGGGGTGCGGGAAAATCCAGCTGACGAGTCCCAGATGGAACGAGATGCTCGTCCTGAATTCCACTTCTAGCCTCCAGGCGGACTACAGCAGCACTGAAAAACTTTATTATCTTTTTTTAGCATTCTGTCCATTAAAACACATATTTCCACAGTATTAGATTATTTTTAAATTTTTGATTTTTATAAAACCTACTACTGCCTTGCAACCATTGAAAGGATGATTTGGAAAGATTATGCTGATATCAAGGAAATAAAAGGAGTCTGGGAATGTAAGAGTTTAAACCATTAAGTCAAACAAACATTACTCCAAATTTCTGATGAATACTAACCGTCCTTGATGAAAACTTGCAGTAGCTTTGGTAATCTATGTAAGGTACTGAAAAGTACCAAAATTAAGGAAATATGAATGCTGATAGTTTACTAAATGGTAATTTTTTTACTGGTATACTGGCCTATTCGACCTGGGCAGATAAACTAAGCTTGTTCAAAATATTGGTGACAAGCTCAACCCCAAACAAGTAAAATCTCTAACAGTTGATGAACTTGCTTGAACCATAGTAATGAAAATAACAGATTATCATGCTTACCTACGGTGGTTGTTTATAGCTATGGATTGCTTATCTTTAAAATTGTTGGTTTTGTGAATCTCATTACTTGCTCGGTTATCTTTATCAACTGAACTCTAAGGTGGTAATGGTTGACTGTCTTATCACTGCTTTCTTCTTACGTTGTCCGTTATGTTGCCAGAAGTTTTCGTCATCTACATTCTCGGTCATGTAAAGGTGAGGAAAATTTAAAAAGATATTTTCTCTAAATTTCAGTTGCCCATCAGTATCGCAGTTGACTCATTGCTCAATAATAATGGATTAAACTATGTTTAATGTCATGAGGGAACACTTTTGATAAAGCATACTGTGAGTTTATAGTGATTTCGACCTTTGGAAAAAAGTTGATCGACAGAAATATCAAGGTGATGAAGACAAAGTTCATCTAAAACTACTTAACATGGTTACATCTTCTTAAAATCATGTCTTGATCGGTAACAACAACTTTTGTGAGAAAGAATTCGACTAAAAATTTCTTTAGTATCGTATACTCTTGTATGCGTACATATAATCAGGAAGTGATAAAAGTTAGCTAAATAGAAAATCAAATATTTTTTCAATTTCTAAAAATATGGAACAAATTCAAGAAACATTCATTTAAACAAAGTGAACGAACAAATTCATACATGTTTTGTGTTGATTGTTTTGCTTGTCTGTTTATGGATTTGTTTACATGCTTGTTTATATTCTCATTAATATGCAGGAGTACAAACATTTAAACAAAGTGGAAATGTTAAAATTACTATTACTATTATTATTTTGCTTTTTTCGTAATTATGAAAAAAACAATAATTCACAATAACAATATAAATAACTATTACCATTACTATTGCAATAGGAAAAGAAATCTAAAAGGGTAAACAAAAATATACATATATTACTATATTTTTAAATAATTAAAAGTATTCACATTGAAATGTTGAAACATGTTTAATAGATTAACAATCATAATAGGAGTGCGGACGCACTTAGTGTATGTAATATAGTGAAGATATACGCGTTTATGCGTAAACCAGCCCATATATCTAAAGCGGCATATTCACATACACACAATTAATTAAATGTATATACATCAGAACACATTTACACAAAAAAAAAATTTAGTCAATTATTCAACTTATTTTATTTGCAAGTAAGTGTGAAGTGTGCTGTTTTCAAGAGAACATTCATGAATTGCACAACCTATTGTGATGATTGCATCTTTCATATTGGAAAAAAAGCAGGAATTTCAGTAAAGACTTAAAGAATAATTAAAAATATTGACGAATTTTAGTAAGTACCGGATGTAGATCTGAGTGAACTTAACCATAACATTAGCGTTAACTGCTGCAACATGCAGTTAACTATAATAACTCAGTGGTAGGATGTTTAACTGCAACACTAAGTGGGTTTGAATCTCTGAGGACACCTTGGCTGCCTTAAGGTAGCAGATATACCTTTCTGAAGAGTTCAAAGAACCAGTAGGAAATCCACACCAAACCAATATTCCTATCAGTTGTCTGCAATTAACCAAAATTATTGTGTTTCATTTTCAGATAAACTGATCTTAGATTTCAATCATGTTGAAACTGTTTCCTGTAGCTAGGTGTTATCAGCTAGTCGAACTCATTAACGTCATTCTAAACATGTAATTGAGTCTTGAGTCACTAAGCTTACCTAATCCTACATTACAGATAGAAGCTTAAACAGTAAATATATAATCAACTGAATTGGTAACCTGTTCATATAGTTTGAACTTACCAAAACTGCTTTTTTAATTTTAAATATTTTAAATCACTCAAAAATTTGCAAAACGTGCCCTAATTCCCACTTGTTAAGATAAAACTTACCACAGTACGATTAGAAAGCAATGACTAAACATTTTTCCATGCGTGCTAACTCAGATGAGCCAATACATTATGATTTCATAATTTAAGTACACAAGTTCGAAGAACTAAAACATTTCGAATATTACGTTTTGAAGATTTGTGGGACTTTATTGCTTTCAGGTTGGTGTTCAGCGTGGACTGACATCAGCTGACGAATAACTGAAAACTAGTATAGGACTTCTTAGCAGTGAACATCCATGATGTTGGCAGGGATTGAACCCAGGACATTCAGGTTCCATGGCAAGATTGTTGACATTGAGCCACTGAGTCAGAACCCAATGATCCTAAGTTCGCTACCTAGTGAGGTGATGTATACGCACTGCTGAAGAGTCCCGTACTAGGAGACGAAAATTTTCTAAGGTTCCCAGGTTATCAGTGATTCTTCATCTGATGCCAATGCGTGATGAATACCAACTTGAAATTTTAAATATTTGTTCAGATGTTTTTCCAAATTTTTGTCCTCGTACCTAAATAGACAGATAGTGGAGTTCATCTTGTTGACAATGGGTTTATTGTTCAACCTTCGAATGGATCATCATCAATTAAAAACAGAAAAGATCTGGATAAAAAGACACATGAAATTTCACTTGGTGACAATGAAAGAAGCATGTGCAATTGGTAACAGACAAAAAGTTAAATGATTCTGTTAATGTCTTTTGTTAGAAAATCGAAAATATTTAACGCTTTTATAAGTTTCTGTTTGTTAGCTGGTAACTGCTCAGCAACTGAAAGAACATTTCAACTGTCAGTCTGACTGTCTGAGATAGTTATAGTTTGGTAGACGCGTATTATTGATGCTGAGTAATGATTGAATGCAGAATTAAAATTTGGGTCACCCCCGGATTCGAGTCAGCTGTCACCGGGTTATTGATACGGCGCTTTATTATCTATAAGTAGTAGCCTTCTACCAAACCAAAGCTATCTCAGATATTCACACTGAAAATTAATGTTTGTCTTGGTTAGGCAGCCGGTATGATTACAATGAACGAAGAGTTTTGTATCATAGATTCGCATGATGGTTAAGCAAAACCCTTGGTGGTTGAATTGAAATTAAGATCTGTTCAGTAGCCAGATCTTGTAGGTTAGTTAGCAGAACATTATCCAGTACAAACTAACATACTTAAAGGACACCAAGCTGCAACGCGACACTATCTTATTCAACTACTGACAAGGCTGTGTCGAAGATGAAACTGAGCGTACAATAAATTCGGTTTCAAGGGCAACCAAAGAATAGTATACTCACACCTTCCATCCATCTACTTGCAGCAATCATTCCAGGTTAGTTACCTCAAACCTTCCTTCCTGTGAACTGATACTAAGAAAACAACTGTCCATTACCTGGGACTAACCGGAAATCTGAGATTCTAAGCCTATTGATGAGACTAATGTCATTAGGCTACAGTATTTTTGTTGTGCTTAAGAAAACTATTGATTAGTCTTTTCCATAAGTTAGAATGGCCTTGATGGGTCGAAATGAAATCCTTAGTACTGAAAAGTTGTCCTGTTTTGCCATGTGATTTATTGATAATACGCGCCAATGACTTGAAAGTAGCTTACTTAGGGCCTTCAGACTTGGCAGGATGACTGTTCATAACATGCATAATGATAGACATAACTTCAGGTTTTTAATATACCACATAGTTATCGAACTTATTGGATGTTACGGAATTCGAAAGCATTGTTAAGCATCTTTCTCAAGAGATAGCTGTTGTGCCCCAGTGGCTTAGCTGATAACCCCCTGACGTTTGAAGTAAAGAGTACTGGGTTCGAGCGTCAGTGGGATACATCCAACTGACGAATCCCAAATAGGACGAAACGCGCGTCCTAGATTCATCTGCTAGTCGCCAAGATCAGTATGGCATCTTTTTCATACTTTCCAGAACTAATAAGCTCAGCGATCAATAAATAGTCAGTTTTAATGCTTTTGTCTACTACTAAAACAATTAAAGCTGATATGCTCCTATTTTGATAAAATAATGTCTGTTTAAGTAGTACCAAACTAATAATTCACTTTCTATTCCCTTCTATAAAGTGAACGAAGGGCCTTATCATGTAAGAGTCAAGCTACTCAACACCCTCATCATAAATTCATTTGTATCTGCAAACAACTCGTATTTTAAAGCAAAGGACAACATAATTTGACTCTTTCTTCATATTTGGTTATGAATATCTAATAATCGAAGAGTTTAACCACCTTTTGCAACTATCGGAGTTACAGGTGGTATACTCATATAACACATGTCTTTTTGATAGTGATGACCACATGTAAGGTAAAACAGTCAAATATCATGCATGACCAGATGAAATTACCTAAGAAACCTAATGACACTGAACTACTCCCTCAGATATGCCAAGATTGCAGTGTATTTAGAAAAACTACTGGGAATAGTATGAATCCTGAATTTCGAGTCAAACAGGTTTGAATCCTGCTACGGTCCAGATTTTCTTAGCTTTCAATCGTCTTCCCCACAGGTATAAATCTAGTGCTCTCTAATCTTGGTTATTATTTCCTAGTGTAAATCAGTATGAGTCGCACCTTATTGATTTGATCGAACTAACTGAGTTCTCAAAATTAACCTGAGGAATGTTAATGCACAATTTACAATGATTCTAATGGAAATTTCCTTTGATTGCTTTAAGAGGTCATTCGAGCCAGAACTGTAGTATTTCATGCAATAAGTGTAATACTTGTGACAAATGCTGCATCGCCTTAGCATCTTTTCTGGGATAAGTAGACAGTTAGCAGCCTCCAAGCCTCAATAACTTGAACAAAACTAAGTAAAGGGCATTCAGACTCTTGAGAGCGTTTCTAGTTACCTTTAGAAGCAAATCTGATTCATGAAGCAATTTGAATAAACCCATTTCGCTGTTTATAGTTGAAGTGATTAACGTCGGAAGCGAAAGTTCTAGAAATTTGTTGGGAAAACCAATACTCTGAAGCATCAATAGCATATTCCTTCACTTAGAAATCATCCGGCAGTTAAGATATTGCGATGAAATAAATTTGGCATCCTTGATACAAAAATCTCATCCATTTATTTCCACACTGACTTATACCATATTCCAATCAAACAAAGACTTACAACTGACAACTATTTAGTTCTCTGTAAACTCAGTTTGGTGGTTTGTGGGGATAAATTGACTTCAGGGTAGTGTCTGTCATGGAATGATATCGTCTGAAAAACTTTTGAAAACCTTAAAGGATTGGACAGATGTTTTGCGCAACTGTGGGACTCCTCAGAAGTGTGCAGTCCCAGAACCATCATATCCGATTGTGAGGACTGTGGCATTAAGATATTTTCCTAAATCTGTCCATCCAAAATATTGTGTAATAATTATCCAATACTGTTGGCGAATATTTGTCCTCACAACCTCATTAAATCAATCTTAGTGCAAGTGACTAATGACTGCTGGATAGTGATTCAATAGATGATTTTTTAGGATTGGTTGGTATCAAAGTAGTATTCATCATGCACTGACATCCGTTGGAGAACCATTGAAATTCTGGGAACACTGAACTATTTTTCGTCCAGCAGGGTCGAGACACCTGCCTAGTGCTTCAAATCGACTGTACTCTAAATGGTTGTGGTTCACGATAAATATGCTCTTTTAATTGTCAAACTCTCAATTTTCACTCCAAGATTTAAGTGCTCGGGTAACTCACAAAAAGTATTGCAAAACGTTTCTACGCTTTATTTGAACTAACTGTTCAGAGGTTTTAAATTCTTTGTGGTTATTCAGAAAAAGTTGTTAGTTTTCTTTTTGAGTAAAAAAAGCCACATTCGAAATAAATTGATCTACTGATATAATTTAGGTGATGATTCGAAAAACTAATCTGTTATCAGTTCATGTTCTGATTCAATATAAATGTCATCGGTCATTGTGATCATGTTTAAAATAAACTGCATGTATGTATATTCCTTGGTCAATTTCATGGTTGGTTAACTGTCTTTTTGGGTCTATGAAAATCTAGATAAAAAAACTGATTAGTATCAAGATACTTCAGTTGACTGGATTGAATAAGTTAAAGACAAACTGACATTTATCTGAAGAAATTAGTTGCATTTACCAAAATGAGATCAGATAAAAGAGGGGGGAGAATAAATATTTTGATTATTTTCTTGAAAAAACTATACTCATCAAGAATAGATCCTGATTTGAGACTGTTGCTTGAGAGATACAAGTTCTTTTCTAGATAAGAGGTCAGAATTTTATTTCACCTAGTGAATCAAATATAGAACACAGTGAAACTATTAAATAATTTGTCAAATATTTATAGCTTAGTGTGTGAATGTTCAGAGTGAGTTGTTCTCTAAGCTAGACTCTTAGTTGACAAACATTTCAGCATTATGCCAGACATTTTCATCTCCCCATCATAGCTTCATGAGGGAAGTTAAGCGTAAAAACGAGTTTTCACGCAGGCAGTGATCCTATCGCAGAGGATCTCAAACGGTACTTTTCTAAATCGACCAGAAGAGACTAAGGTACTAAATTTTGTTGTTGTGTGTGTTCATTTTTTTGAGGTGGAAGTGTAATATGTCCCTAATTTTGACTAAATCTTCCCTGATGTTTACCTATAGCCTTAAAATAACTTTATTACTGTTGTTTCCGCGCCATTTTGGCATGGTAGCTAGCTTTTGTTTTTCCCACTGCTTCTGAAGGCTGAACTCATTGGTCGTTAACAATTATAACTTATCAGTGAATTCGGTGTTTGTCAAGATCATCCAGAGTGTATATATTCAGCATCATTTTCAACTGTTTTGACTGTTGGTAAGACAGTAAAAGCTCTCTGCCAACGGTTCGTTTTCTCTTACTGTCTTCACCTATCGGTGGCATTGTTGTAGCGGTTACTGACGTTCTGTTTAGCGATTACAGTAGATTCTTTGCGCGTTAGGTTCGTATCGTTCGTAGACTGCTAGGTTGCATTTACCGGTCGTAGCAGGCTTCACAACCAATTGTTCTTTCTTGATGCACTGATGGGGATATCTTCCATGATATTGAAAAGTTTGGCAACTATAAACCTAGCTGAGGGAACAGCTCACTCTGAACACGATATTGTATGCTGGATAACATTTAAGACTACTAATTGTCTGTGGTCATATCAAGGTAACTCTGCAGTGGTTATGAAATAGGTAGCAAAATTTTCCGTATATTTGAAACGCATACTAAATGATTCCAATAGCATGTACTTGGTGTAAAGATATGGTAGGCCGTTTTTCCTTCCACCTCAGCAAACTATTTTTAGGGACAGGCACTGTATCTATCCTCTGTTATAGTTGTGTTTAATTTCATATATACTTGTAGTGGAGCATTTTTTTACGCTCTTTGTTTTAGTAGGGTCTATGAAACTTAATTTACCTAGGTTTTTGTGCTCATACAGGTTAGTTAATTCTGGTCGACTACATCTACCTATCTATTTTACCCAAAAATCATTGGAAGGGAATCGTTAAACTAAATTATTCTCCTTTATTATATCAGTAGGAGGATCTTTTAACTTGGAAAGCTTGATTCCCAATGAGTTTGTGAGTTTTAATGCTGCTTCCATCTCAGCCTTATTGAAGATCGTACCTAGCGTCTCTCAGGTGACTTCGTGGTATAGCAACAAAGAACAGATTTTAATTTCTACCTTCTTAGTGTTATCTTTGTTACCATTAATAGATCTGCGTTACTACTACTAGTTATATATTCATATATATTAGCTTTCGGTCACTGCCTTTCGAAACAGGCATTAATTAGTATGCTAACCGATGTCACATAAGATAGTCATGTTTCGCATTCGAAATGAAAGGTATTGATAAGTTACGTGTGCAGTTTAAAGTTATTCATAACAATCTATGTACTTTTGGTTAACTTGAGATAGATGACAGCCAAAAAATGGAAAGTTTCATATTCTGCTGTGATTGGATGATTACTGATGCTGAAGGAAAAGCGTATCAAATTGAGGATTCATATCATTGATTCATACATAACCGACCCAACTTCTAACGAGATTCTAACTTGACTTCAATTATTGATACTCATGTGGATGAGTTACACGTAAGCGTTTGTTCATTATCAGAACACTGACAGCCCTAATTTGGCTTCTTATCGCAGTCCTGAGTTGACAGGAAATAGGAAGAACACTTAATAATTTGGTAAGAATGATACTAATTAATTAAATAATCACGAAATTACAGAAGTAGGAAAATGCGTAGCGATGGATCCCGCCCGATCGGAACTGAGGTTTCTTGTCTGGATCTCTGGCTGGAGTATGTATATGCACTGCTGAGCAGCCCCATCCTAGGACGAAACAGGTGTTTAGTGCAATCTGCTTCAGTTCATAATGAATACCGACTAATTGGTGCATTCGTTAGTTCGACTCCTACCACAGATCATACTTAATCTTCTTAAACAGTTTTTCGGTAAGTGTTTATTTGTAATCATTATTTGACTGGTGACCTGCCAATATTCACCTATGTTTTGAAGATGAAGTAAGGAGTAGAACTATGTATAAAATGATTATGCACTACAACTGTCTGACTTGGCGTGAAGTGTTGTATGTGCGTACATGTGTGTATATTTGTGTGCGTGTTACAGTTAAACTACCGATAAGTGAGGGGATAATATACATAGAAGAAATTACATAATAATTCTCGTATACAAGGAAAACACAATTATTTGTTAGTTCGTTGTTTAGTTTTTTGACCAACTGTTCAGTTTTCTTTTTATCAAAAAATAATAAGTAAACTGACAAAAATGCACGTAGTTTTAGTTAAAACAATAATCTTATTCATGGTATGTTACATGCTATTTCGAGAAGAATATTTACAATTTTGCGGTTTACTTAGTAAAATATTTTTTCCCTAAAATTCATGCTTGTCTGCAAATCCAAACACATACATACGCACACGTAGGTTCTGTATGAGGATGACAGGTGAAGACAACTTCTGAGGCAAAAACGTACTTAATTCTTACGCTGTCTCACCTGTACACACACACACACACGCATACCACAATCTAAGTTATCTGTTTGCTATGATTACTTCTGATTACATTATCTATGTGTATCTTATATAATTTTCATGGTGTCTACACTTATTGCATACACACTCAGTTTCTTAAAAATGGCACAGAGATTGGAAGAAATTAAAGATCAAGTCAAAACAGATGTTAACTTTCTACATTGGTATCCACTAATTTGGCCAGATATCCGCCTACATTTCTACCTGTCTAGTTATATGCCCATCTTATTTAATGAAAGAATGTTACTTGGTCTTAGTGACTGTGTTGGCAACAGCACTCACAGTGCTGCGCAGTTTCTGTGCCTATATTTATGACCATTTGTTGTATATGCTTTTCATATTTCCACCGAGTTTTTGTCTAAAAAGGAAAAAATAACTCGAATTATTATATGGACATATTTTTGGGTGAAAATACATGTTAACAACTGTACAGAATACTGTGATTATTTGTAATCTGGCAAATATAACCCACGGCTTGTCAACAAGGAAGCCTATCAAACCTTCATCTTTTAGAGAAATGTATGTGGGAGAGATAAAAATGAAAATATGACTTTTCCTTTGCTGCTTATCAAATCTACCCCATACATTATAGAGACTAGAAAGTGAAGACATCAGTCTCTGTGTTAAAATATCTCTTACAATTGACCAATCATATAACAGATATTAACAGACGCATACACTGTTCCCTTTTGCCTTTGCGCATTTCACTTACTTTACTCGAGGAAGAAGAAGACAAGAGGAGAAATACGTTGGCAGCAGAAAATTTTACCACTCAGTAATTTACTTATGTAATTACCATAGTAATAAATCATGTGTTTGGGGTGGATGTAGAAACAGAAATGTAACAGTCTATGAATAATATAAGTAGTAACTAACTCGATTATTGTGTAATAGAAAGTGAAGATTTGCATTCCTTTTGTTTTCTACCTTATCTGTTCTTTCATCTCTGTCATCGGCAGTTTTTTTACAAAAAAAGGAAAGCAAGAAAAAAGTGGGAATAACTACATAGAAATAATTTCTTACTCCATAAAAACAACAAAATTATATATTGAAAGTTGAATAAGGCGACTGAGTGCCATTACCTTTATGATTATGTTTTAGTTATTTGATAAGGTTACAGCAGTAACTAGAGGTGAGACAGGGTGGTTGCTAAAATGACAAGAAATAAACTATGGACAATGTAAAGAAAAAGGGTGGATGTCGAAGGTCAGAACTTTGCAAGGGTGAGAATGGGTGGGAAATGTAAAACTAATGATAAATTGATACACGATTATTGTTCATTAAGGAAATCAATCATAAATTTCAAGAATAGGAATTGGGAATTTCTTTTATTCACCTCATCGCCTGCTAGAAGTTCCTTTTTGTTTGAAATAATCATTTATATGCTGTAAATCTCTTAGTAACTTTCAGACAAGTAAGAAAACATGCAGCTAGATAACTATCTAAGTGGGTTATATAATATGAGTGTATTTGTGTGTTATTAGTAGTTGGGTTATAAATTAGAGGTCAGTTACCCAACAATCAGTCTGTAAAATCAAAAGGTTATGGCAAGAATTTAGTTTTTCACAAACCCACTTTGTACTACATATTATATAGAGAGGATAGTAGACTACACATCTCAGGCAGATAGATTACTTATGCCAACCATAAAGCCTTAATTTATGATTTGGCTGCAAGCCACTACAATTTCAACTGTGGAGTTGGAGTACATACTGCATAATAGAGTTTCAGCAGTTTCCATTTTGACACAATAAGTAAATCTCAATATATGGGTTACACAGCTTTACAATGGGCTTTCTTCGAGTGATGAGTTTTAGAGTCATTCACATTGCTGATGATACGTGATATTTACAGGAGATCTCCTACGAACACAGAGTAGAACGATAGGAATGGATCTATAGTTTGTGGTTACTCATTGTAAGACATGTTAGAATGCATAATTGCATTCTACTCTCTATAGTCTAAGAATCATAACATATCCTATTTAAGTTTAGAATATCAACTGAATACTTATATCTCATGTTCTGAGTGTCGCCTAATTCATGCTCAGTATAATGCCAGAAATCTATTCTCACTGATGATGATGATATGGAAGGTTCTTCAAAGAGACTACTCTACTCAGTAACGTCTTGTTATGGGCTGATCTGTATTGCTGCAGTGGTTACTGTTCATACCTGGTTGACTTCTAGAGTAGCCACTGATAAGTCAGGTAAGAATACGATAATAAACCAAGATGAGTTTATTAACCACTATTATGATGAGGGGTAACGGGTGAGAAAGGGATGTTTTTTTATCAGAATTCACCAAAAAAGAACACCATAAAAATGGTGCTGAATCCTGAGATTGGTAACAGGTTAGTTTTACAGTGCTAAGAATAACCTTAACTGCTTAATGATTAGATTTCAGCAGAAATATTATCACAGGAGTAAAACTCAGGCACTATATTAGATTGTAATTCAATTTTACTTTGTTTCACTAGATATGTCATTCAGTGAAACAGTATTATATAAAACATTGGCTGATCAACTCAGTTGCATTAACAGTGGAGATTTACAGGCTATAGCATCAAAACTGTGCTACATCCATATCACAAGGAGTGACCCTCGTGAATCCATGGCATACTGGATAGTACTTTGGCGTTTGAAACGATTGGTCCTCTTCAGTTCTTAGTGGGAACAAAATCACGTCCTTGGAAACAAATCCCAAATAGGACGAAATGCCCATCCTGGACCCCACTACTGATCACTGGTTTCATTTGTAGACACAGTTTACTGTCCATATTCATATCAGGTTAATCAACAATTCTGGAAGGCATGTAATAATTTACATACACGTTCCACTTTATTTCACTACTTTTCAACCTAGGCTTCTATGTCATTTCAAGATAGTTTCACAGAAAACTTTCATCAGTTGGAGAACCAAGCAGACTCAAGAGAACTGAACAACCGTTTCGTCCTGGTTTGAAAATTCCTCAGCAGTGAAGACTTACGACACTATGAGAAATCCAGCCAACCTACAGTACTCAAGTCTTCACGAACAGCAACATGGCAGTGAAGTTATAAATGCTTTCTAGGCGGCTTTATTCGGTAAATTATTAAAATTTTAACTTTTAACTGGTATGATCAGCAAACCCTTTAAAATCTTTCTTCGGTATTCATACATTTTCAAAAGAGTAGAAAGAAAAGTAAACTATAAAATTGATTAGGCTATCTTGATTTCGAAAACAATAGTTGAATCTAACTATGTCAGTTTAATTGTGGTTGCCATCATCGATACTCAGTGGTTTATTAGAGCTTTAATAAACGTTCTTCCTTTGATTTCTGTGGGAGGTAATGTAAAAGGTCAGTGCGTAAATCTGTCTTTAAATACCGGAATGTATTTGAAAGCACTGGATTTAAATTGGATGCTCAAAAAGTAAAATTATAGATACTAAAGGGTTTGGTTCTGAAGGTAGGAATCAGAGTGAGGCAAAAGTTAATACAGCGATGAATTTTCGCACTTCAGCGTGTATGACGTTCTTTGCTGCTTTACATTCCTACTAATATGGGGTACAATAAGGTGTTGACCATCATTTTAATGACAGTATATATTTCAGGATGTGATGAGGTATGAATTTGATTGAAAACGAGGCATCTGATAGCTTGGGGTGCAAAAATATTGCACTTGCAGGTAAATCTATTATAAGTGATTCTGATAAGTTTTTACGAAAACACTATGGACTTACGACTGTAAAATGCCAGCTTCCATAAATCCGAATAGCCTTTTCCTAACTCATACAGGCTAAAACAGTCGATATGATGAGGAGGCGAATTTTTAACACGCATATTTGGAAGCGAATCAGTGCCTTACTCATTATGACCTTCGACTGGTTACATATTGAAAGATAATTGCGATATTAAAGGAAGGTGCGTTTCTTTGACGGACGGTAGTTATTTTGTTCGGTTGAAAATCTTTGCTAACCTCTTTCTGATTCTGGAACAGTGTGAAAATTGTGCCTTTTAAAGTATGCGCTTATAATGTTTAACCGTTAAATATACAGCCGGTAACTCTGTCATCAGCATCGTAAGAGAATACAATGTGTTAGCAGTTCCATTAAGAATGCAAGTACCTACTATGCTCCATGTACCTGTTGTTGTGAAACTGCTGCGTGAATGATCTTAGAAGTATCTGTTGTAAGTGAAAAAGGGAATTGAACGTCTAGACTAACAGGCAATTTCTTTTCATTCCAAAGATATCTGATTTTACGAAATAACTGAACGGCTTCAATGGATAAGTGGAACAAAAATGCGAATTTATCGGTTGATGATTACGAAACAGTAGTGCAGTTGAGAAGAAATCTACGACAAAAGCAATACGGGTTATAAAGTGAGTCTGACAAAAAGGTAACCTGTTGGTACTTCCATTTTATTCGATACAGGCTTTATACATATATCAGTTATCCTACAAAATTCAATGATATCTTCTCAAATTCACACTCTCTAAAGTTTATCTCCGTTGTCTTTCTGCCTATTTCTTTGAAAACGGCTTTTAAATAACGTGCTTGTTCTGTTGTATCTGGATAAATGAGAAGCAAGTAATCTACAGATGAGTAAATGAAAGGAAATCGCCCAGGGATGTATTCAACTAAAGGTTGAATTATTCATGCAACATCTTTGAGTCTGATCGACATAAAATAGTACTGTGTAACTCGGAAACAGTTATTAGTTAGCGGTTATCCAAAAGAACAGAAATAGAATGGTAAAATCAAATAATTTTTATCTCTTAAAAAACACTGACACTTGATAGACTGTGAGTAAAGTCGTAGATAAAAGGTAGCAGTCATCTTATTTGTCATTTCCAAATGACAGTAAAACAAACGGATATCGGAAGATGACCTACTTGGGGAAGCATTTAGTGACGATCGCCATCAACCTCTGAAGGACTGTGGGATTCTGAGCTGAAGCATTCTGCTGAGCTTTTGGGAATGGAGAAATTAATTCTTTTTCCGGACTAATTTATTACGATTTATATTGGATTGTGAATATATCATCCAAAGTCAAATTCTAGAATATTTTTAAGAATAATCCTTGTGATGAGTTTTGATTGATGTTAGTTAGCTGTAGGTAATCGGTATTCCCTCAAGTTGCTGATGCACTATGCTGTCAAGTGATAGCCAGCCTGAAACTTACGCGAAGCAGAGCTTTTTGCTCATTGCTTCCAAGATACTAATATAAGGTAAATATTGTACATTTTATTGTGAGTTGAGTTAGAATATTTTCAAGTATTTGCATATAATTTTGACTCAGCCTCTTAAGCGCGGTGAATTCGTCCCAACACCTGAAGGCTATGTGGTAGATCCCAGGTGGTGTCACCGTTGAGATATTGAAAACAAGAACAAAACAGATCTCCAGTCGTCAATAACTTTCACTGATTCTTCCGGTCATTTCTTCAGCTTCTCGATATACACACAACATGCCTAGTTTAACCTTCTTAAACGGATTAAGTCAAATCTGTTAACGGTGTCTGACTGGTCTTCGTCATGGGTTGATACCACTGGGAAAACGTGCTAAAACTATAAAACACTGAGCAGTCATTTCTTTTGAGATTGAATCTCCCCAGCAGTATTTATCGATGACTCTTCAAGCGATACAGCAGTAGCTTACAGTGTTTACCAGTGATTAAGCGGTTTGTTTGAATTCAGTGAACAGTACTTTTAACTTGTAACAATCCAATAGAAAATACTTGGTTGAACTACTTATCAAAACTATTCAATGACTAACTTCAAAGGGAGATTATCAAAGTCCTAACAAGAGTTTTAAAAACGTGGGTCAAATCATATTCAAAGAATGGACACTTGTCTACGATGACCTTGAATGATTATCACAGTACACTATTCACTCGTTGAAGTTGGAAAGTGTAGTCTTAACTAACCGACTGTAAAGAGATTTGCTAGCTCTTAGATCTAAAAGCCCCCATTATGAGAACTTATGGAGTCCATGGTAAGCGTGTAGCTGTATACCTCACTATGACCAAACGGCTATTCAAAGCTACTTAGTTTTCAACGACTCACTGTCTGATAACTACGCTTTAAATACGCTACTTAAATAGATTTGTAGTTTAAAACCATTAGTGGTCAAATTTTTGACCTTCATTCTCTTCAAAAAATCAATAGGCCAAAAGTGTAATTAAGGTATACACACACTATTTTACTTATTCTGTACACTTCTGATCATTAAGCTCTTCGTGATATTATTTATATTTTAGTTTATTATACATATATATGTGGTTTTTTGTGTTTATATATGACTTGGTTAATGAGAAAAACAATTTATCTGAAGAAATAATATAAAAACAATATACTGGACAATAAAATTTATAATGACAACAACAACAACAATAACAACAACAGAAACCGTCAATAAAATGTGATCATATGATTTAAAGTATAAATCAGGATAAATTATGAATTCATTCATTTTTTATGTGTGAAAGACAAAGTAGTGAGTTGTCGGTACGTAAAGAACAATCATATTGTTATTATTTTAACAATTATTACGATTATTATTATGACAGTCGGACAATGGGTGTGGTTAACAACGTGGTAATACATTTCAACCGATAATCGTTTGGGTGAGAAGATGTACATTCATATGCTGAAAAGGAACCGGATTACAAACTTAACTGATTATCCTTTCTTACTAGTTACATACACAGTACACTAGTAGGTACGATATTAGACTGGTCAAGAAATTATGATCCATAGTGGATTCAGCAACAATTATTTTAAAAAAAAAGGCATTTACTGTATGCAACATTTAAAAAAACGGTAAAAAATGTTCATAAAAATAAAAATTTAATTAAAAAGTCAAGGGAACATTAAAAAAAGAAATATATATATTTCGAGACAGTATTACCGGGTCCGATACACTACAAATTTGGAGTTAACAACACGATTTTAAGGGTCTAGTGGTGTAGTGATGATGAAGCTTTGGAGATAACTCGTTTGAGTGGGTTTTTTATGGATTTGGGATGAGGAGATAAGTATCTGTAAAATTTCTGTCATGAGTTTATCAGAATGGGTCACAGACCGAAGCATAAACAAGTGGAACACAGTAAAAGCTAAGGAGCACCTATTTCCATGCAATCGATAGGGAGTTGAGTAACTCAGATCAACAAGTTCTGACTTTGTTGATGTTAAGAAAAATGTACGAAACGTAGAGAATTACGTAAGGAAACATTATTTTTGACTGAAAGGCTTATGGAGCTATGTAGGAAGTATCTACATATTGTCAGTTTAATGTCGACTAAGGTCCAGCGTCTTCGTAGTAAAATACAACTGCATCTTTTTGAACTGAACAAAAATCAAGTCCCAGTTGCAGATACATTGGCCTCAGTGGTCACAATAACCTACATGGTGTAAGATATGTCGTACTGAGAAGGCAGTCATCGGCGAAGGGTAGATTATCATTTAATATACAATGGTAATATGCTTACCAATAGACTGAAGAGTCGTATCAAAGTCTTTGATATCGAAAAACTATTTATAGCTTTCGGTTTTTTCTAAAAAGTTCTTCATAAAATTATTTTCAAAAAAGTAGCATGGTGAGAAGTATAAAATTACTCTTAGGTATACTTAAAAGTTGGGATTGTTGAGCTTCCACAAATACAAATGACCAAAATAAATCACTGTCATAAAATTTAGTGTTACTTGCTACTTGAACCAGTAGCTATTTTGCTTCATTGATGATTGATTTCATCAATCTTGGGCTACCAAATTTATTCACCGAACAATTTCTTCGCAAATTGTTTTAATCATTTAAATATATCCTTCGAACTTATCATGTAATCTTGCACATTTTCAAACTGTTTTCAACTCTCCGTTTCTCGAGTCTATAAGAAAATAGAGAAAAAATATATTGCGTCACATGGAAATGGACGTTTCGGTGCAAAAACGTACATCATATTTCTATCCATCGGATGTTTAGCTTGAGTTGCAGATATTTGTAGCGTATGAATGAACCGCCACCACCGAAATTATGCTTGAATTTCTGTTGATTATTCATTATGGACCGGATGTCCATCCAGAACCAGCTGGCTATTTCACATTATTGCCTTGAATACTTTATTAATAACATCATTCCTATACAATAACCGTTTCATCTGAAAGTATTGTTCTGGTAGTGAGTTTGTTGGAAAATTACATGCTGAGAATTCCATATTGTCATATATAGTGTTTAGAATAAAGCGAATATTATCATTATTATCAACTCCACGCCTAGATTATGTTAGTTGAGATAGCCAGTTTATTTTTAACTCACTATAAATCTGGTCAACCACTTTGGATAACTAACGAACACTACTGGTTAGTTTAGGTGACTTCCAACTACTCGCATCAGTTAATAGTTTGAATTTTACTATTCCTGTGCTCACTTTCTGAAACTGAACAGATCACATTCTTTAGCTGATTACTGAGCACTCCACAACCTTATGTATGCTGAATCTGTGAATTTCTCCACTGACTAAATGACACCTCTAAGAGGTAGACAGCTTTCCAACGTTTCTACAAATGATATCAGTCCGTGATGAGTAACAACCTAAAGTCCATAAATCTCCACTGAGTTAATCTAGTGCTCATTGATGACTAGCTTCAAGAGGCGATTCCCGAAGTTCAAATGAGAAGTTGTGACCATGGGGCCAAGCAAGTCTAACATGAAGACAGATACTCAAAGACGGTACTGGATAGAATTCACTGAAGTTATTTATGATCATACTAAAAAGATGACTGATTGCAGATAACAGGGAAAAGTGTTCGTCAGCAGCTGGGTATCGTGACTTAGCTGGTAGAGCGCTAAGTCAATAATGTAGGGGCTTATAGTACAAGTTCCACCTTATTCTGAATCTAGACTTCACTTTCAGTTACCATACAGTATCATTCTCTCTCGTTATCAAGCACTCTTTATTGTAGTCCAACACTTTTAAAGGTGATTCATTGAAAATTTCCATTATTAAAGATGACTTGTACTTCATCAGTTGAATTACTCAAACTGGTGGTTTGTATTTTACAATAACTTAGATTTCAGAATATTTCATAGTTTATATCATACAATACTAGTCGTACTTGTTGGTAAATAACAGTGATAGAGATGTTAGACTTGAGTTCAAAGCTAGTGTGATATAAAATTACTAAGTTTAGAACAATGGAATTTAGTTGATTTGCTAATAACATTATGGGAATAAATATGATAAAGTGTTTCAGCTAGAAGGTTAAACCAGTTAAATAAGAGTTGGTGTTATAATTGTTTGCATATGATGCCTGATTGCTATGAAAATTGACTTGCACAGCAATTTTAGCTGATTCAATGAAAACAAAAGTTTTTCAAGGCTCAAGCTAGTAGAAATTTCTTTTCTCAAACGGTAATCTTATCCAAATTAATGACTTTTAGTTGTCTGTAGTCCTAAAAAATAGCTGCTTGCTAATATTTCCCAAGTTACTTATGATCGAATAAGTAGTATTTTAGTTAGGTGACGCATCAATTGCAAAGTATTTTTTTTACTTTACAGTAATTAATGGTAGTATTCTCTTCTCTTCCGTGGATACGCCTCAGGAATCAAGCATTGTGAAACTGATATCTCATCTGTTTGAACTGCTGCGAGGAAACCACATTTATCTTCATCTAGCATCCAGTCAACAAGTACAGAAGCAAGTATTTCATTCTAGAACATCAGCGGCTTTACTATTTGCATCTAATCATGAAGCTATATGCTCAGGAATTACTACTTAACATCGTAATGGTATGCTCACCAGTTATTGCACATCCGACAAACCTTTAATGTGGTCAAACTGTTACTGTAATGCTGCTTTTAAGCTCCTTATTCGAAAAAAATACTCATATTTTGCAAGTTCTGTAGTCTTTATGCTCATACTAATTTCTAAGCGTTACTTGCAACCACTTGCCTTTTCGTAACGTGGGTAGTGAATCTTCTGCTCTAAATTGCCAACTGCCCGTCTTCATTTTACACTCAAATTTGCTTATTATCTCAGGATTACGATTTAATGAATTCTTACTTACTACTAAGTCTAACCAGATCATTATTGTGATATAGGTATTCTCCTGCTTTGAGCTTATAGGACACAATTATCCAGGCAATTTTTGATGTTATACGGTTTGCATGTTATCGTCACTCTCTACTTAAAGTGGATTGTTTCCAACAAGGCACGTAACAATTTTCCTACATTTATTTCTTTTGGGAAATACGAATGAAATTCATCCTCGTGATAAACTGACATTTATTGAAGCCTCGGATATCCATAATTTTATTCTGCTCTGTACATTAATCCTACTTATATAGGCCTTCTGATTATCTTTGAGCAATGAAACTTTACCAGCCTAAAGTGTAAAACTGGTCTAAGTATATAGTCCTGCCTGTAAACTGCTGTGTACTTGTATTTGCGAGGATAAATTATTATTATTATTCTGTAGGAAATTACAAACTCAAGTTTCCCAATTGTTGACACCTTTCAAAAGCATCTACAATACCTAAAAACATGATTTTCTTTCTTCCCTTCTGGTTACCTAGATCGAGGGATAATTCCACTAATTACATGCACTACCAAGTGATGTGGGTTGAATCTAACGTTTTCTTTATGACACTGTTATGCATACATACAGCTTGGGTGAATGCAACGGATATAAAATCCAATAAGATATTTCATTGTAAAGACAACTGTTATTACAAATGTCGAAATTAAAAAAATCTTTATCATACAGGTTAAGATGGCATCGGTTCAGGAGGTCTCTGACTACTGGTTTGAGCCGTTCAATGAAATGTAAATGTCTCTGTTGGAGTTTGCATGACAACTGAAGCCATGTCAGTAGCACAGATGCACCCACTGATTATCTTCGTTTTAAATGTCATGGCTAGTTTCCCTGTCGCTGAAACTGTTCATGATCTCTTTCTACCACTTTCTACCTCTTTAGATCACTTCTTTCCTGATTACTCTGTCTGTCGTATATATGCTTTCAACCTTGGGGTGCAGATGCGAGGTGGGAAACTTGAAGCGCTACGCGGTAATATCAGGTCCCAAGCTGATGTTGGCTGACTGAATAAAGAAGGACTGATTTTTGATGTAGAAAGCAAAACATGCTAACGTTTCACCTCTTCTAAGCTTTTCCACTGTGATTTGTCACGGAATGATAAGAAACAGTCCTAGGATGAAATATCGAGCGTCAAAAACCTCGTAAAGCATTTCGTGTGTCGTAACTAGTATAGTGCTGAAACCGTTTCCCAACATAGCTGTCATTTCAGAATATACAGTTCTTCGCAAAGCGCAAATTTTAGTCAGCTTACAAGAGTCGGCAATACAATGAATTCCTGCTGAATGAATCAACATACTTTCACGTAAAATGGTGGCTCATGAGAGTTAAATTGGAGATTCCCGTGTTTAGATGAAAGCTTCTGTTAGCATAATGTTTAGCTCAGGGGCTGAATTCTAGTGAGCAGACTGTCACAACAGAATGGGCTGGGTACAGGATTTAGTTTTTAATTACTGTGGCTCAAAATATATGGCTTGAATTGTAGCTTATTCTAGCTTCTATTCAGTCAGGAGCAAGGACTGCTAACAAATGACAAAAAATGCAGGAACGTATCTGTAGAGCATGTTGATTCTCGTCTTCAGTATCCTGATTGTTAAATGATGGGTTTTAGATCATCTGCCTAAGGGATAGACCTATGTGTTCAGTTATCTTACAAGCAACAATATATTCAGGCATATTCTATCAGTAACCTCGTTTGATTAACTACTTCACTAGTTACTAGCTGAGCCTGAGCCCGGATAAAGAGGGAACATTGGGTATAGGGCTGGCAACCCTACCCCGGAAAACCGGTCAAATCGCTAAACAAACTTCAAAGCACAAACAAAATATAAAACATAAAAACAAAATTATTCCTCGTTGGAATCGGGGAGACAAAATGGCGCCGATTGATGAAAGGTTTCGGGAATTCAGTCGGACGATGTGTCTTCTCTCGATGAAAGCGGAAGTAAACATAGAGACATGGAATGTCTGCACCATGTATGAACATAGCAAGGCTGCCCAGATTGCAAAAGACATAGGGAGGTATGGTATGGAAGTGCTTGGAATCTGCGAAGGCAGGTGGAATGGAAGTGGACTCTCCAAACTGTCAACTGGGGAGTCAATAATCTACTCCAATATTGTCACCCGGACAACAACCACGAGCACACTGAGTTATGGAGTGGCTATCATGAAGTCTCCAAGAACATTGAAGGCTCTCATGTAGTGGGAACCAGTCTCCTACTGCAAAATCATGACAGCAAGATTGAACTCAAAATGAAGGAAAGTCACAATCATTTAATGCCACGCTATACATTTACAAATAATGCAGATGAAGAGGAGGAGGAGGAATTCTACAGACAACTGTAATCAGTACTGGACAAGACCCCATTCCAGTTGAAGACAACAAAATTCTACTGGGTTACATGAATGCTAAACTGGGAGTGGACAACACAGGAAGAGAACTCATTATGGGTCTAGAAGCACTTGGTGAAATGAATGAGAATGGAGAACTGTTTGCAGATTTCTGCGCATTCACCGATTTGGTTATTGCAGTCAGGCAGTGTGTACAAACACAAGGATATTCACAAAGCGACACGGATTTCACCACCCACCTGGACACACTAAAAATCAGATAGATTTCATCTCAATGTGAAGAAAGTGGAGATGCAACCTACTAGACACAAGATGAAGAAGGGCAGAAGATGTAAGTTGAGACCATTCACTATCTAGTGCTGGGAACTTTCAAAATCAAGTTGAAAGCCTTCAAAGAAGTTGATGATAGACCACAACTGGCTGGGTTTCTTCGGGAATAACAAATCATGTGCCGATCAAACTGCAGCACTACACTACGCAGCATCATAGAACAGAGTACAGAATGTCAGTCAACTCTCTACCTCAACTTTATCGATTTGAAAGGCCTTCGACAGCGTCGATCGAGAAGTAATTTGGCAGTTGCTTCAACAATACGGAGGGCCACTAGTCCTTATCAACCTCATTCAACAACTATATGAAGACGCCACATGCCAAGTGATCCACAATGGAAAGCTCAGTGATGCCTTTGAGGTGAAGACAGGCAGGGGTAAGACAAGGCTGCCACCTAATATCATCGATGTTCTTCTTGATTGTGGTGGACTGGATCATGCAGCAAACCATGAGGAGCGAGGAGATGGGCAGACTCTGGCTGGATCAGTGAAAAGAGGCTAGAAGATTTGGATTTCGCCGTCGATGATGATGATCTATGTCTAATGTCACAAAAAACTCAAAGATCTGCAGGCGAAAACTAACAAGTTGACAAAAGAGGCAGGGCAGCGAGGAAGAGACTTCAAGTGAATGTAGAGAAGAAGATACCAACGAACAACAGAATCAACAACAAGAGGCACTAATAACCTAAAGGAAGTAGTCTCTTTCACGCACCTACCTATGCAGGGCAGCGTCGTTTCAACTACAGGCGACACAGGCACAGACGAGGATGTTAAAGTCACGATCGGAAAAGCGAGACAGGCCTTTCTGCATTAACCTGAAATCAGTGTGGAGGTCGACTGCACTCAGCATAAAGAACGAGATGCCGATTTTCAACACCAAAATCAGGTCAGTGCTTCTGTTTGGCTCAGAAACTTGGCGTGTCACGAAAGGCATTTCCAACAAACTACAGACATTCATCAACAGGTGCCATCTACGCTCACTTGATACTGACACTGAAGATGAGACGGCGAGAATGATAAGAATAAGCAACAAGGAACTTTGGCTGACTGGAAACGAACCAACGGAGAACCATCACCCAACAAGTATGCAGAAGAAGATGGAGATCGATGGGATTGGGCATACACTCAGAAGGCCGATTGGGGACATCACTCGCCAGGCCAGGTCGTCGAGTGGAGTCCAAATGGGAAACGACAAGTCAGGCGTCCGAGAAGAGGGTGACATGGAGTAGAACATGTGAGGAAGAAATGAAAGCTTGTGGGCAATCGTGGTGCCAAGTTGAAAAGACTACAGAGAAGAGAGTGAAGTGGTGACGTGCTACTGAAGCCGTATGTTCCACTGGAACCCAAGAGACAAGCAATAATAATATTCGATCAGTGGAAGCCCAGCATATACATTCATTACTGGTACGACATTATGGTGTAGCTGTGGCTCAGCAGACTGTTCTGATTGTTGTAGGTTGATGCTTTAAGGTGGAATAAGATGACCTAGCTGCTGCTGGGTTACCAGCCGGGCAGTCTACAAATTGAGCTACAAGACGCAGCTGATGACCAGATCACAGTTTCTGATAAATTTTTATTACACCATGTATGTATGTGGCGAAAACTGCACAAGTGTTTATAACAATACAACAGACTATTGGATTGTAAGAAACGCACCTTATGTTTACAAAAGCAAGCCACTTAAAATTCCAATAAATGTCTTCCGCATACTGTTAGCTGTCGCTACAAATTTAATATAATCATGGGGTATATACACTGGTGAAGACATCCACGCAAAAAACACGCACGAAACTTTTTGAAATTGTGTCAGTAGTTATTGAAAATATTTGATACGCGATCGTCACTATAATCATCTTCGTTGCTGTCAGCCTAGACACTGCTACAAGTGTTAAGCACAGCTTTTAAGATAATGGATACATCCAAAAACAGTCACATTTATCTATGTTTCATAAATTTGTAAATGTAGAGTGAACTAATTAGGCCAGGTTACAAATGGATGCGATACAATCCACCAGCACTGGTTCATTGACTCAGTTACACAAATAGGCATACTAGGAAGAAATAGTTATCCAGTGCCCGCGGACCGATATCAATCCGTGATAATTACTACCCTAAAATAAAATCCCTATCTAGCCTAAACTCCATTGATGTCTAGCTGTTATTAGTGACATGCTCCGCATTGCGAATTGACAGAAGTAGGAAACTACGAACCTCTGAACTCCGACAACGTGATTGAATGGCTAGCGCGTACATCGCGAGACCTTATGATTCCCCGTCCGATCTGCGGTGGATTGGGACCAAGGGTGAGTACTACTGAGGAGTCCTGTACTAGGATGAAACAGCTCTCCATTGTTTTAAGTCTTTTAAGTGGTCTTCCAATTGATGTCAGTCCGTGATGAATAAAGTTTGGAATATTCACAGTTACCTAGTCCCCGACATTTCCTTAATTTCGGACCGTATTCATAAAACAAAATGTATTGAGACTTACAGGTTTCTAATAATTATATACTCAGCATAAATATGATTAATATCTATACCGCGTGGTGTCTGAAGGTGAAATGAAAATTCGGACAGATTCGAACGAGCGACCACTAGGTTTTCAACCCAATCCTCTACTAACTGAACAACGAGGTTGGTCTGCTGACCGGATTTTTATTTCACTTCAATCACCATGGGATTTGCCCGATTACCATGTGAATTCATGATGCATTTCTACCGCTTGACCGTATTGACACTGGCTGCCTAGTTGGTGGAGCATCGGGCCGTAAACCCCCTGGTTGTTGGTTCGAATCCAACCGCGGTCCAAATTTTCATTTCACTTTCAATCACCACCCAGTATAAATATTAGTCCACCAAACTACGGCTATCTCAGATAGTCAAACTGATAGTGATTATTGTGGCCGTTATTTCAAGTTTCCCTATTAAGTTTTTTCTTAGTAGCGTAAAGTAAAAAATGTCAAGATTAACTGATCCAGCGAGAGCCAGAGAAGAGAAGAAGAAGAAGAAGAGGGCAAATACATCCTGGACGGAAAGAAAAAGACTTGGAAAGAATAACCAATATGATGGAAAGGGCAGAAAAATAATTTTTACAAAATAATAGATCTTTTTATTATGAAAAATTTATATACAATCATAAGATTATTTCTGTGCCTGAGTGCTTAGGCTCGTGCAATCAGATATAGACACTATGGCTAGGCAGACAACACATGAACACACATACACAAAATTGTGTCTTTATAATTAGAAAAAAATAGAAAAATAAGTGACCAAGGAAGGGAGGAAAATGAGAGACAAGAATAAAGAGAAACGAATCACACACTTACACAAGCACATATTATGAAAGTGTGTGTGCAGTTGAAGTGTATTTTAACCATAAATGCATAAATAACAGAAATTCACTAATCTGAAAATTATTTCATTATAAAGAGAACAAGAATAGCGAGCGGAAGCATAGATAATCTTTTAACTAAGATCTATTGTAAGGTAAATGCTAGAGAAAATTGGGACAAATTGTTATCCAATTACCAATACCATTATGGTCCCTACAACTGTTAATAGGACTACTGTATATGATGATACTGATACCAGTATCTCAATAGGCGTTAATAAACAAAAGAATGATTTCACACTGAAAAATAACAATCTAACACCTCATGATCCTCTTGTTACAAATGATTTTGAAGTTTCTGAAACAATTGATCACAATCAACAAGGTGTGCCTTTGATTAAAACTGGTTTCAAAAGGAATTTACCAATGTATAATCAAGATGATGATGATCTGGACCCACGGAAAGTAAATCGTATCTCTATTCACGACACCTATGTTAACCAGCTTAATGATTGTAATATGTTGAATGTAGATACTCGCAGAAATATACAAAACAATAAACAGCGAATGATATCACCTCAGTCTGTTCTACATCAAAATTTATCCGAGTGTATTAAATGTCTTTGTCAACAAATGGAGAAGAATTCTATCCCACAAGTTACGTGTGATACTATTAACACAAATACTATTGCTAACAGTAATACAACTTCTTCAACAATCTGTTCTCAAGCGTTAGATTTAAGGATGACATCACCACTGATAGTAGATGAAAGTCCAATTAATGAGACATGGAATACAAGTGGAATGTTAATTAAAGCCTTATCACCTTCATCACCATTGTTGCCCTCTTTTTCATCGTCAGCATCATCCTCATCGTCTTCATCATGTTCAAATAACATCTTACAACAGCAACAACAACAACAAAGAAAACAGCAACTGCATTATCATCATGAGTGTGATCAACATGATAAAGTAGTCAATTTAATGCCTACCAAATCATCAGAACACTTCAATGATACTTTGATGAATATATCCTCATATAATCAATATAATAATTATACTATCAGCTCTTGTTCTCCAAATCTCGCCATGATGGATACTATTCCATTTAGTTTATCCAAAATGGATTCATCATTTGTATCAAATAAATTATTTTCGAATACCTCTAGTATATCAACATTAACCAACACACATACTCAACACAATTTAAAAAGTAAGTTTTATTAATTGAAATTTGTTCAAATATATCTAAACTTTTGACAATCATTCTAAGTATTGTTTTAATCCATATCCATTGTTAAGCGTTCTGTAGCAACTTTATGATCAAGGTTACATATTACTTATCTGTATTTATCGACAGTATCAAGGAAATCCAGGCCGATTAGTTAATTTCGTCTATTAATATCGATAAACATGCTAATACTGAACTATTTAGACTATGCAGATTCTCTTACAGTTTCTTCCTGTCCTCCCTTCATGTTGCTGTGATTCATTTGTTTGGAGATATGACTTCCAGCCAATTGTTTGCTGGTTCAAACGCTGCTCCAATTACAAAGGTTTGCATAGCCAGAGAGTATCGTTAGTTCTCATATAGTAGATGTGACTAAATGTCTACTTAACTAGAGTGCAAAAATTCATCTAGTCCACTTCGATATTTCTTCCCATTTACCCTTAGTGATCTGTATTAGACGGGTCATCGAATGAAACTATTTAGTTACTTGACAAACTAGAGGAAACTGTGTGTATGTGTACACTTGTGAAGTTCAACGAATATCATTCATCTAAGATTTATTTGTGCTTGCTGATAGATATTCACACCTGAAAAAGAAACCTTGGAAATGTGCTAGTCCAATAGATGTGATGAATACAAAAAAAATGTACACCGTCCATTGATGAAAGTGTCCAGTTGCTATTTTTCAGTAGATACAGTAATCCGAGATCCGATAATGTTGAATACGATCGATGAATGACTGTTCTTCCATCAGTTAGTTATGATAAATTATCAGTCATATAGATCTAAAAATTTTGACATTTGAAAGTAGATGCCTTAAAAAAATGATCAGTAGGAGACGTTGGAGTCCCTGTTTGACATCCTAAAACATTTATCACTGTAAAACAAGTCAATAATGTTAAAGAAGCTCATTTCAGATTCAGTAATATTCATCTAAGGGGAAACACAACTATTTTACAGTAATTAATAATAATAATAATTATTATTTGAAATTTTCATTGTTAATCTTCCTTTACTATTATAATTAGAAGTAGCAATCCTTTAAATGCTGAACATTCTCGTTCTGTTAATTCCCTTAAATAGAATAGGTGATCTCGTTTTGGATATCATTCCATCCACAGGATGTATACGTATTGACGAAGTGAACCCCCCCTTCTTTGAAAGCAGAACGCATTTATTTTTTAAGTTACTAAATTTACTATCATCTTTTGATAATAACATTTCAACTCGTTTTTTGTCAGATTGTAATAATCAATAGTCCATAGAGAGAATATCAAAACAATGGGGAGTTACGAGTATATTCATAAATAGTAATAAATCTGAATATAATTTCTGTTCATCAGAAGAACTTTGTATTTTCCAAGTGTTATTTTGATGCTTGCTCAGAAATAAGTAGTTTCTTCGGTTGTTCATTTTCCCAGAATAAAACATGAAAGTTTCACCCCAAGTAATTGCTTAACTTAGTAAGTTATAACTGTTAAACTAAGAAAAAACTATAGCGGAGATATTTGGCCTCCAGATTGCTCTAAGATACAACCTGTACTATAAGGTATCTGAGTAACAATCACCCAAACAAAAAGATGATGCACTGGTTACATGTCACATCCACAGGATGAGCAGCTGCTTTTATGTACCAGTAATACTAAATTTATATTCGAGGGTTTTGGAAAGGGAAGCTCTTTAGGTACATCGCTAGCAGACATCCTTATGTCACCTACCAAGAGGCTGGTTGAAAAAAAGGGAGCTGGTCAAAGGTATGCATAATGTGACCCAAATAATATCGACGAATGATACTTTAGAGGAGGAAACACAAAACCACATCGAAGTATTATCAGACAAAAATTATACCCTGAAGACCAAAGACACAAATCTAAGGCAGTTATCGAAATAACATATTTTACATCAGAGGTCAGCCTTACAGAGAAAGCGAAACTTATGTAGTTCAGGAAACTCTTGCACTATTTGAGGGTTGGGGTATGTTTATAAGTGTGGTTATACATGTATAGGAAGGACCCATCGGTCTATGCAAGTAAAGGCCACAAAGTGCATTCCAAAATGGTTACAACAGTAAATCAAATCGAATGACCCCATACACCCAGGTAATGGCTTACTAGCTTTATATGTGGCTAAACATACACTGAAACCAATCACAAGGTCAGTTGTTATCAGTCTTCCAAACCTATTCAAAAAACTAGTCGGGGGCATCAACGCAAGTTTGTTGGAGGTCAGCTACAAAGAAGTTTGGGACCTTTTATGCAGTTAGAAAAATTGCTATCACTTTTAACTTTCTTTTGTAACTCACCTTTGATATCAGGTGTGAATTCAGACTCTTAATAAAGTGTTTGAACTAGTGGATGACAGCGTACAAAACCACATATGCTAACATACTATCGAAGATGTTATCAACTGTACAATGTAGTGCCAGAGGGCATTTACCAACTGCACAGATAATTATTTCATGGAATATGAAGTGAATGTCAAGTGTCCTTTCTAATTTTATACAACTTTTTTAAGGTTATTCAGAATTTATTTTTCCTTCTGCCTCAGAAAACATCTTCCAACATTCTTCACTTCTCCTTTGAATTTTAAAAGAGAACTGGTATCGAAAAGAAAGTAAACACTTCATCATCTGATGAACAGACTGCAAATCATGTGACAGGGAGGAGTAAATATATGACTTACAAATCGGTACTGAATACTACCTATCAGCTGAAATTCGAAATACATTTCACTTCTTCTTTACTGCTGCGAGTTAATGATGATGAAATTTTAAGCTTAGAGGTGCATAGTCAAACTCTCCTACTGTTTATTCCCTTCGAATTTGAGAAAATAAACTTGAAGTTGGTAAGTTGACACATCAGGTACCGTAGTGATGACTTTGAAATTATCAATACTCGTCAGACGTTAGTTTGGATTCGTTTGTCAGTACTGTCATCACCATCTTCTTTGTAAGAATTTTGTAAAAATGCACTGAGAAACCTTGTTCACTTTCATACAGTATACAATGAATCACACATGTTGTATGAGGACTAATGATGCTACCTGGCTACTCGAAACTGGGTAGGTGGAGCATGTCTCAAACCCATGGCCCACTGATTGAAATCATCTCTTTAAGCCAAGGAGTCATAGCTCTTTAAGAATTCTATGGCCGAAGCTTGTTGATTATTGTTTAAAAGGTGAAAATGGAGATTAATAGACCCTCCTTCTTCTGGCCGGTGAAGTCTACAGGTCAGCCTGAGTGCTTTCTAGCTACTTCATTTCTTTAGTATTAGCATATTTCGTTAGTTTATGGTACTTTTTGTCAGAGATCACAACCTAAGATCTGATTGGCTAGGTGGTCTCCAACAGAGACCCTTTTGACAACATACTTGGCAGTCGAGAGACTCATCTGTGAGAAATATTAACTTGAACTGTGTAATTTGTGCATCTTTTGGGAACCGGTCATTCTACCTCCTACTTTTTCATTTTCACCTCAAATATCACACCATGATTTAGCAAAGTAATGAAGAAGTCCACATTTCTCTGTCAATTTCAAATATAGTGATGAAATATTTAGGAACTGTCTTGGCATTTAAAAAGCCTCTGACCACTTCTATTTGCATATATCAATTCACCTGCTCTTGTAGAGCCAGATATATAGGTCGTTCGATGCAACCTGTTATCCAGAAGGGTTCAAGAACACTATCCCGGGTGGTTACAAAGAGGTAACAATGGGGCGATAAGGAGTGCTATTACTGAACACAAATCACACAATTTCAAGAGCCTCCTCGTTCAAAGTCCTCTATAAGGTGAAAATAAACCTTCCAAAGGGTATATGTCTTCATATTCTCTGCATCGTCGAAGCTATTGTCAACCATGTGTAGAAATCTGAACTGTGCACGCAGAAGAAGACTGTTCAACTCCTTCTCCTTTCATGGTTTTAGTTTTCGGTCTCCTCTACTCTTTCCCTTTTCCTTTTCATTTTTCTATTTTGACACTATTCACGTCTAAAGTAATTTGCTATTCATTCTTGTTGCTGTGCTCTGCCAGATCACAATTCAGTTTCCAATTATGTTGTCAAGCTTATTTTGATTAGTATTCACTACTCATCAGTTTTCAGTTTTTTGATTTTAATGATAGCTCATTTATTGACACTATTTGTGTTGTCATGCTCTACAAACCATTTTTAACTATCAAATCCTTACACTAGAAAAATGTATGAATTTGCGATTGTACAGCTTTGAAAATGAAATCGCCACAAAGATACTTTTCGCTAAAATATACTTGTTCTTGTTTCATATCCTAATGGATATACTTCACACAGGAAAATGTTTCTCTAATCTAACGGATGTATTTTCCTGCAGTTATGTAACCCAACATGATTTAAACAGATTACTTAAAATATAAATCATTTTTAAACTAGTCAACATGCGATTTTAACATTTACGTAAAACAATGCATAGTAATCTAACTTTAGATTACTACAGCTTTTTAGTATCACACTCATTTTGCTGTCCATAACATGTTTTACACCTTAATTTGAGTACATCTGAATTTTATCGAGGTAAACCATATATATATAAATTCCTTAACTAGTATTTACTTGTTTGAGAAATAAAAAAAAGGATCAGAAGTAAACTCTGTCCCACTGCATTATTGGTTGTCAAGTTACTTCAAAGCAATATCATACGTACATAAACCAAGAGAACTTGTTTAAACAATAGGCGGACAAAAAAATATCTATTCGCATCTTTTATTTCATAGTGATAATTTCTCTTGCAAATAATTATATTATATATTATATTATATAATTATATTATATATTAGTTAGAAGAAAGTTTGATAAACTGATTTTTAAGAAGATTATACGAACCATTAGTTTCATTTATTTACATTGTATAAGCGCTTTGTAAAAGCATATCGCATTCACATACACACACACACACCAACACTTACCGGTTGGTCATGTTCAAGTACGCTGCTTAATACTCAGAAAGATTTATTAAAATCTAATTGAGTCGTTCGTAAAGTTTCATAGTTATAACTATTATCATCGTCAGAATCAATATTTTTAGAAGAGTAGTAGTAATAATAGTATTGGCATTAGTATTACCATTATTGGTATTAGAGTTGGTAGTAGTATTAGGGCCGGTAATAGTATTATTGGTAGTAGTATAAGCATTGACAGTATAAGTATGAATAGTATTAGTATTGATAGTGACAGTAGTGGTAGTAGTAGTAGTAGTAGTATTGCACAAATTACAATTCTTAAAAATTGTTTATTCTTTTATTAACCACAACAGCATATTGTTCCAGTATGCCTATGTTGTTAAACAAGTTTATATCTAACAATAATCTTGCTTCTATTTACTTTAATACTCATAAGGTTTTTTCCCTCGGTCATTCTGATCAAAACAAGAAAAACCAAATTTTCAGGATCAAATAAGCTTTTTTCCTTTCAAGATATCTTTCTAGCTTCCAACTGATGAAATATTACTTTGCGTTAAAAAAAAAATTAAAATAATCATTCCTGTTGATCAGAAAGAATGTGAAAATTGTTTGGATTCTTCAAACATGGAGAATAGTGAAAGGCACCAGATTAAAATGTTTATTTACAAATAGTTGAGAAGATTACTGAGATTTAATTAGTGATGTACGACGAATACTTTTCTACATTTATTGAGGATCAGAAAATTGTTGGATACTACATTGGAAGGAAAGTAAAGGAAGTAGATTTGAATGACATCAGTGGATAAATAAGATATAGAAGAAGGTCATTTCATAACCAACGGTCAAAGAATTGCTGCTTGGTCAGGGTCATATTATTTCTAGTCTCTTTGTGTACTCAAAGACTAGGTGAAATTGTCTCAATTATAATCGATTCAGCAAAGTGAAGTGGAATTGCATTTCTTTGCCATTCGATTATTTTGAAGGTATTCGATGTATCCGCATCATGTTTCTATCCGATTAAATGTTGAGTAAATGACTGAAATGCCTTTGGTTGGAGACTTTCAGGATGTGTTTTGAGAAGTGGGTTGAAACCTGTCTTTCTGTCCAGCAACTATTCTTCGTTTTTGAATTATGCGGGAATTTATAGATACGAATGAAGATAACTCCCTGCGGCTATTTATCCACTTTCGACTCAGAAAAATCCCAAATATAGCTGTACATAGGAACAATTTACGCTACTGGATGGATTCCTGTGATGACAGCTAGTTAACATTTACTGGGTCATCCCAAAATATCATCATTTTTACTAATTTACGGATATCCGTTGTCAAACAGATGCTTTTCGATAACAGTTAACTCGCCATCTAACTGATCCTCGGGATACAAGGTTTTGGAGCCACCAAATAGTGATTCAGTTGATCCGCTTTCTTTATTCACTTGGCAGTTGTTGTAATTTAAATGCTACTCCATCCGGGCACCCCTGAGTTAAATATCTCTGTTATCTGTGTCACCGCCCCCACTTCAAGTGAATACATTTCAGGAAGTTGAAGCTTTTGTCATGCTTGTATCCTCTAGTGTAGCTTATATTGTGATGCACTATGTTACAAATTCAAAGAATTTTTGAGACTCCACACATGGCTTCACAAATCAGGAAAGTATCACCTATGCACCTTGGTTATAGAGTGATAATAATTACGGACTTTAGTCGATGCTTTTTCATCACAGTCATTCTGGAAACCCTGAATATAAATAATGCCTGGATAGTCTAGCAAATTCTTATTCAGTAACTAATCTTCTTGAAAGTTATAAGTGAGAATACTGATCTCACCAGAGCATTGCGATGTACACAATTGTGTATTAGAAGTCTAACGTCTCGGTATCATGTTTACCTTATTTCGAATCTCTACTTATATTAAAATTTGAATGTTCATTTCATGAGTCTATTCATGATTGAGAAGATCCCAAGTGAACTTAGACAACTTTTACGGTACTCACCTTCTTTGAAGGTTTTAAAAAATAATATGAATTTACAGTTGGTAACCTTTACGAAGGTGATTCATCTGGAAGGAAAACGGTAGTCTCTCAAAAAAGTATTGATTAACTCATTATTAGTACACTAATCCTAAATAGAACAGTCTTCCCCTTTGTAATCTATCCCCTGAAAAATTAAATATGACTTGGAAATTACCAGGAATCGAGGGCAACTTACGGAGTCTTTCTGACAACTTTCACTACTGGCAGATTTCTTATGAAAAGAGTAAGCTGTTGGCAGAGTTTCTTCCTAATAGTTAAAAGTTGAAGTTTTCGAAATGGTGAAGTATCAAGATGAATAACATCCAAGTCTGAGAACCATTCACATTAATCAGTCGGTACATTATATAACAGTTTCATCTGTAGTTGGTAGAGTGTTTTAACTACTCTTCTTCATCTCTCAAAACACTGATGAACTCAATTGCTTAATCTTCACTGTAGTAATTGTTACTTGTACGCATCAATGAAAGAACCACGACTGTGAACATTGACATTTTTGACACATATATAAGCCGCCAAATCACCAACACCTACTCCCGTTAACTAGCAATATCTAAGCAAATATGACTAGAAATGTTAGCCTAATAATCACTTGTACAACAGTCTGAAATAACTATTTCGTCTTCTCACTTTGCTTTTTTGGCTTTCTTTTCTGAGTTATTGAATTATGCGCCTGTATCACTTGAATGCTTCAATAGTGGCATTAACTGCATTGAAATAATGTTATCTGATTCGTAAACAGTCATATTTCACCTTATCTAAGTAAGATCTTCCCGTTTAAGATACAAACTAGTATTTTTAATGCTGTCCGAATACAGTATGTATCAATTTTAACATCCCCACTGCAGTCTAATGTACTAGTAAGGTATGATGGTTAACTGTTACTACAAAAACGTCCTGAACACCAAATCGAAACTTATCTACATGTAACCAATAAGCTGTAAACTCTGTTTATTCTGGATTCTGTTGTTAATATCATGGAAGTGCATTCATCTGAACACACTGAATCTTTAGGTAGTGAATGATAAGGCCAGATGGGAAATAGGTACACGTACTGTTCACCAGTGGTTGACCAACGTAACTGTCTACTGCTTAGCACTGATTGAAGTCTGACTAACAAGTTTTGCAGTATCGCCATCAGGCTTAGTGGTGCGACACTATAGTGCACTGTTCTTTGCCGTTAGATGGTAGAGGTCGATCGAGAGGAAGACCTGCCGACACTAACATTCTACTATCAGCTTATTACTAACTCTGATGCTGAATTTTTCAAATTCGGAGAAGACGAATCAAGGTGACTCATGAAAACGCGGTGACACATAGCCTAGAACAGCCAGTCAGAATCGTTAGATGTTAGAAATATCTTTTTTAGGGTGAGATGAATTTAATAGCATTAAAAAAATTCGGGAAAATAGTGGTGAAGAACAGTTTCACAAGTTTGATGGAAAAATACTTTCCACTTGCTCATTTGAGATGTTGTAAACTCATCACCTTGACTACTAATTATTCGTGACAATGAGTTGCTGTTATTCACTTCCACCAATGGAAGATTGTAGCATTTGATTATAAGATATCTTCAAATTAGTCAATGTTCATTTTAGTAGCTCAGTTGGTTAGTGCGTCACTATCATAATACAGAAGTTGCAAGATTCATTCTTACTCAGAGCATAGGTTTACACATGATCTGAGACCAGTTCAAGAAGACTTAATGTGTTGGTATTTTCCACACAGAAAGATTTAGACTATCTGCCTGGGGTCCAAGAGATTATAAAAATCAACGACAGGAGAATTCTGATAATCTGGCTGAAAATCAATCAAAATGGCGTAAATTAATTCACTCTTTAACATCTTTGAAAGTTTGGATATTTCCGCTAGCATTTATTTATCTCTTCTCTATTCCACACACGTTGGTCTACTTTAAAACTATTATTTTTCTCCCCACGTACGTGTCGCATATTACTTTAATGTATGGCAGCCTGCACCAATCAAGCTTCAGCATCATGTTCTACGTCGTTTATTCTGTCTGTCTCTATTTCCCGAATTAGATGTTAGTAGCCTTGTAAAAGGAAATCGTAGGTAGAGATTATACGTTGGGTGAATCTTCTTCAAAGATTCGTTTTCGTGCAGTCAACGCAAACATTTCAGATGTGCAAGTACAAATGTTTAGCCTCTTAATGTTATCTTCAGCTAATTTGCCTGTTTGTTTCCCCATCTTTTCTTTCGCCAATAAAGTCATTAAAGCAGATACTGTGAATGAGTTATATCTCAGCGTCAATGCGCACTCCATTAGAATTCATTGAATATTTAATTGATGCGTTATCCTTTTTTGGCTGTCAGTATGTTTATATAGATCAGAAGCTTTTACGAAAAAATTATCTAATGTAACTGCACCTGGTACACTTTAATATTATATATAAATAATAATTGAGGCTGAACAGAAACGCTAGTCCAGATTGGATTTAAACCGACGGTATCGGTAAGCTGGCTTAATGCTATTTCACCTGAGTTAAAAGAAATAATTAACTACTAACTAGTTCTTCATTTTTACTTGAGTTTCCCTAACACTGCTCTCATCTCGTGTGATGATTTCCATCACACCTGTAGCCACTTATCTCTACAATTATGAAAGTGAGATATTACTAGCAGTATAAAGATTCAACTGTCGAATTCATAAATTATCATACTTAAAACACGATGAAACTTCAAATAATACATTCTAACAGTCTAATATGTTATCCCGCTGAGTCAGTTGTTGGATCTTATTTTCACTTTAGTCTCATGATTTTAGCTTGGTGATTTTAGTGGTTTTCTTGAAGTGTATACTGTTGAAACACTAGCTAAAACTCTATACTTCTTGGATGGATATTTCAAGCTATAACTGAGGATAGAACTGGAAAAGTATTATTGAGAGCAGTCGTACACTTCGAAAGGAAAACTTATGTATTGCTCTCCAATTTCGATTATCCCTTCAAATGATTCCTGGCAGTATTACTGGCATAACTTCAATGATAAAGTAGATCAAGTTGATACACAGGATTCCATTACAAAAGACTGTTGAATGACCAAAATCTGAGGCTATCTGTTTAGTTTTACAGACCGAAATTCATTCCTGAATTATCTTAGCTCTTCAGTGCAGTGACCCTTATGTAATTCTATACGTATCTTAGTAAACGAGTCGGTAAACGTCACCTGCAGAATTTATGCTCATTCAGTCGAAATTAATTCTGAGTCTAGACGTTACGTATTAGTTTGAATATTCAACAGTGGGTCACCTCATTATAGTTTCAAACTCTGCTGCATCTATCAACATCTGAGAAATCAAGCATTCTCATGAGGCTTCAAGCCGTAATCTTGCCTTTTAGCCTATCATACCAACCTCTTACATAGTTATCCAGCCAAATAATTACTGTATAAACGTTTATAAAAGTAGATCTGACTCCAGTGTTTTCAGATTTCTAACAGAATACTGTTTCCTTGTGGGATATGCGTGCGCATATGTAAGATTTAATAAGCACCAAATCAATGTGAAGTAAAACTTTCATCAACTGTTTCAAACCATCCAGTAGTAAAAATAATTTTGCCAGGACTTGTTTTGTCAAATTACTAGACTATTTGAATCCGATTACTTGAATATAAACCACTGAACTCCAACCAAGTAGCTGAATGATTAACGCATTTGCCACGAAACTTGAGGAATAAAACGAATGTCCAGTGCTCTCAGGTCTCCTATGGTTCTTCAAGTTATGTCAGTCCATGATGGACATTACCCTGAAATAAAGTTTCAAACTACAAACAACATGACCAATTTGCAAAGAATTTAACACTTTCTTATCTCATTGCTGTAATATTTCTCATATTTTTTTGCTGTGTTTAAAACGGTTCCAGTTAGTTAGCTACCTATATATCAAGAGAAGAGCAAAATAAGGGGCCTTATAAAGCAACAAAATATGTTGCTGAACATAGTGCACAAAGGATTGTAACCAGTCATATCAGTATCCAGTGTTGAAACGGTATGTATACATTAGCTTCAGTAATTTTAATAGAGTTTTTATGTCATATGCATCAAAAAATGTATCTAATTTGTTATTGTTTAATCTCTTTCCTTTTAGCCCAAGCACCTTTATTTCCTCGTCTTTCTTCTACCCTACTCAGTTTATCGTCATCAGATACAACCACAGAAGACAGTAAGACAGTTTTACAAACCCCAGTAAAAGAAGAAATATTTTATAAACTCTCTGAAGCACTTTGTTTACATCGAAGTGGATCACAACTCTCATTGAATGATAACGGAATAAATGATCAATTGATGACAAGTGATTTATTGAATCCTACTGAGTTCATTTGGAATTACGCTAAAAATTATGCTTTATTTACCAAAAATAATTCCAGTGAAAATGTAATTGAAGTTAATAAAACGGTAGAAGATAGTTCAACTGCCCAGTTTCTGAAACAAAGTCAAATGATTTAGAAAATGAAACGTCTTCAAAATCTGGTAAGTTAGTGATCATTATTCTTGTATATATCACATAACCCCCACCAGATTGTTAACAGAAGAGTTACTGATGTCAGCTTATTTATTCAGCAGTGTTGAATTCATTACATTCATCTTCGTGACTAGCAGCGGCATTCAGGATGCGCGCTTCATCCCGCTTGAGACTCGCCAGGTGGATGCACCTGCACCGTAGTGTGATGTTGTTCTCACTGAGAATCGAACCCAGCTCCCATCACCCCAAATGCTAATGCGATCGAGCAGAGGTCAGGCGATTCGGCTGTGTATAGCAGCGGGAAATTATATGTAGCTCTATCACCCCAGCGCCTTGCGGATAACGCTTCGGGATTTGAAGCAATGAGTATTGGTTTGAGTCTCGGTGGGAACAACATCATTCACTGGGGTGCAGGTACACCCAGGTGATAAGCCCCAAATAGGACGAAACGCGCATCCTGGATTCCACTGCTAGTCATCAACATGGAGACAACACCATGAATATCCAGCAGTACCGAGACGAACGCTTAAGAGTCCATCTACCAACAGAGGTTGAGCAGTTCGACCCTGTATAGCTACGGGAAATAACAAGTATCATAACAACAAAGTTGAATCTGGTTTATCGATAGCGCTTTGTGATATGATGAGCCAGCCCATTCGTCAAAACTGCAATGTATCAGATTTCATGTTGTGGAATTGAATTCGGCTGCTAGGCAGTCCTACAAACCTGCTTCTTACTTACTCATACGCATATTAACTTATTAACATTATCATTTGAGTAGTGATTTCATTCGCTGCAATAACCACCACAGGTCGGTATTCTCAGGAGGTTTTTTTCCAAAGTTAGCAATCTCTCTTGGTAGTTAATATGAATAAGTAAGAGATCTAAGAAAGGAGATCACCTTCTGCATAATTTACGGTCACACAAAACTTTCTTTCGAAAAGCAAATGTTCTTTCGTTTCAGTAGAGAAATTTAGATCAGATTAAAAAGATATTAGTGCTAGAGAGATGGAGGGCGAAAAAATGCTACTCATGTCGCTCACTAGTCTATTTTATTAGTGCATGAATTTTCATGTCAGAGGTCACAACCTGTGACCTTCACCGAATGTTTTCTAACGGAAACCCTGTTGACACCACATTTAGGCAGTTGAAAAACTACTCAGCTGGGAGAAATGTAAATTTGGACCGTGAGATTTTCAAATATTTCACAAACTGATCATCATATGCAGGAATGAGTTGAAGTTACCGATATACTACTTAAGAAGATGAAAGATTATTTGTTGGACCTATGAGTTTGCCTAAAGTGAAACGAATTTTCCAACCACTAAGGTATCCCACTCAGCAGGTAAACAGGTACCTTATGTTTGTCAATTTCAATTGGTTCTCTTTTTGACTGATATAATCCTTCTATGGTGATTACCTGTGGATAGAACTAGTATCTAAGTCTGTAAGCAATGTACACAACCTTGTTTTATCGAGATTTTCGTCCATGTAGTGTACAGTTATTGTCTATAACTCATTGGTTTTCATTCACGTGGAAGATACATGGTATTTGATAAGAAGACCGCTGGTGCTTTTGTGAAAATGACTTGAAGTGTTTGGAGTAATAAAGTTGCTTAGCTTAAAAGTGATTATCGAAGAAAAACATTCCGGGAGATAAGCTAACGATGCCGGAAGTTTCAAAATAACAACTTCCAGATGGTAAACTAACAACACTATAGTAATACTGTGATAGAAATCACGGGGACAGGAAGGCTCCTATGTTTTTTGTTATGGTATTAAAGTCTATTTTGGCGAAGCTATTGAGTGCCATTTCCTTTATTATATTATAAGAAGCGTTTTCAAACAATTTTTTTTACTGATATATTTTTTTTCAGAATTTACAGATACAGAAAAATGTGACTCAAAATCAACTTCACTTTGGTTTACAGAGTCAGAGTTACATTCTATACCGAATCTTATGGAATCAATTAGAAAATTCTGTTCAAACAATGAATGCGGCTATGAAGCATGTCGATCTTCCAGACTTAGAGAACACTATCACTGTGGTGTATGCAACAAGGTATACATTTAATAGAATTGTATTAAACTATATATGGTTCCGTAATCTAAAATCTATTGTACCTGGCCCTATTACCCAGTTCAACAAAACCGAGTTAAACTTTACAACTAGCATACTAGGGGAACTACTAGCAGTTTTGCCTTCATAGACAGCAACATAAACTTGTAAGAGAATGAATAGATATTTTTACGCTAACCTACTTGAACTTAGATTCAGTATTTATTAGTTGATAAAGTCCGTCTGCTTTTACAGACAACAAATGTGAATGACTTAATTGCACTAACAATATACTGATACACATTAGGGAAGTAGCAGATTTACTTAAGTCATTTGTGTAATTATATTTTGGAGTATAACCGGAAATGACAAAGTTAGCTGGTTTATTTACTCCATCACTGCATACTATGTTACTGATCCTAACTTGCTTTGCTTCATCCTTTTTAGTTCAAGCGACCATGAATTATAACTTTCAACTGTCACAATCAATTACAAACTTATGACGTAATTACTACCCTGAACATGCAATTCATTCACAAAGAAAAATTGTGGTTAATTTCATCTTCAGAGAACGAAACACCTGAAAATTGGTTCTTATAACCTAGTCAACTTAAAATGAAAGCATTCAAGACACTTGTATTCATTGGCGTAACCTACGTATTCCAGTGAACATGTCACAAACGTCTGAACTGTATATTCTAATTTCAAGCGTCTGAGTAAGCGCCGCTTAACGTGTAGATATGCCTAGTTGGTGAATACTAACAAGCTCAAAACTTAAGTCCTAGAAATCCTGTCAGCTACTTTCAACAGTCTAATCCATCACACTGTTCTACTCTGAATGCATGAACTTAAGTCGTTTTATAGTGGCAAACTTCATTTTCTGCTGCATAACATGATGATTGAGCTATATAGTACCTTAAAAGGCAGCAAAATTAGAAAATAGTACTGCAATAGAATGTATTTTATTGAGTCTGTGTAGACTGAGAAAAGAACAAGACCACACCATCAACAATAAGCTGACATAATCATGAGCCGAGTTGGGGATCATTAAGGTGCATAACTGTGCCCAGTTAGTCAAGTCTAACTAAACCATATTTCCTTGTTTTACTATGGAAACAGAAATACTTGACGACTTAAACCAAAATGTCTAACACCATTATATTCCTATGGACTCAGTCTTATCTATCACAAGATCTTTTCAGAAATCGTCTGCTGATCTCTATTTCACTAGGATATTCATATGCACATATGGTTGAATTACAAACAGCTGTACCCCATGGACCATTCTCTATTCTGACTTTTAAGGAAGTTCAACAATTGAGGCTGACCTTTCGTGAGAAAATGGAACACAAATAGCAGAAAGTAACTCAGTAATTATTTGGGCATTTATATGCACACACCCACACCATGGAGAGAAACAATTCAATAAAGGTTTCTACGAAAAAAATGATTGGACAGGGTTTTGAAAACCTGAGCCTATTGCTATATCACATACCAAAGCATTATGATGGAACTTTCGCTCTATTTACTTGCTGATCATTTTTCAAACGTAGTAACACCATTGTAAATTTTAGAAACAAAGAAAGTGGGAACTTGTTCAAGTGTCAGTATCACCTTAATTTAGAATATTTAAATAGTCAGTACTCAAGGAAATTTAGTCAGTATCAAATAGGGTACACTTAGACTAGTGTTTTTGTGACAGTACAACCGTCCTGTAACTTCTTCACTTAACAGCTTTCTTTATCTGTATGTATTTGACTGATTCATGGAATACAGAAGAATTTATTGCTAAGTATAATTACTGAGGTGTGAAATAAGATCCAATTTTACAGACTTAGTATTTAGTGAATAATTTGGGAACGGTTTCGTAAAACGCTAATAAATAAACTGCTGCTTAACTATTTGAAATAAACATTCTTCCTAATGTATATGAGATTTAAAAAGGCTATTGATGTTGTAAACTACTGTTTCTTGAGGTAAATACAATGACAGAAAGAATCAAGCACTCGTAAGGTGGCTTGTTTGATATGAAAACTATTCTCATTTAGTAATTAGCATGCCAAATTGGTTGGGCTACTGATGTTTTCTGAAAAAACATGAATTGGCTGTACTTGTGTACTGGTATAAAAAGTACCGCTGTATAAAAGGTTGACTTTAATCTAAATTATTCAACTTGTAGGAAACTAACGCTTAGGTTAGTGGTGTGATTAGGATGAGGAATTTCAGTTCTAAGTGCTTTCAACAAACATCTAACCCTGTTCTAACGCCTGAAGAAAACCATAGTTTTTTAAAACTTCTTCGGGACGTTTCAGCGTTCACTGAATGACGAGTTTGGAGACGGATTTGCATGATCCAGTAGTTTTCCAACCGATTAACTAAGATGTCGACTAGAATTTTACCGGAAACTACTTAACTAATACTGGTACAACAATAAGATGCAAAAAAGAATAATGCACACTAGAAAGATGATTATTAACAAGTCGCCAACTTTAATCTTCAGCTTCAAGCAAATGAGTGAGCCAGCTATCTGACACTAAAATTACTTCTATCCAGCTAATGAAACCTTTAGATCAGTGAAAATACCTTTTAGTTGTTTATTTTGAACGGGTTTGAAAGTATCCGTCTTTATTCTGTAACACAGTGATCTAGAAGTAATTTGGTTGTCAGTCTGGAAAACTTAATTCTTATATGAGAGACATTTAGAATAATTCGAAGATTATTTCTAAACTTCAGTTTTTATGGGTATGTTTGCGTGCGTCGGGGAAGGGCATAAATTGTCTTGGTATATTACATAAACTTTTCTCTCAATGTGTTTTTTCATACAATTTCAGATTCTTTTAAGACGAGAAGAAATGATACGACATGCTAAATGGCATAAAAAACGAGAAGAAAGTATGCAGTATGGATTTATGCGTTATAGTCCAGGTGATGATTGTACTGTCTCAGCTTGTCCACACAATGGGCGTCAAACTCATTATCATTGTATGCAATCAAATTGTTATAAGGTAGGAATTATTGAAAACTTAATTTGATTACTAAAGTTTAACACTAAGAAGTAGTTGAGAGGAAAATTATTGATTTGCATGGTATATGTGTGGATTTATGTATGCGTAAGTGTTGAAATGACCATACATGAAAAGAAAGTTGGTTCACTGTTATTTGACTTTAAGGTGTTACCACTCATATACTAATTTATTTCTAAACCTATATCGTACATAAGCAATATGTTATTATTGGTAATTTTCGGTCGTTGATTGCACCGAGTTGATCGGTTTGTTTGTTTGTGAAGTGAATAATTTTGAATTTAATTCTAATTAATCTCTTCATTTATTGTAATATTTTTTTTACCTAAAGTGTTACATTAAGCTTACATGTCAACATGCTGGATTCCAGCAGTGATTGATGAGTCGAAAATCATTTCAATGAACACAGAATCTTCTTTTCAACAACTTCAGTTTCAACACATATGTCATTAATTTATTCATCATCGACCAATATTAACTGGAAGGATAGTGGGGACCTGGGAGCACTGGAAAGCTGTTTCATGCCGGTATGGGACTCCTCAGCATTGCTCACCCGTGACTTCGCCAGGGAACGAACGAAGGACCTTCAGCTTCTGCGATCAGAACATTATCATTGAACCACTGGTTTGGAATCCAATCGCCTATATCTTCTACTTCTGTCAGTTCACGATGTAGCTCCACGAAACAGCTATCCAATGCTCACAAGTTTCCGCTGTTCCTCCAACTGATGTCAGTCCATGAAATCAATAGATCTATACAAACCTCCAAATCCAAATCCTGTTTGTCAGTTTGTTACTAATGTTATACAGAGAAGGGAATTACTTTAGAAAAGTTTTGTGCAAACATTTATGCTAGAATCAGTTATTACTAGAATTCAGTTTGAACCCATAATCCAGGTTGTTTAGTCCTCATTGTCACTACTTCCGAAGTCTGAAGCATTTGAAGCCGGGATCCTTTTTGGCTAGTTCATCGGAACTCGGTAAATAACAAAAAATTACTTATGTTCTTCGTATGGTTCATCTGAACTGAGTGTGCTAATATGGGGCCGGTAATGATCTTCGTCACACTTTTGCTTCTGAATGAATATTAAGCTATTCAAAGTGCAACTAGGATTTCCTTTTAGAACAACGATTTTAACTATTATCCAGAAATAATCAATCTCTCCTGAAAAGTGTTACTTAGGTATGCAAACTAACACATTTTTATCGAATATGAATATTTTAGCAATGTAAAATAGCTGAGAGTAGGTGAAGAAGAACGATTCTGTAAATCTAAGTATAGGAGATAATTGAATTGATACAAGAATACCACTAAATACTTTTCGAAACAATTAGTCCCCTTATGAAGTTAATGTAATTAGAAGATAAAGTCTATCTGAATAGTGTGATGTACTCGAACAATCTGATCACATACTTACTTGTTGTTTTTGTACACAAAGTGTGCAAAGAATTTGAAACTTAAATAAGCGCAGATTGGAGACAACCCCCCCATCGTTTTACTGTTACTATTGCTTTCTCTCGGGTTCCTAGTGGAACACATGCCTCTATAGCACTGTCTTCTCTGAAGTCTTTTGGACCTTCACCACAACTACCATCTATAGCTAAATATGTATCGGAAACGCGTCACAAAATTATTGTTCAAACAGATTTCGAAGTCAAGTTATGTAGAATTCATTGGGCATACATACTGAGGTTTATGGAGCAATAGCCATACATAAATTGAAACCACTTTTTGAACATTAACTTTATGACCTGTTTCTTTGATATTTTTAGCTATAAATGAAGAGGGTCGTCTCCCACCAGCGTTTATCACTGTTTCACACTCCATTTGTTTTTGAAGCCATTTAGGCACATGTTCTTCCACCCTCAACTGCATAACTCGATTACTCCTCACTATGTATGTGTGACAACACACACATGTAAATGGGATGTGACGTAATCACTGATGCAGTGTTTAGGTTTTTGGTGAAGCATGTGTTTTGTTTTCTCCACAATGGTAAGATTCGCTGCGTAATACGTTTTCTTAATGGCTGATGTCAGCCTACGTCTCAAAATGATACTATTTAGCTCTCCTCTGTATGGTAGAGTGATATGGACATTTTTCTTAAGGACCATGTATAGAGTTGGCTTTAGTGCTACAACGGTTTATAAACTTCGTCGGATATCCATTTTCCATAAGTGCTTTGCTCAGTAATTTGATGTCTTCATCCATCGCATCTAGTGTACTGATACGATAGATCCTGTTAAACAGGCATTTTACTAAACCTCGCTTGTATTGGATTGGACAAAAACTGTGGAAATTCAGATATTGTCCTGTCCATGTAGGCTTTCTGTAAACTGACCGTCTTATTGAACCATCTTCTCGTCGACTGAGAAGTATATCTAGGAATGGCAGTTGATTACTATTCTCTTTCTCACATGTCAGGCGTTAAGTCTATTTAGTAGACAAACCATATCCTCATGCGTCTCACAAATCACTATGATGTCATCAACATATCTCTTGTAAAGAGGAACTTTAGCGATGAGATCACCAGCCAGATTTTCAATATATGACATATAAATATCAGCCAGTAGTGGTCCTAAAGGACTACCCATAGCTACACCGTCAACTTGTCGAAAGCATTCACCTTCAAATGTGAAGTGGACTTTGTCGGTACGCAGCAATAATAACTCCTTCAGAAAGGTTGGAGTAATGGGAAATGGGAGGTTTTTTGAGGATATATAGTCACAGAGAATGCTACTAGTCTTGGACAATGGCACGTTAGTGAATAAGGAATTTACATCGAAAGACTACATAATCTTGTTTTTTATATTCATGTTACTAAGACAGTTAGCAATTTGAAAAGAATCTTTCAATGAAAACTTACAGAATTCGTTTCGAACTGGATTTAACATTTTTACCAACCATTTCGCCAGTTTATGTGTGGGAGAACGACACATAGACAATATAGGGCGTAAGAGATTATTAGCTTTATGAATCTTAGGTAATCCATATAAATTTGGAAATTCGGATCCCATAGGTTTCAATGAATTAAATTCCTCTTTGCTAATGGCATTCATATTCAAAAGTTTTACTAAGTGAGTGGTTACTTTTACTTCCAATTTTCTAATATCTTCTGATGGAACATCGGCTATGAATTTTCTCTTGTCGCTGAGGATGGATAGCATTTTATTTTTATAGTCAGATTTATTTATCAAACGATACCTGATCCCTTATCGGGTTTAAGAATGATTATATCCGATCTGTTCCGTAATTCTCTCAAAGATTTAAAGTGCTGTGAACTCAAAATGCTTCTTTGTCTTGTTTCTGAACTATGGAATTGGTGAGCAATATCAACTAATTTAGCCTTTAAACAACTTTGGTTATCTGAAGATGTAGGGACAAGAGGGCTCAATTGGTCATAGAGATTTTCAAACTGAGCATCAATATCCAATTGAGAGATTTGCGTGTATGGAACTGAAAAGTTGAATCCAAGGGAAAGCGCCTCTTTCTCATGAATTGAAAGTACAACAGAGGACAAATTAGTCACATTTATCTGGGACGCATGGAAATGAGTTTGCATGAATGTCATTGGGAAGGGATCTAGACAATTTTTGCCTTGTTCTATCGTTCGTTTTACTGATTACGGAGGTACAAAAATTGATGAATTTAATGTGGCATATAAGAGAAATATCCGACATTACACATGAAGCATGAGTATGCATTTCAGTTAAGCTGCGTAACTTTCATTGCAATTATCTATGTGTGATTTCATAAGCCGAACAAGATTTGAAAGGTTGGGTTGCAGTTTAGAGAATCGCAACAATTTGTAAAATTGTCTAGGAAAAATGTGATCAGAAATGCACGATTTATAGAATTCTAATTTCACTTTCTCAGATGCGATTTTACACTTTAAGTTAAATAGTTCATTTAACCGCTTAACAGTGCATGGAGGGAGTCTTCTCTTCAAAAAATTTGAAACAGTTAGTCTCTTTTATGAATTTCGATAGCGTAATTAGAAGACGAAGTGTGTACAGAAACAATTCGCTCCTACACTACATTTACCTTGATAAACTTTGTTTTCTTACCAAGATTAAGATCAACTATATCATTCTTCCTTTTTGTTCTCATCTTTCTTAATTTTAATCCCATATTATATCCTAATTGTTCAAACACTCCAGTTTAATAGAAATTGACTTGATAAGTAAGTGTATCATCAGATTGTTTGAAATGTATTACACGAATGCATCACATTGTTCAAATAAATTTTGTCGACTAACTACACGATATGAATACTATTCATTAGGAGAAGTTACAGAAGCTGATTTTATGAAAATGGAAATGTCAAGGTTCATTTGGAAAAAATTTACTCGTGAAAAGCTTCGAGAAAAAAGAATCAACTCAATAAGAAGACAATTTCTTATGTTTGATAAATATTTTTTTTTTCTTCATATGAAATCAACTTTACATCATAGGATGAAGATTATTAGTTGAATGACATCAATATTAGAGTTATTCATTAAACTATAATCAATAGTTTAGGATCAAAAGATATCATGATAACTCAGAATTTTATTTCATAAAGGCATAACTACCACATTGTCAAAGTTCTCTAGTGATTTGAATGATGCCAAAAGTTAGGAATATCCTTTTTGAATTATAAAGTAGACTACACATTAGGTTGTTAGTAAAGTTAGAACTTGTTATTTTGATACTAGGTGATGGTTGAAAGTGAAATGGAAATCTAGGTTGTAGCAGGAATCGAACTAGCGGTCTCCTCGTCATCGGCGCTGTGCTGAACCAACTGAACTATGAGACTAAGCCAATAATCAGATATTAATTTCACTTCATTTACTAAGGTTTTTACCTGATCAGCATATGTAATTCGTGAATGTTCTTAGTACAAACCATCCAAATGTTTGGAAAAGTACTGCGTTGTCAGAATTTCTCAGCAGCTACTTTACACTTAAATTACTTAAAAATATATGCCTTTCAAATAGTGTACTTAGGCCATGATTAATACTCATAGCCTTCAACTTTCATGGAATACGACAAAACAAACTAATCCTGTATTTAAAAATCAATATGAATAAATGTGAACTGCGTACAAAGCTATGGGGGTTGATAAGTTTGGATAGAACATCTCCCTAATGACGTCTTCATTCCCCAAAAGTCACAAACCCAGTTTAATTTGTTGTAGATGTAACCTGTATTTACACATAAGCACAACTGTGTTGCAAGTTTACACAGACTTGAGTTGTGTTACAATCAGAAACAGCGACTTCAGGGTTACCTAAACAATGTTCTACTCTCTTAGATCCTATGCTTAACTTTTAGCTAGATCAGTCGATATGTTGCTAAAACTTAGTTGCCTAGAGAGATACTTTTGCAGTCCTGAAGTAACTCAAAGTTTCCTTTTCAGCCTCATTTACCAGTCTTTGAAATTTAATAAACAACTTATGCAGTTGTGCCATAACAAAAATGGATTCCATTTTCCTTTCCACTATTCTCTTGACCTACCCATTATCGAATAATACCGTGGAAATGATAACCTTTTCGTAATATTTCTATACTCATAACACTTAGCTAGTAAGCTATATTGTAGTCTACTTAGTGTCTAGCGTTGGAATCCAGAGTGCATGTTTCGTCTCACTTCGGGCTTGGCAGCTAGATGTACTTACAATCCAGTGAGTGATTTTGTTTCCACTGGTCTAGGGAGATGAGTACTGATTTCAAGTTTCAGTGGGAACAAAACCACTCACTGAGGTTCACAAACATTTAGATGATGAGTCCTAAGTAGGATGAAACGCTCGTCCTGGATTCCACTGCTAGCCACTAAATGGACTGCAATATGATGAATATCTAAGCAGTATCCAGGCCTTTGCTTAAGACCCAATCTGCTAAAAGAGGTCAAGCATTTCGACCCAGAACAGCAACGAGAAATTACAAGTATTAATAAACAGCTAGATATCTAGCTAGAATAAAAAATTTGTTTCTGATTCTACTTTTTCTAACTTTATACACTGACACTTGCTCACTTATCTTTTTGCATTTTTTTAATATTTCTACCTCTTTTCTGCTTCACGTTTTCTCGCATATTTTTCTAAAAATATCTCAGTTATTTTCACGTTTTTTTCTATTTATGTAAATGCATGTAGTATATATAAAATTTGGAAGAATAGTTTTTTTAGTCTGAAAGTAAGAATTCTTCGTGTGTGTGTCGGTGTATTCATCTGTGTGCTGGTTTATGATGTGAGGATGACGATGACGAAGTCTGACCCATTCATCTATATCTGTCTGATGAATCAACACAGGGCACTTATACTATCAAAGAGATTGATATTCGCCTCCGTATGTGCCTTGTTCTAGCTGTGGACATGACTTCTTATGGGCGTGTTACTCCATAAGGTTAGAGACGATAATTACAATAGCGGTAACGGCTAACTTCAAGTCTCCCCTCTGGGAATGGAATTACACTTACTTGCCAGTTAGTGTATAATAGAAAGAAAACAAAACCTTATCAAAGGTCACTATGAAGAATAACTGCAGTTGGAATACATCATAGACTACAACGGGATTCTAATCATGAAGCTATAAGCTTTTAACATGTCAGTAGTAGAAACATGAGAAAGAAATCTCCCCTCATATAATTTTCATCTTTCTATGCTAGGTTCAAATTGAAGGTGAAATAAAAACCTGGGTGGTGGCGAAATTCAAATCAGTCACTTCTGGATTACTGACCTGCCACTCCACCAACTGAGTTGAAAAACCCGTCTGCTAAGCAGGCCTTAACTTCTCTGAACCATAGAGTGTTTCGCCAGGCTGACATGTAAATGCATGATACATCAGTGCCCCTTCATCGTCATCATACCAGCTGCCCACTCAAGTCTCCTCATCCTTACTTAAATCGAGCTGATGGGGAGCGCCATACTGGCTTTTTATGAGAATACCTGAGATAGTCTCAGTTTGGTATAGTGGTGGCAATGATGCTGGGTAATCGGTGAAGACCGGACAAGAGCTTTGTTCATGGCAGGATTCAAACCAGCAGCCTGCAGATCATCAGCTTACTGTTCTGTTAAGTGAGCCATAAGGAGGGCATTGACCAAGCTATTTGATTTTCTCTGACAGATAACAGTAAGAAAGGAATCATATCTAAAGGAGGGATTGAAATTTGAATTTGTTTTGTTCGACCAGTTAATCACGAAAGTTAACATAGGGATTTTCAAATCATAAAATTAGGAAGTATGGTTTTGTTCTAAGTTTCAGATGAATAATACTGATAGATTTCTCCAGGCATAACACAATAATGTAGTGGAGATGAGTATCTCCATTATTTTTGAGTATCATATGAAAAGTCATTACATCGCTGAACTTCAAAGTCAGAATCGCCAACTTTCCAGGAGATGAATTTATCATCCAGAGCAATCTGTCTGATGCCCTATGGTTGACATCTACAGTGTGAAGTACATTATGACCCACAGATTGACGGTGTTTAAAACTCATTCTATTTGCGGATGTCTTGGAGACTCACAGTGGGAACCAGGACATGCGTTTTGCTCCATATAAGCTGATAAGCTGGATGTACCTGCGCCCCAAAGGGTGATGCTGTTCACACTGAGACTTCAGTCCAGTACAGAGGTCGAACAGTTCGACCATGTACGGCAGCAGGAAATCACAAGTATCAAGGAACATTATTTGTAGACAGTTTGCATAATTGAATGATGTCAGTTAGAAAACCGTTACAATCTCTGAATCATACTTTAAAACTCATCAACCAAATAAAATCGAGCCCACAACTGTGCAAGTCTTATCATTAGACATTGGGATGAAATCTAACAGTTAATTTTCTGAAGTTCTGTTGACTCTAGGAGACGTGAGTGACTGAATGAACTGTAGTTTAACGCTAGAAGACTAAGAAAACTGTTTCAATTATCAGAATGCTAATTACTGAAATGATGTCAAGGGGATATACATTTTTGTTGTCTACGCCTATGTCGAAGAATTCGCATTTCATAGAAATATCTCATGAGCTATTTACAGTGGTATGAGGTAGGTTAAACAGTTTAATTTTTCAGTTTAGAGGATAACTGTTTAGTCCTAGTGTGGGAATCCTCAGCAGTGTGCACCCATGATAACGCGCTCATCGTGCAACTTGGGTTCCATCGCTGGCGAGGTCATGAGTACAGGTTGCCGAGGAATCGCATACCAAGATGAAACAGCTCTCCAGTGCTCCCAAATTTTCTCTGGTTCTCCAACTGATTTCGGACCGTTATCAATACCGACTTGAAATTCACTTATTCTTGTAGGTATACCTTAGAAATGTTGGTCTTCTTTGTTTTTTGCTTACAAAACCTATTAGTAGTTTGTTAAATCTAACGAATGATATCACAGTTATCGCATGGAAAACCTCCTTCCTCCAAAAGGAATTTCTGCTTTCTGTGTATGTGTGGGTGAGGAAGAGAAAGAATGCAGCCAATTATGTAACGCAAAAAACTTTTTAATATCAACGTTTACATTGAAAGTTAATCGGTTAATTATTTCTAAATGCAAATAAAACAGAAACTTAGGCCAGAGGTCATCGAAAATTTAGGAGCAGGAAAGTTAAATTTTGTAGTGAAATTCAACCATGAAAATGAAATACACTTACTTATTGATTTTTTTTACTTCTTTCAATCAAATGAAATTGATGGTGAAATTTTATTTCATTCATTAGTTGAGAAAGATTACATTGATTGGTCAATGGAGAATAACAAATTTTATTTTATCTATACCTGAGTGCTGACTGAATTCTATTAATCGTTTATCGTTTTGCAGTATGGTCACCAGGCTAGAAGGGTATCATCACGTTGGACTTTGATGGACGTTAATTGCCTGAAGGCGACTGACAGGAAGCCGCACAACCTGTATTTCTTGCCAGATGTATCTGAAACATCGAGGGAACTGATATACTGATGATGTAGAGCCTACGTCACCTATATAGCTCAGTGGTAACATCACTGACGCTCGAGAGAAATCTCTCTGTTTTAAAAAAATGAGAACATAAGTAGTTCAGAACATACTAGGCAGAAAAGTTGTAGCGGTCAGCTAATTGTCGCGCTGGTTACTGTTATAGGGTGTTAATTATTCTATAGAGTATTCTGGAATGAGACATACACCTTCCTTCCAACTTGATAGATGCCATGGGTTATTACTAAAAACGTATTAGTATACACTTTTCCATTAAACCTGTCTAATTTTTGAACACTAGGGCATCCTGAAGGTTTTTTTGTTGGAATTATGTGACGATGTCGAATTATGCCCTGGGTCCACGTGACTACCCCACATTGTTTGATATTATGGTAGTTTTAGCCTGGCTTGAGAAACCCATCACTAGCTAACAACAAGCCAAGAACATCAAATTGAAACTCGAAGCAATATAGACGCTTCCGTTCATGGAGTTTATACATTAAGAGAAACCGATCAAGTCGACCCAGTGTAATCAAAATCAACGAGAAATGAAAAGCATCAAATAATGAGTCTAAAATTCGACAGATATATCCCTTAGTTACCCATTTAATTAAGAAGCATGTCTTGGGTTCAAAATACGTTCATTTCAAAGGTTGACTTAGCATGAATACGGAAATATGCCATGATGTCTGATTTCCAATAAAAAGTGAATACTTTCAAACCAATAAATAACATCAACCTGTGATATCCCAGATGCTGGTTTAAGTTGTGTGCGAGAAATGTAGGTCTACTGATTGAATCCCGTGAGGTGACCGAAATATCTCGTTGAAGACTATAGGCAACACTACTCGAAATTGATTTCGATGGCGCAGGTTCATCCATTTCTTATCTTCATCTAAGTCCTATTACCTTATACCTTGGTTCGACTTACATCCTTTTCAACTTGTCTCACAGTTTTTTCACTACTGTTTTTGTTATTATTATTTTTATTCCCCGGTCCTTCTAAGTGCTAGCTACTCTTGGATATGCTGATAATTAGTGTAAGAACTTGGAGTGGTACGCAGTTTTGTTATACTCTATGTTTTTTATCTCAGTGCTTTTTTTTCCTATGCTAGTGGGGAGAAACTACAATTCCGTTTATTGCATCTCTTACCTGAGAAAGACAAAAATAAATAGTATACAGTTGAATAAAAAGCTAGAAAGGTGTATAGATTTTGTTTAGGTAGTGGTCCAAATGAAAACACACTAACTGAGTTGAAATGAAAACTCAGTCGAAGTGCTTCGAATTTTCTCATTATCATGATAAAATCATATTGTTTTTCCGTGAAAGGTCTATATTTTCATTTCAAAATATATAAATGAAGTTATACCACGTACAGTAGACAGTTATCCAGTCGGTGCTCATCAATGACTTGCTTCGTGAAGTTCTTATTGGAATAAGAAGTAATGACCTGTAAGGTAAACGAAGTCAGATGTGGAGACAACTGCTTACCCATGGTACCGAATAATGATAGCACCATATCATTAATTGACAAAAGCAGGAAAATGTAGTCCATCGGATTCCAGTTCATTGGGTGAATGGTGAGGTGATTATTCAGAGATCTGGAGGTTTTAAGACTAATACCTCATGGGCTCATTGGTGTTAGCTGCAGAAAAGTCCCATACAATGATAAAATGGCTCTCTAACGTTCCTGGATTTTCAGTGATACTTTGTTTGATATCAGCTCATGGAGAACACTAAGCTGAATTCGATAGGAATAGTTTAAAAGATTTTTTGATAGTGGTTGATACGAGATTACTAAATATCCGTTAACATTTTCCTTGTCTATAACCATGAATAACTTTAAACTAACTCAACCTTGCTCAAATATTTGAATCAGTATATGACGCGCGACAAGTGACAATTTTTATTAGATCTATGTAACACATTTAAAGTTTCAAATGCGGTTTTTATCATCTGAAGAAATTAAAGTTTTGAAAATAATATAAAACGTTACCTCAACCCGTCTAGTAGTTATTGAACAGTGAATACATGTTAACCAGCTTTCAATTAATTCCTAAAGCATCAGATTTTGAAATCTTCATGAGATCTGACATGCAAACTTGCAAGGAAGTTAGGTTAATACGCAGATAAATGGCATGACACTGTGATACACTCTGTTATGATATTCCTAGCTTTTGCATTGACTTATACAAGTTTTGGACGAAACTCTAGCTTCCAGAAGGTTGAAGATATGCCTTTTTGAAACCAATGATAACTTGAACAATTCAGATCCTTTTTGCTCTGCAAATATATGATACCAGTAAAATATCTTGACTTACTTATCACACTTGTATATTATTGATCTAGTGACTTGATTTTTCACCAATGAGTCACAGATTAAAACTTTACTTCATCAAGCAGTCTTAATGAAATATACTAATTAAAAACTTGAATTATGAGAATACGATTATCGATTTGCAAATGACTTACCAAGTGCATAGTCCAAGTTGACATTTTTCACAGCTGAGTAGTTTTTCAACTGCCCAATTGTGGTGTTAACAAGGTTTCCACTGGAAACCACTCACTCAAGATCACAAGGTGTAGTCTCCGACACGAAAATATCATGAACTAAATAAAGATACCACTAGAGATCGACTTGAATGGTTAGAAACCATTAAAGCTGATCCATAGATCTTGTCTGTCAATCAGATCAGACTGATCTAAACACTGGACCTGCGTTTCGTCCGTTTTGAGGTAGTACTCATCAGCGGTGCACCCGGACAAGTCAGCTCACAGAACCAAGTTAGTTAAAACCACCTGAATTCAGTTAGTTAACTTGCATGGACCGGTGTACCCAAAATGGGGTCACCAATTCGTAAATAATTTACGAATTTCACGGTCCATGTTGACACTTCTCACAGTTGACAAGCCTTTATCATGATACACTGCTGTTTAGCTCGGCCCTAAATGAACAAAACCGCCATCCAGTCTTTCAGTCCTTCTGATCTAACTGTCCAGCTGAATCTACTCATCAGCTTGATTGCTTTCTAGCGATTAGAATTGCTCAGTAGAATATTTCGGTAGTTCATGATATTTTCTGTCAGAAATCATACCTTATGCTGTCGTACAGGGTTGTTTCCAATGGAAAACTTATTGACACCAAGGATTACTAGTTGAGAAACTATTCAGCTATGAGGGATGTCAACATAGACCGTGGAATTTGCAAATCATTTGAAAATTGATCATCCAGTTTTTTTCTTTTTGTTATCAAGTAATATCACAAAATATGATGCATAAATGAGTACACAAAATTACTTATCTGAATTGACTCTAAAGTTGTTTAAAAATATTTTAAATAACTTTGAGTATCTTATGTCATTTCCATTTCATAATTTCACTTTAATATGGCACAATTTTTCAAAAAAATACACAATAAAGACTAAAAGTAAGTTAATAAGTGCTTTTTCGCCTAAGTCATCAGATAAATGGTATCAAGTTGAATGTAGTCAATATAAATATTGGATCGTGATAAAATTCTATAGACGAGTATTACATAGTTGAACTGGCAAGTGCATATACAGATAGATAGGCAAACATGCAAATAACTACAACAGGATCCAGTCAGAGTATCCTCGTGGATATGCATAAACACTCGCATAGACACATACACACACACACACACGTACTCACGTACACTTAAGTACACCAGTAGTAGACATTGGGCCAGACATTTAGATTATATAGAAAAAGCAACAAAATATTTATATATCTGAGAAAATAACTTTTCTAATATTTTTCGGCATTTTTGTTATTATTTTAACGTTTCTTCTTTTCTAAAAATACTAACAAGAGAAATATTTTATTAGAGCAAAAAAATAAAATACGTGAAAACAAAGCAAAAACCAGGTGAAAAAAATATTTAAGTTTCAAGAATAAACCTTTTCTTCTGAAGAATTTAACTTCGCATTTACATACTTAACAGAGATCAATTTTTAATGAAAGTTTTTTGAATAAGTATTTGAATGAAATAGTTTGTTTAACTGAAGGAAAAATCTATAGTGAAAAGAATTTGTAGAAAGATTCAACCTTCCATTTGACCATTTCTTTTTTGATTCATTTAGCTTTGAGAGCAAATTTGGAAGGGAAAACAAGATGAGAATGTTGTGTTCATCTCGGTGACACACAGTGGAATCCAGCATTCGCATTTTGTCCCATTTGGGCTTCGTTATGTGAATGTATCCGCACCTCAGAGTGATATCATTCCCACCGAGACTCGAGCCAAGTACTCATAGCTGCAAGTGACAAAGCTCTACCTACTAAGCCACTAGCAAACGAAAGGGGTATCATTCATTGTTGTTTGAAATTTATGATTTACCGTTGTTATTTAGGGTTGAATTGCTTGACCTCTGTTAGGTACATCCAGCTGATGAGTCCTAAATAATACAAGAGGCATGTCTAGGGTTCTGATGAAAATCATCCAGATTAACAAATCATAAACATCCGGTAGTATAGACGCATCCGCGTAGGATTCCATCTGCCAACAGAGGTCGAGCAATTCAACCCTGTATAACAACGGGAAATTACAATTATTAAACAACAATAAAAGATGGAAATGTTCTGTAAAATATGCTGTCTTGAATGATTTTTGTAGTACAGTTAACATCCATGTAACAACTATCAATTTTAATCGCTTTTTCGATTCAACTAGAAGATTCAGGAAATCGTTGTTAACGTCAAAGACGGGTTTATATATTGTCTATAAGCAGTAGAATTGTTAAGCTCCAAAAGAAATCTCTCGGAGTTCGAAAATGTTATATATACTAACAATAACCGTTGCAATGGAAAGTTATCATGCGCATTTGATTGAAGAGGGAAGAAGTCTCATTTACCTTTCTACTAAGTAATATCGACACTATGTGTCTATAAGCGAGGATTTCGTGATAGAAGAGAAAAGGATCCTTAAAGTTATCAATCGATATTTCACTAAAAAACAGAGTAATTTAGCGAACTGGAGGTAGAAGTTCAGTTTGTCACTGCTTGAAAATGATCTACAATACATAATAATGTCAGTTAAGTAAGTATATAAAATCGAAAATGAACTGCCTATATTATCTAGGCGAACTGGACAATACCTAGTCATGATCTTCACTATCAGTACAGTCAAGCTCATTTACTGGTATCTGAACCTTTTAATTTCAGGGGTTTTCTCCAGTTGACTTGAAATGCAGTGAGATTTATTTCGACTTTGTTTTTCTGTGTTATTCATTCTATTAGAATGAAGGAATTGATATTTTCAAGGTGGTATCTATCTCAGACTGACATCAGTTGAAGAAAGTGGGAGCACTGAACAGCTGTTTCATTGAAATGCAGAACTCTAGTCCTCCATAGACTCACTGGATCTTCAAATGCAGTCAGTTTGCGATGAATACAACCTTGATATAAATAAAATCCCCAGAAACCTCGAAAGTGAAGTCCACATTTTATCGACGTACAAGAATCATTCTATGGTTAAACCAGTTTTGTTACTGATCTCAATTCGAAGTTATCTGTTTGGAGGTGGGCGACAGAGGACTCCAGTAGTAATGCAACTGATTCATCTGAGACTTGGTTTCAGCATTCATTGCTACAAACATCAGAAACGTTGAGTTATTAATACACAAATAGTTCTTGAACATCTAGCAAATCGTAATAGTTGTGGTTGCTAATTGTCTAACTGTTTAGCAGTACATAAATAAAATTCTTCTGAATGACTTATCAACACCATCTATCAAATAAATTAGCATAGGAATATTATACTTCTTGTTTTATTTTCTACAACTTAGTAGATGGAATTGCTAAGATTTCTAGGGTATTTTTGTACCAGCTTTAAACGTCACCATGAAGGATTTTTGGAAATAATTTGGCGCTGTTTTCAAGTAGTCAAAAAGGCATAATGCTATGATCGATAGGTGCTTATAGGACAGAGAAATCTAATATCTATTGTTCTAAAATGGCTTTAACTGGCCAACTTGGATCTTCAACAACACTGGGTCGATCTGTTAGACTAAGAGTCGACTGTTTTGAGCCGTAATCATATGTATTACTGTTCCAGTATAAAAAAAGTGAATGACTGCATATAGTGGTTCATTTTCTGTGTATGAATTTCAATTGGTTTCAGTCTTAAGGTAGAATTCATCATCATCAATAAGCGTGACAGCAAGCACTGTAAAATGGTACATACTTTCTCGTTTCATTTAGATTATTCGCTACATTGAAATTTAGCCTTTTTCACTACTCAAGCATTGATAGGTACGTTGGTTATAGCCTGGTGAATACGTTTTATTCGTAACTCACTTCCGTACAGAGAACTTTAGGATCCGAACAGCCTATGATATAGACATCGGATTTAGAATTTGGTTGCATATTTCCGAATTCCTGTTGAACATCACTTTTTCAAAGATTGTCAATGCACCTTGTGTGAGATACAGACAATGCAGTGTTCCCGATTGCTTGGTCAAACGCATTGGGAAAGATTTTTAAGGAATAACTAGTGACCGGTTAAACAATGAACTGCTTCTCTATCGGGTTCCACTAATATTTTAGCGGAGAATCAGGTGATATAACTATTCTGGTTTTCGACCTAATGTGTGAAATTGTGGTCAGCGATTTCCGTTGGATTAAGATGATTGTAGATTTAATCAAGAAATGACGGCAGTTGATTGACTAAAGAAAGCTAAACAACATCTAAGAATTGTTTGTCCGTTGATTTGGGCTCAAGGTAAATGCTAATGACTGCCATACTAACGATCGCTCAATTTTTAGTTTATTTTCCTGATCCTTCGAATATATCATTGTATCTCCTTTCCTTCTCTTATAGGTTTACATCAGTACATCGGACGTCCAAATGCATGCTAATTACCATCGAAAAGATGCTGTAATTATTCAAGAAGGTTTTCAAAGATTTCGTGCAACAGAAAATTGTGGCATTCCAAGGTGTCTGTTTTACACAGAACACACAACACACTTTCATTGTCGACGTTCCAACTGTCATTTCACATTTAAAAATAAAGCTGATATGGGTAAGTGTAAATGACATTATTTAAAAGTAGTCTTCTTTACTGATTAACATCATTTGGAGAAATGTTGAAAACCTTGGTGTAGTGGATCACTGTTTCATCTTGGTTTAAGACTCATCAGCGGTGCACATCTATTATTATAATCATTAGTTATTGTTGTTTTGGTAACTCCTAGTATTTTGAACAGCCACTGACAATTATGATACATTATTTAGGACCACTTCAATGCAAACACGTATTTAAAACTCCCCATTTAAGTCGGCGTAGAAGTCTAGTACATCTAAACGTTGTACGACCGTGATGTTTAACTATTCTGCTTTCATTCCCTAAATACTCCAGCGAAATCTTCTGATGATGATAAGATTTGTAGGATCAAATCAGTTTCTGCTACTAACTTTCAACAACATGCAATCCATATGATTGTTATTTCGTGAATCAGTGCAAATGTTACTGAAAACGTTTGCAAAACGTAATTATACTACCTAAAAATAATGAGTAGTATGAGTCATTGCAATTTATTAAAGAAAGTGCATGCATCGAAACAGACATTCAAATCGTGGTGATTTATTACTGTTTTATGAGGTGGTTTTAATATTTTAAAAAAATATGAAGTCTTCACTACCTTTTCTATAAAATAATCATCACTTTTTATCTTTACTTAATTTAGAGAAGCATAAATTACATCATCAGAAAAATGATAGATTTGCTCAAGATGGATTTCGGAGATATATAAAATGCGAAAATTGCGATTTTCCAGAATGCCAGTACTCCGGTGTTATTAATCACATTCACTGTATCCGACCAGGTAAGTTAATCTGCTTTGGCATTGTAGCTGAAAACCTAAATGAATTCATAAGTAGATAATAGACCTATTTAATGCTGAATAAAAATGCCCTATGTAAGCTTCAAACATCTATCAGTCTGCAACTCATCACCGTCGTATAGATTTATTCACTAAACCGTGACTCACACTTTTCGCTTGTCGACTTGTTTTGCTATTGAGTCGCTCAGGAAGAAACAGGTGAAATGCCTTCTGAAAATGTATGAGAAAGTTTTCTGCCTGGAGATTTATGCTAGTGAGTCTCGTCTCCGATAAATATATTTCTACCACTTTTATTCTGAAAGTCAGACGGTGAAAATCACTGGAACAAATCACTGTCGAAATAAGTCTTTGGTCATCAGTCTTGATATGGACATCATACTAAGTGATGATACCAAGGTACATGATATCCTGAATCTGAACTAATCGATACAAGAGGACTCATCCCGGTTGATTGTGACTAGAATGAGGAGCAAAAGTAGATCAAACGTAAATTGACCAACACTGGTTGCAGTGACCACCAGTAGCTATATGTGTCGAAAGCCACAGATATGAAAAAGACATCGGCATCAGGTAATACTAAGCAATTACTTAGGCTTGTCAAGGTTTCTGGCAAGAAGAAGACTTTAGTTAGTGAGAAAATAACCGAAAAGGATGCAGCCCTCATAACATTTCAGGACACTAGACAAATGCCTTGAAGCACAGTTCATTCCGACCCGCAGCAATAATTCAGCTGCCAAGTAACCAGCCTAAACATAAATGGGATGTAGATGTTGGTCCTCCATCTCTCCCTGAAGCTGAGTAAGCTGTTACCTACCTTAAGGTTTTAAGGACGAAGATAGAAAATTACTGAGTGTAGTAACGGAAGTACTTGATGCTATAGAAAGTGAGATAAGTCTTCTGGTGACAACATCGTGTCCAAAATCTTAGGGTTTATACTTATTCGACACCTAACTGGAGATCAAGGAGGGAATACGCAAAAAGCCAGGCAGATCTCAGAAATGGACAGAATTACTTCAATAAGGTCTTCATCATTCGACATGTTTTGGAACATTGGTACATGTAACGGTGACCAGTATTTATCTAAAGGTGGCTCTCGAATCTATCAAACGTGACGTGTCGTGGAAGTGTTCAACTGTGAAAGCAATACTAGGTAAATATTGTTAAGCTAATCATAGCTGTTTACTAGAAGTCATACAACTGTATCAGGGCTTATAGGAAGTTATTGTCTACAGTGACAACCACTGATGCTGTCCGTGTCTAGCGGATAACTCTTTGGCATTTAAATCGATTAGTATGGGGATCCAGTTGAAGTGGAAGCACCATCATTCACTGGGGTGGAGATACATCCAACTGAAGAGTCCCAATAAGCAGATCAATAATAGTGTAAGAAGTAGGCATGGTGTTTACTAAGCCAATGAGTATGATGGGACAGATACATCTCTGCCATACAGGTTATAAAGTTATTTATCCATATCGTGTCATTTTCTGAGCACGGTTCTCAGATAACAGACGTTTTGGTGTCATGATGTACACGATTTTCAGTACAGGATCACGACAAGGCTACGTGGTGTTTTAGTTAAATTTACAGCTGATGGTGCTTTATCATTTCAGCTGAGCTGAAAGCAAAATCTATATTAATGGAATGAGTCTGTTTATTTACACAACCTAGATTCTTAATACGTCAAAACGAATTTGAATGTAATTATCTGATTTTCTAAATTAAGAAAAACGAAACTTAGATGGTCAGATTATCTCACTTGAGCTCAGAAATATAAGTCATGAAATCTCTGCCAAGGTAGTATTATCTTTTCCCCTTGAAAATAAAATTGCACGCATTTAGCGTGATGCAAAAGTGTTTGGCAATGATGATAAAAACTTCAATGACAAAGTTTCTTGTATTTACTATTTAGATTAACTCCTTATCATCAAAGCAATTGTTTATTTTTATCTCTTTCAACAGGATGCGATTATGTAGTTCATTCGTCCAGCCAAATAATGTCGCATAAACGGAAACATGATAGAAGGTTTGCATCCTTTTCTCCTAGACACATGGGTGTCGTGTGCCGCGATGATATTAGTCAAACACTTTCATCTTCAAATCAAGGTAATGACAATGATGATGAAGATATTGCAAATACTGGAGGTGCAGGAATTGACGGGATATGTACACTGTTTCTACTACTACTGATGTACTAAAAGCCAAACAAAATTTGCTAAGTTCTGGAAAATACATAAAGGATCTTGGCGAAAATGAAATCTCACTACTTCAAAATAATAATTTGGATTTTGGATTTTTTTCAAATAAAAACACTTATCCATATGAAGTGGATTTTAATATGATAGAACCAATGTCCATTACGAATTTACTAACTGAAGTTTCGAAACTTGCTAGTTTGTGCATTTGCCGACGTCAGCATTGGGGAGAATTGTCATATGATTGTGATAACAACACCAATGAAAAGTGTATAAATAAAGATCAAGAAAATTCACCACTGTGTGCAAAAATTGACAAAATCCTTCAATCGATATACAAATCATATAATCACCATTCAAGTCAATGTCTTTGGCCTGATTGTCCATCAAAAACTAATGAAATTGACTTGAAACAAACTCAAGAATCACCTAGAACTTGGTGTAAATATTGGTTATCTCATTTATGGGAAGCATGTCTTTCATTTTTCGCTTATATAGAATGTGACCAGTCCAACTGCTCAATGCGATCAAGAGGTAGCCATACTCATTGCCGTTTTTGGCCGAAATGTGATTTCATCAATCCATCAGGGAGCTCAAATTTTCAAGTCTTGTATGAACATCTATTTTTACACAATGAATGTTTTGCTCCAAAGTTAATAAGTTCATCCATTTCCAACCAATCAACATGTAGACGAAATGAATCTAGTGACAATTTAGTTTACGATGCATCTTATAATATTGCAAATTCAAGACGTAGAGGTCGACCACCAAAATATACAAAGTATGTTCATGTTCCACATATAAATCCACCTGAGAATCTTCATAAAGATGACAACTACCACTCAGACTTATGCTATTCAATGTTTTTCGACCAATCAGAAAGCAGGTTTGAGTGTCAAAACCAGACAGTTAATGAAAATCACAGTATCTCGGTTGTTGATAACCTGCATAATAAACATGAATCTAACCAATTTAAAAACATACGATTAGGCGTTAAATTATTTTTATGTGGTGAAATATGTCCAGACAGTAAATGCCCATATTTTTCAACACATGAAGAACATTATCACTGTACTAAGCCAAGATGTTATATGGCTACTAATAGTTTAGATTTAATGAATACACATCGACGTGAATTTCATCAGTATACAGTTATTGAACAAGGATTTGAATACTTTGATACAAGCATTGATTGTCGTCGACCTTTATGTCATAATAACAAAGTACATAAACATTTTCATTGTGTCTATCCTAGTTGTGATTATACATTTGTTCGTGCAAGTACAATGCAACAGCATACTAAAAAGCATACAGTGAATTTAAAGTCTAGTCAAGATATAACTACAAAAAGTCATTATACAGCAAGTTTAGAAAATAAATCTGCAAAAATTTCAACATCTACATTGATGTCTAATAGTCAATTGGATGGAAACTTACCTTTATCTAAAGTTTCTAATTCCGAAACAAATAGTCAAGATAGTAATAAATCCATAGACTTACTAACAACTCCAATTAATGTCACTGAAGTAAATCCTGTTCTATCCCTTCTTCCACTTGGCATACACCCACGACAACTTCCCGTTCTTTTACCCAATACACAAAATCAAAATCTATCACTTCCTTCAATCGCTATGGATAATAATCTTACAAGAATAAAATGTGTAGAGAATTCATTATTACCAGGTTTTCTTCCTATATGGGCTGCTGCAATGGTGACAGCTGCTACCATGACAACAGGTTTAGGTAATTCAATGCCAAGGATAAACTATGAGCCTAGAATAATGGGAGAATGCATTTCCGATATAAACTGCTTTAGTCTGCCTTTAAATCAACCGATAAAAATGTATATGCATCCTGATGTCATTTACCTGTCACTACAGGACAAAATGGTGTACAAGTATAAACTTCAACACTACAACAACAAAACTAAGGTAAGAATGGAAAATAGAGAGAAGCATTTATTACCGCTTTCTCATATTAAGGCATAATGATGAAGTTTAAAGGATTAATGCAAAAATACCACTGATTCATCCTCTGAAGATTCCAACAAATTACACTTTGTGCCTATCAAGGTATTTATGTAATACTAAAACTCATTTACACCTAGTGACCGTATTAAATACCACAGATTTTGACTAATGCCTTAAAACCTGAAGAGTATTTGTCATCTAACTTCAACCAATAAGCGAACCAGATATTCACAAGCGAAAGATAATTGTATACATTGACTGCAGGTAGAAATAGAGGGAAGGGAATATTTGTAAGTCAGGTGGATGATCTTGGTTGGGTTTCTTTTTGGGCTGGATGATTGAATCACCAAACTTCCTTTGTCTTACTAGACAACATCTCCAGGATCAGTTTCACTATGAAGTAAGCTATCAGGATTTACCTCTAAGTGATTCAATAGCATGTCCTGAAGCACTGCATTGTGTTTGTCAATTTCCTTTATTTATTGTATCACTGACTGCATAGCTTTTCTTCTTGGATGTTTCTTTGTCTGACTTCCGATCTTGTAGCTGTTTATCACTTTTCTAATTGATTGATAGATTGGGTTCATGTCTATACACTTAATGATTGCTGACTGACCTAAATATCAAGCTTCTAGGAATTTTCTGGTATGCTTTGTGCTTCCTCTATCCAAGACCAGTATATTTTCAAGGCTTATTTACTGTCCATATTTATTCATATTCATAGATGTGAGCAACAAAATGTAGTGACTTCTAAAAGACGACTGATGTTCATATAAATGAAGGTGAAGAGGGTGATCTCTTTGTTCAATGTAGCGTTGATCGCAATTATTATAGTTGATTTTGCAAATGATATTATATTTTTCTTCTTTGGTTGTTGCGTTCTTTGGTCTCCATAATAAACTTTAAAAGAAATTTGTTGACTTATTAGCCAGGTGATGAGAACTTTGAATTTATTTGATTAATAGTGGAAATAGGAGATCCCTTCCATGCAGCACTGCTGACAAGTAAACAGTTTATCTGCGAGTGGAAGGCATCAACGATGGAATCTAATTTAAACTGAACCATTATTATATCATTATTATTACAATAATAAACGTTAATGTTATAATGATCCATTATTATTACCACTGTCTGGAATAAAATGAAGTTCAGTGATGAGTGGATTCAAATATAAATCAAAGCTTTTTGAGTTTTTCACGGGTTTTAGTCTTAAAATAGCATCCGTCACGCAATGACACTAGCTAAAGAACCAGTGAGAACCTGGGGACGCTAAAAAACTGTTTTCTTCAAGCATAAAACTTAGCAGCTTGTCGGTTAACGCATTCCCAGCAAGACCTGTAAGTCCTGGCTCGATTCCTGATTAGAAGTCATGTGGGCATACTTCTGAGGTATCACTGAATGGGCGGGAATAGTTGCCCAGTGCTCCTGCCTGTTTAAGGTTTTTTCAGCTGATATCAGTCCATAGTGAATACTAACATAAATCAAATTGTTATTCTACTATTCAATTAAAAAATAGATTGAAAACTTCTATATGTACTAGTTTCTATGCATATTTCAAGTGTTAATGACAAGAACAGTTTCTAGACTGTATATTCATGCAGATTCTGTTACTCATCTTGTTTGCCCAATATAGCAATACTGATCCTAATACTTAAGATTTCGAAAAAAATCAGGGAGTACTTACTAGATAACTTATATGCCTTCTTTTGAAACAAAAATACATTTCCAAAGACTCACCTAGGGTCAACCCTGAGACTCGTTGGCTTTGAGGTGTTTTTACATGTGCTTTCAGTTATTTAGGTCAAATCATTAGTTGAAATCTTGAATTTTAGTTTAGTGGAATTGTAATGAAGTCTTTTCCTTGACACCATGCACACTTATTAATTCACACCAACTTTGAACACCGCTGTTTGAAGGACTTATTAAAGACAGTTGAAAGATGGAATTTTCACCAACAGTCTTTTTTCTGAAAGACCAGGTTATGTGAGTATAGAAGTCGTCCCACTACTTTAAGTTATTGTGTGTGTGCAGAACAAGTGTTCTATTATTGCCAGCTTTTCTTATAGTCTTTTACACTACTGAAAAACGTATTAGTAGTGTGAATCAGAATTCGAAGTTAAGCCCAGCTGCTTGTTATCTTCATAGAAAAAGGGCCTCACAAATTACGCAAATCTTTCATCTAATGCAAACAAAACGGTCTTAGTTTGATTGTATGGAAAAGATTGGTTACGAAACCACTTACTTCAGTAAGGATAGTGAGTGACTTCAACAGGACTGTTGCTAAACAAGAAGTTAGCTGCAAACCAAACAAGTCCTCTATAGATGGACTGCGAGACCAAGACACTAAGGTTGTACAGCAGTACACCCACTTGTTATACAAGCAGCAGATAGTATTTTTTGAATACAGATGCTCATCCAGATAGTTTCTCTCTTCTATGAACTATAAATACTGGTAAATATACATCAGATTTTGTTTTCCTGTGATTACTTAGCTAAATGTCTGTTTTCTTTTTTAACCTTTCAGAAACGCCCGGTTAAATACCCCCTTCAGTTCCTAGTCTCTTCCCTGCCCCTGCAAAAATAACTGAATACCTTAAAAAGTGTACATAATATCATGCAAAGTGTAACATGTACCACGTTTTGTGACTCTGGAAAAAGTTGCAACGACTTTGATTACTTCCATTCCCACTCCTGTCATTTCATCTTCAGTATACATTACAGTGGCACGTTATTCTCGATTCTCAAAAATAAAATCGAAAATATGCTACCAAGAGTTTATCTAAATGAGATATAGCTTACAGTCATTACAAATACAACTTATTATACTATAAAAGGTAGAAGTCTTATCAGAATTCCCTTTTTGTTAAACTAAGTGCCCTTATTTGTTTGTCGTGCGGTTTAAAAGGAAAAGGAATGTATCTTTCTCAAGTGTACTGAAAGCATTTCACTTTTGTCTGTCTTCTAATAATGTAAACATTTTCATTGGTTCTTACTAACCCCGCCTACTTATTTCCATCTTATCATTATTGCCAAATATTTATTTAAAATGTTATTAATTATATTTACTGATAATTATCTACAAGTATAGTATTAGCACTTGGTTATTTCTACTTGCTAATATCTTTCTGGTTACATAAAAACGTAGCCTTAATGAAACACTTTTAATGCTTGTTATTTACTACTTATCTTGCAGTTAGTAGCAACGATGAATCTGCAGAAATTGCAGAGATACGATTTCAGTTATCAAAAAACTGGAAGACGAAAATAATTCGTCTATATCTTCTCTGTTGTAAATTGTAAAAAGGAATTTAATCAGATTAACAGTTTTCAACTACATAAGTGAATTTTTTTCGCAATACTTAAGGCAAAAATTAACAACAATAATAACAGTTTTTATATGAGAAAAATGCTTTCGTTGGTCACTTCCTTTCATCATACCTTTTATTTGTAATGACCTACTTCTGACATTTTGGTATTTGTATTTTGGTAGAAATGAAAGTGTCAAAAAAATTAAAGTTGAATTTCGTTTGATGAATAATCTCTTATGTTATTCTGAATGTGTTAATTGTACGTTCCCAGAAAAAGAAAACGATCCAGTTATTCTTGGAGCTCAACATATTCAGTTGGATTATTGCTTTTAATTTCCGATTAATTATAATTACACTGGACAGAATCTGTCGGTCTCTGTTGGTACATATATGGGCTGTTGTATGGATGCCTCGATATTTCCTGAAGATAAATTACAAAACGAATGATTCTGAGTTCAAGTTTCCGCGTGAACACCACCAATCATTAGGAAGCAGGTACATTTAGTTGATGATTTTTGAAAAGGATAAACTGTACATCTTAGATCCTACCACTGGCTACCGTCAAGTGAACAAGACTGAAACAAAACTTGTGGCAGTATTGAAACATCCAGTCAAGGAGCTTATACATTAATAGAAACCAATAAAACTGGTTTCTATTATTATTTGTCCCTTGGGTTCCTAGTGGAACATAGGACTTCAAACTAGTTTAGTGGAATAATAGTCGGCGGGTAGTGAACAGCACCAGTAAATATTAGATGATACCCGTTGCAAAACAGATGATTTTCGTTTCTCAATAAATTGATGAATGATGCTCTGATGTCTGAAGTAATGGCTGCTGGGTACATGTATCATTGGGAATACCATCGCTCCCTGGGATATAACTATTTCCATTTAATGAGTCCCAAATGGAACAAAACACGTCCTGAATTATATACAGGAATACATTTTATTTGACGATTAAATTGTGGATGACTGTTGTGGCTTGATGAAGTTTGCACCAAAAGGCAACACTAAGTTTATATATATATATATATATATATATATATATATATATATATATATATATATATATATATATATATATACCAAAGTACAAAGTGCAAGTGAAACCTTATAGAAGCATGCATCCATCAGTATTCAAGTTGGAAGAGTCGATGGAGTAAATTAAACGGAGTTGTGGTTGCATTATGACGGTTTTAATTACTGACTACCACTTCTAAGTAACTGAAATCAGAAGACATAATTCACCAGGGAGTTGAATACTACGCAAAACAATAGAATTACTTAGAATAAATGTATGGTATGCTAATAGACAGGAGTTTATCAGTTTGGAGTTGATGGAGCACTGATTGAGTATGCACATCACAACACGTTTCCTTTGATGGCCGTCACTAAAGATGATCTTCCTTGATCTCGTTGGAACCGGACCACTCACTTCCTGAAACAGTTGGTATAACTTCTTGGTAACTTAATCAGTTAAAGCTCTACTCAACATGTTGTGCTGTTTATCTAATGTTTTTGACTGCACGCTGAAGTGTCTTTTAGGATTTATGATGATAGGGACCGAACTGTTATTTCCTCAAAGTTTATCTACTCATCACTGTTAATAACTCTGTGAAACAGTCATCAATGTTCATCTTTTGACTATGTCAGTTTGTTCGAGTGGGTTTACAAACGTCTTTGACTTCCAGCTTGGTTGTAGATGTGCCTGTACAGGTGTAGACAGAAATAAGTTATTCATGCATGTATCACTTAGTTACAGGTGATCTATCTAGTAAATCTTAATAAAGTTGATCTCAGATTTGACTATAGTTTGTTTTATTAGATGCGTAATATATCTTGCTAGTTGCCAGAGCGGCTTTTATAGTCACTGCTAATATTATGGATCTCAAATTTGACTAAGTGTTGTGTTCTACGACCACCTTCATGTGCTACCTCCATTTACCAGTCAAATCCATCAAACAAGTTATGCTTACATCCAACTGCGTCTCTGACTAAGAAAAGTAATTTTTCCAAATCCTTTTAGACATGGTTGTAATGTCGAATGTTACATCTATTTGCTACAGGATAACTCTTTTTAGTTTAACAGTGGTGTATTTTCGACGTTGTTTTTAGTTCCCACCCATGGTGACAAGTACGGTCTTGAATCTGATTTATAATTGTCGGCGCTTTCCGTTGAATTTAATGTCTGAACTAGACGTTGTCTTTGTCTTTTCATGCGGCACTGATTATCTTCATTTACGAATTTGTTACAAAGTGGAAACTTTGCTTGTTGCGTGGGAACAGCTTGATAAAGTGCCATTCATGACACCGTTAAGGCCCAGAAGGTAACCTTATAACAGTGGACTTTCTTTTAGCAGCATGCCTTTTGTACGACACTGGGGAGACAATTAATGAGAAGGTGAATGATGGACAGTTCAACATGGTTGTAAAGTAATCCAGCTTCAGGGATCTCATGCGATAATAAATGCAACTAGCATACGTCAAGAAACTCCTTACTTCCAAGTTTATTTAGTTTTATGTGTTTTCAGAAAGCACTGAACATACACTTTTGATTACCAAACACTTTTGAAAGTTGTTGAACAGATTAATCAAATCCGAAATCTCTAGCGGATAAAACTAAACCATGGCAATCCTAATAAACATGCATACCTATGACTCTAAGTAACCATTTTGACCACAAAACACTAGAAAGACAGCTGGCAGTGAAAAATTTATTCAGTAAAAATAAACTAATAATGGAGTGTAACTCTTAAAAACGTGTTCCCAGGAAGTATTTTAATCTTACATCGACGTATCTATGGATAGTTTTAACAGATTTTCATACGTAGATTCATTAGTTTGACTGTACATCATCTGATTCTTGAAAATTTAGAATAATTTGACTGTTTCTTTCAACATTGGATAGTACGCTACATTTAGATGTGTGTGAATATTGGCAACAGAGTGAAAGAATTCGGAGGGGTAATTCATTGTATGAAATACATAACCTACGGAGACTAGTCCCTCATATACACATTACTTGGGGTGAATTGTGATGCTAGGTAGGACAAACCACTTAGCTATCTGTATTAGGACATCTGAACTTTGTTTTTGATTTGTTCGATAAACACTTTTTGACACTTATATCTTCTAATCCAAGTGCATGCATTTTGTTACTTGTCATTCGTCATCTATTACACTTTATTTTATTAAGCAGAGTCTGGTTGATGTGTACCACGACTCCAACGTCACCGAAAACTTCTCTACATTCAGCAGAAGCCTTATTCTCAATACATATTTTATAGATGTTAGAATTAAAGCACAAGGCTCAGTGACAAGGACACACACTGGTTAGATATGTAATACTTTGATGGATTACGGAACCTTTTAGTATTTCCTTGACAATACTGTGTAAAATAAAATATGGGGTAACCTGCTTTGTATGTCATAAACTGTTGCTTTTATTACCTACCTTTTTTCAACCTTTATATTTCACGAGAACTGAGGCTAAAATGGTTATTTCAGACAGTACAAGAGAAAATTGTAAGATATGATGAATTCAGTTAATCTCATTGCTTGTTAACAGCTTAGAATACCATAAAATTACAAAACGAATGCCAACTTGACTGTCTCAGATAGTTGTGATTTGACAGACTGGTATTATTGACACTGTATAGTGACTGAAGGTGAAATAAGCATCTAGATTGGATCTGGATTCATATCAGCCACCTCCTGTTACAATGTACTTTAAATACTTTAAACAAAAACAAATTTCAAGTTGTACAACACATGAGGAGGATGCAGAAAATACATGACAAATTGATGAGAAGAAGAAAAACATAACCAAAGCATATTAAATCATGACATAATACAAAATCCAAGAGTCACAAAGAAGAAGAGGAAATTTAAGAGATCAAGGTTCAATAGGTCATACATTATCAGATGCAATGATTCGAAAGCATTACAGTGAATAAATGGAGCACTGAATAAACTTCTAGGTTTATCTAATTATACTCAACAAATTACAACTTAAACCAGCTTTCATCTTTTACTGTAATAAGAAGTTTAAAAACTTGCTAGATGAAGAAAATTGTAAGGAAATTAACCACCAGATGTTTCGAATGATTTCCAACGCTATTTTGCTGCGAATAAAAAAGTTATTTAAATAGATCAGGTTTTTAAACTAAAGGAATGATTAATGCAGCAATTTTAACTTCAGTTTCTTTGAAAAGTTCTGAGAGAAACAGATGAAAGCCCACCTATCCATCCTTCAGATATAGTCGATTTTGTAAGTACACATGAATTGTTAAATGCAATTGAAGACTCAAATGGAAGGATAATTGACCATTTCAGTCGATGTTATTCAGTTAATACTATGTATAAAAGTGAGTTTCGTAGTTGAATAGATCCTAGCAAGGAAACATACCTAACCTTAGGCTGATTCTTTCAAAAATATCATTAACTAAGGCTGTCTTTAACCATAGACTACCTTTTTATACATACTTTCGAATATATCCTTATGAAACTCTATCGATTACTGTTATCATACAAGAACTCCTCAAGGTGAGCTAATGTGTAATCGATTTGATCTTCCGAGAGATGATTTCTGATTCTTTTTGAACAATGTTACGATTAATCCACATTTACAAAACAATAGGCAAAAACTGGTGTTCCAATTACTGCCGAGCTTACATATAGTTAGGAGTGTTGCCCTCTGGAACTATTACATTTGTCTGTTGGTAAATAAACAGATTGAGAAAATTAAAGTGGTCTTCATAGTCGCACTCCAACCAATGCATAATTCTAAAATGTTACCAATCTGTAGCTATTCAGTGGTGTCCCTGCTGCCATCAAAGATCATGAAAGTGTCATGTATTTAACGTTCGTAAAAATACTGTCATTAATATTGAATTTGATTACATAAATTTTGGCGAATTCAATATCAAATTATCGTGGAATATTGAACTAAGCTGACTTATTTTGGTCCCCTCAATAAAAAACTAGCAAACTGGTGCATCGGCTCAAGTTGCCACACTTCACAGAAGTATAGAAAAACAGGTGGTTACAAAAAGGCTCATCTCAAGATAGATGAAATTTTGTGAGAGGATAAAAAAGTTGAAGACAAAGGTCGGTGTGAATATTCAAGCTCTAGAAGATGTTGAAGAGTGAATAAATCTGCACCATTGTGACTGATTTCAAGCCATGTCATCAAGTGTCTTCAGCCACTGATTCCGCTCATCTCGGGGACCCCAAGCCGTTAGTGTACATTTCTCCCCACGACTCAGACCGGTAGTCAGGAACTGTATCGACTAGTGCCAAGTCTTGATCAGGCCATTATGAACCCCCTCCTAACGTAATCCCCCTTAACCTAGCATGGTTCATCTAGGTAGGCGGTGGCTCGGCACACGCACTACATGTGCACGCCATGTCAGTCGACTGAAGTCCACAACCTTATCAATGACTTGCCTGTCTTACCTTTCACCCTTCTTAGGACCTCAGCATTGCTCACACAATGATTCCACCAGATACGAGTAATCCTACGAAGACACATGTGAAAAAAACCCTATTATTGCTTCATGTCGTCTTCTTTATCGGTTATGTATCACAGACGTGCATCAGGACAGAATGAACTGTAGAGAAACTCAATCGATCAATCAATCTCTGGTAGAGGAAGATGTCTGAAAATCAGTATATAATAGCTGCGGTTTCTTCTACTGGGATCTTTGTAAATAAAGATGATACGTTACAGGAAACCGTGAATCTATAGTAAATATTAATATTTTCTAACATTTGAGGAAACTACAATGTGTCTTCCAAACTAATGATAGCTAACTTAGCATGGAATCGTTTCAGTTGTTTCGTCAACCATCAGGTCAGTTTAAGAAGTTTGAATTAACAATATATAGTATTGATTTCATAAGAATATCAGGTTGATGAACGTCTGGTAGACCATGTGAATAAGGTAATCCAGATTGTTCCATCCTTCCGTTTTATCCAGTTTTGAAATGTAATCCTTCGTCTAAAATCTGCTCACATTACTCTTCAAGCTCTTGTAAATCCATAAGATTTGGAGTTATTCAGTATGTGATAACCATTTACTTTGATTTTGTGGTTCATTCCTACAGATTTATTGGGATGTAAAAATGTGGTGATTACAGTGGTCTTTTCATGAGTATTTTTATATATTTGTTCTATGTATTTAATTAGTGACTTAGTCGTTTTTTTATTTTCTAAATCAATAAAACAGGAAACAGTCGTACAAATGTTCACACGAAGGCCAATACAGCAACTAATTATCAAATTTCTTTAAAGATGATTACTAGAGTATGCTTGAAATTTATTCTTCAATATAATACCTGTTTAGGGTGCACATCAAATAGAACGCCATGCTCCGAAGTTAACGCTACCTACAGGTTCCAGTGGATTAGTTCATGAGAAAGCTATGAACTTCATTTTTATGTGTGTTTAACTTCTTTAAAAGAAACATCTGTAACACTTAAATAGATTACAGCCTTGTCTCAGAACTCAAGACTTATGTAACTTCTTAAGTTGATCACATATTTAAGTAACAGGAAGATTAGTGATAATCCACTATTTAAAGTTTCTTGTATACCTCTTTCAGTCATCCAGGATAAAAAGAGTTAACTTTTCTAGAATTTTCGTGCAAGAAGTCCAGCAGCTTATTCTGTTGATCTAGGGTATGACAGATTTTCCAGTAGTTGTGATCCCGGTAGCTTCTCAAACCTACTGACTGGATACTTTCATAACCTGATGTCTAACCTTATTATTTCTTCATATAAATTATGATCAAGATACGAATGAATACTATCGTAAATATTGGATATTTAGTTAAAGGTTGACATTGGGCATAGTTTGTATTGATGTAAGTCACAGCATGTTGAAAATGAAATAAATTCCAACGTTTCTCACAGAAGTCTGGACTCAGCCTCTTCACATCTGCTGGTGATTCTCAGTAGTTGACTAATTTGCTCTACACCTCGGTATGTGCAGTGATTTCAGGTTAATTTAAGCGTGAAGCTTCGAAAATTCTTTGGTATTCATAACCTTGATTGTCTTTCAAATTTTCACACTCTTCAAGTCAAGTTAATGTTGTCAGTTTATCACAGGGAAATACATGTGACGATATGTCGTGATGCCTGATTGATGAACACAGCTTCTTTACGATAAGATAGAAAAAACTGCTACTTAGTCTGATACAGTTTTGATCACAAGTGTCTTGGTTTATATTTTAGACTACATTTCACTAATTTAGAAGCTGGTCCCATGTTCTAAAGCCACATGATTCTAGGTGAAAGAAATAAAGACAAACTGCCTGATTCCATGTGCATTTATCAATTCAACAGCTCCTGCGGAACTAGTCACGTTGTACGTACAATGAAGCAGATCCATCGTCGAATTTCTGAGCATCACACACCATGGTTGAGCAAGAGACAAACTAGAACAATAAAGAACTCCATACTTGCATATCTAGTTGACGCAGGACATCAAGTGGATACTAGGAATACTTTCAAAATTATTCATCTCTCTCCCTCTCTCATCTGATTGACACCAGCCACCGAGTTAACATTCATAATGTCTTTAAAGTTATTTATCATATTCCTTCTCACCTCACCCATGCTCTACGAGTTCGTCTTTTACATACAGCAGAAGCCATAGGAATCCACCTACACAAGCCAAGTATGTGTGTTCAGAAGAGATTCGTACAGCCTCTTTCTTTGCCTTGGCCATCTGTATAGCTCATTTGTTACAACAAGACTCTTCATTTCATCCACCACACAATCCACTATAACTAATATTTTAATAGCTGTATTATTATTATTACTACAGACTTAGCCATCTTTCTCTCCCCCTACTGTCTCTAATTACCGTCAACAACTTACCATTTTACGTAACAGTTCATTTTCGCTCTTTAGTTATCATTATACAAAATACCAATCATGTAAGAACCTGTCCACAAAAACTTTCTACGATAATTAATCTTTGCTTTAGTTAACTGTCTTAATTACCTGATCAATTATCACCTTTTGGTACTTTGAGATTGATAACCTTTCATTGAACAACTCTCACCATTAGATTGGTATGTAATTTTTCGTTTGAAAATGCTATATTGATGCAGAGAACTATTGAAAGAAATATTTCTTGACTCATATTGTTTGTTTTATTCATCATATCCCATTTAATTTACCACATGGATTACGCACCTGCTTACTTCGCATAGTAGTGACTATTGTAAACCGATTTTACAAACCTAACATGTGTATTCAAAAGAAGTTTGTTAGACTAACTTCATTACCGTGGCCATGAACGTGGTGTAACTTTTAGTATTACTTTGTATACCTCTTCCCCCTCCTTGTTTCTATCAATATTTATTCGCCTTCTTAAAATTACGCAATTATTTATTGTTTATGACTGAACACTCAAGAAAAATGACCCCATTTACCTAAGAATAACCTGCTTCATATTTCCAATCTTGATTACTCTACTGATTATTTACATCTTATCTTTATGACTTGCTTGAAATCTATAGATATATTTCACCCCCCTTGTGATTGATAATTTGATTGAATTGTAAAGCTAGATATAACTGAAGAGCCCAAGACGAAGACCTAATTGAAAAAGAATACATTTCTTCGCTGAATCAGTCTTTTTTCTAAGTGGGAATATTAAATGTAATAAAGTTAGTCCTCAAATTCAGTGATTTATGGAAGCCTAGTTAGATTTCAGTGCAGTACTTGGTTAGAGTTTGAATTAATTGAATCCTGACCCGTACTCTTTAACTACTGACTGATTGTCTAGTATACCTGATGAATACTACAGTAAACGTTTGAACTTGTTGGTCGATGACTTGCTCACAAAGTTTGTTTTTATGGTAATTACAACTTTAGACAATTAGTAAGCAGTTTAGAACCTTAAATCATATAAACCAAATAAATTTTCGTTGGTGCAAGATAAAATGAAAGCCTTGTTGGAAAAAGTGCTTGAACTAGCCACCTCCGAAATACTGACCCATCACCCACCAACTGAAAAGAGCAATGCCTAACTTTGCTCTAATTATCAGGAACTTTGTCCAATTATCATGTGGATCTGTGGTACGTAAATGTCGGATTACCGTCAGCGAACTAGCTCTCCAGACACGTCTTCTCATCTTCACCGAAATCACGTACAGTCAGAGAGGGATACTGGCTGACTAATTAATGGAAATAGTTGTGGATTGGTAGACTGACATTATAATTAATTCGGCTATATGATGACAAAATATAACTTCATATAAAACATATTTTCTCCACATCCTCAAAAAAACAGACCATGACACCGGTAGAAAGTGTCAAAAACAGCTAGGATAGTGCAAACTTCATACGCTTATGGTAACGGTCAACCCTATTGGAAAAATGTTCAGTCAATGAAGTAGGGAAAAGCGGAGGTAAACACTCTTTGCTTGTGCTCACATTTTTGTTCTAGAAGGATTTGGTTTTTAAAAAGGTGGAATTGATTCCGCTATAAAGTAGTGGAACCTCGCCTGGTTAACCAGTTCGCTAGTTACTAGCTGGTCCTAAGCCCGGGTAAAGAGGGAAGTTTGGGCATACGGCTAGCAACCTGATCTTGGAGAATCCATCCAAGTACTACAGAAACTTCAAAGCACAAACAAAATATAAAAATAAAAACAAAATTATTCCCCTATGAAATTAGAGAGACGAAACAATCCCAGTTGGTAAAAGACTTCGGAAAGCCATTTGTCTGGTGTGTCTTCTCTCCTCTCGATGAAAGCGAAAGTAAGGATGGGGACATGGAGTGTCCGCACCATGTATGAACCTAGCAAGGCTCCCCAGATTGCAAAAGAGATAGGTAGGTATGGCATAGAGGTGCTGGGAATCTGCGAAAGCAGATGGAATGGAAGTGGACTCTCCAAACTTTCAACTAGACAGTCAGTAATCTACTACGGTCATCCAGATGACAACCATGAACACACTGAGTTTTGGAAGTAGCTATCATGATGTCTCCAAGAGCATCGAAGGCTCTCTCTCATCCAGTGGAAACCAATCTCCTCATGCAGGATCAAGGTTATGACAGCAAGATTTAACTCAAAAGGAAGGAATGTCACAACGATTCAATGCTACGCTACGCACCGACAAATAATGCAGGTGAAGAAAAGAAAGAAGAATTCCACAGAAAACTGCAGTCAGTACTGGACAACACCCCAATCCAGTTGGCAACATCAAAATTCTAATGGGTGATATGAATGTCAAACTGGGAGCAGACAACACAGGAAGAGAACTTATCATGGGTCGAGAGGCACTCGGTGAAATGAATGAGAATAGAGAACTGTTTGCAGATTTCTGCACATTCAACGATTTGGTGATTTGAGGCAGTGTGTACAAACACAAGGATATTCACAAATCGACATGTACTTCACCAGATGGACACACTAAAATCAGATCGACTTCATTTCAATGTGTAAAAAGTGGAGACACAGCCTATTGGGCACAAGATCAGATGAAGAAGGAGAGCAGATGTAGGTTCACTCTACTCACTGTTTAGTGCCAGGAAACTTGAAAATCAAGTTGAAAGCCTTCACAGAAGCTGACGATAGACCACAGTTCAAGTTCAACACCCAGAACAGAAACTGAAGGACCAAACTACAAAGGACATCTTCACGTCAAACATCAGTAGAAAATTAACCATCTTCCCGATGGAACTTGCATGAAAGAACACTGAAATTTTGTGAAAGAGATATGGAAATAAACCTACATAACCGTGTTAAAAAGAAAGAAGTAGATGTAAGACAAGGATTGGATGTCAGCGGATACATGGAACCTGAAAGAGGAGGGAGAGGAAGATGGTGAAGCAGAGGATAAACCAGTGCAAGGATGCACAACGAAAAGAGGAACTGAGTACAACGTATAAAACGCTACACTGGACAAAAAAGTGAAGAAGAGTGTGCACAAAGACAAAAAACACTTCTACGACACACTGGTAAGTGAAACAGGACAGGCTGCTGGTAGGAGAGCCAGAGACCTGACAACACTGTATCAAATAACTAGGTTACTATCTGGGAAGAGATCAACGAAGACGAAGCCAATAAAAGATGATGACGGAAATTTAATTACGAAAGAAGAGAAACAAAGGAAACGATGGCCTGACCACTTCAAAAATCTTTTTAATTGACCACCGCCACCACCTGCAACTCGTTCAGAAATACCACCAGCAGCCCAGCCACAGAAACTTGGAGCGTGACGAAAAGCACGTCCAACAAACTAAAGACATTTATCAACAACTGCCGCCTACACTCACTTGATACTGACACTGAAGATGAGATGGCCAGAATGATAAGAATAAGCAAAAGGAACTCTGGCTGCCAGCGAACCAACTAAGAACCCATCACCCAACAAATATGCAGAAGAAAGTGGAGTTGGATTGCGCATACACTGAGAAGACCGTTTGAGGATATCACGCCCCAGACCAGGTCCTCGGGTGGAATCTAAGGGGGAACAACGAGTTGGGCATCCGAGGAGAGGGTGACATGGAGGAGATCATGTCAGGAAGAAATGGAATGTTGTGGGCAGTCGTGGAAACAGGTTGTAAAGAATGTAGAGAAGAGAGTGCAATGGAGACCTGCTACTGAAGCCCTATGTTCTACTAGGAACCCAAGGAACAAATAATAATAACTACATTAATGTATTGAAGCCTCAAAGTTACTCTACTGCTACCAGACTACGTTCTCACATTATTTCATGTAGCAGTTTTTAGAAGGCAGCCTTATGTATATTTATCACCTGGCTATTAAGAAACCTGGGAGTACTGGACAGCTGTTTCGTCTTAGTACGAGACTCCTCAGCAGTGCGCATCCACAACAACAGAAGTTGGAAATATGGACAGCTGGATCCCGACCCAGTGGCTCGATGGTGACATGCTGGCCAAGAGACCTGAATGTCGCGGGTTCGATCCGTGGCACAGTCCTGGATGCGCACTTCCAAGAAGTCCCATACTAGGACGAAACAGTCTCCGTTTGAGCTGTAGACCAATCAGGATGATTCTAATATATTCAGGTCACTGTGTAGTGAAGCGGACATAATTGCATTCTTTTCTTTGATATACGTGTAAAACCTAGGGCACCGTGGTAGGATTTAATTCCATATTGGATTTGTTTATTTGATTTAAAACACACAGTGAGTGATACAATAGTATTTACACGATGATGACGTTTCGAACATCAATTATTGCTCATTATCATATCAATGTGATCATACTACTTTCAACATTTGATTTTTATAGTTACGTCACCTCATATGATTTGTATTTATTGGTAGTAAAATCTTCCATATGTCTGGAATGGGTGTTGCATCATTCCTATCATGTGTTGAGTGTTGAATCGGTGAACAAAGATTCAGTAATCAATCTCCCTCTCCACCTATTTAAATTGGACTGAGATACGGTGGCTTTGTCCCAGCCTATTGTGTGGTTGTGTGTTAATGCGTGCTTTGCAATAGCTGAGTTTTTCCCGATTATTGATCTTATTCATGATATTGGCGATCCCATTACTACTCCTTCTGTTTGTCTGTATATTTCGTCCTGAAACTTGAAGACTGTAGAGGTCAAGCACAACTGTACGCCTAATATGAGTTCTGAGTCGGATGTCAACTAAATATTGACTCAGAACATAATCACAGAACTAAGATATTGGTTGATGAGATCATATTAGACGTACAGTTGTGCCTGACCTCCACAGTCTTCAAGTTTCAGGACAAAATATACAGACAAACAGAAGGAGTAGCAATCGGATTGCAAATATTCCCAATAGTAGCAGATATGTTTATGGATAGCTGGGAAGACATGGCTTTACAAATGTTTAGTCCTGCATTAAGAAAATGGCGGGTGACACATTTACTGTGTTGAAATCAGAACATATCGACAATTTCCTAACACATATAAACTCAGTAGTGGGCACAATCCAATTCACTTACTAGGTAGATAATTAACAAAGAGAATTAACTATGTTGGACTGCAGCATAAAACGAAGGACTAATGGTGGTTTGAATAGTACCGTCTACAGAAAGCCGATACATTCCAACAGGTATCTAGACTTCAAGTCATCCCATCTAATGTCAGTTAAGGCAGGTTTAGTCAAATATGTAAGTGATAAGGCTGCAAAACTGACTAATCAGCCCAAGGACCTAAACAGGGAATTGAAACACGTAAAAGAAGCACTAATAGCTGATAATTATCCTCCATAGTTTATCAAGAAATTAGTACAAATATACAAGAAACGAAAAAGCAACAGTAACGTGAGTATGAATACTAACGACAACACAAGTAGAAAGGAGTTCACAGCCTCCATTGTGTTACCCTACAAAGAAGGCACATCAGAAACTTTACGTAGGATCCTCAACAAAGCTGGTATTGGGGTGGCATTTGAAACCTTCAAACTCACTCAGAAATAAGCTTTGTAGACTTAAAGATCCTCCAACTGATGTCAATCTACGATGAATAACAACTTGAAATATTTCCAAATCCCCACAACTCCCTCAAAATTCAATAGAACCAATTAAGCAAAATAATCTAATCTAGCAAATTCCATGTAATGGTTGTGAGGTCAAGTGCATAGGTCAAATTAGCCGATCGGGGTCAGTCAGAATAGCCGAACATACGAATTTAGCTGAATGTAGAATGACAGACCGGAATAAGATGAATAATCTGGAAAAAAACTTGGCTATTGCATTGCATGTATTAACATACAAGCACACAATAGGCTGGGACAAAGCCACCGTATCTCAGTCCAATTTAAATAGGTGGAGAGGGAGATTGATTACTGAATCTTTGTTCACCGATTCAACACTCAACACATGATAGGAATGATGCAACACCCATTCCAGACATATGGAAGATTTTACTACCAATAAATACAAATCATATGAGGTGACGTAACTATAAAAATCAAATGTTGATATGATAATGAGCAATAATTGATGTTCGAAACGTCATCATCGTGTAAATACTATTGTATCACTCACTGTGTGTTATAAATCAAATAAACAAATGCAGTATGGAATTACATTAATTTCTGTTCTCACATCATAACATTCTTAGCAATCTTTAGGAAAATAATTCAACGATTTCCAGCAGTGTGCTCAAAACATAGAAATCAAAGTTACTAAATGTAATCCACTGAAGATACATGACCCCTTTCTATTAAATACTAAACAAAAGTTTCGCTGGTTTCACAGCAACTAACACTTAGTGGTATCTGATATACACATATTAATGAACGAGGACCATCATTCAATAAACAACTCAAGACTAGTACGAACTACGATATAACGGTAACAGTAATTTCATAGTAAGAGAAGGATTTAGTGAAAGTTCAGAGCAAAACAATCCGGAATAAATCAGTCAACAAGTCCGATTATCAAGTGGTCACTTACACACTTCAAAGTCATCGATAGAAATCAACAAACACATCACCCTACCATAAATAAAGAATACATCGGAAATCACGACAAGATTACTGAGACCGCCTGGAATTGGTGTAGCTCATAAACCAACAAATTCCTTCCAAATCCTATTGTGCAGACCAAAGGATGCAACCACCAAAGAAGACAAACCAAATATCATTTACAAAATCAACTGTAATAACTGTAGTCAACATTACTTTGAACAAAGTGGTCTTCCTCTTCGCCTTCGCTTACATGAACACCAATTGGCTATTAAACGTCATGACATTTCATTATTTATTTAAATGCAGGTGAATGATTATGGACATGAGTTCTCTTTTTGACAGTGTAGAAATTTCGGACAGAAGGAACACAAATAATGTCAGAGAATTCCTAGAAGCTTGACATTCAGGTCAGTCAGTCAGTCAGTCAGCAATCGACAGATGTATAGACGTAGACCCAAACTATCAACCAATGAGAAAAATGATCAATGACAAGAAGGTCAGGGGTTATGCAGAGGAACAGTCAATGAATCAACAATCAAAGAGAACAACCACTCACAAACCATTTCGTCAAGGCAAGTTGCTTAATCAGTCACGGAGAGATATTAACAACTCATTTCCTACTGAAGTTTGTGCTGATGATGTCGTCTAGAAAGACAATGAAAGCTCCACGAATAAACAACTCAACTCAAAGAAGACAATACAACCAAAACATCTGTACTACACCAGAAGTAACAAATAACAGAACGATTATCTTATTGACAAGCTAACTATCTTCTAATCACTCACCTGCCATGTCATTAAATATGATCAACCATAAAAAGTTATTAAGCAGAATTTATCATTTTTATTCCAAATATGAGATACTTCTCAATTTGTTTCTTTAAATTGAGTTTACTTGTTCAAATGATAATTAAAAACCAATAACTGCTTCATAGTTTTTTGACTAGATTTGTAATAAAAAATTGTTCAATTCAAAATTCATGTTTAATCGTTCTAAAAAAACAAAAATGTTTTGTGTATTGAATTCAGTTTTTGTGTAGTTTATATTCATTTTATTTTAGGCTTCATATTACACTACATTTTATGGTGGCACTGAGATCAAACCAGCTGGTCCTTGACCTAATTTCTGAGAGTTCAGTGTAGTTTTTAGTGGATGAAAACCAAGTTCTTGTACAGGTATACCAAATTGTTGAAGTTTTCCTTCACAAGCCATGAGTAGATCATTATGAGCCTGAAAAAAGTTTAAAATATATATGTTGTATTCGTTTTAAGCTCTACTGAAAGTTTCATGATTATGCATGAAAAGAGAAATAAGTAAAATCAGAGTTTCAAATAACACTATAAAAGAAAAGAGATAACATGTAGTTGATTAGTATTTCGGTATGAGATTGTCAAAGGATTGAAGCTATGATTTAAAGCTGAAATGAATCAACATTTTCAATTTGTATTTGTTAGTAGTGTTGAAGTTAGACGCATCCAAGATACTGAGGAAACTTATATCGCCTGAGAGAGATAGGTTTACATTGCTCACTGTTAAAATTCCCAACTGTTGACAGATTGACTCTACAACATGATCGCTGAAATATCATTTATGGTTTACTGTTGACCGCTTATACAAATTACATTGGTTACAACTTGATGATCAGTCTGTGTACATGACGTCCTTCAGTATGTACTTCTAGCTTAAAAAAGGTCACTGATAACTCATTTGAATATGGTACTCATCATAATGTGAGTACGTATCAGTAATCTTGAAAAAAATTATAAATTTCTTCTTCTGAACGCATTCCTGAACGATGCTCTTAGTTGATTTGAGTTACATCACAACGAAAATAGACTGTTTCACTGAAGAAAGCTGAGCTATATAATCATTAATACTTCCCTTAATAATATATAGGTATTGAATACGCTTTTAACTGAACTCGGTGCTCGCAAAGTGTCTACCCCAATAAGAAAATCTCATGTCAGAGGTTATTTCATAAGTACGAAATTATATCATACTCTAGTTTAAAAACATAGCTATTTAGCCCAAAGGAATGTGAGTGATAGTGTCAAGAAGTGAGAGACCATTTAAACTCTCCAACATGAGTCAATTTTCAAGAGCTATAGGTGATTTCAGCGCTGAATGTACCGAATAAACTTCCATCATTCTAGCCACTTCATGTCAATGCTTTGCAAATAGTAACTGTACAAAAAAGAGGTATCGTTTCAGTTTATAGTATGATTAGTATCTTGAAGCCAACAAGCCTACTTGGCTTGAAAATTTCGGTTTTCAATGAATTCTTTGGAAATACTTTGCTGCTGATTTTTTTGTGATATATATAATACAGTTAAGATCACCGATAATTTTTCATACCTATATTTCTGTACAGTTGAACAACAGCAGGATTGAAAAGTTAATTCAATGTTATTAGTTTTACTACTTATAAGTAACTAATATTTATTCCCTCTTTTTCCTCTGGTTTGTTGTCGGCATGTGTCTGACTGGTCGATGTAATGGGTCGATCAGTGGCTACATTGAAGTTTTTCTTCGCATCTTTTTTTGACTGTAGATTGCATTTTCTACTGTTACACGAAAATGGGTGCGAGTTTGCTATCTGTATCAACTACTGTTGAATATAGAACCACTTGTTATTACGAGGAAATAAGACAGTCTTCAAACGTAAACCGACTGTCAAGTGAGTGTGTCCAGGTGAAGCTTAGCACAGACCTTGTAAATTTTTGTTTATTTAGGCGACTATAAACGCTAGAATTAAATTTTCACTTGAGAAGTTCTTAAATAAAGTTGAATAAAGTTACAAATAAATGTTGTAACGGTAGTTTTTGAGATGAAAATAAACAATATTCGCCTACATTTCTAAACTGTTATCGTTTACTTTGAATTTGTTTAGTGTTCAGCACAATAATAGAATAGATATTTAACAAGCTGGAACATGGAAATAAAGCGTGATAAGCTGAAAGTTTTTTGCTCAATTAAAAGCAACTGGATACAGTTATTTCTCAACTCTGGTTTTAACTGGCCTTATCTACAAAAAGCCCGTTCAGTTTTTCAATATTTTGCTTAGATTACACTTCTCGACTTGATCGCTTTCTTCTTGTTCAGATAGTGAAGACGATATTGTCGAATGCATGTTTTACCTTTGAGCTGAAGATGAAGATATTTCGTTGTTATGATACCTGTAGTTTCTCATTGCTAAACAGGGTCGAATTGCCCGATCTCTGTTGGCAAATGGGCTCCTGTATGGATGCCTCGATATTTGGTTAGAGCCTCAGTGAGGACAACACCACTCACTGCGATGCAGGTGAATCCAGCTAACTTGTTCCGTTATGGACGAAATGCGAGTCTTAAATTCCTCTGTTAGCCGCCAAGATCGTTGATTGCCTTTATTGAATACTCCTTCATTTAATCAGTCGATAAGATTTACACTTTAGTTCATAAGGATTCCTTTACTAAGGTATTTCCTTTCGCTACATTTCCCTCAATCTTTCAGTTTCAAGCTCTAGATTTGAGAATAACATGTGAAATCTGAAAGCTTAAAGTACTTTTAATAGAAAATTCAGTGATTCAGTCTCGTGACTTGATTTGGAAATAGTGTTCATCACAGACTGATATTGTTTTGGCAATCATTGGAGAACAGAGAATACTAAAAAAATATCTGGTTAAGATACTTTTATTCTCTCCAGAAATCTGAGGTCATAACACCATAATCATTTGGTTGGCAAGAATTACAACTGACTCTATGAGAAGTGTGACACAGGAATCCATGTATCGTAGCTTTATTTTTTGGTGACGGGACTTGATTACTTTCTGATACTGATGATAGGCTTTCTCTCTCACCTCCTTGCTTGTCACCGCAACTCAACAAGTAATATTCCCATAAAGTGGATTTAGCATAGAGTAGCAGTTTTCATCAGCTTTTTGTATTTTTAAGAACATGAACTGCAGTAAGTTTACCACAGTATTTCTTTCTTAGGGACTTTCATCAGAGACTGAAATTGGCCAGAGAAGCACTGAAAATCGGAGAGAATTGTACAACTGTTTCATTTTAACATAACACTACTCATCAGCGCGAAGTCACGACCCTTTGAATGGTCGTACCCAGGAGAATTATATATCGCAGCAAACACGTTGCCACTCCATCACCGGGCCAGAACCCAATGGTCCATATTTTCAAACTTCTGTCAATTCTTAATGAAACGTAACCGTCCTTCACTGCCATAGACGGGCATCTGGCCTAAAATCTGAATTACTTGATCTCAAGGGTCATCGTTTCTCATAAAAACTTTAAGAAGTTCAACTGAAGAATCCAGTTATTATTCAGTTGTTTCATCACAAGCCTGTAGATAGAAACATCACATGTCAAAAAATAGATTAGTGGAGTTATCTAAAAGTAAATGAAAAAGTAACTTAGTACTGTTTCCATTTGAAACTAAATTACGACATTATATAATATATAAAAGTTACCTTGCAAACTCGAGCAAGTTCATACTGAAGTTCTTTAATAGTACCATTTTTCGAGTCTAAAATATCCTGAAAAAATGTATGAAAATCAAAGTACAATCATTATATTAGAAATCAGAGTCATCTTCTCAATGTTTTTTATGTAGGTAATTCAGACGGCAATAATTTTCATGCTCAATTCAATCTCTTGATAGTAATTTAAGACATTCTTCTTTCACTAAACTCCAGAAGAGAATTCAATGTAATGATTTAAATTTACTTTTACTGGTACTCACCCATTCGATTTTACTCTATCACTTAGCCTAGGTGTGAACTCATTTCGATATTATCTATTCTCAAAAGCTCTGGTAACCAGACTGATAGTGCAGTATGAATACAGCGATTACCGCTAAAGTCAGTATTAAAAGAATTAACCTTGTGATTAGTGGGGTGTTTAAGATTACTCATGGTGATTAAGGAATAGAGAAGACTGAGCTTTATCGCTGTGATATCTAGTAATCTAATTGTAAACTACACAAGTGAGTCTTACTTAGATAAAGTATTTCCAGTTTCACTTAAATGCCCGCAGATAAGTTGTTCAAATGTTTCCTTTTCTGACTAAGAAATGTTGGTCCAAGCAATTCAGTCATCTTAACTGGGACTTTCTCAACGCAACTCTAACAGAGCAAAACAGACGACTGGTTTTCAGGTTACATTGACAGAGGTGGCAGAATGTGATGATTACCAAGCGGTGAGTTGTCAAAAAAGAATCAGCGTACACAAAAGCGCCAGCCTTCTCTTCTTCTTAAACCATCGATAGTATCAAGTAAAAATTTGTACTTCAATCCCTATGCTTACATGCAACGTTTCAGAAACTTATCTTCAAAGTTCCGTCCTAACCATCTTGAAAATTGGTGAAACGTTCTCAAAATGTTGCATACTGGCATATTTCTTCTAGTCTATTGTTTTATCAGTTATTAGAACTGATTGGTCACTGTACTAGACAATTGCTGAACAGTGAGTGATCCAGATAGTGCTTTGACTCAGGTTTGATTGAGTTATCCTAACTTAGGAGCGCAATCTGATTAAATATTGCGGCAACTAGATAAGTAATGCAACATTTCAATCACGTGCAAGTACTAGTAATAACTAGTCTGTGCATCGGGTAACAGTAACGCTTGTCCTTCAAAATATAAACAGGTAAGGTAAGTTTTAAAGGTTTAACCATAGGACCGAAAGAGAAGAATTTGAATAAATAGGTACAATAAGCAACGGTTATAATGTTGCGAGATTTTCGGGAGCCAAAATTTAATGTTTACGATGATACAGCAGCAATATCCTTAAGTGAGTGATATGATTTCAAACACTATACAAATCCACTCAAACAATATAAAAAAATTAGGACTGATATTGCTGCGTAACTGTATAAGTTGCCACATCTTATATCAGCATCTCATGGTAGAAAGTACAAAGGTGAATGATAAGGAAATGAAGAAGAAAGTAATCAGAGGTGGTAGGAAGTCGTAAACAGAAATGAAGGAATGAAAGGATAATAAACATCGGAATGACGTTCAAGATGAAGATAATGTATGGATGAATTTGTGCCACTAAGATTGATGGTAGGATCTGCTACATAAAGCTTCCAACTACCGGTCTTGGTTGTCAAGAAGAACTCAACCGGAAAATCAACATTTTGTCGCAAGCCTGAAGGAGTCCAAGAAATGATACTACTTCTGAGTTTGGCTGCCACAAATCTTTAATCTAGCCAAGATGTATTTCAGTTAACATTTCGTGATGAAGCATAAGTTGACTAGGTATGCATAACACACGCGGTAATCGTGCAGGTCACTGAATGTTCTCAACCGAATCGACTGACTTCTTTCGCCTAGGAATCTACGTCTGACTTCTGCATTACTGAAGTGGTAATTCCATGACATGATTGTTAGTTTGAAGATAAAGGTGGTCAAACACCTGAAGCCTTCGCATATCCTCTACCTTTAATGACTATGCTTCACAGTCATATAAGAGAACAATGAACTACCCCTGGTAGGCAATCGAATATCACGCTGGAGTCTTACATGATATATTTCGGTAGAGTACAAGAGAACCTATTTTCTCCATGCACAAATTTTGTCGATCACTTACCCAATATGGTTGTTCCAACTTCTGAAGCAGGTAAAGTGGGTGACAAATTCCACCATTTTAATCTCTATTTTCATACGAAGCATTCAAGAGCAACAAGTTACATATGTGTTATTGCAAACTCATTCAGAACATGCTTAAACTATTACACAAAATATCCAGAAAAGCCTGCATCTTGTTAGCATCTTAACCGAGAAGTATATTGTGACCTAAGTATTCTAGGTCTACTAAAAGGCCTCCTTCAACAGGGTCAATGCTTACAAAAACAAAAGAGAAGAGGTAGATCTCCGTAGGCACAAATATAACAAAGACAGATAAAAATGGGGCGAGTAAACATTATGACGTATAAAACTAATCTTATGTCTTACCATGGGCTGAGAAAAAACCACAGGCTTCAACACAGTGATGTACCTACCCCGCACCAAGTTCACTAAGTGACACTGACGTAAAATCACTTTACTGACGGAGTCGAATGCCACCTCCCGGTCTAGAAATACAACTAGTACCAGGCACCTGTAAGTGTGGATGCGTTACAAGACACGAAGAAAGATGTGGTTGATACATCTATGATCAGGTATGAAATCTACGCGGTTTTCTTGAGTTCGCCTTTCCTGAGCTTCATCTGCACATCTAATGAATGCAGATGGACGGTCTAAAACAGAAGAGTAACTTCAGGCCAGCTGAGCTATCTCCAGAAGAGTTCTGCCTATCGTTTTATTTGTCTCTCTTACCAGTGAATTTCAGATCCATCCTCCTCGGCTATCATCTCACAAGTGGCAGACATTTTTTACCCCGATTCCTTTTGTTAGTCTAAGTATCTGTCTACTGTTAGCCACTGTTTTTCTCAAGTCTTTAATCTTCATTGCCTGCCACTGCTCATAGTAATTTCATAGACTCCTTTTTAGTCTAAATTTAAGATGCTTTCGCTGCTCATTGGGCTGATAGACCCCAAGTGTGTGTTTACGTGCATCCATTAATTCAGAAGAATCTACTGAGACCAAATGGTTCTCTATAACCCCTATCTGAAGATCACTTACGGTCTTTAGTACTGTTTTGCCAGCATACTAAAGATGGCGACAAGACTCTTCAAGATGAGTGACTTTGTTATATTCTGCCATTTCTTCATGCAAAGCAGTTTTAGAATTTTTATCACGATGCAGAGCTCGGAACCATCTGTAACTGGTAATTTTCTTAAGTTAATCTAAGCACAGCAACAAGCATGTTCAAATCAGTGTGTGGTTTCTGTCCATGAGCTTGCAGCAGAGGGAGAGAAGTTCCTTCACCAAACTTATCCAAAGATAATTGATAGCGATGTGGTCTATCTCTATACATCAATGAACAGAGGTGAGTAGACACCATGTCAGACAGTGTCTCTTCATAAAGGAAATATATTTGTAAAATCTCAATGAGGTAAAAAAGTAAATTCCTGACATTCCGTGACCTCGTGGAATTCGCTTCTTCAGAGAACAAAACCTCAACTTAACGGATGTGTTAATAGTAAGTGGAAATAAGTCAGACTACGTTGTTCATACACGATAAATATGTGGGAATAAATAGCATCATAATCAATCATTGCCCACGAGTTCAAAGTGAAGATGTGAGAGTATGTACACATGTGAATATAGTATGTATGTATGTATGTATGTATGTATGTATGTATGTATGTATGTATGTATGTATGTATGTATGTATGTATGTATGTATGTATGTATGTATGTATGTATGTATGTATGTATGTATGTATGTATGTATGTATGTATGTATGTATGTATGTATGTATGTATGTATGTATGTATATATATATATATATATATATATATGTGAATGTAGTATATAAACAAAATACTGTAATTGAAAAATTCAGTTTGTTTGTGTTTGCACACCGATAAACTTCAGAATTTTGTGCTGATTATGTTGTTTAGCATGATAGTGAAACCTACACAAATAAACCAAGCAAGTCATGAAACACAATGCCGCCAAAACACTTGTTATTCTTCAGCAGGTTATCGGTGCACTGTGTGTATTTACCAATTCTATGCAAAGAGTTTAAGGTAGATCTTCAATTCAGATGTTATGCTGGTTAGTATCTACCTTTAAGGTGCCTTTATATTCACAAAAAGTTAATTGATTATGGTCTTAGGATTATTTTTTGCGTCAAACTAGGCTGAGACTAAACAGCTACGTGTTAAGTTCAAGGAAGTCTTGACTGTTGTGACATACCAAGTCGAACGTGAAGAAAGGTACTCAAAGACGTTATTGGATGAAGTTCGCCCAATATCATGAACAAACAGAGATAAGAAAATGTGGATAACTGAATTCCGACCCAATGGTTCAATAGTAACGTGCTCATTGAGGATTTGAAGGTCCTGGATTCAATCCTTTGCGTGGCAGGGGTATAGGTGTACACTACTAATGAGTCCCATATTAGGATGAAGCAGCTGTTCAGTGCTGACAAGTATTCAGTTGTTCTCCAAATGATGCTAGTCCATGATGTATACCATCTAAAAATCAATAAAATCTCCACAAACCTCGAAATTATATAATCACTAAGTTCCTTAGATTAGAAGTGACCTTATTTAATTCTATACTATAATTAATAGGACGGTAGAAACTAATATCATAACTTAATTCTCAGAAGTGATAGCTTCCCAAGGATTATCAAGTTTTATAATTCTGCCAAATAAATTATCATAAAAGTCTGAGTAATTTTATTTAATGAACTGTAATTTAGACAGATGGGTAAAAGGACTAAAGTATGAATGAATGAGAATGAAAAATAATAAAACAAAAGTTGAAATTGAAAATTGAAAAACTGTAACACAATAAAAGTAGAAGTGGATAAACTCAATGAAAACACTGTAGTCATTGGAAATATTTACCAATTAGGTATAAAAAAATGAAGAAATCAGTTTTTTTAAATCAATAGGTTCAGTATCTATGTCGTTATGGTGACAGTAAAAATGAACCCTTAACTGAACATATTTTCTAAAACTCAAGATTTTTATAAAGTTAATCAGTCTTTACACAACAAAGTAAAACAAGATTTCCTAGTCAGACACTAATTTTATCATCATTCCTTATACTCATTAGTGATTGCCAAATATTTAGAAAGTGAAAGATCACTCTTGCATATACCAAAATAACCAATTAAGTTTCCACATTTTACGTCATACTACCAGCTCTAGGTGAAATAAAGAAAGGAATCATTGATTGAAGTTTCTTGGTAACATGCCTGGAAATCGGTGACAATGGAGCAGATATATTCACTGTTTGACATCTTCTAAAGCTCGAATATTTATATTAAGCGTTATCTCTAAGTTGGTTATTCTCGTACGTAACTTTATAAACTTTAACATGACGCTTTTTCTATCCACTCGTTCTTTGTATACCACTGTAATGCATGGGACCTTGAGCCGATGGACTTGTGTGAAAAGTTCTGCTTTGATTTAATCTGTCAGTCAGTCAATCAAACTAGTTACCGTAACAGTTAATAAGGTGGTGTTCAGAGTCACTAATTGATCGCCATACAGAGTTAAATGAAGCGATTTGGCTGAATGTTGCTTAGTTTATGAACTTGAGGTCATGTCGATGAAATACATAATGCTTAAATAGTTAGAAGACAGTTCGCCTTCAATAAGACTTAAGGATGTCTATAATATGCAGCCAAAAGAATTCGCCGTCCAGTGTTTAGATTACTCTGATCTGGATAGAGAAATCCACAGATTAACATTATTGGTTTCTAACTACTCATTTTGTTCAGCAGTTTATTTCGATGAGTTTTTCATTGCATGGATGTCATAGATACCTTCATATTATCAAAACTGAGGGGTGCAGACTACAGATAAGCATGTCAGAGTTTTGTGATTTTATATTATGACGCCATAAAGAAAGAAAAGTGTGAAACGAGTGAGTTTAAAGACCCCCTCTAGCCAGTGTCAAGGTAACCAATCAGGTTTGAGTATTTTAACCAGGATGTTAGTCTTTAACACAATAGAGAACTGTAACTGGCTATCTCATCAATTCTTGAAGTGGCCTTTAACAAGTGACTTAAACGGTCGTCACCCTGGCAGCGACTGAATTAACCAACTAACTTTATTTTATGAAAAACTAGTTTTCTAGTCGAAATATAGGAATCTGACTTGCCGTTTCTTCAGTTAGCAGGATGGCTTTTAGAGTAATACTGACTTTTTTGAACTGTTAGTAAAAAAGTCCCTAAGAACCTTGTGTTGAATCTAATTTATTAGTCACATAGTGATTTTAAAGCCCACATTAACAACTGACGAGATAACCAATAACAGTTTGTTATTTTAAGGAAAACTAACACTCCAGACAAAATACACCTCAAAAATCCCAGTGAAGAAGCGTAAATATTTTTAAACAGTTTTAGCCTTCTATCAGTGACTTCAGAAATTGGTGTATTGCTATATCCTATCTAACCTTAACTTTCTTTCACTCCCACTATATAACATAAGAACATTTAAGCATAAAAATTTAATTGATAAAAATGCATATTTCTGTATTTGATAAAGTAACTTACTCCTAACTTTCTTGATACTGTTGCCATAGCAATCGGATCTAAATTACTCGCCGATAAGACTTCACTTAATTGTGCTTCTTTCTTTTCGATTGTTTCAGTTAGTGCATTTAAGCGTTTTTCCAGTAGTATATTCTTTAATCCACATTTTTGTTGAACCTCTTGAATAGCTAGTACAAATTTTGCGTATAAATCATCGCGTTCAGTTTCTATCTAGATTAGAAATATACGTAAATAGTATACCACAGTATTCTGAAATATATTCATGAACTAATCAGATGATTTCTAAAGAGAATTACAAGTTATTTAACGTATCTCAAATCTCACCAGGCAGACAGAGAGAATCAATGTAGAACCTCGCATACTAGTGCATCGGCTCAGGTTGCCATACTTGACCGTAGCATACAAAGAACAGATGGAAAAGGCTTGATATGAAAGTAGGCAAAGATATATAAGAGAGTAAACAATTTGAACTGGTTAAGAGCTAAATTAGTAGACATCGCTCATGGGTTTCATAGTCCTGGTCCAAGATAGAAAAGCGTCTTAACGCGTGCGCAGTTCAAATCAGTGAAAGGATTATAAACTAACTCATATTGTCATAGTAAAACATGATAAAGGATCGGATATGGTCGTTATGAACACGTCTGATTATACAAGTAAGATTTTATCCATTCTCAGTGATGAAAGCAAATTTACGTCAGATGTCCTCTCTGAAGGAATACTTAAACTAGAGGGCAAAGTATATTTCAAACTCATAAAAATGCTCCACATGAATTTAATTGTCTAAAACCTATGGGATCTGAACACCCACATGAATATGGGTTACCTAAAACTCAAAAACCTGACAATCCGCTGCGTCCAATATTGTCTATGTGTCGATCAGCCACACATTATCTAGCTAAATGGCTGGTTAAGCTCTTGAGCTCCATCAGAAGGCATTTATGTAAGTCCTCATTGAAAGAAACGTTTGACGTCGTCACATAATGTTGGCTAAAGTAGGTCCAAGCTAGAAAAAGGCTCGAGGTGGCCAGACTAAAACATGGCACCAATGTATGCAGTCTTTGACTGCTGGTTTAAGCCGTGACGGGTGATGCAGACTAGCCGGTTAGGGTTTGCGGGACAAGAGGACCAGTGGTTGGAGACTCTAGGTGATATGGCTCAGAACCGATGTCAGTGGCGCAGATGTATACATATATTATCCTCATCTTAACAACGCCATACCCAGTCTCACCACTTGCTCATTCTTCGTTTCTCTCTTTTCGTACTTTATATTTCTTTTGACTACATTCTCTTATCTTCATCTTGCGCTTCACTGCCTTTTTAATTGATGTACTGATATGAGGTATTGCAACTCGGACCGTTAAGCAGTGATGCCTGGTCCCAGGTTGATCTGGATGGATGGATGACGTTTGACCTTATTGACTGTTTAAGTGATATTAATATCAAAGATAAGACTACTTACTAATGTACCACTGGTAAGAACAATTGAACAATCCAAGAACAAAGACATTTACAGAATAAAATGGGCCTATTTATTTCATGGCCTTCGATCAGCTGCAAACAGCCTACAATCGGAATGAATTATTGGTAGCAATAATAACACAACATTAAATATGTAGAAATAAATGGGAATATGAAATCCTGGATTAACAATAAGGTAGTGAGAGAGTCAAAGAAACACAGGAGTAATAGTTACAAATCTTAGTCAAAATCTATGGTTATTTATATCTGATGAGATAGAAAATTCTGGAGCTGTGGAGTGGAGGGGGGAGAACAAATGAAAATAAGTGTGAAAGAAGGGACTGTTTAAGAGTTAATAGGTTACGTAATCACATGAAAAATTTGGAAATCGTTACGTGATTAATATTCGGTAAGTAATTAATGAAGAGATGATGCAATCAAAAGAAAAGGGAAGATTGTATACAGACATATACAAAAAAAAGGTTAATTACTATTTCCTTCTGAGTACATAAGTCAGGCTGAAAATTTTTGATAGTGAGAGCTTCCATAAACCGTAAAAAACATGGTGTTCTTTGTTTATTGATTATCCTGAAAGATTCAGGAACACATATTTGATGTCCTGTTTCCATCAGATGCCTGGCGATTGCGCGATTGCTACAATTCAGATGTAGATTTCTCGGAATATGCTCATAAAATTAAGTAGAAACCCCTCTTTCAGTCCGTCCATTGTACTTGCCTCCACAAGCACCGGTGAATTGATATACGCTGTTGGAGGTGAGATGGGTATTTGTCTACTTTCTGTTGTGTTATTCAACATAATGTATTGTGAACTGAGCTCAGTCTGGCAGCAGGAAAGCTCCTTCTCAGTGCAGCTTTTATTCTTTTGTCTGTTCTTTCAGATGTCTCATCACCTTTGAAAGCTAGGTGAAGGAAAACAGGCTTCTTCTCAACAGTCGGAATTTTTGTCCCTCAATAAATTTTTCTCCATGCTTCATGATGAATTTCTTCGGGTATCCATTCTCTATGACAGCCTTCTCAATTATCTCGAATTCTTCTTCTTGTTTGTCTTTAGAATACGGCCTTTTTATTCTAGTGAATAGCGTCTTGACTAAATCACGCTTACAGCTAACAGAACTGACACTACTGTAGCGAAGGTACTGACCAGTCCACTTGTCTTTTCTGTGTATGGTTTTCTCAACTGTATTATCACGTCTCCGTCTCACACTCAGGTCCAAGAAATTGAATCTGTCCCCATTTTCATATTCCATTGTAAAATTAATATTTGGGTGAGCTTGACTGAAGGTGTCGAACAACTCTGATGCATGATTCATACTATCATAAACGATGAAAGTATCATCGACGTACCTGCAGTATTGTGTCATTTCCCTGATCGCAGAGTTTAGACTTGTTCGCTCGAGATGAGACATGAATGTATCATATAGGATAGGTCCTAGTGGTGAACCTATAGCCACTCCATCAGTTCGCCAGTATACTTGATTATTAAACTGGAACTGAACATATTTTGTAAGGAGGGGAAGTAATTCTTTGAGTTCTGTTTTCGGCAATGGTAGTAGATCAGACTGTTGACAGATTATGTCTATCTTTTCATCCAGCGGTATGTTCGTAAACAGTAAGAAAATATCGAACGATACCATGAATTTATCTGAAATATCTAATCTATCCAGTTCTTCAGAGAATTGGAATGTATCCGTCAAGCTGCGATTTGCGAGCGCTTTTCTGATGGGTTCCAATTTCTTTGCTAACCAATGAGCCAATTTGTGGCAAAGTGAATTTATCACGGACAAAATAGGCCTCAAACGGACACTGGACTTATGGATTTTTGCAAGGCCATACATGAAAGGCAGTTGTGAATCTCTTGGTTTAAGTTCTCAACAGGTTGCTCCATCAATCAACTGCTTCTTCAAAAGTTCTCTGAGGTGCTTGTTTACTTTGTTTTCAACTGAAACTGTCGCATCTCGACGAATTCCACATCATCAGCATTTTATGCAAGTAGTCGTTTTTATTCATTATGACGACACTACACACCTTATCAGCTCTAGTTATAACTTCGTGACTCTTGAATAGCTTTTTCAGCGTCAGTCTATGCCACTTAGTCGAAATCTTTGACTGCTGGTATGAAGATATCCAGAACTGATTGGCAATATCGACCAGCTCAGATTTAAACCAGCTTCTTCTGTCCTCATCTATAGGCTTCACATCGTGAAGTTGCTTGTATAAGTTTTCAAATTGTGCTTCTGTATCAATTCGATTAATGCGTTCAAATGGTATATGAAATTTAAATCCAAGAGACATAGCTTCAGTTTCCATCTTATTTAGTGTGACATTAGAGAGATAGCATATGTACTTCTTTGGAGTTTTAGGAAATCCTTCATGTAATTTCTCTCTCACTTGGGATTGTATGAGTTTATTTTCCCAGCTTCCAGATGTCTTCGACTGTAGGTCATAGATCAAATCGGTGAGCTTTATGCGACAAGCAATATTCAGTTCATCAAGAAGGCCATCAAGCAAGGATAGCTGATGTCATGCGATGCGAGGTGGTTTGGTTATGCGATTTGGTTATCCAACGCAAATTCTTCTGAGAAGGAGGAAGTTTCATTAACCGAATAACTTTGAAAAAAGGATGTGGGAAGCAGTCAATTCTCAAATATCGTTCATAAAACCTGACCATGGTGGACTTTCTAGCCATTCTGCAACGTAAAGTCACTACCTGGTTCAGCTACTTGATGGTTTAAATAACACAAAGTCTAGGTGAAAAGTTTCTTGTGGATCATTCAAAGCAGAATTAGTTTTGTTGATTGTGATTTGTAATGAAGTTTTTCAAATATACTTACTTGTTTAAATCGTTGCTCTAAAATATCATACTTCCATTCTATATGTTTCTTTTCTTTTTCATATGTTTTCAGTAAAACTTTAGTTTGCTGAGAAAAGAAAGGAAAATAAATAAATGAGTAAAACATTCAGTTCTAAGAATTTAAAATGAATCTTGCTCGATTACCTAGAAAAGATACTACACCATAGTTTTACAACGAATTCTATCTACTAAAGTAAGTTACTTCAGAGGTTATCTTTTAATTCATGATGTGGAACAGAGTAGGTTTTAAGAAGTATGCAGTATCACTGAAAATCTTAGTTTTATGTGAGTTATTACTTACAACCTTCATTGCATCAGCAAAAAGATGAGTTTTTCATGATATTCCAATTAACTAATGTATACACCTGCTGAGTGATTTATTCGTGCTTGGTAGCGATTGAAAACAGAATGCTCTCACAATCAGACAGGAAATGGCTCTGACTTTATATATGCTTGATGCAGTCCTACAGTTTTCAACGCTGAAGTTAGCTAAAGAATGCCAGGAAAAGCAGGCATACTGGACTAGGACAGTTATTGTGCGTGATGAGCTACTGCTTGTCTCTGCAAGCCATGTTAACTGACGTAAGGATGAGTTTCAGTAAAGTTGAATATCGCCAGTTCAAGACATGAAACTAATACACCAAATCTATGGCTACCGATTTGAGACATGAAGGGGATTCGTCAGATGCCCGGGTAAGGTCCTCAAAATACTTGGTATCAGTAGTTCAAGTCACTTACAGAAAAGGACCAAAATTAACGAAAATCGTAGACGTATATATCTCTAAGTCATCTTTGAAGTCTGGGACATTTTACTACTCTTCATGTAATTTTTCTTCCCTTGCAATACAACCTTTATGCTTATTTGAAAAGCAGCATATTTTTGCTCATTTCCTCTTTCTGTGCTGTTACCAGGTATAATGTCACCTCATGCGAAGTCCTGACTTAAGCCGTTGACTATCAACCACCAGGTCATGGGTTGGAGGTTAGCTCAACCTATCTAGGTGTGGGTAGCCAGGTAGTATCACTGACACTCACACAATAGGTGTGGCTCACTGCCTACTGCGCGGACATGGACAAGGTAGCTGATTGTGTTCCGTTCGTCCCAACTGATTGCTCTATCTATCTGAACAATACTGTAACCCAGCTACCCACTGAATAACTTCCCACTGTCTGACGTACATATATCTATTTTAATTCCTAATAGAAATAATATGAAAGAAAATAAATTCGTGATAGGTTCCAAATAATCAGCTGTTTTCATTTCATTGACAACCAACACAATATATTACCATTACTCAGTACAGGCTGAAATATCTGGTGGATATGTATATCCAACTTTTAGTCTTTATAGTCAAGGAAATTAACGGCCGAAAGTGACAAATTTCACATATACCTTACACCTGGTCTTCTGAGTATAATCTGAAGTTTATCACTATTGTTAGTGAGTAATTTTAACACAAAGATGACTTCAGAGAGATCCTTATTTATTGTGCTATGAATTCTGACCACAAGTTGAATAAAAAGATTGACACAAAAATACGAAATGTTTCACAAAACTGCATTTTTTCGGGTTGTTGCACATCTGAACTACAAAAAGGGAGGAGTAACTCTAAAGCACATCCTGAAAACGTCTGAAATATTCAATTAGGTTTTCTTCATTTCTGTTGAAAAGTCAGATTTTCATGAAATAAAGAAGTCTAATTGGTTATTTCAGTTGTTATTAGGGTGGGCCTTTAGAGAAACTCAGGAAGAGAAGATTAAGAGTTTAAACAAATATCTTTAAAGACCATGCAAACAACCACTAAAACAAACGAATAAGTTGCTTCACTCCAATAAAGCATCTTTTTACTGGCCGAAATGAAGAAATTTGATTGGACTTTAGAGTTATTTGTTTAAACAAAAAAAATAGAAATGATATAATGCCAAAAATCGATAATGACTACTCATTTGTATCTATGCTTTATCTACTTCAAAAAAGTAAACGCTTCATTAACCGAAAAGCGTTGTTCCTTCCCCACCATTGTTCCTGCACAAGCATATGTTTTTATGTCAGCTTTAAATTGATTATAAAGATGCTACTTTACAAAAATCCCTCGGACTAGAACATTCAAGCAAGGGTTGTGGAGGTTGATGGAGTAGTAACTAGGCCAAATTATGAACTACTGGGTCCACATTGCTTTGATTTCCTAAAACCTACAGATTAGAAGAGGACAAATATCTTTGACTACATTCTCTTATCTTCATCTTGCGCTTCACTGCCTTTTTAATTGATGTACTGATATGAGGTATTGCAACTCGGACCGTTAAGCAGTGATGCCTGGTCCCAGGTTGATCTGGATGGATGGATCTGTTGGGATTTCATTACATTCAGCATAAATGCAGATGTATCTACAAAAATAGTATGCAACTTACTTTAAGTACAATCTTATCCTTTTCATAGTTGGTCATTTGTCTTTTCATCTCATTATTTTCTTCACGAGCTTTATTTAACGGTTCAACTAACCGGCGATTTTCAGCTGCTATCTCAGTTGCTCGACGTTCTAAACGTTCCTCATTCTTTTTCCTTTCTTCTAACTGTTCCTGTAAATATTAGATAAATTTATTGTTTTTAAAACAATGTGAGATTGGTGAACGATGAAACCAAAGCAATGAAAAGACTGTAGCTTTTCACAATCGTTAAAACAAGCCAGTTATTTGAATATTGCTTGTTAAATAATATGTTTAAATACAGCAGCTTGTTGTTTCCAGTAGCTTTTTATTCAGACTGTTGACATCTTGACGTATAGCGCTTATTCCTCAGTATCTTGAAAATGACTATTTTTAAAGTGATATAAAGTTGCAGGCAGTGAAATCTTTAAAGAACATATCATCTCTTAGGAAGATAATAATTGCCTTTCGTTGTTTTACGACAGAGGTGCAAACTCACCAAGTACTTACTGCTTCAAATATCAGGGTCTAAAATGAAATGAAACACGGATTGGAGATGCCACGACTAATCAATATCTACTAATAACCTTAGATTTGCTGATAAGCAAAAGTATTGGGAAACGCGCACAAGACATTTTACTTTTAAATTTTGAGGGAGTTGTGGAGACTTGGAAATATTTCAAGTTGTTATTCACCATAGACTGACATCAGCTGGAGGAACGGAGGAAACCTGGGAGCACTGGACAGTTGTTTCATCCTAGTATGGGACTCCTCCTTTTCTAACCTGCTTTTGAATTATTTCTTCGTATTAGGTCAAAATAAGAAAACACTGAAAAGATAAAGTTTAGAAGAATGAGGATATGGAGACTATATATGCTACCTAAACTTTCTAGCATTTGAAACGACCTCACAGAGAATAGAAAGAAAACAGCTTCAAACCCTTTACTCCAACTACTTTTGAGTTGTAGGCAAAAATGAGCTGTTTCAGCTCAAACCAGTTGTAACAAAAGCATCATCCATGCCTGAACGTCTAATGGAGTGGCGTTATTCGGATCCTAGTGATCCTTCTCTTGAAATAACTTATAGGGTTGAGTTAAGCCGATTTAATGGCTTGCATTTTTCAACACCTTTATGTAATCGAGGCAACTGCTTTACATGATCAGAAACTGAGATCTGTAATCAAATATGTTCATGTAGATCCTAATGACGTACCTACTTTCATGTTTTTTTTCTAACTCACTGTTAATTTTATCATGATTATCATCAATACGACCATTTCACACTTCCTTCACATGAACTGATGCATTCCGTATGCTTTCTAAGCAATCCCTCTTTCTCGGTGGCGCTGTTTTTTCTTTTCCATATGAGTCAACCATCAATGAGCAACACTTGTACCAAGTATATATTGACTCAGCAGTACAGTAGTAAAATCAACTGATTTTTACTTATTATTAAGTGTGAATACAAAGCTTGATAATAAAGTCTTTGAAAAGTATTTCTTCACTGAATAAATATTGTTCTTCGTATTCATCGGTAACCGGGTGCGTAGTTATAGTTTGAAGAAATTATTAATACTTAAAAATAGCCTTTCTATCCAGACATTTTTCAATCTGCCGACATACACTTTTCACAGTTTCAGTTGACTAGTTCGAAACAAATTAACACCACAAAATAATTTGAATAAGAGTTCTACAGTGCTGTTGTGTATTACAAGCAGTTTCAATAGTCAAAGTGATCATGAAGGAGGAGGTAACATTAGAAATAAATTCTGGTAGCCATTGTTAATCACGTTGATCAAAAAGGTTAATGGTTGAATTTCTTAGGTAACATGACCTTAAATCTGATTTTTTCGGCCAAGGGCTCCGTAAGTTTCTTCAAGCCCTTGTCTTATAAAGAAACAAAGAACCTTCAGGCTGAAAAGTCACGTTTATTTTAGTTAGGCATGAATTTCAAAGATGTTGATAAGAGTACGATCAAAAATTTCTAATCCAAACATGTGAGGTTTCAGATGCAATCACGAACTTCGGTAACTTTATCATGTTTTAGAAATAAGGCAAACCTACCGATGTTTGCTTATATTTGCGTGCAAGCGTGAGGAATAAAAATGGAGGTTGGATCCTCATTTACGAGAATAAGTTACAAAATTATCGACTGGTCATACTTAGGAAAAAATATTTTTGCTTTTCCTAATTAAACCAGAAATAAATGAGTATCTTTCTTAGTCTTTATAGCACTTTTCTGGGTCCGTAAACTGAAAAAGTTGAAGCTTCAATGTCGTTAGGTGGAGAGTATGAAGCAATTAGAACATTCATTGTGTATTGGTTTGAAAAACGTTTAGAAAAATGAATAACAGTTTGTTCAATTAATTCAGAGATTCAGCTGTTTACTAACCTTTTGTTATTATTGCGGAAATTACTAACCCAATCTTCGACAAAAAGTAGACATATATGGCAAGTTGCCTTGAAAAAACACTTTTTTATTTGTCAGATATAAATTACCAAACAGATTTATGACCCATCAATCTCCCAGATGCCCGAACATGTTGAACATATTTACAGTGGCAAAAGAGATGTATCATTTTGTTATATTTTAAAAGCCCGACTAAAATGCTTCTGAGAATCACGCTGAACAAAAAAATTTTTTATGCATAAATTAGTCCAAGGTTGCCGTGCGAACCACTTAAAGCATGTAAACGGGGATAGAATATGGTAGTGTAATTCAGTTAGACATTGTTCCTGCAATGATGTTGTCCACTATGTGAAAGATTTGAATTATCCTTTGTGCCTAGTCTGAATGGGCAAGTGAATACAATCCACCTCACATTTCTCACTTAAAACTAAGAAAGTATCTGAAAACTGACTTTTGCAAGATTGGTCACGCTTCTATCATTAGTTTCGACATAAATGTACAGCTAAGTTCACTAGGAGATACATGAACAAACTTATTTCTTGTTTTTAGTTCAGAGGAATTCATTTTGATTTCACGTTGCCACAACTTGATTGGAAAATGGAGGGAAATGTTGTGATTTTGTTTACATGACCCTCGTAATTAGCAAATACAAAATTCTAGTTTTGTTTGTTAGGCACACTCTGTTTTTTGTATCATACAACCCTCTGTGGATATTCAGAACAACTATGTGAAATTTAACTAACTGCTATGGTGAACTTTCATTCGTAACTGCACTATTTTATTCACTAAAATACCTTTCACCAAAAGTAAAAATAAGAATAACAAAGGACGCGTTATGCTTGAAAATACGAAACATGCTAACCTTCCTATTGTGTTTCAGTACTTTAAAAGTATAAAAAAAGCAGTCCACTGGATTGTTTTTTAATAGTGGTTTTGGTGAGCGAAATATAATACGGAACTTTTAAACATACCTTTAGTGTGTTTATGAGAGCTAAGTTGTTCAGAGTTATGTCGTTATAATAGTTTTTCATTTCTGCGTATGATTTTTCATGACTGCGCATAAGAGCGTTTATGTGGTTATTTTTCCTTTCTTCAGTTTCGTGAAGCTCGTTCTTCCGCTGTAGATCCAGCCTCTCTCGAAGCTCTTTCGTATTCTTCACGTAAATCCTTTTTTGTTCTTCCATCTTCCTTTCAAAGTCTTTTCTTATTTCATGCATCTAACATATACAGTAACATATTTCAATTACTTCATTTTCATGCTTCTTTTTCAAAGTTCTCACGTTGTCCTCGCTCGAAAATTGAGTTTCTCTCAACTTAACCTTCAAATTTTCCTGGTCTTGTCTTAGAAGTCCCTGGACTTGTGCATTTTCTTCCTGATTAATTCGGATAGCAGTTGCAGAATCAGCTTTCAATTCCGAGATGTGATTTTGATGTTCGTAGAGAAGATGTTTGACTTTTTGTTTATAAACCTGGAATCTGATAAATACACTTCGTAAATCATTACTTTTAATTCTAATTGATGCCTTTCTTCAGATTCTTCCATTTCGCGTTCTTTATTCCTAAGTTCAGACGAGCGATCTTCAAGTTGTTGTTTGGAAATCTCCCAGAATGTGTTCACTTTGTCTCTTTCAAGCTGAAAGTAGTTTCTTTCTTCTCGTTCTCTTTCTAGTTCCTCTCGAAGTCTTATTATATGTTCCTCTAATTCTTCTTTCGTCATCTCCGCTGTTGACACTCCATCGACGACGGTTGGTGTCTTCGACTTTGAAGATGTAGATGATTTCTTCCCTTCTTTTTCCCTGGCTTCTTTTTTGGAGGCTATATCTAAATGAGATCATTTCTTTTATTTGGCTAACCATGTTCCTATCTTAAAAATGCTCTTTCTCCGTAGTCAATAGAGGTATTGATTAAAACAAAAATATTAAGTATTGGACAGGATTTATACAGCCACAGGATTCACAAAAAAGATTCCAAACGGTCTCATAGGGTTGTTCGTGGAATAGATGAGGCTTCCACTCTACTGGCTCCCATATACAGAATCAGTGAACTAGTGGACTCCTTACGAGCTAATTAAAACTATCTGAGTTCTTCCGATGGATCCAGATGCAACAGGTCTGCCCATTCGCCAGCTGCGGCAATGGTAAGCTCAACAGGTGGTCGGGCGTCAGTTGGGTTAGGAATGATCGTACGATTTTTCCAAGGATATGTGCGCAGACAGAATCTTTAAGTGTCGTGTCAGCAGGCAGTTGTCCTAACTGGCTGTAAAAAGAGGATAAAAAGGAAGAAATCGTGTCCGTGGAAGACAAGGGAGAAAAACTGGACAAAAACAAGATGAAAAAAGTGAAACGGGAGGGAACTGGAAACCTGGATAGGTTCAAGGAGGAAATAGCCATAAGGAGAGCCTTGATTAGTGAGGTGTTGGATCTTGGAGTTAGAGAGGGGGAGAAGGACCGAGTGAGGTAACTGGAATGGGAATAGTAATGTTATTTTTGGAAGTATGACAACTGGAGGTAAGAAGCCTAGCAGAAAAATGTGAGGTCAGGTGAAGTTTGCTGTACGAAATGTTTGGTATGGGGTTGATTGTGCTGGGCTGTGCAGAGCTAGTGGGTTGTGTCAAAGTAGTCGGTACCCCAGCTGGATGAGCACAAATCATGCGTCGCTGCGAAGCTTTCTAACCCCTTGAATCTGACGACAGGTAGAGCAGTACCATTCTCGGCAGGCGACGTGTTCCAGTGGCCGCAAACTCGCGGAACGGAAAAGGGAGTGGACATGGGTTTTCGCCCTCTGGTGAACGGGTCTCTTTGGGCTGCTAGAAAGGTTGCCATGGTGGTCGTTCGGTAGGATTCTACTAGATCCCGTAAGCTGCTATCATGCAACCGCGTAAAATACGGTAGCCAAGAGAGTATAGCCCCAGGTCTTTCAGCCTGTCCCCATAAGGTTTCCCGCATTCTCACAGGGCCCTTTGGTTGCCTGCCTCTGAATCTTCTTTGGGAGGCTGACATCGCTTTTAAGATGTGGTGGTGCAGTCCCGTTTGGATTTCCAGGTGAGGTTATATGTAAGTCCCGTAGATACTTTAGAAGACTTCCGAAGTGACGGCGCTTAGCTGTTTGTGTTTAAGGTTCAGTAGTGCGAAGGTTCTGTAGAGATCTGGATAATTGGAGTAGATTTCTAGCTCGCAATTCATTATCTGTCCCAGGTCTTTCTCCATGGTGGTTTGAAAACGTCGCACACCATGGAGAGAGAAGGCTACCTTTCAAGAGTTGTGGGCACGTCGAAACATGGTTTGGCACTTATCCAGTTTAAGCGCTGGTTCACTATTATTCACCCACTCAACAAGCAGTCTGAGACCACTTTGCAGTGCGTGTGATTTTGTTTCGGATGTCACAGCCCTACATAACTCAGCATCCTCAGTGTGGAGTGGAACGGGAAGCTGCGAATCAGTGGAAGGTCATTCTCAAAAAGGGGGAATAGCGGCGGACCCGAAATCCATCTAAGTGGTACGCCAGATGATGACGTCACCGAAGTCAGGCAAACCTCGTCGACTTTCGTAAAGAGTTCTCTTCTGCGCAAATAGTCCTGAAGCCAGGAAAGCACTTAACCACTAATGCCCGAGATTAGGATCTTGTATGTGAGAATGGGGTATGTGAATGTGTAAAAGGTCTTGGGGAAATTTAAGAAAATTACACGAACGGATTGCCAACTAGAAACCACTGGCCGCCAGAAGGTCCGCGGTGGAGGACTCATCCCTTCTGAGACCATGTAGAGTATCATATAATGCTGCTGTCTTGTCCAAGTACTCCCTAACGTGGTCATCTCCTAGGCCGTCCATTACTTTAGACAGTACTGGTGGAAGTGTATAGGTCAACAGCACTACGGATTTTGCTGGTCTGCTGCGTGAAGATGGGGGAGAGAACGGTAAATTTTCATTCCGTGGAGGCATGTATTCGTCTAGGGGGCGTTGAAGCAGATTAGACGGCGAACTGCACACAGCACTTGCACATTAACTCGACACAGGGCGTTGAATGTCGTCGCACACCAGTGATTTTCTTGCCCGAAGCTACGAAGGCTTTTGAGGACTATCGCAAGTGCTGTCTTTATTCCGTGGAACTCTTCCGCGTTAAGTAGTGCTGGAGGTTGCTCAGGCAGTTTCTAGTTTTGGTTAGATGACTGCACGCTTAAGTGTGCGTCGAACATGGCGCTAAAGGTCTCGGCGACCTGCAGTCAAGAGGGGCCCTGACTGTTCATGCTTTTCATCAGGCGAGCTCCCTAGCTGGTAGATTTTCCCTCTACCACGAATTAATATGGGTTTTGGCATTCGCTTCAAGCTTTTCGGAGAGGTATATGCGGAACGACCTTCTGCCTGACCCCACTTCGATGACGGATAGGTTCGATAGAGCAATATATATAAGCTATGACTGACTACTTTTGAGGATCCTCCAGCTGTGCTGTGCTTCCCCTTTTGCTTTCAGGGGGCATCCAGTCCTTCATTCCAGCCATGAGGTTCGGTCTTTAGCACTGCTGTGACTTCTGGTGCATTTTTCAGGATAACACTGCGTGGTTTGCCTTGAGACAAGACAAGAGAGCAATCACCCCATCATGGTTGTCGGCTGAACATAGATCAAACACCACCATGCTGTGGCCACTGCTGACAGAAGGCTTTGAATGTGAATGCTTTCTGCTGTCGGACGGTCGCTAATAAGAAGACATTTTAGCCTAGATTGTTTTCTACCCGACCCCATGAGAGTATCATGGTCAGTATTTTCAAGCAGCTCAGCCTTTTAGACGGAGTTGAGTGGATTATGGCCGGACGTCTGGCTTGAAACTGTCTTTTTCAGCTCGAGGTTGAGAATTCGGCATTGAAATCCCCCACTATGATGACCTGGTAACACTCCATGTTCATCACTGAGTACATTACTTGGAGCAGCAGTTGATTCTGTCTCACGTTGTCAATAGGGGTCGTGTCTCCCCTCCCCACTAGATACTTAGTATGTCCAACCGTGAAGTGTGGAGAGACAAGTCTCGAGGCCCTGACAGTAGAGTTTCATTGGCCAATTTACTTTCGAGGTGATCAGTCCTAAACGTTGCCACCCCACTCCCTTCGTTCTATTTTATGTCTTGCCTGAACGGACACACGCCACCCACAGTAGCCTTGGCACCGCTAACGTCCAGTGATAACCAAGCTTCTTTCAGGATTATAATCTTTGGGGCAAGATGGGAACGGAGAGATCATAGATCCGCCATTTCATCCACATTACAGTAAAGACACCTGGGTGTTCTACGAACAGCGTAGAGTTTCTTGATGGTGGCGGATTCTAGAGGGGTATGTACAATGACAAAAGTTGATGCTGGCCCAGCCGGAGCTTTTCCCACGGTGGCTTCTGAAGATATCATCCAGTAAAAATCAGTTTGGATGTCCTGCCCAATTGCAGCAGTGTTGACCTTAGGGTGAAGAGCGCCTGTCGTTTGTTTTCGCATTGTCCTTGGTCTGCTTTCACAAATGTTCTGCTTTCGCAAACTTTCCACCTGATGTTGGACTCTTCTGCATACCAAGTTTGCTATCCTCCGGTTACAGCCTTGGGCATCCGGAGTTGGAGGCCATCGATCCCGATGGTGCAACTGTTGTCAGATGCAGGGTACACAGCAGCCTGCGGGCCGCCTCCGCTGCTACTCTATCCAGCTCCATTCTTGCCGACAGCTGCCGCTATTGCTAGACGTCACGATTAAACTTCTCCAATAGTCTACCTGCTGTTAGTTCCAGTACCAGGGATAACCATGGTCACCTTCTTCGGAGCGTGGAACGCTTCTCAAAATAATTTTCTCACGGGCTATGCAGTCTGGTCTAGCCCTAATGTCACATGAGCGGTTGAAGATCATTGTGGGCTCCTTAACGAGCTCAGAGTTACTGTCGTCGGCAGCGGTTTTTGTAGATATGAATGGCCGTCTCAGTAGAGCTACGCACAGTTTTGCCCTTGGTCTACCTGGTCCTAGTGTGCGCCACACCGTTTCATATTGGCACCTGTCAAACAATGCTCCTTTCTCAAGTAGACAGTCACTGTACCTACACATTCAGGATGTTGGACTTCAGCCTACAATCGACGTCCGTGTTGTCATGTACTGTGGCTTGGATTTTGTGGAGAACCCGTGCCTTCTTTTGCGCTGTAATCCATTTTTCGCGACATGTTGTGGAGGTGGCGCTTACAGCAACTTAGAGGTTTTAGCTGATGTTGACGGTCACACGGCTGGTTGCCATCTGGTAGTTTGTTGGCTATTTACAGGTGTGACTGTCCATGGGAGGAAACAGACGCTCTTGATTTTTGGACTGTCACCCCCGCCAGTGGTTTTTGCAGGTGCTTCTATTCTAGTAGCCGCTAAGGGTGTCCGTGGGTGGGCGTGTAGAGAGGAATGGCCTCACACGGCATTGTAGGCAGATATGCCGGAACCATGTGCATGGATGATGCGCCGTGGGAGGGGGGGTCATATTGGTCTACTACGTTCTTTTCACATTGACGCTGTACCTAGTTGTTTTAAATGCTACTCCCAAAAGCCGTATACATTTCGGCTGCAGTGGGATCACATGTGTGGCAATCGTCACGGTGACTGGAGAGTCTGATAAAAGGCTTTCTTTTCTTTTCCGGCTATCTCCTTTAGACAGCCTTTACAGGAAGGCTGGGGTTTTGGTAGGGTGTTCCAGCTAGATATGCTGTTCGCGGAACAAGGACGGATGGATTTCGACAGTTGTGCGGGGAAGGGGTTTGGCTTTTTTAGAGCACTGGCACTCTTGACTGTTCTACCGAGGTCGACTTGTAGTTGCCTGAAGCGACTTGTCACCTCTTAACTCCAGCCGTAGTTGCTACCGAGAAAAAAGTGGTCAGCAATTCAGGTGAGGCCTCGCCTGAGGTGCTCTTGTGACCGGACTTAAACGCTGTTACTGCACATTTTATGCAATGAATATTTTGTTCTCAACTTTTCAAAATCAGTTCTCCTGCAATTCCTGACAAGCGGCTGATCGGGAGCGGATGGCTTAAATAAAGAAATATCGAAGGAAATAACTACATGGTCACTCAACACAAGGGGGCTGAGAACGCTCAAGCTGGTCACGCCAATGAACTTGTTTGCGGAAATTTAATCTAGTCTGGATGCCTTACCGTCAAACCCCAGCGAGTACGCTGGGAGACACGTTCAGTCAAGGAGCTTTCCAATGATAATTCCTGAAAGTCTTTTAAAGCAGCAAATGGACTTTCAGTTGTAAAGGGTTGGGAAAGTTAAAATCTCCCATAGTGAGGACCGGTGGATTGTCCGGTTCCAAAGCTGCTCTAGTGGATTATGTTACCATTTTGTTTAACGCGGCGGCGGCTCCAGAAGGGCGGTCTAAGACTCAAACAAGACATGGACCCCCCAGCATTTAATGCTACATCAGAGAACATCTTTAGTGCCAATTTTATGGGATTGAACCTCATGGGCTTTCGAGGAAGGACAGGAGTGAGGAGCGGTGCCACCTCCTGGGCCCTCCGGTCTATCCTTCCTAATTAGGCTGGGCTGCCCCAAACAAACTCTCTCATCTTTTATGTTCTTTTTGGAGGTGTGGTTCACAGAAAGCCTTTATAATAGGGTTATCTTCATCAGCCAATAAACTCAACTCTGGCATCTTAGAGCCAAGGCCAGGCACATCACTGTAGGTACAGTGGATAAGATTATGAGGGCCAGAGGTCCCCGAAGCAGGCTGAGTTAAGAATGTGCTGCCAGTCTTTAAACGGAAGGCTTTGACAAGCTTTTTAATGAGGAGGCGGAACCAAGAGCCACTAGATCCACCAATCTGTTTGGCTGAGAACCAGTGCAGGATTCTTCGAAATGGGATGAGGTCGATAAAAACTCTTGCTAACCGCCCAGTGTCCCGATTGTTGGATATGGATTGGTCAGCGAAAAGGGCTTGATCGCCTCCCAGTCTACCTTTGTCCCCTGGGCTTGTGCTCGCTTATCTTAACTTCTATACAAAGTGGGTCGGACTTATGGTACCAGAATTTCAGAGTAGTTCTGACCATGTCCTGAGAGTTAAGGGTTACTTGGATAAGCCTGGGAGTACGAACGGTCGGGAGGTGGGTCGGCCTTGGAAGACGGTTAGTTTTTTCGGCCCTCACACCGATTTAGAGTTTGTTGACTATACATCTCCACTGATTTACGTCGTGGATAAACTCAGCCGTATCAGTGCCCGAACATTCGGGAATCCCGCGTATGACTACCGAACAGAATAGTTCCTCAGAGTGGATTTTTTTATCATTGCAAAGCAGTTCCCTCACTGACCAGGGTCCGTCAGTCCTAGTCCTGACGTCAGACAGTTTTTGCTTCACTAACTGATGACCGTTCCAGAGGATGTGTTCAGGCTGAGAAGTACTAGTGGGAGACTCAAAGGTCTGCGAGAGCCTTTGGGGGAAACTTGCCGCGCTCTAGGAGCTGAAGAGATGGACTGCAGGGAGAGGTTCCTGGAAGTTTGCAAGCATTCTTCCATTGACCAAGACCACCATCTTCACTGTCAGTGGAGGGAGAGCAGCCCTTTTCCTGAAGGTTAAAGAGTATGAGCGATCTAAGGTTAGGGCTGTGGTCTAACTTTTGGGATTTGGTCCACCCTGTGAATGCAGACCCGAATTTACGGTTAACTTTTTGGAAGTGACTCCCTTGACTTGAGCGGCCAGCTGTAGGAGTTGTCCCAAGGATTGACAGTGACTGATGATGAAATCCAGATGGCTTCCTCCATGCCTTACGGACCTTGAGAACATGCTGAGTGGTTTAATGATGAAACCTTATATACCGTGGGCCGCAAAATGACAACAGTTTCTGGACCTAGTTACAACTTTAGCCCAATTCGTTCCAATGAAGTTGTTTTCGGCAACATAATTCTAAACAACCGCAACACGTTGCACGATGCCGTGTGACACTGATCCCAAGCTTTATCCTCAGTACATACCGGGATTTAAATTTGGTCTTACATGCTCTCTGTAGACAGCACAAACTGGTGCAAATGTTCACATTTGTTCAGCTCTTTTTATCCTCGGCATTTGATGTGCCACGTACTTTTACAGATTATATGACTCATTAAATGAAGTACTGAGGCTTAATCACATTTGACTGGTTAAAGCTCATACTGAGTGGCAATACCTGTGTTACTATTCACTATTGTTGTGTAGTGAAAGGGTTGTTATCTAAAATTTATGACCAGAAACATGCAAGCAATTGCATCCTTTGGCAGACTATGTATGGTGCGACGATCCATTTTTAAAAATTTTTCTCAGCCTCACGGGGACAAAAATCTTCGGAAATTGTCTGCGAAAACGGCATATGTTCGTATAATTTATTATTCGGAATAAATATGTTGTTATTATCATTATTATAGTGGTAAAATAGATATTTATCTGGCACAGCATGGCACCGCAAAGACAAGTCAAACATGTCGACTGCTTGCAAAGCAAGCTCTGGATATTGCGCAACCTTGACGCCATCTATGGTTAAAAATATAACTGAAAACGATCTAAACTCAGTCACTATGTATATACTGAAAAGTGATGTTTTCTTGTCTGTTTCATTACTAGCAGAATCTTCCGATGTTACGATAGAGTTTAATGACCTACATTCTGTACCATTCAGGACCATTGAAATCTTGTAGATTTTTCAACAAATATCAATGTGCTGACGTCGGCAAATTGGCTTTTCTGGCGTTATTCATAATATGAGGATAAAACACCTCCTCAAGTGGTAGCAGGACAGGGATACCCTCACTTTCTATAGTTCTTCTCTTAATATGAGAAAACTAATGTTCAGGAAATTTCAGAAAATCGTCCAACAACGACCTTTCGCAAACAGTTGGATGACAGACTTAGTTATTTTTGACCACAAAGCACTCCGACCTAAACGCTTCACTTCTAGCCACTATGAATGCATATGGTAGGCATTCCCTCCATTTCAATAGCCATTGAGTGTGCTTCTCGAGCCATGGTGGTCTGTGAGAAAGTCTCCAAGGAGTAGAACCAGGAACAAATGGTGACGTTGCTTCATCATACATTCTTAAACCTCTAGCAAACCTTCTCTACCGAACAATCTACATCGAGAAATCAGTCGGTTAAAGTAGTGCCATTCCTAATCACTGAAGTGTCCATGAGCCACTCATTCGGGTGAAGAGGAATGGAGCTATTAACAAATTTTGGTTTTTAAATTTAAACACAATTACAACACGAATACTACTAGCCAGTGGGATAAGTAATTTAGATCCATAACTTCCTCACATAAATGTGTGAAGACTAGGTCCAAAACTGACAGCTCATCCATCGACTCATGACATCTAGGATAATTTACACCCTAAAGAGGTGCTCACCCTAAAACAATCAACAGCAGATTGTGACCAAAACAGCTGCCAGGTTCAATTATAGTGAGCTCTTGTTAGCTAGCATGAGGTGCAATAAAGTCTCATGTAATCAGGTATCCATTGCTGGGGACCCACTTCGAAGTATATTTCAGCTCAAAGCCATGGACAAGGTAATTCCAACTTCGACGGATTATCCCTGCTATCACAACGCCTTACTTAGACTGGACTTCTCAAATGATACCTTCAGAGGTACCACATCGGTGTACCTTGGAAGCGGTCGAGCGAATCTGCAAGTTAATGTGGATATACACGGTTACTCTGCTCCACTCGGGAGGGCTGACTCTATCTGTCCTAATTAACGTATAACGTGGGATGAGTGGGGAGACATTCACATCAACCTCTAGCAACCATTCAGTAATCGCTATCACTGTTGGTTTTAAGAGCTCAGTCAAGTTATTCGGCCCAGGTATTTTATTTTTGAGCCAATGTATGTTATCGTAGTATGCCGTTAGACTGTTAGCAGTAACGTCCGACTTATAAATACATCTCAGAAGCATCAGCTGCCGAGGTAACACTACCCGAAAACCCAGAATTTTGACGTTTCTTATCCCCTTTATCATGTAGAGCTTCAAAGAGTTTTAGCACTGTTCACATTTGCCAGTGTAATTCGAATCTCGGCTTTATTATTCCTCGTTTCTGAAAGAGTATTTTGAGAGCAAGGTTGAATAAAACTATCTATGTAAGCATTCCGCATTTCCTAGATTTTGAAAGTCCCCACATACAATATGACAAGGGGTTTGGAGCTTCAAGCACGAGCCACCTGCAAAGAACTACATCAGGTTGGCAACAAGTACCACTTAAGGTACAAAAACCTGTTATTAACTATTTCGTCAAAATGTTTCAACTGCAATTAGGGAAAGTAGTCTTCAGCATAAACCTAACCCTTAGAAAAAACAGTATATAGACCTGGGATCGGCATAACAACGCTATAGTGGGATGAAAAACCAAGAATACCAAGAAATAAACCCGAACTGCAGACCTCATTTATCGCAACTACCCTCAAGCTGAACAGGTAACATAAAAGAGACTCATTATATCTATGAGAAGTGCTTATGTCCCCTTAAGAACGAAAGTTGACCCACAGGTGGATGACAAAGCAACACTTTATACTCATGTATGCCGATTACATTTTCGAAGTTCACAGATTAAACGATTGCATTTATCTCTGAAACAGAAGGCGGAAATTTAAAATTGGTCTACTAAAAAATTGAAACCATAGTTTAGGTCATATGTTGACCAGCTTAATCTTCTGCTTTCTTTTGTACTTTAGATACCAAGCAAGTGGATGCAGTGGGCCAGTTGTACAATCATGTAGATAATCTGGAAATGAATGAATGTCTTAGAGACAGCTTTGCTGTTTACATTGTTGACGTACTTCGTTTAAGGTATTTTGACAGCGACAAGCTCACCAACACTTCAGGATTCAACCTTTGTAATTTATTAATCGTTACTGTTCATTCATACACTACCGTGCTTCAGACGAATCTTGTGTTAGGGATTTTATACGTAGCTCGGGCGCTTGTTTTATATTTTGAAGAAACATTTAGTGTTTTCGGTTTCGAATTTATTGTAAAGTAATTCACACTATCATTGCCATTCCCAACATTATAATTCTTGCTGTACATTTGTATTTCTCCTCTCCTTCTGTTATCCTAGATTTTGTTCCATTCATTCACTTGTTTTTTTGTTTATTTATTCCCTAAATCGTCTTATCTCCTCTCGACCATTTTGGACGACTGTACTTTGTGAAGCGATATTTTCAGGTCGCATCAAAATCACACACCCACTCCAAATCATATATCTCTTGTCAAGTTTATTTAGCACCCTATCCTTATCTGGGTCTACCAGAGATACAAACAGTAACTAGTTACATCTACTGCTTCAGAATCAACCAAAGACCTGTAGGTGTTTTGTAAGGTCTTGAAGAGAGTTCAAGTGAATGAAATGTTTTACGATATCTAGTTAAGTAGATATTAGATATTAATTGATGCTGTCAGTCAGATACATATGTTATTTGAAGATATCTAAGCGTTATCATGTTCTATTATCCACTTCACTGCATCAATTTCAGTGTGCATTTGGATATTCCAGTGTAAACTAGCCAACAGCATTACAAAATTGTGATACAACAACCGACCACTTGATGCACTACTCATGTATCAAATCAAGTGGGAAGGTACACAGTTTTCTCATACATGCTTGGAGTTTTGGCGCAAGATTAGGTAATTTAAGTTTCAAATCAATGAACTTGTATTACAACTTGGTCATTGGTGAGTTATACCTGCGTCTTTTCTACTTAAAGTATCGTTCACTTTTAATCACAATTCATGTGTGGTTTCTCAAAGGCTTCAACCAGTTTCTAAATTTCTGTTAAACTATTGTTTTGTCTCATAAGTATTTTCGTGAAAAAGCTTTCCTACGAATGTGTTTAGTGGACTTCAGGATCCAGTCATAAAATCATAGAAACTAAGGTACATATTCGATGAATGCATTCACTTTTACTCCGTTACACTTGCCTAGTCACTACCAAAATAACCGAATAATATACGGCAAAAGTCAATTGTGAACGAAGAATATTCTTTTCAGTAACCTATATTGACACATTATCAGGCATATTTGGTGACAAGCGCATTTTTAAATGGATATGAATTTACAATAGGACTGATCGACATAAGTAGATCACGCTATCATAGACAGACTAAAATCAATCTAGTTGTAATTTTATATCCATTTTAAAATGCATTGGTCATAAATTTGGTAGAGCAACTAAACGTTAGTGATAGGAAACATTGTGGACAACCAGTCAGGTTGGAGACGCCTTATTCAAGATGATTCGTTACGTCCATTTACCACAATGTTGATGCTGCACAAACTTTCGATCGATTATGACAAGGATTACTAAGCAGCTTAGATGTGAAATTCGGTGGAGTAAGCAATATGGTGGAAATAGATGAATATTTTGTCCACAAACATAAATTTAAATGAGGAAGATGACTATAACAGGACTGCATAAATACATATATATGTCTTGAAAAATCAGATTCTCACAAAGTATGGCAGAAATACGAAGCAAGGATATTTTCATAGGATGTAGGATAGATCAGGAGAATATATCTTACCATTTATAGAAAAATGAGTGTTATTGGGTACCACAGTATACAGTACGCTTGGAAGTCGTACATGCCATTATCTGAAATGGTTACCCTAATCTCACTATTATTCATGAGAAGAACGACTAGAATGCACACAAACAACTATGAAAATATGAAAAAATCATCTCAGAAAGTTCTTTATTCCTTCAACAGGATCACCAGGGGATACAAATTGGTCTCATATTGGATGAGTGGTAATACAGACAATGGTGTGGTTTCATAAATAACAAACCTGTTGAAAATCTAGATATTTTTGTTCCTCATATGAAAAGAATTTATAAGCTATGAATAAAGTATTATTTTCCCCAATCATTTTATTGTTCTTCACATTCTGTATTCTGATTAGTCAGTTCATACCTGAAATTGATTGGCCATCACTAAAGTTTGATTCGACCAATTTGACTAATGTTGTGTTAACAAATTTAATTTCATAGAACTTGATTAAGAGATATTGAGAAGAATATCGTTTTTGATATTTGACTTGTATTATATGAAATGGTAATATTTTAGTGCTTAAAATATCCAGTACGTTGGATTAGGATGCAGTGCACTAAGAGGTTTAACTTTATACATTACAACAGCATTTTTATACTCTTAGCACTTTGGTATCATCCTTCACTAGAGATATAAAGGTACATATGTGAGGAGTATAGTATGAATAAGCGCTTTGGATGTATGTTACGTAATTTTCGTCACTTTTTTTGAACAAAAGGTTTAACATTGTTATCAACTGATGTGTTTGCATCGAAAAGCCTAACCAATCAGTAGACGCCATGGAATTTGTGCGGAAAGCTATACACTTTATGAGGTGGAGGACACAGCCTGAAATTCAAAAAATCTATATTCATGCCAAATTTGTTCTTAAACTTAAGGCGATCTCTTATTGTTTAGACTAGCGAACAGTATTTCGCAGAAAATAACTTCTTTGCGAATAAACCTCATAGACTTCACGTTTTTGGTGTGCATGCATATGTTTAACGTTCTAAGACTGTTTAAATTTAGTGGCTAAGAAAAGTTTAGTATATACTGTGCATTATTATCACTGCTACTGATGATCACACAAATATAACTATCACTTAGTGTTGAAAATGAAAACTACTGGAAAGTTGCTTACCATCATAACTCTGAATTCTCTATACAAATTGATGAACTACCACACATACAACGCGTCCAATATCACAAATACAAGATAAAAGCGGTAATATATCAGATATACATCATAAAGTAATCGTCTTTGTGTACTTCGAAAGTGCTGGGAGCGAGCTGGTAGTACAACGTTATCAGTTCAAATTTCTGCCTGAGTTCTACAGTTTCAGATCCATCTGCTTAACTCATATAATGTTACTAATTGAACTTTAAGAATGACGTATGAAAACACCTTTCATACCCACACATTAGTGTGGTTATCTTTCCAGCCTTTCGTAAAGTTTACGAAGATTATATGAGTATTCCCCCACAGTTTAAAAAAGCATGAGCAGGTTGGTATCTGAAACCGTTTCAGTGCTAGCCAAAATGAGTCCATACATTTGAAGATATTCTTCTCATCTTCAAGGATTTTCTTCAAGTGTTCATTACAACTGAGAAATTGTTTGATAGGAAAGGCCATTCCACTTAGATGTCTTTTCCATAGACTGTAACGGCTGCATACGTATACAACTTGAATTCGGAGTTTGCATACATGTTTCTGTTAACTTAGTTGAGAATTCGTGTCAAAATTACCTTTCTGTCAAGTGGTCACCATGTATTAGAAGTATGTACCTTTATGTTTCCAGCTGGAAAGATGTCGTTGACTGCCACTGAAACCAAAGTATGACCAATTATGCTTTACAATTGTTAAAGTACTCAAATAGCTGCAGGTAACATTAGTATTAGTATCACTCAGGTAGTCCCCAGTTGACACCGCAGTCAGCAAAATGAGGAACGGACTTTAAGTTACTGAAACGACAGGTTCGTAACTAATCAATCAACATTTTCGTCTGGCAAATGAGCGTCAAGTTTATCAAACACTGGGCGAACATGTAGCCCAAATTTGTTGCCAGGCGAACGCGTTGCAAAGTTTTAGTCATATGCTTCCTGGTACTTACAAGTAATAAGTAGTGCGATATACTATGGTTAAATTCAGAGAAAAAATTAGTGAGAACACCTCATAGGAATGTATTTCGGTAGTAAATGCGCAACATTGAAGAACACAAGAACTGCTGACGACTGACCAATCAAGTTCAGCCGTGAAGCAGACACAAAATCTGCCTGGAAATATAATGGGCGAGAACACTACACAGTTTACTTTCATAAATTCTGTTTTCACAACTTAGAGGGGTTTCAGCGCCAGCGTCCATGTCAGAGTTCTGGTGCACTTCTGCTATCTGCTGTTGTAAGTCCTTTATTCCCTTCTTCAGCAGATTTACTCCTTTTAAATTTGTCACTACTGATGTTCTTCTTATCACTTGTTGGTAGTCCGTTGCCAATTCTCTTATACTCATTTATAAGGTTTAGTTGGGAGACTTCAACTATTCAGCAGTGGCGACCAGCACTCTCTCGATAATTGCCGAGCAAGTGCTTCCACTTCTTCGTCCGCGTTGGATAGTGCAGAATACAGAAGATTTGAAAGTTTTATCACTAGTACTTCCCAGTCTTCATCCTGGTCCAGCTCTTCACTTCGTTTGTGGCTTATCCTGTAGACAGCGAAACTTCCTCAGCAGCTGTTCCTGTAGGATGGTGTATGCGTTCCTCCCTTTGACATCATCCAGCGCATCACACACTGCCTCATAAGCTACCTTCACTAAGCCTCTCGGGAGTTTTTCTGACACCCGCAGCTTCTGTTGCAGCTTCTTGGATTAAACTAACTCAGAGACTGGCTTGAAGTCATTCACGAACGTCTTGATATCACTATCCTTGAACTCTGTGGGCAAACGTATCTTTATCCAGAAGACAGCCAGGAACACTTTTTAGGAAAAGCCAAATATAGCAGCCTAGATTTTCTACCAGAAAATCATAATAGGTAATTTCATAATTGGAAACCTTACAGTAAAGTCACATTTCAAAATAAATTGCACGAATACATTATGTTTCTCAAGTAACCTCCTTCTTCTTACTACATTATGCGAATTAATCGTAGGGACTAGTTATTTCAAAGTTAAATTTATAAACATCCTGCATCTTAGTGTGTATTATTCTTGTCGCATATATATCTCTTCAGTACTGTGTATTTTCCCCTGCCTACTTTAGATAAGTTGACAATTAGAACTAGTCGTGTTCCTCTTGACACCAAGATACACACTACCAAGGTGCATTCTAATATGTTGCGTTCACCAGTGAAGGGAGTTGAAGTTTCAAGCCACTCCTACTACTTGAAATTGTAAAGATTTTACAAATACAACGCCTTAATGGTCGTTACCACTTGCCTTTCAATCATCCCAGATGAATGTTTAGTACTGTTTTCATGTGTAATCAACTTACTTGAATACTGTGTTATAGGATCCAGGTTATTACAAATTTATTTCCTGCAACACGATTTGAACAGTCAAATTGCGGGATAATGACGCAACTGGAGAAGTACTATGGTAGAGTAGAATGCTAGTGCATTTGGGAAAATGAAATGGGTTTCCTGTGAAAGTTCCCGGAAATAATCTATTAGAGTGAGTCTTAGGCAGAGGTAGAAACAAGCAGAACGTAAGATAAGTGGGTCACTTTATATATCTATGCAATCCACAACATTAAAAGACAAAAGTTATACATTAGGGATTCGGTAGTACAGATAAATAAACTATGGTTTTTGCATGTGTCAAAGAAAATATAGAAAAATTAGATGATATGAAGTGACTTTTTTCAATTAGAGGATTCATAGAAAAATGACTGTGCAGTCTCCACACAGATGTCATAAGTAGTCTGTCACATATAACCGGCAGCCTTTTTATTTATTTAGCTATCCAACCCTACAAACTATGAGTTCGAATCCAATGGCTTAAAAGGGAAAATGTTCCTCTCCCACTATCGGAGTACCAGGTAAAAAAAGAACTAAATGTCAAGAACAAGAGTTCTTGACTACGTGAAAATTCAAAATCAGTCAGTTTACTTTACTCACAAGATGGATGTTCAGATATGAGCTCTCTCCCAGCCGATATTCACTTCAGTTGCATTTGAGAAACTGTGGGTAAAACCCAAACAAAACTTCTGACAATTTAATCTGATACTGTAGTCTGTTTATAAAAATCTGACAGGTCACAAGCATTGATAATTGTATAACTTACACTTGAATATTAACACCTAGAATTCCTCCAAAACTAAATTAAAACTGCAACGGTGACTGGTTTTGCTTTCCTGTCACTGATGTCATGTTGCCATCAAGTAAGTGCTCCATATTTCAAGCTGCATTTATTCATTTATCGGTGTTCTGTAGCTATAATCATATACATCAAGAATGAAGTATGTTTAAAGTGAACAAGTACCATTTCTTATTTATATTAATGATAAAATTCGTCTACATGTAAGAGGTTTCCATTCTCACCAATTTCAGTCTCAATTCCACACACTAATTCTGTGATGAGTTATCAAAGCGCTTACACAAATGTTGCTGTAATTCATTTTGGAGGTTTGTGGTGATTTATTAATTGATTCCAGATTGTTATTCATCATAGACTAACATTAGCTTGAGAACCATTAGGAATCTGAGAGCACTGAAGAGCTGTTTAGTCCTAGTATGGGACTTGTCAGCAGTGAGCACACACAACTCTGACATGGATCAAAACCAGGACCTTTAGTTTCTGCGGCGAGCACGTAACCTTCGAGCCAGTGTTTCTAGGTTTCAAATGGTTATCAAACTGATGTCATTTTGTGATGAATGCTAACCTACAATAAATAAATAAATCTCCACTAACCCCTAAACTGAATTAGTCTTTGGAGCTCATTAATGACTTACTTCGAGCTGAGATTCCCAATGTTCCAATGAGAAATTGAGACCAGTAGGGCCAGCCTAATGGAGTGTGAAGACAGTTCCTCAATGACAGCATTGGATGGAGGTTGGGCTATATTATGGAATGACAGAAGTAGGAAATTTGGACCACTGGATTCCGACCCAGTGGTTCAATGGTAACGTGGTGGCTGTGGAACCTGAAGGTCCTAGGTCCCACCCCTAATACAGTCGCAGGTGAACATTATGAGAAGTCTCATTTTGGGATGAATTAGCATGTCAGTGCTCCCAAGTTACTAGTGGTATTCCGGCTGATATCAGTTCATGATGAATACCAACCTATAATATTGTTGTATCTAAAATTCCCTATCTTTTCATTCTTTCTCAGCATAAGTTCCATCTAAATTCGCCCTACTATGCGGAAGTAAGTGAGTTTGATGGATGTCGAACAAAACCAACTACCAACAGAATGGAACAATAAGAAGCTAGTATAGCAGAATACATATAGCTGAACGAACCAGTAACCAATGGGTAAATGATATGGCTGTTCACTTATTGTTTAGGACTGATCGAAGTCTGCTGATCAGGTCCTTCTACCAGTCTTAAGTACTAAGGACTAAACAGTTGTATCTGTTACCCAAAGGCCACCAAATTATATGCATAACCTAACCCTACAGGGAGTTATTCACATCCTGAATAGCTTACTGATAAAGTTTCTGACTTCAGCACTGACTGATGCAGTTTTGAATCATCAAGGCAACAATATTTTCTTCATGGTTGCTGATACTTCTTTCTGATGAGTGCCAAAAAGCACGAAACCAAGGTTCAGGGTTTCCAGGGAGACTGACTACCATTATCGAACACATATATCTATTCGCAGAGAATTCACACTTAGTCAATCTGTAATGATAACAGGACTCAATAACAACAAAGAAACTTGGATACCTAGGGTTATTCAAGGCAAATGTGGAAATACTATTTATAAAGTGGGAAAGGGCTGAAGTATGTATGATATGGATTAGACAACTAAATCATTGAAGAACTGCTTCGTACCAATCTCTGTAAAAAAACAGCGAAAGTCACTACGATTTATTGCTCACCCATCCAGTTCACCATATCAATAATTCGTTAAAAGAATGGATGTTCTACTAAAGGAAGAAATGGTTATAAAAACCTCAGTTCCTAATTAATAAACTGATTTGGGGAATCAATAATTCTTCTAACTCCGTTTTCTGAGTAAAAAGTCAACCATTTCGTTCTTACAATTTATGGCACGTTACGAGGATATAACTCATATATATATATAAGTAGTATAAGGTGTATTTTTACTTGTATAATCCCGGTCTAGTATATTAGAACAAATAACAAAATAAACAAATATTTTGTATTATTCCTCAACGTTTTATATGTACATATTCATAACTCAGATCATAAATAACAAAAACAGTGACTGCCAGTTTTATCTTTTACTGAACGGCGATTGAGGAGTAAAATCATGTGTGACTAGTCTATGAGGGAATTGGTTGTTAGTCTATACAAAATTAATCAGGCTTTCAATCAGATTTATGAGTGAATTAAAAAAAATTGCGAGATATTTATATTACTGGAAAATCAGTGATAAAGTGTACACGTTTTTCTAATTGCAGCTTACTACATAAGGTTTCAAAATAAACTTTAGATTTATTTGAACAGAAAACTTGTACAGAATCACATTTTGTTCTTTTCTGTTTGCTAAATATAGAATGGAAGAATGCTAGAACTGTTTATGATACCCATGGCTTATTCATAGACCTATCATTTACGAAAGATTTACACATACCATAATTATTCTCTAAAGGGAGCCCTTCAGTTGATGATGTTTACTTTTTAGTGAATCACCAATTACGTAAACAGTTAATATGTAATTCATCTGAGTGAAAGATAACTGCTAGTTAGACAGCATTTACACTGTTACCTTATTGCGTTTTTAAAAGCGAAGGAAACTGTCATTAAATGCATGACACATGAGAAGGCTTGACAAAGTCTGGATACTGATTTTTTTTGAATTTCATAATAATGGAAAACCCCAAAAATTATTAGGAAAATGGTTTATTAATAACAATATTTTCATGAATGAGAACAAGATATGCATCAGCAAAGAAATATTTCTTCTCAACAGCAGCAGCAGTCACACCTCGTAACTCAGTTGGTAGAGCACCCGGCCGGTAACCCAGTGGTCGCTGGTTCGAATCCGGCCGCGGTCCAGATTTTCATCTCACTTTCAATCATCATCCAGTATAAATATTAGTCTGCCAGACTACTATCTTAGATAGTCAAATCATAAATATAGAATGACAGACTCCAACAAGATCATTAATGTAGAAAATCACTCGACTGTTGTAACACATACAATAGGGTGGGATAAAATCACTGTACGTAAGTCAGATATAATTAGGTGGAGAGATATATAGGTGAATCTTTGTTCATCGAATCTACACTCAACACATGTAATAGGAATGACACAACACCCATACGAGTGATATGAAAAACTTTACTACCAATAAAAACAAAGAATAGGTGGTGACAGGACTATAAAAGGTTCGATGTTGGAAGTAGTTTGATTACATTGACATGATTATGAGCAATAACTTATGCTTGACATGTCGTCATCAAGTAAATAATACTGTGTGTTATAAATCAAATAGACGGATCTAATGTGGAAACAGATTTCATTTCTTTTTGTTCACTGCCACCAATTTACTTTTGGCGCACAGATTGTGTATTATGTTTACATTGAAACTCATGTTATAGGTTACAGGAACCACAATCGGTTTTGCGAATGAGAGGTCATTTATTGGAAGTCATTTAAACTCATGCTGTTTTCTTTTTATACTAGTTTATACAGTTCTCATGAGCTACACCAGTGATGATTTACGCCTATGGCTGGAAGACTCATATGATCCTCAGTATTGGCATTAAATCGAGTGTTGACTGTTAGGATAAATTGTATCTGAGAAATGTGAGATATCTGCGCAAACCACTGCAAATAATCTGATTACGCTTACGCTTTGATAAGTTAATCCCGTTTCTTATTAATTGGTGGTTGTGGTCTACTCTATAATTATTATACAGGACTGAACTGGACTGTCATTCTTTGCATAAAAGCCCTTCAACGAATGCCTCGATAAAGCCTCAAGTTTTATTTTGTTGTTGTTTGCTTGTTCATGGCTAGCAGTGAAAATCAGGGGGCGTGTTTTTTCTGTTTGGGTCTCATTACATGGATGTACCTACGTCATAGTGAGTAGTGGTCTTCTTGCTTATGAGTCCCATATGGGATGAAACATGTGTCTCAGACTCTACTACCAGCCATCACTAAACAAATAATACCAAGATGAGTTTAAATACAATATTGATGCATCCTTTCTACTGGCCTCTTTGCCAACAGTGATCGACTAATTCGGTCAAATATGGTGGTTAGCCGGAAACTACAAGAGTCAATCAATAACAGATTATATCCTTTGCTCAAAAGGCGGTTCTCATGACTCAGTAGCTAAGCAGATAACCCTCTGGTGTTTGTAGCGATGGATGCTGGGTAGGAGCATCAGTGGGAACACTAACACATCCACTCGACGGTACCTGGATAGAAAAAAATGTGTGTCATGGATTTCACTGCCAATCACCACTAAGCAAATGATTCGTTTTCTAATCAGAATAATCGAATAAACAATCTGAATTGAGATTTGATTACTTAAAAAAAGAATCACATTGTCTAAACAGACTGGAAGGAATAAAATATAACTGAAGCTGGTTTTAATGCACCTATTCATGCTGGCGTATTTAACACACATACAGTAAGAACCGCAAACAAATGTACACACAGACGTCAGCCTGTATACTCATCCCATTTTACACAATGTAGTGAGATCATCATCTTTTTCAACAGTTCTACAACGCGAAATCATTCATGTTTCATTCAAGTTATCATATTAAGGCCTGGAATTGCAAATTGGCTATGAGAACTAAATAGACGAACGTACGTTAAAACAGCCTTGTTTTTCTACATTCATTAAGAAATAGAGATACTAGAATACTGGAGGAATATGATTTTTGCACTAACCATTGGTATTAAAATGCAGTAAATAATACCAAGGCAGGCTGGAAGTAAGGACAAGCTGTTTTTGAATACTCAAATGTAATTTGCTGAGTAACTTTAAAGACCACCGTAACAAATGCTGAAGTAATCCACTAAGCTTCATCATTTTAGGAAAAGCTGCCTTCCCAGCCGGATTATCGAAGCTTGATAGGTTACTTAAGCAGTTGGTACGGTGGTCTTTAAATTCACTCGGGTTCGATGATGATTATTCATAATGCTGAGGACTTAAACATGACAAAATATTATAGGTCAGAGAATATCGAGTCCCCATCATCCTCACTCTGAACTACAAATCTTACTATTATTACAAAGAAGGTTTGAATTTTCTCGGGAAGTTGATGGGCCTAAATGTTACCACTTAAAAGTTAAAATGCTATTTTGGGTTACATCCTATGATGTGTTTCTATAGGCTGTTTAACTATCAAAAAGGATTTTTTGTCTAAATTTAGTATTTGTCAAAGTATTCGAATGTAGTTATTCCCCTTCACAAACTTATGCACTGTACAAATGAATACATCACATCCCAGGCCATCGCGTTTACCAATTTACAGCTGGAGTACGAAACTCTGAACAACTCAAGAGGGGGGGGGGGAAGATAAAGTCCTCCCCATTTGAATCTAAATATATAGGTCCAAACATCTTTCAAAGTTTTATACAAAAACAGTCAGGTGGCCAAATTGAAATTTACGGAAGTGATAGTCATCAGCAAATTTTAAAATCACCTTTGTGTGCACAAAAACAATTTATTCTTCCTTGATAAACGTTTTCTTATTTTTGCCTTAATTTTAATCCTCTATTATCATAATTGTACTGTTTGTCCTCGTATTCCTCGGTTCATAAAAGGGATGTGATTGCCATTTTCTATTTAGCAGGATAAACCGACATAGGCTTTTTAAAATGTCAAGTTTCTGCAATAGGTTCGTTGTATTGTCATGCTTTTTGTGTATCATTAAGAAGTTGTCAGTATATCTTCTTCCTAGAAAACTTTTTTTTGAATTGCTGGCCGAAATCTCCACATATGAGGTATAAACGCTTGTTAACAATAGTCTTAAGTGACTAACCTTATCGACGTCATCAAAAGTAAAGTGAATCTTATTGATGCATAGTCATAAGAGCTCTTTCAAATATGCTGTAGAATAAACCGTATGCGTTTGAATATTCACACCTTCAAGGTTTCAATAACACTTTTTCTGTTGCCTTAATTTTATTTTTCAAAATCCCATCCTATGTAAGCTCGTTGTTTAAAAATGCTTTCCAATGTAACTATATGATAAGATGATAATTGTTTGGTGTTCTCCGAACTCTGAAGTATTTTCTTGGATATTTTGTTATCGGACTAGTTGACCCCATCAGTACTTAATTCATAAGGATGAAGTCATTAGAAGTGCATTGTACAAATTCTTAGCATGTTTCTACTACATCATAAAATTCATTGAAAAAAACAGTGGCTTCAAAAGATTGATATTAACGTGGAACTGATTGACAGTTAAGAAAGTATTCAGAAATCTATGTAAGCATATTGGCGTCAACCAATCTTTTCTGCCAATCAATTGTTATTGACTATTCAGTAGTTTACATGAGTTCCAACTATATACAGCATAGTAAAATGACAAAGCATTTCTTCTTGAAGCATTTTAATAGCGGCTAGTGTGAAACACAGGATTATGGGTGATAGGGACTAAAATCATTTTCTGATCAATCAAATCAAAAAGTCAACATATACTTAGCAACTATGTTCACTTTCATGCAGTGGAAAGTTTGCTACACCTATTGTGTGTCAGTAAATGTTACTAATTGGCTGTCCGGATCTGGTTATATGGAGCAGCTTTTGAACCCACAGTCTACCAGCTGAAAGTTTAGTATCTGGATCAATGAGTCTTAGTTCCTATTTCATCACATCAGAAGTTTGAGCTTCAGTTAATGTTAGTTTACTAAATTACTTAACGTCCAGTAATTATTCCAGAAGAAATGATTACCTTCATCATAACTGACATATAAGCTTTTTAAACAAAAAGGAGTCAGTCAACGAAGGAATCAATAGTTCCAATAAATCAACTGAAAAGAATAAACTTTGACGAATTCAGAGAATGACTTCTATATATTCTGCATCTAGTAGGCATTCAGTTACCGATAGCTTTGTTCCCCAAAGAGGAATATATTGGTACCTTTGAATCATACAATAGTTTAAATAAATCATGAATAATGCTAACAAGGGCTAAAGCTTAACGTTACTCAGTAACAAGATATATTGAACTGTGAATCGGGAGATAAGAATAGTATAATGTATGAGATAACAGATTAATCTTACGTAACGAATATATGCTGACTCAAGACAATGAATTCAGATCAGAAGTGTTTGTTGTTTTACGAAGATGGAGTAGAGGAAAAGGAATATTAAACAGAAAAAGGCGGGAAGGATTTCAGTTAATAGATTCGGACTGTAAGAAAGAATATAGAAGCAAATTAGAAGGAAGTACACTAGGCAATATTCAGAGTTTTAAAACTTATGCCTTGGTAGCGAAATGGGCTAAACAAAACGCTGATTCACGGGATTCACTTTCTAAATCGTCAGATCTTTTGCTTTACCAGGAGAAAGAAATCGAAATCCATTCAAATGGCTGGATCTGACCCTATATATCACATCTAATGATTTTCCGATACATCCAACTGGAAGTGACAAAGAAATGTGTTTCAAAATAGAACTTTATCGACTTGGATTCTGTTTTCTATAACCGTGTTAGTAAAGGTTCGTGAGAACATACTGACATTGTCCTGCTGTCACCGCCTATACAGTTAGCTCCACAGGATCAAGTAAGTTTATATGCCCACATGATTGTTACCAACAACGGGACATTAAGTTTGCTGTTTAGTAGGGCGATAGTCTGTGTGGAGAAAGTTAGACGCAGGGATGCAGAAAAGAATGTTCTTCGAACTGCTTTCCATAGGAAAGCTTGTAGAACTTGACTCATGGTGTCGCCTTTGAATTTTAGACCAATGCATAGGTATTTTTAGCTAATATTCAGTTCTGTGGTACATAAGGCTTCCTTTTAATATACTTATCAAGAGGCGAAGTTGTATATTCCTTGTGAACTAACCTTTTGAAGATTCCTCGTTCTCTGTCCAGTGTATCTTCTATACCTGTGAGATAGATTTTTGTAGTGTGACAAGTAATCAGATTATTTTTGCTGATCATAGGGACAAAACTGTGAAAGTTCGTCAATCGCCCGTTCGATTTAAGTTTGTGATTAACCAATTTTGAAGTGAATCATCGTTTCTCCTTGACAACTGATGATCTAGAAAGACAAGCTCACATTCTCGAAATTATTGGCTACCCTACTTCTTAATAGATTCATCCGTTCTCTTTTTCTTCTACCTTAATAATTACTTCTTGTGTCTAGGCCAAGAAACAACTTGAGTAATCGATGATCGCCTTAATATGGAAGCACAGTTTCGAATTCATGGCAAATTTTGGAGACACAAAGCAGGCAAATTTCATGCAGAAAGTTGGATGAATGATTCCGATCAATCATTCTATAGCCTGTGGTGAGCTGGATAAAATTTCCGAATAACTGATGGACAGTGGCTAGCATTGGAATCCAGGACGCGTGTTCTGTCCTACTTGGGGCTCACCAGCTGGCTGTACCTGCTTCTTAGTGAGTGACGTTGTTGCCAACAGGACTGGAACCCAGGACGAACCTCTTCAAACGCTGAAATGTTATCAATTAGGCCACTGAGTCACGACAGTCATTCCTTGTGCGACGATTATGATGTGGTCTTTATGTCATAACTAACAATTCTTCGTAGTTAACTGGACCGAACCAAACACTCCGTATTGGTATATGGGCTCATGTGTGGATGTCTTGATATTGCCGAGATTTTCAGTGTACATACGAATTATGGATAGTGGTTAGCAGTGGAATCCAGAGAGATCGTTTTGTCCTCTGTTAGCCACTATCCGTCATTAATATGTTGAGTGAAAATCCCGGGAATATCAAGCCACCCATACAGAAGCCCATATGCCAATAGTGGCTAAACAATTCAGTTGAATCACTGGAGACTTACAAGCTATAACATAATAACTAAACTTTTGAACTATTTTCATAATACTCGGGTACTTTTACATAATAAAAGTGTGAATACACAAACTATATCGTTCTTGAAAGGTCATTTCGTTTTAACAATGTAGTTAGAGACAGCGCATATGCAACAAATTCTTTTCCGAACCGTGAATTAGCTGACAAAGTAACTGCACCAACGAGGTCGTTAGTTGCTTAAGTTTCAGCTGCTATCATCAGTTCGAAGGCCTTTATTGCATTACTGTCAAAATCAGTATATTCCTAGCTTCTAATCGACAAGATGGCCTCCAATAGTCATTTAAGTGACCTTTCAGAGCCAAAGAAACAAACCCTTGACCCACCATAACAGATTCATTTCAACTAATCTGATAATAATTTCTTTTTTTAAAATAGAAGAATTACAGATACTGCTTATTATTTAAGTGAAATGCAGTACGAACTAAAAAATATTTTATTTTTTTCCATGATGCATAAGTAGGAAAGTGTTTCACGTTCCTCTCTAATGGAATAACCAACAATCGGAGAAATGGATAACAAATAATCCTCAAGTACTTCAGCTAAAAAACTATGAATATTCGCAGTGGTATTGGAAGGCATTTACTAGAGATCATATTTATCCAGTCACTAATACTATCAAACGTCCAACATGAGGCCATATTTTCTCTATTTGTTTTCAAGTTCCAGAAGTAGAAATAAACTTACCAATCTAACCTAAGCCTGCAATAGAAAACAAGATGAATATTTTAAAGACTCTACTGGAGAACTTAACGAAGGATCACAGTTATGTGAAAACCATAATACAAGCCGCTTAAAGTATTCTTATAACTTATCACATGAAAAACTGAATCAAATCAAGATTGAAGCATTATCCTTTAGATTAAAGTTTTATTTTGCGGTAAAATTTCTTTCTCCAGTTAATTAATCTGAGACAAGTTAGGTTGGGTCAGCAGCAGGCTAGTTAGTATTATTGATCAAAACTTTCGTTATTAATTCCAAAGTAAAGATTTTGTAAGAATAATGAAATAGTGAAATATAATATCTTATGGAATTAAACTGTTAGCTTGAGTCAGTCGGCAGGAAGCCCTGGACCTAAGTTTTGTGCTTATTGATACTCGTCAGCAAGGCATATACTGCAACTTATATGAGGCCAGTCATGTGCCGAATAGCTTGATGAGTGAAATTGGTTTGGATTTCAGAGAGGACATGAGTTGCTTTCAGGTTGCAGATAAACCTTGCTATCAAATGCCAACAAGTAGGAACTAAAGGTAGGGCAGGGAAAGCTGCCTGTTGTTTGCAACCAACTAACATCTATTAGAGCGCTCCACGACGACTATTATCCTAAATTTGTGGTCATATACCATAGAATTTAATTAGTACTCAGGAATAGACAGCATGAGATTGGCCACTGTCTAGTGACCGGTGAATGTATCAGCTACGCTATTTTCGCTTTGTGAAATATTTAGTGACAGAACTAACGTAGAAGAAAAAATAAAACTGAAACTCATACACAGAAGCTTGACGAAGAAAAATTTGTCTTCTCAGAACCATCCTCAATAGTAGGAACTTGGAACTGCTATATATAAGACTGTAAAATAGATAATAAAATCAACAATAATTAGTCACTACTGACTATCTGGTGAAATCAACGTAGAACCTCTCACACAAGTGTATCGACTCAAGTTGTCATACTTCAGAGTCAAATAAAAAGAACAAGTTGATAGAAGAAGAGTGATATCAAAGTAGATAAAGCAGTGTCAGACAATAAACAATTTGAAGTTAATGGTCTAGGTGAATATTTAAACTTTAGAAGACATCGAGGAGTGAATACATCTGTTCTCTTGTGACCTGTGTTTTAGCCATTTCACCAGGAATCCTCAACCATTGATTCCTAAGGTCTCGGGTACCCCAACCAGGTAGTCTACTTTTCCTCACATGGTTCAGACCAACAATCATGAACTTCATCGACTGAGGTCAGGTCTTGGTCTGACCACCGTGAACCCTATTCCAACCTAACCCAACTTCCCTAGGATGGCATGTTGAGGTAGGTGGTGGATCGGCATGTGCAACCCATGTCTAGGACATCTCATTCAATGAAGGTTCACAACTTCATCAATCGGCTTGTCTGTCTTCCCTGGAAACCTTCACCTGACTTCAGTATTGTTGACACAGTGTTTCCATTAAACGTAAACAATGATACAAAAACATCTGTGATCAAAACCTAGTAACCGTTTCGTATCTTCTGTTTTTAACGACCGTTTTTCACAGCTATGAAATGAGACAGACCGGACTGCAGTGCGGTATATTCTTCTTCGATAGATAGTCGGATATCTCGTCAGTCGCTACTGCAGATGACGCAAGTTAGAAAATGCCAAAGGGACCTTCTGTATTTAAGCTGAGATTTCGTCATCAGCTAACCTGTTCAAGGCGATGTAACTTCACAAGTGAAGTGGTAGACAAATTTCTTCACTTTGCTCCCTATCAATAAACTTGGAGTGGTTTCGGACAAGTCCTAGAGCATCACCTTACACTTTATAGGTGGAAAACGTATGCGAAACATGCTCAGATTACTCTTCAACGCATTCAGAAGACCCTGCGTTTTGGCAGCGTCATTACCTAGCAGTGTAATATCCCGTGCATACTCCAAATTAGCCACATAACACCCAGAGGGTAGATCAATTCCTGTGAAGTCGGATATATCTAAGGTTACGTCAATCAAAACGTCTGTAACAAAGTTAAATAGGGATGGTGACGGTGGAAATCCTTGACAAACACCACCAGTTGTCGCCAGTTTATATTACAACTCTCCATAAGCTATTACACAGCTGTGTGGGTTCAAGTAGGGAGCTTTCGTTAGCATTGTATACTTGCTCGGTACTCCTTTCACAGTCAGACACTACCACAACACCTCACGGTCGACTGAATCAAATACCTTCTTAAGGTCAAGAAATATGCCAAATGTCGGTCACTAGCTGGTCAGTATGTCTGTATTCTAGAACCGGTTGGAGGGTAGAAATATGACCAACACTCTCTCGTCCAGGTCTGAAACCTACTTAGTTCTTTCGTGCTTGCTGTTCTTGAGCTGCAGTGACGCTTTAGGACCCTAGGAACAGAGTGAATATTGAAGCATTGAAGAAGAACAAAGAAATATCATGGCCATGGGCGAAAAGTCTGAATGTATCTCCTCTGTACACAGAAGCTGGGCTTTAGTTATTGGGTCACAATCGTCTTTGTTATACATAAGTTACGAATCTGCACTCCTTTTGAAGCGTATGGTTTGATTTTGTGTAAGAAAGGGAATGTGGGGGAACGACATGAGCGAAGTTAATCAAACGGCCTAGGATGAAACTGCTGTTTGACCTGTATTCTGCTTGAACATCTAAAAAAGAGAGTACTAGGAGGTGTGCTTTAAAAAACTACACTCCGTGCACCCTTCATAAGCAGCTACACAAGAGCAGGTAATCTGATCGACACATGGATATGGCCTGAAGCGGTGAGTTGTCCTTCACACCTCTTTGAGTTAACCACCATCTGGAGAAGACTGTTCGCCGTTCAGCTACATAGGATGTTCTACTAAATGCTATCGAAACTCGGGTTTTAGTATTTCCACAACTTTGTACCCTGTGAAGCCAATACGACTTTGGTTTGGTTGCTGTCTTAACCCTGGGGGTAGGCATTTTGAGTAATCTATGCTTTTTTTAATTTATGAAATATCCCCAAAAAACAAAGTAGCATGTAGAAAAAGAAAATCAGTGTATTATAACAGGTGAAAGGCTTAGGCAGTACGCCAAACAAATGGGATGACTATGTTACGAATATGAAGTTCCTATCTTGAGGTACTCTGAGCTCAAAACTTCACACTTAAAATAAAAAGAAGTCGGGTTTAACTATGTCGGTAATTATAGTAGCATTCATGAAAATTTTGAAAAAGGTTGATAAATGATTTGACGCAAACTTAACTGAAGGCTTGATGTTATCATTTGGGCTATATGTATGGTTTGTTCAGCATATATGAGAAGGATACCATTATTAGTTAATACACCCTTCTAGACGTCTACGAAAGGCTAGAGACTATGTTTTGACGATTGGCTTTTCGTCCTTTAAAAGAATCGTTCCAGTTTGTTAGTAATGAAAATAAAGCTGTTGTCGTTGTAAACTATAAGCTGTCTATTAATTTGAATTCCACATCAGAACATGCATTTCTACATGAAAATGTAGAGATTATCTACCGATTTGCAGGTCTTTTGACTGTACCACTATCCGAATTCAAGTCGCCATTTACTATGTATGCCAAATATGTCAAATTCCAGCTTGATAGCAACTTATTTCACCAAGTTGATAGTGTAGCAGTGAATAATTTACTGGATCTCTCTCCTGATAAATATTTCGATAGCTAATCTTTAGCTGGGAAACCCAAATGTACAACCGACTTAATAACATGTGAATATGAATAAGGTGATAATTTCGATGAGTGCAAAGGTGTATACCGTAAAGTATATCTGCTCAGATTCTCCACTGATGTATGAAGAGATGTTTGCTTCTCAATGGGACGGGTAGGTAGTGCTAAGTTTCAGGCTATAATTTCTTTGTTGTTGATAAAATTGAAATGAATTATCTATCATTCGAACTTTGGTACAAAGTTCTGTTTCTTTTTACATCAAATTCTATTTCATTTCCCCTTGTTTCTGATAATTAGTTCACACACTGAAGTGGAGAGATGTTCACTTATTTACAAGGTTACAACTACCTCTCAGATTAGTTTTGGCATATATAGAAAATAGACTATACCGTCCTATTTGATGAATAACTTTCCTGTAGTATGTATAGAATGATCAGATGCTATGTTACCACCAACTCTATCGTAAAGATTATTTTAAGTGAGAAGGTAAGCAACATAAATGCCACTCCAATCTTTCCAGTATTTCACCTATGTATATCGATTTCTGATAATGAGCAAATATCATAGTAAAAAAAATGGTCTAATGCATAACTTATACACACATTTATCGTAGCAGCTGATTACCAGCGCAATAACTTTGAGAAGAAAACAAAAAACAATAACATAAAGTTGGATGAGGGTAAGTAAAAGTGACTGACTAAAGTGATATAGGAAAACAAGAGAATTAACGTAAACATGTTGTTATAGTTACCGCAATGTATACTTTTGTGGGTTTTCCCATATATATATATATATATATATATATATATATATATATATATATCGTCATTCTTAAAACCACCCTCCGGATATTATTGTTGATAACATCAACAGAGATAACAAGGTCATAAGATGTGAGCAAGTTTGTCTTCATTTTTATGAGAAATTGTATTCATATTATTTACACGTCCAAAGAATATACATATAAATGTTCCTTAATGTTATTGAATGTTTTCTTGAATTGACGTATCCATGTTACCACTTTCACTTATCAAAGTCATGTTCAACAAGTGGAATGGGTCAGTGATTGAACATTTAGTCATTTTGTGTCTTCAAATGCTTCTTTCTGTGAATGATCTAGTATTGTGAGTGGAGAGACACTTGTAGAAACGTTAGCCTTTATGTGATTACATATTTTTTCTTTCTTATTGGATTTGAGAATCGGCGCCTATTTCCTGAGACTTCAGGCAGTTACGATGACTCCGTCTTGTTTTAAGAATATTGATCACTATTCGAAAGCCTTTTCAGATATGTTATATGTTGACAGGGACACCGCTAGACCACTGAACGTGATAGCCTTCGTTCTACTGTCCATGAACCCAACTACATTTCTCTTGGTTCATTATTCATGCGAATCAAATAATCAAATAAATAGCACAGAATACTGTGGTTGAGCAAACTGAATATTATCAATGTAAATTATTATTCTAGTTATTCTTTTTTACTACTTTCAATGATAATTTCACTGGTAAATTTCCATATCTACTAAATAAAGAGACAGATTGTGTTAACTGATTACAGAAGAAAATAAAATTCTTCAGAAATTTCATACATATATTCACCTTTATCAACTTTTATAAGCAGAAAGGATATGTTCACCCATCGAAATTGAAGAGGAATCATCGTTTCTGGAGAAGTATCTTAAAGGAAACGGATACCCACAAAGCTTCGTCAGTGAATACAGTAAAATAAAACGCAGTTAGATTGAGAAAGTAACAGTTTTCATGAAGCCAGTCTTCAAACCGCTCGATTTCGAAGGTTATGATATCGCGATGATGATAAGATAAACTGACCGGGACAGATCCTGTGGCACAGTTTTTTTCTCGCCTTTCGTTTATTTCGCTTGTTAGTGCAATCAGAAATCTAATGTGTGTTTGTGGGGATTTATTGATTTCTACGTATCATTCATCATGGACTGACATCAGTTTGTGGAAAATTAGAAACCTTATGAATACCATCTTGAAATCAGTAAATTTCCACAAACCCCTAAATTGAATTAATCTAGTGCTTATTAGCGAATAGCTTCGAGAGGTGATTCCTGAAGTTTCAATGAGAAGTCGTGACCAGTGAGACCAACCAAGTCGAACATGAGGAAAGATACTTAGCAACGGAACTGAGTGCAGGTCACGCTATATCGTGAACTAACAGAAGTAGGAAATATAGACCGTTGGAGTCCAACTCAATGAGTTTACGATAGCATGCTGGCCGCATAGCTTGAGGGTCTTGGGCTCCATCCATCGTGGGGCCATGGGTGCGCACTGCTGAGGAATCCCATATCGGGACTTAACAGTTGTCCAGTGCTCCCACGTTTCGAGTGTTCCTCTAACTGATGTCAGCCTATAATGATTACCAACCTGAAATTAATGAATTCCTTAAAACATCCAAATTGAATAGATGGAAGATTTGACGGATTTTCAGATAGAGTTTTATTTTAAAATAGAAATAACAAAGATTGGTACAGAATAATACTAATATATCTTATTATTTAGGTGGTTGTCGTCAGCTGCTAAGAACCTAGAATGTTCCCAACAAAGAAATTAAAATCAAATGTTAACACCCTACCCCGTAAAATCGATCCAATTGCTAAAGAAGCTTCAAATCATAAATAAATTATAAAAAATAAAAACAAATTTATTTCTAGCCGGAATCGGAGAGACGAAATGACGCTGGTTGATGAAAACCTTCGGGAAGCCAATTGGCCGATGTATCTTCTCTCGATGAAAGCGAAAGTAAGGATTGGGAGATGGAATGTCCGCACCATGTATAACCAACCAAGAACCTGTCACCCAGCAAATATGCGGAAGAAAGTAGAGATGGTTCGGGCATACACTGAGAAGGCCGGCTGGGGAAATCACCCGTCAGGGCAGGCCTTCGAATGGCATCCAAAGGGGAAACGAGGAGTTGAGCTTTCGAAGCGAGGGTGACATGAAGGAGATCATGTGAGGAAGAAGTGAAAGCTTGTGGGCTGTCGTGCAGCCAGGTTGATAAGACTACAGAGAACAGAGTGCAATGGAGACGTGCTACTGAAGTCGCATGTTCCACCAGGGACCCAAGGGAAAATAATAATAATAATTTAGGTGGTTGTCGTCAGCTGCTTAGAACCGAAAATATTCTTAACAAAGAAATTAAAATCAAATATTGATACCATTTAGTTCAATGAAATCAGTCAAAACCGGACAACAACACTGCGAAGTAAGGAAACTGTTTGGGTTGAAATAAAGTCAAAACGTTGTGTAATCATGTCATTAATATGCATCTTATTAGAATGACGTTTTTCATAAAAATTAGATGGGGGTAAAAAAATGAATACAGAACAAGAAATTACGTAAGTCAATAATAATCAGAAAACCATATGCAATAAGATATAATGAGTGGAAGTCAGTTGACTAAGATTAGAGTTTAGTGTGGACTGAAAATCTAATAACAGGATAGTGATGTAATCAAGTATCTGGGAAGCTAAAAATTTAGGTTACCACGGTAGTTGAATTGTAGTTGATTATAGATTCCTTTTAAACACAGAAATTTAGCCTCAAGAGTTTGATTCAGATGGCTTCAATGAAGTGAAAAATATGCGAGTTATTCTATTTATTGGTTAATTTGAACGATTCCGAGGTATTTGGTTGATTTCCTATGTCCAGTAAGTGATAAGTAATTGCACTACTAAAGATGTTTGTGACTCCCAATCGAAGGCTGTTCGAGACATTCAGATATCGAAGATGACTCCTTTCTGGTGTTATTTTAATCTATTATCATTTGTCCCTTGGGTTCCTAGTGGAACATACGATTTCAGTAGCACGTCTCCATTGCACTCTGTTCTCTGCAGTCTTTTCAACCTGTCTCCACGACAGCCCACAAGCTTTCATTTCTTCCTCACACGATATCCTTCATGTCACCCTCAGCTGGGACGCCCAACCCGTCGTTTTTCATCTGGGTTCCACTTGAGGGCCTGACGCGTGATGTCCCCGAATGGTCTTCTCAATGGATGCCCAATCTAGGTTCAAACATGGTGCGGACATTCTATGTCCCCGCGTTTACTTTCGCTTTCATCAAGAGAAGACATATCGGCCAACTGGCTTCCCAAAGGCTTTCACCAACCGGCGTCATTACGTCTCCTCGATTCCGGCGAGGAATAAGTTTGTTTTTATTTTTTATAATTTATGTTTGCTTTGAAGTTTCTGTAGTCGTTGGATTGGCTTTCCGGGGTAGAGTTGCTAGCTCTACGCCCAACCTTCCCTCTTTACCCGGGCTTAGGACCGGCTAGTAACTAGTGAACTAGTTAACGAGGTGAGGTTGTTATTTTAATCTAGCTACACCCGATTCCGTTGTTGAATATCTGTCTTCCAGTCAAGACATATCACTGGAACTTCAAGAATCACGTTTACAATTTTAAATATCACCTGCTCCTGTCGTTAATTCTACATGAGTCTTTGTAGGAATTTATTTAACTTAATAATGGTTCAACCGTGGTGCATTCTTTTATATCAGTAGGCTTACTAAGTTAGGCAATCATTAGATACTTGACAGCATCTGAATGTAGACAGCCTTTATGAGGTCATATGGATGTAGCGGAAGTAGGAGAAGGATTAGACAGGTTGTAGGTTTTAAAATAATCTTCATTTGATCATAAACAATGAAGTCTACCTGACTTATCAACCAAAAGTCAACTATGAGTTACTGTATGATAAAATACTAGAAAATGTTAAAAGATTTTTAGTGGAAACAAAAGAGTGAATCTGTTGTCCGCCAAAAGATGATCATTGTGCCATGAAAAGTAGTTAAGAAAGCGTTCCAAAGCTATTTTGTACAATCACAAAGTTATTGTATGGCAAGGAAAGTGATATGAAACATCTGTTGTTAAAAACGGTGAAAAGATGTTATGTTTTCAAGACAAATGTGTAAACAGGATACCTCAAGAATACCTGAAGTATACCTCATCAAGAAACTTATTATAAGTACAATAATATCATGACGTCCTAATAAATGAATATCAAGTTTATAAACGCTGTGAAATACGAAGCTGAACTGACAGCTTTTGTAAGCTTGTCTGAGATTGCTAACACATCCGCTTTACGTCGTTTTCATCTACCTAGTATTATATCGTAGAAAACTATGGAAAGAAACAGTGGTGGCATGGGCTTGAATCCACCAGATAAACCGGTTGACCCTGTTGAATTCACTCACTTCCCTCGGAGAACAGATACTATGACCGTCATGCATCACTACTACCATTCAAAGAGGTTGGTAGTAAGAAAATAGTTTCCCGTGCAATTTTTAAATAATTTGTAAATCGAATACCCCGTTTTTGGTGTTTCGGTACCATTAGTTCAGCTAGCCAGATCCAAGTGACCTATAAGCTGAATCTGTCCGATTACACAGCTGATGAGCTCGGCACCAAACGAGCAAAATGTCTGTCCCATGCTTAGATTATTCTGATACAGCTAGTGAGATCTACAGATCAGCTCGAATGGTTAGTAACTACTTAAGGTGTTCATTAGTAGTACCTGCCAAATATATTTCTGACTATTTAAGTCATAAAATAACTACTGAATTCATTTCATTGGTTATTATGCTTTACAAACAGTTGTGTGTACATTTTCATTAACAACCTATGAATACTTCTTATTTCAATTGGTTATTATAGCCTGTATACTGATTAATGGAATTCAGTTTTTTATATAGCTTCTTTTCTTTTTAAGGATTATCTAAGAGTTGGAACTCAATATACGGAAAAAGAAATTTATTAAACAATTAAGAATGTGTTAATTAAACCAGAGGATTCTTGACTACAATTTTATCAATAAAAATGTTTTGCCCAAAGATTCATGAATACGATCATGATGATGTTATGAATAATAAATAAACTGAGAAATAAACTCAACAATTGTGAGTTGTTCTGTTTCATAGTTTAGATGAATATTTTTGATTTAAATATAGCTACTATTTTACTGTCATTAAGATGCTTAAAAATTCACTTCAATTCCTATCAAAAAGATGAGTTTATTTGGTTATTAAATCTGATCATAGGTTGTAAATGCTCTTCAGAAATCTCTATTCTTTATCTATTGGATCAATTATTGTTAAATTGAAATGAAATATGTAGTTGAAGTAGTTTTCATTGAAAAAAACGCATACGAAAGGCAGCTGTTGTTTACTATTCTTCTTTTACAAAAGGAAAGGTATGATGAACTATGAGTTTGGAGATTTTGAAGTTTATGTATCAGTAAGGTTTAGGTGAGAACTCAAAAAAAGAAAACAAAACAAGAGTTTCTTCCTAAGCCACAAATAAATTGATTCAAGATGTTACTAGACACGGCTTGACCTCTACTTGTAATACGTTAGGTCAAAGCAATAGTCAATCTGATTAAAATTTGTACAAATATAAAATCGGCAAAAATTTGTATTCTTAGATGTTTTAATGTCACCATAATTTCCGGTTTTTTCTTTTATAAATGAACAATGATTGAGGTCTGTTCACGATCTTAACCATTAAACAGTTTTTCGTCTATGATTATTTATACGTGTAAATTGGTCACATAAAGGTATGATGATACCTAGCCTTTATGACAACAAAGTTTCTATTGGTTATTAATTGATGAGAAATGTTTATGTATTCAAAGAAGGCTTCACTTCATATTCAGAGGCTCGTGACATTCAGATGTCACAGTCTTATTCATCGTTCTTCAAAAACCTACGATCACTATGTTCTCATAAAAAATGAGTCTGTTTGTTCTTGATCACACTGCGTTAATTAAGTTGGATGGTTTAATAATCAAGCTTTCATTGTCTTTCTGGACAACATCATCTGAACTAACTTTAATATGAAGTAAGTTTTCAGGATTTCTCTTTTGAGAAGCGATATGTAACTAGGTTCTTCCTGTGGTCGTTTTATCATTGCTTACACAGATAGTCCTAGTGACTATTTATCTTCTTAATCTCTCACGCTAATCGTTTTTCCCAATGGTTAGTAAATTAGCTTTACATCTTTGTACCCACTGATTGCTCACTGGCCTGAATATCATGATTCTAGGAAGTCTTTGTTATTCTTTGTGTTTTCTGTTTTTTGAATCTAAGCATTTTCAAAATTGAATTCATATCCACAGTTATTCATCACATACAGAGATGAAATGTTATTATACCTAGCTGCCAACTGATTTACATGAAGACGAAGGCAAAGAAGGCAACCAGTTTGTCCATTGTGGTGTTTATTGCAATTTTTGCAAATGATTTTGTCAGAAATATTTGAACTTCAACGTCCCTAGGTTTGCATAGTATGGTTTGAAAGAAATGTTTCGGTTTATGATCCAAACAAACTCCAAATGGCCTTAATAGTTTTGCCTTGATCTCTGATACGAGTATGCACGTATTACAATGTTGAACTGCATGGATTGTATAAATGTTTACAATCGTTCGACAGCCCCGGAATATGAGACTACAATCATTGTTACGCTGTTCTGACCGTAGAAGTTTAAGATAACAGACTGTGAAAAATAAACACACAGGGAAAATGCGAAGAATTTCATAACTAGGTAGTGCATGATTACGCAAAGTACAAGATACGTATACAATGTATAAACTAATATCGAGAAATTTACAACTACATAATTAACAAAGTTGTTCCCCTGTCGAAATCGGATACTGAAAAAGCACGGAAAGTTTTATAATCTAAACGCCGAAAGAAAACACTGAGAAAGGTCTTTAAATTGTAGGTAATATTTATAGTTCAATGTGTACTTTTTCAGATTGTCCTGTTCTTTGGAGTGTCATTTCATTTGCAAAAGTTTCGGTGTCATTTTGGGGGCCATCATCACTTTATCGGAGTGTCTATAAAAGTGGTTTGCAAGTGAAGTGGTTACATAAGCTTTGTGTCCCTAAAAGTACATACAGAGTCTTCTGGACACCTTGAGTGGCGATTCGAGAATGTTTGGGATACGTTTTTTGCCAACTAAATGCGAATTATTGCTGCAGGATTGGGCTTCAACAGTACCCCGATTAACAGTAGAGAGTGAAGTGGTTGAGCGTGTTGAACACTGCACTCATCTGGGTAGTCGGATCAGCCCTAGTGGGTCAGTGGCCGACGAAATCTCTGTACGGATACGAAAGACTCGGTTAGTTTTTGCCAACTTACTCCATATGCGGCGCCACTTCTATATCCGATCGTCTATTAAGTGTCGAGTGCACTGTGCTGCAGTATGCTCTGTCCCATTGTAGGCCTGGGAAACATGAGCATTATAGGGATAAGACATGAGAAGGCTTAATGTGTTTGGCCACCGCTGCCTTCATAGTACAGGCCGTGTTTCGTCGTGTCACCACATGAGTAACGCAGAAGTCAGATACAGAGTTTTAGGCAGGAGAGGTAAGACAGTTGATGCCACTGCTAACCTTCATCGACTGAGATGGCTAGCCAAACTGAAACATGGCATCAAAGTATGAAGTCTTTGACAGTTCGTTTGAGCCATGTAGAGCGATGCAGACTAGCCGGTTAGGGTCCATAAGATAAGAGGAACCAGTGTTTGGAGATTGAAGGTGATATGGTTGAGAACCGATGTCGGTTGTAAAGATCTATACACACATTATCCTAGTCTTAATCGCCATACTTATTCTCGTCATCTCATTCTGCCTTCTCCTGTTATAATACTTCCTAATTCTACTTCCTTTCACAGATTTAGCTTTCCTTCTTCATTTTTATTTTATTGCCTTGTTACTTAATATGTTGATATAAGATGTGGCAACTTGGACCGTTAAGTTAACTCAGATTTTATTATTTCATATTTTTTACTTCCGTCAATTGAACCAATGAATCTGTGTTGATATCAGACATGCTTTTACTCTTTCTTTCTTAATACAACGCCTTTACATTCTAATTTTTGGTTTGGTGAAGAGTTTAGGAAGCTTTTTACTACGCAGTTGAAACTTTTCTACCATATTTACTTACCACTGTGTTGGTGGCCTAATTGAAACTTGAGTCTGTTACTCACGTGTCATGAAAACAACATCGACACTCAACCTACTGACCAGTTACACCAACTGTCGCCAAAATAGTACAAGTCATTATTTGAACACTTTTATATACGACTGACTTGATTGTGGCCAGCAGTGGAGTCCAGGATACGTGTTTCATCCTATTTCAGACTCGTCAGCTTCATGTGCCTGGACCGTGGTGAGCAATGTTGTTCCCACCGAGACTCGAATCTCGTACCTACCGCTTCAAACGCCAAAGCATTATCCACTAGTTCACTGATGAGTTGCAGATAGGAAGAAACAAGCGTCCTTGATTTCATTGTTATTCACAACCGAGTTAATTATAACAATCAATATTCAGGCAATATCGAGGAATCCACATAAGAGGCCATAAGCCAATAGAGGTCGAACAATCCAATCCAGTATAACAACGGAGAATTACAAGCATCAATGCGTAATTTGACATTCAGTTGCTTTTCGGTGAACTAGTAGTCCAAAGCAAAATGTGATGTAATTTTTGAGATGATATGTATTCAATGTATGATTGAGGAACTATATGCCCTGAGAAGCGGGTGGATCCTTTTGAAAGTTTCTGAAAAGAATAAAAGTATATTGTCTATATTTCAGTGGTAACTGCCATTAAATCAGTCAGTAAAATTGGAATTGTAGACACGAATTGACTGGTGTTGGTTGTATTATCCCGTCATTCATTGAATCGAAGGGATCAGTTTCAATTAGCCTACGGGCTCCTGCGTGGATGCCTCGATATTGTCTACCTTTTCAATTTTAATATGATGATAATTGGTGGCTCGCAGTGAAATTCAGGACGTGCTTCTAGTACTGTTTGATACTCGTCCATCCATCAATGACATCAAAATTCAAACGACAAGCAATATTGAGACATCCAAGTAGTAGCACTTATTCTAATAGAGATCTAGCAGTTTCATCCATTCAACAACGGGATAATACAAGCAACATGATATAAACTATACCCAAAGCACAATAAGTGGTGACTGTGACTCGGTTGGCCAGAAGGTAACGCCAGTGGCTTAGAAACGGCCGGTCCCGAGTCCAGGTCTTGGTGGGAACAACATCGCTCACTGAGAGGCAGGTACACCTAGCTGACGAGTCTCATATTAGATAAAACATGCACCTTTGATTCTACTGGAGGCTAGTACTCATTATTAATGCCAATTAAGTGGTTTGAACAAGGTGATTATATTTAGTTTTTGCAGCTGTTTAAAAGGTATGTCAGTACACAACCGTCATTCTCCATAATGCAGATGTCACTGATTCAGAGGTTCACTTTGTATTTATTGTAACATGTTGTTACAAGCTTCTATATGTAACTGAATTCTAACAGTAATGAAGTCTTTCATGCGTAAATGTATGTTGTGTTAAATGGAGAGAGGCGATTGGCAAGAATGCCTGAGAGGGCATCGCAGTGGTGATTCTCATAGATTTGTAGCCACACTGAAATATGAACAACAGAAATTAATCAGCGCTTAAGACTGGGCAATATAAAGTTAGTTAACCTACAGCGACCAAGCAATGTACTCCATGTATGTTATTATTCAGCCGGCATTTTATCGTGGTACACGCAAACATTTACGTATTTCTTTTTAGAACCGTCTAAGGAAGCGGTTGTTTACCTGACTGGTGCTCTAACAGTTAACCTTCAAGGCCAAATAAACACCAAGTTTGGAAATACTACCTAACAAACCTCGAACCTCTCTCCTATGTGGAACATATCTCGTAGCTCAGCCGGTAGGGCGCTGATTCGAAAATTTCGAGGTAGCTGGTTCAGATCTTGTCCTCAATCATCGTCTGGGGTTTAATTAGCCGTTTTACTGGTCACACATGATAAAATATCTTGATATTATGTCAGCAGGATAACTTAATTGTTGATAAGGTTAACTTTCTTGTCTCATTCTGGTATCTGGTGTTTTATTTGTACTAGTTAAATGTCAAAGTGTAGTTAACTGTCTTTTCTCACAATGAATGAAAATCATTCATCAGGCCTATGTCTTCCATTGATTATAATGAAGTATTTAACCATGCACAAATAATTTTTGAATTTGTATGGTAATTAGGTAGTTTACTGTATCGATTTGTTAACTAAAATGGCAGCTAAATCAGTGGTAGAATTTTCTGATTTTAATAAGTACTGCCAGCATAAATAAGGTTTATTAAATAAATTAATTGGTAATCAGCAAAAGTTCGAGTTTAGATCTGTGAACTGTAAGAAATGAACTACAGTGCGTTTCGGCTACAAGCTTTCGCATCCAAAAATACAAGTTTAATTTTCTTACATCTTGGTTAGACACTTCACCTCAACTATGTTCACTCAACAGTCGTCTGTGTTCCTTTCAACAGTACGTTATGATCACATCGATTTTCTATCTCTGATATCGGAATCTGGCACATCCCAGTTAATTGTTAAAAGTTGGATATCAAAAAAGTGATAATAAGGCCGACTGTTTTTGAAGAACAACGTATGTTGGCTTAGACATTTAATTAAATCTAGTAAGTGAATTCCTTAGACTTTTTCAATCAATTTATGTGACGTTTCTTTGAGAAACTGATGTTTTATTATCATACACTAGATATTATTTTATCTGAATACTTTCAGGATAATGACTAGTTTATTCCTTTATTGTATCACAGTGAGTACTACCAAAGTTTTTGCTCATTTATTCCATCCTCTTATCTTCCTTTATCAAGTAATCGGATACATTTTAAGTGATTTACTCAAGTTCAATCAGTTTTACATGCTTTCTACTTGTCAATCTTTTAACCTAAATAAATAAAACCTTAAGATGTAGTGAAGTTAATAACTTAATTGAATTTTTTTGATTATTATAACGTTGACTTTTGAGCAAAATTATCCAGTTTAGACTCTGTTGAGAACTTAAAGCTAAATTTACAGGTTCTACAGTTATGTGTACATTTCAAGAGATTATGCATGAACAGTCGTAAAATGTCATTTGTCAGTTTGTCAATAATATAATACAATTGAGAAAATCAATTCAAAAAGGTTTTTAGTGAACGTTAATGTTAAAATCAACTGTTACTGGAATTCAATCTCAAATAATTGATCATCTAGGGAGATCAAAATTTATTTCAAATTATAGACAAAATGGGATATCTACAGTATAGAATTAGATTACCTGGCGCAGGATGCTAATGAATTTGTGTGTTCCGAATAGGCCACAGTAGTTGTAGAGGTAAATTATGCTTCTTTTAAACATACAACATGGGTTGTTTGGTCGTGATTGCTACTGCTTCTGCACTCTGAAGGATCTTGAGCCTAGTGCATTTTAGAAGGTTGATGGAAAAGCAGTACAGAATGGAAAACGACTCATTTATATCCACTTTATGGTTCGTTTCAACCAAGTGTGCTAACGTAGAGCTGGTAATGGTTTCTACCGCACTTTTACATAGCTGTATAATATTACTAACAAACTGATAAGCGGAATCTGTATACCGCTGACGCGTAGTTCTTCACTATGTACATATAGCTGTAGAACTTAAGAAAAGGGTTATGGAAAAGAATATTCCTTGTCCACTCAAAAGGCTTTTGGGATTGAAACGGGTGATTCTTAGCGATTTAAAACTGATTTATTCACTAATTCTATTCAGTGGTAATTAATAACGCTCAGTGACATGAATTTCCTGAAGTCCTAGTGAGAAGTCATGACCTATGAGATCAACTATTTTGGAAGTGAGGACAAATACTCATGGGTGGCATTAAATGATGGTCATGCTATACCGTGAATTGACAGAAGTAGGTAAATGTGGACCTTTGGATTCATAAACAATGACTAAATTGTGAAGTGTTTGCCACGAGACGTAAAGGTCCTGAATTCGATCAGTGGTGCAATCATTCGTGCGTACTACTGAGGAGTCCCTCTTCGTATGAGAATCCTCAAGACTGTTGACCCTACGGTAGATATAAAAGAAGATCTGAAGTCTTTTCTATCTGGAATTATTTTTTCAACCGAATTTACTCTTAGTAAAGATGGAAAGTGGCTAGCGGTGGAATCCAAGATGCACATTTCGTCGTATTTGGGACTCGTCATCTGGATGTACGTGCCTCCCAGTGGGTGATGTTGCTCCCACTATTTGTGCAGAATTTTGATAATAATTTTATCGACTGACTTCAACTCCCTACATTATTACATAGCCTGCCTGTTACTTGACCTCGGCTAGCTTAATTAGTTCCCTTATGCGGTCTCTTGTTCTTAATACCAGAACACTTGGTTATCACTTATGTTGTCTTCGTGAAATTTCTATTGAACCATATGTACACCAGGAACTTCTTAGCATGTCTTGTTATCTTTAACTGAGGATTTGTATTCCTCCTTAAAAGATGTTGATCCGCGTTAACTAACCTCATTTAACAGCAAAACGTATGTCCAAACTGTTTTTGTGTAACACTAAATTTTTAGGTTGTAAGTAGCTAACGAGAAACCTGAGAAATAAACTGGTACCATGTTATTCTGCTCTTTTTGTTATTCCTTCCATATTAAATTTTATTGGCTGGCTAATAGTCTCCACAGTGATGATTCACTTCGTAATGGCTAGCACTAAAATCGGGGATGTGCGTTTTATCCATTCTGAGATTCATCAGCTGGACTTATCTGTCTCCCGATGAGTGGTGGTGTTTCTACTGAGACTGATACCCAGGATCCATCTCTTCAAATACCATCTCTTTTCAATGGTTAGGAGTTATTATTCAGTCATACTTGTAATTTTCCATTGTTACACTGGATAGAATTCATCAATTTATGTTGTCATGTAGGCTATTATGAGGATGACTCCTTTTTATCTGAAGGTTTATTATGCTGCAGTTTACTTGTCTGTTTCAACTAGGATTCTTAGATGCGATGAAAGACAAGAAGTCAACCAGTTTAATCAATTGAAAACCAACAATTTCATTCCGGCCAATCGTTTTGTTATATAGTGAAAATTAGCTGCATATGTAGTTAGAATCTGGTCACTAAAATTTTACTACAACTCAGTTTTCCTTCGAACTACTATCAAGGTCATCTTACTTTATGAACAATCTGACAGGTAAGCCTGTCTCAGAAGTTACATTAACAAATTATCAACTTCCTGGACAGTTGGTTACAACTTCTTACGTACAGTTAACTGATAGTTTCAGTCTCAAGAGTATTCATATAGTGAGTTCGTTCGTTCAAACGTCAACTGCAATTTCGAATCACTTTAGCATGATAACTGTAGGATATCTTAAGATTATCCACTTCTATGTTATTTTGAACCTTGTTGTTCAAATAATAGTGACTCCAGTGAAAATAGTTTGTGTTTAAGCTGTACTTGTGAAGGTCAGAGTCTGTCAACTTTGTTATGTTTTGACTCCTGTGGAATTTATTGCTTCCTGTTAACATTTTATTGAGGTTCACCGGTTTCTTTACTCTCGATGAAGTTTAGCTTAGTTGTTATTTGGCAACCTAATCAAGAAGATGAGATGATAGGTTAGAAATCTTGACATTACTTACATATATACGAACAGCAGAAGAGATAAACGCGTGTTTAATAAAACAGAGATGCTAAACTGTTATTCACTGTTTTTATTTACTCGATGGTGCTTAGCAGTAGAGTCCAGAAGGTGAGTTTCGTCCCGCTTGGGACTCATCAGCTGGATGTTTCTACACCCGAGTGATTGATGGTGGTCCTATTTAGAATTGAGCCCCTTATCCGTTGACTGTAACATCCCAGCTTTACCAACTAGGCCACTGAAGCATGAAAAGTACGTTCTTCCTAGATTCTGGTGCTGTTAGGCACCACCAAGTAAATTATAACAATGAATATCGAGGCATCTTGATAAAAGTCAATTCGCAAACAGTGGTTGACTAATTCGATGTAGCACAACAACAGGAATTATAGTTATGAACAAGTAATGAGACCACCTGAAACTAGTGTGGTTCATAAACCAACCAATTACTTTCAAACCGTTTTCTGCTGACCATCGGATGTAACAGCCAAAGAAGACAAACCAAACAATAATTTACAAAATCACCTACAATAATTTAGATCAACACTATATTGGACAAAGTGGTCGCCCACTTCACCTTCGTTTACAAGATTACCAGTTGGCTATTAAACGTTACTACATTTCATCGCTCATTTTAATACACGTGGATAACTACAGACATGAATTCAATTTTGGCAATGTGGAAATCGTTGACAAGGGCCATACAAAGAATTTCTAGGAGCTTCGTATACAGGTCAGTCAGTAATTAGTAGATGCATAGACATAGACCTATTTTAGCAACAAATCAGAAAAATGATCAACAGCTACAAGGTCAAAGGTTAGGCAGACAAGCAGCCACCAACTGGCAGAGTACCGGGTTACAAACCCGTTAGTCCCTGGTTCAAATCCCGCAGCGGTGCAAATTTTCATTTCACCTTCAATCATCACTAACTATCAAAATTTATGCAGTCAGTAACGCAACAATCAAAGGAAACGACCAGTCATAAAACAGTTCGTCAGGGCAAGCTACTGAATCATTCATTTCATGTTGAAATTAGTACTGATGATGTTACTTAGAAAGACAATGAAAGCCTCACGTTTAAATCATCCAGCTCGGAGAATATAACACAGTGAAAATTGTAATTTCTTACAAGTATTATTCATTGTTTTGTTTATTTTTTGTTTTCATTAGCATAAAATGAAAAATTCAAGTTTGTTTTTAAATTGATTATAAGTGTTAATTTTGGACATATTTTAGTCAATTAGTTTGACTTTCACACCAAAACAGAGTCACATTTGTGAAACAATATCCAACAGTGTTTTTTTCTTAAACAATCCTTCCTTAGAGAAATCAATAATTGTTTGAAACATCTGAATTGAATTTGTAAAGACTAACCATGTAAATAAAGGCTAGATAAGTTGATTTATTTGATTAAGGTGAATTATAATAGTTTCACAACTGTTTGGCTAGTAAATAGGTTGGATATCACATAACTTATATCTCTAAAATATGTTTAGAAATACGATTACTTCAGATAAATCATTGGATTACTGTTTGATTTGTTTTAAGAACTCACACTTATGCTAAATACCAAATTTCAACTAAAATCCAAATAAATTGTTCGGTGAAGGAAATCTTTCTGAATGAATTTATTTTCAAACGTTGTACAATCTCACATATATTAAGTCATTTTAAGGCAATACCCCTCACTGACTGATATAATTTAGAGCACCATTGAGAAGATGGATACGCTGAACATCTGTTTAGTCTTAGTGCGGAGCTCCTAAGGAGCACGGACCCAGTGATCGAAATCAGGTTTTTCAGGTCTCATGGCGAATGCATTAGCCATTTATTCACTGTGTCGAAATTTATTGGGTCCCAGTTTCCTACTTCCGTCACTTCACGATATGGCGCTTCTAACCACCAAAGGTCTTCACATTTCACCCACTTCAATTCTAATTGTTCGACGCTATAGGCCATAGCTTGTCATTGGTACTTAAGGATATCCATCCCAAAATATGTTACTAATGAGGGTAGCTGTCCGTTATTCCATGGTTTTCAAGGGTTCTGCAGCAACTGTCTGTCCGTTATGATTACTATCCTAAAAGTAAAAGGTCCCACAGACTTCAACTACATATAATCACTGTTTGTGTGTTTACTTATGACGGGATATAATGGGAGTGATTTGTGCTTAAAAAATCGACTTGTGATTTTATCAGTAGGTTAAGAGTAGTACAGTATATGTGAAAATAAATGGAAACTAATGGAAGGCATTTGTGACATTAGTGTTATTCATTAACTTTTATTGAACATAAGAGCAGTAAGTAACAATATTCTAATAAGACAAGGTTGAATCATGTTCATATGTTATGAGTGATAATGAGGAATAGGATATTTAACGAAAAAGAAAATAAAATCCGAAACAACAACAATTGACATGAAAGTAATCATTGTTCAAGTTGTTGAGATGTACTATTAGTTAACCACGTCAGAACCATGGTAACCAAAGAGATTTACCAAACTGTCTTTATATACATAGCTGTGACTTCAAATTATGAACTTCCAAGGCTTCTGTAATATATTGAACAGGGAGATGTAAACATTGAGGGAGGTTTAGTTGAATAGAGAATGAGGTATTTGAAATGGAATGTCCCATATCGACCATATTTTCCAAAACAGATGACTGAATTGAACTTCTTTACACTTTACTAAACCACACTGGGAGATGTTCTGGAATGCGGAGAAGGATAAGCCTAAACGAACAACCTGCATACCTAGCTCGACAGTCAAGCAAGTGAACTGTCTTGGCAATTTACACTTCACGGTGGAGGATATTAGGAGGCAACCATGACGTGTTATTCTAAGAGTTTTGCTGCACGAAACGTCTTACAGATCGATATTTTCACATGGTTTTCCAAAATATTGTTGGTAGTATTACCCGTGGCTACTACAATAAATTCTCTGAAACAGTGCCAGCGACAGCTAAATCATTCTTATGTTTCATATCTTTCTCAAAGAAACGCAATAAGAATCCATTACAAAAAAGGTGGATCTTAAGAAACGCATTTTCCCTTCTATACAGCTTACAGAACAAATTTTATGGTATTGCTAAAACAGAGAGTGAATAGTACTGACTTTTCTGGTTTAAGGAAACCAAATGTGGAATTTTGTCAACTGCCTACTCAATTTTAGTTTTCTGCATATGGATCTCTTCAGTGTGTCATTGTCTCTTCCTGTCAGTAGAACATCTAAGAATCAAACTTAAGAATCTACTTCTCTTTCTGTTGTAAACTCTAGTGATGGATGACAGTGATTAAAACGCTTTAGAATTTCTCATTCACTGAATAAGTTGTCACATATACTGAAGTTTTTACCAACAAATCTCTTATACAACTTCAGTTGGTTGATAGTTGGACTGACAGTACCATTCTTGACGCTGGCCATAAAGATTAGAATTATACTTTAGACAATTGGCTTTCATTCACAGGCCGCCTACTAAAATCTTGAGCTACCAAAAGATTTTTTACCGATTATATTTCATCAAATTCTTCCTTATCAGTTTGTTTTATCCTTTGAAATGTCTTCTGAACCCATCATGCACCATCGCATATTTTTAAAATGCTTTCGAACTTTTGTTTCTCAAGCTAAGAACAAAAAAAACGAAAAATATTCCACCGGCTGGAAATGGATTTTTAAATGCTCAGAAATATATCATATTACTATTCCTAGGATACCTGTATGGGATTATGAGTTTCTATGCTGGCTGACTGAGCTGTCATCATCAAAATTACACTGGATTTTGTGTTAATTTCCGAATCGAGAACAATTAAAGTAACACTAGCTACCAGTTTCATACTTCTGCCTTCAATACCGTTATTACTGACACCATGCAGACGTAATAGTTATTTCTTTTAAACAAGTTGTACGGATAAAGAATTTGTTGAAATATTCCATGCTGAAAATTTCCATACTGTAGCTTACATGTTGTTTGGAAAGAAGTGGTTATTGTTATTGTTCTTCATGGTAAGCATATCATTTTTCAACAAGCAAAGTTTATCCACACTTTGGCATTTTTGAAATTTGGTATCTCTGAGTTTATTCATTTTGGTATACGTCTGGTACTACTCACCTACGAAATATTGATAAGAAGTAGTAGCTCCTTGATAACTACCATTCACTTGTCACGGAAGAAAAGTTTATTTAAATGAGGTTTAAAATCTACATAACATTACTATCTATGGTAAAGTGACCGAGTTGCAAATGATTTACAGACTGAACAGTTTATGCTAATATTTCTCGGAGTTGAATAGTTTTTCAGCTGCCTAATTTTGCCGTTAACAGAGTTTCTCTAAGAAACCACCCTGTCATTATCACAAAGTGTCATCTTTGACAAAAAAGTGTTATGATGTAACGAAACATACTTCTGAACAACTTGCATAGTTAGAAACTATTCAGGTTGATATTTAAACTTCTTCAGTCAGATGAGAGTGATTGAACCACTGGAAGACCCTTCCACTCATTTAGGGTCAAAGCTGATCAGCTGCGTAACTGGGCAAATTCACCTCATACACTAGAATTACTTCAGGTCACCTGAGTCTGGCTAGCTGACTTGGATGGATTTGTATACCTAAAACAGGATTGACATTTCTTATTGTTGAGTAGTCTGTTGACTTGACAGCTGATTGGTCTGGCTGGTGAAATCTACAGATCAACCCCAGTGGTTTCTAATTACCCAAGTTTTTCAGTGGTATATTATTACCTATGGGATAGTTATTTATGAATAATTATTTCTTTTTAGTTAGATGGATTTATATTCACTTCGTGAAAAAATAATCTATTCTTTATCAGCCAAGAAAACTGCATCTTTTCTCCTTTTGATTTATTTTTAGATTCATTTGTGCGGTCATACATTCAGAAAGCGTTTATGTGAATGCACTGACTGTTAGTTTGCAATATTTTACTATTATTTTTATTATTATTTGTCCCTTGGGTTCTTAATGGAATATAGGGCTTCAGTAGCACGTCTCTACTCCACTCTGTTCTCTGAAATCTTTTGAATCTGGACCCACGATAGCCCAGAAGCTCTCATTTCCTCCTTTCACGATCTCTTCCATGTCACCCTCGGCACAGACGCCCACCTCGTCGTTTCCCCTGGGGATTCCACTCGAGTAACTGGCCTGACGCGTGATGTCCACAGTCGGCCTTCTCAGTGTATGCCCAATCCATCTCCACTTCCTTCCACAGCATATTTGTTGAGCAATAGGTTCTTGGTTGGTTTGTTATCAGAGTTCCTTGTTGCTGATTCTTATCATTCTGGCCATCTGATCTTCAGTAACGAGTGAGCGTAGGTGGCAGTTGTTGATGAATGTCTGTAGTTTGTTGGAAATGCCTTTCGAAATGCGCCAAGTCTCTGAACCATACAGAAGCACTTACTTGATTGACACTGGTGTTGAAAATCCGGATCTTGTTCCACATGCTGAGTGCAATACAGAGGATCTCCACACTGGTTTCAGGCCAATGAACGCCTATCTTGCTTTTACGATTCTGACTTTGGCATCCTCGTCTGTGCCGCTCCTTGTAGTTGAAACGATGCTGCCTAGTTAGGTGAAGGAGGTTACTTCCTTCAAGTTTTTCCCGCTGATGCTGATTGGAGCTTGTTGTTGTTGTTGGTGGCTTTGGTTGGGTTTCTCCATCATCATCTCTGTCTTCTCTACATTCGCCTGAAGTCGCATCTTCGCTGCACCGCCTCTTCTGTCAACTTGTTAGTTTTCGCCTGTGGATCTTCCAGTTTGTGTGACATCAACACAAGTCATCGGCGAAATCCAAATCTTCTAGGTTTTTTTCTGCAGTCCAGCGTATCCCTTCTTCTCGCTCCTCATTGTTTGTTGCATGATCCAGTCCACCATATCAACTTGTAAAGATCAACATAGTGATTTTGTAATTACTATAAGGACATTAAATGCTATAATCTGTTGGATAGACAAGTGATTGCATTTTTAAACTGAACATTACGAAAACCAAAAAGTATAGCCTAATAGGTAATTGGGCCATCTCAGCAATCCATGAGATGGCCAATAGGATTTTTTTTCCTAGCGGTCATACCAGGTTCGTTATTTTAGCTGTTGCTGGCATGGCTTTGAGAGTCAGTCGGTAAAAAAACTTCATTTTATTGTTACCTCAATCTCCCTCCTCATCCACTAACAACCTAAATTATGTCAAAATGTGCACATTAAAAGACTAGTTGAGCAAAGAAATATATTCTTTTTAAATTATGTCTTCGTCAATAGCTCGGTCACTTTTCTCAATGTGAATTTTATTAGGTTCAAAATAAGTTATTGACAAGATCCTCTGGTAATACAAATGATGTCAAGATCAAGGAAAAGGAGATGTTTGGGAATGTGAATGAAAGATGAACTATTTTTAGGATTATTAAGTGAATATTCTTGAACGAGAAGGCTAAGAGGTGAGTAGGAAATAATTATCGTAGATTGTGTTACTTACAATTTTATCAATTTTAAAAGGCTAGAAGAATGAGGTGAGCACATGTTAGCTAAAATATTAGGTTTTGTAGCAGAACGCGGCAAACAATATTTGCGTACACTTTATTGTGAATGGAGTGTCATGGCAATGCAAAGTTGACAACTGTATTTGTTTAAACATATTCATTCGGCTCAAGTCTCTAAAAAATGTAATACGTTTGAGTTCTTTCGTCTACTGATCACTTTAAATGATTTATGGCTATCCTCACTGTTTCTAGCATGAATCAGCTGAAGTGCAATCGAGCTGTTCTGAGCATATGGACCCTTCAACCTTAGATTCTTGGCGAAGTGCTCAGAGATTTGAATGAAAACTTTCTTATCTACTTTCATTAATGTAAGTGCTTTGTCACGTAGATATAAACTAGTGGGTGCATTTCATGATAATATGAGGTTGGAACTGTTCTCTTTGAATTGCCAAAAAGAATAATTCGTTTGTTACAAACAGAATAACTTGTCAGCCGCATATGCTCCATTCTTTGCTGCATTCAATCGACGCTTGATCCTAGTAGCAACTGCATCACTCTTCCAGGCATTCTGAAAGAAAACAGGGTTCTTATTTCTCGTACTAGACTTTCCATTCGATGGATGAACTTCTAACGGTAATTCTTATTACGCAAATATTTCTCAACCATGAGCAACTATTTTCGAAGTTTTTTCTTCTAAGCATTGTTTTCTCGTACTTTTGGATAGTACTCTAACCCACCTCTTTCAATAGGTCATCGGATAGAAATATTAGGAGTTCAAATAAAGTTCACTGTAAATCTCTTTTCTGGGAAAGTCCTTTTGAATTTTTCCATTGGATCACTTTGAGTACAAAGATCTAGAAAATAAAACTTATTGTTCATAAGATTTAAGTCAGTACCAGAATTATAGTTGGGGAGAAGAATAGGTTTTTGAGTAGACAGTCTCTTTATGGCGATTTTATTCTCAAAACTATACAACTGCAAATTTATGCACTTCGCCTGTGTTGGGGGGGGGTTTGATAGTTAAAAGTGATTAGTCAGATGTGGCAACAAAAATAAAGTCTATATATATATATATATATATATATATATATATATCAAGCCAAAACTTCTCTGAGAGAATCCTATCACTGTGTCAAAAAGGGAGCTTCATATGAGTCTAAACTTCAGAGGTGATTGTGCCACTGGCACTCTAAAGAGTCAGATATCTTACTGTCTAAGGAGAACATTCTTCTCATCAACGCTGAAACTAGTATGATTTCCAATATTTTGAAGGATAAACTTTCTTATCTGACCACTCCCATGTGCGTGTATTAATTTACTTCCTCTGTTGGAGCCAGGTTTAAAGGTTGTTCGATGCGACTGTTATATCCTAAAGGGTTTAGGAGGATTATGCTGTGTGGTTACAAAGAAGCAACAGTAAAGCGATAAAAAATGCTATAATTTGATATCGTGAACACGGGTGATTCTGTCTCAAGAATCTTTTCATTCTCTGTATCACTGAAACTCCTGTCATTCATATGGAGAAACCTATACTTTGTAGGCGAAATAAGATTTTTCTACTTTTCTTTTTATGGTCTTAGTTTTTAGTCTCCCTTTTTTCTGGTGTTCACATCTTACGCAATTTACCATTGGTTATTGTTTCCATGATATTTTTGATAACATTCCAGTTTTCAACTATTTTGTCAAGTTACGAAACTTTTCATCCAAACTAATTAATCTTTATACAACTGCAGTCGTATTTTGAACAATCTTCAGTATTCGTCACAATTTTTTATTTTATTGATAGCTTATATATATGTAAACATATGCGATTGTTAAGCTTTGTGAAAGAAATAACAGAAAACAGACTCTTCACTGGAATAATTGTTCATCTGTTATGTCCGAATGTATGTAAGTTTTACAGCGGTAAACTGAGCTTGTTCAGGGCTGAACTTTCAAGGTATGTATTTCCAAAGTGGTGGAAATCGATTCTAAATTTGGTTATTTCTATTCTATTGCTGTAAAAGAACATTCAGATAGCCAGAAGTGTGATTATATATATATATATATATATATATATATATGTCAAGCAGAAAAGTAAGGATTCAGCGTGTTTAGCAATCTCAAAATGAGTGAAGACAATCGCGGAACTTTTAAATAACTTTCATATGGAATTTGTCAGAAAATATGTCTATGTTCATAAATATACTTCACCAGAGGATTTTATAATTTCATATCTTCCAAATTTTATAGAAAATTGATTGTCTTTGAAAATGGTTGAAAATTTCACTTTCTGTCCTACTACTCATGATCTGATAACATATGAATCTTAGGTGTAATAAAGCATTTTATTGTTTTGTCTATGACCTAAAATAATATTTCATGCTATTCATATTCTATGTCTGATGAACTCATCAATGCGGAACACATACATGAACAAGGTTTGATATTAGTTTAATGTAATCAGTTTTGACTATTTCTACTACAGCATCAAAAAGTCATATACTCTATTGAGATGAAAAGGTGTTCACAATGAGTTATCCTTTGTGGTTAAGCGTATGTCAGATAAAGGTTTCCTTTAAACGTTTAGTGACGGTTGGTATCACTTGGAAATCTTTCCACAGTTGAAACAATTACAAAAGTTAGAGTGAAATTTGATCATGGGGACAGTTACGCAACGACGGCGTTGGATGTGGGTTGCACTATGTTGTGAACTGACTGAACTAGGAAATATGGACCAGGGGCTCAATAGTAACGTACTAGCCATGAAACCTGAATATCCTGGCGGGGTCACAGGCACGTACTACTGAGAAACTCTATACCAGAACAAAACAGCTTTCAAGTGCTCGAAGGTTTTCAGTGTTCCTGCAACTGATGTCAATTCATGATGAATCCCAAGAATGTCCGAAATATATTCGTAAGGCCCTAATAAGGTAGCAAAACTGACTTCTGACGTTTTGTAACCTCAGAGAATAGAAATTTATTTTTTCATCTCAATAGGATTTTACGTAAATATTTCCTTTTATAACCCGTTTACCCAATATTCAACTTATTCGGCCCCTTTAAGTCAAATTTTGATCCTGAAGTCTATGCAGTTTTTAACCATGATCATATTTCACGAATCAGAAATGAACCAAGTTTTGGGTAGATCTATTAAACAGATCTTTTACGTGTACTTTGGTTTGGTTTTCATTAATTTTTCTTCAAATAAAATTATCGATTGAGTAGAATTAATAGTATACAGAGAGTTTTCTCTTAGCCTAAAGAAATAAGAAGATGGTTTTCGGAGAAATGTGATGTATTTGCGCAGTAAATTTCGATCAGTCTGATAACACACTTTTCAAGGTGTTTTATATGAAAGAATAAAATAGAACAAATAACTTAGGATAATGAAAGATTTAGAAAAAATAATGATGATAACTAGGAGTAAAACATTCCATGTTCGTTGGTAGTAAAACGAGGTAAAGATTGTCAAGGTAGGCTTAAGGTAACGACGAATTGTTTTCGGACACATAAGGAAGGTTCAAGCCTTCGTGTAGCTAAGGTTTCAAGAAACTTAAGAATATGGTCAAAGTTTTCCTCTTGTCAATTTTTCTTCTTAAAGCTGTTTAGTTACTACCTAATACCATACTTTATGAGCATCTACGGTTCCTTTAGTCTTGAAGATTTGCTAATTAGACAACTAAAATGTCAATACCTGAAATATCATGACAATAAGTTTGATCATGGGGGTTATGCGAAACTGTCAGAGAAAGTAAATGATAGTTGGTAAAGAAGTTAAACTACTCGGACAAACATTCGCTTGAGTAAATGAAGCCGAAATTAGCAATAAAATAGGAATAATTAGACATCGCGTAATATGTTGACAGAGGCCGGAAGTTAAGACGAATAAGGGAAATTGCGTTAAACCTCTTCCCTCTGTGTATATAGATTAAGACTTTAAATGTGTCTGGCTAGAGGTTGGGATAAACAAAGAGCGAAACAATACTTGTTTTCTGGAAGATTTCTGTTTATCTTATAAATAACTACTGACCAAGTTGATAGAAACTGAAAAGCCAAAGCCGATGGCTTGTTCACTTATGAACTTAAAATTATATTTTCTTAGTCTTTGTAAATAATATTTCTAAACATTTTCTGATAGAATTAGCAACGGATGACAACGATGACATGTGTATTTTTGTTTCCATACCAATTAGAAAACTGATTTGAACTGGTACACCTGGTCAAATGTCATCTGCTTTAAAGTGTAGCTGTAATAGATACATGTGTCATTACGTTTCTTCTCAGAAAAATAGATTCTGGTTCTGAACTCTTTAACAACGATTGATGTATGTGAAATGTAGGAAAATGATGGCAACTGATAAATATGGACCATTAGATCCAAACTCGGTAGTTAACTGCCAACAAGATGATCCTGAGCTTAAATTCAAGCAGCATATTGAATAACTTGTGCCAAGAAGTCCTAAATGAGAACCAGATGCCTACTCAATGATACTTGGTTTACTCTACGCGACAGTTTCCTTAGATGTCAGAAGTCGTGCATGACTCAGTAGTGTTCATCGAAACTTTTGAGGACTCTGTGACCTTGTAAAGCAGTTATCCACCAAAACAAGGGCCTAACTCACTAAAATATCTGTTACTTAAAAGCAAGACACAAAGTTTATGCGTCATTCAACTGTTTAATAAGAAGTTAACTTTGTGATGACTATTTAGTCACCTTAAATGAAATTCGTTTTTACTATGTCTAGGTGAAGATGTGGCATATTGATCTAAGTGTTCGACTTTCAACCAGTGATTCGCTGGTTCAAACCGTGCTGCACCTACCGCCAGATAGGCAGTGTTATTAGGCTGAAGTGATCAACGTGTGTTGCTACTTTGTGCAACTGTCTTGATACTGACATTAGTTTTTTTTGGTGGTATTTGTGAACGGAATTTCTAAGACGCCTTTCATGTTACTTAAAACTTATGCCAAAAGAAGGATTCCAGCATAATTTTTTAAAGCCCAAGGTATTTTCCACTCGGTTATTGATTCTTGAAAAGCTCATTTTCTATAAAAGCTGGATTCTAAGCGAATTATAGCACTACAACTAATTTTTTCTATTTTATTAACAAAAATGTCTGTTGGCTATTTTCTTCCTCAGGAAATATTTCGTTCTGTTATGGTATTTCCGTGACCATTGAATACTTACAAATGCGTACCCACTTATAAACAAAGTTAAACTTTATGATAATTCACTTGGTTGAGGATAGCAGTGGAATCCAGGACGAGCGTTTTGTTTTATTTTAGGCTTGTCAGGTGGATGTAATCGGACCTCATTGAGTGATGTTGTTCCCACTGAGACTTGAGGCTCGTACCCATCGCTTCAGAGAGTTTTCCTCTTGGCCACTGACGCAGGATAGTCACTTCTTGTACAAGGGTATTAATTATTACCGTTTTTTGATATGCTTGAAATTCTCCTAAATCTAATTAGATTGAATTAATCGACTTCTGCTGATATATGGACTGCTGTGAGGATACCCTGATATCGCCTAAATATTCATTATGATAAGTCACTTGGTTGTGGTTGAACAATCCATTTCAGTTTTAAAACGGAGAACTACAGGTATATCTGTACCAAACCAGCAAGGGATAAAATACAGAGGTATGCTTATTGTGACACTTTGTAAACAACTGATGAAATATTGTTACTTTCGCATTGAAATATCCATTTGCACAAAATGCTTCACGTCATCTTTTGCGCTTCTCTCTGCAGAATATTTGCCTATCGCTCATAATTACCTACGACTTCTTCCAACTTCTTCAGTATATAATACTTATATGCATTCTTATCAGTAGCACATGTTGCATATCCACAACTAGTGAGAGCTAAGCGTTGTTCAGGTTCAAATGATGATCAGTGTGACTATTCACTGAGTTATACAAAAACGTTTCTATTATTTAACGTCAAATATAGATCAATTTACACATAGTAGACTGCACTCAAGTTTAACATGATCTTTTCATTGCGTTCATATATATATATATATATATATATATATATATATATATATACCATAATAAGATATGAAAGAATTTAAAATTGAGCGCGTTTTACCTATGCTACTTCACAATCTTTCAAACTGAATATCCTTTGCTACATTTTAAACAGGTTGGAAAACGATAGTACTTGGACACTTAATGTGAGAGCATCAACAAATAAAAGACAAGTGAAATGGACTCGTGCCTAACTGTGTGTTTTTAGAATAACCATTACTTTTTAAAGTAGTAAAGGTTTCGAAAATCCCTAGGGTCAATTATCAACGATATTATCTGACGTAAGTGTGATTTGACGGGCTTGTATTGGTGACTGCAGGTGAAATGAGAATCAGCGTCATAAAAGGAACCAAACCAGCAACTGAACTACAAGAAATATCACATCATATTATTCAAACAAGTCTGACGATCCACGGCTACTTCTGACGTCCCATTTCTATAAACCCAACGCTGCTGTTGTCTGGATTAGCGCAGTTTGGATTGAGATGCGAAGTCGTGGTTGGGGGATTTTGTGACTGGTTTGAGTGGACATTAATAAGTAACACAAATAACAACTTAATATACTGGTTGACAATTTTAGTGTACTTCTGATTAGCAGCTGAGTCTCAGATGGCGTAATAACTCATCCATACATGAAAACTACTGCTTCGAGTCCTAGAATATCCTAGGCTTTCATTTCATCCTTAGTTATCACTTCGCAGAAATTTAAAGGATCGATACGTATGGTAAGAAATTTCGGTGTCTTTGACTGATAGACAAAAGATATGTATGCATTTGAAGTAATTTTATTCCAGAGTTTTGGTGCTGAAGTCTCATTTGGTCTTTCTCAGAGAGTTTTCTAGTATTTTGAGAAGGCAGTGTATAGAATTCTGCCTCAGAAAAGGATTTGAGTGAGGTTTTGTTCTCATTTTTAAGCACAATGGCAAAACGGTAGAATTACAACGGGAGTTGGTATTTCTGGACCCTATGGAGTAGTTGAGTAACACGTTTAAAATAGTACAACCAAACGCATACCTGCCTTACATATTTATATGAAAGTTAATAAAACATTTTGGGGAGGAGAATATGAGAAAATATTGAATGAAAAGGCTTAATTGAATAGTAGGATAATAGTGCGGATCATTAAAGGATGATATTATTGTAATAAGTGGTAACGCGACTTATTTTGCTGTAGTTTGAAACTGATTGAATAAGGGGGCCTTAGTTAAGTGGTCGATCAACAAGATCTAATGAATATGAATTGAGGATACTTCAGAACAAGAAATACGGTTTTTGACCAGAACGCTGGTCAGGAGTAACTTCTGATGAGAATTTACGAATCAGTGGAAAGCAGTTTGAGAAGCAAGACTCCAATGCACTCTGTGACAAGGAAAAGAATATTTATTACTTCTATATCAGGGTGACTATCATGACTTTACGCTTGGATGGCGACTCAGTATTACCACTAGAAAGACATATTGAGCAGTGAAAATAAGAATAAGCACAAAGTCCGTATTTCATTTTACGCCTTTAGATTACGTGAATGATAAGTTCGTATCCCACTGTGTTTATCAGTTCAAATGCATGTGAGATAATACAAACATAGGGAGAACTCATTGATTCTTGCAATAAGGGTATCAGTATACATGTCCACAAGTGATTGAAGAAACAGAATGAATTGCTTGACACAGTTGAACCGAACAATAAACGTCTGGTTTCTTCAGAGGTGAAGAATTCCATTCAGACAGGTCATATAAAATATTGGCACATTCTTAGACCTATTTACAAAACTTGTTGGAAATGAACTTTCAAATATTTTGAGGCTTTAGACGATAAAACGTTTTTATTACCTTGGTGTGATCGCAAACAACTTTTCATCCCAATAAACTCTTTTTGTGTAAATTCGCCTCCCAATGCAAGGTTAATATACTACTGTCTTTCTTTATAATGATTTACACCATTATTCTAAACTTCAACTTAGCCAACTCATACAACATTTTCTCTTTCTCTCGTCCTCTAAAACCTTCATTATCTTTCATATAAACAGACAAATATGTGCTATCGGATTGTTTGAAATGTGTCATTTAACTACATTACACAGTCCAGACAAATCACATCTTAGTGTTTTGTTGAGTTCCATAAGGGGGTCTAATTAATGATATCGTGACAAGATATTCAGGCTAACACTATTGTTTTCAACTAGATCTCATCAGACTTCACTATAACATACACAACGTTCAACGTGTACTTAAAATATCAACCAATTAGGTTATTTGTCGGCAAGCGATAACATGGATAAGGATTGTGTTTTCAAACATACCACAGTGAGACCCTATTCTACAGACTGTTGAGAGGCATTTAAAGAACCTTTTATGCAGCTAATCCCGACTACGACTAGGAGAAAGAAACTTAACCAACGTGTAACCGAACGCCTAGATTCATGCTGGGAAAAGGATAGGCTAAATCAATGGGAATCTCTATTTTGTCGCACCCAGTTAATATATGCTCACATAGTGGATAATAGGAATGCGTTGAATATGAACTAAAGCGCCCTATCGAACCTTTCGGACCGAGTTCGAAATCGCCTTTTACACATTTCTGGGGCCCTAAAAATTTGGATGAACAATATGAAATTCTGTACCCAGAAGAAATTTGTTCAGGTTTCATCTTTGCCTTGGCAAAGGAAGACTCACTGAGTGACCCTATCCGTAGGTCTTTAACATGCTCTTTTTCCACTGTTTATTTCATTTACAGTACCTCCTTCACCACACTAATACTATATTCACATTCAGACTTTATTTATTCACTGCCTTCATCCTCCAGTATTGCGCAACTTTATTGTTTTTTGCAAGCTCTGACCTACTTTTTATTTCTGTCTGAACACCTATTTACACAGTCATGTTATTCTGAATATTCTTATTATCCTTTTTACTGCTACTAAATTTTTTATTCTGAAGTACACAGTACATATCCTTGTTATCGTTCCCTCGCAAACTACCTTGGTTGGTTGGTATTTTATGTATATGTTAGAAGCTATGTATATCAGAGTAAAGTCTGGCGAGATCTAATTAAAAACAATATTGTTCCCTAACATATCTTGTTATACTTTTCCGGATGGGAATTTTTTAAATTTTAATTGATAATAGTTTGTATTTACAAATTTACGCAGATCGACTTATCTACTCATGAGTAATGCTAATAGTACGATAAAATTGCTTCGAAGTATAGACCTCAGATGCTTCAATCTACCATATTGGAATATTAAGTACTCCCTTCGAATTTTTAAAATCATTTCATTCCTTCAAAATATTTTGCCTTGCTATATTAAATTATGAAAATCGCACTTGAAAGCCATTGACTCTTCAAAATTATTTTTGATGGGTCTCTCTCATTAACTGCTGTTTAGTAGACTAGTGTTACTGACACGAGGTGATGATTGGAAGTGAAATAAAAACCCCAACTATGTAAGGATGCAAACTGGAGTGTGACAGGTTGCCGTCTCAGTGTTCTGTCAGTTGGCCTACCTGACTTAATATTGATGAGGTCTGAAATTCGCTTCAATATTTGGGGGAGTTGTTCCGGCTTTCATTCAGTATTAATTTTAAACAGCGTTTATAAAGAAACTAAATTATCCAAGGGATCTTTGATCTTATCCACGAAAAATTTTGAGGTCAGTTTACCTTACACCTGACCTCATTCTCCTGTAGTTGAACAGGGGATTTCTTATCAGCATTTTCATATGTTAGGTGTTTATTTGTCCTCTATGCTTCTTTAAGGGCTGGTGACATGAAACCACAATTAAAAAGTTGAAAATTCGTGACGGAAAACATTGTATTAGGTAATCTTATCTATGCATCAACTTTTTGACTGATAAAACCCTCTACTGCAGAACAAAGTAGCCTAACCTTCTGATGAAGTCTGTAAAAAAGGAATGAATTTCCATAGTATAAGCAAGCACGAGGAACAATATTAGCTTTCTGACCTTTTGAACATGTCATTGGAAGTCGAATATGTGCCGTTCACTTCTCAAATAGGGTATCTTTCATCAAAATGATTAGGACCAGCAATATTCTTTACGAAAACTCCAACGATGAAAAGTTAGATGGTTCTAGTGCAACTAGTAGACAGTATACTCATAAATAATAGGATATAATAGGATACTAGCTACTTGTTATTCGCCTGGAATAAAATTCGGTTGTGAGCTTGGATAACCTAACTGTATACTCAATAGTATCATTCTGGTTAAATAGTTATGAATAGGTGAACCTTAATTTAGAATGACTACGCTGAGTTTGAACTCAAATCTCCAGAATCTTGATGAAATTTTTGAAAGTTAGCTGGTTGGAGGCAATCGGCAGGAAGCTCACGACCTAGGTTTCTTGCTTTTTAGCACTCGCTAGCAAGGCGTATCTGCAACCTGGACGGGACTGATGTCCCGCCTGAGATTGGAACCCACATCACCCAGTGTTGTAGTCAGTGACTTTACCACTGAGCTGTTTGGACCACGACTAGTTACCACATTGCAAATATGTTCGATAGGATTCGGTCTGAACTTAGGACCAGACAACATGAAATTGGTTACACTTCCGTGACCAATCAATACATTTTTGAAAGTAGAATATCAATGATATTTACATTTCTGCCAAATATGAACTTCAGAGCGTCTCTGAATCCTTCCTTCCAAATCTGAACTTAAAGCTGGGGTTGGAAACACATTCAAGTAGCTTGGTATGAGTAAATGTCAATGAAGTGGTTGTAGTCACTTTGATACTTGTAATTTCCTATAACTGTATAGGGCCGAATTTCGCAAAAATGTGTTGGGAGAATGGGCTGTTATGCGAATGTTTCGATACTACGGGGTATTCATGATGGTTTATTCATCTGAGTAACTAGCCGTGGAAGCCAGGACGCGTGTTTTGCCCTATTCAGAACTCGTCATCTGGACGCCCCTACCGGTCTACCACTCATTAGAGTGTAGATACATCCAACTGACGAGTCCAAAATAGGACAAAAAGTGCGTCCTGGATTTCATCGATGGTCACCAAGATGAATAAAAGTGGTTGTAATGTTGACATCGATATCTGAAGATTTTCACAGTTTTACCTGGGTAATTTTTACTCAAGATGCACATAAAATGAGGTCCTAAATATTTGATAAGTAGTTTATTTAGTTTGAAATGTATGGCAGTTTTATTTGTTTCAGTTTAGTATTCATCACAGACTGACAATAGCTGGAGAACAGTTGAAAACTTAAGAGCAATCGACAACTATTTCTTCCTAGTTGTTGATTGGCAGTCAAGTACACACATAAATCGATCGTCTGTGGCGTTACACTTATCTTCAGATAGGTACTTCCTTAGACAAACAGTATTCACATGAAAATGGCTTCGTCGATGAGATTTAAGAGCACTTTTTATTCGTTCGACCTCAACAGTTATTTAATGGGTTTAGTAATTTGCCTATATTTTGTTTTTCGTGAATTTGGTCAATGTAGACACAGTTCATCTGAATGGTGTTATGTATCTGGACCATATATGTAGAATGCTCGGATCATATATTGTCTCATCCACACAATTCATCTAAAGAAACACATTACTGACAAAGGTCATAGACTGGTATTAAAACAGCTATTGAAGTTTTTTGAAAGATTTTTTGCAGTGTGAAATTAGGTTTCCCTAAAGCGTTAGTAGGACACAGACTTCGGCACCAATCCCCCACCTTGTTTTCGAAAATAACTTGCCATTATACTGAACCGAACTTGTCAGTATCAACCTTATTCTGTTTCTAAGGTTGATTCAAAACTCACTATAATTTTGAACAAAGCAAAAGGGACTATACTTGGCGAATAAAAAATGACATCATTCGATTGCATGATCCATTATCAACTACATACAGCCGAAAACGGCAATGGTTATTAGCATATCAGAAAATCTAAAATTTTGGAAGTCAGTAATCTTAAGTTGTACATCTAAATCAAGGAAATTATATCAGTAGGATTGGGATCAACTTACCTAGAGATTTCAACTCAATGAGCTCGTACATTTAGTTGCCTTGACAAATTTGAATAATATAAGAACAAAGATATTTGTAGAATAAAATGAGGTCATTTTATTTCATGGCCTTTCATCAGCTGAAAATAGTCTACAGTTGAAATGAATTACTAGTACCAATAACAACATAACATACCTCATATATGTAGAAATAAATGGAGATTTCAAATTCAAGATTACCAATAAGGTATTGAGGAAGTCAAGGAAACACAGGATTAGTAGTTACATACCCTAGTCAAAATCTTTGGTTATTCATATCTAGTGAGAAAAAATTTCTGTAGCTGTGGAGTTGATGGAAGGGGGAGGGGAACAAACGAAAACCAGTGTAAAAGAAGGGACTGTTTAAGGGCTAATAGGTTACGCAATTACATGAAAAACTTTCTTTAACTTGGTAATTGTATATAGTTTTTTTGCGCGTTTATGCATGTAGTCTTCTTTTGATTGTATTACCATCATTACTTACTGAATACTAATCATATAACGATTTTCAAATTTTTAATGTAATTACGTAACCTATTAGCCTGTAAACAGTCACTTCATTTACACCGATTTTCATTTGTTGTCCCCCCTCCACTCCACAGTTCCAGAATTTTCTGTCTCATCAGATATAAATAGACACAGATTTTGACTAAGGTATGTAACTATTAATCCTGTGTTTCCTTGACTCCCTCACTACCTTAATGTCAATCTTGGATTTGAAATCTCCATTTATTTCTACATATATGAGGTATGTTATGTTGTTATTGGTACTAGTAATTCATTTCAACTGTAGACTATTTTCAGCTGATGAAAGGCCATGAAATAAAATGACCTCATTTTATTCTACAAATGTCCACTTTCTTGCATTATTCACTGGGTTCATCTTAGTCATACTGATGTCATTTCTTTGTGTATTACGTAACCGACAACCTGGTACCAATCATTCCTTTCTTCCATTTATCACTCCTCCGTACGATCAATGATATAATGCAGCTACCATTGAGTGCCATTTTTCTGCATCACTTTTCATGTCTGACTTGATTTGCTCCACAGGTGACGGCTTTTTGATGCAATTTCAGGAAATCTATTTCGAAAAGTGCCACTAATAACCACTATATAGTGATCTATTTTGAAGGATTTGTTAGGATTCATCCATTTCAAGTTAGTAGTTATCGTAGACCAACACCAGTTAAGGAATTATTGAAAACCTCAGAGCAGCGGGGAATCTATTTTGTCCTGATATCAAACTCACTGTGAGATGTGAAGATTTTGGGTTCTATTTTTGTCTATGTAGTCCTGGTTCTCACTGTTACGTAGTCCCAACTAGGGGACGAAACAGCTGTCCTGTCCTCTAGAATTTTTGGTGGTTCTACATCTCATGTCAGCCAGTGATATATATCAGCTGCAAACCAATCGACTCCCACAAACCTCCAAAGTATACAACTTATTACTTTTGTAGCTAACAATTTTGCAACTTCCTATAAAGTCATCTGAAATTAGCACAAGAAATGATTGACTTGATTGAAAAGCATTAAGTAATATTTGCATTAATTTTAAGGTGTCAGATTAATTTCCTAGTCAGTTTTGTTGTAAAATAATTGATGACTAACATTTATCCTGACAATGACCCAATGAATTATCTTCAACCTTGATGGCGTTAATAAATGCTTCCGGTGGAAGATATCACAGCTTCTAAAAGAATAACCTCAAAACATTATAAATTTACCAAATTGTTTTTTATTATTTTAAAGCCTAGTAATTTCGAGCATGTTTTTGAAATGAACTTCTGGAGGTCACAGTTTCATTAATCCATATATAAGTCTTTGGAAACTTATTCATAATTTAGACTATCGTAAATAATTTATCCCATTCGGAACTTTCAGTCAGTAAAATTTCATCATTTATAGTCTTTTCTTATCAGTATTATCTCTTTGTTTTAGATAGTGAGGTATGTAGATGACTTTTGAAAGTAAGTAAGCTATAGTTTTTCAAAACCTGTTCCCAGTTGATAAAATGGTTGTAAAATTACATAACTAACTTATAGAATGTAATACAAATATGCGAAATGAGCGCAGTTTAATGGCTTGCTCACTTTGAAGTAGCTGCATTCTTACAGCTTTCAAAAGATTCCGGCGTGCAGGAAAAATGACACTGAAATCAGACTATGGGTACACTAGAAGTCCAGAATCCATCGAGTGTTCTAACAGTCAACGGAGAAAGGATCCTCTTAATTCTTTACAAAACGATATAATTAACGTTTGTCAGTACGCTTAAGAAGCAGATGTAGGGTATGGTTGACATTTATGATTCCATAAGAGGAAGTAAATTTTTATAGAAACATAATGAGTAAGTTACTGAATACAATGAATTCATTTTGGTACTCACCATGGACTGACACCACTTAGGGGACATCAGAAATCTGCTGGCACTGGACAACTGTCTCGTCCTTGTACGGGACTCCTCAGCAGTGTGCACATAGGACCCCACCTCACTAGGGGTAAAACCTAAGACCCTCAGGTTCCGTTGCCAACATATTACCATTGCGCCACTTGGTCAGAATCCAGTGGTCCATATTTCCAATTTCTGTCAGTTCACGACATAGCGCAGCCATCACTTAATGTCATCGTTGAGTATTGGTCCTCACGTCCACCAGGTTTCCCGTAAATTTTTCTTAAATTTTCGGACACAATTTGTTGTCCATATTCATACCAAATAATTTCACAACTTTGAGACAGAGTTCGGATAGCCTGTATTTTCTCCCTTTCTTTGTGACAAGGGTAATAGGATTTTCCATCTACCTTGAACAGGTGCAGAATCTTTTCCACTGCATGTATTTGGTGTTGACTTGATAAATAAAGATTCTTCGTGATGCTTCTGAAGTGCCTTCTTTGTATGGTAACACAGAAGGGGCTTTGAATCCTCTCCCAACCTTGTCACCACTATTACTTTTAGTAGTAGAAGTATCATTAATGACACCTGCGACAGTATTTTTCTTCCAACTTATGAAGTGTTACGAAGAATTCTCAGTAAGGGTGGGATTAAAGTGGCATTTAAAACAACAAACTCGCTTAGAAACAAGTTTTGTAGGTTAAAAGATCCTATCGATGCAATAAAGTAAAATAATCTGGTTTACCAAATCTCCTGCAATGAGTGCGAGGTTAAATATTAGTCGACCAGGATCCATAAGAATATGAACGCGATTACACACAATCATACAATAGGGTGCGATACAGTGACAGCATCGAAGATTAACTTATTTGGATGGAGGAAGAGATTGATGACCGAATCTTTGTTTACCGAATCAACACCAAATACATGCAATGGAAAAAGATTCTGCACCTGTCCCAGATAGATGAAAAATTCCACTACACTTGTCACAAAAGGGGGAGGAGATTAAGACTATGCAAATAATGTGTCAAAGTTGTGAAGTTACCTAATATAAATATAAACAACAAGCTGTGTCTGAAACGTTAAGTAGTAAATGATATTGTTTCATTATTTTAGATTTCTAATTAACAGACTAAAGTGGAATTATCCCCATTTGGGGAAATCAATGCATACAAATCAGTGTTCCAGATCATCATTAACTATAGCACTTTTCTAGACTTGCTTAACTGAAGGTTACAGAAACTAAAGAGATCTTCTGAGATTGGTCTTGTGAGATTTCTGTCTCAATGAAAATTGTTTAATGCCGACACAAGTCACATTGTTCTGTTTCTGAACACCACCAACTTACTGTGTATTTTACATTGTACTCGTTAGCTGACTCTGAATATTTTCTGTCTTTAATTCGATGGTTATTTGCATATATATATATATATATATATATATATATATATATATATATATAAGTATCTTCAGCCCGCTTCTTTTCGTGCAGGGGAAAGTGGTCTGACACAGTGGATTGTCACAGTTATGCAACACGTTCAATGAGAATTAATAAAATATTTACCAGTGTATTAAACTTACTTCCTGGACTTTAAAAACGTTGCTAGCGAAATTTTTGAAAACAATATAGTATCAGGCTTATAGGAATTTTATTTTTAAGGTTGTATTTAATTCATTTGCCATGAAACCAAAAGGTTCTGGGCTCGACCCCTGAAGGCGGCGTGGGTGCGTACTGCGAAAGAGTCCCATACTGGGACGAAACAACTGCTACACAATGGTTTTTAAGATACATTGAATGGACAACTTACTATACCTGCGTCTATGTGTGAAAGCTTTCAGTGATAGCTTTGAAACAATATAAACATGAAACTTAACGAAAACACTCACTAATACATAGACACACATCGTTTTAAGAAATAAGGTTTCGTTGTATGGTTGGTATATATCTAGTCTTCTTATTCATCCTTTTATCATTGAATGAAGAAATCGCTGAGGATGTGCAAAACATTATTATTTTAACCTGATATCGGTAACTTTGGATAAGCTCATTCATATTAGCTAGTTGGGTACATTTTTTCTGTTTACGGAACTTTTGAGGTTTCATAAGGTTATCTACAAAAGTCACTGTTTTAGTTATGTAAACACTATTCCGTTGCTTTGAAAACAGATATCCTCATTTGGTTAAACAAAGGTTGGTTCATTACGCAATGAAGAAGTCAAATGACAACGATATCCAAGCTCCAACTTGGAATATTTCTTATATGCACCGTTTTTGTAATCAAGAGAGAATAGATAAAATTCAGTTACAAAGCATGTTCATATTCTGAAAATGATTTATTGCTATACTGAAAATCATTGTAGTCTCTTAATATCACTATTTCTACTACATTTTTCCTCCCTTTACTACAGCTCTAAATTCAATTTTCAATGTCATTATCAAATTTTCAACTTAATCTAATTCATCAATTCAAACAAATTGGACAAACTGTAGCACCATTTGAAGATGGTGGGATTTTGAACTATCTATTTGAACCAATTGTTAAAAACAGCAATTTGTCAACTAATTCAACTGATAATAATAGTTCAATAACATTGCTCAAATTAGTTGAGATTAATGATACTTATTCCTTTGTTATTAGTATGATAGGTCATATGTTGTTTGACAGTCTTCAGAATATGAATGTTTACAATGTAGTATCAATAAATCGAAATGAATACAATTCTTCATTGACAAACAGAACGTCCAAAAATATGACAAGGAAATTTACTACAATCATAATAGTTGAATGTCTTTTTTTCCTATTATCTATTATACTAAGTATGTCACATTTTGTATTGATCTACTGTCCGTTTAGTTTTGGTCAAAAAACTCCTCTAATTTACTCAAAGGATTTTAAATCCTCAAAGATTTTGAAAAGCTCCAATGTTAATACTCTTTCAAATGGTGATAAAACATTAGTCTATGATGTTGGAAATTCTTTTGTCAATGAACAACTGCCGAATTCATTATCACCGGGAACAGTTGAATGGGTTCAACAGTCGAATGCAAGAAGGTTGTCGATAAATTCTTCTGATATTTACATCAATGTAAGTTAGCTAATAATTTATGTAAGATGTTTGAAAAATGTGTTTCTTCATGGCTAAAGAGTATTTTCACAGTAATTTGATTTCTGTTATGTGTTTTAAATCACAAACAAATATCATCAGAGTCATTTCTTCAAAGGAATTCCAGTGAAATTGTTGCTTGTCCTGGATAAAGATAATGTTTTATAGATTTTTCATATTGTTCTTTCTTGAATCAGTTGTGCCATCAAATGAAACGTTTAATCGCCTTGACAAATTTCAAGAAAAAAACAATGAGTTTTGAAAGATGCCTACAAATCGATTTTGTGAATCATTTCAAAGATACGTCCAATTGTAGACAAAGTTGAATCTGTTGTCTGAATAAAAGGACTACTTGATTTGATTTGTTGTGGCAGCCATCTTGGAATGGGCGCCATGACCCTTAATTATTGTCAGATTTTACCTATATATATGTGACCACACATGCGTGCAAGTTGTTAAACGCTCTACAATGCTGACTATCGTTGCATGATACGCAGGACTGCATTAAGTCACCGTTTAATTATCAAACTTTGTTTGTCGCTCAATGTACAATGGCGTCATATAGACATCATTCAGGAACAGTGGACCTTCGTTTGGTATTTCTGTTATGATCATGAAATTTCAGATGGTTGTTTCTGTTCAATAATACTTTGATGAGGCTTTGTCTTTACTCCTCTGAGGCGTCACTATGCAAATCCTTTGAATCCGACTGAACAGACACTTGATCAGTACGCGTTTATACTGAAGTAAACAGAAACTATGGTAATCTAGGTGCTCTCCTCTTCGTTCAGATTTACTGCAGATGGCTCGTTGACCATCTTACTGACCAGTTGTGGGAATGTTTAAGAATGACAGGCTTCAATCAACATGATGACTACAAGTGAAAATTCTTACATGTTAAAAAGTGACTATGATTTATTTAATATTTTAACTGTGTCTAATATCAATGTGGTTCATGATGTTTATCTCTGGATGGGAAAAGTAAAATGTTTGCATTCAGCAACAACAACAACTATGATCACAGACAGTAGTTTAACTCGAAATATTACCAAAGTTGAATAACTATATGCTTAGACATTCCTTTCAAATTCTACCAAGATGAATTGGTACATTGTACAGCAAACAAATTCATCACTGGCATAACTTAAGTAAGGTTTCAATGTAAAAGGTATTATAGCTCTAAACACCAGCAAAGCGGGAGTTCTTGAAAAATAAGAAGTACAGGGATAAACTTAAATTTATTGTGCAGGTTTATGCTGAGTGATTCGTTGATTGACTTCAGGAAAGTCTTCATCGTAGACTGATTTCTTTCCGAGATCTCATCGTGTGTTTGAACTGGTTATAACATATCGATTAATTCCAGAATGAATATAATCTTTTCTGATACATTGACAAGCGTTTGCTTTCGATGTATAGATGCAGGCAACGTGTTGAAATTAGTGAGTTTAAAATGTACATCTGCACTTACTCATGTAACCACATAGTGTAATAAGACAGAGTGGTAGTAAAGAAAAATTACTCCATCTGAAACTAATAACTTTGATTATATAAGCTTTGAAAGTAGTGTTCATCTCGGAGTGAGTTTATTTGCAGATATGTGGTTCCTCTTGATGTACTGGATAACTGTCTCGTCTTATTATGCAACTCCTCAGCAGTGCACACTCATGACTCTTTGATGGGCATCAGGTCTCACACTAAGCGTGTTACTATCCGGCCATCCTTATAAATCACTAACCAAACAGCTGAAACTTTACTCATCAAATCAACATATAACAAATGCACTGAAAAATTAATTGGTACCTGCTTCAGATATTTCGAAAATAATATCGCCACTATTATTATTATCGCTATGAAACGAAAAAAAATAAAACAATGAATAAAGTTTTAAAACCAAAGTTTCAACCAACAAGATAGAAAGAAGATGAATCCTCTTGCCGACGATGCCAAGTATGATAGCCTTTTACATTTATGTCGTTGTTACTAAGCATTGTCACACAGCTAATATAGATTCATAAAGCAACATCCGTGCCTGAAGTAAGTTGTGTTGAAAAGCTTAGTATGGCGATGAAGCGTCCAAGAACAAAACTGAAATTTCACGGAACGTGAAAAATTATCACATGTATGCGCCTAAGAAGTTACAATTTTCCTGAATATATTGTTACTTTGATTGGTGGAAGCTACAGGAACGTAATAATAACAGCAAACATATATCTGTCATTCAACAAATTAACTTTTATAACTTGAAATAACCTCAAATATTTTTTTAGTAAGGACAACTATGGAGTAGGATTAGATAGACTTCAGATAGTAAGCAAAGAAACGAGCGAAAATCTCCTGAAGTGTAATGAAACCATAGGTATCAAACGCCTTATGTGTTCAGAAATAAACTGTCATCGACGTCTGTCTACTTTAGTAACCTTTCTTGACTGTTGTCTGGCGACATTATCCTTTATCAACTTTTGATGCTTATTTCTTCGTTTTTATTTAGTTGAATCATCTTTTGTTCACATGGGATGTTTTTAATTAACTGAGTTAAACTCAAAATATTTTGCTTATTTGTCATATGACCTACTTACGTAATCTTAGAATGACAGATCGCTCTATCCGGAATTGTACTGCTATCATTATCTTGAATCGAGAGACTTCCAATGAATTATGAATACAGTTTTGACAGTTTGTTACCGTTTGTTAATCTTGAATTCGTCATTATGACTGACCTTTACTCTATGACTATTTCTGTCTCTCATAACCGCTGACCGATATATTCTGTTTCCTTTCAGTGAGTTAAATGAAGTACACCATATTTTGACATCCTAGGTTCCAAACAACTGACAAGATACCATCAAAATAAAATGGTTTCGTTCCTTTCTGCCCCCATTGTCGCCCTCGATTGTCTCAAATTTATGAAGCGGGATTTGTATATGAAGACTTAAGTAACTCAGAAGTAGTGTTTATTCTGAGGTGGATATCAAATGTACGCCTACTGTCAGATTTTTTGTCCAATGGTCTTCTGTTTAGGGCTTTTTAAGCGAATCATTGCATGTGAGATGGTTTTTCCCAGCTTAAGATATGAACAAAACCTGTACGAATTGCTTCAGTCCCACGACTCTTATCGTATTGTGAGCTGTGCTGTAGATAATGTATCAGATGTGAACCAGGTCTACTGATACTTTCCTTTTGTTCTTTTTTGCCTCCCTCATATTTTACTGATTTCGAGGAGAAGTATTCGGTTGATCTTTTATATAAGTAAACTCAGGGTGTCTGGTATAAACCAGCCTCTACTCTTAAGTATCGTTATTTCCTGAGTTTTACCTGTTCTTATTTATTGTTTTCCTGAAATCTTTCCTGTAATACAGAAAAAAGGCTGTGCTGCACTGCATAGGATTTTGAAGGCTGTAAGTAGAGTGAGTGCTACACGACTAACCGGGCTAATCATTTCACTCGTGGATAGGCATCTGAACTCTTACATGGGGCTGGCTAGAAATATTTTGTCTGATGACAAACATTCCCTGCATCCTCATTAGTCACCATATCTCTACTACGAGAAGACAAGAAGTGAAACTTTCTGCACGCACAGTTACATGCAAACCTTAGTCATATCTTACTTAGCTTGTGTATTGTTTGAAGAGAAATGTGTAAGAAACAGTAATGTGTAAGAAACACCTGATATGAACATGGACAATAAATTGTCCGAAAAGTTATCCAGTAAATGCTACTGTGTGATATTTCTAATAAACAGACTGAAATGGAACTACAATCGACCACAGTGTCTAAGTTTTACTCTAATATTAATAATAACTTTCTTTAGTTGTTGGAGAAGTGTATTCATTGTAGGTTACATTATATCCTTTCAAATACATATTCCTGTTTATGAACATGAACAGAGAAAGAACAACAACTACAGCAGACTAATATGGTAACATTTTATTTCATTGGTTTCTCATCAGCTGCTTATAATTTAAAACACTTAAATATTACATAAGAAAACAACTTGAACATGAAGTTAGTTAACTGTTTAATACAGAATGAAAATATTTGGATAAGGCTAATAAGATATATCAAGAATTTTCAGTTGTATCTGTGATTCGACAAAAATTTCAAGAAAATAATAAGAAGGTATACAAAATATCACGTTAGAAGATTGACATGTACGTTAGTTCATGATAATCAACAGATAAATTATGTAATAATAAAAGATGGGTAGGTGAATATAGGTGAATATATTAACTTTTGGACTAGTCATTGTCGTGGGAAAAAAGGGAAAGATTTCCTTTAAATGTAAACATTTTGTCAGCTAAAGTGTATTTCGATTGGCTGACGGTATATGAATTACCCAGACGTGATTAACGGAAATTCGTCGACTGGATAATGTAATTGCTTTTTTTTTTAATTGGACTTAGTTGAAAAAAATATTTTTGTAGATTATTTATTGATATAATTGTAATTATCCAATGTGATAATGAATCGTACTGACCAACTTCTGTTATCATATGGACTGCTATAAGGACGCGCCGACAACGCCTGGATGCTTATTATTGTAAAATTGACCGGTTCGAGGCAGTATAACAACGGAGAATTACAAGTATATAAACAAATAGTAATTACTTATACCCGTTGTAAAAGAGGTGGCTATCGTACCTCTGTGGCCTAGTGGATAGCGCTTTGGTGTTTGAATCAATGGATACGAGTTTTTAGTCTTGGTGGGAACAACGTCACTCACTGAAGTGCATGTAAGTCCAACTGATAAGTCCTAAGTAGGAAGAAATGTAGGTCCTGCATTCCTCTGCTACGCACAACCTAGTAAACCATACGCTTTCGTATGGATTTGACACTGACCCTGGAGGTAAATGAAAGCTTGTATAATTTAGTTGTAGCTGATTGCATTTGTGAAATGTTGTTTATTACCGTCTACATGATGTCATAAACAACTGAGTAAATAGTATGAGATTATTAGCTGTTTAGTATTGTTTTCGCGTCGACGTAGGTGTTTGTACAGGAAAATATGAATTGATAACCGGAATAAAACGTCCCAGAGAACATAGTGACATCGTGAAAAGAACATTATCCTCAAGTGAGATCATTAATAAAGAGACTGTTGTGTTAAAGGGATTCTTTGTTTTTCTTGTATATAATTAGTAGCAGTGGTTGTAGTGTGAGTAGTATTAAAGGCAGCAATTTAAATCAATGGTTTAAAGTAGGAAGATTAGGTGGCTAACAGTTGTAGGTCGGTTTGCAACTAGCCAACATGATCTTTCAGATGTAGCCTACACTACTAGCTACGACCTGAATACTTTAACGTAGCAAGTAACAGCACTGTCCTAATTTCTTTCTTCGTTTGCAGTCAAAAAAACAAGTAGCTGGAAAATATTAGGAAAAGTGACTTTACCTGAATGATTGCAGACTATTCATTTCATCATCAGTACAAAGTGGAAACCGTTTTACTGGTAGTGAACTGTGAAAATTGGATCAATGGTAATTTGCACTACTGCTCTGTAGAAGAACTACATTTAACTGCATTCTGACTCACACTGCAGCACTGTATTTCAGCGGTTGCATTCAGCACTACATTGAGTGAAGTGTTATTCAGTTTTCAATGAAGTAGGATATCAGTCTTTTGAATTATTCTAAGTTTCTAGTTAAGTTGGATCATACAAGACCCTAGTCAATTATTTCACTCTGTCTGGAGGTCTCTGGAGATTTATTAGTTGTTTTCATGTTGGAAGTCATCATGGATTGACATCATTGAAGAAACATTGGAAACGTGGGGCACTGGACAGCTGTCTTGTCTTGGTTTGGGACTCCTCAGCAGTACACACCCATGACCTTACCAGATACTGAACCCAGGACCTTCGAGTTCCGTCGCCAGCAGGCTACCGTTGAGCCACTGGATCAGAATCCTATGGTCCACATTTCCCATTTCTATAAGTACACTACATAGCGCAACCTCCATCCAACATCGTCGTTGAGTGACTGTCCTCATGCTCGACTTGGTTGGGTCCATCGGTCACGACTTCGCATTAGAACTTCGGGAATCACCTCTTAAAGCTAGTCACCATACTAAAACGAGATAGCTGTCCAGTGCTTCTAGGTTTCCGATGTTCCTCCAATTGATATCAGTCCATGATGAATTCCAACTTCATTCTATACGTCAAGGCTATGTGCGCATATAATTTAGTGCAAACATTTGGCATAGGATTGCATTGAACCTAAAAGTTTTAATGACGTTAGTATCTGCATTCAGGTTATTCATATCTAACAATGCAGGGAAGCTGATAAAGTGAATATGAATAGGATGTGCAGTCATATAGATTGATTTTTTTCGCTTTTCGCCTATCCGCCTCTAACGCACCATCAATTTTAAATGTTACTGACCAGCCTTTTTGGTTCTTCCATGAACGTTGTTTCACTCACTGCCTATTTGAAGAACTTGCTGATGAAGCTTTTTGAGTATCCATTCATTACCGATATCATTTTCAAGGTCCCTATTTCATAGCCATCTTTGCTATCAGAACATATTTTCCTGGCTTTGTCAAAAACCGTTTAGGCCCCATTTTTATTAGGTAGGGATGAAACTTTTTAAATGGAAATACTGTTCCGTTTATAGTGGTTTTTACCAAAGGAATGTATAATAATCCGGCCATATAATTTTCTTATGCTACAACATGAAGTTCAGGTACAGAAGATATGCGTTAAAGCCCGATAATAATTCTTCTGACTTCATTTTGTTCTTGCATACGGTGATTTCATCCACGTATAGCTCGTAAAACTTTGTCTACTTTATATAGCAGTTGAATCTATTAATTTTTAGAGTAAGCAGAAATACAAAATCAGAAAGGAGACCCGTAGAACTTCCCATTGCCACCCTGTCATTTTGACAAAACAACTGTTTCTTTTAACTGGATTTGGACGCTCTTGATGCATAAAATTAAAGTTGATGGTTTCATCAGCTGATGTTCTTGCGAACAGAGATACAATATCAAGTGAGATGAGATGGTTACCAGTACCATTTAGAGTGAGAATGTTTGGAACAAACAGGAAGTTGTCTGAAACCCTGTGTTTTTCCAAACGTTTTTTCATTAGCTCAAGAATTTCACAAAATTAGGAAGCCTCTTTTTCGTAGGGTGGATTTATCACTGGCAATGTTCTTCTTAAAGGTACGTTTAGGTTGTATATTTTAATCCATCTATGTCAATGTGAGATCTGTGATTTAAAATGGCATGATGCTTTCACATGTGCTTTCGTCAATGTGATCAAATTCGCATTTCGATGCACGAAGTCTGATCCTTGGTATTATTATTTTGATTTGTCGGAGAATATTTTGCACGTCTTCAGTGTTAATAAGGGTCACACATTCTTCTCTGTTAAGGCTGATATTAATAAAATCCTTACTGTCTCGAATTTGCTGTAAAAGAATTTTCAGTGTTGTTTAAAAATAATCCCCTTTCTCTTATGTAGATGGCCTAACTGAAGTGTTCTGCTAAAAATCTATAAATTCATTATATCCTACTTTTTTCATATTTGTTGATTGCTCTAGATTATTATTGAAGAATAAATGTTTCCGAAAGTTGAATCGTTTAATTCAGTCATACAGAAGTTTCTCCATTGATAAATTCCATGCTTGAATTTATATTAGTTTCACTTAAACATTAAAAGTGTAATTTTCAAGTAAACAAATCATCTGAAGTTTTGTTTTTAGTGTAAAATTTATCATACAATCATATAATCAGTTATCTTCAATACGGAATTTTCAATGTGACAAAAATAATGAGGGTTAATTCTTTTGATTCATTATTTTACTCAACTACTTGTGAGTAGGATAGTGTATTCTTGTCATATACACACAATTGAAATACATTCCGATAACAATGGTAGACATGGTAACAAAAGGAGTTAAGATATCTATGTGAACTCAAGTAGACATTTTTATAAATCAAGCGTAGGATTACCTTTCATTATTTAAAATAATGTTAGATCAAAGTGAAAGATAACAGCTTAACAATGTGAAAAGTTATGGTACAATAGTGTTCAACATTCGATAAGTACAAATAACATTGAAAATTTTACCAGATGTACTTCTGTTTATTGTCATCGTACAAGCACAGTTCCCACAGAGTTTTCATGATGAACAACACCGTCACTACGGTTATCAGTTTTCTGAAATAAATGTGGAATTAATAAACCAATCACTTACCTTATATATCACATTACCCAAATAAGAAAAGGTGTAACGATTAGGTTTTTTGCCGAGTGAGATAAATGCGAAGCCAACGCTGATGAGCTAAATCGTCCTTAAAACAGTGAGAAGAAATAAGAAAATTGCACTGTAATATACTTGGTTTCTAGCAGTGGAATCCAGGACACGCATTTTGTCCTACTTGAGACTCATCAGCCGGATATATTTGCAGCTATGTGAGTGATGGTGTTCCCACCGAAAATCAAATATTGTACGCATCACTTCAAACTCAACAGCGTCTGGGTTTCTCCACCAGCTACGAAGTAAATTATTATATGAGGAATATTCAGTGATTACGGAGGCATCTTCATAGGAGCTCATCCGCTAACGAATGCAGAGCGGTTCTATCTGGTATAACAATACGAAACTGCAGCTAGAAGTAAAAGGAATAATAAAATTGTATTTCTTGGCATGGACTTACCCAGAAAAGTGAAAAACCTGCTGGGTTGAGTTATCTTTAGGTAGTTCAGGGTCCCAAATTGATTTAGACAACTGTGGATGCCAGACAATTGCATTTTAAAGATAAATTACGGAGCAGCTTACGCTGAACATGCTTTTTTTACTCACTTCCTCTCTAGCGGATACTCGTGTACACCTGGTTTTTAGGAGATAAATTTCACACAAGGTGTCTAGTTCCCACGCAAATTATAGTAACGGGCAACAAAATAAACGAGTGCTTTGAAGTAATACAATTTCATAATTTTTTAATATCCAAAGGATGGAGCAGTTTTCCATCAGCTTGATCCATGATGCATGCATACTTGCTTACTAAATCAGACTGTGTAACGCTGTCGTGAAACTGCTGAAAATTAGCTAGTCTATCCTACAGAAACCACTTTCTCAATGCATACATTATTCAATTTCATGAAAGGAAAACTTGAAGATGTTATCGTCCACTGAAAGTAAATATTGCTTTCTTCAATCTTTTTCTTCAATACAGGAAGCAGCTGACAAACTTAAGCAGTTTGATCAACCACCAAAGGATTCTATGGATTCCTCAACCATGACTATAAGCAACTTCAGTGGGGCAAATCAAGTTCCTAGAAATCAAATCGTTTTACCTATAATCAGTCCATCTCAGTACAATGCACGAAAGAAAATGTATATTACTGTAAAATTTATAATTTACACCTTAATTTGTACACTCATTTTCTTATGTGTAATCTGTTTCTATGCAATGGAGGCGACATTTATAAATTTCACTCCGGAAACAACTGAAAATTCAACAGATATGTTACACAAAACTTTTAAAAACGCATTATTGCATGAATTATTCTATAAACTACCAATATATTTACAAGAAATTATCACACAAGGTCAAGAAGAAACTGAAAAAACATTTCGGGTTGTTGAGAAAGAGATTGAAGTAAGCCACTGTATAATATGAACGAAATCCACTAAGTTCAGGTTAATTTGACACACTTCCAGTGTCATTATTATCACTTACAATTTTAATTTTGCAGATAGTTGGGAGTGATTCGCAGACATCTCTGCTTCCCTTTTGTGCTTGCTGGCACTCTTCAGTAAGGTGTACCTGAGATTTACAAGAAACTGACATCGCCATACAGTAAGCAGCCCAGCTCACACTCTGCTACAGCCAGCGAAAACACCATTGAGCTGTTTAGGCCGCAAGTGACCTCTAGTAAGGCTGAGATAGATACAGTGACTAGTCACTGAAGAGTAGACAACTCATTTTTATCTGGTTCTCAGTGCTGATCGAATTTTATCGATTATTTTGCATTGCGGTAAATAAGCTTGAACATTCAGCATTGTGATTCACTTTGAGTGATGTTAGACTCCTTTAGTCTAAAAGGAGAAAGACATTATTATTGGTGAAACTTATGGATATGCCAAGTAATACGGTAAAGTTCTTTCCAAAAATATTATCATGGGCTGATATAACCCAAAATTTAAGGAAGGTTAGGATGTCTGTCGTTTTCAGAAGTTAATTTTAGTCTGGTAGTAATGATGAACAGTGGGTAACAGTTGAATCAAAGATCTACATTCCTTCCTAGTTCGTAATTGCTGGCTTGTTGTACTTGCTTTGCAGCGGGTAAGTTTTATCCTACTAAAACCCCAGCGCAGCGCCTATTGGTTCAAACGACAGAATTTTGTCTTCTAGGCAAGTAACTTGGGATGAGTACTCCTTGGGGAAAGGGTATAGCTTTGATGACTACGCTAGTAATTCCACGCTGATAATTGGATCTAATAGAGCGGTCACTGCTGTCACAATAAGCTTTAGTGTGGATGCTTCTATGATATGAAGCTGAAATGACTGCCAATTTCTAAGCATCCATATAGGAGCTTATATACCACTACAGGCCAATCAGTTCTGTCCAGTCAACGATGTAGGGTTATAAACGAGCATACAATTTTGGTTAACTTCAATTTCAAGAGATCTAATGTCTTAAAGATTCAAGTCAAAATTACTTACATCCACTTCAGTAGCATAAATTCCTACGATTAGGTTGACGCTCAGTGCGGTTTTGCATCTGTCCTTAAAACATAGAGAGATCAAAGATATCCAAGGATCTGTTGTGGTGGATCTACTCAAAGATGGAAGTAATTTATAACTGCTGAACAATCAAGGAATATACATGGATTGATGATGGGTAACGGATAAAGCACTAGTCATAAGTTAGCTTACATAATCCAGTCAGTTATGATCTGAATACCTTAGTGGTAAAGTCCTTGACTTCAGTAGTGAGTGACGCAGGTTCAAGCCACTGAAAGTAAGCTAATTTCACCATAGTTGTAAAAATGCCTATTCATGAGTGTCAGCAAGCAGGAATCCTAACTGAAACACACCTTTATGTCAACTGACTTTCAACATGTAACAGTCGTTCAGTTTATTTGATACAATTTTATTGCTGAATTGAAGGGTGAAAACCGATGAAGTAAATCCGTGTTGAGTACTTTGAACCAATAAATCTCCACAAACGTCCATAATTGAATTACTGTCCGATACTCATTAATGAAGCTCTTCCAGATGAGATTTCCTGAAGTTCTAATTAGTTGTGGCCTATGAGACAAACCAAGTCGGATGTAAGAACAAATACTCAACAGTAGGTAGCCAAAAAATGTTGAAAGGGGGGGGTCCTGGATTCCAGCCCTGGTGCTGTTGTGGGTGCTTACTACTGGGGAATCCTATACTAGACATAAATAACTGTCCAGTGCTCCCAGATTTTCAATAGTTCTTCAGCTGAAATCAGTCCGTGATGAATACTACCTCAAAACTGAAATCCCCATTCATTTCAAAATACATTAAAAAGAATCGTAGAAAGGTGGTAATGAGTTCTAAGCATGGTCATTATCAGTCTTTAGAAATTTGTAATTAGAACTAACTGCAGTAGTTTATTGGTCTAAGCATTTGCCTTTCAGTCATAGGCTAGAAGTTTGAATCCTGCTCCACGTAGTATGTTACTTGCTCTTCCCCGTTGGTATGCAGAGCCTGCATGAAGGCCCCAGTCTTGCATAAAACATTGTTGTTGATCCGAACATTTCCAACCTGTCATTCTCACAAAATTTTATAGCATAACTAGTACTTTTTTCTGCCTCCACTTGTGATGTAATTCGCTGACTGGTCAATCCTTACTACTATTAAGTTAATGTCTCGATTTGTGGACAAGGTCATGTGTATACATACTCACGTATTTTTGAATTAATTGATTGATTAGTATTCTCGTAGGAATAAACTCTCTCATCCAGCTTCAGTCTTCTTCTCTATGCTTCCCGGGTTGCATTCGGTGACTCTTGTATACAAAGTTAGCTGCCAGTTAAGTGTGCGAATTATATCCGTTTGGAGGATATAACAGTTGGCGAAGGTGTTAAAAAGGGATGTACAGCGACCAGAAAAACTGATGCAGCAGTAAATGAGGATGACGGAACTACTTGCTGGTCTGCACGTCATTCCGTCTACACCCACTCCATCTTTTTTGGATGATAAAATTGGTTCCAGTATTTTGCAGTTTGTATACAAACTGGGTGTCAACATAACTTTTGATACGTGGTTTCAACGATACAAAGACCCCTTCAGAAGTACTTTTGCAAATCAAGGCGACCCATGGAAAGTTACACTTCTACTCCGAAAGCTTGTCCAGATAAATCGGATAAATATAGTAATTTTATCCTTCCACAGAACCCATGTGACAGAACATTTGATGAAACAGTAGAAACATTACGATAGCAGTTTGGAGAACATCATCACTCTTCAGTTCCTGCTACCACTGCATAAAGCTGGTACTCAGTGAAGCTGATGACATCGATACCAAGCTTGGGATTGTGAATACAGCATGTGATTTATTCAAATTGAAGTCACTAACGGACTAACAATTCAAAATACTCATATTTATTTGTGCCCTTCAGTCCCCGAAATTTGCAGATATACGCACCTGCCTGCTGAATAGTCTGGAACAAGACCTAAAGCTGACATTGAATGATATTGGTGAGAAATATCAGTGATTAACCAATGCGCGCCAAGATACCACACTTATACAGACTAGCGGCCAGAACGCGACAGAAGTGTGTGCTATAAAACACCCAGTATCCATACCCAGATCCACATCAGGTAGTGCAAACGCCGTCCTACGAACAGTACCCAACAAAAACCACCAGGCGCATACTGGCATTGTGGAGTTTGGCATTATGTAAAACCGTTCCCCTTCGAACAACATAAGTGTCGCTACTTTGATATGGTGGGGCATAAGGATGAATTTTACCGCCAGTCAAGTTCAGATAACAGAAAAATAAGCTGATCTCGTTAGTTACGGGTGCGTATTATATCCGTTCGGAATATATAAGAGGGCCGAAATGCTCAGCGCCTGTTAGGAGATTGCCTCTCATGCGGTGGCGTTTATACTGCCGAGTCACACTAATCCTAATGACTGGCGAAGGAATTCAGGATACTGTTTCATCATGCCTGAGACTTGTCAGCTAGATATATCTGCACCCTACTGAGTGATGGTCATCCCACTGGGACTTGGTGGGTACTAGGTTCGAGACCAGGTATATGCGGCTGGTGAGTCTAGATAACACCAAACTCGCATCCTGGGTTCCACTGCTAGTCACCAAGACAATTATTACAGAAGGAGTAGTTACCAACAGCATGAAATGTTTACGTAGGCACATTGTTAAGGTGTACAAGACTTATTGCATTACTCAATCCACTACTAATTTGACGTAGATACATTGATTTAAAACTTAACTGTTCTCTGTTAGCTGTGGATGTTTGGTTAACAAGTTGAATGTGTTCACAGAAGCGTTCATATAGTGTAACAGACTGGTTGTAGATTTATCGACCCCATTCAACAGTATGCTTTCATATCGAACAGTTCTTCCAGCATAACACCTAACATCCGTAACTATCATTACACTCACGCTGGTTGCTTCTTGAAATCATCACACTTTATAATTTTATGCGAACGGTCATTTAAAATAACTTCTTTCCAACCTTTGCAGTTATACATAGGTGAAACACGTGAAATTCAGCAGTAAGGAAAAAGAAATGGACAAGCTGATGATGACATCATCGCAAAATAATTATCCAGAGAACTTTGAATAAATACGTGTTGAGACCTAGAGAAAGTTAAAGAAGGATAGTGTTGCCTAGAAACAGTTGTATCTTAGGAAAAATTTCGAAGTTGGCATTGTCTGAAATAATATAACACACCGACTAAATAGATCTGTCTAAAGAACATTATTACAGCAGAGCGTTTCACAGACTTCTCAAGCAAACCACTATTGAGACGGCGAACCAAGGATAATTTTCCAACAGTGGCTACTTCAGTCTATATTCCTGAACTCAGCTGCGACTTTAGAGCTAGTAACGTAGGCTGTACTTACGAGGCTCTATGGATGTATTTTCGTGAATACATACCATCTTGGTTACAGAATAGAACAATAGAATCCACAAAGAATGCATTTCTTTCGCATTTAGTAGATAGTGAACATCACATCAAGTTAGATAACGTCTTTTCTGAGATATTTGTTGTTCTAAGCAAACTACCAGAATGGGCATATCTTCGTTTCTTGCTAAAGCGGAAGCTTCAGGAATCAATATGAGATAATTCAGTCTGCATTCAAAGGTAATGCCCATCCCATTTCTGTACCCTGAGCAAAGATAGGGTCAGTACCTTCATCGTATTCTCTTACTTTGTCCTCATCGTTTCATTGATTTATTTCCACAAATTAGTTACTGAATAACCTTGTTTAATAATGTTAATATTAGTAAAAACTGTCAACTTATACTAACTCTTCACATTTGTTTTCTTATTCCTTTGCTATATTTCCATGATTCCCCCGCTTTTTTGAAACTAACTAGTCACCAGATAAAGATAATTTGTCTCTGAGTAAACAGAACATGCAGACACAAATTCGTACCCGTGTACAGAAATATATGCAAGAATGAGTGATTGTCTCGATATTTTTCATTACTTTGTGATTCATTACTGAATACGATGAGAAGCTAGAAACCACTCACTTTGTTTTGTAGATTTCACTAATCATATTTGAATGATCGAAACAACCAACCAGATTCATTTGATTTGGACAATTCTGCTCCCCAAGCTAATCACTTCTTCCTCGGATAAACAGAGAAGAGCGGTGAAAGTGACATACAGATGGTTAGATTTCCACTTGAGTCAAGTATCCTTGTGTCTATTTGTCTATTCATTGGAAATGAATTGAAACGAAGTTGCAACCATGACCAAGCACAGGACGATCAGGTTTGGTTGCGAGTATTTATTCATCCAGTCTCTGGATCGAAATCCAATACTCCAATATTTGCAAATCCTGTCAGTTTACAACATAATACACCCATCATCCAGTGTCAATTGTTGATATCCACCGAACTCCTGACTTTTATGATCTCAAAAGTTAAGACTTCTCCTCAGAACTTGAAGAAATCCATTGTAAAACGCGTTACCAACCAGGATTGACCAGTAATTCGATATTTGGTTTAGCGTGGGGTGAAAGGTTTAAAAGTATCCTTCATCACAGGTGTGATACGGGAAAAAAAAGCGTCATAAACTGTCTCACACTAAAAGTCATGTAACATTTGAATGAATGGATTAGTTACTAAGTAAAAGACAACAAATTAGGTTCAAAAATTCAAATTATTGAAATAATCCTTGTATCGATAACTAGAAAAGCAAGTATTTATAATGTGATAATTACTTTGTATATTAGTTCATTTTATTGTTTTTGTCCTAGAAACAGCTATTAATTACTGCTGACAATATAACTGAATCTCTTTTGAAATCATATAACCTGTTACCTGTGATAGTTACAGCGGATTCAATTGCTCAAAGTTTAAATGAAACAGCCTTAGCTAGTCAGATAATTAATTCACAGCAAATAGTACTTCAACAAGAATTTAATAGTTATATTGGTGAACTGAAAGGCTATTCAAACATATTAAATAAATCTTTGAATTTTGTTTGTGAACAAATACAACAAAATACTACAGAAAGTGTGAAATGTAAAGAATTACAGGTAAGCTGACAAGTTTCTTCTATATGTTTATAAATTCCGTTGTCATAAGTTTGTACAATAATTTCAAGTGGTGAAGGTAGTTAGTTGCCAAGTGGTGGGGGGGGGAGGGTTAACAATGGAACTGCAGAACTCACGTTCCACCATTCCGGGGACTTTTTGTCACTAAGTGATGGCATCCCTTCTGAAACTTGGACCCAACACCCATCGCTCCAAATACTTACAGAGGTTAATTAATTCGATTCAGTATAAGAGAAAGAAATAAAAAGTATGAATAAATGACGAGAATTGCAGTTTCCTTTGTTTAATGATAAAATTCCAGTGTATTCGGTTGCTTAGTGAACACATCATAGGAAGAGTTCAGCTAAAAGTTATTTACTGAGGAAATGAAGTACATTGTACATAAAACAGATAGTGAAATAAAAATTTTCATACGACCAAACCTTAGTCTGTTGATTATAATATTCAATTTAGTCGGTTAAGTACGAAACTAACATAGTGATAGTTTGATACAAGTGTTAAGCTTTTTTTTAGTTTGATTACTGTTTACCCAAATAAACATTTTTCAGTTCAATTTCCATGTGATACTTGCCTTTTTGCGAAATTTATTAATAAGTATATTGTTATTATTAGTATTAGTCCCTTGGGTTCCTGATGGAACATAGGGATTCAGTAGCACGTCTAAAGTGAACTCTGTTCTCTGAAATCTTTTGAACCTGGCTCTACGACAGCCCGCAAGCGCTCATCTCCTCCTCGCACGATCTCCTCTATGTCACCCTCAGCTGGGACACCCAACTCGTCGTTTCCCAACTGGCTTCCACTCGAGTAACTGGCCTGACGCGTGATTTCCCCATTCGGTCTTCTCAGTGTATGCCCAATCCATCTCCACTTCCTTCCACCGCATATTTGTTGGGTGATGGGTTCTTGGTTGGTTCGTTCCCAGAGCTCCTTGCTGCTTATTCTAATTATTCTGGCCATCTGATCTTCAGTAATGAGTGGGCGTAGGTGGTAGTTGTTGATGAATGTCTGTAGTTTGTTGGAAATGCCTTTCGTAATGCGCCAAGTCTCTGAATCATACAGAAGCACTGACTTGATTTACACTGGTGTTGAAAATCCGGATCTTGTTCCATACGCTGAGTGCAATGCAGAAGATCTCCACACAGGTTTCAGGTTGATTAACGCCTGTCTTGCTTTTCCGATCCTGACTGGCTTTGACATCCTCATCTGTGCCTGTGCCCTCCTGTAGTTGAAACAGTGCTTCCTAGATAGGTGAAGGAGGTTACTTCCTTTAAGTTTCTCCCCTTCATGGTGATTGAAGCTTATTGTTGTTGCTGTTGTTGTTTGGGTATCTTCATCAACTCTGTCTTCTGTACATTCACTTGAAGTCCCGTCTTCGCTGCACTGCCTCTGCTACCAACTTGTTCGTTTACGTCTGTAGATCTTCAAGTTTGTGTGACATCAGACACAAGTCATCGGCGAAATCAAGATCTTCTAGGTTCTTTTCTGCAGTCCAGCGTATCCCCCTCTTCTCGCTCCCCACTGTTTGCTGCATGATCCAGTCCAGTCGACCACTATCAGGAATATTATGGGGGATAGAAGACAGCCATGTTTCACTCCTGTCTTCACTTCAAAAGCATCACTCAGCTGTCCACTGTGGGTCACTTGGCATGTGGCATATTCATAGAGTTCTTAAATGAGCCTCATAAAGGTTTGCGATATTTCGCAGTGTTGAAGCAACTGCCTGCCAAATTACATGTCAACGTACCCTGTCAAAGGCATTTTCAAAGTCGATGAAGTTGATGTAGAGTTGAGTTGACTACCATTCTATACTCTGTTCTATGATGATGCGAAGCGTTGAAATTTGATCCGCACATGATTTGTACTTCCTGAAGCCAGCCAGCATATTCCGACCGTAGGTTTGAATCTAGCGCATCCTTTAGACACTCTCCAAGATGACGCACCTTAATATTTTGCTTTGGATGGACAGGGGTAGAGCATGACTCCTCTCCAGTTCCTGCAAACACTGAGGTCTCACTTCTTCAGGATTTTTACAAGATAGCGCTTCTTCCAATCAATCTGTAAGCACCTTCTCTTCCTACCACACCTTCTGCAATAGTGGTATGAGCATGGCCGCTGTTGTCTCTGCGCCAGTCTTCAGTGCTTCTGGTGGGATTCCATCTGCTCCTGCTGCTTTCCCACATTTCAGCAGCTTCATGGCGTTCAGGACTTTCATTTTTCTTGGAGGATTTATGTTCACCTGCAGTTCTGTGGCTCGGTTGCCATTGTATTTCTGGACAAAGTGCAGGTGGTGGTTGATTCAAGAGCTTCTTGAAGTGGTCGGCCCTTTGTTTCCTTTGTTTCTCCTCTTTAGTAAAAAGATTCCCTTCACTATCTTTCGTCGGTTTCGTCTGCGTTGATCTCTTCCCAAATAACAACCTGGTTATTTGATACAATGTTGTCAGGTCTTCTTCTCTCCTACCAGCAGCCTGTTCTGCTTCACTTGCCAATGTGTCATAGAAGTGTCTTTTGTCTTTGCGTGCACTCTTCTTCACTTCTTTGTCCAGTGTTTTAATGGTTGTAATCAGTTCCTCTTGTTGTTGTGCATTTTTGCACTGCACTGGTTTGTCTTCTGTTTCACCATCCTCCTCTCCTCTTTCAGCTTCCATATGTCCATCGAGATCCATTCCTTATCTTCTTTCCTCTTCCTTCCTAATAAGGTTATACAAGTTTCTTTCCACATCTCTTTCAGAGAGTTTCAGTGTTCTTCAATGCACGTTTCATCGGCGATGTTACTCAATGTCTCCCATTTCGTTCTAATGTCTGACGTGAAGATGTCCTTTATAGTTTTGTTCTTCAGTTTCTGGGTGTTGAACTTGAACTATGGTCTATCACCAACTTCCCTGAAGGCTTTCAACTTGATTTGGAAGGTTCCTTGCACTAGACAGTGGTATGAACCTACATCTGCTCCTCTTCTTGACCTTGTGTCAAGTAGACTGCGTCTCCATTTTCTTGAGATTGAGATAAAGTCAATCTGATTTTTAGTGCGTCCATCTGGTGGAATCAACTCCATGTCGCTTTGTGGATACCCTTGTGCTTGAACACACTGCCTCCAATCATCAAATAGTTGAATGCACAGAATTCTGCAAACAATTCTTCATTCTCGTTCATCACCTCACCGAGCGCTTCGCGACCCATGGTTAGTTCTCTTCTTGTGTTGTCCGCTCCGAGTTTGGCATTCATGTCGCCCATTAGAATTTTGATGGCGCCAACTGGAGTCTTGTCTATTACTGATTGCAGTTGTCGATAGAATTCCTCCTTCTTATCTTCATCTACATTATTTGTAGGTGCGTAACATTGCACGATTATGACTTTCCTTCCTTTTGAGTTGAACCTCGCTGTCATGATCCTGCAGGAGGAGATTGGTTCTTACTGTATGAGAGCCTTCGATGCTCTTGGGGACGTCATGATAGCCACTCTATAACTCAGTGTACTCGTGGTTGTCTTGTGGGTGACAGTATCGGAGTAGATTATTGATTCTCCAGTTGACAGCTTGGAGAGTCCACTTCCATTCCATCTGCTTTCGCAAATTCCAAGCACTTCGATGTGATACCTCTTCATCTCGTCCGCAATCTGGGCTGCCTTGCTGGCTTCAAACATGGTGCGGGCATTCCATTTCCCCACGTTTACTTTTGCTTTCATCGAGAGGGGAAAAGACACATCAGCCAATTGGCCTCCCGAAGGCTTCCACCAACTGGCGTCCTTTCGCCTCTCCGATTCCAGCGAGGAATGAGTTTGCTTTTATTTTTTATATATCGTTTGTGCTTTGAAGTTTCTTTAGCGGTTAGATTTGTTTTATGTGGTAGGGTTGCTAGCCGTATGCCGAACCTTCCCTCTTTACCTGGGCTTAGGACCGGCTAGTGACCATTAAACTAGTTAACCAGGCGAGTAAGTATAGTTCAGTGTTAATAACGTCTCATCCACTGAGATTTCTTTCTAGTCTAAGGTCTTCCCATTAATGACATAATATTGCAGTAGGCAAGTTGCATTGAATGAACGTTTGGGATCAGAAAAGTCTGCGACAAATCCAAGTAGAATTGAAACATCGAGTGTATTTCACTTTTCCTATCAGTATTGTTGAAGAGATGTTTAGTGGAGCGGTAGATGCTGTTTATTGAGTAAATACAACTGTTAATGACAAAAATACTAAAATTTGAAATATGGTTTCCATTTTCTATCGGTTTCCTTTTAACACGAATCCTCATGAATCATTCTTCTATCCTTTCTATGTTGCTATATATACTACTTAAAGGCATCCTTATAAGTAGCGCTGATGACACTAACACAAGGTAATCAGAAGTAAGCAGCTTGTTATCAGCATTCACTGTATTAACTTTGCCAACTGATAACATATAAACATATTCAGTTAATTTTCGGTGAATTAATAAACTTGAGTTTCAAGTTCTTACCTGCCTTACCAACAAACTATTAAAACTTTGTATATAATCTTTCAATAGAGGAATTAAACCGTTTCGAAGAAAAACTATTTAATCCTATTTTGTAAACAAAACATTTCTTTGTTCTCCTATAAATTTCATCAGACTTCAGAATATATTGAACTTGATGGTATGATTTATAAGTGTTATTGCAAAAACGATAGAAGTTGTGAGTAATTCCGTGAGCAGTGTGATTCGGAAAAAAATTCCTGGTACAGATTGATCAAAATCAGGTCACCTTTGTCCTCAATATACAACTAACATCTTCTATATAATGTGCTAATAAAACATCTTTTTACACATAAACATGAATCGAAAAGTCGACAATTAGAATGTGTTAATTTTATTAAAATTTCAGGATTCATCATAAACCGAAATCCATTTTCTCTTCTACCGTCACTTAAAATAAAATGCTGTTGAATGACTTAAGAAATTCACAGAACAAGTATTGGTAGGAGATACTCAAATGTATGCTTTACAGTGGGAAGCATTCTAGAATCATGAAAGTGAATATCAGGAATTGGAGGCGATGTGAAATTGTGTCGTGGATTTCCATTATTCGCAACACAAAGCCAATTATAAACATGTAACTGGTAGTTGGTTGCTTGCCTAGTGGTGGCTAACTGCAGAATCCAAATGTATCCAAATATTACCATCATCTCAATCGTCATACCTAACCTCACCCGGTTAACTAGTTTAATGGTCACTAGCCGGTCCTAAGCCCAGGTAAAGAGGGAAGGTTCGGCATACGGCTAGCAACCCTACCACATAAAACAAATCTAACCGCTAAAGAAACTTCAAAGCACAAACGAAATATAAAAAATAAAAGCAAACTCATTCCTCGCTGGAATCGGAGAGGCGAAAGGACGCCAGTTGGTGGAAGCCTTCGGGAAGCCAATTGGATGATGTGTCTTTTCCCCTCTCGATGAAAGCAAAAGTAAACGTGGGGAAATGGAATGCCCGCACCATGTTTGAAGCCAGCAAGGCAGCCCAGATTGCAAACGAGATGAGAAGGTATCACATCGAAGTGCTTGGAATTTGCGAAAGCAGATGGAATGGGAGTGGACTCTCCAAGCTGTCAACTGGAGAATCAATAATCTACTCCGATACTGTCACCCACAAGACAACCACGAGTACACTGAGTTATAGAGTGGCTATCATGATGTCCCCAAGAGCATCGAAGGCTCTCATACAGTAAGAACCAATCTCCTCCTGCAGGATCATGACAGCGAGGTTCAACTCAAAAGGAAGGAAAGTCATAATCGTGCAATGTTACGCACCTACAAATAATGTAGATGAAGATAAGAAGGAGGAATTCTATCGACAACTGCAATCAGTAATAGACAAGACTCCAGTTGGCGCCATCAAAATTCTAATGGGCGACATGAATGCCAAACTCGGAGCGGACAACACAAGAAGAGAACTAACCATGGGTCGCGAAGCGCTCGGTGAGGTGATGAACGAGAATGAAGAATCGTTTGCAGAATTCTGTGCATTCAACTATTTGATGATTGGAGGCAGTGTGTTCAAGCACAAGGGTATCCACAAAGCGACATGGAGTTGATTCCACCAGATGGACGCACTAAAAATCAGATTGACTTTATCTCAATCTCAAGAAAATGGAGACGCAGTCTACTTGACACAAGGTCAAGAAGAGGAGCAGATGTAGGTTCATACCACTGTCTAGTGCAAGGAACCTTCCAAATCAAGTTGAAAGCCTTCAGGGAAGTTGGTGATAGACCATAGTTCAAGTTCAACACCCAGAAACTGAAGAACAAAACTATAAAGGACATCTTCACGTCAGACATTAGAACGAAATGGGAGACATTGAGTAACATCGCCGATGAAACGTGCATTGAAGAACACTGGAACTCTCTGAAAGAGATGTGGAAAGAAACTTGTATAACCTTATTAGGAAGGAAGAGGAAAGAAGATAAGGAATGGATCTCGATGGACATATGGAAGCTGAAAGAGGAGAGGAGGACGGTGAAACAGAAGACAAACCAGTGCAGTGCAAAAATGCACAACAACAAGAGGAACTGATTACAACCATTAAAACACTGGACAAAGAAGTGAAGAAGAGTGCACGCAAAGACAAAAGACACTTCTATGACACATTGGCAAGTGAAGCAGAACAGGCTGCTGGTAGGAGAGAAGAAGACCTGACAACATTGTATCAAATAACCAGGTTGTTATTTGGGAAGAGATCAACGCAGACGAAACCGACGAAAGATAGTGAAGGGAATCTTTTTACTAAAGAGGAGAAACAAAGGAAACAAAGGGCCGACCACTTCCAGAAGCTCTTGAATCAACCACCACCTGCACTTTGTCCAGAAATACCAATGGCAACCGAGCCACAGAACTGCAGGTGAACATAAATCCTCCAAGAAAAATGAAAGTCCTGAACGCCATGAAGCTGCTGAAATGTGGGAAAGCAGCAGGAGCAGATGGAATCCCACCAGAAGCACTGAAGACTGGCGCAGAGACAACAGCGGCCATGCTCATACCACTATTGCAGAAGGTGTGGTAGGAAGAGAAGGTGCTTACAGATTGATTGGAAGAAGCGCTATCTTGTAAAAATCCTGAAGAAGTGAGACCTCAGTGTTTGCAGGAACTGGAGAGGAGTCATGCTCTACCCCTGTCCATCCAAAGCAAAATATTAAGGTGCGTCATCTTGGAGAGTGTCTAAAGGATGCGCTAGATTCAAACCTACGGTCGGAATATGCTGGCTGGCTTCAGGAAGTACAAATCATGTGCGGATCAAATTTCAACGCTTCGCATCATCATAGAACAGAGTATAGAATGGCAGTCAACTCAACTCTACCTTAACTTCATCTATTTCGTAGAGGCTTGGACAGCGTGGTCAGCGAAGTAATTTATCAATTGCTTCAACTCTTTTTCAACCTTGTCGAACAGGTATATGCTGTGTGATGCTACATGCCAAGTGACCCACAATGGACAGCTCAGTGTTGTCTTTGAAGTGAAGAGAGGAGTAAGACGAGGCTGCCTTCTATCACGCATTATCTTTCTGATTGTGGTCGACTGAACTGAACCATACATCAAACAGTGAAGAGTGAGAAGAGGGTCACACGCTGACTTCAGCGATGAAAAGGCCCAGAAGAAGATTTGGATTTCGCTGATGAAGACTTATATCTAATGTCTTGTGGCAAAAGCTCGAAGATCTACAGGAAAAAACCAACAAGTTGACAGGAGAGACCAGGTAGAGTAGATGGGACTTCAAGTGAATGTATAGAAGATGGAGGTGATGTAGATAACCAACCAACGACAACAGCATCAACAACAAGCACCAGTCACGACGAACGGGAGAAACCTAAAGGAAGTAGTCTCTTTCACTTGCTTCACCAGTCAGCATCGTTACAACTACAGGCGGCACGGACTGGGATGTCAAAACCAGGATCGGAAAGACAACAAGACAGGCCTTCATGAATCTGAAATCAGTGTGGAGATCCACTGCACTCATCATAATGCGTGAACGAGATCCGGATTATCAACACTAATCTCGGTCAAGTCAGTGTTTCTATATGGTTGAGAGACTTGTCGCTTTACGAAAGACATTTTCAACAAAGTACATACATTCGTCAACAACTGCCAAATACGCTCACTCGATACTGAAGATGAGATGGCCAGAATGATAAGAAAAAACAACAAGGAACTTTGGCTTAGCAACAAACCAACCAAGAACCTATCACCCAACAAATATGTGTGAAAGGAAGTGGAGATGGATTGGGCATACTCTGAGAAGGCCGACTGTGAACATCACTCACCAGACCGGGTCGTCGAATGGAATCCATAGGAAAGACGACAAGTTGGGCATCTGTGGAGAAGGTGACATGGAGGAGATCACATGAGGAAGAAATGAAAGGTTGTTGGCAGTCTTGGTGTCAGATTTTGAAGACTGCAGAGAACGGAGTGCAATGGAGGCTTGCTACTGAAAACCTATGTTCCACTAAGAACCCAAGGGAAAACAAATTAATATAATCGTCATACTTAATTTTGCTATTGTTTCGTGCCTTCCTCTTTTTTTAACCTTTTTACTATTTGTGATTACTCTATTCCCTGATTTCTCTATCTTTCATCTTTACTCCTTTAGTCTTGCTTTACTGACATGCGATATCACAATTTCGACAGTTAATTAACAACGTTAGGTTCAATGGTAATTTTTATTAACCGGTGAACCAAATCCCAAATATCAGATACAATTATTCAACTCATCAATTTAACCGTTTCTGAATATAGTGTGAAGATAGCAGAAAAGAACTCAAGGAAACAGTTGACTGTCAAAATGTATGTGATTAACCTGGTTCATGAGTTAATTCTCAGATTTCTTCCCACCTTTTTAATTGCTAATAAGACTATTGAAGATAGCTGTCATTTGACTGACTGGCATTACTGATAAGGGGCAGTGGTTGAAGGTGAAAGCAAGACTTGGGTCATGGTGGGATTCAAACAATCTGCTTCCGGATTAACTACCCGGTGCTCTGCCATCTGAACTACAAAACACGGCTATTGACCTATCAATCACTAAAGATTTTACTAGGTTTTTTATATGAAAGCTTGGTGTTTAACTGTTAGTTCATCATGTTCACACTATCTTCTCAGAGTCAAATTCTCATCTGAATACCAATCAAGGTGATTTAGAGAAGAAGAGCATCGAAATGATTATTATTGCGACCATCTGTGATGGCCGTAGTTTGGGAGACTGGTTACTTGGAGCAGGTTTAAACATGTTCTACCATGACTCAAATTTCACTTTCACCTTCAATCATCACTTCAGACCTATTCAAATTGATAATGTCATATTATTGATCAAACCCAACACTTTGACTACATTTTAACTGACAATTCATAGTATGTTATGTAAGTCGAATTGCTTAAACTTTGTGACTACCTTTTAGATACAAAGCTCAGTTTTACTTTTGGATGTTAATACTCAACGTTTTGAGTTGGAATCAAGTGGAATTATAGTATTTTTAATGCGAGATTTAAATATCAATTTGAATACAATCACAGATCAATTGAGTATTGCAAAAAGTCGTTTAAATGAAAAGAAGAGTGAAGTGATACAAAAGGTAAGTTTAATTTTTCAGGTAGGATAATGGATCTAATCAATCCCTTTGGTGCTTTATTGTGACGTAAAAATTCTAACCATTAAATCGTTTTATTTATAAACTCAACTATAACACCTTATTTTAAGATACTCTCGTACTTCCAATTTAGGATAATAAAGAGATTCCATAGTAGTTTAAGGCTTTTAACGGGAACCGCAAAAATTGATTCTCCTGATATATAATTCCATCGGTTTAACAAAACAATTCTAGAAATGATCTTTCAGAAATTAATGATTCCACAATAAATTTCTTATGATGATTTCCTATCAGACTAAGTTATTAAACAGTTTGAACGTATTTGTTTCAAATTTGAAGTATAGACTTCCTTTTTAGATCCCATATATTACTAAGCAGTTACAATAAAGATAGCATAATCATAAGACGAAATTTATTTGAAAAATTCGATGCATTCTTGAGATACATTTCTAGCAATTTGGTTACACATTTATCTGTCACATCAATTTAAGTAGAAGTGGAGAATCAGAGGACACAAAATAATCAAGATAACAGGAAAATAAAATTAAAGATGAGAACAAAAAGGAAGAGTGATATAGTCCATCTCAGTCTTGTAAAGAAGACTGGCTTATCAAGTTAGGTGTAGTTTAAGAACAAATTGTTTTTGTACACAAAAAGGTGGTTCAAATTTGTATATAGCTATCGCTCCAGCAAATCTCGGTATTCATCCCCAATTATTTCTACATAAAACTTTAAAAGCTGTTTGGCTAGAGGTGAAGATGGTTGTCTTCCGCCTAAGTATATCATCTATTTTTCAAGGCGATTAGTTACATACCCTGCCATGTAGACTTGTAAACACGGTGGGATGTGACGTAACCATTGATACGGTCATTAGGTCTTCTGCCTTACAGTTAATTGTACTGTTACGGTTATAACCTACAAAAACCTTGTGCTAACAAAATTTCGATAAAAGTTTATTATTCATTGATCATTAATAGGAACCAACTTAGAAATGACTTTGATATGATCAGTAATATTCTGTAATGAACACCCAGTAGGTCATTTGAGAAATGTACCTGAGACTTCGAGTTTAAGTAGCCTATCTCAATCAATACACACAGCTTTACAAAGTTTAGCAACAAAAATAAGAACAAATGACTTTAGGAAAAGCAAGAATATTCATCAGCTGGATGTAGTTCAGAGTTATAATGGTTGTCAAAGCAAAACTATACGACTACCTACTTCAAACTGTTGTTGGATATTAGCTAAGCATACATAGGAAGAGAGAGATCAGCCCTTTACTTCCGTGATAACTATAATTTGATCAACTCACTGGGCCAGTGTTAATCTTATGGAGGTTATCACTTAACGTGTAACGTGATCTGCTGACAAGCGTTAATTGTTCTTTTTCTAACACTTCTTATCACTTGTGTACAACTCCTGAGCCGTCTGTTGTATAATGTATAGGCTGGAATTGATTTTTAAGTACAGCTTATGAGTTTTATCTGCTCAATACTTTAAATTCTTCAAATTTCGATAAAAGTTTATTATTCATTGATCATTAATAGGAACCAACTTAGAAATGACTTTGATATGATCAGTAATATTCTGTAATGAACACCCAGTAGGTCATTTGAGAAATGTACCTGAGACTTCGAGTTTAAGTAGCCTATCTCAATCAATACACACAGCTTTACAAAGTTTAGCAACAAAAATAAGAACAAATGACTTTAGGAAAAGCAAGAATATTCATCAGCTGGATGTAGTTCAGAGTTATAATGGTTGTCAAAGCAAAACTATACGACTACCTACTTCAAACTGTTGTTGGATATTAGCTAAGCATACATAGGAAGAGAGAGATCAGCCCTTTACTTCCGTGATAACTATAATTTGATCAACTCACTGGGCCAGTGTTAATCTTATGGAGGTTATCACTTAACGTGTAACGTGATCTGCTGACAAGCGTTAATTGTTCTTTTTCTAACACTTCTTATCACTTGTGTACAACTCCTGAGCCGTCTGTTGTATAATGTATAGGCTGGAATTGATTTTTAAGTACAGCTTATGAGTTTTATCTGCTCAATACTTTAAATTCTTCAAATTTCGATAAAAGTTTATTATTCATTGATCATTAATAGGAACCAACTTAGAAATGACTTTGATATGATCAGTAATATTCTGTAATGAACACCCAGTAGGTCATTTGAGAAATGTACCTGAGACTTCGAGTTTAAGTAGCCTATCTCAATCAATACACACAGCTTTACAAAGTTTAGCAACAAAAATAAGAACAAATGACTTTAGGAAAAGCAAGAATATTCATCAGCTGGATGTAGTTCAGAGTTATAATGGTTGTCAAAGCAAAACTATACGACTACCTACTTCAAACTGTTGTTGGATATTAGCTAAGCATACATAGGAAGAGAGAGATCAGCCCTTTACTTCCGTGATAACTATAATTTGATCAACTCACTGGGCCAGTGTTAATCTTATGGAGGTTATCACTTAACGTGTAACGTGATCTGCTGACAAGCGTTAATTGTTCTTTTTCTAACACTTCTTATCACTTGTGTACAACTCCTGAGCCGTCTGTTGTATAATGTATAGGCTGGAATTGATTTTTAAGTACAGCTTATGAGTTTTATCTGCTCAATACTTTAAATTCTTCAAATTTCGATAAAAGTTTATTATTCATTGATCATTAATAGGAACCAACTTAGAAATGACTTTGATATGATCAGTAATATTCTGTAATGAACACCCAGTAGGTCATTTGAGAAATGTACCTGAGACTTCGAGTTTAAGTAGCCTATCTCAATCAATACACACAGCTTTACAAAGTTTAGCAACAAAAATAAGAACAAATGACTTTAGGAAAAGCAAGAATATTCATCAGCTGGATGTAGTTCAGAGTTATAATGGTTGTCAAAGCAAAACTATACGACTACCTACTTCAAACTGTTGTTGGATATTAGCTAAGCATACATAGGAAGAGAGAGATCAGCCCTTTACTTCCGTGATAACTATAATTTGATCAACTCACTGGGCCAGTGTTAATCTTATGGAGGTTATCACTTAACGTGTAACGTGATCTGCTGACAAGCGTTAATTGTTCTTTTTCTAACACTTCTTATCACTTGTGTACAACTCCTGAGCCGTCTGTTGTATAATGTATAGGCTGGAATTGATTTTTAAGTACAGCTTATGAGTTTTATCTGCTCAATACTTTAAATTCTTCAAATTTCGATAAAAGTTTATTATTCATTGATCATTAATAGGAACCAACTTAGAAATGACTTTGATATGATCAGTAATATTCTGTAATGAACACCCAGTAGGTCATTTGAGAAATGTACCTGAGACTTCGAGTTTAAGTAGCCTATCTCAATCAATACACACAGCTTTACAAAGTTTAGCAACAAAAATAAGAACAAATGACTTTAGGAAAAGCAAGAATATTCATCAGCTGGATGTAGTTCAGAGTTATAATGGTTGTCAAAGCAAAACTATACGACTACCTACTTCAAACTGTTGTTGGATATTAGCTAAGCATACATAGGAAGAGAGAGATCAGCCCTTTACTTCCGTGATAACTATAATTTGATCAACTCACTGGGCCAGTGTTAATCTTATGGAGGTTATCACTTAACGTGTAACGTGATCTGCTGACAAGCGTTAATTGTTCTTTTTCTAACACTTCTTATCACTTGTGTACAACTCCTGAGCCGTCTATTGTATAATGTATAGGCTGGAATTGATTTTTAAGTACAGCTTATGCGTTTTGTCTGCTCAATAAATTCTTCAAATATACGTCACCTACAATAGTCTAAATTAGATGTTTATAAAGTTTGGTCCTGATAACCATTGCATTTCAGACTGAATGCTACTACTGAATATTAGTGAAACAACGTGATATTATATTCTGCAGGCTTAGTTCTTCTGCCCTCTTTGTCCAAATATGTCAAGGGATCCAAATGCATAAAATGGTTTTATTGTGACTAAATAGTTCGATGATATACTTGTGAAAAAGAATGAAGTCTTAGGCCAAATCACTTTTACTGTTTATCTCAAGAATAATGACTTGTTAACCTTCACTTGCTGGATTCTACTATTAGGAGATTATTTATTGGGGTTTGTGAACAATTCTTTGCAGCTTTACTGCATATCCCAGGTGAGGTTTATTGATTGAATCTTTAATATAGTTTACAGAAATAAACTCAAACTGAAAGTAATACCGGCCATTGAAAAATTCTCTAGACGCCTTCAGTTTAAAAATTTCAGTTTGATATTCTGAATAGAAGACAGGTTGTTTTTATGTAAATCCTCGTTATTAGCTCTACAATAATGTAAAGACTATAAAATAACTACAATGTGATAGTCGCATTGTATCGAGAATTGGCAGAAGTAGGAATCTGTGGATTATTGAATTCCGACCCAATGGGTGGACAATTGATGCGTTTGTCGTGAAACCTGAAGGTCTTGAGTTCTATTTTTATCCGGGTCATGGGTTTTTACTACTGAGAACGAAACAGCCGTCCAGTGCTCCCAGAAGTTCATTGATTCTCCAACTGGTGTCAGTCTATGGTGAATACTACCTTATAATTGATGAAAGTCATTTTAGTACTGAAGAGGTAAATTATGCGAAATAATAACTAAGTTAAAAGTAGATTCTACTCATTAAATTTACAATTACTGAAATAGAAATTGAAAAAGATGAATCAGGTAGCTATGCAGGATTATTGGAAGCGTAGAATGAATTGAAACGGGCTGCTATTCAGTTGGTTAAACAAAAACTGACAATATAGGAGAAGTTTCGTTCTAATTGATTTATTAAATGTATCACAGTGTAACAGTATTGTCAATCGGATTACTTTATTAGTAGTGATTAATAATGTTGATAATAATAGTGACAATACTGTGAAGAGGCAACTTAAATTCTCTACAGTATTACCGTATAAAGAAGATACCTCAGAAACACTAAGTAGGATTCCTAGTAAGGCTGTGGTTAAAATGTCATTTAAATATACAAACTCAATTAGAAATAGGCTTTGCCGGTTAAAATATCTTCTTGATCTAATTAAGCATAATAAGTTAGTTTGCTAAATCCCTTGCAACGATTGCCAAGTCAAATACATAGGTCAAAGTAGTCGACCAGGGTCAAGTAGGCTAGCAGAGCTGCATCACAATTTGTAGATCCTGGTGAGGTAAAGAATATTGAGAAATCTCATCCAAATCTATGCATGCAATTACACACAATCACACAATAGGATGGGATAGAGTGAAAATCCTCAAAACTAAAACAACAGAGTGGAGGCAGACATTGGTAAATGAATCTTTGTTTATCCAGCCACCTTCTAACACATGCATCAGGAATGAGTCAGCATCTGTTCCAGATATAAAGAAAATCCCAGTACGCATACCACAAAAGGGGAGAGAAAATTAGCACTGTGTAAAGGATGTCTTAAAGTTGTGCAGTTGTTGTCATGTGATAGTGGACAGTATATTTTATGTCTCAAACGTAATCCAGTAAACAATACTGTTCCACTGTGTGGTAAATCCATAAACCAGTTGAAGTGAAATAACACGGAATTATGCCTTGAGTGTACAAGTTGTACTCTTATGTTAATGTAGGCTAAGAATTCGGGCAAATTTCAACACGATAATAATCGGTAGTCTTGAAGGTGAGTAATGCGAGCTAAACAAGCTCATGGGTTATTTGTTAACAACCTCAGTTCATTGATTTTATTACGATTATTTGAGATAGCAGTGGTTCAGCAGACTAGTAATATAGATACGTGACAATGACTAAGAAGGAAATGAGGAGCTGGATTGGAGCATCATTTGATCAATTCCGGAGTTCTGCAGGCAGTCGATAAGCTCTGGATACAATCACCTCTGTCTCAGTATATACAATTTTATCCACAAGACTGGTCATTCAATCTGTAGAAGTGATTTTAATGCTACTCTACGAGTGATACTATGCATGATAGCATATTTTTAATATAAACTGCTGTTTCGTGACCCAGTTGACAGTTATTATGTTTCTATTTTTGTCATAGATGAACAACGACCAGCAGAAATCTGTTGTTATCTTAATGAATACGTGAATGAAAACCACTAAATTTACTGACTCGTGGAATTTATTCAGCAAAAAAGCAAACCAAAAGCTGAGATATATTTTTTAAGGTAGCATTCTTTACAGAATGACATCAGCTGGAAAACCAATGAACACTTAGGAGAACTGGGCAGCTATCTTGTCCTTAAATAGAACTCCTCATCAGTTTGCTTGTTAAATGTGCCATGCAGTGAAACAGCACCAAGTACTGTATACTTTTAAAGATACAACTTACTGTCTATATTGATATCAGTTAACTGTAAAACTTAGGTTATAAGGTTAAATATATAGGTCAAGGCAGTCAACCGGAGTCGCTACGGCTGTTCTTGTACAGAAGATCACTCAAATCAAGATCAGCAGCTCTTGATAAGATAAGGAATCTAGGGGAAAGTTAGGTTATGACTGTAAAAACGAATGTACACAATCACGCAATAGGATGATACTAGTATTAAAAACTTTGTTCATTAGAATAAGGGATTGATAATCGAATCTTTATTCGTCAAATCACCACCAAATAAATGCACTGCTTTAAGATATGTAGAAAATTCTGCCACCGTTATCAAAAATGAGGAGAGGGAATAAGGACCATATAAATCATGTTTCAAGGTTGTACTGTTGCCTAATAGGAATATGGACAATCAATTGTGTCTAAAACACTATGTGAAATTACATAACGACTTGAGATTATGTGTATAGCAAACCACTTATTGATTCAAACACAGACAAATATTGATCCTGGGTGATGATTCGAGGGGAAATGCAAACCTAGGTTGTAGCAGAATTCGGACCAGAAGCCTGTGATATGCCGACCCGGTGGTTTACTAGGTGAGCTGGGAGATCCACCTCTTGAATAGATCTTGATTCCATTTTCATCACTAATGGGTTTATCTGACTGTCATGTGAATTCATGATGCGTAAATATCTAAACCACAGCTGTCTCAGATAGTCAGACCGATAGCACATAAATATCTCAACTATCCTTTTCAAATGAGAAATATGCATTCCCTTTTCTTTTATTACGATTATTTTTTTTTAGATGAAATCAACTTTCAGTTTGGAGGAATATAATAAACAGTTTACTTCTATCTGGAAAACTTTACAAAATAATACTGTAGATAAAGTTAAGTCTTTTCTTACCACTGAAAAACAACAAGAAATTGATAACAGTGTCAATTTAACATGTTATATCATTTCTATAATTGGATACATATTAATTACTTTTGTGCTGTCATCGATTACATTTTTAATCACATATTGTATATTGTATACAGTAGATGCATATGAAAGATATTTATTCAGTTTCAGATTGATCCGGAACGTGAGTTATTGTTTACTTACTTGCATTTGAGTAAGCTTTTGTGCTGATTTCATTTTATTCTTTCAAGAGTTGTCTGTGGACAAAGATTCTAGATCATCTCTGTCAATATTGCATTCAAAGTCATTATTGTCTGAATGTGGAAAGAGTGTCTAATGATGCCAGAGATGAATAGTTATTTGGTGAAATACTAAACTGTGAAGTGTATCAACGGGAACCATGTGTTCTATAAGTAATTTGGAGAGCAGTCACCCAGTTTATGCGATATACTAGTCTCTCTAAGTCAACCATCCGCATTCAGTTGATCTAAGAATTCGACTCTATTAGTAGAATTTGTCTAGGATCACACCGACAATAAACCCAGTTAAAAATGTGTGCAGTGGGCTTCAAGCACTTGAACTATAATCTGTGGTTCAGTGTCACTGTTTTGAAAATAGTCATGTTATTTAGGCGTAGAGTTTCTTTTTTTTGACTTCATGTTCCAACATAATATAAAGGCCATATTTCTCTCTGCTTATGTTTTTACTTCGATGTTCATCAGAAATTATTCAAACAACTTAATTTGCTTGAATGTTCCTTACAGCTCATTATATCACCTGCATGAAATCATAAATTTATTTTAAACAGAAGTCAAATCTGTATCACTAATAGCTAAATGAGTTCTATGACTACACTTACCATCACTTATGTCATTCATACGGAGATGAAAAAATCGAAGAGAAGTTTCGAATGAATACATCAGAACAATGCACTTATGTATAGAGGCTAAGTATAAAGGCATTTGAAAAATAGGATATTCGTTTTGTGATGATGATAGTTGCCGAACTATGAGGTGATGGTTTAGAAGCTATTGACTGGTTTTTTGACAAAATTTAGGTTTTTTTCTTAAGCTAGTCATCGGAACTAAAAGGAGATTGAGATTTGTGATGACAAATGAAGCAGTTTGTATTAGAAATTTTTTATGGAACCAACTTCTTTTTTAACACGTGATACTAATAATGTTTGCATTTATCTTGTTGTAGTGGATGACTCAAAACTATTCATTCTTCGGATTCAAAGATGTCATAATGGAGACGTATTCATACTCAGACTGAATCGAACTGTTTACTTACCTTATATAGTCAGTAACATCCATTTGAAATGTATTACCATCTTTTGTGCAGTTATAAGCACATGTATAACAAGTTTTGTTCTATCAACTTTATTCATTGCACTTCCTTTGATCAGTATAGCTGACACAGAATTATGTCGTTATGTGAGCACAGATTCAGGAATTGTATTCACTGACTTAGTATTGGACGTTTATATTCAGTACGAATGGACAAATTTAATTTTGAATAACAGTAAACTTTCCGATGAATCAACGAATTTTATAAATTTACCGGCACCTAAACACGTTTTTTCAACATTGCTTAATAAATGTCAAAGTTCAATGTCCAATAATAGTCAGAATTATGGCTTATTGAAACAACTGAACTACAGTGGTATTATATGTTTCGAAAAAATACTGTACTCACCTAAATTACAAAAAATAATCAAAGATGCAGAAAAGTAAGTTAAATAGTTTTGTAGGGCTTTTTGTTTTCAAATAGTTCATAATAATAATGACCAACAGAAGGAAACCCAGTGAAGAAAATCTTTCTGAAGAATCGTTTTCAAGAGCTGTACATTTGAATTTATGAGTACAATGAAAAAATATGATCCTCACTAGTTGATAGGACAACACAAAGTCGAAATGTAATGCTAAGTAAAGTTGGATTAAGTAGGAAGAAGGCTCAGGATGAGAAGACCAAAACGTGGCACTAGTGAATGAAGTCTATTTGAGACTTGTCAGCTGGATGCACCTGCTCCCCAGTGATGTTGTTCCCAATGAGGCTCGAACCTAGTACCCATAGCTTCAAAACACAGTTTCAAGGTAATATCTTTTCTCTGAATTGGGTTAAAGGAGCTCCATATCGCTAAATTACTGTCTATGACGTCCTCACCAACATACCACAGTATGCATTCGGCTATCTGAAGAAGAATAAGACAGAAAGGTAAATAAAAATAAGTGGTCTAAGAATCAACAGAAGAACAGAATTCACGTCGTATAGACTATAGATCCGTTGTGCATAGAAACAGTCTGAAAAGTTTTAAAAGTCAGCGATTGTGGGATAGGATGACTAACTTACAAATGATTTACAAACTGTACAGTCCTCGTCGAGATGAATGAGTTGTTTTCCAACCACACAACTGTGATGTCAACAGAGTTTCCGTTGGAAATCATCCAGCCAAGTTCACAAGATGTGATCTCTGACAAAAAATTGCAATGAAATGACAACTGAATGAGATAAGTAGTTGGAAACCACCCATGCTGACCTGCAGATATGGTCTATGGATCTCTCCAATGTGGTTCCCAAAACCTTCAGATCAGCGTGAGTGGTTTCTAGGTAGTCTTGTTATTATTAAGTATCCTTTTTCATGGGTGGGTGCACACTGTTGAGGAGTCCCATACTAGGACGAAACAGCCGTCTAGTGCTCCCAGGTTTCTAATGTTCCTCCTACTGATGTCAGTCCATGGTGATTGCCAACTTGTAAAAATCTCTAGATCCCCACAAATCCTCAAAATTCAATTAAATGTTTCAGTTGAATTTGAAGTCAATATGGGGAACGCAAACTTGACCAAAACATAATACTAAAAAGCCGTGTTTTCAGCTGGGATATAACCGTAAATAAAGATGATGTAACAAAATAAGAAGGAGAGTTTAAGATCAGAATGTCACGTCAGATGCAGAGAGAAAAAGAAAGTCTGGTAGCTGTCTCCCTATGAAAACGTTAATAAAATTTCACATGTTTGATGGCTAAAGTTTTAACGAATCTCAGAAGATCGTATTCACTTTTTCTGCCAATTGTTTCGAGATATTTCGAAATATTAAACTCATTCCCGTGTCACTTAAATACGTAAGTAAGCGTTGCTTTGTAACTATTTAGTTACCAGGGTTATTTAAAATGAATGCATATTGAGAAAAAAATTTATTTTAAATGTTTTTCAGATAATTATTCGAAAAACATTTAAAATAAGATAAGATACAAAAGGCTCGATTGGCTTTTGCCAATTTGCGCCACCTATGGCGCCGCCGTGATATTCGTTTGTCTATTAAGGGTCGCGTGTACTGCACAGCAGTCCGCTCTGTTCTACTGTATTGCTGTGAAACATGGCCATTGGAAGTGGAGGATACAAAAAGCTTCAGGTGTTTGACCACCGTTGCCTTCGTAGTATAGGACGTATTCCGTGGTATCGCCATGTGATTAATGCAGAAGTCAGATGTAGGAATTCGGGGAGAAGAGGTAAGTCAGTTGACGAGGTTGTGAACCTTCATCGAGTGAGATGGTTGAGACACGTACTACGTATGCCCAGTCACCGATTGCCTCGTCACACAATGTTAGCTGAGGTGGGTCCAGGCTGGAAAAAGGCCCGAGGTGGCCAGACTAAAACATGGCACCAATGTATGAAGTCTCTGACCGTTGGTTTAAGCCATGTAGAGCGATGCAGATTAGGTGGTTGGGGTCGGTGGGACAAGAGGAACCAGTGGTTGGAGACCCTAGGTGATATGGCTCAGAACCGATGTCAGTGGCGCAGATGTATACACACATTATCCTCATCTTAACAACGCTATACCGAATCTCACCATTTTGTCACTCCTCTTTCCTTTCTTCTCGTACTTTATATTTCTTTTGACTGCATTCACTTATCTTCATCCTTCACCTCACTACCTTTCTACTTGATGAACTGACGTGAGGTATGTCAACTCGGACCGTTACGCAGTAATGCCTGGTCCTATGTTGATAATGATGATGATGATGATGAGATAATTATGTGTTAAAACAGCGTGATTTACAAGGAATAAGTAAATAAAATATAACAAGTAGCTTTATGTTTCAGTGTGTCTGAAAAATTGTTGGCAAAAGGGTTCAGATAGATAAGTGCCTCAGAGTGAAACCTTCGGTGACTGAAATTAAAGTGAAACCTGGCCAACAACTTGGTCTCTACGTGAGGCAGATCTCTAGGCCGGTAACTCTTCAGCTGGTTAGAATCATGGCACCATCTAGGTTTTTCTTTCACCTTCAGCCACGACTAAATATCAACTTAAATTTTGCTTAGCGTTTTTATAATGCTTAGTTTATTGCAGGTAAGTCAAATCAAAGCTGCTACCTTGACATTTTGGTTCGTCTTGTATATCACTATTTTTAAAAGAGCTGTGTAGGCTGCAGCGATTGTTTATTGAGGTTCTAACATGTTATAACGGTCTGTTAGACAGTGGTCAGGTAAAATCCAACTACCTTAACAATGTATGTGGCTTAATTATGATTGGGGTCAAGTGCTGAGGTCGCACATCTGGCTGGGTATAACAGCAGTAAGGTGTTTCTCACAGATGACCAGTAATACCACGTGAATTCTGCTTTCCTTATGAAAAAGATGAGGTTCATACAGGTCAGTCCCGAAAATAGTATACTTTCACCTGTCTCACAGTATTCTGGTACTAGTGATAAGGGGTTTTCATGTCTGATGTATGCACGACCAATCCCCACTCTAACAATATATCTAAAATGTGAAGTAGATTTCCGATGCACTCTGAGGTCACACAAACGGAGTCCTTTTTCTGTTTCAGGCACCCCATGGAAACTTATAAGGTATGTGCAACCAGAAGATACCAACCGCTCGTTAGCCTAGAGCAGTTTAAAAAATGCACCTAACCACAGACTACCTTCTTGTTGGCGTCGTGTCCCTTGCCTCCACCTTCGGAAACCAATGCTAAGCCTCTAAAGGATTTACCAACCTCTCACACTGCTATCATTGTTGACGAACGAAGTCGGCGAAACACTATTCCTAGCCACTTACAGCCAGACAGATTTCATATCAAAGCTTTTGATATTTGAACCACTTAACAGACAATGCAACGGATATCCCATGCCAAAACTCTTAAGTCTCAATCCATGTTTTGCTTTTGAGATATGAAAGCAAGGTCCAGTTGTTGTTACTCACGTTAATTCATCTTATCAACATCATGGATCTGCAAGATTCATCCTAAAAATGTCAACAGATTCAGTGGCTATTTGCTGTCACCTCATAAGTGTCGATACGGCATCAAGCTGTAGAGCAAAAAGCACACTTCTTGAGTGGTTCGCAGTAGATCCATCTGAATGGATCTGTTAAGGTCGTAGAAGACTATGACGATCGCATCGGCCTACTTGTAGCCTCTATCTATGAGCCAATCGACCGAATCTAGGATGATACAAAAGATGAAATCTACTAGCTGTTAATTTAGGTACATAATGTGAAACGTTCGTATAGAGTCACACTAGCGGAAGACTTCAGTACCTAAGCAGAGAAGGTGAGTAACCGCAAAAATGTTTCTCACATATCTCATCTCAACGAAAAGATAACGGCTATCGTCTCCTACATTCCTGTCATAACAAACACTTGCTTCTACTAAGCACGAATTTAAGCACTAGAAGAGGCACTGTCTCATCTGGCGTCCGCTAACATCAAACCAGTGATGGATACAGGTTTGTCATATTGTTATAAGCCATTTTAGGAAGGATTGGTAGAGGACTGCCTCACACAGTAGCACGGACACGTCTGTGCTTACTGTGTTCTAATTGCAGAAAATGGGTAAAAAGAGGTCTGCATTTGATCCAGTGGTAGATGAGAACATCAACCAGGTATTTAGGAAATACTGTAGCATTTGTCTGAAAATGGCAGCAGTTGAAGTTGGTTGTTCTAAGCTTCAGTGATGTGTGATTAATCAAAAGACTTTTCCGTTCGCCTCAAATATATCCCGTCGAGAAGTTCAGCAGAACCTTCGGGATTATCTTTATTCATTGCAGTTTCAGTGTCAATGAGCTACTGAAAACACACGATACCATTTAAACTAGATGTTCCATTAAAACTGGGTTTATCAAATATAATTGTTACAGGAAAATGGTGAATGTAACGGAGCAGTGGTAAATTGGTATTAACCAGTAGGTAATGATCGAAATTACACATCTCTCATTTTACTACACAGGACTTAATTACCTCTTTTGGTACATAGTACCTCAGGAGTTTCTTTACAAACTATTGTTTTTGTGACAACACCGAGGACTACTGGGGACAAGATAGGTCCAGCTGATTAATTATTATTGTCCCGAAAAATCCACCTTTGGTTTCACCGCTATAGATAAAGAAAAGGAGATAAATAGTTGATTTGAAGTGCAGCTATATTTCAGTTAATTTTAAGGTTTTTAGATCTCTAAGTTAACAGAGGTCTTTATTTTAGGTTTGTAAATGTAAATTTACCGTAATGTCCTAGGCAATCATGAGAATAACTTGAACGTTTAGAAATCTAATGAAAATATTTTCAATTTACCAAGTAGTTTAGAGCAGATATTTCCAAAGAATATTTCGAAATATTTATCCCATGAGTGCTAATCGAATCCTTTTGTTTGGTGCATCCTTCGGTGATCAACTACCTATTTTAAGTTAGTAGTATCCTTGTCATTTTCAGTAACCTGTTTATCAAATTCACGAAGCAACAACAAAGTTCGTTTTTATTTAACAGTAGTTTTCATGAAAGATACACATTGGTTGGGGCACCATGGGAGGATATGAAAGCTAGCTGTTTTATGCGGGACATATAGTGCACAGCCACTACCCCGCAAGAAGTAGGTCCAGGAGTTTCAGGTCTCACGGCTAATACATTACCATTCAGTCATTGGGATGAAATCCTACTACTGTCCATTGGCAATATGGTGTGAAAATCATGTTATCAGTGGCTGGCTACCTTACTCTTGACGAGTTTAACACCCTATGTCAAGACCTTCTCAGAACTTCAGAAAAACCCCCTTGAAGTATGTCAGAAATAAGCACTGGATATGAACTCACTTGTTGGTTTGCAAGGGTGATTTTCATCAAGGATTGAAGTCATTTGAAGAACCATTTAAGTGCTTTCTTCTTTATCTTTTTTAATAAGCTCATCTGTGAATGAAATCGTGAAAATGAATTTTTCGGAGTTTATACCTCCTGATTTGGATAGTTTAACTTCACTAGCTAGAAAGTTATCGGTCTATCTAGATGGTAAAGACTATAAGGTGAGTTCAGTTATAAATGTCAGCACTAATTTCATTTTTTATCTTTGAAACAAAAGCTATAGGTGAATGGTTGCCATAGGATCAACTGATCTATTATACTTGTTACTCTGCAGAAACCTGACTTGTTCTTTTATTGTTTCACTTAGGTATTTAGCCATTTGCTTCATTAATGTTTGGTAATACTATTGACAAAGTTACAATAGGGAACCTTACTGAGTTTTAACATTCCTTTAAGAAAAATATAAGTGAAGTTAGAGATACTCTTTTGAGTCTATAGAGTTATTGGGTGTTAAGACCTGGTCAGCAGGAAGTGTTGCTTCACACAGATTTCTTTCTTTTTGGCACTAATCAGTAAGTAAATCTGCATCTATGAAGAAGCTAGTATTCCTTAAGTGTGTAGAACTTGCCAGATTAAAATTACAAAACTGATAAGTTGGTTTGTACTTGTAAATTGGCATTCAACTAATACTTGTTTCAACGATTCTATTAGAAATTGTGCATAACAATTCATTCTTAAGTTGATTAACTTCTCAGACTAGTAATATTGTTTCATTATTTGAAAATATACGGATTTGTCAGTGATGCGTTTATTCTAAGATCATTATTATGAATTTAATCCTGAGGTCATACTATATCGTGACTAACAGACGTAGGAAATATGGACCATTGAATCCTGACCTAAGGAGCTCAGTTGTAACGCGCTGGTCAGGGAACCGGAAGTTCCTAAGTTCAATTCCTGTCGGGGTCAGGTGTGCGTACTGCTACGGAGTCTCACACTAGGATAAAACAGCTGTCCAATGTTTCCACGTTTCCAATGTTCCTCCAAGTGATGTCAGTCCATGATGAATACTAACCTGAAACCAATAAAATCCACACAATCCTCCAAACTTAATCAATTACTATATTTTTTCTCACCTGTTTTCTCTCGATCAGTAATATCAAGTAGTTTATCTGTCAGGGTTATTACCTTCATCCAGATTAAGGTGAACAGTTCTAGTTTCAAAAGCCATGGCAAGGTAGTACTATTAAGTTGGTCTTTTACCTTTATTGAAACTAAATCTGTTTTAATCATGTATGTACTCAATTGGTTAACTCTAATATTATTTCAGATTTGAAAATTTTGTCTGAAATCAGGGATTTCCAATGTAAAACGTTGATCGGCTTTCGTCCTGATCTATTGCTGCTGTGTTTTCTAGGGCAGTAAGAATATTTGACCTTTTAGTGGGTTGGGAGTTTTAGAAGCTTCATCTTCTTTTCCTTGAATTGCCTTTGAAAACTGCCATTTTTTCTTGATGAAAATTAGGTATGCTGTAAACTGCAGTTGAAGCTACGAAATCATTTCATGATATTTCCTTGAACTATTCATAAGCAGTGCAGTGCAAATGGTTGATTCTCAGTTCACTTGAATACTATACTTTCAGTGAATTTATCATTGAGAATTCAGTCGACTGTGCCCATGTTTATGGCCATGCAGTAGAATGAATAATTTTCGTAACATAATGCTTCATTGTACTTTACTCTTTACAAATGTATCCAACTTCAAATTCACTTATTGTGCTTGTATTATATTGGAATCATACAATAAATAAACTTACTAAAGGCTCATTAATAATATTTCCGTGATTATCACCAGTATTTTAGGTAAAGTGCAGTTGCAGGATACTGTTGAAATTCATAGATATTACAAACATCTACTTACTGGTAACATTTTCAGCTGATGTGATTAGCAATGTCACTGAGAAATTATTTTTCTAGTCTTTGCTATGTTCACTGAATAAAATCAGTTTACTCTTGGCTGCAAAGATCAATGCTGGATGATGACTGGAGTTGAAATGGAAATATGGGTTACGGCACGATTCTAACCAGCTATCTCCGAATTACCCACCTGATGCTCACCAACTCAGCTACGATAACCAGTTGATGACTAGATCTTAGTTTCAATTCAGTCACCAAGGGCACTTTGGATTGCCATGCGAATCCATAATGCATTACTTTCCGTTCAACGTGTTTACACTGGCTGCCCAATCCAACCGGAACTGAAATAGTAAGGTGGGGCGTCAAATTGATTACTAGTTCGGCTATCTAAGATGGCTGAGCTTTCAAAGACTTGTATTATTGGTACTAAGTAATGATTGAAGGTGAAATGAAAATCTGGGTTGAGATAGAATTCGAAATTAAAATCTTGTTAGTAACTGAGTGTCGTAGCTAAGCTGGTAGAACATCGGATTGACAATCTGTAGACCATTTGCAAATCCTATTGAAACCCAAGTTTTCATTTCATCTCCAACCACCACTTGGTATCAATAATACAAGTCTGTCACACCCCGGCTATCTCATATATTCAAAAGCATAATTAAATAAATCTTACAACCATGTTAACTTCCAATCATATATAAATTGAATATTCTATAAATTTTAGACAGACTGTTCACTGAAAGATATGGCTTCGAAACGCCGATAAGTTTATGTCGGTCTATCAGTGTATCGACAGAAGGCCACGGTTGAATACAGCAAAAAAGCTGAGGCATAGGAGAAATACAATGCAACCATTTAACGACTGTCAGTCGACAGCTTCACTAGCTGCTCGAGTCTGAATGATAACTTATAGACTGCTGTTTGTATGGTACAATGGCTCATTTTCTGCTCCGCAATATGCAGTTCTGATACAGGATTTTAAGGCGGGGATAATCTATGAAGCAAACATCGGATCAGACAGTTTTTGTGGCCAAAGAAAAATATATCAGAAAATTTGAGAACTGCTGGAAAATATCACTAATATCAACCACAGTTGAGAATGTAATCACTACATCATCACTGATATTAAGAATGTCGTGGGTATCCAACATCATCGTTTATTATCTTCTTACTTATGATCGTTGGAAAAGATAATGGAAGTCCTCGAATCCAGATATGATGCCTTTAGGCATCCATTTCGGTGAGGATCTTATTGCAGTGTCAAGCCACTCTGTAATCGGCAAAAAAGTGACTAACTCAGTAATGTAAAAAAGTTTTGTGGTTACCTTTGATTATATTACTGTTGACCATATTCTAGATGAGTAGAGTAAAATAAATCTCTATACGAATTGCTTACCAATGGGTAATCGATTTAGATGTCTAGTCTGTAGTGCTTGTCACTGATTGGAGTCTATTGACCGAGTAAGAAGTATGATCTCTGATACAAGTCATACGACACTGTAGTGTACTATATTTTGGTGTTAGGTGTTGGGAATTCCACTCTAAACAAGCTTTGTACTTATTGGAGCTCATCAGCCTGACATCGGCAAGCATGACAGAACTGTTTTTCTCTTTATGATATGGACCTGTGTTATTCAATACCGATGTCAGCGATTCTATTAATAATCCTTTAGGGCTACAAATGATTCCCTTTAGGGCTGAATTGTCCACAGAAGTGGCCACCAGTGGGTCACTGTTCCAACTGTCTAGCTCACAGTACTTAGAATTGGTCAGAGTTTATTGACCACGTAGTAATGGCAATAGTAGTAGTAATGTCTTGTGTGCCATCCAGTCAAATTTTGATGTACCTTTGTAACTGTATTCATCTAGTCATTCAACAAATACTCAGCACAAATATTGGCACTAGTTCCTTAACCAGTAGTTTTATTTAGGAAAGCATATCATTTTGTGGATAGTAGCCTTACGCAAATAAAAAAAGATCAACACTCAACACAAACATTCTATGAAGGCTTCACTTTATTAGTCTCCTAACCACTGGAAGCTATGAAGAGTTGATTTCAACACTCATAAGTGACACTTCGAAAATTTTAGACACGAAGAATTTATCGATATTGGGTGGTGCTTGCTACTGAAATAAAACTCCGGGTTGTGGAAAACATTCTAACCAGCGACCTCTGAGTTGTCTGTTTGGTGATCTATTCAATGAGCTACGAAACCCTCACTGCTAACCAGATCTTGATTTCATTTAGGTCATTAACAATCTAGTGTTGTTGCTTGTATTATCCCTTCTTCGAGCGAACCGAAGTGATCGGTCTTTACTGGTATATGAGCTCCTGCATGTATACCTTTATATTGCCTGTGTTTGAGTTATATATTACTGATGGATAGTGGTTAGCAGTGGCATCCAGCACGCACGTTTTACCTAAACTGGGATTCACTAGTCAGCTCGATGTACCTGCCTCCAAGTGAGCGATGTTGTTCTCACCACGACTCAAACTCGAAACCGACCACTTCAAACATCAGAGTGTTATCCGTTGGACTAATGTCTTCTACAACATTGAAGTATTAACTTTGATAGTTGGTAGTAAAGCACCAGTTAAATCAACTGTTCGAAGCTTATTACGTTCATAGTCGCAAAATGATTTGATTTGGTTAAAAAATGTATTTCAGCTTTTGTTTTTTGTCAAGGATGAATAATTTCGAAAGTAAAAAAGAGGAACAAGCGTGTAGCAGTCTAAATTAATCTTAATTTGCATACTTTTTTGAAAAGAAAAAAATTATTTCCTATCATTAATTACTTAGCCTTCCATTCAAGAAATCATTAAATTTACAACACTGAAACCGAAGATACTAAATTATTTGGAAGAGATGAGAAGATTTGTTCAATTCAATGATCCAATTTATAACGTATTAGATATAGTTGAACAGATTAACAATTCATGTCAGTATATGATAAAATTTCTGCTTCACTCAATATGTTAATCACCTTTTTTACAACGCTTGAAGAAAATAAAAATTTAACTCAAAGGCTTGATCAAATATTAGATGGATTGAAGTTTTTTAAAAATGTAAGTTATCGCAGTATTGTCTGATAATTATACTGTTCTCATTGTTGTACTATAAACTAAATTGTCGCCTTAAGTTTATGAGGATTTTATTTCAAAGTTAGCATTAATTACGGGCTGATATCATCTGAAGAGCACTTAGCAGCTGTTTTGTCGTAGCACGGTGTGCGTCCATGACCTCACTAGGAATCAGACTCAAACTCTTCAGGTTTCAAAGAGAACACGCTAATCATTCAGTCACTGAGCCAGAACTGAATGATCGACAAGTTTCCTGCTTCTGTCACTTCGCGATACAACGCAATTATCCTGAGTTCGCGCCCCTTGTGAGCTCCTGGATATATACTGCTCAGAAGCCCCATACTAGGGCAAAATAGCTGTCCAGTGCTCACAGGCCTACAGTGTTTCTTGAACTGATCTAGGCCCCTGATGAATACTACCATGGAATTTTGATTTACCCACACCTGGGGTTCACCAGAGTTAGTACTTTGCAATGACGGAGGAAGAAGTTTTATAATAGTAACACGGACATTTCTACCAGTCTCAAAGAACCAGTTGTATCAACTAGTTCAGTTCGGTTAATTTTATACAGTATTAAATACCCGTGTTTACAGTAACAGTCGCATTACCATGGACTTGGTCACACTGAGAAAATGGATTATAGTTTTGATCGCAGTCGCACAAAACAATAATAGCCAACAGGAATATCGTTACAAGTGTAACCACTATTCATGGCTTAATCAGACATCACACATATGTATACATAATATATCTGCATCCGAACAGTCAAAAAAACCATAGTCATTTAGTATCATTAAGTAACGTATTGAGAAGACGAAGATCATCTGAAACATGTGATGTATTAGTGTTATACATTTCAAACAATCTGACTACACATGAACTTTTAAATAATTTATATAAAACTTACAAAAGTTAATAAAGGATAGAAAGAAAGCATGAGAGGAGGAAAATATCGTTTTTAATCATAATTCTATTAGTATAATTAACCTTTCTAAGTTTTATATAAAGTATTCGACAAGTTCATATATGATCAGATTGTTCGAAGTGTATAGCGCTAATACATCACTTGTTTCATATAACCTCCGTCTTCTCATTGCGTTTGTTTAAATTCATCAAGGGGACTAGTTGTTTAGAGTTCATATCTTCAATATGTTTATGAGAGTTTGGATTAAGTGGTTAGAAAAAATTAATAAACCACTATTAAATATTTCTCAAGTATCTGTATTGACAACATCCAAGTTTCGGTAGTTCATGACATATCTGTATGGAAGACCAATGATTTTCTCCATTTGGTTTACTAAGAAAACCCGATTAACATAAAGAACACACAGCTGTAATAATACGATTGTGAGAAACTGCGATGAATACTGCGCAATTTTCATTAATTGGTCACAAAGAGCAATCAGTTGTCAAGTCCCGATTGTTAACAGAATTATACCGATCATTTTACAATGTGGTCAACAAGCTAGTGAGCCCACCATTGCAGTGCTGTCTAGTGGATGTTATTGGTTGGAAAGAATCTACAGGAACCCCTGCACCACTTCGGGAAGTTTTATGCTTGTTGGCTTTCGTCAGCTAGGAAGCTGATATCTGCTCTTTCATCCGAACCTACATCACCGAGTGATGTCAGCGACGTTGTCTTTAAGATATTTGGGTTTCGCGCTTCAAAATAACCAAGAGAATCCGCTTGGTATTCAGGACCAAAAAACATGGAATCGGTTGCTTTCCAGTGAACAGTAAATCTATGTAATCCAGTCCTACCGGAGGCCAGCCATGGCCCGAATAGCCGAATGAGTGAAGTTGCTGACTGTTGCACTAGGTGATACTAGTTGCATCTCTCAGTAAACATAATTTTACTGACACAACTTGCTCATAAGTGTCAGCAAACTTGAAGCCTAGGTGCAGGATCTCCTGCCGATAGTCACAACTAATTGAAATAGAGAACTATCCAAAGAACCAAATCTAATTCATACCATCGGTGGGGTGCATGAAAGCAGCCAATCGAAATGAAGATCGTAAGTAATTAATTAGAAGTGAATATGATCGAAGGGTTCCAGCTAAACGATCTATAAAGAGATCCGTATCCACTAGCCTTCTCGTATAAGGAATTTATGTTAAGTCTTCAGTCACCTATCATATGTGAATCTCGCACATGAATTAAACTAGTTCCCTTTCTACTCATGGATTTTTGAATTACATTTAAAGTTGGCCCGTTCCTTCGTTAATTTTGATTGGATGATAAACTAAATAAGGGATAGAACAGAGGAAGTGTAATATTCGACATACACCTTTTTACATCAATTAAATTGGATTGCCATGAAGTAAACGTAAACCGAGATATACCGAGAAATTGCCAAAATATTAAATGTCAGTAGGCATGAGTTGAGAGTCCAAACCTCAAACTACAGGCTGATGAAATCTGAGGTTAACACAAACAAAACACACGGGTATAACATAACAATGTGGATTATCAAATAAGTAACTTGACAATGAGTCTTACTTAGCTGCAGAACTCGAGTTAGAGTACACACAATTTGAGGCTTGCGTGACACTAATGTGGTCAAAATCAGTAGACTTAAATAAAATCGAGTTAGACCTGTTCAACGATGTCATGTTTTGAAAGAATTTCCAGGTTTTATGTCGTACGTCATGAAGTGTAACAGATTGATGAAAATGCCGGCTTTTTGTACGAGAATATATTGACTGGAATATAGTTGACATTTTAGAATAACATTGCTCTAAGTATTGGACATCTGGTCTTCCGAATTTAGCGTTCTTAACGTCAAGTGCTCCAGTCAGAATGCCATAAGACTACTACCATCTAGTATACCCTGTTTTTCGAACTGATTTCCACCCATAAAAAAGTCGTTTTCAGTTTCGTTTGTCACTCAGAAATTGCTTCAGTGACGTTAAAATCTTGTGAAATACTGAGTTCATGTTCGTACCACATGTTATTGCTTTCTTCATCAAAAGTGACTGCCTCAGTTTCATTGACTTGTCAACACCAGTTGGATGAGTTCAATGTCCATTGTTCGCTATTGATTTGCAAGGTATTTTGAGCTTCCCTGTTAACATTGAGAGTTAGAATTAGTGAGCGTAACACTTTAGTACATTTTAATTATTCAGTTGGTCGTTTTTATTTGGCACGCTTTATACAAAGTTTGCTACACAATGACATTATTCAAAGTAAGACATCTTTTTGAGTACTTTGAGCAAAAACTGCTATAAATCTAATTATGACTTACTCACAAATCTATTTTCACTATAATTCTATAACTGGGGGTTGTGTTCCAAGGAAATTTAGAACTTGCTGGTGTCATCTATAGTGATCGGCGCTCCACCCTTCTTAGCACTTACCATATATAAGCTTCAACAAGTTTTACACAATGGCTACTGTACGAAATCAGTCACCAGTGGTAAACAATGGTGATGTTTAGTTGTACGTGATTAGCCCTGATAGAAATCTATCATAGGTGACCTTGTAGTAACCGAAAAGTGTACACAGTCTACTCCTACGAAGACTTAGTTATAGCTGGAGAGATTAGGAGATACAGCTACTTATTTCAGTATTGTTTGAAACAAGTTGGAATCACAAACTTGTAGCTATTGAGGGCTAATAAGAAATTAATGTATAGGGCTTCTTGCCCATCGATCCTCAACATATGACACCAACTAATACTTTTAACGGTGCTATATTTGCGTCATGCATTATTGCAATGATAAAGACTGCTTCTAAATTATTCATACTTGGGACGATGTAGCTAGCAGTCATTTATTGGAAAGTAGGCAATTTATTGCGATACCTACGACTTAATTAAAAACTAAGTGAAATATGTTGGTAGACTACGAAAGAACCATTGTTACTATGTGCTGCGATAAATTTTCGTTTGCTTTCGGGATTTATAAGTTTGATGTTTTTGTTCGCTTAAGAGCTTGTCAGCAACCATGATATATTTCATAATTAGGCCAAACTATGAATATCTTACTTCAAATAACCAAAATCGTTTCTCAAAAGCATTTAAATTTTTCAACAATGAGTAAGTAATTGAAACAGGTAACAGAGATGTGTGATAATTATTATGTCTAAAAAGAAATCATAAGTTGTTCCAAGAGAATGAAGGAAAACATACTTTGGTTATTGATAGATGGATGAGTTTGAAGACTGTGACTTACCAGCAATCAGACTGGGTGTAGATGATGCAGTTGAAAAATGAAACTGTTTCTCAGATGAATTTTGTAGCACCTAGTTCAAATTCAGCTAAGAATACTGCACAAAAATGGATGGTGTCATATTTGGTCCCCCTCTTGACCCAATAACATTTGACTGTCTCGTAGCCTGTCTATTAAAAATAACAAGTTGATGATATTTTCATCATGTTCAATGAAGTATGTAAATTCAACAGTCTGCTCAGCACTGTTTTTTCATGCACTAAATTCACTTTAGAGTTTGAAACAAACTCTATGTTCTCATCTCCGAATGTACTACTGACAAGATAAATCTACAGAAAATCAACACAGAATGGACATTACATCGACTTCCAACGCTATGCACCTCCTATCATCAAGGGGAATCTCATACCTTCCTTTTGTTCATGGATTCGTTTCACCTAGTTAAATGATGTGCTAGACAGTGGGTTGAAATTCCTCCTTACTAGAGGACGGTTATTCACTAAGGTACACAGACCCGACTTGAAAGACAGTACCATACATTCAGTTCTAGTATTGAATATTTTGTCGTCTGTAAATATTCGGCATCTTCCATTTGTTTATTTCCAGGGATTTACGGAGTGTCTCCCCACAATTCCAAGGGAACCCAAATGCATCTTCTATACACAGTCGAATCATAACCAGTTCGCAACCTTAAGTCTCACCTTTGTGTTCGGAAGTTGTAACATGAATTTACTTGTCCTTCAGTGACCAAAGTAGCAGTCAAAAATAATTTCTGAACCCTGAAAAATTATCCTATAATATAACTGAGTAGTATGTTCCGCAACATCCCAATAATAGTTTGAATAAAAGCTGAAATTATTAGTTTCCCGCTTTGTTAAATTCATGACTCTGACAGGGAGAAACATCTCAGTGTCTTCCGTAAAAGCTTGTTCCCTTTAGTCGCCACTGAGGCGCACCTGGCTTAATATTATCTTTGTAAGAAATAAATTTGTTCCAGGTTAACTTGTAGATTCTCATCTTTTTTCACTGACAAATATGAATAATTTAAGACTTTAATTCCAAAAACAGCAACATAACCTTTTCAGTAAGCAAATCAGTATCTTTCCGCTATAAAACCTATCACATTCTATAAGAGACATACTGTTTTTTATCTAATCAAGACTTTATTAGCAAGTTTTCTTAGTTCTTGTCTATTCAATACATACATATTTCTGCTTTGCTCACAATTTAGCTCAGTGCTGACCCACAGAGATTGGAAGAGCCAATTCGTCCACTATTTGAAACATCTGTCCAATCTTTATTGAAACAAGCTGATATCATGTTAAATGATCAATTTGAGCAATTGTTTTCAAAAATTTTACCTTGTAATAATTTAAATAAGCTTTTACTTACTATGACAAATACATTCTGTGACAGAAAATACAGCATAATTTTATGCTTAGGAAGTTACATATTATTTATCTGCATAACCTATTTTTTACTGCTTATCATACTGCTGATATTTGTAATTTATGCTAGGAAACATACTGAGCTTGTTATGTATACAAAATGGGAAAATATTCCTTTACACCAATCTGTTGAACTATGTCACAAACTACTTACAAATAATTAATCGAAAGAAAATTCTTACTTCTGCATATATTTACAATCTCATTGTGTTTTATTTTGCGCTTGATTGAGCGCAGTAGCTATTACATGAGCCGTTACTAAGATAATGTGATATACTCTAGTAGAGCTTTGTGTATCTTCCTCAGCAGCAATCAGATTTCTAGGGAGAAAAGTTGGGAGCCAAAAGGGGCCTGTACCATTTGATTCCACTATCATTACTTTACAAACACTTTAATGAAATAAAGCTATGGTTAGTGTACTATGTGAAGTGATTTCCCAAATTATCATCTTTAAATTACACCGTCTATTGATCATATTATGTTTCGTTTAATATGTAATTTTGTCTAGTCATAGGGAGACAAAGAAACTCATTGGTAGACAGCGAAAGATTTCTATGATCAGAAGAGTGAATAACGAATTTTCTATAAATGTGAATTTTATTGCGAGAACATATACTTCAGAAATCAAAATGAGATTTGATACAATTAGTCGTCATTATGAATTTTGAGAAAACAATGAGAAGGTGTAGTTTATTTGGAATATACAATGTATAAGCGCAATACATTTCAAACAATCTGGCCATACACTTTCTTGCGATGCACAACTACATGAAATATAAAGAAGGCGAGTTCAGTTCAAGAAATAATTAGTATAATACAAGGTTGAGTTGTAAGTTGAGGCTAGAAGAGACGGAAAGCATAAAAACTCCCATTTTTGTTAAAGCTGGGTTACCCAGTGTGGTATAACTCAACGAAATAGAAGGTCTAAACTCCTTTATAGCCACGGCTTCAACAAACCGAAGTATACGTTTGTAAGTGATTCAGCAAATAGCTTTGAAATATCAATTCAAATCAATATTGTGACTCGTTTCCGTGAAATGTATAGCTGTAGACGAAGTTGGACATCTTTAGCCTGATTTGATTTATTGTTGCAGTCATCTTGGAATAAACTTCATCTACTCTACCTTGCATACATTGGCTTATCCTGCACATATATTTGTGATCCGATGCTCCATCGTTGAAAAGCTGTGAGAGTTAACAGTAACACATAAGTTTTATTTTTTTCATAATATTGAATTTTGCTGTAAATTTTATTCCTTTAATGTTTAAGTCTTTTCAGTTGTCAGAATTTAATTATTTTCTAAAATCACTTCGATTAAGTCTCACATCGACTTCCCAAAGTATCTTTTGCATATGTCTTTGAGCTCACTTGAGCAGACATCTGAATAGTGCCAGTTTTTACTGATGTAGACAGCAATCTGCATAATGCCTTATCCATTTAAATTTCTTATAAATGGATCATTAAAATGATCAATTTTGCCAGTGGATCATTACAATGTCTAAGTATGATAAACATTCAAACTTTTGTTAGTTGATTGGGGGCAATCAGCAAGAAGCATTGCATTACTTAGGTTTCGCGCTTTCTGAAGCTCGTCAGCAAAACGTATTTACAACCTCGATAGAATTGATGTGTCGTTTGAGATCCGAACCAGTTTCCTAGCCTGGTGGCATAGTACAAAACGACCAATTTAGTCATTTTTTTCTTACTCACTTGTTAAGGATATTCTGCTTCTAGCATTATCCATTCACAGTTGAGAATTGATAAAGCATTTTTCAGCTAATCAAGTTTAGTTATGATGTCATCTACATATCTTTTGTAGACAGGAATATATGCACTAAAATTTTCAACTAATCTCTCCACATGTAGTTATAAATGTCAGTCAGGTAGAGCGCTAAAAGTTTTTCTGTAGCCACACCGTCGATTTTTCAGGATTGTTTCTTTGTTTAAGCACGAGCTTCTTTAAAAAAGTATTCCCATTTTTAGCATTTACTGTCAAATTTATATCCAGTCAAATCGTGCATAAGATGACTGTTGGGTGTGTGAACATTAAAACATTATAACAGATCAGGAGAATATGGAAAGTGAGATTTCGAAAGCGAAACAGATTTTAAAAGAAAACAATTGCCTGAAACCTTTTGTGAACAATATTTCCACTAAGTATAAGAAGAAACAAATAAACAGAAGAGGTTAGACTAAAATGAAGTCATAAAGGTTAACCAGGACAGTTCCAAAGAGATTATTTATGTAAGGTATTAAGTTATATTTCAAACATTTTGTTTGATGGGCCTTGGCTGAAGTGAAAGGTAGAATTCTAAAAAACTGACACAAGACAGCTGTATTTAAAGCATAAAGTGAGGTGAGTATGAAGATATTTAAATTCAAGGGAATTGTAGAGAGTAGGAAATTAGAGTGAATGAAACTGAAAAGCTTCTTTAATTTTTCGGTAATGCATAAGAATGAAAGTCGACAGTGTTGTCATACTAGGAATAAGTGTTTGTTCATACTAAGACAGTTTAACTTAAGAAGCCTTAGTATATTTTAAGAGCATCAAGTGAAGTAAACTGGACAAGAGACAGATTTATCACCTGGTCTGATCAAAGTTTTCCCTTCGCCTACAGTCACTACCTAGTTTCCTTGAAACTAGTCTGTCAAACCACGGGTAGCTTCATTGATTGACTCTAATCCAAAACTCCTATTGAAGAAGACTTTTGCGAACAGAATAATTTGTTTCGTTTATTGTACTTTCGAAATTTCGGAAGGTGAAATTCAACTTCTTAGATATACATTCATCGCAGATGAATACCCAGAGAGATTCATCGATAAAAATCCATATCAGAATACTACCGGTCAGGATTCTATCAGTTTTGAGAAAGAGATCATTTTGACCCTGAAATTCAATGGAGATACAGCAGATGAGGTTTTAAAATGCAGACTAATGAAGACTTTCAAAAAGATATTCTATGCAACTCCTGTTCACGTAACCCAAACTAGTTGTCTAACGGTGAACACGTGAGTGAAGGAAAAACTGATACTTCCATTTATATATATCATTTCAAGTGCTGTTGTGGAGCTAGGCTGTACGCAGAGGCAGATTGTTCAACGTTGACGCCAACACCTTCCTCCATAGCTCAATAAAGGTCGATGCAGATCACTTAGCGGCTCTATATTGAAGCACGGATGACAATGGTCACAGTTCCTGAAGATTTATGTGCACTAGTCTACAAAGTACAACGTATGCATCCGAAGGGTGTAAATAAATCTTTATCTTATATTATCAAATTTCTGGCAAGTATCTTTGCATTCGGAAACAGCTTCATCATTCCTTGTACTTATTCATTTCTTGATTCTTAAAATTTTCAGTTTTAAAGCCTAACTAACCTCTTACTTTTCGTACTGCTATTGCGTAAGCGAGTACTTTTTAGCTCAGGTACTACTTTTCATTCATGTATTATTTTCATGGCCATGAACGACAATAATTATTGACCAATAGATGCCGACATTTTTTGGCACACTAATTATTTTCATCAATTTTACGCTGCTTTCCGAGTTATATACATTCTATGAACCATTCTATATGTAACATAAATCCTTTTGTCCTGTTATCGTAAGTATAAGTACTATTATCGTCGTTACTATTATTATCAATAATTATTATATATGTGATTTCTAAAACAATAACTTAGTCTTCCTCCCCCTTGATGACACAACTTCACTGTACTTTTCATGGTCGAACAAAATTTCCCCAACCTATTTTTGTTGCACCCTACTTGCATATCTGTAGACAGATTTGCCAATTCACTCATATTATATTGAACTTTGTTACATATCACGATCCAACTGAATGTTCGCAAAGGTCACTTAGACTTGAATATTAACCCGAAAACTTAATATCAGACTTATACTCTTGAAAAGGATCTTCTAGTAAGATCAAGTCGTTGAGAGGTAATACAAAGTATTTGTTTACTTTGTTATTTGTTTTAATATATGACGCCGCGATAACACAAAATACACCTGATACGATGAATCATACTAACTATATTTCAACAAATACGATTGTACATCTCGAGAGAACGATATTGCCGAAACCAACTTTGTTCGTGGAAGTCTTAATTTTTAAAAAATCAAAACAGTGACTTACCTATTTTTCATGTCAATTCATATTCTATCTGAAATGTGATCAGAATTCGACTGAACAGTATCAAGTGCCGAGTGAAAAGTTGCTACACTGTATAAATAAACCATGTGTCTGTAATAAAATAATTTTAGTATTTCTCAGGTAAGCCTGGTTGGGACCTCAAAATAAAAACATCAAACATACTGCTGACTGGCATAACCAGCTATAGTCTTCTCAAACAGATCACCTGTACTTGCCGGCCAGATCAAGGTGGACGAAATACCAAGCGGCTGTCTGTTCAATTTGGTGCTTAGTCGCTTCACTCGTGTGCCCAGACTGATTCAGCTCAGACAGTCAGATTGTTGAAAAATGTAAGAATGCACTAACATATGTATTCAAATTATTGATTGATGCAAACCACATTTATCTTCAAATAAAAAGTACGCAAGTTTTCCAGTGACATAAATATGAAGGAATAGCTATTGAATCATCGAGATCTTTAGGATACCTATCAGATTGGACAGTGTATAACCACAAATCAGTAAGAGGATATAAATACACAGTAAAACGTCCTTGCTGCAAAGCGACTTTTTGTACAGCCATTTATTACAAACGACCATTGAAAGTACTAGTAGAAACGAAAGGAAAACTGATGGCGGCATAAGTGTAAAACTTTGGCACCACCGTAGAATACAAATTGTATATTTGATTTGTCTGTGTGATGCGGCGCACAGTGATTAAGTAGTATTCACTGGATTGCGTTCTGAACACCCATTGTCTCTGATAATTACATCAAAGTAATCACAACTCTCAATAAATTATTTCTATAGTTTCATTCAGATTCCGATTTGCTGTGTGAGGATAGAAAAACCTAGGTTTCATGCTTGTTGGCACTCTTCAGCAAGATTTATCTGCAACTTCGATGGAACCGATGCTCTCTGAGAGATTAATTCTCCTATCACACAGTGTTGCAATCAGTGATACTACCAATTGGCCATTTGGCCCATGATCGACCTCCTGTGAGACTGAATGAATTAAACTGATTAATCACTGAAAAATGAATTTCATGCTACTTAGTCCTTAGCATTGACTGAATTCTATCCATCATTTTGCAGTGTGGAAGCTCATTTTATTATGTATATCCCGTATGAATAAATTTTAGTTCTTCGGCTTTTTGATATTTTATTTCCCAGTGTTTTCTTTTCACAGTATCAAGTGGGGTCTCAAGTGCTAAAATTAAAGCTAAGTTTCTACACAGGATTGATTATTTGCTTATTTGCCTATTCAAGTTTAATGCAGTTGACACATAATCGTACAAAGAAGGATGTTCTGTTTACACATTAAAGATGAAGGCATTTCCGTGCTGTTTGAAATCTAAAATGAAACCGTTCAAATTTCTGTCATGTCAGCACAATTTAATCGAGAAGTTTAGTTTTCATGCATATTTCTGTACAAATTTCAGCGAACTGTAGAGTGAACTGAACAGTTTGTTCCACAACTGATTTTTCAGTTTCGCAGATTCAGTTTCACTTTTTCAGGTTCAATAAGCGAGAAGAACCCTTAGTTTGGCATTACTTTTTGCTTGTACTCGTCTACTTTCAGCTAGTTGATTTATCATTATTTCAGTCGAATAAGACTTTAGACTAAGATAAACTATTCAATTACCAAAAAATTTAAGAGCTATAATCAATTTTCCTTGATGAGAGGTTCGAGAGTGTCAAAACCTTCACAAAGTAGGTTCAGATTATTGCTTAATTACAGAATGGATAAAAGTCACTGTCTTTCAGTGTCGTGCATGTAGTTTCAAAGGGTCAGTCATATGAGTTGGTGGAGGATATCCACTCTCACTATCTCCAACAAAATTTTACAGGTGTCTGATAAGTGTGATTTTATCACTTATCAAGATTCCATTCTTCGTCTTTGAATCATCTAAATGAACTGAAATATTCAAGTGATATAATCCAGTTAGTTCAAGACCCTTAGAAATGCGTTGTCTCAACAACTTAGGCGGAGACTTACATTTGGTCCACGGCAGCTTAATCCAATAGGCATCGAAAAATGTTTTATTTAGTTGTACTGGGTGATGGTTGAAGGTGAGATGAAAGTCTGGACCGCAGCCGGATTCGAACCAGCAACCACCGGGTTACCTGCCCGAGGTCCGACTGCTGACCAGAATTTTATTTCACTTCGGTCACCAAGCGTTCTAAGTGGTATTTCATATTCCTCCCTTCCACTACTTATTTTACTTGCTGTCCAAACAAAATGGGGGAAACTCACTCACAGTGACTCGTAATACAAAAAGAGTATAAGCCGGTGGAGGGTTCTCTTATTTCTGTGGTGAGCGATAATGACTTTCAAAGGGTTGAAAGTGAAAATGAACTTTTATTTATGGAGTGGTTCATCCCATTGCGTTTCCATCAGTGTATGAAAAATGGCTTAAAAGACCTCAGTTAGGCTGGAATTAGAGTGGTATTTAAACCAACAAACTCATTTAGGCATATGCTTTTTAGGTTAAAAGATGATATTCGTATAATTAGGCAGAATAACTTAATTTACCAAATCTCTTACCACGATTGTCAGGTCAAATACATAGGTCAAACTAATCGATTAGGGTCAGTTAGGTTATCGGAGCGCAAAAAAACTAGGTAGGTCAAATTTGGTATATCCGATCCTAAATAATTTGGAAATAAGTTCGGCCATAGCTTTGCGTGCAGTTACACACAATCACACAATAGAATTTGACAGGGTGAAAATCCTTAAAGCAAACATAACAGGGCAAGGGGAGAGAATAATAACCAAATCTTCGTTTATCGAATAAACACCTATTACATGCGAAAGGAATGATTCGGCATCTTTTACCGATATATAGAAAATCCCAACACCCATATCTTCGAGAGAGCAAAGAAATTAGAACTGTAAATGGGGTGTCTTAAAGTTGTGTATTTACCTTGATAGAATTATGTACAATAAATTGTGTTAGAAACGTAATCCAGTAAACAATACTGTTCCAATGTGTGGTCAGTCTAAGAAATCTGTTAAAATGGTATTACTTGGAATTCTACCATAATGCATAAGTTTTACTCCTATGTTAATAATATGCATATGTACATGCACCATTGTACTACACCCAGATTTCAGTTTGGTATTCATCATAGACTGACATCAGTTGGAGAAACATTGAGAATGTGGGAGCACTTGACAGCCGTTTCGTCCTAGTAAGGGACTGCTCATTAGTGCACACCCATGACGAAACAGCTGTCCATTGCTCCAAGGTTCCCAATGTACGTTCAACTAATGTCAGTCCCTGGTGAATACTATCCTGAAATCAGTAAATCCCCACAAACTTCCAAATTGAATTAATCTACTGCTCATTGGTAACTAGCTTTTAGAGGTGGCTCCCAAAGTTCCAGTGAGAAGTCACGACCGATGGGCCGACCAAGTCGAACATATGGACAATTACTCAACGACGGGACTGGAGAGAGGTTGTGCTACATTGTGAACCAACAGAAGTAGGAAATACAAGCCACTGGGTCCCGACCAAGTGGTCCAATGATAACGTGATGGCCGCGGAACCTAAGAGTGTTGGGTTCGGTCCGCGGTGGGATCATGAGCGCGCACTGTTGGTGAGCCCCATACCAGAAGTAAACAGCTATCCGATTTTCCCAGGTTTCCAACCTCCCAACCATTGTCAGTCCATGATGAAAGCAAACTTGAACTTTCCATTTGAAAGATGACTGAAGACCCTACTTGTTGTTCACATAAGAAGAGGTTAGTTGATAATGATCTCTAGATAGTGTGCAAGCCAGAAGGTTAGTTCTACTTATTTTTACTCTATTTTTTGTAGATTATGTCTGAAATACAGTTTTTCAGCGGTTGTGCTTACAAAATTTGATAGCTTTTGGACAGTAACTCTCTATTTGTTGAGTTATAATCGTCCATACAACTCTCTTTTCTGTAACCATATATCTTGTGCCTGAAAGTTGATGGGTATCGGATTGGATAGTTTAAAGCTGTTGCTAGTACTTGATATGGCTAGATTTCATATTATTGGTTTTGTCTTTGCTCCCTAGGCTAAACGGTTGAACGATCAACATGAATGCAATATGCGTCGTCATCTCTTTGCCCAGTGTAATTTGACCGGAATGCGCACTTATCCTTGTATATATTTTGGTATACGCCTGTATGAAAAGCTGCAGGAACATATATTTAGTCACAGTGGAATAGTAACCTTCTGTACTAGTGAGGATGGAGATCTGGAAAATGTATTTTATTCATTACAGTGGACTACGTGAAGTTTGTTGATAACTGTTTTGATTTTCTAGGTCTTGATCAAACCTATCAGACGAACAATGACGATCTCTTCCTTGGGGATACTGTAGCCCTGAAATGAGGTTTATGACTATTCTCACTGCTTTTGCTTTCGTATGCAGTGAACCAATGATCAACCTTTTTTCCTGATTCACCCCAAACCGATCTCAGAATGACCCTAATAACTGGTGAGATGACCAGTTACCTTTATTTATTTGTCTACCATTTCGGTCAAAATATTAAAACTTGATTGCTGGGACAGCGTTTGAAGTCAATAGTCACAGTCAAACAGTGAAACATGCAAAAAGAAATGATTCCAAAGAACACCATAGCAGCGACTGAAATAAAGAATTAGGTTTCTTTATTTCGGCTGGAAAGGCAGACTTTTATGAAATAAATAAGTATAGTCGCTAACTTCGGGTGAAATTAAAGGCCACACTAGCAACTGCTGATATAAGCAATCAGGTTTTAGAATTTCGGCTAATCCATAATTTAGCCTGATGAATCATGCTGATCTTATTCCTTATTCTTGTAAGTGTGACTAAGATTTAGAAATGGTCATTACTGAGAAACTTCAGTATAAATCAACTGAGCAAAAAACGTCGTCCGAACAGCAGTGAGTGGGTGGTTATTAAGGCTGTCTTCAAGTACAACTTGTTGAGGTGTAAAGACTAAGGTTCATCTATAAGTAGGCACAACACATTCAACAGTGATCTTGTAATACACTCCTCAGTATCTGTAGTTAAACTGTGGTGATTCAATGCACCAACTGAACAGTTCATATGCCTAAGTGTTGGATATGATGTTAACTCAAAGGCGCAACAAAAGTTTTATTTCTCCTTTAAGACTGAATTACAGGTTCTAAACAGTGATAAGTGTATAAGTAGTTTAAAAATCCCCACTAAGTCATAAAAATAAAGACGTTTAGAGAAGAGGAACTCTTTCCAGAGATATCATTCGCAAGGTGTGCAATCATACATAAATATTTTATTCATATAGTAACGAAAAAGGAATGTTTCATGAAGTGTTTTCAACGAAGTACATATCTGAATATAAATCAGGAGATCAAAAGAAGTAATTACGTAATGTTTGAAGTAGTAAGGAGAAGACTTATCAAGACTGAAGTAATATTTCGTTACTAAGTTAAATGATGTACTATGGTCAAAGGCACTGATGAATTGAAAAAGGAGTCACAAATACAGGAGTAGAGGAATGTAATGTGTGAGAAGATCCGAGTGAAAAGATTTCTGAGGGTCAAAAATGTTCCTATAGGTCATGTCCGCTGCAAATCGAATAGCTGAATAAGTTTCTTCTGAACGCAGAGTTCAAGCTTCAAAATATTGGTTGCTATAGCTTTCTCAGTTTGAAGAAGCTACAGGTATACATCTTTCACGAGACTTTCATGAACTCTATAGATGACAGCGAAGTTGTTTCCCGCATTCACCCGTTGGTCATAATTGATCAGCTGTTCAAAAATAGAGTTCTGAAGTGTTCTCCATTCTCATGTGTGGAACCAGGACGGTTTACATTCGGAAATGCGTTTAAAAGCTAACGCTGAGTGCAACCAATACACCTTACTTCAAAGGAGCAGGTGAACTGATAAACAAACGTCGAGATGGATAAGGGAGCTAGCCTATACTTTACGCTAATTGAAGCATTGGGTAAGTAGAGAAAGTTAATTTGAGTTTGGCAGCAGAGAATGTTTTTCAAAATTACCATGCCAGATGGTTTCTTAATATATCTGTTTATGTGTCTCCGTTGAACTGTAAGCTCATGAAAAGAGACTTCTTAAGAGCCATAGACATAGACTGATTATTAACTTTCAAACTAATAGTTTTACTAATGAAACGCTCAGGATACTGCTTTTCACCACCTTACATCATTTAACTAAGTAGTTCAAAATCACTTCGGTCTTGTGAAGTGTATAAGTTAATTCATAATTGGATTTTAAAACAGCACAATTCGGGATGAATTTCATACCTTTCAGCTGTAGGCTGATTACTCAGGATTAGTCGACAGCTCTCTCTAAGTTGAAGAATGAAAGCGAAATGGTTGACTTCATGATTTTTTCATTTATTTTGGAAGCGGCATCAACATTAATGTACTGGTTACCGATTTACCGGACACAAATGACCAGTTTCCTCCGTATGAACTTGCAATATCTCTCTTCGTGGTCATATTTCCAGCTGTAAAGTTGTCCTACGCAGCAGTCCAGCTGTGAAACATAGCCCATGAAGGGAGAATAAGTGAGAATGCTGTGGGCGTTTGGTCATAGGTAGAATTGGTACAGCCACCATGTAAACAATGATGAGGTTAAACATAGATGATCAGGAAAAATCAACGTGAAGAAACTGTGACATTTCGACACCTTTTAATCAAAATAATATATGCGTCTAAATAACATTACTCATGTGTGTTAGATCCATCACATGTGCAGTGATGAGGTTAGTTCTAGAGAACTAATTACGGAAGATAATTCAGCTGATGAAGATATGAGATTATACCAAGTGAAAAAACTTGAATTTTTGATGTTCACAACCATACAATGCATGACTAAAATACAGCGTGTTACAGCGTGAAGGATAAGCTAGGGAAAAGCTTGAGGTAGCCAGTTCACGAAATAGTATCGATCGGTAAAAGGTTTGATTATCATTTCTCCATTTGGGCAGGTCAAACTGCATCTTTGAGGTCCTAAAGATGATGGAAATCAACTGTTTGCGATTCGTAATTACACGGCTTACATTCAGTCGGAAATATATCAAGTTTTTATAGACTCGAAAATTCAGAACAACCAAATAATTTCGTTTATTTATTCTTTATATTGACATACACATCAGTCAACTTAAACTGAACTTCATGCTAAAAAAATCCCTTTTTTAATTGCATTTGTATTAACTTTAACTGACATACCTCTTGAGAAAGTTTTCATTCACTTTCTTTGTCTGTTTCATTTATTTTTGAAATATGAAAAATTCACACCTGACGTGCTATGCAGTGATAAAAATAAGCAAAATGCATGATACATCGTCATGCCATAAAACTGCTGAAATTCGGGAAAGTAGCAGGACCAGATGGAATCCCACCGGAAACACTGAAAACAGACTCAGGGACAACAGCAGACACACCCACACCACTACTGCAGAAGGTTTGGAAGGGAGGAAGGAAAGGTACCTCCGACTCATTGGAAGAAGCGCTACCTTGTCAAAATCCTAAAGAAGTGAGACCGAAGTCCTTGCAAGAACTAGCTAGGAATCATGCTCTATCCCTGTCCATCCAAAGCAAAATATTAAGGTGCATCATCCTGGAGAGACTAAAAGATGCTCTGGATTGAAAATTACGACCAGAATAGGCTGGCTGGCTTCAGGAAGAACAAATCAGGTGCCGACCAATTTCAACACTAGACATCATCATAGAACGAAGTATAGAATGGCAGTCAACTCAACTCTACCTTAACTTCATCGATTTCATAGAGGCCTTCGACAGCGTCGACGAAGTAGTAATTTGTTAGTTGCTTCAACACAACGGAGTGCCAAACTCTTTATAAAGCTTGTCCAACAGCTATATGCTATGTGATGCTACATGCCAAGTGACCCACAATGGACAGCTCAGTGATGCCTTTGAAGTGAAGAGAGGAGTAAGACGAGGCTGCCTACTATCATGCATTATCTTTCTGATTGTGGTCGACTGAACTGACCATACATCAAACAGTGAAGAGCGAGAAGAGGGTCACACGCTGACTTCAGCGATGTAAAGCCCAGAAGAAGATTTGGATTTCGCTGATGAAGACTCATATCTAATATCCTGTGGCAAAAGCTCGACGATCTACAGGAAAAAACCAACAAGTTGACAGGAGAGACCAGGTAGAGTAGATGGGACTTCAAGTGAATGTATAGAAGATGGAGGTGATGAAGATAACCAACCAACGACAACAGCATCAACAACATGAACCAGTCACGAAGAACGGCAGAAACCTAAAGGAAGTAGTCTCTTTCACTCCCTGACCAGTCAGCATCGTTACAACTACAGGCGGCACGGACTGGGATGTCAAAACCAGGATCGGAAAGACAACAAGACAGGCCTTCATGAATCTGAAATCAGTGAAGAGATCTACTGTACTCAGCATAATGCGTGAACAAGATCCGGATTATCAACACTAATCTCGGTCAAGCCAGTGTTTCTATATGGTTGAGAGACTTGTCGCGTTACGAAAGACATTTTCAACAAACTACATACATTCGTCAACAACTGCCGAATACGCTCACTCGATACTGAAGATGAGATGGCCAGAATGATAAGAATAAACAACAAGGAACTTTGGCCTAGCAACAAACCAACCAAGAACCTATCACCCAACAAATATGTAGAAGAAAGTGAATATGGATTGAGTATTCACTAAGAAAACCATTCGGTAACATCAGGCGACAGGTCCTGGAGTGGAATCTAAAGGGAAACGAAGAGTTGGGCATCCGTGGCGAGGATGACATCGAGGAGATTATGTGAGAAAGAAATGTGAGGTTGTGGGCAGTCGTGGCTGCAGGTTTTGAAGACTGAAGAGAAAAGAGTGCAGTGGAGGTGTGCTACTGAAGCCCTATATTCCACTAGGAACTCAAGGGATAAATCATAAAAAGTAAATGACTACGTCACGATTCATGCGGATTGATCTTAATTGGTTGGAGGCGGCCAGTAGAAACCTCTGGTTTTGCTAAAGGATGCCTCTCGTGATATGAGTGCTTCAGTGGTAACGTGTGTGACTGCACTATTGAATCTCTTAGAAAACATCAGTTCTCTTGAGTTTGCAGATATGCCTCGTTCACGAATCTCAAAAAGAAAAGAAAATTAAATCAAGACGGATTTCCTAAGGATTCCCCCAAACCATCTAACACACGTTTTCCATGCATAAATTTCGAAAGATATTTTGTGGTCAGTGGTTTTTAAAAGTTACATACGGTCATTTAATACTTGACTCTAGCCAATGATCCTGTGTCTGTAATACTTTAGTAATGAACTTTTTTGAAGCTGTACAGTTACCGGGTTCAATTGGTAAAATTAACCTTTTACTAACTGTTAAGCCCAATACACAAAATGCCAATCCATTAAAAGTAGTCACCCATCTTATGGCATCATCTTAAGAGCTGACCACGTTTTCATACTTTAACCAAACTTAACTCTGGTGAATCATCCACGCTGAGGAAACTACTGCAACTGTAAGCGTAAGATGTAATGAGGCCACTGAAACTGATATTACAAAGTAACTCTGTCTACTGAATAACACTTCCAAATGTGCATAAACAGATACTGTTGATCCTAGACACTGTTCTGACATCTAACGAGAGTAAAAATATGGAGACAGAAATATTTAATCAAGACAGAGAGAATTGTTGAGCAGTCTCAAGTCGAATATAGTCGTTTTTGCAGGCACAATGAGAGACTACTAGCAAAGAAGCGATGAAAGCCTGCAGTAATAAACGTAGAAAACTATCGCACTAGTTCTAAAAGGACCATGGACTGATACGACAGTGGTTTCTTCAAACGATTTTCGGCTACCATATGGGGTTAATACTCTTAAAAATACCCGTGTACGTTTTCAGACTGGTAACATAGATTCATCACCATATGTGAATACAGGAACAGGCTTCCACTATGTATGTTGTACATTTGGATAGTACAAATTTGACACTGTTGTTAGAGATGCTAATGTGAAAGTGATTAAGCGTAATTTGCTCACCACCTACGTCACTTCACAAACAGATGACGTGACACATCTCATAGTGGAAAAGCCTAAATTGGTAATCAGTTTGTAATACTCTTCAGTAGTGTCTTTTGAGACTTCTCAGGAATGCCATTAAAATGATGTGAACGATTTATTTTACACTATTTACGGCATTAATTCTAATTGTATTCAAGCTGTCTGAATCCATATTTGCGTGCAGAGCAAGTTATTGGAATTCATTCAATTACGCTGTATCTATTTTCTAAAAGAAACTATCTTCAAACATTGTAGGATTAAAGATCAACAGAGTGAAGACTGATGAGTAACCGGTAATAAGACTTTTGTAAAAGATGATTATCTCTTACTAAACATTTGTTTCATGGCATAACTTAACATACATGACAATTATATCACATCCTATGTAAACTAAAATATCCGAATTAACTTTTGAGTCTAAGTGAGGAAATAACATCATAACGCTGTTTTGTACCTTTAGAAGTAATGAATGAGAGCAACAACCAATCAACTACAAGGGTCTATCACTACACTGTTCATTGTTTTCGTTCACTGAAATTGCAATGAGGCTACCCCAACATTTTAGTGCATTTTGTCGAATACATCATTATTGAGATTATCATGGTATTGCTCATATAAGGAGATGATTGAAAGTGGAATGAAAACCTAGATGTTAACAGGTTCTAGCCAGTGGTCTATGGGTTTTCTGTATGGTTACTTCCCAACCGAGCTACAAGATCCGACTACTGATCAAATCTTAACTTCACTCCAATCACTAAGGGTTTTCTGGGCTACCATATAAACGCATGATACATGACTATCTGTTCACCGTAATTACACTAACTATTCAGTTAGACGTAGTCAGTAGATAGATCTCGAAGCTCACTAGGTAGAACATCAGGTCGTTAACTCGAAGCCGCTGCTTCGAGTCTTGGCGAGACCCAGGCTTTCATTTTATCTTTAATCCTCCCTCACTCGGTGTCAAATATTTTACTATCCTTTGTGAGCAAGCAGAACACATTTGTCCTCTCTTTGGTTTAACTGGTAAAGTCTTAGAGGTAGCAAGATCAAATCCAAACCTAACAACCAGGTGTAATAGTAGTAGATAGAGTCAATGGTAGTTGAAACCAGCAACCGCTGCCAAATATTCAGGTCAGGGATATGTTTCCATGTTGACATTAACTGTTTACTTTGACAAAACTGTCTGTTAGTAATGGAGTGAGCCAAACACGATTAAATCTTTCCATTTAAGATATATGGGTAACGGTTATCCATGAAATATACTGAATTTATAACCAGAAAGCAAAGTTTAACTAGTGTTTACCTCATGGACGAAACAAACATTACACAAAGCTATGTTCACTCAATTTTTATCACCAACAAAAGGAAACATATATCTCAATAAAAGCAAACAAACGCAAGTTCAAAATAAACAAGAAAACACAAACAAAGTATCATTCAACATTGAACATTAGGAATAACGGCAAGGAGATTAAAGACAAATGATTTTAGATATCAGAAACAGAAAAATAATGAATAAAATGTTCCCATTGTGTTTTACTCACAAGAAAGCAGACACGTGAAATGACTATGTGTAAATATATACTCATGTATGTGTACTTTATCACAGCTTAATATCTTCAGTGATATGAAGCCCAGCACAATGGGAAAACAAAGCAGTTTGATTTATCACAATAAGGAAGGCAAAAAGAACATGGATGAAGACGAATATATTTCATTTGTCAACAAATGTAAACACATCTAGTAGTTAACCGGACAAGGACAAACACATACACAAGCATATATTGGAAACAGGAAGACACAAACAAATGTTGTAGGTTACTTCAGAATAAATTTGAAGCCAGCATAAGTGATCACTTATTTGTTAGATTATTTGAAATCTCTTCTGTTGTTTGTTTTTCTGTACCTTCAACCTTTTCTTCTGGAACCTGGAAGATATGTGCCAAAAATAAAATTCTTCTAGTTGACCGAAATCAAAATTCAACAATTATTTGACACAAGTTAGAATGTTTACGTAAAAGTTAAGGGGATAACTAACTAACACCGAGATCCCATACTGACTGCCTTCCCGCAACGGTGACCTGCTTAAACCTTGGGCTAATATAAATTTTCTACTTAGTACATTTCATCAAATTGTTCTCTTTCAATTTGTTGGAATCTTTCAAATATCACTTCTAAACGTATCATATACTCTGGCATATTTCAAAAATGTTTTCAACCAGCAATTTTTCACGTTAACACAACAAAGAAGTAAAAACGCCAAAGTCAATGGAAACTTACTTTTAAATACACAAAAATTAAGCACATTACTATGCCTAGAATGGTTAACTTGAATTGTTCATTTTTGTACTGGCTGAATGAATTACCACTAACAAAATTACACTCGATTTTCTATTCATTCTTTATTTCAGACCGGAGACTAATTTAACACCAACTGGCAGTTTCACATTACTGGCTTTAATATTGTTAACGTTGAAATCTTTCAGATTCAATGATTATTTCGTTTAAAAATACTGTAGAGAAGTTGAACTTGCTCAAATATTACATGCTGAGAATTCCATAGTGTATATAACATGTTTTTTGAAACAAAGCAATTAGTATCATATCATTGTTGGATAGTGGCTAACAGTGGAATCCAGGACGTGTGTTTTATCCTGTTTGGCGCTCGTCAGGTGGATGTACCTGCCCCATAACGAGTGATATTCCCACTGAGACTCAAACCTGAGACCGATCAGTTCAAACGACAGATCGTTATCCACTAGATTATCGAGTCACGGTAGCCACTTCTTATGCGATGGGTAGTTCTTATGTTGTTGCTTGTACAATCTACCGAGTACAAATTCATCGTTTTTCAATGAGCCTTTTGTTTGAGTTAGCCTTATAATTTACACATGTTATCAGTGACAAGGGAGTCGAGTTTATATAACGGATTTTGTTTTCGTTTAAGGTTACATGGTTGATCTAGATACGCTTTAAGCGCTTATTGTTGCTCCTCCATAGATAGAAATGGCTAACATTTTAGTGAAACAAGGTTCATGTTGACAAATATTTCGGCATGTAGTTTCTCATTTTCTCTTGATTGGATGAACAGGGTGAAGGCCGAACTCAGAACCTGCAGGTTTCACACAAACATGCTACTATTGACCCATTAGGTCAAAGTCCAATCATACACATTCTCTTACTTCTATCAAATTGCGATATAGCGTGACCTTTTTCCAACCCCATGTCTGAGTATTTGTCCTCATGTCCTACTTTATTTGTCCCACCGGTCACGATTTCTTCTTAGAACTTCGGGAAATCTCATCTTGAGGCGAGTTGCTAGTGAACATTAGGCAGTAAATCAGTTCGTAGGCTTGTGGGGATTGACCTATTTCAAGGCGGTATTCGCCACAGACTGATATCAGTTAAATAACCATTGAAAACATGGAACACTAGACAGCTGTTTCATTCTAGCATGGGACTTCTTAGCAGTGCGTTCAAACTGATGTCAGTCTGTCGTGGATACTACCTTAAAATCAATCAGGCTCTACAAACCTCTAGAAAGAATTACTAATATAATTGTTATTATTAGTCACTTATTTAATCCACACCAATATAATACACATAACAGCACCCATGTTCAAGTATTTGTCCAGTATGGTGCTGATTACAGTTGTTGCAGTCGCTTTTATAAAAAATATTTGATTCCTCTTCATTAGGTATTGCATACTTTAGTCTGTTTCATATAGCACGGAGAGAATTTGGGGCTTGTGGGGATTGAGTGATCCATTTTCAAGTCGGCAGTCATCATGGACTGACATTGGTTTGAGGAACTCTAGAAATTAAGAAGCACTTGACAGCTGTTTCGCCCTAATATGGGACTCCTCAGCAGTGGCCAGTCATGACTCCGCTGTGGATGTCGATCCATGATAACTTCCAGCTTGAAAAAATCATCAAATCCCCATAAAATCCGAATTCAGATTATTTATTGCTTATTGCTGACTAGCTTTGAGAGGTGACCCCAGAAGTCCCAATGAGGAGTCGTGACTGGTGTGGCAAAACTGGTGGCCGTGAGCACAAATACTCAACGACGACATTGAGTGATGTTTGCGGTATGTTGTGAACTGACGGAAGATGGAAATATGGACCATTGCATTCCAACCTAGTGGCTCAATGTTAACGTGCTGTCCACGAGACCTGAAGGTAGTGTGTTCGATCCCTGTCGGCGTGGGGCCATGGGTGCGCAAGGTTGAAGAGTTTCAAACCAGGACGTAACACCTGTCCAGTGCTCCGGGGTTTCCAATGTTCCTCTCACCGATATCAACCTATGATGAATTCCAACGGAGAGAATTTGTCGGTTAATGAGCTTCCCCGATTCCAGACGGTCCTCTTAGTACTATCGTGACCTCTGATATGCTGTTTGTGTGCATCTTTTGATTTCCATGGATGGTTTTGAAGTTATCCTCTTTATAAAGTTAATGCTGAAGATGTCACCAAGCATGGTGATGAGACGTTCACGACAAAATATCAAAGCTCTAAGAACACTGAACCACCATCAACCTCATCCTGAGCTGCAGATCTTTTGCATCATTTCAATATAGTACAAAGTTCGTTTTGAGCATCGCAGGAAGCGATTCATTTCTGAGTCACAAAATGGTGCTAAACAGTTTAATGTTGCTTTAAAATAGAATCACATTCTTTGTTCTATCTATTTTACCATACAAATGTCACTTTTAAGGCATCCACGATAAAAAAAAAGTCGCTTCATATTAACAGAAAGAAATATGAGAAACATTTATAAATAATGAGAAATTTCAAAGTCTCACTTTTACTTCTTTCAACTTCGGAATCAGCACAACTTTACCGATATTTTTTCTCTCTTGTAAACGCATCATAGCCTCTTTAGTCTAGAAAGAAAAAAAGCTGGATTTAAAAGTCTGTAAACCGTTCAAAATATGACTAGTTGCGGTTGGTTAGATTAGACAGTTGATTTTCAACCGGTAGGTCATGGTTTCAAGTACCACTATCCCTACGCAGGTGTGGGGAGCCAGGCGGCACCACTAGCCCTCATACAATATGTGTGGCTCTTTGCCTAGTACAAGAAAGTGTAAAAGGTGGTTGAGTGCGTTTCGTTTCATTTTTCATTTGACAGCATAAAGCGCATGCTTGAACCTACATTTTGTACACTCCTTTTAAGATTTGTTAAAATTGTTTGACAACGTGGCAATAAACTGAACATTCAAGTTACGTCTTAAATAAACCTAATTTTCTTCGTACTTCCAAATACCCCTTATAGAACAGGAATGAAAATAATTCAGGAAATATAAGTCGTCACTTTGCATCAGTTATTGTTTGAGCAGTTATGAAAAACTGTTTGAGCATACATTAGATTATGGCGGATCGGTATCCTTTTCTCTCATCGTTGATGGGGATATATAGTACTTGCTTTTGCTACAGCGAATCAGCTGACGGCCTCTTATGATTGTCTTCATCCGGTCCACCTCCATATAACGTGCAGGACAAATGATTAAAGTCTTCTTTTACAGTACTGCACAATCGATATAAACCTCATGGTTATTCTCATTACTATGGCTTTCATATGCAATAAAAGAGCTGAACACATTCGTAAATTCCTTTAGCTTTTCAGTAGTGCTATTTGATGCCGTACGCTAAGTTCTTCTTAACGCATGGCTCCTGTGCAACTGGATCCGGTCTATACGAAGTTTTCCTGAATTCGTATCACTTTCGTGGAGGTTCTGCTGTTCCTTTCCAGATACTGCACACCAACTACGGAGAAGTTAACGTTTTTGCATTCATCAAATATTCTTTTCATCTCAAACGCTACGTTGGTGACATATGGACTTTATATTCAACGTTTCACATGCGACTGTTGTAGTATCTGTTACCATGCAAGCACAACGGGGCTGCTGCCTATCGTCTGTTGTGCGATTGTGGAGAGAGAAGAAAAGGGGATACCAGGATTTTTCAAAATGATATCTGCACTGAAGAGTACAGTGAAAGCAATGTAACCAGCAATGTTTTCAAGTCATTGAAGTATGAAATCATCTAAGAAATTTTAGATATTTAGAGTCAAAGTACTACTGATAAAAACCTACATCACAAAGTCTTTGTTTTCAAAGGAAATTGCATTGTGATTAGGATTGTCAGTTAATTCAAATCATTGTGATATTTAAGGTGTTTCGATGCCACTGACTCTCACCCACAGAACATTAGCTAATTTTCTATCTGATGAAAAGCATACAAATGTGCATAGAAAATGAGGAAGGTAGCACTCATCAGCAAGCATCAAAACCTACATTCAGAGCTATCTGCCGATTGTTTCCAATCATCTAAGGTCAACCAAAGTGTACTGTGACTCTAAATCTCCCAGTTCGGTGACAAAATTACAGAATGACGGTAGAATTCAGTGAGTAGTTACGATTAGACATGATGAAATGGGTTACTCTCTAGTGACTAGTCAGTTAACAGGTAAAGCACTTGATGCGTAACATATCTCTACACAGAGATCCAGTGAACACGTATGACAACCTTAAACGATTTTTAACACTTATGGTACTTACCATAACCTTTTTAGGCAGTAGTTTTAGATAGTGAAGAGTATGATGTAAGCCAACTCATTGTAAATGTAATAGTATGGTAAGCGAAAGTGGTTAGATATTTAATGAAAGCGATTTCCCCACAGAATTATAGAACAAGTCGTGGGAGAAAATAAAAGACTATTATTACCCAAAATAATCATGGTATAAGGCGAAAGTGTACATTATTTTTTGAACACAAAGGTCGGGTTAAAGGCCGCACAATCATAATGGTCCGACCATACATAAATGGATTATTCAAAGTCTTTTTGGGTTAAAGGGAGACCCTTAATTTCTTTGAAAAGACAACTGACAGAGGGCAGTTGTTCAGAAATGATAAAGTGTATGAGACTAAAACTATTGATGTTCCTCTTCTTCCCTTTGGATTACCAAGTTGCAGAGTACTTTGACACACGTTTACGAAGTTGTCACTGAGAGCAACCAGTGTACTTCGCTCCGTAGGAACAAGTGGACTGATAGGTGTACGTTAAGCTGACTGAAAGTAGTATTCTGTGCCAAATGCATAGATGGATTAACTGTCTACAGGAAAATATGATTCTTATGCGGAATATATGGGAAGTGTTCTTCAAGGATCTGAAAGAGAGGTTTTAGCTGCAATGTCACCTTTGAATTCTAGGTTCTTGCAGAAGGTTTATTTTAATTTTATACTCTCCATAACTGTCATATATGTAGTATTTTCGGGTCCATAGATCTAAGTGGATAACTATTTTCCAGTAGAATATAGCGATCAAATTTTAACTCACTGTCTGGTGTATTATCACAGCGGACCTAATGAATCTTTGAACACAGACGACATACAAAGTTATTTTTGTTGCTGAGAGGAGCATATCTTTGGAAGTTGACAGGATATGCCTCCCATGTTGGTTCTCTGTAGATCGATCTCTAGATAGAATGGTTCGATCTTCTTGTCAACAACCCATCGTGGAGTAGAAACGCTGAATTCGCTTCACACTCTGAGTAAAGTTTGCGCTTGAACGAGTACCACTGAAAGTGTTGAGCAAGTTGCTGATGTCAAATTTCTCATGATGCACGATAAAAGCATCATCTTATATTCACAACCTTTTGACCAATACCAAAAATAAGTTTGACGAAAGTTAATAAAATACACTTTGTAGGTATAAAGACAGGCGTTAGGCCCTACTCTTGTCATGAATGTCTTTCTGTCACATGCCACAGTTCTAATTGATACAAAAAGAAGTGCATAATGATCGTAAACTGTAGACAAAAGGAAATACACTCAGTTGTTTGCTCTTCCCTAAAGTTGGTTCATAGGTCCCATATGATATCCTACATATCTGTAGAGTTGAAATGGTATAATATTTTTGTCCTGTACTTGTAAAGAAGAGATAGACGTGTTTATTCACTCAAATGATGGACAATATCCTCAGTTGTTTTACTAGAAGAAAATCTGAAAACTTTTTATAGAATAAAAACCTAGCTGTTTTTATAAACAGCCTTTTCCCATATCCCATCTCTATTTCTAGCGCAAACGTCTATAGCTGATAAATTCAGAGTGCAGGTTCACCTACCTGGGATGTAAAAATAAGCTAGAGCGATTCTTCGAAATAAATTATATTATTTGTACTGAGTGATGACTAAAAGGGAAATGAAAACCTAAGTTGCGATAGGAATCGAAGAAGTAGCTTCCACATTACCACTTCATTCGCAACCCACTGCTGCTGACTAGTACTTAACTTTCCATAACTCACCGAGTGTTCCACCCAGAGGTCATGTGGTTGGCTGATGCATAACTATTTTGTTTATCCAAATCACATTAACTACCCGCTTAAGTCATCATAATACAAATCAAGCTGAGTTAAATAGCGTTGTATTTATTGTTCACTTGGCTATATGAGATAACTGTGGTTTAGCAGGCTGATTTTAAAACAGTTTTAAGTATAATTGTAACCATAAAACGTGAATTATAATCTAATATGACTTATGTTAGTGAAAATGAATCATAATAGTAATAGTTATACTGTAAAAGCAGAATTATCTTACTTCATCTAAATACCATTGACTATCGATCCATGGATCAATTTTTTGACTATCAATTAATTTTGTTAATTCATTCCAAACTTTAAGAATTAGCCTATTCGTGTCATTGTGATTTCGATCACGAGAGAAAAGAAAAGATTTCAATGAGAATCCACCAAGTACTAAGTTCTCATCGTGTAGCTTTAATGGATTGATACGTTCCATATGAAACCACTAAAATAGAGAAGAAGAAAACAAGATTTTTGTAAATCGTCAATTTTTCAGAAATAATCATTTGGTTAAGTGAATCGATTGTCTATTCAATAGGTTTCTTAAAGCCTTATTATAATAGTGTAACTGTGACAGACAAATATATCAGTAGGTAAAGTTACAAAACAATATTGGGTTTTCAATGAATTAGTTTGTGATATAGTTACTCAGTAAAGTAAAAATTTTACGTAAATTGTGTTTGGTCATTTTACTCCGTATCATCTAGCAAAACATGTAGCTGGTTTCATGGCTAATCATCATTTGATCATTAATTATTATTTCACTTTCAAACATTCGACCGTTCAACTACCACAACTACTGAAAAAGTTGCCCAACCTGTGGATCAAACGTTAAAGCTTTGAAAACACCAAACATTTGTGAACCATGTTAATTAAAAGGAGCTAATGGATAAGAGGCCTTGGATCTAGGTTTTGTGCTTTCTGACACTCGTCAACAAGGTTTGTCTGCAACCTCAATGGAATTGGTGTTTCTTCCAAGATTCGAACTCGCGTCATACATTGCTGTGGTTGAAGATATTGCCACTGAGAGATTCGGGTCACGACTGACCTCTTGAAGGACTGGATTGAGTACATTGTTCATATTATGAACTTTAGTCTACCTTAAGTTTATTCATGCATAAACACTGTTCACTCAGTTTATTTATCGATTAAATATTCATCATAGTCTTCAGTCCGTATTAGGAAAACGACATAAAAGTCGATGAATATGCCATGGGTATGAGGTTCAAGTCTCAGTAGGAACAGCATCACCCACTGGGGTGTTGGTACATTTGGCTGACGAGCCCCAAATAGGATGAAATTAGCTTTCTGAATTCTTCTGGTAGCTACAACCAAGTAGATTATCACAATTAATATCCAGGCAATATCGAGGCATCACATAGGAGTTTATATATTCAAATAGAGGTTTAAAAATTCGATGCAGTAAAACAACGGAGAATTATAAGTATATCAACAAGTAGAAATTTTGAGGAAGATTACATAAATTATGTGTAAATAAGGTTATTAGATTTATGTTAGCTAAGAAATATGCTGATTATAATTCAGACAAACAGGTCAATGGCGTGAAATGGAAAACAAATAAGTAAGCAAAGCAACAAACGATAATAAATCGACAGTTAACTGTTTCTTTATGAATACATAAGTTACGTTTAAATTGTTTAATGGCTACCATTTCAGCGAAACGCAAAATATTTGAATTCACTTGTTAACTATTTATTTTAAACAATTTCTGAATATTGACTTCATGTCCATATCAATAAATAAGATGACAAACAACAGCCCTGTTGAAGATTTTCCCACCTCTCACTTGCAAAAATGTTGGAATGCGCTTAGACATACAGTCAACAACCTTTTCTTATGTTCTTTCAGTGTATACCCTTTGGCAAGTATATGTGAATTGGGATCTGTCAACTTTTGATTGTCTCAGTAGGCAATTTCTATGTTAAAGTGCGATTAATACAGTAGCTGGATAGGTTCTCTTCAAAACAGTATCCATTCTTCAACTGATTCTTCTAGAAATATCATTATTTTTGAAACGAAGATTTGAGAAAATAAAATTCCTTTCTACTGTATCACACTTTACTGTTTTAGTTAGTGTATTCTTGTGTTTTCTAGTGAATTTCAATGGATGCCCATTATCCTTTCCCAGTGTCTCTTTAGAACAAAGTTACCATATGCGATTCAAACGTGTTTTCAGTAGTCCATTCTTATAAAGAGTAGAATTAGAAATGAATGAAGTTAAGATACATTCCATTCCACTCTATCGAACGGATTCAAGTATGCAAGTATGTTAAAATTCATCTAGGTTGTAAACAGCTTATGAGATACTTCGAAATAAAACGTATCCTTCCTATTCCACCAAAACTGCGGCTCTCGCTCTATTTAGAATCAAGAAACTTAACTTATTTGCACAGAAAACACTTGTCTAAATACATTCTCTTTATTCATGTAATAACACTGATGTGATGTAATTATCATGAACTTCAGTCAGTTTCATATGTGTATAGGAATGGAAATTCTGTTTAGTTTCATCTGTCTCATTCATTTTCTGTTTTCTTAGTTGAGTTCACTGTCTGTGACATTTTATTTACAAGGCTGCTTTTTGTTCAAAATCAACGCAGAACCTCCTGCTTGGATTCAGCGAAGAAAATCTTCTTCGTCTTCGCTGACCGGTTTTCTCTTTTCTTCCGTTTCAATCTCCTTTTGGTTTCACATCTACTGTCACATTATTTATCGACACGTCTATCAATTCAGAGTTTGCTTTATACCACATCAAAGTACTCGGTTATGCAATATCAGTATAACTCGCAGTTTGTTATATGTATATTTTGATGGTTGATCAGTAGGGTGAAATTAAGCTCTAGTCATCAACTGACTCTACGATACCCTCAGTTGGTAAAGCACTTGGTTGGTAACCCGGAGGTCAGTGTCCGAATCTTGCCACAGATCAGGTTTTCATTTTATCCTCATTCATCCCACAGTATCAAAATATATAATTATTAACCAAGTGCAAACATCTTAAATGTATGCTGATGTGCCTCAGAGTTTCACACTCAAGAGCTGAGGCTGATGACCCACTAGTAAAAATGTGTATTTCTTTAAATCAACTTTCTTCCTAGTATTATTATGAGAATTTTTTTGACAGATGTGTCTCCATTCTAGTCGTTAGGTTATGTCAGCTACTTTCAACTACTTGTTGTTTCATGCCGTCTCTGGTGTTGTTGTGTTTCTTTCCTGTTGTATTTAATTAAAAAGAAAGTAATGAAGTACATTAGATTCATTATATTCTACGGAAAGAATGTTTCCAATTTTCACTGAAATTCATCGAACAAATCAGTTAGTTAACATTTTAACACTAACTATTGGTTAACTTAGCAAGTTATTCTTTGTAGTTTATTACTTACATGTTTTGCTAAATTCAAAAAATTCTTCCTATCTCCAGTGACCAAATTAGACATACCTATAGGAAGAAAGAAGATCATAAGTGTAAAAATCCAAGAAGATGGCTAAAATCGAATACAGCAAAATGTAGCTACTTTATACTTTACAGATGTTCAACAGGTACTCAGTTACTGCAAAGACCTACTTTCAGCAGATGTCTAATAATTCATTTCTTTGGTCTAGCAACATACAGTTCATCTTTACAAGAAGATTCTATTTTAAGACTTTCTAAAGAGATTGATCAACATGGTGATATTATATCCAGTTGACTGACAGTCTTATTAAACTGAATAAGCGTAAAATGGATATTTTTCCTCTCTTACGGATAATGTGGACCTACGCAAATTAGTCACCAGTGAATGAATCATGCAGCTATACAGTCCACAGCACTGCTCGAAGTGTATAGCTTTGCAACGTAACCACTAAGCGAAGTAACGCGACATTCCAATGAACTGTAGTTATGCGCTGGATGATGTGAATCAATCTACAGGAAGCCCATTCACACCAAGGTTTTGCACTTGCTGGTATTCATTAACTACGCATAAAGGGAAATGAAGCTTTCCCTATGGTTCAAACCTGCTTCACTCAGTACTAAAGTCAGACAGGTATGTTTACTTGGAAAAAGATAATTTCAGATATGATTCTGAATTACATTCTTAATGGAAAAATCCGAGTTTTTTTAAGCTATTAGAATAAATCAGCAGAAAAGCCTTGGACAATTTATTTTCCTTACCCTGAGGAAATTTATTCTGTTTCAGATATTCATACCATCGTCACTCACTGTTACGGTTAGAGGTGTTGTTAAAAGCATATATGAGGCTACAGCAGATTTTCTCAGAGCTGCAATAACCACACTAGTTACGTGCTGGTAATTAACCAATCTTCCATCACATATCTAGTCCAACAATCTGATTGAGTTGTTTTTAGTAACTTACTATGGAGTTTTATATGATCTCCTTCAATATCAGTAAGCATTAGAGTCTAGAAATATACGTTTTGTGTATCTTCATCAATTTTTGTTTGAAAACCAATTATTTAGTCATTATTGTTTCACTATATTAATTATTGAAAGTGAAAGAGAAGCTGAACTCATTCTCTCAATGGTACATTCATGAGTGCAGAATATTCTGGAATAATCTTCGATTAAATTTTAAAATAGACTGGATAAAAAGAAAATTTACTTAATGCCCATCGGTAAAAGAAACAAAATGGAGTTAATAATTAAGCTTACTTGGATCATAGGAGAAGTATCTAGAATGTTCAATCCTCTGTGGTGACCATGGTAAAAAAAACTGTTGAGCGTGCTTCTTCTGAATATAAACTATTGGTTTGATCTTTTGAACTGTGAGTGTCACAGAATTATTTTAGCATCTTTATAAGGGCGTAGGTTAGTAGTTCAGTAAACAAGTGGAATTCCTGAGTAGACTAAATACTGGAAATTGCATCAGATTTGCATAACTTATGAGACGTTTGTGTCTAAAAGGCACTAAGTCTGTCTAGTACTTCTAGCTTACCGAAAGCTTTCACTGTTATCTAGTATGATATTTAAAGTTTTCGTAGACGACAAGTGACGATAAAGTCATTCTTAGTTCTTTAATATGTCAATATAACTTTCCTATGTACTAACTGGCTGAAGTAGACTTTTCATTTAAATCCGTATTTATATTTCCAGAGGATCAACGTTAATCATACAAAATTATATGAGGTCCATTATGGCATCATATCACTTCAAATAATGATATCACCATTGGAGTTTATCTATCCCTTAAGACTCAGATGTCAACAAACTACGACCATTCATTGAAAAGTATTAATAGCAAGAAGTGGATGTGGTAATATTTAATAAAAATTCAAGTAGTCATTCTCAAAGTGACAGTTAAAATTATTAAGAATATCATGTGAATAAGACGGAATAGATGCAGGTTATTGGAGTGGGGTTGTGAGTGCTGAAGAGTTTCATACTGGGACAAAATAGCTGTCTAGTGCTCCCAGGTTTTTAGTGGTCCTTTTTACCGATGTCACTCCATGATTAATAATAACTTGGAATCAATAATGTCAGCACACTTCTAAATTGAATATTTCTTACCATAAATTATATGCTTTCCAAGAGGTTTCAATACTCCATACAGTCTGTTTGTATCTGGACCACTTATACAGTCGAGGACTACGTTAATTCCATGAGGGTAAAGTCTGTAAAAAGACATAAATTTCAGTTAACTGATGATGAGTAGTAATTTTTAACTTAATGTTACTAAAACTAAAAAAACGTGTATTAGCCAGGAAAAATAAACAAAGCTCTTCACTTTGTCCCAAAGAAAATATTTTCATCAGTCTTCCGTATAAATGTGACTCTCTTAGTTCATCCCTTAAGCGAAGACTTAACGCTGCTGTTAGAGTGATTTACTATGCCCCTAGGCTTCAGCTAATAGAAATCACAAAGCCTGTATACTCTCCTAAATCTACACAGCATGTGAACGGCAATGTCACATCCTTATGCACCTACAAATTCAAACCTACGTGTAGTGGCGCATACAAAGGGAGGATTCTTAGGTCTATACAAGTAATGGCCTCGTAGTGTATTCCGGAGTGGTTTCAGAAACAAATTGAATCGCCGGAACCTACAAATATTGGCAGCAGATGTCCAAGTCCAATCGCAAAACATATCGCTGAGATAGTTGACAGAATTGACGTTGCTGCTTCCTTTAGACCTATTCACAAAACGCGTTGTGGATCATTAAATTTGTTGAGGCCCTAGCTGTTAGGAAGTTTAAACCATTTTTGTATGTTCAAAAACAATTTACTATCACATTAAATCTTCCTTACTGAGTTCAAATTCGAAACCAATTTAAATGTACTATTATTTTCGCTCTAATGATTCTCATTGTTATTTTGGCCCTTACTTCAGCCCTCCCACCTGACCTCTTTTCATGTTCTCACTCACTGTCTTTATGAATTTTCACATAAATGTATGAGACAAGTGCGGCGAAATAAGTTCACCACTGGGCCTTTTTCTAGCGAACATGTTTTATTGTGCAACTGGAAAGTGGAGAACTGCATAACACGATAGATAAACCGTCCTTCTATTGTAGATACATGGACGACACTCATTCTGTATAAAAATGATATTAATCCTGATGTTCTTCTCGGTATATACAACAGTACTCATTCGGAAATCGAGTTAACATGTTAAACAGCGAAAAACGGATGTCTGCCACTTCTGGATGCTTGGCTATCAAGACGGACAGATGGCAGTATTAGACACATTTCTTATTGCAAGAAATCATGGGCCGATCAGTATACACGTTCCCAGTCATTTTTCCCTTTCATGTGCAAAAGGAATTTAATCCGTAAACTGGCGTTTGGAGCCAGTAAGACATCCACAGCTGACACTTAGGACGATGAAATAAGAATAATAGAGAACTTCTCATACGAAAATAGCTGTCCCATACCTACGCCTCCAATTGCTAAGTATAGCAGAAGCCATAGGAATTAAAATTTTCAAACGTAATTTATGTATTCATTTCACCTTCAATCATAACCCATTATCGATATTAGTCTGCCAAACCAGGGCTATCTCAGATGGTCAGAATGATATTCGGAAGATATTTGTTCGTTCTCATTTCCTGTCACAGCCTTCAGCTTCAACCCAGATACAGTTACAATAATTTTTTTTCCGGTCATTTAGACAAATGCAAATATTACCTCTGTTTGTACTCTTCTCACTATCACTCTATTTTTGCCCTTAGATTCAGAATTGATCAATAATTTTCACATTTTATTATCTAATGGCTATACGACAGTAATTTTATTTTCTTTATATCTCTTCACATATACAATCCATTATCACTTTGACTATCTGAGATACCCATCGTTTGCCGGACTGATATTTGTACAGGGTGGTGATTGAAGGTGAAATGAAAACCTGGACTTCGACTGGATTCGAACCAGCCACCACTAAGTTTATAGCTGGATGCTCTACCAACTGAGCTACAAGGTTTGACTGTTGACCAGATTTTATTCCACTGCAACCACCACTGGTTTTTCCCAACCACCATATGCACTCGTGAAGTGTTACTATCGCCTGATCGTATTCCCACTGGCAGCCTAGTTAGGGCTCCTCACATTCCCATACCTACAAGGACTGAGTACTGAGAAAATATAAACATTCCGGGATTCTGTTTCTGCTATTATCATCGTCAGTGTTGTTTTCTAATTCATATAACCGAATTAATTCAACCATGTCAGTATCAAATGACTATGCGGAATAATTTATAAATGTAAGTATAAAGCCTGAAGAAAATTTACGGAAAACACATAATCGCTTCAAACTCTATTTTCTGACAAGTACACATATGATCAGATTGTTCAAAATTTATATTACACGGTTAAGACAATTTTCATCTTATTGTTTTGTCGAAGTTTATAAGAGGAAATAACTGTTTTCAAAAAATGTGTATAATTGCGTTACATATTCAATTCAAGCCTAATTAAAATAAATCCACGATTTTATCCCCAAAAATAAACATGACATAAACCTAAAAAGAGTAAAGCAGTAAAGAAGAATTTCTATGCTTATTGTAAAATGGAAAATTAAAAAAATGTTACACAGTGATAATGAGGTATATACTACTCATTAGAATATACATAAATGTACGTAGCCTGGTATTCATACAGCAAATAATAACATTGACTAGAGATTCTGGAAGAACAATGAAACGTATAGAAATCAAATACAGATGACAAGTGAGGAAGCAAATTAAACTGGAATGCAATTCACTACGGATTTGTAGTGCAAATACAATGCATTCGATTTCCATCGACTGCATAACTACCGAGAAAGTATGTCTAAAGAGTTAAAGTAATTCATATCGTCTAACCCCTTTCATTTAACGTAGCATAGGCATTTAGTAACTGATGCATCAGTTGATTTTAAGTGGAAACAACTTCATCTTATGAAACTATTCCACACTTTTTATGGTTAGGTTATGTACTGAATTATTATTATTATTATTATTAATTGTCCCTTGGGTTCCTAGTGGAAAATAGGGCTCAGTAGCACGCCTCCACTGCACTCTGTTCTCCGAAATATTTTGAACCTGGCTCCACAACTACCTACAAGCCCTCATTTCTTCCTCACATTATCTCCTCCATGTCATCCTCGCCTCGGACGCCCTACTTGTCGCTTCTCATCGGGATTCGACTCGAGGGCCAGGCCTGGTGCGTGGTGTCTACAGTCAGCCTTCTTAGTGTATGCCCAATCCACCTCCACTTCCTCCTGCATACTTGTTGAGCGATAGGTTCTCGGTTGGTTAGTTGCCAGAGTTTCTTGTTGCTTATTCTTTCTGGCTATCTGAGCTTCAGTAACGAGCCAGCGTAGGCAGTTGTTGATGCATGTCTGTAGTTTGTTGAAAACGCTTTTCGTAACGCGCCAAGTCTCTCAATCATATAGAAGCACTGACTTGATTGGCACTAGTGTTCAAAATTCGGATCTTGTTCCACATGCTGAGCGCAGATTTCCACACTGGTTTCAGGCTAACGAACGCCTGTCTTGCTTTTCCGATCCTGACTGGCTTTGACATCCTCGTCTGTGCCGCCACCTGTAGTTAAAACGATGCTGCCTAGATAGGTGAAGGAGGTTACTTCCTTTAAGTTTCTCCCCTTCATGGTGATTGGAGTTTGTTGTTGTTGGTGGTGTTGTTGGTTGGGTATCTTAATCACCTCTGTCTTCCCTACATTCACTTGAAGTCCCGTCTTCGCTGCCCTGTCCTACCCGCCTCTTCTGCCAACTTGTCAGTTTTCAACTGGTAGATGTTTGAGTTTGTGCGACATTAGACACAAGTCATCGGCGAAATCCAAATCTTCTAGGTTCTTTTCCGAAGTCCAGCGTATCCCCCTCTTTTCACTCCCCACTGTTTGCTGCACGATCTAGTCCACGACAATCAGGAATATCATCGGTGATAGTAGACAGTCTTGTCTCACTCCTGTCTTCACTTCAAAAGTATCACTGAGCTTCCCATTGTGAATTACTTGGCTGGTATGTGGCGTCTCCATATAGTTGTTGAATGAGATTGATAAAGGTTTGTGGCACTGAAACCGTTTTGTTGAAGCAACTGCCTGTCAAATTACTTCTCAATCGACGCTGTCAAAGGCCTTCTCAAAGTCGATGAAGTTGAGGTGTAGAGTTGACTGCCATTCTATACTCTGTTCTATGATGATGCCTAGCGTTGCAATTTGGTCCACACATGATTTGTACTTCCTGAATCCAGCTAGCCTGTTCCGGTCGTAGTTTTGAATCCAGCGTATCCTTTAGCTTATCCAGGAAGGTGCGGCTTAGTATTTTGTTTGTGGTGGACAGGAGCGTGATTCAGCGCTAGTTCTTGCAAAGACTTAGGTCGCCCTTCTTCAGGTAGCTCTTCTTACAATCGCCAGGCACCTTCCCTTCCTTCCTTCCAAACCTTCTGCAATAGAGGTGTGAGCATGTCCGCTGTTGTCTGTGCGTCTGTTTTCAGTGCTTCCGGTGGGATTCCACCTTGTCCTGCCGCTTTCCCGCTTTTCAGTAGCTTCATGGCGCCCAGGACTTCAACCTTTGTTGAAGGATATGTGTTCACTGGTAGTTCTGTGGCTGCAGATGGCATTTCTAGATGAAGTGCGGGTGGTGGTCGATTGAAAAGCATTTCGAAGTAGTCAGCTCATCGTTCCCTTTGTTCCTCTTCTTTGGTAATAAAATTTCCTTCATCATCTATTATTGGTTTCATCTGTGTTGATCTCTTCCAAGATAGCAACCTGGTTATTTGATACAATGTTGCCAGGTCTCTCTTACCTGCACCCTGTTCTGCTTCACTTGCCAATGTGTCGTAGGAGTGTCTTTTGTCTTTCCGCGCACTCTTCTTCACTTCTTTTTCTAGCGTTCTATACACTGCACTCAGTTCCTCTTCTCGTTGTGCATCCTTGCACTGCACTGGGTCATCTTCTGCTTCACCATTCTCCTCTCCCTACTGTATCAGCTTCCATGTGTCCGTCGAGATCCATTTTATCTTATTCTTCTTCCTTCTTAACACGGTTATGCAGGTTTCTTTCCACATAGCTTTCAAAGAGTTCCAGTGTTCATCTACACAGGTTTCTTCAGGGATGTTCCTCGATATCTCCCATTTTGTTTCGATGGCTGAAGTGAAGATTTCCTTTGTAGTTTCCTCCTTCAGTTTCTGTTCTGGGTGTTGAACTTGAACTGTGGTCTATCACCAGCTTCCTTGAAGGCTTTCAACCTGATTTAGAAGTTTCCTTGCGCTAGATATTGGTCTGAGCCTTCATCTGATCCTCTTCTTGACCTTGTGTCAAGTAGGTTGCGTCTCCACTTTCTTGAGACTGAGACAAAGGCGATCTGATTTTCAGTGTAGTGTGTCCATCTGGTGAAATCGAATCCGTGTCCATTTGTGAATATCCTTGTGCTTGAACACACTTCCCCACTCCAATCACCAAATCGCTGAATGCGGAGAAGTCTACAAACAATTCTCCATTCACGTTCATTTCACCGGTAGCTTCTCAATACAAGGTTAGTTCTCTTTCTGTGTTGTCCCCTCCCACCTTGGCATTCATATCGGCCAATAGAATTTTGATGTCTTTACCTGAGGTCTTGTCAAATGTTGATTGCAAATGTCTATAAATTCCTCGTTCGTCTCTTCATCTACATTATTTGTAGGTGCCTAGCACTGTACGATTGTGGCTTTCCTTCCTTTTGAGTTGAATCTTGCTGTCATGATCCTGGAGGAGATTAGTTCCCACTGCGTGAGTGCCTTTGATACTGTTGGGGACATCGTGATAACCACTTCAATTCGTAGTTTGCTGGTGGTTGTCGTGTGGGCGACAATATCGGAGTAGTTTATTGACTCTCCAGTTGACAGTTTGGAGAGTCTACTCCCACTCCATATGCTCTCGCAAATTCCTAACACTTCAATGCTATACCTTCTCATCTCCTTTGCAATCTGGGCAGCCTTGCTGGGTTCAAACATCGTACGGACATTCCATTTCCCCACGTTTACTTTTGCTTTCATCGAGAGAGGAAAAGACGCATCGTCCAATCGGCTTCCCGAAGGCTTTCACCAACCACAGTCATTTCGCCTCTCCGATTCCAGCGGGGAATAAGTTTGTTTTTATTTTTTATATATCGTTTGTGCTTTGAAGTTTCTTTAGCGGTTAGATTTGTTTTATGTGGTAGGGTTGCTAGCCGTATTCCCAACCTTCCCTGTGTACCCGGGCTTAGGACCGGCTAGCAACCAGTGAATAGCTGTATAGAACAGAAGAGAATCTCCGATTCAAGACTGTGTACTAGTTAGCAATCATCAATAGGGTTTATGTGTCATCTGTCAGAAAATGTTGCCTCATCGTAGATGTGAAGCCGCAACATTCAGGGTTACAGCCAAAATAGTAACCACTGATGTTTTGAATGAATTCATTTGTTACAGTGAATGCATAATGGAAATCAACTGATGCTACACTGTCTTGTCGTCAGTGGTAACTCAGTTCCATCAATCACTTAAAAAATTCGTAAGCAGCTAGGAAACTGAATGTTACAGTGTAGTGTGCTCCGTTTCAAGTAGCCAGAAATAAGTGGAAGCAACACTCAGATCAGGTTACCTGAGATATCGTAATATCTCAGGATATATCGTGAAAACTACTAAAATACGTTCCTATAAGTAGTAAGTGGTGCAACATTAAGAAATGTGAGATAGTCAAGATTTTAGCGGAGAAAGTATTCAATATTGGATAGAAATGTAGATGAAAAGAATACAGACTGACAGTAAGTGCAGCAAAACATACTGAAACGTACATCAAGAATACTGTTTTCCCAGCATGGACTCATTCGAACAACTGTTAAAAACTGCGCATACTGAACGGCTTTTCTGAACTGGTTTGTGACTTCCCAATATGATGCTTTAATGACCCCGTGTAGGGCGAATCATCATGCTTCTTAGCTTGCTTATTAGAATTCATCCACCAGGTTTGAATTCGGTCAGCTACATTTTTCAAATTCGCTCACTTCACAATCTGATCCCATGGACAAATGCTTATCCTCTTACCCTACTTGGTTGGCTGCATCGGTCACGATTTCTCATCAGAACTTCGGGAAATCCATTTCGAAGCATGACGCTGACCGGCGCTTGACAATAATTTAGCTTGGAGTTCCGTTGAGGTTTACTAGCCTCAAGGTGGTATTCTTCAAGTAATGACATCATTTGGAGAACCGTTGAAAGCCTGGAAGCACCGGACAGGTATTCCGTCATGGTATGAGACCCTTGGGCAGTGTGTGCTCCCTACGCCATCAAGTACTAATCTAAAGACTGTAAGTTATCACAGCGAGGACATTATCTTTAATGGGCTGAGCATCTTAATATCTAACTATACTAATCTGGGTATAATTTCTACATTATTCTGATTGGCACTTCATGAGGAAAGCAGTCATTTTCTTCTAAATTACTTTTAATAATTAAGACAAATGGTGTAAATATTATCCGCTTCAAAACGTTTCTTTTCAAGAAGAAAATTCAGCAACTGTTTGAAGTTTCAGGCGTTAAGCTATGAGCTACATCAACTACCTGACGGCCAATGATTATTAATGGTATGCCTGCAACTATTGGTTAGACATCGACTATCTAATTTGGCTATCTGAAGTCCGGTCAGTTTTAGAAATTCCGTTTTATTCTATACGAACTGCTACTAGTAGTAGTATCCTGTGGCCTTATCAGCGCAAATATAAATCTTCTTCAGGTAACTTCAAAAATTCAGCCAAAAACTGAACACATATCCACCCACCATCGCTATTTGTTATGTATTTGGCACTTTCGGCTGAAAATAAGCTGCACAAGAAAAAATGCTTCAGTTAATCATATGAAGTGAAAGAAATCTATATTAGGACAGCAGGCAGTGGATCACGCTTATTGTGTGGGGGCTAGTCATTCTACTGTCTGCCCAGACCTCAGGAGCTGGTATGGTTTTCCAACCCATGATTCGTGAGTCATAAACTGAGTAGCTAAATCCAGTAAAAATGAAATGCTTGGTCTAAAACCCATTTCATCTTCAAACATGCTGTAAAACGAAGATAAGTAACGGTCAGTCAATAAAAAATATTCAAAGTATTACTTCTACAATGAATTCAACAAGTCTGCCGGCTAATTTTTGATCATAGATTATTTCATGAATACCTCAAGCCTCCTCTCTTTTGAGGAGTTGAAAACGAAGAAAATGTGGGAGGCTTCGGGGGTTTGGTAAATAATTTTAAAGTCATTGTCTGGGTTTGTTCAGTGATTATTTAACAGTATTGCTGCAGAATCAGCTGTGTTGGAGTAAATGAAGAGCACTAGATAAGGGAAGTGAATGTGTCGTGAGATAATAAACATATGATAAATTTGCTAAGATGAATATATTCTATGCCTGCCTATGAATCGTCGACAACAAAGCATAGTTCCAATAAGAGTAGTGTGAAATTTAGAGAAAGTTAATAACTTGGTTAGTAATATGCACTGTAAAAATGGATGGTGGATAACAGTGAAATTCTGAAAGTGCATCTCCTATTTCCGACTCATTAGCCAAGTGTACGTGCATCCCAATAAGTGGTGGTGTTCTACTAGCTCTGGAACTCGAAATCGACCGCAACCACTCCACAGTCCTATCTGCTTAGCTACTGAGTTAAGATAGGTGCAAACACGCACACACTACTCTATCAATGCTCAGATTTCACTAAAAATTCATTTTCGGATATCCAGACTTCGTTGCATTTGCTTTACTTCAAGCAAATATGTTACACTGTTCCTTATTAGTGAACTTCAACCTAGAATCACCAAGAGAGAAACATTTCAGAAAAATGTAGAACAAGTTTAGCAAAATATGAAGGATTCATTGCATTCTGCTAAACTGATTGTTCTAGCTTTGCTAAAAAATTTGAAGAGAGTCAATTGTCTGAGAAACAGAAATGCGACAACTACACACGTTTTTGTTAAAGAGGAGGTTTAGAACACTGAATTAGATTATTATGTTAAGAAATGTGTTCTGAATTCCCTACCTACTGCCAAATGTTTTACACATTGCTCATACGCACTAAAAACACTATGTATATCTTGGAACTGTGTTTTTGAGTTGGATGAATGAGGAGGGATTCTCTTATAACGGCTTGAGGAAATGAAAAATACTAATCTCAAACAAACACTAGCAGCCATATTAGTCACCATGGTAGCTGAAAATAACGCAGAATTTCACTTGCTTTACGTTCTATGAATAAGAAGTGATGATGGTTCCCTAAGGAGATCGATTTATAGTAAACAAACCTCAAATCGTCGATGTATACTTTTTCAAACCTGAGTTCCACTAGTCAGGAAAAGAAATCTTATTCATTCACTATGCACAAGAATTAAAAGAATTTGTACGGAGAATGCAGTAATGAGAGCTGAAATGCTTTGAAGTGTGTTAATTCAGAATGGTTATTTGTCAAGATTAGTTGAGAGGAACATGAAGTTTAAGAATCTCAAAGGAGAAGCTTCTACGTTCCCGAAAAGACAATATTTATGAATATTGAATTCAGTGAAGATATATAGGGGAGGTACTGAAGAAGACCATTTCCGCTCAGCTTAGGGGTGTTTTCCCTAGTCAACAAATGATTTGAGAGTATGTAAAGAATAAACTGCCGCTTTAAGCCGCTTGCATGTGCGCTTACCAATTCACACATTTTTGTGGAGTTAGCTATATAGGCCGCACAAAGCGCGTTCTGTCTAACCAAGCGCATCTCCGAAACACGTTCTGCTTGGCTGCCTAAACGACATTGTAAAGCCATCAACAGCTCGATTCTTGAACGCTTGGTTATATCTGGTCACTGTGCCCTATAAGAGTTTTCTTTCAAAGTCATTTATAAAGTGAAGGTAGCCATTTCGAGGTGAGTGTGTATTCGCCACCTCAACGCAGCAAGAGCTCTGGGAATCCAGCATTACATTTGTGTTCAAAAAAGATACATTCAAACTCTAGTTTTGCCTTGGTCTTGATCTCTCTAATAAAGTTTCTTTTTCATTTCTTGTTTATTTACCATAATCCTATAAGCAACTTCTGATGACCTTGATTTGATCCATTTGTCATTGGTGGATATTTATATTTTGTTTTAACTATGATTACGATTTACAGCTTTTGAAAATGATTCGTCGAAAAAAAACTTTTCTTCTCTGAATCGTCTTTGACTACTTTTCATTACCTAATGAGACTATTTTGATTATTTCATTTATTTTAAAAGACACTTTACTGAGGACTTCCTTTAGAGTATTACTATATAGCTTAACTCAACAGCTTTATTTTGGCTTCTTATCGACTCCATAAGGTTCATAGCTGGAAATTAGTTCAGTGTTAATTTAGATTATGTATTGTGTATTATGTGTGCGAATTCAGGTATTTCGTTATATACTTATTGATGCGTCGTGGACATGTAGTTCGGCTATATATATATATACGCTTTTAAATGCATAAACAGTATTTTAATTAATCCGTGCCAATGGCTTCGATAAATTTAAGTATTTGTTATTGACTACGTCAATGCAATACGGTTAAAGTTGTCTTTGTACCAATCGTATGAATGATCTATAATATATTTCGTGATGGATCAGGAAGCACTTCTTTCACTTGCATCTATCAGCTTCAGAAAAGGTAAAGTGAAGGAATTTTAAGGTTCTTCAGTGCCAAGAATGTTAAAATCATGTGACAGTGTCAAGGTTATATATATTTTGCAGGTATCAATTCAAAACACATCAGTTTATTTGCCTCTAGGATAGATGTAAATTTGAAATAACATTTCCATTGGTTTACCTATTTTTCATGAAATCTATTCATTTGTTATTATATTTTCTTATGTTTCCTGACTCCTGGATTTGTTTAAAGAATCAAACAGGTGGTTTACCCTTATAGAATGAAGGTCAAGTGTATTGTACTACTAGATGATGTTACTTACGCCACTTTGGGTTGAAACACTATCACATATAGAAATCGAAAAAAAAACGATTATGCTTCAGGTTACATGCTTCTTCTGTTATTTTTAAGCTGGACAAAAATAATAAATGAACACTTTGTGGAACCTCTCTGATTAGACCGTGTCTCTTCTTTCATTGCTCCACACTTTTTTATTTTCCATTTGCCTTCTGTTTCAATCATAAATTATGTAAGAGATACATTTGTAAAATCTTGATGAGATACGAAAATAAATTTCTGACCTTTTGTGACCTCGCGGAAGCCTCTTCTACACAGAATAAACACTTTACAAGTTACCCGCATGTCTAGGTAGTAGTAGGTGGCAACAAATCAGATCACGCTACTCATACAATAAAAATATAAAAATAATTGTCGTCGCTATCAGTTATAGTCCCTGAGTTCAAAGTGAACTGGTGAATGTGCGGGCACGTGTGAATGGATGTGAAGGTATAAGAAAAATAATTTGGTGTAGTACTACAGTACTTCTCTTATAATTGGTTTTCCCAATGCTCAACTTATTCAACTTCATGAGATCAAATTTTAATCCCAAAGTTTATAAAATTCCGTCATATGTCTTCCGATGAATCTTGTTTGGCATGTTTCTGGTTTCAACCTAGTTAAAACCTGAGAGTACTGGACAGCCGCTTAGTCTCAGAATCCTCAGCAGTGTACAGCCACGAACCCAATCTTCAGCGAACGAACTTAGAACCTTCAGTTTCCACGCTCAGCAAGTTACCACTGAGCCACTGGGACGGAATCCAATGGTCCATATTTCACAACTTCTGTCAGGTAGCAGTATTGCATGACCTCCATGCAGTGTCATCGCTAAGTAACTGCTCTCACGTTGGACTTCGTCCACCTTACCTGTCATGACTTTTTATCAGAACTTCGGGAAACATCATCTCAAGCAATGCATAGTAGTTAGGTTTGGAGGTTCGTCCGGCTTGTTTAGTTCCAAGTCTGTATTTTGCATCAAATTTAAATAAACTAATCAGAAACAAAATATTTGCTTCATCATACCAAAAACGCAAACCTAAGTCATAAGTAGTCAATGTTTCCAACGGTGATAATTATATCGAAAACAAAAGCAAAATTAGAATTTATAACTTCATCTACTGAATGAAAGAAATACAAGTATACAAATATCGATTACCAACTACATCATGTAAGTTACACTAACTTTTTAATTTCAGCAACACAATCTTGATCCGGTTCAATTAAAACATCATACATCCCAGCCAATTTTTCATGCTTATCCTTGGATGCAGTACCAATTAAAGTAACATTTGGAATAAGCTTTGCCAATTGTGCAACTGCAGTACCCTTTTTACAAGAGAAAAGAAAAACATGGTTTATTGAGTGGGTGCTATGAAAAAAGAAAAATTCATTTCATATATTTGTTAGTTTAACATCAGGATTATTTGACTTTTGAGAGGAAGCATTACCCATTGACAGGTGTTTAAGATGAACTGTTGTTTTAGTCCAGGTAATCTTCTTTAGAAACTTAATTAGTCTTCAAATGATATGATCCAAGTTAGGTGTTGATAGTTGTGATGTAATTATGTCTAATTTCCAGTCGTTGGTTGGATCAAATTTATCTGTCACAACTGGCATATGGGCTCTTGCATGGATGATTTGATTTTGACAGTAATTTCATCATAATAGTAATTATAGATAGTGACTAGCAGTGGAATCCAAGACACGCTTTCTTTCTAACTTGGGACTCGTCAGTTGGGTATAATTGCTCTCCAGTGAGGTAAGTGACTGACTAATGAGCAGTCTGGTGAGATTCATTGATCTTTGAGGCAATAGAGATCATAAACTCAAATCAGCTGGATAACCGGTAAAAGAACTTCCTTTGCTATGTATTTCCCGAAGTTCTAATGAAAAATCATAACCTTTGAAGTTAAAAGGCCAGGTGTGAAGAGGAATGTTTTCCCTATGACATTGAAGGCTGGTTATAATAGCATATAGTGAGTAGAAATAAGTAGGAAAGTACAGATCATTATATCGCATCCAAATGGCTGAATGGTAACTTGCTCGCCGCAAGAATTGATGTTCCTAGAATTGATCTTTAGCGAAGTGAAAGATGTTCACTACAGAGGAGATTCAAACTAGGACAAAATAACTCAACAATGCTCTTAGGTTTCCAGTGGTTCTCCAAGCGATAACAGTTCACCATTAATACTGTTTGGTATCCAATATTATTGGTCACAAACTTGACAAGAATTGAAAATTATCCACAGAATACGATTAAACCTACACTCGCTTTTGGTTAAAGCTTCTGCCTATATTTAATCACAGTTTCATTCGTTTGGATAAGGTCACTTGAATAATATTGCGATTCTGACTAGTTTTAGTAAAGGTATGTTGTAAAGATAGATATTTTATTTATGATGGATGGTGCCTAGCAGTGGGATCCAGTGTGCACGTTTCATCCTCTTTGGGACTCACAAGGTGGATGTACCTGCATTTCAGCGAGGGATGTTGTTCCCATAAGGACTCGAACCCGGAAACGATAGCTTCAAATGCTACAGCGTTATCCACTGGGTCACAGAGTTACAATAGCCACTTATTGTAATACGGGCATAGTTTACGTGATCTTCGAGTCTTATTGGTAACAATATCCATCACGAAGAAGTAGGTACATCTTGAATTATCAACCATGAAATTCATCTTGTTGGTACTTGTCATGAAGGTGTATTTTTCTCCTTCAGAGAGCAGTTGTTCCCTTAGAAACTGGAACTCACATCATCCAGTGCCACAGGCACAGACGATATCATTTATCATACCAGTTATGTTATCATTTTTAGTCGAATTTCTTTCCTGATTCCGCCTTTCGGCATCCTCGTTTCAGCAGAAGCTATCAATATTTTTACACTATCTGTCACATGTTGTTACATTGCTGACTTCATGTATACCTCGAAAAGGGAGATAAATTTTGCCCGAGGTTTATCGTCTGTATAGAAAATTCTTGTTTTATTCAAGTTTTATTTGACCTTTTGATTCCCAGGGTAAAGTAAAACTGATGGAGAGGAATTCGGTTTATTATAGTGACTACTTTTCTTACACTGAAATTGAGAAATAATGAATTATCTAACCTCCAGCTAACTAATATCTAACAAAGTTCAGCACGACAGAGAGCCCCTTGGCTTGTTGGCCATATTGCAAATGATCGATGGAATTCGGTTGGCATTCAGGGCTAGAGGACATGAGATCGGTTGTTCTCTAATGACCGATAGGTGAATGTAATCCAGTCGCATAGGAGATCAGTCACGACCCGAATAGCTGACTGATAACGTTGCTGTTTGCTACGTTGGTTGAAGCGGGTTCAGTTCTCACAAGGGACATTAGTTTCATCTAGGTTATAGATGCGCCTTGCTGAGAAATGCCACCAAACGTGAAACGTAAGTCAAAAACTTCCTACCTCCAACCAACTAACATCCTTCAAAATGCAGCACGATGGTTAGCTTTTTAGCTTGGTGGCCACACTGTAAAATGATTGATGGCAATCTATCAGCGTTGAGGTCTAGACAACATGGGATTGGTTGCTCTTCAGGGACCTAACCCTCAGTTGGATAACATTTCTCCATACATACCAACCGTAGAGTATCAGAACTTGTTGCTCATATTGAAACAGTCAGCTTCATCACAGCCTAAAAACACTCCAAAGATGTGAGAGAAACAAACAAATACCACATATACAATGTCAAATGACTCTTAGGCTAAAAGCATGTCACCCAACCAAACACAATGCTGAATTAAGGACATGTAAAGAATCTATTCGTTTAGGGGAAAATATTCTTGAAGGGGAATCGGAAAGTGAACATTCAAAGTGTTTCATAAACTGCCAACATACATGCATATTTTCACCAATAACAAGCATATCTGGAAATTATAGACCATTGTTTAGTGTGAGGTAAATACGAAAGCCTGAGGTGTGTAGTTGTGTCAGTTTTATAATCTGGGCACTTCGTGAGCAAAATTCACTGGTATAAGGGTTATGCATAGCTTAGCTGACTCCTACTGACTACCGTAGCAGCAAGTGGTGCAATCTTGAGTAACATACTTTCCATAGGTTTACAAATATGCATTCCTGATGGTTAGGCAACAAACGCCATTCTGATGCTCTGAAAACAGCCCCCTACCGACTGATTCTTAACATATAACGTCAAACAGAATATACGGAGATGATTTGTTTCGTTTGCCACTAAGCTACAATCATCATAAAGTGTCTGACAACTTCAGAGCCTACGATAACTGATCACTGTTTACAGTCAAACGTTGCTTATTAAATCTTACTAAGTAAACATTATTCATATGAGAAGGCATGACCAGAAGCAGATGGACTTTCTGGAACTCGATTCAATCAGAAAAATATATTTCGTCGCTAGTAAAATCCACGGAAGCTTTTGCTGACAAAAGGATTGATAGCGAACATTTAGTATCAAAATAACTGGAAGGATCAATACTTCAGTCAGGTAGTTGGTTAATGCATTTCATATATATATATATATATATATATATATATATATATATATATATATATATATATATATATATATATATATATATATATATATAAATGAAGAATGTATTGAAAGGGGACTTGCAAACAGGCCAAACTACTTGGAAGCATTTTACTCATACCATTAGAAAATTAAAACCTGTGAACAGTGGGTTACACCAGAAGAAGTAAGAAGCCTTCTCAGCTATCCATTTACTGATCCCTTCTATAAAGTAGTCCATATTTTACATTCGCACCTATTCATAGAACTCCAAACAACAACCAAAGAATTGTTTGATTTTCAACGAATTATCTTCCAACCACTTTGGATATCTTACTCCGTAAACTAGAATTTATGTACGCAAAGGCTTAAATTCTTGAATACAAATAAGTATGATTTCATGAAACTGTCAAATGATTGAGCGAAATTCCTAACTCTAACTTTTCTCTGATTAAACTGGTGCCTCTAATAAACATGAAAATTTGGTAGTAACTAAGGTCAGTAGTGAGTAGTAAAATTAGGAATTCACATTCCTACCTATCTGAGATTCATCGACTGGATATACCTACCTTTTACCAACTAAAGCTGAACTCTGAATGTATCGGTTCACATTTTATAACGTTATGCAGTAGGCTAATGAGTTATGACAGTCACTAGGTGTACAACGGTTATATTTGGATGTGATAACTGGAATTACCGGCAATACCAAGGCATGCTAACCAGAGTCTACATGCCAATAATGGCCAATTAATTAAGTCTAATCAATAACGGAAAATCAGTCACACTGACATCTAACAGGAAATATTTTGTTGATATAGGCGAGTAAACAAGCAGTATAATTACCCATTTGTAAAGTTTCGTCGTCCTACTTTCCACCACATTTGTGTTAGAAGAATGTATCATTTTTCTAGTGTATCTCAGCATACAGCGTTTTGAAGTGAATAGTTAATTCAATCCATAGATAAATATATATAATTCGGTGGATGTATACAAGTTTGCTCGTAACACAATGAACTAAGGCTGTTTTGTAAGAACTTGTTATTCCCTGACTGTGCAGTCCGACTAAGTAAAGTGGGATTCAAACTTATGAGCTAATGGTTGAACGTAGATTGCTTTAAAGTACACTTCATAGTTTTAAAATGTCTTTTCCAAAAATATCACATTTCCCAGCTTGATGAGAATTATGACGTAAGACATGCACAAGGATGAAACGTGCTTAAGTTCTCCAAGATCAAAAGGTTTTCATGTTATATAAAAGCAGTGAAGACAATACTATACATCTTGCCGTCTTCCATATCTAGGGATAAGATTATTTTAAAAAGTGTAGGAAAACCAAGTTGGATATGTTAGAAAGAGTCATGAAATACTTAGAAATAGGGCTGGCATATTGCCATCTTCCAAAAACTTTTTATGTCCGAAGAGCTACATTAAGACACTGGTTATATACTTCAGCTTATTTTTCATAGACTGAATGAAATCGGCTAGTTAATCACTGAAAACTAGACAGTATTGGTTGCTTGTTTCTTTCAAGTTTATTATCCTCTCTAGCACTCACCTATGACACCATATTGTAACAATGTTCAACGGGCTGTCATTCACCAAGGCAAAATTTGAGCATATTTTTACCCTTCAAAAGTTACAGTTATATAAGCAATGCAGTTTACTCAGTTATCTGTCACTTATTGTGAACTATAGTCTTGTAATTCATAGGAATGAAGGTATGAGGAAATTAATAAACTATCATACAAAAATTTGACACTGTCTTCTTTTTGTTCAGTGACCGACTTGTTGATGCGTAAATTCTCTTGCTGTTATGTCATTTTACAATTACAACAGGCTATAATAAAGTCTTCTGGTCATTTTGATGGTTATTTTCATCTTAAACGAATATGAGTAAAGCAAGATATCAATTATCATAGAATACTTTCAAGTTATTTTAAACTGTCAGAACAGATGGATGATCAACCAAATTACTAAGGCTCGTAACAAAGTTAGTCTGCATCGCATCATTGAATGGAACTGAAGTTTTGAATATCAAGTGTTGAATATATCATGTATTTATGTCATCTTTGAATCAATCTTCAGACACCAACAAGTTGTATTTGCTATGCACTCCTATAACCCATCAGCTCACTCTCCTTTCGACTGATACTTCCTCTTTCACTCACTCGCATCAAGAACACGAAAGATGTACAAATGATGATAAACTTATTCAAGAATTAGAAACCCTTCAAAAAGTACAATTCAAGAATGGCTACTCATCGAAATTTATAAGAAATAGGAGAGAAAAAAGATTATGGAATAGATTAAATCAGCTCCAAGGAAAAACCTTTCAATGCCCAGACAATAAATGGTGATATTACCGAAGACATATCTCGTCAGCTGTTTATCAAAGTTCCTAAGTAAAACATTCTATTCTACAGACTTCCCTAACGTGCTGTCATGTTAACAGCTGATTCGTCAGTGAGTTAAAACACTAACCTCATAGATATGGCTTTACAAGTTCAATTGCTCCTATGGACCTGAGTACGTCGGCCGAACTATACACGTTCTTGAAAACACGCTCATGAACATTACTCAGCTTGCTTATTGAAAGATGGGCAAAAAATCATCTATAGATCCATTGACGAATAACTCGTATGCTTCTCTGGAAATCTCATTCAAAGTTATCTGCAAAATTCAACTAAGTCGTTGAAAAAGGTTAAGGGTTATTTATTTATGTACACTCGAAGTCTTGGCAATTCACAGCTTCAATACTAAATTGTCTATTCCAAGAAAAATGTGCAACTGGCCCGTTCATCCTGAACTTAAACAGACACTCTGAACCTCTGTTTGTGTTATCATTGCATTTTATTTACTAGTTTATTCATTTATTTTTATACCTATCGATTAAGTTTGACATTTAACCGTACGCTTGTCCGTGACACTATCATTTTACTTATATGTTAACGAATCAGCAGATGTGGAAATGAGTCATCGAAACGATAATTATCTTCTCTGTGACACCTTTTGGTTAATCTACCCTTTTTGCGATTTTTACTCGTTTTTATATCTTCACCCCTTCCTAGACATGACCTTTATTTTGATAGGCTGAATTCATCTCGCTGATTAATTTTTCTACTGAATAATCTTGGCTATTTAGCCAGTTTGCTTGTTTGAATGCTGAGCTCCTGAATTTGACTGCATGTAATCGATAAACTGCTAAGCTGGTCATTGCCCTTTCTTCTTTGTAACTGATTTAGTAATTCTGCCCCTAAGGAGATGCCACAGCTGAAGGTTGTAATTATTTCAGTTATGATCCTTACCTGTACCATCGTCTATACAATAAACCTCACTATTTTGTTGTGGACTTTAAGTCTTTTCAGCGTTGCTTTGGCTATGGTCTAACAATCACTGTTTTAGATTTAACGGTACGATTCTATATGAAGTAAATACGGATAAAGTGACTAAGCCAGATGACGAAACCTGAAAGAACAAACCTCAAAAGTCAGAGAATATCACATAATTATCATCCTCATTCTGAGCTATAAAATCTTCTCTACTCACTAAGCATCAGATGTTGCCACCATTAACGCTAAATAATATGCCTAATAATCCTTGAATTTTCAAATAATTTATAGATGGACCACTCATTAGCATCAATTTTAATTTTTTATCTCTGACCGGAAGTGCATTCTCCCCTAAAAGTAATAATAATAACTAAAGTATGATGATTTTATTTCAAGTCTAACAATTATCTCACAAGTCTATGATCACTTTTGATGAAATCAAACGCAATACAAATGCTACTTTTCTGTGTACTTTAAGCTGAGGAGACCAAATTTCTTCACCATTGATATTTCGCCTGCTATTGAGATTGATTCTTTTTAAGAAAGATACTGATAAGATGCGGTCTAAATTAAAATTAGCATTTTAAATCATTAGCCATTAAGGCAGAAGTTTTGGATTATAACCTGTGTAAGTAGATGAAACCTTATTTAACAATTTTATCCTACAGCTAACCAATCAAAATAAGTATCCAACTTGTAACCTAGTGGCTTTATATGCTTAGGAAAACTGTAAATAAATGACATGTTCTGTCAAACATAGTGTCTTCTTTCCAGTTTAAGGCCTATTTTTTCCTTCTGAGTTTCGCGGCTCAGTGAAATATCAAGCCTGAGAGGAACAGTAGCCGTTCGTAACCAGCCCAGCTGTAGCATTATGTAAGTAGGGTTATCATTTTTGGTATTATTCAGTCAGTCACATAGGAGACACAAAGTGTACGATGTTGAATATTTCAGCACATGTGAGAAGTGAGTATCATGTGCCTAGTATTTCCATAAGGAGAAGTTAATTGACACCATACGAAATGATCACCATTGGCTAACCAATGTAGATGTCTAATCCTTAGTTTCTGGTACTCATTGAAGTATATCGATCAAGTTTTTGCCGCACAGAGTGATGCTGCACAACGGTGCATTTTATTCCGGTGTTAAAGTGTTGAAATCGATCGGTGGAAACCCTGTTTTGTTCTAGGTTTAATAGCTGTTGGTAGAACAGGCTTCATAATTTTTGGTCAGTGATAAGCAATTAGGACTAGACAGTTACATCTGTTACACACTGTTGACAAATTTGTTTACTTGACCCAGTCCTACGTGGTAAGTCCATCATGGCTTGAACAGTTTAGCAGCTACGTATCTGACTTCATTAAAGAGGGGCAGGTTCAAATCAATGAAGAAAAATCAGTTTCCTAATGGCTGCAGACATGCCATGCTAATGAGTACCAACAAACTCAGAATGGAGGTGGTGCAGGGATTCCCGTCAAATGACTCACGCACATAAATTTATACAAATTGACAAAAATCTACTTTGCATGGTTGAAAGTAAGGCGTACACTAATCATCATACTTACCACTCCACCACCAGCTGAGTGTACCAGAACTTTATCCCCAGAATGTATATTGGCGATATGATGAATTAAAATATAAGCTGGAATATAGGCGAATCCAATTACTGCAGCTTTATTTATATCCAACGACTTTGGTCTAGGCAAGATAATTGAGTTGATTGTATTTTCAGTTGAGTCAAGATTTTCTGTATCTTCTAGTGGCGTAGTTGAAGTCGACTGATTAGTATTGCTTTTTTCGATAACTGGCAATACATACGTTCACTCCAGGCACCGTTTTCTAACAGAACAATAACCGGATCACCAACCTAATACAAATGTAAATAAAAGCTAAGTTTGTTAACTTTACATGGAGTCTTGAAAAATTATTCTGAGACTGAGGTGCGCTAATTATCAATTCTCTTTCTGTACACAATCAAGCCAAAAACGAAGTCATTGCTTAAGTGTTCTTTAACTTATGGATTTCAAAAAAATATAACAAATCAAACAGAATGACATTCTTCCTTGATAAAATACACCGAAAGGTTAACGCAGCAACTGTATTGCTAAATATAGTACCAGACGCTTATTGCCACTTATCATCAAGGCGTATCTGCAACCATTAGAAAATTGACATTCACTTGGTCGTATGAACCTCTATCACTCATTGCTGAAATCACACAGTTATCCAATGAACTATTCAGACCATGGCTGGAGAAAATTCTACCATACAAACCCAATACAAAACCCTCGAGAGTAGAAAGAACATGTATGATTGAACATAATCTGAGAAGAATTCAACCAGCATTTTTAAACCAAAGAAGACTGACTGGTAAGCTAGAAAGTCGATTTATATATATATATATATATATATATATATATATATATATATATATATATATATATATATGATGTACTGTTATTTAACAACTACCCTCCAGAGTTTATCCAGAAACACATAAGGAGTAGTAGAGAAAAATACTACGAACAATAAAATTACAGACACAAAGAGTGATTATAATGAAACGACGGTGAAGAATTTAAATTCCTTCTTGAATTTACCACATCAAGAAGAGACATCGGAAGCGCTACATAAAATTATTGGTAGGGCTGATCTAGTGGTGGCATTTAAAACTGGAAACTCTTAGAGACAAGTTCTGTTGGCTAAACGATCCTGACGGACGTCTTAAACAAAACAATATGCTCTACCAAATTCCATGTAATGACTGTGAGGTCAAATAAGCAATTTCATATGAGATTTGGAATTACATTCTGCCACAATGCCCAAGTGTTACACTTCCAATAGTCAAATAAGCAGGTTAAACTAGCCGATGACGGTTAATCAGGTTGGCTTATACATAAAACATAACTAAGTGTAGAATGGTTGATCCTGGTAAGATAAGAAATCTAGAAGTAAGCTCAGCAGTCGCCTTGCTTGATGTCACCCACACAATCAAGTAATAAGATGGTATTGAATAACAATTAGGAAAAAATAATTTGCTTCAGTGAAGATAAAGATTGAGTTGACACTTAAAATGTGTGATATAGGGATAATGTAACATTGATTCCGAGTACGTGTAAACGTTTACCGATAACCAGGTGAAAGAACGTAAAACAGTAGAATTGTGAAAATAGACCAGTAAGTTTTGGTATAGTATTGGCCTGATTAGAAGCAACAAATCATGCTTAGAACGTCATCCGGTAAAAAAATACTGTTTTACTTCGTGATACATATAAGAAAAGAACTGCGATACAGTTATACTCCACTAAAGGCCCATCATTATATTCTTATATAAGTGTGGTCACAGTTCAATGCTCATATACTGTTGGACACATTTTAGCTATGAATTCACCGTTCGAAAAGAATTCTGCAGTTAAAACCTCTCAAGAGTTGTGATATTAGGTAATAATACGGACAGGCACGAATTTATGAATCATACTTGTGTGCGTAGCTCCCTCTTAACCAATTCTACCGATCCATGAGACAACTAGAAGCGTCGTCTTTTAATCTAATTAGTTGTGCATTTAAGTGTGACGGTGACTGTTAAATCCAAAATGTCAATTTCTAGACTTAAGTCAAAGTGACGTGCAAAGTCCTACACCTTGAGCTTATCAAATTTACGTTGGTTTCCAAAGTGGCACTCTGAATAAGGACTCTATCCAAAATAATGATTGGTCACTGAAGGGCAACCCATTACATGTTGTATATGCCCGAATACAGAGTGATTGCTATCTATCATTTTGAAATGTGGCCATCAAGTTAGGAGGTTCAGCATCACCCTGCTTTCTGATGGATGTCAGTGGGTTGGAGGATACTGGCAGAAAGCTCTGTATGACCTAGATTTTGTGTTTGTTAGTTCTTGTCAGCAAAGCGTACTTGCTACCTTGACGGAACTGATATCCTCTCTGTGGTTCTGACCTGTGTCACCTATTTTCGCCTATTTTTGCTGTGATTTAATTGGATCACCACTGACCTCCAGCAGGGCTGGGGCAGACACTGTGATTAGCCACTGGCGAGCAACCAACCTTCTATCAGGCGAAACCGTCGAATAAGGTGCAGTGCAAAATCCAAAAGGGCCCATCCATTTCTCAAACTAGAAAACAAGCTAAAATAGCTGGGAAAGTTTTGTACACAAATCAGTCAGGAGATAATATACTTCAGTCAGAGTAAGAGTCACACCAATATCAATTCAGTGCTTCTATATGATGACTGACAGACTTGGTGCGTCACGAAAAGCACTCCCAACAAACCAGAGACATTCATCCACAGCTGCCGCCTACGCTGGCTAGACACTGAAGGTCAGATTGCGAGAAAGAACAAGCCTGGTAACGAACCAACCAAGAATCTATCACCCAACAAATATGCAGAAGAAAGTGAAGATGGATGGGTTTGGGCATACAGTGAGAAGGCTGACTGGAGACATCACGCGCCAGGCCCCCCGAGTAGAATCCAAAGGGGAAACGACGAGTTGCGCGTCCGAGGTGAGGGTGACACGGAGGTGATCATGTGAGAAAGAAATGAAAGGTTGTGGACAGTCATGGCTCCAGGTTCAAAAGACTACAGAGAACAGAGTACAATGGAGGCGTGCTAGTGAAGCTCTATGTTCCACTAGGAACCCAAGGGAAAAATAATAATAATGTGATAGATTACCTGAATAGCAATGACGTGAAGCTATGGACATGCGTTTTAAGACTGTTGGAACCCGTCACCAAGGCGTATTCGTAGCTTTCAAAGAAGTGAGAGATTCAAACTCGTAGTGCCTATTGTCGATGCGAGAGACTTAACTACTGAACTGTTCGGGGAAGAGGCACTGAAATGAATCAAGCAATTAAAACTGTCTGTGCCTTAGTAAAAAGAAAATCCTCATCAGTTTTTCAGTTCGGATGTAAAGAAGAAAAAAGTCGCAATCTTTGGTGTTAATCCTTCTCTAGATAGTCTTCAGACAGCCTGTAGGACAATAGTAGCCTCGAAATATCAAGTGATTTTCCCAGCTGCTAGTTATCTGATGTGGTGTACAACCGTAACACGTTTATTGATGGCAACAAATGAACCAGGAGCTTCTTCTGCCTGTTTGTTAATTTCATCCATTCGAGTTAGTAGAAGTTTACCAACAAAACAAGATTAATCGGTATTATTGTTCTTGCTAGTGTTATTCAGAATAGTATAATTACTTATAGTGAAAATCAGCATACCTTGTGTGTAGTTACTTTTTCACCGACTTCACAAATGATACCAGTACATTCAGATCCCATAATAAATGGCGGTTTAACGGCCTGATCCATCAAACCTTGTCTGGTCATTATATCAAGGAAATTGATCCCACTGAGGTAAAAAAAAGACAAAAATAAACAAAAATAATTATACATGAGTGATAAAGTGAAATTCTGTTCACTTGTGTAGTTGAACAAAATTTGTTTTTGATGTATTCGTGATAATTCATAGACGAGTTTTATAACCGATGTTAACTTGGAATATTTAGCAATGAGGAAATACACACAGAACAACTGGCGATTATTGACAGGAATAGATTTCTAAATAATTAAGGATCTCATGTCTCTTAGTAATCTAATGTACTAACCACTTAACATCTTAGTGGTGTATTCCTATAGTCTGTCTGTGACTTTGGACAACTTACTGCCAAAATGAGTTTCCTCTCCAGAATACTGATATATGCCGTAATTGTTTACCAGTACTTATTATCTACTGATATGTGACTGGAAATTCTGACGATAAGGTTATCAGATGAGGCATAATAAGCTTAGCCTGTTTTGTTTATTGAAACTTGAACTTTCGTTTTGCTCCTTTACGTTGAACTGATTTCCACGGTCTCCATCGAGTATCATAAGAGGTGGTATACGAGTATTTTGAGGTTGCCTGAAGGTTAATAATAATGCAATTTGGTTAATGGTGGCCAGCAAGAGATTCTAAGACGCGTGTTTTCTCCCATTTAGGACTCGTCAAATGGATGTACTTGCATACCAATGAGTGAAGGTGCACCTACTGAGAAGTCAACCCAGCATCCATCACCTCAACTGTCACAGTGTAACTCCTCAGGCTTTTGAATCACGACAGAATCGGAGCATGCGGAAAGGGCCTTAGACGCTTGCCAAGAGACACCGGTCAGTTCAGTCCAACATGAAGATCGATGAGAAAGTACAAGAATCAATTGATAGCAACTGACATCCGTTGGACAGGAGGTGGTTATCGTGTTGTGGAGCTTGCAACGATAGGTACTGAATACAAATCTCAGTGGGGACACCATCACTAACTGTGATGCAGTTATATTCAGTTGATGAGTCTCTCAGTGGATAAATAAGTATTCTGAATTCTACTGTTAGCCACCACCAATCAAATTACATCATGACCTTGGTCTTTTTAACTATGCATTCTATACATCTATCTTTGCATCTATGTGCGGCATTCACTCGTGTACCAATTATCTAAAACTCTGAAGTGGAGAGCATGTACTGAACTGTAAATTGTTCCTACCTAATCAGGTGTGGATCTTTTATGATGAATCCTGTGAGCTGTGATCAATAGTTCGTCAATTCAATTTGGGGGTTTGTGAGGATATACTGATTTCAGTTTGGCATTCATCATGGACCAACATCAGCTGCAGAAACACTGGAAACGTGAAGTATTGGACTGCCGTTTCATCCTAGTATTGGAATCTTCAACAGCACACACACATGACCTCACCAAGGGACGAACCCAAGACCCTCAGGTTCCGCAGCCACTGAGTCACTGTGTCAGAATCTGGTAGCCTATATTTCCTACCTCTGTCGGTTCATGATATAGCACGACCTTCGTTCAAAGTTGTCATTGAGTAACTGTCCATATGCTCGACTTGATTGGCCTCGCCGGTCGTGACTTCTCATTGGAACTTCGATCGCTGGCTGGGTCATGGGTGAGCGCCATTGAGGAGTCCCATACTAGGACGAAACAGATGTCCAGCGATCCCACGTTTCCATTATTTCTTCAACTGATGGCAGTCTATGATGAATGCCAACTTGAAGTTAATCCATTAATTATGTAGTTAGAATATACTGACTTGAAGTAAATATTCGTGAACCTGGATATTGCATGTCAAAAAGTATTAAAATGTGCCTGATTGATTAAGTAGGCTGGAATGTATAAATGATATGGAATCGATTGTTTATGTAAAGATACTAATCCAGACAAACTTCAGTAACTAGTTTCTGTATTCAGTACACTTATTTAGGGAGTGATTTTAAAAGCCACACATACAACCATTGGTTAACCAAATGAATATTCTTATTTCTTTTGGAAAAGTAGCTCTTCAAATAATAGAGAAATCCAATTGGTTAGTTTAGTTGTCAGGTTGGTCTTAAGAAGCGTTCCTTAAGTGATGAATATTGCATTTTCCACATCTGCATAAGTTAAAAAATTCTCCTGTTCAACGAAAACTAGTAACCGCTGTAGACAAGTTGTTCTTAGTTATAGAAATAAAAATATATCATTTTACTTCATGATTATTCATCAGATGCAAACAGTCCTAGTGTTTATAAAGACACCGGCATCTGAGAATGCAGACGTGCGAATTTTGTCTTATTTATTTTGGAGGACTTCATCGATTAAAATATCGTGGTAATCTTGAAACATCATTCACAGCTATGTTTCTATAAGATCGAATGAAATTTTTATAAAGTTATGACACGGAAAGTAAGTCAAGTAAAAGTATTGCTAATGTTGAGGTTCAATCCGTGATTACATGCTAAACACAAAAATGTAGTCTCCATCATTACTTAATAGCAGTGACAATAATAATACCTTTATTCCAAACAAGACTTGTGATACAATTGGAACTCTCAGAATGTAATAATTCAACAAGCTCATTCCCTGTTCAACATTTCTAAGCAAGATAATCAATGCATTTAAATAATCTTAATGATAACAGTAGTAACAGCCACAGTGTGATACAAGCACCCGGTATTACTCTGGCATCAGGCTTGGACTGATGAATGAATAGAATACTGAGTGTAGTTATGGTGATGGTAGTTTATTCAGCCAGCATCAAAATCTGTAATTCAATATAGCTATCCGAGGAATGGTAAAATACTGTATCTTCTTTAAATGTATAAGCCCATCTTCTACCAGCGCATCGTTTATTCTTTGTCTTGTTGTTAGCTTGAAAAATGTCAGTCTATAAACATTTAAAAGTGTGCAAGAGTACTTGATGCGATTTGAAGACATATTTGTCATATTAAAACAAATTGAAAGGGATGGATTCTATGGAATAAATTCTGTAGAAGATTTTTTGTAGCTCAGATTATTAGTTGGCCACCAGATCAGACGTACTCTACGAGTGTGAAATAGCATTTCAGCTCTCCTCAAAAGAAGCATTGTATAAGATTTTCTTCGCATCCTTTAACAATCCAAATTAATTTTATTCTATATATCATATAGTAGAGTATGGATTTGTAATTATCCTTAGTTTACAATGTAATGGCATTTTAAATGGTATCACTTTGTCCTACAAACCATGTGAAGTGGACCGATCAAACAGCTTGTATCCTTCAGAGACTTAGTCTACTGTCTTCATCTTTGCAGAAGATTTTCAAGGAGACAACTGAAGAAATAATTATTTTTCGAAAGCACACAATTCAAAAATCATTTTAATGGATAATTCTTTTTAAACAGTATAGATAATGCAAATTAGTTGAAACACTCACCATGCTTGTACGTCGATCGCAATTTCATTCTTTCCAACCGGTTTTACTTCATTGGTATCTATTCGTACGTGTTTGGAGCCACCGAATGCTCCAAGAGTAACACTTTTGTATGTTTTTACTTCTACTTCTGTGGCGGTATTTTCATTTGTATTTGGTTCATTTAGTGTCTCCGTGGTTTCAGCTGTTTTATTGTCTACGGAGGCATTCGAATCTCCTGTTTCATCAGGCATGTTCTTTCTGCAATAATTTTGATAGAACTAGCTCCAAAATTAGTATATTATTAGATATGAATGGCAGATGGTCTTTATTCACCAAGAATTTATGCTTATCGATTTAGGTATGACCCGATCAAACAGAAAAGGGAATAGGGTGATAAGAGGCAGAACAACATGAAAAATGGAGTGAGAGACATTTAGAGAAAGAAGGAATTTTATTCCATCCCCCCCTTCATCATAAGGACCGATGATCGATACAGTTTCTCCTATTCAATGAATACTGATGTTGTTAACCGTGAGAGTAGACTATTTTCTCCTGAAATAACCAATAATATGCTTACAACATTGACCAATCATACAGTCTGATTAGTTTTGGGCAAATATGTATTCATTTGTCAATGTATGTGTGAGAGAGAAAGAAAGAGGTAGAAAACAAGCATTCAGGCCAGATTTGAATTTTTTTGTGTATCAAAAGCGAAACATAAAGCACACATTAAGTGACAATCTGATTAAGAAACAAAACTTTTCTGGAATTCGTACCAATTTTCTTTTTTTCTGTGAGGAACAACTCTAGTTTGTTTATTGGTCCAATGAAAGTATGATCTTATTAGCTTGATGGTGGCTAACAGTAGAAACCACCATTAGCAATTCCTCAGCGTGATATACCTGCATCACAGTGGATAGTGTTCTCGCAGAGACAAGTACCCAACACCCAACGCTTCAAATGCCACGGCGTTATCTACTAGGTTACTGTGTCACGAAAGATACCACCTGTGTGACGAAGATTATTTGTTCTTTGTTGATGCCCTATAATTACCTCTTGATTATGCCGTGAAAGCCAAACTTGTAGCGGTGTGCAAGCGTCTTTTCCAGGGGCCGATATAACACCAGGGACCGATGAGTTCGGTGTAGTGTTATAATCAGCGAGAAACCATAAACATCAATAAAGGCAATGATGATGATTCGCTAGAGAATAAAAATATATGTTATCTATTCAATTGGGAAATTCCAGGTTGTCGCCTGTACAGTTGGCCATGCAATCGCATCATATCAAGGAAGACTGAGTCTGCCTTTCGTTGTAGCTTTTTTTCCTGTTATTTACTTAGTACTTTACGGACATCCTAAAAGAAAGTAAGAAAATGATGAAGGTTGATCCGATCGGTGCATCAAAAAGAAATGACTAATAAAGAGTACTTTTGAATTTCCAAGTATTTCTTTCAAAGGAGTGTTTTCAATGAATACACTTATTTAAATTTATATCTGATTTGGTTCTTAAAAACCCTGTCTTAGTGTTACGAATGTGAAGAATTTGATGCTTCAGATAAAGAGGACTTCTTTTTCTGTTGATCACTATTCCAGAAACCTGACCAATATACTATACTGATTGACAGCAACCTATCTCACCACGATCACGAAAACGGTACCATATAAGTTAATCTTGTAAATCTTATACAGTCTCACGTCAAGCATTTGTATTCTGGGTAAGCTGAATTGATACGAACTTTTCGGCTATCTGAAATAAACTAACTCAGACCAAAGCTGATGATATGCGACCTCAGTCTTTTGTGCAAGGGGTGAATCTCATATTTCATTGGCCTAGTGGATGATGCTCTAGCATTTTAAGCGATGAGTACTACATTCGAGTCTTAATGGGCTGATATCTCCCAAATAGGATGAAGTGCAATTCTTAGATCCCACCACCAGCCAGCAAGTAAACTATTACGTAAGATAGCTTGTCAAAACCATCATCCTGTCTACAGATACCTCTTATAAAAACATCGGATTCTGAAGGTAGACGTCCGCTGTTTCTAATGTCTCATACTTCTTAAGTTTACGCTGCCAAGGTGGCTTCAAAAGCAAATCGAATCACTTAAGCTCATAAACCTTAGTAGAAGACACTGAGAAACTCGTCTCCGAAACAGGTCACATGATCAACCTTTCTATACTCTTTACAGTTATTTTCAGAAGCGTATCGAAGACAGATCCTTAAATTTGTCAAGACATTAGCCACTACGAATCCGAAGCCGCATTCATATGTTAGAGAACAGTTTGTTATCTCATTAAACCTTCCCTGTTGAATTTCAGCTCTTAAACAAAGTTCGATGTGCTTTTATTTGTTTTTTACTTGACCTCTTTTCATACAGTCACCCTTTATCTCCTCATAAACTTTCATGTAAATCCCTATGACAAGCATATATGTGATGAGATTACTTGCTGCTCAAGAATAATACACAATCCATAGAAATTACATTTCTTTTTTTCTGTCGAAGTTCATGAAGGGAATATTTCACATGATCGTGCTGCCATTGTAAATATGCAAAATAGGAATTTAGCAACTTCAAACTGCGTAGCATACATATGATAGGAAAAAAACCAGTGGTTTCAATTTAGAAGCTTGTGAGGATTTTATTGATTTCACGTTAGTATTCATAGATTCCCACACTAAGACGAAACAGCTGTCCAGTGTTCTCATGTTTCCAACGTTTCTCTTACTGATATCAGTCCATGATGAATACCATCCAGTGGTTTCAGTCTGATTGAGTGGTATTTCCACAAAAATACACTGAAAATCTGTAAAAACACAGCCGTTAGGAGAAGCATATAAATAATCGTTCTAGGGATTCAAGATTTTAACGTTCCACTTGTTTATTAAAGCCACTGAAGTTGCTTTAGATTCGAAAAGGTGATATCATACATCGTATTTTAAGCCATTTATTATGCCTATTAATCTTCGTATGAAGTTTTTAGTACAATATATATTTACAATGTTCGCTTATTACATGGAAGATGTTCAACATATTTCTCACTGTTTTCCTAATTTAACAATTTTGTTTTGTCTGATATTCTTCTAGTTATTTCATTATGTTTAAAAATCTACCATTCAACTTTATTTCGAAGTGGTATTCATCATAGAGGGATACCGATGGGATCTGTTATTCTATGCCTAATACTACCTGATACTTCTCATGCTTTAGGAACTCCTGACGTTTCGGTAGATAATACCTTTCAGAAGTAATTTTAAAGGCAAATCATTCAATCTTTTCTTAATATACATCAGCGAAGAATTTTCACATTGTAGAAGGAACCAATATGTATTCGATGAATTTAAAATGAATGCTTATACATATGGGTATACAATTTTGGTAATATTTTGAGTAGAATTACCGTTAGTGATCATCGTCATCTTCGAACCAAAAAGTTCTATTTCATACAGTTAGAAATAAAAGTCATGATATTTCCTTGATTGAGATAATCTGAATATAAAGTTAGTCATACCCTCCGATATGGAAAGAATTCTAATTTTAGTCATAATGTTGATTAAAGCATACCATACACATTCTTAGAATTCGCCTGAAAAACTAAACAATGAAACGATTCATCTATAGAAAATCTACATGGACAAGACAATACCTAAATCACCATAGTTTCTCGCCACTTTAGTATAAATGAGTACCACTCAAGTGTCTATTCAACCAGATTCAAGTTACACTTTTTAACCGTCAGTCACTATAGTTACTTCTGAATAGAATTCTTGTAAAAATTTAAGAGACATTTCGGTAAACAAAGGATATTCTTTTCGATAACTTTTTCAGGTCCTACAGTTATATATACATATTGAGGAATTATGCTTTAACAATATCGAGATTTCGCTAACCAGTTTGTGAATAATATAATTTACAGTTGAGGAAGTCAAGTTAGAAAAGTTTGGTGAACGTTAATGATAGAATCAATTGTTACTAAGATTCATTTCAAAATAATTGATTACCTGGACGGCATTACTGTGTAGGTAATGTGATAAGGTGATAGTTAAACAAAAAAATAGGAGGGTGTTAATGGGAGCTAGATGAAACAAGCAAAGAAAGATAATTCGACGAATAATACCTTGATGGAATGTTACTCATATTAGGGGATAAAAGAGGTTTAGAGAATTTCTTAAAATAATTGAAGATTATCGGGAAGGAGAGGTATCTACTGTATGGAGTTAGATTAGTTAGGATAGGATGCTGACGAATTTATACGTTCCCAGTCAGGCCACAAAAGTTATAAGGGCATAACTTGCCTCTTTTAAACACACAACTCCGATTATATGATACTGATTGCTACTGCTTCTGCAGTTTGAAGGACCCTGAACCAGGTACCTTTGGTAAGTTGATGGGAACATCGTACAGAATGGAAAACTACTTATACATATCCGCTTTATGGTTTCTTTCAACCAAGTGTGATAATATGGGGCTGGTAATAATTTTTACTACACCTACACTTAACCACGCTGGCAGGTCTTCACGAGCATGAAAAAAGGAATTCCTAGAGCAGCAGCTGATGTAACAGGCTCCACAGGAGCAGTCAAACTAGTAAACACAACAAGAAGTCGCTAGTCTGGACAATTATCTTTTAGTCTCGGTGTCACCATTGGACGTGTGGAAAACAAAATTTGTAATTTATCAGCATTTAAAGTTCTGCGAATTGATCTGAGTATTTTTTTGAACCAACTTATCACTGAGCATGTCACCTTTAACTGTACTCAAATGGATGGTGGCTTTCTGCTAGCCGTTGAAGCGTCCTTTCATGATATATTTCTTCATGAATTTATCAAGGTATCCGTTTTTGATTAGTGTGTTGCACAAAGTCACTAGTTCCTCCTCAGCTGTATCTTCTGAGCAAATGGCCTAAATTTTTTAACTTGATTTTTTTTACCGAATTCCTTTTGTACTGAAGGGGGACGAAGCTGACAAAACGTGTTCAGTGACACGTTCAAGTACTTTTCGTAAACAAATTCCTTTTTATCGACTCATCCTTTCATTTTGAAAGATGAAAGTCAAGAATAGCCATCTTGCTTTGTGACTTTTCATCACATGTAAACTTTCTTACTGGGGATACTGGGTTGAATCTCTGATATATCCATGTTGGTTTCGCACTAGATGAATGTATTGTCTTTATATCGACAATAAAATGAAAATTATATGGGAGATTGTTCAAGTAAACCATCCTCTAGTTTCAATAGAAAGAGATCCACTAATATGGGACTCGGTGGCGAGCCCACTGATACTCAGTTAACTTCTCCATATAGTTTACCGTTAATAATCATGATAAAATTAAACAATTGTTCTCCCTCAAAGCCCTACACTTTGCTTAGCTGCAAAAATCAAAGGACATTTGTACACCGTTTTCATGAACACACGGAGCAAGGTTAAAAGTTGGATATTCATTTTGATTGGTTTAATGTGGGATAACTTATTCAATAAAGTTTTTTCGTGATCACACAGTAATATGAAATAAAGTTGAAATCTAAAACTTCCACCTAAGCGGCTAGTGACTTAAAATGTTCATTTCCATTCAGGCTGCTTCCTTTCAGTACTCCGAATATTTTGTCTATGGAAGTCTCCAAATACATATTGAAGATACTTTAAAACATATTATTCCGTAACTGTGAACATAACTTTAGTTACTGAGTCATTTCTTCCAAGTTATGATACTGATAAAATGATACCAAGACAATGTCATATGTGCTTTGTATGACCTAACAAATAGGCAATTATCCCTAACATAACTATTGTAAGTCTCTTAGATTTTAACGTCATATAATTTTATTTATTGGATATTTTTCAACATGGTAAAAAGATATTATTATTAAGTGGATGACGTTGTGAAACTAACTTCTTACTCATATTCGTGTCAAAGACAACTTTACACCTTTCGTACCTTATTCTTATCATTCTGTCTCTTGACCTTCGGTTTTCGTGAGGGTAGTGAAACTTTCCAAAATCCGGAACAGGTGTTCAGTCATTTCTTGCATGTGTTAGTCATCCTTTTCTTACAGTTCCTCATGCATTTCTGGATAAGTAACACAAACAAACAACATGCATAATAGTGACAAAACTCGTAAATAAAAATTCGAAAGTTTCACCACGTTGCCGTATAAGGAAGGTGCCTAAGAAGATTTATTCAAAATCCTCAACTGGAGTGGAATTATGGTGCCATTTAAACCTACAGACTCACTAAGAAGCAATCCTTTCAAACTAAATGATCCCATAAGCCGATGGGACATAACAATTTAGTTCATTGAATTCTACTCAGCGATTGTAAGGTCATATTCCCTACCAATGACCTCATTTATGTTGTTACCAGCGTTATCCCGTCATTACTTGGACCAAATTGATCCATCCCCACTGGCATATAGGCTTCTAAGCGGATGCATGAATATTACGGGTATTTTCAGTTTTGTACTAATGATGGATGACGGACAAAAGTGGAGTTTAGGATGTGCTTTTTGTCCTAATTGGGATCCCCTAGTCAGCTGGATGTGTTTGCTCCCACCCCCCAGAAAACAATATTGCTCTCACTATGAGTCAAAACCGGCAACGATCGCTTCAAACGCCAAAGAGTTATCCATTAGACTATCGAGTCCCGTGGTTGGTTGGGCTGAATTGGACGGTGTCTATTGGCATACAGGCTCCTTCGTAGATATCTCGTTACTTCCTGTTTTTTCGTGGCATTTGAAACTATCTGTCCTGAGTTCGAGTCTTATCGAGATGCAGGCACATGCAGCTCACAAGTCCCTAATCGTATGATGTGTGCGTCCACTGAACAGCCACTATACATTATTAATGACAATAATTATTTACAGATGTTGTCAGAAAGAAATTCGCTGTTGGTTCCTCCTTTTCAATCTACCAATAAACAAGTGGGAAGAATGATAAGTCACTGAATTATCATCTAAAATGTTAGTTTTTAAAATTATTGTTGCTTCAGTTTTTATAATGCATCAAAGGTTTCAGTCAATAATAACAACAACAATAACTTTTGGATGAGCAATAGCTAAATCATCGCTCTGCACACAGTATACATACATGAATGATCATTCTGAAAAGGAAAGTTAATAAGGAAATAACAGTTAAAATCTTAAAGTAGAACTAATTTACATATAAAATAAAGTGTTCAGTTAATTGTTTTCTTTCCTGCATTCTTCTCTCCTTCCTCTTTAACTTGTAAAAAGGATAATGATGATATTTCAGCAAGTGAATCATCTGTTTTTATTAAATCCATGCTGAGCAATTTAGTATACTTTTGATCCAATTCATACATATATGAAAGATATTTGGCACAGTCAAATCCTCTTATTGGCTCTTCCTGTATAAACGAGACAAAAAGAGTATACATATATACATTAGTATAACGATAGTTACTTGGAAGCAATCGACTGGAAGCCACACCTGACTTGGGTTTCATACTTGCGGGCACTCATCAACAAGGTGTGTCTGCAACATCGACGGAACTGGTGTCTCGCCTGAAATTCGAACCACCACTGCCTAGCAGTGCGGTCAGCAACGTTACCACTAAGTTATACAGGCCACGTATAACCTCCCCTTGGGCTGGATTAGACACATCTTACTGAAAAATCCCAGTAAATAAGAAAGGTAAGTGACACATGGCTTCCTGATAACTGGTTCCATCCAACTGATATCCATCAATGGCAATTTGTAAGACAAAAAGACTTTAAAAAGTGTAACAGGAGAACAGATATAACGTGCATGCTACGGTTAAATTCATCCAGATAGCCAATCAGTAATTCTCAAAGAATGAACATCGATAAAGCAATAAAATCATGAGGCGAACAGCCTTTTTACTGTTCCACATATAGATAATACTATATCTCACTGAAGGATGTATTATCAAATGATTTTACATGCATCTTTCTGGGATTTAGCAAAAGAGAAAAAGACTGGTTATAAAGCTTAAGTTTTGCATGGTATTGTTTGACATACCTCAAACCTTGTACACACTCTAGCTAGTTCATTGCAGTAAACTAAATATAAAACTTTTAAGTAATTGGTTACCTTTATGAATTTCAACAGTCGCACAAACTTGAAGATCTACAGGCGAAAACCAACAAGTTGACAGAATAGGCAGCGAAGACGGGACTTCAAGTTAACGTAGAAAAGACAGAGGTGATGAACATAGCCAACCGATGCCACCACTATCAACGGGAGAAACCTAAAGGAGGTAACCTCCTTCATCTATCTAGGAAGCACTGTTTCAACTACAGGCAGCGGCACAGACGGGGATATCTAAGTCAGAATCGGAAAAGCAAGACAGGCGTTCATTAGCCTGAAACCAGTGCGGAGATCTTCTGCACTCAGCATGCGGAACAAGATGCTGATTTTCAACACCAACGTCAAGTCAGTGCTTCTGTATGGTTCAGAGACTTGGCTCGTTACGAAAAGCTTTTCAACAAACTACAGACATTCATCGACAGCTGCCCTATACGTTGGCTCGATACTGAGTATAAGATGGCCAGAACAATAAGAATAAGCAACAAAGAACTCTGGCCTGGCAACAAACCAACCACAAACCTATCGCTCAACAAATATGCAGAAGAAAGTGGAGATGGATTAGGCATACAATGAGATGGCCAACTACGGACATCACGCGTCAGGCCTTCGAGTGGAACCCCGATGAGAAGCGACGAGTTGGGCGTCGGTGCCAAGGGTGACGTGGAGGAGATCGTGCGAGAAGGAAATGAGAGCTTGTAGGCTGTTGTGGAGCCAAGTTCAAAAGATTTCAGAGAACAGGGCGCATTGGAGACGTGTTACTGAAGCCCTATATTCCATTAAGAACCCAAGGGACAAATAATAATAATGAATTTCAACAAACTAATGAGATGTAATTGATATGAGTCAAGGAATGTATATTTGTGGAACACATTTCGTCCAGTCAGATCACGGAAATACATGTCAAAAAGATTTCTGTGAAAAGATGATCAGACATTGAGGGTTCGAAAAATGATTATCGGTCAAATAAAAAGACTACACTCAAGGTCAAAATAATAACGAACGAACAGCAATACTGCAAACATTAACGATGCGTTAACCGTCGATACGGGACCGAATTTACCAAGGAGGTTTTAGTGTGACTATAAATTGCTTCTGAGCACATGAAGATAACTTAAGACTCCTAAAGGCTGTTGCTCTGATAAGATTTTAAATGAGCCCGTAACAGGTTTTATAAACAGGCCTAAATGACGTAAACATAACCGTCTTATGCGTAGTTCCAACAGTGTGTTTCGCAATTGAGTAACTCAGACGTTTGTTTATAACATTAGTCAGGTCAAGCGACTCCTAATACACTTTCGGGATGGCAGTGTTGACTCTGCCTGAATATCAAGTTTTTCGTACTATTGCCTAATCGTATCATGATGAAAGCATATCCTTCTCCGAGACGAACTGCGGTGTCCATTCTATACCGAATCATACACTTCAATGAGTATTTATTCCCAATTAAAATCCTTGTCAATAATCTTGTCTCCGTTTAACATGAAAACCTGGGATCACCGGATAGCTGTTTCACACTTGTATGAGGCTATTCAGCAGTGGATACCAACGGTCCTACGAGGAATCTAACCCAGGACCCTCAGATTCCACGGCCAGCACGTTACCATCGAGTCGCTGGCCTGGAATCGAATGGTCTACAATGCCTTCGTTGCTTTTTTTCCCCTCACCCCCAACTTTATTTACCCCACTTGTCATTGAGATTTATCAACTTCTACCTTTCTCAGTAAGCAGTAGTCCACCACATTTTCATCATATTTCATTTAAATCTCTCTCAACTCCAGTTTTGGTTAATCAATTTCCTTTTATTGTAGATATTTTCTTTCTTAATAAATATCGTGCCATTTATATACAGACTTATATAATCATCTTCATTAAATATCACAATAATATCATTTTTACCCGCCTCAGACTCCGTATATTTGAAAATCTCTCAGTAAAGTCAGTATCAAGCTTACGCTATAGAATAAAACTTTCAGATTTTTATTTCCTGTTATAATTGGTTTTTCTCAACACTGTTCCGATCTTCGTTTACCTAATGCAGAGATTGACTTCAATGAAATAACTGCTTCTACATTCCATTTTAATGAAGAAATAGGAAACTAAAAAAACAAGAGCCCAACAAAATTTCATTTTAAATCAATCATTTCTTCATAAAATATGCAGATGAATCGATATATAACCACAGTGTTACATATGCGACTTAACCTGGCAATTTATTTATCTACTAAGCCATACATTATACTTATTGTCTCCTGGGGCTTACGCTACTACCGGTTGCCAAGGGTAACGTAGGAGGAGTGAGCTAATAATCCCAGACCCAGTGCTTGAAAGTTGAGTAATTAATTTAACTAGTCACATCTCCATATTTGGCTTAAATATTGAACAAACTAACTGTCCCTTTTACCGACATACGACAGATTTCTGAAGATTATTCTGAATTAAAATCATATTGTTGCAAATGAGCATTTGTAAACCAGAATACGTAGTTGATAGGTCAATAAATAAACCACAGTCGTCAAATGATGTACTTTAACAACTTTTAACACACTACCTAAATTAAAGTGACGAATCTTTTCAAAACCCCGATAAATGAGCATTAGAACACTGAGCTACTAGCTGACTGAACGAGTTTACGCATATATGTATAGTCTATAATAAAATAAACCGAATTCATGCAGAAAAGGCATCAAAATGATACCACAAATGAGATCTATTCATCAAGTGACAAAAAACTGAATCTAGAGTATAAAGGACGATCATCATGCAATCAATAGTTGAGTGAAACAAATGTTATTGTCAGTGCTCTTTGGAATATATACCACTAACCCGTTAATTAGATAGATATATCAAGGAAAATAAAGATGGTTATTGAATCATAGATTTAACAGTTTTGATCAAGAGCTAAGAAATCTTGCTATGACAGTACAATGATGAGTCAGTCAGCATCAACGTGTGACCTGGCATTAATTACGTAATCCCCCAAACTGCCAGTCAGATCTTATATCAGTATATCAACATATATGGATGGTATCAAGATGAGAATTAGAAAAGTAAGGAAGAATGTAGCCATTGTGGTAGAAAGTTGTGAAAGCAAAGTAAGAAGGAGTTGAATAATAATTAAATTCGTCATGGAAATTAATATAAAGAAAATGTGTGGATACCTCTGTATCACATATATTGGTTTTTAGCAGCATCATCTAGTCTTTAACCACCAATCTTGGTCCTGATGTGGACACCAACTAGGAAGCCTGGATACCTCTCAACGGTTGTCACCAACAGTATGTCAAGCAGTTTTCCAGCCCTAACTTACTTCCCTTAACATTGCACAAAGGTTCCGATGGTGACTAGACATACCAAATACATGTCTTAGTCAGATAACTGAGACAATGAAAGTTCACAACTTCATCAATTGGCTTGACTCTTCCATCTCCAACCTTACGTCTGACTTCTGGATAACTGAAGTGCTGAAAACATGACACACCACATATGCTACAAAAGCCTTCTTATATCATTCATCTCCACAGCCATACAGTAGAATAAAGCAAACTGCAGCACAATACACTGGGCTGTCAGCGGCCAGACGGATATCATCATTGAGCCAGTGGGTTGGAATCCAATAGTTCATGTCTCCTACTGCAGTGAGTTCACAATACAGCGTGACCTCCATCCAATGGCGTCTTTGAGTAACTGTCCTCAGCTTTGACTTGTTTGGCCCCACCAGCCATGACTTCTGATTGGAACTTTACGAATCACTTCTCAAAGCCAGTCACCAATGGACACTAGATTAGTTCCTTTTGGAGGTTCGTGAGGATTCATTTATTGATTTCAGCGTCGTACTTATCATGGACTGACGGCAGTTGAAGAAACATTGGAAACCTTGGAGCACTAGACATCTATTTCGCCCTAGTATGGGACTCCTTAACGGTGCGCACCCATGACACTACTTGGCATCATGTCAACACTTCTAGAAACCTTAAAAATATCTATTTTGTAGTGTGAATTAGAACTGTTCATTACATTACTATGTTGTAAAAAGTTGATAATTCAATAACCTTAACGACAGCTAGATAAACCACAGAACAAAAAGTAGTCTAATGAATGATTCCTGTTTATATTAGAAAACCATAGCAAAATATTGCCTGCAAGAATACAATCAGCTGCTCTGGTTGTTGTTCTTGGCTTGTTGGTTGTTCATTTGTAGTCTGCAAAAATACCGGGCCAAGATGCTTCATAATGCATACATTGGTATAAATTTGAAATTGGATTGGATTCAGTAGACATAAAAGCAAATAATTCATAATATTTAGCCAATCAAAATAATTCCAATAACATTGATTTATCCATCGTGAATATATCTGAACGGTACATAACCAGAAAATAGAAAGAAAGATAAAACACATAAATAATGCATTAAGAAGGCAAATGATGGGAGAGGAAATATTACTTTGCAGTCTGCTACAATTGAATAACGTTTAATGCTTTTAACAATGATAAATTGTTCATACTGAGTGATGACTGAAGGTGAAATGGAAATCTAGGTCACGACAGGGTTCAAAGTGACGGCCCACTAAGCTTCTAGCTCTGTCCCCTACCAACGAGGTCAGCGGCTGGGTTTCGTAGCTTATATGGTATAGGACTGGGCCTGCAACCTGGAGGTTGCAGTATCAATAATACAAGCCTGCCAAACCGTGACTATCTCACTCAGTCAGTGTTTTGTAGTCACATGATGTGAAAGGAAATATTAATGATCCAGGGTAGACAAAGTATCACTTCCATTATTTTCAGAGCATACAAATTCAGTGTATGATCAATATAAAAACCTTTGGTTACCTTTAAAAGCTTAGTAACATTGTTAAATATGTTGTAGCACTCAGACTGGCATTGATTTCTGAGAGAAAACGCGCAAAATAAATCACCAGTTTTCACTGAAAAATGGAGACTTTCCCCGTCCTTGTGCAACTCATGACTGACCTCGGACCATCAATGAGAAAACAACTTGTTATTTTTAGAGAGATAATGAATTATAGTGGGTACAGCTGTTTAATGCTGTTCACAAATCAGTCTATTTTTCCGAGCAGTTGTCAGAGACTTGAGTTCAATAAGTACGATAAAGATATGCAACTGTATGATTCAATAACAGTAAATCACATTGACTGTGATCCGGAAATGAACACGCATTTTAACAGCTCCACATCACTTTACGTTTATGAACTGCTGAAGAAGGATTTATGAATTACAGTTTGAGAAGTGAAATTAGGTATCTCTGTCATGAAGCTGGGTAGTAAGCATAAACCTATAGATATCAGAGTACAAGACTCGAAATTAAGTCATAAAGCAGTAAACCTACTTCGAATTCAAAAAAGGTTGCAAGTGAGTTTTGAGGGGTACAGCTTAATACTAAGAAATAATTTATTGTGAGCTTTTTGTCCATAATTTCTTTCTTTTCTGGCAGATGTTGAAACATGGAAATCTTACAGATCTATAAAATAATGCAAGAGAAATGACCCCTTACGATCCCATTCAACCTGATAGTATGGAAATACTGCATAAGTCTTCCAATGATAAAACAACATTCCGTCACCACCTTAAAGCTGCCCGAAACGATCGTATACTTATCTTCAAAGTGTCTGGTCACTCCAAGGTCGCTTATAAGTCACAGAAAGACACTGAAATTCTGCAGTCATACATACTAAAGGAAACTAACTGAAATACAACCAAAATAATGAATTATTATACTTTCGTTCATCGGTAATATAAAGAGAAGTGGAGCTGCATACAGTATTTATAGATTATGCGAACAAAATGTGGCGTCCTTTTAGACCGAGAGTAATAATTTTACATTGGTTGTATTGTATTATGTAGTATTATACAATGTAATCGTTTAGTTTTCACCAAATTTAGTCAGTAACGATTGAACAAAGTGTATACTAATTTCCTTCCTTTTCCTAGTTACTTGTGAAACGTGATTACTGTGGGTTGAGAAAATGCTGCAATTGCAGTCATTATTGACACTGGCTTCATCTCCCGAAGAAATATTGAATGAACAATATTATTGTCAGATATATAATATTGGGCAGCTGATAAGGTCGTGGACTTACATCAACTTAGATGTATTGAGGAAAATGTCAGTTTGCTAAAGCAGGATAAAAAGAAACTCTTTACCGTCTTTATGCAGCGTAGCACACTTAAATGAAGTCTGTTGATTCTTTATAACGACTACGTAAGAAACTGTGGTTTATTAATTACTAGTATATTACTAGAACATATCACTTAGTAACAATAAAGTGAACAGTGCATATTACTGCCTGATATCGATAAGTAAGTATATTGTTCGAGACTTTTTTTCTCCTACTAGTCGGTTCCTTTTATTTAAGTATAGGCATTTGTAAAGCGTCAGAGGTGTACGGAACATACTACTGATTAGAATGAGTATTTATGGACCAATCACATCAGTCAGCAGTGCTCACTAGACAGATAAAAGTGGTCGAAACATCGAACTGACGTTTCACCATTTTAGCGCCCAGCTTATTAGGGATGCACAGGGCGTTAATTCACTCAAACCATACGAATTCTGACTAGCTGCTTCAGCGGACTACCTTTACGCAGAGTCGTAATTCAGAACACTGATAAATCTTCAACAACATTGTTAATGAATTTCTTTCACGATATCTTCTCTCCTTCAAACAAACTCTCCTAATTTCTTTTTAAAGTCTCAACTAATTATGGCTGGATCTGCTGAATTATCATAATCTTACCTTACCACTTTAAAATTCCTGGAATGTTATAAGTCCGTTTCACCACTGTATTGCAGTCCACATCTCTGCTTCTATCCACCGAATTATCTTATAGATGGATTCTCTAGTTCTGAACAGTAAAAAATGTCAAGATTTGATGTTATGGCTGGAAACTTTCTGTCGCTGACTGGTCAATATTGAAGCCTGAATCAATGGATTCCAGTTTCACGTGTTGTTAAGAATAACATCACTCAACTCCTTCAACCAAGACGAAATATGCCGCCTATATTTCACGGTCATCCACTATCCATTATTATTTCTTTGACATTTATTCCTTTTCTAATAATTTCTAATTTCTAATAACCTGTAATTACTTAGCTGAGGAGAAGGCAACAAAATATAATGTCATCATCATTTACAAAAGTGATCACCCCTGTTGAGTTTTAGGTTCATAAAAAGAAACAAGTGTATAATATTACAATTGTTTCGAGATATGTTGAGCTGAGGAGAGTTCATGAATCAAAGTGAAGGTATGTTATTCTTTTGTAACAGTTATTCAAGCCATTTTTGCTATTCACAGTAATAAAGAGTCGCATAAAATAACATGTATCTCATAAGTTATCTATGACGGCAGGACTAGAAGAAGATTTGGATTTCGCCAATGAAGACTTATGTCTAATGTCTTGTGGCACAAGCTCGAAGATCAACAGGCGAAAACTAACAAATTGACCGAAGAGACCAGGCGGTGAAGATGGGACTTCAAGTGAATGTAGAGAAGATGGTGATGAAGATACCCAACCAACGACAACAGCATCAACAACAAGCACCAATCACCATGAATAGGAGAAACTTAAAGGAAGTAGTCTCTTTAACCTACCTGTCCAGGCAGCATCGTTTCAACTACAGGCGGCACGGATGAGGATGTTAAAACCAGGATCGGAAAAGTAAGACAGACTTTTATTAAACCGAAATCAATGTGGAGATCTACTGCACTTAGCAGAAAGCGTGAACAACATCCGGATTTTCAACACCAATATCAAGTCAGTCCTGCCATATGGCTCAGAAACTTGGCGTGTCACGAAAGACGCCTACAACAAACTACAGACATTCATCAACAGCTGCCCCATACGCTGGCTCGAGACTGAGTATCAGATGGCCTGAACAATAAGAATAAGCAACAAAGAACTTTGGCCTGGCAACGAACCAACCAAGAACCTATCACCCAACCAATATGCAGAAGTAAGTGAAGATGGATTGGATTGAGCATACATTCAGGAGACCGACTGGGGGCATCACTCGTCAGACCTGGCCTTCGAGTGGAATCCAAAAGGGAAACGAGGAGTTGAGCGTCCGAGGCGAGGGTGACATGGAGGAGATCATGTTAGGAAGAAATGAAAGCTTGCTGGCAGTCGTGGTGGCAGGTCCAAAGGACTGCTGAGAACAGAGTGCAGTGGAGGTGTGCTACTGAAGCTCTATGTTCCACTAGGAACCCTGGGGAAAAATAATAACAATAATAAGTGAAATCCACGACTTAATGTTAGTCCTGTTTGGGATCCATCAGATGTATTTACCTACATATGGGTGAGTGTTATTGCCACGCAGGTTATGGATCCTACTGCTAGTCACCATTCCCCGTTACTATCACGAACTGAAACTCCCAGTATTACAGAAGCAGAAGCCAATTTTCCAATGATGGCTGATCAACTTGGTCTAACTGATGATAGGAAAATACAAGCTATAACATCAAGTTTTATTATATTTCAGCATCGACATTAAACGTTACTAAAAAAATATGAAAACTGTCTACTATCTTTATTCGGAATTCACAGTTTAGAATGAATTCATTAGATGAAAATGTCCACAGTCAGGTGAAGTAATTTTAAAGTATTTTTAAGTGTTTTCGATATATTAATTTGTTATTCAGTATTACCTATATGGTAAACTATTGTACTTCTGAAAAAAAGCTGAACATTTAAAAAAGATTACTCGCAACTGCAGATTATTCCAAGTAGACAACTGGCTTATTCTTTTGCGTTTTTCCTGTGCATAATTAAGCACATCCTGTTAAGAATTTTGAAGTAGACTAAAGTTAATGCTGAGGACTTAAAGTTTGCAAATCAGTAATCACTTCAAAACTAGGATTATGTTTAGAAAGAATTTATGCTTTTTAAGGATATTATTGAATAAAAAGAACCTATAATTTTATTGAAGGCAATCGGCAGAAAGCCCTGCTTAACTTAGTTTCGTGCTTTTTAGTACTCATCACCAAGGCATATCTGCAACCTTGAGTGAACTGTTGTCCCCTCTGAGATCCAAAACTACATCAGTCGTAATATCGCTGGCTACAACTCTAGGTGACGTAGATTGGAGGTCTAGAGAAGACATCGGTTGCTTAAACACCCTGCTAACGAAATTCAATTCAAAGTCCAGGCTAAGCACGGTTTCCTGCCGATTACCTTCAACTAGTTAACACCCATCAAACTGCATCATCATGATGAGCTTCATAGGTTGGCGGCCACATTAAAAATTATAGACAGAATTCCATCAGCACTACTAGACAACATGAAGTTGGTTGCTCTCCAGAGACAATTCACTGTATGGGAATAACCTATTTGTTACTGCAACCATTAAATGACCAAACTAATCTCATCCTTTGTTAATGACTTCACAAGTGTGTATTTCTATCTATTGTTAGTCAGATAACTTGAAACAACGAACAACTGAATAAAACTGGAATAGAGCCTTTGAAAATTTTAAGACTTTAAAATTTACACTGCGTAAATGAATACACAAATCACTTATACTGTATGAGGACTGTTTACATTCTGCACAAGAATTTGTATACATTCAAGATTCGTCTACGGAAATTTTCAAACATGATACACGCATTCACTAGAAAATTTGATAATTAAAACAACAACGGAAATGAGTAACTATTTCTTCAACAAGTTAAAAAAACTTCTCACTTCTCATTCCAAATCGATACCATTAACATGAGGATGAAGATGATAGCTTAGCAAATTACTGGGTGATAACCCTTAAGATGAATTTCATGTGGAGAGACAGACAAATCAACTTGGATCCTGGAAGGGGTTTATTAGTTCAAGCTACTACACTTCTCTGAGAGATGAAGGGAAGAAATGAGATGAACGTTGTTCAATTTAGAGGTTTGTGAGGATGTATTTATGAATTTCAAGTTGGTATTCACCACAGATTGATACCAGATGTAGAATAATTAAAAGAACTGGTAGTGCTGAACAGCTGTTTCCCTGCAGTCTGGGGTTCCTCAGCAGTGCGTACCTGTGACCTCACCAGGGATGGAACCCAAGAACTCAAGGCCTCTCAGATAGCCGATTGCTATGAGGCCACTGGGTCACAGTTCAATGGTCCACATTTCTCTACTCCTCTCAGTCCACGATATGGCGCAACCTCCTTCCTCCTTCCTTCCACTGTCGTCGCTGAAGACATACCCCTACATCCAACTCGGTTTACCCCACTGGTCATGGCTTATCATTATACATTCGGCTATATTATCGCAAAGAAAGTCATTAATGAGCACCAGACATGGGGTATGAGAAAAGATGGAATAAACAGACGAAGGTTAAGAAAGTGTTCAAGAACTTGAAGATGACAGAGAGTGTATGCATTTGGACCATGTCATCAAGCATCTTCAATAATTTGACTCCTATTATCTAAAGGCCATTCGACAGACAGTGTACACCTCTCTATATGGCCTAGGTCAAGAGTCAAAGACTTCGTAGACTGATGTCAAGTTTAAGCTTGATCACCCGTTGCCTTCTTTTAACCTTATCCTACCTCAGTTAAGGCTGCACGTCAAGGCAAGCACTGGCTTAGGACGAAGAAAGAATGTAAAAGAAAAATATCTAAAAATTCACTGAATTATGCGGCATATATAAAATTAGCTATAGGCAAACTCAAGTTACTTTTATTTCTTCCAATACTCACTTGAACTGGACTAATTTCTGACATGACAAATGTATTAAATACATTCGAACATTCAATAGCTAGTAAATGCTCAAAATATTGACATGATTTTAAATAGAACGAATCACGAAATCCAGTCTAAGAAAAGGAAAAAGAAAGCTAATAATAACGATGAGGTAGATAAAATAAAATTGTCAATGATACAGAAAATTAAGTGCAGAAAAAGAGTTGTTATTATCGATCGATCTTCTCTCTCCTATGTGAGCGCTCCCCCTGAAATCAAATTCACTTTATATTTCACTACATCATATTGTCGATAGTCACTTCAAAATGAATTACTTACATTATCCAATTGAAGAAAGTTGTATAAAATGACCTTGATGTATATAAGATAAACAAGTCAATATAAATGGTGAGGACAAAGTAGATTATTGATTTCATGATTTGCTGAGATCCTTAAATGAACCTGAATTCTGTTGTGGCATTAGTCTCCTTTCTATTCTAACAACAGTTATAATTTCAAATTATAATAAGTAAATGTTAGATTATTCTTAGCTCTATTATTATTATTATAAATTCATCAGGTTCATATGACAACCAATAATTTATTGACCTCATGATTAGCCTAAAGGACATTGAACATATTCAAAAGGTTAAAGTTGCTGGTTGACAATGGAACACTATAATATACTGTGCTACATGTGTAGTAAATGTTATGAAAAAGAACCTGAGGGTTTTATTAATACGAACAATTTAACTGTTTATGTCAAAAACTACATCAAGATAACTGACTCCAACGTTTTCTACTAAGCATCCAGTGAATTAGGGAGAAACATAACTCAGAAATCTTAAGTAGAAACCTATCAGCTTATGTTGATATTTATTGTTACTTGTGGTGGATGTTGTACCCCAGCGGCCTGGTGGATAACGCTTTATCGTTTGAAACGATGAGTTCGAGTCTTATAGGGAACAAAATCACTCACTAAGATACAAGTCCATCCAGCTGACTGGTGAGTCCTAAGAAGAACGAAATCTACGTCCTGGATTCCACCGCTAACCACTAAGTAGGCTAAAATTTTGTGTCAGATTCAAGTTTATTGATTATAGAAGGTTCAATAGTGAAACCTTCCAGTTAATTTTTTTTGATTCATGCAGCTAACTGACGGTTGTCTTCGAGCGAAGGCTTACCAACGTTAATACGGGAAGGTGTCATCCGTTAGGTTGGTCGAGTGGTGAATACTAACGGATACTTAACAAAGACGTTCAATTAAAGTCGTACTATGCAGCGATTCGCAGAAGGTCAGAAAATAGTGGCCTGTTGACTGTAATCAACTAGTTTACCAGTACACTCCTCATCACAAGATTTGAAGACTCTCCAGACAAATCCTCGCTTAGGTTACCGGCGTGAGATGATGAGCGGTGTCACAGTCGAATGAGACAACGGTCTAATTCTCTATGGTTGATTAGGTGTAGCAAAATTCCTTAGACTACTGCAGGATTACTATTATATCCTTGGGTCATATATATCGCATTAGACATCTTCGGATTTCACCCTTAATTGCTGATCAGAACATTAGTAGATCAAAAAGGCGGTAAGATGACAGATGGTTTATTGCAACGTCAAAATATGCATAAAATATAACGGTCTATATAAATTTACAACAACCTTGACTATTTTTAGTTCTTTCTAGAATGTCATATCTTATTGATAGCTACCTCTTCAACCAATCGAATTTTTACACCTAGATACATATAGTTTTCCTGAAACTTTGAAACTATTGGCTATAATAGTCTTTAAGGATCTAATCCTTCCTGTGAGTACCGGAGCAGTACTACTTTCGGCTATATCAATTACTTTAATTGACTAGAAAAACGAACCAACTTCAATTCCTCAACAGTATTTATATCTTTTGATTACTGTGACAATGATTCTTAACTCACTTCCCAATAATGACAGTAATGATATTAGTACTAATAATAATGAGTAGAACGATTCTTATATTGTGGAAGCATGAAAACTAAATTCATACAACCAATATACAATTGACAAGATGTTTTCTATTTTCTTTACCGTTCTGAAACTCGTTGATATGAAAAAACTTAGTTTGCTTTACACTAACAAAAGAAAAAAACTATGGTCAAGTATCCAACAGGCTTTCAAAAATTGTTATCCACCAATCATTGCCTAATGAAATGACCTTTACTGACCTTGATTAATTTTCATATTACTTCGAATAGTAATTATAATTAACACTCTTTTCTCTCTTTTATTGTAAATATGAACTAATTTGATCATAATTTGGTGTTCTATATTTTTTTGTCTTTCTGCATTATTTCCGTCTCAAGACTTTAATTTTTATTCGAAAGGGATAAAATGGAAACATTTAATTTATTGTACACAGTGAGTATTTTCTTCAACAGCTCGTAAGAGTCAAAAAATATAACAAATCCATTTTGTATACTAGTGAATAGTACGAGTAGTCAGAAAGTAATCGCACTGATCTGTACATTTCACAAGTCATATCAAAGTAGTCTAAACAACAAACGACTGTTTCGTTTGTTCAAAACTGAGCGCATGAGTAGTGAACCCGAAGGAATTCAGTTTAAAGAAGGAACCGCAAGGTTAATATTCACTGGATATGACCATTTTAGCCGACTTCTATCGATCACCAGTCCTTAAATAATTTACCGCCATGCCACACATTAACACTTCTTACCTCTGACACAAATATGGTATGAACTGATAAGATATACTACTAAACAATATTACTAGTTGGTAACCACACATACTGATCTGTACATCACAAACTAGCAAGAACTGTATGTGAACGTAGATTCTACATTGCTTCTGTCTGTGCTACATTAAATATCATTATCATCTGTATATTAAACAAGAATGACGTTGATACAACAGATGGACAGTTTAAGACACTACTGAGGTGTGAGATGGTTAAAGTCAACTGGGTAGTTTGTAAATATTTTCCGAAATGATTATCCGAATTAAATCTTGTCCTGATTATGCATTAAAAATCTGAACAACTTTTGATATTATTTATGGATAGTGGCTCCCAGTGTAGTCTGGGACGCGAGTTTCATCCTACTGAAGACTCGAAAGCTGGATATACCTGCCTTCCAGTGAACGATATTCTTTCCACTATGTTTCAAATTCAAGACCTATCGCTTCAAATGTCAAAGCGTTATCCATCAGGCTACTGATTTACAATATTTACTGCCTGTGCGGTGGAGATTTGAAGGCAAAAAACTGAAACTGTACTACACATGTCGCATAAGAAATCTATGACTCACTGATCTAGTGGATAAGTCTCTGGCGTTTGAAGCAAGTGGTTCTCGGTTCGAGTCTTAATAGGAACAACATCACTCACTGAGATGCAGATACATCCACCTGACTAGTGATTTCACTACTAGTCACTAACTAACACTAATATCAGAATTGAAAGTATCGGCAATATCGGGGTATCCGCGCAGGAGCCTTTCGGCCATTAGAGGCCGATCAATTTGGTCCAATCAGTGATGGAGGTTTACAAGCCATAGCATCAAACTTTGAACAGATATTGAAAACAAAAAGGACAAAACCTGCTTAGCAGAAGTGACATAACTTACTAAATGTCTGCGCCTAGTTGGCCAAAGATATACAGAATGTGGAAATGCAGCAAACTTGGATAGAAAATCCCATGCACTTTGATAATCTGCGTTATATACAAGAAATATTGTAGCTGCAAACCAGTCAAACGGTTCATCTAGAATTGAAAGAAACACAGTTCATTTGGTTATGTAAGTAGGACAGAAAAATACTGAGCTTTAAGACACAATGAAGGTCAATACATTTGAGTTAGCTCTTACATCGTGAGAGCAAAATCCAACTGACAGAATACTAATAATCAATGCTTCATAAGAAACATACACGTCCTTGTGTTATTTTGAAATATTGGAGGCAACATTTATCCACTTTAGTGTGAAACCCCACATTAAAATGCTGATTTTGCTATCTTTATAGTTAGCTATTACGATGAATTTCTTTTGGCACTCACATTGGGATTTATTAATAGCATCTCAAGGTGAAAACGTATACTACAAATTGACTCGTTTAACATATAATTCAACTTTGATGGTGTTGTATTCTCCCAGCTGGATATTTTAATCGTGAAGCATTCACTGTCATTATAGACAGCATCATGAGCACAAACTTCAAGTTAATAATAGGTATATAAGTCACTTCTTAACATCGCTATATTTAAAAAGGCGGCTTTAAAAACTCTCATCGACTGGGATGACTAGAACGTGTGTTACATATGTCTACCGACAGTCTGTCTCATCTCACAGTGTTGACTGAAGTTGAATTAGGCTAGAAAAAGGCCCAGGGTGACCAGATCAAAACATAGTATCAAAGTACGAAGTTCTTGACTGTATGTTTGAGCCACGTAGGGCGATTCAGACTAGCCGGTTGGGCTCCGCAGGAAGACAGAAACCAGTGGTTGCAGATTTTAAGTGATATGGTTGAGAACCGATGTCAGCGGAGCAGATGCATATACACATTATCCTCATCATCTTATTCTTCTCTCCTCTCTTACCACTTTCTACTTCTACTTACTTTGACTGATTTGCCTTTCCCTCTTCATCTCACACTTTATTGCTTTGTTACTTGATGTGCTGATATGAGATGAAGTAACGTGTACGGTTACGCAACGCTGCCTGATCCTATGTTGATCTTGATGATGATGATATTTTAAAAGGCCGAATTGTGCTTACAATTCCTAATCAGCATTCCATTTTGGATAATATATTTCCCGCAAACTTCGTCCTTTTTTATGTTAATAATTAACTGTCATTATGACTATCTGAGATAGCCGTATTTTTGCAGACTAGTGTTTATACTGGATGATGATTGAAGGTGAAAGGAAAATTTGGACCACAGCCGGATTACAACCAGTGACCAGTTGGTACAGTATCGGTCCGGAAACCCAGAATTGCTGGTTCAACTCTGGCCGTGGTTCAAATGTTCCCTTCACCTTCAATCAACACCCAGTATAAATAATTAACTCCACTACATAGTAGTAGAACTTGATGATGATTTATTGAAAATAATATTTTTCCTTCGTAGTGTCTTAATTTGCTCGAAACACAAACCAGATCAAATCAAAACTTCTACAAAATAGAGTGTCTTTAAAAACCTTCCTAGCAACTTCTGAGACAACCAATTTGCCTTCTTTAATTTTTGAAAAACTACCTTTGCAGCTCGATAACAACACTTGGTTGCTCATTTCAGCAGTTGTCAGATTGGCCTTTAAAGTAGTCCACAAAGTATCCAATGAATTCAGGATTTCAAACAACTAATTCGCTTGATGAATCTCAAGTTGGCATTTATTATGGACTGATATCAGTGGCATTTAATAACGATTATCACGTAATTCCAGACAATAAATTTGAATACAGTGTGAAATAGTGGAAAAGTATCCGTGGATTAGGTGGTATAGGAATATTCAATCAGCGTAAAAATTTGCAGTTCCTGTTAAAGTTAACTATCCCTGTAATAGTTATATGATTAACTGCTAGTGAACTCAAGAGCCCACTGACATCTGCCGTGATATCCTTTCGGCAGTTTCGTTTTTAATATGTATGACCATAATTTAGAGACATTTTGAAAATGTGCCAGAGAATGTCTGAAGATTTGTTGAAATTTAAATAATTAAGATAAGTACAAAGGGAAGTATTTGAAGTAATGTATGCGATGAAAACTTTTTGGTAGATCAGATTTTAAGCAGGCCACCAATACCTGCCATTGAGACGGTCAGTTGGCGAACACCTTAAAACCTAGGAGCACTGGACAGCTGTTTTATTCTAGAATGCAACTGCTCAGGAGTGCTCACTCATGTTACTGAGACAGATTGATCCTAGGTCCTTCATGTTCATTGGTGACTTGCTTGGAGACAAGATTCCCGGAGTTCTAACGAAAATTCGCAATCTGTAAGGCAAACCAAGTCAAACGTGAAGACAACTATTGAAAGATGGTAGGAGGTGAAGGTTGTACTATATCAAGAAATGATAGAAGTAGAAAACTGTGAACCATTGAATTCCGTCCCAGTGGCTCAACTGTAGTGTCCTGGCAACATGACCTGATGGTCATGGTTTCGACAGCTGACAGGGTCATAAGTGAGTGCTGTTGAGGAGTTTCATTCTGCAACATAACAGCAGTCCAGTGCTTACGGATGTTCAATGATTGTTCAACTGATATCAGCCCGGGGTGAATGCCAACATGAAATCAATAGATAAGTACTCACAAGCCTACTAACTGAGTTCTTATAAATTTTTGCGAAGTAAGAACAATAAAAATTGTATAGTAAATTTAATTGAATTCATATGATTTTAATCGGTCATTTTGTTTTTACAACCAATCAGACAATGTTCCACAAAATTAAATAAACATTTTTTAAATAAGTATGTTGAAAAATGGATACCCCTCGAGGCTTACTACTAGTAAGTAGTCAAAATATAAAACGAGAAACTGATTGGTGCAACCATGTGGAAAAAAGAACCTATTCATTAGACTATCATTAACACAACACCTCAGCAATACAACAAACACATTTGTTTTCGATGGCATTGTGTTCTTTGCGCTGGATGATTTTATCGTGAAGCTTTCATTGTCGTTCTAGGCAATATTATCAGCATTAACTTCAGAAAGAAGTGAGCCACAGGAATTTCGTCATAATCGGCTTAGTAGCTTATCCTGATGACTGTGGGTGTAATTGGTTGTTTCTGCTAAAATCTTGTCTTTATTTCTATACTTATTTAAATTGATTGTCCTGCCGATATGAACTTTGACCTCCTTTTTCGTTCTTGTTCCTTGGTTGATAGACTCAGTCAATGTCAATATATCAATTGATTGCTGACTGACCTGAATACTGAGTTTCTAAAAACTCTCTGACATTCTTCAGGTTAACTGTTAACCGACTGGAATGAATGACTGCGTCATGAACGAGAGCATTCATATCGTTTCGACTGAGTTACAAGTATTATTCCTGACTTTACTAGTGATAAACGTAAGTCGTGAGGCAACTTTGAATTTGGATAATGAATTATTACTGAAGATGTCAAATACATGTAGACTAGTAAACTAACCAAACTTCCAAACAAAGGTGTAGTGTTTGTTGTAGTGATAGGCTCAAATCTTGGGACCAAAAATTCAACCTTCAGGTTGAATTTGAATAAGCTGTCTGTTTGATTAACTGTTTACTTATTTTTTGGTTATTTGTAATATGAAATGACATAGTTATCTTTGAGATTTAATCATTTCAGCAGTGTAATGGCGTTTGAAGAGCTATAATCTGAAGTGACAGCAACCAGTGGTGTTCAGTTTCTTCATTTCTGTTCAATTTTACTACGAATGTTTCTATGAGGTTTCTCTGTTGTCGTTTCACTTCACAAGGATTGACCCAATCAAAGGAAACTCTTAGTAAATCCAGAATACGCAGATGATATAGCTTCGTTAGATGAAGACCCTGACAAGAGGTAGTCTTCTAGACACCTTGGGTGACAATTTGACAATATTAGAAAAGAATTTCTCGACACCAAAATACAAGTTGTTGCTCCAGGACTGGTCTTCACCAGTTTCCTGCCTAACAACAGGAAGTGAAAGAGTAGAGTAGGTTGACTGCTTCACTTACCTGGGGAGCCATATAAACTCTAGTGAGTCTCGGTGACCAGTGAGATTTCTGCTTGTGGAGAAAAAATCTGATTGACTTTTACCAACTTACACCATCTGTGATTCCGTCAAAATATCTGACTGTCCATTACGAGTTGAGTGTACTACGTTGCAATTCGCTTTATTCTGCTGTATGGTTTTGAAACACCACCAATTAAGGTAGGGGATATGAGAAGGCTTCAGATGTTTGATCAACGTTGCCTTAGTAGCACAGGTCATGTGTTGTAGTATCACGGTGTCAGTAATGTGAAAGTCCGGTGCACAATAGTAGGATAGAGAAGAAAGTCAAGAGATGGGGTTGTTAACCTCCACCGACTGAGGTGGCTGGGGAAAGTGTTATGCATGCCTAGTCACCGTCTGCCTCGTCACACAATGTTAACCTAAGTAGGTTTGAGCTGGAAAAGGTTACGCATTAGTGCATGAAAGCTTCGACTTTTGGTCTCAGCCGTGTAAGGAAATACAGACTTCCCGGTTGGAGGTCACGTTACAACAGAAACCAGTGGTTGCAGACTTTAGAAGGTATAGGTCAGAATGAATGTTGGTGGTGCAGATATATCCACACTTTATGGTTATACTCAACCCATCATTTCCCTATTATTCCTTTCTTTCCCTTACTGTTTCCCATTGCTTCTAACCGATTCTCTTCTCTTTCTTCCTCTTTCATAGTATAACCTTGTTATTTGTGTCGATATGAGGTGTGGCGGCTTCGGCCATTATACAGTGATACCTGGTCATTGTTGGTGTTGGTGATGCTTATGAAATATGCATCCTGTTGGTCAAGGTTATTTTGGGACATAGGACAAAAAGATAAACGAAGCATAAAACATTTTGATGAAAAACGATAGAATGACGAAATTTTGTTCGTTGAGAGCAGGGTATCTTACAGTTGCGTCTGCCGGGTAAAGATAAATCAACGTAAATTGCTTTCGACCAAACCATTTTCACTTATCTTCCATCTACTTTTGACTGATTTCTCAGATAAAGAGATGACTCAGCAGTTACTCTGTTGAAGTATAAATAGACATTTCTATCTGTTTTGCAGAAATTGACCAGAATTTCAGCTCATAGTTGGTTTTTATAACTTAACAACAAACCTTACATCGATACTGCCGAAGCTGCACATAGCACAGCTGCATTTCGGTTCACGTTGACACAGAATTAGAATAAAAGCAGAAGAAGGATGACTATCCATCCGTTTGCAGTCACTGAAAACTAGAACGGTGAAGACAAAGGTTAACAAAAGTCAAGATGTATAATGATTTGATTTTTAAGATTTCAATGAACGTGTAACATAAATGTGTCTAACCTGTCGTATATCCAGTAGCATCCACAAAGATGAATTCTAGTTATACTGTGAACCTAAGGCAAAACGTCTATATTGCACATATACACTTGAAACCCACAGAAAGAAATTGTACCAATGTTTCAGTCTCTTCATAATTAGTTTTCTCCTAACTTCACTGAGCTATGGATAACACAGTGCAGTGGACAATAATAGCTTGGTATGAGTCAGCAACTTTGGTTAGTGAAATTTTACAACCTCAGTAACTCCATAACGTTCACCGCTTAACTTCATCATACCTAGAACATTGGTCCTAACACATGGAGGTGAAATCGTTGTGGTCAAATACCTGCAGATTCTGCAAACATTCCACTTTAATGTCCATTTTCACCATAATCTATCACGGTAATTAGAGTATAAAAAAGTGGAACGGTGAATCACAAATCACACAAACTGCACTGTTACTCACTGTCTAGTATACATAGAAGTGGTAAAATCTCAGAATTTAGTGAGTCAAGAAGAGAAAAAATATATAGAGAATGATAATTTCCAAAACTTACCCACTAATTTCGATTTGTTAGATAACTGATCTTCTTATTAAGGGCTAAGCGAACTGAACACAATAGGATATAAAGTTGTTCGCAATAAAAATCATAACTTCTAAAACGTTTTTCTTCGCTGGAACTTGATGAGTAAAGGAGTAGACCAAGGCGCTGACCATAACTAAAAAGGGGAAGAAAGAACATAACAGGAATAATTCATTTTGAATACTTTATCCTCAGTCTCAAATCAAACTTCGTAAACAAGTATGGTGCAATATGTGAAATACGAAAGTAGAAATAGGTCAGTAAAGAGCTACTGCAGACTTTGTGAAAAGTCAGGAAGAAATACTGAAAGTCAAAATGATTAAAAATTATCCACCTGACAGTCAAGAAACGTGCAGTTTTTAAATGAGATAATCTTTGTCCCCAGCTACTGAGTCAAAATGGAAGCTATTGAATTGGTGATTTCTAGAGACTGGTGGGTTTCCAGTTATTATTGATCACCAGCTGACACTAAATGGATGACCGCTGGAAACCTAAGGGTACTGCACAGCTATTTCGTTCCAGTATATAGGAGAACTAAACAACGAACATAACAAGGACTACTACAAAGCTGTGGCTTATTGGATTAGGGAGCTGATGTTCAACCAGTGAGTTAGCTACACTCACCAAGTTTTGGGCAACCAGGAAGTCTTACTAGCCCTCATAAAAAAAGTGCAGCATATTGTCTACTACACAAGTATGCACGAAAATGATGAATGTCACTCAACTTTGTATTCATTCGAGGACTGTCCTATCTCGCGATGAACACATTACTATTCAGTTGAAGTCTTAAATATCTGAAGACAGAGCAATCAAATACCACCTAGCTTTCGATAGCGCATAATTCGTGGAACTTCAGAAGCTAAATTTTGAATGGTTCATTAGTATTACAGTTCTGTTTCACTTTGATTGACATAGACTACAGCAACTGAAAGGTAAAAATTTATTCTATCTACTCAGAAGAATCTGCGGTTAGACTTAAACAACACTGGTAGCGCATTCTGAGCAAAATGACTTCAACTTGACTTCCTTTCCCTTTATTCTAACCACTGAAGCCAATATCTTTCATTATTATCAAAATTGAAAATACCAGCAATATCAAGCCATGCGCACAGAAGACCATATGCTAACAGTGACTGAGTAATTCGGTCCCATAAACGATAGAGATTTACAAGCTATGACATCAAAACTACACTACACTTGTAGTACAAGGAGCCCTATCATGAATCAGCGGTCTGATGGATAACTATCTGGCGTTTGAAGCGATGGTTCTGATTTCGAGTCTTAGTAGAATTAACATTACTCACTGGGATACAGGTATATCCACTTGACTAGTGAGTCCTAAATAGGACAAAACGCGCATCCCAGATTCGATTGCTAACCACTATCCACCAATAATATCGGAAGTGGAAATACCTGTAGTATCAGAGTATACTCATAGGAGCCTATTGGCAACTAGGGGCTGGTCGATTCCGTCTAATCGGTGACGGAGGTGCACAGGCTGTAACATCAAAACTATAGCTTTATTTATTTGTATGACTACAGGTAAAATTGTAATTTCTGTATATACAGATTGTGGTTGGAGTAAACAAAGTAAAAATTCTCCTAAAGTCATACTTTAGTTTATCTTTCGCATAGATTTTTGTTTTTTAATGAAATTCTCTTCATATTTAATCTTCATGATGAACAAATGACTGCTTAGAATGCTGGCGGTTGAGAAACTGAATTCAACTGAAACGAAGCCTTACATGTAAATTTGACCATCTTGTAGGAGTTCTAGCAGGTGCATCCCATGGAGTCCTCGAGGTAAAACACTAATTCGCTTACAGATTTGGGTCTGCGACAATCAAAAGAATTAATTTTGATTTATTTAGGTCACTGGTTAGTCTTTACTGAGATGAGATGTGAACAGCTAGATAATAACTGCGCGTCGAAACCAACTGTTTCTGCATCACCATGTCTCTTCAGCAATGAATTGTATATCAGGAAACAGAATTATTGATTAGAAAACCTTTTTTCAATGAACTGAGAAGTTTATTTATACACAGATGTTTAACACTACTTTTTAAATTATCAATAGTATACTAAAACTCACAGAACATCATGAGTAAAGCAAGTAGTGTTTGAACATAATAACCTTTCTCTCTAGTCCCAATGGCCTTGTTTAATATTGCAAAATTATGACTCGACTTATCGATGACAACCTCAAACGCTCCATGTAGTCATGTTGTATTGTGTATTGTGAGTGACACGTATAACAAGTCCAGTTGATCTAATACTGGAAAGGAGATGTCGACTCCTGCATTGTAGTCCTCTTTACAATCAAAATCAATGTTGGAAACCTTTAACAAAATGGTTATACATTGACATTATTGGCTTTGTTCCCTCTTCTTCGGTCTTGTTGACTTGTACTTTGATGCATGACAACTTTAATCGTTATTCATTTATGTCAGATTCAATACTGGTAATGATTCAGTGACTCATCAAAGGAGTTGTGATACATTCAGGGTACTTTCATTATCTTTTAACATTGTCTGTAGAAAACCTGATGCTGGGGATATCTGTGGTAAGTTTATAATATAACAAGGATACGCCAAGTCAGGTTCCATTCGGGATACTTGTAGAGACTACTAAAGTAGCACTTTACACAGCTAACTTTCAGTTATCAATTTCTAGTCGATGGATTGAGTCAAACGAAAGACATGTCGCCACGTTTTGCCACTTCCATATGTATTTTTACCAACTTCATCGCTTCGTGAAGATATTTATATCGAGTGTGACATCAGGCAACTTAGTTAGTGCATTACTAACATCTTCCGTGGCTAGGAAAATAACAGGTGAAACTGTTCAAAAGTCCTATTGTATCTAGTCTTGTAGACAGTGGCCAGAGAATAGAAAAAAGCAAAACATTCCATCAAACTTTTCTTATGAGATTAAAACCCACTGATGCATTATAAAGTCATGGAAACAATTCTAAATGGCCTACGTCTTTAACTTGGCCCTAGGAGGACTTCATGAAAAACCTTACTACTATCGGTTTTAAAATCCCACTTTTCTATTATATACTTTTCAAAAATTTCATTCACTATGATATTCAAAATCAGACTTTGTTTGTCCACGAACTTTGTGCTTTAGTTTTACGCAACCTTAATGTTCTTTAATATTGTTCTTGATATCGTTTTCAATTTTCTTATGGTCATTACTTACATTGCCATTATTATTTCATCGCAGAACCCATATCCTTGCTACCGCTGACTCACACAGCCATGATTGGTTATACATATATGTGCAAACATGAAAGTTAGGGTGAAAGAAATCTTGTTGTAAATCAGTGACAAAAAATACCAGGTGACGTAAATTGTAAGCCAAAGTAGTAGCGCAAAATATTTTCAGTTTCCATCTGCTTCTAAAACACCAATAATACGGTAAGAATACACAGGTACAAGTATTTGTAAACTTTGAGAAACATGCTAATTTAGAGAACCTTTACCGTGTAATACCAAAATCAGAGGTTTGATATTAAAGTTGATCATACCATAAGTGTCCCTCTTGTAAGACTGAATTAGGTATACGATTTGGTAGTAGAATGTTGAGCAATATAAGTATCAAGTCTATAGTATAGAGGACCGATTACACATCAGCGTATAGTACTTATTTAAGAAAATCTCCGGTCTTTTGAATCAGTTTGCCTGGAGGCTAACAGTGGAATCTAGGATGCAGTGTTTGTCCTATTTAGGACTCGTTCACTGTATGTACCTGCAACCTAGTAATAGATGGTGTTCCCTTTGACAAATGGACCCAGTGCCCACCGCTTTAAATTATTATTGTTATTATTTTATTTGTCCTTTGGATTCCTAGTGGAACATAGGGCTTCAGTAGCACGTCTCCAGTACACTCTCTTCTCTGTAATCTTTTCAACCTGGCTCCATGACTGCACACAACCTCTCATCTCTTCCTCAGACGATCTCCTCCATGTCACATTCGCCCCAGACGCCAAACTCGTTGTTTCCCATCTGAGTTCCACTCGAGGGCCTGACGCGTGATGTCCCTGAATGGCCTTTTGAGTGCATGCCTAATCTATCTCCACTTCCTTCGAGTGCATATTTGTTGAGCGATAAGTGCTTGCTTCGTTGGTTCGTTGCCCGATCCGAGTTTCTTGTTGCTTATTTTCATTATTCTAGCCATCTGAGCTTCCGTATAGAGATAGAGTATGGAGCAGCTGTTGACGCATGTCTGTATTTTGTTGAAAACGCTTTTGTAACGCGCCAAGTCTCTCCATCGTATAGAAGCACTGACTTGACGTTGGTGTTGAAAATCCGCATCTTGTTCCATATGCTGAGTGCAGTAGATCTCCACATTGGTTTCAGGTTAATGAAAGCCTGTCTTGCTGTCTTTCTGATCCTGGCTTTAACGTCCTCGTCTGTGCCTCTGCCTGTAGTTGAAACGATGCTGCTTAGATAGGTGAAAGAGGCTACTTCCTTTAAGTTTCTCCCCTTCATGGTGATTGGTGCTTGTTATTGTTGTTGGTGTTTTTGGTTGGGTATCTTAATCACCTCTGTCTTCCCTACGTTCACTTGAAGTCCCGTCTTCGCTGCCTCTTCTGTCAACTTGTCAGTTTTCAACTGTAGATGTTTGAGTTTGTGCGACATTAGACACAAGTCATCGGCGAAATCCAAATCTTCTAGGTTCTTTTCCGAAGTCCAGCGTATCCTCCTCCTCTCGCCTATCACTGTTTGTTGCATGATCCAGTCCACACAATCAGGAATATCATCGGTGATAGTAGACAGCCTTGTCTCACTCCTGTCTTCATTTCAAAAGTATCACTGAGCTTCCCATTGTGAAGTACTTGGCATGCGGCGTCTCCATATAGTTGTTGAATGAGATTGATAAAGGTTTGTGGCACTGAAACCGTTTTGTTGAAGCAACTGCCTGTCAAATTACTTCTCAATCGACGCTGTCAAAGGCCTTCTCAAAGTCAATGAAGTTGAGGTGTAGAGTTGGCTGCCATTCTGTACTCTGTTCTTTGATGATGCCTAGCGTTGCAATTTGGTCCACACATGATTTGTACTACCTGAATCCAGCCAGCCTGTTCCGGTCGTAGTTTTGAATCCAGCGTATCCTTTAGCTTATCCAGGAAGATGCGGCTTAATATTTTGCTTGTGGTGGACAGGAGCGTGATTCAGCGCTAGTTCTTGCAAAGACTTAGGTCGCCCTTCTTCAGGTAGCTCTTCTTACAATCGCCAGGCACCTTCCCTTCCTTCCTTCCAAACCTCCTGCAATAGAGGTGTGAGCATGTCCGCTGTTGTCTCTGCGTCTGTCTTCAGTGCTTCCGGTGGGATTCCACCTGGTCCTGCTGCTTTCTCTCATTTCAGTAGCTTCATGGCGTTCAGGACTTCGTTTTTGTCGAAGGGCTTGTGTTCACTGGTAGTTCTGTGGCTGCAGATGGTATTTCTGGAAACAAGTTATCCATAAGGCCACTGAGATATAAAAGCCTTTTGACTTAATTTGTTCGCTAGATTCTACGTTGTCATCAGTGGGGGCAGCAGTGAAGATCTGAGCCCGAAAAGAAATTCTGTGCAGCCGTGTTAGTAACTTGTATACATGAAACAAATGCTAATTTGACTTTTTAATTTGAGGCTTGCATTTAACAGAACAATACACTGATAGCTGAACTAAAACCGGCACTGTCGTAGATACGTCACAAAGCTAAAATAACAACAGAAAACTGTACCTTGAATCTTCAAGATTTTTGTTTGGCATAATTATCGAAATTAATCTTCTGGCAGGCAATTAACACAATCAAATGAATGAATGCTAGAATATGTATGTGGTGCAGTCCTACATGTCAATCGCAGCTAGAATAGCTGAGTGACAACGTCACTGACTGAAACATCCTCTGATACTGCTTCCACTTTCTCAGGAGACATAATTCGATTGAGGTCGAAGATAAGTCTCGCCGATGAGTGCCAGCAGGTATGAAATCTGGGTGGCACAGGGCTTCCTGGCCATTGCCTTCAATCAAAGTGCACCCCAATGGTAAGTCTTCCAGCTTGATGGTCACATAGCAAAATATTCGGCAGAATTCAGACAACAATAAGAATATAACAGTATGAAATCGGTTACTTACCAGCAACCAATTAAGTGAACTTCCGTAAAAACACATCAACTTCAATGAAATAAAATTCATGTATGATCACTAATTCCCTCTACCTTTACCCACATCAGCGAAACATAATCTAGAAGCAAGACTAGTTACTCTACACCGTACTATCTGATAAAAGCATGAAAATGTGTTCCTTGAAAAGTTGGTATGAGACCCTAGACTAACTGGTAAAATACAGAAAGAAAAGGAAACTGCTGGACCTGGCGAAACTGCCTCTAATTGCTGATATAACGACAGATAAATTGGATCACAGTTAAAAGCGAGACAAATTTCCCGTTGACGAACTTTTTTAACGAAAATAAGCTAATATACCCTGATATCAGCTGCATGACCTGATGACTGCGTCACACAGAACTGTGATACTCCTAAGTGATTCTGACTCACTGTACGCCTGATTGTTCAGATGCATTGCCTTAATTTGGACTCCACATACGCTTATGATTGGCCATCACAACTGAACGCTAGATGAGTTATTTGCAACTCTTCAACTATTAGTCTTATTTCCCTTCCCACTATGCATACAGAGACGAAGATTTATAGTTCACTGTCTATGCATGTCCGGGGTCTGTGTCATGGATATCTAGATGACCAGCGAACGGATAGCTCGTGAACTCGGCTATACGACAATATTATAAAATAAACCTGAGACAAAATGCTTTTCAGAATAAACGAAATGATACAACCGATGGCACTTGTTTAAGATTCCTACTTTTATTTTTCTGGTCTATTAGTATAGCTTCTACACTTCACACAAAACCAGAAGGTGAAGACCAATGAGATTAACAGAGAGACCAAAAATTCAATTTAGAGTCTGACATAGAAATGTATCAGTTTAAGTTGCCACACATCACAACAGTATACAAAGAACGAGGAGATAAAAAGTCATATTAAAGCAGATTCAAATGTATTCGTGTTAAGAGGATAAATACATGAGAGTTCATAAAATCATTCAAAACTTCTAAGATGAAAGTAAGCCCATGTGTTTGCACACTTATGGGGAAGATTTCAAGCCATATCGAACCCAGTCTCGAAGTACAGGAAGCATAAAACAATTAAAATAATATGAGCAGTCGTAAGAAACCTTTGAAGAAGAAAAAAGATGATAAATTAACAGAAAATTAAGATAGTAATGATCGGTAGTGTCTAGCAGTGAAATCGAGGATGTGCACTTCATCCTATTTGAGGCTTGTTCAATCGGTCCAATCAACGACGGTGCAATACAAGCAATAACAGAAGAAAATTAAGATATTTAGAAAAAGACTGATAGAGCAAAGAAATATATTCCTTTTCAGTCAGGTCTTCGTCTTAAGCTCCACACTTATATCCAGTTTTACAATTCAATCAAAGTAGCAATCTAGTGGTAAGGGGTTGGTGAACAATAATTGGGACTTTAAGCAGGTCGTGAAGATGATAAGTTTTAGAAATCAAGATGGAACAGAGTAATTAAAATTCGTAATATAAAGCAGGTTATTCTTAGGTAAATGGAGTGATTTTTGATATGTCCAGTTATAAACAATAAATAATTACGCAGTAGCAAGAAAACGAATGAATATTGATAGAAACAAGAAGGGGAAAAAGGTGTACAAAGTAATCTAGGAGCTACATCATGTTGATGGCCACGGTAATGAAATTAGTCGAACAAACTTCTTTTGAATACGAACGTTAGGTTTGTAGAGGTGGATTGCAATCGCCTCTATATGTGAAGTAAGCGAGTGCATAATTCATGTGGCAAATTCACTGGAATATGATGAATGATATCTAAAGCTTTCCTAGTATCTACTTGATGTCCCGTGTCAACTATATGTTCAAGTATGGAGCTCTGTATTATTTTAATTTGTCCCTTGCTCAACTACGTAGAGTGGTGCACAGAAATTCGACGATGGACCTGACTTTTGTACGCCCAACGTAACTAGCTCCGCAGGAGTAGGTGAATTGATAAATGCACATGAAAGTGGCAGAATCGGGCAGTATGTTTTTATTTCTTGCACCCAGAATCACATGGCTGTAGACAATGGGGCATAATTTAATGGGTAGAAATGCTCTTTTCAAGGCCCTTTTTATGTGTTGTGTGATGATCTCATTGGCAATGTCACTCTTAAACTTCAGCTTCAAGAAGATTTGCTACGTAGGAACTGTTGACACTCTTGTCTTAACCCTCGTAGCATTCATATGCTTAGTTGCAATCTTGGCTGGATAGCCATTCCTACTAAGCAGGTCATAAATGGTGGCAAACTCTTCCTCCATAGCACCATTCGAGCAAATAGCTGTAGCGCGGTATGCTAGGCATTTCACCAGGTTCTTATGTATTGGAGAAGTACGGCACTGAAGAAGTACGTGTACTGACCTGTCAATGTTTGTTTTCTATACACATTTCGTTTCACAATTCCATCTATCCTTCTTACTAGCAGATCAGTAATGGGATACTGTCATTTTTTTCTCTCTTCCACTTTGAAGTTGAACGCCGATGAACATTAATGAACTTATTGAGAACAGTATTCTTATCAGTCTCACTTTTGGAAACTATAGAGATATCATCCTTGTAACGACAATATAATCTTTACCGGTTAATGGTTTCATTCAGCAGACTATTCTCTAGATTTGTCAGAAAAAAAATCTGCTAGGAATGGACCATGGAGTGACTCCATAGCTACACCATCAGACAGCCTCTGAGTTTATTCTTGAAAAAGAATTGTGCGTTGATTGCACACTTCAGAAGTAGTTCTTTCCTATGGAGAGTGGAATACTTATTTCCATGCTGTGTTTGGTAAATTCATTGCAAATAAAGTCTACTCTCTCCACAAGAGGAAAGCTATTAAAAAGAGATTAAACATCATACGATATCATTAACTTATTATCTACCTTCAGATACGTGAAAACAAACTTTTAAAGGTTTAGATGGATGTAAAATGTGTACATATTTTGTCACAGTCAATGACTTTAAAGTCAAGCCACCTAAGTCCTAACCGTCTATTCCTATTGTTTCTCAAGCATTCTGATTTGACTGTCTACACTTAACTAAAAAGCTCAGTAGAATTGTAGAAATTTCTTAGATAACTGTCACATTTTCGTTGGTCAATCCTATCACAGTTAACAAAAAAGTAAATATCACTATAGAAGAAAAGGACGACAAAAAACTAGAAATTACCTACCGTATAGTCCAGTCTATTGCAATTTCATCCATTTTTGAGAGTGTAAATTTCTTGATTGCATCTTTGTTAACTACAAAATAAGTGTTCACCAAGATAATGAATTATATATATTTGAGATGAATGGGGATTTTTAATTTAGAAGTAGTATTCATCATGGACTGACATCAGTTGGGGAACCATTGAAATCTGGGAGCACTGGACAGCTGTTTCGTCCTAGTATGGACTCCTCAGCAGTACGCACCCACGACCCGGCTAGGGGTCGAACTCAGGACCTACAGGTTTCACGGCGAACGCGTCAACCACTCAGCCACTGGGTCGGTTTCCGGTGGTTCACAATTTCCAACTCTGTCGATTCACGACATAGCACGACTGTCACTCAAGGTCTTCAGTCAGCATCCACTTCACTTCCGACTGGTTGACCCCACAGGTCATGGCTTCTCATCCATTCCTAACATCCATCTGGAAGCAAGCCACTAATGAGCACTATAGAGTAGTGCATTTTTGAGATGAATGGAGATTTTTAATTTAGAAGTAGTATTCATCATGGACTGACATCAGTTGGGGAACCATTGAAAATATGGGAGCACTGGATAGCTGTTTCGTCCTAGTATGGGACTCCTCAGCAGTGCTCCCAGATTTTCAATGGTTCCCCAACTGATGTCAGTCCATGATGAATACTACTTCTAAATGAATTATATATTTATTAAAATGATATGTATCAGAATAATTCTCATGTAATGACTACTTACAATATATTGTCTTTTAAACAGCTTTCCGATTTTTCTTGATCCCCTCATATCTTACTGATTTCTAGAAAAATCCTTAGCCTTACCTTTTATAAAGGGAAACTCCGACTGTCTGACATAATTCAGCCTCTAATCTTCAGTCTCATTGATTCCTGTGTTTTGCATATACTAACTTTTGGTTCCCACTTATTCTTTCCTGGACTCCAGAAAAAAAACTGTGCTGTACTGCATAGGATTTTGAAGGCTGTTAGTAAAGCAAGTGGTGCACCACTAACTGTACTGATGAATATGGTCGTGAATAGGCATGCGAACTCTTTCAGACTACTGGCTAAAAATATTTATCCATGCACAATTCTATACAGAATTTCAACCATACCCTATTTATCTTGTGTTTTGCGTGAAGGAAATTATGTAAGAAATAGTCTTATCAACCAACTTTGCAATAGCGAACAGTTATCGTGACCCTGAGGTCATTAGACCTTTCAACAATCCTGTTATTCTTCATTACATATTGTTTATCAACAGCAGTGTTAATATAAACTGATACAATATCATATACTGAGAATTGTGTACTGTAAACATAATTATGGTTCCGAACAAAGTGAATATATTATTATCATTACTAAATACGTTTGCTCTGTACAGATGAACTTGATCCTTATCTAAAACGATCATTTCCAGACTAAAGGACTGACACAGAGATAAAAGCTAACTGCAGACAAAGGATGAATTGAGAAACGCAAGTATAATAATTCACCCTTGTTACAGAATATGACCATCAAAACTGTGAAGCACTCTTGAAATTTTTACTAAACACCCAAGGAATCAATATCATAGTGACTCATTTCAAGACTAACTTCTAACGTTCTGCTACGAAGCTATCTCGCATGGGACCAACCAAGTCTTAAACGAGGACAGATGCCTGCCACTGGTTCAAGATGATGAGCTGTGACAATCCAAATTTATGAAAATCAGACAATTTAGACGACGGAATTTTAGCTTAACGGCTGAATAGAAATATATCCACTGTTAGGAAATGGTTTTTTTCTTAGCTTCATCTTACTTTGAACCATAAGAGATACTGGTTAGATGTATCAAGTTTTCCAGCGCTAAATAGTTTAATGGAGTACTGCAGCCTATATCAGATCAGTTTAGAACAAAAACTATCTAGAACGATGATCGAATCGTAAAATGTAGCGCACTAACTGAATAAACTTAGAACAACTTCAAACTGAACAGAATTGTAAATAAGATTTTAATGAGTGGATATGTAAGGTTACATTGAATAAAACACTAATAGCAGTGTATATAAAATGAGACTTTAGGCCCAAAATAACTTCAAAATGCAATAAAACTTGTCATTCACACTGAGCATTGTTTACTTTTATTATGCCATTTACGACACTTGTTGTTTGAAGACTATGAGTGCCAGTTGATAGATTGGTTTAGAAAATTAACCACAACTCTTTCACTTCATAACGAATTACGAAACAACTTTGAGGTTTGCCAAGATTCATTTATTTATTCAAGTTAGTATTCATCATGGACTGACATCAGTTGGAGAAACATTAGAAACCTGGGAGCACTGGTAGCTGTTTCGTCCTAGTGTGGGACTCAGCAGTGTGCACCCATGGCCCCACACCACCAGAAGCCGAGCCTAGAACTTTCAGGTTCCGTGGCTAGCACGTCACCATCGGGTCACTAAGTTGAACAACAGTGATCTATATTTCCTACTTTTGTTAGTTCTGGTCGTTCCCTTACGGTAGCATGGGTGTGTAGTGCTGAGGATTCCCATAATGGAACGAAACAGCACTTCAGTGTTCCTAGGTTTCCAGTGTTTCTCTCAATTGTGTTAGTCCATGACAAATACCAACCTGGAACTACCAAACGGCAATATACGAGTATATTTCGTCAACTACTTTGTTTTCCAATTTAGAGGACTATGGGGATTTGTCGATTACTGTCCATTCCTCATTAGTGAATGGCTTACAGATGAGATTTCCTGAGGTCCCAGCTGGGATTCGTGACCGGTGAGGTAAACCAATTTGGATGTGAAAACAAATACTAAACGACGGTATTGGATGAAAGTAATGGTAAAGTGCACGTTGCGAAACCTAAAGGTCCTGGGTTGAGTCATGGGTACCCACTGCAGTGGAGGTCCCACATTATGATTAAGTAACTATCCAGTGGTCCTAGGTTTTCAGTGATTCTCTAACTGATGTCAGTCCCCGACGAAATATTTGTTTTTGTTGAATCGATAACTGTCTAAAACCTTAGAAATACCTCTAACATAATTTGGTTGGTTGTGGCTAGCAGAGGAATCCAGGACGCGCGTTTCGCCCCATTTGGGACTCTTCAGCTGGATGTACCTGCAGGACATCTGCTGAAGTAATTCATATCCGATAGAGCAGATATATTCGGTTCACTAAATTGATCACATAGAGAAAAAAAAGCATCAACTAGAAAGGACCGATTCACCTTCTGGTAATGGCTGAAGTTTTGTATTTGACTCCTGTAAATAGCTCATTGCCAGTAAACACTGATTGAGAAAATCGCCTACACCTGTCATATAAAGACAAAAATAAATCACGGAAAAGATTGTTGGTAATGATGAGGATATGAAAAAGGTCTGAGAAAGTGACCTTAGTGATGAATAGAGATTATGCATGAAAATAGAACAAACATTAGGTTACACATCACTGATAAGGATGTTTTCTTATAAAGTCAGCGATATCTTTTAGCATCTTAGTGAAGCAAAAACTACAAATCATCAGTGTGCAAGGATCGACTCCAGCTAGCATCCAAAACAGGGCTATCAGAATACACAGTACGATTAATTACCAGTTTCTTACTCAAAATCGTCTGTTAAAGCTGTGGTTCCTCTTTTAGGAAGTTAAATTTCAATTAGTGGGTCTTGAGTTCAAGCACCGCTCCACCTACTGAGGTGTTGGCAGCCGGATAGTGTGATCCCCTACACAGAATGGGTGTGCCTCATTGCTTACCGTACGAATATGTACAAGGCTGCTGAGTAGATTTCGGTTCGATTCATTGGCTTTTCCACTTAACTGATAGGTCACAAGTTCACCCGAACTCTAGTCAACCGAGGTAGTATTTTAATGCCCAACATAAATTGTGACAGATTGTCTGCCGTACGTGGCTGCTGAATGTATTTTATCGAAAATATTTGCTTTATTGAAGCGTACTATGCACTTGACAAACTTTCATTTGATGATTTTTATCAAAAATCCATTTAGTTATTTTCAAGCTGATTTTCAGAGAATGGTTATAATAAACTCAGCTTTTGCGCTGGTCGATTCTCATCAACAAGGCACATCTGTAATCTCGGGGAAACTGATGTCCTATCTGAGATTTGAATCTGCGGTGCAAGTGCGCCTTGCTGAAAAATGCCAACAAACATGAAACTTAAGTCAAGTTGGACTTCCTGCTAATTGCTTCCCATCAACCAAAACCCATAGAAAGTGCACCACGATGATGAGCCTCCTAGCTTAGTGGTCACTTTGCAAAATGATCGTTTGGATTCGAGCAGCACTCAGGAGTTGACAACATGAAATTGGGGAGCTCTCTGGTGACCAATCAGCATATCTAATCAAGACTTACAGGAAGTCAACCTCAATCCCAATTGCGTTGGGAGACGTAGGTTCGTATGTCAGACAGGGAATCAGTTCCTTCGAGGTTGCAGATACACCTTGCTGACAAGCACCAAGAAACACGAAACATATTTGCATGTCGATTGCCACCAAAAACTAATATATATTTGAAAAGTTGTCGTGTTTTACGGAATTGTTTTATGCTACAGATTTTAATTTAGACTTTATATCAACTTTCTCATTTCCACTTCATAACAAAACTGAGTTTATCTTCTTGGTTTCATTGAGTTCTCTAAGCTGGGCTATTTAGTCATGAACACAATACAACTGACACCATCCACCTGAGCTACAAATATCCTCCACCATTTTGAGTTTATCTTCGTTGTTAATTGTTATCAAACTCAACTAGAAGTTCGTTGCACAAAGCTTTTTACCCTTACAAGTTAAGATTTAATATACATAAACTGAAAGGCATAAACGTTTAGTGAAATAAATGCAAAATGTGATGCAGTGACTATTTCCTATTACTTACAGTTGTATTAAAGCAGTTTTGTGAGAGGATATCACTTACATTTGCATTTTTCTTTTATGCCTAATTCATTTCGACATACACTGATAGTTTTAGAATTCATAAAGACAGTTCGACACTGATCAATCCATTTCTCTGCTTCTTCAATCGATGCGACTGAATAATTAATTATATCCAATGGTAACAAGTCAGTAAGACAAATAGATCTAATCGATGAAGAAGGCAATTGATTGTACCAATGAACGCATGGATATCGTTGACAGCTCTTATCGTTCATTTCAGTAGCTCTTTCAAATGGATAGTAATAAGTACCGTTGAAGAAGTCATCATTACAATCTGGTTTACTTCGAAGAATAGTGTATGGATACATCTTATTGGTGTGCTATAAAACAAAAAGCAAATTATGAAGGCGAAAAGTAGATAAACAAAACGTTTTTAAAATGAAACACATAACCCCAAAATGTCTAAAAAGCGAACAAATAATGGCCGTTTTAATGATAACTTATACCATTACAAAGACGCTAGGAATGACATATGTAGTCTGAAAAAAAAATATTCATCAAGCCAATAGTTGATAAGTGCCACAGTAAGCCCAGGTATCCTCTGATACAATTATACATGTATAGCGAACACATGTGTAAAAGATAACATGGGTAAAAACGACAGTGAATGTGTCAACAACTAAATATAGAGATCAGGAATAAAACCTTCATTGTCTCAAACAGTAGTTTTTAATAAGACTACTATGCACATCTAAGACTATATTTTACTCCAGATTGAAATTCTTTAAACAAATAGATAGTCTCTGACTTTGGAACTGAGTGATTCAAAATATGATTTCTTAAAGAAATTGGTTCTTGCAGTTATAGAAAGTAGTCGATGACGATAACCAAGAACAACAACGCCTAGGTTAATGAATTCAAGTTGATTTCCCAGAAATATCCAAAACTAAGATAAAGAGCTACTGTCTCTCTCTAATTCACCGGTATTTGGATTGACATGAGAAGTCCTAGATAGGCAGCCAGTGTCAATGCAATGAATGGACGACAATACATCAAGAAATCGTATGGCAGTCTGGAAAAACCCATGGTTGTTGAAGTGATATTAAGATCTGCCCAGTAGCTGGGTCTTGTAACTCTACTGGTAGAGCACCGGGCCGATACCTTAGAGCTCACCTGTTCGAATCCTACCACGGACAGATTTTCATTTCACCTTCACCATTATCAATAATACAAGCATCCTAAACGACGGTTATGTCAGATAGTCAGTTTTATAAGAAAAAAGTTGTCAAAATACATTGCACTATTCATCATAGATAAACAGAGAGATTCTAGGTAAACAACATGATTCAAAAAATGATTATAGATGCTTTGCATTGATCAGAGGCAAAAAATCAAGAAAAAAGCCTTAACAGTTTTATATCCAATTATAAATCAGGAATCGAGTTGAAAGTCTTTTTTCGTCAAATTTCTACTCTAATTTGATTGAAACGTTTCTCTTCGCCTTCCTTCTCTTAGCCTCAGTCAGTGAAGGTTCAAGCATTTTTTTCTTTAAGACAGATAGCATTAATAGTACAGTTTTGATTTTACTAATAGAAGATATATAATCACATGAAATCAAATTAAGAACGACGAATCTTTAAACTGTAATCGACAAACATATTGGCATATTCCTCTTTAGGAATAATGTCTACTAAGTTTTAGACAAAATGAATTTTTATTCTGGAAAATAGAAAAAAAAAGTCTGTTCCTCAAAAGTCTAGTTGCATTGTTATCAATTTGAACGATAGTTTTAAAACTTTTCTCTACTTAACGACATAATCAAAACGAAATTTTAATTATTCAGTGTAAAACTAATCCATTACATAGAATAGTACGTTACATGAATAAACACCAAACGTCGACAGCCACAAACTAATTTGCAAAGAAACTATAGTCAGCCTTTGTCTACCTAAATAACCCTCCTTGGTTGTATCATTCTTTGCCAAATTTGGATGTTTATTCTCACGTTCCTATCTAGTTGCATCGTCTTTTGCTTATATCGAATCCTTTAAGCTAACTGAGATTAACTCACAATATTTTACGTAATCTTGTAATGTCAAGTTAGTCTATTTGAATTGCTGGCCGTGTCGCTATTTTTATTCCAGAAACCTCCATCGAATTATGCATACAACCGTGACAATGTATTACCATTTATTACCCTTTCTTGAATTTACTGTTATGACTGACTTTTACTCTATAACTGTCCACCTTCACCACTGACTGATATTCTGTTTTCTTTCAATTAATTATGCTTAATTTCCAGTGAAACTAAATATTTTGACATTCAAGGTTGTAAGCAGCTGACAGGATACCACCGAAATAAACTGAATCCGTTTTATCCTGCTAGCATTATTGTACTTGTTCTATTCAAATTGCAATCCAGAATTTGAGCTAATGATTTAACAGCCGACAAAGTGTTCCATACGACAAAAATACACTGAAAGAGATGACTGCTCTAAAGCAACTTTATTTGAGACATCAGTCATGTCTAAAACTTAATAATCATTTAAAATATGAACAAATAATCGTAATGGAAAACATGAAAAGTTTTTTTTCATCACTTACCTGACACAGTACTCTTGGTGGTAATCTCCGTTCACTTGGTCCGCCAATAAAGAATATCTTCACTAATAAATAATTGCATTCAATTGTCAATAGGTCATATATGACATTTAAATTGGAATCCAATATTCTGTTTTCATTTTGAAAGCCTAACAAATACTCAGATAGGTTGAGATATGTTTCAAACCATAGAAGTGAGTCCAAACAAGATATGATGCATGAAAGTAATCTGTCAATCGAGAAAGTAGTTGAAAATTGAATATGAATAAATTCGGCTAGTGACTAATGGGGATCAATGGATCTGAAAATAAATCATTATAAATCATTTGTAAATTGATTATCCTACTGTAGATATACCGGTCTATGGAAGTCAGATAGCCAGATTTAAATGATGTGAACTAGTTCGACTCTATGAACTGAATTTGTCTCGGTACAGTGCTGATGAACTTAGCTCCAAGCGACAGAAATGGCCCTATAGTGTTCAGACCATTCTGATCTGGTTGACGAAACCTACATATAAGGCAGAGTGAATACTGACTAATCAAGTTGATAATTAGTATTACCTAAAGGAAGTTGTCTCTTTCTCCTACCTGACCAGGCAGCATCGTTTCAACTACAAGCGGCACAGATGAGGACTTGAAAGCCAGGATCGAAAAAGCAAGACAGGCCTTCACTAACCTGAAATCAGTAGAGAGGTCTACTGCAAAAGATAAAGAACAATATCTAGATTTTCAGCACCAACGTCAAGTTAGTGCTTCTATGTGATGGTTGTGTGACTTGATGCGTTATGAAAAGCACTTCCAACAAACCGCCGACATTCATCAACAGATGCCACCTACGCTCACTCGATACTGAAGATGAGGTGGCCAGAGTAATAAAAATGAGAAAACATGGAAATCTGGGAACGAACCAACCAAGAATTCATCACCCAACAAATATGCAGAAGAAAGTGGAGATGGATTGGGCATACACTGAAAAGACCATTTGGAGACATCACGAGCCAGATTAGGCCATCGAGTGGAATCCAAAGGGGAAACGACGAGTTGGACGTCCGAGGTGAGCGTGACATGGAGATCATGTGAGGAAGAAATGAAAGCTTGTGGGCAGAGTTGGAACTAGGTTCAAAAGACTGCAGAGATGAGAGTGAAATGGCGATGTGCTACTGAAGCCTTATGTTCAAATAGTTAGCTGAAAATTAATTGAACTCGAGATTATGTAGTTGTATGTGGAAGTCTCACTAAGCACAGCTATCTCAGGGTACATAAGTGGGCTAAATAAAGCATGTTATAAAGTTATTTACTCTAAGAAAGAAACTGACAAGCATTAACAATCAAATTTCGAAAATACTTGATCTAAACAAATAACTAGTTTACTTATGGTTCAGGTGATTTGAAGTAATTATCTATATGATCTGAATTCGCCCCGGTACACATCATCCTCATGCGAACGGGACGGCCATCTGGTGTATGGATCACTGTGATCTGCCTGATGAAGTTTACAGATCAGCTAAGTGGTTTCTAACTACTCAAGTCGTTCAGTAAGATATTTTGAATTATATACTGTTTCAACTGTGAATAACTTTATGAAAGAATAGAAAAAATAACTTGCTAAGGAAGTAATCACCAAAACATTATTATAAATCCTAAGAACTGACCTTAAACCGAACAACTGACACTGTTCAGGATTGAAAAGAGACTGAAGTTTAGGTGCGCTATTTACAAAAACAACACGATCAATAAATTCCTTAAAATGAAATATAAAATAAAATGTGTAAGCACAATATTTTATAATTAAAAGAAAAGATTGAAAACGTTTTCAGAGGTAATGATAATTAGTATTTACCTAAACGACTAATCTAATCACGATAATGTTTTCACAGTGTTTTTAAAAGCTTCAGTAATATATATCTTAAATGGTTCTCAGCAAGATTAATTGTATCCTTCGAAGTTTGTCTTTACGAAGTAAACAATCGATTACAGTGTAGTAACAATTTCTTTATAACAAGTTACGCAGGGCATACACTTAGGCACGTGAATCTCCGGACACGAAAACATTTACCGGTTTGGTTTAGAAAAAGGTGAAATGAAAGTGATGAAAAGTCCCATCCTAGCGCACCTAGTAGACACAGGCCATCACATAGATACTAATAAAACTTTAATGGCATACATCGCACTCCAAAAACAGTTCCATGTATAGCTTACCAACATCTGCTCAATATAACTGAGGCTATTGGGATGAAATTGATGAAATCTGAACTTTGCATTCAGAGGAAACATATTCAGGCGTTACTCCTCCATCCTGCCCTTCAGTAAACTAAAGGCTAATCGTGTCTTTCTTATTCATTTTCTTTTCTCTTTACCATCATGTTCTTCATCTGTATGTGTGTCATCATAGCACTGAGGAAGGAAGGTACGTTGTGAGTCGATTGGCTGTCTGAATGTATGAAATGACAACAGCCGGCCGATGATGACCACAGGAACTAAAGACAGACTCCCTGACTTCTCCTCTTCTATGTGCATTTACCAGTTCAACTGCTCCTGTAGAGCCACTTACATTGGATGTACAGTTAGGCAAGTCCGTCGTCGAATCTCCGAGCATCATCCTTCATGGCCAAGTAAGGGGAAAACCAGATTGATGCGAAGCTCAATACTCTCTCATCTGATTGACACCGGCCACCGAATCAACGTTCATAATGCCTTTAAAGTTATTTATCATATTCCTTCTCACCTCACCCATGCTCTACGAGTTCGTCTTTTACATACAGCAGAAGCCATAGGAATCCACCTACACAAGCCAAGTCTGTGTGTTCACAAGAGATTCGTACAGCCTCTTTCTTTGCCTTGGCCATCTGTATAGCTCATTTGTTACAACAAGACTCTTCATTTCATCCACCACACAATATTTTAATAGCTCCATTATTATTATTATCATCATTATTATTGTCATTATTATTATTATTATTACAGACTTAACCATCTTTCTCTCCCCCTACTGTCTCTAATTACCGTCAACAATTTACCATTTTACGTAACAGTTCATCTTCGCTCTTTAGTTACCACTATACAAAATATCAATTATGTAAGAACCTGTTCACAAAAACTTTCTACGATAATTAATCTTTGCTTTAGTTAACTGCCTTAATTACCTGATCAATTATCACCTTTTTGGTACTTTGAGATTGATAACCTTTCATTGAACAACTCTCACCACTAGATTGGTATGTAATTTTACGTTTGAAAATGCTATATTAGTGTAGAGCTACTGATGAGGAACTAATTGAAAAGAAATATTTCTTCGCTCACACTGTTTGTTTTACGAAATGACAATTGGTAAATAAGTTATCGCTTTCGTCACACTAACAGTAATTTGAAATTGGTTACTTGAACTCATTTCTACCAAAGTGTTTATCTTTGATATCCCTCAACAATCTGCAATAACATTTTATAACTTCGAAATGCACTCAGCAACTTTGTGCACAAACTCAACAAGCAGTGAGTTATACACATCGTATGAGAGCTAATGATATCCCTGGTTTCCCAAACCTAGACTGGTAGAGTGATGTTCGAACCGGTGACCTATTAGTTGAAAGTCGTCTGCCTAGGCCAATAAGTCATAGCCCACTTTCTATAGTATCACAGTCTAATAATAAAGTCAAATTTACAAATTCAAGTTGTATACAAACCATAGTAGAACTAAGGTGCACTTCAGTTAATCTTTTTCACTGATGCAACAAATAGTCTAAAGCTTATTGTTTGAGTTACTTCCAATTTTTGTATACAAATTTACATGTAGGTACCGAAGTTATTATATTGAGAAAACACCATGAAGAGTTTGATGCAGACATTTCGAACAAGTTCGACAGATCTTTCGATAAAAAGAAGTTGAGTATTTTTTGCAGTAGGTCAAGCACACCAAGTAGATGCTTAACATTCGTCCACTAAACCTATACGAGAATTTTCGATCGAATAAGATACATATTTATGATACCATTACATGGGATTTTGACTTCATTTGAATCTGGACAATTCCCCTACTTCATTATGTGGATGCCAGATCTAGATTGAATTCACTGTAATTTATTATTGTGAATATTTTAGGTTGTAGGCAGCTCACCAAAACCATGGAACTGATAAACAGACCTCTATTATTCTCCTTCAAAGTTTGTTCTTGCTTTCTTAAAGATGGAACAGCGGGAAGCTTCGCTCTGATGACATATATATTTACGCATTCCAAGGAAATCCTTTCATCACTTTCCAGCTACCTTTTTAAACTCTCAAAAAAGTACAACAGATATGCTCAAGTGATAAGTTGAAAGAGTTACTGAGTATTAGAAAGACCCTGCGAGACAAAGACTACCTACAAAAGTTTATGAATAAATATGGAGTATCTGAGGACAATAAATAAAAACAAATTACAATAACCAAGACGCCTGCTTTTATTGAACTTAAATAGAAAGGTGACGATGTATCTCGAAGAATTAACAGAAAGCTGAAAGTCACATTGAAATCTAGTCAACCTGATTGATCTCTACACAAAAGCATGCTCCTAAAAACAATCAAAGTAGACAGGCTCTTTTCATATGCTACCTCTAGTGTATATACAAATTTACGTGCATCTGCGGTAGCATTTGCACCAGCAGAACAGGAGAAAAGGCATACTTCAGATTCCTTGGGTACCCCAAAAAGCATACGTTTCACGTATAAGTGCTTCCAGTAGTGCTGTCACTCGATACCTTTTTCGGCGCAGGGTATGAATCCTTCAACGTGATAAACAATCAGTGTAATTCTAACCTTCTCATGTTCGCTGAGGCCGTGGAGATGAAATGACTGATACCGAAATTGTGTCTGAAAACTAGCAGTGGTAATTTTTTATTTCCCTAGCAACCTAATATTTTACTCTTCCTCTTATTTGATGACATCATCGTTTGACCGAACCTTCTGTTTTTCGTACATAATTTCCATGATCGTTCTACCAGCTTAGTTCAAATCATTTTACAAGTACTCGGTTTGTGCGTTGTTTATCATTAACCAGTCGACTTGTTAATCTTCCTACACAATCTTTTGTCACTACCCAAATTCTTTTATCTTATATAAGCAAAACTTCTTAGCATATCTTGATAACTATATCTAGATGTCTGTATTCTTTATTCAACCACGTCATTCCCTGTCAGCTAACTTCATAAAACTGTGGGAAAGTGTGTTATATTCCCTTAGTGACATGATATTTAAATATTCTTAGGTTAGGATCAGCTAACTACCAATTGGCGAAATAAAATGGTATGAACTGTTCCTCTGCTCCAGTCGTTTTTTTTCTGTTCAAGTTGATAAACGGAGAATATGTGAATTAAATCATCATTGCTTTGGATTTTTAATGCGAATTGAAACTCAGCTTCCATCTACTGAATCCTTTTAATCATATTCTATCGCATTTTTGCTTTCCAATAATTACCAACTTGTGTAGTGATTGACTTACGGAAACGTTTTCTAAGTCTCACCATTTTTAATCTGCTAACACTGTGAATGTTTGTTCCATATGAACTTTCGTTCAGGTATGTATACGAATTTGGTCACCGGTGCGAAATCAAGATGGCTGCCCGTTCCTTAGCGCTTCTTCCTCACTAATCTAAGTCTGTCGATCAAGCTTTTGTATGTGGCCAGTAAGCAAATTGATGAGATACTGCTCGACTTGAGCTTTGAGCCTTTTTGGACTCATTAGTAGGCACATCTTTAACTATGTTTTTGTGACAAAATAATATAACCGTCGAAATTTTGTTTCAATTCACACAATTTCTTCACTTTCGAATGCCATTTAATTACTTTGTCTTAGTGACTTATTTCCATCGAATGAACTAAAGTATACTATCATAGGTTGCATGCAGCTCATAACCATCAACGAAATAACACGATGATTACATGTTATTCAGATTTCAAGCATGATTTAGCTGAGAAAACAAAGTCCCTACAACACAACTCCGAAAGTAAACATGTCTCCAAATAGGTGTACATTTAACCAACTGAGAATGTGGAATGCCATTGCTTTGGTTCTAGTCTGAGTTTCCCATGTAATGGTCTGGACGTTGTGCTACCTCATGCAAATTGTATATTCCTCCTTCATCAGGGATAACATATTAAAGTGAGCATAAACATGCTAGGTGTAAAACACCTAAATAGCATATATGTACGTAGATCCTCCAAATGATCGATTGATTTATCTCGTTTATTATTGCGAAAGCGAAAACAAATCGCAGTTTACGCCCTGTGCTTTTTATGAGCACCGTAATGCAACGCAACTTATTACGATACACTTCTTATCATCTTACTTTTTAAATAGCTACCAACCATTTATAGTATATACACCAACGACATTACCATGAAACAAATCACTATCAGGCTGACAAACAGTAAAGTTTGCAGGCTAAGTGACGGAGTAGCGAACAAACCGAATAAAGCGAAGACAACAAGAAAAATTTCGAATACACTTCTTCCTAACAAACACAGTAAACCAAACCTTTAGTTTTCAAACAACTACCTATTCACAAAAGCCCTTATGAATAAACAGAACGAAGGCCAGTGCAATGAAGAAGAGTATGTTGCCAAATTTCAGCCGGGTTTGGGTGTTTTTACGAGCTACAACATTCAGGTAGGTTCTTCGTTTTAGAAATGATATATAAAGTGACGATGAGAGTGTTTAGCTCACATTGTATATGGACATCAGCTGATGTCCAATATAGCTGTGTTGAGAGGTGTGGACTACCTGGTTTAGGTCTCCGAGGTATGGTGGAGGACTCCCGGTGAAACGATTGAAAATCGGTCATAATGGAGTGGATTTATTGACTCTTTAACGTTCTCTAGTTCTTCGATATTTCTACTTACCTTCATTTTCAAATGCTCTCTCCCGCCACACACGTTTGTCTACTCTGATATGTCTTTTTTATCCCCTTGTTCTTTGTATACTACTGTGAAGTGTAGTAACTTGAAGTGATCCACACATATGTAAGGGTTTTACGTTGGTTCTGTCCATGACTAAACACATTTGAACTGGCAACAACTAACCTCTATACGATGTCCAAGAAAACAAGTTGAATTTCAGTTGCATCCAAGAAGCTGAACTCTCCCCATAAGAAAAGTGATAGTCAGTTCCAAAATAAGTATTAGTAGGTCATCTCACATTGATTATTCTAAGGAGTTGGGTGTCAATAAACTTAGTATTAGAAAACAAATCACAATAACTGAGAAACAAGAACCAAAATCGATGTACGTTAGTCGCGAGATCACCATTCATTTAGTGGTGTCAGCATAAAAAGCAGATTTTGGTGGCTAGAACACGTGTAGGAAATGCGATCGCAATGGTTTTCATTTCGTTCACTATTTCCCAGTCACAAGAATGGACAGAAAATTAATTGGAGGTGGTCAGTCTGTGAAAGAGAGCCATAGGACGCAGGGTAGTTGTTTCGCGTAAGCACCTAGTGGTGTATAACAGGTTATGCAACCCAGTGGCATGAAACCATACTAGACATGAGTCACAGTGAAAAGCCAGATGTAATCATGCAGTAGTTTTCATATGTCCTCTGTGAAAAGTAAAACAGATAAAGCAGTATGATACTGATACAGTTTGTAAACAACTTTAAAATGAATTGAGTCTAGTTGTCTATCTGTCAACCATACTAACGACGGAGTTTCTGTTCTTTATTGCTAACTGTAAGTATGAACAATCAGGATCCTTCTAAAAGAGTTATTTCCAATTTCTATACGTCAACTACTGATTCAATTAAAACGACTTTATTTACTCGACCTTGAAGTATAATGACAATTAATAGACTACATGATCAAGTTTTGACTTAATAGTGTTGAATAAGTTGAGCATTGAGTAACTAGATTATAAGGGAAACATACTTGTAAAATCCTAATGAGATACAACAATAAACTTCTAATGTCTCGTGACTTCGTGGAATTAGCTTCTCCGGAGAACAAAACCTGTACAAGCTATCGAATGTTTAAATAATAAGTGGTGACCAATCAGACCACGTCGTTCATATACGTTATTTGTATGGCAATAAGTTTCATCGTTATCAGTTAGTATTCCGTGAGTTCAGACTGTAGGTGTGAATGTGTGTGCATATGTGATTAAGGTTATTAATTGCAATGTGTTACTTCGGATATACTGCCCAACTTGGTTGGATATTTAGACCATCCTTTCTGTTGAGTGTATACGGAATCAACATAGTGTAAAATATCTCAACTATTTATCTTTTCTTTTAGTTTGAAAATCCTTTTTGAACTACAATTTACGATTTGATTTGTAAACTTTTCTCCTCCCTAGGATTATTTGGGGGTCGTTTTGCGTAACTCGCATGCTGTATAGCACGAATGAGGATCTTGAGAGATAATTTCTGAATATAATAAGCATCACAAACGATGCACGCTAATCTGCAGACACAACCTTGTGTGAAGATAAAAGGAATTCTATCCTGTAAGCGGACTAGAGCATTCCTGAAAGCGTTGGTTGTCTTATAGAAGGCTGTAATCTTATGTAGCTCACTTGTGCCTTGGTGCAATCCATGATTCATTATTTGATTCTCCCCTTGGATTCTACTCCTCATAGATTTTAATCTTATAAAGGATATTCCTAGAGTAATTATTAGAATGTAGCATATCTACATTGGTTTTTACTAAAGTACATATACACATATATAAACTGAATTTCTCGTCCATAGTCATTTTCTTATATCATCACACCAACTTATATGTGCACACAGATTTACATCTTCACCTTACATCCTGGAATAATAACTGATAATTATCATATACGAACGAGCTGAGCTGATTTGTCTTCCTTTACCGTTTACACGTGTGATAAACTTGTACAGGTTTTATTCTTTGAAGAAGCAGCTTCCATGAGGTCGCGAAACTTAAAATATTTACCTTCTTATCTACTCAAGTGACCGTTTACGTACATTTTTATCCAAATAGTTCAATAAGTCTATGTGTGATTAAATTGTTCAAAATGTATAACGAGACAACACCACAAGTTTCAGATAATCTTCGTCTTCGCATTATGGAGTTTACATTTATCAAAGAGATTAATTGCATTACATTGTTTTTCTACCTTATTGAGATTCATTTATATATATTTCCTTTATAATGAGATTTAGACTTATATTGTTAAGGGTAGTTGAATTGCCAAGTTTGAAACCGTTTTCTGATATCTACCTCAGTGTGATTTTTCAAAATCGAAATCCAGTTAAACTACCGGTCGAAATACTCTGATAACTGTTTCTTTCATTTGGTGTAGATACTTTCCTTTTTCGATAGTTTTCCCTTATGTTCATTGATTTATACGGTCTTGCAGACATTACTAAAAACAGATACCTGCTGAACCTCCTTCAAGAACACTATTCATAATTCACTTATGGTCACCACGAAAGCTAGACATAGAAATGCCATTTTAAGGGAATAATAAGAAAGACACAGTTATGTAACCAACTCTAAATCATTTAACACCTTTTTTGACTTTATATATATATATATATATATATATGCATTCCCTCAAAATACTAAGCGAAGGGCTATATACACATATAGCCTCCAGACGTTATGTCACTCGTCAGATTCAAAAAATGTCAAAGATGACACGGAAGACTACATTCTTAGAAAACAAATTATTTTGACCGACCTTATAATCTTTTCAGAATTTAAATAAATTGGAGACCAAGTCAAACATATCTAAAAACAATAACTGATTGAATAAGTGCTTTTAGTCAGTAAACTGCTTAAGTAGCACTTTTAGCTGAAATCCTGAAGAAAAATATATTGTCAAATGTCAGTACAAATAATTACTTGGTTACAGAGAAGAGAATGCGCTTTCCTATTCCATAACTAATCTAAAACCAAATACTCCTGGAAAAGAATAATGCTTATCAATTTAAAGAATGTTTGGAGCTACAAAATACTGACAGCTCATGATTACTTCATAGTATCCTGTAGTTAATGTAAGTCGAGTGAACCACTTAGTGACTGAAGGGGAATTAAAATCTGATTAGTAGGCGAATCTCACAGCTTAGTTGGTGAGACGCAGTCCTCGTCCAGATTCTCAATTCACCTTCAATCATCACCCTGTATCAATAATGCAACTTAGTCAGAAACTATATGAATTCCATTCACACAAAACAGACATGAATAACTCAAGACAGGATAATACAGAATATTCAGCAAAAAAAATAAATAGTATAAGGTTTTTCCACTAACTTACAGGTAAATTTGTAGGTTTATCAGTTGAAGTGTTATAGTTCTCCTTATTTGTAAGTAACTGAGTACCATTCATTAGATTTCGAATGGATTCATATGAAGTTGTAACTCTGACCAGATTGATAAACGGCTGTTGAAGATAAAAATTATATTTGTGCATTCATAGATTATGCTGATACAAAAGTTGAAAATTATTTACCCAATTGAAACGCCAAAAGACTATTCAGTTTTAATCGGTGTCTTGAAGTGGTCTTAAGCAATAACTTCAAGATCAGAAGTGTCAGACCAAAACTGGATCACAACTGGGTAAGCCGAGAACTTGGATACTATGTTAGAATGCAATCCCATATCAGATTAGCCTCTTCTTTATATAGCACAGCGAGATAGTACTATGTACTAGATACAATTTAGAGCAAAATTTATTGCTAATAATCATATTAAGGGAATCACATAACATCCTTAGTTATTTATAATTCTACTGTCATATCTTGTGGATCTCCATCGCTGACTGGACAGAGTTAGTCAGTCACTAATGGCATATAGACTACAGTACAGATGCCTCGATATTGCCATTTTTTATACAATTGAAGGACTGTGGCATTCAGTGGAACCAAGAATTTGGGTTCCATCCTATTTGAGATTCACTAGTCACCTAGATGTACCTGCTTCCCAGTGAATGATTCCACTCAGACTAAAATCCCAGGACTAATCGCTTCAAATGCTAGAGTGTTATCCACGAGTGGCCCAGTGGCTTACTCTTTGACGTTTCATGCGATCGGTCTCTGGCTCGGGTCCTGGTGGGGACAACATCGCTCACTGAGGGGTAGGTACATCGTGCGTGCCGGATTCCGCTGCTAGCCACTATCCATTACTAATGTACCAACTTTTTCAGGACGTTAGAAACGTCAACCGAAGGAAACTTTTACCTAGTGCGAATAACAAGTGACTAACTTCTCCGGTGCCAAACTATAATGTATTCAAAAAGCGGGACAAACAGATAATTTAATGATTAAAGGAGCGATTTACATACATTCCTACAGAGTACTGTGAAAATGCATTGGAAATCAAAATTAGTTACTAAACAATTGTTCTAGCTTAAGTAGTGTAGAATCAAATCCCATATTTGGACTTAGTATATGATTAGTATTGTTTTGCAACACCCACAGTAGATAAAAAGAACGACTTCTGCAGAACGAAAACATGTCATTGTAGTTAATTAGACAATGAAATCAAGAATACGTGGTAGCCATAGTAGTGGAATTAGCGAACCCAATCGCTCACCTTTTTCACACTAATTTGGTAATTACAACTGGCGAAGAAATTAATTAATTATGTTGTGATTGAAGTCATAAGCTAAGTCAGAGCGAAAGTAATAAGGAGGGGAAATATAACTTGCTTATAAGATGCTGATATAAAGAAAGAGCAGCTGGATTTTTCCTGTTTGAATAGCTGAATCATAGACAAGTACGCAAAACCACCTCAGAGGAAACAGGTAAATATCTCATCTTTAACCGTCAATGCTGGTAAAGTTGTAAAGGATGAAAAGTGTACACAAAGATTGACAAATGAAGATATATTAAACGCGTATCAAACAAAATCTAACTCACCTTGTAAGCTATTTTATCGATTGGATCAATTGACCATATTGGTGGATTAGATATTCTTGGTAAAGAATAATTACCTGTCAACTCAGCATGACCTGTACAATCGAAATATTCAATAGACTTCCAGGCTTGTTCTATCATCAAGTTAATGATACCCGAGTTACGTAACCCCAACAGGCTAGACTTATTCACTGCCAGTTGACTAAACAAGTAACCAAACGTGTGTGGCCTGGTAAATGATATCTGACCATAGAATAGTAGAGAGAATAACAAAGAAATGAATAAATAAGAAAAAGTAATCGAAAGGTTAAGATAAGTAACCTAAGTAATGAACTAAAATATTAACGCAGAAAACCGCAAAATAATCGATAGTATTTGGTTAGCATTATGAGCTAGACAACATGAAATGATTTGCTTTCCAGTGACCGATCAGTGTACCTAATTCACTCAACCGCGGTCCAAATAGCTCAATTGCAACGTCACTGACTGCAACACTGGGTGGTGCCAGTTGGAATCCCAAGAGGAAGTCAGTCACTTCGTGGTTCCGGCTACGTCTTCCTGACGAGTGTTAAAGCATAAAACCCAGGTTAAGTAGAGCTCCGCCAATCGCCTTCACACAACTAAATACTATCAAAGTAAATTGCAATATTGAGTCAACCAGCCTAGTGATCATACTCCAAAATGATTTACAGAATTTGGCCAGCGCTTAGAATTAAACAGTATGAAACTGGTTGCTCTCTAGTATCTAAACAAGGCAAACTGTACTTTTTAGGGTTTTATCCTACTGGTCAGGTGGAGTTATGAGTAAAACAAGGATGGTAATCTAATCACTGAAGATATTGACTTCTGATAACGTTAGTAACTGGACGTTCATTAGGGTTACCAAGTTACTTTCAACTAAAGCGTTAATAACCACCTTGAAAGAAAACCAACGGTGGACAAACGCAGAGGTTGAAGTAATCCATAAATATGTTCACTGTGCTTGGCAGTTTACGAATAAACCAATGGAGACACTTGATCGATAAACTCAAATTATTTCTAAAGACGAAAAATAATACAGCTATATCGGTTACCTAACAAAGACTAATACATTAGTTCTGACCTTAGTAGCTTAAGTGCTGGGTTTCGGACTTCCGAATTTTGGGATGAAGGTTCAATCATCCAAGGAACACTAGCCTCCCCACAATTGTACTCCTGATGACTGCCGAGAATCATAAAACCAAGCCATGTTGCGCTACATACCAACTTATACTCAAAGTTAAATACACATAGAACTCAGCTGCGACTACACAAATTCATGTGTTAGCTGGATGCATCTGCCTTCCATTGGGTGATGTTGTTCCCACTAAAACCCGAAACTGAGTTAAATCCACTAGGCACGAAGCAAGATAACCACTTCTTGTACAACGAGTATAGTCTTCATCTTGTTACTTGTGTTATCATCGATGCATCATTATGTTTCTGTTCAAATCCTATGTTTGTGTTGTTGTAAAATTCGGCTAGTTGGACTGATGACAGGCTCTACGCTGATGTATCTAGTTCTCTTCGAGCATCTAGATGTCTTAATTTCGGACGTTTTTCGAGAAAATGCTACGCTTGTAGCTCACAAGAACGGCTTTGTTTTAGCATTCATAAACTCTTCGTATAAGGCTAGCTACATCGCAACGAATTCACCCATCGTTTAAGAGGATGGTAAAAGATTAAATATGTAATAGAAAGCCACAAAGTTGGTTGAAGAACCGTGAGAAGCGGCCAAAATGGAATCATCACCTGAAGTCATCAGTCAATGAAGTCGAAATTTGCACGCTTCACAGTTTCATCGAAACAATTTTACTGCACAATTTCATGAAGCTATTTAAGAAAAAATACTTAATCTATCGCCTAACGCATCTTTATGTTTGTGGCCACCGCAAAAAATTCTGCATATATTTCAACACACTGAAATAACACTTTCTCAACTTTTAATGTTTTATTTTCTGTCAGACTATGTGTCATAAAAAAGGAAACTTTTAGCAGTAAAGTCATGGAGGAGGGATTATGTATATAGGTTGTCAAATGTCAATTTCTTTCCAGAAATCTGAAATCTAAATAATACGTAAATTCTTCGAAAAATAAACCAAACGCTTGAGTTAGCCATAAGATCAAAAAAAAGAAGATTTATCTAAAGTACGGCGCTCTGTTGTTAAGTGATATGATCTGGTTACACATATGTAAGTGGATACTTAAACAATAACCCTTAGATTACACCCTTGATGGTTGATCAGTCCGTCGGCAGATAGAAAAGGTGGTAAGATAACGGAAGGTGTGTTGTAACGTCAAAATACAACTGTTCTGAATATACTTACAATGATTTTGGCTATTTCTAGGCCTTTCTAGAAGGTTTATATCTCACTGGTCTTGCATCTTCAACCAATCTGAAATTTACATGCATGATCACGTGTCTTTTCTCAGAACGTCAAAACAAAACTGTTGGTCGTGAAAGATTTGGGCCTCTCACAGGGACATAAAACTAAATGCCAATAATGACCAATAAGTTACAAACTTCGAACCGTTAATTTTCTGTGAGTTTGTCGCCGTCAAAAGTACTTCAAAAGAAACCTTTAAGCTAGATAAACAACAAAACTGTGTTCGAAGCAAAATCCGCATATTTACCATTTGAAGTAGGCTTAACATAAGCATACATCCAAGCAAATGGGAAAAAATAAAAGGATTAAAATCCAGTGACGAAATGAGGAAGATACCAATAACCTAAAATGCTAATTAGATTGGCAAAACACTATTACAACAGAAATGAGAAATGCAAATTATTACACACTTTGTGAAACAACATGAATTATACTACTGAACGATAATAATGAGTAGTCTGAGACTAAAAGCATGATGGCGAAATGAAGACATAGTAGGAAAAGAACAAACATTTATATTGTCACCGTTTTGATCAGTCAAATTAATTTACTTGTTTAGGCACTCACCACGTTTTGTTCAGTGATCGTTTATAGTACCCACCACAAAGCTGAAGTGAGATAAAAGCCTAATCAACTAATTTTTTAAGTTTTAGCTCTGGCGTCGGAAATTGTCGATCCTGAGTTCGAGTCCTAGTATGAAAAATACCACTCATTCGGAAGCAGAAACATCCAGCAAATAAGTATTAAGGAGGAGGAAATGCCCACCCTGGGTTCCACTGCTACCTAGTATCTGTCGTTATTACCAAGCCAACTAAAATACTGAGCGCTGAAGAGAGAAACGTTGGAGACACGTTCGACAACAACAAGTTGTCATCAATATATTATTTAATCCACAGCTTCTTTCTGAACCAGAAACTCTTTTCACACACTTGAGGTGATTTCTAACAATCCAAATTACCTGATTGTGCTGACCTTTCCAAACTTGCATACTACTTCGAATCAGACCAACAACTCTATATTCACTATCATAGGTACCCAATTTCGATTGGTTTTTGGTGAGTTTACCATTAACTATTATAATACAGTCAGCCCTACAGTTTCATAACTGTTAAACAAGATGAACGCATATGACGTAATCTACTTGATGTTAACTGGCAGCGGAATCCAGGACGTGTGTTTCACCATATCTTTACCTGTATTCCAATGGGTGATAGTATCACAACCAGGTAAGCCAGGTTGATGAGTTTCTGAAATGATGAAACACATATCCTATATTCTACTCCTAGCCCTCATCTTTTTAGTTTGATAGTAATAAATCATTACGTATTGCCGAGGGATTCGTACACAGAGCTCATATCCACACAAGGAGTGAATAATTTAAACCAGCTAAATAATCAACAAAAAATTACAGACATGAATAAATGGAATTTCCCATAGTCGCTCCTTCTTTATATGTTATTTCTCAGTTTACTAGTGTTCTTCCAATACAACAGACTTCATTTGATAAAACATTTATTGTAATATATTCTTTCTTGATTAAATTAGTAACAATAATAATCAATTTAATCTAGATAATATTTCTAATACAGTCTGAAAATCTCAGTATATAATACTGAAACAAAACTGACTTCTTTGCAACGTATCCAGCAGCTATTATTTTAGCTACTAAATTATGTAAGTGATAGTTAGGATGAAAGCGATAATGCATGAATGATTGCTGAAGTGAAATAACTGGTTATTTATTTTATTTTCATTCACAAAAAACATTTGCCAGTCAAGATATGGGCGATTTTTTGTATTCAGCTGTAAAAGAGCAAAGTATTGTGTAACTGATAATTGTCCTTTCTAAGGAGATACCAGGAGACAGCTGTAAATCAAATAGGATGACTGGTATGCAATCAAATGACTGCAGCTAGTTTGAATTCATGAGTTCAGTCATCTTGTCGGCAACAGTGTTAAACAGCTGGGCCAAGAAAACACTAAAAAGCTTTCTAACAACTTGCAAAACCCTAAGTAGGATAACCCACTCCATCCCTAAAAGATCAGGAAGAACTGAAAAGGAACGACAACTGGTAACCGTTGCGCAAGAGGTGCCTTTCATGCTATAGTAGCCTAGTGGGTTATACTTTGACGTTTGGAAGGGTGAGTACTGAGATCGGGTCTTGGTGTGAACAACACTTACTGGGGCGTAGGTAAGTCCACCTGACGAAACCCGAATAGGAAGAAGCATGCGTCCCTAATTGGTGCGAAAAGACTGGTCCCAGCTGGCCACGACCACAATAAGGATCACAGGAAATCGAAACATAAGTTGACCAAGAGTCTTTCAAATGTGAGTGTAAAACCTGGGCACTGTGGTAGAATGTAATTCCCTTCCGGTTATGATACTACCATCTGAAGGAAACCAATATATTCTAAAGGGTATCTAGACTTCAGGTCATCTCACCCAATGTCACTTAAGGCGGGTTTAATGAAATGTCTAAATAATAGAGCTAAAACGCACCAGTCATTGTGAGGACTTAAACAAGGAATCAAAACACACAAAAGAGGCATTAATAATTAATAATTATCCTCCACAGTTTATCAAGAAATTCGTACGAACACATAAGAAACGAACTAATAACAGTAGCACGAGTACGAATAATAACGAAAACACGAGTAGAAAGGAGTTCACAGCCTCTACTGTGTTACCCTATAAGGAAGATACATCAGAAACTTTACGTAGGATCCTCAACAAAGCTGGAATTAGGGTGACCTCTAAAACAACAAACTCACTCAGAGATCAATTTTGTCGGCTTAAGGATCCTATAGCATCAATTAAGCAAAATAATATAATCTATCAAATTCCATATAATGACTACGAGGTCAAGTGCATAGGTCAAACTAACTGGTCGGCGTCAGCTAGACTAGCGGACCATAGGAATTTTGCTAAATATAGAATGAAAGACCTGAATAAGATCAATAATCCAGAAAAAGACTTAGTTATTGAAATGTATGTATTAACACACAACCAAATAACAGGATGGGTGGGATAATAATATAATTAGGTGGAGATTGAGAGAGATTGATTGCTGAATCTTTGTTCATCGAATCTACACTCAATACATATAGTAGGAATAACGGAACATCTATCCAGAGACATGGAAAATCTTACTACCAATCAAAACGAAGAATATCAGGCGAAAGGATCATAAAACTCAGATGTCTAAAGTAGTGTGATTACACTGATATGATAATGAACAATAATTTCTGCACGAAACCTCATAAAGAAAATAATACTGTGTTACTGTGAGCTATATATCAAACAAACAAATCTAATATGGAAGTGTTTCTAATGCTTGGAGAAAGTGAGAGAGATGAAGAAGGCATTAGCGTTAAGTAGCACTCGGCTGCTGTTTAGGCTTACGAAGGATACCTCCAAGAAGAAAACGAAGATGAGTAAAACCATCACCAAGAAGGATGAGATGCTAATAACCTCCCAGAATGAACGGCTAAAATCTTGGGTAAAGCACTTTGAATCACAGTTCAAATTGCCTATAGCTACACTTTAGCTACCCAACATTGAGGTCAAACCTGAAAAGGAGGTGGCTGTCGGTCCCCAAAGTATTATCGAAGTTGAGAAGGCTGTTTCAAACCTAAAAAATCCAAAACAGATGGAACTGACGGTTCGCCATTCGACGTAGGAAACTATTAAGGTAACGGAAGCAATAAGTAGTGTATAGAAATGAAAGGTAGTACCGTTAAATTGGTCCAACTTTACTGATAATTCCAGTCTCTAATAAAGGAGGAAAATATTTTTGTGAAAACCATGTGGGAATCAGTTTGACAAATATCGTATCGAAGATCCTGGCATCCATGCTTATCCTACGCTTAACCGGAGCCCGAGAAGAGACCTTGAGAAAAGAACTCAAGTTTCAAACTTATATGAGAGTGCATCATTCAAATCTTCACCCTTTGGCAGGTCCCAGAACACAGACATACCAGCGGCCGAAGCCTTCCATATTTTTTGACCTGAAGATGATATTCGACTGTGTCGACCAAGAAGTATTGTAGCAGCATCTGAGTGTGAAAAGAGTACCATGTAAGTATATGATGCTAATCAAGGCCATCTATTGAATCTCAAGCAACCACATTAGGGCTTATGGAGAGCTGTCATAAGAATTTTTAAGAACTGTCGAAGTCTGGCAGAAAGGCTTGCTATCATCTTACCTATTCAACTTTGTTATAGATATTCTGACAGACAAAACCTAAAGTACCTCTGACTTCACAGAGACTGACCTACTCCCTAGAAGGCACTTGGTTGACTTAGAGTACGCAGACGATATTTTCCTCATAAAGTGTAGGGTTTTCCTAACGCCGTGAGCACAAACCCGAGCATGTTTTGCATACATCTCGCACCTGTCAAATGTAAAATGATGCTCCATTACAGTTATACAACTACCTCGAATTAAATGGTGGGGAGTTAGGTGACTGAATGCGTCAACCAATACACTTATTTGGTGAGTTGCATCAGCCCGAACCGGCTAATTGTAAATGAAATTTCAGGTTGGATACCGAATACCCGTTTGGCATTTCCCAACTTGTGTCACTCTAACGCTAGCCGGTGAGAAATACGACTGACCAACCCGTTAAAGGACGAGTATACTGCCCTGTAATTCGCCCGTTCCGTTATAAAGCTGTGAGACATGGCCCTTGAAAGTAGAAGACACGGAACGGTGACAGGTTCTGGATCACAGATGTCTTCATATCACTGCCGTTCGTTATAGTACGTTAAAATTCCCAGTTTTCGTATCTTAAATGAAGTAAGTATCAACAATTTAAAATGTAAGCGTAACTAGTTAGAGATTTCAGTGAATTTATTATTACAGGGTATGAGTTCTGCTGATGCAACGAACATGATTAAACAGAGTAGCCTTCAAACCATATTGTTTGCAATCAATATAAACTTCCTGGACACAAGGGCGATACGTTACTCCGCATATAACAGAAACCATAAAAACAGGAAGAAGAAGAATAATGAGACTTCTATTGAATAGCTATACACAACTAGAAAAAAGAGGCAAGCAAACAGATAGACAGAATAGCTTACAACCTAGTACAAATACGTAGCAATTCTATTTGCCATAATTCACATCAGCAGAAAAGACAATAAAATGAGTAGGAGTTGAAAAATACTGAAATAAACCAGAGTGATATAATATGAAGGGAAGCAGATAATAAAGGCTGATATAAAACTCAAAGCTTTGAACATTACAAACAGTCAATACTTTTACAGGTTATGTAAAGCAAACAACTTTTTCTCACTTCTTTTGCCTATCCCCAACTAAAACAACCAGGTAGTTTAAATTTCATTTAGAAAGCGTGGTTTAACAAATTGAAACTACTCAATAACTTTAGTTTCCTGCAATTTCATAAAATAACTCTCATGGTTAACAAATCAATGAAGATTTCAACTTACATTTTGTTGTTTGACAAGATATTTTAGTAAGTAATCTATACAATCATTTAGTAAACTGAAATCATTGAATAATTCGATTCCAATTGGACTACCAAGTGCATGGATTAGGCAGTTTTGAAATTGTGCAAGAAATATATTTTGTGTTGGATAAGATAAGTTAATTTTGTTACTGTAAAAGAATGTAGAAGTTAAAAATGAAAAGATATAACTCTGAAATGAAACATTATTTTATTTGCTTTATGAGTAATATGTGAGTTAAAAGTAGTATTTCATCAAGGATTAATATCCATCGGAAGATAATTGGAACAATTCAAGCACTTGACAGATGTTTCTCTCTAGTTTTGGACTCCTCAGTAGTGCATGCCTACAATGTCATGAAGGATTCAATTTTCAGGCCTCACAATGAGTGAATTAACATTCAGTCATCATGCTAGGATCCTATAGTATATCACTTCTGTAAATTTGCGATGCACTACAACTATCATCGAATGTTATCAGTACGTATCTAACTCGTTTTAAACTTGGTTCTGCGTACTCCCTGTTGAGTAGTCCTAAACTGAGAGAAAACAACTAGTCAGTGTTCCGTAATTTCCATTGGTTCTCTACTTGGTGTCAACTTGTAATAAATAATACTTTCAAATCGACAATTCCCTACAAATCATCATATGAACTTGTGAATTATAAACTTATGTATATATGTTTTTAACATTCGGGAAGATCATTGCAATCTGAATCATTCAAATTTTGCGAAACAACAAGCTAATCACAGACTCATGATGACCAACCACTTCATTGTAAGTTATTCACACAGTAGGATTACGATACCTATATATAAATTCAATGTAGTAACTTGATTAACCTCGTTAGTCAGAAGTATGCCAGTAAACAACCTAAATAGTTGGAGACGACTCAGGTTTGTTTGCAAATTTCGTTGGCTAGACCAGAGTGATGCAACCACTCAACAGCCGTTTCACTCGTTTAAAACTTGGCTGATCAGTAGTGTATAGAGATAAATTCAAGCCATACAGTCGAATCAATTCAGGTCACTTGAATCTAGTTGCCTTCCTGGCATGGACTCGTATACTTAAAATAGGATGGTCCAAATGCAAATGATGTCCATGGTGACATTTTACAGCTAATTAGTTTTTCACCAGCGTAAATAGTATCTAACTACTGAAGTTGGTCAGTAGTAAATTTCAACAGTTCATGATACTTTTGAGTCAGAAATCACACCATGTTAAATTCAGCCAAGTGGTTTCCAACAGAAATTTTGTTGACTGGCACCATAGTTGAGTGGTTAGTTGCAAAATTAATCAGCCATGATAAATATCAATATGGACTGACAAATTTGTAAGTCATTTGTAAATTGACCATACTACTCGATAAGCAGATTTTTCATTCTAATTGTTTAACACTTAGTGTGAAGAAGCACATAAAATTAAGACGTGATAAAGATAAACTATCTAACACTATTTTAACTACACAAATGAATCTGAGCTATCTCATAAAACATATGTATTCTAAATCCTCTTGGTTTATTGAATAAAATGACAATCTGAGTATAGATCCTGTTAATATATTAGATCCATAACTGGAACGCTGCAGTAAACAGAATTCTGTATCATACTAACTGTTCCAATTAAAAATATGAATACCAAATGAATTCAAGTAACTTCTCAATTACCTGATACCTATATCAACTTTCGGCAATGAGATGTGAACTATAGTCGGCTGAGATGGTATGAACATGTGTTGTGCTTGCCGAATCACCACCTACCTCAAAGTGTCATCCTAGGAGAAGCTGGATTAGGTTGGAAGATGGTTCAGGGTGACCAGACCAAGAACTTCGACTACTCAAGGAAGTCTCCGACTGTTGGTCTGAGCAATATTAGGAGATGTAGACTGCCTGGCCAGGGTCTCCAATACTATTGGTGATATGGCTGAAAATCGGTCACAATGGTGCAGATCTATTCACTCCTTGGCATCCTGTAAAGCTTAAATATTCACACAAACTTTTTTCTATAAATCGTCTGTTCCCTCACACTACCTTAACTGCTTTGATGCCACTTCTTTTCTATGCATCTGTTTTTTGTGCAACCTGAGCTAATGCACCTATGTGCGAGTTTCTACGTTTATCTTGTCAGTCAGGCAGTTATAACTTAATTGGTTCATATCATTCAGGCAAGATTCCCTCCATAATATCCAAACCACTTATGCCATCACTACAAGGATATACGATTTTTAATCAATAGACTTTCCATATACGATGCAGTTAATATGTTGTTTCTACTGAAGAGAAGTTTAATACAGTAAAAGGATATTGTTCATTGTTCATTGATAAACATATTAGACATTACAGTAAAAACATATCAGTAAACATTCTATTTTCTTGTCATTCTAGTGGGCACACTTCTAGCCCTCTGCATTTGTACTCAACATTCTATTTTCTTCTCTTCAGAATCTTTTACAGTCAATCTTAATCAACTCTTGTTCTTCCAATGTTGTACTATATGCTATTTATATTTCTTCATAAGTACCATTTAAAATATTAGTAAAAATTAGCTATAAGGTTAGAATGCGTTGTCAGTAAAAATGAAAACAGTGTAACTCAGGTTTATACACCAATATCCAAGGCTCACAACCAACAGATATCATCACAAGTAAAATAGCTGAGCGATTTGTAAATTCATTTTAGAGGTTTGTGTGGATTGATTAATTTCAAACTGGTATTCATTACAGACTAACATCATTTCGAGAACCATTGAAAATCTGGAACCACTCGACAGCTGCTTGCTACGTGGAAAAATTAAGGGATACTAAATGAATTCGATTCACCCCAAAGTGTTGTTATTATTTCATTGAAAAAAATTACTGTATTTATCTTGATTTTTTCCAACTGCAATATGCTGATGTAATGTGTGTGTGTGGATGTGTGTGACAAATCAGGCTAACATACATTATCCTAAATTCTACCTTCTTTATTTTTGTCAACAACAAATCGAATTAGTAAAAGTGATATTCTAAAGAAAACTTGTTACTGAGTTAAAGTCGTGAAACAGTCTAAAGATAAGTATCAGAAACAAACACGATATTTTAGAAGAGATAGAGATAGTGATTTAATATATTTTGGAATATTAAAGTATCACATGCTGTTTCTCCCCTATAAAACTGAACGATAAAGATTTTTAGAAATCTCATGATAAGCATAATGTATTTAAGGTACTGAGTTAAGAAAAACAACAAAAGTAAATGACGTGAAACTAGTAGATTAGCCTTCAGAAATTCAGGGGAAAAATGTGCATAAACGAAGATTCACATTTAGTGTTATTGCTTGTATTACACCGTCATTGATTGGGCTGAATTTATCAGTCTCTGTTGGTTTGGGGGTGTTGTGGAAAATACTGTCACGTTTGAAGCGATCGCCCCTAAGTCCGATTCCCGGTGGGAACAACATCACTCATTGGGAGACAGGTACATCCAAATGACGAGTCCCAAATAGGAAAAAATGCGTATCCTGGGTTCCACTGCTAGCCACTGTCCATCATTATTATACATAATTACAAGATTCACATTCTCAAACAATCAAACCTACCTAGCTTCACAGATTAATTTTTTCCGCTAAGAAAAAAGAAAGAACAAATTACAAGTTTGTAAATACACTATAAACTCATTGACTAAACATTAGTCTAAACTATTTATGAGCATATATATCAGGATACTGAAAAACGTATGTGACAAGGCTCCTCTCTACTTAGACTCACATAATCGTGTTAGGGCTTAGGGAGATTTATGGTCTGAGTTGACCATAAGTAGTGGTGTCTGCCAGAGATGCCTAACGTCACCGTTCAGAGTTAACTTCATCATAGGCGTACTAATGGACATATTCTTAGGTACATCTGATTTCACAGGGATTGATCTACTCCCTGAACATTAATTAACTGCTTGACTTAGAGTAAGTGAAAAATATTATCCTGTTAGGTAAAGACGCTGACAAAAACCGAATTCTTTCAAACGTATTGAGCAGAAGTCTCTGCGTGTTCAACACATGAGAAATACCTATCATATGTAAAATGATGTTCCAGGACTGGATTGTAATGACTCCTAGTTTACTGATTAGGAGTAAAGTGGTGGAATGTGTCCACCATTACACTTACTTGGGGAGTTGCATCATTCATTGAATGTATTGTGGTGTGTGCCCATCTGGTAGGAATATATATATATATATATATATATATATATATATATATATATATATATATATATATATATATATATATATATATATATATATATATAGCAAGAAGTCAGTAGGAAAACAAGGACAGTTATTATCCAAACAGCAGAGATTATTAAAGAAGAAACGAGAAACATGAACAAAGTATAGAGGACAAATTCAGAAATTCAAGACCAACTTATTTTGAATGAACAGTGCATAAACTGTCTAATGTCAGGTTTTCAGATTTTATCAAGACTAAGCGTCACTTCTTAGTAATCTCTTTGTTCGTATTCCAATATAACTATACGATTTGAAAAAAAAGTTACTGGAAAAATATTCCCAACCACTATTTTCTGATTTACTTGTGAGCTGCCGTTACTATACTGGATCGGATCGTTCGACCTCAACACTCAACCTAGATTGCTCTGCTAGCCGCCACCAAGTAAATTATCATGAAAAACATTATCAGTCCATTAAAACTCAGTATTATGTCTAAGCCGCTGCACATATTCGGGTTATAATAACTTACAACCAGCTAACTAATAAAGCTTGCATCCTCAGTTTAGTCTAATTACACCAACTTCGTTTTTTATGCTGTAATTAGATTTATATAGATTCGAACCAAAATAAAAAATTATCTAAAGGACAGAAAAACTATATTTTGACTTTAGAAGAGGGTTGAGTTACATACAAAGAAGTACATACAAGGCAGTCGTGTAAAGAATAGAATTTGCTGCATAATAAAAATCGTATCAAAATGACGTTAGTGACAACAACTGAGAGAAAGCAGCTGGAATGGAAATTAGCATTTCAAGTCAATGGTAGATGAGGTTGGAATTTTCAAACTTCAAGTTTTGATATATCCTACGGTGCGGTAAGGATAATTTCTAGAGGTCAGTTCTATGTGTTTTACAACCAATCAATATAAGCTATTTTGTTTTTGACCTGAAACATTTAACTATATGTTTATATATATAGAATGTATTATTTTTAATACCGTTAACTTTGAAGTCTTAGGACAGTCTTTTCTTTTGATAGTTTTATAGCGCAAGAAACAGTCGTTATCGCACTCATTTTAAGTGTCTGATAGCGTTCAGCATCATTATCACTTCTGACAATTATTTCACTCGGTTTCGTGAATGATGAAACAAAGTGGATATAGTTAGTGATACAGCACACTGGAGTTACAATATTGAACGATTCACTTTAGTAATTGTATTGTATGCAGAAGATTATTATTTTATTATTATAAGTCCTTTGGGTTGCTAGTGGAACATAGGGCTTCACTAGCACGTCTCCAGTGAACTCTCTTCTCTGCAATCTTTTCAACCTGGCTGCACGACAGCCCACAAGCTCTCATTTACTCCTCGCACGACCTCCTCCATGTCATCCTCAGCCGGGACGCCCAACTCGTCGCTTCCCATCTGCCTTCCACTCGACGCCCTGGCCTGACACGGGATGTCCCCAGTCGGCCTTCTCAGTGTATGCCCGATCCATCTCCACTTCCTTCCACCGCATATTTGTTGGGTGATAGGTTCTTCGTCGGTTGGTTCGTTCCCAGAGCTCCTTGTTGCTTATTCTTTCTGGCCATCTGATCTCCAGTATCGAGCCAGCGTAAGCAGTTGTTGATGAATGTCTGTAGTTTATTGAAAATCCCTTTCGTAACGCGCCAAGTCTCTCAACCATCATACAGAAGCACTGACTTGACGTTGGTGTTGAAAATCCGCATCTTGTTCCACATGCTGAGTGCAGTGCAGAAGATTTCCACACTGGTTTCAGGCTAATGAACACCTGTCTTGCTTTTTCCGATCCTGACCGGCTTTGACATCCTCGTCTGTGCAGCCACCTGTAGTTGAAACAGTGCTTCCTAGATAGGTGAAGGAGGTTACTTACTTTAAGTTTCTCCCACTGATGGTGACTGGAGTTCGCTGTTGCTGGAGTTGTTAGTGCGGTATCTTCATCACTTCTGTCTTCTCTATATTCACCTGAAGTCCCGTCTTCGCTGCCTCTTCTATCAACTTGCTAGTTTTTGCCTGTAGATCTTCAAGTTTGTGTGACATCAGACACAAGTCATCGGCGAAATGCAGATCTTCTAGGTTCTTTTCCACAGTCCAGCGTATCCCCCTCTTCTCACAGCTCCCCACTGTTTGCTGCATGATCCAGTCGACCACAAAAGGAATATCATCGGTGATAGTAGACAGCCTTGTTTCACTCCTGTCTTCACTTCAAAAGCATCACTGAGCTTCCCATTGTGAATTACTTGGCTGGCATGTGGCGTCTTCATATAGTTGTTGAATGAGGCTGATAAAAGTTTGTGGTATTCCGTAGTATTGAAGCAGTTTCCAAATTGCCTCTCGGTCAATGCTGTCAAAGGCCTTCTCAAAGTCGATGAAAATGGGGTGTAGAGTTGAATGCCGTTCTATACTCTGTTCTCTGATGATGCTCAGTGTAGCGTTGCAATTCGGTCCCACATGATTTGTACTTCCTGAAGCCTGCCTGTTCGGGTCGTAGTTTTGAATCCAGTGCATCCTTAAGCCTCTCCAGGATGATGCGACTTAAAATTATGCTTGGGGTGGACAGGAGAGTGATTCCGCGCCAGTTCTTGCAAACACTGAGGTCTCACTTCTTCAGGATTTTGACAAGGTAACCTTCTTCCAATTGCGAGGTATCTTCCCTTCCTTCCAGACCTTCTGCAATAGTGGTATGAGCATGTCCGCTGTTGTCTCTGCGTCTGTTCTCAGTGCTTCTGGTGGGATCCCATCTGGTCCTGCTGCTTTCCCACATTTCAGCAGCTTTATGGCGTTCACGACTTCCACCTTTGCTGGAGGATTTATGTCCAATTGCAGTTCAGCGGTTGTAGGTGGTATTTCTGGACGAAGTGCAAGTGGTGGTGGTGTCGATTCAAGAGCTTCTTGAAGTGATCGGCCCATTGTTCCCTTCGTAATTAAATTTCCTTCTTCATCTTTTATTGGTTTCATCTGAGTTGATCTCTTCCCAGATAGCAACCTGGTTATTTGATACAATGTTGTCAGGTCTTTGTTTCTCCTGCCTGCAGCCTGTTCTGCTTCACTTGCCAGTGTCTCGTAGAAGTGTCTTTTGTCTTCCGTGCACTCTTCTTCACTTCTTTGTCCAGTGTTTTAATGGTTGTAATCAGTTCCTCTTGTTGTTGTGCATTTTTGCACTGCACTGGTTTATCTTCTGCTTCACCATCCTCCTCTCCTCTTTCAGCTTCCATGTGTCCATCGAGAACCATTCCTTATCTTCTTTCCTCTTCCTTCCTAATAAGGTTATGCAAGTTTACTTTCATATCTCTTTCAGAGAATTTCAGTGTTCTTCAATGCACGTTTCATCGGCGATGTTACTCAATGTCTCCCATTTCGTTCTAATGTCTGACGTGAAGATGTCCTTTATAGTTTTGTTCTTCAGTTTCTGGGTGTTGAACTTGAACTGTGGTCTATCACCAGGTTTTTTGAAGGCTTTCAACTTGATTTGGAAGGTTCCTTGCACTAGACAGTGGTATGAACCTACATCTGCTCCTCTTCTTGACCTTGTGACCTTGCGTCTCCACTTCCTTCAGATTGAGATAAAGTAGAACTGATTTTTAGTGTAGTGTGTCCTGGTGTCTGGTGAAATCCATGTTGCTCGCTTTGTGGATATCCTTGTGCTTGAACACACTGCATCCAATCACCAAATCGTTGAATGCACAGAATTCTGCAAACGATTCCCCATTCTCGTTCATCACCTCACCGAGCGCTTCGCGACCCATGGTTAGTTCTCTTCCTGTGTTGTCCCCTCCCAGTTTGGCATTCATGTCACCCCACCCATTAGAATGAGTTTTGATGTCGCCAACTGAGGTCTTGTCCAGTGTTGATTGAAGTTGTCTGTAGAATTCCTCCTTTTTCTCTTGCTCTGCATTATTCGTAGGTGCATAGCATAGTTTGATTGTGACCTTCCTTTTGAGTTGAATCTTGCTGTCATGATCCTGCAGGAGGAGATTGGTTCCCACTGCATGAGAGCCTTCGATGCTCTTGGGGACATCATGATAGCCACCCGGAAACTCAGTGTGCTCGTGGTTGTCTTGTGGGTGACAGTATCGGAGTAGATTATTGATTCTCCAGTTGACAGTTTGGAGAGTCCACTCCCATTCCATCTGCTTTCACAAATTCCAAGCACTTCAATGTGATACCTCTTCATGTCGTTTGCAATCTGGGCAGCCTTGCTGGGTTCAAACATGGTGTGGACATTCCATGTCCCCACGTTTACTCTCGTTTTCATCGAGAGAAGACACATCGGCCTGGCCAATCGGCTTCCCGAAGGCTTTCACCAACTGGAGTCATTTCGCCTCTCCGATTCCAGCGAGGAATAATTTTGTTTTTATTTTTTATATATCGTTTGTGCTTTGAAGTTTCTTTAGCAGTTAGATTTGTTTTATGTGGTAGGGTTGCTAGCCGTATGCCCAACCTTCCCTGTGTACCCGGGCTTAGGACCGGCTAGTAACTAGTGAACTAGTTAACCAGGCGAGGTAGTATGCAGAGGATATTAGATCCTAATGCAAAATGACAATAAAATGAAATACTGAACATGTTTAAACATCCAGTAATATTTTGAAAGTATTTTTTTGAAGCTTTAAAACTGTTTGGTGTCCATTTAAATAATGTTGGTGATTTACACGTAAACAACTCAGCCTAGTACTATCTGAAGTAGAACCAGGTAGGAGGAAAGTCAAAGGTGACTAAAATAAGATAGCAATGGCTTTTTAAAGTTTCAACTGTTTATGTACACTGTTTGGTGTAATTCAGCAACTTTTAGAAACCAAATGATAAGAACTCCGTGTGGCATAATTCGTAAGAGGTTGGTTTCCTCTTCCTTGTGTCTTCCTGACAATCTGAACAGTTGTAGTTTTGCGGGAAATTATGTAATTATCTTCCTTTCAAATAAAACTTTCATTGGTTCATATTACCTCAAAAAGGGGAGGCCAATATATATAGGTACAGATTCATTAACCATCTGTTCACCTTCATCCTGTAACTGATTCACTATGGTAGCCTGCATGATGGCTGGCAGTAGTATTCTAGACGCATATTTCATCTCACTTGGCACTCATTACCCAGGGGCATCTGCACCTCAGTGGTAGTGTTCATACTGAAACTTGAACCCAAAACCTATCGCTTTGAACGTTAAAACGTCATTCACTAAGCCACTGGGGCACAAAACTCACTTCTTGTGCAGTAGTTAATTTATACTAGTAATTTCCATCTGGTATAGTGAGTCAAATTGTTCAACCTCTGTTGTTTGACAGTGAGATTTCAACCATATTAACAGATACGTAATTGATTGTTGGACAATAAGTGTTCGTGTTGCTCGAATCTGGATATCACTGTGATAACATGCACAATCGTTCAGTGAATTCATGGAATAGTCATCAATCTTATTAAGTTATTAGTTGACTAGTGAGTTCAGTCACCCAAAGTAGTAATACAGGTTAGACTAAAGCACAAGTTGCAGTTACGATAGTACGAATATATCAAAATGTAATAACTTCATTATTACGAACCAATTGAATAGATGGAAATTCTAGATTATGAAGCTGAGAATTAAAACAATGTTGGGAAGTGAAGATGAAATGAGCAACTGAGACATATTAAAAGAGTATTTAACTCATTTGAAACATGCGATAACAAACAAAACCTGTTCTGGTAGTAAAGAACCTGTTCTTACTTTTAAAAATTAGAAAAATACATTAGCTCTTCAGTACCACTGATACATAAACATTAAAACAAAAGTAAGAGGGAAGAAAAAATAACTTCACTTTTATAAAGATTCTAACTTACTACTACTATTCGATTCCATGCTTTTACTAGCAAAACATTAAACTGCATGTATTATGGAAATGGAAACTTGTTGACCGTCGAATAACACATTGACCACATTGAATTACTTCGATGATAACATTTAAAAGGTGGAAATAATGTTCATTGCCATCAGAATTGGTTGTCATCATTTCAAATAATTGACATAAAAGATCCAATGTAAGTTCTAATAAATTCCTGATTAATTCTAAAGGTTGACTGAAGAGAGGGTTAAATTTGGAAGCATAGAACACAAACAACGATGATAATCTTTGAATACTTTAAACAAAGTCAACTGATGATGGTGATTTTCAGAGGGTTTCATCCCTAGTGAAACTCCTAATAAAAACTAGAGACATTTTATGAGTATATTCGCTTTTTTTGTACCACTCGACGAAAGATGGTTAGTCTCATAGCCGAATGAGGCTGTGCATGGATGTTGGTGAAACGTAGGTAACTAAATAAAAAAAGAGCTATAGGGTTCTTAAATGATTTTGTTGTAATGAATAACGTTGAGTACTGTGGTCAATAGATCAGTAGTATAAACATTAACAGTGTAACATATAATCCACTTTGAGGTGAGAACAATTTCGTTTCTTAAGGAAACCAGGTAGAACTGTACAATCAGTTACCACTTTTCTGTGATACTTTATACTCTGTACTATAGACAGTGTACTCATATGCTTCGGTTATTTCAACCGCTGAGATAAATCATGACACCATTATACTTCGTTTTATTGTACATATCAAGCAACGAAACAGTAATACTTACTGGATGACGAATAGGGCACAATTTATTTCTCATAATCTGACAAAGACAGCGAAACAACTTTCTGGTTTAGTTTTATAGTTGCACTGTTTTCTATTCTCCGATTTCATTTGGATGTAGGCATTTGGCAGAAAGCTTTACCCATCCAGGTTTCGTGCTTGTTGGGGCTTGTTAGCATGGCAACCTCGAGGGAACTGATGTCCCGGCTGAGATTCGAACATGTTTCTTCCCGTGTTGCAGTCAACAAAGCTACCACTGAGCTATTTCGGCCACGACTGACCTCCTGATTTTATTTATCTATGGGAAAATTCTCGATTCGAGCAGGTGTCAATTCATCTAGTAACGCTTCAGTTATCAATCTCCGTCTCCATTTCATTAGTTTTTAAATTTGTCACTTTATCTCATTCTTTTGCATGATTGTGTGTGACAGCACCCATGGCTAGTTTCAAGACTTATCTTACTAAGGTCTGCTAATCTATATTTAGCTAAGTTTCCATTTTCTAACAGTCTGATTCATTTCGGTTATTTAGTTATCTGGCTCAATTTCGAATTTCTCATTCTCTTTCATAACAGTAATTCCTTAGTCATCTTTTCCACGAATTCTTCTTCCCTTGAACCCAACTCACACTAACTAATATTGTCAAATGCTTTTGGATTTCTAAGATAACTTCAATCTCTGCATTACTTTCCCAACCGAAATCTACTAGAAATTACTGATTGGTACATATTGGAACTTTTATCAATAAATGTCCAATTGTACAGCCTTTGAAAATGAAATCGCTCCCCGTACATGTATCTACCAGTTCATTCGTTCTTGCACCAGAAAATATCTCCAAGAATATGAGAGCAGGTTATAGCTCGATTTTATAACGGTGAAAGAAGTATTGTTAGTAGTTCGGTTCTAGAAAATGTGATCTATTTCCATCGCTAAACAAATACAGGCAGTGACTTCAAACGTGCTCATTAAATTGGTCAAAATCTCCGGCGTTTTCTTCATTCTCAACTTCTTAAAACAGTAGAGGCCTTAGTTATACATGAGGAATTATGAACAGTCACCTTTTTATACCGTTGCCATGACACTTTCCCTGAATCACCAATTTTCTATCTTTCATAAATTAGTCCTTTCATCCTTCCTTTATCTCTATTATTGTTGTTTTTACTACCCTGACTAAGAACAGTTTACGATGTTATTTAATCGTCTTAATAGTTTTAGAGAACACATCGATTTGATTTCTACCAACTTTTTTCAATCCTAGTACACAATGCTTCCTCATTTACCACTTCCATCGACTTTACACACCTTTTTGAGTTATATACATTCGATGAACAACAATTGTATGCATAGCGTTATTCACTTTTTTATCATTTATAGTTCAACAGTCATTATATTTAGCATTTTTATCACGGTTATTACTATCGTTCCTATTATCATCCACCACTTAAATTTCCTCACGGGTTATAAATTTCAAATATCATACCATACATATATGGATATACAAACACGAATGTACAGATTTAGAATAAATTTATTGAAAAGAGTCTCCTTGCTAAACATCATGTTCTTAATGAGAAAGTCAATACTGTATGATGATTGAAGGTGAAATGAAAACCTTGGCTGCAGTAGAACGCATTTGCGGCTGTGTAACGTAGCAGCTGTAAGTAGAAGACATGAAACGGTTACAGGGTTTCGATCATGGGTGTCTTCGTAGCAATGCTCGTGCTTGGTGAAATCACCGTATGAGCAAAGTTGACATCAAGCGAAGTGTACTAAATAAGGTAGCTAAGTCAACTGACGAGGTTATGAACCTTAGTCAACTAAAATGTCTCAGACATATACTGCGCATGCCGAACCACCGCCTGCCTTGACGTGCCATACTAAAGGAAGTTGGGTTAGGGCGGAAAAGGGTTCAGGATGACCATGCGATGCAGGCCCTTACACTTAGTCTGAGCAATGTAGGGAGATGTGAACTGTCTGATTGGGGTCCCCAAGACGATAGCAACCAGTGGTTGAGGACCCTTTCTGAAATGGATGGAAGTCGGTAACAATGGCGCAGATGTATTCACCCCTTGACATTTTCTAAAGCTTGAATTGTGGCAAATCGAGACGATGCACTTGTGTGCGGGGTTCTACGTAGATTCTGTCACTCACTCAGTCAGTTACAGGAGTTGAACCAGTAAAATTACCACTTGGTCAGTAGGTGGCTTAAGTAGCTGACGTTGGTAAAGTACAGGGCCAGTTAACCTAAAGCCGCTGGTTCGATTCCCACCGAAACGCAAACTTCTAATTCGTCTTCAATTACAATCTACAACCAATAGCACTAGTACTACTAATGATAATAATAATAGATATTTTTGTGATTGATCGAATGTTATTTCTAAGGAGATTATATGAAAATCGTTTTTCACTCTTCTTCAAAATCAAGAAACAATTGATTTGAAATACCTTAACAAATTTTGAAATATTATCTGACCAGTTTCATGTGATAATATATTGTGTAATATTCCAACAAATGCATCCAATTTATAGACGAACGCTGTTTCCAGTTGGCTTTTGTTCTAGTAAAAGAACAGAAGAACAAGCATAGAAAGAGAGATTAGGATAGAGAGGAGACAGAAAATAGGCAAAATATGTACTCGCTCAGTTGTTTTTATTTCAGACATAAAATTGAGATAGGAAAACTGTTACGATGAGGAGTTGTGAGGAAGAACGATAATAACTAACGACTGATAGTCGAGGGTTCAGATGGTTCACTTCGGGTGATTCGAAAAGAAAAATCGAAAGACTGCTAATCAAATAATTTCATAGTATCTCCGACTGAAAACGGACCCTATTTACAGAGTTCACAGTAACCTTGAAAGCTAAGAACTAATTAGTATATTTAAAGAGTCAGGAGTCAATTAGAACGCTAGCCCATTATGTGAACTGTGACCCATGTGTGGAAAGAAGTGCGAGATAGCAGTTCAAATATATACAGTTTGTAAACATGGAAAATATAGGGAATATACACATCCTTGACAAATACATGCATATTGTTGATGATCAGAGCGCCAAAACAGCACAAAAGTGTAGCATTTTAATTTGTTACACTTTAAAAGAGCACAAGAATAAAGCCAAGCGAAGAAGAAAGATGTTAAAAACAAATGTGGTCAACAACTAAAGTGAAGAGAAAAAAAGTAAGCGCTCATAATTTCAATATAGATGATGACACGTCGTAGAAAAAAATGTATATCGGCTAGATTATGAGAGATTTTAAACTGTGTCCCAGTGGGAAGACGTATACTCTTTGGCTGGGGTCTCCGAGACGATAGGAATAGCTGGGTTGAGGACTATTGGTGATATGGCTGAAAATCGGTCACAGTAGTGCAGATATTTACTCCTTTAAATCTTCTGAAGCTTAGATATTAGTGATAATTCTTATCTTCAAACTGATTGTTCTGTCACATAACACTGTCTACTTTGATATCAGTCTTTTTCCATCCGCCTGTTCTTTGTATGCTACTTTGAAGTATGGCAACTTGAGCCTGTGCACTTGTGTGAGAGGTTCTACGTTGATTTTATCTATCTGTTTGTCTGTTACAGGGATCATCAGCTATTGATTCCTTACAGTTCAAGTCCGTCAACAAAAATGACCAAGTAAGAGATAGAGGATGAACAAACGCTTTTGCAAGAATATAGAATTCTGTCATCTTTGGATGCACACCGATAGCTTCATGTGAGAAAGAAAGTTAGTCATCTACAATTTTTTTCGTTAAGAAAAAAAAGTTACAAAAGGTATCATTCCACACAAGTTGGAGCCTATTATCTATCTGGTACTTAGTGCTTAGGGCTGATCGAAGCCTATAGATCAAATTTGGCGATGTAGTGCCAAAAAGAAGCTATCAACTGGTCATATTCAAAACAGCGTATCATCTTATCGACAGTTAGTGGCAAGCCTTTGTCAACTCTAGAAAAACTGGTGACTACTAGTAGCGAACTCACTTCCATCTGGACTCCAGCTGGAAATTTCCAGGTCACTTAAGATAGACTCAAGGGTATCCAGCTTCTACTATCTTACCGCATTTTCTGGAGTGTAGTGTAAAATGGGATTTTCAACACCATTCGAAAGATTAGGTTGTATGCGATAAACAATCTTTAATCCATTCGTGTCAACTACGCCGTGACTATTATCGGTCAAATATGGAAAGACTGAGCCTCCCATAAATTTTATCTCGCCACTTCAGAACTATAAAGTTAGATGCCCAGTAGTATATCTGTTAGGTTGCCTAGTAGTACTCCTTAAATGAATCTGCTCACAGCAACAGCTAAACTTCCAAATACATATAAAAGGGTGAAAACCAGGTAAATTATCTTCCATTTGGGTAGCAGTGAACGTTTGAGAGTGGAAAATGCTGCGCAGAATTTAGCAGTTTAGAAAATGATCTTAATGGATCTTAAAAGTTATGACTGGATGTGGAGTGAAAATCTAAATTGTGGCAGGGTTCACACTAGCAGTCTTCAGAGGCTGCTATCTCAGATAGGCTCATCAGTACTCTATACTATATAAAATCATTGGCTATATCTCTACTGAATCAGAATTTCATAAATGAAGGTTTCTGTTAAACAGTAAGTTGATTTACATTACCGTAGTTGTAACTGAAAGTAACAACCTATGAATAATTATAAGTAATGCATTTCACATTAAACTAAGTAACAGTGAATTAAGTAGACATTGTATGAAACGATTTAATCTTGACACCGTTTTGCATAAAAAAACAAGAAAAAAGTAGTCAATCGATAGGCTCATAGGAATCGCGTTCTTCTAAATGGTGAAAATATTGGTGATCACGAGATCTGTTGGACATCCTATTGCAGGTACAATATATTTCGACTTAACGTCAACATGCTGTCGACATCTAACTCTACCACCTTAAAAGATCAGAGCATCATATAATTATCTGATGAATTTCGCTACGAATACCCTCTACATTCAAAAATCAAATAGGAACTGTGGGTTAATACTGACATCTCTTGTTATAGAGGTATCGTAAACACCATGACTTGGATGAAGAAAAGAAGTCTAGGTTGTAAGCAAGTTTTTAGGTGAAGCCAGAATTCAAATGCATTGGCAATCAAATCTTGTAACCAGTAGGTCATAGACGCGTACGATCCTCAACACATCAAGTCTTAGACAATACAGCGATTCCATAAGGTTTTATACATGAATACAAACGTCCTGTTTATCAGTTTTAGGTGAATACATCTTCAATAAAATGTCATTTTTAAACTGAAACCTACTGTTTTCAGATAAAATGAATTCTAACAGTCAAAAACTTACCACAATTGAAGAGACTTCAATAAGATATTTTATTAATAATACGATAAATGAAAAGTTGTCTTCATTAAAACAAAGTAATGAATTCAAGTATTCTTTACGTTCAATAGGTGATTTTGTCGAATTCATTTGACGTAGTTGACACGTATCAAAACGTTGTAATACACTGTTCTTTTTCGAAACATTCATATTTGTAAAAGAATTCTTACAAAGTGATTCATTCGTAGCAAGTTTTGTTAGACAACTTTTTATGATAACAAATGGATGATAAGCTAAAATAAGTGTTGAAATGAAACAAGTAAACAAGTTAAACATTAATTTGTTGAATACAGTTATAACTAACACTTACACAACTTTTTCTAAAGAATTCAGATTATTTGAAACAAAATAGGACGAGACGCACGGCCTAGGTTCTGATGATAGTCACTAACTAAACATAATCAATATTCAAGTAATATGGAGGTATTCGTATAGAAGTGCATCTGCCAATAGAAGTCGAGCAAATCGACCCAATAAAGCAGCAGGAAGTTACAAGTATCAATAAACAACAACTGATATCCATTGCAAAAGAGGTGAATCTCACATCCCACTAACCTAACGGGCAAGGCTCAGGCGTTTAAAGCGATGAATACTGGAGTGAAATCTCTGCCAAAACACCATAACCATAATGCAAACATATCTAGCTGATGGAACAAAACATGAGTACTGAAGTTCTTTCGCAGTCGTCAGTTGGACTGAAACAAAAGTGTTTCACTATGGTTGGCTTGAACACCTCTGTCACGAAGACTTCCATGAAGAGGAAAGAATACTTTAGATATGATTTAGTGTTGGTCAATAATGTCTAAAATCAAATCATAGCTAAATACATAGATCAAGGTGTTAAGATACAATCAGGTGACAGCCATTGGATAATTGCATCATTATTATTATTGTTTTAGAATTAGTATTCACCATGGAATGACGTCAGTTGGGGAACCAGTGAAAGTCTGGGAGCACTAGACAGCTGTTTCATCCTAGTAACGGACACCTCGGCAGTACGCACTCGAGACCCGGCTAGGGATCAAACTCAGTACCTTCAGACTTCACGGCGGACGCTTTAACCACTCAGCCACTGGGTCGGTTTCCAGTGGTTCATAATTTCCACCTTCTGTCAATTCACAACATAGTGCGACTATTATTTTTCCTACGAGTTCCTAGTGGAACATAGGGCTTCAGTAGCACGTCACCATTTCACTCTATTCTCTGCAGTCTTTTCAACCTGGCTCCAACACTGCCCACAACCTGTCATTTCCTCCTCACATCATCTCCTCCATGTCACCCTCAGCTGGGACCCCCAAATCATCATTTCCCCTCTGAATTCCACTCAACGCCTGGTACGTGATGTCCCCAATCGATCTCATCAATGCATGCACAATCCATCTCCATTTACTTCTGCATATTTGTTGGGTGATGGGTTCTTGGTTGGTTCGTTGCCAGGCCAGAGTTCCTTGTTGCATATTCTTTCTGGCCATCTTATCTGATCTCCAATGTCGAGTGAGCGTAGGTGGCATCTGTTGACGAATCTCTGTAGTTTGTTGAAAATACTTTTCGTAACGTGACAGGTCTCTCAACCACCATATAAAAGCATTGACTTGACTGAATTAGTGTTGAAAATCCGGACCTCGTTCTTTGTGCTGATTGCAGTGCAGTGGATTGCAGTAGATGTCTACACTGGTTTCAGATTAACAAAGGCCTGTTTTGCTGTCCTTCCGATCCTGGCTTTGAAATCCTCATCTGTGCCTGTGCCGCCTGTAGTTGAAACGATGCTGTCTAGTTAGGTGTAGGTGAAAGAGACTACTTCTTTTTGGTTTCTCCCGTTCATGGTGATTGGTCCTTGTTGCTGTTGTTGTTGTTTGTTGTTGTTGGTTGTTGTTGGTTGGGTATCTTCATCATCTCAGTCTTCTCTACATTCCCTTGAAGTCCCATCTTCGCTGGCTGGTTTCTTCTGTCAACTTGTTGGTTTTTGACTGCAGATCTTTGAGTTTGTGAGACGAGACATTAGACATAAGTCTTCATCATTGAAATCCAAATCTTCTCCAGGGGTCTTTTCATTGGTCCAGCTAGCGTATGCCCATCTCCTCGCTCCTCACAGTTTGTCGCATGATCCAGTCCAGCCGAGCACAACGCAATCAAGAAGATGATCGGTGATAGTAGACGGTAGCCTTATTTGACTCCTGTCTTCACTTCAAAGTCGTCACTGAGCTTTCCATGATCATTACAACCTCCAAATGGGATGAATCTAAATATGCCAACTATAACATTTGGTTTGATTTGCTGACTGACCTAACTGTGTTATTTTCACTTTGAACGATGTAGTTTGCAAAGATCTAGCTGAATCTTGTGTATCAACAGCTGGAGGGATTTTAGAAAACTAGTTATCATTCTACGTACGTCGATAATGCGAAAGCAGCCGATTTCAGTTGGCAAGTATTTCGAAGTTTGAGCGGTCTGAAGTCACGTCAGTTAGAAGTAAATAGTTTTGGTTCAGATGAGGATTTCTTTCCTGCTGCTTGGGTGTGACAAATATAATACCCAAGATTCTTAGTTACATGAAACTGACTAGAAAAATAAAGTCGCGTGTTGCATAATTCTGAATCATCCCCACCATCACTCAACTATTTGTGATTTTCAAATAACACTGAAAATAATAACTCAAATGTCATTAGAAGATGCGTTCTTTAAAAAAATGTCCTAGAAAATAATTAAACATAACCAGTTTGACCGCTCACGAAAAAGAATATACAAATAAGTAACAGATATATTTAATAGTGTGTGTTGACCACTTCACTTACTGGGAAGTAGGATCAACCCTGGTGGTTAGTTGCCAATGAGATTTCTGCACGGATACAAAAGGCTCGATTGGCTTTTGCCAATTTGCACCACCTATGGCGCCGCCGTGATATTCGTTTGTCTATTAAGGGTCGCGTGTACTGCACATCAGTCCGCTCTGTTCTACTGTATGGCTGTGAAACATGGCCATTGAAAGTGGAAGACATGAGAAGGTTACAGGTATTTGACCACCGTTGCCTTCGTAGTATAGGACGTATTCCGTGGTGTCACCATGTGAGTAATGCAGAAGTTAGGTGTAGAGTTTTGGGAGAAGAGGTAAGTCAGTCGACGAGGTTGTGAACCTTCATCGACTGAGATGGTTGGGACACGTACTACGTATGCCTAGCCACCGATTGCCTCGTCACAATGTTGGCTGAGGTGGGTTCAGGCTGGAAAAAGGCCGAGGTGGCCAGACTAAAACATGGCACCAATGTATGAAGTCTCTGACTGTTGGTTTAAGCCATGTAGGACGATGCAGACTAGGTGGTTGGGGTCCACGGGACAAGAGGAACCAGTGGTTGGAGACCCTAGGTGATATGGCTCAGAACCGAAGTCAGTGGCGCAGATGTATACACACATTATCCTCATCTAACAACGCTATACCGAATCTCACTATTTTGTCACTCCTCTTTCCTTTCTTCTCATACTTTATATTTCTTTTGACTGCATTCACTTATCTTCATCCTTCACCTCACTACCTTTTTACTTGATGTCTGATATGAGGTGTGGCAACTCGGACCGTTACGCAGTAATGCCTGGTCCTATGTTGATAATGTGATATTTAATAACTTAGAATCACGACGAAACTGCGTAAACTGTGTTGAAAAAGAACAACGCAATATGAAACTATTCTATCAGTCAGAGAAAAGTAGAATTGCTAGATATTTTTCAAGATGCAAAACACCACTCTAAACTTATCTCTGTTGAACGAAGTAAGCCTAATTAACAACAGGTCACCTTATATTTAGCCGAAATCAGCAAGCAATTTAAAATTATCGTGAAAAACCCTACTGATATAGGATGTGTCTATTTTCTATATGAAAATAGTTTATTCATATCTTGACTCTCTAAGTCTCATGTCACTAACTGTTTTCGAAGCACATTTAATGAGTTTAAAAGTGAGCAGTCTTGACAATTAGGAAGTAACAGTAAGCAAAACGGGAGAACTTGAAAGCGAACCTGACCAATGGCGGAACTACTGTTTTAATCCACTGTATGTTGAACTAGAAAACATTTCCACTAACATCCTAACACGCTTTAACATGGATGGATGAAGTGCATCTGTCATAACTTCAGGAATGTAACCGCCAGTAAAAGCTGAATCATCCTGATTTGAGCCCACTACAGTAAAATATTGACTGGTGTTGGTTTTCAACGTGAATAAATGCAACCGAAACTCATTTAAAGTCAAAAGTCTGTTTATTTATTTCGCAGCAGCTATTACTAGTTTTAATTTTAATCTCATACTTATTTTCGAGGGGATTTGGTGGGAAAAATATGCAAACTATGGCCAGTAAAAGGTAAAATTTACAAATTTAATGTAATCTAATGCCATGTTATCTCTTGAACCTATAAGGTTAATGTGGAAAAAATACAAAAAATGTCAACCACAGGAAACGAAGAAATTATGCTCGATAAAATTAGTTACTTATGAGTAGAATAATTAGTAACACAGAAAATGTGATAACTGGTTTGGATTCCACGTCTTACAACCAACACCGCACACTCTTCAGGTCGTGCTCAACTATAACGAAACCTAAGGAGATAAGTTCTGCAAAGCTTGGCGTTCCGGTGTATCCAATGAGGATTTTTAAGTAGATATTACCAATATAAAATTATCTACACCATTCGCAACTGTGAACCAAACAATCCTAAATAGTAGCCTACTTGGATGCTATGAAAGTGAAGATAAAGTCTCCACCAGAATATATCTACTACAAATTTGAAAACCACCTACACGTGCTCATAAATAACCTTGTCACGATTTAACATATTTAGCGTGCTATCCAGTTTGGTTGGCTAGGGGAGAAAGAAAGAATGTCAATAGTTCCACACTCAAACAATTCATCATTTTTGAACATCTGATCCATCCTGAAAGTTACTTCATAACAATCTAAAGGACTTCGATTATGAGACCTCTTTCCAACAGAAACACTTATAACCCATAGATTTACAAGCGACTGGTAAGAAATCAAAGTTTACCAAGATGAAGACTAACTATATCAATCTTCCTTTTTGTTCTCATCTTTCTTAATCTTAACCCCCTATTATTTTAATTGTTATATTTGTCCTATCACTCTTCGGTTTAATATTGGATTGATTTGACAGGTAAATATATGGTCAAAATGTTCAGAATGTATTGTAGCAATATATTACACATTTTTCAAACAAACTTCGTCTTCTAATTACACTACCTCGATTCATAAAAGGGACTATTTGCTTTCAGTTAATTTTTATCGAATATGGTACAATTACTCAACTTCTGAAATATATAAAGAAAAGAAAATTCTCTTCATTGTTACATATTTTACACCTAATTTAATTTAGTGAGATTTCTGCCGATAAACTTTATCTGATCCTAGCAACAGTGTAATATGACATAATTTAAAAGAAACTTATGAAAAACCAACTTACACTTATGAATATTTTTCACATCGAACTTATTGTTGTATAAAAACTGCAACATTGTGCATAGAAAGGTATTCACTGTGATCAGTTGATTTGCTATGAACGAGACAAGACGAAAATAAATAAAAATGTTGTCTATGTTTATATAACCAGTTTCATTAGTCACCGCGAGTACACAGAGAAATATTCTGATTAACAGGCAACCTGAGCCCCTATAGTACTGGATTGAATAGTCTTTCCGTAATCAATCAATATATCGTCGAACTTCATTTTCAACATTGTTCTATTGTTGGTGAACGCATGTTTTATCCTACATGAGACTCGTCAGCCGGATTCAACTAAATCCCTGAACCCATTGTTTTGAAAACCAAAACATGTCGTCCACTATGCCACTGAATTATAAAGAACACTTCTTCTACAACAGGCATCATTATTCTTGTTTATTGATGCTTGCATTATTCCCACTGATTATCATTCTGGAGCAAAACAATAATTCTCTGTCGATATATGGGATTTTTGAATGAATCCCTCGCTATTATCTCAAGTTCCTTATGCATCAAAAATGGCATGGTGAAATTATCGAGTAAGCAGACTTGATCTGTCTATTCGAAAGAGGTATATACAAACATGTATATTTAGTCTATATTAAGAAAACTTTGTTTTAATAGTTTGTAAAAAAATATTAGCAGTTACTGAGAGTAATTTTGAATAGTTTGATGAAAGTATGCCGATTGACATATGAAGCTGCATTATTTAAACAATGTAAGGCGACAAAATGGAGAGGAACTAGGAAACGTTCATTCGAAAGTTTTTGGATAGTTACATAAAATGTCATCAACTTGACAGATCTGGTTAATCTCAACAAATCAAGTCTACGAATTCCTTAAATCACTTCGAAAATAGCCACAGAGTATACTGACCTTTAAATCAAACTAGCCTGGCTGCCGAAATCTGTAGATTAAGAGGTCATATAGTCGGGGAATATATTTCATCAGAGTATAACGGTGATAATACAGATCTACGATAACCTTTAAATTTCAAGATGATTCATAAACTGTTCGTTGATTGCACAGTTCACCTGTGTACTTCAGTCAACTGATCAGTTTCAGTTAACGTGATATTCAAGATATGAAAGTCTAAAATGATGATTATGAAACAACATGCCACCAAGTATGATAAACATTGAATATTCTGGAACTTATTGTTTTTTTTCCCCTCTATAATATGCTATTTACACGGCTATATTACGCACAATGTCTTATGTAAATGAGACAAGGCTAACTCATTTCATAAGTTTACAGGTGAAATATGGCAAAAAATCTTTTCCGTTGTAGGGAAAGACTACAATTCTTCCTGCACTGCAGTGTAACTTTGGCAAGCATTTTCCCCAAAAGTAACAAGCATCTCTGATTGTGCTACTTATCAATTTGCTAGAAAAAAACATTAGGAGATATTCATCTGAAAATACCCCAGGTTTTTCATTCAAGACATCACCTTTAGATGCAAAGTAAAAGGAATCTCACAGTTAATAAAAATTGGCAAAATTACTACGTATATTCTACTATAATCATGCAGGTTTTCTTTAGGCTGCCTCCATGTCGATAAGACTGTGCATGGTGATTTCATTCCTTTCTGGAGAACTTCAAAAAATAACATTCTACGATGTGTGTATGTGAGAAGAGTCAACCATCTACACATCTCTAGGAGTACTCAAGTACTAACTGATCATAAGTAACCTATCTATACGCTTACTGACAGCTTTAGAGACACATCGTTAAGAAACTTGTGCCTTTCATAATACAAAAGAAAAGTGTGAAAGTTGATAAATTTTCACTAAAGCATCAATAAGGTGATATTAAGTATGCATACTGTTCGTGATTACTTTCAAGGCTGAATTTTCAATAGGACAGACAATGGTTGCTATCCAGATGAGTATTAAAAGCGAAGCTGACTAAATTCAAGGTAACTTTTATCATGGATTCAAACCAACGAACTAAGTAAGATCTGAAAAGCAAACAGGATTATAAAGCTAATTCCTCCTAGGTTAAGGCCCCTCCGTAATGTGTACCCATAACACCCCAAGCGATAAGTGCAAAATAAGCAACAAATTCAGAATAAGCTCCAAATCTCACTTGGAGTTTCACACTGAAAAAAACATGAGAAATACTTCGGACGCTGACACTGTTTTGCATCATAGTATTGTTTCTAGTCTAGACAAAAGTGCCGAGTATGTTTGCTATGTCTTCTTAAATTAGACATCAGTCTTTGACTCCGTTTCTAAATCACACTCGCTGAATAAACATGCCATTGCTCATACTGAGACATGGGTTACAAAGTGGCTGTATTCTTATTTTTCTGAAGGGAAATAGTACACCGTCTATAAAGTGGGGCGTTCCACTTTATTGTTTACTGAATCCGGCGTGCTTCAAGGTTTAGTACTTTCTCCGTTTCTGTTTTCTTTCTTTATGCGAGACTTACCTCATTCCACCGAAATTAATTCTACTTAGTTTGCTGGTGACATAACGGTTTCTGTGCCGGTTAACACTCGTTCAGATTACTCTCAATTCAATGGTCTCCTGTCTGAAACTGGCCAATGGTCTTTCTCAAATTGTCTTAAGCTTAAGCCCTTCTAAAAGTTAGATTGTTAACTTTAGCCTCAGGTGTAAACAAGAATTCTGTGAGCCTCTTAGGTTCCATGGCTCCTATTGTATTGATGATATTCCTGCAGAAGGTAAGTGGAGCGTTCTCTATCTTAGACTGAGTTTTGCTTCTGGTCTTAGTTGGTCGTCTCATATCTTGTTGACTTTTAAGAAAATCTTTCGTTTATCGTATTAAATGAAGAAACTGAGACTCTCTGGTATAACTCAGTCTTTACTTTTGCAATTTACTAACTGTTGTATTTTACCTATTCTTCTCTATTATTCCCCACTGATCTTTCATTGTCTACTAGAAAAAGACTACATTATATTGTGTAGTGCTTTGAAATCTGTTAGTAGAGTGAATGGTGTACCTCTGGTCAAACTGAATAACACTATAGATGACAGACATTTAAATTCTAACAAGCAACTGACTACAGTAATTTTAAATGACATTGATCATCCACTTTATCCATGGCACTCTCTGTGTATCTCCTTATGCAGGAGAAGAAGAATTTACTTAAGACCGTATACGCTTGTGCAGCTTAATACAAGAATTCGATTGTCCCATATCTAGCACACATCTTATATGAGGAAAAAATGTTAGAACAGAAGTAACTTACCAAATTCATGACAGTAAACAGTAAGTCTTATCAAAATCCAAACCAGAAACGTAAAATTTTCTATGTCATTAACATTCTGTACATAGTTTAAATTATTATATTTACACTATTCGAAATTTACGAAAGAGTGTATATATTTTCGTTGCAACATTACTCCAACCACTACTGAAAACAGCTCAGTATAAAGTTATCATTATTATTTATACACATGTGCTTAATAATGAACATTTCACTGAAATCGTTAAAAACCAGTTGCATAATCTTACTTCCGACAGAGAGGAAACATACATTCCAAGAATACAGCGGGCTCTACTAAATACATTTCAGAAGACAATGTGATAGGAAGCAGCCCAAATGGAAATCAACATTCTATGTCATCAGCTGCCAAGGTAGAAGGTTCAAATCTCAACCACATTTCATGTTACTGTGTGCGAAAGAAAAACCTCATTGAACAGTTTTCTCCTTCAACTAACCAATCAAAATAAGTATCCAACTTCTGAACTACCACCTTCATATTATAAGAAAAGGCTGCATATATATGATGTGTATTTGATCACATTAGGTTGTCTTCCTTACAGTCACAGACTGGTCCTTGTCTTCCGATTTTTGCAGTTAAGTGAAGAATCAGGTCTGAGAGAGGACAGTCACGGCTTGTATCCAGTCGAAGTGTTTCATTGTGTGATTCGTGTTTCTCTTATTTCGTAGTATCCAGTCAATCATTTCCATTTGGTCACATTATCATGCATTTTTTAAGTCTTTTGTCTCCTAAGACCATATCATCTCTGTACTTTAGGTTGGTATGATGCTATTTTGGTGGTACATTTATAACCAAGTTAAATTTTAAGAAAATAATGACATAGGCATCTTTGATTGACACTACTGGTTACCACCATTTCATGCATTACAAACAAGTATGCAAGTAACGAAACGAGCTAATACAACCTTAAGTGTCGTTCGACTCCTAGACTTTTGTAATTTAGATCATTATGCATCAGTTATCTGTGAAGTAATCTCGATTTAAACCAACTGTTTGTGAAAATACAGTCCGTGTTAAAAATTTGCACCATGGATTAATTATGGAAACAATAATATTCACATCATATAATGTGATCTGCTCAACGCCACAATTAGTTTCAAGTATGCCAACATGAAGCTGAATGTGACATACTACTGACTGATATAATGACAATAATAATAATAATCGCTTTATTCCCAACCATGTATATGATACGGTGTGGAGTTCTTGGCACATAATTTTCCAACAGTCACTCCTAAACAATATTTTCAGACAAAATCCACCTCAACGATATTAATAATAACAGTATTCAATGCAGTAATGTGAAACAACCAGCTGGTTTCGGATTAACTTCCGTTCCATAATGAAGAATCAACAGAAACGCGAGTTTGATGGTGGCGATTCATTCAGCCACTACAATGATCTGCAATTCACGCTAAGTATCTGAAGGATAAAAATAGGATTTACATTTGCATAATGGAAAGCCCACTTCCATAAAAAGTGACATTTTTTTCTCTATTTTCTTATTTACTCGAGAAACGGCGAGTTGTAAGCATTTTAAAAATATTCAAGAGTACATAATACATTCAGAGGACATTTAAATGATTAAAACGAATTAAAGGGAAAATATTTGATATATATGTATGCTCGGTGAAAACGTTCGGTAGTCGAAGATTCAAGCAAACCACCGAGAATTATCTTGTAATCACCTCTAGATGAAAAAGTTAAAAACCAAATGACTTTACGAAGTCAAGTGTAATATTTTACTGATTGATATGAGTAGTTCTAGGTAATTCACACTAACAAGCAATCGTTTCAAGCCAGATCAAGGCCATCCGGTGTTTAAAGCACCTTGATCTGACAAACGAGCACTCCTAACCGGTATGAGTGATCTGAAACTACTCATATCAATCAGTAGTATATTACAGTCGGCTTTTAAAAAAATTGTTTTTTATCTACACGGTCTTGAGGTTATCACAAGATGTTTCCCATAGGCTTGAATACGCAGAAAAGAAAGATAAATTTCGACACATACATATAAATACAATTTAAAACAATTCTTGGTTAAAACAATTTAAAAACCTACTGTTTATCACTGAGGCAATATTTTTCCATTTAATTTCGATAGGAAATAAATTACGCCCATGAGAAAAGCAGAGAATACGACCTACTAACTGCATAGAATGAAGAAATGATGCGTAAACCAAGTCTGCAGATGTGTAGTGATAACTGTTTGTATGTAAATTCGATAAATTCACACCATTGGCTATGAAGAATCAAATATAGTAGAGATATTCAGTGAAATTAACCAGTTATGAAATACAATTCAAATAATGCATTATTAACGGTTAGATAAGTTTCTGAGAAGTACAACCGATATGCAATGTTGGCAGAAACCTTTGCTTAACATAAATTATTCACTGTCATGCTTACTAAACCCATTTCTAACACCGTAAACCACGTATAGACTGACGTATAAAAACATCGCTTCAAACGGTATCTCCAACCAATTACTTTGTCATCTCTCCTTGATAATTCAAACTATGGTAGCCAAGCCTTTAAAAAAGCGCCATTCATTTAAAAAAGGTAATCAAGAAAACATCAGCAGTCATACGTTGAACTCATCATAACGAAAGGCATATGCCTCTGGATAATGTAGTAGAACAGGAAGAGATTATTGTCCCGTGATGATAATTCGTAGCTGACGAAATCTCAGCTCAGATGCAGAGGGCCCACCACCTGTGGCAATAACCAAGGAGATATCCAACTACCTGACAGAAGACAATTACACTTCGCTGCGGTCCGTTCTCTGATGTTATATGAATGTGAGACATGGCCGTTGATTGTCGAAAACGTGAAACAGCTACATGGTTTTGAACACACATATCTTTTTGGCATTGCTCATGTTTGATACAACCACAGTGTGAGCAATGTTGAGGTCAGGCAAAGGGTGCTAAACAAGACAGGCAACTCGATTGATGAGGTCGTGAACCTCAGGCGACTGAAATGACTTGGACACGTAGTGCACATACTGAGCGACCAACTACCTCGAATTGCCATGTAAGGTGAAGTTGGATTAGGTTGGAAGAGGGTTCAAGGTACCCAGACTAAGATGTGAGACCGTCGATGAAGTCGTTCAATCTTCGTCTGAGCGATGTTTGGAGATGTAGACTATTTGGTTGGGGTCTCTGAGACAAAAAAGAATAAGTGGTTGAGGACTCTTGGCAAAATAGCTGGAAATTGGTCACAATAGCACAGATGTATTCACTCCTTGACATTTTTAAAAGCCTGAATATTCACCCCAACCTCTATCTTCAGACTGTTTATTCGCCCACGTTACTTTATATACCTTGATGTCACTCATTTACTATCAACCTGCTGTTTGTTAACTACTGTGAAGCGTGGCAACTTGATTCGACGTACCTGTGTGCGAGGTTCTATGTTGGTTTTGTCAGTCAGTAATTCCACGAAATGGTTTGACCTATCGTCACACCCTCTTAAAAGAGAGATTAGTAAATTACAATAACAAGAAGAAAGTTCACTGATCAACAGATAAGACATAGAGTAAACTTATTTTTCAGCTACAGTAAGCTGGGATATTCAGTTCAAACACCACATATTATGTTAAGTGACGTTGTTTTTCATAAACATAACAACACAATACTACAGTTAGTACAAGCAGCTGGACACAAAGAGCTGCTTATTCACTTGTGAAGGACTAGGAAGCCCAAAGAATTATACGAAACAATTTATATCTCTTTATCTGTCACTCTTCAACCGTGGTAACTAGCCCAAAGTGAACTAGTGGAAATGATTGACTGGATACTACGAAATAAGAGAAACACGAATCACACAATGAAACACTTCGACTGGATACAAGCCGTGACTGTCCTCTCTCAGACCTGATTCTTCACTTAACTGCGAAAATCGGAAGACAAGGAACAGTCTGTGACTGTAAGGAAGACAACCTAATGTGATCAAATACACATCATATACATGCAGCCTTTTCTTATAATGTGAAGGTGGTAGTTCAGAAGTTGGATACTTATTTTGATTGGTTAGTTGAAGGAGAAAACTGTTCAATGAGGTTTTTCTTTCGCATACAGTAACATGAAATGTGGTTGAGATTTGAACCTTCTACCTCGGTAGTTGATGACATGGAATGGCTGAAAGCTCTCGGTAATATGGTTAAAATCAGTCGTAATGACTCAGATGACGTTTTCTTCAGTTGAAACACTTTCATCAGGCATCACTTATTTCTTCTTTCGCCTCGCTTACACTTTTCTCTGCTCTGATATCATTATTTTTTTCCAGTTGTTCCTTGCATGCTGTTGTGAAGTGCGGCAACTTGAAACGACGCACTTTAGTGCAACATTCTAAGTCGAATTTGTCTATTTGTATATCAAATCATTTATTCAAAGGGTTAATTCCAGCAAATGCCGAAATTACTTATAAAAGTAACAGGTCACACTGGTTCTTTTCTGATCCTTTCTTTGGGAAGATCTTGTGATTAATCGTTGCTTGCTCACAATGCTATACAGATGCACAGTCTAAAACTAGTACTGTTTCACTGAAGATTTATCAAAATACGTTTATGCCTAAAAAAGAATGGTGATTAAGAACTTACTGCAAACTATGTCATCATTTTACCCTTAATCCTCACCCCAAATCAGTAATACAACCAGTTAGCAGAGCCACAGCTGTTTCGGATACTCAAATCAACAAAGCTAGAACAGTCAATGAAATATCAACCGCTTCGAATTCACAGATAGACAAATAACAGACAGTTTCATTGAACAACCATGTACTGCGAAATTATCGAAATTCTTTAATTTGTATCAGCAGTCAAATATTTTTTTCGACATTCATGACAAGTGTTCTCTTGAAAACCCAACAAAATACCTGCACAGATAAATATATATTATAACAAGATGAAAAATGAAGGAAAATACGACAAACACATGTGAGCTGAAATTGCTGTGAACCACCTTTTTGACATGAGGGCTGATGATTTCATACACTAGCCAAAACTTTGCTAGGTGAAGCAGAATTTGAACTCCTAACTCAATAATCAAAAGTAGAGTAACTGAGGCAAAGAGATACAACTGTATATGAAAATAACGAAAAGGCCTATTTAAATAGGATAACGTCAAAATGCTCTTACTTACACGAATGTAAATCCAGATCATCCTGTGTATTCATGTAAATTAAACACATACGTACACTATATTCAAACTGAAAAACAAAATAAAAAGGGACGATTAGTCTCAACAGACTTACCTTAGGCCAACAGTAAATTTCTTACAAAATTAAGAAGATGAAATCCATTACATTTAGGTGTGGTATACTTTGGATAAATATTTGCTATAGTTCCCATTCTCAGTTAAAAATCAAAGTTATACAAGACCAAAGCAAAGTTCTGTCAAGAGTTGACAAGCACAAAACCTAGGTCTAAGGCTACCTGCCATCCCCTCTAACCAAATAACATTTGTTTCAGTGCATCAGGATGGTAAGTTGCCTAGCCTGATGATCACATTTCAAAATGATCCATTGAATTTTATCAGCAGTCACGACTAGACTGTATGAGGTTGTTTTCCCTCCAGTGGCTTGTAGTGCACCTTCTTGGCACCAAAATAATGCATGGCCTAAAATAAATAAATAAACATATAAAATATATGAATCATACTTAAATAATGAACTCTCCAAGGTAACTAGTTCACTAGTTCACGAACCAACCAAGAACCCATCACCCAACAGATATGCAGAAGTAAATGGAGATGGATTGTACATGCATTGATAAGATCGATTGGGGACATCACGTACCAGGCATTGAGTGGAATTCAGAGGGGAAATGATGGTTTGGGGGTCCCAGCTGAGGGTGACATGGAGGAGATGATGTGAGGAGGAAATGAAAGGTTGTGGGCAGTGTTGGAGCCAGGTTGAAAAGACTGCAGAGAATAGAGTGAAATGGCGACGTGCTACTGAAGCCCTATGTTTCACTAGGAAACCCAGGGACAAATAATAATAATATTACTCAAAAATCTTCTACTTCATCAACAAGTGACTTTAGTTATCTAAGTTTGGTTTAGTGTGAAGTTATCTGCATGTTGACGTTCGCCAGTTTTGTGTCTTCTTTGTTCTAGTCGATGGCACCTAGCTGGTTCCCAGCTTAGCCACTGATAGATAGATAGGTCAACATTCTTTCTCAAAGTCTGACCAATAAACAAGCTGTTTGTAAGAGTACTTTTACCGCATGTGTTTCCCAATTTTTCTCTTGTTATCAATATTTACATGTAGGTAAGGTGCTGAATAGTTGGGTATTGGGCACATTGATTTTTGTAAGGCTGGTCAAGTGTTAGGCGATAGTGACATAACAAAACCCACCCTACAGGCTAATCGATGTTCCTAATCAAATTTTACAGAAGGCCAATTATGACCCAAATAGCTCAGCTGTAAGGTCTCTACATGTAGCCGGACGTCAGTTTCGTCGTGGTCGCGGATGAGCTTGCTGAGTGCCAAAATCCATGAAACCTGGGTCCAGGAGTTCCTGTCGACTGCCTCCATCTATCTAAGTTATCTAACAGTTTCATCGAATATCCTATTCTAACGTTGACTTTCTCAAGCATCAACAAGAGGAAGACATATATCGAGGCTAGCATTCATAGCTAGGAAATACCAGAAACTTCACAGAAGTATTACGCATACTGTAATTGACGTCTACAACTTCAAGAGATTGTATTATTTTAACAACAACAACCACTAAGTGCTGCGGTCAGTTATTTGAGCTGTGATTCACTTCCTGTAGGACTGGATTGGATACATTAATTGGTAACTGGAGACTAATCAATTTCATGTTGTCTATTCTTTAGTGTTGACCGAATCTTTTTCCAATTGGCTGCTCTCTAGTGTTGTGAAAGATGTGCAATGAAGGCTTAAGTTATTTAATGATAACAGCTGTTACTAATAACGACTTATTTCCACCACTTTTTATTGACCAATTTTGAAAAAGGCCAAGTTAACGTATGGTTACACACCAATCCGTACTACTCTCAATTTACATGGTTAGTATGCATCAATTTGTCAAAGACGAATATTTCGAAGTGCATTCGCTTTTGGTAAGACAAATAATGAATACAAAACTTACAGATTACAGAAATACAAGGCAAAACATTGATATATTTTCCTTAGTAAACTTATAAACGAAGATTTAAAGTCTCTTATATCATGAAGTAAAGACGAAAGGAATGGAAAACATTTTTTTGAGGGATGCTGTGGTCCGTTAACCAAATTATTCATTATGATGAAAGCAAAGATTTCAGCAAATACAGTTTTTCCAAAAAGAGTGAGAGATAAGGATTGTTAACTACTAGTAAAAACATGATGATTGAATATGTGGCTAAAACCTAAGTCACAGCGCCACTCTGACCTACACATTACTGGCCTAGTGCTCTACCAATCGAGCTGCTAGACCTAATTGTTGCCTGTTTTGGATTTCAGATCATCAGATGTCATGAAAAGTGCACCTGCACTAGAAAGTAAGTTGATCTATCCATTATGATCAATTTGAGTTATATTGTCAAAAATCACAAAAATACACTGGTTAATAACATCTAGAAAACTCAGAACCAGAAAGTGGTCTACACTACCCAATATGACTCAAAACAATCCCTAATGACTTCATGAATAAGTAGTGAGTTTTGATTTGGTTAACCTTAACTTATCTAACCTTATCTTATTCCAGTTAACATTGCAATAAAGTCGAGGAAGAGGTCGGCTCAGTAACCTTAACACATAACCTAGACAGTTTAGTTAGTGCGGATTCGCAGCATTACCAAACAACTTACAATCCTTGCCCAGAAGTTTAGATTCAAAGTAAACATTGGTCATTTTAGGATTCAACTACACACAAGCACCACCAACAACAATAATCATGATCGAATAGTGATGATAACCATATGTTTCACTTCCACAACAATATCTCATAGGCGTTGGCATAATCAACATAAAAACCGGACTTTATTGTGAAGAACAACAGCATAGGAATAAATAAAACTTACAAGTTCACGATTTTTCTTCAACTGGGTAATAAAAGCAGTACAACAGTATGCCCCATGCTAAACACATTGAGAAGAGAAAAAAAAGATTGAGAATGAGTAACGCAGTACGTAATTATGTCAAAATATCGGTATCGATGATATGTGATCGCATTAAAAGGAATCGATAACTATAGAATAGGAAAGATTTGGAGCTCAAATGAGGACAATAACAGTTTAATGTCCTCAATGATATGATATTTTCTCATAGATGTTCTCTAACCAGGCATTATGATATCATCAACCTTCCCTTCATATATGGATGAGTTATGCTCAAAATTCAAATCATAAGCTTACTAGTGTTTTTTGAACCCTGAATATAGTCCTATTGTATGTTGAGTAGCTGCATCTTTCACTATTTTGACCTTGAATTGAGTCATGTAGGTAAACAGTTTTTGTTAAAGTAAAATTGTGTAGGATTATTGATTCATTTGATCATATCCTTCTCAAACAAAGTAAATATGCACATCTAACCGACGAACTTAAAATAGAACAGAAACCAGAAACTATCAAATATTATGCCACGACAACTACATTCAATCTATTAAACTTGATGGTTAATGGAGGGTTGTTGTTTTAAATAAAAGCTAGCTGGATAATAGCTGTGACTTTCTAGCCTGAAAAGCTTTAGCAGTGTAGGTACTAGAACCTACAAGGAAGCAAACATATGATCACTACTTCTTGCAATGACAGTGTGACCATTTTCCCTACTGCAGTCAATTTAAGATATGATGGATCATTATACAATAACGTTGGCAGACAATCGCTGCAAATTTGACTGAACATATTAATCACATCTTCCATGATGAGAACTAGGTTGCATTTATCGATTCCCTATAGACGATCCCAGTGAATGATAATTTAATGTCACTTTGAACAGACAGATAGATAGGTCAAAGTAGGACTTGCCACAGAAGTGCATCACTTCACATGCACAGAAGAAGCGAAGAGAACAAGAGTGGCATTAAAGATAAAGAAAAAGAATAAGTAGATGGAGGTTAATGAAAACATTCGAGACTACGAAACAAACAAAGAATGTACACACTGCAATACTGTAGCCGATTTCCAGCCATATCAAAAAGAGTTTCAAGCTTCTAATGTTTATATTCTCGAGGACCGTAATCAGACAGCCTTCACCTTTCTACACAGATCAGATCGAGGGCCAATGACTTCATAGATTAATATAACATCTGGATCTGGTTGCCCTCAGCCCTCTTACAACTCGATCTTCTTCTCCAATTAACATTGCACGTCGAGACAGAAGATGGCTTGGCGTGCACAACATGCATTCAAGCCACCTGAGTCGGAGAAGTTTAACAACCGCATATACTAAGGTACCTTTCTTGCCTAGAACTCCACGGCCAACCAAACATTTCTCATAAAGTGACTCCATGACATGTAAGCATTGCTACAAAGACATTATGGTGGAAAACCTGTAGCCCTTTTGTATCTCCTTCTAACAAGGGCTACGTCTTGTGGCTTAACTGGACTGTGGTATTACCTGATCAGAGTCGGCCAGGTGTCGTCTGAAGAGTGAGTCAGACCCTAACTAGTCAGAGTTTCAGAAGGTTATTTATCTATGACGCTCATCCTTTACAAAGTCAGATACCTATGGTAACAATAGATATTCTTGATGGACACCATTAGTTATCGCTACTTCAAGTGATAACTCTCAGTGAGCACCTAAACCGCTTCAAAAGTTCAAGTTGCCAGCCTTGATAAGCATATTACATTTGCTGGGCACACTTTCACAATCAAACACTGCCAAAATACTTCTCATTTGAAGTTCTAGTGAGAACCCATGGTTTGCTAGGTTAACGAAGTCATGATTGGAGACGTATGCCCAATGACGTTTGAACTATAACATAAATTGACGAACATTGAAAAGTGTAAACTCTTGGATTTCAGCCCAGTAATTTCGATCTGTTGTTTTTCACATTCGTGAGTGTGAACTGTCTGGAAGGTTCAACCTCGTACTTCTCTGTGGTTCACAAAGGTTCGATACCAAATATATTCTATTGATTTTACCTCTCCAACCAATCTGATATTCACACGGTGGTCCACGCGCTTCGCGTAACTTCGAGGTAATACGATTGGTTGTGAAGAACTTCAGGGATTTAGGGCTACCTATGAAGATTCTGGCAATCTTATTGGACACTATAACGATTTTTTCCCTTATATTTAGGAATCAAAAAAGGTGTTTATTAGTATTGCTGGCGAGAAAAAAGGAATTTTTAAAACTCACAGTAGATTGCGTACACCATTTTGCTTCACAATCCACAAGACTAAATAAATGAATAGGCATTAAACGAAGTTGATCACAACTTTGACCACTATTATACGCTTCACAGCCTATCGATAAGATAGTTAGACACTTTTCAATAATTTCATTCACAAATCTGTAATTTAAGAGAAAATATCGTTATCATCGAGGGTGAAAGTATTGTCTTCAACTAAGATACAACAGTACTGTCTTAATTAAGTGATACAGAATAACTATTCTAGAATATGTTACACTAACTTGTTAATAATATGAATGTTGGTTTCAGTGGAACAGTTAGTCTTTCCGATATTTGAAATCATTTTTACTCACACCATTCATTTGACCACTTCAAAAAATGAACGAGTGAGAAGAACTGCATAGATCATACGATATTTCGAAGTGTCATAGAGGACCTCGGGATTTTTTTACTTATCATACACAAATTGATTCTTCATAACCAGTCTATACGACAGTTAATTCTCATTTTTTTTACCAAAAAATTTTTTTGAAACCTTTTCAAAGTATCACTTACTTGTGATGGAGTCAGTAAAGAATAGAATGAACCTAAACACATTGGTTGGTGAATAATAGGCTAATTAACTGATGCAACTGTGCACATTTATTATTTCGAATGACACGGATAGGTCTTATGACTATACGTTTCATGTCGCACTGAAATAGTGTTTACTGTTTGTTTTCTGTATAATCTAGAAACAGCTGGATGACGTATATGTATTTGGTGATAATCACTTAATTAAACCTCATTTCTTCCAGTAATCTTTCGTTTTGTATATCATCTGTCCCGCTCATTCTTTTTTACCATCCAACAGTAGGTCTAGTGATCAATCGGTTACAATATTATTCATCGTAGACTGACATCAGTTGAAGGAACAAAGGAAACCTGGGAGCACTGGACAGCTGTATCGTCCTAATATATGACTCCTTAGAAGTGGGCACCCACGACCCCGCCTTCCAGGGCTCGAACCCGCCACCTTCAGGCCCTGTGGTCAGCACGTTACCGTTGAGCCACTGGGCCACGGAACCTGAAGGTGTATAATACTACTTATAAATAGCATGACTTTAAATCTAGAAAAGTAGAAAGGATAAGAAATGAAAGTTGCAAAAGGAATATAATGCATTATTTACGCATAACCACTTACTGTTCTGAGTAACGAATCCAATAAGAAGGAATCATTTGATGAAATCTATTCATTAAGTAGCACTGCGGAAATCAAAAAATGATACTAACAAGCAATATTCAAATAATGCAAATTATGACTATGAATTATAATTGTTGTCATTATAATACGGATATTTTAAGCTCAAAATTTAATGTTTGAGCTGTGTCTAAAAAAACTTAATTTAAACCAACCAACCCCAGGGGGTTGTTGGTATTGATTTTATTCAACGTAACATTCACCACAGAATGAGATCAGTTGGAGAACTACGAAAACCAATGAACGCTAGACAGTTCTATTGCTCTCATTTGAAACTGCTCGCAAGTGTGCATCCACGACATATTGAGAGATCAAGTTAAAGGTTATCAGGTTTCATGACAAGCGCGTCGCAACCTAACAGCTGAATAGGAATTCAAGAGCCCATATTTTCCTAATTCTGTCACATTGCTGTGTATCGCAACAATCATCCAATGGCATCGGCGAGTATTCATGCTTACACTGAAATAGGTCGACCCCACAGGTAACGACTTTCTCATTAGAACGTCGTGAAACCATATCAAGGAATGTCACCGAACAGTACTGGGAGTAATTTAATCGGTAGTTTGTGGGGAATTATTGTTTTGACGAACTGGCATCAGTTGACGAAACATAGAAAACCAGGGAGCACTGGATAGCTGTTGTACTTTTGTGTACTGATTGTCAGAAGTACACACCCACGACTCTATGAGGGATTGGGTTCATGACTTTCAAGTCTCACGATGGCCATTTTTTATACTGAGGAAAAAGCATACCAGATTGAAGTGGTTGAATTGCAGGGGTTATTAAAATATGTGGAAACTGATTCAGCTCAGGACATCAGAGTATTCTATTTTCGGTCACCCATTTCAGTTATCTGTTGTTATAAAGAATGATGAAATCACAAGCCACAGTGAGGACGGCTTCATTTAAAAGACTCTAGTTTCCAACAGAAAAGACACCCTATAAACGGGTTATTTAGTCTGACCGCTACAAATCCCAGGGTCTGGCATACAGTTTAAGAGGAGAAATTAAACCATAAACGCTTTGAAGGTACTTTGATGAAGGCTTTTAATATTTTTTACTCATACCCGAATTCGATCATACTAAATCAGCGTTTCACCTCGGAGTAAAGTATATAATCGGTAGATCAACGTAGGTACGCCGATCTGATGACTACCAGAATGGATGAAATACCCGTACTGGACTCCGCCACCAGCCACTATCCATCATTAGTATCAAACTTAAATTAGGGCCAGTGTCACGACATCCGCTGAGAAGCGCACATGTCAACAGTGGTACATAAATTTGGTATAATCAACAACGGGAAATTACAAACTGTAAAGTTAATATTTATCTTTCTTGCAATAACAGAAATAAATGAAAAAGATTATTTGACAGTCTTCAGATTCAAAAAGTACTACCAAGTTATGAAGCACGGTTTCCAGGCTTTCTAAAAACTAGTAATTTCTAGTAAAACATTACCTGTATAAGTATATTGATGAAATTTTACTAATTATAACGAAACACATGCAGCCAAACTAAGCTAGAGCTTCATATAAACGTGTAGTAATTCAAGCTATCACATTTTGTAACAACATAGAGAAGAAATCAAGAAAACTATTGTCATCAACTTCGAATGATATCAATGAAAGGGCTCAAGCACTGATTTCTACCACCTGAAAAACACTATTCAAACATTCTGCATTTCCTCAAATATTTTAGAATAAAAGTCGATTTCAGTAACAATTTCTCGTGAATCACTTGGTACCAGATCAAATCTATCAACAAAGCGATCAAATATGATCTAATAAAATCAAACTTTTCAGAAATTTGATGTAAATATTCCCGGTTTATCAAATGGAATAGAGAAAGAACAATGATCGGAGTAGAGTAATACTTGGTATCATTTCATTTCACTAGTTGGCCGTCAGCTGCTCACCACCTTAAAGTATTCAAATATCATACCATTAAGGGATTATAACATACTTCCCTGCAGTTGAATAAAGTTAGTTACCAGGGAACGACGTGGTTTAATAAAAAATTCAAACATCTAGATGAAGTTAACAAGACAAGTTAAGAAGTTTCGAGAAAATAATCTGAATAACTATAAAAGATTATGTAGGAAGATTAGAAATTCGACTAGTTGATTATAAACAACACACAAGCTACGTAATCGTAAAATGATTTGAACTCAGATGGTAGGACGATCATTAAGATTATATACGGAAAGAATAGAAGGTTAAGTCAAAAGACGATGTCATCAAATAAGAGGAGGAGTAAAATATTAGTTTGTCAGGAAAATAAAGAATTACCACCGACACACAATTCCGGTATCAGTTATTTCATCACCATGACAACAGAGTACATGAGAAGGCTAAAATTAAGTCGACTATTGATCACGTTGAAGGATTCATGCCGTATCGACTAGACATGAAGTGACAGCACTACTGAAAGCACTTATAGTCTAAAGTATGCTTTTTCCTCTGTTCTGCTGATGTAAGTGATACCGCAGATAGTATATACAATTAGAAGTAACATGGGAAAGGAACCTGTCAACATTTGATTGTACCACAAAAGTTTATGAATAAATATAGAAAATCTGAAAACAGTAAATTTAAGCAAGTTGTATTAAGCAAGAGACTTGCTTGTTTTTAGTGAACTCAAATTTAAAGGTGATGATGTCTTTGTAAGAAGTAATTGAAGGCTGAAAATCGGGTTGAACAGCAAAAAATCCTGCAGGGAAGTTAATCCCTCTCTACAAAAAAGCAAGCTCCTTGGTACAAACAATAGTCAACAGTAAAACTAGATTAGTACTTTGAATAATTGCATTATCTGGACATACAATGTATTAATTTTCAATTTACGACATAATTCCAAACCATATTCTTAGATTGTAATCCAGGTGAACTTAGTAATCTTAGTCAACCACTCTTTACTTGCACTTTGTTTTACAAAATTGACTCCTCGAACTAAAAAAAATTTATTTATCGCTGCCTTCTACTGGTGGTAAAATCTGTCACTAAAGATATGTGTCCAAATGTAGCACTAAGTGAGTTTGGTTTACCCCATCGTTCATGATTTTTCACTAGAACTTCAAGAGTCTCATCTTGAAGAAAGTCACTAATGAGCGCTAAACAGCAATTTAATTCGGAAGTTTCTGACATGCTTCAAGATGGACCTTCTGAATCCCTAAAAAGAAACCGTAGTCTGTAAAGTCATTCAAGTCATATGTGAGGAAGAATAATCTTTGAAGGTATTGGAAGACTGTTGCGCTATATTGCAGTTTGATAGAAGCATGAAAATTTGAACCGCTAAATTCCATTCCAGTGACCGAGTGTTAAAATGTTCGGCCGGAAACCTGACTGTCATGGATGTTCACTGCTGATGCGTCAAATACTAAGAGGAGATAGATGTCCAGTTTCGCTAAGTCTTTAGTTGTTTGTCAGCTGATGTTAGTTCGTGATGAATACTCACCTGGAACGAGTTTTAAAAGCTATATTGGCCACAATCAGATGACCCCCTAGCTTGACGTTTCAACCGTGATCAACATTTTATACAAAACATTTATTTCATTAACTGATTCTTCAACTTCTTGATATACTCCTTCCTACTTCTTTAACCTATTCAATATTGATAATAAATGATATCAAAACTCACTGCTCTTAAAACTCGGTTGTTACGATTGGAATGGAAGTCGACACCATCAGCAAGAAGTGGGTAATGATGTGCATTTTTAGTGAACTGTAGCTGAAGATATTCAACTGTGAAAATAACAAGAACAGATGACAAAACATCAAACAGTGTTAATCAAATGCGTAAGAAAACACTCATAAAAACTGTTACTTCTTCTGGATGCGTGTAGCAGAAACGCTATTTTTGGCATACGTTTCGCACCTCTAAAATGTAAGACGATAATCCAAGACTGGTCTGCAGCGACTCTTAGTTTAATGATAGAGAGTGAAGTGGTGCAATACATCGACCATTTCACTTACGTGAGAAGTTGCATAAACCCGAGCAAGTTGTTTGCTAACAAAATTCAGCTCCGATACAAAGGCCTGTTTGGCATTTGCCAACTTCCGTCACCTGTAGCGCCAAACGGCGAAATATCAAACCATCTATCAACGGATGATTACAGTGCGCTGCAGTCCGTTCTATCCAGTGATATGACTGTGAGACATGACCGTTGAAAGTAGAAGACAATAAGAGATCATTGAATTTTGATCACAAATGCCTTTGTAGCATTGCTCATGTTTGGTGGAATCACAGTGTGAGCAATGTTGACATCAGGCGAAGGATACTAAGCACAAAAACAAGTCCAGTGATTTGGTTGTGAACCTCAACCGACTGAGATGGCTTAGACATGTACTTTGCATGCTGAGCCATCACCTATCTCAGTGTCCCATGCTAGAAGTTACATTAGGTTGGGATAGGGTTCAAGGTGGTCAGACCAAGGTGCGGTGTCAGTAAATGGAGTCTCTTACACTTTGTATGAGCGGTGCGGGAAGATGTAAACTGCCTGGCTGGGGTCTTCAAAAAAAAGAAATCAGTGACTGAAGAGTCTTGATGAGATCTCTGAGAATCGGTCACAATGGCACAAGATATATTTACTCCTTGACATTTTCTAAAGCTTGAATATCTTCACCAACCTTTATCTTAGGATTGCTTATTCTCTCAGATCTCTTTATCTACTTTGATATCAGTAATTTAATCAGTCCGTTCTTTTTGTGCTACTATGAAGTATGGTAAACTGAGTTGATGCACCTGTGTGCGACCCTCTAGGTTGATTTTGTCAGTCAGTTACTTATTTACCTCATGATAAATCACTTATTTCTGTCTATAAACAAGTAGCCAACATTAAGCACTGTACTAAAATGTTTCAAAACATCTTACTCTATGAAGTTTCACGAAACCAGACAGTACTTCTCCAAATAAATCAGTTTAGATCCTATCTGACTTAAAACATAACCTCGCCTGGTTAACTAGTTTACTAGTTACTAGCTGGTCCTAAGCCCGGGTAAAGAGGGAAGGTTGGGCATACGGCTAGCAACCCTACCCCGTAAAACAAATCTAACCGCTAAACAAACTTCAAAGCACAAACAAAATATAAAAAATGAAAACAAACTTATTCCCCGCTGGAATCGGAGAGGCGAAATGACGCCAGTTGGTGAAAGCCTTCGGGAAGCCAATTCACCTGTGTGTCTTCTCTCGATGAAAGCGAAAGTAAACGTGGGGACATGGAATGTCCGCACCATGTTTGAACCCAGCAAGGCTGCCCAGATTGCAAAGGAGATGAGAAGGTATCACATCGAAGTGCTTGGGATTTGCGAAAGCAGATGGAATGGGAGTGGACTCTCCAAACTGTCAACTGGAGAATCAATAATCTACTCCGGTCACCCAGACGACAACCACGAGCACACTGAGTTATCGAGTGGCTATCATGATGTCCTCAAGAGCATCGAAGGCTCTCATGCAGTGGGAACCAATCTCCTCCAGATCATGACAGAGAGGTTCAACTCAAAAGGAAGGAAGGTCACAATCATACTATGCCATGCACCTACAAATAATGCAGAGCAAGAGAAAAAGGAGGAATTCTACAGACAACTTCAATCAACACTGGACAAGACCTCAGTTGGCGATATCAAAATTCTAATGGGCGACATGAATGCCAAACTGGGAGGGACAACACAGGAAGAGAACTAACCATGGGTCGAGAGGCGCTAGGTGAAATGAATGAGAATGGAGAATTGTTTGCAGAATTCTGCGCATTCAACGATTTGGTGATTGGAGGCAGTGTGTTCAGGCACAAAGATATCCACAAAGCGACATGGATTTCACCAGATGGACACACTAAAAATCAAATCGACTTTATCTCAATCTCAAGAAAATGGAGACGCAGTCTACTTAACACAAGGTCAAGAAGAGGAGCAGATGTAGGTTCACACCACTATCTAGTGCAAGGAACCTTCCAAATCAAGTTAAAAGCCTTCAAGGAAGCTGGTGATAGACCTCAATTCAAGTACAACACTAGGAAACTGAAGGATGAAACTACAAAGGAGATCTTCAAGCAGCCATCAAGACAAAATGGGAGACATCGAGGGACATCCCTGAAGAAACCTGTGTGGAAGAACACTGGAAGTCTTTGAAAGCTATGTGGAAAGAAACCTGCACAACAGTATTAGGAAGGAAGAAGGAAGACAAGGAATGGATCTCGACGGATACCTGGAAGCTGATAGAGGAGAGGAGGATGGTGAAGCAGAAGATAAACCAGTGCAAGGATGCTCAACGACAAGAGGAACTGAGCACAATGTATAAAACACTGGATAAAGAAGTGAAGAAGAGTGCACGCAAAGACAAAAGACACTTCTACGAAACACTGGCAAGTGAAGCAGAACAGGCTGCAGGTAAGAGAGACCTGACGACATTGTATCAAATAACCAGGTTGCTATCAGGGAAGAGACCAACACAGATGAAACCAATAAAAGATGAAGAAGGAAATTTAATTACAAAAGAAGAGAAACAGAGGAAACGATGGGCCGACCACTTCAAGAAGCTCTTGAATCGACCACCACCACCTGCACTTCGTCCAGAAATACCACCTGCAGCCGCTGAATTACAAGTGAACATAAATCCCCCAACGAAAATGGAAGTCCTGAACGCCATAAAGCTACTGAAATGTGGGAAAGCAGCAGGACCAGATGGAATACCGCCAGAAGCACTGAGAACAGACGCAGAGACAACAGCGGACATGCTCACACCACTATTGCAGAAGGTGTGGAAGGAAGAGAAGGTACCTGACGATTGGAAGAAGGGTTACCTTGTCAAACTGCCGAAGAAGGAGACCTCAGTGCTTGCAAGAACTGGCGCGGAATCACTCTCCTGTCCACCCCAAGCAAAATATTAAGCCGCATCATCCTGGAGAGGCTTAAAGATGCACTGGATTCAAAACTGCGACCGGAACAGGCAGGCTTCAGGAAGTACAAATCATGTGCAGACCAAATTGCAACGCTTCGCATCATCATAGAACAGAGCATAGAATGGCAATCAGCTCTACACCTCAACTTCATCGACTTTGAGAAGGCCTTTGACAGCGTCGACCGAGAAGTAATTTGGAAACTGCTTCAATACTACGGAGTACCGCAAACCTTTATCCGCCTCATTCAACAACTATATGAAGATGCCACATGCCAAGTAATCCACAATGGGAAGCTCAGTGATGCTTTTGAAGTGAAGACAGGAGTGAAACAAGGTTGCCTACTATCCCCCATGATATTCCTGATTGTGGTGGACTGGATCATGCAGCAAACAGTAGGCAGCGAGAAGAGGGGGATACGCTGGACGGCGGAAAAGAACCTAGAAGACTTGGATTTCGCCGATGACTTATGCCTAATGTCACATAAACTTGAAGATCTGCAGGCAAAAACTAACAAGTTGACAGAAGAGGCAGCCAAGACGGGACTTCAGGTGAATATAGAGAAGACAGAAGTGATGAAGATACCGCACCACCACCATCAACAACAACAACAACAAACTCCAATCACCGTCAACGGGAGAAACTTGAAGGAAGTAACCTCCTTCACTTATCTAGGAAGCACTGTTTCAACTACAGGCGGGACGGACGAGGACGTCAAAGTCAGAATCGGAAAACAGCAAGACAGGCGTTCATTAGCCTGAAACCAGTGTGGAGATCTTCTGCACTCAGCATGCGGAACAAGATACGGATTTTCAACACCAACGTCAAGTCAGTGCTTCTGTATGGTTCAGAGACTTGGCGCGTCACGAAAGGCATTTCCAATAAACTACAGACATTCATCAACAACTGCTTACGCTGGCTCGCTCTGAAGATCAGATGGCCAGAAAGAATAAGCAACAAGGAACTCTGGGAACGAACCAACCAAGAACCTATCACGCAACAAATATGCAGGAAGAAGTGGAGATGGATTGGCCATGCACTGAGAAGGCCGACTGAGGACATCACGCGTCAGGCCCTCGAGTGGAATCCCCATGGGAAGCGACGAGTTGGACGTCGGTGCCGAGGGTGACATGGAGGAGGTCATGCGAGGAGGAAATGAGAGCTTCTGGGCTGTCGTGGGACCAGGTTCAAAAGATCTCAGAGAACAGAGGTCACTGGAGGCGTGCTACCGAAGCCCTATGTTCCACTAGGAACCCAAGGGACTAATAATAATGACTTAAAACATGACTTTGGTTGTATTGTGTTCTCTCAGCTGAGTTGGTTAATCGTGCAGCTTTCATCGTCTTTCTAGACGACATCATCATCACTAACTTCAGTATGAAGTGAGCTGTCACTATCTCTCCGTGACTTGACGAACTGGTTTGTGATTAGTTGTTTCCTTTGATTGTTGTGTCATTGACTGTATGGATTTTCGTGTTGGCTGTTCCTCTGCTTGACCCCTGACCTTCCTGTCGTTTACCAGTTTTCTCATTGGTTGATGGTTCGAGTCTACGTCTATACATCTGTTGATTGCTGACTGACTGACTGACTGACTTGAATGTCAAGCTTCTAGTAATTCTCTGATATTCTTTGTGCTTTCTTTGTCCATTCAAAATTTCTACATTGTCAGAATTGAATTCACGGCCATAACTGTCCACGCGTTTGGATATCGGTGATTCCATTCGAGTTCCTTTCAGCCACTTGTATATCTTGCCACTGAATTTGAAGTATGTTGTCAGACAAAGGTCAAAAATCATAAATCACGACAAGATTACTGAGACCACTTGAAATTATTGTGGCTCATGCACCTACAAGTTCCCTCTAAAACCCTGTTATGCAGACCAAAGGATGCAACAGACAAGAAAAATCGAAAATCATTTGCAAAATCAACTGTAATCACTGTAGTCAACACTACTTTGGACAAAGTGGTTGCCCTCTTCGCCTTCCTTTACATGAATACCAAGCGGTTATTAAATGTCACGACATCTCATCACTCACTTCAATGCATATGGATATTTATGGACATGAATTCAATTCTGACAATGTAGAAATTTTGAATGGACAAAGAAAGCACAAAGAATATCAGAGAATTACTAGAAGCTTGACATTCAAGTCAGTCAGTCAGTCAGTCAGCAATCAACAGATGTATAGACGTAGACTCGAACCATCAACCAATGAGAAAACTGGTAAACGACAGGAAGGTCAGGGGTCAAGCAGAGGAACAGCCAACACGAAAATCCATACAGTCAATGACACAACAATCAAAGGAAACAACTAATCACAAACCAGTTCGTCAAGTCACGGAGAGATAGTGACAGCTCACTTCATACTGAAGTTAGTGATGATGATGTCGTCTAGAAAGACGATGAAAGCTGCACGATTAACCAACTCAGCTGAGAGAACACAATGCAACCAAGTCCATCCACCTGAGCTACAAATATTGTCCACCATTTCTAAAACATGATTCTTTTTACACTTTTATTCGAAAATGGTTGAAAATCTAAACTAGTCTTTTTATGTTTCGTCAGTCAACTTCCGTTACGGAATTATGTTCTCGTTAATAGTTTGTTCTGTTTTATACAGTAATGTGAGGCTACTTCATTGGACATCAATACCAAGTTCACTTTTGAATCATCTCTAAACTTAAAGAAGTTTCTATTGAATACATCTACCTGTACAATTCCATAAAAATCTTGTTAGCTCCCCTAAATTATGAAACTGATAAATAACATTGAATTAGCTGTACAAATTCATTTGAAAAAAAACTCTTTCAAAGACACTGCAAAACCTTTACAAAAAGTTTATATGAAGAAACAAAAAACCAAATAGAATGATTGAGACACCAAGAATTTCAAGTTTTAATATAATATTAACTCCCGACATCTCAGAGATCCTCAGCGAATATGTCTACACTTCTCGATATAACTCATAGCAACACTCAGTGAATTTGTTGATCGGTGTTGCCCTTTGTTCTGGTCACCCTCAACTTTTTTCAGTCTAATCTTATTCCATTTAACACTGAAATAAAGTAAAGGAAGACCATAGCTTAACATACTCAACATATGTCCTGGACATCTTAGTCCATAAAAGTTTAAAGAACCATCATCCGACATCCTATCCTTTTCTTGACCTCACCGTTCAACTTTAAAACTACGCACACTAAAGTCCTACTACATAAAAGTGATGCGCTTAAGACATCTATGATCCGAAATATGTGATCATCTCAGGTCATTAAGTTTCGATCAGGCGTCGAAACCGCAAGCTCTAACTAAAATCCTTTGATAATATTACTACTATAAAACGCAGGTCATAAGTTTACTCTTTAGTCAGAACATAAATGGATTTGCATAGACAGTGAATATACAATAACGCATCCTGGATTTCACTGCCAGCCACCAAGATCAATACAACATCATAAATATCAGATAGTGTCGAGGAATCCGCATAGGAGCCTATCTGCCAACAGATGTCAAGCCATTTGATCCAGTATAGCAAGGGGGAATCACGAGTATCAAAATAACAACTGATACCCGCTACACATAAGGTGGCTTTTTGCCCCAATGGCCTAATGGATGATACCTTGGCACTTGAAAGGATAGCTGCAGGGTTCCAATTTCAGTAGGAACAACATCACTCACTGGGGTGTAAGCACACCCAGCTGACGAGACTCAAATAGGAAGAAATGCATACTGTGGATTCTACTGCTAGTCACCAAGATGAATATAACCTGGAAATACAGTCAAATGTGACATTCTGATGCTCACAACATCTCAAAATATAGATATCTTCCTCTTGACTAGTAGGTCAAACTCTTATATGAGGCCATAAGGTTGCGAACTACAGTAGCGTACACATATTACTTCAGGATAGTGGGGAGTAACTATAAGCTTTTATTGCCACACACTATTTATCAGTAAATAAGTCTGGGAAATAATCCAATGTCTTCATAAAAAGACGTACAGTGTCATGAAACTAATGAACCATTTAGCTAGTGAAAGCCTTGATCATCTGCCCCCTACTTTAAAATGACATGGATGAAACAGAAGAAAAGCGGGAATAATAACTTGGAAATCATTTGTCGTAGAAACAGCTGTAAAATATTTTTAAAATCTTGTAGGAAACTTTTTGTTTGATCATTGAAAAATAACCAGTTTCATATTGTCCAAGTCCTAAGTTCTAACCGAGGTCTGCTGACCATTTTGTGACGCGATTATCAGGCCAAGAAGCATACCAGTGCGGTATACTTTAATCTATGCAATTTGGTTGGTGGTAATCGGCAGGAAGCCCTAGATCTTGGCTTTGTACTTGTTAGCACTCGTTAGCAAGGTGTATCTGCAACCTCAACGTAATTGGTGTCCCACTGGGACTCGTATCCATGTCACCCAATGTTGTAGTCAACGGCGTTACCATTTAGCTAATCAGGCCGTCAGTGACCTCCTATAGAACTGCTTCACATACACTGGTTGGTCACTGAAGAGTAACTAACTTTGTAGTGTGGCAGTGTGGCAGGTCAGTATCGTGATGCACTTGGATAGACGGTAGTTAGATGGATGAGATCAGCAGGAGGCCCTGGACCTAGGTATCGTGCTTGTTGGCACTCGTCAGCAAGGCGTATCTACAACCTCGACGGAACTGATACCATGTTGCAAAATGATCGACAGAATTCAGTCAGCACTTAGGACTAGACAGTCAGTTACTCCGCCCTTACACGAACTGACATAATGAATTATCTGCTAATCTACCTGAAACTATATTTCGCCTTTCTGTTTACACTATCCAGAAGGCTTAAAGGCCGCTAATGACTTCAACCAGCAATCGACAACCTTACCAACTAGACATTCTTTAGAAAATGAAAAAATACTCACAAAAATCTTAGGTAATACGTTCCTACAACTATATTAACTTATTCATGTACCCTCTCCCATCTAAGTATTACCTGCAAGATACTGCTATCGCAAATGAGTGATACTTCCACCGTCAAACAGATTACTTTTAATGGTGACAGATAACTGTATAACTGTATGAAACAAATGAATAATTGTCAGCAGGCTCATTAATAATAATGAAATCACTTTCAACCATAAGGTGTACAAATGGCTTGCCAGGTGGAGAAATTTAAAGAAGAACAGTAGATTCCAGTTTCTCCTGAATGTTGATCGTTAACACGAGGTCTAAATAATAATAATGATAATAATAATACTCGATACAATTTTTGAGTACGATAAGGAGACAAAGCAAGAATCTTCCTGCAACTGGTCAAGGCTTTATGCTGGTGTCAACAGTCATCACAGAAGTATAATTTTCTTCAAGATAGTAAATTCACCCTACCGATGAATACTTGTAGATATGAAACATTATTGGAAGGCGAAGATTATCTGAAAAATGTGACGTATTTGCGTAATATATTTCGAACAGTCTGACCACACATTTGCTTGTCAAGTTACTTTATATATGGAAATGAGAGGAAATATTAAAGGTCAAATATAGCGAATATGAATAGGTAGCGACAGCTGACGAGTCCCAAACAGGACGAAACACGCATCCTGCATTCCTCTGCTAGTGACCAAGATATATATAAGGTCACGAAACTAGTCTAGGTAATATAGTCAGATAAAGATTATTACGGAAGATACATCACATTTTTCAGATAATCTTCGTCTTCTAATAACATTATCGAAATTTATTAAAGAGACTACTTGTTTCAGATATGAAACTCATAGTTCGAACCTTCTCTAATATTTGAACACTTTCAACAATGAATCCATTAGAATACCTGGCTTACTGCTTACACCACTCTTTTACACTAATGCAACTACATAATAAACAGAACATCACTGATCTTGTTATCGACTGGCTAGAACCATCATCAATGAAAGTACTTTGTGATAATTTGGTTGGTTGTAGCTAGCGGAAGAATCCAGGACGCGTGTTTCGTCCTATTCAGGACTCATCGGCTGGGTGTATATGCACCCCAGTCAGTGATGTCCTTCTCCCTGAGACTCGGACCTCGTACCAATCGCTTCAAAAGCCAAGGTGTTATCCACTATGCCGTGGACGAACGATAGTCACCTCTTGTACAACAGGTAGTAGTTATTACTATTTATTGACATACTTGTTATTCGCTGTTTTTTGTTTTGATGGATCCAATTGTTCGACTTCCAACCAACCAAATTATCATAATTAACATTCAGGCAATATCGAGGCATCCGCATACCAGCCCATATGCCAATACAGGTCGAACAATTCGATCCAACAAAACAATGGAGAATAACATGTCAATAGATGGTAATGAAAATACTTTATGTTAATAAATTAATACAAAGGAGAATGTATTCAACTTACCTAATAGACTGTAAGTTTCACGAATATTTGATGGTGTAGTGGAAAGTCCTTTACTAATATACCGTAATGAAAGACTCTATAAATCAATAGAGGCGAGTAATAAAAAGAATCATGAGAAAATCAATCTTGAGTAGGATGATAATATCATTCTTTCTGATAAGAAATAAAGTAAAACTAAATTTCTAATTTCAATATGAAAAATCTTATCGTAAAATTGTTAAAAATAGGGGGATACGATAAGAAATAAATGTCATGGATGAGGTAAGTCAGGGTGGAATTTCGCACAGAAATGCTACAATTCACGGCAGCATTCAAAGAATAAGTGGATATATATATATATGTGTATATATATATATTAGCTGTCTCAAAGATTTGTAGATGTCTTGATACGACTATGGACAATAAATTATGTTCGAAACGCAAACCAGTAAATAGTACTGTTCCACTGTGTGATACACCTAATAAATCAACTAAAAGTTGGCGATGATACTACCTGGCTGCCCAAACCTTGATAGATGGAGCGACGCTCAAACCCGTGACTCGCAGTTTGAGTCAAATACCTAAACTAATGAGCCACGCATTCGAAAATGAATATCAAGTAGTTACTGGTCTGACGTCTATCAAGCTTGTTTTTATATCCACATAATAACTGTCGCAAGTAGATATATACGCTTTAAACTTTAAAAGGTTTCAGTTTCAGTTCATCAATATCCTGTGTCACCAGGCTGAGGAGTGGCAATAGGCAGTTCATTAGGCATTATATCAGCAGATATCTTCATGGTTATCTTGACTTGAGAAAACCCAAACATGAAACTGATGAAATAACATCCCACTCATAGATATGTTGACGATACGCTAATTATATGTAAGAATTTACACTGAGCATCATATCTACTTGAAATCTTCAGTAGTTCATACAAAAACACTAACTTCACATTGGAACATGAACACAGTGGTAAATTCAGCCTCTCGGACACGAACATTCAACCTTCAACTGATAGAAAACTTCAAAGATTGATTCATCACAAAGGCAAATGGAATGGTAATAGCCTTAATTTCAACAGTTTCTATCCAGGCAACCACAAAGGAGCACTGGTTATGATGCTGTTTTGTAGAGTATGAAGAATATGCTCACCAAACAAAACGGAATAGGGATTATTTCATTTTGAGAAGTATCTTAAAGAAAACGGATACCCACATAGCTTCATAAGCAAATACGATGGAAGAGAATGTAGTAAGATTTCAAAAATGGCAGTCAGTAAGAAGCCGATTTCCACTCACCTTGACTTCAAAGGTGGTGATACTGCAATGATGATAAACCGCAAACTATTTACTGCACTGGCCAAGATATATCATGCAACAGAGCCCTGTCGCACTTCTTGGTTGCGTGTGCAATCGAAAATTAACAGATATCCTTCATATGTTACCTCCAAATGTTTGTATTAACTCATGTTTATCTTTACTCGAGAAGTTACATTGGAAGAACAGAAAAAAAGTTCATCTCCGATATTTCGAACATGTTTCGAAGAGCCTACGGTTGACAGAAATGGTATTCTCAGTGATGCAATTACTAAGCAGTTATTAAACACAGGAAAACAAGTGGATGCTTTGGAATCGTTCAAAGTAATCAACAAACAGAATAATTTAAATCTTTTCCGCTTCGATGAAGCTACTACGATTAAACATCTGAAACCAGATTTATATAATCAAAAGGAATCTATCACCAGTCTTCAACTACCTAGATAACCTCATTTCTTGATCTTTTGTTCATTTGATAACATCATCCTCCTGTCATTAAACTCTTAGTTAACTATAAACTTCAATCTTAATCAACCAAGTCCTACTTATTATGTTCTGTCAAGTTTGTTCTCTGATTACTACTAACTTGCCTGTACACTGACTCACGAAATTCCACAATATTTGATCTTCTATCCTCACCTGATTTTCATGAGGATTTTCATCTGAATAGGATATATATTTATGACACCAACATATGACACTGACGTTATTTAAATTCGGACAATATCCTTACTTCAGTATGTCAATATCCCATTTGACTGGTTCCACTAAATTAAAGTATGTTAATGTTCCATTGTATTTCGTTGTTGTGATTGTTCCGGGTTGTAAGCAGGTGAAGACAAGCGCAAAAATAATGAATTCAATCCATATTATTCTGTTGCAATGATTGTCCTTGCTCTTTTAGATATATCTACATCAATTTAAGGAGTTTGCCACCTTACGTTTTCCCTCTAACGCAGAGAGATAATCTTGTGATGGTGAACATTTCTAGCCCAGGGTATAGATTTGCAAAGTTTTTTTCTGATCCGTTTTAGCTGGTAGACGTTTCACTGTCTTGCTCGACATCATCACTATCATAGACGTACAATGAAGCCGGGCAACTGGTTGTACATGAATATTTATAAAGTCAAACTTTGCCTGGGCTTAACCTGATTGGTCGGCTGACGAGTGTGTGGACGTATGCCACACACGATAGGTTAACACGCATATATATATATATAAATATAATATATATATATATATATATATATATATATATTAAAGTTTTGGTTGCGCGCCCTAGGTGACTCACTCATCAGGAGTAATTTCACTTTATTGGCTGCCAGCAATCTTCCTCTCAGAAGCTATACATCCACAAAAAATTATGGTTTGTGTCTACATTTTTTGTTAGATAGCGTCGATATTGTTCATACTGGTCACTGGTTGTGAATTGTAATGTGTGAAAGAAAGCTATGCAAGCTCTATTAAGAACTTGAGTTTGAACAAGTAATTGTGGTAACAAGAATGAGGTTCGAAATTTAAAACTAGTACAATGTTAAGTAAAAAAGCTTTTAATCACGCTGAGGATGATAAATTAGTGTATAACTTCAAAGCAGGAAACCAAAAGATCACACTGAGTTCAATAATTCAAGTAGTGAATTGTGGCAAGATAAGTAAATGAAAAGTTTTTTATTCCATACATGATGGAGGTTTCAACTCCATCTATGTTATTAACTAAACCCTTAAAATAATGTAATGTAAACCTTTTCTGTAGGATAAATTATTAAATACACTTGACGAATAGCTTTGTAATGTGTTGGCTATAAATCACATGTGGTAGGGCGGAAATGTTTTGAAAACGAATGAGCTACACTTGAGTTATTTATCTTCTACATCATTTTGATGCCAGATTTCTTGCATCAGCATTGAAGGAACAACTGTGTCTCTATACTTAGATGAATAATGAAGGTATCCTTTCTTATAGATATTGTTATTGTTGATTTTCATTCTCCAGACTCTTCTACAGCTTAGCAACTCCACTAAGTAGTTATGTAACGCTGTTTTCAAAGTTATTATCATGATTTCACTGTTTAGTTGGCAAGTTGCTCAGTTATATTACGAAACACATAAAGTATATTGTAATTAAAAATACTAAAAAGTACTACTGTTATTCATCATTAATGGGAGAAACCTAAAGAAAGTAGTCACTTTCACCTACCTAGGAAGCATCGTTTCAACTACAGGCGGCAAAGACGAGGATGTCAAAACCGGGATTTCATTAATCTGAAATCACTGTGGAGATCTACTGTACTCAGCACAAAAAAACAAGATCCAGATTTTTAACATCAATGTCAAGTCAGTGTTGCTATATGCTTCAGAAGCTTGGCGTGTCACGAAAAGCATTTTCAACAAACTACAGACATTCATCAACAGATGCCACCTACGCTCACTTCATACTGACACTGAAGATCAGTTGGCCAGAATAATAAGAAGAAGAAAACAAGGCACTCTAGGAACGAACCAACCAAGAACCTATCACTCAACAAATATGCAGAAGAAACTGGAGATGGATTAGGCATACCCTGAGAAGACCAATTGGGGACATCGTGCCAGGCCCTCGAGTGGAATTCAAAGGGGAAACGACGAGTTGAGGGTCCCAGCTGAGAGTGACATGGAGGAGATCGTCTGAGGAAGAAATGAAAGGTTGTGAGCAGTCGTAGATCCAGGTTGGAAAGACTGCAGAAAACAGAGTGCAATGGAGGCGTACTACTGAAGCCCTATGTTCCACTAGGAACCCAAGGGAAAATAATAATAATACTGTTTTTCAATCTCAATTTTAAGATGAAACATCTTATCTGAGGCTAGAAACAGTTGAGTTCTACTCCGAAATCAAACATTTACAATATTGTCAGGTTGTTAAACGTCTATAATTTGCACTTCTGATACTGAATATATCCAGTAAACTAAACAGGATGATCACTGTTTCCACAAAGTGACTGTATACTTTTATAAGTTCATCAAATTTCATATGATAATAAGCCAGATGTACTTACCCACAGAACATCATCTTCATCATTTAGTGCATCAGCTAAACCACTTCTTAAACCTCCAGCTGTAATCATTCTTAAACGATTATCATTGTTACTTGTAGGATGAATTGGTTTTCTATGAATATTTTCAATATTATCACTAGTTTGACCACGAACTAAATGATTTCCTTCAGGTGATCTGAATCGATGGCCAATGTTGTAGTTTTTTAATTTTGATGATAATGATACTTTACTTGACATACGATTATCTAATACACCAACATTACTACCTATAGAATTAGAAGTAGCCAAACTATTGTGTGTTGAATTGATGTTTTTAACTGAAGAAATTAATGAAGATGATGATGACGGTGCGGTTTTCATTGTCGTCACCGTTACCATTGATGATGATGGTGATGATGATGCATTCACATTTAAATACGTCCAAACTTCACAGGCTTGTACATCAATTATAGGTAAATGTACTAGTTGTTTCAAAGCTTTTTGACGACAATCCAAACGACTTGAACGGCTGTCTAAAGCGCTAGCTAGACTAATTAACTGGTCTTGATTCATTACAGTTAGTCCAACCTAAAAAAGAGATAGATTAGGAAAGCAAATAACTATTAAAGATTCACAAAAACCGTAATAGTACAGTGTAACTCAGTAATATTGTGTACATTCATGCACGATGCATACCACATGGTTTCATGGATCTCAATTGGTATAACAGGATTCGGACCTGTGACCTATTGATAGAAAGTCAACTGCTTGTTTCGATGACACCCAGACCTATAAAGTCTCACTCAGATCAAAAATAAAATAAGAAACTGTCCCAATTACCTAACAGATAAGAGTCTGTTGTTTGAAGCAATAAACGATAAGTTTAGATCTCATTGGTAATATCATTATTGATTGGGAAACAAGTCCATACAGCTGATATGTCTGGGAGATGAAAAGATATGCTTTCTGGATTCCAGAACTATCACTACATCCCTGCCTATTTCCCCTAACCAATTCATTTCACTCACTGGTTCGAATTATTATGCGACTTACGTTTGCAGTTTTCTTCCCATCATCATACAGTATTGATGCAAGTCTACCAAACTATGGTTATATCAGACAGCTAAATTGATAATAACAGGAATATATAATTGAACAGAATAAAATAAAAGGGAAAGTCTCCTGTTATCGCTAGCTACTGTACACCTTAAAAAACTTTTGCTAGTAAAACAGATTCATCCACTATCTATTCCACTCTAAATCGTAGACAGCTATTAGTCGTTTTGACCATAAATTCACACAAATTTCTCATAAATTATTTTTTATCATTTCAGACTCTTAAATTTCTCTACGGATAGCCATTTAGAGTGATGTACTTCTATGTCATATTTTGTAACCAGCAGTTAGGTGTTTTCCAATATCTATCCAGCTTACAGATTTGGTTACAGTTGTCAGACAGGCTGGTTAATTTTATTGATAGTCACTAGTTTTCAACAGCTGTCATACACCTTTTCAAGAATGTCCTACATGGTCTCTTTGTGTTAAGTGCATATGACAGAAGACAGCTAGAAATTTCGCATTTGTTCCATGTGATTAAAATCTATCATTTTTCAACGAAATTTTGTTGGATGATTTTCATTCATCACAGATTTCTTCTTCAGCTGGCTGTATCACCAATGAATAGTATCCTCAGACAATAATGCTAATTTTGGGCGAATATGGAGCGATCCTGTACATATATAGTAAGCAAAAAACAGGTTTTCAAGTAACTTTTACTCAAAAATAAACATCTTTCTTGGTAAAATGAAAACAATACATCTTTAAAGCATTACTCTTAAGACAAATTCTACTCATCGTCAGCCTGATCAAAAGAGAAATCCACTCAACAACCTAACGTACATTAGTGCAGTAGGCAATGAGCTACATTTATTGTGTGAGAGCTGTCCAAGCCTCACACGGTGCTGCGATTCCTAAATCCATGATTATATGATTTCCACCTCTCGTCAGACTACCTTAGAAACCATCAGTTGTAATTTATTGTAATTTCTACTGTTCACAATCTCAAACCAATGAGTTTATCAACCTTCAAAAGCCCGAATCTGTCGTAAAGTCTATATATATACTACGTTTTAAAACAATTTGGTTCTTCTAAAATCCTTACATTATTAAAACAACCGGAGATAGACGAATCAGCATCACTGAATGAATAAACTGAATTATGCATATTTGAAGGACTGGTTGAACGTTGAAACTCTTCTGTATTACTATGCATCAGACAATTTTCATTGGAGAATCTATTTAATTTCTTCTCTGTAGATTGCATAACTCTACATTTCACTTTTTTCTTTTGTTTTCTCTTTTGTGGAGATGTTGATGATGATGTTGACAATTTAGGTGATGATATTGCACACAAAGTTAATGAACTATGTCCTGTAGACGATGATGATGAATGGGATGATAAACATACAGATGATGTACTAGAACATGAGGAGCATCGATGAAAGGATTTTAACAAATTCACGTCATTTAAAAAATAACCATTATTATTACAGGAAATATCCTGTAGATTATCTTGTAACTCAATTGATTCTCTTGTCGGTTTATTAAACAGCACAGGAAAACCTTTAGATGATGATGATGTGGATGGTAATAAGGGACCAGGATATTCATCCAACGAGCCTTTATCACGCTCGCACTGGTGTAATAATGATATTAACAGATCTTCGTAATCTTTAGGTTGACAAGAATCGATCGCCTGTTGTATCTTTTCTTTAAAACTTGTTAATAGTTTTTCATAACTAGATAGAGAAAAAAACTTTTTATAAAGGTTTAGAAATGTTCATTTAAAAGTAGTCAAGGGCAAAAAAAATAGATTAGTTGCCTGAGAGGATAGATTCATACAAACTAATTTTTCATTGAAAATCAGTTAAGCTTAGGAAGTTGTTTGTCTATGGCTTGACTTCGCCAGTAATACCACTAAGAGTTACACATACTGCAAAGATATGAGAATGTTTTGGGTGTTCAACTAACTTTGTCTTCACAGTATAACCCGTTTATCGTGAAATCACCACATTAACGACCTACAATTTAAGCGCATATTGTTAAGTAAAAGAGGTAAATCATTTGATGAGGTTGTAAGACCTTGACCGACTCAGGTGGTTGAATTATATTCAGTTTGGAAGCTCGTGAGGATTTTATTGATTTCAGGTTGGTATTTTTGATGGACTGGCATCAGTTGAAGGTCTTAGGTTCAGTCTCTGGTCGGGTCACGGGTGTGCACTGCTGAGGAGTCCCATACTCAGACGAAACAGCTGTCCAGTGTTCTCAGGTCTCCAATGTTCCTCCAACTGATGTCAGTTCACTATGAATACCAACCTGAAGTTAGAAAATATGTTACATATGCTTAATTACCTTCTACTCATACGCGAGATGTCACCTGAAGTAGGCTTATACTGGAAAAAGATTAAAAGCAGCCAGACTCAAACGCTGCACCAGTTTATAAAGTGAGTCTCTGGCTATTCATATGACGCATGCAGGGAAATGAAGACTTTCTGATCGGGGTTTGCGTGACAACCAATATTCATGGTTGCAGACTCCTAGGGAGATGGACAGAAACCTATGACAGTGGCGCAGATGTATCCAGCATTAGCTCCATCTTAATGTTAGTCATCACCGAACATTTTCTTACTTGTTCTACCTCCTTGTAATCTCTGTCGACGAATTTTTACGACTACTGATGATAAAAAGTATGGTAACTTGGAAAGTTGTGCAATAATACCAGGTGAACTTTTGATGGTGACCTAAATTTACTAAATATTCATTTCTTCACAGAACCAGAAATAACAGGTGATGACTTGAATGTACTGTGTTCTCTGAGTTGGATATTGCTTAATAGTGAAGCTTTCATCGTCTATCTAGATGACATCATCAATACTAACTTCAATACAAAATGATCTGCCACTCTTAATCATCTCTAGATAGTCCTCCTCATTAATAATTCGACTACCTCATACACGGAATGACTTCTCATTAGAGTTTTCTCGAATTTATGCATTTTTCCAAATACGTCATCAGCTGAGACGGTGGAGAATATCAGTGGCTCAAGTCGATGGACTTGGTTGTATTGTGTTCTATCAGCTGGGTTGTTTAATCGCGGAGCTTTCATTGTCTTACTAGACGACATCATCATCACTAACTTCAGTATGAAGTGATATTTAATAACCACTTGGTGTCCATGTAAACGAAGGCGAAGAGGGCTACCAATCTGTCCAAAAAGGTATTGACTACAGTTATTACAGTTGATTTTGTAAATGATGTTCGGTTTGTCTTTGGTTGTTGCATCCTTTGGTCTGCACAATAGGGTTTGGGGGGAGTTTGGAAAAATAAATAAATTCGAGAAAACTCTAACGAGAAGCCATTACGTGTATGCGGTAGTCAAATTATGAGTGAGGAGGAGCATCCAGATATGATATAGAGTAGCCACAGCATTATCCTGTGAAAAAGCTTGAGTTGCGAAGTCAAAATTATTAAACTGCGCCAATTTGGCAGGAAAACTGCCTTCCGAGCAAGGTGTACAAACGCCTTTGTAGTTCTCAGCAGTACATAGTACTGAGAATATCGTATTGGACGAAAACATCTCTCTAATGTTTTTTGTTTTCCCTTGGTTTCTACCGTATTTTGGTTCATGATGGATACCAATTCAAACAGAAACAAAACGTGTTGCTTACTATAATATATAATATATATATATATATATATATATATATATATATATATATATATATATATATATAGGTACTGGGTAATGAATGAAGAGGAAATGGAAATTTGGGCCGCAGCAGGATTCAAACTAGTGACCACTAGGTTTCCGGCCTGGCGCTGTACCAACTGAGCTACAAGACCCGACTACTGACTAAACATATACAGGCTATTTGATGCAACAGTTGTATGTGTTGAAGTTTCATGCTGATTTCCATTTAAAATATTTTTTTCGTGAGAATTTACAATTCGTTTTGTGTATGAAAGCGGTTTGTAAGACACGGTAATAAGGTTATATATATATATATATATATATATATATATATATATATATATATATATATATATAATGGAAATATGATGTACATTCTTAAGTAGTCAAGGTATTTACGGATATTGAAAAGTAATCAAAAGGCACAGTAGCAAGCACAGTTAAATTGTCATAACATAAAATGTAGCGTTGCTAAGACAAGGGAGTATTGTTATTGCTTTAGCAATACGAAGGAGACGGACGTGCACTGACATTGGCAAATTTGTTGTCACTGTAAATAACTTTGTAAAAGGCAAAAGGTAAAAGTGAATGACCAATCTCTAGCAGGTGTCCCATTATCTCACTTCTTACAAATCCACTGTTACCTGTTTTTAGCCACGCAGTTTGATATTCTTGAACTCTTCTGGACAAGACCAGTATCGAACGATCTTTGTGCTCAGCTCCACAGAAGGCGGTGAACCAATACATACACAGAGGTGACCAGATGCGGGATCTTGTCTATCAGGCTTTTACTGAGTGAAGGGTGCTTGAAGGACAATAATCTAAAAGTCACTACAAAGAAAGTTCTCCTCAGGGAACTTGAAATCCGTCTCTTTGGGATATCAGACCAACTTTAAAGTCAAGTTTTATATATAGTATCTTTTTCGATAGGAAACTGTATCACTTTTTGTTGGTTTCGGTTTGATATTTGTATCTATGAACCATGGAGGATATCTGTTTCCGATCAGACTTTTCTTTAGAATGCCCTTATCGATTTTATTATGGAAAGAGTCTATACTATTTGTTAAACACCAGTAGAATAGAATCTTTCACTTCTTTATGCTTCGTAAGCAAACTCGAGGTTAGTATAGTTAAAAAGTAATAATTTCAAGTTCTTGGTGTTATTCCTTATAACTGAAATAATTGCTAAGTTTTGTCTACTGACAAAAATCTACACACTGTACTTACAGCATGATCACTAGGTGGTGTTGTGACATTGTCGTGACTGGTTTTGTCTTGGGTGACAAATGTTAAAATAACATTGAAAGGAAATGTCTTCCTTGATAAAATGCACTGGGTATCTGTAAATTCATTCCGTTCTTAGCCTTTACCAATTTATGAATAACAACAAGACATATATGAACGAAGAAATATTTCTTTTCAATGACTTCATTATCAAGCTGTACAGTCGTATTTATAATCAGTAAAATGACAGATAATTGTACTAAAAGGAGTTGCTCAGTCAATATACAAAATATACAATTAGTGTTGGTGGTGGGATTTGTTTATGTAAAAGAATTGGAAAATGGGTCACTGAATAAGGAACGAATTGATATTAAGCAGTGAACGAGAAAGTGGTAGAGAAATTGGTTTCACAAAATGTTTTTGAATCCAAAGTTTCGGTTTCTGTCTATGTATAGCTAATGCTTCAGCTAGGCGTTATTAGTGGAAACGTAGACCTTTGGTTTAGTTTAATTTAACTTTGTAAATTACCTTAAAAGATGTATCTGAATGACCTAACTCTACTAGGTGTTCATATATGAATGAAGTGGTTTTTCTTCGCTCATCTTTTGTAAGCCAAAACGGTTAATGTTCAGCAACGCGTTTTCGGAGGGCCCGCTCACAACATCTAATATAATCAACTCCACAGGAGTATGTGAAATTGTAGATACACATATTGATGTGCCATAGATGTAGCATATGGTCCACACATTATCGAATCAGACGACGCCTGAAGGAAATCAATCACATCCTAACAGTATAAAAGGTACTATTGATACACTTTGGCAGATGGCCTTTCAGCATTTCTGTGGTTTACCCTTTGAATTCCGGATTCATGATTAAAATCTTCTTAGGAACTGTAATGGAGAGAGGGGTGATTCGTTTCTTCAGGTTCTCAATAAATTTTTTAGGGTATCCGTTGTTCGATAGTGTTGTTCTAAGAGTTTCAATTCCAATATCTACCATGTTTTCTGAAGAGATTTTATAGATTCGAGAACACAGCGAGTGAATGAGATTTCTGTTACAAATAAGGGATACCAACTATTAAAGTTAGTGAACTAACCAGTTCCATGTTGGTTTTCGATAGACTAACCTTTGAAATTAGCCATCATCTCTTCTCTTTAATTTTACATCTACAAAGTGGAAGGTTGAATTTAATGGATGACTGACGATTATTGAAACGTCTTAGCAGCTCGTCTACTGAACATATTTCGTCATAAATAACAAAAGTATCGTCGATGTACCTTTTATACAAATAAAGTTCCGATATTATTTCGTTAAGTGGCCCCATTTTCGAGCTACATCATAAAGATATCAGCCAGGACGGGGTCTAGTAGAGACCTCATTGAGACTTCATCTGTCTGATTATAAATCACATCATTAAATCTTAACTGTACACTAAACGTACATCTTAATATCACTTCTATTAAGTAGCTCGTAGGTAATCCAGTGTTAATATTATCAAAATCAATGTACTCGCATAGATTAAAAAAAACTGTTTCAACAAGTAGAACATTTGTACATAAACAAAGAAACATCAAACGATATCATATGCTTACCCGTTACGTTGATTTCTTCAGTGCAGTGAATAAAACCAAATGTGTTGAGAAGACTATATTTACACAGATTTAATTTCACGGGTTCAAGAATTTTAGCAAGCCACTTTGTCAATGAGTGATCAGTGAATTAAGTATATCCAATTTAGTGTATTAAACGTAGATTCCAGTGGCCAAATTAACTATCATCGCTATCTTCCTTACAATACTTTTCTTTGAAACTAGTTATTACTCATTAATATGGGTGTAAAACTTGGGCACTGTGGTAGAATTCAATTCCATATTAGATTTGTTTACTTGATTTATAACACACAATGATCTGGTATTATTTACTTGATGATGTTTCGAGCATTAATTATTACTCATTTAGTTAGGGCGGAGCTGTGGTTCATTGCTTTAGAGAGATGATTTTCAACCAAAGGGCAAAGGGTTGTAACCTTGCTTCATCAACTGAAGTTTGAGCAGCCAGGTAGTATCATTAACCTTAACACAATAGGTGGGGTTCACTGCCTACTGCAAGAATGTGCATAAGGTAGCTGAGTGCAATTAGAATCCTTCTTTCACTTAATTATTAACTTTCTTTATAATGAAGGGATTATAAACTTATTTGTTCAAGTCCAGCAATGCAAAGGGGATTTCATGTCCTCAAGTTTACCTTTATAACAGTCTTTGAGTATAACTGAACTACACAATGAAGAGTGTTTACCATAAACACACCGCTAGGTGAAACAGGTAGGTTAGTAGGTCAAGTTGTGTATCTGTATTTACCAATAACTGTTTGCCTATAGACTTTAAAAAAACAACTATACACATATGACACTAGTACAATGATTTGCTTTTATGATTTAAACTCTTAACCATTATTAACATTAGGACCATTCAAATTAATGTAATTTAAACCATATAACAAACCTTGGTAACAATTTTATCATTGACACAATATCAGTATTATTTTCTTTATTTAAACTGAAGTTAAGTGATGGTGTTTTAAGAATATCATGAGCAACTTTATTCCACATTTCATCATTCATCAAGGTGTTAAAAATCGTAATTCTACAATGTGAAAGTTATAAAATGTAATAAAAGTATTTACTTTAAATTACTGAGGGCTTTACAAATTTCTTGATCCTGTGAAATAGGCTCATTCATATTTTTAGGCTTTTTCGCAAATAACAATCAAAAATCATGTTTTTTCCTTGATAGATCAAAAAAGGAGATCAATATAGAAAGAATTAAAACCAAATCAAACTTTGTTTTGATTAGCCTAATATAACAAACAATATAAATATTATTTTGAGGTGAATGGGAATTTCAGTTTCGAGGTAGTATTCATCACCGACTGATATCAACTGGGGAATCATTGAAAACCTAGGAGTAAAGGACAGCTGTTTCGTCCTAATATGGGACTCCTCAGCAATATGCACCCACAACTTGTGAAGCCTGAAGGTCCTAAGTTCAATCCCTAACCGGGTCATGGGTGCGTACTGCTGAGGAGTCTCATATTGGGACGAAACAGTTGTTCATTGCTTTCAGATTTTTAGTGGTCTCCAACTGAAGTCAGTCTGTGATGAATGCTGTCTTAAAATTAAAGTCCCCATTTACTTCAAAATACATTACTGTATAGTGCTCATTAGTAGCATGCTTTCAGATGAATATCACGATGTTCTAATAAGAAGCCATGACCTGTCAGGTTAACCACTTGAACGGGAAGTGGATGCCAACCGAAAATTTAGGTGATGGTCGCGCTATATTGGGAATTGACAAGAGTTGGAAATTATGAACCAATGAACTCCTACCCCATGGCTCGACGAGTGAGGTGTTTGGTGTGAAACCAGGTCATGAGTTCAATCCCTAACCGGGTCGTGGGTGCGTACCGTGGAGGAGTACCACGTTAGGACAAAATATCTATCCAGCGCCTCCAGGTCTTCATTGGTCTTCCATCTGATGTCAGTCAGTGATGAATACCATCTCATTTGGATAATAAAAGAGAATATTTTGAAGGTATACAGCTGCATTCTTTACTTTAAGTTAGCTTTGCCATAATCTACGAATATCTTCAGTGACACTAACAGGACACTTTCGTTCTTAAAAAAGAAGTGGAATTAGTAGTTACCTGTTATAAGTAAAAGCAGTGTCTATTTCCATTGGACACTCCCTATTTTTATGCTCTATAAATGCTTCACCCGCTGATATAAGCACAATATGTGATTATTATTGCAATAGTAAAAAAGAAAACACAGAAAAGTTAACTAACAGTAAGAAACTAAAGCCTGATCTCGATGCGCTACATCTTAACGTGACCGCGGTCTAAACAACAAAATAAAATAAAAACCAACACAATGATTATAAGTTCCTAAACGAATAGAGAGTAAACAATCTACAGGAAAATAAATGATAGTCAGATACATTTAAATCATATACATTGTCTACCTTCATCCTGTCTATCAGTGAAATCCGCTTATATCAATTCACTATTACTTTGAAAGTGATAGACTCTCATAAATAAATCTCCCTTTCATCTCTGATCTCTTACGCTCTATCTTAATCTCAGTTAGCTTTACTCATACTCATATATTCCAGTGAAATGTTACATTACTAAAAGCAACTTGTAGTAATTTGATAACTCATCTTAACATGTTTTAGTTATTATTATTGTTGTTGTTATAAATGCTGGGACAGATAGATCTTGTTCACAGAGATTAGACACATTAAGGGAGTATTGTCACTGTTATCAATCCCTGAAATCTTGTATCGTATGCACTCACTACCAACTAAGGTTATGCACTGCTACTAGTTTATCAACATTATATTCACTGAATATACGATAACCATAACACCTCATAAACACATTGCCTTAGGGTTCTTAGTTTAATCATTTAGAATAAACTTTAGGTGTTGATTTGATCTCTTAAATATCCTGCATTCATGGTAAATCAAGTGTTAACTATCTTGGATTGAGTTTTACTTCTGGTCTTTGTTGGTCGTCTCATATCTTGTTGACGACTAAGAAAATCTTTTGTTCAAGGTATTACATAAAGAAACTGAGACTCTATAGTATAGCTCAACTTTCACATTTACCATACATTGATCCCTGTATTTTATCTATTATCCTTTATTGTTCCTCGTTGATGCTTCTTCATCTAAAAAAGAACTTTTTTATATTGTGTAGGGCTTTGAAAGCCGTCAGCAGGATAAGTGCTATGCTATAGTTGATAGACATTTAAATTCTAACAAGCAACTAGCTACAGTAATTTTAACTGACACTGAGCATCTATTTCATTCACTGCTCCCTCCTTGTATCTCCTCACGGAGGACAAGAAAAAATTATGTCAGACTGTACCTTCGTCCAGCTAAGTACACGAATTCTACTACACTTTCACTAGCACGCATATTATGTGAGAAAAAATGAGTTTAAACAAAACTCTCATACCAATTTGTAACTATTAACAATCTCATTTCAATAATTTAATTAACAATGTAAAACTTTCTTGCTACTAATATCCTTTACATACTTAAATTTTTATAATAACACTATTCAAAATGTTGCAAAGGATTTTATATTTATGTATATTTGGTTGTCTTTGTAATATACCATGCTCAGAATTCCGAATTGTACCGAAAATTCTTTGCAATAAAGTGATTATCACTACTATCATTATTATTATTATTACCATGCTAAAAGAACAACCTCAGTTTAACTGCTTCTGATTCGATAGAACTTTATTAACCAAGTTTCGTTTCTGTCTTGGCGTACAACATCATTGCCTGTCCCCACTGTTTGGAAAGTAACACCATTATTAAGGTCCCAAAGTATTCTCAAAAAGCAATTTAATGGGCATTAGTTACATTATTTAATAACATGAGTCCACAGACAATTGAATCAAAGGAAAATCTGTATAAGAAAATATCTTTTGAATAAACAATTTTCTGTTGAAGACTTTACTAATAAACTTGGTCTATGTTTTGACCAAACTTCTGGGAAAAATATCAACATCCAAACGTTTACATGAAAGTGATTTACACTCCACTGGTCCTAGTTTTCCAAATTTACGAAATGGATAAAGTATCCCAATAGAAAGAAAGCTTTCAGTTAGGGAACTTTCACATACATTTTGTTGCAAGTTTATAAGAACAGCTTTGAAAAAGTCCACTTATTACACATTGCAGGGAAACTTAAGATACATAATCAATAAGGAAAATATCAAACGGACTGATTAAAACAGAAACTAAAGTCATAGGTCAGTCTACCAGCATAATTGGTCAATTCAGTTTTAATTAGGAACTGATTAAAGTTGAAATTTTATACAATTTGTGAAAGGGAAATCAATTATCCACTCAAATAGCCTGATGGTTAGTCAATGAACTGATCAAAAAAGGATCCAAACATGACGTTTCACATAGGTACCAGTGGGTGTAAATATACGCATTATCACGCAAATTATCAACTATCTGACAAACTCAATAAATGAAAGTCTATTCAGTTTTTCCCTTCAATTCATGGTTTGGAAAAAAAATCAACACTTTAAGGAGACTAGCGACAATATGTGTTTATTTATTCAAGACAAGAAAGGCAGCCAAGAACACAAAGGATTATCTACTTCGTCTTAAGCCACCATAGTTTTCGATTATAATATCAACCCTATAAGCATGTCAATGAAATGTTTGACAGAGTGAATACCAGTAAGATAACCCTATGAATATAAGGTGTTATCGCCTACAATCAACTGTAGAAACAGCCGTATGTTGGAAAGCATGACGATTAATCTCTATATTTAATTATTTCCTATCTAATTCATAGTCTATTCAGGTTAGCAAGTCGATTGAAATATAAAGTATGTTCATTTTTACTTCAATCCTTACGTCTTAAGTATATAAAAGCTTTGTTTGTCGTGCTGCTCGGATATTCGCGAGCTGGATGAAGAAGCGAAAGAACTTCTAAATGCGATCATGAACAAGCTGGTATCCAAAGGGAAAGTTGATAACTGTGGTAGCGATAATGACACAGCATCCGTTGATACACTGATCTCTGTGAAGAATTTTAAGATTGAAAGTTAGGAGTGTATACCACCTGTGAGGTTCACTGACGGTGACTTAGAAAACGCTACACAAACTAGGGTGAAATGAGTATCATCAGGTTCTCACATCCGCAAAGCCAGCACTTATTCTGAAAACTGCTGACCGTAAGACCAAGTCAGCTTGCGACAAAACAAATGGGGTGGATCAGTTTAAATGTTAGATAAAGAACCATCAAGGCTGCAAGTCCTACCCAGTTCAGTGACCGAATCAGTGACAACAAGTGTACATAAGAGGATGGAAATTCGCTTTGGGGCTGTCAGTGTTACGGTCACTGGAATAGGCCTTAGTAAGCCTTCCACACCTGACTCTGAGAAACGGTAAGTAATTAAGACTAAACGACACGGCAAAAAGTCAGTAACGGTCACAGAACCAACTGTTAACACTACAAAGAGAAAAGATAAAGTAGGGTTCCTTGAAAGCTCTGTAATCCTTCAAAGAGTGGAGCACGGTAGCGACTCGGAACCAAGTAACCGTTTTGAACATGACCTTGGTAAGGTACAAAGTTTGGTAAACAAGCTGTTACTAAAAAATATATCAGAGATCATTCTATTAAAGATTTATAGGCTGGGAGAAAAAGAGAAAGTTCCTGCAGTAAACAGGTCGCGGTTACTTAAATTCATGTTTGCATACACAATAGAGAGGGATCGTATTCTGAAGAACGCTCGCAGACTTTAAGAAACCAGAACATTTGTGTACAAAGATTTGCTTCTTGCTGACTCAATCAAAAATGAGGAGCAGAAGAGTAGAGAAACACCCACAACATTGGTGGGACTCCTCTAGCGTCAGTACTGACCCACAGCTACCTAGGAGTCACAGTGAGTTATGATTTTAAAACCACAGCACACTCCCGACTGGTCACAGCTCAGAGTTTTAGGACACCTTGGGCATTAAGCAGAACGTTTATAAAAATAGTCGAAATATGTTCATCATCTTACAAACATAGTTAGGTCTAAACTAGAAATCTGTGCCTAAGTGGCAAATCCTTGTCTGAAAGGCGACTCGGACCTTGTGGTAACAGTTCAAAAGGCAGCCAGTCATGTGATCCGTGCAATGGCTGGCCTCATCTACGAAGGTGAACTTAAGGAGATGAAGCTCTTCTATTTATCCTATCGCAGATAGAGGGAAAATCTAATCATGCAATACAGAACTCTAAGAAGTGACTTTGGACCTGATCAATCTTCCTTTTTCCTTCCCACTAGGTCGAGACACCACAGAGAACATAGCAGGAGAATACAAAAGCAAAGAACGAACGTAGTCTCCGTAGGCTACTGGTTGTCGCGTTGAGTAATCAACTTCTGGAACCGATTCTCAGAAGAAGTGGTGTCCGCGTCATCATCTGAGTCGTTCAAGAAAGGACTGAGCAAGCAGAGAGGTCAACTGGAAATGGATTAATATAGGCTCATAGTCTTCTGTCTTCAAATAAAAAGTCTGAAAGAAAAGTCACCATAAGACAAAACCAATTCATAGCATTATCTTCATTGCTGTCTTAGTGATAAGAAGCACTGTATTCCATGCAATGTAAATATTAGGGTACACAGGATGGGTTATTTCGTAAAACTTATTGTTTTAATACGCATCATTTTTCAGTGCCACATAATCACCCCCTAAGTGCCTAATTCATGGTAGTACCAAACAGAAAGGGGGACACAGGAATATGCTCTATCACACAAACAAGACACAGTTCTATTTGAAAGGAGAAAAATGACAGTAAAGCAGGGGTATCATGGTGAACAAGAAACTAAGTAAAGCAAAGCATTATTGTAAGTTAAAAATGCTCCATGTTTTACGACAGAGATGGCATGTTTGACGGTAAATACCAATGGGGAGGAGTTTATTGCACATGAGTGAGCATCGTTCACAACTGAGTCCCAACAAAAGAAAGCAACTAAACTTGATACCCTGCACTTTTTAATGTAGACCAGATCAAAAGTCAGTAAATTCGTAAGACATGCTGGTCTATCGTCTGGTCACCTGTACTTTATTTTAAAAGTAGTCCAGTAGCAATCTGCATTGAGATTAAGGAAGAGTGGGGATATATCAACAAATGAGAAATTCACTCCAGATATATCAATATATACATCTTCAACATTTATTGACTAACTTACCGTTTATGATGAGCAATAAAAGTTTATTGTCAACACTGTTTATGTGATCCTGTCATAACTTCGCAACGGTATGATAGTGCTTTGGCAGGTAATCTGTGACCTGTTTATGTCATTCACTCCTAGTGGTTAAGTCTTCTCACTACTCCCAGGCGAAAATTCCCTCCTGTCAGACTTGGTAAGCATGAAGATACTGAAGCAATTGATAATATCTTACTGTGACCTTTAGAAAGTTACTGTCCTTTAGACTAAGGCTTCGTATGATATCTTTAGGAGAAAAATTGTCTCAAATATATAAATTTTTATCATATTTTATTATCACCACACTTTAAACTGCCATCTTGGGAGTTCCTATGCTCCTAGCGTGAAATTAACAGGAATGAAAGAATACATTAAATCAGCACTGTTGCTGAGTAATTTTTAGTCAGACCAGGGTCAATCGAATCATTATTATTATCACTATTAACAACTTTTCGACAGACAGGATGAAACCAGTAGCGAAAAGTGGAAATATAACACAGTATTTTCAGTAAGTTCTCCATTTTTAGACATGGGAAAATGAGTTTTTCTTCTAAATTCGAGGTTCAGAAACAAGCCTATGTTTAGCAGAAGCAGTGATCAATGCTGTACTCTAATCCAAATATTATGTCAAACAAGAGGTTCTTAAGGATTGTACAGATAATAATGTCTACTTGTAACGGATGTGAAATATCACAAATAAAGTGTCTACAGCATCCGATATAACTCCCAGTGGTATCGTTTTCTGTGACTGAGATAACTTTTATATCTTGTGTGCTGACAGACACTTTCGTCAGCAGAATAATCCACTGCAAGCATGTACTTGCATAATGACTACTAAACCATGTTACTGCACTGTGGTCTTTCTTTTCGATCGAAAGCATAAAATTCATAGTCTAAAACCATACAATTTCCGTAATAACAATATGTTATTTACATATATGTACTCCATTCAATATTTTCTCGGGAGGAACGCATGGCCGTTTCTCTAATACGGGGCAAATTAGGGGTAAATGCGGGTGAAACGCGAGGAAGAGGAAGTGCGTGAGAAATTGTGGAGAACATGGGGCCATGAAACAGAGACGTAGGCATCACTGGGGTAACAGGAGAACAGAACACGGGGGTGAGAAGAACTTGAGGAGAAACTCGGGGAACTGTCGCGAACTCGTGAGTTTGCCCCGAGTTTCATTACGGTCTGCTGCATGCCTCGCTGCTTTACCTTGTGTAAATGTCGACCAGGTGCATACCACTACACCTTTCCCACTCTCTACTAACTCAATTTTTCACACTACGTTTTCAATAACGCTCGATACTTACCTAGAGATGCTTTAAAAAATGGGACTGTAGCGTCACACACTTCCCCAAAATCAGTAGCCTAGGGCTCGACGACATCAACATTAATGCTGACCTTGATGGTTTAACTGGACTCTCTAAGCTGAAGGCACTCGGTCAAGCATCCTCGCCATTTGGCATGCTGTCGTGTTACGTTGCACTGCTCGTATTCGACTCTCTAGCCAGTCATTTGGAACGCATCGGTATCTTGGCACAACCATCCAAATATACTATTCCATCCAACCACGCTATCGTGTTCTTCCTTGGTCTCGTACTCGTGGGTATATAACAAGTTCGAATAATTAGTGATTGGTCTTTGCGTCTGTCAAGTTCGCACCAGGAGAAATCCTAAAGTTGTGTGTAAGTAAACTAAAAAAAACTAAGGTCACAGAAATCCCCTACCACGTGGCACCAAATGAATCTACCCAAACAAAGTTAATAAGTTTTTCTTAAAACAACAGTGTGACTGGATGTTAGTAATTGGATGTTATTAATCTCTAAACATGAATATTCAATAGAGTTATGAGTCCCAGGTAAATAGTAGCCTGGTCATTGAGTGGCTCAGAGTAGTTTCATAAAGTAAATCTTACGTAAGTGAAAAAATCAAGTGTTGTGGTTACTTAACCATGATTAAATGGTTAATTGATTATTTGGTCGTCTAACATATTTGAGCAGTGCGCTTCAATGCCAAGATTACAATGTAAACCAACCGAGATCAGCAGCAGAGACAAACAACTCACACTTAGTTTGCATCACAACAGATTTAACCAATTTCCTCTCGTTCTGGAAAAAATTAACATGAAAGCGACACATTATATGACGTCGAATGCTATTCATGCTATCTTCAAAAACTGTAAGACACTTAACTTTAAATATCCAATGTCTATTTAACGAGTCGTGTAAACCAGGCGACTTCTTTGCGTGCATGCTAGATTTACGGACTAAATTCAGTTTTCACTAGTCTGCTTTATTTGGTGCAAATGACGGATGGTCGGGTGCTGATTAAAATTGTGGGTCCAGTATCCAATATCCAATATCTTTTTGCAAGCTAGTGTAAACCAGTTGATTTCTTCGCACTCGCTTCTGGGTCTTGCGGAATGGTTCCAGGTCTTTGGTGGATTCCACTGCAATAGGTCTACCCACTCGACTGCTGTAGCTCTTATTAGCCCAACAGGCGGTCAGGTGTTGGTTAAATTTGAACGGAGTGTTATTTGTTTTCGTTTTTTCCGAGGGCTGTGGTGAAGATGGGTTCCTCAAGCGTCACTCGAGTAGGTAACCGATCAGACTGGCTGTTAAAAGGAGACAGAAAACATGTCTAGAGAAATCAAGGGAGGGAGAGTGCCATGAAAAAAAAAAAAAAACAACTAGGAAAAAGGGAATGGTACGGAAGAAGAGACATCGGTAGGTTCACAGGAGAGATGTGGTGGGTAGAGCCTTTATTACAGTGTAAGAACTTAAAGCCAGTAGGGATAGAAGAGGAAAATAACGTTACAGGACGCCTTATGCGAATAGAGATGGTAATTCTATTGGTAGAAGCCGGTAGCTAGAGAGGACGTCTTTAAAGAAACATAAGGTTGAGCCAAGTTCACAATGATAACAGCGTTACAACGTATTTGGTGATGGGTTGGCCGTACCTAGTTAGTAGGTCGTTTCAGCCTAGTCCATATTCCGGCTGGATGAGCACAAGCTGTGCGTCGCCGCATAACTGTCCAACCTCTTCTTGAAGCTGTCAGCAGACGGAGCAGTAACAATCTCAGCAGGCAGTGCGTTCCAGTGGCCACAAACTCGCAGAGGGACGAGTGAGCGTACTCGAGCGTTTGCCCTTTGTCGAACAATTCTCCTTGGGTTATCACGAGGATTGCCACAGTGGCCGTTCGGTAGGATTCCGCTGTTCGGATGGCTTAGGTTACCTAGTATTTTGTAAGCCATTGTCAAGTCACTACGTAATCTGCGGTAGTTTAGAGAGCAGGGTCCTAGATCTCTCAGCCTGTCGTCATCGGGTTTTCACCACTTTCCTAAGACGCCGCTCGTAGCTCTTCTTTGAACTTTCTGCAGGAGGTTCACATCTCTCTTCAGATATGATTGTGAAATGATGCTGTGGACCTCCAGGTGAGGCCGTATGCTGGTCATGTACAGGTTCAATAAGGGTTCTGGGGTCAGGGCACCAAGTCGCCTGCGCATGAAGTGCAGCACTGCGTAGACTCTGGAGGCGTCTCCCGGATAACTGGAACTAGTGTTTAGGTCGTCAGTCAGTATTAGTCCTAGATAGTTCTCCGAGGTGGCGTGGGAAAGTTGCGTTCCACAGAGAGAATGGGGTGCCTTCTGAGAGTCAGGGGTGTGGAGAAACACGGGTCGGCACCTATCCAGATTAAATGCTAGTCCGTAAATATCCACCCAGTCTGCAAGTAACCTGCGATCACTTTTCAATGCGCTTGATTCCGTTTCTGACGTTGCAGCTCTCTATGACCTAACATCATCACGGCAAAAAGGGTTGGGGAGCTGAGATTCAGTGGAGGGTCGTTCACAAAAAAAAGGAGTAGCAGTGGACCCGGAATCGCTCCTTGTGATGCACTAGATGATGGTGTCCTCCAAGTCGAGCAGACTGTGTTTGCTTTTGTGCGGAACTGTCCTTGGTCTGGATAGTCCCGCAACCAGAAGGACACTTGACCCTCGATGGCCGGCCTTGAAATCTTGTGAATAAGAATGCCGTGCGGGACTGCATCAAAGGCCTTAGCAAAATCCAGGAAAATGATATGAACAGGAATTTGAAGGTCCTAACATACCGCCCGCTTATCACCGGCGGCCGGAATGTTTGAGGCGTGGTACCTACCCTTTCTGAGACCATGCCGGGCATCCCTTTCTCGCTTTTGCACCACTAGCAGAAGCGCTATAGGTCGATAGCACTTTGGTTTCTGCCTGTCTCCTCTTTTGGAGATAGGGGACAGAATGGCACGTTTCCACCCCCATGGAAGCATATGATTATCTGACCAGTTTTGAAACAGACTACACAGCAGGCTGCACAAAACACCGGCACATTATTTCAACACAGACGGCTGGATGTCATCGCATCCCGGTGATTTTCCTACGTGGAACTTTGATAGCTTTTCCAGGACCATAGCGGGAGTTACCTTCACTCCATGCAACTGTACTGCTGGAAGCTGTTCGGGGATTCGGAAATTTTCGTTAGATAAAGACGCGCGCAATTGCACGTCGAAGGCGGCGCTAAAGGCTTCGTGGATATCTAGTCCGGACAGGCCCTCTCTATTCAGGCCTTTCAGAATGCAAGCTCCCTGGCTGGTTGATTTTTTGCCTGCCGCAAATCGATAGAGTTTTTCGGGGCTTTGGGCAAGGTTAGTCTGGAACGACCTCCTGTCCCCCTCACTTTGACGTTGCATCGGTGTGGTAAGACTCTTCTGAAGGTCTTCCACTTGTCCCATCCATTCCCGTCGGATTTAGAAAGGCGTTCAGTGCCTCGCTTCATACATGAGGTTTGCTCCCTCGATATTGCTTTGACTACTGGGACGTTTTCAGCTTTCTTGGTGATATCTCCAACTAGTTCTCGATATTTGTTAATCGAAAGGTTACTCCACTCCTGAGGCCATGGTGCCGTCGACAGATATTAGTTCACCACCACGTGATTCGCCTTGCTGTGGCAAAGACGAGGGCGACATCCCCCCATGACAGTTGTTCGCCGAATACCGGGTCGAACACTACCACTCCGTGATCGCTGCTGCCAAGGAGGTTTGATCCCAAACGTTTTCAGTCAGCAGGTTGTCGCTGGTAAAAAGGTAGTCCAGTTAGGATGGTTTTCTGCCCAACCCTAAGCGAGTGTCATGGCCAATATTCTCGTGCACTTTAATCTCTTGGAAGGTATCGAACCTTCGGCTTGAGGTTCCGCTTTCCTGCCCAACATTGCGAGTTGGGGCATTAAAGTCGCCGGCTGTGGTGACCCGGCCACATTCTGTGAGCGTCACTCTGGACATTACTTGCAGCAGTTGCCGGTTATGTTCCACATAGCCAGTAGGAGTTCTGTTAACGCCCCTTACTTGGTACTCGGCTTCTCCAACCGTAGTGATATCAGGCGGAGTCTAGGAGCTCCAAAAGTAGAGTTTAGTAGCTCTTTCACTTTTAAGATGATCATTCAAAAACATCGCCACTCCACCTCCTTTCTCAAACTCCCTGTCTCTCCTGAACAGATGCATACCGTCTATACCAGTTTCAGCGTCACTAATACCTGGCGATAACCAAGTTTCTGCCAGGGTTGTGATCTTTGGAGCAAGGTAAGAACAGAGAGATCGTTATTCTCCCTTTTTGCTTCCAAGTTCCCTCACACTAATGTAAACACACTTGGATATGTTTCTAATAACACGGGTGTCTCAACGGTACAGACTGAAGGGGGCCACGCGCAACAGCGAGACTTGCTACAGGACGGCCAGCTCCAGTGAAGCCGGCCCAATCACCTCTTTTCCCACAGTGGTTTCCGGGGATTTTGTGGATTCTCGGCTGGTTTGGATATCTTGCCCGCTTACAATGACGGTGACCTCAACACTAAAGGGGGCTGTCGCCTGAAGTTGTCGCAGTGTCCTGGGCCTGTTTTCACACCAGCGAAGGTTCCCACCGATGATGCCTTTCACTGCTTACCAAGTTTGCAGTACTTTCGTCAAAATTTTTCGACACCGGAAGTCGATAGCCATCAACCCGGGTGATGTTATCGTCACCAAATGTGGGGAACGTGCAGCCTGCATACCGCCGCCGCTATCCCATTTAACCCTATCCTCGCTGACGATCACTGCCGAGTGTTAGTTCGGGTATGCCGTGAACAACCGTGGTTGCTGGTTTCAGCTTGTGGAGTGCCAAGTGAGATACTTTTTTCACTGACCATGGCGGTCCGGCCTGGCCCTAATGCTGGATGACCAGTTGATGAAATGTATGTGACAGCAACCAGAATCTTTCCGCTTCCTTGGCCGAACTTAGGGCCACTGTCATTGGCGGGGCTTTCCCGAAGGTGAGTAGTTGCCCTTGTTGAGCCGGCACAGCTGTGCTTCTAGGTTGCCAAGTCCTAGTATAATGCAAACAGTTTTCCGTGCTGTTTATCAAAGACTCTCTGTTCTCAGGAAGGCTATAGTGGCACACAGGAACGTCAAAGGGATGGCAGATTCGATCTCTCATCAACATTTATGTTGTTGTGTGCTGTGGGTCGGTTTTTTATGGGAAGGGTGCATCTTTTCTACTGTGACCCATTTTTCCCGGTGCACAGTGGGGCAGCCGTTATAGTGACTTCAGAGTTGGGGACTGATACTGTTGGCCGCGTGCCTGGTGGTCGTTTGGGCCCTTCTGGACCATCCACAAGTGTGACTGTTCGGGGCCGATACTCGTGTCGCTTGGACTTGGAGTACAGACCTGTGAGGGTGCCGTCATCACAGCGGCCACCGCGGTGTCCTTTGCAACCCCCCTAACAGAGCCTACAGAAAAGTGCCCTAACACGATTCAGTGGACGGATGTACCAAAACCACGAGCATGTGTGGCGCGCCACGAAGGCGTGGTATTGGCCAGGTATGTCTTCATCATACTGACCGTGTACCCACTTACTGCAGATGTTACACTCAAAGTCAGCATCTTTTTTGTCTACGGTGAGACAACACGTACGACAGTCGTCATTGCGACCAGAAGGTTTGGTCAGACTTTCTTTTCCTTCTCTTCCGTCTCTCAGTGACAGCCTCCACAAATAGACTGGGGTTTGGGCTGGTGGTGCCGGAAGGACACGCTGCTCGATGAACTGAGGCACAGGGGTTCAGGGGGACGGGAATTTGACTTTTCGCACGAGGTGGTGGTTGTGACTGCCCTCCTGAGGCTGACCAGTGGTCCTTTGCGGCGCCACTGGGCCGATTGCCTCCGGCCTGGTTACTACCAAGGATGGGGAGGTTATTAGCTGAAGTGAGTATTTACCTGAGATGTTTCTGAGGCCGATCCGGCTAGGACTCGGTTGTCACTCATTTCCTAGGGTGATTATAGAGGATATTAATGACACGGACGGTGTTATCAAGTGAAACGTAGAAAAACAGTGATAGACAGAGCAAGTTGTCAACCTTACCCAGGATTGCGTAATTGTACGACTCGGAAGACTGCCAAATGCTTCCCGCAAGCCCAAGTCGCATGATCGAGCAAGATAAGTGGCGTTGCAGATGTAGCAACCTGAACTCGAGGGGTTGACCGACACAACTGTACGTTTGGACAGTGATGGTACCGACCGGTTGGGGTTGCACGTTCAATAGAAAAATATGTTTTTTCAGTAAAACCGTTACTTTCGTGACGGAAATGTCCAGCTGAGAAGATTTATATACAGTTATTTCGAGCAGAATTCAGACGTGTTGTATGATTTTCCCAAGGACTGTGGTGCAAGTGGGTTTCACAAATGTAGTGTTGTTTGGGCCGCTTTTTAAACTGGGTGAAGGAGTTGGGATGCGAAAACGAGAGAACTAAAATGAAAAACCAAGTTAAAAAGAAGCGAAATGAGGGAAGAAGAAACTTGAATAAATTCAGAGAAGGCAGTAAGAGGAACTGCGACAGAAAGAACCCCAATAAATGGGACGAATTCCCGCGCCCAGAAGGAGGAGAACGTGTAGGTAAGATCGCTGGATGGGAAATGAGAATGAAAGCAGCAGTTTTGTCAGCAAGGGCCTAGTAACTGAAAATGAAACGTCTATTAGTACAGGGCTCAATCAGTTTCGTGATAGTAGACTTAGCAAAAATGATTCTGTATAGGGGTGACCGTGCTGAAACTATGTGGAATTAGTTGGTTGCATCGACTTGATCTTTACTCCAGATGGAAAACCGAAAGCTGCGTGTCCTTCCGTAGCCGTTCATTCTCTTCCTGAAGCTGCTGAAAGACGGAGCTGTTGCAGTCTCCGCACGTGACGCGTTCCAGTGGTCGCAGACTCGTGGAACAAAGAGGCGTGAACTCACATGGATTTTCCCCTTTGATAGGCTTTTCTTCTTGGATCGCCTAGAGGATTTCCTAAGTGACCGTTCTTAAGATTCCACTATTCAGGTGACCAGGTTCTCTGGTGGTTTGTAAACCATTATCAAGTTGTGAAGCTGCCTGTGGTAATTAAAGTGTTGAAACTCTGGGTCACTCAGCACTTCTTCACAGGGCTTTACCTGATTCCCACAACACCCATTGCCGCTCACCTGCAGCAAGTTTACGCCTTTACTGCGGTATGGTGCAGTGACGCTGTGGACCCCAAAGTGAAGTCGTATATAGGTCTTGCAGAGCTTCAGAATGAGTCCCGGAATGAGGGCGCTTGGCTGCTTGCGCACGAAGTGCATTATTGCCGCCATCTCCTAACAAATGGTAATTGCGTTTGCCTCGTCAGTCGGTATCAGTGTTGCGTCGCTCTCAGTGGTTGTGTGGAAAATTTGCATATCACAGACAGAGAGTAGATTTTGTTAGTTGAGAGTGCGAAAATACATGTTTTGGCATTTACAGAGGTTGAATGCTGGTCCTTTGTTACTCGCAGACTCTACAAGCAAACTGTGGTCGCTCTAGCGCGACTGACTCTGTCTCGAATCTCAACCTTGCCATAACATAAGGTTGTCAAAGCAAAGTAGGATTGGAAGCTTAGACTAAATGAGATCTCGTTCACAAAAGGAAGAAGGGCAAGGCCTGCAGAATCGTTCTTTGTGGCTCCCCAGATGATGGCATGCCCCAATTTGAGCAGACTCTGACAGATTTTTTGCAGAATTCGCTGCCATCTAAACAGTCCTCCAACCAGAGTAGCTCCTGACCAACCCAATCTTGTTATTTTGCGTATGAGAATGTAGCGTGGCACTGCGTCTGAGACCCTCAAAAAACCATGAAAATCATATGAACAGGGACTCGGAGGTCCTAGCGTGCCGTTCAGTTATCAGTACCTCCCAGATGGCCTGAGGGGCATGACTCACCCTTTCGGAGTCCATGTAAAATAACACTGAGTGCTGCCTTTCTGTCCGGTCGTTCTTTGACATTGGGGTCTACCGGGCTTTCCACAACTTTTGATGGCACTGGTAGAAGTGCTATACGTCGTCGGCGTTTCTGATATTTGCTGTCCCTCCTCGTGGAGATGGGAAAGAGAATAGCGCGTTTTCATCTCACAGAAGCATCTGTCTGTCCTTTGAGCGTTGAGGCCAATCTCAAAGTGGATCACGTAGGGCACCCGACCACTGCTTCAGCACAGATGCCCGAGTGTAGCCCATTCCACAGGTTTTTCTAGGAGGAGCTTTGGCAGATTTTAGGGGACCGCGGCTGAGGTTACCTTTATTCCATGCGACTGTCTAACATTTGATGGTCCCGAGTGCTGCTCAGGTGGTCGAAGGCTCTGGCTGAATGAAGAAGTGTTTAGTTGTCTGTCGAGAGTGGTGCCAAAGGTTTCGGCAGTTTCTTTTCAGAAGCTCTTTCCATCTGAATCTTTCACAGTCCAAGCTCCCCGCCTGGCAGATTTTCCTCCCTCCATAAACTGAAATAAGCTCTTTGGGCTTCCATCAAGCTTCTAGACAAAATTTGTCTGGAACGACCTGTTTCTACTCACTTTGATGTTCCATCGGTCCCTCAAGCTATACATGCACTATGATCCGACTGCTTCCTGGAAATCCCCAGGTTATGCTATGCCTTCTTCCTGGTTTTGGAGAGGCGTTTATTGCTTCGCTTCGGTCATGAGGTTCTCTTCTTTGGGATTGCTGTGACCACTTGGACGTTTTCGGAGATACCTCTCTTGATGATGTTCTTTGCTAGTTCCCAGAGTTGATCAGTCAACGAGGTACCCCCCTTCTGGGGCCACGGTGCTGTCAACAGATATTTGTTCGGCGCCGAGTAGTTTGTTTTGCAGAGAAAAAACAAGCAGCGATCCCGTTCAAGAGATTTGTTCGATGATTGCAAAACCAAACACTGCCAGGCTGTGATAGCCGGTTCTGGAAAGAATTTGAACCTGAACGCTTCCTGCCAGTAAATGGTCACTTATAAGAACACAACGTAGTCCAGACGATTTGCCCCCGACTCTCAAAGATTGCCAACACCAGCATCTTCAGGTAGCTTATCCTTTCCGATAGCGTTCGGCGGTCTCGTTCAAACACCTGACATGAGGTTCCCCCTTCCTGCCCGCTAAGACATGGAGCATTAAAATCTGGTCTATGAGGGCCTCGTCATACTTCACAGTCATCATCGCGGATATCACTCGAAGCAGTTGTCGACTCCTCCAGTACCAGTTCAATCGACCCCCATACCAGATACTTAGTGTGTCCAACCGTTAAGTAGTTCCGCTCTGGGAGCTCTGGTGGCACGTCCCAGTAGCTTGCTCAGGTTTTGAGTGTCACTATGAATATTGCCGCCCCTCCTTCCTTTCTATGTCCCCTGTCCGCTCTGAAAAGGCCACACCGTCTATACTAGAGACCGTGCCTTTAACATCTGGCAGTGATCAAGTTTCCGTCAGGGTTACTATTTTCAGGGAAAGGTAGGAAATGGGGGATCGCAATTCTGCCATTTGCTACTGAATCCCCTCGAATGCTTTAAAAGCACTTGAATGAGCTTTTCACAACATGAAGTGCTTTGGTAGTGGCAGACTGTGAAGCGTTGCGTGTATTGGCAGAAGTTACTTCCGCCTGGCCAGTTTCAACAGAACTGGTCTATTCGGGCTGATTCACACGTCTTCTGAGGTTGTTTTCGAGACAGGATTAGTTTGGACGTCATCGCATCTGTCCACAGTAATGATAACTCAACCACGAGGAGGAACCGTCCTTTGTTGCTGTGGTAGTAACCTGTAGCGGTTTTTACAACAGCAAACCTCACCGTCGATGTTGTCCATGTGTAACCGCCATGTTTCCGGCACTTTGGCTAGAAGCTCTGGGTACCCTGAGTTAACACCTATCAATTCCGGCTACGCCGCTGCTGTCAGATGTGGCAGGCCTGGGAGCTCGTGGATCGCTACCGCCATTATTCCATTTAGAAGTATCCCTGCTGACAATTACTGCCACTGTTGAATCCCATGAGCATACATTTCTCGAACTCATTGTCTACAGTTATGGTGTACCGTGGGCGACTGTCGTTGCTGGTCTACCATGTGGGTCGCTTTTCCAAATAATTTTCCCTCCAATGGTGACCGACTCGGGCTAGATTCAATGCTGGATGACCGGTTGATGGCTGGTGTATGTGACTACGAGAAGGACCTTGTAGCCTCCTCTGCCGATCCAGGGTAACTCTTGTCATCTAGGGCTTTCTGGCTGCTCTCATGGAACCGGATTAGTTTTTCCTGTAGGCCGTCTAGACTTAGAGTGTAACATAGCGTTTCTCACCGCTACTTGTCAGACAGTTCCTTTACTTCGAGAAATCTGTCATAACATATATCGGCGTTAAATAAGGTGATGAAGTCAACACATAGTCAAGCACCTCAGCATCTCTTACACGATCCAGCATAAGCCATCTGGTTGCTTCGCGCACCCAGCTAGGTCCTTCAAAACGTTCCTAGGCCTTTGTGGATTCCGAACCAGCAGACCCGCACACCTGCCTGCCTTAACTCTGGTAAATTCTAAGGGTGGTTAGGTGTACGTTGTGTAAGAAGGAGGTGCCTGGTTTGCCCGGGGACTGCTGGACAGGTGGTTTCCTCAAATTTGGTGTTACTGAAAGGTTTTTTGTATTAGCCGTTAAAGGAAGACGGAGCGAATGAAAAGATGACCAAAGAGAACGTAGGAAGGGAAATGAAACCTTAACGAAAGTAAAAGGAGAGGAAAAATACGGGCAAATATCGGAAGGTAGCAATATGACAGTGACAAGGGGAATGTAGGTGAATAGACTTGAATCGTAGGCAGCCAGGAGAGGGAAGGAAGAAAACAAGAACCTAACAGCAATTTTGAAAACGGAATTTCGACATTGGTGTTGGTCTGGTAACTGGCGTGGTGCGTACGACTGAGTGGGATTCATGATAATGACAGCTCTGGAAGAGAGTCGGTACGGCGTCGATCTTACTGAATTTATGAGGAGCTAGTCGGCTGTTTCAGACTGATGCGTATCTCAACCGGTCGGGCGGAAACCGCTTGTCAATGCTCGCCTGTCTAAACTTTCCCTGAGGCTGTCGGCAGATAGAAGGGTGGCTACTTCGACAGGTTCCGCGTTCCCTTGGAGTAGACCCGAGGAGAGAATGAGCTTGAAGCCTCATCGGTTTTCACCCCGTGGGTTTACACGTGGATCACTACAGCAACCATTCGGTGAGCTCTCACTGTTTATAGAAAGTAAACTGCTTGGTATCCTTGAAGTCGTAACCGGGTTACCAGACAACCTGTGCCGACCAAAGCAGTGAGAGTTTAGGCTGTTTGGTCTATCTTCGCATGGTCTTCGTAGCATTCTTAAAATGCCTTTTGTGGCCTATCTCCGAACGTTCTTCATGAAAGCGCAAAGGCGTTATGAGCCCCCATGTAAAGTTGTGCCTGGGTCATGTAAGGCTTCCGGAAGAACTTCAAAGTGAGGGTACCTAGTTTTCTGGGCACAAAATGCAGTACCGCTTAGGTCCTGATGGCGTCTGGTATAGGTTGAACAAGCACATAGCTAGTTGGACATTTCTGGCCACAGGTTATTTCCCACAGTCGTGTGAGAATAGTGCACGCCGGAGACCGGATAGAACACTTTTTGCAGGTCGAGATTGCGCCATGCAGCAGTTCGGCGTTCAACGATGTTAAGGCCCATGGGTCATTTTTAGCGAACTGTTTGGGCACTCTGCTATCACACATTGTGGTGATGGACTATCTTCCTGATATAACATACTTCAGAATTCTGGAAGTGCAAGACCTGCTTTTTGGGGAACTACTGTCTTCGCGCTTTATTTTTGTCAGGGTGCTGTGTGGTACCCATACCCATCAGGCTTCCCACTACTTTTTCAATACCCATGGAGGTGGCGTAGTTCGGTAACACTTGAGGTTCTGCCTGTCTTCACGTTGAAAACCGGATGGATGAAACGATTCCACTGATGAAGGAGTATGTGCTGGTTTAATGAGTGCTGGAAAATTGTAAAGCCACAAGAAAGGGCTGAAAGAGGCGTTCGCATGTGCAAAATGACTGAGAAGTTTATCACCTGTGCGTCAAAATGAAAAACAAACTGTGCGAGTTCATGATGTTTCCCTCGATAATGTTATGCCTGTTTATCTTGGATCAGTCTTGACACTCCAAAATGTTATAGCTGCAGTGCGACCGTATTCCACACCCACTCATTCCAATGGACTGGTCTTCTCTCTCGTATTCGTTTTGGTCATACTTTGTTTTTCATTTGATTTTCTGCACTTCTGGCCTCCATTCAGATTGGCGTCTTTATCTTCAAGGGTGATTTCGTATATAAACAGATCTCGGTAACCCGGCTAGCTTGCCTATTTAACGAGTGGACTCCCAACGTTGGAGTTACGTCGTTTACAGATTGCGTGGCTGGCTCCTGTCGGTTTCCTCACGTGTTCCATCGGGTATTTTTCCTTCAAAAAAGCGCCGCAGTTGAACGTCTGAAATATTACCCATGTTTGCAGCCCCAATAAAACGGCAACCATGGATATTCTGTTGGGAACCTTGAGGGTTTAACACGTCAATCTGGTTGGAATCCGGAGGTCATTCTTGAGCTTAACGGTTTTAATGCATGATACGTGTTGCACTGATCATGATCCTGTCGAACATAAGACCGCTCAAATCTCGTCATTCCGTTATGGGCTAGATGAAGAACCTACGCCAAATTCTGCAAGGCTTCGTGAGATTTAATACGTCTGGGACGAGGTTCGAAGCTTCCAGGAGAAAATATTTCTATCAGACAGTTTTGGCCAGCCGAATTTTTCGATAGTTGAATGAACCTTGAATCTCATTAGGCAAACAGTTTAACCACTATCGCTGGCAGCGTTTGTTTGCTTGAGGTAGACTAGACATATTTTGACGGGTAACCAATACCGGATGTTCAGTGTTCAGTTCAGAAATGTGGGAGAAACTGAACTTATCAACAAGAGTGAGCCATCTATATTTACCACATTTTGCAGCGAAATGCTGTGACAATCATGGAGGTATGTGATTCCATACCCACAAAATCGAAATCCTAACTGGGTACGATGCCTTATTTGCATATTAGGCTATCGACGGCTGCAGCCGTTCGGAAGAAGAAGGCGTTTGAATCCTATGGTACTGTTTTGGAAGAGTGATAGCGAGCCCACACACCCATCGGTATGCTGTCAGTTCTCAAGTCCCAAAGTGTATCGACTCATGAAAAGTTTGTACGATCCTTAATCTAAGGACAAGAACCTTTGGCACTTGTCGCAGAAGATATGCAAGGGATTAAAATAGCCGATCAATCATTCGGGCTGACTGATAGACTGTCGCAGATCCAACCACTGTGACCATTAATGGCCTAGTTCTGTTTACCTCAAAGTGCAGAATGGTGCACAAGGGTGATATAAAAACTTAGTGACGTGGTGTGAAGCTATTAATTCAGTGTGAAAACCTGCTACCACTGCTGAAAGATTTTGGCTACGTCTGTCGCCGTGGAATAGAAGGCTGACCTATACAAACGGGCAAGAGGAAATGTGAAGGTGACGTGCTGGTCCAAATGCGAAAAAGTAGGCATATGTGTAAAGTCATCTTTCGGGAAATTATGCTAGATGTAGGGCTAACATGAATACACAACTGTCAACCGTCAGGCAGGACGTAGGTCAGATATTAAAACTCCTGCAACAGATCCAACCTTTCCCACTTTGAGCGACCTGAAAGTTTCCTCCCCACCCCAGTGAAGTTTTGATCTGGGAAATGAATTCGTGAAGGCTTACGGTATGGAATTTGACATATGGTCTCAATAGTTTCAAGAACTGGACGTTCATACCAACAAAGCAACAAGTGAGCAGCAGATGGTGCAGCGGATTCGAGTTGGCTTGAGAACTCACGTTAACAGCGTCAAATGACAGCGCACTTTGCGTTTCACCGACCACCACAAACCTCAGCACCGAAAGCAAGTAATGCCCTGTCACTTTATCTGCAAGCGTCCACATTTCCTAACACTTCGGCTACAATCGTATCAGATCTCTCGTATCATTGCAAGTTGTTTAGATCTTCATTATATTAACTGTCTGAAGTATCAGCTTTTGTTGTCTCCAATAGTCATTCCCTCAACTTATCCATCTCCATTTCAATTACGTGTTCACAACGTACGGGGAAACTTTCTGCATGGGTTGGAAGATGAAACTACGAGCTTGGAAGTGGAACTAAACTTAGATTGTTATCAGTCTACAGCATTGTTTCGTGTGGGTCAAGACGATCACCTACTAATTCTGGTGCTTCCTACAGGTAACGCGTAGCGTGTAACATAGGCTTGAACCAATGATTTCACCATGGAGCTTTTCTTGTGATGAGTTATTCAAAGTTTTTTAACCTCCGTGAGTTAGGGAGCACTGACTACTTCGTCAAATACCACAGCCGTGAAAATACAACTAAAATCTGGTGAAATAACTTACGACTCCTATTACATTTTATAACGGTGACTGGAATGGGAGAACTGAACTGCCATGCAATATCTTCTTCGTCATCTCATTTCATCATTCAGAATCCGCTGTCTTTAGTTCAAATCCGATGAAGTTTATCCCTCTACTACCAATAACACTTCTCAGCGGCCCTATCAGTTCACAAACCTGGTGACGGCTATCAAGACCAGTTTAATTTTCAAAATGCATGCAACCTAAAAAGAAAAGTTTTGGCTTTTAAGCACTGGAAACTATATCCTTAGAAGTTTTTATTCACACAACTTCTTCTGATGTGAATAGGGCCAAAGTAGTCCAAACCTATCAAAGTAGACAAAAAATGTCTCAAAATATGACCGTGGGCGAGTCTAAAATCAGCTCTTACAACAGATTCTCAGTCATGGTTTTCCAACTTACGATAGCATCGGATGATTTGTACCGCAGGTGTATGACTGCCGGGCAGAATTATTGGATACTCAAAAGTAACAAAAGAATACGTAAATAAACAGACGAGTAAATTTACCTGGTCGGCACTGGTTGTAGTCGATATGGTGTTGATGGATTGATAATATCTTCTCCTTTCTCAAACAATGCCTCCACGTTCTTGAAAGGTTTAGGATTACAAAATTCCCGGCATCGTCGATTCTGTTAACTCCTTGGGGGCCTCATTGGCTCTCTGTTACTCATTGGAGCTGCGCTTGGATACTTTCATTCTGTTGCGAAATATGGCCTAATCCTCAAATCCAGTGGCGATACGCCTGACCGTCACCCGAGGTGAGAAATATTCCAGGAGATTACCTATCAAACATCTTTTTTAGTTGCTATGATTGTTGATTCCACTATCAACGCCTGAATTTTCCTAGTTGGATTCGGACGATATTTTTGGTCTGTTCATTCATCTACTTGGGCTTAGACAGTCGCTTTCTCTGATGCCTCGGAAAGCTGACTCTGCGAGATCCTCACTCGACAGCACGCATATCCGTTGTTCAGTCTTCTTGGCATTATAATGCATAAATCCGATGCATCCTGCAGCAAACTTGTTTGACCTTTATTTACCATCGTGTCAACAGTATCAAAAATCCGCAGCCTATGGGTAGAAAGCACTCAAATTCACCTTGAAACCCTTGCTGATACATTTTAGCGACACCGTTAAATCCTACAGCTATGAGCGCGTTACCGCGACAACTTTCATGGGCAGCGTTTCAGGCTTCCGTCTGACCAAAAAACAGTAGGCTGCCCCCTGTTGGCCTGAACCTGAGGTAATCCTAAGCACTAATTTTGGTCTTCGAGGTAACCAAGTGCGAGTCATTCATGACGTTTTCAAATGTTGAGGTGGCTGGTTGGACGCATTGCATTTTGAACAAGTTTGTAGCATCTAGCTTCCTGTTTGCCAACTAACTTAGACGGAACGGATTATTTTGTCCACTACGTCATCTTGGTCGGATGTACGCTGGTATAACTATGCTGAAAAACTGGCATGTCTCGAGCAGTCCAGCCAACTTGAACGGCAGAAGAGTCACTTCAGTGATTGGATGAGGTGGGATCACTGAACCTGTCGGGAAAAGCTAACGTTTAGGCTAAAACGTGATGAAAAAGTGTTTCGCCGACCCATGAAATAGAAACAACCTTAGGTGCATCAAAAAAGTTCCTAGAGGCCCATTCATTGGTGGAGAAGGTAAGGAAACGGCTGAGACAGCGATAAGTCTTTCAGCGCTGTCTGGGGCAGTTAACCGGAGTGGATTGCATAACCTGAGTTTGAATCAACCTTTCAACCTATGGTGTCGATGGATTCTGGAATGGTGAGGGGTAAAAAGATTCGGCGACGCATGGGCCTGCATAAGTTCCACTGGCGGGAATAGCTTGAGCCATATGTACTAAAAGCATCCATGGAAGTCTCAAGCTTTCCTGTAGTAGTAGTTTTCTAACAATCCTTTGCCCACCAGAGGTTGCCGCTGAAATGGAGGGAAGCAGGCGTCACGCTTTTGTATAAGAATGGAGAAAACATACCACTTATACTTGCATGTTGGTTTCCCAAATATCGTCTGTTGTTAAGATCCCGAAGTGATGGAACAATCTCCTGTTTGCAGTATGGGTTCAAAGCAAGCGGATCGTGTAGCATCGTTTAAGAGGAGCGAAGGCAAAAATTGTGCACACTTTTCATTCTTAACTTCTACCAAAGCCTTCTAGAGGACCAGCCCCAATGAAATCCCTGTGAACCCCGCAGTTATAACAGCTCTCGTTGCAGTGGCTACCACAAGCTTGACAGAAAAATTCTAGGATAATTTTAGCCAAAAATATCAATTAATGAAAATGCTAGTTCGTACGCGACAACAGAAAGTGCCGAAAGAATTCTTCAGCTAGTTTCCTTCAACTTTTATCAATTTTTTGAGCAGTTTCGCATTTGACTCACCCGCGCGCCAACATCCTAAGTGTCATCACATACAAAGCTTCAACCGCACTAACTGGTTTGAGACTTTTGGACGGTCCCGATAACAGGGAAAATCAAGACAAGTAATTAAGCCATAGAGGCCAACTCATGCAGTCAATGTAAAGGCAAGGTATTCGCGACAGCGGTACGCAAACAATTCGTCCGTTATTTCACTTAGTAGGAGATGGTTAATAGGAGATATGCCTCCTTGTTAATGCTGCAAACTTCAATTTAAAATACATATAAAAACCATCGCCACAACTTTAATTTGTGATTCTATGCACCACAACGACTACATCTTCTGACATAAATCTATATTGCCGTGAACGGTAACACTTGAAGAGCGAGGAATACTTAAACTCAGATATTCACCTGGACTAAATGATTAAATACACGCTTGCCGATTCCCGAAACCGTTGAAGTGAATTCCTCCCGGTAGGTCAAGCTGTGGGCATGTGAAGTGATGTTAAAACCGAGGTCTTTGACGAAATGTGGAAATGTGCAGACCAGCCAGACATGTTTACTACTTGTAAAGCAAACACAGAATATCTGCAGACTTTGATGTCATCTAAGGGTGAAAAATGGGTAAAGATGATCTAAACTCACAAACGCCGTATGTTTTCTGAAAGGTGGTTTTAATTGTTTGTTTCATGAGCTGCAGGCACTACTGATATTACCAGAGCTTAAAGTCCTGTCTCCCGTAGTATTCAGGGCTGCTCAAATATAAATTTCTTAAACAATGCCAATTTGACGATGCCCGTAAACCGGTTTCTCCCATGCTGAATTCATAATATGAGAATAAATCATTCATTTATTTCTGTGATGTTGCCATTCCAAAGCTGTAGGTCTGCGGCAGTGACGTGAATAACGCCATCGTTGACTGGGACGGACAATGATGCTACAACGGACACTCCAAGCTGTATCTACGGCCACTTATAGGTAGAGCAGGATACCGATCCCCTAAAGAGCTGGTCACCCCCTTGTTTCTAAGATACCCATTGCCACCATAAATAATCCAGAGTAGCCTTATTACGCAGTGAAGTAGTTTCAGGCCTGATGGTGATCGGACTACTCCTAAAAGGAGGGTATGACCTAGCAAGCCCAAGAAAAAGGTAGCCATCAACAGTTCACCCGAACTCAGTGCATTATTTTCACCGACGGCAGGTCGCATCGCAGCGTGCAGTATCTGCTTTAAAGTCCTCCCAGTAGTCAGTGAGGTAGTGGCAGGCAACCTGTACCACTGACAGGTACATTATGACAGCAAAGCACTCCAACAGCACTGAAAATTCGTGAAAAGACAACCATGAAAGTGGTTCTTGCACGTTTGCCCAGGGTGTGGAGACCCCCTTCACTTCATATGGGGGCCTTACACAGCTACTGTCTACTACGCAAAAGCCATCAACTACCTGGGGCGAATTAGGGTCAAGAGTAAAGGAAAACATGAAGGTGTCCGAAGATGAAATCTGGTCTGTAGCCTTTCACGCATCATCATGTAAATGTTCGGGCTTTCGTTTCCTTTCGTATGGCTAGTGACTTCAACACTCCTTCCATCCCCTTTGCAGTGGAGTAGAGGTTCGCAAGACCTTTCAGTCAGGAGCTGAAGGGAGCGGCTTAGACTGCCGGCCTTTCAGCTCAAGTAGATGATGCCACACGCTGGGGGCCCGACGGAAATGCAGTACGCTTGGATGTTCCTGTGGACTGGACCTATCTCTAAATCGGTAAACACCGGACACGGGTGAGGGGAATAATCCTTGGTACCACCCGTCACAATGTGCCAAATGCAACACACCGACAGTCGATGAAAACCCCATGGCTAAAGTACGCGACGGAGAGGCACGTCCAGGCACAAAGCAGAGTTGGTTCAAATGGCTTTCATCATTCAAGGAGTCCAACTTAGTGACAGCATATTTTACACGACATAATCTATATGGAAAGAAACCTGTCTACAGGTATGACCACTTTGGTAGCATGAACTTATTGTAGTGCGCGATAAAAAGCGATACATTAGACGGTCATTTGAAGCACTTATAAAAGTAAAAAAGAATTCGCAGCCGATGCAGCATAAGGGTTCCGGGAGACAAGTTTAGAAGTCGGACAGACCTGGCTAGTGGACCACTAATTAACCCAGCAACTTGCACCCTGCGTGTCGACAAAGAGGTCGATAAGTAAAGGAGTTAATCTTATCACAGGTCACAATGGAGGTGTGCCAAGAAGTCTAGAGGTGGCTTCACTTCTACCTGGGACGACTGGGCTTTTGGCTGAGACAACAGAAAACCAGAGCATGCTATTTCTCCAGACCCAGTTAATGCATTTGACCGTGTCCCATACGCCAACTGCATTTACGAGGTCGCATTAGCCGGCATAAAAAGCCTTTGCCTTCCTGATTCAGGACGTGCTCAGGAGGCGGAGATTCGTACATTGAAGTCAGAATACGATCGTAGTAAAGACCACTGACATCAGAGGTGTCTCAAGGAGCAACCCTGAGACTACCCCAGCCCATCCTATTTGTCAACTGCTTGCCTAATAAAATCTCTTCACCTATCCTCCCCTACGCTGATGATATAAAAATTTTTGGGTGAGTAAACGAAGAAGCAACTATGCAGCGCTCTGAAACAACCTACAGCAATCGGAACTGTGGCCGTCGGGAAATCGCTTGAACTTCAGCCCGGAGAATTGCAGGTAGTTCACGTCAGTACCCACTGAGCAAGGATGGCCAAATTCCAATGTAAGCTGGGCATCACCGAAATAACTATGGTATCCACGAGAAAATTCTGTGACGCCCGAACACCACCCCTAACTGCGAGGGAATGGCAGCTAGAGTGACCACCGAAATGCACTCCTTGGATAAACAGCTTGGTGCTGTCCTCCCTGAACTGTTTCTCAAGGTCTTCCAATCCTACTTGAGGTCGCACCCAGGGCCCTTCAACACGGTGGGACTCCCAGGACTCAAGAGAGACTCAAACCTGCGCCAGAAAATATGAAGATAAGCGACAAAGTTGGTTATGGGACCAAGGGGAAAGGCATACTCTGACAGACTGAGATGACTGAGCCTATTCACTTCCAGTGGTCACGGAAAGAGGGATGACATCATGGCCTACAAGATCATCCAACAGGTAGGTCAGGTAAGTAAAATAGTATCGTCTGCAATGTGGTGGCAATCACCGGGGAACCTCATGGAGATAGCACATCAGAGAGGTAACACGAAGCCGAGGTCAAACTGCTTCTCCTTAAGCGTGTGGGCTTTGTGGAATTCTGTGCTATGGGCTTTCATCAAAGCTAGCCAGTAGACTCATCCACAAACATTTGAGTGGTTGCGTTAATTAGTATGGCTTACCACAGACTTATACTTGACCCCCTAGCCCACCACTACTTCCTTCCAACTTGCCACTCACCACCTCCGTTTGATACAACTTCGTTATCTGCTAACTCTTCTCTAGTAAGTACACTCGCGATATCTATCACCACCTTTCAGGCATCTATATACGTGAGAGTCACGAAAAACCGCCACTCGTCCCGGCAGCCCGTGGCTCCCTAACCATCTCAATTTACAAAGTATAATTACTGATCAACGCGAACAATCATCTCACCACAGCTTAAAGCAAGAAATCAGCAGATTTTTCATTACTCCCTGCAGGGTAAAACTAGACGATAAGAACCAGTCCCCAAGAACCAGACGCAAGAGATCGAAACTATCAGTTTCCCACTCTGACATCATGGATGTTGGATAGTGTCGGGACCTGAATGAACTGGCATAGGAATTGACTCCGACTGTCTCACGACTGGAGATCTCGTCAGTGGGACGGAGCTGCATCATCACTCAAGATGACTCGAAATGGAAACCGGGTATTTTTCCAAAGCACTGGGGCTGATAGAAGAGCTAGACGAATGTTGAAGTCATGCAATCTCCTGTTAATTGCGGAGACTGAGATTAGTGAGTACTAGCGTTTCCACGAGAACTTACGCGAGAACTAATCAGACACAGACATGGATACTTAAGACTCAACCCTCAAGATAAAGAAGAAGAATACAAGTGACCATAAGTTCTCTGATTTGAAGCTGCACTATCCAATAAAATCCAGTATTCAGTACTGATAGTGCGAGCCTAGAAATCTGGTGGTTTTTGATCTCTCGCATCTAGTTCTTAGAGCTTGGTTCAAGTTGTTCAATTCGCTCCTGCAGTGGACGAGGAAACCCCCTCTGCTTTCTTGCTTTTAGCCTCAGTGAGGTGGATGTTTTGTGGGTTAGTAAGTTGTAATTTATAGAGTAGCTGGGGGGCTACGGGTTGCTGGTAAGGTTAGGGGACTGTCGTGAATCCTATCTGTGTGGGTGCCTGAAAGTGAATGGTAAGGTAGCGGTAAAAAAGTGAAACGAATGAAGAAAAAAACGTAAATAGGGGAAGATGACCTGAAGGTAATCCTAGCACCGCAGGTAGACCCCTTAGATAGAAGTTGAATGGGAAAAAAACAAGATGAATAAATGAATTTTCGTCCCCTCTCTTTAGTTTGATAGAAAATACTTTCAACTCCAGTAGCCGTCTCCTACTAAGAGAATTACTATATTCCCATTCGTCCTATAATGTTGTTTATTCTTCTTCCACCTGACTTTACATTCTCAGACTAACGAAAGCTCTCTCTTTAACCCTCTTCATAAGCCTACCATTGTTTCTTCCTCCGTGAGGTTTGCGTTTTCCCAATCTTCCTTTTCTTTCGTTTTTTCCATTTGTTTTTCTTTGCACTTTCCCTTGATTTCCCTGCACATATTTTACGTCTCCTTTTTACAGTCCGACCAATTGTCTGCTGTGTGACACTTGAAGAACCCATCTGAACCACAGCCCTTGGAAAAAAAAGAAAACAACAACACTCCGTACAAATTCAACCAACACCCGACCGCCTGTTGGGCTAATCAGAGCTACAGCAATCGAATGGGTAGACCTACTGCATCGGAATCCACCAAAGACCTGGAACCATTTCGCAAGACATAGAAGCGAGTGCGAAGAAATCAACTGGTTTACACTAGCTTGTAAAAAGATACTAGATAATGGATTAGATATTGTGCATTGGACATTGTTCGGTAAATTTAGTGACTCTTATTCAAATACATTTCTGTTGGCCAGTTTTGTTGTATTCTGTCAGGGAGATCGTAGCAATGAATATCTTCAGATTACTAGGGGACCTTTCCCACCTTGCTGCACTCTTGATATTGCTACTAAAAATTTATTCGACGCGTTCTTGCAAAGGTGAGTTGCTTGCATAGGTATTACTAACCACTTCTAGGTCTTTCTGGTAAAACCCAAATTATGTTCGCTTTGGTGTTTACCACTCGATATGTTGACTTGTTCATTTATTATATATCTGCATACAACACGATCATGAAAATTACTTTCATTGTGATGTCTTATTTGACGGTTTACTTCATGTACGTCAAGTTCAAAGCAACTTTAGACTCAAATGACCATCTCTTTCGCCTTCCCTATTTTGTAATTCCGATTGGAGGTCTGGCTTGTCTCGTTAATCATAAATTGCAGTTCTTGGAGGTAAGTGTATCATGTTACTGGGATTCAGCATCCATCATCATCATCATTATCATTATCAACATAGGACCAGGCATTACTGCGTAACGGTCCGAGTTGCCACACCTCATATCAGCACATCAAGTAAAAAGGTAGTGAGGTGAAGGATGAAGATAAGTGAATGCAGTCAAAAGAAATATAAAGTATGAGAAGAAAGGAAAGAGGAGTGACAAAATAGTGAGATTCGGTATAGCGTTGTTAAGATGAGGATAATGTGTGTATACATCTGCGCCACTGACTTCGGTTCTGAGCCATATCACCTAGGGTCTCCAACCACTGGTTCCTCTTGTCCCGTGGACCCCAACCACCTAGTCTGCATCGTCCTACATGGCTTAAACCAACAGTCAGAGACTTCATACATTGGTGCCATGTTTTAGTCTGGCCACCTCGGGCCCTTTTCCAGCATCCAGACCAACCATTTACATTTTGGAGGGAATCATGGTACTAATTGGTACCTTAAGGTAGTAAGATTGCATTAAATATGCAAATCAGAACAAAAGCCTTTGTAACAGTTACTCTCGTTTTATTCTGCACTTCATCTAACGAGTATTTGAAGACTTTCTTGGATTTGCTGGTGTAGGCATAGCATTGTAGAACAGAAAATGCACTTTAGCTGGGGTTATTAGTTGACAGCCTTCTGCGTGCTATTCGACTGAATGGATCTTTAAGAACTAGAGAGGATAGTGAAGTCGACTGATGGCTATTCGTGATCTCCGCCTTCGCACCCACCGAACTTAGTCCGGAAGATGCAAAGGTGTTTCATCATCAGCTGATATGGTCATAATAGCCAAGAACTTTAACACCCAATTAGGAAACCTGAGCCAATCGGGAAAGTACATTGTAAGCATTTGTTAGATCCCATGCCAACGAACTAACACCAGTGATTGTCTGTTGCAACTTTTTCTGACAATCACTTGTTTCTGGACAGCATTAACTTCAATTGTAAGGAGAGACGCAGTCTCGTATGGCATTCACCGACATCAGACCAATAATGGTTTGGTCATATTGCCATAAGCCATCGTTGAAGGGGATCGGCGGACGATTACTTCAGTCTGCAGTATCTTCTTGAACTATCATGCGTTAGTATGAGCACATGTATGTTTCCACTTTACTGGTTGTAGGAAACAGAAATCAGTAGAGCCTGTATTTTCTTGATTAAGAAATATCGTGTAGTACAGTGAAGCATTTGTCTGCACTAAATAGCAATCCTCATCCTAGGGAAACCTGGTGTGATATTAAGTATGCTGTAGAAACCGGTAAAGACAACTGGTAACCCACATCTGAAAGTTAGCTAACGTAAATGTATTTCCATGACATCCTAACTGGTTGATACGAGATTTATTCCATCAGACTCTGGCCGTAATGAAGAGCGATCAGTGGTAAGTGGTGAAAACGAAAGAGATGGGACAGGCATCATTACTGGGTAAAGCCCAGCAAATACTTAGGCTGATTAAGAACAATTGCAGGAAGAAGAGTAAAACAATGGAAAAAACTGGACTCTGGTAGCCTCGTAGGACTAACGATTAGAACTTTTGGTGCAGCCCTTTGAGTCACAGTCCAACTTACCCATAGCAACGCCTCAGTTGCCAAGCCTCCAGCCCGAACCTAAATGAGGCGTTAAAGTTGGTCCTCCAACTCGTCGAGGTTGAGAAAGATGTGTCGAACCTAGACGACCCAGAGCAGCAGGACCTGACAGTTTGCCCCCCGACGTTTTCACAGGGGAAAGTTGCTAATTAGAGTGATGAAACTAATGGGCAGTGTATAGTAGTCATAGGTAGTCCCATCAGACTGATCCTACTTTACTAATCATTCCAGTTTATAATGAGAGGATTTTTCCTATGACAGGCATGGGGAGTCACTTTGACTAATGTCACGTCCATGGTTATCCAACACAAATGAAGTTCAATAATAACAGACTAGAGAAAATGGGGCGGGTTTCCGACTTGAACAAAATTGCATCGATCAGATTTTCACCCCTTGACTGGTCTTAGAATACAGGCATACCTAACACCGAGCAACACTTCCCACACTTCTTGACCTGAAGGTGAGATTTTGCTCTATCGACCGTGAAGTGTGGCAGTGTCTGACTGTGAAAGTAGTACCAGATAAGTTTATAACGCGAATCACAGCTCTCTACTCGAACTCAGGCAGCCGTATAAGCGCTTATGGAGAAATACCATGTGAATTGATGACTTTTGATGTTATCTACCGGGGACACCTATTATCACCGCTCCTGTTTAATTTCGTTATAGACGTACTAATAGACATAACCTTAAGTACGTCCAACTTCACAAGGACTGATCTACTTCCTAGTCACCTGGTTAACTTAGAGTATGCAGACAATATTGTCCTGTTAGGTGAAGACGCTAACAAAATGTAGGGTCTTGTAAATGCGTTAAGCAAAAACCTGAGTTTATTTGGCATGCGTTTCGCACTTGTCAAGTGTAATATGATAATGTAGGACTGATCTACAATTACTCCTAGTTTAGGCGTAGGAAGTGAAGTGGTGGGATCCGTCGTCCACTTCACTGACTTAGGGAGTCGTATCAGCCCGAATAGGGTAGTTGCTGACGAAATCTCAGCTCGGATACAGAAAGTCCGATCTGCATTTGCCAACTTGCGTTACCTCTGGAGAGATATCCGACTACCTATTGGCGGACAAATATATTGCTCTGCAGTCCGTCCTGTTCTGTTTTACGACTGAGACATGACCATTAAAGGTAGAAGATATGAAGCGGTTACAGGGTTTTAATCATAGGTTTCTTCGTAACATTGCTCGCCTATGATGGAATTATCATGTAAACAGCATCGGAGTTCGACAGAGGGTTCTACCCAAGCAAGGAAATTCATCGTATAGAGTTGTGAACCTTCAGTGACTCAGGTGTCTTGAACATGTGCTGCACATGCCGAGCCACCGCCTACCTTGATATGCAATGCTAGCAGAAGTTGGATTAGATTAGAAAGCTCAAGATGACCAGGCTAAAACGAGGCATCAGTGCATAAAGTTTCTAAATGCCGGTCTGATCCGTGTCGGTAGGTGTAGATGCCTGAGTTGGTTCTCCGAGATGATAGGAACCACTGGTTGAGATTTTCGGGTGAATGGCAAAAGATCGGTCCCCATGCCACAGATGCATGCAGTCTTTGACGTCTTCTGAACCTTAAATGTTTTCACTACCTTTTTCTTCAAATTGTTTATTCTCTCATGCAATTTTGTTTGCTTCTCTACCACTCCCTTTCTTTCCACCTGTTCTTTTCATGCTCCTGTGAAGTATGGCAACGTCAACCGATGCACTTGTGTGAGAGGCCCTGCGTTGGTTTTGTGTTTTCCTATCATTATTTTGAAAACTGATTTTTTAAAATGTGCTCTGTTTATGTTGAGTTATCAAAGGTTTCCACATACAGTTGTGGTTATAATTCAAAGACGAGACCAAAATACAGTCTGAATGTATTGAACAAGAATCTAAGTATGTTTAACAGCTATTTAGTGACCATTATTTATGAGGTGATGTTGCCAGACTGATTTACAGCAAATCCGGATTAATGAAGTAAAACAAAGTGTTACTGTTGCTTGAAGTGACTTGATTAATTAATTAACCCATGACAGCGTCAATATAAACAATTAGGTCAGCTTATTTTTGTCACTGAATACCATACAAGAACAAATTTCGGTGAAAGAATCAGGTAGTCAATATTGTTTGGAAGCCTTCTGCCATTTCAAGTTAAGACGGTAGTTGAATATTACAGACACACGACAACTAACGGGACTATCACATGGTTAAATCGACTAGCAACTGTTTTAGACAACTGAGTGCCATTTAAACTTTCTGTGTACAAGCAGGTGACACTATCTGAGTCAGTGCAGTTGCAGAGGGGTTCATTTGTCCAGAATGCAACAAAGATGATATAATCTACACTAACAGTGTAGTTTGATAGCTTCCACAGATATAGTAATTTGATAAATGTTCATAAAATGTATCCTTCTTGATTACTACCACCCACAAAGATGTCAAATTACTATTGAAGATTCACTTTTGAGTTTGTGGGAATTTATCGGTTTCAGGTTGGAACTCATCATGGATTGATATCAGTGAGAGAAACATCGGAGACCTGGGAGCACTGGACAGCTGTTTCGTCCTAGTATGGGAATCCTCAGCAGTGCGCACCCATGACGCCGTCCCGCCAGTTATCGAACCCAGACCTTCAGGTTCCGCAGGTAACCACTGGGTCGGAATCCAGTGAGCCATATTCCCTGCTTCTGTCAGTTCTCTATATAGCACTGGGAATGAATGCATACTTCACTCGCATAAACATGCAATACATCAAGTAGAATTGGTTATTACCTTAATAAATAAAGAGCAATGTTTAAAAACGAACTGAAATTACCCAAATGTTGGTAGGGCTTTCCACTGGCTGAAACCAATCATACTACTTTAACATGCTACCTTCAACTTTCAGAACTCGACGGTCGAACAATAAACAGCCTTGATTAGAATTTTTAGTCTTGCTGTCCAGTTATTATTTGTTTCACAGAGTATATTGTGAATTTTTCATGTCAGCTTAAAGATGGTGTTTCGTATGCATTTATCTGAAACCTTTTGGGATTAGCGAATAACCTCTTTAATATCACTGTTACACCAGGTCCGAAAACCAGTGCTGATTTTTACGATGGGACCCACCATCAAAATACGTATGTTGTAATGTCAGAAAATCTCATTCAAATGGGATGTAACTGCATATCGACCAAGGAACTGCATCCCGTTTGCGGGTAAAAGTGGCTTCTATTATCAAATAAGTGATCTCAAACAGTTGTGGCTGCCCAGTGTTGTATTATCGAAGGACTAGAATGAACAAGTCAATTTCGAGGTTTCAAGAAGAAGCATTCAGTTGGCGAATGCTTTATATAGATGATTAATGATTTGATAATGAAGAGACTTCATCTCTTCCGCATCACAACCTATTTTTAGCAATCCCCGACTTCGCATACAGCCGTCATCAGTATGCTGCTTGATATCCTTTTTCTGTCGGCTAAGCATAGAATCAAGCGGATCTTATTACCGTTAGTCAGTGAATACATTCAAGACTACTACCTCTTCTACAGAATCTGTCTGTATTGTGCTGATGCCTTGGTGTATCATGTTTATCTTGCACTTTGGTTAGCAGAGTTGTAGTTCTAAGTAGGCTAGGGTGAGAGAATTGTTTGCTCCTAGTACTGCAACTAAATATCTAATACACTCAGACTTAGGATGGGATACAGACCCTCCATAAAGTTTTAACGAGAATCTCCTGCAATGATGAGACGCCATAAACGTGGCAAGTTAACCTCTTGTGGTTCTAAGGAACTCTCTGTTCAGGTTTTTGTGAATATGTCGAAACGTCTTGATGCTTGTCTGTTGGTTTCAGACAAGAAATTGTGAGATGGCCTGTATAAACCTCTTGTGCGGTTAACTGTACAACACTTACGCAAGGATTGCTAGAGTTGAAGATAGCAACTCATGAGCGACGTAAAATTAGCAGCTGCTTCGAACAATTACCTGATGAATATCAAGCTCATCCAAACAGTTGGTGACAAGGAGTCTTGTGCCAATGAAATGGTTTGTGACGTAGTGGTATGCCGATCACCAATCTCCGTGGTATCTGAAATACGATACGGACGGCTATGGAAGGTAATTCAGTTGGCCACTTGCTTCATGATCTGAGTTTGTAAATGAATTACAAATTGTATGGTGCACGTTGAAGTGTTTCACATCTAAGTAGTTTTGCAACTATCCAACTGCAGTGTCAGGCTTTCTTTTGGAAACTATCCATCCAAGATCACAAGGTGTGATCTCTGATGCCAAAATATCCTAAACTAACGAAATATATTACTGAGCAGCTTGAGTAGTTAGAAACCACTCAAGTTGGTGTGTAGATTTCCTCACCCAGTCAGATCAGAGTAATCCAAACGCCAGACTAACGTTTCACTTGTTTGGGCTCGAGCTCACCGGTGGTTTACCCGGTAAAATTTAGCCCACAGAAGTGAATCTTTCCAGACCATATAAATCGGGTTAACTGGCTTGAATAAACGGGTATACCTTAAATAGGTTGGTTAGTTTACGAGTAATTCACACATTGCGAGCGAAACTGCTGTTCGGTGTTTATATCACTCTCATCTGGCTAACTGGCGAAATCCACATCAGCCTAAGTGGTTTCTAATTACCTAAGTTGTTTACTAATATCTCAATTTCAGATAGTGGAAGTCGTTCGACATCTTATTCAGACATTAAAGGGTGGAGGTGGGACTGCAGTCACAGGACTGACTACATTGTTTAGAACGGCATAGGAAACTCAGGATGTTCCGTCACTATCGAATCAGATCATTGTCCTACCCACCTCTTCAGAAAAAGCCTACATCAAAATGTGCGCAGCAACACGTGCATATTCGAGCAGTCGACAAAAAGTCACAGCTATTTTGTGGGGGCTAGCTATGGTTTTTGACTGTGCAAACTTCTGTAGGTGGAGCGACATTTGAACCTATAACACTGGTTGAAAGTAGTGTCTACACGGTGTTCGATGATCTTGGGGGACATCAGTTTATCACCGGTTATGTCAAAAGTTTTGGCTACCATCTTATTTCACAAACTTAACAGTCTATTTCTTGACAAGCAGAAAGGATTTCATTCATGACATTTATTCATGAATCACATGTCCAATCTCCGTAAGACTCTCGGACACCGTTACACGTATAACAGGTCAACACTTGTGTTTCTTGACGTTATAGCGGATTTCTGTTTACTGGAGGGGACAATGCTCTGGCCTTGTCTGTCAAGTGTAGTTTCTATCCAGCCGTTCTTTGTGTGATACGGTGAAGTGTGACACTTTGATCCGATGCACTTGTGTGCGCACCATTTATGTGTACAATAATTCAAATATAGCAGGAGACTGTGACAGCACTCACTGTTGTCAGTGAACCTTCGAAATTAATGTGAAATTTTGTGCATTTGAGTAATTGTGTAAATGCTAGTGTGACTGATGACATTCCCGAATGTATTTCAAGATCTAAAGGGTTTTGTGCCAGTGTGCCTACCTGTTGTACTGCTGAAACGTCAGTGTGACTATTAAATTTTGGGTGTGAGACGCTTCAGTATAGGCAGTAGCATCATACTTCTGTGAAACCTGACATCTAGCTGAGGACGCACGATGACTACGTATGGATCGCTATTGTCTCCATTGGATTGATTATATTTTGTATAATCCATATGTGTTTCTTAAGTTCACCACCCCATATTTGAGCTTGTTTAATAATATAGTGACTTAAGAAGTGGTGTCACCTGTCAACATCGGTTTGCATGGTGTTGATATGTCTGGATTGCCGTTCTGTTTGTTCCTGTGTCACTGTTGTTTGCTAACCTTCAGAATGTTGATAGTAATGGTGATAGTAGATATTAAATGTAAGTGGTGCCGTAATGTGAAGGCTGTATGCGTTTGGTTAACATCCATCTGTACACAATGACTTGTTGAATAAAAAAACAATTATTGGTACAAGTTAGCGCAGATGCACATGCACACATTATCCTCATCTTAACTGCTATACCTGATTTCATCATTTCATTCTTCCTTCCTCTCTTTTACTACTTCCTACTTCTACTTCCGTTGACCGATATTTCTTTCTTCTTCAACTTCCATTTTATTGCCTTATTACTTGATGTGGTGATATGAGGTGTGGCAACCTGGTTCATTTTTCGACTAATTGAAACTCATAAGAATGATGCCACGATGCTGCATAGGGTAAAACTGTTGAGCAGTTTCCGCTTATTTTGTCTCGATATTTATTGCAGAAAGTACCCGCAAAGCTTTATTCACTATAAAATATCGTAAACCAAAGCAGATTCTTAAGTTATTATTGAACTTTAAACATCACATTTAACATCAAAATAGATGTGGTGACAATTTTTCTCGCTTGCTTATGTGACTTTGTTTCCATATATTGAGGCAGTGATAAATACAATTAAGATTCATGCAATCAGCAAAAGAGTTAATGCATATCTGAATCATATGAGGTGACTAATGGTTTACTGCCACTTGCACGTGTACATTTTATTTCTGTTGTTAATATAGAGAATATCCGATGTCGCAATCGCTTAATTCTTGTGTTTAGTAATATATATATATATATATATATATATATATATATATATATATATATATATATATATATATATATATATATAATGCTGGGATATCAGCTACATCTATTGCTTATGACACTACCTGGTTGACCAGGCTGAAGTAGATGTATGTAGATTTGAATCCGTGGCATATTGTCTGGAAATCATGTTGTTAGACCACTGAGCTACACCGTCTCACGCATCGGCTTTTCCTAATGGGACGAAATGATGCAGTCAATACTGCATACAGAGGCGAATGATGTTTTAGCAGGAAAAGGATACGTTCAGGTCTTTTTATTTCGTACATATTTAACTGTAATAAACTAAGTTGGCTCATTGGTTGATTCAGCCTGGTTTTCGCCAAACTCAGCAACTCCGAAAGACAGACAAAATCAACGATGGTAGTTTGTTGTCGTCTGAGCTTTGTTGCCACATAAACTGACAACCATCTTTCATTCCACAGCACTTACATCTATTCTAAATCAGTAAGAATTACTAGTAACTGAAGTTGGTTTTGTTTACCGTCAAGTTAACAATTTACGCGCAAAACCTTAAACAGTTAAATTGTGCGTTTACAAAGAAGCAAAAATAATGGATAACTGTTCAAATCTTTCTGATAAAATTATGTCCACCTGGTATTACGTGTCCTCAGAATATTATTTAGTATACCGGGAACTTATGTGGTCGTTTTAATCAATCAGTCAACATAATATGGGTTGCCATGGTATGTTTTATTGATACCATTGTTTACAGGACATAATGAGATTACGTATCGAACAGGTTTAATTTATTCCGTTGAAATCTTTTAGATTAGCTAGTTTTATTGTTGACATACTTTTTATTTGAATTTCCCGCCCATGTATTCCCACAGATCGAAAATTCAGTCCATGTTAAATCTTTTGTGTTCCCATAGGGAACGGTATTGTAGAGTAATATCAACGAGTTTAATATACTTAATACTTGCGGAAAACTTTTTAATGGTTATTTCGCTTTTAGTTTTGATCATTCATGTTCAAGAGTATTGGTTTTCGAACCCAGTTTTCAGGGTTTAGTCAGGGTCTTGATTCTTGTTCAGTCTGCCAAGATTTACTTGCGGCTTATTGTCACTAATTACCCTGCAATAGATGTGATCCTGTTAATCTGTCTTCAACTGGTTAATTAGCTACTCATTTGAAACAGCTGCCAAATCAAAAGACTAGGATGGTTTTGTGGTAATCAAGAATACAAACAGAGGCACTACAAATGGAAAAAAGATTTGATAACTCTTATGAGAGTGTTCATATGCTCCTGCTACCCGACACTTCAACTCTGCTTTAATTCGGGATATTTTCTTGCAGCAATTGAAATAAAAACGTAAGTGAATTTTAAAAAAGGTAATAGATGACTTAGTGTCAATGGGGCTTTGTTTAAACTGCTTAAAACAACTATCGCGTGCTTCGTGAGCACGTCACCATTTGAGTAAGATCAACCATGCTCTTCCACTTTGCTCTTCGCGTACTTCACTGGAAAAAAAACTTTATAATATGGGAAATAGTGTGAACCACCCACAAACTCAGACATTCAAGATTTTTTATCCATAATCAGACCTCAATCCTGTTGCCTTCTTCATTTTCTTCACTTTTCTTTTTTCACAGTTTTACATCATCTTTAACTTTTGTCAGCGCTGCAACCTGTGATAATAATTTAATTTGACAGAATATCATATCTAGTCTCTTTAAATTTCATTGTAAAGCAGGTATCGAGGAATTCGACATCCACACTTTTCGTTTAGGCGGACAAAAAGTCTCTAACTGAAACTGACATCTCAAGCCATCTACGTATTCCTTGTGTTGTGACATACATACACAGCAGTCCGCTCTGTTCTGCTGTATGGCTGTGAAACATGGCCATTGAAAGTGGAAGATATAAGAAGGCTTCAAGTGTTTGACCATCATTGCCTTCGTAGTGTAGGACGTATTCCTTGGTGTCACCACGTGAGTAATGCAGAAGTCAGGTGTAGAGTTTTAGAGAGAAGAGGTAAGTCAGTTGACGAGGTTATGAACCTTCATCGAGTGAGATGGTTGAGACACGTACTACGTATGCCCAGTCACCGATTGCCTCGTCACACAATGTTGGCCGAAGTAGGTCTAGGCTGGAAAAAGGCCCGAGGTGGCCAGACTAAAACATGGCACCAATGTATGAAGTCTCTGACTGTTGGTTTAAGCCATGTAGGACGATGCAGACTAGGTGGTTGGGGTCCGTGGGACAAGAGGAACCAGTGGTTGGAGACTCCAGGTGATATGGCTCAGGACCGATGTCAGTGGCGCAGACGTATACACACATTATCCTCATCTTAACGACGCTATATTGAATCTTACCATTTTGTCATTCTTCCTTTCTTCTCGTACTTTATATTTCTTTTGACTGCATTCACTTATCTTCATCCTTCACCTCACTACCTTTTTACTTGATGTGCTGATATGAGGTGTGGCAACTCGGACCGTTATGCAGTTTTGCCTGGTCCTATGTTCGTATTGATTGATTGACATACATATAAAATCCAGGTGTAACTATTGACTTGACCTCAGCTGACCGAAATGATGAGTCTGGAGAATTCATACCTGAAGTTTCTGGGAGTAGTCCTGGGGTACTTCTCGTGGTCTTGCAGGTGTGGGTATAGCACTGAGTCTTGGGGTAGAAAGCCCACTTCCTAGTAGACAGTCTTCTGAGCTCTCATCAGCCAAATGGCATATTCAGAGTCTGAGCTGGTGACCACTGAAATGAATTTAACGATGAACTGCAACCATATCATTATCCTTAGATGTCCCTGAAGGTGGTTGGAGTAATACTGCCTTTCTTTTTTGAGCATGTGCTTAGACAGTGACTACATGCGTATTTGAGTCTAAGCTGACGTAAGAAAACTGCAGCTGAGTGACTGTTTCCAACCTAGCTTGAAGATAAAAATAGTGACACTGCTTATACAGAGAAGTCAACTCGATGGTTAGTTCTATATGACATTGTTATTCATCTTGACGAAGCCTTGTGCTATGAAAGCGGCGGTGAAGACTATGACTAACCCTCAAAAAAGGTGTGAATTGCTGAGTGAATCTCAACGGATTTATTCAATCTTCTGCTTCATAGTTCGATACATGATGTTAACCTTTAAACCTTATTAGGACTTTTCGGGATACCTTTTGGCTGCTAACTGTACACCTATAATGAGAAGCTAAGAAAAAATTCTCCCTTTCTAATTCATAGCATATAAGTGTATTTCACAATATTATTCTTGTTTCTTTAACTTTTATCTTGTTTCATATTAGATTTGTTTGTTTGATATAGCATACTCTGGTATAGTAATATTTATTTGATGACGTTTGGAGTGCAAATTACTGCTCATAATCATATCAAAGTGTTGTTACTTTTTTGATGTGCATCTGATTTCTGTTTTCGCAGTGAAAGCTTTGGAGATAAATTGCACTAAAGAAATGTGAAGAATTACTGCTGAGTCAAATATTTCATTTTGTTTTCCCACAGGTACTGTGGACATTTTCCATATATTTGGAAGCAGTGGCCATTCTACCTCAATTATTCATGATCAGCAGTACAGGAGAGGCAGAGACGATAACTGCTCACTATTTATTTGCATTAGGGTCATATCGTGCTTTATATCTAGTCAATTGGATCTATCGTTACTATGTGGAAGATGTCTACGACTTAGTGGCTATTGTTGCTGGCTGTGTTCAGACGCTACTATACATTGATTTCTTCTATCTTTATGTTACCAGAGGTAAGAATTAGTAATTTAAACTCGCTATTCTTGAAGTTTTATGACTTAATCACCTAGATACCCAACTATCGATCAGTTACGTTACTGACTCAAACCCTGTTTCAGTTTAGGGAGCTAAGCTGTAGCGTTAGTCACCACACAGCAGGTCTGATTCAACCTAGTATGGATTCATTTTTAGAGCTGAGTTTTGGTATGATTCTCCTTGAGCCTCACCATCTTTTTTCGTTCTATTTATTGTATTTAAAAAACACCATCCAGTGTAGTTTATTTATTAATGGGAATATTTATTCAGATGCAAAGAGGATATTGGAAATACCAGTCTTTTTACTCGTTTTTATCAATCAAAGCGTCATGTTTTTAGCCGTTCTACGTCGGAATAATTTCAGATAATGAAATAACTGGTCATAATTGACCTGTGCATAAGCGAGAATTCACAGCTATCACAGGACCATAGAAAATTAAAACAAGCAATGAAGATGAGGACCCTATTAACAACTATGCGAAGTGTGCAGAAAACAAAAGAATGATGCCAAAAATGCTGGTTTTCCATATAAAGGTGATGGCATGTTTGGTATAGTCAAACATTGGTAGGAAAATTGTATAAAAAGAACCTACTAAGCCAATAAACTCATGTTTCTCAGTAACACTGAGTGAATACGTGCTGCGACCAGGACGGCAAGATAAGACTCTAATGCACTATGCTTCATACAATTATCAAAAGATTATTGAACAAGAGGATGCTTACCTGCTTGATTCTAACTGTCACACTAAACCTTTACATGCCGGAGAAATTGAGGGTGGTGTGAATCTACCATGGTGGTATTAATCGTAACTTGGTGTAAACACACCCTTTCTCGTGTATATTCATATTTTTCATTTCTAGCATACTCTGATAATTTTTACTGCTATTACCACTGTTACTAGGATTATCTTTATATTACTTTCAAATTTCTCGTGATTACATAGCTCTACACTGTTGCCAAATCGTTTACCATACTATTGACTATTCTGTTTACTGTTAAATTATTCGATTTTCACCCGTTTAAACATCCCTTGCAACCTGCAAAAATTATTTATATATCGTTAAGTCAAAATTAGTGTGTACATATCCCTGTATTATATCATAATGGTATGCGTAATCAGCTTTATAGGGAGAATACAACCGCCATCTGTCATACTGAATTCATTAAATCTTGCTTTTTCGCCTTCATTGCTTATTTCACGTTTGTATCGACGAGAGAATATTTTCAAATCATAACAATAACAAAGATTCTAACTGATATTTTAGCTCTTACTACTAGACACAATTGTCTTAATTGTATATGGAATGAATCATACTAACTTGATGCCCGAGTTTTTCCAAACCACCCAGTCCATTGTCAGCCAGGATGCGTTCAAACCGTATTAGAGTTGTCTGTTCGATATAGCGCACAACGATATAGTATAATTTGCTGGATGAAGTTTCAAGCAGAATTTATTGCTCATAATCATATCAAGGGCGTTGAAAGTGAGCACCAACTGAAGAACCTTAGGTGAGGTCTTCCTTTTATGGTACAACTCAATACTTCAATTAGCTTCATGTGCATTACGTTTAGATGGTGATAAGCACTAGATGAAATCCAGCCTTTTCATATGCAAGTATCTGACAGTTTTCTTTAAATGTACCATTTAACCTATGCGTTATCTTTTCTTTTTTTCCAATTATTTTACATATAGTACTGAAAGGTCGTAATTTGATTCTCCCAGTGTGAAAAACAAGTTTTCTGCATCTTTGGTTGCATTATTATAATCCTTTATTTCATGATAATATGCGTGTCCTGTTGGTCAACCTACAAAGCTTTCATACCTCAAGTGCCCAAACAACCATTCATTGTTATTATTATTGATATTCTATCGATATCTTAGCTTGTTTTCTTTTTTCTAAACATCCTCTCTGTCACTTTTGAAAGAGAAAAGGTAATTGTGAAGCATCTTACTATTCTAACCTACTTAGACATCTTTCCTAACATCGGTGATATGCATGATTTACTATTCAGGTAGAAGTGAGATCAGTGCAATTCTTTCTTTTTGTTTTTTTTCAGTTACGCTATATGCACCTTTTTGATAAGGAGACTTTGCCAACTTGATGCACCGACACATCTTTTTGTTGTTTTTCTTGTTCCCATTCTTTCAATGATAAGCGAACAACAACATATTAGTGTTGTTATTAAAATTTGTTCGTTGTGCTTTTCCGCTGACTTTTGAAATAAGAAAATGGCGCTTTAATCAAACTAGAGGGTTTTCATCATAGGTGTCTTCGTAGCATTTGGTGAAATCACCATGTGAACGATGTTGAGGCCAGGAGAAGGGCACTAGGTTATACAGGCAAGTCGGTTGATGAGATTGTAAACCTTCATCGGCTGAGATAGCTTGGATATGTGTTATGCATGCTGAGTCCCCGCCCACCTCGACGTGCCATTCCACAAGGAGTTGGATGAAGTTGGAAGAGGGTTCAGGGTGGCCAGACCAAGACCTGGCACCAGTCAATGAAGTCTCTGACTGTTGGTCTGAGCCATATGGGGAGATTCAGACTACTTGACTGGGGTCCACAAGACGATAGGAATAGTTAGGTTGAGGAATCTTGGTGATATGGCTGAAAGTCGGTCGCAGTGGGTCAGATGTATTCACTCTTTGAGGTCTTCTAAAGCTCAAATATTCACACTAACCTTTGTCTTCAGATTGTTTATTCTCTTACACTACTTTAATATCACTCTTTTTCTCTTGACCTGTTCTTTTTATACTGCTGTGAGGTATGGCAACTTGAACTGGTGCACTTGTGTGCGGGGTTGTACGTTGATTCTGTCTGTCGCACCATGGTGTTCCACATAACAAGATTTTCACAATCAGTATAAATCTCATGAGTTAGATTTCCGGCAGTACTGAAATAGTTTGCTTTTAATTAGGTTATTCTTAAATCTTAATATTGTGTCTTGACATATCCACACTATGAACTAATATGGGTCACTATCAGTGGGTCTGCATGGTATTTTTATCCTATTGATTATCCCTCCAGATAGGAAATAACTAGCAGCTTCGACAATGATGAATCTCAGTGCACTTCACACTCTGATTATGTATATTAGGTGGAATTTTGTAATGTCTTTTTCACTTTGGTTACTGATATATGTTAATTTCGACAGCGTAATTAGTCATTCTGTATGTGTAAGCATTACTCCTCGTACAAGGCATAATTTTGCGAATCTATAGTCACTTAATTTCAGTTGGGACAAATAATGTACCGATATCTTAGTACAGTCGTGGACAGCACAAGATCTAGCATAAATCTTCATCAGTTTAGACTAACACGCTTCGAATCGGTGCAGTGACGAGAGGTCAACAGTAGGAATAGAGATGCACTGCAGAAAATGATCTCAAAAGACGTTCAGAAAACCGTGATAACGATAGGGATTAAGCTCTACGATGATAAGACTTTTTCAAGATATATATCGAGATAAGTTTCGAATGTATTATATTATTATTATTATTATTATTATTATTATTATTATTTGTCCCTTGGGTTCCTAATGGAACATAGGGCTTCAGTTGCACGTCTCCAGTGCACTCTGTTCTCTGAAATTTTTTGAACCTGGTTCCACGACAGTCCAGAAGCTCTCATTTCTTCTTCGCACGATTTCCATGTCACCATCGCCTCTGACGCCCAACTCGTTGCATCCCATCTGGCTTCCACTCGACGCCCTGGTCTGACGCATGATGTCCCCAGTCGGCCTTCTCAGTGTATGCTCAATCCATCTCCACTTCCTCCTGCATGTTTGTTCAGCGATAGGTTCTTGGTTGGTTCGTTGCTAGGCCAGAGTTCCTTGTTGCTGATTCTTATCATTCTGGCCATCTGATCTTCAGTAACGAGTGAGCGTAGGTGGCAGTTGTTGATGAATGTCTGTAGTTTGTTGGAAATTGTTTTAGTAACGTGCCAAGTCTCTGGACCATATAGGAGCACTGACTTGATGTTGGTGTTGAAAATCCGGATTATGTTTACGCTTTATGCTGAGTGCAGATCTCCACACTGGTTTCAAGTTAATGAAAGCCTGTCTTGCTTTTCCGATCCTGATTGGCTTTGACATCCTTGTCTGTACCTGTGTCGCCAGTAGTTGACACTGTGCTGCCTAGATAGGTGAAGGAGGCTACTTCTGTTAAGTTTCTCCCGTTGATGGTGATTGGAGTTTGTTGTTGTTGGTTGGGTATCTTCATCACCTCTGTCTTCTCTATATTCACTCGAAGTCCCATCTTCGCTGCCCTGCTTCTTCTGTCAACTTGTTAGTTTTCGCCTGTAGATCTTCAAGTTTGTGTGACATTAGACACAAGTCATCGGCGAAATTCAAGTCTTTTGGGGTCTTTTCCGCAATCGGGGCAGCGTATCCCCCTCTTCTCGCTCCTCACAGTTTGTTGCATCATCCAGTCTAGTCGACCACAATCAGGAATATCTTGGGTGATAGTAGGCAACCTTGTTTTACTCCTGTCTTCATTTTCACTCCATATGCATCAGTGAGCTTCCCATTGTGAATTACTTGGCATGTGGCGTGTTAAATGAGATTGATAAAGGTTTGCGGTATTCCGTAGTGTTGAAGCAACTGCCTACCAAATTACTTGTTGGTTGACGCTGTCAAAGGCCTTTTCAAAGTCTATGAAGTTGAGGTGTAGAGTTGACTGCCTTTCTATGTTCTGTTTTATGATGATACGAAGCGTTGCAATTTGGCCCGGACATGATTTGTACTTCCTGAAGCCTGCCTGTTCGGGTCGTAGTTTTGAATCTAGCGCGTCCTTTAGCCTCCAGGATGATGTGGCCTAATATTTAGCTTTGGATGAACAGGAGTAGAGCATGATTCCTCGCCAGTTCTTGCAAACATTTGAGGTCTCCCTTCTTCGGGAGTTTGACAGGGTAACCTTCTTCCAATCGCCAGGCACCTTTACTTCCTTCCACACCTTCTGCAATAGTGGTATGAGCATGTCCGCTGTTGTCTCTGCGTCTGCTCTCAATACTTCTGGCGGGATCCCATCTGGTCCTGCTGCTTTCCCACATTTCAGTAGCTGTATGGCACTTAGGACTTCCACTTTTGTTGGAGGATTTATGTTCACTTGTAGTTCTGTGGCTGGGCTGCAGGTGGTATTTCTGGATGAAGTGCAGGTGGTGTTCGAATCAAGAGCTTTCTGAAGTGGTCGCCCATTGTTTCCTTTGTTTCTCTTCTTTCGTAACTAAGTTTCTTTCATCATCTTTTATTGGTTTCATCTGTGTTGTTCTCTTCCCAGATAGCAACCTGGTTATTTGATACAATGTTGTCAGGTCTTCTTCTCTCCTACCTGCAGCAACCTGTTCTGCTTCACTTGCCAATGTGTCGTGGAAGTGTCTATTGTCTTTCCGTGCACTCTTCTTCACTTCTTTGTCCAGTGTTTTATACATTGTAATCAGTTCCTCTTTTCGTTGTGCATCGTTGCAGTGGTTTATCTTCTGTTTCACCATCCTCCTCTCCTCTCTCAGCTTCCAGGTATCCGTCGAGATCCATTTCTTACCTTCTTTCTGCTTCCTTCCTAATACGGCTGTGCAGGTCTCTTTCCACATCTCTTTCAAAGAGTTCCAGTGTTCATATACACAGGTTTCTTCAGGGATGTTGCTCAATGTCTCCTATTTTGTCTTGGTGGCTGCCGTGAAGATCTCCTTTGTAGTTTCATCCTTCAGTTTCCGAGTGTTGTACTTGAATTGAGGTCTATCACCAGCTTCCTTGAAGGCTTTTAACTTGATTTGGAAGGTTCCTTGCACTAGATAGTGGTCTGAGCCTACATCTGCTCCCCTTCTTGACCTTATGTCAAGTAGGCTGCGTCTCCATTTTCTTGAGATTGAGATAAAGTCGATCTGATTTTTAGTGTGGTGAAATCCATGTCGCTTTGTGGATATCCTTGTGTTTGTGCAAACTGCCTGACTCCAATTCTGCAAACGATTCTCCATTCTCGTTCATTTCACCTCACCGAGCGCTTCTCGACCCATGGTTAGTTTTCTTCCTGTGTTGTCTGCTCCCAGTTTGGCACTCATATCGCCCATTAGAATTTTGATATCGCCAACTGAGGTGGGGTCTTGTCCAGTGTTTGAAGTTGTCTGTAGAATTCCTCCTTTTTCTCTTGCTCTGCATTATTTGTAGGTGCATAGCATAGTATGATTGTGACCTTCCTTCCTTTTGAGTTGAACCTCGCTGTCATGACTCTGGAGGAGATTGGTTCCCGCTGTATGAGAGCCTTCGATGATCTTGGAGACATCATGATGGCCACTCGATAACTCAGTGTGCTCGTGGTTGTCTTGTGGGTGACAATATCGGAGTAGATTATTGATTCTCCAGTTGACAGTTTGGAGAGTCCACTTCCATTCCACCTGCAGATTCCTCGCAAATTCCTAGCACTTCAAAACTATGCCTGCTCATCTCTTTTGCAACCTGGGCTGCCTTACTGGGTTCAAACATGGTGCGGACATTCCATGTCCCCTTGTTCACTTTCGCTTTCATCAAGGGAAGACACATCGACCAATCGGCTTCCCAAAGGCTTTCACCAACTGGCGTCATTTCGTTTCCCCGACCCCAGCAATGAGTAAGTTTATTTTTATATTTTGTCTGTGCTTTGAAGTTTTTTTAGCGGTTGGATTGGTTTTACGGGGTAGGGTTGCTAGCCGTATGCCCAACCTTCCCTCTTTGCCCGGGCTTAGGACTGGCTAGTAACTAGTGAACTAGTTAACCAGGCGACTTTAGTTTCGAATGTGCTTGAACTGTATTCGCTCAACCAAGCAATCATCATTGTTCGGACCTGTGATGAAAGATTATCAGTCGATGTGATCTAGCTAACATTCGCCTTCATTTAACCTGGCTCTACGTTAGGTTACATCTTGTCAGGTACACGTATAACATGTAATCTGCCTAAGAGGTTTATCACATAAGCTAATTCATCTGTTTAGCCTAGTACCTCTACGATAGCAACAGTGATCACGTACGCCTAGCATTTGCATGTCTTCAACGTTTACTTCACATCCATGTAGTTTGAAATAGTGCATTGTACTTTCTGTCCTGACTAATTTGACAAAACGAAGTGAATCTTTGGTTTTTACATTCGAATTTCGTCGATCACTAACCACTGCTGAAATAGGTAGTCAAAGTGGTTAACACGTTTTCTCATCAGGTTACTGTTGTGACAGTCTACGTTCCAGGAGTTACATCGTACGGTACAAAAAGAAAGTTCGTTTGTCTATCCTATTCTGGTTCTGTTGGTTAGAACCCCTTGATAAGTGTAAACATAGACAGTTCAGGAAATGGGAGCGGAATAGCCAACTCGTTCTATGTTAGGTGCTAACATTAAAAGACCTGTTTCGTTGTTAGAATCATAAATGAATCTAATGGCCAGTGAATTAACTATTAAATTACTCAACAAAGCATTCTCACATTTGCACTGTGTAGTGTCGTATACATGAATCTTTCAGTTCATGGTTCCCATTCGGTGAGAGATTAGGCCTCACTATCAAAAAATTAATATGTCTACTTGCACCAATATGCTGTTTTTCCACAGCTAGAATGTGTATCTCATGTTTGGTTGTCTCCTTTATCATATGTAACCATCATAACGATAATTTGACGACCTGATAGTGGCCTTCAACAGACCTGCAGATGTAGTAATTTGATAAGAGATGACCTACAGATGGTGGGCTCAGTTATATAGCAAGACCTTGAGGACATCTAGAAACCAGGTTGATTTTTTTTGGAAGATATGTACTGTGGATATTTTCATTCTTACTTTGAGTGTTTGAATCTTCATGTCATCGTTATTAATACCTTGAATACTTGTATGATAAGTATCAAAATGGTAGTTTTTAAATCAGCGAAGGAATATTTCTTTTGAACGACTTCATTATCAAAATGTACAGTAGTATTTATACTCGGTAAAGTGACAGATAATTGCACTAGAAAGTTGCTCAGTACGACCAGTAGGATAAATTTGATTACGACTGTACAGCTTGATCATGAAGTCGTTGAGAAGAAATATATCTTCGCTGATACATGCCTTGTTCTTATGAATAAATGGGCATATTTCGTCAGTTGAAAGAGTTCAAGGACCCAATGACAGTGAAGGTACTCATTATTCTGTCAAACTTGCCCAAGCGAATGCGAAAATCGATATACGTTACAGTTGTGTTGGGAAACTTGAATGCCCAAAATATTTCTGGAAAGCTTTAGGTCTTAATCGTATTTATCCTAGTGGTCGTACTGAGCAACTTCCTAATGCAATTATCTGTCACTTTACCGTGTATAAATACGACTGTACAGCTTGATAATGAAATTGTTGAAAAGAAGTATTTCTTCGCTGATACATGCTTTGTTCTTATTCATGAATAAATGGGTATATTTCGTCAGTTTTGTAATCCTAAACTGATGGTTATATATTTGTAATCATTCTCTTCAGTGCTCTTTTGATAATCGATTTTTGCAGGCTAACACTATGTCCGAAGGCGTGTAGAGATTTCATTCGATTTGATAACCGTTGGTGAAAAACACATTCAAATTTATATGACTCTAAGGAAACTTTTTACCCTGTGAAGTTTACTTAGGCTCAGTCACTATATATTTCCACTGTACATTTTCCTTTGATACTTATATTTTTTACACGAAATCCACTTACTACGAAGATGAAATTAAGAAGAATAAGTGAGTAGAGAAAAGTTGTAGTGCTTGATGTAAACTTAAGAAATATCAAGTCTAGCTTGGGAATATATTTAGCGGTAAGTTGTTGGATCCGACCGGTATTTTAGGGCTGATTAGTGCAGGACCATCCGTTCCCCCAAAAAGTAATATAAGAAGACGCTAGGGTTTTGGTAATTTGCCTTGATTAAGAACTAGTTTGAACAGTCAAATCACAGATCAGTCGAACAAGCGTTAGCAGTCACCCTTCTTGCAAACTAAGAGGAATATTGACTGCACACAAGTGATGTTAAATGAGAACGCTGGTAAAGATATGTCTTAGCAAACTGCGCAGTCAGAAATGACACGGGCTACGTGGTATATGGTAAAATTCCAACCAACCGTTGCAAAATGCGCAAAACGATGTTCGTTCAGAAGAGACATATATAGTCAATTACTTTGCCGCAGTTTTTGTTTTACCTCACATTTTTTTGTTAATTTATCGTCTTTACCGAGAGTAATCTCCTAATTAAGTGATAGATTTTTCATTCATCAAACCGTTTAAATCTTTTCAACTTCCCATGTGTTATTCAATATTTTCCTGTTCCCTTTCTTAACCTGTTTTTGTTGTCAACTAAACTTCAAGTCGAATTTATGAGGAGTATTTACGCCAAACAATCATATTCTTCATTCTCAACAGTATCTTAACTGTTATAGAAAACGATGATGAAAAGAATTGATTCTACGCTAAATATCTACCAGTAAAGCTTCAAAGAATGAACTCATTTTGTGCTCTCCACAATAGTACGACGAGTTAGTAGTTACAAAGTGCTTATGTAGCTTATACAAGTCTGTAGAGAGCAGGAATGCAAGTTACCTTTAAGGTCATCCTAACAACTACCACGTGCCTGTTTTGGGTAGAAAGGTAGATTGGTGTAATAAGAGAAAAACCGAAGTATTTTTGTTAGGATAGTCTACAAGAGATACAGTATAAATGGATGTATTTATATATTAGAGTACAGTATTGGTCATAGTAGTCTGGCACGAGAATCAACAATAGAAGTCTAGTGACATAATCAGCTGTCAAATGCGTATGTTCTTCATTTTTTGTGATTTTGATTTTTGTCAGCATACTTTTAAGACAGCAATCTCTTTTACAAAACCAGTGTTTGACGCAATATCTGTTTTAAATATTATCAAATCATCGAAATAGTCCTATTAGATAGTGAAAAATTAACAAAAGATAATTCAATGAAATTCTTTTGTTGACGAGTCATTTTCAAAAGCTGTACAATCGAAATAATAATTACAATAAAATTCGTCAATAGCTAATGGGTCAACACAAAATCATCAAAAACAGTCACAAGACAATAATGGATAGCAGGTCATCAAAAATTGCTTGTAAGGTTAAAATAAATAAACAAACAGTAAACAAAGAAGAGAATAAAATGTCGTAGGGAGATCACAACTAGGGCAAAACAAGAGATCGAAAGTATCTCTTTTGAACACGAAGATCAGGTTTTGGATAGCAGGATGGCCAAAGCTCCTGGTTTGTCGAATACAAACTGCCCTTGAAATGTTCGACTTCACTTAATAGATGACTTCGAAGAAAGACTTGTGCAGTAAAGTGACCAGAGTTAACGAAACGCTCAAGACTTGAGCTGTTGATAGCTTTACACTCTTGGACAGCCAAACAAGATAGTGTTTTTTTGGGAAATGTGTTTGGATAGAACATGCCATGTGCGGTTTATGTAACCAGCTCCACAAAGCAGGTGAATTAGAAAACACGCTGAGGTGACCCAAAACAGCTTGCAAAAGAATTAGAATTTGTACATATGATGCAGTAAATGAGAAGCTGGGATTGTTTTGGAGTATTCATTGAGAATGGATTTCATGGACTTCATAGTAATGGGTATAATAGGTATTGAATGTAAGTGGTGCCGTAATGTGAAGGCTGTATGCGTTTGGTTAACATCCATCTGTACACAATGACTTGTTGAATAAAAAAACAATTATTGGTACAAGTTAGCGCAGATGCACATGCACACATTATCCTCATCTTAACTGCTATACCTGATCTCATCACTTCATTCTTCCTTCCTCTCTTTTACTACTTCCTACTTCTACTTCCGTTGACCGATATTTCTTTCTTTCTTCAACTTCCATTTTACTGCCTTATTACTTGATGTGGTGATATGTGGTGTGGCAACTTGAACTGTTACGTAGTAATGGCTGTTCCGACGTTGATTTTGATGATGATGATGACAAGTTATCTGCACGGAACGAGATTCGGTATTGGTCAGAATCGAACGTGGTGGATATCATTTTTCAGTTAATTTGTCTCCTCTATTTTCCAGAAGTAGTACGAAAGTGGTGAAATTTGTTCCCACGCATATTATAGGAGTGATTATTGGGACATTCTGTTCTTCATCAGATATAGTTTGTAATTGTGTAAGTCACAAAGTGTTTGAAATGAAGTAATTCCAACGCTTCTCACAGAAATATGCTCTGGAACGTCTTCTGGGACATCACCAAAATTAAAATTTCAAGGATATGAACACGAATCCAAATGTTTGTATTTGGTCTCTTTGTGGAATCCTTTTCGTATATTCATTGTCTTTCGAAGGATCTTTGTATCTCTTCGTGTATATATATATGTGTGTTACTATTCATATTCTCCTTGATTGTAAATGCGAGAGAAATAGGCTACGGGTGACATTAGTCATTTGATGGTTTTCGTTAATATGATAGAGCATGTGGTGGATATGTATCAAAATATATATCATGAATCTTAAAACCATACCAAAAGTATTTAAAATAGGTAATATAGAACTCTTTTTAATTCATGAACAAAATCATTTTATCTAGCATTGAAGAAGACCAAATAATGGCTAGTTTCGATGTTTGTTCTTCATTAACCAACGCACCTAGTAAAGATGAATTAGACATCATTCACAACCTACTGTTATCAGATACTGACCTAAGTTCACTGTGCCCATTAGATTAAGGAGAAATTCTAGTCTCTGTGATCTCCAGTATCCCCAACAGTAGCTAACTTGTTCTTGCATCCTTTGGAGAAAAATACAATCACAAAATGTTCTACATATCCAAGAATTGCGTTAAGCTACATAGACCATACATTAATCGTCATTAGACGCAACGGTTTGGATGAACTCTTCCGGCATATAAATAATGAGTGGAGAAGTGTTACTTTCACCGAGGAAGTTTAATCTAACTTACTGAAATTAACCTTTACAGTAGAAAGACAACATTACAATAAATTCATGATAAAGAATTTCAGAAAAACAACACTTTCTGACAGATCTATAGATTATAATGCTGCACATCCTTTGACCGCTAATGTAACAGTTGCACGGATTCTGATCAACGTAGCTAACCGTCTTGTAAAACGAAAGAGGATAGAGAGAAAGAGTTACAGTCGGTTTGTCGCATACTGTTAGCAAACAATTATCCCAAAGACTTTGTAAAAAGAATTTTAGAAAATTAAATTAAGGATTTACAGAAACTCCCTCCGAAGAACTGCATAAACAAGGTGATAGTTCTATATTGTAAGGAAATCTGGGAATTAATAAGAAGAATCCTGAACATGACATAAGAGTCTACTTTCGTATGACAAATACCATACTCCCTAACTTGATGAAAGTTAAAGATGTGGTACCTAAAGAAAATCAACAGAACTGCGTTTATGAAATCAAATGCACAGATTGCTCTCTAGCATATGTAGGAAAGACAGCCAGGTAGGTAAATGTAAGCGTGAAAGACCACAGACTATTCCTAAAGCAGATTCCGGAAACCTCAGGGGAGATTAAGAAGCTAGGAAAAAAATTGCCAATCACGCTACACTCCATAGAAACGGGTCACAAAATTGACGGTACCAGGGTTCTACAAAAAGGTTTCGGGTCATACCAAGAAAGATTGACAGCCGAAGAAGTACAACTATGGGGAAATCCAGACAGTTTGAACAGACGAGATGGAGTGTAGTTAGGTGCCTGGAGGCAATTACTAATTAGTAAGCAGAAACAGTGACTCTAGCATTTACCTTCAAAGCCAGTTTCAACGTTATTATCTCTGCATCAGCAACAACATTATCTGGATTGATTTGATTCACTATTATTGTTATTATTATTATCGCCGCTATCATAACTACCATTCATTTCCAATCTATTGGAACAAATCAATGAGAAATCCCTCAATACCATTGATCCCTATTTTACCTATAAAAATCACCTAATAACTACAATGTCACCTGTGACATTTTTGTCTCAAGGAAATATGAATAGTAACACTGGTGTGCATACATACATTAACCAGATGACAAGAGATGAACAAATTCACACTGAATGATTAACAGTCATATTTTCAGATAGAAGATGACGATGCGAAGAGGATTTGACAAGAAGATTAAATACACATCTTTGCAACCATTTACATATCTTTGAAATTTTAATTTTGATGATTTCCCTGAAGAAGCTTCAGAGCATATTTCCGTGAGAAGCGTTAGAATTATTTCATTCAAAACACTCTGTGACTTACACAAGTGTAAAGTATATTTAATGTCAACCTTTTACTCAGCGCCGAATATTTGCAATACTATTCGGTCAAATCTTGATCATAGTTCATATAAATTCTGCTCATCGTTAGGTTATTCAGTACTACTTTTCCCATGCGCTTCTTTCAAATAAGCTTATGTGGTGAAATTCTTGATGCTTGTATTATCTTAAAATTGTACTTAAAGCGAAATACTGTATCAAATACACTATCGAAGTGACACTCGTGAATCACTCACGTAATGGCTGGTGAGAATTTACAGTTACTTTAGTTGAAGTAATGTTATTTTAAATATTAGATTGGTATACTATTTTGCCAGAATATGTAGCTGGTTTTCAGAAGCCTAATCTTCCAAACCATTGATGGCCAGGGCTTTTATTTCAACCTCAATTTTCATTCTCCTGTAACCCATCTAGTTCATTAAAATGGACCATATCTGGTAGTTGAAACAACAGTGCATATTTATGAGTTTTGTATTCATGGTTCAGGAATAACTGTTTATTAACTGAAATTGCATAATTATGTTTTCTTTTCTAGGTCTAAGATTTTATTTTCTATTCGCCAATTAATGAACGTTGTGAGTTCTTTATCGACTTTTTTATTCTATTGTTTAGGCTTCTAATAACTACAGTGAAATGATGGAAAAGATTTGTAGCTCAGGATGAGGATGATGGTGGTTTGGTGTTATCTGAAATTTGATATTTTGTCGTGAAGATTTCATCACTAGGCTTAGGGATATCTTCATATTCAAATATGCTTCTTTGCTCAGAGAACACCGAATCGCCATTAATAGCTACAGTGATGTTGACCATTTGAGTTGATTTGAGTTTACGGAATGAAGTCAGTAATTGATTGGTTGCACAAATTACAAGCAATTAGAAACACGAATGTTACATAATCAGATACATGAGCGAAGAAATTACGTGTTAAACATTACAGTCTCAGTGCATAAATCCATAAGTTGATGTTGACAAATTTTTTTCCATGTAAATTAAATACTTTCGTTGCTAGTCACTCGTTTGTATCAGATGGTTGAAAACGATCAGTGGTAAACCCTAGACTTAGGTCTTTTCGCTTTCATTAAGAGGTTAAAGTGTTTTCACCGATTTTCTTTCACCATCTAGCATCAATCAAGCTGCATCTTGATGTGTTGAGTCTGTTGGCTTGATCATCCCAATACAATACGATTGGTGGAATTCGGTCACAGCTTACGGCTGGACAATATGTAGGATAGTGGTTAGTAGTGTAAAATCCAGGACGCCTGTTTCGTCCTGTTTGTCAGCTGAATTTACTTGTCTTCCGGTGCATGATGTTCCCATTAAGACTCAAAGTAGAAGCCATCTTTTTAGGTGCCAGAGCGTTACTCATCAGACCACTAAGGCATGACAGCCACTCTTTGTGTGAAGGAGCCGATGAATCAACATAGATAGATCAGTTCGGTTTAGTCAACGAGGGAAAATTACAAGGAATAACAGAGAAAATATGAAATTCATCATTCTCCACTGAGCAGTCCATGAAGTCGTTCATTCACTTATTAGTTAATAACAAATATAATATCAGAGTTGTTCTTCACATTAAGTAACAATAACAAGTGAACCGTTGAGAACTGAATAGTATTTGAAATCGTTTTCTTCTTATTTCAAAACTTCCTAGTAATTAGACACACGGCTTGACAGGCGACTAACTTTAAGACCGTCAGGTTTTTTGAGGTCTGTAATTTACCATTATGTCAGTCAGTGGGTTGGAATTCACTATTCTGAATTTTTATTTTTATTCAAATTATGACATAGCATGAACATCATAAATTTTCATTCGCGGGAATTCATCCACACTACCGATGTCATTATATCAATGCGTGGAAGTCAGTCACACTACTGAGCACTAACTTACTATTTAGCTGAGTTGATTGAAGAGATTCGATTGGTTTTAAAATAGTCTTTATTAGGAAGTGATATATATATAACGGTATTATTCAGTGTGGTAAGTTTTAAATCAGGTATTTATAAAATCTACAGCTAGTTGTGACAAAATTCACGATCCTATGGAAAGAAAAATATTCACATCACGTAAATATGACCTGCTCGACACCAGAAGAGAGTCAAGATTGACATCATGAACCTGTATGTAATGTACTACTGACTGGCATGAGAAGTACTAGACCACTTACACCAACCAGAAGTTCTCTTCAGTTAGATAAAGGGGATATAAGCACCAGTCAGTGATCTTGAACTACTCATGTCAGTTAGCAATATATTACTTGATTATAAGTTGTCTGTTCTCAATATTTACACTTTACACTGAAAAGTACCTAAATTACGATGCAGGTGACGATAATAACCTAGCTTTCATCTTTAGAAAATAAAGGTTTCTCTTATGATTTGAAAACAGCTATAGCAGTACTGAATGCACGGATTCCTACTGTCAGCCACCAACGTTCCATAACTTCCTATTTGGATTCCAGACTCGATTGATTAAAGGTAAAAGACGCAATGAATTGACCGAAGACAATAAACAAAGAAAATATGTTACAATATACATAGTTTGGCGTTTCAAATAATGATATTGATTGACTGATCGATCGTCTGTCTGTCAACTATAAACGTTATTAACATAAAATTGATTGGTCCACTTCTAGGTTAGTCTTTTCTATCTCCTTATCAGTTCCCGCTTCTAAAATCTTTGAGTGACTTTAAAGATCACCCTAACAATCACTGGAATAACCAATCAGGTTTCCTTACATAATCTAGGAACCTAATTTTACTTAAAATACAGAACTCTAATTGGTTATTTCAATACTTTTTTGATGGAGTTTAGAGTCAATCAAACCTTAAGATAACACTTTAGATCCTTGTTCAAAGGTGCACTTAGAACTTAAGTGGTATCTCTGGGCTACAGAAATTATAGAAGTGCAACAGCTTTAGTTTTCACTCAGGAAATGTATCTAAAGTATACATTGTGAAGTGAATCAGTACAAAAACAACAGGAATTTATTGAAGCCTTAAATAAGCCTATTAGGGCAGTTGTTCAAACATTTTGATTTTCCATTATTTGCTTTGATCAGCCAATACTGGCATACAAAGCTCCTTGTGTCATCACTGTCATAAGTTCCACTGTTATGTTGTTTTGGTTTGATAGTATACTACTGTAATCTACAAGGTGTATTTTATTGTGTTTGGGCATTATTAAGTTAAGACAGCTGAGTCTCACTGAGTGAAAGTTCTCTCACTGACATCACATATCGATGAAGCTTCACCTTTTCGATCAAGAAAGTTGAAGAATGAAGAATTATGGTGTTTGTATAACAAAAGATACTTATTTCCTCAGATAAGATCCTCCTAACTGGCTACCTATCTAATGTTTGAAGGTGTATATATTGAACTAGAGACTCAGTAAGAATTCCATAACTCACTTGGGTGCAGGTATACACAAACGATAGTGATGAAGACGAAGAAGAACGAATTAAATAGTGCCCAGAATTCTACTGTTAACCATGTCTAATTAAGAACATCCAACCAGATTTTCCGACGAGTAGGTTAAAATAATTAGCTCTTGTATTGCATCATAGTTAGTGAAGATCTATCATGAAGGGAACTGTTTAGATGAACAGTCACAGTTTGACATTTATATATGCTTTTTTATTTACTGTTTCTTGATACGAAATTGTTAGCTGATATTTTGCTGACGAAATCTCAGCTGTGATACAGAAGACCCATTTGGCATTCACCAACTGGAGAAAGGTAGAAGATATGAAGAGGCTACCTGTCTGACTAAAAGTGTCTTCGTAGGATTTCTCGCTTATGGTAGAATCATCATGTTAGCGATATCGAGGGTAGGTGAAGAGTACTAAGTAATGATGACAAGTTAGTCAATGCAGCTGTGAACCACCACTCACTGAAGCAGCTTGGACATGTGCTACGTGTGCCAAGCCACCACCAACCTTGATGTCAAATACTGGTGGAAGTCGGATTAGATTAGAAGAAAGCTGTGGATGGCCAAAATAACACTTGGCACTCAATTGTGAAGTCCCTGACTGTTGGGTTGATCAGTGTAACAGTGTTCAGGCTACCCAAATGGTATCCTCAAAACAATAAGAATCAGTGGTTGAGGACTATTGGTAAAGTGTCTGAAAACCGACCAAAGAATGACTATTCATGAATTTCTTAGGTGTGATATCGTAGATCTTTTGGCGTTCTCTATATATAAGTTAGAAACTAAGTTTTTTGCTCAACTTGTTGGTCGTGTACTAATAGTTTTTAATAATCTAGTTTAAACTTCCTGAAGGTGCACTCTTTTCGGGATAATCATCACTTAGTCATTATTATTCTTTCGGGTTCCTAGTGAAACACAGCTCCAGTAGCACGTCGCTATTTCACTCTCTTCCCTCCAGTCTTTTGAATCTGGCTCCACCACTGCATACAACCTTTCATTTCTTCCTCACATAATCTCCTTCATGTTACCCTTGCCACAGACACCCAACTTGTCGTTTCGCATCTGAGTTCTACTCCAGGGCCTGGCCTGGAGCGTGATGTCCTCGAATGGTCTTCTCAGTGTATGTCCAGTCCAATCAATCTCCGATTTCTTTAGGATACTTGTTGGGCGATAGGTTCTTGGCTTCGTTGCAAACCAAAGTTCCTTGTTGCTTATTCTTATCACTCTGGCCATCTGATTTTTAGTATCTAACGTAGGCAGCTATTGATGTATGCCCGCAGTTTGTTGGAAATGCTCTTCATAACGCGCCAAGTTTCTGAACCATATAGCAGCACTGACTTGACTGAATTACTGTTGGAAATCCGGATCTCGTTCCACATGCCGAGTGTAGTGGATCTTCACAGTGATTTTAAATTAATGAAAGCCTGTCTTGTCATGTTTCCGACCCTGGTTTTGACATCCCCGTCTGTGTCGCCGCCTGTAGTTGAAACGATGCTGCCTTGCCTAGGTAGGTGAAAGAGACAACTTCCTTCATGTTTCTCCCATTGATGGTGATTGGTGTTTGTTGTTGGTTGGGTATCTTCATCACCTCTATCTTCTCTACATTCACTTGAAGTCCCATCTTCGCTGCCTGGTTTCTTCTATCAGCTAGTTGGTTTTTGCTTGTAGCTCTTCGAATTTGTGCGACATTAGGCATAAATCATCATCGGCGGCGAAATCCAAGTCTTCTTCTGGGATCTTTTCATCGGTCCAGCCAGCGTATGTCCATCTTCTCACTCCTTATCACTTACTAGACAAATATTGAAACTCACTCTCATTTAGGGATAATTTTGATGATAAGCGTATCAAACTCATATTTGTTATCTTTCAGCCAATAGTAAGGTCTCAGATGTAAACTAATTTACTTAGGATTATATTATTTAAATTGTATCAAAGTATAGCAATCTCTATGACTGTCAGTCATATAGATTACCCTTAAACAGTAGATTACAAAGTTCACACAGATTTTAGTATTCATTCTATGGATTCTGTTATTAACATTTATTCTTGGATGAGTTAGAAATTCTGATGACAAAACTTATTTTTGGCTTTTTAATTTTCTGATCTATTTCTACTTTATCATAATTGTGGTGTTTCTCACTATATCATTGTTTGTGAAAAATTAACCATCTATTTTTCAATTGTCTTTAGGCTAAAAAGACAATTATGGTGCGGTAGTAACTTTATATGCTTAATTTAATAGTTTAACAATGGTGATATTTAAAAGAAAAGTAGAAAACCTAGAGATGGCTAGTTTGAATCTTGCCACGACGAAGATTTTCATTCCACCTACAATCATAACCCAGTAGAAAACATTCGCTAAATATAATTTCTAGAGAAAATCAAGCGTTTAAACTTCAGGTTTTACTCTGATAGTCTAGCTGTCTACTGATTGAAGTTTCTAAATACCTTACAGCTAACTAGATATTAACTCTACTGTTGCTGTTCCGATTTTCAACTAATCGACATTTAAGGGAATTTCTAACTATCATGTTATTGCAGCACAACATACCTTGTCAAGTTATCTCATCCGAAGCAAAGGTGATCTGGGCTAGATAGAGGGAGAGATTATTTAGATTTCTAGGTTTTAAGATAACAAATCGAATGTTTCTGGTTTCAGTTACCTTTGAGTTTCAACTATCATGAGATATAAAGCCAAGAGAGGTAAATTATTGACTTCGAGAAATCATAAGTTTCATTGTACATTTACAAGTTATTTCATTTGACTTATATGCATATATAGTTAGTAAAAAGCACTGTCACTTTTATGCGGTTGCATGTGTTCATTGGTGTATGCTGAAATACCAGTGGGAGCGAATGGGTCCATTTCTGCTTTATTATCGGTATTAAATGTAATCGTTGTAATCCCATTTATTGGTTTTTCACTTTCACAAAAACCGCCTTCATGGTAGAGGAATAAATTTTTGCCTTTTTGTTCCGTTAAATCCTTCTTGATAACATATACACATATCGTTAGAACCTGTGAAGAAAAACACATCGAAAAAGAATAGTTTAAGTAGTGTATTTTCTTTCGAATAAGGTGAGGAAAACTAAGATCTGAAGGAGAAGTAGTTTGAATACTGATAAGACTTAAATCAATGATCATCACGATCTCAGACGCTTTGCTTGACTAAATGCTCAGTCATTGGTGGATTCTTCTTAGAAGTTTCTGTATAAGACGAAAAAAATGCACAGTCCTGCTTATTCTCCAATGGTTCTCATACCATTTTCAGTTTGTGAAGAGAACTTTCTTCAAATTATTGGAGGATTGGCTGATATTTAGAATTGTTCTTAGGAAAACGGATAGTCTAATTATAAGAAAACAACATTTGCAATGTCTAAGTATTCAGTCCTAGAAATTCAATCAACCTTGCTGGTGTCTTATTTGGGGAAAATGAAATATATACAGGGAGGAACAATTCATCGGACAGCGTTTTCCTGTAGCTGGATCAATTTGTACCAACGATATTGAATGGTAAATAGATTAGTCAGAATTACGTCCACATCTTCATATTTTACAGAACATCAGCTAAAAATCTGCATACCTCTGTGAAAGGATGAACAGAAAAGTGAATTAAATGAGGAAAAGCGCTGCATGTCCATAGAAAGTTACATCGTTAAGGAACTTAGGTAATTCTGCAGTGGTATCACTGGGCACATGATGTAGAAAGTAAAACATCATATCAAAGTGCCTACCAAGTTGTCGAAACAATATTCTTCAGACTTTTTTTATGTTGAACGGTCAGGAAGATTCTCGTAGATCTGTTGCGAACAAGCATGAAATCTAGGTCCAAGACTTGCTACTGATTACCACCAACTCTCATCAGTGAAAGTACACTATGATACTGAGTTTCCTAGCCTGATGATCACATTAAAAATTGGTCGATATATTTTGGTTAGCGCTTGAGACCACACAGCGTGAAATAAATTACTTTTTAGTTGACTCATATAAGAGGTCGATCAGTGCCCCAACAGGTCCGTTTTGTGTTTGGCTGAAGCGCTAAGCGGTGTGGGTTGGGACCTCTTAGAGGACACGAGCTCCTTGAAGGTTGAATACAGACATCACCAACGAGCAAGAAACCTAGATCAACCAGGGGTTTCTGGTGATTGGCGCCAACCAACTGGGAAAACGTAAGTCAAAATACTGCAGCCGAAAACTCAAAGACAACCCTTTACCGGATTTAACTTGCGTTTCTTTGCTTTTTCTCTCATCATTATTACCTGATTAGTTCCTACAGTTGACCACCTGACATAATGATTTGTTACTTACACTAAATATTATTATTATTACGGTTAATACACAACTAATCACTTCGGTGACAGTTTGGCAGAACACTTTTACTATGCATAATGGTCTCGTTCTCCTTACTCCAATCCTAGTTTCTATGATCGTTTACCATTTGCTGAATATTTTTTATTGAGAAATTAGTATTTTATATAAGTAACTTTTAATATACTTTCAGCGCATTTAGAATATAAAAAGATTTTTCCGAGCGTTTCGCTTATTCAACAGAGTATTCTGGTGAAGAAACTGTGGTATGCTCAGCGAAATGACCAGAAAAATCTTGTTTTGGTATTCTAAAACTTCCGTATATGATGATTAGATCAGACTTAGCTCTCAGCTTCATTTAGGAGGTTCCTAACAACTCTGACCTTGATGTAAGAAATTTCTTGTGTTATCCTGTTGTTGATTGAACTGAATCGATTGGTCTCTGTTGACATATTGGCTCTTCTGTGAATGCCTCAATGTTACCCATATTTTCCGTTTGGTATTAGCGATAGATAGTGTCTAGCAATGGAATCCAGGATGTGAGTTTCGTCCTTTCTGTGACTTGTCAGCTGGATGTACTTACCTTCAAGTGAGCGGCATTTTTACCATTAAGACTAGAACCCGGGACCGATAAATTCAAATGCCGGTGCGTTATCTACTAGGTCACCTAGTCGCGATAGCCACTTATTATGCAGCAGGTATAATTTATATGAAGCACGGAACCTAGGTCCAGGGCTTCCTGCCGATTGCCTCCAACCAACCAACATCTACTAGTTTGCACCACGCTGCTGAGCCTCCTAGCTTGGTGGCCACATTGCAGTTATGATCTATAGGACTCGATCTGCACTCATGACTAGACAACATGAAAATGGTTGCTCCTCCATGACCACTCAATATAGTTCAGCATTTGTTAGGTTGATCTTTTAAATCACTCCATTGATAAATCAATATATTATTGAGTTAGAAATAGTTACACCCTTTTATATATTTGGACAAAACCACCGACTTTTTACTTCCGTAGTGCATTTCTAACAAGCCAGTATGAAGCCAAAAGCTGGAACTTGTTGAGTCAGTCAAGTCTGATTCCAGTGCATATACTCGCCCATGAGAATGTGTCACAGCCGTGTTATATCGTGAATTTACGGAAGTTGGGAAATGTCAACCAATGGATTCCGCTGCAGTAGCTGAATGGTTATTCTGTTCCATTTCAGGACAAAAATGTCCCAGGCTTGGCTACGTATATCTGACGATTCTTTATCTTAAAGGAGGCAGGTGCCCAGTGCTCGTACTTTTTCCAGCTTTGTCAGTCCATGATTAAAATCAAATCAGTTTAAAGGTCACCCAAGCAACTAATGAAACAACCATTCTAAGAAAAATTGTCTTCACAGCCAAAATACAGCAACTTTGTTGATTATTTTGGCAGTTGTTAGGGTTGCATTTAAAGTCGCCCCTAAAATCACATTAAAGTTAGTGGGAAACTGACTAGTGTTTCCAAATTTTCCGCCCTTACACTTTTACTAAGTAAGTTTTATGCATTCGAAAAATAAAATAAACAAAAATTTAAGCGAAGAAAAATATAAGTGAGTATATAATTGTATTCAGGATTTGTTTTCATATCATTCAACGAATCTTAAATCAAAAGTCATCCTACTTCTGTTTTGTTGGGCACGTAGACCAAACATTGACGCGTAGATCTAAAAAAGTACGATAACTTACATGGGCAACAAAGTATAGCAGTGTATACAGTCTTTCAGGAATATTTGTAGTGCTGAAAAGAGTATGCTGCAACAATAGTTCCCCACAGCCCTAGAAGTAAAATAAATATTTGGAAAGTTATTGGTGTTAGTTTAACTACTGCTGATGAAAATAAGTAGACAGTTTGTATCAACTTATTGGCATTCACGACTTAACAGAAATATTACGTCTAAAAGAATATTTACTTGCCAAGGTTATAAAAAATATTCAGTAACTTTATTACTGTATGGAAACTCGTTCGTTATCGTTTCTGTATAAACAATCGTATGCAATCTTCACAATGTTTCATAACATGTCACTTTGTAAATGTCTTTTCAACTTCTTATGAAGCTGGTGTTTATGTGGTAAGATAATAATTGAAGTTGAAACAAGAATATGAGTCATCGCATGATTCGAGCCAGTGGTCTTCAGGACAGCGGGCCAGAGTTCTGTTAGTTAAGCTATGCGACGTAACTGCTAATAAGGTTTCTCTTTCACTTCAATCACTGCGGGTTTAATTCAGAATCCATATGAATAAGCGATACATTAATGTTTATTGCTCACCAACACACTAACTGCCGAGTCAAATCTTTGTACTGTGGTTCAACTTAAATTGAACTGATGCGCGACAATAGCTGATAAGTTGTTGATACGAATAAAATGTTCATAGTCTTATTGGCTGGTTTTTTATATGGTGAGTGATTAAAGTCGTTTGTATACAAAACAGATACAACCGCTACATCATTTGACGCAAACATACATCATTTCAATGTTTCACACCTCATTTCATCATGTCAAGAAAAAGTTGAGAAAGTATCAAAAACATAAGCTGAAAACAATTATAACACCAGGAGACTTAAAAACCGCAAAATACAACAAAAGGGAATAAAAATATATTATAGCAACAATTTTCAAGATTCTGTGATAGACTTTATGATGTCATTAAAAGTTTTGGGTTATTGGTTTATGGTGTCTTGTGAACCTTATTCAGAAAGCCTTCACTTCTTTGGAAAGCTCAAACAAAGCGAAACAGAGTTTACAAGTTTATTCTGTGCAATTCTGATCACTTTTAGACATTTTTAAAATATATCGTTCAGTTTGCACAATTCAACTAAATAAACGGTGACTGGATCTGCATAGCACACTATTCAAGCACTTAAGATAATGTTGGTTCAACTTCAATTTTACTTAGTATGCGATAAATAGAATCCTCGTTGTTCAACCTATGATTTCATTACAGGTAGTTGGTTTTCCAAAGATATAAATTGTCATATAACTGAACTATTTGTAATATGTCCAACTTCTACATATATTTTTCATTACCGTTTACTAGGACCGAATGTTTTACTGTGCAGTACAATTTGGCACCAGAGTTTCTGTTATTACGACAGTGTCATAAGTGAAATGTGCTTGTGGAAGCCAATCAAGTGTTTTCCACTATACTACAGGTTGTTATTCAGAATTTCAAGTGAAAGAAGCTAACCAATTCATTCACTTCACTCTATGTTTTCCAGATGTACATTTCCTCCAACCAGAAACCTAAGTAACAATTTTCATTTGGTTGGTAAGAAATGTACACTGAACTTCTAAAAACTGCCTTGTAGACCGATATGAAAAAAGACTGATATTTGTCGGCAATTTAACTTAATAAACTTTTTTTTCACCTGTGTAATTTATATGAATCAAAAATCTAAAAATGAAGACACTAATGACTGTTTTCTCAGCAAAAAGTGTAGCCTTCATGTTTATGATGAATTTAAATGAAAATACGGAGATTGGATGCTTCTGGTGAACATCACATAGCGTACAATGAACCCTCATAAAACCTCCGAAAAAGAAACGAAACGCATTCGATCACCTTGTGCACATTTGTGCAGTAGGCAGTAAAACATATCTGTTATGTGAGGGCCAGGGTACCACTTGGCTGTCCAAACCCCCTAGATGGAGCGGGGCTAGAACCAGTGACTTAACGGTTATTAGTCATCTACCTTAACCACTGAGCCTCAGCTCCACAATAAGTCCTCCAGTAATCGAGTAAGTTGCGGAATATGTGATTACAGACTAGAATGATACGGTATATGTGAAATGGTTTCGTACCAACAGCGGTGTCTGCAGCTGACATGACGACACATAGTTAACCGAAGAAGAATGTTATGAAATGCTTAAAGAATATCATATTATTACAACAATCTACGTTCATCCTTCTTTGGCGATGGCTGGTAGTGAAATCCGGGAGGCCCGTTCCGTCCTATTTGGGACTCGTCAGCTGAATGTTTCTGCACTTCATTGAGTTATAGTGTTTTCCACTGAGGTCCGAACCCACTACCCATCGCTCCAAAGGTCACTAAGACATACAGCCACCTCTTGTGTAACGGGTATTAATTGCTATTTAATTGAAAATATAATTTCCCGTTGTTCTACTGGACCGAGTCTGCCAACCCCTGTTGGGATCCTCACAGAAGCCAACCCATCTGGAGAGATCGGTCGATTTGATTCAGTCTAAATAGGGAGGAATTACAGATATCAACAAATTCATGTTCCCATACGTTAAACAGCGGTGGGCATCACCTCAAGGTTATTTTGATAGTCTCTGCAAATGACTATATATATATATATATATATATATATATATATATATATATATATATATATATATATATATATATATATATATATATATATATATATATATATATATATATATATATATATATAGGGAAGAAGATACTGTGTCGGTAAAGGAAGAAGATAAGAAGAGGTTACAAGGTTTTAATCATAGGTTTCTTCGTAGCATTGCTTGCATTTAGTGGGATCACCTAGCGACATCAGGTGAAGAGTAATAGGCAAGACTGACAAATAGATTGAAGAGGTTATGAACTTTAGTCAATGAAGATGGCTTGAACATGTACTGCACATGCCGAGCCACCCCCTACCTAGACGTGCCATGCTAGCGAAAGCTGGATTAGGCTTGAAGAGGGTTCAGGATGGCCAGAACAAGATGTAGTACCAGTTGGCGCAGTCTTCTACCGTTAGTCTAAGTTGTGTGGGAAGATTTAGACTATCTGGTTGGGGTCCTCGAGACGATAGAAATAGTTGGATTGAGGAGTCTTGTTGACTTGGCTTACAATCAGTCACAATGGCGCAAATATATTCACTCATTGATACTTCCTGAGGCTTGAATATTTGCACTAGCCTTTATCTTCAGATTGATTATTCTGTCACACTACTTTGTCTACTTTGATATCAGTCTTTTTCTATCCACATGTTTTTTGTATAGTACTGTAAAGTGCGGCAACTTGAGGCGATGTACCGCCTGTAGGCAATATTCTGCGTTGATTTTGTCTGTCTGTTTGATGCTTTATGAGCTGTCAAATGCGGCAGTCTCTTAGTAACTTACTCATTTTTATTCTATTATTCACTTCTCTTTGTCATAAGTTTGTATGTATACGCGTAGTTTCGAGCTTTTTCTGTAGAATCATAAGAGATGTAATCTCATATTCGACTTCATTATTCGATGACTAGAGGAAGGTCAAATAAAAATTATTTGTTCTGCACTGTCTATCTTTCCTCACCAAATAAGTGTTACCTACTAACCGTATCATGAAACTCTTTTTTTATCTCAGCTAACTATTAGCTGCCCTGAATTATAAAATATTTTCTTCAGGCATGGAAACTGCTGATTTATCAGTATCTCACATAAAGTTTCATAACGATAAACTCCGTGTGGAGAGAAGAACTATTTTGTCTCATGGCCACTGAAAGCAGAATGCATGAGAAGGCTTTAGGGGTTCGATCACTACTGCCTTAGTAGAATAAGCCGCGTGTCGTGATACCACCACATCAGCAATGCAATGGTCAGGCATAGATTTTCAAGGAAAAGAGGAAAGTTAGTGAACGTTAATCAATTAAAATATCTGAAACATGTGTTGCTCATGCCTATTCACCATTTTCCAAGTTACATGATGTTACCTGAACTAGGTTGAGGCTAAAAAGAGGTTATAGACAAGCAGACTATGACATGTCATCGGTTAATGAAGTGAGGGAATGTAAACTTCTTGGTTGGAGTTCACGTGATAAGAGATATCGGTGGATGGAGACTCTTGTTGACCTGGCTTCAAATTGATCTTAAGGAAGCAGATATATTCAAAGATTATCGTCATCTTATTTTAATTTCACTACTGTTTCACTCTTTCTTGTTTTCTTTTCACAACTGTTCACCACTTTCGACTACTTCCTTCACTATTTCTCTATATTTTAAGTTTGTTTTGCTGATATTAGGTGTGGCAAATCTGGCTGCTGAGCAGTAATACCAGGTCCTGTGTTGATACTGACTGCATGACTGAATTAGTTATTAGGGGAAAGTTACTGTTTTATGTAGAAGCTGACCAACTTAAGGGAGATCTTTGAGGAAACAAGATAAGATCGTGAAAGAAACTGGCCCATATATAAACCAATCTACGTTGCATGAAGGAACTTTAAGATTCGTACGATTACATAGTGAGTTTGTCTAGATATGACGATGATAAAAGCTGACCTCACTTTCTCAAACTACTTACAGGTATAGATTTATCTAGAACATGTTCACGTATTTCACTTGTTTGATATCAAGAAGTGATTAACGTAAGCTTAAATTACAACAGAGTTCAACAATCGATTCCATCATTAATTAATAGCCTACTTTAATCTTCTCACCATGTTTGACTTATCATGAAGCTTGTCATTAACATACAGTAAATCAAGTGAAATTTGGCTAAACCCTATTCAAAAGACAAATATTACATCCTAAATTTCCCTTTTTTGATATGAACTTACTTGAGTAAATGGTTGGTGAGAGGTGTTCAACTGCGCACAGTCCGGTAAGTGACCAATGGTTAGATTTGGGCAACAGCTAATAGGTAAAACAATTTCTAAAAGAAAATAAACGTTTTTTTAAATTTTGATAAATTTTATACAGGTGAGTTATTGAACATGATTAAAATAGGACTGGACAAAATGAAAATTGGCTACTCTGCAGTGACCAACTAATGTATGATTAAAAATTAATTTATTCCACAACAAGTCAACATTGAATTACTAGTCTGTGTTGTAGTTTTGTCTCGTATCTGAACTCTTAAACAGAATGTATCTGTTATGAGATTAAACAATATTTCTGTCATGAGAAATAACTGTTTTCTGGTTTAGTTTATAAATATGCAAAAACCTGAAAGGGTTTAATGACTATACAAATAAAATGTATTTGCCAAAACTTAGTTAAAACACTGTTGGTTGTGATCGACGGAGAATCAGCTTAGATGACATTCAAAATCCTGAGCCCTTAATTTTTTGATTATTTACTGTTTGTTAGCATTGTTTTCATCAGTAAGTAACATTTTTAGTCGAGCTATGATTTCACATGTCAAAAATCTGCCTTCATTATAAACTGGATGCTAACGTAGTTGATGAATTCTGTAGCTCGTAATCTATCATCGTTGACTGGACTGACCTGATCGAATACTATCGACATTTGGACTAGTATATGGAAACCTCAATATCACCGGTTATTCAGGTTCAATGCTAATAATGGATAATGACGAACAATGAAATCCAGTACAAAGATTTCATCCCATTTGGGACCCGTCAATGGGTTCAACTGTTTCTCAGTGAATGATTTTGTTCCTAATGAAACTCTAACCTATAACCTATCACTTCAAATATCAGAGTGTTATCGATCATTGTTGTTGCTTGTATTATCCCGTTGTTGATTGGACTGAACTGATCTATGTCTATTGATAGATGAGCTCGTGCATATATGCCTCGATATTACCTGTGTCTCATTTATATATTAATGATTGGTAGTGCCTAGCAGTGGAATTCAGGACGTGTGTTTGACCCAGTTGCGATTTATCAGCAACAAAATTAAAACTATATCCATCGCATAAGTGGCTATCGTGGCTCGGTGGTGTAGTAGATAACGCTCCGGCGTTTGAAGGTTTGTGGGAACTGACTGATTTCAAGTTGGTATTCATCATGCACCGACATCAGTCGGATAACCACTAAAGACCTGACAGCGCTGCACATCTGATTCGTAGTTCCCTACTATGAGCCTCTTCAGCAGTGCGCACCTACAACCCCACCAGGGACAGGACCCTGGATCTGCAGGTGTTGCGGCGAGCACGTTACCACGGAGCCAGTGAGTCAGAACTCAGTAGTCCACATTCTTCTGCTTCTTTCAATTCGTGATATACCGTGACCTCCATTCTTATACACAGCTCTGTAAGATACCGGCTAATTGTTTTAAGATCAGAAGTATTATAATTCAGAACGAAAACGAAGTTCAAGTAATAAATTGAGTCAAACTTTATGAGGGTTATGTAAAGCAAGGTGAGGAATGTTCCCAAATGACTGAGATAAGATTCGACGTAAGTGGGAGAGGTTACGTATTAACACGAAAATACAGAATGATAAATGTGTGAGATCAAATTATTCCAATAATATGCCAACAGATACAGATCAATTCAGTCCAGTCAACGATGATATATATATATATATATATATATATATATATATATATATATAAACTATGTCCGTTGCATAAAAAGTAGCTATAGAAACTCGGTAGCCTAGTGGATAACACTCTGGGGCGTGAAGCGACCAGGTCTGGATTCGAATCTCAGTGGGAAGAGCACCGCTCACCGAGAGGCAGGTACATCCAGCTGACGAGTCCTAAATAGATGTAAATGAGCTTCCTGGATTCCACTACTTGCCACTATCCGTCATTAATAGCGAAGATAAATACGGTAATAGCGAAACACTAGCTAATGTGGATATGGGTATCAATAAGCATAAAATACCAGGTAATTATGCAACTTGACAAATAATAGACTGTTCCATACTATTATGGTTACTAATTTTAACTCCATTTAATTACTATGTTGGTTATTTGCTTCTTGACTGCTCAGTTTTACTATCCTCATGACTTACTCAAAATCTGTAACTACTGTTAGTTTTCTGACCACGTGATTAGTCCTTTGATATTATTGATAGTGGATGTTGATTGAAAGTGGAATGGAAATCTAAGTCACGACGGGGTTCGAGCCTAGTGCTGTACCAACTCAGCGACGAGACATAGCTGTTGAATAGATCACAAGCTTACTTCAATCACCAGTAGTTTTGCCTGTTTGTTATGTGAATCCATGTCCCGTAACTGCCTTTTTCGTCATGATTACACTAGCTGTCCAGCTTGGTCACCTCGCCGAAGCCAAATCGAGGTGAATTAGAGAGAAGGAACGTCAATTACTAGCGTGACAATTTGAGATAGCTATGGTTAGCAGGCTCCCATTACTGACATTGGGTGATCTCTGAAAACCTGGTTGGACGGCCAATGTAATCTCAATGAATAAAATGTTACGTATCATGGATTTACATGAAAACCGGGCAAAATCCTTGGTGATTGCAGATCTACACAGCAGCTGAGTTTCACAAGTCACTTAGTAGTGCATTAAGGTGGTAATCTTCGGGCCACTGATTCTAATCCTGCTATAACTAATACTTTCATTTTACCTCCAATCATCACTGACTATCAATATTATGAATCCACCAACCACTGGTATCTCAGATATTCACATTGAAAGTTTGACACTAGTTGTAAACTTACACATTAGTATAGAGTCAAAGATGAGGTTCTAATCGAAAAGGAAATATATTTATTCGTTCAGTCAGTCTTTTTTGCGTATGTAACTCAACCTCAGGTGAGCTGATTAAAGAAAATTAATAACCAGAGAACTTACTATAAGTTACATTATTATAAGTCACTTCTCTTTTCCAATTTATAGTTGAATTAAACCATTCAGTATAACTATGAATACCGCAGCAATTCAACTGAGTAAAACGATAAGAATTAAGATTAAAAAAAACAGTTTCAATAATTATATGTCCATTAGATGCATACTAAGTTTCACCTAATATAAACAAATTCTGGGAAGGGAGTAGTGCTGATTGGAAGTTTGACTAAATACGCTTCATAATCACTAGATACTAGCACATTTATAGTCAGCAGTGTTCCAAGGTATAAGACTGTGTCTTGAAAAGAATAATAACACTTAGTATCCACTTCATTCACAGTCCTCTCCTTATATTTCCTCATGGAGGACTATACACTCTTAAAGCTAAGTACAAGAATTCCGCTACACCTTATCCAGTATGTATATTGTGTGAGAGAAAATGTCTTGAAACAAAACTCACGTATCAATTTTGTAACTGTTAACAATCTCATTTCAACAATTTAATTAACAATGAAAGACTTTCTTGCCACTAATATTCTTTACATTACATTATTAGAACCCTCTGCGAAATGTTGCACAGGGTTATATACTGTTGTTTTTGTTGTAGTATATCATGCTGAGAATTCCAAATTGTACTAAAAATGGTTTGGAATAAAATGAACTATTATAATTATTATTATTATTAATGGTTATGGCTCAGAATGTGAATGTTCAGAGTGACTTGTCCTCTGAGCTGAGATTTTATTTGGCAAACGTTTTAATGTCATGATAGACATAACCGTGGGTGAATCAGACCTTCATATGGAAGCGAATTAATTGGTTGTTAAAATACCTTGAGATAAGAATCTCTCTTGACAGAGGTAATCTAGCGTTTGCACAGCTATGTACATCGATCCAAGCGACCATACTCTCTATGTTATAGTAGTCAGTAGAAACTGAGATTGAAATGACCCCTAAAAAGGCATTCGAGTATAAATGTAGTGAAGTATGGACTTCATAATATCAGTTATCAAAGTGGATGGATTAACATCGCATTTCCCATCTATGCTAATACATTAGAATAGGCTTGAAGGAAAATTGGAAAAGAAGAATTCATCGTCTTCAAATTGACTATCGAAATAACGTTCACCTTCATACTTGTCGCTCTACATACTTAACTCTGTAAAATGAACATCTCGCTCTGAAAGTCATTCCAAATCGATCTAAATGACTTTTAACAAACACTAACATTACACAAATCGGTGGTGACTAATTGGCTACATCACTAGGAGTAAGTAGTGCCGCTTATGATGTAATATAGGGAGCAAACATTGTCATTACAGAAAGTATACTTCTGCCAAAGTGTTAAAGACACTTGAAAGTACCAAACAAATCTATTTAGCCATCTAATCTTTGATGCTTATCGCTGATAAAAATCTCTAGACCAAGTTATTACCATGTGATAAATGAGTCAAATGACGCGATGCTGTGATGCATTCCATTTCGGTGTTAGATGATGGGAATCAGTTAGCAGGGAGATCTACCCTGCCTAGATTTTATGCCTGTTTGCATTTATCACTAATGTATATCTGCAGCTAAGACGAAGTTAATGCTCACTGCAGTTCAAACCTGAATCACTTGGTGCTGAAATAAGAGATTTTACCACTAAGCTACTCAGATCAAGACCAACTCTTGTTTTACTGCACTATGTACATGAGTTGTCTACCAGTGGGTAATCGATGTTTTTATCTAGCCCTTAGTAGCTTATTGGTTAGGTATGTTGCTTCAGAACTGAATGATGAAGGTACGAATTACTGAAGGAATAACAATCTCCTTATGGTTTCAGATACGTCCTCCTGATGAGTAATAATAACCATGAAACCTAGAGGCAGTAAGGCTTTCTATCAACTGACTCTAAATTTCTAAATCATAAGCTTCAGTAAATTGCATCGGTGTCAAGTTGTGCGTTCTACTTGCCACTTTGCATAACCTTTTTAATCAACTGTGCTTAGCAAACAGAGCTGTAATATGTTTGCATAGACGTCTTTTTTCCAGAAAGAAGTCGATAGTGACTATCACTTCCTTGTGTACTGAGCTTAGCGAGAAAGGGATGAAATGCCAAGAAATGAGATTGGTTAGAGTTATCAGTCTTAAACTAGAAACAGAATGAAAACTTTTGCTGGCCGAGATCTGCTGTTTGTAAGTATCGACATACTAAGAACTGTTCAAATTTTAATGAAGTCTGTTAAGCCTATCCTATTTCTGTGTTATCCTAATTCACATCATTTTATTGTTGTGTTACAATTATGTGCCTTCCGTGATCTTTTCCTGCTTCTAACCTGTTTAAACCTGAAGATTTTCATAGATACACTGGCATAATTCATTAGCGTAGTAGATGACATTCCGTAGTTTGAACTGACAGTTGCTAGTTTCAGTTTTAGCGGAATAATACCACTCATCGAAAGGCAGGTACATCCAGCTGACGAGTAGCCGAACGGGCTGAAATGAGTATTCCGCATTTACCTGCTAACCACTAACCACCATTGGTGTCAAACCTGAAATACGGGTAATACCAAAGCATCCACCATGGTGCTCATATGCTTGAAAAAGGTTGATCATTTTGGTTGAATCAAAGATGGGAAACTGAAAGCTGCAACATCAGCTCAGTAGACAGTTTATTACTCTCAGCTTACATGTTGATGTATGTAATTGAATAGTAAGGTTGGAAAATTATCTGTTTCAGCGCCCGAATACTTTGTTTGAACTGTTTGTAATTCTTGTACGAATTTCGTTAGATGCTAAAAAGAATGAAGAGAGAATTTTTTATCTGAAATAGTCTGAAATGCTAAAGGGTAAGAGAACATTAGCTAATGTGATAAGATAAAACAGATATACAACCATCCTCAGCTTGTGAATTCATACTGGTACACACTTCTAGTCAACACTTGCACGAAATTAATGACTATTGGGGTTTCTCATAACTGTCGCAGCGTACTAACTAGTGAATACAACTGATTGGAAGTTGACAACATCAGAATACCTTTTTGACAAATCTGACGATATTAACGGTTAGCAATTCATTGGCAGTAGATGAGCGTGAAAACTTCATCAAACATAGAACAACTTCCATTCATTTTCAGTGAGCAGACATCTTAAGTAAGGAACACTTATTTAAGTCGTGGCACATGTGTTACTAGAGGAAGAAGACTACTACAATGATCTAAACTTAAGCCATATTTACACTGTACAAAAAGCGAAAAATGGATGATAAACATGAATTGAAGTAATGAACAACCGATTATCCAATGTGACCATTGTTATTGTAAGTTTAAATGAGATGTATACGGTCATTATTCAGTCTTCAGTTGATGCATTTCTCCAAACAGTTATGCATTTGTCTCAGTTTTTCAGGAGTTGTGCCTGTTGAGTATAACTATTAAGATAGAATTTTTGAAATGATCACACTTAAGACTGGATTACATTTATACGTATAAAAAAGCCAATTTCAGTTAAAGCTGTCAGCTTGGCTGCTGCAGAATATGCGGTAACCTGATAAAGGATACTGGGATCTTGTTAAATAAACACCACTAAATATTGGAACTGGAGTAAGAATGAAAAAAGCTTTTTCCAATGAATTCTCTGCAGGTTATACAGTCATAAAATCAAATTAAGTTGAAGTTCCGGGTATGAAAATCTAAAAAACTCATTCTGAGACTGCAAAAGAGCGTGATGTAACCGCTGACAGATAATAAATCGCATTTTAAATACGCAAAACACTTTTTTCACTCACTTGGTCACTACTAATTTTGAACGTGGAAATATTATGTTTAGACAGAAACTAAGGGGTCCTCAAGCAGTGGATCAAGACAAGGAAGCTAGACCAAAGTCAAAAGGGATCAGTCATAGTCAACAAAAAAAAGCATTGTGACGAACAACAATATGGTATGAATCCGATATATTTTTAGCTATATTAGGTAGAGCCTTCAATGAACAGATTCACTATTACAGTGACTCCAAAATGAAAGTAAACTATTCATTACATTTCTCCATCTTCAAAGTCTTCTCTCGTCACCACTTCTTAAATTTTCCAGGTAGACGTTTTACTGATTTTCTTTGGGACTACTTCTTTCTTTCGCTGTGTCCAAAGCTTACAGGAAAGCATTTGGTTACACCCATTATCTGGAATGAAGTTACTGAAATCTACTGGCTGATACATACTTTCTACTTAGGGTCATTCATAGTGTCTACCACGGTTTTTACAATAGACTGTTAGGTTTCTTCAAGATGAATAAAACTACCATTTTCCGGTAAATTGCTAGCCAGTTCGCCCTTAAAAACAGCCTTGCTATCTTTGTCTTCGAGCTGAGCTTCAGTCTTCAACTTGTAGTTTTACAATGCCCATTTACGTCCAGATACGTGCATGTTTAAGGCAACGTGTAGTCACATTTCTAGAATGTGTTTCAGAAGCAACAACATTTATTTACAGTCTCTTGTTATCTGTAATTATTAGTATTACGGTTTCTTAAGTCCGGCATTGAAGTGAGGTTGGTTTCTACCAGGTCAGGAAGTGTGTATCTCTATGTTTCAAAATTTCAGGACGTTTTAATGCACTTACACTGCTACTGCTAATAATAATTCACTTGGTTTATAATATCATTTAGGATTGAAGCCATTTTGCGAATATCTTTGATTGCCGTTGTCTTGTAGAAGTAGGTTAAATGCATGTTAGAACAAGCTGGTATATTTGAGTGATTTCATATAGTAGTTTCGAAAAATATAGTATTCATCCTCCTCTCACATCGTTCTAATTTTATGCATAAAGTTTGGGACTACTTACTATTGATAAGTAGCGTCAGTATACAACTGTGTCCTCAGCTTCCTTTATTTGTTTCGGTTTGAATCATATTTTCTTTTTCATTTAACATCTTAGAATACTGCAGTCTTTCCCAATTTATGACTGTGCTATTCTCAATTTGATTGTTTTCCCGGCTTTATATTTTCCCTTGAACATTCATCTGCCTTATCCTTCCACTTTTCCCTTGGAATCCACACATTTTCCTCATTTTGACTGCTTTACCGTTGACACAACTATTCTGTTTATGGTGTTGATGCACTTCCTATAAGGTTTTTTGACGGTTAAAGGCTCATAGACACCTCATGTTCCTAGGTCTGTAATTTATTGGTCATTGTTGTCCAGTAATGCAGTACCGTAATTACTTCTGACAAATCCTATGTTTTGAATTTTACGCATAACTAGCGGGTTTGGTTTATTTGTTAAAGAATCAATTAGTCGCTTTGGTTTTGAGGTTTTTGTGGAGGGAAGCTAACGTGTGGCTTGTTTGTTTTAAAATAAAGACTGCAAGTCATTTTCAGACTGACTCACTTTAAGTGAAACGGACAACGACAGAGGATTGGAGTTGTTTACAAGTTTAGGTACAGTGAGAGCAACAGTCTTAATAAAAGCAAAGATCCATCATATTTAGAGGTATATTATCAGCTGGTGGCAATCCAAAGTATCTTTAGTATCAGGTTTTTCATACTTGAATCAATCTCATAGAAAATCATCGACTTGAAATAAAGATAACATTGAAATGCTGTAGTTGAAGACATTAATTTAGAACATAATAAGTTTGTCTGTATGTGAATAAACTCACAAATATTCTAGAGCGTAAGTTGGATAGAAAGGTGAGGAACATACGCATTCTAAATCTGAGAAAGGTCACATATATAAAGGTTAAAGGATTTATCCTTGTTAAGGAAATGAGATGAGTAGAATTCAGACAGTAAGGTCAATGGATTGAATCAGAATAACAATGGGGGTTTGAATCGATACTGACACTTTGAGACATCATAATTATCAACAATATAATAATACTTACTACGTTAGACGTGGACTAACAGCTGTCTTTTACTGAAGAGATAAGTTTGGTTTTAGTTGTGTCTTGGCTACTGATTCAGAACAGTGCAACAGGTTCGAATTCATACTCGGTAGTGAATATATATATATATATATATATATATATATATATATATATATATATATATATATATATATATATATATATATATATATATTAGTCCTTTGGGTTCCTAATGGAACATAGGGCTTCAGTAGCATGTCTCCAGTGAACTCTGTTCGCCGAAATCTTTTCCACCTGGCTCCACGACAGTCCACAAGCTCTCATTCCCTCCTCGCACGACCTCCTCCATGTCACCCTCGGACGTCCAACTCGTCGCTTCCTATGGGGATTCCACTCGAGGGCCTGACGCGTGATGTCCCCAGTCGGCTTTCTCAATGTATGTCTAATCCATCTCCACTTCCTTCTGCATATTTGTTGGGTGATAGGTTCTTGGTTGGCTCGTTCCCAGAGCTCCTTGTTACTGATTCTTTCTGGCCATCTGATCTTCACTAGCGAGCCAGCGTAAGCAGTTGTTGATGAATGTCTGTAGTTTATTGGAAATCCCTTTCGTAAGGCTCCAAGTCTCTGAACCATACAGAAGCACTGACTTAACAAAAGTTGGTGTTGAAAATCAGCATCTTGTTCCGCATGCTGGGTGCAGCAGATCTCCACACTGGTTTCAGGCTAATGAAGGCCTGTCTTGCTTTTCCGATTCTGACTTAGACATCCTCGTCTGTGCCGCCTGTAGTTGAAACAGTGCTTCCTAGATAGGTGAAGGAGGTTACTTCCTTTAAGTTTCTTCCGTTGATTGTGACTCGGTAGTGAAAGTGAAATAAAAATCTGCACCGCAGTCTTATTCGAACCAGTGACGACTGGGTTTCTGGCCCGTTGCTCAACAAACTAAGCTGCGAGGTCAGCTGGTAGAACACCGGGCCGAAAACCCGGTGGTCACTGGTTCGAATACGGCCATAGTACAGATTTTCATTTTACCTTTGTTTATCACCCAGCATAAATACTAGTCTGCCAATCTACGGCTATCTGAGATAACCAAATGATAAGTTTGAACTCACCTGTTTATTAATTATTTTAATTGGTTTCTTGATATCACCTTCTTATCTGCTATCAATAAAGAGGCGGACAATAACGGCGTTGAAGACTTTTCCGCTTCCCGGTAGCGGATTCCTTGAAATATACTCAAGAATGTGGTCACAAACCAATTTTCCTTTACTTCCAATTTATGTGCTTTGTTGCGTCCTTGGAAATCCATCTCTACGTTTGTCAGTATCATGAAAAGGGGACTTGTCAACCATGGATTGTCTCGCTGAGCTATTCATTTGGTATGTTGACCTTGCAGCTGTGTAGGCCCACTTCAAGACGGTATTTAGTCCGCCATTAATTCCCTTATATCCATTGCCAGCTTTAAAACCAGCACTTAAGAAAAAAGCTTCCTCTTAACTGTATCACAATTTACGGCTTTAGTTGGTCTATCCTTTGACTTACTGATGAATTTCCGCAAATATCTGTTAACATGGAGGCTATTTTCAACAATAATCATTTTTTTCTTCCAGTATCTCTTTCGAACGAAGGTATCTTAAGTGACTGAAAAGTGTTTTCACTAGGCTTTCTTTTATAACCTGTTGCAATTTAGATACATTCGACTCTGAGAACCCTTACGACATATAAATATTTGCATAATAGTTGAATTTTGAGACAAGTGAAGCAAAACTGCGCATCCTGATCATATTTTATTGTAAACTCTATACTTTTACTTGCTTTGTTGAAAAGAATAAGCCAACGAAAAGAATATTCAGCACAAAAACAGCGTAAGTTTGCAGGAAATATATGTTACGCTGAGTAATTCCGTTTTTTATAACTACAGAATCTGGTGAAAATTTATTTAGAAGATTATTGTCTATTCATAATCTTGTCAGTTTATGATTGCAGTTTCATTGAAATTCACTTAAGGACTTACCGTTCTATGATTTACATAAATCAAGGTTAAAAACACACCAGCATCCATAATCAGAAGTAAACCCATAAAAACAATGTTCTGAAACAAAACGAAATAAACATGGATATGATTGAGGAAATGCTTATTTTTATATATACAATATGTTTAAACATTGATTTTTATTTGGAATAGTTTGCTAATCTTCGTTCTTTATGCATTGACATCATGTGAGAATTGAGGTGGACTGATTAGTTGCTTCATAATAAATTGAAAATCTTCAGAAGCATACTTTCTTAAGACTACAATGACTAGCTCTGGTGACTGTTCAATCACTGCACAACTACTAGGTTGAGATTAACTGATCCATACTTTTCGACTTCAAGCAGTTATTATGGCTGGTGAAATTCTACTACATTTTACATGCCTACTACCTTAAGGCTGATGGATTATAGCTTTTCATTTATAGACCTATATGGATTGTGAAACAGAAAATTTTTAACCAGCTCGTTACATGAGTAAATAGAACTCATGAATAGTAGATGTGGCGTATTTTGTTGATTCTGTTGAATATAGCTGATTTCATTTGAGTAGTTTTATGTAGGTACTATATTAGGCACTAAAATTAAAAAAAACTACAATCTTCAGAGTTTCAACTACGGCATGGCCTGAGAATTTGTATCATCAGTGACGTGTCAAAGGTAAAATGAATTTCACTTGGTGTATATTATTTTAGGCTACAGAACTCATGCAGTTTTGTGTTTCACTAAAGAAGATGGTCTTAAAAAGAACACCATTTTATGGTGATTGGTCATTGGAGATTGACCGCTTTCACTTTGTTCAGTCTATCGATCACTTTGCAATGTGGTCACCAACCACTTCGCATCAGTCAAAGTGCAATGAGACGGTCAATTATTTAGTTCGGTCACCATGTTATAAAATAGTTGACGGAATTTGTTCAGTACTAAGAGATAGACAGCGTGAAATTGGTTGCTGTTCAGTGACCAATCAGTATATCTAATCCTTTCTTATAATAGGTCAATAGCTTCCTGAATAACTCAGCGGTGTAGTCTCTGACTGCGGCATAGTTTCAATCTCTAAGGGGATGCTATTCCCCATGAGGTTGCGGATACTCCCTGATGAAATGTACTAACAAGTACGAGACGTAGGTTGAACAAAACTTCCTTTTGATTACTTCCAATCGTTTAACACGTTTTCAGATTGTTCAGGTTCCTGGTGTCCCTTATTACACCAACAGATGTTGATTATTTTGGCTAAGTAAGGTAAACAATAAAAAATCATGAATTCCTTATTGCTTCTTGATTGTTCTTAAAATCAATAATTGCATATAATAAATAATTTAACCACTAAAAGATTTCACGTTTTTATTCATGTGATTATTTATCGCATAAATCCTTTTCTTTCATTCATTTCATCTTCATAGTTTTCTATAAACTGATTAAAAAGCATATGATGCAAAATACAGTATACTGTAGAATCATATGATACGCTTCAGTAACCATACTGTATATTAATCAATAAACTTTAGTCAATAATTAAGACGCAGTAGCAACAACAACAACGGTCAGCCTATTACTTTTTTAATCATATTTTCATGAAGAAATTTATCTCACAATAGACTGTACAATCAGTTAAGAGTATAAGGTACATTTAATTTCTCTTTTAATTACTTAAGGTGTCCGTGAAAGTTGATATGTCATGTATATATAGAAATGAATTAAGCCTATTCTAAAATGACTTATTAAAAATATATCAAATTGATCTGCGTATTTCAGTAATCAAACCAGAATAATGCAAGCTTTCAACACTCTTTTCATTCATTTGAAACTGAAATGATGTGCAGAGTGTCTTGGTGAACTGTGTTACACCAACTGATTCGGATAAGTCATTTGATTTAAAGGGACAAGTAATTTGTAGTTTACTGATAGACCATACGGTTCACGCAGTCACCTCTCACAGATGGGTAATTTTCCAACTACTGTACTGTAATGCAAACATAGTTTCATTCAAAATCAATCAGCTGACATTTCACTGTCTTCCCTCCAGTCTTCTAAACCTGTCTTCACCACTATCCACAAGCTCTCATTTCTTCCTCACACCATCTCCTCCATGTCACCCTCTCCACGGACGCCCAACTCGTCGTTTCCCATCTGGGTTCCACTCCAGGGTCTGGCCTGGGGCAAGATGTTACCAGTCGGCCTTCTAAGTGTATACCGAATCCAATCCACCTCCCCTTTCTTCTGCATATTTATCGGGCGATGGGCTGTTGGTTAGTTCGTTGCCAGACTAAAGTTCCTTGATGCTCATTCTTATCATTCTGCCCATCGGATCTTCACTATCGAACCCGCGTATGCATCTGTTGATAGATGTCTGTAGTTTGTGGGAAATGCTTTCGTTAGTGTTAGTGAACGCCTGTCTTTCTGTCTTTCTGATTCTGGCTATAACCTTCTCATCTATGCGACAGCCTGTAGTTAAGACGATGCTGCCTAGTTACGTGTAGGTGAAAGAGACTACTTCCTTCAGGTTTCTCCCGTTCATCGTGATTAATGATCAACGCCTATCGACAATGACTGTAAAGTGACTGCTAGGATATGTGATACAACATCACAGTTCATTTTGTTGTAGTGTATTTTGAGTTTGTAGATAAACTACTCAGGTTGGCTATGAAAAGGGAAATGAATGGCAATTTCTAACTCTGTCAATGAGCACATAAAGATTTTCAAACACTCAGATCCTCTCGGTAAATCTTTCAAAGTTCAACCAATTCGTTCAAACAGCGTAAGAAAAAGACGTTTACGTGCAGCTTAAACATTAGCAATCCTCATATTCAAGCATCACTAAAGCTAACAACATATATGTGGGGTCATTTTCGCTAACATAATGACCTTTATTTGTACACGCCTGATAATTTTTTACAAGAAAATGTTTTTATTAAGCAGTTTTTCTTATTTGGTTTTTCAGTTCTTTGTTCACTAAATTTCTGTAATCTTCCAAACTTTTCTCAAGTTACGTGATGTTCTTATACTTTTTTGTGAAAGTTAACTTTCTTGTTCTAATGACTTTGGTTCCCTTGAATTATAGATCTACGAAAGTACAGTTTTAAAAACAAGTCACTGAAAAGATATTTATCGTCACTGTAACAACCTTTATATTTTATTACGTGATTAATTAGGTGTGTTAGGCTGTTTGAACATATGACACCATGGATCAAGCAGCTGTGAAAACAACGAATATAACAGAAGTAGGGTTAGGAATAAAGTGAGAGAAGAGAGGGAATAGAAATGGCCGAGTAATATATGGGATATACTTTGTCAAATCACAGAGAGTGGCACAATCAGAGTGGCATCTGAACCTTTTAAGTAATTTAATTAATTAGTTGGATGGAGGTAATCTACGGGAAGACTTGGACCTACGTTTCGTACATTTTAGTACTGGTCAGAAAGGCTCACATTAAACCTAGACAGAATTGACATCGCATCTGAGATAAGTTATAACTAAGCTAAAAAGTACGAAAACTAAATCCAGGGCTTCCTGCTGATGTTCGTCATCCAACTAAGCTAGTACCTTATGATAGTCAGTTTACTAGTCTAGTGGCAACACTGTAAAATGATCGATAAAATTGGATCTGCACTTAGAATGAGCAGCATGAATTTAGTTACACTTCAATGACCAATTAATTTACATAAATTACTTCTGCACATTTTCGTGACAGTAGTTTCAGAGAAACACAATGAACTTGAGCTTTACTTCTAATGATTTCATTTCAATATTTTTCTGATTGTAAGTAACTCAAAACAAATGAGGAGAAAGTGCTTCATTCCCTGTTCTTCCTTCTTTCTAGTTATAGAGATTTGATAAGAAGTAATAACTCTTATGCTGAATGATTTCATCAAAATACTATCCTACTATCAACTATGCATCAAAGTACTGCTTCAAAATGTATGATGAAAGAGAAAACTCATGTTTGTGAATACAGAAGATAATTGTTTCACAAAGCGTTAACTATTATGGTTGACATTGAACTTTTCATCAACAGATACACTTTCACTAATAATTTTAAAAACAGATATCAAATGTACAATAGTTGATAGGTTTTGTTTGCTTATCATTAATGTAGTAGCATTATTGCATCCTCATTGATCCAACTAGGTCATTATACCAGTGAAAAGAGTTCAGTCAAGTCCAGTATCTTACTTTATTTGTAGTTGCTGACCGGTTATGTGAATACTAATATGTTTCAATCATTACTGTGGAGTTGATATTATCAAATCGATTAGTCAAGCCTCTAAAAACATGTTTTGTGTAAGCACAGTTACATACTATATTCCTTCCAATAATCTTCAGCGAATTCAGTAGATATATGAGAAATATTCACTTGTAGATAACTGAACCACGAACAGCTGGAAGCCAACAGCTGAATCTTTTATGCAAGTTCCCTATTTATAGATTAAGTATGCATTGAACATAGAAAATCAATAACTTACAAATTTCGTAAAATAGTTTGCACGACAAATCAGTCCCGAAAGTAGACAACTTGCATTAAACACAGTTATTAGTAAGTGTAAGAAGATAAGTGTAGGCATCGGTCCTATTAAAAATACAGAATAAATAAATTGTTAAGCGTACAATAGAAAAGTTAAGTATTTATTTAATCAATGCATTCAGAAGTTAAACCATTTATCAAATGATAATAGAAGAATATATTTGTAGCTCATGATGAAAATGATTACTTTCACAAATCCCTAAAACGAAATTACTGAATAGGGGTTCGGGATGAGATTCTTGAAATTCAAATTAGAAATCATGACCAATGACGTGAAACTAATTCGAACGTGGAGAAAAGTATCTAACGATGGCACTAGATGGAGATTGTTATGTCGCGAACTGAAAAAAGTTGGAAAATGTAGACCATTGTATTCCGTCTCAATGGCTCAATGATGATAACGAACTTGCCACGAAACCTTAAGGTTCTGGATTCGCTTTATAGTGATATCGTGAATGCGAGATATTGAGAAGCCTCATATTAGGACGAAACAGCAATCCATTGCTCCTAGGTTTTCAATGGCTTTTCAACTGATATCAATCTACGATAAATACTAACTTGAAATCAATAAATAAATCCCCACAAACCTCCAAATTGAAAATAATTACTGTCTGGTGTTCATAGCGCTTTAATATTTTAACATAAATTTTTCAGTAGATCAGCGAAGATTATTTTTGTTACTAAGGCAGTATCTAAAGGCTTGTTGAGTACTAAATGCACTAAGAAGTAGGGTGCACTATCCTCACTTATGGTCTTAAAGCATGGTCATAAAGGATGGAGTGTTTACGACAGCTACAGATATTGTACCATCGTTATCACCATTCTATCGTCCAAATGTGGTAAAGTTACTATATGGATAATGCATAGGATAAGTTTGGAATAATAAGCACATTAGATGATTTAGATGGTAGAGCTGTGAATCTTCACTAACTCAGGTGGTTAGAGAGCATGATGAGTATTCCAATCCACCTCATCCTTCAATTCAGTATGTAAGCCAACTTTAACAGTGTTGGACAAAAGTTAAGATTGGTACTAGTCACACATAATCCCAAACCACAACTATTATTACCGGTATTTGATTGATGCATTTATCATTTGCAACAAGAACTTCAATAAAGATGATCTTTTGAATATTTTCAGTAGTGTCCACAGAGCTATGAAGTTGACTTGTGAGGAAGAGGAGGGGTATAGTATATCGTTCCTAGATGTTCTCCCCACCAAGAAAACTGATAGATATATTAAAGGGAATATTTTAAGAGGGAACTTAATATATTGTCTGGACCGGTCAATATATTTATTTTCATAGTTTCACACCAATTCAATACAAAAGAAGCCTAGGCAAATATCTGAGTTGCTGAATACTTTATACGGCTTTCGATGACTGCATAGAAGAAAAAGTGGCTAGCCGAAAATACCATTGCTACGAAATTGTTATCCCCTGAACTTCATAAATAAATACATGTTATGACCTACAGAGATGACAAAGCAGACTAATTTTGCTAAAAAAGCTTATATATCTTTGATCAAGTTTTAAAGGTGAGATTGCCTCTGATATTTTAACACGCCAACTGAATTGATCTGTCGAAATACATTCACTGCAGTGAAACGTTTCGTCAGCTTCTTAACCGAACCCCTACTAATGTGGTGGACCGCTGATTGTTTAAACGTCCGCAAAAACATGCTGTTCCTGACCACTGATGGTCATTTCAGTGTGCATTTATGAAGATTAATACAACTATGACAACGTGATATGCGTTACAGTATATTTGTACGGATAATGTACATTCCATAGTTGACCAGTATCCAATAAAAATTCTTAATAGCAGAATAACTAAATGGGTTGAGAATGAATGGTATTAACATAAATTAAGTAACCTACAATTACCAGATAATCAAAAAACTCAAGTGTATCTCAGCATTGTAATTAGTATCTGAATGACAGATCAATTTATGATCACAAATTGTTTATCGACAGAAATGGACAACTCATAAACACTGAACACCCTAAACCCAACAAAACACACACAACTAGTTCAGTTACCTCTCAGCAATTTGAACAAATGCATAGACTCATCATCGTCGAAATTCACCGACGATTTCACATATTGTTCATCTACAACTTTGACAATACTTCGAAACAAATTATCCAACGATTCGAATAGTAGAGCAGCTGGTCCAACTATATCTCGACCTGCCATTACCTTTACACAGAGAAGAATGAAACAGAAGGAGAATGAAAATTTGAAATATTCCACATAGCCACTCACCAGTACCAATCATACAATCATGTTTAACTTCTGTTACGCACAACAGAAGGTGTGCTCGAACAACTTAGTGAGATAAATAATTAGTACAAAAAGAAAGTATGCAGAATGAAGAGCAGGTGGAAATTGCATTCTGGCATCTCTCAAATTATCACCAAGATCACCATGAAGGTTATATGAATAAATCTATAAGTGCTGGGTATGACCTTCAAGGTTTCTGTCAAACTCAACTCGTTACACAGGATTATTATGGGTTTTTCAGTGAACACTATACAGAGATATCGTGAAGCCATCTGCATGATGATTTAATCAAATTATACACTGTCGCCTTGTCTCAATCTCAGCTGACAGTCTTACTAAGTGAAGAATGAGTAGTCCCACTGATATTCCATATAGGTGATCGACTACCAAGCTTATTCACCTTCCATTAATAGAGTAATCAAAGTTGGTGATAAAAGCCAAAATCATTAGACAGGTTAATTTTGAGTGCAATATTATGTATGTTGATGTACCGTCATTTGCCTTGAAAGATAAATAAACTTTATGACGTACACATCAGCATCACGACTACAGTACACATTTACCAGGCATAGTTCTTGCTAATGATGTTACCAGTTTACTTGCTGTTCCTCAAGATATCTCATTAAATGTTATAGATGGTTTGCAAGACGCCTGAAATATATGGGGATTACATATTACCTGGAAGTAGAATGCAAAGGGGGAATTCATCGATAATTTTTATGAAACACTGCTCCCACCATTGAAGTTTAGCTAATAAAAATACCTTTAGAATATTCCTAAAGGTTAAAATTTTGAAAATGCAAGGTGGTCTTGAAAATAGACCATAAACAGTCTGATTTCGATTTTTACTGTAGTCGGACAGTCGTTAAGCCTACCAAGTGACCTGCTTTATCTCTTCATCAAGTTCTGTAGCTGTTCAAACAAGGTAAATTTAAAGAATATTAGGTATTGACAACAAATAATTCTGGAATAATTGTAAAATTCATTAACATAGAAAGGTACAATAAATTTCTATTACTGAGAGATGAAGGTTGAAGTGATAAGGAAATAATTCTCCTCTGCAGCATCGTTCGAATAAAATTGATTATAGACTGGTTTGAGGTGGCCAAAACAAAGTCCATTTAAGTTGATCATTTTGTGATTCTATTTTAGTCCTATGCTGCTGGTTAGAATGACTTCAACGGATAGTTTGGCCTTAAGGTGGACTAATGACTAAATTAGCAAGTTCACATAATAAAGATGTTTATTAGAAGCACAACCAAGCCTTCATCTATTGACTTTCCTTAGCTTAGAGGAATATGAGGCAATGAACAGGATGGTGGTTATTTGTGCATCTTTCTACTGTTTCGGCATGTTCAGTATTTTTATTTATTTACTTACACCTCATTCCACTCAGTTATTTCAACTGGCTTTGGTGGTGACAGATTCTTATGATGGCTATTTAAATGAGTAATAAGAAGTCAATTTGATGAAAGCTTTGAAACATAAACTGTGTAACTAATCCACAACAAAAACTCAGCTACTAAAATATAAATATATCAGTGATTTTTTTGGCAGGTTCAGTTATAAACGATAACCTGGTCTTATATTTGACTCATAATTTCCCCGTAAAACGATAGTTTTTACATTCAATACTCTAAACTTTATTTTAAAGAAAGTATCTCATGTATTACTTTACTTGTAATTCTCCGCTTTTTTCGGATCAAACTGTTCGACCTGTGCTATCATATGGGCTCCTATCCAGATGCCTCAATATCGCCTTAATGTTAATCATGGTAATTTGTTTCCTTGTGGTTAGTGATGAGTAGAATAAATCAAGTTAATTCTGTTTCTTCAAAGAATTTTCTTACGCAATCTGGACTGTACATTTAGACAAGTGCACAGTAGAATATCTGATAGCCATCCAGCATGGCTGAGTAATGGACGAATAAGCACAATAGGAGGCTCAATCAATACTGACCATAAAGTTTATACCAGCATGGATTTTACAGATATTTAGCGCCTCTGATTCAGTCTTCGGCGTAGTCTACCTGTTTGCTTGCTACATGCCGTCAAACCTGTTGGTATACACCGAATAGTTGTCTTCAAAAGAAACTTGTACAACCTCTGTCATTACCTTAGCCATCAGAGTAAATCAGTCCTAAATTTATTTCACATTTTGTCTAATGGATTATCATTTTTCAGGAAAGGACCCTTCAACCTCTTCATGTCATATTACCTGTCCTCTTGATTTTTTGTCTCGTCACATCGTCCGATACTAGACGTGACCAATTCTACTTATCATTCAGTTGCAAAATAGCTCGTCAACATACTGGGTCCAGTGAAGAATGAAATTTTGAAACGTAGTCTGCATGATAAATTTCTTTTATTCATTTAATCAAAAAATGGCAGTCCGTTGGAGAAAAAGGTGATTTATCTAGGTGTCCTCTCCCTATTTACAAATTTCCCACTAACGAAAATCATTTATTTCCTGTGTAGCTTCATTCAGTTCCATATATTAAACATTGGTATTTCAAATCACTATCTAAAAAAACTTTTCAAATGTACCTTCAACGAGCCCTTCAGATTTGACAACAAAATCTACAGACAGGTAGATGGAGTGGAACTGGGATCACCTCTAGAACCCCTCCAAGATGACTGTTTTATGCCAAACCTGGAAGACACAACATTTTCAAAAATAATCAGCGAGCTTCATTTCTACAAAAGATACATAGATGATACCTTCGTTATTTGTGACAAGAATACGGATCTCAAAATCCCGCTTCAAAACTTCAATGGTATCCACTCCTTTATCAGAATGACTCTAGAAGAAGTGTCAAACTCAAAATTTCAGTTCCTCGATATCCAACTTCAGAGAAAAAATTACAATTCACTTCAGAGATCTATTTACAAAAAGAGAGCAGTTCATTAGTTTTCACACCTGTTCGCCCTTAAGCAGAAAGAGGAATCTTATCAATTCATTCTCCTCAAGAATATGAAGAATATGCACAGAGGATATCATCCACGATGAACCAGAAAATTCGCTAGAAATCCTAATGAAAAATGGATACCTACTGAAATTTACAGATGAGAATCAAAAGTCAAAAAGCGCCACAATACGCGTGCATACTGCTCCGGAAAAGACTCTAGAAATGAATCTCGAATTCAAGGGAGATATGCAGCAGATATACTTATGAAGAGACTGTCAAGGTCTACAAACAGAACATTCTTTGCAGGCAATCTTAGAATCACCTTCTGTCAGAAACTCATTTGTCAGCAAGCAGAGAATAAGCCAGAGCATTGAGCTACATAAGTGTGTGAATACCAGTTTACTTGCTTCTGTTAAGTCAAGTATATTGACCGCACCATGTTCCAGCTTATGCAGCTTGCTCGCAAACACTGTCCAACTTGGTCGATAAGGGGAGAACGGAAATGCATTTTCAGATTTGTAACAGAACACTTAGTTAACTCAGGACATTTGACTCCTTTTGATAAGTCCACTTGAAAGAAGTGAGGTTAGAACATCTCTGCATAGTTGAAGCATTAGCGATTCAATAATTCAAACCATTATCACGCGTTCGAAAGAAATGTTTCTTCACTCACTCTGTTTTTAGTCTTTGAATAATAAGTTGAACACATATTTGGGTCCTCAGGTGTTCACCAAAATTCGTTTTACATTCTTAGCGCATCAAGAATATATTCAACTTACTTGTAGTTCCTATTTAACGTGATGACATCCATCACATTTTCTGAAGCGAATTGGATTAACCGTTAGGTCGAATTGTAAAAGTAAGGTAAGGCTGGTATACATGGATAATTCACACTGTGTCAAATGGCTCGATCTCTGATGGTAGATTGGCTCCTATGCGGATGCGTTGATACTCCTGAATACTCATGATATTGCATCCGAGTCCGAATCCCAGTGGGAACAGCTTCACTGCCTAGGGTAGAGGCACATCCAGCTGACGAGTTCCAAATAGGACGAAACGCGCTTCCTGAATTCTGCTAGTCATGAAGATGAATATCAACATCATGAATGACCAGAAGTAACCAGGCGTTCGCACAGGAGCCCATCTACAAACAAAGATTGTGAAATTCGACCCTGTATAACAACAGGAAGTTACAAGTATCAAGCGATAGTGAAGTAATCTTAACATGATAATGAATAAGAGACCCAAGTACACATATTTCACTGCATTTATAAACCTTCGGTACTTTAATTTTGAATTAATTCATGAACAAGCTTGAATCAGACTTCCGTGTAAAATGATGGGATTATTTTATTCCAAACACGTTGTTACTCATACAAATATATAATATATTAAATGAAATGTTTAGTTTGAGAAACAGTAAAACTTTGATTTCATGACACGTATACGGAATGGCATTCATTTTTGCCTGCGATTTGTAAAGAAAGTGATCACTCCATAAAAGTGTGGTCCAGCCCACTGATACTTTCTTCATATCATCGGTTTAGAACACTCTAATTGTACCTCATACTAGGTTATGAAGTTATATTCATCAACCTAAAAACCTAATGTCAGATTGATATTCTTGAAAAATATCTTTCTAAGAAAATCAAAAAGTTGAGGAATATTACACAATGTGTTTATTTTGTCATTATTTCTAATATACTGCACCGGGATTACTCAAGTAAAAATACGCCATATCGTTACCATCATCATCACTAAGGTCAACATAAGACCAGACATTACTGCGTAACGTTCCAAGTTGCCACACCTTATATCAGTACATCAAATAACAAGGCAATAAAATAGAAGACGGAGAAAAAAACTATCAAGAGACCTAGAAAGTAGTAAATGAGATGAAGGAAGAATGATAAAATGATGAGATTAAGTATAGCGGTTGAGATGAAGATAATGTGTTCATACATCTGCAACAAAGATATTGGTTCTAAGCTATATCACTTAGAGTCTTCAACGACCGGTTTCTTTTTTCCCACAGACCTCCTACTCTTCATCGCCCTACCTGGCTCAAACGAACAGTCAAGGACTACGTAAATTGATTCGATGTCTTAGTCTGGCTGCCTTGAACCTTTTTTCAGCTTGAACCTAACTCAACCAACATTGTGCGACGAGGCAGATAGCGGATAGATATACGTAAAGCATTTTCAAGCCATCTCAGTCGATGAATGTTCACAACAGCACCAACTGTCCCATTTCCTCTCCATAAAACTCTACACCTGAATTCTACATTGCTAATGTGGTGACATCAATAAACGCAGCCTCTGGTACGAAGGCAACGGTGGTCAAATGCCTGAAGCCTTCTCATGTCTTCTGTCTTTGGTACCCATGTTTCAAAACCACAGAGTAGAACACAGTGGATTACAGCAAAGTACACTCAACTCTTGACAGGCAATCGGAAATCCCGGCCGCCAAAGCCAACTTAGTCTTTTGTATCCGTCCGGAGATTTTGTCGGCTACTGACCCACCAGGGTTGACCCGACTTCCTAGGTAAGTGAAGTGTCCAAGTCGCTTAACCACTCCACTCTCTATTGTTAGCCGGGGAATCTATGAAGACCAGTCCTAAAGCAACGATTCGCACTTGGGTGGTGATAAATCCATCCAAAACATTCTCAAATTACCACTCAAGGAGTCCAGACGACTCTGGTCTTGTCAGCGTCGTCACCTAACAAGACTATGTTATCTATGTATTCCAGGTTTATGGAAAATTCTTTTGTGATCAAGTCAATCTTCGTGTGGTCAGATGACGAGAGGGAGACATCCATAAGAAAGTCTATGATAAAACCACACTCTATATGATGAAGTTAATTTCAGATGATATTTGAAATACCAGTTTTCTTTCTAACTGTGAATGCAAATTTGTCATACCCACTTTGCCATGGTTAAATAACTTCAGCTCCGAACCACTTAAACAAACAGTAACATTGGTGTGCCTTAAAAAACAGACGTTTTATTTATATAAGTATAGTTGAACACTGAAAACTAGAGTTTAAAATAGAAAGCAGAAATTAATACTCAACTTTGACTAACAGTTTAACAACTGAGAAACCAACTTAACAGAAACTCTACCGTATTGAGGTTCCTTGAAAACAAAACTCAGTTAACCAGATGTAGAGTACCTCAGTGAAGATGAAGAATGTTTCTTGAAACACATTCTCATCATGTTTTACTACCACAAAATCACAGCGGTCAGCAATGAAAGTTGACAAATCCTATTTGCTGCAAACACATCTTCAAAACAGTTTGTGAAGTAGGGAATGCAAGCAGATCAATCCTCCTCTTAAAACCCATCAATGTTAACATGACTTCTATGCTTATCAAGAATTTTATAATGAAAGAAAGAGATAAAGAATAACAACGCGAACAAGGATAGTGTAAATAGTTTTTAGTTTATAAAAGGTCAAGAGAGAAATAACGTTTAAATTTGTTCCTTTCAGATACAGAGCTCTGCATCGATCAATTTTAATGCTAAAGACTTAGTTATATGGAAAAGATTTTAGTGAGTTACACATGATAATGTGTACAGGACATGCTGTATGTCTGTAAGAGCTACATTAGCATCTATATGATGCCGTGGGTATACCGAGTATGCTAAAACACATTTTTACTTGAGTATCCATTTGACATTTTGAACAGTGAAACATTAACATTTACTGGATGATGCTTTGAACAGAATTCATTGTTCATATTCGTTTCACCATAGCAACGGGGGAACTATACATTACCACAGTGCCTTAGTTCTAGTCTTACATTGAGATGAACTCTCTGCTGCTTTAACTTTACCGTTTCTAAATAAAACCGACAAATATTCTTGTTTTCTCTATTCCTGGACTACCCATTAGGTGATCGCTTTTAGTCACACATCCGCTCTTCGTATTTATGAAACAGAAATCAGTAGTTCCAAACATTTTCTTGATAAGTTAATGACAAGAAGAGAATTTTGTTCTGAAAATAGTATTATATACAGAAAACCCACAACACTCTTTCTGAGCTTCGTACTAGTGAAGTACAAACGAAATATAATCTGGTGTATAGAATTTAGAGTATGACAAATTTGCTACGAAGAGTATGAAGCGAACTATTTGATATGTGCATCTACCACTTCAGCTGCTCTTGTGAAGCAAGATACACAGACAGTAGCCAGAGTATGCTTTCAACGCGTATACAAGATTATGTTCCAGCTTGGTTTTATAAAGGTGAAAGAAAGTTTATTAGAAGTTCTATTCTAGAACATTTGATTGATTTCCATCATTTAACAAACCCAGACAATGACTTCAAAATTGTTTATCATATTCCCACAAACCTCACACGTTTTCTTCGTTTCTAACTCCTTAAAACAGCGTAGGCATTATTTATTCATAAACTAAAACCTGATCTGTGTGTACAAAAGAAGTATGTACAGTCACTGTTTTTACCATGGCAACAACATTTTCTTACCCCTATAAGTTTCTCATCCCCATTTGTTCATTTAATCTTTGTATCCTTCCTTTATCACTATTATTGTTATTATAATCGCCTTTACTTTGATTAGTTTTCGATGTTATTTCACTGAATTGTTTTAGTCATTTTAGAAAACACTGATTTCGTCTTGACTATTTTGCTCATCTTATTATATAATACTCAATTGATTTACCACTTTCATCAATTTTTTCATCTCTTCCTGAGTTACACACCTTCTATGAAATATTCCATATATTATGTAATCTACTTTGTTATCATTCGTACTTCAGCTGTTATCATAATCATAAATACCTATATCATCATCTATTTTATTATTATAGTCATCATATAATTTTTAGTTTTCTTCGAGGGATATAATTTTTCAAATATCATTTATATAGGAATATACAGGTTGAAAATAAATTCGTTGAAAAGAGTTTCTTCGCTGAATATCCTGTTCTTTATATTTGATATCTGCGATATTCCAAGGAAAGATAGACAACTGGAAAGGTACTACAAAGTAAGCACCACTTATGTTATCCCCTAATATCGACTAATGAGATGCTGTATATGATATCTTAGCACAAGACGTAACTACAGCAGTAAATAAAAGGTTTTACTCAGTAGTAGTCGACTAATGTTCAGTCTCAGATTAACAGTAACTTACTAAATACAAGCTCCTGTTTACCGCATATATTGGCCTAACTATTCCTGTAAAACAGGTTATACTAAGTTTATGATTAAGCAGGTACTTCATCACATACATGAATATCCTCTGGCTTAATTTGGAAACGCTAAAGTCAAAGCAGTAATAGTTTCTATATCAGCACACTTGGTACACATACAACATTACAGAGATGACAGTTTAGCTCTTTCTGTCATAAAACATGTTCTGAAAATATTACGTTTTGAAGCTGATAACATCTTTTCCATCTATACCAAATCTATAGCAGTAAGATTGATAGATTTAGAGCTTCACATTTGGAAGGGACAAATCTAAGTGTTATTTCTTTCGACCTTTACTCAAGTGAAAGTTATTCACCCCATTCTTGTTTAACGTTGTCTTCTGGTCCTAAACCCTGAAATTTTTGGTGCGTATTTAAATCTTCTTAACAGTGAAGAGTTTAAGAAAGAAGAATGATCTACCTACATTTCATAATTCACATGCAATTTTGAAGATGTCTTTGTGGCATATATAACCTGCTGTTTTATAAATCCTGAGCGATGTGATTTTGCCACTTTAGGACATGATGAGTATCAGTTTCAATAAATATTCTTCATTCACATTATCTTCTAATCAGTCAGACTGCAATCTTTAAGTGTTCTTAAAAATGCCTAATGCTACTCAAGTGCTACTACTTCAGCGTAAATGATTGGAGCCAAATTGTTTTTAATAAAGTAAATAACTAATTCTAGATAACTAAAATCCTGATATTTCAAAGTTTGTTTGTCACTTTCATACTATTTGTATTGCATCAATGTAACTAGCCTGAATTGCTACTCTAATCTAGGTTTCAACTAGAAGTACTAACAACCTCAAATCAATTGAACATTGATGCAGAATCATGTGGCACATCAGTGAGAAACTCTTGATCGAAACTTTTAGTGTAATGATTGTATCTTCAGTTAGACAGAAGCTGATACTGTAAACTTATTTGACAGAATTTATTTGATATTGTTTACCCATTAGTAATCATCTAATAATCTTAAAGTTTTACAGCGTGATAAGTGAATTTTCAGCACATGCTTTTTTGAGGCCCACGCATACACATCAGCGAAACTACGTTCAGGAAAAATCAACTTACCAGCACATAGAATGTCAATAAAACCATGATCCATTCCAAGGTTAGAATAATATGATTTTGTCGTACTAGCCAATCTTTAAACCAATTTTTTGATAATTTCATTGTAAAGTTTATCAACTGATTTTCTGTTTTTTTTTAATGTTTTTAGAAAATTTCACTTCTTTGCCATTTAAAAACGTATTCAAATCTTTCTATTTATCTGCCTTACAAATCGAACAAAGTTAAGAGATACAATGTCTTTAGTGAAACATATTAACCAATAAACTAGAATCAATAGAGAATATCTCATAATTATATTGAATATTGGTATCAGTCAGTCTTGACTACACATTTTCAGATTACTCTCTAGTTTAGACAGTAAAACAGATGTTCCAGTTAGGTAAAGAATTTCACATTGGACAAATTTAGGCATAAATAGCAAAATTCTTTGTGAAAATCAAAACATAAATAACAGAACGCATTATTTCTCAATAGTAACTATTTAGTATCAAGGTGATTCATATAGTTGCATTCTAATTATGACGCTTAATACTATTGTCACCTTTTGGAAATTACTGAATACGATAAGTACTATTTGTATTGTTGTACTTCTGTTTATTGTATACGAAATTAAGAAAAATCAGTAAAGAATTCACTAATCAATCAGTTAATTAATCTTCGAAAAAATCTTGAAAATTCATGTACTAGAAAAATAAGCTGATTATGTTAACTCTTATTACTAATCCCAAGATCTCTATAAGTTAGTGAGTACGATTAATAAATAGTATGTAAAATAATAGTGTGAACAATTTTCACCATCCATTTAGACACATCTGAGTAGTTTTTGAACTGTCAAATGGGTCTCCACTTGAAACCAAACAGCCATGATCATAATGTGTTGTTTCTATCTCAACATTACCATGAACTAACAAAATATGCTTATGAACAACATGATCCAAGCAATTTCACTGTGTAAGCTAAATTCATCTGGGTACACTGCTGATCAGTTGCACATCTCTTTAGGAAGGCATTTCCTATTGATTTCAGCTTATTAGTAAGTATGAGACTGTAAACATGAAAAAGTGATTTTTCGTGAAAATTCATTGATTGATGACTGGTTATGAATTTTCCTGCTTTTGAGGTACTTAGACATTCATACTGAGGGGCACAACATCAATTTCCAATAAAACTAGGATAAAAATAAAAGGGTGTTTTCAGACTCCAGTGGATTTCATTAACCTGTTTTCTGGAACGAACTATTCGGCAATGTCGTAGCTTGAGGTTTCAAAGGATTGTCGCTTTTTCTTCTAATGTTAGGTTGTTGCGAGTCAGCTTTTGATGATTATCAGTTACCTAGTAACAGATCTAAGGATGAACTATGGAATATATCCATTCTACTGTTAGTATAAAACCTCGGCTTTATTTCATTTCTCTTTCTCTTCCAGATCCATAAACTTTATAAAGTACTGTTCTGACTCTGCATTTAATAACTCCTGTTTCCTAACGATTTTTACGACAAACTACCTTGACTAGTACCTTACCACTTGTTTGGAAGTTACTGCATCATTATCCCTGAATATTTGTTTTTGATCTATACGTAGGCAGTTCTTATCCTTCAGCCAAACATGTATTCTTCAGGAAACATTTTACCTGGTGTAGTTAGGATCAGTATGCTACAATGTGCAACTCAAATGTATAACGGAATGCATCTGCTATGTCTCCCGTTGCCCCATTCAGCGAAGTCAGCTTATGTGTGTTCATTCTGATTGACCATTTGATCGCAGGTGATAAGGTGAGGAGAAAAAAATAACTAGTTGTCTTCTGTCTGCAGAAATTTTAGACAATTTGGCGATTGTAGAATCTGTTTCTCTTTGAGGCAGAACTGGACGGAATTCCGCCAGAAACACTGAAAACAGACTCAGAGATAACAGCAGAAATGCACACACAACTACTGCAGAAGGTTTGGAAGGAAGGGAAGGTACCTGCCGATTGATTGAAAGAAGGGCTACTTTGTCAAACTCCTAAAGAAAGGAGACCTGAGTCTCTGCAAGAACTGGCGAGGAATCATGCTTTACCTCTGTCAACCCAAGCAAAATATTAGGCTGCATTATCCTGGAGAGACTAAAAGATGCTCTGGATTCAAAATTACGACCGGAACAGGCTAGCTTCAGCAAGAACAAATCATAAGCGGATCAGATTGTAACGCTACGCTATGTATCTACTGCACTCTATTCAGCACAAAGAACAAGATTCGGATTTTCAATACTAATTCAGTCAAGTTAGTGCTTTTATAGGGTTCAGAAACTTGGCGCATCACGAAAGACATTTCCTATAAACTACAGGCATTCATCAACAGCTGCACACATGGGTTCGATACTAAAGATCACATAGCCAGAATGATAAGAATCAGCAACAAGGAACTCTGACCGGGCAACGAACCAGCCAGGATCTCATCGTTCAACAAACATACAGAAGTAAGAGGATATGGATTGGACTGAACATACAATGAAGAGACGACTTGGGGACATCCCGTGCAGGCCAGGCCCTCGAGTGGAATCCAAAGGAGAAACGACGAGTTGGGCGTCCGTGGACAGGGTAACATGGAGTAGATGGTGTAATGAAGAAATGAAAGCTTGTGGGCAGCGGTGGAGTCAGGTTAAGAAGACTGCAGGGAGAAGGGTGAAATAAAGACGTGCTATTGAATCCATATGTTTCACTAGGAGTTCAAGGGACAAATAGAAACAATAAATAATTTGGGTTAAATAGAAGAATTCAGCATACTTTATATGTTTGTCAACGGCTTCAGTATATATCTTTTTTTATGACACTCCTGAGGAATTAGCATTCAGTGTTAGTTTATCTATCAGGTAAAATAATCCATTTCAAGTTACTTTATTGTAAACAGTGTCACAATGAATTTCCCCGTTATTTCGTATACGGCTTCCTTACATACTACTAGCCACCAAAGAGCTTGAGTACTTTTCGGTTCTATCTGCTTATTACTACTTTTGTTGATTAATATTTGTGATATCAAGTCGCAGACAAACCTGTTTGACGCTTATTATCATGGAGATATTTTCATTGCAATACTGATCCGCCTCTAAGTTCTGCTACGATCCAATTCATTCCGAGTTATTTAGTTTTATACTTCTTGGAGAATAACTATGGTTGGAGTTTTAGTGTTCTTCTTCTTGACTTCATCACGAACACCTAGCACAACGACGATATATGATCGGAATGCATTCATCTGCTACTCAAATGAAATTTACTGAATTATTATCTCCGAACGCTGGTGTATTTTATTTACGATTCGTGTTCGCATTTTGACATAAGCGGTGTTTGTAGGTTGCAAATAAAAATAAGGTACTTAAATGAGCTTTTTCCATAGAAGAAAGCCTTGATTAATCACACTGTCGGTTAACAGTTCCAGCATACAGGACACAATTGTCACTTGATTCTTTGACAAGTTATGCTTTCTCTGTAAATATCTGCTCAGAAATTCTTATTGTTGTTGTCTCTGTTATATTCCGATTTCTCTAACTTCTGTAAACAGATATCCACTTTTATATATTCATCCTGCTCTTGTAGATCAACATGAAATAGGTTTTTATATTTTTCAGAATAAGTCTTGATTATTTATCTTCAAGAAACTCATCGTTGGAAGTTATCACGAAGTTCGTGTGACAAAACTGGAGATCAGCAATTAGCACTGACTGTCGAAGTTCACAAATTTTCTCTTAAGTTCTTCTATATTGCTCAGAGTTATCTCTTTGTATCATCACAACTACTATCATTGCTTTAAATAGTTTCGCAGAAGTAAGAAGCGTTTCAATCCACATCTGCAGTTGATACAACGTGGATATTACATATTAGAAGTCACTTGACAGGAAGATAAGTATAACGCATATTTCTTGTTGGTTGGCTCCTATCAACAAGGAGATTTGGCTTGTATCGAAGAGTTGTTATACTTTACCTTTGTAAACAAATGGAATTTGATTTTTTGGTCAGTACTCCATATGCAAAGACCTAATGATCTATTCAATGTAATATTAAGTGTGGATGTGAAATTTAAGCTTACAGATACTGAAATTCTCAATTCACTAATGCATATTTCGTCACTGTCATTCACTTTTCCTAGTTGGTTACTTTTATAGAGACCATTGATTAGTTACAGTCAAACTGTCACTCAATTATTTCATATAATCGTTTCATGTCAGAAACTTCGTGGACTATTTCATAATTTCGGAACAAATTCATTCACACAGCACACATAGTAGCATGCCTACATAAGCAAGCAGCCCAGCAGTCTATGACCATGCCAAACGTGAAAAAAAATTAATGAAATTTCGCATCCATCTGATCAGTAAACCCGTTTTAAATAATTTGTTCGCATGTGGTGGAGTCACAGTATTTGCAATCAGTCGAATAGTTATTGGCTCCTCATTTTAAGCTTTATCGCTAAGATAGCGCTAGACGTGATTATTTTAATAACTATTTGTGAATTGCTATCCCTGACTGTTGGTCGCTACTTGAACTTACCTTCGTAGTTGATATTTGGAGAGATATCTAAATGATCTAATTCAAAACTGTGTCTCCCGATTTTTATCAAGACTGTCAATTTTTATTTGAACTTCCTAATCTGTAGAAAACAGTGCCTAGTTTTGCTAACTAGCAACGAATTTGCGGTGAAAGCGGTGTCGGAGATAGTGTCCTCCAGCGAAGTTGATGATTTGTATTTCAAAATGGTGGTCATAGTGATTAGTTGTTCAGTAATGCCGACTGTCCGTCAAATAATGCTCCAATTTCAACCTATTACGCACCTTCATGGTGTTTATTTTCGTGAGCATATGACGATAATCCTAATCAAACTCCTAATTGCAAACTTTACACAAAATGGTGTCAACATTTTCTTAAGGCTGAAGGAATAATCCTGAATAAAACTGTACAGTGCAAATCTTGCATGTTCGAAGAAAAATATCTTCAAGTGAGGTTATCAAAAGAACTCAACTTATCAGTATGCTCAGTTTCATTTGAAAAGTACCTGAGATGGTCGAACAATGAAGATGGATTACAGCACAAACCAATGAGGAGAATAATTACATCTGATAGACCGAAGATTGATTTTTGTGGCTGAAAGATGGTTTCAAAGAATGCTGGGGACAACAGATCAGTTTTAACTTCTTTGATTTGTGTCAAAAAATTTATTTTCTCCTTTTGAGCTAATTATATAGGACGCGAAAAACGTGCCATTTCCAGAAATATCTCTGGGCAGTATTCCACATAGTCACCAAAAAGGGAATTCTAGTCAACTACTTATTTCATTGTTGAACATTTGGTTAGCTCTTGATGCATAGCTCTACTAGAAGGCCTCTTCAATTTTATGTACAGAATCAAGGGATGTAATTCGAAAGGAGTATGCTTCCGAAAGTTGTGCATAGCAGAAACACTGAAAATTCCTGAACTCAAGTCTAATTTCTGTGTGCACAATGGGCGTGTTAAATCTCTCAACTATCCACTGTCTTAGCCCCTCGTCAATTTATATTAACGATCAGTAGTAGCAAGCAGTGGAATAAAAGACGTGGGTTTAATCTTATTTAGAACTCGTGAGCTGGACATACCTGTCTCTAAGCAAGCGATGTTTTTTCCACCAGGGTTCGAACCCGCCGAAAAACAAGTGGCTGTCTTGACTCAGTATTTAAGTGGATAACGCTGTGGCATCTGAAGTGATCATTTCCAGCTTCAATTCGTAGTGGGAACAACATGGCTCGCTAAGAGGCAGGTTTATCCAGCTGATGAGCCAAAATAGGACGAAACGCGAGTACTAGATTCCACTGCTAGCCGTTAGCCATCATCAGTGAATAACTGAAACACAAATAATATCGAGGCTTTCTCTCAGAAGTCCATAAGCCAACAGAGATTGATTAATTCGGTCCAACCAATGACGGAATAATACAAGTGACAACATTCTTCCTCACTTTGTTCTTTCTTTTATCGAGTGCGATATCATCACTTAGCTTATTATTATTATCTTCAAAATTTACTTTGTGCATTTCTTCATATTCTCTATCTACATTGACTGAGTAAAAATCCAACTACCACATTTCACATCCACTAGAAATTTTCAACTTTTCAAAATTTTTTCTTTCCTCGTTGTTGGCGTTATTTGACAAATTATTATGCAGCTATTTTCTGGCTCTTTACCAGAGCTTCACCATCACACTAATTATGCGACTATACCAATACATCCAGTAGAAGACAGTAATGTGTTCGTGGTGTGTATAAATATGTTTGTACGCCTTTCAAAAATAAAGTCATCGAGAAACAGAAGTCATCGCTGGATTATCCTTTGAGTTTGTCGGTAGAGTGACCATCTGTGGACCATACAGAGATATTTAATGTGGCCTAAAAATGAATTATCGAGAAAAGCCACCTTTCCTAAGGTCGCTTATCTCATTTTTATAACTAGATCCAGGTACTTCAGTGCATGATCTTTAAATCTATATTTGTAAAATATTGAGCACTGCACAATACTACTGGATTAAGACGTTGTGCAAAATGTGTGTAAATAAATCAATCACATCAGTTGCTGGCTGAAGAAAAAGACATCATCAGTCAGCAGATCGTCAGCATCCGTGAACAAAACTGTAAAGTGACATTTGACATCCTGTTAGATGTTGGAATTCGGCTAGAACGTCACTCTTGATCTGAGTTGGCACCTACAGCTGGCTGTCAGCTCAATTCCAACATCCAACTGTGCCATATAAATTAACTTAGGGACCCACTCGGATCATCACTTACAATTTAGCAACTAAATCGGTCTTCAGTAAGTTGCCTGGGAGTAAGCATTCTTAATGAAGTCCTAAACCCAGTACAGTTAATTGCTAAGCACATTAATTGAGGAGTAAGATATCTCTCACCTTCATATCTTCGATCTTCATCATCTACTTAAATAGACCTATTTAACGAACACCAGATCTGTCTCTCTCTTAAACTTGCTGCTCCTTTTCATCTGCCGTCATTATACCATTTTCTGACATAATGACTGTCAGTGACTACTGCTCATCAGTATAATACACATGTTCTTAAATCATATAAACTTCCGATAAACGTAGCAATAATAGTAGCTGATTCTGTTTCAAATTATTAGTGACTCACTTTCATTTACAGAGATACTGGAGTCATCTTAGAGTTGAAAGAGAACATTTTCTGTCATTCAAAACCAGAAGAATAAAAATTCTAATATCTGAGACTTGAAACTACGTTTTTCCCGTAATTAGTTTAACAGTAAGAAACCGAGAAGTGATGACATTGGTTAATCATATATATATGTTTTGCTGGAAGTAGCGAAAACAGTCTACACTCCATCAGTATGAAGTCAAGTTTAGAGTCTTAGACATAAGAAGTGAGTGAAATTGTAAGGTTGTGAGGCTTGAATGACTTAGATTATTGTTTGAGACGTTTGTTTTGCACAAAGAGACATTATGCAGCTTGCAGTACAATGCTAGCTGAAGTAAGTTCAGGGAGGGGGCGGGGAAGATTGAAATAATCAGTACGCTAAGTATGTTACTATTGATCTGAGCCAGGTAGGGTGATTTAGACATCTCTATTGAGGTCTACATAACAAACAAAATTAATGGCTGCAGGTGACATTAAGATGATATGTAACAACATCTGTAGAAAAGTCCACATACTGTACACATATTCAAGGATATCCCAAATAACTATATCGCGTCATTCCGCTATGTTATCTTTCCATACATTTCTATCACACCATACATTTCTACCTTATTTAGTTTGTTAATGTGTGAAGGAAATCATGTTAGAGATAGTTTTATCAGTCAACTTTGCAATAGCGAACAGTTATCATAACTCCGATGTCATTAAACATTTCAACTGTCATGTGATTATTTATTTTATATATTGTTAATCAGTACCGTTATTAATGTACATTTCAAAAATGTTCTACAACTGGTAAACTGACGCAATATCACATGCTGAGAATTCTATACTGTAAACATAATTAAGGTTCGAAATAAAGAAAGCATATTAATTATTGCCATTATTAATTACCAAGTAATATACCTCTGGGAAGTGTAGAAAAAGACGATAACTGATTGTCTTTCCCAGACGTATTGATCAGTCGACGTCAAAATGGGTCAATAAAGACAATCTATCTGTAGAAAGCCTTCATGAACGAGATAGTATTTAAATCACTACAGTTTCTGTCCGGCCCAGTACAAACGAGGTTTAGTAAAGTGCTTATTTAATCGAATTCAACGCATGTGTCCAGTGGATGCTTTAGAAAAAGAGACAAGATTATTGACGGAGACGTTGATTGATAACAGCTATCCACTGAAGTGTATAAGTATGCATAAAATAGACAGATCATTGAAAAATACTATGAAGATGATGAAACAATGGTTAGCTTCGATGTTATTTCTCCAAATACAAACACTTGATTGATGAAAGCATATAAGTTGTTAGGTCTTGATTGCTCAGGTGCACTAGTTCCATCAATTAAATCTGCGATGCACTGAAATTATGTTTGGCTTCAAGCGTTTTTACTTTCCGACGAAATCTTTATCGTTGAACCAGTGGGATAGCAGTGGAGTCACTGGTCTTACTCATTGTAGATAAGCTTTACATGTACAAAGTGGAATCAAACCTATTTAACCAACACGATTTGGAAGCATGAATATTGTGAAGGTATGTTGATGACACTTTTGTTGTACACAAAAGCCAAGGTATAGAAAATCTTATCGAATATCTCAGCAGACATTTTTAATCCCATAAAAATCACTTGTGAACTAGAAACAGAATCCAGAACGCTAGGTTTCTTAGGCTGCAGGACCACACGAAACAACGATGGACGTTTCATATTGATGTTTATCGAAAGGATACATATTTCAATATGTAACATGACTTCCATTCAGCTCATCCATTAGAAATTAGGTTAAACGTCGCCAAAAATTTGTTGACGAAGTTGAAAAGGATATCTAATAAGATGGAATCTCAGAAAGCAGATAGGCAACTCGTTAGTCGTCAAACAAAACAGCTGTCTGGAAAAGCTGTTAAAAAGAATAGGAAGAAGTTTATCGAAAAAAGACATAAAAAGTCAACCCACAAAAATTGGTGACTACTGCAACACTTCCTTATTGAACATCCACTTCACAGGAAATAAGACGTATTCTTAACAGTCACAACATAAGAGTGTTCGTTTAGGTGACGAACACTTTACAGTCACACCTTTTAACAAATTAAAAGACCCAAACCTCCATCTGAAACAACAGAACTGCGTTTATAATGTAGACTATAATGAATCCAGTACCACATACATTGAAGAGACATCATATGGAGTGCTAACACGTCTAAACGGAAATGGTCGAAGTAGCAAGTAGCAATCAAAAACAGTGATCTTGAAAAACCCGGAGAAAACTCTATCATCGTGGCTCATTCCTTATATTCAGGTCATAAATAGCATCCGAAAAGGTAGAAGTCTTGTAAAAGGGTTTGCTTTCTCACAGAGAGCGGACCATTTCAGAAGTTTTGTACATCTTTTCATACCCTACTTAGGTCAACACAAAAAATGGGTTAGATATCCCACAAATATGGCAAACATTGATGACTCGCACAGACAGTTGCAAATGATATATGAAGAGAAGGTAGAACACAATCTCATTTCACTGTATTCCACATAATTCATTCCGAATTCATTGATGTTTGAATAGTTTCCGCTGTTATTTCTCTTAATCGTCTTAATCACTTCAAAGAAATATTCGCTTCACTTTAATGACTTGTCGGATCTTATTCCGTAATACTTAGTTGATTTACTATTTCCAACCAATTTACGTTCTCTTCTGAGTTATATACATTTCGTGGACCGTTCCTTATATTACGCAATCCATTTTGTTATCATTCATAATTTGACCGTTATTATTATTGTCACACATCGTTTGATTTTCAGATATTCATCTTTCCAAAATTATAATTTTTTCTTACTGTTCCCAGATGACTCACAACTCTGTAGTAGTTTTCATGGTCGAACTAAATTTCCCCACCTTATTTTTGTTCCGCCTGATTTGCACAACTGAAAAAGCCTCTCTGACCGATTCGCTAATTCACTCACCAACATTATATCACCCTTTCTTCCACATTAAGATGTAAGTGGATGATCAATAAGGTCACCATCTGCACCAAAACTTGAATAATAACCTGAAAACTTAACATCAGATTAACACTCATGAAAAGGATCTTCCTAGCAAGATGGAAACATTGAAGAGGAATGATACGATATATTTGTTTATTTTATCACTTATTCTCATGTACTACGCCGGGAGAACACAAATAAAAATACACCTTGTACAATGAGTCATACTAACTTGGTGCCCAATTTTTTCCAAACCATCCACTCCATTGTCGGTGAGGATACGTTCAAACTATCCATTCTCGCCTAAAGAAAGATGCATTCATCATTCTACAACACACGGGTGATCCAAATAGCCGGACGGAAACATATTGGCATCGGTAAAACATATTATACGGCTAAGGTACTCATTACTAGAAATTCGAAGCCTATATACCCATCAAAACCTTGAAACAGGTGAAAGACTAATTAATATCCAGTGTATCTACCAATTTCAATGTACATATAGTCTCATAGAGAGGACTCAGAGGTCACTAACAGTACTTATTCCAAAAGGTGGTCCGGAAACAAATAGAATGGCCTACTGGGAACAAATGTCTGAGCTCAACAATGGCTTGACGTGTTACTGAAACAGAGCATAAAATGGATTTGTCTATGTCATTCAAACCCATGTGTAGTACTTATTGAGGACACATTTCAAAGCCATTTGGAAGGTCCAAGCAACATTCATATGTTCGAAAATAATTCGTCCTAGTGTCATTTATTACTTACTATCATAGCCCACTGAGACCTGTAAGTTTACAATTCAACTGAGATGTGGAAATAGTAAATTATGCAATACATGTTGTTGATTGACATTAGATGCTATCAAAAGCTAACACTGGATGGATTAAGTAGTGAGATCAGGTGAGCTGAAAAGTGTGAGAAGCGTGACTATGAACTGTGAGTCATATTTTATAAGCAAAAGGTGTGTTGATAACATTCAAGATGAAATTTCATGAATTCACACTGTTTATGATCATTTTATGATATATGATATATCTTGGTCCTGCATGTTTCTTCAAGAGTTCATGTTTTACCAAATCAGAAGAAATGAAGAAAGAACAGCACACACTAGTCTGTAACTTAGACCTATGTCTAAAGTGACAGAGTAGAATAAGACGTAGTTATTATTCATACTGAAGGCAGTGATATACTAGGATTGAATACCAAATGTGACTATACCTCTTCAGCACCTTATTCTTCACTAAGTCAAGCAGATACCTAAGGACGAAATGTCACATCTGACTGCAGGGACGACAACTTTATTTAGTAAGCTATGTAATATACATATATATGAATAATAATTGGAAAAGATGCTGATATGAAATAACCAGGAAGAAAGTTTAGAATAGGACAATAATTTCAGTGCTGATGTCGAACATCATTTTGAAAGTAAATCTTCCTTTCAATGATCGTAACATACAAGTGAAAATAAATCCACACCATAAGTCAAAGTATTTTACACAGATACATTGTTATCATGTTTCGACAGCAATTCAAGGGAATTCGCGAAGCTTGAAAAGTTTTCCCAAGGGAGCTGAAACACCAAACAAGGACATGCGTTTTCACATATAATCAGGCGCACTGTTTATCTACCATCATTCGCTTGTTTGGAAACCGACAAATGCTTTACAAAATGTTTAGACATTTTTCACCCAATTTTCGGTGATGGGAGAACGAGCTTAAAATTTTACGGTTGTGCTGGAACTCACTACGAAATTCGTCTGGCAGCAACAGTTTCGAAGACGGAGATATTCAGGTGGGAAGAGAATAAAATTCTGAATACTCAGTGAACGGTTACTCTTTCTAAATAAGTGTGTCTGTTTAATGACGTCTGCCTGTAATCTGAACGCGATACAAGGATTCATCTGTGAATCAAATCAGATGGACAGGAGGATGTCACAACTATGTAGACTGAATTCGCAAATTCGCGATAGACCAGAGAATCCAGGTGGGAAGATAGTGCATGAGTGAACATTCCAGTGACAATCGAAAATTATATTCACTTACGCACAGTTGTCAATGAATAATAACTTCTTCTACGACCTCTAATAAAGAGCACTAACAGCTTCACTAAAATGACAGAAATTTCAACGTGTGTAGAAAAGCGTTGGATTATAAACGGTAACATTTGTTCGCAATTAGAGTGCTCTCAGTATAAACCAATGAACTTTTCATTGAAACCTCGCAGAAGGAGCGAGCTAGGATCATCTTGCAGAGCATACACCTGGAAGTGAGTTGCATAACTCGCGTCAATATGCAGTACTCCATTAGTGTTTGAGCACTAGTTGTGTCATCATGATGACATTCAGATGGACCGATTGATTGAACCAAGTGAGAATAGCAGGCACGCTTTCTTTCACCATGAAAACGTTTTGCCTAAAATCGACTCCACACAAAGTCACGTAAAATCCGTTGTTATGGAAATTCATCGGAATCATTTGTAGTAATGATGACACAGTTCACCACCTCATAGTTAGAGCTCAAAATACAAAGCAAACTATCATCCTATGGTTACAACCTCCAACTTCTACGTGACTAACGAACTGCCTCAGTTTGAAGTGACAGTGTTTATCCAACTAGTCTCTCTCTTCACACTTCACCTGAAAGAATTTACTATTAATGTTCCTCTAAAGTACAATAACGCTAATCCTGCTCACTGATATCAGTTCAGGCGTCAACTTATTTGAATGCGTTGAGTAGGGTTGATAAATCTGACTTAATTGCTCAACAAGCATCTGGGATATATTATTCACAAGATATTTCTGACGGGACTATCTGTCATTTATCCTTATAAATGTAAATTCGGCTCATTCGACTTATGTGATATTCGAATTGTGGATGCGATGCGAATGAAAACTGCATCGTAGCCACAACCGTCGACATCGATCTAATACGTAATCATTGATAAAACAACAAAAATCCACTGCAGTTAGTTGATTCTTCCACGGGAAACAAAACAAATCATTCTCTTATATAAAGGTGCATGGTCGAAGAAAACCTATTCCACCAGCGAAAGAGTCAGTGCTCTAATAGTAATCGTGCTCTACTACAGTAAGACCATCATTCATTGAAATACAAACTATGCATGGATCTCAATAATGGCACTCCATCCAATTAGACTATTTTACATTGACAGTGAACTAACTGGGTGCCCACAAAATGAGAATGCAAGACAAAGAGATGAGTACCTCACCTATGTGTCCCCCCCCCCACTGCCTCCACCCACTCAGTATTCAACAATTTCCTAGAGATGTGCTACAACCCACAACTCGGGAGGAAGAAAACCACTGGTGAGTAGAAAAACCTTCGTTTATACTATAACCAGTGAAGTTTTGAAATAGCTGACAGAGTACCTTTTACTGAATGAAGACATGATTGGAAGATATTTCGAAAGGGCATAAGAGTCAAGTGAAGGCCACATACAGCCTGTTAGTGCTTATTTGGAATCCCACTCTGACCACGTTTCCAGTTCACAGGACAAACTTCACCATGCTTCTCGACAAATTGAAATGCATCCAACAGACGCAGCGTCTCATCCACACACCGTCCAACCGGTTTGTCATTGACTGTAATTTGACGAAGAACTCCCTTTTTATCAATGATGAATAGACCTCTGAAGGGTGAGAAAGGCAAACGATATAATAAGACATACTGCAGAATATAAGGGAATAAATCATTGTCACGACTAACATCTATATAATAGGCAACCTCTGTCTAAATGGTGAAATACTCCAACAATTCTGATTTTTTGTTCACAAGTGACTGCAAAGTGACAGATATCCACTAACACTTGGGATTGCAGGGAATAAATCAGTGAGGTCGTCACACATGTAGTCTTGTGCACTGGGTCGCTACATGCTCACAACCACTCGAAAAACATGAGGTTGAGAGGGTTGGAAAACTGCCACTAACTCATTGATCTAGGGTTGAACCGGGTTAGACCACTCACATCCTATTGAATTACTAGCTCTTGTACTTGACATTCAATCAACATCAATGTGATCACTGTGAGTCAGGTGACAATAAATCACAGTTAAGCTAAGCTACTTTGATCGCCATCAGGAAAGTCGTTTAGAATAATACTTTTCGAAGTTGTCACTGGTGACGATGACTAGGGCGATCATGATGACTTTAGCATCTTCCTATGACTCGATGTTTGTGTTACGCATTTTCCACATAATTTTAAATTAGCTGCTTTTCAATATCAGTTGAGGAGTGAATGAGGGGAGTCAAAGAAGATCAACACAATGTAGAGTGGCATTTCGGTGGACGATACTTTGACTGTGGCCGACAATGTCTTTACATTGGGAAGTGGTTCTTGTGTCTGTGTAACAGACCGAGGAATCTAGGAGTGACAGCCTGTATGTGTGTGTGTGTGAGAGAGAGAGAGAGGGAGAGGGTGGCGATTTCATTCATGCAGTCAAACAGGTTCATCTTTATCCTGATTCTCATTGATGCTTCTATCACTCCATCATCACATTACATATAGCCGAACAATATGACTTTACCATTTTACTAATAAACAAATCCTCATTAACATCGACAGGCTAACGAATAACACTTACACAGGATGATCTTTGTCTCACTGTTGATAACTTAAAATGACAAACTTCAGTTCACTAGCAGATAGAAGCGAACAGTTCAAAAATGTATAGGATGAATGTCACATGACAATAATTACACACTTATCCTCATCACCACTCACCTGAATGCATTGCCCTCCTCTTCATCAAGCACGCCATACGCTCTGGAGATGTCTTTCGTTTTGTCAGCTAACAGAGGGATTTTCATCTCACCTAGTCCACCTGATTTACGATCCATGTTTATCCACGCTAGGTGACTGTATTCAGAATCCGTGGAGCAAGCAATCACTTGACAATTTCGACTTCGGAATTCTTCAACCTGATCACTGAATGCGATGATTTCCGTCGGGCACACAAATGTACTAGAAATAATTGAGAAACAGTATACAAGGACACGGTGATGAGGATAGTGAGAAATGGACGTCCAGTCTACATTAAGCGTATTGAATGTGTACTAATGAATCTACAGATTGATTTGTGGATCAATTATTTTACTGCTCAAGACAAGCAATAAACATTCGGGAATTTATTCAGTTGAATCACTCACCAGAAATACTTACTCGACACAATAAATTTCCTTCATCAAAATATGACATCAACGATTCAGGGGAATTCAGATACGCACCAGTATGGCTCATCTATGGAATGAGTACAACAAATATTATTGTTCATTGTATCACTGAGTGATGCGGTTCCATTCAACCACAAATCACCAACACTATGGAACGAAGCTCTATTGCAAACATTACTGTCTACTGAATTGTAAGTCAGTGAGGATCACAGTGAGGCTCGTCTCAGCACTCATGGGTTCCTGATGACTTACCTGAAATCACTGACATAACATGACAGCATACAAGAAAATTGACACCTTATGAAGGACAGCTACGAAGTGAGGAAACAAATCACCTGTACAACATGAGTGGCAAAGTCACAAGTTGATCTTATTTTCAAGTAGTGTTGATTTATGAACTCTCACAAAACACTGTGTTCTTCATGCTTCTTCGTGTCCACATACTGTGTATGGAGAATTCAACAAGATATACAGAACCGCCTTATGAAGCCCTCTTATATATTATGCCATCAGGTTGAGAGACAGTCGTGAGGCCGAATTACGCATTTCCATCCCTCGCGGACATTGCAACTATTACACTGCAAGCCATTTGAACAGGTCACTTACATCACTGACCCCCTATCGAATGGCCATTCAGTTTACGAAACAAGCAGTCTGTGATGATCGAATTTCGACAGAATGATTGTGAAAGGGTCGCTGTGATTAACTCACTAGAAATCCTCTCGACACATGTGATATTCTGAAGGCATGTTTGTCACACGTCACAACACAACAGTCGACAAGAATGACTCCAACCCATCTGACAAGCCGCTGTGCACAAACAACTCTAGTGAACATAATACAAGCTGACTGCTCACCAAACCACATATCACTTCATCCTTCAAGCCTAGAGGCTCAAAGGCAAGTATGAGGTGGATACTGGATGGTCATCCGATCAATCATCACATGCGATCATGCAATAATGCTAAGGAAACAAACACCAGGAAGAATATCTGTATGACTAGCAGAGATTGTCTTCCATTTGACTGACTTGCATCATCGATACTGAGTGATGATTGAAGGTGGCACAAATTTTCACTTCACATTCCATCACCACACAGTATTAACAAGGAAGTGGTCAAAACATTTCACTCTCATCGACCATGCCACAAAATATCATAGTTTGAGATGAATATGAAATCGCCACACGTAGAAAATTGATAAATAAAATACGAGGAGTATATTCTAATGATCACTTACAAATCGGCTGGATAGAAGAACAACACAACATATTTGCCCGAATAATCTTCTAAGCTAATATCTTTGAAAACACCATCAACCACAGCCTTCCCTTTGAATACTGGTGCAGGTCTGTTTGGTAGTAGGGCCATGATTAGTAAATGACGCGTGAGGACGATTCGTCGTTCAGACCATCTCTGAGTTCATGTATTTATATGTGTTGACGACTAAAATGGATTTAACTCTGATTGGTCTAGATTTACATTTTGATTACAATTGGTTAATTCACCAAAATCAATTTTCATATTACATCATTCATTACCAGGCATCATCAAAATCAGCATGTCTATAACTTATTATGTTGTTGACATGATATTGACCGACAGAATGTGATTTTGTAAACATTACGTCAGAAAACAGGTCAGTGTGCCGAATGCTAATGCGTATTTCATGGCCCCGACAAGCACTCGTAAATTCAGTTACATGTAGTAGAGTAACAGACAAGAATGACACTCAACCGTCTCATGTGGTTAGTGGTCTCATCCGAACTGTGAGGTCGACTGTAACAGAAGTGTTGAAGTTGTACATTTCGACCTGTCTATATTTACTAAGAGTAATTGTGGCATATCAAGTGTTGGAGCAGAAGACAAAGTCCGTGAAATACAAGGATCAACAGAATCAGTGGAATGAAGAAGGCTTAATTGCTAATCGTAGTTGCTAGTAGTTCGCATCACTATGCAGTGAAGTTGATTATGCATGCGATATGAGGGGAAGGAGAAGGGATGCAGGTTTTAATAATAGATCAAAGATCAAGGCCAAAGATGAAGTTGAAGCAGACTCAGAGCGTTAATGTGAGGTTAAGACTTGGCCTTGGATTGGATTGTTTCATTCAATATAATGCATAATCATAAAACATCATTCATCGGATGACTTTATGCTGAGAAGTTGTTCCCAATATCATGACGAAATAAAACACAAATTCTAACTTCTCTTTCGTCGTTAATCAACTCCCATTCTTTCATTTTAATCCTAGTAGCGATTTCCGAATGCCTGCAGTGTGTGATGAGTCATCACTCATGCGTGGATTACGCAAACATTTGATAACCACTGATTAACTAATCAATCTCTCTCTCCAACTAGCCGTATCGGATTTCGGAAGTATCACACTATCCCACTATGAAGTGTGATTATGAGTGAGTGCATACAGAGATATGACAGAGATCCCCCTCAACTACTGGCCACAGTAAGTTCCATCGTTGTGGATTTCACCAAACCTTCATACTCTGCTACGTTGACTGACACCAACAGACTTCTTTGACCCATGTACACGACTTCAAAACCATTGAATACAACCTTACACACTGTGTTGTTCTGACTAGTTGCATCTCCGGGATCTTAATTAAACTCAACCAGTTTTCCCTCCGAATGCGTTTGTCTGCTTCAACGTCATCAAAATATCAGTTCCGAAAATAATAATAAGAAGTGATGCCTTACAACAACTAGACAAACACACTCATGACAACTAGGATGCATATAACTACATAACCATTGCACCTTGCACCTGGACGTGTAGATCAGGTTGACAGTACATGATCAGATTAATCGCCACCGTTTCAAAAAGATTTCATGCCCATTGCGTGTACCTTATCCAGAGAGCTTGAGTTTCATAGTTTCATAATGCATAAATATTGTACTTTAAAAGACGTCACTTCACTCTAGATGTAGACATCTGGAATGAAAATCAGGTGCATTACAGCTCTTGAATCTTCCACCTACTCAGAGTATTTACACAACCTAGAGATAATCCCAAGGCTGTCAATCTCCATGGTCAACTCATTTCCCCAAATTCGGTATTTTCACCTTACTGAACAGGGTTTCAACCAGATTCACTTATATAAGAGGGGATGATATCCAAGATGATTCAATGTGTACATCCTCCGCATGGATGATATCCTGAGTAACATCATGACTTACTAATCACGTGCATAGTGTGTATGTGTATACACGTAAAATGTTTGTGGATATAAAGAAGAGCACTAATATTGTAAATGCGGTGTAATGACAAATACATGAAATCTCTGATCTGCATGCAACGAGAGAAACACAGTGAAGAAGATTCTTGGAGTTGCTGGACGCAAAAGAGATAGCATGATTGTGTGATTCTAGGTTGGATGTGTCTTAGTGAAAATGAGTATTTACTAGGGATAGAAGTCAACTTCTAGGTGGCAGGAGGGTGCAGCTACCAGTGTTCACAACAACAAATGGATACACAGTTTCTGTCTGGAAGCATGAAATGCATAAAATATGAGACGCATTGGTACAGGATGTGGAAGCGATAAATCTGAGAAGTGTTCGATCATCGACAGTATTGGGGATTGATGAGTGTATCAAAATGGAAAGCAGTAAGTAGTTCACTTGGAAACCCCCCTAATTCGCATCTAGGATGGTCAAGAAAGGACTGTGATGTTTATTAGGATAACACCAGCTGTATAGATTCGAGCAATCAAATAACAGTGACAAGTAACGGTATACGAATTCAGAGGTTATCGATCGACCTGTTTCTAACCACTAGAATAAAAATAAATTATCTGACATGAAAACTTTCATTCAGCCAGTGGCGAAATACCCAGATAAAACTCGACATTGTTTGCACCGTCACATTCTGACCATGCATGTCATTATACTGAATGTGCACACATTTCCTCTTCTTGAACAAAGTAGAGAGAGCAGTGACACTCTACAAACTCATGAGGCCACACATACACAAACTAATCCGAATGCTTCAATTTGACCAACTTGAACTCATCTGATTATCGGTTATGTGTGGGTGCAAATGAACCATATCCACCTCTCTACAAATAACGAAACAGGTCACGCAAATGTGTGATCGGATAGGTCACTTCATTCAGTGGCATCATCATACGGAAACCACACTCTCTTATTGCCTTCTTAGTTGAAATTCACCAGTCAATTCAGATTATCCGCATAGATTCTATGACACTGCGAGTGTATGTGTACGCATATGTCTCTGTTCATTTCATAACTGAACGCGAAAACGAAAACAAACACGATTGTGAAGAAATACATACACAGTCGAACAAAACAACCAAATAAACTTCAATATCTAAAGTGAAGTGTAATCTTTTGCATTATCCGCTCACGTAGCATTGGGTTGTACGCCACGTTTAAGAATACCGTCTATGTGCAAATAAGTGTATTGTTAGTGACTATGGGGTATCCACTGTAGCTTCAAGGGAATTATGACAGGCAAGAAGAACAAGTGCTTGACTGCCACAAAAAACCACATCGGATCCTACCAAAATGAAGTTGGCCACTAATGCCACTGTCTAGAGGAGCACTTAGAAATCTTATACGTGAGGATGTGTAGCATAGCATAGACAACTCTCAATCAGGAGTATAATTTGAATTCTGTTGTTTCATTTTGTTGTTGATTAATACCAACGTTGTCACAGAAAATTGTCATATATCGCATACAAACAAATTCAAATAGCGGTAGGACTAAACAAAGTTAGGTCCATTGGCGAAAATGAAATGCAAATTCATTCATTGGTGTGCTGTACAAAAAGCAGTACATATGCCTTCAAAACACTCATCTTTAAGTTCACGGTAAATCAATCAGGATTCAGTCAACTTATAAAAGATATCGGTGCATCAGCCATCATTATCAGTAGTGGCTTATGTGATTGTTTCCTACCAAGCAATGCACTGAATGAATATGAAATGAATAACTGCTTTGTTTCAAGTACTTGTCTTGATTTCACACAAATTACGGTGCCAACGAGTTGTCACAAACACGTATTCAAAAGACTAAACTGCCTGTAGGGTGAAATGCGAAGTGAAATATCAGCAGAACACTTGAGTATATCCACGAAAATCTACTTATATTAACGTTGAAGGTGTACTGGAACACAGGTACCTATTTCCACATCGTCAAGCTCAGTTGCAAAAAGTAGAAGAATATAAAATTTAACTAGGAACATCTGCGAATAAAAGGTAATGCAACACTTGTATTGGATCAATAAGCACAGAGTTCCTACTCTCATCTCAACCAATCTATATGGTGATTGAAAAAGATACCCACCGAATGTATAGCTGGAAAACACTTCAAATCAAAGCATGCGCACACGCCATCTGTCCTACTTTCGAGTTTCCAGATCACATGTGGTGACAACCCTCTATGAAGAAGAGAGGTCTGCTTGGAGCTAACGTGTTAGATTTCCGCAGTCATGGAAGTCAACTCCGAATGTATGAAGGATACTCACAATAACACCGACAGACCTATATACCAATACTGCCTACAGTGACAGGTGAATATCTAAGTTGCACAAGATATTACCAAAATGATCCCCACTCTGTCGAATTCCTCTTATTTGCTGCCGAGAGACTTGACACTCTCGGTGGCATTTTCAACACAACATTAAAGAGTGCAACCAACTGTTATCCAGACGCAAACGGACATTGCAATGAAATGTGAATTGTTCTCATCTGAAATACTTAGACATGGCTGTTGATTGCCATACGCATACTCCCTGAATAATACGCAGATAGATGTCCAATCCGACCTGACATCATGCTAAATTTCAGCTATCTCGATGTTGGGAAGAAGCATTCTACAGATTATACTGCAAATCCAGATATTCGCTCAAACGCGAACCATCTGCCGAACCAGAAATCTGAAAAAAAACACTGAAGTGAGATATTAGATAATGACCGACGGACGTGATTATCAGTACCACTCAGACACTCTTCAATCACATCATCATTCAGAGGAGGTCTGTCTGACACCATGTATTTACGCTGCTTGCACGATATATTTCAATGTGCGTCGTTATCTCATCGTCGATCGGAAAATCACTGAGTCCATCTCCAAACAACATCCATGTTCATCAAAACGGATCACTCTCTGAAGTACGTCAAAAGTAAAACCAAACCAAGGGAGGCATCAACAAGTCTGAGTAGAGTAGTTTTCGTCTACATATAAGTAATAAGTAGTAAGTTTATATGAGAGAAGTGCATATTAAAAAACAATATAACATTTAATTATTATCCATCATCAAACACGCTTGATACAGCTCACTTAGTGAAATACATTACTGTAAATATCTACTGGTCACCAACATTTCCTGTGCACCTCTAGCAATGGAGGTCAATGTACAGCGAAAATAAAAGCATCGAGACTTACAACGAGGCTAGAAGAAGTGGAGCAGAGTTGAAAAGGAGTCAATTCAGGAACATTCTTCATTAGTTCCAAACAACCACACTGGTGAAGATTCGCTCATTTGTAAAAGCATACAGTGATTATTCACTCTTACTGAAATGTTGAGAAGTCTTCAGTTGCTTGGAGGTGATCAACACGAAATTTTCCATGACCTAGGTTTCCTTCGCGGTAGCAACCCTCAACAAGTAATATCAGAAACCTCAAGGAAAGTGATGACGTCGCGACGAATATTCTTTCAACCACCTAAAACTGTATACCTTGTTTTCACGAATATCCGTGTATTCACTCAACAAACTGCTTGCAGATTTCTTTGTATCCACCAAATAAGAGTAGCACGCATTGAGATTTCCAATCGAAATTCATCTGTGAGGTAGAAGGGGCTTTTTCATCAATATCACTCATCTAATCTGTCATGAAAATAATTGGATTTGCAAGAAATGGAGTCAACTGTTAACTGAATGTAGTCTGTATACTGCAGTCAGGAACAGAAGTGCTCAATACCAGTGGTCGAGGCTTATACATCCTGTTGAGTTAACTGACATCACAAAATGAATGATACACTACTTGATCAACACTCAAATCACCCATCAACATATATAACAGACTAACAGTACACTGTCACGTAGTTCAAACTGTGCATTCTCACGACTGAAAATATTTCTGGTCGACTCGAAGGATAACAAAATTCTGACTGTAATGAAAGGCTGAAACACTTCTATGCTCCGTTTTGACATAAACTTCACAAATACGTTTGTGACATTGGGTATATCATGTATTAGATGACACGTTTGCACAGTAATAACTACATAAAGCACAAATGTAGTATCATGATGTGAATCACGTTCTTTGTCATAATTATATTCATAATAATGTTTTTGTGAACACTGTAGCACGTGGTTGGACTGTGCAAAAAGACTTTGGAATCGATAATAAGACAATTGAGAACGTGTAGATAAATATTGTGGATCCAAGTTATATGATTTGATTAGAGAATTACACAGTCGATATACCTATCTCAGTGTAAAACTGAATTCACACGTAAGTTAAGCTGATAGATTGTCTGTAAGAAGTCTACGATCTCAATGGGTTGCTAACATTTGTAATGCTGGTTAGTGTCCTTGGCAAGTCACCTATCCAAATATGACTCGTTTATCGTAGAGTCCACTGTTTCACGTTTTCCCATCTAGCATTTCGGATGCTTGGTAATTTGTTTACATGTCGGTTTGTTTTCATTTTATCCCTAATCTCTGGTGTTTCTGCTGATGTCAAATACTATTTCCCCTTTTGAAGTGTTTGTTATCATTCACATCTTCAGAATCCTACTGAAAAGAATGCTGATGTCCGAAATCGAAATTCATACCGTTGGTGTGAAAATTCTAATTTCGACATTTACAGAACACCAATTCGAGAAGCTGATTTTTCTCGCCAATTAGCTATTTAGTGATGGTTCTACATATGTAGCATTTTGTTGTCGGCAGGATATTCTGTTATTGCAATGTCATTATTTTCAGTTGGTGAGATTATTTGACGTAACCTTGGTTTGAGAGACCTTTCTAATTGATTAAGCTTGTGGGTGGGGACTGAATAAAGCACTGAAACGACTTGTCTGGAGATTGAAACCAAGCATATCAAAGCGAACCGTCTTCAGCCCCTCCCACCTTTTATTAATAAAAAGGATCTCTCAAACCACAGTTATGTCAAATAATCTCACCAACTGGAAATAATGATAATACAATAACAGAATATCCTGCTGACAAAAAATGCCACATATATAGAACCATCACTCAATAACTAATTGGCGAGAAAAATTCGCTTCTCGAATTGGTGTTCATCCCTGCACTGCACTGCACTGGTTCATCTTCTGCTTCACCATCTTCCTCTCCCTCCTCTATCAGTTTCCATGTGTCCGTCGAGATCCATTCCTTGACTTTTTTCCTCTTCCTTCCTAATACAGTTAAGCAGGTTTCTTTCCATATAGCTTTCAAGGACTTCCAGTGTTCTTCCACCCAGGTTTCTTCAGTAATGTTGCTCAGTGTCTTCCATTTTGTTCTGATGGCTGACGTGAAGATGTCCTTCGTAGATTGGTCCTTCAGTTCAGTCTCTGTTCCGGTTGTTCAACTTTAACTGTGGTCTATCACCAAATTCTTTGAAGGGTTTCAACTTGATTCTGAATGTTCTTTGCACTAGATAGTGACTGGTGTGAACCACCTACGTCTGCTCCTCTTCTTGATCTGATCTTGTGTCCAGTAGGCTGCGTCTCCACTTCCTTCACATTGAAATGAAGTCGATCTGATTTTTAGTGTGTCTATCTGGTGAAGTGTATGTCGCTTTTTGAATTTCCCTGTGTTTGTACACACTGTCTCCAATCACCAAATCGCTGAATGCACAGAAATCTGCAAACAATTCTCCATTCTCATTCATTTCACCGAGCGCTTCTCGACCCATGGTTAGTTCTCTTCCTGTGTTGTCTGCTCCCACTTTGGCATTCATGTCGCCCATTAGAATTTTGATGTCACCGTCACCAATTCGGGTCTTGTCCAGTGTTGATTGCAGCTGTCTGTAGAATTCCTCCTCCTGCTCTTGATCTGCATCATTTGTTGGCGCGCAACACTGAATGATTGTGATTTTCCTTCCTTTTGAGTTGAATCTTGCTGTCATGATCGTGATCGTGGGGGAGACTGGTTCCCACTGCATGAGAGCCTTGAATGCTGTTAGGGACATCATGATAGCCACTCGAAAACTCAGTGTGATCGCGGTTGTCGTGTGGGTGACAATATTGGAGTAGATTATTGACAATCCAGTTGACAGTTTGTAGAGTCCACTTCCATTCCATCTGCTTTCGCAGATTCCAAGCACTTCCAAGCCACACCTCCTTATCTCGTTGGCAATCTGTGCAGCCTTGCTAGGTTCAAACACAGTGCGGACATTCCATGTCTCCATGATTAATTACGCTTTCATCAAGGGAAGACACACCAACCAATTGGCTTCCCGAAGTCTTTCACCGACCAGCGTCCCTTCGCCTCTATGAATACAGCGAAGAATAAGTTTGTTTTTATTTTTATATTTTGCTTGTCTATCAAAGTTTCTGTAGCGTTTTGATTTGCTTTTCGGGGTAGGGTTGCTAGCATTATACACAAACTTCCATCTTCATCTGGGCTATGTACCGGCTAGTAACTAGTGATTAAGTTAACCAGGTGACGTTAATTATTGAAGTTTATTTGGTTGTTTTGTTCGACTGTGTATGTATTTCTTCACAATCGTGTTTGTTTTCGTTTTCGCGTTCAGTTATGAAATGAACAGAGACATATGCGTACACATACACTCGCAGTGTAATAGAATCTATGCGGATAATCTGAATTGACTGGTGAATTTTAACTAAGAAGGCAATAAGAGAGTGTGGTTTCCGTATGATGATGCCACTGAATGAAGTGACCTATCCGATCACACATTTGCGTGACCTGTTTCGTTATTTGTAGAGAGGTGGATATGGTTCATTTGCACCCACACATAACCGATAATCAGATGAGTTCAAGTTGGTCAAATTGAAGCATTCGGATTAATTTGTGTATGTGTGGCCTCATGAGTTTGTAGAGTGTCACTGCTCTCTCTACTTTGTTCAAGAGGAGGAAATGTGTGCACATTCAGTATAATGACATGCATGGTCAGAATGTGACGGTGCAAACAATGTCGAGTTTTATCTGGGTATTTCGCCACTGGCTGAATGAAAGTTTTCATGTCAGATAATTTATTTTTATTCTAGTGGTTAGAAACAGGTCGATCGATAACCTCTGAATTCGTATACCGTTACTTGTCACTGTTATTTGATTGCTCGAATCTATACAGCTGGTGTTATCCTAATAAACATCACAGTCCTTTCTTGACCATCCTAGATGCGAATTAGGGGGGTTTCCAAGTGAACTACTTACTGCTTTCCATTTTGATACACTCATCAATCCCCAATACTGTCGATGATCGAACACTTCTCAGATTTATCGCTTCCACATCCTGTACCAATGCGTCTCATATTTTATGCATTTCATGCTTCCAGACAGAAACTGTGTATCCATTTGTTGTTGTGAACACTGGTAGCTGCACCCTCCTGCCACCTAGAAGTTGACTTCTATCCCTAGTAAATACTCATTTTCACTAAGACACATCCAACCTAGAATCACACAATCATGCTATCTCTTTTGCGTCCAACAACTCCAAGAATCTTCTTCACTGTGTTTCTCTCGTTGCATGCAGATCAGAGATTTCATGTATTTGTCATTACACCGCATTTACAATATTAGTGCTCTTCTTTATATCCACAAACATTTTACGTGTATACACATACACACTATGCACGTGATTAGTAAGTCATGATGTTACTCAGGATATCATCCATGCGGAGGATGTACACATTGAATCATCTTGGATATCATCCCCTCTTATATAAGTGAATCTGGTTGAAACCCTGTTCAGTAAGGTGAAAATACCGAATTTGGGGAAATGAGTTGACCATGGAGATTGACAGCCTTGGGATTATCTCTAGGTTGTGTAAATACCCTGAGTAGGTGGAAGATTCAAGAGCTGTAATGCACCTGATTTTCATTCCAGATGTCTACATCTAGAGTGAAGTGACGTCTTTTAAAGTACAATATTTATGCATTATGAAACTATGAAACTCAAGCTCTCTGGATAAGGTACACGCAATGGGCATGAAATCTTTTTGAAACGGTGGCGATTAATCTGATCATGTACTGTCAACCTGATCTACACGTCCAGGTGCAAGGTGCAATGGTTATGTAGTTATATGCATCCTAGTTGTCATGAGTGTGTTTGTCTAGTTGTTGTAAGGCATCACTTCTTATTATTATTTTCGGAACTGATATTTTGATGACGTTGAAGCAGACAAACGCATTCGGAGGGAAAACTGGTTGAGTTTAATTAAGATCCCGGAGATGCAACTAGTCAGAACAACACAGTGTGTAAGGTTGTATTCAATGGTTTTGAAGTCGTGTACATGGGTCAAAGAAGTCTGTTGGTGTCAGTCAACGTAGCAGAGTATGAAGGTTTGGTGAAATCCACAACGATGGAACTTACTGTGGCCAGTAGTTGAGGGGGATCTCTGTCATATCTCTGTATGCACTCACTCATAATCACACTTCATAGTGGGATAGTGTGATACTTCCGAAATCCGATACGGCTAGTTGGAGAGAGAGATTGATTAGTTAATCAGTGGTTATCAAATGTTTGCGTAATCCACGCATGAGTGATGACTCATCACACACTGCAGGCATTCGGAAATCGCTACTAGGATTAAAATGAAAGAATGGGAGTTGATTAACGACGAAAGAGAAGTTAGAATTTGTGTTTTATTTCGTCATGATATTGGGAACAACTTCTCAGCATAAAGTCATCCGATGAATGATGTTTTATGATTATGCATTATATTGAATGAAACAATCCAATCCAAGGCCAAGTCTTAACCTCACATTAACGCTCTGAGTCTGCTTCAACTTCATCTTTGGCCTTGATCTTTGATCTATTATTAAAACCTGCATCCCTTCTCCTTCCCCTCATATCGCATGCATAATCAACTTCACTGCATAGTGATGCGAACTACTAGCAACTACGATTAGCAATTAAGCCTTCTTCATTCCACTGATTCTGTTGATCCTTGTATTTCACGGACTTTGTCTTCTGCTCCAACACTTGATATGCCACAATTACTCTTAGTAAATATAGACAGGTCGAAATGTACAACTTCAACACTTCTGTTACAGTCGACCTCACAGTTCGGATGAGACCACTAACCACATGAGACGGTTGAGTGTCATTCTTGTCTGTTACTCTACTACATGTAACTGAATTTACGAGTGCTTGTCGGGGCCATGAAATACGCATTAGCATTCGGCACACTGACCTGTTTTCTGACGTAATGTTTACAAAATCACATTCTGTCGGTCAATATCATGTCAACAACATAATAAGTTATAGACATGCTGATTTTGATGATGCCTGGTAATGAATGATGTAATATGAAAATTGATTTTGGTGAATTAACCAATTGTAATCAAAATGTAAATCTAGACCAATCAGAGTTAAATCCATTTTAGTCGTCAACACATATAAATACATGAACTCAGAGATGGTCTGAACGACGAATCGTCCTCACGCGTCATTTACTAATCATGGCCCTACTACCAAACAGACCTGCACCAGTATTCAAAGGGAAGGCTGTGGTTGATGGTGTTTTCAAAGATATTAGCTTAGAAGATTATTCGGGCAAATATGTTGTGTTGTTCTTCTATCCAGCCGATTTGTAAGTGATCATTAGAATATACTCCTCGTATTTTATTTATCAATTTTCTACGTGTGGCGATTTCATATTCATCTCAAACTATGATATTTTGTGGCATGGTCGATGAGAGTGAAATGTTTTGACCACTTCCTTGTTAATACTGTGTGGTGATGGAATGTGAAGTGAAAATTTGTGCCACCTTCAATCATCACTCAGTATCGATGATGCAAGTCAGTCAAATGGAAGACAATCTCTGCTAGTCATACAGATATTCTTCCTGGTGTTTGTTTCCTTAGCATTATTGCATGATCGCATGTGATGATTGATCGGATGACCATCCAGTATCCACCTCATACTTGCCTTTGAGCCTCTAGGCTTGAAGGATGAAGTGATATGTGGTTTGGTGAGCAGTCAGCTTGTATTATGTTCACTAGAGTTGTTTGTGCACAGCGGCTTGTCAGATGGGTTGGAGTCATTCTTGTCGACTGTTGTGTTGTGACGTGTGACAAACATGCCTTCAGAATATCACATGTGTCAGGGAGGATTTCTAGTGAGTTAATCACAGCGACCCTTTCACAATCATTCTGTCGAAATTCGATCATCACAGACTGCTTGTTTCGTAAACTGAATGGCCATTCGATAGGGGGTCAGTGATGTAAGTGACCTGTTCAAATGGCTTGCAGTGTAATAGTTGCAATGTCCGCGAGGGATGGAAATGCGTAATTCGGCCTCACGACTGTCTCTCAACCTGATGGCATAATATATAAGAGGGCTTCATAAGGCGGTTCTGTATATCTTGTTGAATTCTCCATACACAGTATGTGGACACGAAGAAGCATGAAGAACACAGTGTTTTGTGAGAGTTCATAAATCAACACTACTTGAAAATAAGATCAACTTGTGACTTTGCCACTCATGTTGTACAGGTGATTTGTTTCCTCACTTCGTAGCTGTCCTTCATAAGGTGTCAATTTTCTTGTATGCTGTCATGTTATGTCAGTGATTTCAGGTAAGTCATCAGGAACCCATGAGTGCTGAGACGAGCCTCACTGTGATCCTCACTGACTTACAATTCAGTAGACAGTAATGTTTGCAATAGAGCTTCGTTCCATAGTGTTGGTGATTTGTGGTTGAATGGAACCGCATCACTCAGTGATACAATGAACAATAATATTTGTTGTACTCATTCCATAGATGAGCCATACTGGTGCGTATCTGAATTCCCCTGAATCGTTGATGTCATATTTTGATGAAGGAAATTTATTGTGTCGAGTAAGTATTTCTGGTGAGTGATTCAACTGAATAAATTCCCGAATGTTTATTGCTTGTCTTGAGCAGTAAAATAATTGATCCACAAATCAATCTGTAGATTCATTAGTACACATTCAATACGCTTAATGTAGACTGGACGTCCATTTCTCACTATCCTCATCACCGTGTCCTTGTATACTGTTTCTCAATTATTTCTAGTACATTTGTGTGCCCGACGGAAATCATCGCATTCAGTGATCAGGTTGAAGAATTCCGAAGTCGAAATTGTCAAGTGATTGCTTGCTCCACGGATTCTGAATACAGTCACCTAGCGTGGATAAACATGGATCGTAAATCAGGTGGACTAGGTGAGATGAAAATCCCTCTGTTAGCTGACAAAACGAAAGACATCTCCAGAGCGTATGGCGTGCTTGATGAAGAGGAGGGCAATGCATTCAGGTGAGTGGTGATGAGGATAAGTGTGTAATTATTGTCATGTGACATTCATCCTATACATTTTTGAACTGTTCGCTTCTATCTGCTAGTGAACTGAAGTTTGTCATTTTAAGTTATCAACAGTGAGACAAAGATCATCCTGTGTAAGTGTTATTCGTTAGCCTGTCGATGTTAATGAGGATTTGTTTATTAGTAAAATGGTAAAGTCATATTGTTCGGCTATATGTAATGTGATGATGGAGTGATAGAAGCATCAATGAGAATCAGGATAAAGATGAACCTGTTTGACTGCATGAATGAAATCGCCACCCTCTCCCTCTCTCTCTCTCTCACACACACACACACATACAGGCTGTCACTCCTAGATTCCTCGGTCTGTTACACAGACACAAGAACCACTTCCCAATGTAAAGACATTGTCGGCCACAGTCAAAGTATCGTCCACCGAAATGCCACTCTACATTGTGTTGATCTTCTTTGACTCCCCTCATTCACTCCTCAACTGATATTGAAAAGCAGCTAATTTAAAATTATGTGGAAAATGCGTAACACAAACATCGAGTCATAGGAAGATGCTAAAGTCATCATGATCGCCCTAGTCATCGTCACCAGTGACAACTTCGAAAAGTATTATTCTAAACGACTTTCCTGATGGCGATCAAAGTAGCTTAGCTTAACTGTGATTTATTGTCACCTGACTCACAGTGATCACATTGATGTTGATTGAATGTCAAGTACAAGAGCTAGTAATTCAATAGGATGTGAGTGGTCTAACCCGGTTCAACCCTAGATCAATGAGTTAGTGGCAGTTTTCCAACCCTCTCAACCTCATGTTTTTCGAGTGGTTGTGAGCATGTAGCGACCCAGTGCACAAGACTACATGTGTGACGACCTCACTGATTTATTCCCTGCAATCCCAAGTGTTAGTGGATATCTGTCACTTTGCAGTCACTTGTGAACAAAAAATCAGAATTGTTGGAGTATTTCACCATTTAGACAGAGGTTGCCTATTATATAGATGTTAGTCGTGACAATGATTTATTCCCTTATATTCTGCAGTATGTCTTATTATATCGTTTGCCTTTCTCACCCTTCAGAGGTCTATTCATCATTGATAAAAAGGGAGTTCTTCGTCAAATTACAGTCAATGACAAACCGGTTGGACGGTGTGTGGATGAGACGCTGCGTCTGTTGGATGCATTTCAATTTGTCGAGAAGCATGGTGAAGTTTGTCCTGTGAACTGGAAACGTGGTCAGAGTGGGATTCCAAATAAGCACTAACAGGCTGTATGTGGCCTTCACTTGACTCTTATGCCCTTTCGAAATATCTTCCAATCATGTCTTCATTCAGTAAAAGGTACTCTGTCAGCTATTTCAAAACTTCACTGGTTATAGTATAAACGAAGGTTTTTCTACTCACCAGTGGTTTTCTTCCTCCCGAGTTGTGGGTTGTAGCACATCTCTAGGAAATTGTTGAATACTGAGTGGGTGGAGGCAGTGGGGGGGGGGACACATAGGTGAGGTACTCATCTCTTTGTCTTGCATTCTCATTTTGTGGGCACCCAGTTAGTTCACTGTCAATGTAAAATAGTCTAATTGGATGGAGTGCCATTATTGAGATCCATGCATAGTTTGTATTTCAATGAATGATGGTCTTACTGTAGTAGAGCACGATTACTATTAGAGCACTGACTCTTTCGCTGGTGGAATAGGTTTTCTTCGACCATGCACCTTTATATAAGAGAATGATTTGTTTTGTTTCCCGTGGAAGAATCAACTAACTGCAGTGGATTTTTGTTGTTTTATCAATGATTACGTATTAGATCGATGTCGACGGTTGTGGCTACGATGCAGTTTTCATTCGCATCGCATCCACAATTCGAATATCACATAAGTCGAATGAGCCGAATTTACATTTATAAGGATAAATGACAGATAGTCCCGTCAGAAATATCTTGTGAATAATATATCCCAGATGCTTGTTGAGCAATTAAGTCAGATTTATCAACCCTACTCAACGCATTCAAATAAGTTGACGCCTGAACTGATATCAGTGAGCAGGATTAGCGTTATTGTACTTTAGAGGAACATTAATAGTAAATTCTTTCAGGTGAAGTGTGAAGAGAGAGACTAGTTGGATAAACACTGTCACTTCAAACTGAGGTAGTTCGTTAGTCACGTAGAAGTTGGAGGTTGTAACCATAGGATGATAGTTTGCTTTGTATTTTGAGCTCTAACTATGAGGCGGTGATCTGTGTCATCATTACTACAAATGATTCCGATGAATTTCCATAACAACGGATTTTACTTGACTTTGTGTGGAGTCAATTTTAGGCAAAACGTTTTCATGGTGAAAGAAAGCGTGCCTGCTATTCTCACTTGGTTCAATCAATCGGTCCATCTGAATGTCATCATGATGACACAACTAGTGCTCAAACACTAATGGAGTACTGCATATTGACGCGAGTTATGCAACTCACTTCCAGGTGTATGCTCTGCAAGATGATCCTAGCTCGCTCCTTCTGCGAGGTTTCAATGAAAAGTTCATTGGTTTATACTGAGAGCACTCTAATTGCGAACAAATGTTACCGTTTATAATCCAACGCCCTTCTACACACGTTGAAATTTCTGTCATTTTAGTGAAGCTGTTAGTGCTCTTCATTAGAGGTCGTAGAAGAAGTTATTATTCATTGACAACTGTACGCAAGTGAATATAATTTTCGATTGTCACTGGAATGTTCACTCATGCACTATCTTCCCACCTGGATTCTCTGGTCTATCGCGAATTTGCGAATTCAGTCTACATAGTTGTGACATCCTCCTGTCCATCTGATTTGATTCACAGATGAATCCTTGTATCGCGTTCAGATTACAGGCAGACGTCATTAAACAGACACACTTATTTAGAAAGAGTAACCGTTCACTGAGTATTCAGAATTTTATTCTCTTCCCACCTGAATATCTCCATCTTCGAAACTGTTGCTGCCAGACGAATTTCGTAGTGAGTTCCAGCACAACCGTAGAATTTTAAGCTCGTTCTCCCATCACCGAAAATTGGGTGAAAAATGTCTAAACATTTTGTAAAGCATTTGTCGGTTTCCAAACAAGCGAATGATGGTAGATAAACAGTGCGCCTGATTATATGTGAAAACGCATGTCCTTGTTTGGTGTTTCAGCTCCCTTGGGAAGACTTTTCAAGCTTCGCGAATTCCCTTGAATTGCTGTCGAAACATGATAACAATGTATCTGTGTAAAATACTTTGACTTATGGTGTGGATTTATTTTCATTTGTATGTTACGATTATTGAAAGGAAGATTTACTTTCAAAATTATGTTCGACATACGCACTGAAATTATTGTCCTATTCCAAACTTTCTTCCTGGTTATTTCATATCAGCATCTTTTTCAATTATTATTCGTATATATATATATATATATATATATATATATATATATATATATATATATATCATAGCTTATTAAGTAAAGTTGTCGTCCCTGCAGTCAGATGTGAGATTTCGTCCTTAGGTATCTGCTTGACTCAGAGAAGAATAAGGTGCTGAAGAGGTATAGTCACATTTGGTATTCAATTCTAGTATATCACTGCCTTCAGTATGAATAATAACTACGTCTTATTCTACTCTGTCACTTTAGACATAGGTCTAAGTTACAGACTAGTGTGTGCTGTTCTTTCTTCATTTCTTCTAATTTGGTAAAACATGAACTCTTGAAGAAACATGCAGGACCAAGATATATCATATATCATAAAATGATCATAAACAGTGTGAATTCATGAAATTTCATCTTGAATGTTATCAACACACCTTTTGCTTATAAAATATGACTCACAGTTCATAGTCACGCTTCTCACACTTTTCAGCTCACCTGATCTCACTACTTAATCCATCCAGTGTTAGCTTTTGATAGCATCTAATGTCAATCAACAACATGTATTGCATAATTTACTATTTCCACATCTCAGTTGAATTGTAAACTTACAGGTCTCAGTGGGCTATGATAGTAAGTAATAAATGACACTAGGACGAATTATTTTCGAACATATGAATGTTGCTTGGACCTTCCAAATGGCTTTGAAATGTGTCCTCAATAAGTACTACACATGGGTTTGAATGACATAGACAAATCCATTTTATGCTCTGTTTCAGTAACACGTCAAGCCATTGTTGAGCTCAGACATTTGTTCCCAGTAGGCCATTCTATTTGTTTCCGGACCACCTTTTGGAATAAGTACTGTTAGTGACCTCTGAGTCCTCTCTATGAGACTATATGTACATTGAAATTGGTAGATACACTGGATATTAATTAGTCTTTCACCTGTTTCAAGGTTTTGATGGGTATATAGGCTTCGAATTTCTAGTAATGAGTACCTTAGCCGTATAATATGTTTTACCGATGCCAATATGTTTCCGTCCGGCTATTTGGATCACCCGTGTGTTGTAGAATGATGAATGCATCTTTCTTTAGGCGAGAATGGATAGTTTGAACGTATCCTCACCGACAATGGAGTGGATGGTTTGGAAAAAATTGGGCACCAAGTTAGTATGACTCATTGTACAAGGTGTATTTTTATTTGTGTTCTCCCGGCGTAGTACATGAGAATAAGTGATAAAATAAACAAATATATCGTATCATTCCTCTTCAATGTTTCCATCTTGCTAGGAAGATCCTTTTCATGAGTGTTAATCTGATGTTAAGTTTTCAGGTTATTATTCAAGTTTTGGTGCAGATGGTGACCTTATTGATCATCCACTTACATCTTAATGTGGAAGAAAGGGTGATATAATGTTGGTGAGTGAATTAGCGAATCGGTCAGAGAGGCTTTTTCAGTTGTGCAAATCAGGCGGAACAAAAATAAGGTGGGGAAATTTAGTTCGACCATGAAAACTACTACAGAGTTGTGAGTCATCTGGGAACAGTAAGAAAAAATTATAATTTTGGAAAGATGAATATCTGAAAATCAAACGATGTGTGACAATAATAATAACGGTCAAATTATGAATGATAACAAAATGGATTGCGTAATATAAGGAACGGTCCACGAAATGTATATAACTCAGAAGAGAACGTAAATTGGTTGGAAATAGTAAATCAACTAAGTATTACGGAATAAGATCCGACAAGTCATTAAAGTGAAGCGAATATTTCTTTGAAGTGATTAAGACGATTAAGAGAAATAACAGCGGAAACTATTCAAACATCAATGAATTCGGAATGAATTATGTGGAATACAGTGAAATGAGATTGTGTTCTACCTTCTCTTCATATATCATTTGCAACTGTCTGTGCGAGTCATCAATGTTTGCCATATTTGTGGGATATCTAACCCATTTTTTGTGTTGACCTAAGTAGGGTATGAAAAGATGTACAAAACTTCTGAAATGGTCCACTCTCTGTGAGAAAGCAAACCCTTTTACAAGACTTCTACCTTTTCGGATGCTATTTTATGACCTGAATATAAGGAATGAGCCACGATGATAGAGTTTTCTCCGGGTTTTTCAAGATCACTGTTTTTGATTGCTACTTGCTACTTCGACCATTTCCGTTTAGACGTGTTAGCACTCCATATGATGTCTCTTCAATGTATGTGGTACTGGATTCATTATAGTCTACATTATAAACGCAGTTCTGTTGTTTCAGATGGAGGTTTGGGTCTTTTAATTTGTTAAAAGGTGTGACTGTAAAGTGTTCGTCACCTAAACGAACACTCTTATGTTGTGACTGTTAAGAATACATCTTATTTCCTCCAAAGTGGGTGTTCAATAAGGAAGTGTTGCAGTAGTCACCAATTTTTGTGGGTTGACTTTTTATGTCTTTTTTCGATAAACTTCTTCCTATCCTTTTTAACAGCTTTTCTAGACAGCTGTTTTGTTTGACGACTAACGAGTTGCCTATCTGCTTTCTGAGATTCCATCGTATTAGATTTCCTTTTCAACTTCGTCAACAAATTTTTGGCGACGTTTAACTTAATTTCTAATGGATGAGCTGAATGGAAGTCATGTTACATATTGAAATATGTATCCTTTCGATAAACATCAATATGAAACGTTCCATCGTTATTTCGTGTGGTCCTGCAGCCTAAGAAACCTAGCGTTCTGGATTCTGTTTCTAGTTCACAAGTGATTTTTATGGGATTAAAAATGTCTGCTGAGATATTCGATAAGATTTTCTATACCTTGGCTTTTGTGTACAACAAAAGTGTCATCAACATACCTTCACAATATTCATGCTTCCAAATCGTGTTGGTTAAATAGGTTTGATTCCACTTTGTACATGTATAGCTTATCTACAATGAGTAAGACCAGTGACTCCACTGCTATCCCACTGGTTCAACGATAAAGATTTCGTCGGAAAGTAAAAACGCTTGAAGCCAAACATAATTTCAGTGCATCGCAGATTTAATTGATGGAACTAGTGCACCTGAGCAATCAAGACCTAACAACTTATATGCTTTCATCAATCAAGTGTTTGTATTTGGAGAAATAACATCGAAGCTAACCATTGTTTCATCATCTTCATAGTATTTTTCAATGATCTGTCTATTTTATGCATACTTATACACTTCAATGGATAGCTGTTATCAATCAACGTCTCCGTCAATAATCTTGTCTCTTTTTCTAAAGCATCCACTGGACACATGCGTTGAATTCGATTAAATAAGCACTTTACTAAACCTCGTTTGTACTGGGCCGGACAGAAACTGTAGTGATTTAAATACTATCTCGTTCATGAAGGCTTTCTACAGATAGATTGTCTTTATTGACCCATTTTGACGTCGACTGATCAATACGTCTGGGAAAGACAATCAGTTATCGTCTTTTTCTACACTTCCCAGGGGTATATTACTTGGTAATTAATAATGGCAATAATTAATATGCTTTCTTTATTTCGAACCTTAATTATGTTTACAGTATAGAATTCTCAGCATGTGATATTGCGTCAGTTTACCAGTTGTAGAACATTTTTGAAATGTACATTAATAACGGTACTGATTAACAATATATAAAATAAATAATAACATGACTGTTGAAATGTTCAATGACATCGGAGTTATGATAACTGTTCGCTATTGCAAAGTTGACTGATAAAACTATCTCTAACATGATTTCCTTCACACATTAAGTAACTAAATAAAGTGTAGTTTAATTTTTGCCTCTTGTGTTCGCAGAGGATATACATGGAAAGATTTGCGGATGCAGATGGTGTTTGTCGTCAGATAAAATATTTTTAGACAACTGCCTACAAGTGTTCAGACGTCTATCCATGACCAAATGTATCAGCACGGTTAGTGGTGCACCATCTGCTCTACTAACAGCCTTCAAAATCCTACTTATTACAGCATAGTATTTCCTCTGGAGTCCAGGAAAGAATAAGGGGGAACAAAAAGTAAGTATATGCAAAATACAGGAATTAATGAAACTTAAGAGTTGGGACGGAGTTATGCCAGACAGTCTGGGTTTACGTCAAGCGAAGATTTTTGCTGGAAATAAGTAGGATATGAGGGGACCATGGAAGATCAGGACAGAAGCATAAGCCAAGATGGATCACCTCTGATACATTTTCTACAGCATAAACATCTATGAGACAAAAGTCATGGGAACGAAGCCATTTACATAGGTCTTGTTCATGTCTTTAGCTAAAACTAACCATATCACATTTTAGAGGGATTGAGCATGAAGCCATTTAAAAAAGATCAGCGACTAATTTTGGTTACAGTTATTGAACTGAAAACAATATGAAGAGGAGATGATCGGTGTGGATCCTGTTAAGTCATTTGCGTACTTAACAAAGTTGAGCTTGGTTCATGTGATTCAGAAGTGAATTAGCACAACATGAATCATCACTAATGATTAGGATATCATCCACATATATTTTATGACATGATAAAATTTAAAATATCCATTGAAAGGGGACCCAAAGGCTTCCCATAGCAACACCACCAACCTGATAAAGTATTCGATCTCAAATATAAACTTCACATTTTTAGTGCATCAGAATAGCGGAATTTTTAAGCAAGGTAAAGCAACTGGCATAGAAAACTGAGTGGACGTGTTACCACATGAAATGTAAGATTTTCTACCAAGAGGACATCAGTGAATAGTCAGCGTCGAAGGAATATATAGTTTCATCTCTAAGACTAATAATATCAAGGTAGTCAGTTAACTCAAATTTACCTTTCAAGATATACTTGCAGCATTGTTTTTTGCTTCGGTTCGATAATTCCACTAATCACTGAACAAGCTTATCTGTTGGCGATCTATATATCGACAACATAAGACAAAGAGTATAACTGGATTTGTGTATTTTAGATAGACCATATTATTATTATTATTATTATTATTATTATTATTATTATTATTATTATTAGTCCCTTGGGTTCCTAGTGGAACATAGGGCTTCAGTAGCACGCCTCCAGTGACCTCTGTTCTCTGAGATCTTTTGAACCTGGTCCCACGACAGCCCAGAAGCTCTCATTTCCTCCTCGCACGATCTTCTCCATGTCACCCTCGGACGTCCAACTCGTCGCTTCCCATGGGGATTCCACTCGAGCAACTGGCCTGACGCGTGATGTCCTCAGTCGGCCTTCTCAGTGCATGGCCAATCCATCTCCACTTCTTCCTGCATATTTGTTGCGTGATAGGTTCTTGGTTGGTTCGTTCCCAGAGTTCCTTGTTGCTTATTTTTTCTGGCCATCTGATCTTCAGTAGCGAGCCAGTGTAAGCAGTTGCTGATGAATGTCTGTAGTTTATTGGAAATGCCTTTCGTGACGCGCCAAGTCTCTGAGCCATACAAGAGCACTGACTTGACGTTGGTGTTGAAAATCCGTATCTTGTTCCGCATGCTGAATGCAGAAGATCTCCACACTGGTTTCAGGCTAATGAAGGCCTGTCTTGCTTTTCCGATTCTGACTTTGACGTCCTCGTCCGTCCCGCCTGTAGTTGAAACAGTGCTTCCTAGATAAGTGAGGGAGGTTACTTCCTTTAAGTTTCTCCCGTTGACGGTGATTGGAGTTTGTTGTTGTTGTTGATGGTGGTGGTGCGGTATCTTCATCACTTCTGTCTTCTCTATATTTACCTGAAGTCCCGTCTTAGCTGCCTCTTCTATCAACTTGTTAGTTTTTGTCTGCAGATCTTCAAGTTTGTGTGACAGTAGGCATAAGTCATCGGCGAAATCCAAGTCTTCTAGGTTCTTTTCCGTCGTCCAGTGTATCCCCCTCTTCTCGCTGCCTACTGTTTGCTGCATGATCCAGTCCACCACAATAAGGAATATCATGGGGGATAGTAGGCAACCTTGTTTCACTCCTGTCTTCACTTCACTTCAAAAGCATCACTGAGCTTCCCATTGTGGATTACTTGTCATGTGGCATCTTCATATAGTTGTTGAATGAGGCGGATAAAGGTTTGCGGTACTCCGTAGTATTGAAGCAGTTTCCAAATTACTTCTCGGTCGACGCTGTCAAAGGCCTTCTCAAAGTCGATGAAGTTGAGGCAGAGAGGTGATTGCCATTCTATGCTCTGTTCTATGATGATGCGAAGCGTTGCAATTTGGTCTGCACATGATTTGTACTTCCTGAAGCCTGCCTGTTCCGGTCGCAGTTTTGAATCCAGTGCATCTTTAAGCCTCTCCAGGATGATGCGGCTTAATATTTTGCTTGCTGTGGGTGGACAGGAGAGTGATTCCGCGCCAGTTCTTGCAAACACTGAGGTCACCCTTCTTCGGCAGTTTGACAAGGTAACCCTTCTTCCAATCAATGGCCAGGTACCTTCTCTTCCAGATAGACCATATAGATTCGGGAATTCGGATTCGATTGACTTCAGTACGATAAATTTGTCCTCAATGATAATGATTAAGCTGAGAAGTTTTGTTAGTTTAGCTGCTACTGTTTCCTGTGACACATCTAAATCTTCTGAAAAATGATCTAAAAACGATTTATTTTTGTCGCCGAGAATAGAGCACATCGAGCTTTTGTACTAGCTATGATACGTGACCATAACTCCTGAATACTTTTCAGGTTTGAGCATGGTTATATTTGAGTTTTGTTGAAGTTCTTCCAAAGTCCTGATATGTGATGGTATTAAAATGCTTTTCTGTCTCGTGTAAATTTTGGAGAACTAATGAGCTATGTCCACCTACTAGATGTTACAATAACCCTGGTCACCCTTTCTTGCTTGAGATTGATCCTATGTCTTGTAAGGGCTTCATACATAGAAGTGGTACTAACAAGGTTTTGATAGAACACAGCAGAATCAGAAGGACAACAGAAAATATAGAACTGATAATGTCAATAGTCAGGTGAAAATACTCAATGAACTATAGGTCACTGTTTTGAATAAAAGTAGCATCTAAAATGACTGAAGGGTAAGAAAAGGAAAATCAAAGAATCAGCATGTTTTCTGAATTCAGTTTTTCCCCTACCTACAAGCATACCTTAAAAAGCTTTCCAGAAATGATTCACCATGAATTTGCAAGCATAGAGTACACATGGAATGATGTTATGAATAACTTTATACATGCACTTTCTTGGCTATGAAATGTATATGACAAACAAATCACATAAATACAAAGATTGCTTTGTTAAAGTTATCTTCTTGTCAATAGTATTACGTTATTATTGTTAGTCTTAATAAACCCCCGTAAGAAATCCACTATCTTTAATCTTTCACATAATTTTATCAGACCTAATGATGATCCAAGCTGATGACGACTGAGAAAAAGTGGGAAAGTAGATATAAAGAGAGATATAAGGAGGAATAGTGAAGTGAGGTGGGTTAGATGAAATTGTTGCCTTTTCTATTAATGTACCACACTCAACTTTAGACCAGCAGGACATCTTATGCATCGTTTTGCACATATTTCATGTGAGTACTATCATTTATGATAGGAAGTATAAATATCTTTGAAGAGCGTCACCTTAATAACTAAGTAAGATCTTTGAAAAGACATTATTTCGATGAATAATGCTTATCATGAAAATTGGTTTTATTGCAGGTAAATTTCGATGCTATTTGTTTTATAAACGTCTCCTCGAACAGTTTCAGTCAGGATCAATAGGCTCTACCAGTCCAAGACATCGATTGTCACACATCAATGTTTTGTTGCTAATGCAAGCAGATTCAAGTCAGTATCCATCACTGCAAAGGCCACATCTTCTAATGTAAAGCATGCTGACTCTCTAATTTTGCTGAAAATATACGCATAATGGATCAGATTTTTTCATTGGTTAAGATTTGAGATCATTCGAAGAATCTACAAGGTCATACGCCTATATATTTGAGTATTCAACTGCAGTAATCAGTTATGAGGAAACTGTTATCACTAACAGTAGGTTACCATTGTTTTTGGTAGTAAAAAGAGGTCCCTTTATTATTCTACATAAGGTTTCCAGTTACTCACCATTTGTAGCAGCATGAAATTGTAGTGCACCTTCCTGGCACCAAAATATAACTAGGGCTAAAATAAATAGTTTAAATTAAATTAACTAAATAAATCTCTAGCTTGCCTCCGGATGCTTAGGGTGTTTTAAGTTTTGTTTTAACGAGCATGCATCCGAGCAGGCTTGGACGCCATTTTTGCGCTCCATTGTGCTGATCACCACGCACGTACTCCGAGTCCCTAGTTCAGCCTTACAAGCCAGATAAGTTGATTAAACTTTTCCCTCATTCATTATTATTACATTTACCTTAAATACATAGCTCCTTTAAATACATTGCGTATCAGTTCTTTTGATTTGTGTTTTGTTATCAGTACTTACACGTTAGGTAAAGTACTGGTTAAGCAGGTACTAGAGCACATCAAATTAAGTAGGGTTGATCAAACGTTACGGAATTGTAACACGCATCCCTACAAAATTGGTGAGCCCGAGTATCACTTCTTACTTTGTCTAGTACCTTTGTTCTCTTGCGTTGATTTGTCTGGCTTATTTTTGTTTTTGGCACGGTCTAGCGTTTTTTTTTTATTATTGCACTCCTCATTGGTTATTTTTGCATTGTAATTTTTTTTATTATCACTATCGTGCCTCGTTAATTCCCTGATCAATGGCGGATAACGACTCGACTGCGCAGATGGCCGTAACCCTCCAGCTTCCCACCTTCTGGGCCCACAGACCATCTGCATGGTTCTCCCATGTGGAAGCTCAGTTTGCCTTGAGACACATTCAATCACAAGAAACTAAGTCCAACTTAGTCATCGTCAGCTTACCGGAAAATGTGATCGAAGATGTCTCAGATGTGCTAGATGACCCAGCACCGAATCTTTACGATCGCCTCAAAACCGCCCTCATCAAACGTGTTGCACTTACTGACCAGCAGAAAGTGCAAGAACTTTTCAGGGATGTGCATCTGGGTGATCGCAAGCCGACGCAACTGCTTCGTCAGATGAAGCAGCTGATTGCTGACTTCAACATTGATGAAGCATTTCTCAAGCAACTGTGGTTACAGAGGTTACCACAGTCGGTTCAAGGGATCCTCGCACCCTTCCATAAGTGTCCCTTAATAGAGCTGGCGGAAGCGGCTGACAGAGCTGTGGATGCTACGAAACCCAACACTAGTATCTCAGCTGCACTGTCTACTGCCACGGATTCGTTCAAAAACCCTCCCTCGGCTGTTGAGCCAACAAGTTTCGATGTTATAACTCACATCTCAAAATTGTATGAGGAGTTGTGCAGCATCAGGAACGAAATGCGGTCTGGTAGTTCTTACAAAGGTCGCACGTCTCGCTCGCGCAACAGGTCTGCCTCCCGTACCGGTAGCAGACGTTCCAAATCGCGACAATCCCAACCCAGGTTGTGCTGGTACCATAAACGTTATGGTGCCAATGCCAAAAGGTGCACTCGACCTTGCACCTTCGAGGCTAACCAGGCGGGAAACGTGTGAGCCAGCACGTGACGGCGACTAACGTCGCTGGCGAGCCACTTCCATGTCGCCTCTTCTTCGTCACTGATCGACATTCTGGGATACGCTTCCTAGTTGACACTGGGGCAGAAGCTAGCGTCATCCCACCTACGAAGGAAGAGCGTCTGCGGCCAATGTCTCTGCAACTTCGTGCCGCCAACGGTTCGCCCATCACAACCTATGGTCGGAGATTCCTCGATCTCAACCTTGGATTGCGTCGTCCCTTTCGTTGGGTTTTCATAGTGGCAGATGTGACCACCGGCATTATTGGTATGGATCTCTTGCAGCACTATCAGCTGCTGGTAGATGCTGGCAAGCATAAGTTGATAGATTCTACCACAACACTCTCTGTTTCCGGTATAGTCACAAAGACGCCGCCCCTCAGTCCCGTGTACTGCACGACGGACGCTTCTAGTCCCTACGCGTCTATCATTCAGTCCTTTCCGGATGTCTTTAAGCCAAGTCGTTGTGTCCCTTGTGTGACTTCGAACGTTTCTCATCACATAACGACGACTGGCCCGCCAGTGTTTGCGAAACCACGGCGATTATCCCCGGAGAAACTGCGTGCTGTAAAAGCCGAGTTCGAACACATGCTTGAAATGGGAATAATCAGACCATCCAACAGTCCATGGTCTTCACCCTTGCATGTGGTACCCAAGAACAATGGCATGGACTGGAGGCCTTGTGGTGACTACCGAAGGCTCAACGCTAAAACGATTCCAGATCGTTACCCAGTCCCTCACATTCACGACTTGACTGCATCTTTAAAAGGCTCGGTTATCTTCAGTAAGCTTGACTTGACGCGTGCATATCATCAGATCCCGGTTCATCCTGATGATGTTCCCAAGACAGCCGTCATTACACCGTTTGGTCTTTTTGAGTTCCTCCGTATGCCTTTTGGTCTTCGCAATGCAGCACAAACCTTCCAACGTTTTATTCACGATGTTTTACGTGGACTCGATTTCGCCTATGCCTACCTAGACGATATACTAATCGCTAGTCCTGACGAAGACACCCATTTTAACCACTTGAAACAGGTTTTCGCCAGACTGTCAGAGCATTCGATGACAGTCAACCTGGCCAAATGCCAAATTGGCGTTCGTTCACTAAAATTTTTGGGACACGTTATCGACGAGCAAGGCATTCGCCCACTACCTGAAAAGGTACAGGCGATCCAAGACTTCCCAGTCCCAGCGTCACTTAAAGCTCTGCGTGTGTTTCTGGGTATGGTGAGCTATTATCGTCGCTTCGTTCCCCAATGTGCACACATTTTGACTGCACTGACCGACCTGCTGAAAAGTAAATGTAAAACTTTCAGCTTGACTCCAGAGGCACTAGAAGCATTTCGCAAGATCAAAACCGCAATAGCAGACGCCACGATGCTGGTGCATCAAGACGTAAACCTACCTCTTAGCATTGCGGTTGACGCCTCTAACACGGCCATTGGAGCTGTGTTGCAACAACTTTCGGATCACACTTGGATCCCGGTTGCATTCTTCTCCCGGAAGTTATCCACCTGCGAAACGCGGTACAGCACTTTTGGCAGGGAACTGCTCGCCATATATTATTATTATTATTAGTCCCTTGGGTTCCTAGTGGAACATAGGGCTTCAGTAGCACGCCTCCAGTGACCTCTGTTCTCTGAGATCTTTTGAACCTGGTCCCACGACAGCCCAGAAGCTCTCATTTCCTCCTCGCACGATCTTCTCCATGTCACCCTCGGACGTCCAACTCGTCGCTTCCCATGGGGATTCCACTCGAGCAACTGGCCTGACGCGTGATGTCCTCAGTCGGCCTTCTCAGTGCATGGCCAATCCATCTCCACTTCTTCCTGCATATTTGTTGCGTGATAGGTTCTTGGTTGGTTCGTTCCCAGAGTTCCTTGTTGCTTATTTTTTCTGGCCATCTGATCTTCAGTAGCGAGCCAGTGTAAGCAGTTGCTGATGAATGTCTGTAGTTTATTGGAAATGCCTTTCGTGACGCGCCAAGTCTCTGAGCCATACAAGAGCACTGACTTGACGTTGGTGTTGAAAATCCGTATCTTGTTCCGCATGCTGAATGCAGAAGATCTCCACACTGGTTTCAGGCTAATGAAGGCCTGTCTTGCTTTTCCGATTCTGACTTTGACGTCCTCGTCCGTCCCGCCTGTAGTTGAAACAGTGCTTCCTAGATAAGTGAGGGAGGTTACTTCCTTTAAGTTTCTCCCGTTGACGGTGATTGGAGTTTGTTGTTGTTGTTGATGGTGGTGGTGCGGTATCTTCATCACTTCTGTCTTCTCTATATTTACCTGAAGTCCCGTCTTAGCTGCCTCTTCTATCAACTTGTTAGTTTTTGTCTGCAGATCTTCAAGTTTGTGTGACAGTAGGCATAAGTCATCGGCGAAATCCAAGTCTTCTAGGTTCTTTTCCGTCGTCCAGTGTATCCCCCTCTTCTCGCTGCCTACTGTTTGCTGCATGATCCAGTCCACCACAATAAGGAATATCATGGGGGATAGTAGGCAACCTTGTTTCACTCCTGTCTTCACTTCACTTCAAAAGCATCACTGAGCTTCCCATTGTGGATTACTTGTCATGTGGCATCTTCATATAGTTGTTGAATGAGGCGGATAAAGGTTTGCGGTACTCCGTAGTATTGAAGCAGTTTCCAAATTACTTCTCGGTCGACGCTGTCAAAGGCCTTCTCAAAGTCGATGAAGTTGAGGCAGAGAGGTGATTGCCATTCTATGCTCTGTTCTATGATGATGCGAAGCGTTGCAATTTGGTCTGCACATGATTTGTACTTCCTGAAGCCTGCCTGTTCCGGTCGCAGTTTTGAATCCAGTGCATCTTTAAGCCTCTCCAGGATGATGCGGCTTAATATTTTGCTTGCTGTGGGTGGACAGGAGAGTGATTCCGCGCCAGTTCTTGCAAACACTGAGGTCACCCTTCTTCGGCAGTTTGACAAGGTAACCCTTCTTCCAATCAATGGCCAGGTACCTTCTCTTCCTTCCACACCTTCTGCAATAGTGGTGTGGTATGAGCATGTCTGCTGTTGTCTCTGCATCTGTTCTCAGTGCTTTTGGCGGTATTCCATCTGGTCCTGCTGCTTTCCCGTTTAGGATTTGTCCTGGTGCGTACTTGACAGACGCAAAGACCAATCACTAATTATTCGAACTTGTTATATACCCACGAATACGAGACCAAGGAAGAACACGATAGCGTAGTCGGATGGAATAGTATATTTGGATGGTTATGCCAAATTACCGATGCGTTCCAACTAACTGGCTAGAGAGTCGAATACGAGCAATGCAACGTAACACGACAGCGTGCCAAATGGCGAGGATGCTTGACCGGGTGCCTTCAGCTTAGCGAGTCCAGTTAAACTATCAAGGTCAGCATCAATGTCGAAGTCGTCAAACTCTAGGCTATTGATTTTGGGGAAGTGTATGACGCTACAGATCACTCCCCCTCCTAGTGGGTTCGTGAGGACCCTAAGACGATACCAGCCGGAAGTAAAAACCCAGTGGTTTCTCCACTGGTAAAACTCTTCCGATGGGCTCACTGCGTGGAGTGGCCCCTGGTTGTCTAAACCTTATTCTAGGGTGTCGTGACAATTAAATAAATAAAATACAATAAATGAAATTGTACGTCGGTCGCGGTCATCTGTTCCTTTCGACGTTCCGTCCAGTGCTCGTTGCACCTGGAATATAAATAAAAGTACTTAATACCACGAAAACGTTGCGTAAAAATGGGAGTTATTTATATATAAACGTGTCGAAAAAGAAAAATTTACGCTTATCTTCGCCGTTTTTTTTAGTTTTTATTACATGGTAAATAAAAATTGATATAAAAAGGCAAAGTGTACGAGGGTTTGTGCATTGCCGGTAAATAAGAAAAATAGTGCCTCGGAAAAAAAGAAAAAAAATTGTTGGCACACACAACTAAGTTGAATATGACTTCAGATACTCTGGGAACCTGACGGTTCGACCTGATCGTGTTTTTTGTTGCGCCGCTGGTTGTTGCAGCTGCGCATTACCAGGCACATCGTCGAGAATTTCGATAATTGAGTCATCCGTCGGTCGGATGTAGCGATCTGAAACATCACTTACAATGGGGTTGCCTTCGAAATAAGCTGGTTTCAAACGGTCGATACTGACAGTATCTTCACGTCCGCCTCGCTCGATTATATAGAATTTCTCATGTCGCTTAATCACTTTGAACGGCTCGTCGTAGGGTGGTTCAAGTGGTCGACAAACAGCGTCGTGGCGAACAAACACGTGTGATGTCTTCTGTAAACTGGGGTGGACGAAAACATCAGTCGTTTGCTGTCTAATCGGAGGTCCCATAGACGAGTTCTGCAGGAGTGCATCCAGCATCAACTTTCAACGCGTTACGAATACCTAGTAGGACTAGAGGCAGAGCCTCGGTCCACTGAGGTATGTTTGTAGCTGAAAGGGAAGCTTTCAGCTGTCGATGGAAACGCTCTACCATGCCATTTGCTTGTGGATGGTAGGCTGTCGTTCGGAACCGAGTGCAACCTAAAAGTGCCGTTAGAGCGTGAAATAGTCCGCACTCAAATTGGCGCCCACGGTCGGTTGTGACGTAGGATGGACATCCGAAGTTCGCGATCCATCTTTCGACGAAAACACGAGCAACTGTTTCGGCAGTAATATCTTTAATGGGTACTGCTTCCGGCCATCGTGTGAAACGATCAACACAGGTGAAAAGGTAGGTACATCCATTAGATTCTGGTAGGGGTCCTACAATATCTATATGGACGTGGTCGAAACGCATGTCTGGGGCTAGAAATGAGCCTAAAGGGCTTTTCGTGTGTCGCGTGACTTTACACTTTTGACAAGCTAAGCACGACTGGGCCCACTCCTTAACGTCTTTGTTCATCCCAGGCCAGCAGAAACGTTGTGCGATAAGCCTAATGGTGGCTCGTACACCTGGATGAGAGAGTTTGTGCAACGTATTGAAGACGTTGCGTCGACAACTCTTCGGAACTATTGGGCGTGGTTGACTAGCAGAGACATCGCACAAAATTGCATCCTTGTCTGATCCAACAGGACAAAGTCGCAGTTTGAGAGTTGTGGACGACAACTCATGATGCAGCTCAAGGTCTTCCTTTTGACGCCGAGCTAGTTCAACGAGATCAATACCCTCGATATAGTTTATCGAAGCTATTCGAGATAGTGCGTCGGCTGCGGAGTTGTTTGCTCCAGAAATGTGGCGGATGTCTGACGTGAACTGGGAAATGTAATCCAGCTGTCGCGACTCACGAGGGGAGTATTTGTCAGACGCCGAGCTGAGGGAAAAGGTTAACGGTTTGTGGTCTGTGAAAATAATGAAATCACGACCTTCCACAGAATGTCGAAAATGGCGTACAGAACAGTACATGGCTAGGAGTTCCCTACCAAATGTACTGTATCTTGTTTCCGCGTCTTGCAGCCGCCTCGAGAAAAAGGCTAACGGTTGCCACTGGTTGTCAGTCAACTGTTGCAAAACTGCTCCAATTGCTGAATCAGATGCATCAACAGCAATACTCAGAGGAGCATTGGGGTCATGATGCATAAGCATGGTTGCGTTCGAAATGGCTTCCTTGACTTTGGAGAAAGCAAGTCTAGCCGCGTTGTCCAGAGACACGAACTTCGCAGTTCCTCGAAGTAGATCTGTGAGTGGTCTCATGACAGAGGCACAGTTAGGGATAAACCTTCGGTAATAACTTACCAGGCCATTGAAAGTGCGGAGATGTTTCACAGTGGTCGGCTCTGGATAGTTTGTGATAGCCGCCACTTTATCTCTCAATGGGCGTATACCTTTGTTGTCAATGGTATGCCCAAGGAAGCTGAGTGATTCAACTCCTATTTCACACTTCTGTAAGTTAACTGTGATGCCATGTTTTTTGAGTCTTTCGAATGCGAGGTCCAAATGTTTAAGGTGTGTTTCCTTATCTGGACTCGCAATTAGACAGTCATCTATGTAGACATGAACAAAATTCAGACCACGGAAGACGTCGTCCATAAAGCGTTGGAATGTTTGTGCTGCATTCCGAAGACCAAAAGGCATGCGCAGGAATTCAAACAGGCCAAAAGGAGTAATAATGGCTGTTTTCGCGATATCTTCTGCTGCCATAGGTATCTGGTTGTACGCTTTGACTAAGTCGATTTTCGAGAAAATGTTCATGCCGCATAAGGTTGCGGTCAAGTCGTAAACGTGGGGTATAGGGTAGCAGTCCGGAGTTGTTTTGGCGTTAAGCCTTCGGTAATCACCGGTCGGACGCCAGTCGTTGCTATCCTTTTTGGGCACCATGTGCAATGGCGATGCCCAAGGACTGTTCGACGGTCTGATAATGCCCAGTTCGAGCATATGGTCGAATTCATTTTTCGCCGTTTGCAGCGTCTAAACCACAGGTCCACCTGTGGTTGTGACGTGATGCATAACATTGCTGGTTATGCACGGAAGAGTGTGTTTCGGTTGTTGTAACTCTGGATATTTCTCCAGAACTGCCTGGTAGGACGCGTCGCCTGATTGTTTAGTCCTAACGATGGCTAAACTCGGACCTACATAGGTGGTGCCGCCAATAGATAACTTTGTGTTGTTATCTATCAGTCGTCGACGGCGAGCATCTACGAGTAGATCGTAATGGTTCAGCAAATCTATGCCAATGATAGGCATAGAGACGTCTGCCAGGAGGAAAATCCAGTGAATAGGTTTGCGTAAACCTAAGTTGAGGTAGGCATACCGTCTCCCGAATGTCGCGATTGCCTTGCCGTTGGCTGCTTGAAGATTGAAGGATGGGTCGAGATGACGCTCCTTTGTCGTTGCTGGAAGAACGCTAACTTCTGCGCCGGTGTCGACGAGGTAGCGGACTTTCGTTTTAATGTCGGTGACGTAGAGCAAACGGCTTTTTCCGCCGGCTACGGTTGCCGTGAGCACGTGCCGGCGTGACCGTTTCCCGAGTTTATGTCCTTCTTAAAACGGCATGGTTTACGACATTTTCTGGCTTCATCCCCGTAAGTGTTATGAAACCAGCACCATTCAGGGTTTTCCACCCTGTTGGGTTTCGTTTTAGGGCTACCACGCGACTTGCTGCGATGCGCCAAGGTGCGTTTCTGTGAAGTGCTACGTGATCTAGGACTTCGAGATCGTAGCAACCGTTTCACAGAGTTGCACAACTTGGTCACCTCCGAATCCTGGCGCTCTGTTTTGTCACAGATAGAATATACGTTGGAGACGGGTCTGCTGGATATCTCCAGTATTTTATCTGCTGAAGCTGCCAGGTCGTCGAGTGGGACTGACTGGAGTGTCACCAACACGGTTTGCACCGGTTGTGGTAGTTTCGAGAGAAATAGTTCTCGGAAGAAACCATCGTCAAATGTTCGTGCACCGATTACTTCTCGCATGCGTGCGAGGACTTCAGTAGCTGAGTGGCTGCCTAGCTCGATGTTACGAAGCAATTCGTCTAGACGTTGGCGATCTGTGAGATCGCTTTTCTTCAAGAGTGCAGCCTTTAGAAGTGCATAAGGGTCACTTACTTCAGGATTAAACATGTTTGCTGTAACAAACCTGTTTAATTCTCGCGGTAGTGAACGTATGACGGCAAGAAATCGAGATGAGGATCTGAGACACCCTGTTCTCGAAAATCGGCCTCGGCATACAGAAACCATGTTTCTGCATTGTCTGGCCAATATGGCACGAGTTGGATCGTGTTCGAGGTCGGCTTAATACGAATAAGCTTGGGAGTTTGGTCGGACATGAGAAAGTGTAGTAAATGGATATATAAATGTTATCGAAATGAAAACAATAAACAAATATAAAATGGAACAGGCTCACCAATTCAATACTTGCTATTGTCGGGATATGTCGTCGGGATATTTGATCACGTCGGGCTCACCAATTTAGGATTTGTCCTGGTGCGAACTTGACAGACGCAAAGACCAATCACTAATTATTCGAACTTGTTATATACCCACGAATACGAGACCAAGGAAGAACACGATAGCGTAGTCGGATGGAATAGTATATTTGGATGGTTATGCCAAAATACCGATGCGTTCCAACTAACTGGCTAGAGAGTCGAATACGAGCAATGCAACGTAACACGACAGCGTGCCAAATGGCGAGGATGCTTGACCGGATGCCTTCAGCTTAGCGAGTCCAGTTAAACTATCAAGGTCAGCATCAATGTCGAAGTCGTCAAACCCTAGGCTATTGATTTTGGGGAAGTGTATGACGCTACACCCGCATTTCAGTAGTTCTATGGCGTTCAGGACTTCCATTTTCTGTGGAGGATTTATGTTCACTTGTAGTTCAGCGGCTGCATGTGGTATTTCTGGACGAAGTGCAGGTGGTTGTGGTGGTCGATTCAAGAGCTTCTTGAAGTGGTCGGCCCATCGTTTCCTCTGTTTCTCTTCTTTTGTAATTAAATTCCCTTCTTCATCTTTTATTGGTTTCATCTGTGATACAATGTTGTCAGGTCTCTGTCTCTCCTACCAGCCGCAGCCTGTTCTGCTTCACTTTCCAGTGTTTCATAGAAGTGTCTTTTGTCTTTGCGTGCACTCTTCTTCACTTCTTTGTCCAGTGTTTTATACATTGTGCTCAGTTCCTCTTGTCGTTGAGCATCCTTGCACTGGTTTATCTTCTGCTTCACCATCCTCCTCTCCTCTATCAGCTTCCATGAGTCCGTCGAGATCCATTCCTTGTCTTCTTTCTTCTTCCTTCCTAATACTGTTGTGCAGGTTTCTTTCCACATAGCTTTCAAAGACTTCCAGTGTTCTTCCACACAGGTTTCTTCAGGGATGTTCCTCAATATCTCCCATTTTGTCTTGATGGCTGCCTTGAAGACCTCCTTTGTAGTTTCATCCTTCAGTTTCCTAGTGTTGTACTTGAATTGAGGTCTATCACCAGCTTCCTTGAAGGCTTTTAACTTGATTTCGAAGGTTCCTTGCACTAGACAGTGGCATGAACCTACATCTGCTCCTCTTCTTGACCTTGTGTTAAGTAGACTGCGTCTCCATTTTCTTGAGATTGAGATAAAGTCGATTTGAATTTTAGCGTGTCCACCTGGTGAAATCCATGTCGCTTTGTGGATATCTTTGTGCCTGAACACACTGCCTCCAATCACCAAATCGTTGAATGCACAAAATTCTGCAAACAATTCTCCATTCTCATTCATTTCACCTAGCGCCTCTCGACCCATGGTTAGTTCTCTTCCCGTGTTGTCCCCTCCCAGTTTGGCATTCATGTCACCCTGCCCATTAGAATTTTGATATCGCCAACTGACGTCTTGTCCAGTGTTGATTGAAGTTGTCTGTAGAAATCCTCCTTTTTCTCTTGCTCTGCATTATTCGTAGGTGCATAACATTGTATGATTGTGACCTTCCTTCCTTTTGAGTTGAGTCTTGCTGTCATGACTCTGTGGGAGATTGGTTCCCACTGCATGAGAGCCTTCGATGCTCTTGAGGACATCATGATAGCCACTCCATAACTCAGTGTGCTCGTGGTTGGCGTCTGGGTGACAATATCGGAGTAGATTATTGATTCTCCAGTTGACAGTTTGGAGAGTCCACTCCCATTCCATCTGCTTTCACAAATCCCAAGCAATTCGATGTGATACCTTCTCATCTCGTTTGCAATCTGGGCTGCCTTACTGGGTTCAAACATGGTGCGGACATTCCATGTCCCCACGTTTACTTTCGCTTTCATCGAGAGAAGACACATCGGCCCGGCCAATTGGCTTCCCGAAGGCTTTCACCAACTGGCGTCATTTCGCCTCTCCGATTCCAGCGGGGAATAAGTTTGTTTTCATTTTTTATATTTTGTTGGTGCTTTGAAGTTTCTTTAGCGGTTAGATTTGTTTTCCGGTGTAGGGTTGCTAGCCCTATGCCCAACCTTCCCTCTTCATGGGGGCTTAGGACCGGCTAGTAACTAGTAAACTAGTTAACCAGGCGAGGTTGCTCGCCATATATGCCTCATTGAAACATTTTCGTCATTTTGTGGAAAATTGTGACTTCATCATCTTTACCGACCATTAACCTCTGACGTATGCCTTGCACACCACTACTGACAGATATTCACCGCGTGAATTACGTCACCTAGATTATATTTCGCAATTCACGTCGGACATCCGTCATATTTCTCGTGCGAATAACACTATCGCAGACGCACTGTCTCGCCTTTGCACCACTACTTTGCCTCGAGCGGTCGACTTCCGGAAGATTGCCGAACTTCAGGATTCAGACGAGGAGGTTGAAAAACTTCAACACTCATCCTCTCTGAAGATACAGCGTTTACCGCTCCTGAACAGTAAAGTGTCAATATTGTGCGACACCTCCACGGGCACACCCAGACCGGTTGTTCCTTTACCCTTGCGTAAGCATGTTTTTGATGCTTTGCACAATCTTTCACACCCTGGCATCCGCACCACTGACAAGCTCATATCTGCTAGGTTTGTTTGGCCTGGTATTAATCGTGATGTTCGAAACTGGACATGGTCATGTATTCGGTGCCAACGTTCCAAGGTGAATCGTCACAACATCCCACCACTTGGAACTTTTGCCAAACCGGACTCACGATTCGCTCATGTCCACTTAGACATCGTCGGCCCACTTCCACCCTCCAATGGATATAGTTACCTACTGACATGTGTCGATAGGTTTACTCGCTGGCCGTTGGCCATCCCATTGTCTAACATTACTGCCGAAACAGTAAGTCGGGTTTTCGTCGAAGGATGGGTTTCACAGTTTGGATGCCCTTCCACCGTGACAACCGACAGAGGCCAACAGTTCGAATCCTATACCTTCCAGAAGCTGATGAATCTGTTGGGATGCAAACGCATCCGCACTACCGCATATCATCCAGCTTCCAATGGTTTGGTGGAGCGATTCCACCGACACCTTAAGAGCGCACTAATGGCAGTCGACAATATGAAATGGACTGAGTCTCTGCCGTTGGTTCTTCTCAGCATCCGTTCTACACTCAAGACTGATATACAGTGTACACCTGCTGAGTTAGTTTACGGCAGTAACTTACGTTTGCCGGGTGAGATGGTCGCTTCAGACTATAGTGACCCAACTCCTGCCGATATCCATGGCTATGCTCAAACTCTTAAGTTACACATGCGTCGCCTCCAACCCTCATCCACACGGATACAGTGTAGACGGGTGCAGCTAGATAAAAGACTCCAAGATTGCACTCACGTCTTTGTGCGTTGTGACGGTGTACGTAAACCCTTACAGCCACCATACGACGGACCCTTCAAGGTTCTCAGTAGGGAAGAAAAGTTTTTCGTCGTTGACAGATCTGGACGGCAGGATTCTATAAGTGTCGATCGTTTGAAGGCAGCTTATATAGAGGACGACCCACCTTCCTGTACACCGACACAACTAGAAAAACCCTTGCCGCCAGACTCCCACACAGACTTGTTTAGTCGCGCGTACCCTGAACCTTCTAAAAGAGCCACGTCTAGTAACACTGATCCAGTAACCTCTACACGTGCTGGGAGGCGTGTACATTGGCCCAAGCGATACGCCGATTTCGTTAATTAGCCCCAGCGCAACTTCACACTTGGTGAATTCGGAGTTTCAACTACTTTGTCGTGGCATACACCTTCAATGCGTTTTCATATCTAAAGTTTTCAAAAGTCTTGTTTACTACTTTGCAAACAGTTTTTTTTTCAAAAAAAACCAAGAATACAATTTAAATTTCAAAAACATTTTTTTGGTTGGTTATTATTTTTTTTCTGTACTCCTCCCACTTCGAATTGTTTGGTTTTCCTTTTCTTAGCACTCTAATGTCCCATTTCTTCCTTCTTGCAGAACCTAGAAAATGCGTTGAAAATTGGATACAATTGTCCGCTGACGATGCTACTTGGATCGTCTTCCGGTTCTCTTTGTACCAATTTCCCCCTGTACACCCCCCGGTAGATTAAGAAGCAATAGGGAAAAGTGGACGGAGGCTTTGGGTCACCTTCCACCACTGCGAGAAGGGTTGCGTCTAGACGCAAAGTTATCTTACCTCGCAGGTGTGCATAGTTGCACTAGCTTCGGAGACCCACGCGTCACCTACTCCATCACCAATATGGAAAGGTGTTGCGTGTCCGCCTCGCAGTCGCCTCCTAGGATCGAAGGTTGCCGGTATCCCAACAACCTTCTGGGAGGGGGATAACTTGTATTGCACCTTCCTGGCACCAAAATATAACTAGGGCTAAAATAAATAGTTTAAATTAAATTAACTAAATAAATCTCTAGCTTGCCTCCGGATGCCTAGGGTGTTTTAAGTTTTGTTTTAACGAGCATGCATCCGAGCAGACTTGGACGCCATTTTTGCGCTCCATTGTGCTGATCACCACGCACGTACTCTGGGTCCCTAGTTCAGCCTTATAAGCCAGATAAGTTGATTAAACTTTTCCCTCATTCATTATTATTACATTTACCTTAAATACATAGCTCCTTTAAATACATTGCGTATCAGTCCTTTTGATTTGTGTTTTGTTATCAGTACTTACACGTTAGGTAAAGTACCGGTTAAGCGGGTACTAGAGCACATCAAATTAAGTAGGGTTGATCAAACGTTACGGAATTGTAACACGCTTCCCTACAAAATGTTGTTACTCGTACTAACCCATGGTTGATTGTGCCGAATTAATTGGTCTCTACTGACATATTGGCTCCTGCGCAGATATACTGACATTGGCTGTGCTTCACTTTTATACTACTGATGGATAGTTGCTAGCATTGGAATCCAGGACGCGCACTTCACCCTATTTTAAACTTGTCAGCTAGATGTCAGTAGAGAGTGATCAATGCAATCAATGACGGGTTAGCGCAAGTAGCAGCATTTAAACCATACCCATCGCACAAAAAGTGGCCATCATGAGTCGGTGGCTTGACAGATATCGCACTGGCGCTTCAAGAGGTCGGTCCCGGGTTCACGTCCTAGTAAGAACATTATCACTCACTAAGAGGTAGGTACATCCAATTAGTGAGTCTCAAATGGGACGAAACGCTTGTTCTAGATTCCACCGCTGTTCACCACTTATTATCAGTAGCATAAATTGCTTGGCAAAGTTATCCTTCGGGTCCCTGAAAATGTTTTTGTGAATACCTACTCCGTTCGTACCCGTTATTTGATATTTACCGAGTATTATTCTCAGTTTAACTGACAGCTGTTTAGTAATTTCGTCCAATGCAAGCTAATATGTATATATCAAGGCAATAATTTTCATGAACCGGCATCAGTTTGAGAACTATTGAAAACTTGTAAGCCGTGGGGAATTTTTTCTGGTATGAAACTTCTCAGCTACGTGCACCCACAGTTTAACCAGGAGTCTAACCCAGGACCTTCAGACCTTACTGGCAGTAGGCTTCCATTCAGCAACTGGATTGGAATTCAAAGGTCCACGTTTTCCTGATTCCGTCAGTTTGCTGAATAGTGCCACCTGAGGGTAGTGGGCTAACTTCTTGGTAAGCTCATGGGTACGCTCTGTTAAGGAGTCCCGTTCCGGGACGAAACGGCTGTTCAATGCTGCCAGGTTCTAAACGGTTCTCCATTTGCTAGTCTAAAGTCAGTAACTAATCAATCTCCATAAACCTTCAAGCTAAATTACTAAGTTTATTCCATGTTTCTCCGACACTGTAAAAGCTTCATAGAAGAAAAAATTACAGTTACTAAAGAGTAGTGAATTCAGTGCGACTAAATTAGGGCGCTGGATAGAATCGAAAAACTATGCCATTGCTGAATGACCAGCCAGAAGCAACTGAGTTATTTTCAGGTTTTTGGTGGGCTTAAGCTTCGAAATTTTGTTCCCTCCCTCTTATTCACTAAATATTGCGATGTTCTGATAAGATTTAGAGTTGTTTTGGCGAAAAATGAGCACTACATCTGTGATTAGGAAGTGATGATCATAATATTTGATGACAGTTAGAAGCTGGAATTGGAAAAAGATTGCCGATTGCTTGCTTATGTTCAACCGGTTGGATCTAGGGTTATACGAATTTGAGGACTTTAGGTCAAAGGTTTAGGCGAATTTCCTCAAGTTGGAGATGCAGACTACTGCTAAACAACCCGTAGTGTATATGACTAAACCTAATTCTTTCAGTTATCAGAAATAGCAGCACTGCTTAAAGACTTAAGTAAAGCTAGAAATGTTATGGCCTTACATTTCGGGTATTGCGTATACTAGTGATCAGCGAATTCAGGAACTTGCTTAACAATGCAGTTGTTTTTTAAGTGAATACTTTATTTACCGGTAGACACAAAAGATTTTGAAGAGAAATTCAATGAGACCTGAGTAGGAGGAAGTAACACAGGTATAATCCGTACGGATCTGCTACAACACTATCAGTTGCTGGTAGATGCAGGTAAGTACACGTTGATCGATCCTATCGCATCACTCTTTGTTTTTGATGTCGTTATCACTACTCTTTTTTTGGGTCCGGTGTATTTCAACACTGACATTCTTCAATTCTATGCTTCAGTCGTGCAGTCACTTCCGGATATTTCCAGGCCAACAGCTGGCATATCAAATCTTTTCAAACCATCAAATCCCAACTTGAGTGTGATATCTATAAGGTGGCATATGTTGCGTAACGTCTAACGTTATGCGCCAAATAACGACAGCTGGCCCATAAGTTTATAAACTTCAAGCCGTCAGGACCAAGTTCAAACATATTCTGGAACGGATTTCATCGGACCCTCCAACAGCCCATGACTACCTCCTGTCTACATATTTCCGAAGAAAACTGCCATGGACTGGCAGCCTTGTTGTGACTATCGGCAAACCAACGTTAAAACGACCCCAGGTTGTTAACCAGTGTTTCAGATCCACGACTTAACTGCTACGACAGTCTGCAGCAAACTTGACATGACACGCACCTACCATCAAATACCCGTACATCGAGATGACACACTGAAGACGACAGTCATTACACCATTCGGCTTGTTTAAATTTCTTCGCGTGACTTCTGGACTACGAAATGGAGATCAGGCTTTCCAGTGTTGCATCCACGAATTCTCTCGCGGGCTAGATTTTGCCTATGACTATTTCGAGAGTATCCTTATAGCGGGTGCGGAAGAAGACAGGCATCACATTCACTCACGATAAGTCTTTCAAGGCTTGCCAAATAGTTATTTCCTACCAGTCTGACCAAGTGCGAGCTCGGTGTTTGTTCACTAACCTGCCTGAGTCATCTTATCTATAAGTATGGCATTCGCCCTCTAACACTACCATTGTATCTACACTGCAACAACTTCCAGATCACACATAGGTTACACTTGCGTTCTTCTCTCGGAAGCTGTCCACAAGCGAAATGAGGTCTGGCACTTTTGGTCACGAGTTGCTTGCTGCATGTACCTCAGTTACGTATTTTCCTCATTTTGTGGAAGATCGTGATTTTATTATACTAATCCACAACAAACCTTTATGTTACGCTCCATACACCACCACAGATAGGTATTCATGGCATGAATTACAGCATTTGAACGGTACTTCAAAGTTCACCTCGAAAAACTGTCATGTTTCTGGTTTGAACTGCCTTGTGAAAGATCCACTGTCTAACTTCTGTAAAGCCACTTATCCCTAGACGAGGGACTTACAGAAAATCGCTAAACCTCTAGGTTCAGACGAAAAAGCAGGAAGACTTCTGAACTCAGCCTTTATGAAGATACAACGTGTACCACCTGCAAACAGTGAAAGAACAGTCATGTGCGACATATCCACATGGGCCCCAAGACCTATTTTTCCTTTTTATCTGCGTAAGTAAGTTTCTGATGGTCTGCATAGTCTTACACATTCCGGTGTACTTGCTAATGATGAGCTGATATCTGCCAGGTTTTTATGGCAGGCGTTAACCGTAAAGTCTAAAGGTGGACGTGGTCCTGTATTTAACACCAATATTCCAAGGTAGATCGACGTAACCTAATACTACTTGAAACCTTCGCCAAACTAGACTCACGGTTTGCACGTGTTCATTTAGACATTGTTAGCCCACTTTCACCTCCTGATGCTTGCCCCTAACTCCTGACAAGCATCGACAGGTTCACCTCTTAACCGTAATCCATCCCATTATCGGACATTACAGTTGGAACATTCAGGAGAATATTCATCCAAAGATGGGTTTGTATGCCCATATACCACTACAACTGATGGTTTAATATCTTTGCTTCCGCCATCAGTGCGGCTTTTAAGTGTCTACGCAGCCTTTCAACTAGTCCTTTGGAAGCTGGATGGTAAGCGTTAGCTCTAATGTACTGAACTTCCTGGAGTTTTATTAGCCGTTGAAACAGACAACTTTCGGGTTGCACTCCTCCGCCTGCAGTTATAACGTTTGATGCATGAAGTCCGGGAAACGTTTGTTGATAGACATTTTCTCGCTGTTTCAGATGATTTCATGCGTAGACATTGCAAGCTTTCACCTCGTAAACTTGCCTTTAAATGCCGAATTATATTTGAAGTCGTTTGACGGTGTTAGTATGTCACCAAACCTGCCGTCTGGTGCTGTGAAGCTACCGACTGACAGAACACTATATTTTTACACTGGAATTCCTTGGTACGCCAGGCAGGCTATGATCCGCTGTCTAAAATGTCGATTTATTTTTGGCTGGGCATATTAGTCACCGACTTTACTATGGAGTGGATATGAGGATTCGAAATAGCACTCATCTTTCGAAAAATAGTCGTCTTGTTGGTGCGAGTTCGAAAGGGAATTGCTTGCTCTTGGGCATGTTGGATATGATGGAATGCGTTGTTGGGTGTAACCTCTTTGAGACAAAATGAAATATTAAAGTCGCCTTTCAGTTTCTGGAGATTTTTATGTCATGCCTTAGGCCATCGCATCTCGGAAATATCTGCATGGAACCTTTCGAGAGAAGTTAAGCGCATATGTGATGAAATATCAGCCACTTTATTCATATCGCCGTTACGTCGGAAGTCAACGCTGGAATCGTTTCGAGGCCCTGCACCTGTCTTGCTCCAAGTCAGTCGCTTTTGGAAGAGGATTATGATGTCAATATACTGTGAGAGCCTCACTTTTGGACACATCTGAAGCACTTGATAGCTAAACATACTCTCATCGGTTTTCTGTCAGAAGTGCTGAATTGTTATTAAGTGGTAGCAATATACTTCGAAAAGAAATATTTAAGTTCCAGTTGGCCGTAAACATACTGTTGTAGAAGTGAGCATACATTACGCAACCTGTGGCAACCGGAGTCAATCAATACTTCACAGTGTTTGAGAAATTTTATCCTAAATATTGCATACGAGGTGTCCACAGTGACCATTTCCACTGTAATATTGCGGTAAAACTGAAGTGTAGAGTCAAGTTCGGGTCTCCTGCACTTTTACCGTCTATCTTTCGCCACCTGACGAACGTTGGGTCTGGACGTTGTTCCCCATCATATACACATAAGATCAAGCTCACTATTACCTTTGCCACTCAGAAATCACTGGCATATCATTTTATCTGTTGTTCAAGACAAGGGGGTTTTCATTCTCACTACAGCAGTGGCCAAAGCTTATAATAAAATATGGATTCTGAAACTCTGTCACGATACTCGAATTCAGTTATCCATGAAGATTACACTCAGTGCTCTGGAACTGCTTCCTGCCTGTCACGTCTAATCAACTAACATCCATTGAAGTGCACTTTGATGATGATCAGCGTCACATTGCCAGATGATTGAAAGAATTCAGCCAGCACCTGGGAATAAATGGCATTAAACTGAAAGCTACCTACAGCCCATTCCATGGGCTGCTTAGACTGCTGGCGTCCCTAGAGTGGAATCGTTGTTGACTGATGATAAGCTTGTCTTGACAGTGTTCAAAACCCGAAGCCAAGATGTTCGATAGGCAGCAGCGGAACTCCCCCTGAGTCATGCCAGGCCTGGGCGCTCGCGAGGCAAAGCTGTGTCGAATGTGCGAAAGCACCTACTCACCCCCAGGGAAGCCTCCGCCGATAAGAGTGACTCCAGCCTCAGCCAGAGACACTGAAAGGTTTCTCTTACTGTCACACACCCTGGTCACCAACAGATTGTCCAACATTAGAGCTGGACGTGACCGGTCATAGGTGTCAAGAAAGACATCTCGAGAAGCATCTGATCCACCAAAATCCACAACCACGGTCACACATGGAATACCTGGAATGGTGACCAGCACCTCAGGCGATAGGTACACCCATGACGTCCAACAGTGTGAGTGGTTGTCGCTTCAGATAGAGCTGAGTGGGGTTGCAGTAGCGGCTATCGGCAGACTACCAAACACCTGACAACCAGGACTTCACCTGGTATAATGGCTGTCAACTTTGAATCCCCAGAAGTTCTTACCAGAGTGCTAGAGATGTGGCATGAAGTCAAGAGCACCAATAGGTGGGATTTTCGCTGCTGCGAAAGCAGACCGGGTTCACTGCGACAACGACAGACAGCAGTCGCCTCCAGTGCTCAGGCCACCATCACCCAAAACTGACAAGTTGGGAGTCGGACCGGTAACCCCCACCTAAAACCAACTGTACCAATCGACCTGGGAAGAGACTCAACTGGGCCGGTTCCATTAGAAGTAGCCGGCCAGTAAAAACTTTCACGTATGAACCTGTGCCGCCATTTAAAGCAGAGACATCTCACGTTACGAGGGACGCTTCCAGGTGTCTTAACAGCAGCGTGAGAGGAATCCAAAGTAAAATGTCAGGGGTCCGATCCCTGTGTTCCGATTTTATTCCGCGAAATCGTAATCCTGACGGGAGCACAGTTATCACCGGGAATTAGTAGCACTGAAGTTAACATAAGCGACATGCTTCTATTCAGGAGGGACGGAGAACACAAGGGCGGAGGGGGGTTGGAATATACTTGAACGGTTTGTTCAAAAGTGAACAAAACACCGATGCTGTACTAAGAGAGCCCCAGACTCTATCTGGTGCCACCTGAGGGTCAAAAACACTAAGCACCCAGTTTGAGGAATCTATGGGTCCTCTAATAGCAACTTGGGGCACAACCAAAAACTACTACAAGTAATGTCCCCGTTGCTGATCATGGGGTATAACCGGATCCTAATAGCCGACGACTTCAACGCCCTAAGTCTCAGTCTAGAGCTAGGTGGCATGACTCTGGATCGGAAGCTTAGTTGTAACCTGTTAAATGCCATCCAAATGGCTGGAAAGCACAAAAAATTGGCGACAACGCCCGCCGGGAGTCAGATGGTGGACCATCTAAGCGGGATTACCCGTGGCTAGTGATCATCTTCTGGTTGAGAACGTCCGGGTCCAAACTCCTCTTGGAGCAGCGTTCGTGCTGTGGTAGTGTTAAACCTGGTATCCAACGGAAGATTGCCACGACAGGGGCCTCGCCCTTCTGTTACAACAGGGCGAGCTGTGAGAGAATGAACCAAAGCCTATTGAGAGCTGCATGGCCAAAGACTTGATGCTCCTTATCCGTTGACCAAAACTGGGAGCCGGTAAGAAACATCATTAAGGCGGCGATCTCGCAAAACGTCTCAGAAAGCGGACCTTATGGCTAAAAAGAGACACTGAGCACTTCCCAAAAGCCAAGAGCAAGGTTTGGCACGGATGGAGACTCTCCAGAGAAGAGGATGACCACGACGTATACATAGCTCTGCGAAGTTGAAAGAACATCAGGGTGCGAGGAGACAGGATGTCGTTCCAGTCCAACCCCGCCAAGAAGCTTGAGACAAGTGCCAGAAACCTATGCCGATCCATGGCAGAGAGAAAATCAACAAGCCAAGGAACATGCGTCACAAAAGTTACGAATGGAGAAAACCTCTCTGGGCAGGAGATGGCCGAAGTGTTAAGCACCACTTTTGACACAGTTCAACGTTCCGTTAGGAAAGTATGCACACTCACTCGGCGGATAGCCCCAAAGTCATTTGACGCTTCAGAGTAACATGAAGTACAGATAACTAGTGATGTTGTTCTCGACAAGTAGTCAAAGCTAAGTGCGGGAAAACCTCCATGGTGCGACGACATTCGCCCATGTGTGTTAAAAGAATGTGCAAGTGGCTTATTCTGCAGTCTGTTTCAACACTTTGACAGACAAAAACTCTCAAGAGAGTGGAAACGGGCAGTCCTCTCCCCTTTCTTCAAAGGAGGAGACAGGCAGAATCCAGACTGTTAAAGACCCACAGCACTTTTGCTAGTAGTACCAAAAGTTATGGAAAGTGTGATAGGCGACAACATCAGGGGATATCCAGACACGAAGCAAGCACTCAGTGACTCTCAACGTGGCTTCCGGAAGGGTAGATCTTGTGCCTGCAACCTCCTGACGGCCCATGATCACTGGGCGGAAATTTGGTATCTCAAGGTTCCGGTCCACACAATTTTTCTGGATTTTGCAATAGCCTTTGACACTGTCTCACACACTATCCTAATACACAACACAGCTGGGTTAGGTGTCCTGGACCGGGTTCTATCGTGGCTGCAGAACTTCTAAGACAGTAACGAGTTCTGCACAAAAATCAACAGCGTTCACTGAACTTGGAGAACGTCGTCGTCCGGTGTCTCACAAGGAGCAATCCTGAGTCCACTCTTGTTCCTACTGTTCGAAAATGACCTCCCGCTGCATATCAGCTGTCGAGCTCTCCTCTACGCTGATGAATTCAAGTTGTGGTGGGCAGTAGCCTGCAAAGCGGAATCGAGTGCGTTGCAGAAGGACGGCAAAACACTCAAAGAATGGACAACAAATAACGAACTGGCATTTAACCTGGATAAGTGTTGGTCCTTGTTTTTTCGCACTCTTGATCCCCAGAAAGTGTCCTACTCGCTCTGTGGTTCATGTCTATCCCAAACCACAGCAGAAAGAGACCCAGGTTTAACGGTAACGGAGAAATTGGACACCAGTTCAAAATTGCCCAGGTGACGCCTCAAAAACATACGGTGTACTACGCCTTGTGCTCAGACAACTAGGTGCCCTCACCCCACAGCTCCTTATGTGGTTCCACAAGACTTACGTATGACCCCACTTGGAACTCCATCATGTCTTCGCTGCACCACAATTTAAGAGAGGCCCGAATCTACTGGAGAGGGTTCAGAGTCGAGCCACAAATTTACTGAGGTCTGGGGAAAAATATATGAGGATAGACTGAAAGACCTAGGCCCATACTCTCTTATCTGCTGGAGGTTACTGAGTGGCCTGATAACGGCTTGCAAAATGCTTAACAACCCAAGTCACCCGAACAGAGGATTACTACCGAGTGGTCACTATGGCGATCCTCGTCGAAACTCTAAGAGGACTGCTCATCAAAGGTCATAAATTCATGTGCGTTCATTCTTCTTCCTCCGAAACCGCAGGTGCTGGGATGCATTGTCAGAAGAGGTAGTCTCCACCCCACCTGTTGAATGCCTTAAGAAAAAGCTAGAGAGTCACGAAGGAACCCAAGGTCTGCCCACATACAACTGGAAAACGAATTAAACAAGAAATCAACCTATGTCATGCGATTCCAACTACTTTCCACCTACAACCACTTTTCTTCCTACTGTGATCATTTAAGCTCTTTTCATCCCTTCCAACTGCCATGAGTTAGTTTTATCTACCTAGGTTCTTCATATCTTTTCACCCCTTTTCGCCTTACTTCGGTGTAGGTAGATTATTCCATAGGTTCAATTTTCTTTTCTCTCTTACACATATTTTCCTTTCTGGGTCTTCTCTTCACTAACCCTAACTCTCTATAACGACAAGCCCAAACAACCGTCTGGCAACTTGACATCCGAAGAAGTCAACTGTACCACAGTCCAATGCGAAATAACTAACACTTTACCTCCTGCTCTGTATACCACACTAGTGGCTGGATCTACTGCATCGGTATCAGCCATAGACCTGGAACCGTTCCGCAAGACCAAGAAGTGAGCAAGACGAAACCAACTGGTGTACACAAGCTCGTGAAACAGATATTAGATATTAGATTAACGTGTGCTGCTGAATTTGATATTAGAGCGTAGTTTGATCAGCTGCGTTACTTTCTGGAAATGATGGAATCGAGATATCGTGGTTTTCTTAGTAAGGTGAAGCAGAGGCAATCAAATTATTTGCTTACTCATGAAGGATATAAGCATCAAAAATTTACGTTGCTCTGACCGTTCTCAAAATAAGATGGAACATGTACATAATCAAACAGTTTAACTTAATAGCAGATCAAAATTGAGCATATCGCCTAAATCCTACATCTAAATATGTTCGTTGCTTTTGACGCATGGGTTTTTAAATGCTTCAAACTAAACCTCGACGGTCGTAAGACTTTAGTTTTACATGTATTGCCTCTGGCTCTTTTTGGGGAAATTTAGTGGAAAGCCAGCGTAAAAATTTTGGGGAAATTCTAGGAAAACGTAACAATTACCCTCAATTTTCCCTAATCTTACGAAAACTTCCGTGGATATATAGTGACTGTGTTTATCCTTTCATTTATATGTTGCATAAAAAGTTTTACGCATGAGTTCTTTGCCATAACCTTTACATAGGCTACGAAACCATCAACCCTTATCATTCTCCAGAATTTCCCCGAAATGCAGGATCTAGTATATTTCCCAAAACACAGACTTTTGCATACTTCCCCAAAATGGTATGCTTTTGGCACTACTAATCACTGCACTTCACAGTTGATTTTATGAGTGTAGACTAATTTACATTCCTTACCCAAGCTTGAAAGCCACGTATATTTATTTCCCCAATCAATTTTTGTTTTCTGCTTTTTGAAGCTGTTGCAAGTGTGGTTCTGTTTGTCTTGCTACAAATTGATCTTCACTTCTGTCATCCAGTGCCAGCCTTGTTAACAATTGGTGCTAGGTTTGTTAGCATGGTTGAACGAGAGAAAGAATTAATTCTATGTGATCACACAGCCCAAGGGGCAACTGCTTGAAGCTTTTCATCACTGGGTTTTTAATATTGTTGCATTGAGATTTGATATTGCTAACCCTGTAGGAGGAAAATTGACATCACCAACACTGAAATGTCGTAGAGCAGGGGAGAATGTGCCGTTTTTCAGCTAAACGTTTTCTAACTCTCCTTTCTATCAGGGAAAGTAGCATCAGCATGTTACTTCTGGTCATCCGGGGGAAACGCGTTGTCACTATTGCACGTCATCCAACCAGCGGTTTGACTTTTCCTTCGATCCGCCATTGTAAAGTAACTACTTAGGTTGTGACTTATTTTGTCTAACCACTATCCAACAGGCCTTTCTAGCATGGTAGGACATCAAGGAGCAAGCTTTCCAGTCAGTGTATCGTTGGGTCACTATGATGTACAAGACTGACCACCACGTCTAGATAGCAGTTACCAAACGGGGATGGCTCACATAAAATGCTCTTAAGCCCCTCAAAGGCTGCGCTTGGGTTATTTCTACAACCAGTAGAACTTTAGTCTTCTTTGATAATTCTACTTATAAGACCAAATGGTGTCAGTTTTACATTTGGTAGTAGGTTACCTAGGTCTTAGTTAAATCTAAGATAACGTGTCATTATTTGGTTGAAGTACATTCACGGTATTTATTTATGCTATCATGTTCGTAATCTTTATTTCCTATCTACTTTCTATTATAGGATCCACTTATGTAAACTAATAGATGATTATCTTGATACTTCTCAAAGAGTTGTTGGTTTCGACTCCTAAAATGCATTTATCATCAAGTCTGATTGCATTCGCTTTATGTGTGTTTTGCTTTGCTTTTTCGATGCCTCCATACAAATATGAGATGAACATTGTAGGTGGCGGTGAGTGAATGTATTTGAATATTTCGTTTTTCGGAATATCTTTCTTCATTGCATACTCATAGTGTTGTGATTTTGGTAGCTGGTTGGTTATAACTTAATTAGTGCTTTTGAGCTGAACGCCTATTAAATTTTATTTGACAGCCAGTAACGACATATTTGAACGATTAGTTTAAGTGTTTTTCAGATGATTGTTTGCACTATCAGTCGTCTAATGAATATTTACAGGTAATTGGTAGTAGTTGAACACTTCATGATGCTCCATTGACCAATCCGAGTTTTTCAACTCTTCAAGTCATTTTGAATCGTGAGTCTTTGTGTTCGTAATATACTTTGACTAGCATAGGATCTATGGCTCATTGGCTTAGATGTTCAACTTAACTTGTCCGAACTTTGTTTCATTTATCAAAAAAAATACCAGGTATGGTCATCATTCTTCGCACATTATCACTTTAGCACAGTTAAATACAAGGTCATTAAAAATGAATGTGCCACAGAAAATAATGTGGCCACATAAGGGTGTAAAAAGAGTTGATTTGAGAGATAAACTTGGTACAGCTTGTGAACATCGTGAAATGTGCCAGGAAAAATACTTCATTATGAAGACAGAATTGATAAAGAGAGAAGATAAGAATAACAGTTGCTCAAATGGTAATGATTATGGGCCATTTGAGAAGTTATCAAGCCACTGAGTTGCATAACATTCAGTCTCATCCATGGAGTCATGACACTTCAGCAGATGCTAACGCAGTCTAATTATTCCTCACTCTATTACTGCATATCATTTAATGATCACTTGTTTATTCCATTGAATCTCAGGGTTGAAAAACAGCGAATGATATGGAAGCTTATGTGAGGATGCTCGCAATGCATGTCTAAATCACCGAAGCTAGGATAACTTCAGTCACTGAGCGATGACCTTTATTTAGCTCAAACCCGGGCCATCGAAGCTCAGGATTACTTCGGTCATCACAGGATGTGAACAACTACATAAAAACGACGGGCAAGCTGTATGCCTAATCATTGGGGTCTTGGCGCTGAAAAGCCGTGTTTCACAGGCATACAGCAGAATTGCCTGCATCGTGCATCTTACATCTTACAACCAAGTTAACGCTACGACTGCGTCAAAGGTGGCCACGTGTCACATATTTTTCCCTGGCTTTCGATACGCACTTGGAGATTTTATCCATCGCCCTTCTATCAGCACTCACGCAGCTACGCAAATGCACAAACATTTTTATCACTTCCAACGGATCATCCTCTATGTTGAGTGCAGCTGTATGTTCTAACCATCACTGTGAGAATACTTCTGGACTCGTTGGTACGAATCAATCCATGCTTTCGATTCAGATACCTTCAAATTATTGGGGGCCATTTAAATAGCCTGTGTTATGACAGTATTATTGTCATACAGTGGTTTGAATTCAAACCCTGGTTCACAAACCTAAATATTTTCACTGAATTTAATTAATATTGTTGAACCTTCCAAATCAGTATATATTCTGAAGACATGGCATTCTTATTTACATAATACTTTAACTTACTCGTGATAGTCTGTCAGACGTCATCGAAGCAATTGATTTTATGGATTTAAGTGGAGAACTTTACCAATGTCTTTTAAAATGAGCACAGAATTCGCTACTCTTCATTACCAAACACAAATTGACGAACATTTACCACTGTACTGTCGCGTTGGTTCTGAGCTTTTGTACTTCGCAGCATATCAAGTATTATGGTAACTGAGTTCAAGTATCAGGGTGTGCCACATCGGGTGGGAAAGTTAGATATATACCTTGGCTATCTTAACTCAAAACCAACAAGCGGCATGTAAATAGTTTTAGAGTTGTTTATTTCTTTATTGTTGTGTGGATTAAAAGTAGCATTTTTGTTGGTGTGTTGCGAACTAAACAGTGTGGCTATTGAAAAGTGAATTAACAGACATACTTTACATATCAGAAGAATTTTCAAAGGAAATTCGCTGTTTTTGCCTGATTATAGTTTGTTCAACATCAATAGCTGATTGTAGTTCTCTGTAGATACTGTTCCCAACGCTACTTCAAACCTTGCCATAATGTTTGGGGTGTTTGAATTATTGATTAAATTTTTAATCTGTTCAGCTTATGAAATCCCTGGTTATGCTGGTTAGATTCATTGAATTAGATAGTCGACCTTCGTTCAGTGGATAACCAGTCTGAAACCCACCCAGACACCTAGCTCTTATACAACAAATCTGAAACATAACCTTACACATCTATATGTAGCTTCTACATTGTGAATAAGACACTATCCTTATATGGATTTGTGTCATTGCCATCCATTGTTTTTAGAGTGTCTTTCTTCCACTGTCTTATGTCACAATATCGCGTGTAATCTTTGTGTAAATGCCGAGTGTTTCAGGTGTGCCTTTTTAGACTACGCTTCAACATTTGGTTGCCCCAAGACCTCTTTTGCTGAGCAAGCTAACCAAGACACACCGCGTCCTGGATAACCAGCTAGCTTTATTCCTATTGCTCTGAAACGAAATAATTCTGTTCACGGAGGGAAGTGCTCCACCTTAAAGCCTATTGAGACTGGTGTTCCTCAAGGTGCTGTTCTTCCCCCCAGTCTTTCTTTTTCCTTTCTGTATGACTTAACATCTCCAGCTGGTATTAGTTTTATCAGATATGCTGATAACCTGACAGTTTCCATGCCTGGCTCCTCTTCACTAGACTGTTCCCAGCTGAACGATTTCCTATCTACTATCGAACGATGGTCGTGGGTGATTCTCCAGAATGTCAGACTATAAACTTTAGTTACAGACGTTAACGTTACCTATATAAACTGCTTAAGTCTTATACTTCCCGTTTTATCGTTATTTGCATATTAAAGAATGTAACAAGTGTGATTTATCTCGGTATGTATTTTTCTTCGAACGTTTCCTGGCTCTCTCATATCTTTCTAATTTCCAAAAGGATCTTTGACCCAACTTAGGGGAAGGGGGTGAGAGTATCTGCCATAATAGCCTTTTTCCTTCTATTTTATAAACCCTTGTATCTTACATATTCTCCAATATCGTTGCCCTTCATTATTTCCAAGGTTACCGAAGAAAGACTATGCTGTATTCATCATCATCAAGACCAAGATAGGACCAGGTATTACTACGTAACGGTCCAACCTACCACATCTCACATCAGCACATAAAGTAACAAGCAAATAAAATGGATGAAGAGGGAAGAAAAAATCGGTGTAACAAAAGTGGAAAGTAATAAAAGAGAGGGAGGAGAAATGAGAAAATGAGATTGAGTAAAGCGGTTAAGATGAGGACAATGTGTCCATACATCTGCGCCACTGACATCGATTCTGAGACACATTGCCTAAAGTCCCCAACCACTGGTTTCTCTTGTTCCGCGGACAGCAACCGGCTAGTGTGCGTCGTTCTACATGGCTCAAACGAACATTGAAGGACTTCATGCATTAATGCCATGTTTTAGTCTGGCCACCTCGAGCTATTTTTTACCCTGAACCCACTTTGGCCAACATTGTGAGACAGAACAGATGGTGACTAGGCATATGTAACACAAGTCCCAGGCATCTCAGTTGGTGAAGGTTCACGACCGTGTCAACTGACTTACCTCTCCTCCCTAAAACCCTATGCCTGACTTCCGGGTTACTCACGTGGTGATACCACTAAACACGGCGTCTGCTACGAAGGCAAAGGTGTTCAAACACCTGAAGTCTTAACATGTCTTCTACCTTTAATGGCCATGTTTGATAGCCCTACTGTAGAACAGAACGGACTGCGCCGCAGTACACTCAATCCTTAATAGATAATCAGATATCACGGCGGCGTCACAGATAGTGTAAGCTGGTAAAAGCCAACCGAGCCTATGCTGTATTGCGTAGAACTTGAAAGACTGTCAGAAGAACTAGCAGTATAACTCTAAACCTTTGAATTTAAACTTGTGGACAAACCTCTTAACTCATGTAAAGATCTGAAAGGAGTTATTTTATCAAAGGACCAGCATCCTCTTCACGCTAAGCTCTCGACGTGTCGGTCATCAAGCAGGACGACGACTAAGTATATAAGACTTTATGCATATACTGTTAAGTATAAAAACTCTACCGTATTTAGCTCATTTTCCGTAAAACGAAGAAAGTATTGGAAATGAACTAACTGATCAACTTTTGATTTCGATAGCAAAATAATCAAAGATTACACAGCTTGCTGTTATTTATGTGTTACTAATCTGATTTCTAATGTGACTGTTTCAAAACTGTTGTAGATGGAGTAAATATTCTTATCTTTTATGTTAAATTTACACTTTTACTTCATTTTATTATGTATACATATACACTGTTTCAGTCTAATTGATAGGATGTTATTTGACATGCTGAAATATCTTTCAGAATTAAGCTGCCATTATTATTATTGTTTGGGATTTCATGTTAGTGATCAACTTTCCCGTATTTCAAGCCCATCGGAAATACGCTTCATGTCGTATGCTGCTTTCCACCATACTTCGTCGATATTCAGTATTATTATCTCATTTTGGAGCATAAAGCATTGTTAAGGTCATACAGTGAGAATGAAAGAATAATTTTCTTTAAATATTTTAATATTAGACAGCTTGTATAGTCGATTTACTTCCTTGCATTTGTGTATTGTTTTTTTTAAATTTAGAATTCATCATTAATTATCTTCAATATTCCCCGTTACAATCTCGTCACCAGTTTCTAACAATCTTACTCAATCCATTGCATCTGAACTATTCCATATTAGACAGATGGTATCCACCATCTCATCAACAGGATAAATTGAGTGATTTTGATGTGATCAAGGTAGTGTTTATTAATTAGTCACGTTAGTCTTATGTAAATATATCATTTCATCAATTTTTTTCTAATCATCATCTAATTTATTTATTGTAATACAGTGGGTGGATATTTTGAAGGTAATGGGAGTATTACCATGAAGCATAACAATTTTCTATGAGAATTTTATTGGAATTAGGCGTATTTTCATCGTCGAATGAAGTTGATAAGGATACTTAATTATCTGGTTTTGAATTCTTAGATCATGTGTATGGCATATCCAGTCGTAGTCTATGTCGGCATATGGTGATAACCGGCTAAGAAGACTAGCACAGGTGCTCGTAAACGTGAATCAAAATCCATTCAGGGACCGTCTGGATGTTCGTGCAGTAGGTAATGATCTACACCTATTGTAAAGACTACTAATACTACCTGACTTACTAAATCTTTGTAATTGGAGCTGGATTTAATTCATCGGTTGAAAATCAAGTGCTGAAACCAAAGAGAGACAGCTCCTCGTTTGTAAACCGTTTTGTGAAAATAAGAATCAGTTTTAACCTGTAGCTATTGGTTTCAAGTGTTTCAATACGTGTTGTCTTTATAGTAGTAGTAGGCTCAGCAATATCAGCATGTTGAGCATTTAAAATAGAATGATAGAGATCTTTTCTGAAATTATTTAAAATTTCGGCTTTTTTTCGTCTGCAGTCTTAAGCTTGCTTTTCTTCATAACCTCCTCTTCATGCTGATCTAGCAGATTTCCTCTCATCATGTTTTGTAATAAGTATATCAGCTGAAACTCGCAGACTGTTTACCACAGTGTGGCTATGTGTGCCGGTCATTTAATCAGACTATTTTGGGAACCGGAAGTAAAAGTTAACAAAAAAAGCCTAATTCTTCACGGTTAAGGTACTTTGCATAGTTCAAGGTTTTTCCTGGAGAATTGTAATTCATCTTGAAGGTTTGTGGGATTCATTTATTGGTTTCAGGTTGATATTCACCATGGACTGACAGCAGTTGAAGAAACACTAGAATCCTAGGAACACCAGACAGCTGTTTCGTCACAGTATGGGACTCCTCATCAGTGCATACTCATGACATCACCAAGTATCTGCGGTCAGCACGTTACCCAATGAGCCAATGGTAAACTGCTGTAGACAATATGGTTTGCCATAGTGTTACAATCTGTGTAAATTCTTACACAGTAACTTTCAACAGCAACTACACTTTTCATCTGATTCCTTAGAAATGTAAAGGCCGATAAAGCGATAGAATTAGGATTGCATGGTTGAACGGTGTAAAAAATCATATACTACTTATCTATTCACAGATAGCCGTGGTATTCTAGAAGGCCATTATCAGTCATTTTCACAAATATTATTTCTCCAAACAGTTGCTTATATTTTGATGTTATAGACGGTGGGAATCAATCATCAAAAAGCCATGCTTAACCTACGTTTTGTGACTGTTGGCACTCATCAGTAATTCGTATTCGTAACCATAAAGAAAGTACAGTTCCTTCGGTGATTCAAACCTTTGCCACTCAGTATGATGATAATTTGATTAAAAAAGTGGATAAAAAGATGAGAGAAAATACTGCTAATAATAAGAATAATAGAACTTTACATCTAGGGTTGACTTTCAAATATGAAATAGCTTGTGATGTTTTCACATGCTTCAAGCTTTCAAGCTTCTCAGCCAGATCATTACTAATACGGTGAATTTGTGGAGCTGTGGCTCATTGGTTTAGGGAAGCAGCTTTCAACCTATGGGTCATGAGTTCGAATCCCGCTCCACCTACTAAAGTTTGGGCAGCCAGGTAGTATTATAAGTTGCCACACACTAGGTGTGGCTCAATATCTACTGCAATAATGTGCACAAGGTAGCTAAATGGATTTTGATTCGAATTTGAAATTAGTTATTTACAAGGACCTTGTCTCTATTTGTGTATATAGGTGCTTTTGTGATAACATACCGGTGTGGTTAAAGAAAAACTGATAGATTTCATTGACAGTGCCAAGTTACTTAGTAAATAATCGGCAAGGAATTAAGTTTTACAGTACCTGTTTTGTTGTGTGTATCGAGTCTCTTATGGTTTACCGAAAGGTACCTGACTTCTCTTAAGTATATCACAAGGTTTACGAGGCAAAATAAATATGTATAGCGTTATTACCCCACCTGATGTCAAGTATATGGTCAAAGCGATTCTTTGACAGCCACTTTTAAGTGATATTTCACAACCATATATAACTGCTAGATAGCGTTAATCTGTTCGTAATATTTTATACACCTCTATATATTGTAAAATCCTGAGTGTCTATACACTTCCTACTTCATATATTCGCTCTCCCACCTTAACTTCACGTTGTTTTACTATCACTGCAATGTTACATTTTGTTTCAAGCGCATGAAGTTGTACTAACGAAACTATACTGATATTATGGATATTTATCTATTAGTTTGTGTAATGAGGTCAACTTTAAATTGGAATGTTTATTTTACTTGTAGAAGTCATTCATCATTTATTTTGTTGGCGTTAATTTCAGTTTTCGTGCAAAGTCTCACTAAACTTTGCTCATTACTTGTGCGATTATTGATTTTATCTTTCGTTTATCAGACTTGAAAGTCTATGGTCAGTGTTGTTTTTAGGTGATATGTAAAGCAGAGTACTAATCTTGTTTTCAGTCCTGAATATTGTTATCTTCTCTCTCCATCTGGTTTACAAATGTTAATATATATTTCACTTCATTTCTTAATCCTTCTTTCTGTTGACTTTAATGTGGTGTGTAATTGTGATGCATAGCAATTATACTGGATCCTATGTTGTCTATGTTATCTTGTTAGTCATTCTACTAGAGTCTAATATCATATTTATGCATGCACCCATTCGATTTGTGAGTTGGATCCCCTAGTCGATTATTCTAGTCTTCGAAATGCAACTCAGCGAAATTGTCCACGTTTGTGCAGTGAGTGTTGAACCATACTTGTTTTTGAGAGCTAATGATACTGTCTACCTACACAAACCTTGGTTGTTGCTTCAGGGTTTGAATCCATGATCCACCATTTGGAAGTCGAGAAGCAAAGTTAATTAATCGCAGCCTTAATGATACGTTGTTTTTGATCATCTTTTTATGTCTTTTCCTATTTCTCTTACTTCTAATCCTATTATTTCTTTCACTCAATCACTCACTCATAATGAACATCAGCTAATTGTTAAGTAAGGAGTTTACTGTTCCAATCGACAAAATAAATCAAAGTACAATGATATCGTTGCTTCCCATAGTCTTCTCTTTAGCTGTATACAAGCTCGGATTGAGTATGTGTCAACAAACTTTTCAATAAATAAATTCACTTTCCTATTACAAGACGGAGTATAATATATGTTTTAACATTTTTAATTTCCCGTTGCTACACAGTGGCCGAACTGCTAGTCACCAGGATAAATATAACAACATGAATATCTGGTAGTATCGAGGCATCCGCATAGCAGCCCATCTGCGAACAGAGGTCGAGCAATTCAGCGCTGGATAACGACGGAAAATTAAAGTTTCAAAACAGCAACTGATACCCGTTGCACAGGAGATAGCTATCGTGCCCCACTGTCCTAATGGATAGCGCTTTGGCGTTTGAAGCGATGGGTATTGGGTTCCAGCTTCAGTGGGAACAACATCACCCATTAGGGTGCAGGTACATCCAGCTGACGAGTCCTCCATAGGACGAAACACATGCTGGATTCCACTGCTGGTCACTGAGATGAATATAAAAGCATAATAGAGTGTAAAATACTAAATTGGAATGGGAAGTAGTTAAAAATAACGGATTATATCTAGGATTAATGTGATACTACTAGAATTATCGTGGAAAAGTTTGTCGATTACATTAAAATATAAGCAAAGAAATTAATGATGAAAAGAAAACCCTTATAACCCAGACAAATTGTGGTCAAAATTACGGACTGATAAATTGGAAAAGAGTTAATCAAATTCGTCGCTGAGTCAGTCAATGAATACCTAGTGTTTTAACATTGATCTCATTCCCCATAACCAGTAAACATTCGATCTCTTGATACTGTTAGGTCTCTCAAAGGATAGATATAAGAATGTAAATGTAATGCCATCTCTCTGTTCTACCGGTATACCTGCTTCAACAAATATTTGTACGAGTCAGTTTATATTGAAGTTTACTTTACCATCGTTATGCTTTATTTTTCATTTTTCTTAACTCACCATAAAACACATTTTCATATTTTATTCAGGTTTTTAATCTGAACGAAGATTCCACTTTACAATTAATTCAATATTTATCAAATGCTGATAATATAAAATCTGTTACTACACAGAAACAAATAAATCGTGTTCTACTGAATTACGATGATAATGAACGTGCAATGAATCACCCAGGCAATTGTAGGTTGATATATATATGGTGTTTCTTATTAGAAATTCTCACTTATAGTTTATTTGTGAAATATATCTGATTCTCAGTGATTTTCTATTCTCTAATTTAACTAGTGGTCTATTGTCACTGTTACATTAAATAACACATTGATACCATTTAAATAATAATCAGAATAATAATTCATAATAATAATCATTTTATTCTCAGCATGCAGCATTCCAACAAAAATATATATTGATACTAGGTGATGATTGAAGGCGAAGCTGAACCCTATTCCAACCCAATCCAGCTTCTCCTAACATAGCACGTCTAAGTAGATGGTGGCTCGGCATGCGCACTACACGTCGAAGCGATATCATTCAACTTACTTGTCTTCCCTAGTACCGTTTGCCTGAATTCAACATTGCTCTTACGGTGACAACTAGATTACTGCTTTACTTTATTCTAGAATTCCTTAGAGGTATTCATCCTATTCTGTGGTTGTGGCTCATTGGTCTACACGGTTGACTTCTAATGCACAACGTTTACACTTTCGTCTTTCGTTAGCTGAAGCAATGTTTGCTTCTCATGACAACTAAATACAATTGTTTTCTTTTTCTACCTGTTTATTTTCTACACTATTTAGCTAATAACCTAAATTTTGGACGGAATCTAAGTTTGGTAAGTTTTTGCAACCTTATAACCAATCTAAATCTCTTAGTGTGCATGCTTCCCTTCAAAATTCAACTAAGCATCTTACGAAATTCCTTTACTTTTAACTTATATTGAGAAGGAAGATAAGAATAGTTTTAAATAATCATGTGCTCAGTTTTCAAAGTTAAGTTAACAGTTACGTTGTTAGAGGCAATTCGTAAGAAGCTTTATTTGACCTAGATTTCATCCTTGTTGACAGTCGTCAGCAACCAAAGTGCACTGGGATTCTTACTTACCTAGCTTGGTGATCGAATTACAAATTACAAAAATAATCACTTAAGACTATACAATATGAAATGGTTAAACCTCTAGTGATCACTCAGTGTATTGGGTCAAAGGTAAATACATCTTTCCCATTATGATAAACTTTAAAATACCGACTCATAAGTATTTCATGCTAATACTAACTAGGAAAGTCAATCCTGAATTGATTTGAAACCCTAAAGTTAGTGAATTGTTAAATTAATTTCATACTTATAGTAGTCATAGTAATAGTAGTGCAGCTCAATATGATACGTTTTGCGCACTAGGAATATAAGCTAGCCTATTAAATGTAATCTTACAGTGTCATATGGTTCCCTGGTGGAAGTAGATGAAGTTAGGTCCGTGTTGTAACTAACCTAGGAAATGAAAATCGGAATCTCAGCAAAGCTTTCTCCGCTATATTGTATTATTTATTTTAAGAGGAATCTCACCTAAAATTTATTTTATAGTATTGTTCTATACCTGAGCTTAATAGCTTTTCATTGACTCATTTCCGTACAACCCATGATTCTAACATATTTACGTATTAAGTGAAATCGATTATTCTACACTATCCCGATTTCGCTATTGACTTAACCTGCTCATCGTGGATGAGTAATTTAGTGTTGCATATAAATGACTGTTTTGATTAGACAGGAAAAGTGAACAACTAGTTTTGAACTTTTATATTGCATGTAGAAAGACGAAAAACACTGATACCTAAAGTATCTGAGCCCCCAGTTCATTTTTTAACTCATAGGTTTGTACAAAGCATAGGTAATTTCAACAATGTTCATATAAATGAGGTATGTAGACAGTCAGAATAACGTGTCAGTTTTTAATGTTGAGTTTTAGATAAAGATGGGGAAATTCAGGAAAAATTCTTAGCTTTCTTAGTGACTGAAATGATTAGGGACTTTTTTACATGCCTACTAACCACTTATCTGAATGCACGATACTACTGATTAGAGATAAAGATAAGCGAATAAAGGGTGATTCATTTGTTAAGGCAAACAAACTGGTTGCTGAATGTAAGTGATATAACAATAACTAAAAGTTGATCTGCCTTGATGTTAACTATTCGATTTCACAAGTGAAAACTATAAAACTTTGAATAGCAAACCTAAAAGTCACCTCAGCATTTCTGATGTCTTGTCTGCACTATAGTTGTTAAGTGATATTGTAAAGATGTTAGCATAAAGATAACTAGTTACTTTGTTATACTGTCTACTTTCAGTCACTGAGTATATTAATGTACCAGTTAAGGCTTGTGCATGCACTGAAGTTCATTTACTGCGAATCCACTTAAGTGAACAGGGGAGGCCTTTGAAATTCTCAATCAGTTCACTGATACCATTCTAATTAGGTTTATATGCATTGCAGTTCTAAATTGTTAGTTTGAATTGTATGAGTGTTAGACATATGTAAACCCACCTTAGATTTTCCCTTAAGAGATATCCATAAGACTCATTTTCGCCAGTATTACCTATCAACTTTGTTTTCTAAGTGAGTCCTGTAGACATGAAGCAGATGGTGGGGAAAGTTAACTTAACTATAACTGTTGTGATACGTTTGGATCAAAAGAAAATAGTTCTCGTATATCATGAATAACAACAATCTTAATTGTTAATCGTCGGAGAAATAAATAGGTCTATTGCTAGTTCAAGCGAATTATTGTCTTGTCTCTTTCATTATAATAATATTGGAGATATTTCGCTTTAACTAATAAACTTTTGAAGCATTTCTGTAAACACACCCCAATCAGCGGTCCCTTTTTTTATCTTTCATGTAACCCGTTTGATATTTACAACTCTGTTCTAGTTTGGCGATTCAAAGGGAAATGCTCTTGATGGAACTTTACCACTGGATCACTTGAAACAGGTAAGTATTCTTTTAGGATCGAATTCCGTGTTGTAATACACATTTATTATTTTGCGGTGTTTCAGAGAGAAGTGTAACTTTCATGTTCTTAGGATGTAGTTGGTTCAGACTTTTAAATTTATGTATGTTGCAATTTAGTAGTCAGCGTAAGGTATACATAAATTTAATAGCAGGCACAGATAGAAATGTGGATTGAATATAATCGATAATAATAATAATAATAATAATAATAATAATAATAGTAATATGTAGTCATTATTGGCTTCGATTTCAATACAAGCGGAGGCGATAGTGAAATACAGTATTAAACGACGTGACTGAAAGATGATGACGTACATGTGTGTATGCGGTCTTACTCAAAGAAAAAATACAGGCTTTAGAAGATGATCTGAAGAAGTTATTGGAAACAAGTTCTCTCTCAGATGTTTCTTATTTTCAATATTTAACATGAATCCTTAAATTATAGATTTCCATTTAAAGCAATCTATGAATTTGTATTGGTGTCGTTTTTAACTGTCAGTATTTCTCCTTTTAAAAAAAAAATCAGCCGTGGAAGTTGTTAAATGCTGAATATGCTTGGTCTCGAGGTCTATGTGGTAATGGTGTACGTGTAGGCATATTTGATACAGGATTGGCATCACCTGATCATCCACACTTTCTATCGAGTAATATTGTTGAAAGAACTGATTGGACAGTGGATATGGGTAATGTAAGTTGGTGTGACGCAATTTTTAGTGCTCTGTTTGGAATCATATGTATTTCAATTTTGGAGCAATTGATATCTTGACTTATGTATTTATTAGTTGTTAACTTAAGCAGTTCACTCTCACTAACTCTACCTCTGTGAAACATGATTATTGAAGGTAGATGACATGAGTAGGCTCCAGACGTTCGATCACCATCGCCTTCGTAGCGTAAACCGTGTGCTGTGATGCCACTATGTTCGTGATGTAAAGGTCATATATACGATTTTAAGCAGAGGTAAGTCAGTTGATGAAGTTGTGAAACTCCGTCGACTCAAATGACTGGGATATGTGCTATGCAAGCCGAGTCACTGTCTAGCCCGTTGGCTGGAATAGGTTGAGGGTGGAAAAAGATTAGAGGTGGTCAACGTAAAACATGACATCAGTCGGTAATATCTTTGACTATTGCTCTCAGCTGTTTAGCGAAATGCAGATTTTGTTGTTGGAGTCTGCGTGATAACCAAAATCGGCATTTGAAAACTCTTGGTGATATGGCTCGCAATCAACCTCAGTGTTTCAGATGCTTCATTTTAACTGTTGTATCGAATTTCATCATTGCTTCCATTCTTCCTTTTTTATTTCCATCAGTTTCTCCCACTTTTGATTGATTTCTTTCTTCCTCTCATGAAAGAGCCATGGCTCATTAGTTTGGGGAGATGACATCCATCCAGTGGGTCATGGGTTCAAGCACTGCTCCAAATACCGTGGTTTGGTCAGGCAGGTAGTATCACTAGCTCTCAAACGCTGGGTGTGGTTCACTACTTACTGTACGAATGTGCACAAGGTTGCTGAGTGCATTTCGATTTTTTCGATTTCTATATTCCTTTCATGTTAGTGCCTCCCAGTTTGACTTACTGATTTGAAGTATACCTACATGAACCCTTACGCATTAATGCCAGGTCTCATGTTGAGGGTAACTTACTAAATACGCATGATTATTTGTGATTTTTCCTTTCTCCACCTAGACATTATTCATTGAGTTTCAACTGTTTACTATGTTTACCAAGTTTTCATTCACCTTGCTTCCAAGGGGGATGCAATATCTGGTAAAATACACACGAGAATCAAAGGAGCGCTAAGAAAAGCTTTCTTGTAGGTAAACTTGTATCGATACTGTATGCTCACCGAACCAATCCAAATTGGATAACCATGCTACTGTTGTCACCAACTGTTTATGAATTCACATGCACTTTTGGTAGCAAGTACATTAGAAGGGCTGAGAAGGTGTCTATTCAGTTCCCTGAGCATATCCTCAAGAGTTTGTGTTTGTAAGTAAAATTGTAACCATTACAACTCCCAGACACCTCGTAAAAACAGGAAATCAAATTGATACCTCTAATACTTTCAAAATAATAAACAAGTAGGAAATGCCTGGATTGATGCTTTTTGCGGAACCGATCGCTATAGAATGCTTTCAACCTGATCTTTGCTTACAGAAGGAGGTTGTTGTTTATCCCTCATTTCCATTGCGACTATAATCTGGTACTGTTTCATTCTAATTGGATTACGTTACAAACAAACGACTTTCTTCAAGTTTCTAACAATAGTTTAGAACAACTAAAGTCAACCATTTTTAACTTCTGCCATCGGTATATTAGTGCGAAACTGAATACTAGGAGATTATTATTAAAAGAACACAGATCCCAAATAAAAGATCCCCTCACAAATTAGGGCTTATTGTTTATCTGTCCTGATAGATGTTCTTGTATCATCCTCATGAACTGGCATACTCATTTTACAAATTTATCCCTCATACTATCAGATAATAATGAATTTTCGTTGAAACTGTTCAGAAAGATACAACTGAACAAACTAGTAGATCATTGACAATGGTCTCTCACACTATTTGAAACCATTTAGCTTTGTGATCGCATAACTTTATGACCTACCACTAATACCCAAGAAGGATGTTTCTCTTTGTCCGATATTGGATATGAATAATTCCCTATACCATCCAGTTTATAATTGGCTGGCTGAAATTGACCTACATTTTTTGTCTACAGCTTTATCTATTCTCTTCTTCTTGGATAATTAACAAATTGACAAACAACAATTCAGCGAAGAAAATTTTCTTTTCGACAAATCATTTTCAAAGGCTCTACATTATAATGATAGTTATAGAAGAATATGTACTCGTCAAGGCTAACATAAAGTTATCAAACACGGTCAATAAAGTCAGAAGGTCAGATCAGGGTCAAAGAAATAAATGAACTATCTTAGGAGGGTAACGACTAACGTAGAACTAGAGGCTGAATGTATCTCTTTTGAACACTGTATTGTCGTATTACCAGAGCTTGTGCAGTGTTGGGGTGGAGAATATGCACTCACTTCGAAATATTTGACTTCACTTTACAAATAACTTTGAAAGAAGACTCTCATGAAGCAAAATGACGAGAGTTAACCAAGTGCTTGAGAATCGAGCTGTCAACGGCTTTACACTGTCCTTTAGATAGCCAAGCAGGATAGTGTTCGGAGATACGTTTGGATAGAACATGCTTTATGTGGCCTATGTAACCAAACTCCACAATAACAGTTGAGTTGGTAAATACACATGGAGGTGGCCAAAAGAGGTAGTTTCTTTCTCCTTTACGCACCCTCGGATCAGTTGTTGACTGGAGTAAACAATCTAAAGCTGAGCGGAAAAGAAGGTCTTTTTCAGTGCTTTGCGTAGTCGATTCTTCAGTATCTTTGCCAATGTATCTCTCCTGAATCCAATATTCATAAACAGTGTCTTCTTCGAAAAAATAGGGCGCTTCTTCTTTGAAGATCTTAGGCTTCATGTTTCTGTCAATGAATCTTGAAGGATAACCATCCTCGATTAATACTCCTCGAAGTATTTCCAGCTCCACATTTACTGCATCATCCATACAAATTTTTTTAATTCGTGTGCCTAGTGAATGAATTAGATTTCTTTCCCTGGCTAGTGCAACATCTTTGAAAATCAGTATATTGACCATCCCAGGTTTGTATTCTGTGAATCGATCTCCTTAGGCAATCGTTATGTCTTCTTCCTAATAGATCGTCCAGGAAGTGTAATTCTGAGTTGTTTTCAGTTCCCATGGCAAAGTTAATTAACTTATGACATTCATTGAACTTTCTTAGTATTTTTTCTATGTTGTTATCCTCCTCACATATGATAAAAGTGTCATCTGGTCGTTCAGTGGACGTAGTTTATTGTTCTTCAAACTAGCCGTGAAGCAATCAGTTAAGAGAGAATCCAATGATGAACCCATTGCTACGCCGTCAATTGTATATGGAAGGTACATCGTAGATTCAATGATGAACTTTGTCGACAAATATGGGGTAAAAATGGGTTCACCATACATATTTTGTTGTAACTATGATTACAATGTAGAGCTTTTGAAAATGATTTGTGGAAAAGAAAATTTTCTTCGCTTAATTGTCTTTCATTGATTTTTCTTGGATAATTTTCGCTCATTTTAATCTGCATTCACACGTGAAACTCTCTACTTTATTACCCCCCTCTCCCCTCATCACCACCTAAGTCTCCATTAATGTTTGTTTTTAGAGTGCTCACACTCTAAATGAATATATTTAATTGTAAAATAGTGGATTTTCACCAATTTACTAATTAATTAATCCATTTTTCAGTACAATATAATCATTTAACTTAATGATATTTCTATCTTGTCCCAAATGAATACTGATCAATGCTTTAACACTGTTCAGTTTCCGTAATGTCATTTACTTGCATCTTTCCTGAAGATGACTTCTATGATAAACTGACTTGAACAATCTCCACTGTTCAGTAGACTTCGTTCTAAATCATACTGTGGATGTTTAAACAAATAAAATAATGCAGCAACACGATATAAAAAAGAGAAGATTGATAGGAAATAGAGAGCAGTTACGATGTTACTTGTATTATCCTGTCGTTGATTAAACCGAGTTGATCGGTCTCTGTTGGCATATGAGCTCCTATGCGGATACCTCAATGTTGCCTGTATTTCCACTTTTGATATTAATTATGGATAGTGGCTAGGAGTGGAGTCCAGGAGACACTAGCCACTATCCATTATTATCAAAATTCGTAATAGAAGCAATATCAAGGCATCCACACAGGAGCTCATATGCCATTAGAGACCGATCAATTCGGTCTAGTCAACGATGGATAACGCACAAGCAACATCATGTAAATTATACCCGTTACACAAGAAGCAGCTATTGTAACTCGATGATCTAGTGGATAACGTTTGGAACGATCTTTCCTGGGTTCGATTCTTAGTAGGAGTAACACCACTCACTGGGAGGCAGGTCCATCCAGCTGACGAGTCTTAAGTGGGACGAAAAATGTATTCTGTATTCCACTGCTAGCCACTATCCACTAGTACTAGTGGGAAGGATTAGAAAAGAAGCTGTTGCAACATAAGATGCGGTCAACAACTTTGTTTACCTTATGTGATTATTACTGTTCAGAAACTATATAAAAACGGAAATCGTGGTATGATTGTGACTAGTTTCGATTTTAAATCAAATCTTTTAATTATTTATTGATACTTGTAATTCCGCGCTGATTATTATACTGGACCGAATTGACCAACCACTGTTGACATATTAGCTAGTGATCGGATGCTTCGATATTGCTTATTATTTCGGTCGAATTGTTATCATAGACCACTAGCCTATTTGATAGTGTTCTGACATTTGAAGCGATGACTACTGGGTCTAAATGTTAGTGTTAAACAGCGTTACGCACTGGGATGGTGTACATCCACTTGATTGGTCTCAAGTAGGATGAAACTCGTGTCCCACCGCCAACAAGGAAATCATATCTTCTAATTATTTTTCAGGTTATTGAATCAACTGATGCAATTATAGTTGATAAGCGCTCATAGCTATACTACATATAATAGTACTGCGTCATGAATTGACCACCTTGACATTTCTCAGCCATATGTGAACTGTTTGGGAAACCCCTGTGGTAGCTTAGTGTTCAATATCAGGATTTGGATAAGTAATCCATATCCATTCTGTATGCAATTATTGTATTTTCAAGTCTAAAGGAGATGAATAGCATTCATAGTTCTATGGAAAATTGCATGTGTTTGAAGCAGAAAAAAGTGATAAACTTCTTATGTCGTGCGTTTCTGGTGTATATGTTGTATTGAGTTTGTTGTTAAATGAATGATAATACTATGATCAGGGTTACTAATAAAAGGTTTCTGTGTTATGAGCGCTTCTCCTTGATTGGATTTTTATTAAGTGGTTATTACTGGAATTTTCGTTCGAACCAGTAACTTAGACTAGAGTAGTTTTATCCATCACGGTGACCTGTAATAGAGCCAAGCTTCCTTCAATCTAATATATGTAAATAGTTTCACTTAATGGATTTTTCACCCTTGCCAACCGATAAAAGTAGGAAAATGTGTGCCATTGGACCGTGAACCTGTGACTAAATTGTAATACACTGACCGTGGAACCTTAAGATCCTGGGTTCGATCCTTGGCGTGGTCATGGGTGCAGTTTACTCAGGAAGTCCCATACTAGGAAACTGAGAAATAGCTGTCTAGTGCTCTAGGGTTTTCAATGATTCTTCGACTGATGTCTGTCCGTAATGAATACAAACTTGAAATACTAATCATAATAACTTCAATCTCCTGTGAATTATTTAAAAGTGAAGATATCGGTCCAGGATGATAAGTACCTGATATATAAAGCCACTAGCTGATATTCATTCAGAAATACAAAGTATTTTATTTAACGCTTATTTTGTGAACTATGAGGCAAGTCATGTCAACATAATCATTCCACGCCAAAATTATGGTCTTTCATTACCAGTTTTCCTTTCTCGTGGAGTTTTGTAGTTAACATCCAGTTTATGAGGGATTATTATCCTTATACAGCTTTACGTTTACAAGTGGTCGATATCTATCAAGAATCAGCAGAAGTAACTTGATATTGCATGTTTGAACTAAAAACTGCAAAATACATAACTTTGACACTGAAATATCATTGTCTGTCTAGGCATCTCATTATCTGAATATTTTTGCACTGCTACGTCTTATCAATCCCTATGAATCACCAACTGAACTGAACGCAAAACGAGACTTTAGCCAGCAGTTTTTGTTTGTTTCATACCATTAGAAGGCCGGAGCTGATTGGTTAGTGTCGTTGTGTATAATTGGAATCTGAATCATCTATACGCACAACTAAATCATCTATGCACGATGTGCACGCTAAATCATAAAAATGAAATAACTGACTTCATACATCGAAATCGGGTTGTACGTAAATGTGTAATATGTCAATGGAAAGCTCTTGAGCTAAACTACAGAATAGTTAAAATATCTTTGAGAATAAATCAAATGATACGTTCAATAAAGCTTCATTTTTTCTATTCGTTATAACATTTACTTAAGGTGTGAATTCTAGCAGACCGGATGCTTGTGTTCCCCTGTAACAACAGGTGAATTTTCTTTGCATAATAATGCACTGAAGAATAGTCTTTCGAAGTTAGTAGTGTGTAATGAAAGCTATATGTGCGACTCAGTTTAGGTAGTAGTAGCTCACGGTTTGTTTAATGCATATGCTGATGTTTATGTTTTCATTTTCCTTATCATATTTCACACTTTTTTTCCGCCTACATTTTAGAGATCCTACTCAACAGATGATATTCCAGCCTTAGATCGACATGGTCATGGAACATATGTAGCTGGCCTCATTGCAGCTCAGAATCCCAACATATACTACTCAGATTCTGACGGTTCTTTCAGTGAACAACGAAGAGATACTACTTGTCCACCGTTAGGATTTGCACCTCGAGCAGATTTATTTATATTTCGTGTATTCACTGATGCACAAATTTCCTATACATCATGGTTTTTGGATGCATTCAATTATGCTATCAGTAGAAAGCTGCATGTGATTAATTTAAGCATTGGTGGACCAGATTTTTTGGATAAACCTTTTGTTGATAAGGTGATTAATCTAATTTGTGATTTTGAATTTTTTTTTCCCCAATATGTTCCATTGCATTTGTGTAAACGGATTAGTATTTTCAATCTGCAAGTTTGCATGGCGGTTCTCCCTAGTTGTCTTAAACAAACAGTCAAAAATTAGGAAGCAATCAACTTCTCTCTGTTAAGAGTTTTTAATGAAACTCACATGGTAATTGTGAATCCATCACAAATTCAATCCATGTGTAGAAAACAGTAAGGCATTAGACTACTAAACACAGTGGGTCACAAGTTTAAGCTGACACTACGAATCAACACTAATACCTTGAATTAATCACATTTGCCTGTTGCATCTACCCAACTATTGTTTCTTAAGGTTATTCCATGCTAGACTGGTCTGTTAGGTAGTAGTAAGGATAAAAGTGTTTGTCGTCATCGTGTCAATACTTTACACCACGTTGGGGCTTCGGAAACGAAGTCAGGTGGATGACTACGTGGAGTGTCACAGAAGTAAGGTGTTTCCCATGGATAATCTGCATTCCGTGATGATTTTGCCTTGAAATTTGCAGTCATGCAACACTAATCTACCTTCCCTTTCATATACACACAGAATTTGTGCACTTTCATGGTGTCACCGACCAAACACACTTTCCCAGTAGTATACAAGTCCAGTATGACAGTAATCTATCCTGTTTGCCTATTACACTCTCCTTAACTTTCCTTCGATCGATACTATGACCCTTCATTTCCCTCAACATCGTAATTTGCGATGATTTCTAACTATCCAAACCAGCAAAGCTCAATTTGTAGTCTCCTAAAACTGCACTAACAATCGTAAATTGGAACTTTCAACGTTAGAGACAAGTAGCTCCCATTGCCAAAACTCTTGAATCTTGAGCCACTAGTGTGTGGTATATTTCTGAGACAAGTATACATGATCGAAACATACTGATTCATTTGACATCACCTGACCAATGCAATAGATCGGAGAAATTCGCCTTGCGGGTTTTCGTAAATCCGGTGGTTAGTTCCCGCAAATTCACTTATACAGGTGTAGCATTAATTTTTTTTAGAAGAAAGCATACTTCTTGGTTAGACACCAGTTAATGATCGCTTCTGCTCTATCAATCTGAATGGATCTGTTTAAAGTAGGCAGGACTGTAATACTCGGTAATGTCTTTTTGCAGTCTCCTGTCACCTATTGCAGTTTGGATGATGCAAATAATGAGTTTTACAAAACTGTCAATTTCTTTCTGGAGTGGCAATAAGTTCAAATATAGTCATGCTGATGGCTGACTTCATCATCCAATCAGGAACATTAAACCAATGAGATAGGTATCACAGAGGTGTCTATAGCATTCCACCTTGGCAAAAATGACTACAAGGTATCATGTACAATTTAGTCCTGACGATTACTTATTCCTGGCCAACAACATCGCTAATATGATGAGAGACATTATCTCATTTGGTTGCCACCAGCATAAAGTCAGTGTCTGACACATAAATCATATTGCTATAAGCCATTCTTAAACAAGGTGGTTAATGGTGGAGTATCCTTCTTTCTGGAGTACATATTTGAACTAAGATCATGCGTTAATTCAAGTACTTCTTTGTTTGCCACTTAATGAATGCAGCAAAAAAAATATTCGTAAGAACTCTGTGCTCGATTAGAAGATAAAAACGTCAAGTATTCGTTTATGGAGAAGGTAACTGAGCATCTAAACATCCCATAATGTAAAAGGCTAAAATCCTTAGGTTTATTTAAACTTTTATATCGAGTAACCTTGAAAATTTACCAGTAATAAAGCAAGTTTTTTGGATCAGATTTTTTGGAGGTTTTTAGGGATTTATTGATTTCAAGTTGGTATTCATCATAGACTGACATCAACTGGAAGAACATTGGAAACCTGGGAGCACTGGATAGCTGTTTCATCCTAGTAGCAGTACAGACCCAAGACCTTCAGGTCCCATGGCCAGCACGTTACCATTGAGCCCCTGGGTTGGAATCAAATGGTTCATATTTCCAACTCCTATCAGTTCACGACATTGTGCGACCATAACCCAATGTCATCGTTGAGTATTTGCCCCCACGTTCACCGGGTTCGCTCTACCAGTCATAACTTCTCATTAGAACTTCGGATATCACCTCTCGAAGCTAGTCACGGAACCTGAAGGTGATAGGTTCGTACTGCTGAGGAGTTTCATACTTGAACGAAATGGCTGTCCAGTGCTCTCAGGTTTCCAATTTTCCTTCAACTAATCTCAGTCCATGAAGAATACCAACTTGAAATAGTGATATTTGCCTGTAACAATAGTTGCACTTCTTGATATGAAACAGCATGAATTCAACTAAATGAAAAGTAGTGTCTTCAGTCACCATATCGTTAGTAAACAACAGTTTTCATTCTTCTTTTTGGTAATTTTGTTCAATACTCATTCATTTCATAACTTCAGGTACTATCTAATTACACCTACAGATAGCAGATGTAAAGTATAAGCTTTTTGCCAAAATGATAATGAGGTACTTATTATTTAATGCAGTGAGATATTAGATGTCACTTAAACATAGATTGTCATTGTATATAAAGTCTTATAATTGATATCTCTTGGTTTTATGATTTTTCTAATGATTGCTAAATCCAGGTGCAATTTGTTACTTGATTAGCGTTATCAGTAAAACATTATGCATAACGTTGAGAAGACTATACAATATAGGCTGTAAATATATTACAATGAACGCTAGACCGCGGAAAAAAACCTAGAAGATTTAGATTTCGCCGATGACTTATGTCTAATGTCACACAAACTCGAAGATCTACAGGCAAAAACTAACAAGTTGACAGAAGAGGCAGCGAAGACGGACTTCAAGTGAACGTAGAGAAGACAGAGGTGATGAAGGTATCCACCCAACAACAACAACAACAAGCTCCAACCACCATCAATGGGAGAAACTTAAGGGAAGTAGTCTCTTTCACCTATCTAGGCAGCACTGTTTCAACTACAGGTGGCACAGACGAGGATGTCAAAGTCAGCCAGGATCGGAAAAGCAAGACAAGCGTTCATTAACCTGAAAGCAGTGTGGAGATCTGCACTTGGCATAAAGCGTGAATAACATCTGAATTTTCAACACCAACATCAAGTCAGTGCTTCTATGTGATGGTTCAGAGACTTGGCGCGTTATGAAAGGCATTTCCAACAAATTACAGACATTCATCAACAACTGCCTACGCTGGCTCGTTACTGAAGATCAGATGGCCAGAAAGAATCAGCAACAAACAACTCTGGCAACGAACCAACCAAGAACCTATCGCTCAACAAATATGCAGTGGAAGGAAGTGGAGATGGATCGGGCATACACTGAAATGGCCGACTGGGGACATCACGCTTCAGACCAGGTACTCGAGTGGAAGCTGGATGGGAAGCGACGAGTTGGGCGTCCGTAACGAGGGTGATATTGAGGAGATCGTGCGAGGAAGAAATGAGAGCTTGTGGGCAGTCGTGGCGACAGGTTCAAAAGATTTCAGAGAAAAGAGTACACTGGGGACTTGCTACTGAAGCCCTGTTCCATTAGGAACCCAAGGGATAAATAAATAAATAATAAATATATTACAATGACGTAAAATTCTATACCCACTGGTGTTATTACATGACAGTTGTCATTATATCTTGGGATTTTTATAGTTGGGTGAATTTCCCCCAATACTTGCTGCATTGCTTCAGTGCTTCTGGGTCTCAGTGTAAAAGTGATCAACAGCATGAGCTGCTAAAATGTTTCAGTGTGGGTGTAGGCACCTTTCAAATACTGTCTTGTCTTCGATAATTCTTGAGTTGACTATAAAAATCATTTTCTGATTTCTAGTGATTATATAAAGTTAGATTCTGGTGTTTTTGTTTGACTTTTTTATTATTTTAAAACAAAATTCTTAACAATTTCTAGGTTTTAGAGTTATCCGCAAATGGAATTCTCTTGGTTTCTGCAATCGGCAATGATGGTCCTTTGTTTGGAACTTTGAATAATCCAGCTGATCAAATGGATGTGTTAGGTGTTGGTGGTGTTGATGCTTTGGGTCGAGTTGCACAATTTTCATCGCGTGGAATGACTGGTTGGGTGAGAATTAAGTTTAAACACACTTCCTTTTGTGTCATATATGAGTATGTTATAGAAAATTACTGATGTCTACATGTACTACTGTGTTCTCGATGAACTGAAATTTCGTAATTGTGCACAATTAGTGTATTTTCTCACCTTTTTTTAAAAATTCAAGGTAAGCAACATCCTATGAAAGGTGCATATTTCAGAATAGATGAATTCAGACTAACTGTTTCAAGATGAATTTATTTCCTGTGAATTTCAATTCATGTTTTGCCTAAGTGGTGATATACTGAATATAGTTCTGTGTCAGTATTACTCATAACTAAACATCTTTTTTATGACATAATGCAAGTTTGATTCGCGATGTTATAAAGTTTACTGAGACTTCATATCGGTCTTTTTTTCCAGCACTTCCATTAGTTTCAATTATAAAGTAGTTAAACTAATTATCGAGATAATAGTTTCGTTGCCAGTGTTAGTACTCTTCTTCATGTAGTATCGAAATTCACAAACATGTTTCTTTCACGTACCATATTCAGCTTTGAAACTGTAAATGAATGCACTGAAGATGCTGTCGGAAAGCAGGGTCTTCTGGATACTTTAAATGGAAATTAAGAATATTTGGGATATATTTCGTGCCACCCAAATCCAAATTGTTTCTCTAGGAAGTGGCCTGTGTTGGAACCTTGTTTGCTAAAAATAAGTGAAGTGATTGAGCGCGTTGACCGCTTACGTCGTAAGTCGGTCCAGCTCTGCTCAGTCAGTGACCGACAAAATTAAATTAGCTTTCATCACCTTACAGCGTCTATGGCATATCCAATTGTCTATTTAACGGTCGGGTGCACTGAGTAAAAGAACATGATACGATTTCAGCTTTTTGACCACTGTTGCCTTCATAGAATAGGCTGTGTCGTGGTGTTACTGTGTCAGTAATGTAGAAGTCAGGCGTCAAGTTTCAGGGAGAAGAGGAAAGTTAGTTGATGAAGTTGTAAACTTTTATCGACTCAGATTGTTAAGACATGTGTTAGGCATGGGTAGTCACCACTTACCCCATAGCTCAATGTTGTCTGAAGTAAGTCTGGACTGGAAAATGGTTAGAGGTTGTTAGACTTAAAAGATGGCATCATTTGACGAAGTCTTTGATCGTTGGTCTGAACTGTCTAGGGAAATGTGGATTTCCCGATTTTAGTTTGCTTTCCAACCGAAATCGGTGGTTAAAAGAAACTCCAGATGATGTTGCGCTTGACAGATCTCATTGGCGCAGATAAACACACACGTTATCCTCACCTTAATCGTCATGCTCAATCTTAGTACTTTCTCATTCGGTTTGACTCTCTTTTTATGACTTTCCACTACTTTTGTCTTCTTCGTTGTTCGTTTTTTATGCTTCGTCTTAGTGCATTCTCACTTGATGTGCTTTATAATGAAGCGTGTCAACTTGAACCGTTAGATAGTAATGCCTGTCTGTTCTATGCCTCAGTGCAAATGGTGTAACTTAGCCCAATACATAAAGGAAGTGCATATTTAAGGAACCACAAATAGAAGCTATTATTACTAACAAAAATCATGAGTGTATAAATATTCTTTTTAAACCAGATTTACTGATGGTTTTAATACAGCTTGTTTTTTTCTGTTCTTCTCACCTCCACTTATGTTATTGTTATTACAAAGGAGCTACCAACAGGTTATGGACGTGTTAAACCTGATATTGTCACATTTTCTACCGGCGTGATTAGTTCCAATTTAGACGGTAAATGTCGTGTGCTATCTGGAACTAGTGTAGCGTCACCAATTGTAACTGGAGTTGTTATCTTACTGATTAAGTGAGTGATTATTTTATGTGTCACTTGCTTTTTCCAATTAACTAATTTGTGGTTTGTCCTCAGCCGTTTCATTTTGATTTGGCTTTTCCCATCAATAATTGTTCGCAGCCTCTTCAAATTCAATTTCTGTTTACCGTTGGTAAATATTCCTACCCATCTACTTTACTCCTGTTAATCATAGTTTCTTATGTCAGTGTCAAGATTTATTTCCAATTAGCATCGAACTTCTCTTCACTATTCCTTTGCCGTTTTAAATTGGTTCCATTTATCTTTATTGAAGATTATGCTGTAGGTTTTTTCAACTTAGAGGTTTGTGGAGATATATTTATTTCAGGTTGATATCATCACAATTGCATTGTTTCAATGTGCCACACTTCACAGTAGTATACAAAGAACAGGTGGGTAAGAAAAGAGTGATATCAAGGTAGAGAAAGCTATGTGAGAGAATAAACAGTCTGAAGATAACAGTTAGTGCAAATATTCAAACTCTAGAAGATGTCAAGGAGTAAATACATCTGCGTTATTGTGGCCGATTTCTAGCCATATCACCAAGAGTCCTCAACCACTGGTTTTTTCCATCTTGTGGACCCTAGCCAGGCAGTCTACATCTTTCCACATGTCTTATACCAGCAGTAAGAGTCTTGATCGACCGATGCCACATCTTCGTTTGGCCACCGTGAACCCTTTTCCAACCTAATCCAGCTTCATCTAGTATGACACGTTGAGGTAGTGGTGGCTGGGAATGCACAGTACATGTTCCAGCCATCTCAGTCGACCAAGGTCCACAACCCTATCAATCGACTTGCCTATCTTGCCTAGTGCTCTTCACCTGACTTCAACATTGCTCACACAGTGACTCCACCAAACGCAAGCAGTGCTACGAAGACACATATGATCATAACCCTGTAATCACTTCATGTTTTCCACTTTTATCGACCATGTCTCACAGCCGTACAACGGGACGAAACGAACTGCAGCGCAGTATACTCGCCCTTTGCTTGATAGTCGAATATCTCACCGGCGTCACAGGTGACGCAAGTTGGGAAATGTCAAACGAACCTTTTGTATCCGAGCTAAGATTTTGTCGGCAACCAACTCGTTCAAGCTGATTCTAGTCCCCAAGCAAGTGAAGTGGTTGACACATTCCACCACTTCACTCCTTATCATTAAACTGAGAGTACCTGTAGCAGACTTGTCCTGCAGCATCATCTTACATTTGACGGATGCCAGGGAAACGTATGCTAAATATACTCAGATTTCTGCTCAATGCGTTTGCAAGGCTCTCCATTTTGTCATCATCTTCACCTAGAAGGAAAATACTGTCTGCATATTCCAAGTCAAACAGATGACATCTAGGGAGTAAGTCAGTCCATATGAAGTAAGATGTACCTTAGGTTATGTCCATTAGTGCATCTATGACGAAGTTGAGTAAGAACAGTGACAGTTGGCATCTCTGATGGACACCACTAAATGCTATCATTTCTAAAGAGGATTCCCTGTAGTTCGTAATACGGGTGCATGAGTTCGAGTAGATAGCTTTGAATAGCTTTATTTACATTCTCGGTACTCCTTTTACTGTCAAACACTCTCACAACATCTCACGGTCGTCTGAATCAAATGCCACCACCTCCAGGTCAAAAAATATGGCGTGTATCGGCCACTGACCCTTTAAGTATACCTGTGTTTCAGAACCTGTTGGAAGGTGAAAATACGATCAATGCATCCTCTTCCAGGTCTGAAACCTGTCTAGTTTTCTGCTTTCGAGCTACAGTTGGGCGTCGGGTAACCTAGGACCTTGGATAAGATAATGGTCAAACCGCTTACTTTACGGTTGTCATAGGATCTCTCCCCCTTCTTATGCACTGGGACGATCAGTGAAGTAGACGAGTTGGATGGGACTTCCTCTGATTCCCATCCATTACCTAGTCTCTCTGTAACTTTAATTAGCAATTTCCCACCTCCGTCCTTGAAAGCCTTAGCTGGCAAACTGTTATGTCCTGTTGCTTTGCATCTTTTAAGGTCAAATACAGGCTTCTCATCTTAAAGGAGAGTTGGAGGACTGACCTCTGTGTCCTATTCAGGTTCAGGCTAGATGTTAGGCAGCCGATGTCATCATTGGTACTGACTATTTTATCAATCTAATTTAGTTTTTAGTGGTTTAACGGCAATGGTTTTTGGAGAGTAGTGAAGATCCATTCGAGGTTTCTCATTAGCTGCTCGCAACTTGAAACAACTGTGATATCAAAATCCTCAGAAATGTCTATATACTCAAAATAATTTCATGGAAAACTATCTAGTTGAGTGGAACTTAATATATTATTGTTGCGTTATATTGAAGTCATGAGGAATGAGGAGTTAGAGTTGCAAGAACTGATAATTAAATTGTCTATATGTACACGAAGATTGAAAGAATAGTCTGAAAACATGATTACAAGTTAGACAATAAATGGAGATAAATATATTCCAGGGACTGAGATATCAACTTTGTTTTACCTAGGAATAAATCTTTAAAGATGTCAAGATAAGTAGAATTCAAACCATAAAGTGAATAGTGTACAATTGAGCAAACGATATAGATGTGTGAATTGATAATGTTACATAACCAGCAGTAAGAATGGTGAAAATATTATTATGGTAGAGACGGGCTAACAACTATTTCTTCCTGAATGGGTGAGTTTATCTAACAACTGCTAACCTCCAGTTACTTTTGTGTTGTTGGCACATGATAAATCGATTGTCATTTGAAATACATTCATTTTCGTTTGTTGTCCAGCTTCTTTTCTTGACTTCTGAATATGCACTGGATCTTTTAATATGAATAGACAATCTGCTTATCAGTTTTTGTAACTGTAATCGCTCATTTCTGATAACCTCAGTTATGTAACAGCAATGTCACCTTTCTCTCATGCCGATGAACAGCTTTGAAATAGAATGGATCAGTGCCATTCTGCTGGCGCAATTGCCCTTGCTCTGGTCAAGTTTACCAAGCGAAGAAATTTTGTTGAAGTGACTTTTTTCGTTATAGTGATTGTAACATTCTTTTGTTTCTACCTGAAGGCAATGAAATGCCTAAACTGAGGAAGAATGTATTATAACTCTGACTTTTACGAGTTGAGTGATTTGCTCGAGTTATTATGCGCGAATTAATCTTGCAGTCGCTAACGTCATACTACCTGACTCAGAGAGAAGATAAATTTGCTTGGCTAACCCACACAATGCCCTGTTATTCGTTCAATTTGGAGGTTTCGGGTATTTTATTATTGGTTTTAGATTTTCATCATGGATTAAACAATGAAAACCTGGGAGCACTGGACAGCTGTTTCGTCCTAGTATGCAACCTGTCAGCAGTGCGCACCCACGATACCGCTAGGTTCCTTTAGGTTCCATGGCCACCATGGTACCGTTGAGCCAGTGGGTTAGAATCAAAAAGTTCCTATATACATCGTGAACTATGTCGTGTACTGACAGGAGTAGGAAGTATGGACAGTTGGATTCTGACCCAGTGGCTCAATGTCGGAACCTTCAGGTCCTGGGTTCGACTCCTGTCGGCATCATAGGTGCGCACTGCCGAAGAGTCCCAAAACAAAACAGCTGTCCAGTGCTCCCAGGTTTCCCCTACTGATATCAGCCCATGATGAATACCAATCTAGAACTATTATTTGTATTTAGCAAAATGTATAGAAGTGTACAAGAGCTTAAAGCATAGATGTCCTCATCATAATGTGACAGAATGAGAACAAAGACAGACATATGAACGTCATTCGAAATTAGTTGGTTATGTCTGACTATGAATAGAACAGAACGTTTGCTTTTTTTAAAACCATATTTCAACTTATATTGCTTTTAAATTAAATGCAAATGTAGGGTTCTCACTTTGAGAATTTATTGTTAGGTGCTTACGGTGCAAATTCTCAGCAACTTTTTCAATTGAGCAGAAACTTTTTTAATTAGTTCTTAGAACTTAATTCGTTTCAAAGTTGTTTTCATCATGGATTGATGTGATTTAAAGAACGATTTTAAAACTTAGATGATAACCTGCTCCACAGAGCTCTTACTTCAGAGACTGACTATGTGACTGATATATCCAGTTCAGGACTAGTGATTCAAAATTACTCATCATCATCTATATTCCGACCTTTATCGCTACGCTCCAATCAGGACTAAGAACTTGACCTATACATTGACCAGTATTCGATTATCAATCTCTAAATTTTGTTTTTTACATCCTTAAGTAAAAATGAATTAATTCTTTTATACGTCGTTCTTGTTTCATTCCTTTTTCAGTGCTGCTGTAAGTCATAATCTCAACTTGATGAATGGTAAAAATCGAAACGGTGGTTATGTTACCATAAGCAGCAACAGCAGCAATAACAACAATAGTATAAATCAGATAGAAGATTTGAACTCATTTTCATCGCATGAATCTGTTCCTATCAATCCAATCAGTATTAAACAGGCTTTAATTGCTAGTGCAAATACACTGGATTCAGTGCATGTGTTTGGTACAAGCTCAATAAAATGGTTGCAAGAAAGAGATCAAAGTAGTATATTTGAACAAGGTGCTGGCCTAGTTAATGTTCAATCAGCGTTGGAGGTAATATCTTCCGTTGTTGTTTATCCATTGCTTTGAGCAATACTTGTTTATATTAGTGATGGATGGTGGCTAGCATTTGAATTCAGTACGCCCTGTTCCGTCCTATTTAGGACTCCTCAACTGGATACACCTACCTTCCAGTAAGCGATATTTTTCCCACTAGGACTCGGACACGGGACCGATTGCTTCAAACACCAGAGCATTATCCACTAGATTATCGAGTCATGATAGCCACTTCTTATGAGACAGGAATAGTTTTGACATTGTTGCTTGTGTTATCCTGTCGTTGAGTAGACCGATCAATTCAGTCCACTCAACAACGGGATAATACAAATAACAACAATTATACTAATTTATTCCTAAATAATGTAGATCAAAATCTTCAATAGGGTTTTTGTTATACCTTCATGACATTCGCTGGGAGCCAAGAATTCTAGACCTGTCAATTACTTCATCTCAGTTGTTTCTAAACTTTCAATGTCTTATATGTTGGATTACAGTTTGGTGACTCAGCTTGTGCTTACTGGAATTTACTGAATTTTTAGCAGAGCTACGTTTTCTGAAAACAAATATATAACCATTGTCACTGTTCAATGAGTGAGTGGTTTATACCAACATTTCTGATATCTTTTCATCATTTATACTGCTGAAAATCAAACAAAGCTTGGAACATTGAATATTCTTCAAGATAATTTATTAAGTTTTCATTAGGAGTGGTTCATCATCGGTAATGTAGGACGAAGTTAAACTTCTTGGCTTTTTATAATTTTGTCAACCATCACCTGTAGTTTCTATCCGTTGTTTATGAAATAAAAGTCTTAGTAACCAAACATATAGTGATTATTCAAACAATTGCTATTTTCTAGAGTTGTATCCCACATCATCCAATGATAACCACTGCATGTGATTTAAACCCATTTACTTAAGCTTTCATAAATACTTTGATAGATTCAAATTTTTAAGCAATATTACTGTTAGCATACTCTCACGTGTCATCTTCTCTATCGCCTCAAGTTCGATTTCCTGTGATGGGATTGATTATTTTCATTGATGAGCTTATTTGAGTCTCTATTTTTTGATATGATCAAAATAATCTGCTCGTTATACCTGTATGTACTGTTACCAGCTAATTTCATCATGTTTATTATTTGTAATTTCTATAGATTGTACAACGTATGAAGCCTCAAGCGAGTCTTATCCCGAGTTACTTAGATTTAACTAAATGTCCATATATGTGGCCATATTGTTCCCAACCATTATACTCTACTATGCGTCCTATTATATTCAATGTAAGTTTCCTCTTCTTGCTTCATTAGCTGGTATGTTTTACGTAGTTTGATGAAATATCACATCTTCTAGAATAGATGAAGATAAAATTCTGAATGAAGATGGGCTTAAAAATTTACATAATTTTAGTGGAAGATACTACTACTGAACTATTTGAGTAGTTAGAACCACTCAGACTGATCTGTAGTATTTCTCCAACTAAATCAGTGATCTAAACAACGAATAGTCGTGTCTCTCTTTCGGGGTCGAGGTTATCAATAGTGTACTTGGACAGATTCATCTCATGGAGCTGAATTAGTTCACATCAAATTAATCTGGTTAGCGGACTTGCTTGGACCTGTATACCTACTACCACATAGTGGTTCCTGACAGTATCCTTCGCTAGTTCACAATACTTTTGTGTTAGAGATTGCAGCCTGTGATCTCAGCAAAGTGACTTCCAGAAGAAACCTTATCGACACCACAGTTGGGCAGCCGAAAGACTATTCAAGTTGACTATTCAGAAGTGTCAACGTGAACCGTGCAATTTGTATGTTATTTGCAAATAGAACATGCTATGCACATTTTAGCTATGTGACCTCTAAAGCATTAGAAAAATCTGCCAGAAGTAAAGAAAATTGTCAGCAGATTCACAATATTACCTTATGTAAACAATCTCAATGATGTAAATTTAACGTAACCTATTTTTTTGCTATTATTTTCAGTCGGATTTAAAATGGTGGCGAGTATAGAAAGGTGAATATTGTTGGTGCATTATAGTTTAGTTTGTGCGAAGTACACTCCTCCTACGGCTTTTTGAACACTCCGTTTCGTGTTTGTTATAATTCGAAAACTGCGATGGATGTTTTATTAATCCTGCGTGTTTAAAAACTTAGCTGATATCAGTTTATTCATCAGGAACAGAATGATGGTTACATTTACGTTTACCGGCGATCTCTCGATTTTCATTACCATTACTAATGTCGTAATACTGTTATGCAGAATGATGCCATCTGATCCTGCAGAAAATTGGTGAAGCAGAAGTAGTTGATATTCCATGGCATCATGTTATAAGCAGATTACTTCTTCTTTTTATTTTACCTAGATCTAGAGATAATATTCCCTGACTTACCTTACCTTACCTCCGTCCTTCAGAAGAACCTGGAATACGTTGCCCAGGTTGGGTGCCATGAGGTTTTTTAGTATTTGAAGTTCCTACTGGACCTTAAATTCATTAAATGAATAAATGTCAATCGATCATAGCTTACATTGAGTTTTGGGTCGACATCACTAGAGCAACTGACCAACTGCATAACTTTCCTCAGTGCTTTGAACACTGTTAATTGGCATATTTCTCAAAATGCCTAGAGGTTAGTAGCGATGAGTTCTTTCAAATCAGAAGCGGTTTACCTGTCACTTTCACGGCGAGTTTTAAGTGCAAGGAATGATCATCTACAATTTGTAGAGGATATATAGATTGGTTTGATATTTGTTTACAAGACCAGGGGCAAGTAATTTTTTACGTATCAACCTGTTGGGCATCATAATCATGTTAATCAAGACACAAGGTGAATTCGGTACACAGTAGAGCATCATTATAGTCCGGAGAAGTGCTCTAGAGGGGTAACAGTCGCGGATGCTTCTTGCAGATGATTGTAATATGATCTGTTTGGGTCATTGCCTTATTAGCTGAAAAACTGTCAAGTAGCTCACTTGCGGTAACTGTGTTCAAAGATGGAGCTCATAATCGATCCACTATATTGTTGTCCGGCTTTTGATGAGCTTCTTATTATATACCTCTATTGTTTGCCTATCTTTTATTTTTATATTCTGTATTTCTTCTAGCGAATATGGATTGATAAAAAAATTGAAGTGGAATTGTGCGCTATAGTTTTCTTTATTTTCTAACATCTTACTAAAAGAGAACTTGCTTGCCGGACGTCTCGAATATCCTTTATTAACTTAGGCAGTTCATGTAAGAGTTGGCCTTCGTCTATGGCATATTTCACATTAAGCTGGGTATCATCATTATTGTCATTATATGTTATTATTCTTTGAAGTCTACAGTTTGTCTCTATATCTTGTCAGGAAATGAAATTTGGTTGAACTGCTCTACATTCCTGAAGTCGAGTTCGAACATATCATAAACAGCTTAGAAACATGTTGACTTCGTGTGTAACCAAAATTTAGAAAACTTTTTATTTTATTTCTTCATCTTCTTTAAAGTTTTTCTTAAGGAACCTGAAAAAGTAAAACGATTTGTGTGACCACAGAACCCATAGGATATATGCTTGAAACTTGACATACACAGCGTTTTACGGATTTTAGTTGACAATGAAATTTACACTTAAAGTGAGGGTGGATTATTGATTTTTAGTCGCCTTTTGCTGTTGTGATTAACCCTTTGTAAATGAGTTGGTATGAATTTGTTAGTTGGAATGGCTTAGTTATGATCAAACCGGGTAATGTTTTGCATCATCTGAAATAGTTGCATCTTGTGAAAAGTCGATTGATAGAATGAAACAGACAAAAAGGATTGGTACAGCAACAGAATTCATAACCTTGTTAGTATAATTCCATCATATTCAAAGTGTAGGACAGTGTTAAGCGTAAATGCACTCAGGTCTATTTTTTATCGATTATTAGCTACATTTCCTACTAATACTTGGTATATCATATACACTTTATCCTTTGTTTTCTGGAAAACCCTTATGTATTTGAACAAATAACGGTGATTTGTTAGTGCTAGGGAAAAACTTAGCCACTGTGGTGGAGTATAATTCCATATTAGATTGTTTGTTTGATATAGCCCATAGTGATACAATATAATTTACTGGATGTCGTTTTGAGCAGAATTTATTGTTTACATTCAGATCAAAGTAATCAAACAACTTTGAAACTTCCTTTATCCAGTCCAACAGCTCGTTTTAATGGTAGTAAGATTTTCCATATATCTGCATTATGCCATGAGTCATTCCTGTTACGTGTTAGGTGTGGATTAAATGGATGAAGATTCTGTGATCAATCTCTCCTTCGATTTTAGAATTATCACCCTATCCCACCCAATAGTGTGATTATGGGTTATTGCATACAAAGCAATAGCCGAGTTTTTTTCTGAATTACTTATCTTGGTAGGGTCTACCACTGTATATCCCTCTAAATTCTAGTGTTCTGCTATTCTGACTGGCCTAGACCGTCTGCTTTGACCTACATACTTGACCTCACAATCATGACATGGTGTTAGGTAGATCAGGTTATTTTCTTTATTGTCTCTATTGAATCTTTTAGCGTATAAAGTTTCTCTCTGAGCGAGATTCTGAATTTAAATACCACCCTAATCGCAGCATTGTTAAGAATTCTATGTAAAACTTCCGATGTGCCTTCTTATACGGCAACACTACAGAGGATTTGAATTCCTTCTTAGGCACGTTTTCATACTATTGGAGTGGTGGGATAAACTGACAATTCTAGAATCCAATAAAGCTAGGTCGTAGGAGAGATTGATCACAGAATCTTTGGTATGAACATGAACAATAAATTCTAGTCGACACGTCTTCCAGTAAATTCTGCTGTGTCACTGTGTGCTACGTCAAATAAACAATCTAATATGGAGCTGTGGTTTCTTCTAAGTAGTCTAATACCCCCAACCATTTCTCTACATTCTACATCACCTGGGAACTGTAGTTTTCGAGAATCAGTTGTTTTTTTGTGGTTATACTTATTTGACGCTTGCAGAAGTCTTTTCTGGTTAACGGCTTATAGGTCCATAGGTAGTGATTTTCTATTTGAAGTTTCTCTTTTGCAAATTGTAGGTTTGTTTGTTTGTTTTGGAGAGCAGTGGAGCTGGTCACAGGACCAAAAGACTCTCTTTCCCGTCTTTATAGGCACTTGTAAGTAAGGATTATGTATTATTTGAAAGGTTGTTCGAGAGTTAGAATGGGGACGAACAAATAAGAGAAAATGAATGAAAAGTATTTATTGGGTATAAATAAGTATTGGTAATAATAATGTAGAGAGGGGAAAATAGGGATGGGTGAGCATGCATTGAATTACTACCTGCGTTTGTTGGTGGTAAGCCATATTCGCTCACGTACTTATTCAGCATTCGTTTGAAAGAGTCAACTAAGATGACTGTGGCTAATTCTTTTGACAAAACATTCCATTACGCACATACTGTGAGAAGGGTAATATCTTACTCTCGTTTCAGTCGTCTTGTGGGGGTATAAAAGTGAGGTTCACGTGAGACTGTCAGTGTTGAACCGATAATGTTGTCCTCCTAGGGTAGTCTACTTACTAGATGGTCGTATAGGCTGTTATTACGTTGCTTATTTTCCTTGGATAGCTTAAAGTGACTAAATCGAGTTGTTTAAAGCGCTATGTATATGTTTTGAAGTAGTCTTAACATAAGGTAGGTGTCTTACTTGAAAACCTAGCCTCCCTCTTATTTGTGCATTCGAATTGTTTGGGTTTACGAAGTGAAGTGGTTTAAATAGCTTGACGACTGCCTAATTTGATATATCATATCTGGTTTACTGAGAATAAATACTATGTCGTTCATTTTTTTAATCAGTATTGTTTCACTACTCTAACTTACTGTATATATTGGGGTTTTTTTCTCTTTATTTCTCTTCTTTGATAAGGTAACAATTTTGAATTCTATGCATGTGATTGGTCGTATATCTCAAATACCTATTTATCATCCATTTATCAACCATAATGGACATCGTCTACATGTTGGTGTATCGTATTCTTCACATTTATGGCCATGGGTAGGATATTTAGCTGTTCATCTGAGTGTGGCACCTGATTCATCCAATGATAGTATACCATCGTCATATTTCTCAGGGATTGCTGAAGGTTACGTCAGTCTTGTCGTCGAGTCATATGATCATGTAAGTATTCATTAAAAGAAAACATGTATTGCACTTTTTTGTATGTGTTTAGTCTTGCGTACTGAGTTCTATTCTTTATGTATAATACTGATTATTATAATGCCGAAAAATATTAGCTTACATATTTTTATGCTTGTAACTGAATCCCAATTGTTTTGCCATAATGAAGATGCTACTGTACTACTTAGATCGATGTAAGATATGTGAGCTCGAACTCGCGTTCTCATGACTTCTAATCAACTACTTACAACCCGACTGATTTTACTAGTCATAAAGTTACTCTTTTGCTGAAGTTAACCTATTTTATTTCGAAGCTTTACCCTGCACTACACCCAGACATTACCTCTTATTTCGTCCAGAATAGACAGAGCTATTAGCAAATAGATTCATTTTAACCTATAAAATTCATTTTTACCACCATCTTGTTTTGAAACTGCGATCCAACGTTGTCAGTTTCAGAAAATGTTAATAGAAATTCCAGTGGAATTCGGAGAATCAAATTTATGAATTTCACCCAAGAATTTCCGTCTAAAAGTTGCACAAACTTTGAGAGAATTCTATCTATAACTCTTGTAAAAGATGAACTATGTGAAAGTATTCCTGGAAACTCCTGAAAAGTATATGTACACACTGTGTCCACCTTACAAATTGAAGCAAACCGAAAAGAAAGCAGTTTCGCCAGAATTAAAATTTCATATTCCTGGGAAAGAGCAACAGTAGGTTAGCTACAAAGACGTAGTTCGAAAATGTATGGTCTGACCCATGTAGGGAGTTGAAGACCACTCATTTGGGTTCCTCGAGACGATGAGAATCCGTGATTGAGTTATCTTATCTCCGTTTCCGTTATCGATAATTCTATCAAACAATCATCAAAAAGCGTTAAGAAACTCAATGAATATTGGAGGTATCATGATTATTTTACCAAACAAGAGCTGCGGTGAAATAACAATGAATAGAGACAGATACGTGTATAAAACAATATCAATCCAGGATGACTCATCAAAACCTCTAATTGACCGTTCGAAGAAAGAAATGACTGAGTCAATGGAAATACTGGTTACAAGGAATTTGAGACGAAAGTAACCTGATAATGTCACCTACAACGACTTCTAACTCCGGTTAATATATTTTTACAACCTGTTGAAGGTGCGCATAGCTAATTTCCTAATGAAACCAATACCTGTCCCTGATCAATTCACCGTCCTATATGCTTACCTACTGGGTGGAATCAAATTTATAACCCATCCAAGCTTTTCGCTTCATAAAGGGCACTTTTCAGTTCACAGAAAAACTGAAAGACCTAAGCATTTTAGAAGGACAGCATTCACCTATAGCCTCCCGGTGTTATAGTAGTAGATAGGATCAGTATTTTGTTATTCCTTCAGTCGGTTAATCATAGAACCGAAGAAAAAACCCCAATCATAGTTACAGCCAGTAACAGTGGCTAGACCATCTGGTAACTTGTCATCTATTGTATTTGTTTTTCTGCTTTCAGATCAGAAATCAGTCATTGATTACAAATCTCCGTCTGCCTATTCGAGCTAATATTATACCAACTCCTGATCGATCGTAAGTTTCTTCTCTGACAATGAATCAAATGTTTACTTGTTTTTCCTGCTTGTAATTGCCGCTCTAGGGCAGCAGAAGAGACCGTACAAACTGTTTCTGCACATATAGCTCTGGTCTAAGAATATGTATGACCAAGGCTTTTGCCATAAAAAAACTAGGAATATGCGTGCGCCTTCAAATAAGTCTGATGTTGTACCTACGTTACACAAGAGCAGGTGAACATGTAGACACACATCGAACTGGAATATCGAGGTAACATTTCTTTAGCATTAAGCTGAATCAGAGGGTGGTTGGAATAGATAACTCTTAGAGATGCGGCATATTTATGTAAATAAAATACACAAATACTCTGGAAGGATATGCTACGTAAAAGTGTTTTTGTTACAATATGTCTTGCACTTTACTTACCCTGAAAATGTACTTCATTGTTTTAAAGTCAGCAATGCACGTAACCATGTACGCGTTATGAACGCACGTCTACAGTCGGTGATTTTTATAGGAATCGACGAAATTTATGTCGTGAAAAGATCAAGTGGTATTATTTTATTTATGTAGCTGATAGCTCCGTCGTTTAGCATAGATTTTACCCTTCCAGCTTGCGTTTTCAATAAAAGACGAAATTGTTCCTATCCTCACAATAACCACAGTTTGACTCATATGCATTTATACACATGAATTACTGACCCTTAACTGTTATATTTTGTGACTTGACAATGCACTCATTGTTATCATTGTTAACTGAGATTTGGTTTTCCCTTTGGTCTCACGGTTAGTTGGCTAATGGGATTACGGAACGCTAGTTCTATCTGCTATTGCTTTATCAGGTTATGATTCACTAATTTGATCCGACGAAACAATAAAATGCACTCAGCAAACTTGTACATATTTGTGCAATAGGCAACTATCTACACCTCTTGTGTGAGGGCGAATGATTCTACCTGAGTGCCCAAACTTTGGTAGGCGAAGTGGTATTCGAATGTGTGACCCTTCGGTTGAAAGTTATTTCCCTAAGCCAATGGGCCTAGAGTTCACAATTCATTCATGCTACCCTGATGTCACACCAGAAGACAAGGGTACTTCAATAGTCTAAAATTAATAATAATTCATTTGACAAAATATATGAAAAGCGTACAAGACCTAGTCAGAATGTCAGCAGTTGCGAACAAAAGATAGTGAAGTGAAGTTCACTTACTATTGATTGGTTAGTTGCTGTTCTTGTTCCTTTCGTGTATGGATGCAAAACCAATAATAATAATTTTAAAAAAAGTAAACAAAGTGATTTTTTACCTGAATAAACAGTCGTTTGAAAACTGTAAATGCTGCAGTGGTTTTACCATCATCTTGTGAAGACTGTATTGTAATAAGATAAAAAAAATATTTTCTGGATGATGATGTATGCAATAGTTTAGTTGATTATACCTATCTGTTTAATGTTTCCCTTGTGGTATCATCCTTTTCGTAGTGAGAATAGACCAAACTTTGTCAGGAAGATCCATACGATATCTAATTCTATGTACTACAAGTCAACTCAGAAATTTATTGAAAACCATTTACTGATAAGAAAAACTTGATCATGAGATTTATTCTAAAATTGCACTATCATTCATTCACCTACTGAGTGGAATTTTCCAGCCGTTGTTCTGAGTCGGTAATACACGTAGATCACCTTTCAAAATCATCAACAGTTTTGTTAATTGTTTCCTTAAATGATAAAAAGATTTCTGCTCTCTTTCTCGGTTCCTTTGAATGTTCACCTTAATGATTTGGTTGGCTAGAAAACGAATTCTCTTTGATCAATTTCATAGTATACATTATCCATTTGGCTTTATACCACGAGATGACTTGACGCGATCGAAGGAACCGCTAGACTGGTAAGTGTCAGTTATTTCCATCTTTGTTTTTTTGTTATTCCTGTTTATGCGATTGTACTCAGTTTACAAGTTTATTACGATTTTAAAAGTCTCGCTTTTTTCCAGGTCAGTCAAACGTCACAGACCAATGGACGCGTATGCAAGAAAGCGAAGTACATAACAGGTCATGCACTCCTACTAACAGAGACGGACCCGGTTATCTACTCGTACCTCCTTAGGAGAGATGTCAGTGAGTACTTGACCTGAGTTATCGCGTTAAGGTTGGCTATATCTTGCGCTTATTAATTAACTACTACCAGTCCCCTCCCACCGTGGTCAAATTGCTACACCCACACATTTCAATACTTGCTACCTGCATGGTTAGCACACAAAGCCGGGTTCAGGAGTCAATTGGCGACTGCTTACGGATGGCCATTGCCAAGCTAGGAGTGATGACAAAAGTTTTATTGCCCTAAGCGTTCGATAGAGACCACTGCCAACTGCACTATTGTGGACCTCATAATTGACCTGCAACGGATACCAGAGGAATAGGCTAGCACCCCGACCGACTCGGTCCTGATTGCACGTCACTCAGGGGGGGACAGCAGTTATATGGCCTACAGCCTTCATCATACCTCGGATATATCGTGATACACACACCGTCGAATCACCTATGACATATCAAACAGCGTATCGCGGTAAAAAATGCTCTGCGCTTATAGTTTAGGTACCTCAGATGGTCTGTATACTTTCGGTTAGCTCCGCTATTACTCACGCTAAGTGGGTTTCCTCACTTTGAAACCCTAACACTAAACAAAAAGACGGTGCGTTGGTTTGCAGGTTGATACCTGCTTAACAGTGAGAACCATGAGAAGGTCAACTCATGCAATTAGACTCCCCTTCTTGTAAAGACCTGAGTTGTGGAATATTGCTTAAATATGCTCTGTCAACCAGGCGTTTGGACGGTGACTCGAAATGCCGTAGCAATCAGAATCACCGATAAACCGGCTTTCCAACTAAAGGTGATTAACTTTGAGCCACTGACTAGGCATCTGGCCAGTGGCTTGAAGTACTGGAGTGACTAATTAGATGACGAGACATTTGGTCATCCTTCGAGAGTCATAGTTACAAGAGTGGTCTAAGCACATGTTTTCCAGTAACGAATTATGTACTGAACAATAAATTTCCGGTGCGATTTACAGGGATTACTACTAATTTGTTGTTTCCGTGTAAATTACCTCATCTTAAAACATTATTCTATTAAATTATTTTCTTAATGCGGTGAAGTTTGTTTCGGGTGTGAATTTATATATAAAATAGGTGCATGTTTGTTTTATTTATGTCAGAATGATATTGAATACAAATTCTCACTCCCTTGTGTACTTACTTTTGAAGTCTTTCATGTCTGTACGAAACGTATTGTGTAGGGAAAGGCAGTGCTCAGAATGTTATTGTTTTATCTAGTTGTAGGCAATCCACTCAGCAAGCTTTTGCACATTGGTGCAGTAGGCAACAGGCCGTATCTATTGTATGTGGTACTGGCTTAATACCCAAACCTCGGTAGGTAAAGCGGCGCTCAAACCCGTTTCGCATTGTTTGAAAGTCAACTACATAAACCAATGAATCGTAACTCCACTCATTGTATGATTGTTGGTCTAAGCCTTGTAAAGAAATGTAGTCATCCGTTTGGAGTCGACTCGATGACCGAAGTTGGTAACTGAAGATTCTAGGTGAGGTTATTTGAAATCGATCTCATTGACTCAGATGGATACACACATCTTAGTCATTATATTATATTTCTTTATTTGTTTTAACCCTTTTCTTCCTTCCTTACAACTTCCTAACACTTACGATTTATTTTCCTGTTTCTGTATCCTTCTTTATCGTACTTTCTGCACTGCTGTTATGATATGAGCTTTCACAAATTCGACTATTTCAGAGTAATCTCAGCTCATATGTCGACATTAACTGACTGAGTCTTCAACCAACAACTTCATTTTTCATTCGAATATATGACAACCAGAGAGTTTGCAGCTTCCCATGCAGCTCAATTCAACTCCACATATGCTTGCCAACAGGCGAATCAGTTCAGTTTACTGCGTTTCTCAAGAGAAAGAAATTTTTAAACATATCAAAGTAAACAAGGAGGATGTGGAGTTTGAAGAAATTGAATTTTTACAAATCACTCAACACAAATTCGAAATCATCATAACTGAAGGATTAAAAGAGATCATTTGCACATAAATAGTGTGATTATCTATTTCAGAAAATCCGAAATCGACTGACACTATGAACTTGTCGGTCATTATCAACATGCCCTGTCTGTATCTTCTGTTGAGTTTGATAAGACGGTATCTTTTTGGATGTTTAAAGTTTCTGCTGACTAGAAATAAATGTTTGTCTGAACATAGTTGTAACAGGCGTTATCTGACCGTTCGACTGGGATTCCGAAAGTGTTACCTAAGTGCCTTTATGCTTGATTTAGCCTACACATTTAGATATTAAAATCATATTCTACAACAGCCATATGTCAAAGCTTGACTTTGAGTAGTATGCTAGACAGTTATTAAGGGAAAACTGGATTAGTCTTGTCTGGCGAAGGAGTGCTAAGGACGTTTGATTAAGGCTGCAAATAGATGGTCTTTTTGGGAGTTCTAGATTTTTTGGTTGTGTTGAATCTTCCGCATATTTGTTGGGTGATAACCTATTGGTTGGTTCGTTACCGGAGTTAGTTCCTTGTTGCTCATTCTTATTGTTCTGGCCATCTGATCTTCAGTATCGAGTGAGCATAGACGGCAGCTGTTGAGGAATATCTGTACTTTGTCGGAAATGCTTTTCGTAACGCGCCAAATTTCTGAACCATACCCGGATCTTGCTCTTTATGCTGAGTGAGGTGAAGTGCAATAGATCTCCACACTGATTTCGGGTTAATGAAGGCCTGTCTTGCTGTCTTTTCTATCCTGGCTTTGACGTCTTCTGTGCCTGTGCCACCTGTAGTTGAAACAGTGCTGCCTAGATAGGTGAAAGGTACTACTTTCTTTGGATTCCTCCCGTTGATGGTGATTGGTGCTTGTTGTTGTTGTTGGGTGGCTATCTCCATCACCTCTGTCTTCTCTGCGTTCACTTGAAGTCCCGTCTTCGCTGCCTCTTCTGTCAACTAGTTAGTTTTCGCCTGTAGATCTTCGAGTTTGTGTGACATTAGACATAAGTCATCGGCGAAATCTAAATCTTCTAGGTTCTTTTCTGCGGTCCAGCGTATGCCTATCTTCTCGCTCCTCACGGTTTGCTGCACGATCAGCTCAGCCCAGTCAACCACAATCAGGAATATCATAGGTGATAGTAAGCAGCCTTGTCTTACTCCTGTCTTCACTTCAAAGGTGTCACTGAGCTTTCCATTGTTGATCAGTCGGCATGTGGCGTCTTCATATAGTTGTTGAATGAGGTTGATAAAGGATTGTCGCACTAAACCCGTAGTGTTGAAGCAACTACCTGTCAGATTATTTCTCGGTCAACGCTGTCGAAGGCCTTTTCATATCAAAGAAGAAGTTGAGGTAGAGTCGAGTTGACTGCCATTCCATGCTCTGTTCTATGATGATGCGTAGAGTAGCGCCGCAATTTGATCCGCACATGATTTGTTCTCCCTGAATCCAGCAGGTCTGTTCTAGTCGTAATTTTGAGTGCACAGTATTTTTCAGTCTCTTTCGGATGATGCAGCTTAATATTTTGCTTGCTTGGTGTGGACAGGAGCATGATCCTGCGCCAGTTCTTGCAAAGAGTTAGGTCTTCCTACTTTGGAAGTTTGACAAGGTAACCCTCCTTCCAATCGAAAGGTACTTTCCCCTCCTTCCAAACCTTCTTCAGTAGTGCTTTGAGCATGTCGGCTGTTGTCTCTGCGTCCGTCCTGGAGGACTTCCATCTGGTCCTGCGGCTTTCCTGGATTTCAGCAACTTTATGGCGTTCAGGACTTCACTTATGCTTTTGTCAGACGGCTTGTGTTCACTGGTTGTTCTGTGGCTGGGCTGCTGGTGGTATTTCTGGACGAGTTGCAGGTGGTGTTGGTCGGTTCTAGATTTTTTTTGAAGTGATCAGCCCATTATTTTCTTTGTTTCTCCTCCTCTTTGGTAACCAGCTTTCCTTCACCATCTTTCATTGGTTTCGTCTGCGTTGATCTCTTTCTTCCCAGATAGTAATCTGTTTATTTGATATAGTGTTGTCAGGACTCTCCTACCTGTAGCCTGTTCTGCTTCACTTGTAAGTGTGTGGTAGAAGTGTCTTTTACCTTTCTTTGCATTCTTCTTAACTTTTTTATCCATCGTAGTGTTTTATAGGTTGTGTTTAGTTCCTCTTTTCGTTGTTCACCTCTGTACTGCGTTGCAATGGTTCATCTTCTGTCTCACCATCTTCCTCTCCCTGCTCTATCAGCTTCCATGTATCCGTGGAGATCCATTCCTTATTTTTTTCTTCCTTCCCAACACTGTTGTGCAGGTTTCCTTCAACGCCGCTTTCACAGTTCCAGTGTCCTTCCATACAGGTTCCTTCAGGGATGTTGCGCAATGTCTCCCATTTTGTCGTGATGGCTTATGTGTGTATATCCCTTGTAGTTTAGTCCTTCAGTTTCTGTTCTGGGTGTTGAACTCGAACTGCGGCATATCACCAACTTCTATAAAGCTTTCAACTTGATTTTAAAGGTTCCTTCCACTAGATAGTGACTGGTGTCAACCACCTGCCATCTGCTCCTCTTCTTGATCTGACCTTGTGTCCAGTAGGCTGCGTCTCCACTTCCTTCACATTGAAATGAAGTCGATCTGATTTTTAGTGTATCTATCTGGTGAAGTGTATGTCGCTTTTTGAATATCCCTGTGTTTGTACACACTGTCTCCAATCACCAAATCACTGAATGCACAGAAATCTGCAAACAATTCTCCATTCTCATTCATTTCACCAAGTGCTTCTCGACCCATGGTTGGTTCTCTTTCTGTGCTGTCTGCTCCCAGTTTGGCATTCATGTCACCCATCAGAATGAATTTTGGTGTCACCATCTGGGATGGGATCTTGACCAGTGTTGATTGCAGTTGTCTATAGAATTCCTCCTTCTCCTCTGCATTATTTGTAGGTGTTCAGCGTAGCATTATATGATTGTGACTTTCCTTCCTTTTGAATTGAATCTTGCTGTCATGATCCTGATCCTGCAGAAGGAGATTGGTTCTCACTGTATGAGAGCCTTCGGTGTTCTTGGAGACATCATGATAGCCACTTGGAAACTCATTGTGCTCGTGATTGTCGTGTCATCTGGGTGACAATATTGGAGTAGATTATTGACTCTCCAGTTGACAGTTTGGAGAGTCCACTTCATTCCATCTGGTTTTGCGGATTCGCAGCACTTCTCTGTCATATCTTCTTACCTCTTTTGCAATCTGGGCAGCCTTGCTAGGTTCGAACATTATTGTGCGGACATTCCATGTCGCCATGATTACTTTCGCTTACATCAGCCGATTGACTTCCCGAATGCTTTCACCAACTGGCGTCATTTCGTCTCCCCGATTACAGCGAGAAATAAGTTGATTTTCATGTTTTATAATTTCTTTGTGCTTTGAAGTTTCTTTAGCGGTTAGATTTGTTTTCTGGGGTTGGATTGCTAGCCCTTCGCCCAACCTTCCCTCTTTACCCGAGCTTAAGACCGGCTAGTAACTAGTGAACTAGTTACCCAGGCGATGGAACGTGATACTGCTGTCATATTTCGTTCAGCCATGAGTATGACTTCTCCCTAAAACCCCTGTCAGTGCATAACTTCTTTTTGTCTTAAGGCTTAACAACTGAAGAATCGTTCTGGTCAAGATAGCTAGCTGAGTTATTTTGACATACAAATCTGACCACCATTTCATGATAGACGTCGTCATTTGGAAGGTTAGAGACCTCTGTTGATCTTACTCAAAATTGGTGCCTGTCATCAGATGCATCCCTTAGGTTATTTTCCTAAATCTTGAATGTTTCTTTAAATATACTTGTTGCTACTAGTGACTTCTTGTTTTAATTACCAGCGGTTTTTTACGTCAACTACATTTTAAGTCTGAATATTTTACTGTTTTATATAATGGTGAGATATTTGTAGTTGAAGTGACGTACCTTGCAGACTATAACTGAATTGTTCAGAATCTTTTATCAAAGCTACAGACGATGTAATTGAGGGTGCTGTTCATTCTTCCTTGTTTTCTATAGGTTAGGTGATCATATTCATACGAATTTTCTTGATTTATATACGCATCTACGTAAAAGAAACTATTTCATTGAAGTATTAACTTCTTCTTTTGACTGTTTCAATGCCTTCAATTATGGTGAGTGTTTGTTTTCTTGGATCCTTTCAGTCTTTCAATTGTAATTGCTATAGTTATTACTATGTTTGACTGTAGATAAACAGGGTGGTATCGTACCTACGCTTATCAAAGTTCTACATTCCATCTGTTTTTAAAGTCATTAAAGTACATGTTCTTCCACTCTGCACTGCATAGCTCGATTACTCTGTGCTATGTATATGTGACCACACACAAATGTAGACTTGTAAACACAATGGGATGTGACGTAATCGTTTATGCAGTGTTTAGATTAGTGGTGAAACATGTGTTTTTCATCTTTTACACAATGATAAGATTTACTTCATAATAGCTTTTCCTAATGTCTGATGTTAGCCTACATCTGAAAATTGTGCTATTCATCTGTCTTCTGTATAGTAGAGTGAAGTGGACACTTCTCTTAGGAGCCATGTATACAGTTGGCTATGGTACTACCTGACTTCTACAATGGTTTATAAACTTCAACTTCCGTTTTCTATAAGTGTTTTGGTTAGTAATTTGATATCTCTATCCATGGTATCCGATGCAAATTCCATTAAATAGGGATTTTACTGGACCAACTTCTCACCGTTTGAAGAGTACGTCTAAGAATGGCAGATGATCATTATCCACTTTCTCGAAAGTCAGGATAATATGAGTTTGTATAGTCTTAAGTCTTTTTAGTCGACAAATCATATCCTGCTACTTCTCACAAATCACAATGATGTCATCGACATCTCTTATGACTACCTAGTTTTCTCTTATTACTGCTACGATGAAATGATAGAAAAGAATCACAGCTCAAGATGAAGATGATGGTGGTTTGGTGTTCTCTGATCTTCGATATTTTGTCATGGACGTTTCAACAAAAGGCTTGGTGATATCTTCAGTAATAACTTCATATGGGAGTTATATGAAATTACCACTTAGGATGTTACTATGGACTGGTGGCAAGGCATTCATGACAAAATATCATGGCCTAGATAATATCAAATCACTATCCTATTATAAAAGTTTATCAAGTTTACTCAATTATTATTATTCTAATGTTAACAATTTAATCCTACTGATCTAAGATCTTCCGTTTCTAGTGCAGTAATAATAACCATTATCTTGAATGATTATTGAGATTTCTAGTTGTACTAATAAGTGGTTATTAGGATGAATGGTTTTTAAGCTGATATTCTTACTCATATAAGCTGTTAAACTATGTGAACGTAAATTATTTGGGTAACTAGTTCAAACTTCCACAAAACGATCCTTTATCGTATATCTCATTTATTTTGCTGATATGCTGATCTGGTTGAAAGTAAATTGCCTTGACCAGAGCTGTATACACTTCCTATAAGTGCTATAGCGAAGTTAAGTCACAGTGTTTCTTCAGGATAACCAGCTTCTCTAGTGATACCACTTATCTATTACCATAGAAATTGGAATTTTAAAAGATTGATCTGAAAAATACAATATATTTTCTACTCAACAGAATTTTAGAAGCATCAAATTAACTTTAGGATATTGAAGTTGAAATAGTTCCAAATAGCTTTTATGTAACCGTCTGCAATTATATGCTCTTTGAGTTCGGGGATTACACTACAAATTGATAAGGTTATGTGTTTCTTAAATGATAATGTTTGGTCCACCTCATTTTTCACTCATTTTTCTCATCAGTATCATTATCTTTTAAATCTTTATATCATTCCCTGCAATGAATTCTTTAACACCATTTCAAACATTTTTCTATGTAGCTCGTACTATCTACTCCATTTCGTTGAATATTCTTCTTTGTTTTTTGAAATAATCTTTCAATGCACATTTAGCTTTCAGTAATCTGATATGTTAGGTCGTAGAATATGCTTCATTAGCTAAAACCCCAGGAAGTGATTCTATAGAGATGTTTTTTAATTTGAGTAATATAAGCAAAATATAAGGGCGACTGTTCACATTCCTTATTTGATGAATTTGACTTCTACATTGGGTAGTAAAGGTGTCTTCTTCTGAGATGATGTTGAAAAGTGGAAAGTTTATTCCTCAAGTGGATTGATGTTAACTGTTGGATTAAGTAAATTATCAGATTACATAGAAAAGTCGTTCTGAACAGCATCTAACTGTATCCAGCTGTTGGTTTGAAGGCAAAATTGGATAAGGTTTATTAAGTAATGTGTTAATTTGTCTTAAATGATTATATGGCAGTTAAGTAGTATTACTAGTTTCCATAATGGTACTTTGCGATAATATATAATAATATATTTCTTTTATTCTGAACCGTAATTATGTTTACAGTATGGAATTCTCAGCTTGTCAATCTAAGTGGTCCTGTGGAATGCCACTTTTTTTTTTAATATTCTCTTTTATTCTGTTTATTCGGATTCTAACTTTCTGTAGTAACAGCTTCTAATTTCAACTTCTCACTGTTTGGTCCTCTATTAACAGATGATCAAAACATGTAGCTTCCAATAAGTGTTACTATTTCTCTTTTATTGCTCCATTGTTCTTTTCTTGATAATGCTTACTTGTGATATTTTTCATATGTGACATTTGTACTACATCCTAGTTGTATATATTTACACATGGGGTGTTACAAATTTTTTCATAGGTACATTAATCTTAATTGATCCAGAAGAGGAATTCCATCCACAAGAGGTGAAAAAACTCTTCATCGATGTAATGGAGTATGGTCTATCGTTAATTGTTTTTGCCGATTGGTATAATACCAGTGTAATGCATAGTCTACGATTTTTTGATACAAATACTAGGTGAGAATGTAATCATTTTGCCTTATAACTTCCAATGAAGTTACTTGCTTATGTTATGGATAATTATATATCGAATTAATTTGTTTATGGAAGAATTAACTACTGGTCCTACAGACTAGCTCAGCGGTAACGTCAGTGACTGCAATACTGAATGATGTGGAATCGAACATTATACGGGGCATCACTTACCTCGAAATTGCAGACACACTTTACTGACGAGTGCCAGTAAGCACAAAACGTAGGTTCAAGGTTTCTTGCCGATTGCCTTCAACCGGCTAACAATCAACTACTCGAATATTGTTTCTAGTTGAAGCGAAAGATAACAAAATTAAAGCTGGTTGTTATTCTCAGAAATTAGAAAATATGATATCAATGTAATTCATTTTATTCAAATGATCAGTTTATCAAGAATTAATTGATTTCGATATGCGCGTTACTGACACGTCTCAGCCTAGGACGAAACAGTCGTTCAGTGCTCTGTGAGCTTGCAATGCTTCTCAATCTGTGTCTCTATAATCAATGGTGATGTAATTCAGTAGTTGATAATAGACATGATAAACGTTTGTACTTAACATTTGTTGAACGGTACATAGAAACTAAATCAAATCAACCGTTTATGTTGTCTACAGGGTATCTTACGTTCATTTTCATTGATTTGGTTTTTTTGAAAATCAACTGTCTACTTTACACTCTCCAGTGTACTGGTTCTCTTGAAAACTTGGGCTCGAAATCACATCTGAGTAAAAATAGCATCAGTATTAATTAGATTATTATCTGGTCAACATCTGATAGTCTTCGATTTTATCTTCTATCGATTTTATGAACTAATTTTCTTCTAGATTAAGGATATAGTACTGATTTTAATTTTGAAGTAGTATAACCGAATGCGATATTGTAGATTGATCAAATACTTGAATTTGCCTGCTTTTTCTATGTTAGTACGTGGTGGGGAAACTAATAATTTCAGCAATGTTTTCTTTGTCAGTCCACATTACTTATCAAGTTGGTTACATAGTAGATTGCTTTGAACAGTCTTTTACTTTCTATTTCGGTGATTATTTCAATGGGTACTTTCAACCGTATGTGTACAAGATTGGACTGATGGTTTCGAGTCCCACTTTAACTAATGTTAAATGGTAATAGCATTCTTCCAGTGTAGTTAACGACTGTACACTACATGGGATTATTTAGGTGGTTGAATACAATCGATAGGAAACCTTAAACCTAGGTTTCGTGTTTATTGGCACTCGTCAGCAAGCTGTGTCTGCAACCTCGACGGAACTGATATCCTCCCTTCCCCCGGCAATTCGAATCGGCGTCATCCAGTATTGTAGGCAGCGACGTTACCACTGAGCTATTCGGGCCACGACTGACTTTTAGGACAGGGTTATATACATCGATTACAAAAATGCTCTGTAGAATTCAGTCAGCACTCAGGACTAGACAACATGTAATTGGTAGCTCTTTCGCAACTTAGCAACCTAGATTTTTGATTGCAAACTTTTAGGTTGTTGGTTCACACTAACTTCAGTCACTCTATTTTCAACAAGCAAATACCATTATTTCTTCTTTTATTATAAATGTAGAAAATAAATTGCTACACAACTATGTCCATATTCATTTAGGAAACTTTTGTTTAAATTGTTGAACTGATACTGTTTCCAACATAGATGCAAAGTGTTCATCACTGGGTTGAATGTTGCTCATAAAAACGCGCACACATGTAGTGTGTTGTGCGTTATTATTGGGAAGTTATTAAAGCATACTCAATCGACAGAGGTTCTGGAGGAAGAAATGGGAAATACCATGATATACTTAATTGCGTTGACTTCGTTAAATTGGACTATCTTATGCGTCTAGATTTCATTGTCTCCATAGATAACATTCACCTCAGGATTTCTCAAAGAGTGGTTCAGTAGCCTGCCGTGACTAAATGGTGATTGGTTGGGAGTTTCCTGCACAGATATTTCTTTTGGCTGTTTGTTATGTTAGCTGGTAGATTTGGTTTATGTTTCTACAACTGTTGATTACTGATTGAATGGCAAACTTCTTTTAATTCATGGATATTCTTACCAAAATCTCTACATTTTCAAAGTTTATAATTGTCAATACGAACAAAAATACCAGCGAATTCCAGGAAGCATGCCATTCTTGTCAATCGACAATCAGTAGTTGTATAGATCTAAACCTAATCTATCCACTAAGAAGACAAATGACAAACAAGTGCGAAGTCAAAAGTCAGGCAGAGAAAGAGGCAACAACCAAACACCATTTTGTCACAACAAGCTACTGAAACGCTAACAGAGAAATCCTGAAAACTCGCCTCCCCTTGAGGTATTTGCTAATGGTTTTGTTTAGAAAGACAATGAAATCTTTGCGAATGAATCATCTAGCACAACTAAAATCATTCGCCTAATTTACAAATATTCTTCATCATTTCAATATTGAAAGGAAATATAGAAGACAAGAGAAGAAGCAACTAAGGCTTGAGGAAGATCTATCTCGAATATAAAATGCAGATATTATTTACATAAAGTACTTTGAATCCAAAGTTTTCATATTTCGTCAGTACTTCCATTGATCCTCTTTAGCCCTTTTTTCAATACAACATATTTTAGTCAGATAAGACATGTGTGGATGGTATTTTGTCACCAAAGACATCATGGTTTCACTCTGTCCATAACTTGCAATCATCATTTTTAAATGTCTCATCCTAATTAGCATCTCATTCGTTCAATTCCTTTAGGTGATCATTATTATGCAGATACTGTCAAACTCAGCGGTTGTCGCCTTGTGAATGATTCTGTTCGTGCCAATAGCTTTACAGTAATTGTGGAAGTTTTATATGTATCGTGATTATTTCAATGTCACATAATCTTGTCAAACAGCATTTGAAAACTAATTTAACCACACTAAACACGTGCTTCTTACGCGCGAAGTGGCTAGTACTAATCACTTTTATGAATGGACTGTCGGTCTTAACTTAAAGTCACTTTTCTTTCATTCTGTTCGGTCGTTCAATAGTTTCTGTTTCTCAGCTGCTTTCGACTACATCAGATATCTTGTTATGTTAGGCTATTCTTGGTAATCTCAGATTTTACTGTAACATTTTGGCGAATTGATTTGTGCTCTAATAAGTAAAGCGTTTTAGGATGATAATTCAACCAACTTTGTGGATATCAGTTCATGTTTTCCTGTGTTGAATGCATCATTTTAATATTATGCTATTTTCAAATTGTAGACGAGTATGGAGCCCAGATACTGGTGGATCTAACTTACCTGGTCTTAATGATTTGCTTGAACCATTTGGCATCGAATTGGGGTGAGTATTTGGTAGTTGCTTTTTGTTAACAATGACTATTCACTATTCACTGTATTCAGGGCGGTATATTTGAAACACAGTTTACTGGTGCATTATATCTTTGCCAGTTTCATCAAACATTTACTTGTTAAAGCACTTATGTAAAACTTAGTAAACTTCAAAAAAGTTTGTAGTTAGTGGAAGAATGACACGAATAATACTGTTATGCTATGCTAGAAAGTCTTCTATTGTAAATTTGAGTTTTTTAAAGGGAAAGACAAAACTTGTAAGTCTTAAAGTGACGTTTCGGTTTATGAATTTTACTAGATGACGTTTAGCATGTAGCTTATTGATCATATCATGGTAACTATACACCGCATATTGCTCAGAGAAACTAATCCGGACTCTTTTAAGCATGTAGGTGAAACTATAGCCATGAAAATGACTGGTTTGTTTAGAAGATTGGTAAACAGGCTGTTCTATCACCCTGAAATGCGACAATCACCCAGTCACCTTGAAAAATTAACTTACGTAACTTGTGCAACAATAATCAGAGCTTTTGTTTGCTTCCAGATATGTTCAAACTTTGCTGGTCTAATAAAACTCATGTAGAATCTGTTGTAGAGGAACTGCCTAGGGTTCGTTCAGATCATGAATGCATTGATCGTGTATTTACTCCTCAACAAATGCTTGATCACCATCTTGAACATTGTATGGCAAACTCATTGGATAGAACCATTCTCCAGAATTATCTGTTAATAATAGTGATTTTAGAAGGTTGATCAAAATTTGGGTAATGGAGTAGATCTGTTACTAGAAAAAAGACTTCTGAACACTAATAACGCGTATGATATCACTGTATTGGGCAGTAATACAATAACGACTCGTTAACACCAATATGACTGATAAGTTGTCAAACCTTATTTTGAAAACCATATTGACGTATTCCTATCTGTGTCATATTTAGTTATATTCTGGTCATTGAATCTCTAATGTACAACGTTTTTGAATTGATAGTTCCGGTTTTATACCTTTAATGTCTCATCTCTTGAAGATGCAGATTCTAAATGACTGCATATTTGATTGTCATCCTCTCAGAAAGATCTTTTTTTTCTGTGAAATTATCCTTTAATTCTTTTTGGTTTGTGTTGGCACATCATGAAATGTGATGGTGATTCTCACTCATTATATGCTTTCATCTCGAAAGACTAACTTTGGCAGCTTGGATGTATATTTTGGAAACCGTCTTAGATGCTCACAGTAACGTTTAATGTTTGCCAACTTTGTAACCGATTGGCAGATATGAAGCTGTGGTTATCACATGATCGGGTACCATGAGATGCAGGAAAGCTGCGTTCATCTACCATCTGTTGGTGCCTTAATGGTCTCTTAGGGTGTCAGATATAGCTCAGAATCACAACCGGTAACTGTCATGTTTTAGTTTTCTAGTCCCATCTGTTTGTGGAAAACAGAACGAGTAAAATTAGAGCTTTTTTGAAAGTATCTGATGGAACTGACTGTGTAATCACCAGTTTTTCTTCACTTATCCTTCATCGTGTTATTAAAATACAGTGTGTTTCGCATTTCTTGATGTTCATATTCTACTGGATTTCTGTATAGAATAAAACAGCAAATAAAATATTTATTGCTTATTAGTATTGTTGCTCTAAGCCAAACATGTGGGCTTTTGTGATGTCTGAATTGCTTCTCTTATTATACTACACTTATAGTTTCTCGTAACTTCAAAGAATGATACAACTCAGATCATACTAAAATTCACTTGGAAAAAATGGCGTACAAATAATTATGTATTAATTATACTTTCAAATTAACAAGTATCGTGGTAGTAACGAGACGAAATTGTCTAAGGAACCATGTGGATGCGCGTACACTAGACAAAGAGCCGTACCTGTTGTATAATGTGTGGTGATAGTGTCTGATTCATCGGACCTCATTAGGTGGGACGAGGTTCGAACCCGTAACCCACTAGTTGAATATCTGTTGTCTAGAGCAATGGTCTACACTTCAGTGTTATGAAAGTGTTATTGGTAGTGTGTCAGTGTGATAGGATAGAATGTTATTTCTTTTCTCAAACCTAAACTGTTTAACGCACAATCACAGAAGGGATGCTTTAAACTTAGTCATGAATTCGAAAGTCTCAAAATTATTCATACGGCTTGTATTAAGCTGTAACCGATTAGGAAACCATAAGTATTATCTTGTAAGTTGGCAACTATGGAGCCACCTGATATCAAAAATATGTAAGATTTTAAAGTATTGAGTTTTTAAAAAGCAACATAATTTTGTTTGCTCATAGTATATTCCTAATTATCTCAAGTATTCTTTTAATATTTATCTACTATAGTGATTCCGTTTTTGCTGGAAACTATGTGGTTGGACGTCGGACTGGTATGTTTCTCATCCATAACACTGAAAATGTATATTCTACTCAGTCTGTACAACTCATTTTATTTACATATTTTGATATTTATTTATATATCAAGAAATAAATGAGAATCGGTTGATAGCAGTAGAAAACAGTAAAAAGAGGAAGAGGGAATGTGAAACTACTGAATTCAGTGTAGCGGTTAAAGTGAAGATAAAGCGTGGATACAAATACTCTGGTGAAATCGATTCTGAGCCATATCATCTAGGGTCTTCAATCACTGTTTTCTATTGTCATGTGGTCCCCAACTAGACTAGTCTGCATCTCAAACCAGCAGTTAAGGACTTCAGACCTTTATCCGGCCTGAACCTAGTTCCAGCTAACATTGCACGACAAGGCAGGTGGTGATTGGGCATCCGTAAGACACGTCTCGACTGCCTCATTCGATACAGGTTCACAATTTTGTAATACAGCTAATGAATAAACATTTTTTTGAATTTTCTACAGATTATAGCAGTTAAATGTTTTGTTTCGCAATGTGATTGAGAATACATGCAGTTACTTACATTTAATTGACTTGTTAATCTTCAACGCAGTACATAACTTGGCCGATTGAATATTCTCAGTATTTTTTTAGAAATTAAGTACATGAATAGTTGCTATTCTGTGATTGATTAGCGTACTAGATATACACTTTTCAAGAGGTTATATTTCCTTTCAACCACTTTGATAATTAGTCTGTATGGTTTTGTACTTCACAGGGAAAACAAGTCTCTACAAGATTACTTTCATGTCTTGATAATAAACATTAAGAAGGAAGAAAACCAAGGCGTATCGTTTTTATGCTGATTTTGTGCCATGTTTCCTTCCATAGACAGTGAAAATCACAAGAGTTGAAGAAGAACTAAGAGTAGGCTACTATCAGTGGTTAACGGTTAATGCTTACCCAAAAATATTAAGGAGTTTCAAAGTGAATATCAAATATTTGCATAAAAGACAATGTGATGCGTTTAGATGCATTTTGATTGATAACTGGTTGGATGAAAAGATGCCAGGATATTCATGTTTGATATCTGAACAGATTAATTCTCATATTCAGGATACTTTTCCAATTTTATTCAGTCATAAAAAGTATTATTTCATCTGTCTTAGCGAATATAAATAAATAGTCCATATCAAGTTTTTCTTTCCCTCTAAAGTTGTTTCTGATAGCTATAAAACGGTATATCCTCTAATTACGTATTTATCCCGTTGTTTCTTGGTGAAACATAAGATGACTGTGCACTCAGACAGACAGTTCTGCATATTTACTTCACATGATGATATTACCTCACTTGTTTTCATTTCAGTGTGACTTTGTGTAAGTTGCTTACTGTCTTATGAACCATCGTCAACGTTCTATCTGTGATTTATTTAACTGTATCCATCGGATAGCTGCTACCTTGACATGGTGGTCGGGTTTATATATGACAATCACCCACCGAGCAACCCTGGCTGGAACGCTTGTTCTCTAGAGGTCCCACTATGCCAGAAAGGTCTGTCAGATAATGGTAAGGCGAAAAACAGTCACTATTGCATTTTAATTGCTACACTATGATGGGGATCCGAGGGCGAAGTAGTGCTGCTGGCTAGTTGGAGTGTAGCAGCAGTAAGGTGTTTCCCTTGGATGACCAGCAGTACCACACTGATGCCACCTTCCCTATGCGAAGAGGAGGTGTAAAAGGTTGACCGCAAAAAGGGCACACTCATTCATCCTCCACGGTCTTCTAGCGCTAGCAGTCGTGGTTTTTTCTGTTCGGCGTTAAAATAATCGAATCTTAAAACAACAATCTGCAAAAGGTTGTGTATGAGTGGCCTCAAGCAGATGTTTTTTGGGCCATGCTATCACACAAATCTCTTTCTCTTTCAGGTACCCTAAGAAGAGATAACCTCCCACGGTTTTGGGGCTCAGGAAGTATCAACTGCCCACACGCTGCCAGTAGCACACAAGACTCAATCAAAAATTACCTATTCTCCTTAACTGTCTGTCTCCATGACTGACTATATCACTGTAAATGTCCTCAAATCGATTCTTGTGTATTGTTATCAGTTATCTTGTATCGGTTTAAGTAACTGAGTTAAGTGCTTAGAAATTTTTTAGAGATACTGGCATGCTCATGTAGGTTTACGGAATTATGCATAGGTGTTCATAAGTAGCAGTTCTACCTGAGTTCAACTAGGTTGATTCACCTAATATTATGTGTGTAGGTCAGCAACTATATACAGGTTTTTGATGTAAGCAGTGGACCACACCCATTGTGTCGGAGGGCTACTGCCCAAACCTCGGTGGGTGGAGTTGATTGAAAGTCAAATGCGTGAGCTAACAGGTCACATTACAATCGATCAATGTTATGTATAAATGTTTATTGAAGAGTTATGTGATCAACTGATTCCCTTTGAATTGAATGAAGCCGATGTTATTTTCACGAGATGTTTAGTTATTTCAATTTTCAGCCTCTTAAAAATCGACTCGTCTAACTCTACTGAATGTTATCAGTATACATAGAGATTATACTTGTGCAAGAAAACGTGTTATATATACATGTATGTTGCAGGTTACTACTTGTTGTAAGATCGTCTTGCTTGAAACTAAAGTAAAACGATATATAGTTGAACAACACACGAGTATCTGGAAATCACTAATACTAGTCTTTAGATTTCTCAAAATCTTGTTTACAGTAAACGATGATTTCACTTATTTGAAGTTCAACTTATAAGTGGTGTCTCCAGTCAACTCTAGTTTACGGAGGTACATTGTTCAAACCAATCGGGTCTGACTAACAAACTCAAATGTAGCAGTAGAGTATGGAAAATATACTCACTTCACAAATTATTCATGAGTCGTATGTTGCGTTGAACGTGTACGCAATTGTTAAATTACTACAAAACGTTTAGTTAATGCTAGTGAAGCCTACAAACCATTTCATGATACATAAATATGTGAGTCTGTTTATTGTTTGTGATCAGTCTAAGGCTAAGTAATACTGATGGAGGGGGCAGCGTCGAAACTGTTTCTGGAATTATTAATTAATTGAATCTTTGCATTCTTCTCATTGATATCTGTAATCACTTGTCAGTTATTTGACTAACTTTCTTCCCCTTTGAAATTTGTTTCTAGTTTCATATCATTCAGGTACCAGTATAAAACGTTTTCCTGTACAAAACATTGCTAACCGTACTGGTCGAGCTGCACTGCTGAAATCTACTCTTGTTGATATAGGTGATCAGTTTATACAGCATTTTCGTCAAGGTGATCCCTCCGAAGATTCCAGTCATAAATCTGAATCTGAACAATCACCATCATTGAAAAATAATAAACTAATGAATTCTGAACCTAATTTGCGCTTAAAATCGATAGTCGGTACGGACCCAACACCTTGTATATTAGGATTATGGACTCCGATTGAAGATGGAGTTAGTGAGACAGGACGTTTGGCTATTTATGGCGATTCAGATTGTTTAAGTTCAACTCACTTGAATTCAAGTAACGGAATGTTTTTATCCTGTCTTTGCGTTTTTTTAGTAAAAATAACTATACCAGGTTTTCGGCCTGGTGTTTTATCAGAAATTAATTTGAATCATTAAGTTATGCCGAAGATATTTACCAGGATATGATAGACGAAGAAACACTTCAACAAGGAGATTGTTTTAGTGATTTTATTTAGAAAGCTGTACAATCACAAATTTGTATATTTGTTTCTGTGACTACTTGATAGTTAACAGTAGATTGTCGAATATGACAAGAAGTAGAAGAAGAATTGACATATTAAATTGTCACTATAATCAGAATTTGTTAGATATTAATGAAAATATGACATGAGTTGCCTAGAATTTTCTTAGTTTGTACAAGAAGTTGTATTTATTACTGTCATAATTTTGAGGCACACTCCACGTATCAAGGTTTGAGCAGCCAGATAGTATGATTTGTCTTGTCTTATTGCCTACTGCACGAATCTACACAGGGTTGTTGAGTCCATTTCTTACAGACACACAAAAAAACGAAAAAATAACAGCCATATAAGTGCGACTCGTAACGACAACACGAGTAAAAGGGAGTTCACAGCCTGCATTGTATAAGGAGGGTACCTCAGAAACTTTACGTAGAATCCTCAACAGAGCTGGAATTAGGGTGGCATTTAAACCTACAGACTTACTCAGAGATAAACTTTGTCGGCTTAAGGATCCGATAGAACCAATTAAGCGAAATAACATAATCGATCAAATACCATGTAATGACTGCGAGGTCAAGTATATAGGTCAAACTAGTCGGTCGGGGTCGGTCAGAATAGCCAAACATAGGAATTTAGCTAAATATAGTATAACAGACCTAAATAAGATCAACAATCCAGAAAAAACTCGGCTATCGCTGCATAATATGCATTAACATACAATCACACAATAGGGTAGGATAAAGCCACTGTACTCAAGTCCAATATAATTAGGTGGAGAGAGAGATTGATTACTGAATCTTTGTTCATCGAATCAACACCCAGTCGACACATGTGTAATAAAAATGATGCAACACCTATACCAGAGATATGGGAAATTTTGTTACCAATAAAAACAACTCATATAAAGTGACATGACTATAAGAATCAAATGTCGAAAGTGGAGTATGATTACATTGATATGATTGCGAGCAGTGATAATTTATGCTCAGGATGTTGTCATCATGTAAATAATACTAGATTACTGTGTATTAGAAATCAAATAAACAAATCTAATATGGAATTAATTTCTACCACAGTGCTCAAGTTTTACACCTATATCCATTTCATTTTCTTTTTTTTTTTGTATAACATAACAAAATATTTGGGAAACCAAGTTTTGGCTAGAATTAGCACAGAGAAAACAATCATCAAAATGCAAAGAAAAACTAGATCATTTCCAAGAACTAAATCAATGATCGTGATACTATAAGAGGTTGAACACAATTTTCATTGGGATACAAAGCTTCAGATTTACAATATGAATTGTAAGAGCTGTAGCATGGCAACTAAAGCGAAGATATACAAATTTCTGAAGACTATTTTCACTTAATAAATTACTTTGAATAAGGAGGCTTACCAGATTGAGTAATATATATTGACGAAGTGTTCAATTATAACACTATTAGCGATTCACTCTTACTCCTTTGTATCATCCACTTGGGTTAGTTCTCCTAAACCCTTTTGAATAACCTTCACATTAAACAACATATTACCTGGTTCTACAAGTTCAAGTGAATTGGTAAATACACATAAACGGTCGTTAAAGTTTGTTGGGAAAAATTGTGTATCAGAAGAATATTAATCTTAGTGTTGGTGTTAATAATGCCCTTCTTAGAGATTCTGACATTCTCCTCTTTAGATTGAAGCTTCATAAGCAAAATAAAGCCAGAGTTTTGTAAGTAAAACTGTACGTTTGTGCTAGACTGAATGTTTCACATGAATCTTAATGTAAAAGATGATATCGGTAAATTTTTCCATGTTTCACAATTTCCTATCTAAACTTAGTAATCTTTACTCAACTCCTTTTACATTCTGAATAATTTTTACCATCAGCTGGTTTATGGCATTGCTTAATTTCACTACATGACGGATGTCAGTTAGAGAAGTAGTATAAACTTTGAGACAATAGACAGCTATTTTTTCTTTCATGAATACTCACTTACGACCCAAAATTTGATCCACCCTAGTACTATTAGATCTCGTGATGAACACTTCACCATTCAGCCACTGGGTTGGTACACAGTGGTTCCCATTTTCCTAATTTTTGTAATGCAACTTATTATATTACCATGAGACTTGATGGTAATAGACTTGATTTCTCATGCGGTCATAGGTGCACACAGGATGAGTCCCTCACTAGAGCGAAACAGGTGTCCAGTGTTCCAGGGTTTTAAATGTTTATCTAACTGGGGTCAATCCTTAGTGAACGCCACATTGTGATCGTCACCAGACTTAATAGTTTTTATATTGAACCTAAGGTGATGAAAGATACCCACTGAGTCATAAAAACGATGAACTATGGATAACTCAGCTAAGAAAATCTTACTTTTCACCGATGTTATTTTCTAAAGTTGTATCAGCGTATTCATAAGTATTGGAAACAAACAACAGCCTAGTAGTAAGGGAATGGGTTGCATCATAACTATAACGTTTAAGAGTAGACTAAAAAGTTGTTTCTTTCTAAATACAGGAGGAAGTTTTGAAAAAATACATGACATAATAGAACTGATCAGAAATTCAAAGTTTGACAAGATGAGAATTGTTACTAGATCTGAAGTGAAATGGCTAACTGTTCGATTGATAGACGAAAATTTAGGTAAAGAAAGAGACTTGGATCCTAATGAAGTTATTAGTGGTAAACTAAATACAAGTAATTGTTTCAGAAAAGAAAGGATCCAGATTATGGTATAAGGAGACTTTGTATGTACTACTTCTACTCATAGATTTTCTGTTTGAATTGGTAGATTGCCAGTGCTTCTGCTATGCTCAAGTCACAGAACTGTATTCTTGTTGAACCGTTTGGTCCAATTCTATAGGAAATTTTGAAAGAGGATTCACATAGGGCTTCCTGACTTGATACTAATGTACTGAAGGGCCTATAGATTTACACTAATCTTCTGATAAGTGTATAGAATGAAGTTCAGAAATATTTTAAAGAGTGTACACCTTTTCTACCTATACAGCTGACTCAACAGGAACAAATACACGTGTAACTCATTTGTTTAAGCACCTAACCTTGTACCATTGGGTCATGGGTTTGAAAATCGCCTCATCTATACAGGTTTTGCCACCCAGGTACTAGTATCATTAACCGCCACACGGAATTTGTGGCTCATTGCTTACCGCAGTAACGTGCACAAGACATCTGCATGAGTTTTCGTTTCCTTTTAAAAGCATAGCTTTGTGACCGGGAGCAGCAGTTTACCCTCTGCACATTCACGAATCAACTACTGACTGAAAAAGATGACGTGTAATTCATAAACAAGCAAGTTTATTCTAGTCAGATGATTGTCGATGATCTCTGCTGGAGCATCATTTTTACAGTCGTTGTTTATAAAAAACTTTTTCTTGGGAAAAAAGGGTGTTTTGTTTGTTAAATCTGAAGGGACATCAATTTTGTGAAATCGCTTGTCAAAGTCTTGCCAGTTCAACTTAAATTGAATAATCTTTGTAGATTTTTATAACCCTGGACGATTGCGGATGAGTTATATTATTTTCTTGCTCAGCGGAGTTTAGCTTTGGAAATGTGTCTAATGACTATTCTGTTTTGACTTTCCATGAACCAGTCACTGTAGAGGACCATACAATCTAATTTTTTAATTAAGGTATCCCAAAATTAAAAATTCGAATGCTTGTCGGATTGTGATGTAACCTTGACTGACTAGCGAAAACTATTAAACTTTTCAAGTACAACTTCAACGTCCGTAACTTCGTCACAGCTTCTGTTGCTTCTTTATGCAGTGATGTGACTGTTTCGGCAGGTACGCTGCCAGTTTTTACCTCATAGGGGGACAAGCGGCACACTTGAGTCACATAAAATTGTCCAATAACTAATCTCTGGTGCCCATAGATATCTGGGCCACATATGTGCCACAGTAACAGTGCCAGAGAGTGTGGTAACCTGACCCGAAACGGTTGGGCAAACTATTTAATCATCTTCATGACTGAGATCAGAATCCCTAGTACATGCAATTTATAAGCGTACACTGATTATGTCCTAGCCCTTTGAACACGCCAGCCGTCGCTACTACCGATTGAGTTGTGTGGTGAAGTATCTGGATTCGTATCGTTGAAGTGGTGGTGACATCTGACTGATGCTGAGAAGATGACCTTATTTGACCGTTCAGAGGACGTAAAAGTCGTAACAAGGTTTCTGTAAGTGAACCTACGAAATGATCAATACCAGATATTCCTATATATATATATATATATATATATATATATATATATATATATATATATATATATATATATATATGAAAACCAGGCTGAAATGGTCGTCGTGCTTATCTATGACATTTCCATGGGTTGCAGGTCCTTTCTAATGCTGATCATAAATGAGGTGTTTCATGCAATTATTCCCCTTCACAAGTTTAAATAGAGCAAGAACAACAGCATTAGCAGAATAGCATGGATGCATTTTATTTCGAGGTTTCTCATCAACTACTTACAACTTGAATCAGCTTGACAGAAAATTGTTGGCTTGAACTATAGATATCATCATCGATATAAAGTTACTAAAAATACGCAAACGGAGTGTGTGCACGAAGCTAGAATGACTGTTTCTTGATTATCATTATGAACTTATTAATATTTACATTGGTTTCTGTTTGTTTTTTCCACATTCATTTTTATGCCGTATTCCTCCTTTTTCAAATGTAGACTGTTTTTGGCTGCTGGATGCATTGCTTCAGTTTTCCACTAGTTCTATGGGACGAATCCCGACTACTTTAATGGAGCGAATGTCTATCCCAAATGCAACATATTGGTTTGATCCTTCACTGGCATTACCTCGTCGTATACAAAGTTGGTTTAAATTATTTTTTCTTAGTCTCGTATTGCGTTCTACAATCTACACTGTATTGCTGTTGAGTTTTTCATATGAAGTCTTCTATTGACGTTCGGACCCGACCGATCGCTACCTTGACGTGATGGTTGAGCTCGCGTATCTCACTTACCTAACGACCTATGATTGTAAAATGCTTTTTCCTTCGAGGTCCTACCATGCAGGAGGGGTTAGTTGGTAAGATAAAAATAAGTTAGTGTTATAGCCCATACTTTTGGGCTGTGATAGGTGTCTGAGGATAGAGTCATACGGCTGTCTGGATGGGGTTGTGGCAGCAGTGAGGTGTTTCCCGCAGATAATCAACGTTGCCATACTGATTTTGCCTTACCGTGGAAAGGAGAGTTACAGAGGGTCTACCCTAAAAATTGCACACCTCTCTATGCCGTGGCTTGTTAGCTCGGGCGATATAGGTTCACACGCAGATTTGCACGAAACATACTAAATCATTAAACTTCTTAAACTACCGTGTGCAACCCACTTCAAGCAGATGTCCGTTGAGCTCTGTGGCCAAGCATTACCCTTCTTTTTCAAGTACTTCAGGAAGAACCAGCCTTCCATGGCGTGGACAGCCGGGAAGTGTCATCGTCCTCGCAACTCAGTCAGCATTCAACTGACGTTCGAAGTAGAATCCTAGCTACCAAACCTTTTAACTGAAGGAATAAAGCGACAATATTCCAAATTTATTCACTATTGTAACTGACGGTAAATGACGGTATGTTCTACTTACACGGTCATCAGCTGTTTGTTTACCGGATCAATGGTCCGCTCACCTACTGTTGTTTGATTAGTATCACTAGCTGCTATACATTTGATACGGGATATATCCTAATTCACGAATCCACTGTTGGTTCTAAATATAGAAGATGAAGAAATACTATATACCTAAAACATTTTGTCAATTATCCCAATATTTGATGTGGTTCGGAGTATAATAATTTTAGTTTGTAACCTGGGTTTTATCTGCTTTATATCATACATGAACAACCTTCCTAAAGCGGTATAGACTACGATATAACTTCCTTCTTCACAATTTGTATGTAACTTTCGGCATGTACAGTAAAAATTTGACCGATTTTTGTTACTGTTTTTAAGGGGAATCAGGTTCCAGTTTATTTCTCACATAATGGTGTTTATTGCTGACGAAAGACAGACACTTAAGCATGATAGTATTTCTCGAACCTATTTTATATTGTTAACATGTTTGCATTTGTCAGAAGGGATTAACAATGAATATGCTCTGAACTAACGAAGTACAACGATATAATGAGAAAATATTTTTTTCTCCTCCGTATGGAATGGCGATGCAACACCAATGTAGAAGAGTAGAGGCTTACAGGAAGTCGCTCGGTTACTTTTTCTTACTGTATTTTATACAAACTGCCCATGGAAATTATTGTTATTGAAATGTAAAAGCTAGACATCCGTCACCACCACGAACTTAATGTATGAATTAAAACGAGATATAATCAGACGGTAACTGAAGTCTACGCAACGGTCTTTAACACTTACGGTTGAAGGCAATTATCGTTCACTACGTAATAATTCATTAGATTTCCACCACACTTCACTTCATTTGGTTAGGCTACCTTTATTTTAGGTTTCTTGAAAAGGCAAAAGTTTAATAGCTGTTGGAGTATAGGAATGACATTTGGGATATGTCACTTTTCAGCTGAAAATGGTGGTGGAAACTCTTTATAGCCTATCATTGCTGTTCTTAGTAGTGTACTGCTTTAAGAAGTCATATACTCTCCATTCACAAACTGTCATCCACTCATTTTAGTTGAGGGTAACAGTATATACATTTATTTAAGTTGGCGCTTGTAGTGCTACATATCGTTTCAAACTGTAACGTATGGAATAGTTTCATATCTGTTACCTTATTTTTTACAATTCTAACACCATTTGATTTACAACTGTACCGTTTTACAGGAAAATATCTGGCATTTGTCGAGTATTTTTTCGTAAAGCTCCCGTTCTCCTCCTACTTTCATTTCAACTTTTTTTTATAGGTTCTCAACTGAATAGGTATAGTAATGTGATCCGTAGGGAATGGAATCCTTATAATCTGACTTCTAATCGTTTGCCATCAAAAGCTTATCGTCCAGTTCAGTCGTGCTATGTAGCAGCAGCAGCCCCTGTGATGCTAGATAAAACTACGCCAAACGAGTAAGTTAACTATTACTTCCAATGTATTAGTCGGTTAGTACTATTACTGTATATTTATGAGAAAGACAGAGACAAAGTAATTTGAAATCTTGCCCTGGAGTGTATCGGTTTATGTTGTCCCACTTCTCATTAGTCTGGCAAGAATAAAAGGAGCGAAGAAAAGGGGTGTTATTTGAAATATCGAAGGTTTGATAAGGCAAAGACATCAACTTCACTGTAAACGATCTGCAGTTATGTCACTAAAGGTCTTCAACTATTGATTCCTTTGTCTGGAGGACTTCCAGCCAAGTTGTCTGCGATTTTGCACATGGCTTAAATCAACAGTCAAAGACTTTATAAACCGGTGGCATATCTTATTCTATTTACCGTTGACCTTCCTCTCACCCATCGCTACTTCGATTGCCACTCCATAAGTGTATGGATTGTATTGAATGCCATCGTATGGTGTTTAAAGCAGATCAAACCTAATCAGTTGAATAATGTGACTAGATTTCCGTGCATTGTGACTCAATACTCCAGAGTACAGCATTTCGGTGCTCAATGTGTAAAGGGATTCATTATTGTTATCACTAGATATCTTTTCACCCACAGAAATTCAAACGTCTTCTAAGTCTTCTACATACGACTGGGCATCGACGATGGGATTTTCACGAGAATTCATGCAGTTAGGTGTGTACATTTTAGTTTTCTTGAACTATCACATTGGACACCAAATTTTTTCAACACTGCCAGCTAATTTGATTAAAATTTGACAGAAGCTGACTGATGAATCATCATTGACTAGTCACTGAAAAGCAACCAATCTCATGTTGTGTAGTCCTGAGTGCGGACCGAATTCTGTCGATAATTTTGCAATGTGGCCACCAAGCTATGAAGCTGAGCATCGCAGTACACTTCGATGGATGTTAGTTAGCTGAAGAAAGTCGGCAAGAAGCCCTGGACATAGGTTTCGAGTGCCAACAAGCACAAAACCTAAGTCTAGGGCTTCCTGCCGTTTGCCTCCAATCAATGATTAATCTTCATTCTACTGAAAAGAATTTTGGTACAGACAGTACCTCTCCTAAGTCGGCTGGAGTTTTGGATACACCATAATGTCATGCTTTATTTTCATTCATATACAACCATACTTTTAATCCCATTATTGAATTTTTTCGTAGGTCATCATTATATCGCCCTCAACGTTTACTTCTATATCCACTGGAAGCATACCAGGCGTTGAAAAAAGCATATACTAACCAATACTGCCATTCCTCTTTATCTGATGACCGATCGTCATTGGTCAATATACGATTCAAAAGACTACAATCTGTTCAACTTTTTCTCAAACAATCGAACTTTTATAGTTTCTTCATAAACCATTATCTTTTATTTTATATTTTCTCTATTCTGACACTTTTTTACTTTTTTCATAAGCATTTGTAGTATTTATTCATTATATCATTAAAGGTGTAATCTATTCATTTGGAAGTGTCTACTCTATGGTTAAGTATTTTGTAGTACGGTTTTTACTCGTATTGTATAGTTTATATAGGAAATTTTTCGGTTGTGTTGCACAAAACGTGTTTGACAGGACATCTAAAAGTGCCAATGCCATGATCATCACCACCACCACCACAGTAGTTAGCACAGTGCCGAGCCTGTCAACATCTAATATTACGAGAACAATTCATGAAAGCGGTAGTACTAGAAAACCCAATATATTCATACATATACATAGATAGACACTCTATTTGTTATTGGTCTGGTTACTGTGTTGAGTACCACTTTGAAATGTGAGTTGTATCCTTTGATTGATTGTGTTAGTAATATCATCTAACTACTAGTTCATTTCTCGTCAATCATTGTTATAAACGAGTATGATGTTAAGTTCCAGTCTTTGTCTGTCTCCTGTTTTTATCATCCTACTTTCATTTCATACTTCACTGTATATATACATAAGCTTTACTCATACTAACCTACTTTCATATTCTGTATAACTTGTATGTATAACATTATTGTATATAATGTAGGCATATCAATAATTTAATACGGTTGGCAATAATATATTACCTTTGTCTAGAAGATGATAACAAGTGTTGGTTGATTCATTATGTAAGTGACTGGATTGAAGTGATGATGCCAAGCGATGGTGGAAATTATGTTTAAAATAACGTAACATGGTGTGAATTTATATTGTTCGCTGATACTTCCTTATTGTTCGAATGGATCGTTGGTTATTATCTGAGATACATGTTTTTGAAATGAAATCGATGAGTCTGAAAAGCTCTTCTTCATCACCGAATTTGGCTCGCTGGTAAAAGGTCGAACACAGAGAAATATGCTCTGTACGAAATGAATGTACAAGAATAGAAGTGGATTGCACATGCAAACCATAAACGAGATTAAGCAGACAATAAGAAGCAGGATTACATGCTTGAAATTTCACATACCGCCGTCAGAAACATGTGGTAAATCATGATAAGTTATTTCACCTCTGACCTGCATCACTTTTATGTTTATGAAAGCTGTATATTTTTTGAAACAAAGTCATCTTTGCTATCATAGATCAATCCTTTTTTTCTGATATTTTTCCCCAACGCTCTAATGCATTCACAAATAAAATGTGTAATGATAGCTTGTAACATTATAAGGAAAGACCGAAAGCCATTACTGAATTCGTGTACAGTTTTCGTCTTGTTTATTATGTTCAAGGGACTGTTTATTTGTTCACTATTAGCGATCTGAGAATAATGTCATCTTTGAGAGAAAATAATTCATCCTGTAAAAGAAACTATGTAAAGTTTTCGAGTGCAAATCGCATACCAAGTAACTGTTGGTCATCGAGACTATGTTCAGATGACGGTTAAAGTTGACTGCACTATGAGCTGATACAGAGAAAAGAAGGTTGAAATAATGACATGCATATTCAATCACTTCAGGAAAAGAATTGGAGCAAGGTGTCTTTTAAATGAATACTGAAATTGTATGAAATTAAAAATGAGGTTGTCCAAATATGTTTGTTTCTGGATAGTGGGAAGATTCAGTATATTTCTCACTGAACAAAGATGTCTCGGTATTTAGAAGTTGTTTCATTGCCAAGCTTAGTGACATCACTAGCAATATGCTCATCATCATGTAACACAGGCCTAACTTTTCATAAATACGTATTTACTATTATCAGTTATTTTCTATTAGACAGCACTTACGGCAATGGTATGCATTCGAAACTCCTAGTTCTGTCAATTCGCTATGTAGAGCGACTATCCTTACACCCTACTTGGTTGATCCTACAAGTCACGGCTTCTCATTAACCTTTTGAGAAATCTATATCATCAAAGAGTGTCACCATGTTGAACGTCTCTGCACAGTCTATAGAAAGGACAATGTGAGTGCTCAAATACCATGTTAATTGTGGTAATGAGATTCACACACTTCAACAATTCAATTTAGGAAATTGGTAAATGACATGAAGACTTTAAGAATATTCTCGTTTGATGCCATCTTCGATTTAATTGAATCAGAGAGACAAGAAATATGCCGTACATGAACTACTAAAATTTCTCGAACTCTACCAAAGCGATTGTTTCAAGCCGACTAAAGCTGAGCTAATTCCTTCACAAGTCAACTACATTCTGATTGCGATATATACAATGGCATGAAGAAAATGTCGCTAGAATCGACAATGTGAAGACTAATTGTGGAGTGGAACTTATTTACATAGAAAAAGAAGCCTTTCTAGCTTAAACTTCACAGTATTACTGACTGGCTTATGATAAAATATTGAAGAGATCTTTGGCTTGAATCCAACCATTACCTTGGCTTTTCATTGTTTACTATCCCATCTCATTATTATCATTTTGTCAATTATCCCAGACAGGTTCCTGGTCGCCAACATGCACTAAAGAATTGAAAGTAATTATTCACATGAATGAATCATTATCCTCAGATAACATAATTCGCGTATCGCAGACGCTATTTTTCTATGTTGAAGGTAGATGTGTGAGTAGACTGTTAAAATTCTGACATTTTACTCTTAAGCCATATGTAAACCAAAACCCACTGACCAAGATGACATGGGCTCATAATTTAGCCTCTACTGGTCAATGACATCAAAGTAACTTTTGCCACATCACTGAGCTTAGTGATCTTATTGTAACATTGATCAAAGAAGTTTAACTGTCACTTGGAAATTTACAGCTCTCAACCAACAACTAATTCACATGCCAAATTCAAACCTACAGTAAGTTATTGATGGTTGGCATTGAAGCTACTAATTTCATCATTGAAGAGTGAAATAAGAGGTTTGGAAAATCTTTATCAAAACGTTTCACAGTAGGATTTCCGAATGGTGCCAAATACTTCTTATCCCCATCGAACTGTTCTCAATCCCTTTCGTGATGAGTAACGACGTTCTATGCATTTAACTAATCAGCTACAACGACATCTAAAAATCCTCCTGAAATTTCTTTTTTTCCCTGAAGAGATTTGACTAATCAGTTTCAGTAGAGTGGTTCACGGGGATGACACTTCATACAGAGATTGTTTGAATTTCAGTTATAACCTTTACAGGTGATCAATTTATTATTATAGGTGAACTAATAACCTGCTAATGACACCATCGAAACGAAAGCATAAGAAGTACTGTAGAAAATCTTTATTATGCTATATTTTTAGTCTGATCTCACGGGAATGAATGCGGTGAGAAGAAATGAGGATGATAACGTCAGAAGTCAAACAACAAGTTTAGTATGAAAAGGTACAAAACTACTTGCTCTCGGAATTTAAATGCTGATCAGGCTACAAGGTGATCGATACCAGGCTACATCACTTAATTTGCCATTTATTGGTCTCATTTGCCGCAAAAGCCATCAGCAGAGATTTAACTTTTCCTTACACTTCAGACCAGTAGATAGACATCACATGTGGCGTTATCGTTTCATTTTCTAACGACTGTCGAACTGTGGCTTACAAAGATTGTTGGAATAAGTGATAACTTGTCAAATGTAACACGTATTTCAGTTGCTTCAGTAAATGGAAATCTGAAATTAGATAAGCTGATTAGCCTTCAGAAACAAGTACTATGGGTCTAAGACAAACGGTGTCAAGACTTCATTGAAAGCACATGTGATTGCATGTACTTAATGGTTATCCAATACCAATGGTTTTCTCAAATCCTATAAACTCACTGACCATGTGTCATAGACATGGTACGAGAGAGAAGACTACTTCTCAGTACACTCGGATCCTAATACACAGACTGATATCTTACCGACTTGACAAGTGGTATTTTCTAGCAAATAACACACCTGACGTTTAAATCTATGTGCATAATTCTTTTCTAAGACCTGAATGCTACATGTTAGTTGGTCACCATTTTTCGGATTAATTTAATACTTTTATCTTGAATGAACAACTCAAAAATACGTCATGAGACTCTTGAAGGTTACAAAGAGGAGAAATTCAACAAGTCGTGAACTTAGTGATGAGAAGTTATGAATAGTATTTGACTGCAAATGAACTATAGAAGTGATCATTAAGAAAAGTTACTTTGAGCAGTTGTTACATTTTAGCAGATGAAAAACCGAGTTTGAGAGTAATCAAGGTAATTGTCGTAGGGATGAACCTGTTTTTATTCTTGCATAGCTGACGTAACTACGAAAAGATCATCATAAAGGGTGGCGCATGTTATCTCTCAATATAAGTCCTTTTATGATAGAGTTAGATGTGTTTTTTTAATTTCAAGTTAGGCAGCTGATGGACTAACTACATCGGTCTGACCACATATTCAGGCTGAGATACGAAACAGTACGTACATGAGATAATCCTTACCCATCACGACTTTATACAATGTGTGCAGCCCAAATCTCGTAGGCTAAGTTTTATCATTGTGCCGAAATTGGTGCTATTTGTCAGCCTGAACACACCTGAAATGAATTCACCAAAACTAAGAAAGAGTGTATCACATTCTTCAAAAGAACATTATTTGTTTAGGTGTTTATATTGTTTTTCATCTGTCACTTCGTTTTCTCTGCAATATTTATTACTGGAATCCGTACAGATCAGAAAGCCTTCGGTAAACTAGATTGTATTTAAGTTGTGTATTATCATTGTACGATCCGTATGCATGTTCTACACTCTTTCTGAGGCTACTATGACAGTTTCTATTTATCCCACCTTCTCCAATGAGTTTGTGGTGGCGCTCATGAGTGGGTGATTTTTGCAGTTGTTCACACGGCCTGGTTTATTACAGACATCCAGTGCATTTTCATATGGGTCTAGTTAGATTAACTTGATGTACACTCACTCCCACTTCATTAGAACTTTCTATGATCACTGTGCATCTCTATTTGACATGGATCGGTGGACTATTACCTCACTCTCCATCATGCTTTCTCTAGGTCAGATATATGCTGCTCCTATACGAATTCGAGAAATTTTATGTGTTTGGTGAAGTTTACAGAATCACCAAATTCGAAGTACTCACCTGCTTTCATTGCGAAACAAAACACTATCAAAAACAATGACTTTTATTAGAAACTAATCTACTTGTACATTATCTAAACTACATAAAGGATTATATCCTGTATATTCACCTGGAAGTAAACAGAAACAATACAGAGTCTCGGTTACTGTTATTATCATGATTGTTGAATGCGTTGGTGATGTGCATAAAGTTATCAACATAATAAGAAATTACTTTGAATTGGTTCTTGAGACTCAAGATAACAAGCCAGTATGGATGCCTTATGACTGAATGATAGATAACTGTCCCTGATGAAATAAAAAGCTATACGGATACAAAGAAAGCTTTATCCTCACCCTGAGTTATATATAAATCATATCCACTACTGTGAAGGTGTATTTCTCATCTTTGACCTCCAAGCAATAAGTCTGACTTCTGTCAGAGTTCTGTGGAGAAGCAAGAGGATGGAGTGTGGCAGTTACCTCTGAAGAAAATGGAATATACAGTTCTCTTACTTCTTGCTCATATATATATATACTCACAACAGAAGGAGAAGCCTGAGGGTTTTGTGAAAAGGATATTTCGGTGAAGAGCCATCAAATAATGCTTTTCGCAGTGCGCAGAGTTCTGCTTGCAGAAGCTGAAGTTGACCGATAGGTTCAATAAATGATGGGTGAAACAATAATAGAAGGAGCTGATAGCTTGTACAGCCAATCCGTTCTCTCGTTGAAGAATTTCAGCTGAAATCATGTATTCTGCATTGATTTCAGAAAACTAAATAGCATAAGAGAACTTCAGACTAACAAGAAAAAGTCACCAACAGCCTGAATAAATATCATGCTGATAGGTTATCGAGTGGGAAATGGAGAAGTAAAGTGACTACCGCAGAATATTACAACTGTGGGAAGCATTGCAACATTTAATTCAATGAGAGTACTGGAACCATTTTAGAGAGCAACAAGATTCTGTAGATGGTTCATTGGAAACCATAAAGAGATATCGGCACCCTTGTATAAGCTGCTGGTTGATGCTAAGTGTACGTGGGTGAATAGAAGCAGTACGACAAACATCTGATCCAATCGTGCAACGTTTATTAGACAAACAGATGATGATGCAATTGCCAGAATCCGAGAACTAGCAGGTGGTTGCCCTAGATGGGATTGGTAAAGTTGCGAGATAGTAAGGAAATGTTGTGGAGTATACCGGTTGCGTTCTGATGCCAGTAGAACAGAATCACTCTGCGACTGAATTAGTAAAGTGAAGACCTTGTCTTCTGGCTCATCAAAACCACACTCAGAATGCTCACTAGTCTCTACAGCAAGACATCCCTTGACGAGTTATAAAAGTGTTTATTTCAGTGGAAGTATGACCTCAATATGCGTTAAAATTTATTAGCAGATTGCTTGTCAAAACTAAACACGAAATCCTAATTTTATGAAAATGTATATGCAGTTAACAACCTAGAAAGGTGCATTAAAATTTGTTGGTTACAGAAGCCTCATTGGAGCGGTAAATGAAGGAATGGATATTGATAAGCACACATCAGACAAAGAAATAATAATCTTGTTTCTGTAGAAGGATAAATTAAATATGAATGCTTACGGAACTATGACCTAGTAGAATGAACCTGGAAAGTCGGTAGCGGTGATTCGTAAAGATTGGTGACAAGAGGTGATTTATGAATCTCACTAGGTAGGCCACATAAATATTCTAAGTACAACAGACCTATGACGCCAAGATGAGTTATGGGATTACGGATTATGCTGTCGCCAATCCGTAGTGTCAACCTATGAGAGTTGGTCAGTGCATATCTTTATCTCTGAAGTCGAAGGCAGTAATAAAATTCAATGGTCTACGGTTAGTCAACGTAACTCAACAGTCTTTTAGAGAGCTAGAGGTGACCAATGCCTACTGGTGACTATAAAATATGCTACACTTTAGGTAAGCACAATGGTTGTTACAGACCAACACATAAAGTGAACCATTGAGGTGGTAATCCCACACAGAACATGGTGTGCTAAATATCACACCGACAGATCAAAACCCCTGTTTCGAAATTGATGAATTCAAATCCTAGATGGGACATGTAGACATCAAAAGGGCATGGACAAAACCAAATCATACAAAGACAGATGCTTTGAGGGAAAGGAGTAGCCAAATTATCAAACAGTAGCTAACAAAAACATCAAATAACACGCATGCTACCTTTCAAAGTTGTATGACATCTACCAAAACTTGTATCACTAACCCAGTTCAATCTTCTAATCAAGATAATTGCAAGATATGTGAAGTAGTCAAAAATGGATCTCTCCTAGAGTTACGTGCACGTCTTGCTGACAAGTGCCAATAGGAATGAAATCTAGGTTGACGACTTCTTGGTGATCGCCTCCAACAAACTAATGTATACATTACTGAAACTTATTTTCAAAATTCGCTTACCAACCACTGTAGTTTCCTAGCAATATATGCAGAACACAGGAACGCAATGTAACCCTTATCATGAGATACGTATACATATTTCCATGGGGATAGAGGCAGCCTTCATGTTGTACATTGGTTCTGTATATTTATAGGCGCTGATATTGGACAGAAAATGCTATATGTGTTACCTCATTGATATGGCTTAATTCGGCACTAAGATAATTGTAATATTGGAGGTATACCTTGCCAATGGGCAAAACATTTAAACTCAACATATGACTAGAAGTCCACTGTTGCATTCTTAGCTATTGTCTGTGCATGCGTCCATAATATCATACGCTTGTAATAACAAAGTGTACCAATGCTGTGCTGTAGGTGTAAAGAGACCTGATACGTGGGTTTTGAAAGATGAGACTTCATTGCAGATCGTTGTTATGTGATTAGCAACCATTTACCTAAGGTAAACTACTAACTGGCACAGGTTTTGGTCACAAGAGGAAAATTTCAAAATAAATTCTGTAACCGGTACTGTTTTCAGGGTACAAATCGCGAATGGCTGGTCATATTATAAATATATCAGCCTTGTTCTCTTAAATCTAGTCAGCAGAGGATCAGCAGTTCACTGATATAACAAGGAAGAACCTCATTTGACTCGGAAATATACAAGGGTAAAGAGAAAATGAGACGTTGACTGATCATTTTTGCATTGCAATTAACAAACAATTATGGATTATCATCGCTTTCAATTAGATATTTCTTCATTTCCTTAATAACACATCACAAACTGTTCAAGCAGTAAGCTCCAATTTGAAACAGATATACAAAGGTATTTTGGTAATCTTTATTGTATGGTTCAGTGTATTTGAATTATGTCTAGACTTCAACAAATCTCAGTGTTAAATTTGCTACCATAGGACATATCCTCCTTTTCAAAAAGAAGACTAGTTTGGAATAACATGATTTTGGTTGGATGCTCTCACAGACCAAGCAGTGTCACGTTCCCCTCGTAAATGTTGCTGCATCATATTTAAATGAGGAGTGGGAATCTTTTATATTTATGTCGGCGTCTTGCCGACTTTGAAGCTGCTTACATCGGAAATTTTGTTGCACTAGACATAATTCAATAGGTTATGAAATGTTATTTACCTGAACGTGCATTCCCGACACTTGCATTTTCAACATCTAGACAAGAAGAACAAGTCATACTATGAGTTGGGAGAAGAAGTCGAGTTTATATTCTATAAATAGGAAGTAGTATTATTGGTGTTCTTATTACTGTATTACGCACTCTAAAGGACATTATAAACGAGTTACAAATATCCTGTTTCAGAATTTCTTTTACTTCAATAAACCGATTTTCTGAATTTGTGTCTGACTGCCACTGCCTGCTATGCATGGGTTGGAGATCCTAACTCCTGTAATCTTGGTTATTTCATACCTTCAGCAACATCATATGCGTGAGTTTATCGTACACAATTAGGGGTTGTGAACTGCTTGATATGCTTACCAGCTGTTTATTAGTTATGAGATGAACTTCATCGAATATTTTCTTGACGGTATCGAAGTGCCTCAAAGACCCAACGAAACATTGTCCATTACCACAGATATGTTGTACCTCTATAAATGTTTTGATTAGTCCTAATACTTTTAATTGGGAGATGTTATGGGTTACTTTATCTTATGACTCCTCAACTCTCAGATGAATTCCATGATTTGACTGGATTTCATATTAACATTTGTACTTGAGATAGCTGTGATTTAGTTAGCTGACTTCGGAAGATACCTTTTGCCAAACTTTAGCCACTGTAGACACAAGTTTCATGACAGTCATGTATGCACCCGTTGTTATAGTTTAAGCAGATCCTGGTTGTTACATTACGTTGTCAATATATTAGGTTTTGAAGTTTGTATCAGTAATTTGTTCCAATCAAGTGCCAGTGTGCAATAGCATGGTGTTGAGGTTGTTAACTGATATAGAATAGATGAGTATTCATATCAAAAGTTATCTTTTAAAAAGGCGAAACACAGTTCCAACACAGTTTATACTGTGTGAAACTGCTACACATGAATACAGCGGAGATGATGTACTACTACATTCTGACTACTAATTACTTTAAATCAGCTAGTTGGAATTTTGGATAAAATTCACTTTTCATACATCATTGAATTTGGTATCATAATCATCAATAACTTCCAAAGTTTGCGGAAATTGAGATGTTAGCCATCAAAAAAGTTTGAATGTGTCCATATTACAGTTAGCCGTCACGTAACGATGATATGAAAACGTTTTTCAACCTGAGATAGCTGGTCAGCATCTGTGCGGAAACTGCAACAGATCTTACTAGCATAAATAATCTCTACATCGTGACTGACTCGCTTCCATATGATCACAGTACTGACATATTCAGGAGTAAGGATTTCCTGTTAAATCCAAAATTCAGTACAGATGAGAAATGCTTATGTTGAAAGATGTGGTCTACTGATGGTTAAAAATGAGTTTTGGTATTGGTGAATGATTAATTGGGTTATATGTGAAGATGAACTGCATCACTGTAGATAAATTCTATCCATGTTGAGAGTGTTATGGCAAGGAATTTTGTTTACTAAATGAGAATTAACTTTCCTTGACACCTATTCAATTCATATGCAAATGGCATAATGCCCTCAGTTCTTTTTTTTCATGGAAAGGGTTTCACAAAAGTAGTACACTTACAGAAGCCTCTACTGAACCAGTCCCAAAGGGATTGTCCTAGCACATGATGGGAAAAAATAACTAAATTTAAATATTGGCAGTGAAACTTCAATTTTTTTATTCATATTATGGTCATTTAATGGAGACTTAATTAAGATGCAGGGTTTACTTCATTATATGATTCAAATGTTTCAGAATGGACTGCTGCATCACCGGAGAGTCATCAAAAGAGAAATGATCAACAGGCAAGATAAAGAACGACCTGAAGATATAACCGATTGGAATAACAAGCAAGTTAACCACTGTGATCGTTCTAGTTCTGATTTTTTTTGCTGTGAAAATTTGGAGTAGTTTCACTTTTCCATGCAATTCAGCACTGTCCATCACTCGTGTTAGCCAACAGAAGAATGGTGATTACTTCGTTTGTGATTTCAAAGTGATATTGATGGCAGATGACAAGGATGACTGGCTCCAAAATATAGTTCGTTCAATTATCACAGTAGGTCAAAAGCCGCGCTCGATTTTATGTTACTGGTCACGAAAATTGCACGTCATTGGACATGTCGACAATATTATGCTAATTAATTAATGTACTAGAAATTAAGAAATTTATTTGCAAAATGACGGATAAGCTGAAAAGTAAGAATTAATTTTGATAAGCGAACAAACGTAATGTTCATCCTCTGAGACTAAAGTTCAATATCCTGAGAATACATTCGTGGTGGAATGGATTTTGTTTCACAGATCTGACCGTAAGAAGTCGAAATAGCTTGGATTACAAAGATAAGGGGTAATTTTAGAATTAGAAGCCTGTTCACCATTAAGGAAGTCATTTTATAGATGGATTTCTGTAGTGGGTTTCGGGTTGAACTTGGGATCGAAAATATGTCACCGAATTTAAACAACCTGTGAATACAAAGTGTAGGAAGCTACGTTAAGTTTCACTGTATACTGATTTCCAATGTGATAATCATTCTTTTGACGCTGAAATATGTGGACATATGGCTACCAGTTGTGGCCACCAATGAACAACAGTGTATCAGAATAACTACTGACAAGAAATACGACAACTCAGATTTGCCAATGAAAATGTCTGGATTTATCAGCAGTGTTTTATTTGGTTCAACTAATTATCATGCAAAACTTCACGGATCAATTGTCTCACGACAGTCATGAAGATTATTTGAGTACCTCCTCCTAATATCGTATTTCGCCCTCACTAGTGCTGACTCCTACTGCACATGACCAGAAGTCGAGTTTCCGTATACTTTCTATGTGAATTGTATTGAAAAAATGTTAAGAAAGCACAAATGCTACGACAGAATCTCTGAGACACCTTACGCTGTTTACTAATTTCACTGCAAAATTCACCAACTACCTCAAAGATACTTGTGTTACTCATGCCTGATGAATCACTTCATGCTAGAGGTTTCAGGGTCGCATTTCAGTATCTCATTCAGACATTTTGTATGAGCTGGAAAAGTGCACTGTTCATTCTTGCTTTTGAGCATTTAAAAGTTGGGATAAATTCACATATTTTGAATAAATCAAATCGACAACTCTCGTATGTAGTAAATCTGAGTGCAGAAAATGAGGATATGAACTGTTAAATATCGTACATGGAGGATGATCAAGTAAATACGTGAGTTAACTGGGAATTATGTCCGTGAGTAGAGTTGATTATAATTCTAATAGCTATCCTACTAGTTATAAGTAAGACAAGCGTCGTTGAGATGAGGATAATGTGTGTACACATTTGCGCCGTTGACATCGGTTCTGAGCCAAATTGGAAGAAGCCACTGATACCCAGTGGCTTGTTTTAGCCACTATTTCTCAGTCAGCTACGCTCTTCAGCGCTGCTTTTACAGCAGACTGGAGATGGCACCAAGCTTCTTCTGGATGAGTGACAGTCTTCGGTTCCGATAACTGCCTAGTCAACTTCTCGCGGCTTTTGTGTTTTCGTTGTCCAGCAGCATTCCTAGTGGTTTTGTTGCCGAATTTTTCTTACATCCATTGAGACGCAGTCACATACGCTTTCAGATCAACGCATGGTCCCTATCCAAATACTTACTCCAGAAGGAGAGACAGTCTATCTGTTCCTATCACTGAGTTGAGCTCGGTGGACGTCACGTCAGACAGTGTCTTTCTTTGTGTCTGAAATTTGTGCTACCTAAAAATAGACGGTTATCTGAGCATAGTTGTAGTAGGCGACCACTGCTATCTGTACGTTCGGCTGGGACTTCGAAAGTGCCACCTAAGTGCCTTTCTGCCTCACTCAGGCTACCCACCTATGCATTGAAGTGACCTGCAACAACCACCATATCTCAACTTTTGGCTTTCGAGATGAGGCTACATGAATTCAAAAGACCTAAATTACCGCTGTGTTGTATGTTACTGTCATCAGAGTTTCATGAAAAAGTGTCTCCTTACGCCAAAAAGTTATTTTAAGGTTGAATACATACGCATAAGTCTACTCTTTGCTAAGGTACATCTTCCTTCCCACCACTAAGACTAGACCATATGAAGACTCTGAGTAGACAGAAGACGATACAGTGAAATAAGTGATAAGATGTGCCTTCAGTACTAACGTTAGGTGAGTAAGAAATGGAAGGTCTCCAGCATCATACGCTATAAAATAACTGTGAACTGAGGTTTAGATATTTGTATTTAGGCTTCCAATGATGGCTGAAAGTAGAAGAATGGATTTGGTTAGTATGATATGATAATGAACATTACAAGCTAGGATGGTGTTTCATAATTTAGGTGACTTAGATACGAGGTAGAAATGAGACAAAGAGAATGCTAGCAGCAACTAGTAATAAGATCCACTGAGGTGTTTGTGATTAAAACAGTAGACTGGGGAAAAATATAGAATATTCAATAACAGCGAAAAATAAACTTCTTACTTGACTGTTCTGAGTTCCCTTGTAACCAAATAGCTAGGTGAAGACAAAATATACCTTTAGTGATCTTGATTACAAAGCGAAACAAAAGGAAAATAAAAATTAGGCAGTATATTGATAACCAGAAACATTTCTTTTGTATGATACCGTCGGAAATACAAACATCACTCAATCATCCATCGAAAATGTCTCCATTTTGCTGAATAACAATCATCTGTCAAGTAACCATAGCATCGGATGTATTCACCTGCATGTCCACTGACCAGTGACTGTGCATTCACATTTGAAATTACCAACTAACCTCACAAATGTACACAATTCGAACACTGTTGCTGACTCACTTTCATGACTAAATATTAGCGTATCTAAGAGTGAGTATTTCTAAACAAATACTTCACTGAGCAAACAATATCGTTGAAAGCAAAAACCTTTTGATGAATTCAAGGAAATATTAATGTTCTCCAACAAGTGCCGTTATTTTGAGTAATTTGAGAATGATTACATTGAAAGAAAACAGATTATGTGCTCAGCTCTTATTAGTACTTGACTTGATTACCTCCAGCTCTCGTAATCTTATGATAACTGCGTTGCGTTTAGTGTTGTTGGTTGTGCGCTGTGTGGGCTTCGTCTCATATCATATATATCTTGTAAACACATGTAGAGGAGACTTTCTGCGTGAACAACCATTCCAGTTAACTTTTAAATCTCAGTTGTCTAAAGTGATCATTGGATATATGTATACTAACAGACAGTTTAACCGACTTACAGAGTCCTTCTTGGATCCACGCCGCTAATGAAGTTCGCCCTGCAAAAATATTGAAAAGATCTAATCAGTAAAATATGTCTACATCAAATGCTGATGACGCTGTCTAAGTAACTCATACTTGGTGTACAGTACCACTTCTCTTACTTATTGGCCGGATGTAGACAATTCATCATCGTTTAGATTAGAATAAACTTAAAAACCTTTTACAAAATCATCTAGTGCTCATGCAGTCAGAAGAGTTCAAGTATACTATCACTAAACAGGACTGTTATATTTTGTAATCGGATTATGAAATAAATTCCATAATTATTATTAACTTAAGCTTGTACCTAAGAATTTCACGGGAACAACAGAAATTTGTGACCCTGAAGGCTACCTTGACACCCACTGGCATAGCCAATAAGGTTTCTAGATTTCAGTTAGAAAGGTATTTGTTGGGTGACGTATGGTGTCAGTCGTAGTAGTTATAACTGTAATTTGTAATGTTATACTACCCACAATTCAGACACGTATATTATCCGCACAGTATACTGAATTCACACAAATCCGCCACACATTTATATACATATATATTTATCAAAGTACAGATCCCTTAATTCAAAATGAGACTAAAATAACAAAAGGAATTGTAATGATACATTTATATCACACAACCGAAATATTCTCATTAACTTGGATTAAATAGGCAGATGTATCTCTCTGATCGTGATATCTGTTATGACATTCAGCAATTCATCAAGACTGAATGATTATATGATATGAATAATTTACTGAAGTAAATACATGTCCGGTTAGACACACTTTACAGGAGCATTAGTTACTTTATTTATGAATGATGGGTAAGACTTTCAGCGTTGATTTGATCAGTGGTCATTTGTGTGTTTATACAGTTGTTCGATAGAGGTATGACAGATACACGGACCCATTGGTTTTATGAAGTAAGCATCTGTCAAATTTGTAACAAGTATTCCATTTCATGAATTTGGATAGTGTAATTAGATGACGGATTTTACTTAAAGATGCGCTGTGCCAGCTTATCATATATTTGCTTGTCAATGCATTTTATGTTTAAGTTAAAGATAGAATGGTGCAGGATTAAGCAAATATATTCTTATGAACTCTTCAGATAAGCAAGGAAATAAAAGATGAAGAATAAGTAAGTTTTCCATTTCAGTTGTTTTCATCAAGTGCAGAATATTGTGAACTAGTAGTGAAATCCCAATACAGTTTCACCCAGTCATACTTGAAACGAAAGAATCATAATGAACGAATTTCACTCTTTTACATGAAAGTTCCGAAGGTAACCTTAGTAAAAAAATGTGATAAAATTGAGATAACTGTTTTTTTGACAAACACATATACAGAGATTAGTTTTACAAATGACTGGCGATTCATCAGATTCAACATAGACAGGTCAGATTGACTCGGAATGGTTCGAAGCAGTATACCTAGCGATGAAGTTTACATACGAGGAGGAGTCACAAGGAAAGACAGCTTTTCTTGGTGTTCTTCACTCAAGACAAAAAGATGGGTCGATAAAGAGGAATAGGTTTAGAAAAAGTGGACACACACATTTTTGAGGCTTAATTCCCCTTCAGTACAAAAGTAATTTGGTAAAAAAAATATGAGTTAAAGAATAAAAGCCATATGCTTAGAAGGTAGTTACAAAAGAACTGGTGACTTTGTGCAACACACTAAATGGATACCTTAATAAATTCATAAAGAAACATATGATGAAAGAATGTTCCAACGACTAGCATAAAACCGCTATACATTGGAGTACAATTCACAGGTGACGTGTTCAGTGAGGTAATAATTCACAAACTATGCAGATCAATTCAGAAAACTTTTAACAGTGACAAATTGCAAATTTCATTCTCCACACATCCACTGGTGACCTCGAGGCTGAAAGATGAATCGCCCAAAGTGGCAACTTCCTGTTGTGTTTACGAGTTTGGCTATTCCAGTATAGCTGATTACGTCGGCCACTGCTCTAAGAATTTAGTTTCCATGCTCGTAAACACCTCCCAACGTGGTTAGGTAAAGGTGTGGTAAAGGGAATTAACAACTCCATATTATCACATATGGTCGAAACAAACTGTAAAGGGGATATGAACGGGTCGTTTTCCATTCTTTACGGTGTTCCCGCCAGCATATCAAAATGTACCCAGCTCAGGGTCCGCCAAATTGCAGAAACAATCGCAGTCAGGATCAAACAACCCCAGCTGTATATTCAAAAGAACCAAGTTTTGTCTCTATAACTACTGTAGCCCGATTTGGGACATATAAATTCGTCAGTATCCCATCCAGGATAATCTAATTCCATGCTTTAGGTACCCCTTCTTCCCTTTAATCTGAAATAGTTTTACCAAACTCTTTTAACCTTTGTTTTCCTTGTATATAAGTTATATTCCATCAAGGTATTATTCTTCATATTATCTTTCTTTGCTTATTTCATGCAGCTCTTATAAACGCTCTCCTACTGTTTTATTAAGCTACCACCTTACAGAATTACCCACACAGATAATCAGTTATTTTGGAGGGAATCCTATCAATAACGTTCACAAAAGACTTTTGTGAATTAACTACCTCAACTGTAGAATATTATTAACAAGCTGTTGGGCGAAATTTCTATGTTGTTGACCCATAACTCCTCAATATGTATATATAACTGTAAAAGCTGAAGAAGTTGTCGAAAAGTATATTTTTTGTTCACTCAAATCCAAGTGAGCTCCTCTGACACTCTTTTTACTCGAAAATCAAGATCGTTTTGATGCCTTTCATGTCATTTACATCAATAATATGTTTTGCGACAAACTGAGATAGTGGTCTGTCACGTGTACTTATCCATGTTTGAGAACCTAGTTGATTTCGCAACCATAGAAATGTTAGCTAATCGCCATAATGGGATATGACAATATCTTTAGCATGGTGACGATGTCTAAACTGAAGTATTCACCTTATTTTAATAAATATGACGTTATGATCTGTACACACTTGGTAGATCTTAGACATAGTTTCAAAATTGTTTGATTTGAATCCTGTCTGAGTGATAACATGATGTAAACGCTTTTCTTTTGAAAAACAGAGTGGGTTACAATGTTAACTGGCCTCTACATTGTTTATTAAGTCGAATGCATATCCTATTTTAATCAGTGTTTTCCGGTTATGATTTTGATATCATCATTCATTGTGTAACTTCCTAAACTGACATCTTGTGAGAGGAATACGTAAACTGCAAGGACAAATGTTATTCATTGTTGAAGTAGGTATTCTGTGAATCGTTCTTCTCACTGAACTGTACCATCATCTCCTCAACTCATCAATGTAATTGGTAATGCCAAATGACTGTTCCTTTTTGGATGATGGTCAGTTAATATCTGTTTCAGAATGAGGATATTTTTTGGCAGTTAGATTTTAATACACTGTCTCTATGGTGAAGTGATAACGACAAGATTTTACACACTTCAAGGAGTCTTCAGTAAAGACTGGATAGTCAGGACCTAGGACGATACAGCTGTACAGTGCAGTCCCCTCCCCCATAAGTTCACTTTTCCTCCAACTTATGTCAGTCTGTGATTCAGATCTCTTTACTCTCAATAAGCTCTTCATCAACCACTCAATCTGATCATTTTTGTATCTTAACTAAATAGCAAGACGTTTCATTACATACATCTTAGTATCTCCAGTATTTGTATAGATAATTATCATTCTCAACTAAATAGTGGTATTTAAAAAGTGACTCTTACCATTTGAACTGGACGCAGGTACAATGATTGAATCTGAATGAATAAAAAGGGAATATTTTCAAGTTTCATGTGATCTTAAATGCCTACAGGCAACAATACCCCGAATTAAAATTTTCACAATAATGAAAAATAAGTTATTAACTAAATCTGCAACATATTTCACAGTTATATGAACGAATGTGTCATTACAATATTGTCCAGCCTTTCAGTAAGCATATTTTTGTTGACATGAGTCCAAAACTGTATTTGGCTTAACTAGTGGGTAGTAGTACATCTTATGTGATTATAACGTGAATATCACTACAGAAAAACCTGTTGACTGATTGTTGATTGGTGATAATTTAATTTGAACAGGATGGAGGAAGTTGCATCATCTGATTAGTTAGTAGTTACGCAACCCAAACACTGATATGCATTCAATAAAGTTTCGTGGATACTGTAATTGGTATATAAAATAGGTGAAGTGATCTTGGTGCAAGAGATATAAGTGAGGTCATTTATGGGCGATGATATTATTACTGTGGTTTACGTCAGCCCAGCCAATCTGAGTGCAGTGGTCAAGTGCTTCATCTCTGTTTCTAGCTCCTCACCATCGAAAGTTCATGGTGTCATGTAAGATCAAGCTATTAATTGACAGGTCTGTCAATGAAAACGCAAACATTCGACCAACTAGTTACAGTCTACTTTTTTCGATTCATCACATGGTGTGACCTACGAATGAAACCACATCCCAGAGCTTATTAGTGACTGACTTTCAGATGCACAAGGATATAAGTGATGGTGTGAAATCAAAAGGAGAGCACTAAAAATAAATGAAAGTCGAAAGAGAAGAATGTCCTGCATGTTAGGGTAACCATGTGCAACTTTGTTGGAATAAAGCAGGAAGCGGTGGACGTTGGGGATACAATTTTAATTAAGTGACCATGCACTAGTGAAAGTTATTTGGTCATGGAAGTTGTACAACTGTAAACAGATAAGCCCAAACCACTTGAGTTGAATACTTTCTTTTCTGTATTAAGTCGTTTTCACAGGATGTATTGGAGATTAGTCAACATCACTATACAGTACACCGAAGTAAATAGTAACTCGACTTTAAATCATGGTGTACTCACTTTTCAAATTTTCCTAACTATCCAGTGCATATATAGAGTTAATGGTTACAAGAACTGATTTTTTATTCGACATAGTATGTAAGGATCCGATAGAACCAATAAAGCAAAATAATCTAATCTAACCAATTCCATGTAATGACTTTGAGGTCAAGTATATAGGTTAAACTAGCCGGTCGGGGTCAGTTAGGTTGACAGAACCAAGGATTTTGGCTAGATATTAAATGATAGACACGAATAAGATCAACAATCTAGAACAAAACTCGGCTATTGCAGTGCATGCATTAACACACAACCACCTAATAGAGTGGTATTAAACTCCCGTACTTAGGTCCAATGTAATTAGGTGGAGAGAGAGGTTGATTACTGAATGCTTCGGTCATCGAATCAACACCAAACACATGTAATAGAAATGAAGTAACATCTATACCAGAGATATGGAAAACTTTACTACCTACAGAAACAAAGAATATGAGTGGGTGACAGGACTATAAAAATCAGATATCGGAAGAGATGTGATCACACTGATATGATTAGAAGCAGTTATAATTTATGCTCAAGACGCCATCAGTTGAATAGTACTGTGTCACTGTGTTTTATAAACCAAAGCCAGTGGTTGATACTTTGGAATTGATGCACATATATGAAGCTGTACTGAAATTTCTTGGCTAAAGTTATTTCAAAAGTACGTAATAATCACATACAAAACCTTAAAGCGCAAGTTTTGAAGCGGATTGCTATAGTTGAAGTCTTTTGAAAACTCAACTACTTTAACAGTTAAGTCAATTAGGCTTAATATATGACCTCATATGAAAATATTTGCAAAGCGTGAAGAAATATTCAACAATCACTGGTTTACAACACTAATATTTACTACTCACCGGCGCTCCACATCACCACCAACACAAGTACTATTGATAAGTAAGGAAGATTCATTTCATGAGATTAAATCTGTACTACTGGTCAAGGATTTATATACCCCTCATCTGTTCGTTAGTAGCACAGATATCAAAATACGAAGCTATTTCACAGAATGATTGGTGCGTGTGGGTGTGAGTGAAAGAAAAAATGAATGAAATTAGGGGCAGATACATTTTCAAAATCCAGTGAGATTTAGGGACTGAAAAGGAATAGAGTTTTCTTTTTCAAATTTGTCAATATTGGGATGATACATATACAGATGAATGAATTGTCAGTGGACAAAAAGTTAACGAATCAAAAAGACAAGATTGACCTTAAGTTAACTGAAAGCCAAGGAGGATGCATACTACATAGTACAGGTATGTTAGACTTATTATGATAGCCTTCGCTATGTTGAGCAGGCATTGGCGAGCTACACGTGGTATCGTTTTTGGAATAGGATGAAGGACATCGAAAGCTTTATTAGCGCCTGTGATGTCTAGTGTCCACTAAATGTGCTATGACTGAACGTTTCACCATCTTCACCTTACCCTTTTGGAATCAGCCTGATAAATACTGTCTTATCTGAAGACGCACCTGCTTAATCGTACTCCCTATGCAACTAGTTCCACAAGAACTGCTAAATTGATGTATGCAGAATGAAGAAGGAAAGTTAGGTAGGCTATCCTTTAGTCTCAGATTGAGCACTGGTCAACTACTGAATGATATTCAAAGCTGATTTACATAAAACATCCTACTGACTATTCTAGCTAGGCGTTGTGATAAAATGTCATTTGTAGTGTCTCCATTGAATTGCAGTCGCAGAAACAAAGGCTTTTTCTCCATTGTCATCAGTTTATGATCAGTGCAGTTGATATTAGCTTAGGTGAACTTATCCGGATATCCGTCTTCACTTAGAATATCACATACTTCATTGACACGAAGCTGAGAAAGTGCGTATGCTGTGCCTTAAATGTCGGTTTTCTATGTATACTTCTCAGTATAGAGGCATCTTTTCTTGTCATTAGCTAGGATGAGGACGTTTTTGAAGCGAATAAGCAGCAGAAAATGTTTCCTAAATATAAAACATTCACAAAGGTTTCCTCTCAGGCAGTCCGCATAGTTGTACCATTATATTTTCTTTCATTACTCATGTCTGTCAGTATTCTCCATCGTAAGAAAGTCAAAAATAATGAGAAAAAAGTTATCAAATTCTAGAAAGTTCTTATTTTCTAGCATATGCTATCACTTAGTTCTACCGTGGCGGTTTCTGTGATTGAACTATAGTTTTTTGTAGTCTTTGAAATTCACCACTTAAATGGGAAAATCACTTATTGCACATTTCTGTTTAACTGCTGTCCAGCTCAACCTTTTGCTGGTGAATCGATGTTAGATTTCTGTATAGCTTTGACTGGAAAGTAATTTTGGATGTGAATAAATATTGTTCTGTTGGCGAATTCGATACATTAATATGAATAAATAAATGTTCCTGGAGAATGTCTATTTCAATTCCTATAAGATATAAAGGTTCATTGATATTTATTTCCATCGATGGTATTTATAACTTACAAAGAATTCCGCTTACCATAAACTAATTTTCGGTTTCTGTGTCTTTGCCGGAATAGTTAAGTTCTTGATAATTTCTTTATTACTAGCTTCAATATAATCATCCACTGTACGAATCTATAGATGGCATAAACGGATAGTCAGACTGATAATTACTGTGATGGTCTCCCTTTCGAATTCAAGGATATCTTGATTTGAATGAAAAGTCCTGGATGGAGAATCAGTGTAAATACAATCAAGCGATAGTAACATATCGCGAAGTCACGCAGCAGTCAACAAAACCCTTGGTAACTGAAGTTAAATTACGATCTAGTCAACAGCCGAGTCTCATGGCTTACTTTGTAGAGTACCGTGTTTATAACCCGGAGGTAGTTGAATTGAGTCCTGCCACGACACAGATTTCCATCTCACCGTCAGTTATTTTTTAGTATCAATACAAGTCAGCCAAACAACAACTATTTCAGGTAATGAAACTGATAATTCTTTCATCATAGAATCAGAGATTATGGATGTGGATGCGGATGCGGATGCGGATGCGGACCATGGAGTTCACTGTGTGTTTTCACTGAGATTGTGCGTTATCTCAACTGATACGCATATAAACATTTCAAATATACATCTACTCAATGATACTTGATAAAAGACAGTCAATGGATGTAGAGGATTATATGTTCAATAACTGATTAGTTCACTTATAAGATGATTATTTTGATAACCAAAAATCAAAATCACTAGGTGCTTGGCTTTACAATTTGTTGTTAAAACAGAAAAATATCTTCGTAGTATAAAGTTTTGTTGTGTGTCAGCACTGTAATTTTTCTAACTATAAACTAGTCATTTATATGATTAAATGAACACCGTCACTTGGGCGCTCTTATGTTATTACAACTTATATTTGAATTTTGAATAAGACAGAAATAAAATAAAATTTTCATCTTGGTGTTACGTGTCACTTTAGATATTGACAAAAATATTTCAAGGTGATCACTAAGATATAAACAAAAATAATGAGTCAAAACAATACAAGTAGAATTATCTAGTGAACTTAAACAGGCACGAAATACTTACTTTTAGAAAAAATAGAAGTTGGTTAAAGAAACAGACATTTCTTTATCATAGAAAGACGTGTAGACAAAATATTTAAATAAGTAATTGATGAGGCAGAGAAAAGGTCAGAGAAAGATGTCGCAAAAAATGAGAAATTGAAACGTAACAGAAATTGAAAAGGCAAAAGAATATCATTGTTGACAAAAAGTATATTGGAGGTTGTAATTGGACCTTCCAAAAACATGTTGCTGAACATTACCCAGTTTGGATTACTAAAACAGCTCAAAGAAAAACAACTTCATCTATATGTGAACACCTAGTAGAGTTAGGTTATTCAGCTCCTCAAGGTTTCCATCCTTTAGTGTAAATTACAAAGTTAAGTTGAATTACTCCAAAGGTCTACGTTTCTGTCCCTTATGCATAGCTGAAGCATTAGCCATACATGAAAAAAACTGAAACTTTGCATTCAAAAACGTTTTATGAAACTACTTTCTCTACCTTGGCCTTAAAAATTTGTTTTGTTGATTTTGTCAATTTCACTTCACTTTGGTATACTTCTCTTTCATTATCACCAATTTTCACTTCATTGATAACATTTGACCCATATTTTACTATTTAATATCAATTCATTCCTTATTCACTGACCCATTTTGCATGTTTTAGTTAAGTTTTCATCGTTTTACAATTCTTTGACAAGACTTGTCTCTTATCTCACTACTTGTCATCAATTTGTTCCTTGTTCGGTGACTCGTTTTCTATTTCTCCCACTTGAATAAATCTCATCACAAACTTCTATTGTATATTTTGCATATCAACTGAGCAACTTTTTAGTGCAATTAACTGTCATTTTACCGATTATAAATACCACTGTACAGTTTGATATTGAAGTCGTTGAAAAGAAATATTTCTTCGCTGATATATGTCTTGTTCTTACCCAGGAATAAATGGGTAAATTTCATCGTAAGAAGTATAAAACCTACCATATAGTATAAAACGGCCGGCAAAGTTATGGGAAATGCGTTAGAGAAGCATATGCCGAGGTTCATGAGGGATTATCAATTTATTTTGTTGAAAAGGCCGGTGAGAAATTCCCCAAGATATGTTTTGTTTAAACGTTATTTTCCATTGATCAAAATGAGAACATTTTACATTTCTCTAACTGTTATTTCCTTCAAATGATCGAATTTAGATCTATAGGCGTTGTTAAGCTCCTATGGATTTGTTAAATGTAAAAGTTTGATGAGTGATGTTTCCAGAATCAAGGATCTGGTTTCCTTTCCTGACTTCTGTTTATTCAAATAACTGATGTATAATACGAAGTGAGAGTTTTGTGTTGCATAAATATGTAATCTCTTTACTCCAGGAAGTTGTATCAGTCGATCAACACTCGAGGAAGGGCACCAGTTTGACTGGGAAATGAAGCGTTTCTAGCCAGTCTGATCCTTCCTATTCTTCTATTTCATACACTATTCCTACTTGTTTCAGGTCAACGGAGAACAGTAGGTACTTTTTCAGAAGTTAACTATTTTCTAGGGACGAAACACTAACATAGCACTATTTAACTCGACTTTACTTAAACGTGACAGCATAATGGCTTGGATTTCATGTATAGTTTTCCCAGACTTCTTTATTCATGCACTGTTCACCAAATTTCATATTTTTATTTGTCTGATGAGTAAATGAACTCAGGACTCTAGAGTGAGTAAGCTTGATGAAAGTAGGTAACTTCTACTTATTCTCAACTCAAAAAGCATAGAGTTCTCTTTGTCAACTTCATCTGGAAGACAAGATGTTGTGCGTCTGAAATGTTTGGTAGATTCATGTAATACGTATCGGAAACACACTGACGAAAAGCATAATAGTCTGGCTACCCGTTATGGAAAAATTCCTGAAGTCCTACTGCCAGAAGCTGATGGATATCTCCGCGTCGCTATGAGAAGTTTGGAACAGAGGACGGTGAATGGTGATAATTGTATTTTAGCATGTATATGCGTGTGAAGTGGCAAATAATTTTCCAAAATTAATAGCCTAAGGTTCGATGAGATACGACATTCATGCTGACCTTCATAATTTCAAGGAACTTCCTAGCTGAAGGCGCACGGTCAAGCATCCACGTCATTTGGCACGTTGCTCGTAGCTGCCCTCTAGCCAGTTAGTCGGAATGCAACGGCATATTCAAATGCTTGATCAAATATACTACTCCACCTGACCACTGATGTGTTCTTCCTTGGTCTCGTACTTCTGATAAATATCAAGTGGGAATAATTAGTGACTGACCTTTAGCGTCTATCAGGTTTGCGTAAGACCCACTCCTAAGGATGTTTTAGCTTTACTGGTTGTTAGCATTCGATAATTATGATTTCGGGCAGAAAGCATTCTTATTTACAAGGTATTTGTTTCTGCATTACCATGAATATGTATATGCTCACTTCAGCAAGAATGCATATTTCACCCTGTTTGGTGAACTCTGTACGGGCACTACAAGGAAATACCGAATAATTGGATATTTCCGTAGACATGTCTGATGAAGTGTGGAATTCTCATCATTTAATACTTTATCAGATTCATTCCCTGTACAACATTGTAAACGAAATAATTATTGCACATCAGCTTCCTATCTGGACTGGTACTGGATAGACACTGGAATCTAGTACTCCTGGTATTCCCCAATTTTGATATCTTGGTTGCTGTAGTGAGGTCAATAATTCAAATATACGTTATGTGAACCAATGAAATATGCCTCTCACCATCGATCATGGATGGAGAGGAAGTAAAATATTCTGAAGGTTAAATATACAATTATAAATTGATGGGAAATATATTAGTTATAATACAATGAATTCTCCTAGTTTCGAAAGTTTCACGTCAACATACCACAGCTTGAATAATCTGAAATGTTGAGTGTAGTCTGTGATTTAATATTTGGTAGTGGGTGCTTCATCACTAGGCTTGGTGATATCGTTTGAACTATTCTCATCATGAAGTGAATGATGCATAACTTAGAAAGAGAGATGAAATACGACTTTTACCTTACTATGAATGCAGACTGTTAAGTTCACGGTCTCATAGTGAAATATGTGGTTATAGATATTGTTGAAACTACTTCCAGATGAGAAACTGATGGAAACAGATGTCTACTGGGATATACGCAGAGTAATGAGTTTAAGTGGTACACCTTTAATCATCAAATGAAGATACGTACGAAAGTTGTTACGTAAAGAGTGATAACAAGGCGGTTTAAGAAGGAGACACTCTGTTGTCATGGAAAGATATGCTAAAAAAGTATTTAAATAGGTTATTGGTGAAACAGAAAAGAGTTGGACAATGATATTGGAAGCAAGCGAAGACTACAACATAATATAGATAATAAAAGTACACAAGCATCATTATTGGTGAGACACGTAATTATCAAATTCGTTGTGTAATGTAAAAGTGAATATCAAGCGAAAGAACAGGTCATCAGGGCAACAAAAAAGCACATCTTAATATACGTTAAACATTTTTAGAAATTTATTTGCTGCTAAGTATTACTGAGACGTATCTCCAAAAAAGAATTCACATGACAACATCAGTATAGACATAGGTGAAGTATGAAATGTAGCACTGAAGTTCCTGCTTGACTGAGCGGTATATCATGGTAAGTGGACATTTGGCGTGGATTGATTTACATGCCTACAGAAAATGCAATATCATACAGAGAATTTTCTACCTATGTCATCAAATGTTACACACGATCTAAAGAAAAGCAGGATCCAAGTTTACGTCAGTAATGTTTTTCTTCACTGAAACTGATATTCCGTATCACCAGTGTGCAGTATGCTGTATGGGTTTACAGCACCGAATACCCAACGATAGTCACATCACACATCTTATTGTTCACTACATCCTTTTGTCCTCGTTTGCTTTGCCGTCAGACATTCTTGTCAGAGTAACTCCTTCTCCCTTCCCGCCATGTCATCTTCTGCACTTTCATTCACTTTCCAAAATTGCGATCCCTTTCACTTCACTGCACGTCATCTGTGCACTTTGCTTTCAACTGAATTTGCATCTTTCGTACTTTTGTTTTTCTCGCGACGAACTTGTACAATGCCCTTTTTGAGCTTCACCACCGAGATTACACTGATAAAAAGGGGTTTAAAAATGTGCTTTGCTTAAAACGGTGTCACCTTCAAAATGTAGTAGCATATAAATGTGAACAGTTGACTGTGTAGTATTTTTTACATGTCTTAAAGACTTTGCTGCTAGACCGGAACGTGTCCCTATTGGTGAGGATTTGGCGTTGTGTTTTTGTTGTTGGATGCATCCTCTATGCGTTCGAGTGCCCAAAGGTTTACTACCACTTGGTTATGCATGAAAAATATGAAGTCATTGTCTCTAGAATTTCTCCCAACATAGGCTGCTGTAAGATAGTCAATTCTAACTGAATCTTCTTGTGCATTTTTGCACGTAACCAGGAAATCGTTCTCTCAAATCCCAACTTTGAAAAGTCCTTCCAAACGACGTCCTAGTGTTCAAAGAATAGGATCATGACTAAGGACACGTGCGATATGTTTTGTGAAGCAACATGATCGAAATCATGACATATTAGTAGTGTGTGTCGATAAGTCAACTGTGATCCTACTGCCATATGACACAACCGAAAATGGGTGAAAAAGTCAAAAGTGAAAAGAACTCACCCAGTACCTGAAAATTATTTCCGTAGGAAGCAATACAGATGCTACTATTAAGAAGTGAGAACTATCAGCCATCAAGAAAGTGAGAAAAAACCCTAAGAAATTATCTGAAGTGGCTGCACACAAAAATAGAAGCAGGTCAAAAATTAGTCACCACTGTTAGATACATGAAGTCATGGGAGTAATAAAAGAGTTAATAGCTTGGTTGCAAAGACATCAAAGAAAGAGATGCTCTGTTGTGATATCCACTACTTTGGTGTCCCATTCTAAATGGGTGGAATATGGTTGTCACTGAGGAGCTGCCCAAACTGTTTATAATCATTTATGTTTAGGGTGGTGACTGGCAATGCGTTTCAGTACCCAAAGTTTTGAAGAGAGGAGTGTGATCGTTTGTAGGTTTCCAGTCTTTGGTAGCCTATTCTATTTGGAGTCGCATGAAGATCATCTAAGTGATCTTTGGGTTATCTTTCTCTTTTTAGTGAATGTGGGTTGCTTGAAGTTCTGTAACACTACTCTAGTGACTTTTCAGTAGCATATTCAACATCTAGTATCCAATATTAATTGTACACGCGTACGAAACTGACAATTTTTGGTCTCTAGCATTTATTTATTGGGGCTTGATTGTTGTTATTAGGTTTTGCCCTGCAATGGGCAAGAAAATCTCTTCTGCTTTCCTGCTTTTAGCGCCAGTAAGATGAATGTTTTTTTGTGTTAGTAACTGTCATATGTCAACTGAGATGGTTAGATCGCTACAGGTTTTGGAGAAGATTAGGTGTCTTTCGTGACTTCTGCATGTATAGTTTCTTGAATAGGAATGCAAACAGGATGGAAAAAATGTGTGGGATGTTTGCGAGAAGTAAAAGTAGATGGTATGGGTCTAGTTATTGGAGAAGAATTAAGAGACAATGCAGGTATATCAACAAGAGAGATGATGAGTGGTAAATAGGAAGGAAGTAGTGCTGGGCTTGTGAGTCTAGTAATGCCTTGAGTATGTCGTTGGTAAGCCATGTGAACTAACGTAACTGTCTGACCGTCCTATGAATGAGTTTGCTGAGTGGGACGTGACTACATCCTGCGATGAAGCATTCCATCAAGCTCATACTCTAATTGAAGATAAGTTTGACCTGAGTATGGTGTTAGCTCTCTGCTGTGCTGTGCCCATGGATTTCTTTCCTGATGAACACCACGTTACTGGTAACATTAAGTTGTCCACTTGACTTGCCCAGTGTCTCATTTTGTAGGCCATAATAAGGTCACTTTTCTTTCTGAGATAGCTCAAGGTGAACGGGTTTAGGTGTTCCAATCATTCAGAGCATGCCTTCCCCCTTAAATTCATAACTGATTTTGTTGCAGGTCTTCGTATTTTCTCGAGGAGATTGGAATCTCTCTTGAGTGTCCAGAGTGTGACTGTACTCAGAACTTCCAGATGCGACTGTACATAGTATTCGAAAACCTTGAGAAAAAGTTCCAGAAGCTCAATGATTCTGGAGACCTGAGTGCCAGAGCGGAACAGCAGCTGACTAAGTGTCCCAAAGAAGTGATGCAAAGGGTTGAAATCTCAGCAGCGTTGCATGACTGGTTGTAGCCTACAGGCTATAGTATACGATGGCTATATGGTCTACTTAAAATCCACAAACCTGGATATCCTCTTTCTTCCTGTCTTAGGTATGTATTACTCGCCAATATCATGAAGTCCCAAAGTGGTTGGCCCAGATCTTAGGACCCCTTCACAAACCTGTTGTAAAATAGTGTGAAGGATGTACTGGAAATCATCTCCAAAGTTACAGAGGTTAATGTGAGTGGAGAACGTGTGATGTAGCTGGGTATATCGTCATTATTCACCAATGTACCGCTCAGTGAGACAGTTCATTTTGTATGTCAATGAGAAATACGGAAACAAGTCAACATTGGAATATCCGATTCTAACCTTAAGAATTACCTCTTAGGTGTACAATGAATGTACACTTTGGTTTCAATAATGCATGTTATTGGCAAGTATTTGGAATCGTAATACACTTGCCATCCTTACAGACTTCTTTCTGGCCAAACTAGAGAATGGAGCATTGAAGGGTGACACCAACAAGCTAAATATTTATTCTAGATAAGCGGATAGCATACTGATTATCACTGACAGTTTTATAAAAAAGTATGTGAACGGATCAGTGAAAGGACATGAAGCAGCAACAGCGCGGAAGAAACCACTATTCTCGCAGCTGCGATTTATTGCAGATATACTTAGTAAGGTCCTATTCCACAGACTAATGGGGACCATTACAAAAAATTTCATACAGCTAATCTTGGTCTGTCATTTTAAGTCGACGATTCATTTCGTGTCAAACGAAGACGAAGTTACCTAGTCCCACCACTTCCATATGTATCCACCAATTTAGTCACTCCTGTGAAGACCCTTATAGGGAAGGTAAGACTAGACAACTTAACCAAAGTATTACCGAACACCTGCTTTCGTGGTTGGGAAAAGGATAGGTTGAATCTATTAAAAGCTCTGTTTTGTCGCATCTATCTGTTAGTGGTCAGCGAGTGGCCAGGACGTAAGAGTTCAGAGTGATTTAAAGCATCCCACCGAACCTTTCCGATTGAGTTCAAACTTGTCTTTTACACATAGCCCAGTCTATAGGTATTCTAATGAACAACGCGAGACTTTGTATTTGAAAGGAATTTTTACAGCCTGTATCCCTACCCTGGTCAGGGAAAACCTAATAAATAACCTTACTCATGAATTTCGAAATGTAAGATATTCGCTTTTTATTTTATTTTTGCCACTTTTTTCGCACCACTACTATATTCACATTCAAACTTTATTTATTCACCGCCTTCATCTTCCACTATTACGTAACTTTAGTGTCCTTTTCCAAGACTTGGTCTACTTTGCTTGTCTGTCTGGACACCTGTCTATACTGTGGTGGCATCCTGAACACACGAATAATCCTTGTACTGCCAATAATTTTATCATTCTAAAGTGCGCAGTCTGTATCCTTGTTACTGTTGCCTTACTGATTACCTTGATTTATCGATACTTTATTTGTACGTTGAAAGTTTCGTACATTAGAATCAAGCCTGATGAGATGCAAATAATAGTAATAATATTATTATTATTATTGTTATTATTAACAATAATAATAGCAACAGCGTTAATTTGTTCCTGAATTTACAGGTGCATATCATCTTTACAGATACAATTATAACATTTAGTGGGGAAAAACCTTTGGAATGTTATTTGCCATCTTTTTTTCAGCCCAGATATTGGAAATCCCCAGTCTGAAAGAAAGATTTTACATCACATAAGAACGGTGCATTTCAAGTTGAACGTTGAATTTTTATGTTGAGTTTTAAATTAAACCATTATTGTTCTACTACATGTTATTTTGTTACTTACAATGTGTGGCAAATTTTGTCTGACAATTTTATTTCATTGTCCGCCTGAATGAATAGTTTTTGATTTGGGTTCACAACTGATTGCCTCATATTTCTTTTTTGTTTGTTGTTATGGTTTCTTCGCTTACATATTCGCAACGCCGGGTTATCCATAATAGAATTTACAAATAAAAAGTTTGCGGATTTATTACAAAAGACGTTGCGTGAGGAAAAGGAACATCAGTTGACATCATCCGGGAATCGCCTCTTGCATATCACATAAGCTCAAAAGAGATAAAACTAAAATTGAACGGTTATCATGTTAAGCTCTCGTTGGTAATCGTAACACTTCATTCTATTAATGGAGAACAAATAATGAGTGGGTATTACCACGAGCTGTGATCACAACAAATACGCTAATCTGTGTTCATGAAAATCTGGTTTGGGTTTTGGGATCCATCGTGGTCCAGTGAGGTCGAACAAAACATATCAAATAAAATCACGAATAAATGGATATTCTATTTTTATATCATGAATTTAACATGAGAAAAGCCGGTTTGCGGGCATCATTCAATTGATAATGGTTGAGAAATCTACAACTTTTGAGAAATACTGAGTGGTACAGGAGGGATGACATTAAACTATCATAATATCAAAAGTGTCTGCGAAACATGAAAAGAATAAGGAAACATCACCTTCAATACCTACCTAGTGTTAATGAGTTCAGATTATTTTCGGCCAACTTTTGACGCACAAGTGGAGTCAAGGTTGCACAATATTCGATGTTTGCATGACAATTAGCTGAAATGTTTGACCCGTCTGCATAATTCCACAGTTCGTCAGATAAATATTTATTTTAACATCAAGTCATATGTTTACAATTCCACTGGGTAACAAGGAGTCATTTCGACGATTTTGGGTATCCGTAAGTGACCTCATAACCATGCAATCTAGGTGAATATCTATGTTCAAGTATTTTCCATTCTTCACGCCTTTCAAAATATTTGTTGTAGTGGAAAGGAATGAACGTTAAAGAGCTGTTGTACAATGGAGATGGATTTTTACATGGAATTTCACACTGAAGTATGCAGCATTACGAATGAGGTATATTGGCTGTCAAGTGTCTTCTATCACATGGAGCCAAATGAGAAAAAGTGCTACAGAGATCTGTTGCGCAGCACAATTAGATATTGTAAACGCATACAAAAGCGAAAGTAAAATTTACTGAAGGTCTATGAGGATATGAAATCTTGTTGTTTGTTAGGAAAAGAAACATTAATGTTACCAAGAACCAGGCAAAAATGTTAAATCCTAAACAGCAGACACGTGTTAGAAGAAAATCAAGTAATCCACCTCAGCAGGAAATAAATTGCCCTTATTTTAGAGATAAGAATAGTTATTTCCATCATAAGAAGATAGGTGTCTGTGGCGGTATGTCTCTGAAATCCTAGTACCACTTCTGGTTCCTCCGCGGAGCCCTGCAATCTCAGCGTCTAATAGGCTAGTGAACCAAAAAGGGATAAAACATGCGCGAAAAGAATGTCGTAGAAACTTGCGCCACACCTTCCCAGGAATCGACCTTGTGCGAACTTGACAGATGCAGAGGCCAATCTCCATTTATTAGCACTTGCAATGTGCCCACGAATACGAGACCGAAGAAGAACACAACAGCGTAGTCAGATTGAGTAGTATATTTGAGAGGTATTGTCAAAATATCGATGCATTCTGACTAGCTGGCCAGAGGATCGATTCCGAGCAGTGAACGTTACACGACAGCGTCTCAAATAGCATGGATGCTTGATTGTGTGCCCTCTGCTTAGTCAGTCCGAAAAAATGAGGGTCGACACCAATGTTGCGTCCCGTCAAATACTAGGCTATGGATTCTGTGGAAGTGTGTGACGCTGAGGATTGGTCCACCCTAGTGAGTTCCTGAGGACTCCAAGACAATACCAGCCGGAAGTAAAATCCCAGAGGTTTCACTACTACCAAATCCTCCCGATGGGATCACTGTGAAGAGTGGCCCTGGTTATCTGAACTTATTCTGAGATGTTTTTGAAAAAAGAAAAATTGCAACGAATTGAATTGTACGTCATTCGCCATCCCAGTGTCCTTGACGTTCCGTTCAGTTCTCGTCGCATCTGAAATATAAATAAAGTCTTCGATATCATGAAAACCTTTTGCGAAAATAGGAAACATTTATGTGTAAAAAATATCGAAATCAGATGTTATACTCAATTCTGTTTGTTTGTTTGTTTGAACAAGTATTATTATGTGGTGGTGAAAAAATTGGTACAAGAGAGATAAATGTAGGAAAGTTTTCTCATTCCCAGTAAAAGAAACGGCGCCCCGGAAAAATTTATGAGTTAAAACGAACTGACACGTTTTCGCTCGCACTACTCAGTTGCATATGTCTTTAAACTTTCGGGAACTAGACGGCCAGACCTGACCATGCTCTAGTTGTGCAAGTGATTGTTGTATCTGTGTATTACCAGGTACATCATCAAGAATTTCGATTATTGGGCCATCTGCCAGTTGGCCATAGTGAGCAGGAGAGTTGCATTTACTGGGGTTGCCTTTGAAACAAGCTGGTTCCAAATGGTCGATACTAACTTTATATTCACCTCTGTTTGGCTCGATCGTACAGAACATTTTGTGCTGCATGATCACTTTGAATGGTCTTTCGTAAGGTGGTTCAAGTGGTTGACAAACGGTGTAGTGGAGAATAAACACGTGTGATGTCCTTTTTAAAACAAGATGAACGAAGACATCGGTTGTTTGAGGTCGAACAGGAGTAGACCTGACTGAATGCATTGAGTCTGTAGGCCTAGTCATTTAGGATGCTTTATCAGAAACGCTCGTGAAAGTTGAGGGGGAAACGGACTCAACAGGTGGGCTGGGATTAGCATCAAAGACAAGTTTTACAGAAGTGTATCCAGCATCATCTTTCAACGCGGTTCGAACACCCAGCAGGACTAGAAGCCGAACCTCGGTACACTGGGGCATTTTTAAAGCTGAAAGGGAAGCTTTCAGCTGTCGATGGGAACGTTCTATCATGCCATTCTCTTGCGGATGTTAGGCTGTCGTATGAAAATGAGTGCAACCTATAAGTGTGGTCAAAGCGTGGAATAATTTGCACTCAAATTGGCACCCACTGTCGGTAGCTGCATAAGAGGGACATCCAAGGTTTGTGATCCATTTTCCGACAAAAACACTAGCGACAGTTCCGGTAGTAATATCCTTGATGGGTACTGCTTTCGGCTATCTCGCAAAACGATCTGCGTGGGTGAAAAGATAGATGCATTTAGTAGATTCTGATAAAAGTCCTACAGTATTTATACGGACGTGGTCGAAACGCATGTCTGGGGCTAGGAAAGAACCTAAAGGGCTCTGCGTGACAGACTAAGCCCGAATGAAGCCACTCCTAAACGTCTTTGTTCATTCCCGACCAACAGAATCGTTGTGCAATGAGCCTGATGGTGGCTGGATGGGTCAGTTTGTGCAGCCTGTTAAAGACGTTACGTCGACATCTCTTCGTGGCCTTCCGGCGCGGTTGAACAGCGGAGACATCGCATAAAATTGTTTCCTTGCCTGGTCCTACGGATACAGCTTTAGCTTTAGAGTTGTGAACAACAGTTCAAGATTCAGCTCAAGATCTTCTTTCTGCCACCGGGCTAGTTCGACAAGATCAGCACCTTCAATGCGGTTTATCGAAGCTGTTTGAGATAATGCGTCGGCTACGGAGTTGTTTGTTCCAGATACGTTGCAAGTATCTGACGCAAACTGAGTAACGTAATGCAGTTGTCACGACTCACGAGGGGAGTATTTGTCAAATGCTGGGCCGAGACAGAAAGCTATCGGTCTATGGTCTATCAAAATGATGAAGCCACAACCCTGCACCGATTGTCATAAATGCCACCAATGCACTAAATGGGAGATAGCTAGGAGCCCCCTGCCAAATGTACTTCACCTTGCTTATGTCTCCCGCAGTCTTCTCAAGAAAAAGGCTAAAGGCTGTTACTGGTTGTCAGTCAACTGTTGCGAAACTGCCCCGACAGATGAGTCAGGTGCATCAACAGCTAAGGCGCACTGGGGTGGCAGTGCATAAGTATGGTTGCAATCGAAATGGCTGTAACAGCCAAGATCCAATAAACTTAGCCAGAACACGAGAAATAACCAGACGGTGTCAACCATTGCAAATCTGACTAGTTACTGGATTCTACTGTGTAGCTCCGGCGCGTAAAGCACAAAGGTTGAATCAAAATATCAAAACACGGTTGGTTGTTAATCACTGGCAGATTCGTAGCAAAATCTGTGGCGCTATCAAAGCAATAATAAGTTATATCAAAACTGCAAAACCATCTCAACAGTCCAACCGTTCTCGGGCGCAAACACGTACTACATGGCAAAGACTGGTTGAACATATACAATTGTTAAGTACCTGAGAGTCAATAAGACTGGTCCCAACAAAGGGGATCAAATACACAAATAAACGTTTCCAGTAGACGGTCAAAAGACAAACAGTCAAACCACAGCACAACCGTAAGTTGAACAAAAACATAATGTCGGGCTCAGTAAAACAGTGTCACGTTGTCAGCAATGCGGCTGCATAAAATGGGAAGGTGAAACACTCATGATAAGTCGCAGTCATACAAAGGCAAATAGTGAGCGCAAAGTCGAAGAAGACAGTCGAACAACCAGATAACATTACATCGGCTAGGGTCGAAGGCATACCATCCATAAGGAGGGCAAAAATATTCAAATAAATGCCAATACTTGAGTGATCAGGAGGGATTTTTAGATAATTTTTCCGTTACAATGGCCCCTTTGACCTTAGAAAAAGCAAGCCCAGCCACGTCGCCCAGTCAGGCCATCAGCAGTCCCATGAAGTAGATCTGTGAGTGATCTCATAACAGAGGCACAGTTAGGAACAAGCCTTCGGTAATAACTTACCAGGACACTGAAGGTGCGAAGCTGCTTTATATTAGTCTGCTCTGGAAAGTTTGTGATAACCGCCATTTTATCTTCCAATGGACATATACGTTCTTCGTAGGTATTATTCGCGAGGAAGGTGAGCGATTCGACTTCTAGTTCGCACTTCTTTACGTTGACTGTGATGTCATGCTTCCTCAGTCTGCTGAATGCGAGGTGCAAATGCTTAGGGTGAGTTAACCTATCTGTACTCCCAGTGAGACAGTCATCAATGCAGATGTGGGCAAACTTCAAACCACTTAAGATATCAACCATAAAGCGTTGGGATGTTTGTGCTGAATTCCGAAGACCAAAAAGCACGTGCAGGGCCTCAAAAAAGCCAAAAGCAGTTCTAATGGCTATTTTTGCCATCTTTTCTGCTGCCACAGGTATCCGACTGTACGCTTTGACCAGATCAACTTTGGGGAATATCTTCGTTCCGCATAACATCGCAATCAGATAGCAGATATGAAGCATCAGGCAGCAGTCTGGTATTGTTTTGATTCTAGGCCTCCGGTTGAACGGCGATCGTTGCTATCCTTTTTGAGAACGATACAGCTAAATAAATAAATGCCTTATTCTCACACTAGTTATTTAACATGGCAGAAGTCAGTTTACGAGCATCATCACGCTGATATATCAAAAAATCTACAAGATTTTATGAGTCCTGAGTAGTACACGGGGCGTTTCATATGCAGTGGTGATACCCAAGGACTGTATGACAGTTTGATGATGCCCAATTGGAGGATATGTTCGAAGTCACCTTTGGACCTGTGGGCTTGTTGTTGTGACGTGGTGCATAACACCCCTGGTCATTCACGACAGAGTATGCCTTGGTTGTTCTATTTCTAGACAGTCTTCCAAAACTGCTTGATAGGATGCGCTGCCAGAATATTCAGTTCTAACTACTGTCAAACTCGAACCTACTTAGGCGGTGCCACCGATAGATAACTTCATGTTGCTATCTATCAGTCATCAACGACGAGCACCTACGAGTAGATCCTAATGGTTCAGCAAATCTGTGCCAATGATGGGCATAGAACCGTCAGGTGGGAGGAAAATCCAGTGAATAGGTTTACGTAAACCTAAGTTGAGCTAGGCATATCGTCCTCCTAGGGTTTCATTAGCCCCACCGTTGGCTGCTTGAAGATTGAAGGATGGGTCACGATGATGTTCCTTCGTCGTTGTGAGGAGAACGCTAACTTCTACTCCGGTGTCGGCGAGGTAGCGAACTTTCTGTGATGTACAAAAAACAGCTTTTCCTGCGGGTTACATTTGCCGCTGGGTTTGTTTTTGGACAAACACAGGAGTTGCTGCAATGGGCTGAGACACCTTTCTGTGATGTGCTGCGTTACCTGAGGCTTCGGGTTCGTAGCGGCTATTCAACACAGTTGTACAGCTTGGTCACTTCTAAATCCTGGCTTTCGGGCTTTTCACAGACTGCACATATGTTGGAGGCGGGTCTGCTAGAGGTCTCCAGTATTTTATCTGCTGAGGCTGCCAGGTCTTCGAGTGGGACTGACTGAAGTGTCACCAACATGCTTTGCACCGGTTGTGTTAGTTTCGACAGAAACAGTTCTCGGAAGAGGCCATTGTCGAATGTTCGTGCACCGATAACTCCTCGCATGTGTGCGATGACTTCAGTAGCTGAGTTGCTGCCCAGCTCGATGTTACGAAGCAATTCGCCTAGGCGCTGGCGATCTGTGAGATCGCTTTTCACGCGGTAGTGAACACATGAAAGCAATGAATCGAGAATGTGGATCTGCGACCCACCGTTCCCAGAAATCCGCCTCGGCATACAAAAACCATGTTTCTGCATTGTCTGGCCAGTAAGGCACTAGCTGGATAGTGTTCGTTATCTGTTCAATGAGGATACGTTTCGGAGTATGGTCGGAGATGGAGAGAAAATGTATATAGATACTAGGGGAAAATCAAAATGAAAACGATGTAAAAGCATAAAAAGGAACAGGCTTACCAAGTTAGGAATTGCCTTTGTGTGAACTTAACAGACTCAGGGGCCAATCACCAATTATTCGTACTGGTAATTTACTTATGAGTAAGAGACAAAAGAACATAATAGCGTAGTCAGACCCAATGGTGCACTTGAGAGGTCGTGACAACTTGGTATTCTGGTAATCTTCTGATTTGCTAGTCACAAATACTGACTGCTAATGACAATGGCATTTATTCCCGAATATAGGGCGTGCACCATTTTTACAGATATGAATGAGTTAATGCATAAATTACATATATCTATATGGCACGCAGTCTCAATCCCCAGCTGTTCTTTCACTCAAGAAAATGAGCGCTGCGTGTTTATAAGATGAAACATCCTGGTAGAAAAGTATGCCAATTACACATGTTCAACAAGTGTTAGTACTGTCTTCGAATTCACAAAAAATCAGCGTTTTTATCCGGAAATTACGTGTACTACCTGAAGAAAAGTAAAACTCAAAGTTGATACTTCCACTGTGACACCTAGCACTTATTGTTTAGGTTAACGGTGAAACGTTCACAGGGGAATATATACACAAGTCGCTTAGTTATTGTACTTCATTGATGATTCCAGAGCTGAACAGTTCATGTATGTTCGCAACACTTTACATCCAAGATCCACAATCTTGCTGAATATTGTGGCTAAGAACCAAATATCTGCTTTTTCCAACCCCAGCATCTAGAACTAGTGGTTTGGTTTGAAAGCGTCAAGTAGACTTCTAGAACACCTTGTTCGCCATTTTCACGGATCTTGGCAGCCTCGTGGTCGGTAAGTGTTAAATTCTAATGGTCACTTTCATAATCTATAGGTTTGAGGTTTCGATAATCATGAAGTTTTAGTTCAATTAACATTAAGGAAAAACAGGGAAAACAACGGGAAAATTCAGTTGCAGGCATAGTACAACGAAATTAAACTCCAACAATGTGTATTATTGTTATGCACCCAAGTATTGTTCGTTGAAAGTTAGAAACCTACGGGTTAAGAGGAATTTTCACCTTTCTTAATATACGAAACCCAGCGCTCGGGACAAAATGCCTGTTTCAGCTCACCAACGCACCCGCTCAAAAACACAGCAACTGGTTGCCTTCAAAGAGTGCATGGTTGTTATTACGATCTCCTCAGCTAAAACAACTTAATTTTGTTGCAGCATATAGCCCACGCTGAACCACTTTCCGTTCAGCACCCACCTTATTACGATCAAATATGAAGGAATCGCTTCAGTTCAGCCCCCCATAGAGTGGACTGGAAACGGGAACGAGTCACATTCTTCTTTCGGTAACTTTTGGCTTCACCCGTTTTCTCACGCTCATGGTCCAGACCATAATATTCTAACCACTTAGTTGGTTATCCCAAAGATATCGCACCCAAAAGTTTGAAATATAAGTTTTCGGAGAGAGCTGTGTGCCACTTTGGTGCACGAGGTTATACGAGCTAGGCCCAATGATAACGAATCTCACAATCACTGCCATCTTCTACTGTATGATGGCTGAATGGGCTGCATCTCACTACCGAGCTTGAATTCTTGTTTTCATTTGAAAGTCTGCCGCTGTATATGGTTTATGGTTGTTCTTGGCTAATACGAGAGTTGTGTCTAGCAGGTGGTTCACCAAGTAAACAGTCGCAAGTTTGCCAGTCTGGAAAGCATTTCTGAGGGGCTGTAACAGTGGTGTGGGATAGCAGAATGGACAAAATTCCATAATATCTGTCCGATAACAGATATCCTATCTACCATCTCCTTTGAACCAGTTCTTGTGGTGGCTGCATGAACGCAATCCATGTGTCGGTGTTCATTTTTCCAACCATTTATCTGAGCTTTCGATGGATGAATTGGTAGATGCCTTACCAGGTTATGCAGTGAAAGGCGTGGACAAAGTCTGCATCACATGACGTTTGCGCCGATGTGTGTCTTCACTGTTCTATTTGCACCCTGTTTTATTGCTCCTGTTCGCTCTCAGCCTCCTAGGGGCACTTGTGACACCCATCCTCCTTCTGGCGAAACTGCCCCATTTTTCCTCATTTGCAATCCACTTTATTTCAACCCAATTCACCGCGAAACCTCGCCTGGTTAACCAGTTCAGTAGTTGCTAGCGCGTCCTAAGCCCGGGTAAAGAGGGAAGGTTGGGCATAGGACTAGCAACCCTACCCCGTAAAACAAATCTAACCCCCAAAAACTTCGAAGCACAAACAATATATAAAAAGTGAAAACAAAATTATTCCTCGTTGGAATCGGAGAGGTGAAATGACGCCAGTTGGTGAAAGCCTTCGAGAAGCCAATTGGCCGATATGTCTTCTCTCGATGGAAGCGAAAGTAAACGTGAGGACATGGAATGTCCGCGCCGTGTTTGAACCCAGTAAGGCAGCCCAGATTGCAAACGAGATGAGAAGATATCACACTGAAGTGCTTGGGATTTGTGATAGCAGATGGAATGGGAGTGGACTCTCCAAACTGTCAACTGGAGAGTCAATAATCTACTCCGATATTGTCACCCAGACGACAACCACGAGCAAACTGAGTTATCGAGTGGCCATCACGATGTCTCCAAGAACATCGAAGGCTCTCATACAGTGGGAACCAATCTCCCACAGAGTCATGACAGCGAGGTTCAACTCAAAAGGAAGGAAGGTCACAATCATACAATGCTAGGCTATGCACCTACAAATAATGCAGAGCAAGAGAAAAAGGAGGAATTCTACAGACAACTGCAATCAACACTGGACAAGACCCCACCTCAGTTGGCGATATCAAAATTCTAATGGGCGACATAAGTGCCAAACTGGGAGCAGACAACACAGGAAGAAAACTAACCATGGGTCGAGAAGCGCTCGGTGAGGTGAAATGAACGAGAATGGAGAAACGTTTGCAGAATTGGAGTCAGGCAGTTTGCACAAACACAAGGATATCCACAAAGCGACATGGATTTCACCACATTAAAAATCAGATCGACTTTACCTCAATCTCAAGAAAATGGAGACGCAGCCTACTTGACATAAGGTCAAGAAGGGGAGCAGATGTAGGCTCAGACCATCATCTAGCGCAAGGAACCTTCCAAATCAAGTTGAAAGCCTTCAAAAAACCTGGTGATAGACCTCAATTCAAGTACAGCACTCGGAAACTGAAGGACGAAACTACAAGGAACATCTTCACGGCAGCCACCAAGACAAAATGGGAGATATTGAGGAGCATTCCTGAGGAAATATGTGTGGAAGAACACTGGAAGTCCTTGAAAGAGATGTGGAAAGAGACCTGCACAGCCGCGTTAGGAAGGAAGAAGAAAGAAGATAAGGAATGGATCTCGACGGATACCTGGAAGCTGAGAGAGGAGAGGAGGATGGTGAAACAGAAGACAAACCACTGCAACGATGCACAACGAAAAGAGGAACTGATTACAATGTATAAAACACTGGACAAAGAAGTGAAGAAGAGTGCACGGAAAGACAAAAGACACTTCCACGACACATTGGCAAGTGAAGCAGAACAGGTTGCTGCAGGTAGGAGAGAAGAAGACCTGACAACATTGTATCAAATAACCAGGTTGCTATCTGGGAAGAGAACAACACAGATGAAACCAATAAAAGACGATGAAAGAAACTTAGTTACGAAAGAAGGGAAAGAAACAAAGGAAACAATGGGCGACCACTTCAGAAAGCTCTTGATTCGAACACCACCTGCACTTCATCCAGAAATACCACCTGCAGCCCAGCCACAGAACTACAAGTGAACATAAATCCTCCACAGAAAATGGAAGTCCTGAACGTCATAAAGCTACTGAAATGTGGGAAAGCAGCAGGATCACATGGAATCCAGCCAGAAGCACTGAGAACAGATGCAGAGACAACAGCGGACATGCTCACACCACTATTGCAGAAGGTGTGGAAGGAAGAGAAGGTACCTGACGATTGGAAGAAGGGTTACCTTGTCAAACTCCCGAAGAAGGGAGACCTCAGTGTTTGCAAAAACTGGCGTGGAATCACTCTCCTGTCCACCCCAAGCAAAATATTAAGCCACATCATCCTGGAGAGGCTTAAGCATGCACTGGATTCAAAAGTACGACCGGAGCAGGCTGGCTGGCTTCAGGAAGTACAAATCATGTGCAGACCAAATTGCAACGCTTCGCATCATCATAGAACAGAGCATAGAATGGCAATCAGCTCTCTACCTCAACTTTATCGACTTTGAGAAGGCCTTTGACAGCGTCGACCGAGAGGTAATTTGGAAACTGCTTCATTACTACGGAGTTCCGCAAACCTTCATCAGCCTCATTCAACAACTATTTGAAGACGCCACATACCAGCCAAGTAATTCACAATGGGAAGCTCTGTGATGCTTTTGAAGGGAAGACGGGAATGAAACAAGGTTGCCTACTATCCCCCATGATATTCCTGATTGTGGTCGACTGGACTGGATCATGCAGCAAACAGTGGGGAGCTGTGAGAAGAGGGGGATACGCTGGACTGCAGAAAAGAACTTAGAAGATCTGGATTTCGCCGATGACTTGTCTGATGTCACACAAACTTGAAGATCTACAGGCAAAAACTAACAAGTTGGCAGAAGAGGTGAGGCAGCGAAGACAGGACTTCAGGTGAGTATAGAGAAGACAGAAGTGATGAAGATACTGCACCAACAATTTTAACAACAACAACAAACTCCGATCATCATCAACGGGAGAAACTTAAAGGAAATAACCTCCTTCACCTATCTAGGAAGCACTGTTTCAACTACAGGTGGCGGGACAGACGAGGATGTCAAAGTCAGATCGGCATCGGAAAAGCAAGGCAGGCGTTCATTAGCCTGAAACCAGCGTGGAGATCTTCTGCACTCAGCATGTGGAACAAGATCCGATTTTCAACACCAACGCCAAGTCAGTGCTTCTGTATGGCTCAGAGACTTGGCGCGTCACGAAAGGGATTTCCAATAAACTATAGAGATTCATCAACAACTGCTTACGCTGGCTTGCTACTGAAGGTCAGATGGCCAGAATAATCAGAATAAGCAACAATGAGCTCTGGGAACGAACCAACCGACGAAGAACCTATCACCCAACAAATATGCGGTGGAAGGAAATGGAGATGGATTGGACATGCACTGAGAAGGCCGACTGGGGACATCACACGTCAGGCCAGTTTCTCGAGTGGAATCCCCATGGGAAGCGAGGAGTCGGACGTCCGAGGGTGACACGGAAGAGGTTGTGCGAGGAGGAAATGAGAGCTTCCGGGCTGTCGTGGAACCAGGTTCAAAAGATCTCAGAGAACAGAGGTTACTAGAGACGTGCTACTGAAGCCCTATGTTCCACTAGGAACCCAAGGGACTAATAATAATAAAATAATAATTCAGCGTGAGTTCAATACTCTGCTCGACTTCTCTTAGATTGTTGACTTGCCCTGCTCAAGCTTGTGTAGGAAGCTATCATGGCAGTTTAAGCTCGACCACCCGCTTGGACCATTATATTAAGGTTTGACTCCTACAGTTTGACATCGAATCACTTTTGTTAGGAAACTTTAATTCTGCTGCAAGCAGATGACCTTTCTTCTACTTTTCCATTTTCATGCACGTTGGTATTTTTGTTGACTGCTCGGTGCCAAGGGGGTATTGTTAAGGTACCCCCTTGTCAAGCAACATTCGATGGCCGATTGATACCGCGGGTACAACCACATCCATCATGTTGTGTTATCTTTTGGAAGTAGGTGGGTTGCGCATAGCCTAAGGAAGAGACGCGTGTTATCGAGAAGGGACTCAATCATCTGATTTGATGGAGTAGAAACCCATCCTAGGTACTTAGCTGTGCAGTGACTAGAATACTTACATCCTGGTTCTTATGTGCAACGTATCCCAGCGACTGTAGACAAACAGAGCGAAGAAACGTAGTCGAATGTGCGTTTACCCCCGATGATGTGAAATCATGTTCAGACAGGATTAAGCATTACATCTACCACCTACCTAAAATCTAGGACAACAGCCTTTTCGGCACAGATTTTCCAGGCATACAAATGTAGTATTTGAGGGGGGAAATGATGACAGTATTTTACTCCTGGATTTACCGGAGCATACTGCTCTCACAGAATTATTCACGAACTCTTGTACAATTTTTGTGTCATTTTAATCGTTTCCCGTGCGGTGAGAATTTCTAGATGCAACAAAATCCAACAACCCATAAGATACGGTTAATGAGTGCGAAGGTAGAGGCTACTAATTGCAAGCTTTTATAATTCCCAAGGAAGTAGAGCTTTGTAATTAATACCAACAGAAAGCGTAAGTTCTATCGTGAGCTGATGAAAGTGTCAAATTACAAACAACAACGAAATATAGCTAATAAGAACACGTCAATCGTGCCAGTAGGAGACAAACGATGCCTACTTTAGAGATCGTGACGATTGGTTTCGTGGTACGAAGATAAACGCTGGAAATCGTAGAGTTCATTTGGCCTGCCCAAACGTCGGGCTAACGAAAAATTTCCGCTGACTTTATTTCATCGAATTCTTTCCCTTCGATTTTATTACCGCTTTCATCAACATTATTCGAACGCAATGATTATTTCTCTCAAACATATTGTAAGGGGGGTAAGTTAGTTGAACAGTCACACGCTGAGAATTCTATACTAAACCACGCGCGTTGTTTGGAGTAAGGCCACCATTATCATTGTACAACAGAGTGTTTTGAGGCACTAACATCTCATTATGGCAATGCACTTCAGCACAGTTCCAGCGTGTCTACTGTGATTATGCTGGAATGTATCCTTATAATGATTTAGTCAACATTCAACTTCTTCTGAGACATTTGTGACGACTATCATCCCAACCTATTTTTTCATGTCTTTCCTGGTTCAAGCCACCGAGTGTGTACGGTGATATACCTTTCAGTATGGTTACAGAAGAACAACAAGAAAAGCCGGTTACTGTGGCTAGTCAGTCACCAGTTTCGCCAGTCTTTGGTTTTAGGTGAGGTTTTACGGATATTGACATCAGACTGTACATTGTGATAATAACGATGATAATAATGATAATAAAATTTTTATACAACACAAGTTGTATGAAAAAGGACCACTTTACGGGCTTTATCATTTTTGTAATGTAAACTGACTGCTATGTACAACGTCAATTCATACATTAGACACCGCTATTCGCGGCACATAAGAGATGCGTCTAGAGAAATAACATTAATGCTTCGCAGACATCGAGGAATGAAACGGATCAACACCAACATAATTGTTCATCATGCTGAAGCATGCTTTGTTCGAAAGTAGGAATTATTCGGCTACTGTTTGAATCTTCCAATATTCCTGAGTGTAGGGCCGGTAGTACAACAGTGATTGTGTGCGTTCATCATAAAGCTTCGATGGAATGGTGCACGCCGACAAATGCGATTACTTGGATTCCATATGGATGAATGACTGGTTAGGTAAACCTAAAAAATTGAATAACAAAAACGAGCGGCAGGCGAAATTCGAAAAAGTAGAACAAGGATACTACGCAGAAGTATATCAACCATGATACATGTAGGTGGGTTCATGCTTCTGGCTACAAAAGTTACCCAAAGCGGCGTCCAAAACCAACTGTTTAGAGACGAGCTTATGGAAAATAAGGTGAAGATGCACACGAAAGTAGCGGGAGCTAAACGGAAATACGGAGAACACAGGATTTTGGACCAGTCATACCCTTATTTGAAGAAAACCTGCGTACAAAAGTTGAGTGAAGTTATAAACATTTAAATAAAGTCAGCGCTCTTTGCTATAATGGGGACCACGCTTTATATAGCCATGGAGGAGGGATGATCACGGTTTTGCCTGTTGAGTGTTATCACATCGGGGCTGTGGAAACAATATGGTGGTGCAGAGCGAGGTGAGCTAGTAGAACTCATTATTTTTACCACCATGTTGTCGTCATGAGTACAAGAGCCGTAGGTTTCATAAAGATAGCACCATACAGGCAGGGATAATCCAAATTTATCCTCTTGCCATCATGCCCGTTGGTCGGTTAACACCACGTCCGCATATTTTCACGTTGGTTTTTTGAACATTTTGTGCTACGCTCAACACAGTTGATGGTCATAAGGATTCTTCCAGCTTACTATCAACTGGCCAAGACCGTGCGTACATTATCGACTTAATTGTCCCCCGGTATGTGCCACAAATCAGGCAACACTTGTGACTACCATACCCATACTCATGCATGGTCAAAATTGGTTTGTGACTCAAAACCGACTTGTACTGATGTACCCCACAAAGACTCCTAGCTTATTACAAAGAGGAAAGAGAATGATGAGTGGAATGTTTATTTGTGGGAGGAGTTAATAGTAGCTGAACTATGGCAGCACTGATGTTAAGAACGGTGCCCAGCATCAGACACAACTACTAAAAATTCGAATGGAATAGTATGTAACTCAACAGAAATTACACACCGCTTGACAAATCCTTGGGTATTCACATTAGATTGTTGCTCATTGGACTTTAGATATTTGGTGGGCCAAAAAGGAGCATGGTTTCGTCTACGTAGGGTACATTAAGAACCGTTCATACTCCAAGTTTAATTGAGGTAGTGGTATAAGGTCGAATGAAATTGTGATATGGTTTTGCGGCATTGGACATCATGTGGCGGTCTTTTTCAAATGTTGACGCAATGAGTTGTGAAAAATGAAGACTTGAGTTGTCCGAACATATATGGTATTGTGACTAGGCCGTCTTGGTCTCTGAGATTGTGGGGCCTTTCGTCAGCAAACTTTACTGCATCTACATCGGTCACTTCATGGTGTAGGACTTCATAGAAAATGCTGAGGTTCAACTTTATTCGCCTTTACTACACAGGCTCCAGTCGATTAGGATGACATTTTGCCTCCGTATGAATCACCGGGGGAAATGAGCCTGGTAAAGTGTCGCTGAGTTTCCTCTATTTTCTGATTGTCACTAGACCGCAAGCGACTAAGTATGGTCGGCAGATATCTCAACCCCGCTGTGTGGTGATGTGGGAGTTCTGATTCTCCGGGAATCAGAGAAGCGTTTTGCGTTGCACGGCGAGGTAAACTGAAATAAAACAGGCGATGAACATCACAAGCTGAGTTAGCCAAGCTACATGCTTGTAAACAATCGGGCTTTACCCGCTCCATCGTGGAGCTGTGAGAGGTGTTGAAGACTGCCGAGTTGTGGGAGGATCCCATTCGGTTGCCTACCTCACTGGCTACAAAGCCGACTAATCTCTCGCATTTTATTAAACCATCAAGTGAGGGGTCACTTTTGGGGTCTAACAACTCAATCGCTGAGAGGAGATACTCCGTCTTACACTGCATATTCCCAACTGCTCTAAGGACTTCCAAAATATCAGACTAAACTTTATGAACATCGCTGTGGACGCCGGTCATAAGATCGGGTAACTTTAGTGACAGACCGTAATTGCTGATGAAATTTTTAACCCTCGGTGATAGGCCAGATAATTTTAGCCTTTTTCGTACTAATACTCATGTTTCTACGGGGGCTAATGACACTTGTTTTCATTCCCAGAAAAGAAAGCACGAAGTATAAAAAATATTATTAATACTATAATGCCAGAAAAAAATAGTTAACAAGTGGAATAATAACAGATATTAGATATCAGTTAACTTCGACAGAGTCCTGAGTGAAGCAATCACAGTAACTTCCCTTGCTAGCTTGCAAGTACTTTTCGATAAGTGGGTGACACTGTCTATCTTTCCGCTACCTTAAAGTCGAGATAGACCTAAGAAACTTCAGCGTTTGGAAGGCAGGTTCAGTGCTTCTTTATGTTGCTGGTGGTCTGATATTTGCAGAACTTGAAGAGAGATATATGCACCCTCAAGGAATTCAGCGTTTTTCCAGAAGGCAGATAGCAACCAGATGCAACTGAATCGAACAAAATTTCCTTGAACATGGGGAAAACGAGAAGCCGCGTTACGTTCAAGGCTGTGAGAGCCACTTACTTGCCCTTAAAGAGCTGCTATGCTGCAAAAAATCACTAGCTCTTGCCAATCAAAATCGGTTTCGGAGCCGATTATACAGCCAACACCGTCTTGCACCTCCTCAAACTATACATTAAATGAACAACCATGAAGAGAGAGACTCAAGTTTTATGAGATTCAACGGAATGATTTTCCTTTATGTGTCAGTGCCCACTGAAAAAACAGCACATAGCAGTACTCCCCTTAGAAGTGGAAACGTTCGGCCAATAGTCACCGAATCAACCAAGTTGAACCCAGCCCTGGTAGGAGATACGAACTGCGAAGTGCAAGACCATACCATGTTGCTGAATACCACTGCACCAATCAACTACATGTTGAAGCGACCAAAGGGTCAGTCGGTCCAAAGTTGGATGGCGTTAACCGAATGCCATCAACAAAACCCAGCTGCCTGGGACTATACCCATTCTCTCGCACAGAAATAGTGATTCGAGATTACTTTCACCTTCCACGAAATATCTGCCTCTTCTGAACCTGCCAGAGATGCCTTTATTCTTACCTAGCGTCTAATTGGGAAGCGCGAGTATTTTGCAGCAGACCTAATGCACGACGGGGATTATTGCTCAGTTGTCATGTCAACCTTCTTGACAATTAGATCGACCTGACCACGATATTAATATAATATATCGATGTTTTATTATTCAAGCTATTTTGAAGAAGCCTAGTGATTGTCTACAATTGTAAGGAAAAGCTTATCCGGCTGTTGTTGATAGCTCTGGGGGGTAATAAGTTTGTTGGGTATCTTTTTTTCTTAGTCCTACTCATTAAACGCGATACACAGCGAATAACGTCATCGGGCTTGCTTGGCCAGTACCTGTCATGTCGTAAAACGCCGGTTTACAGCATTCCCCAATATTGTTATTTCTCTCTGAGTAGGGAAAAAGGCAGGATAACTATGGTCGATCAAAAAAGGGATATAAATACTTCTCCCGTCAGTCTCTGCAAAATTTTCATTATAGTCCCCCACAGAATATGTAAGTTGGTGGGAGAATTGAAGAATCATAAGGACTGACAGCAAGACGTAGGTCAGTGGGTGTGGCCAGCGGAGAAAGCAGTCTTCTGAAATTTCCAGTTATTAGTAGTAGACACGCAGGTAGATAAAAGTTATCTATACGGAAACAAGAATGCACAAGTACAAAGGGAACTGGCTGAACAGCTTATGAGTTGTCTGCAAGCGAATTTTATGGACACGGTCACCAACTCTCTCCACGTGTGGAATACCAGTGATTGCGATACTGGGGAAGAATACAAAGGAGTACTAAGTCAGGAACGTCACACCATGACAAAAGACAGATGCGTTTCTGCTGACTATCTAGATTGTTGCGAGCGAGCAAGGAAACGTGAAGCAACAGCGTGCCGGATGGAGTGAGTGCGTTACCATGCCCTTCTAACTTATCAGGTAGGTTAAAACTACAAACGTTGGTGTCATGGTTGATTCATGTGGAACCCTTGGCCATCAAATTTTCGGGGTTATCTGATTAAACATGTTTGCTTGAATTATCACCAATCCATGATGGAAGTCCATGCCAGCCTATCTGTCATTTTCCGACCAGCTTTCCTGGATTCCTTTTCATAACCTACGTTTTTACCTGTCTAGTTTTTCCTGCCCTTATAATCATCGCTGAACCAATCATAGCATGGTCAATGGCATTCTAGGGGACAGAAAATTTTGTATTGAACTGGACAGAAATTGGTCGACCTGGATGAGCTCAGGATCGGAGTTCGCCAAGAAGCGATCCTTGGACCACTCCCAATCTTTAATTCACAAGTGACCTCTGGTTGCGAATCTTCTTATCTATCCTCCTTTTTGGGGACAACATCAAAATGTAGGGAGAATTAGGGGGGAAAGGACCCTCGGAAACTCTAAAACAATCTGGTGCGGTTGGAGTTCCAGGTCAGCTGAGGATGTTCTGAGCTTTGACCGCGAGGAGTGCCAACTGACTTGTCTTGGCGTTCCAGGAGCGACGAAAACTGGCCACACTCCCCTCAAAAATGTCAGAGGTCACTGGTGAGTCCTAAGTGAAGGATTTGCATCTAAACGTCCCTGACACACTAGATGCCAGTGCCAACTATCAAAGAGTGGCAACAAGGGCTAATCCTATGATACATTTTCTGTGCAGGCAGCTTGGAACCCCAACCCATAAATAGTCCCCTTAGTATTCAGAACTTATATTAGGCCGAACCTAGAGGTGTCTAAAAGGATGTAAATGCTCTAGAAGGTGCCGAGTGGGGTGGGAAGGTGAGATTTCGGACTGACAGGTGAAACATACCCAAACCCCTTAGGCAACTCCACTTTTCCTCTAAAATCTATGGGGGAAAAGAAGCAACCTGGTAACAGTCGTGAAGTTCATCCGTCAAAGCCAACCACCTAAAAAATCGACGGTCCCACGGGCACATCGCTAGTATACCCCACAAGAGGAAAAATGTGAGAGTTAGATCTAAATTCTCCCACCAGGTGTGCGCCTTATGAAACGCTCTGCAAAGAGTAGCGAACGGCTCCCCACCAGCAAATGAAGTTGCGCTAGTTCATCACTGTATTACCCAACCCCGGTAACCACGACGCCATCCGTAACTTACCCACATTACTTCTAGTAACACTTATGTTCCGTAAGTACTATTCGCTGCTTTTTTCATATTCTACCCGTCTTATTTCTCACACCACTTCTTGGCCGATGCCTGACATTTACCTACAGAGGCTTGGGAAAAAAGGTTGCGAAAGATCGGCTGGTTACATAAGCAGCTCCGCTGCTGCCCCAAAACAAAAGCTTCCTATGACTAACAAAAGGCAACCTTCAAATGGATAATCATCACCCCAAAGTTGTTGGCCAATAGAGTGAAAAGACCTCTGAAACCATCAGAAGAGCATAACCGGGTAAAAATCAAATCTCAAGGCCTAGATACAAAGGTTTTAAAACTAAAAGTTTCCTCAGTCGACAATATTGATCCTAAATATTAAATTTTTAAATTGCTTAAAAGACGAAGGTTCCTTCACTAGATCAGAGTTCTTAGCCAACAGAAAATGAAGATGGAGTGACGGTGTCGCGGATGACTTTGATTCTTGGTTGTAAACCCTCACCGAAGCATTTCTTCAAAGCATGAAACTCAGAAATAATATCAAGTCGTTGAACTGCAGACTGTTGATTCCAGGGATCAGTCTACAACGACAAGTTTTACTTGAGAAGTTTCTTCACTGCTTTATATCAACTTACTCCAGTGGCGACAAATTTAGGCAATCACTGAAAAAAGAGATGTAATATCTGATGGCCTCATGTCTAGAAATACTCGGTTTGTGTATCCAAAAGGCAAATCTAGATACTTTTACCATGGACACAGAATCCCAGAAATATCCTGATCTTTGTTCCTGAAGCAGAGTTTACTATCCACACATGAAAACTGCGTGAGGACAAGCTGAAAGATCTGGGGCTCTACTCTCTAAGCTATTGTGGATTACGTGGTGATTTGATAACGGCTCGCAAAATACTAAGTAACCTAAGTCATCTGAAAAGTGGAGTCCCACTGAGAGGCCACCTTGGCGATTCTCGTGATAACTCAAGGAGAATCGCCCACCAAAAGTCAAAATCAACGTACTTTCATACTTCTTTTCTCGGAGGGTTTGCGGCCACTGGAACGCATTGCCTGCCGAGACTGCCACCACTCCGTCTGCCGACAGCTTCAAGAAGAAGTAGGACAGTTACGGAGTGACGCACGGCTTGCGCTCATCCAGCTGAAATATGGACTAAGCTGACACAACCTACTAACTCATTACGGCCAACCCATTGTCGATTACATCGTTACGCCACTATCACTGAGAACTTGACTCAACCTTATACTGCACTACAGACGTCCCCTCCAGTTACCGTCTCCTACTAGTAGAATTACTATATCTATTCCTGTAAGTCGTCCTATGGTGTTGCTTTCTCCTTCTCTTCCTACTGACTTTACGTTGTCACCCTTCTTACATGAATCCGCCTATGTTTCTTCCCCTGTACCGTTTCATTTTTCCTAATCTTTTTTCTCTACTTTTCTTCGCACTTTCTCTCCCTTGATTTCTCTGAACATATTTTCTATCTCCTTTTTACAACCAGACCAATCAATTGTCCGCTGACGTGACACTTGAGGAATCCATGTGCACCACAGACCTTGGTGAAACAACAACACATACTCCCTACAAATGTAACCAACACCTAACTGCCCGTCGGGCTAACCACAGCTACGGCAGTCGAGTAAATAGACCTACTGCATCGGAATCAACCAAAGACCTAGAACCGTTCCGCAAGACATAAGAGCGAGTGCTAAGAAATCAATTAGTTTATACTGCGTCGTGAAAAGGTATTGGATATCGGATGGAGTTCATCTGCCGCGCTGATTTTGTCCAGAAAACTTTGGCGGGTGCTTCCTAAGGTTTTCAGCAATGAGTCCACATGATGGCTCTGCAGATTCGCACTTTGTGTTAGATGTGTAATAATTTCACCAAGTTTTCTTATAGTTTGGTTCCTAAAGTGATAAATGGTGGAATTGCCGGAATCGTCGGTGTGACGTGTGTTTTTCCAATAGATCTTGTTAAAACAAGATTGCAAAATCAGCAAGAAGGAAGCAAATTATACAAAAATGTGTGAGTTTTTTTCCTCATATACTTGCTTATTTTAATCAGCTACCATAGAGAAAACCTTTATTGTGTGTTTGTGTACAACATACCTTTTGGACGTGTACGAACGCTTGAGAGTTTTTGATGACATCAAATAATACACTTATATAAGCATCGGTGGTGTGGAAATCATTCTGTTAGCTGAGTTAAACTTAAGTGGCCGTTGATCAAGTTACAGTCAAGCCAGATAAAGATTAGCAACCGCAAAACAGTGATAATCATTAGTAACAGGAAAGGTTAAAATGGTATCCCTTCGATAGCTGTTATAAGTCAGTGAAAGTGATAAAAGGTAGAGCAGTACTTTCACAGGGTACTTTTCTTACAAACTGCTGGAGTAAAAGTTCGGAATTTCTGGTGTGTATTTTGCTGTAAAGTCGCGATGAAAGTAATCGTCGTGAAATGTATTTTACCGTTATCTTTTTATGAGATAACCAGAAACCAACGGGATTCTTATGCTCCACAGTGGTTGAACCCACATATCCTGCCTAACTATCAAATTATGAGTGTAGGCATGATAAGATAATTGTGTTGTTCATTGCTGCTGGTAAGATTGGTGGGTGCCCCTCTGTTGTGATAGGCTGTTCAGGGTCGTCTCATCATCATTATCAACATAGGACCAGGCATTACTGCGTAACGGTCCGAGTTGCCACACCTCATATCAGCACATCAAGTAAAAAGGTAGTGAGGTGAAGGATGAAGATAAGTGAATGCAGTCAAAAGAAATATAAAGTACGAGAAGAAAGGAAAGAGGAGTGACAAAATAGTGAGATTCGGTATAGCGTTGTTAAGATGAGGATAATGTGTGTATACATCTGCGCCACTGACTTCGGTTCTGAGCCATATCACCTAGGGTCTCCAACCACTGGTTCCTCTTGTCCCGTGGACCCCAACCACCTAGTCTGCATCGTCCTACATGGCTTAAACCAACAGTCAGAGACTTCATACATTGGTGCCATGTTTTAGTCTGGCCACCTCGGGCCTTTTTCCAGCCTGAACCCACCTCAGCCAACATTGTGTGACGAGGCAATCGGTGACTAGGCATACGTAGTACGTGTCCCAACCATCTCAGTCGATGAAGGTTCACAACCTCGTCGACTGACTTACCTCTTCTCCCTAAAATTCTACACCTAACTTCTGCATTACTCACATGGTGACACCACGGAATACGTCCTATACTACGAAGGCAACGGTGGTCAAACACCTGAACCTTTTCATGTCTTCCACTTTCAATGGCCATGTTTCACAGCCATACAGTAGAACAGAGCGGACTGCTGTGCAGTACACGCGACCCTTAATAGACAAACGAATATCACGGCGGCGCCATAGGTGGCGCAAATTGGCAAAAGCCAATCGAGCCTTTTGTATCCGTGCAGAAATCTCATCGGCAACTAACCCACCGGGTTGATCCTACTTCCCAGGTAAGTGAAGTGGTCAACACACTCAACCACTTCACTCTCTATTGTTAACCGCGGTACCGCTGAAGACCAGTCCTGGAGCAAAAATTTGCATTTGGGTGGTGAAAATCGCATCCCAAACATTCTCAAATTCCCACTCAAAGTGTTCAGAAGACTCTGCATCTTGTCAGCGTCTTCACCTAACAGGACTATGTCATCTGCATATTCTAGATCTAAGGAAAATTCACCTGTGATCCGGTCAACGTCTTTGTAATTAGGTGACGAGAGGGAAACCTCCATAAGAATATCTATGATAAAATTAAATAAGAATGGGGATAGTGGGCATCCTTGACGGACACCACTTGATGAGTATAGCTCCCTGGACAACTCACCATAGGCTCTAACATGCCCACAAGTGTTCGAGTAGAGAGCTTTCAATAAGGTGATGTACTTACTAGGCACGCCTTTCAGTGACAGACACTGCCATAAGACTTCTCGATCAACGGAGTCAAATGCCGCCTTCAGGTCGAGAAATACAGCTATTGTCGGGCGTCTGTAAGCATGCCTATGTTCCAGGACCTGGCGCAGTGTGAATATTTGGTCGATACATCCACGGCCAGGTCTAAAGCCTGCCTGGTTTTCTCGGGCTTGCTGTTCCCGAGCTCCACTCAGGCGTCGGAGAATTATAGAACTTAGGATCTTAGACACTATGTTTGTCAGGCTGATTCCTCTGTGGTTATCACAAGAGGACTTCTCGCCTTTCTTGAAGACTGGGATGATGAGTGACTTAGACCAGTCGGAGGGGATCGTATTTGATTCCCATATACTGGCTAACACTTCCGTTAGCCTGACTAAGAGAACTCTACCACCATTCTTGTATACCTCAGCAGGTAGTCCGTCTGGTCCTGCTGCCCTTCCCCGTTTCAGGCTACCTACCGCTTTCTCAACTTCTTCTAGTGTTGGGGGACCTGTCTCTATGTCCCATTCAGGGTCCGACTGGATAGCGGGCAGCGCAATGGTGGCTGGAGGCCAGTTAAACTGTTCCTCAAAGTGTTCTGCCCATCGTCCCAGTCGCCTTCCCTGCGAGTGAATCGCCGATCCGTCCTTCTCCGCTATAACCTCACTAACTGTTGTTGACCATTTCCCCCCAGTCTCCTTAATAAGTCTAAATAACTGTCTACTGTTACCGATCGCCGCTGCCTTTTCCATCTCTTTAGCCTTTGCTGCCCACCACTGTTCACGATCGTTGCGCAGACTTTTCGTCAGTTATTTTTAAGTTGCGCTCGCTCTTCATTGTACTCAGAGCCTGCAGGGATGCATTCACGTGCATCCATTAGTTTGGAAGAAGCTGCTGATATCCACTGGCTCTTTTTAGCCATTATCTTGGAGTCGGCTACAGTCTCCAGTGCTGCTTTTACAGTAGACTGAAGATGGCACCAAGCTTCTTCTGGATGAGTGACAGTCTTTTGTTCCGATAACTGCCTAGCCAACTTCTCACTGAACACGGCTTTGGTGTTTTCGTTGTCCAGCAGAACTCGTAGTGGTTTTGTTGCCAAATTTTTTCTACGTCCATTGAGACGCAGGCATATACGTGCTCGGACCAACGCATGATCGCTGTCCAAACACGTACTCCAGAAGGAGCGGCAGTCTTCCACCGATCCTCTCCAGCGATGACTAATAGCAATGTGGTCTATCTGTGTCCATCGCTGAGTCGAGCTCGGTGGACGCCAGGTCAGACAGTGCCTTTCTTTATGTCTGAAATTTGTGCTGGCTAAAAATAGGCGGTTATCTGAGCATAGTTGTAATAGGCGATCACCGTTATCTGTACGTTCAGCTGGGATTCCGAAAGTGCCACCTAAGTGCCTTTCTGCCTCACTCAGTCTACCCACCTGTGCGTTGAGGTCACCTGCAACAACCACTACGTCCGAACGTTTGGCTTTCGAGAGGAGGTTAGACAGTTTATGGTAGAACTCGTCCTTCACTTCATCCGAGCTACAGTCAGTGGGTGCGTAAGCAGAGATTACAAAGAGACAACGGCGAGTCTCACTATTCCTTTTAGTTCTCACTGTGCCGTTCAGCCTCATAGCGCAGAGGCGACTATCAACTGGGATCCAGTCTAGTAGTGAGTTTTCAGGGTCGTCTGGACAACTGTTAACTTGAGCTTACTGTTTAGGCAAGGAATCAGTGAGCGGTCATACGAAACATTCTGAGGAATGAGACGTCTGTTTTTTGAATAAAATAAAATAGTTTGACATATAATGCTAATGTTTCTAAGTTTAATCGCTCTAGGTGATGAAACTGCAAAGTTTGAAAGTTGAGTTATCGCTATGATGTAATTGTGGGCAATTACTTCTGCTCGGGACTTTATTTAATATTTAATATTGTATCACTGGGTGCTATATCCAATAAACAGTTTAATATAAAATTATAGTAAGCCTGAAAACCACGTGAGGGTTGCATCTTAAGTTGGATTGGAAGTTCAAAGTATATTTTTCAAAGTTAATCGTCCCACGGACTGTCATTGTGTTACTCAATAGTGCATCCCATGTCACTTTCGAAATAGCACTGCGTCTCACTTTCCCTATCTCTAACATTTCAAAACAAACTTTAAAATGTCATCTCTTGTAAATTGTTAATGGTGATCTATTGCTGTAGCCTGTAGTTCAACATGCTATTAGGTCAACTGTAGTTTCCCTTTGTAGCCAACTACCGTTTTATCGTCATGACGCCTCGTGTTATTCAAAATCCTTTCACTTATGAATAGGGGACTGGGATAATTCGTTAAGATGCTAGTAATCAGAGATGTAAAACTGTAAGAGAAAATGTTAGGATTTTGGGACAAAAAACTAGGGTAGTGTGGTAAGTTTCTTCATAATGGAATGACTAGTGAATTCAACTTTATTTTCTATAGGCTTTATTAGTACGAGTCTGGTGACATTTTTTGCGTTATCCACCAAGAAGCATCAAATAAATTTATGTGCATCAAGGCAGTATGTTGTTAATAAATCTTTTCTGAGTACATAACTCTTTAGGTCTCTAGGTCATATTCTCTTCTTTTGTTAGCTTGGACTGTGCCAAGAAAACCTACCGCGCTGAAGGATTTTTCGGCATGTACAGGGGTAAGCATCCGACTATGTTCCAATGTGATGATTATCAGGTTCAGTTTTGTACTGTCTGTAGGAAAATATCTTTCGATGACATTGTTGTTATTTCGGTGTTCTTCGGATTTCTGCTTAAGTATACAATTTCCTGTACGTACACCTACGATACCTATGTAGAATTTATTAAACAATATCAACGTTGTTTTCCATCTCGTAAGGTGTCATCCTGTTTATGTTGAAAAGTTCATATATGAAAGTTTGGATTTGAATGATCTTATATTAATAACACCTGGTATGCATGTTAATGATTGAGCTGCATAAACAAACACTCAAGACATCCGACCTGATACCTTTCACAGACTACAAGTTGTCGCATTTCATATAGGCGCTTGGAGATTAACATCAAGGTAGAAATGAAGGGAAAATACTGCATATTGTAAAATCCCATAAGATGTGGTTTCTATAGGGATAAGTGAACTGTTGTTGAATCCATTGGATCGGGAATGATGAGTACTGCGTTAGTTCGGTCTCTAATTTTTCTAATCGGTATCTGCAAATTCAGCCGCTTAAAATATGCCGTTTCCGTTTGAATATTCTGGCTACTAAATAGCATATTATGTCTCTGGGTTGTTGGATGAGGGTGTCATGATGTGTTATCTCATTCGGGTCTTTATGATTAATTATTTTAATAAGAAAATTCATAATCTCAGGTTATATATGTTTGACAGGAATTGTCAAACAGATTGAAAGTCTTTTTTGTACGTGCTTTCGACGGTGTTTTAGGAGTCATTAAAAGATGAACTTTAGAAAATGCTGGTAGACTGGGTTTTAAAGCAATAATCTAATGACTATCAGTTTCGAGCGAAATACATTGATGACCAGTCATTCCCAGCTGAAAGAAATGAGGTAGTACGTTGAGATCAAATGCATCTAATTGCAGCCGATTTGCTTATTTGAGAGTTCTAAGGTTGAAATCATTCAATGCTGTCAGTGTAAAGTGGTTAATGCAGTATTCTTACCGTAATTAAATCAGGTCTGTTAACTAAGGATGATTATTCGCTTCTAGCACAAGACCATAGGATCGGTAGACTAGTACTAATCTTGGAAGTGGAACTAAACCACACAACGCAACCGAACAGCCTGCCATTTACTGTTTGAAATGAAAGTAAACAAAAGTATTCAGTCAAGATAGTCGGCTTGTTAGATGAAGAGATCGAACGAGTAGGTAAATCCCCATGAAGGAATAGGTCTTCACTTTCTCTATAACCCTTTAACAACAGGTAACATTTGGTTAAAATATTTATTTTCAATGATCTTTGCGTATCAAAATCGAAATCCACTCAGCAACCTTGCGCAAATTCATGTATCAAGCGAAGAACTAGGTATATTGTGTGAGGACCGCTCAAACCTCCGTAGGTGTAGTGGTGTTTAAACCCACCACCCACTAGTTGAAAGTCAACCGCCTAAACCAACAGGCCACAACTCCACATCTTTGAGTGTACTTCTATCTAAATAAATAAACCATCAGTTGACTAAGTTGCGAGAAAATAATTTATAATATTTAGCTTTTAGTGTAATTCTGCCTGAATATTATCGGTGATTTTCTAGTAACTCAGCTATCTGGTATAGGTTTATTTGTTAGACTATTGAGAGTAGGCGTAATGTATGAGAGCTTTTTATACCATTCGATTTCCCGAGTCATGGAAAATAGAATGTAACTCGAAGCTGTGGCACGATAATTTGTTCTCTGAAGCCCAACTCAATTATTCACACTGGTGCAACCTAAACATTTTAAAGTTGTCTAACCTGTTTGGTGTCAGCAGTGAAACGGGGGACAAAAATGCAACCATACACTGATTGATAGGCAATGATTTTCTTTCAATTGCGTTTTCCTGGATTGATACTACCCAATTGCCCCGATGAAAGTAGGTGGAACGGGACTTAAACCTAAGATCCACTGCTTAAAAGTCAAGTGTTTACCTAGTGGATGAGTTATATTCAGGTTTCTTGAGTTACTAGTTGAGTATAGAGTGAGTTGATAATTGTGAAAGTTGTAAGCAAATATCTATTTTTTTCAATCTAAAATATCAATGTTAAAGAACATTTTGCAAATAGTCTAATCTAATTTCAAGAATTTGTTACCGTCTAAAAAACAACACAATGCTACATAGTTTTTATTATTTCCCCTAATTTTAGGGAGTGGTGTTAACCTTCTCTTGATTACACCAGAGAAAGCAATAAAGCTAGTTGGCAATGATTTCTTCCGCTATCACTTGAAAAGTGAAGGGTAAGTTTCAGTTATAGTTTATTTACTATTCAATTGGTTGTTAGATTTCTAATTGGAAAGCTTAAGAAATTACTGTTCAGTGAATCACGTGCAGGCGATATAAACCTATCAATTCACAATTATTTATCCATGTTGATAAGATATTGATAAGATTCAAATCCTATGCGTATTCTGAAGTATGTATAATAGATTTCAGCGTTTGTGTAAAAGAAGTATTTGGTTAAATCTAACCAAATTAAACCTCCAAAAAGTGGCTACCTTGATGGATAGCACAAAATACGAATGCTGTATGGTGGAAACTTACTTTGCTTGCACAGATCATCATCCTTAAAAATGACTGCAAGAAGAGTCACTGTTTTCCTTCTTATTCGTTGTGCGATATTTTAACTTGCTTGATATTGACTTAATATACCTTTTTGTGATCGGTTAGTTTCTTTTAATTACTGAAGTGAAACAGTTTTATTCTAATTATATCCATGCCGGTTTTATTTATCTAAACCAATTTTGCTATTTTACATTGTTTTGGCTTTTTTAATTGGAATTGCATTGACTGACGGTTTTCTAATTAAAAAAAGTATGTTAATTTGAGTGAATAAGCATGCCTCTGCCTCATTAGTCAGTCCTTTTGATTCAACTTTATACACGGCAGTGAAACCATATTTAATCGGAATTCTCAGCTCATTTCGTTCGCATCATAAAGCTGTGTGCATATGTATTTAAGGTTCTAACATCATTTGATTGACAAAATTTGAATCTGTGCAATAAAAAAGTAGAAACTTCTAACTTCCTATTTGTTATCCTAGATTTAAGAGACTGTAGGTTCCTCACTTACTGTTTGCATTTTGAACCGTGGCTAAGTAAAGAGAAGAAGTGCACCGAAGACAGACAAGGATATTAACAACTTAGAATCATAATTTCGTATCAGTGGAAGTTAACACACTTCAGATAAGAGGAAATCAACTTAAGGCAAAGTGAAGTAGTGAGAATGATGCTGAGAAAACAAACAAGGAAATTGAGACTGTCGAATTACAATAATCAGACGTTCAACGTTTAGATAGAGATAAGGTGTTGATACATGTGTACCATTGCAACCGATTTTAAAACATGTTGGGTATTTTTTAGTCATTTCTTCAGGATGACCCGTTTATCCTCAGTCGAGAAGCTTACAGTTCTCAAACGCCTTCATGGATGGGAACTGTGTTTTGGTCTGGATACTCAGCTTTTGTTTAGCCGAATACTATTTCAAAGTTATTTATCAGGACATGCATAAAAAATCCCAATCATTTCAGTCGGTGAAAGTTAACTGTAACTTCGTTAGCAGTTAAAGACTAAAAACTGGTGTTCTATTCAGTCTACATTTGTAAAACGGATAACCATCATGGCTTCTCCTTTAATTGCTACTTACATTGGTGCGGTGACATCCACCCTGACTATTGCTCACCACCATTCATGGTCATTAGATGGGTTTGTCGGCTACCGATAATCATCATTCGCTTCTCGTTGTGCTCTTAGTCAATGGGGACAGTCCATACACAGTTTCTCCTATTCGCTTCCTTTTCATAGCTTTCTTTTTGTTACCGGTATTTGTTTTGCAGAAAACTGAAATTTACTCCAGGTTACCTCAAGAAGAGTGTTAATGTTATAGATCGGTAATTATATAGCGTGTTTCTGCCTAAATGCACCCTTAACATTTGCATCTTTTAGTTGATCTCATCAAAGTCTTCTGTTTATATTTTCTCAGTGTCTATTACTATTCAAGTACACATTTGAAATGGCTTTTAATCAGGATTAAAACAAATGCCTGAAAACGACTGACGACCCTCTACAGATCGGTCAGTCAGTATCAACACGAAACCTAGTATTTCTGCGTAACTGTCCAAGTTGCCACACTTCACACCTTCAAGTCTCCTAGGCAGCTAAACGAAATGCAGCGAGCTATAAATAGTGCAATGAAAACTGTGGAAAGTCGTATAACGGATTGTAGAGAAACTAAAGTATATGAGTAAGTGCGATATGACCGTTAAGATAATGATAAAGTTTAGATGCATTTTTGCCACTTCGATTGATTTTGAACCATATCATTAACAGCCTCCAACCAGGAGTGTCGGTTGGTATACATATCCCAACTAAGGAATTCTAGATCCTCTTATACGGCTCAGGTCAACAGTCAGATTTCATGGACTAATGCCAAATTTTTGTTTGAGCACGTTTTATCCTTTTCAACTTACTCTTACTTCGAATAACAATGCACATCAGGATAGATGGGAAGTATACAAGCTTAACAAATCAACCAGTTATTTAAGTCGATGAAGGTTTATAACCTCATCAAAACTCTACATCTGACTTCTGGATTACTGATGTAGTGTGGCGTCAGTTGATAAAATCTAATCGCAGCATTGCTCGCGTTTGGTGAAATCATCGTGTAAGAAACGTTTCGGTCAGACAGGGGGTACTAGGCAAGACAGGCAAGTCGATTGATGAGGTTGTGAACCTTAGATAACTCAGATGGTTTGAACATGTACTGCGCATGCTGAGCCATCCTCTACCTCGATGTCCTATAGTAGAGAAAGCTGGATCAGTTGGAAGATCGCTCAAGGTCGCCGGACGAAGACGTGGTAGCAGTCGGTGTAGTCACTTACTGTTAGTCTTAGTCGGGTATGTAGATGTAGACTGCCTGGCTAAGGTCCACGGGATGAAGGGATTCAGTGGTTGAGGAATCTTAGTGACATGACTGGAAATCGGTCACAGTGGCACAGTTATATATTCACTCCTTGACATCTAAAGCTTGAATATATTCGCTAACTGTTATCTTCAGATTGTTTATTCTGCCACAACTTTTTCTTCTTTGATATCAGTCATTTTTATCCACGTGTTCTTTGTATACCACTATGAAGTGTGGCAACTTGAAGCGATGGACTTGTGTGCGTAGTTCTATGTTGATTTTGTCAGTCAGTCAATCGAATTTTTTGTGTAACTGTGCTGAGATGTTATCGGGAACCTTCAAAGGTAGAATGGCAAAGCCGTTTACTACATCCCAGTGTTGAGTAGCAACCTTTCGACTGGAAACTTTTTTGCGAATGGAGTGATATTCATGGGCAATGCATGTCACATAGTATAACTGGTCTATTTAATAAAGTGAGTAATTCAGCAGTTAACCTGAAGGGATACGAGAAACCATTGCTTTATACCAACAGCTTGTTGATTACTTTTCTCTAACGACTTTTCCACAGTTATATTTAGACTCTTCATACGTTGGTAAAGTGTGTATTTTCTGTGTATGAAAATTTCCGCATTAGCGCCCAACTTTTGGAATTCGAGTTGAGTATTTCAATGTTCGAATTCCGTTATCTCTCCCTTAGACTGTGTGTTTAGATAAACTGTGTTTCCTTTATGATAAGTTTGGAATGAATGTTTACACAGTGGTAGATAAGCTTTTTAAACTCCGTCTAGATTAAAATCCTAATTGTTGCCGTGAGTATCACAGGCCATAGTATTGCTCAAAATATTACTAAGGCTTTCAAGAGTTAGTCTTTAAATTTATCTATGATAAATTGATTCATTCTGTGATGCATAAACTCATCGTGATGTAGTTAGGTTTCTCTATATAGGCCACTTACAGCAACAAAAATAACCAATAAGACTGAAGTTTGTGCTGACGATATTGCCTAGAATAACAGTGAGGGCTTCAGGACTAAACAATCCAGCTCAGAGAACATAACACCATGAAAAAGGCTCATTTATATTCTGGAAATCTGTCCAGCTGAAATTAAGGAATCTAACTGAATATTTCAGTCGTTGCCAAGGTTGACCTGTAACGGTCATCCATGTAATCTATTGCTTATTCACTGAGTTGACTACATGACTCATTCCAAGAAGTTCACTGTGAATTTTTTAAAAACAAAGTTAACATGCAATTTGACTAATTATATATTACTTGTTTTTCACATTTTTTTAGAAAGCCTTTAACTCCAATTCGTGAAATGCTTGCTGGAGCCGGTGCAGGATCTTGTCAAATTATTATAACTACTCCGATGGAATTATTAAAAATACAATTACAAGACGCTGGTCGAACTTCAGGTCAGTATTTGTTTAGTGTTTTCCCGTATGTATGTAAACCCTATTTCTTTTATTTGGTTGTAAATTTGCGATAGCGTGTACAAATGGAAAGTTGAAAACGTCAATTGATGAAGAATGGTCAGGCTGACAGTGAGCTTACTTCGTATATTAAATACTTCAAGGAAGGGTATCCTAAGTAAGTACTGTTTTCTTCAGTACCTTTAACTAGTTTTAGGTTTGCCTGATAGGTTTGTTGAATACACTGTGATGATATATCTTGTGAAGGCAGTGAATACTCTGATAGTAAGAAAAGCCAATATTTTGATCATTGAATGTTTTACTTTGGCACATATCTCAAACATTAAAAGTTAGTATATCTTAGAAATGAAGCTTTTTAGCCTCGCATATACCAGTTGATAAGTTAGTACTCTTATTTGCGTAGCAGAAGAAACATGAGGTTTTTGGTTTCTGGAAGTGTATGTGAATGCACCGTATAGACATTTAACGACATGTAGATGTAGAAACTGGATAGTGTTGTATTGAAGAGACAGAAGACAACTCGACGACGGTTACATCTGCACTACTGACATCGATTCCGAACCATATCACCTACAGTCTCTACCCACTGGTTTATGTTATCATGTGGACCCCAATCGGCTTCTTTTCATTTCCCAGCGTGGCCAAAACCCAGCCAAAGACTTTCTGCAGAGATGCCATGTTACAGTCCGGCCACGTCGAGCTTTTTTTCAGCTTGTATATACCACAGCCAACATTTTACGATGAGACTGACAGTGACTAGACATGCGTAACAAATGTCCCAGTCATCTCAGCCTATGAAAGTTAACGACCTCATCAACTGACTTCCTTCTCCTGCCTAAAACTGTACACCTGACTTCTGCGTTACTCACGTGGTGACACCACGAGACGCTGCCAAGGCAACAGTGGTCAAACACCTAAAGCCGTATCATGTCTACCTTTGTTGGCCAAGTTTGACAGCCTTACAACAGAACAAAGCAAACTGCAATACAGTACACTCGACCGTTAATAGGCAATCAAATATCGTGGTGGCGTCACAAGTGCTGTAGGTTGACAAAAACCAATCGAACTTTTATATTTGTCCAGAAATTTTGTTGGCCACTGGTATGACCCAACTTGCCAGGTAAGTGAAGTGGTGGACGCACTGAATCGATTCACTGTCTACTCATTAACCGACGCACCGCTGAAGATTATTCCTGGGGCAATAATGTGTATGTCCAGAGAAACGCATCCTAAACATTGTCAAGTTCACACTCGAGGTGTCCAGAAGAGTTGGCATCCTGTCGGCGATAATTACGATAATCACAAAGCAATGTGAAACCTAGTTTTCAAGTGTTCTAATTTTCTTCTCTTAGTTTTCTTTCTGGTGGTGGTGGGGTTAGTGAACTAGTTGTTAAACGACCGATGTTCCATATATCAAGTAAAAATTCGATAACGTAGTGAATAATCAGTTTGCCTACCTTTAAATCTTTATTCGAAATTTTACCATCAGTTTATTTTAGCCTCTTGTGCGGTCATCCTCAAAAGTATCCGTAAGATTTTCCCCTATTTTACTCTTCAGGGTGAACGTCTCCTCTGCATCTGTCATACTAACGTGTCCATGTACTCCGATCACCTAATTTGTCCCAATTATTGTCATTGCATGAAATTTGGTTTGATTGGTTTTATGGTTGAATTTAATCATCAAAATCTTTTGACTATATAACAATAGCAAGCTTAAAAGTAAATGATTATCGTTTCTCAAATCAGAAATAATGCACAGTGATTTCCTGGAACAAATGTCAAAGGGACTGGTCACTATGATGTTTGAGAATATGCAACGATTGTACTACCGTTATACGGGATAGTCCTAAATATTTTTTTTCGACGTTTATGTACTTACATGGAAAATAACTACTGACATATGTAGTTGGAAAAAGTCACCAATAACACTGGTATTGGCATCATCAAATGTCACACCCCTGTGTTGTTACGATTTGAGAAAAACGCTGATGACAACTTACACTAAGAACAAGTGGTACTAAAGAGTGCCCTAGCAACGACCGAAATAGCCGATAGCCAATAAAATAGAGGTGTGATTGCTTATTTCTTTTTTTATTAGCGTAGCCTTTGGAATCACACTAACACTACCACACAAAAACTGAATAGGAGTGTTAATTGAAATATATTCATAGTGATAGTCATCACTTACAGGAGAAACCAGGTTGTTGATTTTCTGAACCGAGTTGTTCCGACTATATTGAGTGTAGAAGGTTGATTTTAATCTGAAGCACCTTGAGTGATGACAGAGTTGTGTGGGCGGTTGATACTTCCCGGCTGCCCACACCGTGGTAAATTATTTCTTCCTAGGGTACCTGAAAGAGAAAAAGATTTGCATGACCACAGAGTCCATGAGACAATTTGTTCGAAGTGTGTCACACAGCTGTTTGAGGACTGCTGTTTTCAGGTTTAGCTGTTCTAACTCTGGATAGCTGAAATCAGTACCGCCGGCACCGGAAGATGGTGGAGCAGGAAAGAGTGCTCTGTTTTGGGGGCCAACTTTTTCTAACCCTCTTCCTCACATCATCAGCGTGACGCTGTTGTCACACCCCCATCCAGCTAACAGTAAGACAACTTCACCTTCAAATCCCTATCATAGTATAGGGATTTACACTGCAACTTTAACTGCTTTTCGTCTTATCTATCTAACAGACCTTTGTGGCACGATAGGACCTCGAGGGACTAAGCGTTGTTGCCAATGTTATTCATTGGGTCATTGTGATATACGAGCCTGACCGCCACCCCAGGTTAGCATCTATCAGTCGGGTTTCACACTTTATCTTCGTCATAACTACTCTACTGAATTCAACATTTTTTCATTGCTCCTCCCTATATTTTGGTATTCTTGACTGGTTTATCTTAATCTTTAGTCTTATTACTGTGTTACTTGTTGTGCTGGTTTGAGGTGTGACAACTTGGACGGTTGTGCTGTAATGCCTGGTTCTATGTTGATAATGATTGATTGATTAACTATAATGAGTCTGTAAATCACTTCTTTTCTCCCTAATTTTAATGGTATTACTGTTATAAATATTTTTTTCAGTTCATATCAGTTTTTTGAATGCATTAGTTAAAAAAAATATTCTCTTAGTAATCACTGAACATGCATCTTATCTTTTTGTTTTCTGTATTTGTATGTCCAGCACCTGTAACTAGCTTCAATAGTAGTGGTGCTGGCGGCGTCTGTGTGGAAACGCGTTTGTCTGCTACCCAGCTTGCTATCAAACTAATTCGTGAAAAAGGCATATTCGGTCTTTATCGTGGAATGGGTGCTACATTTTTGCGAGATGTGTCATTTTCAATGATATATTTCCCATTGTTTGCAAATATCAATGCTCTGGTAAGTAATTATGATTTTGTTTGCCACAGTTAGCCTGCATGTTGAAATTATTTTTTATAAACTATCAAAAACACCGTCATTTAAAGTAAATATCCATTGAATGTAGACTCAGAAGAGTAGTTATTCGTTCATTCTTTTAGTTCATCACTCCTTGTGGAACTAATTTGACCAGTTTCTATTGACAAATGAGTCTTTTGAACGGATGTTTATGGCGCAACAAATGGCTTTCGTGGCTTAATAACTTACTGGATAACTCTGTAGCACTTTAATTGACTGGTGCTAGATATAATTCTCAGTGGGGATAATGACACGGGTGGTAACTACACTCTCTGATGAGTCTCAAATAGGAGAAAGAGCGTGTGCTTAATTCTACTGCTCCCTGCCATCAAACGAATAGTGTTTTGAATTTCCTAACCTGTGTCAGTTAGGGATGATTTCAAACTGAAGGATCATTTATTCCGTCAGTATCTCTTAGCAGTGGGGGAAATTCCTTATTTCATTTACTTTAACAAACTTTCATGTATATCAATACAGTCACCATTTGATCTAAAGAGAAATTAAAACAGCATTTGAAAGTAATGAATAGAAATTTTTGTAAGAGGAAAATGATAGAATTTATAAAAAAAATAGAGGTTGTGATGGTATCATTTAGTTAGGCAAATATTTAAACTTAACGATATCGAACGCGGTGTGAACTCCTGGCTAGTGTTACTTACAATCAAATAACTACAAATAGTTCGAAAAAGTGTGAACGATATTAATTTCATTTACTGATATTCAATTGAGTGTGTTAATCTAAGTTGGAGATTAACACGCTTTTGCTACTGCCGTTGCATTCATACCATTCCCTTTATATCTTGAGATCACGAGATTAATATTGTAAAGGTTACAGATGGATACAAGTCAGTTGATAAGGTTACGGACGTTTATCGATTCGCAATGATACTATAAGCAGATGTTAGTTGAATGGAGGCAGTCAATGAGAAGCCCTGGACCTAGTTTCATGTTTTCTGGGAGTCGTCAGAGAGACATATCTGAAACCTCTATGAAATTGATGTCTCGCCTGAGATTCGGAACCTCGTCACCCAGTGCTGTAGTAAGAGACGTTACTACTGAGGTATTCGGGCCACAACTGACCTCCTGTAGGATTGGATTAGGCACACCGATTGGCCACCGGAGCTGGGCTTCGTGCTTTTTGTCACTCATCAACAAGGGGTATCTGAAACCCACCTTGATCCAGGGATCCCTGCCGATTGCCTCCATCCAACTAACGTTTATTATAGTGCACCGCTATGTTGACTCACCTAGCCTGGTGGCCACATTGTCAATATCATCGACAGAATCCGATCAGCACTTAGGAAAAGAGAACATGAAGTTGGTTATCCTTCAGTGACCAAGATACCATAGGCAGTAGGACTCTGGAAAAAGGCCAAGGGTTATCAGTCTTGGAACGTTGGTCTGAGCTGTATAGGGGATGGTAGACTTCCTTGGTCGAGATTCACATGCTAACGTAAACTGATGGTTGGAGACTGTTAGTGAAAGGATTCGGAATCGATTGAAGTGATGCGAATGGATCCACAGATAATCCAAATCATCATATTAGATTTCGTTATTTACGTGACCTGCTCTTCTGTCATAACTACCTACTGCTTTTGTGTACCTTTCTATTTCCCTTTCATCTGGATGTCTTGTATCTTGAAGTATGTGTACGGTCTGACTCTTCAAACCGTTCTTTGCTGGCTGAATACCCACTACAGTCATCAAGTGAATTGTACATGGCTACTGGAACGGGCTTGTATTGTGTTTTTCAACACTGGTTCACGAAAATCCGTTTTCCTTGATTTCACTGAACCTTCTTATTTTCCTCTCTACCAGTCAAATTTATATGTCACTTTAGATGACTTTTGTTTCATTATCTTTTTTTAGGGTCCCCGAAGATCTTCAGAAAGCGTAGAGGCTGTTTTCTACTGGTCATTTCTGTCAGGATTTGTAGCTGGGACAATTGCAGCATTCAGTGTAACACCATTAGACGGTACGTATCAACCGTTAATCAAATTACCAGTGTTCTCAATATTTAAAATTACCAAATTGTGTTAATTTATTGGAAATGCAGTTGAACAGAGAAGGTTTCCTTTGTTCCTCCAACTGATGTCAGTCTTCGATGAATAACAACTTGAAACATTTCCAAATCTCCACAACCCCCTCAAAATTTAAGAGAAGAAATAAGTAGATTCTTTTCTAAGTATATATATATATATATATATATATATATATATATATATATATATATATATATATATCATTCCCAAGGTAGGGAGGGATAAAGGCTGCGTAAATATCTTTTTAAAACAAAGCTTTGGATTGCTCATTCGAATTCCTATCGCCTCAGCCAAATTTAAACGGCGAATTTGAACTCCATCGGTAATACGTTGGTTAAGTTCCTTAGTCGTACTCCAGATATGGTCACACTATAGCATTAAATGACGTAGGTTGGAAAGCTTGGGCAATTAATTTCCCATCCAATGACTCTCAGCTAAGTTACAAAAGCTGAGATTAAACAACCGCCCTGCGATCCTTTCTTCTTTAGTGGTTCTCTAGTTGGTGTCAATTTTCCCATAAAAACTGTAATTTGAACGATAAATTATTATTTGAACCTACGTTCTCTGGTTAGTGGTTTTAGGGTACAGCTATGCATTACACTCAATGTAAGTTAAGCTTGAAAAGCGGTCTTTACTAAAGATGTATTTAGTTAACTGCACATCGGGATGGATACTGATAACATCCAGAAATGAACCTTCGTATTTATGCTGTAGCTCCTAGTATGATTCACAAGCTTCAATCAGTCTTTCTTTTTGCCAGTTAATTAATTTTTAAGGTAGTGTTCATCACAAGTCGACATCAGTCGGAGAACTACTGAAAACTTGGGGTGGACTATATACCTGTTTCAGCCCAGTATTGGACTCCTCAGTAGTACGCACTCATGACGCTGATGGCAATTGAACTCAGGACTTTCATGTTTCACGGCGAACATGTTAATCACTCAGTCATTGGGTTAGAGTTCAGGGGTTCACAGTTTCATGCTTCTGTTAATTCGTGATATATAGCATGACTATCACCCAAGGTCTTAAGCATCCTTTTCACTTCAGACTGGTTGACCCCCCACAGACCATGGCTTCTCATTAGAACTTCGGGATATCCACCTCACGGCATGTCACTAATTATTTAATTGGTGCAAGTAAACTCGTTACGGGTGTATTCATCACTACACTATCGGCTACAACTGTGGTTTAAGGTTTCAATATGCTTTCCGGTTACCCAGTCCAAAGATAAGAGGTGCTAGATTTGATTGCGCGAGAGTCAACTGCTTGAACTAATTATCCATATCTCCACTCTATTATATTGTCTGCTTATGCTTAAGTTAGTTGGTAAGGGTTTTATTTCTAGAAGATGTGAAATCGAGGCTGCATTTACGCTATAGTCGTTATAGGTCAGACAGTCGATCCCGATACTGCTATTCTTATGGGTGGTTATCAACATAAATATGTCCTCTTTTATCGTTTGATAGTTATTTTCAACCAATTATGTATTTGATTTTAGGTTGGAATTCATCATGGACTGACATCAGTTGGAGGAACATTGGGAACCTGGGTGCACTACCCAGATGTTTCTTCCTAGTATAGGACTTCTCAACAGTGCTCATCCGTGACCTTACACCACCAGGGACCGAAGCTAGGACCTTCAGGTTCCTTGGCCAGCATGTAACCACTGAGCTAGCCACAGAATCGGAATCCAATCGTTCAACCTAAAACCAATTAATAAATCTCCACAAACTTTCAGATGGAATTTATCTGATGCTCATTAGTGACTAGCTTCGAGAGGTAAAGTTCCAATAAGAAGTAGTGGCTACTCGAGTCAACCAAGTCGAACATGAGGACAGTTACTCAACGATGACATTGGATGTAGTTTGCGGTGTATCATGAACTGACAGAAGTAGGAAATGTGGATTCTGACCCAGTGCCTCAACGGTAACATCCTGGTCACGGAATTTGAAGTTCCTGGGTTCGACCGCTGGTGGGGCAGTGTTGTGGGTGCGCACTGCTGATGAGTCCCATAGTGGGACGAAACAGCTGTTGAGTGCTCCCAGGTTTCCAATGTTCCTCCAACTGATGTCAGTCCATGATGAATGCCAACCTAAAATGAATAAATAAACCTCCAAATAGAATTATGTATTTGCTTTCGTTATTTTCATCAATTAATAAATTTAAAGTTAGGTCGTACACTGGTTCATCAAAAAACAAGTTACATGCAAGAAATGCTAATCCAGACAATGTAGTGCGTCAGTAAAGTACGAATTTTTCGTCCATCTCATTCTTGGCATGCATATTTGTTTTAAAAAAAACTGCCAGTTGCATTTTGTAGTTTAACAACTGCCGATTGCTTCCATCCGAATAGGATGAAACGATTGTCTATATAGATGTTTGGCTTTAAACCTTACGAGTCAAGGGTTTGACCCCCAGTCTATTTATTGTGGATTAAACAGTCAGTCGGTTTTATCGAGACTTTACCCTACAGATATCCTCTACAGACAGCACATCTCATCTTTTTCGATTCATGGTTAATATCTCGTTGATCGATCTACCACACAAAATGGTAAAGATGATTCTGGAGTACATTCACTTTTTATACTTAGTTCTTTATTGAAATAGTACTGCGAATCGAAATGACCATGATTTTGTGGTATTTCATCAATATTGAAATTGTAAAGTGGCTTTAAGCATAATGTTCCCTTTTTCTAATTATTATCTGTAATAGTGGTAAAAACACGACTGCAAACAATCAAACATGTTGAAGGAGAAAAGGTTTTCAAAGGTATTCCAGATTGTTTTATGTAAGTTTCTTTATATTTGTACAGTATATATTTCATTCGTTATTTCTGTAATCTGTTATAGTTTTTCAATTCATTCATTATTCTATTGCATTTTTAGCTTCTAACACAAAGATGATGCCACAAAGGTATGATAATAATAAGACAATATTGTGAAAGCGTAAATAGAAGAAGGTTGAGAGAGTGAGATTGATTATCATAATCCAAAACAACTTGATATTTGTACACTTTTCGACTGATTTTCAATCAGATTTTTGATCTTTAAGTATGAGTGATCCCCATCAGTTATTTGTCTTAGGGTTGAGAGTGGAACTATGATTCATTGTTGTGGGCACTCAACTTTCAACCAGTGGGTCACAAGTTCGTATCCCGCGTCGCCTAGCGATGTTCGCACAGCCGGGTAGCCTTCATACAATCCGTATGCTTCATAATCCACTGCACGAATATCCACGTGGTTACTGAGTATCTATTATTGTTTGTCCCTTGGGTTCCCAGTGGAATATAAGGCTTCAGTAGCACGTTTCCACACCACTCTGTTCTCTGCAGTCTTTTCAACCTGGCTCCACCACTACCCACTACCTTTCATTTCTTCATCACACGATCTCGTCCATGTCACTCTCACTTCGGACGCCGAACTCGTCGTTTCCCATGCGGGTTTCACCCGACTGCCTGACCTGGCGCGTAATGTCCCCAATCGGTCTTCTCAGTGTGTGTCCAATCCAATCCATCTCCACTTCCTTCCGCATATTTGTTAAGCTATGGGTTCTTAGTTGCTTCAACGCCAGGCCAGAGTTCCTCGTTGCCTATTTCGGTTCTTCTAGCCATCTGATCTTCAGTATCAAGTGAGTGTCGACGGAAGTTGTTGATGTATGTCTGTAGTTTATTGGAAATGCTTTTCGTAACGCGCCAAGTCTGTCAACCATCATATAGAAGCACTGCCTTACTTGACTGACATTAGTGTTGGAAATCTGGATCTTGTTCTTGATGCTGAGTGGAGTGCAGTAGATATCCATGCTGATTTCAGGTTAATGAAGGCCTGTCTTGATTTTTCGATCCTGGCTTTGACGTCCTCATCTATGCCGCCGCCTGCAGTTGGAACAACGCTGCTTAGGAAAGTAGGTGAAAGAGACTACTTCCTTTAGATTTCTCCCATTCATGGTGATTGGTGATTGCTATAGCTGTTTTTGTCATTGGTTGGGTAACTTCATCACCTCTGTCTTCCTCACGTTCACCTGAAGGAGTTCCCATCTTGGCTACTTCACCTCGCCTTTTCTGTCAACTTGTTGGTTTTTGTCTGTAGATCTTCGAGTTTGTGCGACATTAGACATAAATCATCATAGCGTAATTAGAAGACGAAGTTTATCTGAGCAATGTGATGTATTTGCGCAATACATTTCGAACAATCTGATCACACATTTACTTGTCAAGTCAATATATATTAAACCGAGGACTGGGAGGGGAGATAAATACCACAATTAACACGATAGGGGATTAAAATTGAGAAAGATGAGGACAAACAGGAAGTGGCATAGTTGGTCCTAATCTTGGTAAGAAAACAAAGTTTACCAAGGTAGGTGTAGTGTAATAACAAACTGTTTTTGTACACATAAAGGTGGTTTAAATTTGTGTATGGCTATGGCTTCTGCAAATCTCAGAATACGTCCTTGACTGTTTCTATATAAGACTTTGAAAGCTGTTTGAACATTAACTTTGTGACCTGTTTCTGTTATGTTTAGCTATAGATGAAGAGGGTCGTCTCCCACCAGCGTTTATCACTGTTTCACACTCCATTTGTTTTTGAAGCCATTTAGGCACATGTTCTCCCACCCTCAACTGCATAACCTGATTACTCCTCCCTATGTGTGACCACACACACATGTAAATTGGTAAACACAATGGGACGTGACGTAATCACTGATGCAGTGTTTAGGTTTTTGGTGAAGTATGTGTTTTGTTTTCTCCATAATGGTAAGATTCGCTGCGCAATACGTTTTCTTAATAGCTGATGTCAGCCTACGTCTCAAAATGATACTATTTAGCTTCCCTCTGTATGGTAGAGTGATATGACATTTTTCTTAAGGACCGTGTATAGAGTAGGCTTTGGTGCTACTTGACCTCTACAATGGTTTATAAACTTCATCGGATATCCATTTTCCATAAGTGCTTTGCTCAGTAATTTGATGTCTTCATCCATCGCATCTGATGTACTGATACGATAGATCCTGTTAGACAGGCATTTTACTAAACCTCGCTTGTATTGTATTGGACAAAAACTGTGGAAATTCAGATATTGTCCTGTCCATGTAGGCTTTCTGTAAACTGACCGAGTTATGCAGTCGAGGGTGGGAGAACATGTGCCTAAATGGCTTCAAAAACAAATGGAGTGTGAAACAGTGATAAACGCTGGTGGGAGACGACCCTCTTCATCTATAGCTAAACATAACAGAAACAGGTCACAAAGTTAATGTTCAAACAGCTTTCAAAGTCTTATATAGAAACAGTCAAGGACGTATTCTGAGATTTGCAGAAGCCATAGCCATACACAAATTTAAACCACCTTTATGTGTACAAAAACAGTTTGTTATTACACTACACCTACCTTGGTAAACTTTGTTTTCTTACCAAGATTAGGACCAACTATGCCACTTCCTGTTTGTCCTCATCTTTCTCAATTTTAATCCCCTATCGTGTTAATTGTGGTATTTATCTCCCCTCCCAGTCCTCGGTTTAATATATATTGACTTGACAAGTAAATGTGTGATCAGATTGTTCGAAATGTATTGCGCAAATACATCACATTGCTCAGATAAACTTCGTCTTCTAATTACGCTGTGGTAATTCATATATCATCATAGGCGAAAATGAAATCTCCTAATCTCTTTTCATCGGTCCAGCCAGCGTATGCCCATCTTCTCGCTCGTCACAGTTTCTTGTATTATCGAGTGCAGTCGACCACAATCAGGAATATCATCGCTGATAGTTGGCAGGCTTTTCTTACTCCTGTACTTCACTTCAAAGGTGTCACTGAGCTTTTCATTGTGAGTGCATGTCGTTAATTTTGATGGTATTAGAACATTGACTTTTGAATCATTACATACTGGTTTCGCTCTCTAACACCTTAGCTCCTAATTAATTCTTGGCGATGTAGTGCAAAATATCGACTGTTACTATACATGTTACTACTGTCTTAGAATACTCGTGTAATTGTGAGGGCAGTACTTCATAATTTGTAGCTTAGCTGAAAGTTTTTTGATTTTGTGAAGGAAATTGTTATGAATATGTATATTCTTTCTCTTACTGGGGATATATCTCACTTACCAGATACCAATTTTGTTGAATACTATCAATTGTTCATATCGTATAATTTCTGAACATTGAATTGGATCTGTGTATTATTTTATCTTTGGTTTACATGTTTCCTTTAGTGTGGGAAATTTGACTCCCGTTAGCCCTTTTTTAGACTAAAAAGTTCCGTGAAATAAGGGCCATATTTTGTGAATTTTTGTTGAATATCTCTTTGAAGATAAATTCACCCAGGATTCAAGTAAAGAATATCCCGAATATGGCTATAAATTTCGTCAACTTTCCATTGGTTGAAAACTATCACTCAGTTCTGTGAAATTAAATTCGTGAAACAAACATTCAGTCTAGTGTTTCACTTGTTAAGACCTGAACGCCGAAAACATTGATCTAAAACTATGTTAATATTAAAGTAGAACTTGAACACTGCAGTAGTTTTTAATAAATAGACAAACAGATAAATAAACGAAGAACCTGATACATAGCTGCATCTGTTCAAGTTTTCACACTTCACAGCAGCACAAAAAGAATAAGTGAACAGAACAATAGTGATATTGAAGTAGACAATAAATAAGTGGAGGTAGGCGAAAATATTCTGCGCCTTTGTGTCTGATTTTGAGCCATATCATCAAGAGTGTATCCAGTGATTTTTATAATTTTGAGAACCCCGGCCAGACAGTCTACACTCCCCTACATAGCCCAAACTATCGGTCAGAGAGTTCACGGACTGGTGCCAATTCTTGTTGCTGCTACTCGTAATCTTCTTTCAACTCAATCCTATTTTGGTTAACATTGTTTGTCAAGGTAAGCAATGGATTGGTATGTGTAATATATCCCCAAGCCATCACAATCGGTGAAGAAAGTTCACAACTCCGTCAACGAACTTGCCTCCCACCTTGCCTGGTGCCTTACTCCTATTACCTCTTCATGTCATATGTTTTCAGCTGTCAGGTCTCAGGTATATAATAGAACAAAGCAGACCACAGCACAGTATCGAATATCTCAGCAGCACTAGCTATAACGTAGGTGGATAAATACCTAATTGTATTCAAAATGTGATTTCGTCAAACACATGCAGCAGGAGGATTCAACGTCTCTTTCAGATATTTGTGAAATTCTACTAACCAGATGAAGGTGAAGAAATAGAATCATAAAAAAGACAAAGGTTTAAGAGATTTGGAGTTTTCTTCCATATGGCTGTCGAAGTATAAAACAGTAGCGAGGAACAAATTGTGTTCGAAACATTATCCAGTAAATAATAATGTTTTATTGGGTAGAATATTCAATAAACAAATTAAAATGGAATTAAAACTATATTTAGTCATCAATATAACCCTATATGTATAAATCAGTTTATTCGTATTGTTTACATCTATTGACAAGTTAAATCATTGTGTTATGTTTTCATCAAATTGTTACCATTACTGTTGCCAAGGTTGTTATATACACATACACTTAAAGATTGATAATCATTTGTACTTTTTTTAATGTTTTGTTTGGATGTGAGCGTGTTTTACTATACTGTCAATATTGCCATCAAATAAGCAAGTTTAGATTAACTCTAAACATCTTACAGTCTCATCAAAATGTGCTATTTTTAATTTAGTTATATGTGTGTATTTTTCACCTTAATTTTTTGGAAAAAAGTCGTTTACTACGGATATATAATCATTATGGATTTATTTCGAGTTTTTGATTCTAGTTTGACATTCATCTGAATAATCCACTAGTTATCCTTATTATCAAAGAAAGTTGAAATAAAAAGAATAATGTATTCATAAACAAAATTTCTACAAACTCCAATTATAGCTGATGATAGTATATATGAATGAAAATATTAGCCATCTTATCTGCAAATACACTATGGTTCATTATCGGTTTCACTGGCAAGAATACATTCACATATTATTATCTCCATCCTGATCGTCTTACCAAATCTCATAATTGATTTGTTCCTTTTGTGACTTTCTACAACTTTTCATGACTTTCTTCGTCATCTCACATTGACTCTGACTGAATGCGATAGCTTATATGGAGCTGTAGCGAATTGGTCTTGGTAATCGACCTTCAATCAATGGGTCATGGATTCTATGCTCGCACCCCCTCTCTACCATAGTTTAAGCAACCAGACAGACATTGACCTGCACACAGTAGGTATGACTCATTGTTTAGTTCATGCATGCACGCAGTTGCGGTTGCTGAGTGCATTTCGATTTTTATCTCTTTGTCAGAGCTGATTAGTTACTGAGTTCTAACCGCCCAATACCAAAAAGCAGTGCAAGATAAAATTTTATCATTTGACTTAATGGTCACATTGCAAACTTCTGTTGACTAACTGGGTTCAGGAAAGTGATTGCCAGCCTTCGGTAATCACTTCACTTAGGGTTGTTTTCGATTACTAAACCAGATAATCGTTACTGATTGTGCATTGTAAAAGAAGCAACCTGTAGTCAATTGTTTCGGTTTTTTTCAAGTGCTTGAAAAATATTTAGTACGGGTCAGAATTTTAGTTGGTTGGAGGCGATCAACAGGAAGCCTTAGATTTAGGTTTTGTGCTTGTAGGCACTCATCCGCAAGGCGTGTCTGCAACCTCGAGGTAAATAATATCCCCTCTGAGATTCATATCCGCGTTACGCAGTGTTGCACTCAACGACATTACCACCGAGCTACTCAGGCTATGAGTAACTTCCTGCACGACTGGATTAGATACACTGATTGGTCATTGAAGGAGGGCAAACAATTTCATCCTGCATAGTCGTCAGGGCTGACTGAATTCTATCGACCACAGTATATCACTGTCACTTAGCGTTTCCACTCTATCTTCGGGGATTCAATGTTACTTTATAAGTTGTAATCTGCATATCAATCTTTTTTATAATGCAGAAACAACTAATTGTCTATTTCCCTTCTTTTGTACTTTGCTATGCAGATGCTTAAGTGGCATTTGGGGTTGAAACCCTATATATATATATATATATATATATATATATATATATATATATATATATATATATATATATATATATATATATATATATATATATATATAATCTTGTTATTTATTTTATATTGTAGGCAAACACTGCGTAATGAAGGCGTACGCGCATTATATAAAGGTGCTGGTTGCCGTGTTATGGTTATGGCTCCGTTGTTTGGTATAGCACAAACCGTTTATTATCTTGGTGTTGCTGAACGTCTTTTAGGTTATCCTAGGTATTAAAGGAAAATTTGCTTCGATTATTTCTGTTTACATTCACGATTGCATATTTATGTATAAGAAGCACGAAACTGTAATACTAACCCCTTAACTACAGTGCATTCCTTTTTTTTAATTATAAATCTGTTTAATAATTCTGATTATATTAACTTACTTTTATTAGAAGTTTCGTTGTTTGATGTGTGTGTGTATGTGTGTAAAAGATGAGGTTTATTTCAAGTCAATGCCATGATGTTTTTCTTGTTGATTACTACTTGCCTTCATTCGCTTCTATTCTATTCTTCTGCTCCAAATTATTTTTCTCTTTTTTTTTGACTACAAGTAGCCGTAAAAATTGTGATATTTTCCTTGTACACAAACTTTTTTTGACCTCATTTCAACTCCTTTCTTTTCTGCTAATTAGCCAAAAGTTTACTATACTGTATGATGATAAATATAAAGACTGATGTATTGCGTTATTCTACTGTAACTGTCAAGTTGTAGCACAGTTCGTGATGGATAATCGCCACTGAATGTCCTTTCTTTCATCATCATTAATGAACTGTATTTCATGTTATAAAATTTCCTATTCTACACAGTCTATTCATATCAACATCATCACTAGACTAGTATCAGTTATTATAAGTATAGTTGTAAACTACTGTGGTAATTATTTTGCTTCTATGGAACAACTTTCAAGATGTATTTTTGTAAGTTTTATCGGGATGTAATTAAAATTGTTATTATTACTCTATGCATTATTAGATTAGTTGTACTGCATCATGTTGTCTACAGTAATCAGTTTCCGTTCTATTCCTGTGTACACATATATTTCTGTGCAATGATTTCTTAATATTCACTCTGCGGAGTTGTGTTTCTTTTTCTCTCTTTTTGTGAATGTTGTTTTAGTGTGATAAGTGTATTCATTGTTTGTTTGTGTGTGTGTGATGGATTCTTTAAAATATTATTCTTCGTTTGGTTGGAAGACAAGATTATTTTACTGAATTCTATTGGATACATTCATGATTGTGGTGAAATGGACAGTTAATTAGTTTTAACAGCGGAAGTTTAGTTAGCGGTTGCCAAAGTTCAACAAATATTAAATGTGATTCAATCAGGTGCTTTTTTTTAGTGAATTGACTGATCACAAAGTAGTGTTCATCATTTTTTTCCACAGGAAATCAAGTGCACTACTTTGAGGTCTTGCAGTAGCCATACTAGTATTCAGCCATTAGGTTGGAATCCAATGTTTAACATTTTCATACTTTTAATAATTTACGATATAGTGTGACCACCACCCAGTGCTTATCAATAAGTTCCTTTGAAATGGACTTCTCGAAGTTTTCATGAAAAGTCGTGATTTGTGGAGTCAACCAAATTGAGTATGAAGTAAAATACTCGCCGATCGCTTTAGATGTTGGACGCCCTATATCGCTAATTTGACAGACGTAGGAAAATGTGAACCATCAGATTCGGAAGCAGAGTGAGTAGCAGTATGTCTGTCAATCGTTTATGCGCACCGTCGAAGAGTCGTAAAAACTAGCGCAAAACAGCTGACCAATGTGCTCCAATGACTTTCTAACTCATGTTACTCCATGATGGATATCATGCGATTTGAGTAGCATATAAGTAGCATACTCTTTACTCAAAGTAAAGAGTATCAATGAAAATTATTTTTTGCATAAACGAGTGTGAATTACCTTCAAAAGCTTCGTACGAAACGGTGACAGAAAGGCCCAAAATATATTGAGTATTTGGTCAATGTTTCTGAGGTGTTGAAGTTTCAGCAACATAATATAATTGTTACAACGCTTGCATTGATTGGGCGTTACTACACTTCAAGTTCCTCAGTACGTATATGTGGTAGGGCGCTTCCTGAGTTAATAAGATGGCGAATAAATCAAACAATTGATGTGATCACGGACGGTAATTTTACCCGAAATGTTACCAGAATTAAATAAAATTATTGTGTACATCATATCCATTACAAGTGTATTTATAAAAAATTGGTTTTCGACACATCGCAAATTTTGTATGCATGTAATGTACAAAGTTACTTCTTAAAACAATGAATGTGAAAACGTAGGATTTAATGAATGTATAAATTTCAGTAGAACTAATCAGTGGAATACTCTACATACTTGAGAATATATAGGACAGGGTGAAACAGGAAAACAGACATAGATAACGCAAACTAAACTATCGATTAAGATGTAACAACACTGAAGCGCACAACTTTTAACTGAAAAGAAAGCATAAACACCTGCATCACAGAAAGTCGTCTCATGAACTCCATCCATGTCGCCCTTATATCTCAATAAAAAACGCTTAGCAACCCGAATGATTGATGTCATTTCATAAAATCATCAACTTGCACCTTTCTGCTATATGATATCTTGAAGTAGACGTACGGCTTAGTGAAACACTTGTGACTTGTAGTTCCCAGTGTTCTCTAACGTAAATCTATGGTCTATTTAGTATCCGTAAGCTAAAACGCGGATTTGTTTGAATCATTATTATTACAAATCATGTGCAGACCAAATTGCAACGCTTCGCATCATCATAGAACAGAGCATAGAATGGCAGTCAGCTCTCTGCCTCAACTTCATCGACTTTGAGAAGGCCTTTGACAGCGTCGACCGAGAAGTAATTTGGAAACTGCTTCAATACTACGGAGTACCGCAAACCTTTATCCGCCTCATTCAACAACTATATGAAGATGCCACATGCCAAGTAATTCACAATGGAAGCTCAGTGATGCTTTTGAAGTGAAGACAGGAGTGAAACAAGGTTGCCTACTATCCCCCATGATATTCCTGATTGTGGTGGACTGGATCATGCAGCAAACAGTAGGCAGCGAGAAGAGGGGGATACACTGGACGACGGAAAAGAACCTAGAAGACTTGGATTTCGCCAGTGATGACTTGTGCCTAATGTCACATAGACTTGAAGATCTGCAGGCAAAAACTAACAAGTTGATAGAAGAGGCAGCTAAGACGGGACTTCAGGTGAATATAGAGAAGACAGAGGTGATGAAGATACTGCACCACCACCATCAACAACAACAACAAACTCTAATCACCGTCAACGGGAGAAACTTAAAGGAAGTAACCTCCTTCACTTATCTAGGAAGCATTGTTTCAACTACAGGCGGGACGGACGAGGACGTCAAAGTGAGAATCGGAAAAGCAAGACAGGTGTTCATTAGCCTGAAACCAGTGTGGAGATCTTCTGCACTCAGCATGCGGAACAAGATACGGATTTTCAACACCAACGTCAAGTCAGTGCTCTTGTATGGTTCAGAGACTTGGCGCGTCACGAAAGGCATTTCCAATAAACTACAGACATTCATCAACAACTGCATACGCTGGCTCGTTACTGAAGATCAGATGGCCAGAATGATCAGAATAAGCAACAAGGAGCTCTGGGAAGGAACCAACCAAGAACCTATCACGCAACACATATGCAGGAGGAAGTGGAGATGGATTGGGCATGCACTGAGAAGGCCGACTGAGGACATCACGCGTCAGGCCCTCGAGTGGAATCCCCATGGGAAGCGACGAGTTGGACGTCCAAGGGTGACATGGAGGAGGTCGTGCGAGGAGGAAATGAGAGGTTGTGGGCTGTCGTCGGACCAGGTTCAAAAGATCTCAGAGAACAGAGGTCACTGGAGGCGTGCTACTGAAGCCCTATGTTCCACTAGGAACCCAAGGGACTAATAATAATAATTATTATTATTACATTTAAGTATCAGTGCACCTTTTTGCTCACAATCATTTAGTCGGACAATAATTAGGTTGCTATACAGTAAATGTAAAAAGTGCTACGAATAAATGAATGTTGATCGATAGTTGGTTATAGTATCATTTAACATACGGATATCTGAGAAGATTGGAGTGTATCTACACTTTCTTATCGCGAACTGTCTTGTACTACGTTCTCGAGGATCTGAACATACTGATTTATATCTTCATTTATAGACGCTTGGTTTAGCATTTTGCTGTTTTTAGAATGATAGGAATACTTTGATCGAGACAAAGTATTCATTAGCTTCCTCTTCAATAACAAGTAGAATTAGCTACAAATATTAATTTATAAACCAGAAAACGAATTATATTAAGTATATTTATCGTTCACAAAATTATTATTAAGCAAAGATGGATTTCATCTTTTTAGATATACGAAAAATTTCAAAGTTGTTCAGATATTATTTTATCATACTTGGAGATTTGTTATTTACTCTAACAAACTTCCTAGTTTTGGGTTCTCAAAAGAGGTCATTATGAAGTTTCGTAACTCAGTTGCTCTTATCTCAGACTGAAATATATACAGATTCTTACTTTGATTCTACATACGTAAGTTCATTCCATTGAGTATTTAGTCTAAATTAGATCATTAAGAATTCCAAGTTGAAGCAATTTACTCTTACCATATATCAATTAAATCTTATTCAAATGAAAGGATAGTATGGTGTTCAAATCCTTTTAATGTAATAACTAGTAAGTATTATTGATCCGTGTAAGATCCCACTACTCATATTAAACAAATGATTTTTATCTTATTAGAACTTTTTGCTTCCCATTGTTGATTAGTTTGGATTAGGGATACCATCACTCATTAGGCTACAGGCACTTTCAGTTTATACATTCCAAACAGGACGAAAGGCTAGTCCTGCTTTCGACTGCTAACCATAATGTCTCCTTGATATCTCATATCTTTGTTTTGTTTAACGATGAGTGATATGTTCTTAAACAATTTCTTGGATTGAAATCATACGATATTTAAAGTTTTAAGATAGTCACTTAATTTGTATTGTTAACGTTAACCATTTGTTCCATGTATATTAATTAGTTGGATGTAACTGTAAGGACCAGATTTTCAGTGCATTCATTAACACATTTTGTCAAATTAATATAAGTGTAAAACTTGGGCACTGTGGTCGAGTGTAATTCCATTTTAGTCTGTTTATTAGAAATATCACGCAGTGAAACAATAGCATTTACTGGATAACTTTTCAGGCACAATTTATTGTCCATATCCAGTAAATGCTACTGGTTCAATGCGTGATATTTCTAATAAACAGACTAAAATGGAATTTAGTCAAATTAAAATTCATGCCTTATCGTAGTCTATTATTTATTAAATTCATATCTAAAATTGATTCGTCAGACTATTTTCATTTATTCATAAAAGTATTCGAAACACTGGTTGTTTAACTAAAAGTGGAGGTGTGGCTTAATGATTCTAGGAGATGACTATCAAACACTACGTCACGGGCTCGAACTCCGCCTCACCTACCGAAGTTTGGGAAACCTTGTGGTATCGCTAGCCCTCATACAATGGGTTTGGCTCATTGTCTACCACATGGATGTGCACAAGATGGCTGAATGCATTTCGTCCGATCGTTTTGTGCTTGACTAAAAAGTAGGTTACTGAACACTTCCGTAGTGAAGAAAATATCCTGTGAACTAAGTTTCTTGTGGTATACTGTTTAACTGAATAAATGGAAAATGTTAAGTACCTTCAGGGATAGTTCGTTGGGATATTAGGACAATACTGTTATTTTTCAAGTAGATGTTAAATCTTCCTATACATCTCTGGACGCAATAATAATGTAGCTACAGATGACCCACTTTTCCAGAGGGTTTCATCATAAACCGTAATCAGTCAGCTAAACAGCGGAAATAATATAGCACTTGGATGGCTGTTTCGTTCTGGTTTGGGACCCATCGGCAGTGCTCATCCAGGATTCTATTGGGTCTAATGGCAAACACGTTAACACTCAACCACTGAGTTGGGACTCAATGGTTCACTGTTCCCTTGCTTCTGTCGATTCATGATATATTTCTATTTTCGTTTACTGTTATCGGGGAGTATTTGTAGTCACTTTCGATTTGGGTGACTTCATCAGAATACAACCTTGTGGCTGTGCAATAAAATGCTCGCCAGAAGATTTGGTGGCCCCAAGTACTTTCCTTTACTGTGTAGCGGGCACCCGATACTGACAAGTTCCAAATTAAGATGAAACAGGTTTACAGCACCTACATTTTCAGTGGTTCTCTGGGTGATCCCAGTGAATGACAAAATCGACATAGAACCTCGCAAACAAGTGCATCACCTCAAGTTGCCACAATTCACAGTCGTCCATAAAGAACAGGTAAATAGAAAAAGTGACACGAAAGTAGTGTGAAAGAATAAGCAATCTGAAGATCAAGGTTAATACGAATATTCAAGCTTTAGAAGACGTCAAGGAGTGAATAAATCTGCACCACTGTGACCGACTTTCAGCCATTTGACCAAGAGTTGTCAACCACTGATTCCTTTCGTCTCAGGAACCCCATCTAGACAGTCTATATCTCCCCACGTGGCTCAGGCCAGGCCAATACCGGTGCTAGATCTTCATCTGGTCACCCTGAGCCCTTTTCCTATGTAATCCAGCTTCTCCTAACATGACACATCCAGACAGGCGGTGACTCAGCATGCGGACTACATGTCCAAGTCATCAGTCGACAAAGGTTCACAACCTCGTCAATGAATCTGCTTGTCTAACCTATTACCCTTCATCTGACCTCAACACTACTGTTGAGTTAGTGATGGAAACCTTTTGAAGTCACTCAGTCCCCTGCAAACCTCTTAATTGAAGAACACTCAGATTTGTTGACCTGATGTCATATCATTATGTAGTCGCACACCAGGAATTCAGTAACTGACTTTATGTTTTGTACGAGACGACTGCGAAGATTTTTACTGCTTGTTAACTGAAATCCACGTCACCGTGAAATCTTTGATTCTGTAAACTGTCGTACCAATATGAAGTCGTTACAACACCTAATTATTCTTATTAGTGAGGCATAACTCAATCACTCATCCATTTGAATTGTAAGATCATTACGTAGAAGTTAAGTGTGGAAATAAGATAACAAGGTTGGATTACTGATTGAGATAAACACATTCAACCGAGTGGTACTTATTAATAGGGAAAGATTTTACAGCGTCAATACTTTAAAACTCCTAATCTGCAAAACTTTATCTCTTCATATAAACCTATCAGTTAGTAATAATCAATAAATTAATAGTCGAAGTTTACAATTTTTCTTCGTCTCATTTCCAATTATAAGATCTTTTAGATCCAGTTACTTTTCGACTGGTTATGAAAATACTCTGTTACTCTCATGGTTCAGTCCCACTGAATTCGGACATATCTTAATTATAGTACATATACCCATTTGGATGACATGTAATCAGTCATTCATGAACATTTATTCCTTTAATAATTGCGCGGTGTTCTCCGAGCTGTGAGGCGTGACTTCAACTTATGAAGTGGTGATATAGGCGGTTAGCCTGGTAATGAAAAGTTCGAGAACAAATATCAGTTCTCGTAATACACCAAATAAATCCTCTTCCTGAGGTACAGATCTTCTTTAATATCTCCAAAATTTATTCCTTTATTTCGCTAGAAAATAACTGCAATACAGTACAAATTGACTGAAACTTCAAATATTGACTATTTTGCTTGTGATCTTGGCTGGTAGGTTTCAGAAGTAAACCGTGTTGACTCTGCAGTTTGGGGAGTTGAAAAACCAGTCAGCTATGAGAAGTGTCAACGTGAGCCATGCAATTTTCAGATTGATGATCCTATTCCAGGTATCCTGTTCCATGAAAGTCAGCTACCCATATTCAAGTGGTCTGAACTAATTCGGCTGTATGTGCTGAGTTTGTTTGGGTATACAGGTAATGAGCACAACCCCGAACGAGCGAAATAGCCGTCTAGTATTTAGATCACACTGATCTGGTTGACGAAATCCACAGATCAGCGTGAGCGATTTCTAACTGCTCAAGTTGTTCATCATAGTGTATTTCACTAATGAAGCCGATAACAGTTTTTACTAGTGTCTTACTTTTTAACAGAAACCGAAATATGGTTCAATTCGCCGTCATAAAAACGTTTGGTGTCCAATTTTTCCTACTTTAAGATGTATCCACTAGCCTTTGTTGATATGCGGTCAACAGCGAAAGAAAGTCGTTCCATGAAAGATATGAAACGTGAGAAATACCAACCGTAGCTGGAGCTTAGTAGACAAATCAAGATGCGCTTACACTCAAACTTATTTTAAACTTGAAAGTGATGCTGCACCTAGACGGACAGACCTTACACTACTTAAAGTCAAAAGTAATGAAATTCTTTATGTTCTAATCAGGAATACCTATGGACCCTTCTGTTTATCATCTCAATTGAATATATTTAAATGCTTGGCAATTTTTATTGACTTTTGAAGCATTTATTTGTTTATTTTAGCAGGTAATTTGTTTTATTGTTCAGAAAACACTTTCTGTGACCTTGAAAAACATCTGACCTACCGACTTTTTTTACATTATATTATAATATTTTTATATAGTACATCTGTGTTTAAATATTTTCCTGCGATTAACCAGTTCTACGCTATTAAGTGAAAAAAGACGTTAATAAACATTAAGAATTACATCTTGAAGTCTTCGTGTTCAAAGTTGTAATCAGTTGCTTTTTGCCGCAAAACGTTTTGGTTGAAGTGTAATTATGATAGTCTAGTTCGTTTAAGTGTACGGCAATCTGCAAGCCTACAGTAATTTGTTTCGTCAATATATACACTTATGCTCAAGTTCTTGCTTCCGATGAATTACAAATATTCATCAGAAATCAGGTATGTGTAATATTTTCTTAACTCATATCAACTTTCGATATGTACCACCTTCAATACTATCTTTATCGTGGTGGCTTTCTCAAACATCTGGGCTACTGAATCTTCCATTTCACACATTGCACTAAATATTTTCTACTCTTTTGTTTGTTCTAATCATGTTATTATGTCCTGTGATTGCATAGTGTATTCACGCGTACATTTAAAAGGTTTGAAACAGTCGTGATGCTTTTATCAAATAAAACGAAGAAAAAACATCACAGTAGGTGATAATGAGCTTTGAAGCGAATTATTTTATCTGAAATGTGTTTACCTGAATTTCTAAGCACTGACTGTAGGTACTTGCAGAGAAAAGTGGATTACTTACAATATTGTTTATCCATGAAAGTGTACCGTAATGCTGGAGTAATAACACCACAAGAAACTTGGTTGCATTGCTTGTATTACGATAATTTGGTTCCTTTAGACCATCTCAAAATATTCTGTTTTGACCGATGTAGCTGTACTAAGAGATATGGAGGAGGTGTAGCTACCTTCATGAATACTCGTTAGTTGATTTCGAGTTACATATACTTCAAGTGTGCTGATATATTATGCCATCCACTAACTTTTATTTGTAATAAATCATTATCAGATAACAATTAACTTGCTGCCTATAAAGATACTGGAATAGTCCCAGTAACTAAGTCCGTATATTGAAGTGCATGTTTCAATTTTCGTTCCTTTGTAGTTCTTGATTTTTGATAATAAGGCAGAAGCTAATATGACTTGTGCGTGTATTATCATTGAAGGTTTTTGGAGATCCTAATCAGTTTGTATGTATTATGCCGCATCATCCTGAAGAGATTAAAAGGTGCTCTGGATTCAAAATTACGACTGCAACAGGCTGACTGGCTTCAAGAAGAATAAATCATGTGCGGATCAAATTGCAACGTATGCAGCATCATAGAACAGAGTGTAGAATGGCAGTCAACTCTCTACCTCAACTTTATAGATTTTGAAAAGGCCTTCGACAGCGTAGACTGAGAAGTAATTCGGCAGCTGCTTCAACACTTCGGTTTTAGTGCCAAAAACCTTTATCAACCTCATTCACTATATGACGACGCCACTTGCCATGTGATTCAAAATGGGAAGCTCAGTGATGCCTTTGAAGTAAAGACAGGAATATGACAAGGCTGTCTACTATCACCGATGATCCTCCTGATTGTGATGGACTGGACTGGATTATGCAAGAAACTGTGAGGAGCAAGAAGATGGACATACGCTGGCTGGACCGATGAAAAGACCCCAGCAGGAGATTCGGATTTCACCTATGATGATTTATGTCTAATGTCTCACAGGCTCAAAGATCTACAGGTGAAAACCAGCAAGTTGGCAGAAGGGGCGGGGCAACAAAGACAGGAGTGATGAAGATACCCAACCATCAATAACAATAAGCACCGATCAACATCAACGGGAGAAATCTAAAGCAAGTTGTCTCTTTCACCTACCCAGGCAAGGCAGCATCGTTCCAGCTACAGGTGGCATAGGCACAGACGAGGATGTCAAAACCTGGATCGGAAAAGGAAGACAGGCCTTCATTAATCTGAAATGAGTTTAGAGATCTACTGCACTCCACTCAGCGTAAAGCTTGAACAAGATCCGGATTTGTAACACCAACCTCAAGTCAGTCGTTCTATGTGATGGTTGAGAGACTTGGCGCGTTACGAAAAGCATTTCAAACAAAGTTCAGACATTCATCAACAGCTGCCGCCTACGCTCACTCGATATTGACGCTGAAGATTAGATGGCCGTAATAATAAGAATCACCAACAAGGAACTTTGGCTGGCTGGCTGGCTAGCTGGCAACAAACCAACCAACCAAGAACCCATCGCCTAACAAATACGCTGGAGAAAGTGGAGATGGATTGGCTTGGATTGGATTGGACATACACTGAGAAGACCGATTGAGGACATCACGCGCCAGGCGAGGCCGTCGAGTTGAACCTGCATGGGAAACGACGAGTTGGGCGTTAGCTGCGAGGTTGATATGGAGGAGATGGTGTGAGGAAGAAATGAAAGGTTGTGGGTAGTGGTGGAGCCAAGTTTAAAAGACTGCAGAGCAGAGCGTGAAACGGTGACTTGCTACTGAAGCCGTATGCTCCACTAGGAACCCAACGGACGAATAAAAATAATAATCAGTTTGCATGCAAACACAAAAGTAGCACTCTGGATTTCACCACTGTCTGAGATCTTAAGATTGTTTATAATCGCGATGAAATGCAAAAAGTGTGGGTTGTACCTTTTTAGACAGTACTGTGGCATTTGATTCTGTCCCAAGACCTCTCTTTTTGAATAAGGTGGTTATGATACACGGCAAGTCCTTGGATTCCTAACCACCTGTATTCCTTTTTGTCTGAAAGAAAGAAATATACTGTTCATAGAGGGAAGCACTCAGCTTAACTACTTCCTAAATCTGGTGTTCCCCAAGTTGCCGGTGTCTTTTCTTTATTCCTGTATGACTTGTCTGCAGCTAGTATCAGTCTTACTAAGTATGCTGATGACTGGACAGTTTTCATGTCTTTCACTTCTTCATCAGATTATTTTTAATTAAATTGGACTATAGTTCTTCGTGAGTAGTCATTTGCCCATTCTCTAAATCTATGGGGACTGCCTCAGTGTCATATCTCTGACTCTTGTCTTACTTATTAGAGAATGTGACAAGTGTGTTCTATCTCGACGTTTTTTCTCATCTTTCCTGGTTCTCTAATATCTTACTAACTTCGGAAAGAATCTACCACCTAACCTACTAAGTCAGAAAGCTGAGAGTATCTGCTATAACTCAGCCCCTTCTTTTGTGTTTTCAAAACTTTTGGATCTTGCATATTCTCCACCACGCTTCCCCTTTATTCTTTCTCGGGTTGCTGAAAAAAGAATGTGCTATACTGCGTAGAACCTTGAGGATTGCCAGCAGAACCTGTACAATTTATCGCATGTTTAAGCAGTAAATGGTGACAAATCAGATCACCTTGTTCATATATGGTAATACTATGGGAATACATGCCGTTATTAGTTATTAATCCGTGAGGTCAACATGAAAATGTGAATGTGTGTACTTATGTGAACGGGTGTTAAGGTGTGATAAAGTTACCATGGATGACGAAGTCAGTCATAGACTAATAACTGATAACGAAAACATTTATTTTGACACTCATTGTGGACAGGAAACAGCAGTAGAATCCAGGACGCTTGTTCCACGCTTAAATTGTAGACGGAGTTACGCCCCAGTATGGGACTCCTCAGTAGTATACAGCCACGACGTGGCTATAAGCTGAACATTGGACCTTCAGGTTTCATGGCGAACGTGTTGGTCATTCAGCCACTGGGTTTAGGTACAATGGTTTACAGTTTCCAACTTCTATCACTTTATGATATAACGTGACTATCACCCAAGGTCTTCAGTTGAGATCCGTTTTCTTTCCGACTGCTGAGGAATCCCGTGCTACGACGAAACAGCTGTCCGGTGCTCTCAGGTTTTAACTGATGTCAGTCCATGAAGAATACTACTTCGAAATTAAAATAAGATTGTTGTGACGTTATGGTTTTTAAATCTTTGCCGTTGATTTGATGGAACACTATTGGCATATTTACAGGCTGTACTGTCAAAACTATACTACCCTGCGCATTGGGAGTCGCCATCGTGACTAACTGGATAACGTTCTGGCGTTTGAAGTTACTAGTCCTCGGTTTGAATCTTAGTGGGAACAACACTCACTAAGACGCAGGTACATCCACCTGGCGATTCCTATACAGGACGAAAACTGCGTCCTAGACTCCATTGCTACCCACAATTCATAATTATTATCAAATACAAGATTGATTTGAAAGAATAGCATCTGCCCAGTGCTCACATTTTTTCATACCATCTTAGAAAATAACATTACTGTAGGGATTTTATGCCTTTGAAGATACGATGAGGTCGAATTTTTTTACTAAATCAGAGACTCACTATAACATTTCAAGTGTACTGAGAACTGTTTATAAGGATGCATATACGTAGTAGACGTAGCAGTGTGAGATGTCAGGACGATGGATTGGTGAGAAGTCAGGTGAAAAAGAACATAGAACATTGGATGAGAATACGAGGCACAAGAAGTGGGCAGAATGACGTGCAGAATTTTCTTCCAATATATCAGTGGTATTTAACCCAATAGATGGTGTTAACTGCTTGTTAGACTTCTTCTCTAATACTGACCAGTATCATTACGGAATATTGCAGTGGAAAATTATTTAGATCTTTGCATAAAATATAGTTGTTATGCAAGATTCTAAATGAAACTTCACTGCAGACAAATACAAAAAATCAAGGCAATACGTTACACGGAAGTTCATCAGTTCAAGCTGCCACACTTGAACGGTATACACTGAAGAAACGATTATGAAGAGAATCAGATAAAGAAAGTTTAAAGTGAATGAGAATGGAGAGAAGGAGAATAATTAGATGAAGGTGAATCAGAATCTTCAAGACTTCGAAGATAACAAAGTGTATACATCTACGCTAAGGTAACCGATTTTGAGAGGTATCACTCAATTTTCAATCGTTGATTCATATCGTATCGAGGAGCCTAGGCGGACAGCCTATACCTTCATAAGTGGGTCAGACCAACCGTTAGAGTCTTCAAATCAATTAGAAAATCTTATTTCAGTAAACTGATTTATTTTTGGGTTTTATTCTGTAAGCAAATATACTATCTTGAGAGCGTTACTTGAGTGTATTTGTCTAAACCTCAGCTTAGTAATGATGCATAGTGGCTAGCAGTAGAATCCAGGATGCGCATTTCGTCCTATTTGGGACTCAGCTGGATGTACCTGCTTTCCGGTGAGCGATGTTCCCACCGGGATTCGGACTCGAGACCGATCGCTTCAAACGCCAGAGCGTAATCCACTACATCACCGAGCCACGACAGCCACTTCTTGTGCGACGGGAGGCATCTGCACAGGAGCCCATCCGCCAACTGAGGCCGATGAATTCGGTCCAATTAACGATGGTATGATGTAGAAACAGTTATACTAAAACTATAACCGTCACACAAGAAGTGGCTATCGTGTCTTGGTGGTGTAGTGGACAACGTTCTGACGCTTGAAGCGATTGCTCCTGAGTCCGAATCCCGGTGGGAACAATATCAATCATCGGGTGCAGGTACATCCAGCTGACGAGTCCCAAACAGGACGAAATCCGCATCCTGGATCCCACTACTAGCCACTGTCCATCAATACTATCTCCAGAGCACAGGTAATATCGAGGCATCCGCACAGGAGCCCATATGCCAATAGAGACTGGCCAATTCGGTCCAGTCAACGACGGCATGATATAGAAGCAATTACAATAAACCTCAACTTGTTGAACATAATATAATCATAACGTTTCATACAGGAGTTTAATCTAAACCTGTTCAAGAAAATAATAAAAATATCAAAAATATTTGAATGGCGTCAACTTTTCACTCGACACGTAATAGTTGTGGTACTAGTCTGTTAAGTCCTGATCATAGTTCTTATAAATGTTATCTTAGCGGTATCTAGTATTTTTTTTTCAAGTGATAAAAGCAGAATATATTCAAATATGGAATAAATGCAGCATCTCCCTCTGTTTTTATGGATCCTAGTCCACGTATATTCTCCTTTTCAACAGGTTTTAATGTTCATTTTTTCATAGTAGGATTCATCATGAGCTGACATCCTACGTCCTACTTTGTGTACCTCACCAGTCGTTTCTTCTCATCAGAACTTTGGGGAATTTCATCTCGAAGCCAGTCACTAATGAGAACTAGAAAGTAATTCATTTTAGAGGTTTGTCAGGAGGAGTCCCATATTAGAACGCAACAAGGGTCCAGTGCTCCCAGGTTTTCAATTTATCTCACACTGATGTCAATCCGTGGTAAATACCACCAAATAGAAGTCAATAAATAAATCCCAAAAACCTCCAACTTGAAATTCTCTTTTTGTTACTTCATTTTCCTTTTCCTGATAGGCTTCTCCAAAAATGCTAACGCTTATAAGTTAACTTTCATCTAGTGTATTATAATGACAAGCAAACTGATATCGTTTGGTTTTACGTGCGTGAACTGCTTACTGCAAAATAGAATGACTGTGACGTGCTATTTGCAAGGTCACCTCAGTAACTTCTTAAATAATCAATAAGGTTTCTTTACTCTACAGTTGAACTACCTTTTAACTTAAACAACGAAATTTAGTTGAATGGTCTTTACACTTACTCCCTATGACGCTGTCATGCAGTTCTGATTTTTGCACGCCTGATTACTTGAAAGTCGCTGGACTTGCTTAAGCTTTATCCATTGATTAACTCCGATGGCAAACTAAGCAACGACTGGGTTAACCAATTAGCGTTACTTTATTTCATCTGGAGTTATAATATTTTTATAAAGTGAGGAAAAGTTATTTGGTTATTTTGGTAGTTATTTGGGGGGCATTTAAAGTCACTCTTATCTGTCTATACCTATGAGTTCTTCGTTGAACTGTATGCAAGATGAGATATTTCCAATCTTCTAACTGTCAGTCTTTCTTTCCCTTGTGCTATGCAATGGGAAAAAAAGACTAGTGACTCAATATTCTTTCATATTATACAATCTGAGTTATAAATTATACAACTAAATTCCATGTCCAGTACGCTCTATAATTTGTTAAACAGAAATGACTCGTTTTTCGCATAGAAATCTAGATCATGCATTTAACACGCAATTATTTCACATCTATGAATCGTATGAAATTGAGTAGGAAGTCAGTGACTACCACCTTTATCACATTAGCTTACAGAAAGTTGTTGCTGGTTACATTATTTCCTAACTGATCTGATGTATCCGTATCCAGAAAGAATGAGAGCAACAACCGATAAATTATGCATTTTCTTCACATATCCATGTTTGTTCTCATTCATTGAGCCTAGGCTTTCATGGCTTTGTACATTTCGTATATACCTTGTCATATACAATATTATCTTGCATTGTATGGGCTAGCCGTCTAACTTCGTCTTTTCTCCGAGTCAGTCAGTGGGACGTTAGGGGTTGTTGGGTGATTTCGCACATATTAACTTGGGTATCTCTGTCAACCCAAGAATATAACATAATTGACGTGAGTTTACAAAGTGACATTAGGTTTAGCGAGTGGACCTGATGACATTTATTTCAGGTTGATATTTATCTTAGACCGACGTCAGTTTGAGAAATATTGGAAACGTGGACAACTGTTTCGTCACAGTGTCGGACTCCTCGGCAGATCGCACCTATTACTTCCCTAGGGATCAAACCTAGGACCCTAAGTTTTCACGGCCAGTCGAACATGAATACAGTTACTGAACGACGGCACTAGACAGAAGTCAAACTAGGTTATGAACTGACGGAAGTTGGGAGTGTGGAAAGTCAGATTTCGACCCGGTGGCACCGTTACGGCTGTGGGATCTGAGTGCTGTGAGTTGGATCCCTGACGAGGTTACAAATGAGCAATGTTGAAGATTATCATGCTAAGACGAGACAGCTGTCATGTGGTCTCAGGTTTCTAACGTTTCTCCAACTGATCTCTAGTCCATGGTGAATACTATCTCGAAAGTGTTCATATCATTCCAGGTTGAAACTCATCAATAAAGCACATATGTGTTTTGTTCGCAGACTAGAAAGCCAATAAGATTACTACTATTTAAACTGTACCGGCTTGGATCCTACCTTCGGTATCTTCTACATTTTTCAAAATTGTCATATGATTTATCGCATAATACTCATATAAGTGGAGGGACATCGCCATAGCAGGGTAATAGACATTCCGAAGTACTCTTATGAGAGGTGCAACAAGTTCAAGGTGGTAATAAACACTCAGCATTAATATACCATCTTCAATTTAGTAAAGATAATTGAAAACATACTTACTTCGTGCATCGTATAGAAATAACCGCATAGTATCTTCGTTCTTCTATATCACAGGTGGTCTGCTTATATTTCAGGCTGCCGGAAATTTTCCACCAAATTGATTTCACCAGATTCTTATCTTTCAAGTTGTTTTAATCTTTTAAGTGTCTTTCAAACGCTTCAGGTCCTCTCTTAAGCTTTAAAAATGATTTCAAACTGTCGTTTTTCAAGCTGACAACAAAATAAGGAATAAGCGATAAACTAGTAAGAAGTGGGTTTATAAGTGATTAGAAACACAGCATATTGGAGATTTTTGTGCTGACTGAATAAAATACCATCGCCAAAATTACACTTGATTTTCTATCCATTCACCAGTCCAAAACAAATGCTAATGTAATAACAGGTGCCTTTTTCATATTGTGGCTTCTATTGCTGTTATTATCAATACTATTCAAATGTAATGATTATTTCACTTGAAGATATTGTACAGGGACTGAATTTTTTCGAACTATTGCATGCTAAGAATTCCATACTGTACCAGACGTTTTGTATGGAACAAAGTAATTAATATTATTACACTTGATTTTCTATCCATTCACCAGTCCAAAACAAATGCTAATGTAATAACAGGTGCCTTTTTCATATTGTGGCTTCTATTGCTGTTATTATCAATACTATTCAAATGTAATGATTATTTCACTTGAAGATATTGTACAGGGACTGAATTTTTTCGAACTATTGCATGCTAAGAATTCCATACTGTACCAGACGTTTTGTATGGAACAAAGTAATTAATATTATTACTATTATTATTATTATTATTATTATTATTATATTATTATTATTATTATTATTATCTATGACTGATATTCAGCTATTAAATTGGCATGAACTGAAGACGAATTGTAGTCACTGATTCATCTATCAAATCAGGTATATTTATAACATACATAATCAACTCAAACGGAAACCAAAGGTGCTACTATCCAATTTTGCGCTCATTGAGCTAATAAGAATAAAGTCTATATCTAACCCAATGAACCACCATTATAATTTACTTGGTAATGGTTAGTAATGGAATCCAGGCTACATGTTTCATCCTCTTCGAGATTCGCCTATTGGATGTATCTGCACCCTAGCGAATAATGGTGTCCCCCTGAGATTCGAACCAATGCCCCAACTTCTCAAATGCTACAGGACTACCCACTAAGCCGTTTAGGCATGGGATATCAGACAATTCGATCTAGAATGACAACAGAAAATTAGGTGTATCAAAGATTAGGCCACTGTTTTATTTTAGAAGTAGTATTCGCCATGGACTGACATCAGTTGGGGAACCATTGAAAATCTGGGAGCACTGGAGCTGTTTCGTCCTAGTATGGGACTCAGCAATACGCACCCACGACCCGGCTACGGGTCGAACTCAGGACCTTCAGGCCCCATAGCGAACGCGTTAACCATTCAGCCACTGGGTTGGTTTCTACTAGTTCACAATTTCCAACTTCTGTCGACTCACGATATAGCGCTACTGTCACCCATGGTCGGAAGTGAAGTGGATGCTAACTGAAGACCTTGGGTGACAGTCGCGCTATGTCGTGAATTGACAGAAGTTGGAAATTGTGAACCAGTGGAAACCAACCCAGTGGCTAAATGGTTAACGCGTCCGCCGTGAAACCTGAAGGTCCTGAGTTCGACCCCTAGCCGGGTCGTGGGTGCGTACTGCTGAAGAGTCCCATGCTAGGACTAAACAGCTGTTCAGTGCTCCCGGATTTTCAACGGTTCCCCAACTGATGTCAGTCCATGATGAATACTACTTCTAAATTAAAAATCCACATTCATCTCAAAAATACACTGTTTTATTATTAAGTTACATAATTGGTATATAAATTGAATAATGAATTTATCGTTGAAAATTTGAAATTTTCCTCACAATTGGTTGCTTGATTTACATGAACATAAATTAGATCATGTAAAAAGAAAGCTTTAGTAGCCTTGATGAGCTTCCTTAAATTTTAAGTTTTAACTCTGTAGGCTTTGATCGTTACTATATAATTGCCTGCGACTGGTCTCAATCACTGATTATCTTAGTTTTTTAAAAGCAAAGAAATCTCATGTAATAGCCATAGGAGAATCATTCAGTGAAAATATTGTCATAGATCAAAGGTCGTATAATCGTTATGCCTTTAAGCGAAACTTTACAACAGAAAAGTTGAGATCATTCAGGTACCAGATCTAATGGCGATTATATAGACCAGAATTTCACTCTCTGCCAGGTTCTGGGACACAGGTGCGCTTAACAGCTGGCGACACTAGCGACACAAAATAGAGACAATAATGAACTCTGATCACCTAAAAATTGTATAGAATTCTCTTTCGATGAAACGGGTACCGGGTAAGTACCTCACTGTGTTGAAGCTGGATTGACTGATCTTCTCCCAGGGGAATCTCTAGTAGATCTAGAATACTCAGATGACGTAGTCCTTTTAAGTGAAGACATCGAACGAGTTCAGAGTCGATTAAGTATATTGAATCGGATATTGGATAGGAGTTTGAGGATGTTTGGGGTTTTGGTATAGCCACCCAAGCGCAAACTGTTCCTACTGGACTGGTTAACGTTGAAGCCTTGTTCACTGTGTTCCACTATATGCCTGTGAAACAAGGCCATTGAAGGTAAAAGAAATAGGAAGGCTTAACATGTTCGACCACCTCTAACTTTGTAGTGTTTTGGTGCCAACACTTCGTAAGTGTCGAGTTAGGCGTGTGGTTTTGGTCAGAGGAGGTTGGTCAGTTGATGAGGTTGTGAACCTTCACTGGCTTAAACGGCTGGGACATGTGTTACGCATCCTTAGTCACCATGTGTCGTGTCGGTTAATATTCGCTGAAGTTCGAACTGGAAGAAGACTAAAAATTGCCGGAGTAATACATGTCGTCAGTACACTGATTAGACACTGGAAATCAACCAATTTCATGTTATCTATTCCTGAGTTCTGATCGAATTCCGTCGATCACTTACCAGTGCGGTGACCAAGATTGGATGCTCCCCTTTGTGGTGTACTTTAATGGAGATAATTAGCAGGAAGCTCTGGATCTGGAAATGGGATCAGTTCATGAAGTCTGTGGCTCGTGACCTGAGCTGTATAGAGGAATGTACACTACCCCGTTGGAGTCTACTTGACATCCAAAGTCGGTGGTTGGTGACTCTTGGTGATCTGTTTGAGCTTCATTCCCAGTGGTACAGATACGGCCACACATTATTTTCTTCTTTATAACCGTACACAGTCTCAGTTCTGTTTCATTCCTTGTTGTCTCCCTTTTACGGATTCCCACCTCTTTTGAAAATATCTCTCCTCATTTCCCTGTCTTTAATTGTTGCGCCTCTTATCTTGGCGTAGTGGTAAGAGGCATGACAATATGAATCAATACCCAGTGATACCAGATTCACTGATGATGTTGCCTAACTGACTGATATTTGAGCATTGCATTTTGTTAAACTTTCACCAATCCATTTTCAGACAATTCAAGGACATTTTCTTCAGAAAACTACAACCTAGAACGTCGACAATAATTTCAATAAGTCATTCGAATTGAAAAAGAAACTTCAAAGCACCAATCTAAGTTGGTATTCGTCATGGGCTGACATCTATTGAGGAACCGTTGAAAACCTTGGAGAACTGAATAACTGTTTTGTTCTAGTGTGGGGCTCTTCAACAAATAACTTGAGCCTTCATTTAATGACAAGAAAACACTCACCGATCAATTTTATTCTATCTAAGTTCATAAGTTAATCCATGTATTGACTTACTTACACTCTGGTTCATTCACAGTTATCTGAATAAGAACTAGTATCATTTTGACTATCGTATGTTGGTTACAATATTCGTTAATAAATTTTCATGTGACCTTTTTATACAATACCGATTATTATTTACTGAACTACTCGTGAAAACACTTATAACTGTAATATGAATAATATGTAATTTTTAAACCTTGTGTTTATATTTCAAGTTTTAGCAAATAATCTCATTCAGTTATAATTGGTAGCCTTCACTGCATTGTCATCGACGATGCCTCATTTTGGTTACACACAAAGGTGTCAACTTCGTTAGGCAAGTGTAGTCAATTTGTGAAAACCTCAGTTCATCAAACGAACAATGATGAATCACGTCTAGTTAGAATGTTATCACTGTTTACCTGAATCTGTTGTATAAGTTTTACTAAGAAGTTCAGAAATACCACCAGCAGCCACAGAACTATCAGTGAACACAAGCTCTCCGACAAATGCAGAATTCCTGAACGCTATAAATCTCCTGAAAGCCGGGAAAGCAACAGGACTAGATGAAATTCCTCCAGAAGCACTAAATGCAGATGCAGAGACAGCATTGAACATGCTCATACCACTATTGCAGAAGGTTTGGAAGGAAGGAAACACATATATGATCAATAGCTGCCGCCTACGCTCACCCGATATTGACACGGAAGATTAGATGGCCAGAATAATAAGAATCACCAACAAGGAACTCACTCTGGCCTCGCAACGAACCAACCAGGAACCCATTGTCCAACAACTATGCAGAGGAAAATGGAGATGGATTGGATTGGATTGGACATACACTGAGAAGACCGATTGGGGACATCATGCGTCAGGCCAGGCCGTCGAGTGGAATCTGCATGGGAATCGACGAGTTGGGCGTTAGCTGCGAGGTTGACATGGAGGAGATGAAATGAAAGGCTGCAGGTAGTGGTGGAGCCCGATTGAAAAGACTATGGAGAAGAGAGTAAAATGGCGATGTGCTACTGAAGCCGTATGTTCCACTAGAAACCCAAGGGACAAATAATAAGAATGTAATCAGAAGTCATAGTGAAATTCAGGTTGTCACTGTATATTAATGGTGGATGGTGGTTAGCAGTGGTTCTCCGGATTCGCGTTTCGTCCTATCTGAGACTTGTTGGCTTGATTTAGCTGCCTCCCAGCGAGCGACGTTCGCATTAAGACTCGAACCGAGGGCTCCTATGTGTTAATAGAGTCCGGTCAATTTGGTTCAACCAACGATAAGCTAATGCAAGCAACATAATGTAAACCATACATGTTGCACAAGAAGTGGCTATCGTGACTCGGTGGTCTAGTGAATAAGGTTCTGCGTTTGAAGCAATCCATCTTGGGTTCGAGTCCCTGCTAGAAACAACGTGGCTGGCTGGGAGGCAGGCACATCCACCTGACGAGTCCCAAATGGGACAAAGCGCGCGTTCTGGATTCCATTGCTAGACACCATCCATCATTAATATCTAGGCATCGGCGCAGTAACCCATATATCCACAGAAACCAATTAATTCGGTGCAATGAACAACGGAATATTACAAGGAATATGTAGTCATTGTATATGCCTCCATTTGTTAAAATATCAGCTTATGTTTTGTAATTTTCTTCATCTCTGACGAAAAGTTTTGTTTGACACATAAGATGTGGATTCTTCTGGACACCTTCAGTAGCAACTAGAGAATGTTTGGAACGCGTTTATCGCCACTCAAATGTAAATTGAAGCTCCTGGATTGATCCCCACTGGGAGCATCTCTTACAATAGGGAGTAAAGTGTTTGAGGGAACTGAACATTCCACTTGCCTGGAAACTCGGATCAGCCCTGTTGGGTTAGTGGCCTAGGAAATTTCTGCATGGATACAAAAGGCTAAGTTGGCTTTCACCAACTTAAGCTATTTATCCCACTGCCGTGTTATTAGCCTGTCTATCTAAGGTTGAGTAAAATGCATTGCGGTTTGCTATATTCTACTCTATGGCTATGAAACATGGCTATTAAAGGCAGGGGACACTAGAAGGCTTAAGGTGTTTGGCCACTGGAGCCTTCGTTAATGTAAGCTGGGTGTGTTTAAAGAGTGAAAACAAGATTTCTTTGAACACTTTGTGGTGGAAACCACAGCTTCTTCAGCAGAATATTCGAAAATCCGTTCACATTAGTCTTGTTTTGATTGTTTAAACAAGCTAGGATTAGCTAATGAAACTGGATTTGATGCTCTAATTCTCCCATGACATTCGTAATCATTATGAATTGGGTGTTTAAAATATGTATCGATTCTGTAAATACATCTTTCTCATATAAGTTTCAGGAGTCTGAGTTTGAGATTCACCAGTATTGCATACCCACAACCCTCTTAAAGATTGGGAACAGAATCACCAAGTTTAGCGGCGAGCACAATATCAGTCAGCCACTGACTCGAAATCTATTGGTGTACATTTTTTCAGCTTCTTTCAATAAGCTATGTAGCTTGACCTTCATCTAATACTTCGCCTGAGTTACCTGTTACTTAACACTCAATAACAACGCACATCTAAAACGTTAAAGGGGGTTATGTTTACGCAGAGATTTGAAGCCATGCCAGCCAATAATGAAGTCATAGACGTTACCGGTTATCAATAACAAATGGATCTTTGCATCTCACGATAATCACAAGGGTGAAATTCCACTTTTTCTGACATTAAATATTTGTTTAACAATTCATATACCTTAAGGTGATTGACTCTTTGGATATACAGTGTTGTGAGTGCTAGAGAAATTTTAAGTAGTCTGTCGCCTTAATCTAACTCAAATGTTGGTTATAATGACATTATTTAGGGGTTTGATGGATAAATAACTGATTAAAGTCTGATTAAATCGTTACGTTTTTCAACAAAGAATAAATCAGTTTTCCCAAGGTCAACACAATTTATTACTCAGAAGTAGTGTAAATAAAAAAGGGAAATCTACTAGTAACAATATATGTCAAGTAACAAATAACCAACCACTAGATTGTACCAGGATAGATGTGGAAAAAATTTATCGGGGACTAAACACTTCCATAACTCCTTCTCCCTCCATTGTTTAAAATGAGTTTAAATGTAATATTGAGTGGTATTGCTTAAGAAGTCTACATACGTTGTGGCGTAACGTCATTGAAAAAGTAATACTATTAGGCGTCATATAAGCAAAAAATATCACCCTAATTAAACGGTTTTTTATCGATGTACTCATGAGCACTATAATGTTAGAAAACATTTTGATAAACTTCCTAGTGACCGTTTTCAAAGACATTACTCTAAAAAAAAGTGAAGAAACAAACAGCTACGAAGTTAACATTTCCGAATTTATACCAGTAAAGATTAATTTCAGGAAAATATTCCTATGTAACATTTCCTTATTTGGTGCAAACAACAATTCATCTGGTTATACATAATCTACTGGATATCAATCAGTGCTTAGCTGAACTTAGATGGAAGCTTTGGTTGATGGCTGAAGAATAGCCAACTTCATGTTGTCAACGCCTAAGTGCTGAACGATGATTTTACAATGTGTCCACCAGGCTAGGAGACATGGCACCGCAATGCACTGAGTGAGATGTTAGTTGGATGGAGGTAATCAGCTGGAAACCTTGTCCTACCTAGGTTTCCCGCTTTTTGTCATTCGTTACTAAGGCGTATCTGCAACCTCTATGGGACTGATATCCCGCCTGAGATTCTAATACGCTTCATCCAGCGCTACAGTGAGAGACGTTATTACTGAACTGACTCCGGGGCTGGGTGACGCGAGCTTGAACTTCAGGCAATGGATCGGTTCCGTCAAGGTTGAAGATATGGTTTGATGACTAGTGCCGAAAAGTAAGTAACCTGGGTCAAGCTGGGTTTCCTGCTGATTACCCCCATCTATCTAACATATCTATCTCTTAGATGAAAGCAGTTGTTTTTGTAAACAATGAGTCAAGTACATAGAAAGAACGTGTTCCAAAGTTAAAGACAAACACAAATTGCTGCATGACAAAATCCATTGTGAACAAAATATATTTTCTAGTAAGCTATGTACTATAACCCTCGGAAATTGGCGAGTAACTTATCAACATCTAGACCAATGTTGTAACGAATGTTCTGGGAGAATTCGAATGATGGATCTAATTTATTCATTATAAAAATAAGTGCTGAGAAGATCGAGATAAGAATATTCTTAACTTTTCATTGTGTAAGCCACAGCTTTTTCGAGGTTATTCTACTTAAGATGAAAACAGTAGTGAACAGAGTTAGGTGTTGTATAACTGATGTTGTTCTTGAGTTGGCGAGTAAAATTTTCCATCACACTATGAATTATCCTTCTATATACTGTTTAAAAACTTAGTTGAAGGTCTAACTATAAGTACGAAGAGGGTCAGTATTATTGAATGGATGGAATTTTTGTTGTTCAAATTTAATCTTCTTAACACTTGAAATCTGCTTCACTCGTTTTGCTAGGTCACTGTTGTTCAATGATAAGAAACAACAGCTCTTCCAGCCAAGCTGCGAGGTCCAGCCTCAGACTAGGTCTAAGCTGCACTTTATTTCCTTAGGATTTGGCTTGTTTATCATGTTTCTGTTTGATATGTAACTCTCTGTTCATCTTATTCCTGTCGTCTATCCAGCCAGAACTTCTCATCCTGATCCAGACCAGACTGAATCAGAGAAATTGAAGCTTTGTGGTGATTGTCAGTGTGACTATCTGACATAGTATTGGTTTAACGGACTGGTGGTATTGATACAGGGTAGTACTCAGAGTCGATATCCGGAGTTTGGTGGTTTTTATTCCTGCATCGACTTAAGTTTTTCATTTCACTTCAGTCATCATATTACATTAATGATATCAGTCTACCAAATCTTAACCATCTCAGATAGTCTTGGATAGAATCATCAAACAGGTAAATGTTTGCTTAATTCATCTGTCTGCCGAAAAATGAGAGGATATTTTAAATCCGTTTAGAAGATATGAGCAGTTCAAATAATGAAAGTTATTGAATTATGATTATTGTAATTATATTTTGTTGATTTAAGATGTATACACTTACCACATGTTTTTACAATTATTAAAAGTCACTATGGCCACCACTAAAACACAACGTGAAACAAGATATACATAGGCATGGATACCTGGTTATATATATATAATTGGCCATATCAATAACTATTAGTAAAAAGTTATGACAGATTTTTAACAATGAGAATTCTCAACATAACAGAGAAATTCAAAGTCAAGTAACTGCACATGTTCACCTGAACAAATAAATTTAAGTTCTACTGTAATAAAATAGTAAACATTACCATTCTTTTTGGTTAGAAGTATGCAAACTGCAAAGAGTATCTTAGTTGTATTGTGTTTTCTCAGCTGGGTTGTTTGCTCGTAAAGCTTTCATTATCTTTCTAAGCAGTAACATAATCGGCACTAACTTCAGTATGAAGTGAGCTATCAATATCTCTCTGTGAGTAATGCAGTAGCTTGCCCTGACCAACTTTTTTATGATTGGTCGTCTCCTTTGATTGTTATATCATTTAGTGCATAGTTTTTTTTGTTGGGTATTCTTTTGCTTGGTCTCTGACCTTTCTGTGTTGTGTATCGTTTTTCTCATTGGTTGATAGATTGGGTCTATGTCTACACATCTATTGGTTGGTGATTGACCTGAATACCAAGCTTCTAGGAATTCTCTGGTGTTCTTTGTGCTTCCTTCGTTCAAGATCTCTACATTTTCAAGCCTGAACTCATATCCATAGATATTCACGTGCTTCAAAATGAGCAATAGAATGTCATGAAGTTTAATAGCCAATAGGTGTTCACGTTTAGTTCATCAAGAAAAGCTACTGAATCACTCATGAAGAGATGCTGACAGCTCACTTCAAGTAAAAATTGTCTTTGTCCATTTGTTATATCATTAGTTTCAAGAATATTGAAGATATTTGAAATGATTCTGATAAAGTAGTGATCACACAGTGTAAGTTGAATATAGTGGAAAACATAAATCTCAGGCAAGTATCAATAGTTGCATTTTTTTTACTTAAAGTCATTTTATCTTTGAGTTAATTAGCAACTTTATTGCATAGCTCAATTCAAGGGCTTCCGTCATGACCTATAGTTTGGTAATAATCACATGTTGAGTAAAACCCTTTATCAGGCATTATTTCATTTTTTGTACTGTATAAATTGTGATGCTTTGTGGTTAGGTAATTTGGTTATACATATAAAGGAATCATATCGCCAGAAATATACGAACAATAAGTACCACACTTTGTATTCTGTTGTAAGCGATTGAGAGGGTCAAGTTTTGTCATCTATCATGTGTGTGAATTGAATGTACGAGACTGGGCAAGTATAGTTGAAACCAATGATTTCCAAGGTCAGTGTTAGAATTAAAACGGTAGAAACTCGTGCTTACAATAAATTACAACTTAAGAAAAGTTGTAACAAATTCGCGATAGGGTTAACTCAGGAATGTAGCAAATACAAAGCTATTAGAATCGATCTGAATGTTTCTTTAATCAGATTAGAGTGGTTCAAACAATAAATAATCATTCTACTTTGCGCACACTTAATGCATCATCGGTACACCTGGGTGCATTCATTTCACAGGGTAGAAATTATGTTTAAAAACGTTATTAATTATATACGCTGATCAATAGTACACTTTATGAGCTCACGATACTTGTACTGGAGACTTACAATTCATGAAATCCAGTTAGGTTGTCTCCAACATCAAAACTTTATCGAGGGCATAGTCATATATTTGAAAAAACTATTCAATTGTGAATAAATTTCAGCACAGAATGTACAATCAATCAAAAGTTCACTAATTGATCGTCCTATCTTTCACCTTCATTGATTCAATCAGTAAAGACATTAAAGAGTTTATGAAAGAGGTTAATGAGTACAAAGATATCATGTTTTTAAGTTTTATTGGTTCGCTTAGTTTCTCTTTTAGTGTCTTTGATTAGAATTCATAGTCTTTTAAAAGATTTTTTTCGTCAGGCAACTATAAAAAGCAAACCAAGTAGAAATATGAAGAATTACTAAAACATAGTTTACAAATTGACCTTACACGAAATTTATAGGGACTGAAGCCAATCAGCAGCATATCCATTAATAGGAGACTAAGAAAGAACATAACACCATACCAAAGATACTGGTTTATCTCAACTAAATGACTCGAGAGTTGCGTACAAGCAGAGCAACGGTAAATGACGTACTGAATGGAAGAAGGGCTAGTTAGTCAAGCTATCAAAGAAAGGAGACCTAGGTGTTTGCAACGGCTGGCGCGGAATCATGCTCCTGTCCACCCCAAATAAGCAAACTGTTAAGCCGTATCATCCTAGAGAGGCTATAAAACGCTCTCGATTCAAAATTACGACCGGGACATGCTGGCTGCTGGATTCAGGAAGAACAAATCATGTCCGGATCGAATTGCAAGCCTACCCTAGGCATCATCATAGAACACAGCAAAGAATGGCAGTCAACTCTACACCTCAACTTCATCGATTTTGAAAAGGCCTTCGACAACGTCGACCGAGAAGTAATTTGGCAGGCAGTTGCTTCAACACCTCGGTTTTAGTGCCACAAACCCTTATCAAACTCATTCAACAGCTATATGTGATTCAAAATGCGAAGCTCAGTGATGCCTTTGAAGTGAATACAGGAGTAAGACAAGGATGCCTTCTATCACGGATGATCTTCCTGATTGTGGTCAACTGGACTGGAGTGGTTCGTGCAACAGACAACTATGGTGTGAGAGAACATGGGCATACACTGGCTAGACCGATGAAAAAAGCCTAGGAGATTTGAATTTCGCCTATGATGATTTATGTCTAATGTTGCACAAACTCGAAGATCTACAGGCAAAAACCAACAAGTTGACAGAAAAGGGGAAGTGAAGTAGCGAAGACGGGACCTCCTTCAAGTGAACGTAAGGAAGACAGAGGTGATGAAGTTACCCAACCAATGACAAAAACAGCTATAACAAGCACCAATCACCATGAATGGGAGAAATCTAAAGGAAGTAGTCTCTTTCACCTACTTTCCTGAGCAGCGTTGTCCCAACTGCAGGCGGCGGCATAGATGAGGACGTCAAAGCCAGGATCGGAAAATCAAGACAGGCCTTCATTAACCTGAAATCAGTGTGGATATCTACTGCACTCCACTCAGCATCAAGAACAAGATCCAGATTTCCAACACTGTTAGTCAAGTAAGGCAGTGCTTCTATGTGATGGTTGAGAGACTTGGCGCGTTACGAAAAGCATTTCAAACAAAGTTCAGACATTCATCAACAGCTGTCGCCTACGCTCACTCGATATTGACGCTGAGGATTAGATGGCCATAATAATAAGAATCACGAACAAGGAACTTCGACTGGCTGGCTGGCTAGCTGGCAACAAACCAACCAACCAACCAGGAACCCATCGCCTAACAAATACGCTGGAGAAAGTGGAGATGGATTGGCTTGGATTGGATTGGACATACACTGAGAAGACCGATTGAGGACATCACGCACCAGGTGAGGCCGTCGAGTTGAACCTGCATGGGAAACGACGAGTTGGGCGTTAGCTGCGAGGTTGACATGGAGGAGATGGTGTGAGGAAGAAATGAAAGGTTGTGGGTAGTGGTGGAGCCAAGTTTAAAAGACTACAGAGCAGAGCGTGAAACGGTGACTTGCTACGGAAGCCCTATGTTCCACTTGGAACCCATGGGACAAATGATAATAATAAAACTACTTTTCAATAAATGAATTAAATTTAACGGGGATTTCTGGAATTGATGTTGTTTGGAGTATGAAAATAATTTATGCCGCCCGATAGTGAATGATGTAGTGAACGAGGATTAACAAGGTCGTAGGAAAGATGTCACACTAGCTTTGAAATTCATGCAATACGAATAAATCTAATTAAAACTGAATAATGAAAACTCCCTTATTATTATCCTATTGCAAGATAAAAGAAGGTTGCAGTGGAGATAATTACCTTTTCAACCTCTCATTTCCTTAGTTATACATTGGGGAATGTGAAGTAAAATAAATGTTTCAGACAAGTTTTCGGTCAGATGTTGAGGTTAGTCGATGGATGTAGAGGGGAAATTGAATGATATAACGTAACCCATGATTTGGCCTTAGAAGTTTAATAAAATTGAAGAAAAATGCAACAATTTAAGTGTAAAACTTGAGCGATGTGATAGATTGTAATTTCATTTTAGCCTGTTTACTGAAATTGTCACACAGGGAAGCGGTATTATTTACTGGGTTACCTTTCAGACATAACTTATCGTCCATATTGATATCAGGAAACTCCATAACTATGAGACAGAATATATAGTTCTAATCTTCTATCCTTCTTTGTGATAAGAGCAGTAGAACACGCTATATATCTGGAACAGGTGCAGAACCGTTTCTACTGTATGTATTTGGCGTTGATGTGATATACAGAGATCCGGTTATCCTATTCCGTCGTGTAATTCTGTGTAATTGCCTGTATATCTAAAGCGGAGATTTTTTGAAAATTTCTTATCTTATTACGATCTACTAATCTTGATTTAGCTATGTTTTTGTGCTTTGTTATTCTTATTGACCCTGGTTGACTACCATGACCCATGAAGAAAACTAGATTCAACAGTAAGCTATGGTATCTGATAGAAATAAGCAAATAAAATACAAAAATGAAACATAAACAGACGTGTCAAGTATCATTCTAAGGTCACAGTATATAGAATGTTCGTACATGTTTCTTGCGAACGCACTTTAGGGATTGGAAGATATGACTCGGCATCCACTTCTATTCCAACTGGTTAACCCTACAAGTTACGCTTTCTCACTAGAACTTTTGGATATCCATCTCGAAGTATTTTGCTAATAAACACTAAAAGGTAATGTCATAACAAAACAGCTGTATAATGCGTCTAGGTTTTCAGTGTTTCTTCAAATTATGTCAGTGATGAGTACTTGCTTGCTATTAGTATGCCGTTTAATGTAGTAGAAGGAGTAAATCTCTCGAAATGTTGCATTCTTAGAATTCCATACTATATCGAATGTATTATCTGAAATGAATTATTTATTAGTGTTATCATCATCATCTGCTTGGCTTCCTGACTTCATTCATAATCACTAGATAAAAGGCTTTATAGTTATTGACGTATTTTTCGCTGTAAACATGGATATACATATATGCACGGACAAGTATTCTTGCTTACTCCAAATATTTGTCATGCTCTGCTAGTTAGGAATATGAGAGGTTTCCGGTTCGCTTTTACTTCGTAATTTCACAACTTTACACCTTCCTATTTCAAATTAGTGTCAAGTATGCATTGTACTTCACTGAGTACATGGTTAAAATAGTGAGTGTTCTAGTTGATGAAATAAAAATTTTTGTACTTTGAAAACTTCTGACCAAACAGGAATGCTTGTTGTGAAAATAATTTGGATTAAAACTTTACAACAGATATTGAAAAAGTACCATTATCAGTGTTAGTGATATCTAAAGTGGATTCAGGAACGATCGATAAGGAAAATGTCGTCTCTCTACGTAATACGCAAACAATAAAAATTTCGAGAAAATAGAAATTTAGATTATCAATTAACATGATAAAAATATGCTTGAAAATAGGATTAACTGAAAACAATGTTATTAAGTCCAGTATGCTATCAGTCTGCTTTCTGGTACATGATTTGAACAGCTAAAGAATATGACTAAACGACAAGAAATTTTGAGAAGTACTGCTGATGAATATATTAGTTATATGTTTAAGAAGAGGATATTGTTTTGCGGTAAAACTTTCTAGAAGCAGTTTGTCAAAATTGATTTTAGGCAGAGGTGAAAAATAGCTGAATATAGCAGCATCATATCATTGTATATTTCTAAGTAATCGAGAACAATAAATAAAAAAATTGTATTCATATGATTCTGTGTAGTGCAGATACACTAATGTTTGTGTTTTATAAGTGTTAAGAAAAATAGGGTAAATGACACAACAATAAATTAATTTTTAAAAATTGATAAAAGATATATACACAATCTACACATCGTTATTTTTTCCTATATTGAAAAATGGTTAACTAGAATTTTTATATCTTACGGTTAAATTTAAACACTTTGGTACAAAAACGGAAGTTAAACTACAACTTTATTACTTTGGATATTTACCTATATCATCATTTCAGAGTTTTTTTCTAGTAACTTCACATGTACAAAATGAAGTTGTTCCAAGTGTATAGAAGAACATTTGATCACAGTTGTCTATTGCATTAAAATAATTAGTTAAACAATGACATTGTGAAATAAATAAACTAGAAAAGTAAATAATTAGCAGTTAATGTACAATTTTGTAGAGAACTGCTCATCATTTATATCCCGATATTAGTTAACAGACAGCTGTAATGAATGTATCAAGATCTAAGGAACAAGTCACTGAAAGCCTATTAATTGAAGACATTTAACAAACGTAAACGTCACTTGTGTTTCACCTGATACAAATCCAAAGAGACAACCACTAAGATGGGTGCAAGAATTATCATTTAAAAATCTAGTTGTATCAACTATACGAGAAACGCAATACTGACTCAAGCTAAATTCGTCTAGGTGAACATAAAGTCACTGATAAGTGTCATATTTTATTCACTTAGATATAATTATCAAAAACTGTGGATAGGAATTCTATTTTTTAGCATGAAAAAGTACAAAAATACAAGACTTAACATCTATGTCAGGCAGTACAAAATCGTAACCTCAATCTATCTACTACTTTGGGCAATGATAAAAAAAATAAGAGATCAATGGTTAATTCAATGAAATGGCGAATCGTTTTTGTTTGGGTTTAATCCATGTTCACGTTCAAGAAGTCGATAAAAGGTGGTCCATTTTAGTTATCTTCCGTAATCGATTAACCTCTGAAACGTTTTAACGAATTCACCAACTTCATGAATTTTGGTCAACTAAAGTTTATACTACCTTTCAGTTGCATCAATAAGTCCTTTCCAAGACTCATGATGTTTTTCGACTCCTTTTTTTAACCATAAACATCCCATCTTATAAATTAGTTTGTTTTGGCTAGACGAGAAATCCACAATACGCACTTCGTCCTATTTGAGACCCCTCAGCTGAATGTACCTGCACCCCAGTTAGTGATGTTGTTCCTACTGAAACTCGAACTTTATGCCCATCGCTTCAAAAGCTTTAGACGTCCTAAGTAGAATGAAACGCTCATCCTAGATTCCTCAACTAGCCACAACCAAGTAAATTATAACAATAAATAATCAGGGAATATCGAGGCATCCGCATAGGAGTTCATATGCCAACCAAGGTCGATAAATTCTATCCAGTATAACGGTGAAGAAATTCATGTTTATCAACAAATATTAATTGCATCTTATAGGTTATAATGTAGTGGATAAAATCACCGCAAAATGAATGACTGAAATTCTGCTACTATTATCTTTCCATTTTATTCTTTTGTTGTATTTAATATCTTTACAAATCTTTTTGTTAACATTGAAATATATCCATTTTATCATGGGGAAAAGTTTGAAGGGGAGAAAAGAAAATGGTTACAGAAAAGAAACATTTTTCGTTTCGATAAAGTGTTTTATAAAGCTGTACACTCGTTGGAACACATAAAATAGTGTAAAATATTCCAGAAGTACTTCCGGTCACGGGTCAGAAAACAGTGAATAGTAAAGAGAAATTACATCTTTCTATATTTGAGATTACATAAAGAAGAGTATGTTCTCAATGATAGCCATTTATTTTTGGTAAGTAATTAATCGTAGGCGTACATGGTATCGCTTCTACTGTTCTAATGTGAAGCGAATTTGTGTGCAAAAGTTGTTGGTAAAGGTTGCTAATGTCAACATTATCCAATTATAAACTCTTTAGAATAAGGTTTAAAATGTTTAATCTGTGGATGTGTATTACTGATGAGTAGTAAGCGAAATATGCAGGATAAATTTAGATAAGGAAAGAAGCCTTTTGAGGAATTCAGAAAAACAGTAATTCTTCAAGTTGGTATTCATCATAGGCTGACATAAGTTGGGGTATTATTGAAAACTTGGTAATACTGGATAGCTGTTTCATCCTAGCATGGGACTCTTCAGTAGTGCGGATCCATGACCGTCAGGGATCAAACCTAGGCCTTCAGGTTCCGTGACCAGGACGTCCTATCCTTGGCAGAATCATGCGTGCGCAATACTGAGGAGTCCCAAACTGGGATGAAACATCTGTCCAGTGCACTCAGGTTTCCAATGTTCCTCCAAATGATGTCAGTCCATGATGAATACCAGCTTGAAAAGTCACTAAATCTCCATAAAGCCCTAAATTCAGAAACGTAATTCAGTGAAGAAAATTTTTTTTCTAAACAAATTATTTTCAGTAGCTGTTCAAACGTATTTGTAGTAATAACAAACAAATAGATAAGTCCATTATTGGCTAGTAGCTCAACGCTAGGTTATCATAACGAAATATTCTTGAGTGAAATAGTAGGCCGATTGTAGATTTAGAAAGGGATTGTGTAATTAAGTGTATGGGAGGGAAATAGGCAGTAGAAAATAACGTGATGACCAATAGGGGAAAAATATAAACGGGTCAAAAATAATACTATTATATATAATCAGTAATTTTAATGGGAGGTTGATACTAACATGTTAAGATATGGGAAAGTAAACCAGAAAGAAAAAATAAGTAACAAGTAGTCATAATCAGGGAGTAAGAGTAAAATGAATATTGAAGCATTAAACAAACTCATGAACGAATTATGACCACAGCAAAATACGAGAATGAACCTACCTCTTCTGTAAGTAGACCTCTGACTTTAATTGTCGGATAACCAATGCCTCTGTTTCACATAAGTAACGAATCCATACTCCTTTCCAGTCCTTTGTCTTAACTTTGAATAGGATGAACTTATTTGACAATCTTTATGCAAATACATATGTTATTGAATCTTAAAATGACTAGTGGTATCGCAACATAAGCACCGTTGACTTTAGAGCTACTGATGATATATAAGATGTACAACTAACCTGGAAATTAAAAATAAATTTATTTGAGATAAAAATTGAAATGAAGTACAACATGATTTATGGTGTGATATAAAGTGAAACATATTGGATGCTTCAAAACCGTCATAAAGATACAAATTTCGCAATGTTTTTATCGAGTGACAATCACATTCTCTTTTCAATTTAATATATATTTCTACTTTGGTTTACTTCATTGATGTCTTCAGTTGATCTGGATAATTTTCGATAAATGTTACTCTCAATGCAGAGTGAGTTGGGTGTTCAGTCGATTTCTGAAACAACCAATAAATTTCAGCGATGCACACTTGTCTGAATCCATTCATGAAGTAATAGTAAAATGTACGAAATTACGACTAACGCATTTTCCAAATGAAAAAAAAACATTGCAGTTAAATCTTTAACCTTCGGTTTGGTTTGACAGACATCATGGAAATAAGGGAAAAGAGATTTTCATGACAGGGATTAAGAGCTTCAGTAATCTTCCGTTTCTTTTCAGCTGAAACCACCTATGGTACTAGACCTCAGTTATGATGCATGGAGAATCATTGATTGATGAGCTCGCTGTCAAGAAACAGGGTTACGAAACCAAATACGTAACTTATAGGTCTCACTTGAGCTTGCTGGGCAATTATATTTATGAGGGATTATTACTTTCATCCTGATTTAACTCACTATAACTATCTAGGAGAGTGTAAGTGTTTCAAAGGAGGTTTTTAAACTAAGACTTATGTCAAACCATAAGGTAATGAATAAGATGAATTGTCTACCGTGAAATCCACTGCTAGCCAAAATATTGTAGACCAAAATATTAGTGGCATTTAGAATTGGATATAAGAAGCAAATAGATTGATGAATTAGGCAATAAAAATAACCCATGATGATTGGTCTCAGTTGACATCGACAAGAAACAATGAGATTAGTTGTTGATTTTCAAAGACCCAGCGTTCCGGAAAACTATATTTATATCCACTTATGTCAAAAATGAGCTAGAAATGTTACAGAAACCCTAAAAGTAGTCTTCATTAGTCATTCATTGTTTCCAAACAACCGGAAAGAAATGGTCTCACCTGTGACTTCTTTCTTGATTGTATACAATCGCATCTACTCCGGTGAAGCAAAGTGTATTAGTTGTTCAAAAAGGATTAAAAAACATTGCCCTGTATGCTTATGAGAAAGAGTTAGCGATTCTATAGTGTGCAAAACTGGAACGTTTTGTTGATGCCTACCACGAGTTTTGGATTAATTTCTGTCTCCACAGTATATAGAAAGCGAAGAGAAATCTACCAATGACTGCATGTGCTACCCTACTTTGCATTACTAAAGCTTTGGCCGTTTATATAAGAAATCTACAGCTTTCTATGAAAAAAGCCAATCGTTCAGTCACTCCTTTTGTATGACCGTAATGCTTAGCATTTTAAATCACTCCTTTTAATCCTTCCTTTCTGTTCTCTTTTTACGCAATATCAACGCTTATTTATTTTTACGTTCTTTTGATATTATTTACTCTTCGAATATTTTGATAAACAGTCAATTTATTCAACTTCCATTAAACTATGATTGATGTTCATTATTCTCATCTACTTTTATTACCTTTAACCAATAATAACTTATCCTGTTTGATACCATGTTTTATAAGTAAAGCAACACCAACGTCAAGTCAGTGCTTCTGTATGGTTCAGAGACTTGGCGCGTTACGAAAGGGATTTCCAATAAACTACAGATATTCATCAACAACTGCTTACGCTGGCTCGTTACTGAAGATCAGATGGCCAGAACAATAAGGAGCTCTGGGAACGAACCAACGGAGAACCTATCACCCAACAAATATGCGGTGGAAGTAAGTGTATATGGATTGGGCATACACTGAGAAGGCCGACTGGGGACATCACACATCAGACCAGTTGCTCGAGTGGAACCCCGATGGGAAGCGAAGAGTTGGGTGTTTCAGCTGAGGGTGACATGGAGGAGATGGTGCGAGGAGGAAATGAGAGCTTGTGGGCAGTTGTGGAACCAGGTTCAAAAGATTTTGGCGAACAGAGTTCACTGGAGACGTGCTACTGAAGCCGTATGTTCCATTAGGAACCCAAGGGACTAGTAATAATAACAATAATAATAATAAAGCAAATTACTGTAAAATATTAAATATCTTTACTCAAAAAATTATTCATCATTGTGATTGGACAGCTTTGAGAATAAAATCACAGAAAAGAGTCTCTTCTCTGTACTACTCTATTTTCTTCTGATAAGAAATGTGTTTACATGAATAGCATTTCCTCAGGTCATTCATAAATGTTCAGAAGATGAATTCTGAATTCCGTTTCAACTAGTCCTTTGTTTAAATGAGAATGAACCCATTTAACCATGCTATAAAGTGTCATACACATTTATTTTATCATTTTGACTATCTGAGACTGCCGTGTTTTGGCAGACTAGTATTGATACTGGGTGGTGATTGAAGGTAAGGTGAAGAGTCTAACCATGGCCGGATTCGAACCAGCGACCAACAGGTTTCGGGCCCGATGCTCTACTATCTGAGATACTAGGTCCAACTGCTGATCAAATTTTTATTTCACTTCAATCACTATGGTTTTTTCCCGACTACCAGTGTGAGTTTTTGACGCGTTGCGACCGCTTGATCTTATTCACACTGGCTGCCGAGTCAGGACTTCTCATCCCAATCCAAATGTGACTGAATTAGAGAGGGGGAACATTAGATTGATTGTCATTTTGACTACCTGAGATAGCCACTGTTTAGCCGACTAATATTAATAGTGCGCGATAATTGAAGGCGGGATGAAAATTTGAAGTAGGGCCGAATTCAAACCAGTGACCACCGGCTGCGGTCCAGATTTTCATTTTACCTTCAATTATCACCCAGTAGACATATTTATTTATTTAGTTGAGAACATTTCACTGATGGATCAATCGATTTTCCACAAAAAAACCTAATGAATGCAAAATATGAACAAAAATGTAGGAAGAGTGAATGAGAACAAAGGAGTGGAACAGGCCTGAAGGGCGTAACCTGCAGTAGAACCGATCAAAAGACAATGCATAAACCAAAGGATAAAATAGCATCCCTATGCTGTAATTTGAAAAGCCTTAAAATAATGAAATCACTATTCATTTCAGAAACTAATCACGTCAAACTTTTATTAAACTTACTATTTGTCATTTGTTTCATATTCGATTCAAAACTTCTCCAATGTATGAAATCGAATAAGATATACGAACATGCAAATGAAGTATTACTATACCCATTAGTAAGACAGACTGTAAGTTATCATCACGTTGACTGACCAATCGAATTTCATTTGCTCACTTTTTATTGGTCAGTCAAAGGCAAAAATATATTTCTCTACTTATGCTTTGACTCAGTATAACTTCACAGACAATTTTGAACAAATAAAATTTGTTACTAATTTACCACAAACACAGTTTATATACTTGAAAAAAAAAGAAGAAAAACAAATAAACAAGCAGATTGACTTATACGTAGTTGCTATGGCTTATAGACGTTTAAGTATGAGTCCAGGAGAAGCCTTACAAACTGAAATTCCAGAAGCAAGACGTATGGAAAACTATCGGTCTGGCAATTGCTTACTGAGTTTTTTTGATCCTAAGACAAAAAAGTTTCGTAATTTTACTGCTTCTCAATTCGGTGATGTATGGAATTACTTTGATCAAGATGGTAGGTTTATTGTCATTGATGAAATTTTGAGTACATTTGACAAGCTGATTTGTTTCTCAATGATAATATTAATGAATTCCATGAACTGCAACCACATTCATCACTGAGTTTTTAGTTGATATGTTGAACATTGATTAGTATGTTGTATTTGATTCTAGAAGAAAACTGGAATATAAAACCCGTTGAAGATCTCAGAACTAGACACTAAATACTTGCAGGATTTTGTAGTGCTCAGGCAGTTAACTTTTTTGATGCCATAAAGAAGACTTGTGTAAAACTGACAGGTTCCCTTGAATCATCAGTGTAAGGCTTATTTTCTTAGCAGCTATTTTGACCTATAATTTATGACTCAACAAGCTAAAGTGAACAGCAAACTCAAAATAACCTTAATTTACCACTTCAACAATGAAGTGACAAGTATTTGTATGTAAATTGAGTCAGCTATAGATGAAGAACAGCTATAGTAAAAAATCCCTTATGTTATTCAATACGATTTCGTCTACAGGTCTGAATAATAAGAAAATGGGGTCTTTTATGGAGTAGTCGTCTCATAGAGTTTAAAAATGTACCATTTCGACTAGTTCCGTAAGCATAAGTAAGTCGTTACATGAAATAAATCAAATGAAAGCAAAGAAGTATTTCCTTTCAACGACTTTGCTATCAAACTCTCCAGTCCTATTAATAGTATATAAATTTTGAAAAACATTAAATGAAATTGACAAACTAACCAAAGTCAAGTGAGAGAATGGGGTTTCACAAAATGCTTTTGAATGGGTAGTTTTAGATTTTGGTTATCATTAGCTTCTGGTTGAGCTATGGATAAGTGGCGGAAACTTGGATCTTTGTAGCAGTTTAGTTAAACCTAGTAAATTGCTTTAACAAATGACTCTTGAGGAGGTGAATGAATCATTATTATTTGTTCATATGTGGATGAACTTGATATTCTTCGCTCACCTTTAGCCAACCAAACCCAATAGTGCTGTGCAACACATTTCTAGAGGGTCTGCTTAAAAAGTCCACATAAATGTGGACATAAGGGACATTGTCGAACCAGACGACAACTCGAGAATATCAACCATAGGCAAGCAGATTAGAAAGAAGTATTGATAAACGTCGACATCTGGAATGCCCTCAAACTCTTTTACCACCTGGCATTCATATACATACATGAAGTTAGAAAAAGTAGATCTGAAATAGCCTTTTCGAAGAAGGTAAATTCGACAAACTACTTTCCAGTACAGTGACTTCATATATGAAATAAGTATGCCTATCAGTAGTTGTCACATATCATGAGTATGAAGAGATTTGAATAATATGACAATAAAAGGTTCAGAACCACTTTGACTGGTTTTTTAAATACATCCCGTAACTATCTCTACTTCTGGCTTTCTTTATCCACTACCATGAAATAGCGTAATGCATTTTGTTGCTTGGAGTTTTGAAACCATAAGCTGATCATGCAGTTTATAGGTTCATACTCTTACTGCAATTATTTTCGTTATTATCTTTTGTTTCAACCTGAAGATGTCCATCATTATTCGCATAATTCGCCTTAAACACTGTTCATGAATTTGAAGTATTACAAAATCGGTATCAGCTAAAAAACAATATTCTAGATTTCTGTCGTGTTGGTTCTAATAACTCAAAGACTAGTACTTCAGTATATTAACAGTTCGACTGGTTAACCTTCTCACTGACTGAATATTAATTCCATTTCAAGTATGAAGTGTTTTACTGTGATGGATATGATGGTTTTTGAAGTCTAGTAAAGCACGGTCCATTGCTCTTGGAGAAGTTGTAGAATTACTTCATGTAATAATGAACCGAAGACTTTTGAAAATATGACGGTAGAAAATGATGTGAGAAGAAATAACTTTTAAACAATATCTTAGCCATAATCACTTATTATTTTATGTACAACATGCAATCGTAGCTGATAATCAACTATATTTACTAATATGTCACTTTCTCTTTAACTTTAATGCTCTGCGTACAAATCGATTTCACCTCTTCTATAAGATTGTTCAAATTAGTCATATGACTATTTTGAAGCTAATACTGTTTGTGACTGGACATGAATGTAAAAGTCTAAATTAATCAAAATGTTTTACAGTATTGTATTTCTTTCAGGTTAAAATATTTTCTAGTTGACTGGAATTCAGTCATTTTGACTACAAGGTTCAGTATTGAGTATACTGTAAAAGATTCATAACTTCTTTGTTATGTCTTTACATCCCCACTATGATTTTCTTGACCTGACTAGTGTAAGTGATGTTACTTTGATCACGGTTTACTGTTTGGTAGTACGATTAACGAACTGTAAGATGTACTAGAACGATAGTTCTATACACTGCTACTGTGCCGAGTTGCTGTGCCCAAATTAGTCCTACTACATATTACTGAAGAAACAAGTGTACTGTATTAACTCCACGTTTGTCAACAAAAACTCACTTTAGATGTACTAAGCAACAGTTACACAGGTGATCTAATCAGAATTTCAACGAGTGAAGACAAAAGGTACTGATGTTGAGGTCACTTACTACTGATTGGTTTTCTATCTTATTCTCCTTGTGTAGAAAAATAACAACAGTCATGTTAATCAGGAATCAGTTTAGTGAAAATATCTTATTTCCAAAAGTTATATTTTCACCACGTTCGCACTATAGAATTACAAAAAAACGTTGTTTCCATAATAAAAGTTTTAAGAAGCAAGTATAGTTTATTCTCAATTATAACATAAACTTTGAGATCATATTAAACTTTCAGGAGCTCCAGAGTCTCAATATATCAAAGAAACCTCAGTTAGAGTCTTGTGAAGAACCAAAAAAACTCAAACTACTCTTCATCGTGAACCGTCTTTAGCTGGAGAACCACCAAAGATCAGGATGCACTGAAAAGTAGTTCCGTCATAGTTTGATTCTTCTAAACACTAGGTAATCATAAATGCCTGAAAGATCAAGCCTATAACTGTTTGGACAGATATCCTCCTCAAGGCAAATATACTTGAACTTCCAGGAGCCTAATCAACATGAGAATCCCATTCTATACATTTACCGCTACCACACAAACCATGTTTAACAATAAGATAATATATGAAGTCACAAGGAGACTTTATTGAACTGGTTATTCAGAAGCAACCTGTTTATATGTAACCTCAATCCATAATTATCTGTTACTCGAACTCTTAGTATCCACAAAACTTGAAGTAGCTTTATTACATATCGGTGACTGACAGGCAGTTCCAGAGAAAAATAATTTTGTTTATTTATCACCGAAAATGTTTATTTCTTATAACTAGTTGAACTGAAATAAAAGCCTCGTTAACTGATAGAGACGGTTAGGAAAGGCATGTGAACTGGGATCTTTTTAAGCTACAGAAGTTTATGCATACGTCTTATTTCTAATTTTTGCATTATTCATACTTGCCAGACTACTGAGTATCTCTAGAGTAAGACGAAATACCCATCCAGCTTTACTACTCACCATACAACTGTTATGAGATATATCTTTGACACTCTACTCAAGTATTTAACCCAACTAACAGAAAGGAATAAAGTATAGTATTGTCCATTAACTGGTTATTTCATGACAGCAAAACCAGAGGAATTATTTCAGATGGTTTATGTGATATCTTACTAGGCAAAAAAGAAATTGATTTATTGAGATACTTAAAGTTTACTAAATGCAAATTTGGTAATAGATGAATTCTTAGTAGCTTCATATCTTCATCCTCAAACAAGTAAACAACACTATGTACAGTGTAACAACACCTAAAGACTTACTTATTACGATACCATATAAGATAAATTAATATCATGCAGTTATATACCTTAATAAATTTGTATAAAATAAAAATAAAAAAATTTGCAGAGAAAATTACTTCATTTTATTTCATCAATTCTCCTCAGCTGCATACAGTGCAAAAGTGTAATGCTCATTCAGGCATTAGATATTTCTAATTCAAAAAATCAATAATCTTAAGTCGTACAACAAAATCATTGATAATCCATATAATATGTGTAAGAGAATCAGTCAAATTCCAATCAACATCAACGGGAGAAACTTAAAGGAAGTGACCTCCTTCACCTATCTAGGCAGCACTGTTTCAACTACAGGCGACACGGGCACAGACGAGGATGTCAAAGTCAGCATCGGAATCGGAAAAGTAAGACAGGCGTTCATTAGCCTGAAACCAGTGTGGAGATCTTCTGCACTGCACTCAGCATGTTGAACAAGATCCGGATTTTCAACACTAAGTCAGTGAAAGAAGTCAGTGCTTCTATTAGATGGTTGAGAGACTTGGCGCGTTACGAAAGGGATTTCCAATAAACCACAGATATTCATCAACAACTGCATACACTGGCTCGTTACTGAAGATCAGATGGATTGCCAGAAAGAATAAGCAACAAAGAGCCCTGAGAAAGAACCAACGGAGAACCTATCACCTAACAAATATGCGGTGGAAGGAAGTGTAGATGGATTGGGCATACACTGAGAAGGCCGACTGGGGACATCACACATCAGGCCAGTTGCTTGAGTGGAAGCCAGATGGGAAACGACGAGTTGGACATCGGTGCCGAGGGTGACATGGAGGAGATGGTGTGAGAAGGAAATGAGAGCTTGTGGGCTGTCGTGGAGCCAGGTTTTTGAAGATTGCAGAGAGGAGAGTGGAATGGAGACGTGTTACTGAAGCCGTATGTTCCATTAGGAACCCAAGGGACAAATAATAATAATATAGTAAAGAGGTAAGAAAGGTAAGCAAAGAAAGTAATAAAATAGAGTCATGTAATTAGAATGAAGATGGAAATGAAAAAGGATCTAGTCATTTTCATCAAGGGAGTTTGAGGATAATCACACTCTCTTTGCATATACGAATGTCACGTTGAAAGCAGATAACAGCATTTGCTTCGGTAAAACGCAGCTATTCAGACTTTCTCTACATGCTAGTTTTCTTATGAGCATTCGAGGTTTCAACCTAGTGTTCTGCATCTACAATGGAGATTCAGTATCCAAGCGAATATATACAAACATCAAAAAATGCACTGAGAAGGAGCTTTCTTGTAGCCAAAGTTGTATCAGTATGCAATAATATATGCTTGCTAAACCAGTCAAAATTGGAAAATTAGTCTACTCATGTCACCTCCAAATATATTTATAAATTCATAAACACTTGCGGTAGGAAGTTTACTAAAAAGATTGAGAGTAGGGCGTCCATTTGGTTCCTCGAGCACATCTCCAATAATCTTCGCTTGAAATCCACTGAAATCACCACAAACCTCACAGGTACAGGATATCATGTTGGAACCTTCAATGCTTATAAAACAACTAACGTACAGTGGATGTCTAGACTACTGCATTATGTGGATGCGACTGTAATAAAACTCTTTCAACCTGACTTCTGCATACAGAAGGAGAAAGTGGTTGGTCTGTCACTCTATTAGTTAATATGATTTGATTCTGTCTCATTTCCATTGTAATTACATAACTCTGTATTGATTTACTGTTATTATTTTTCTTTCTTACATTTCTCCCCTCTTTACAACTGATTGTCTTACACATTATACAGATTGTCAATGATTTCATTGTACAACTTGAGATTATTGATTTTTTGAATTAGAAACATCTTACGCGCCAATGACCATTACACTTCTGCAGTGTATGTGGCTAAAGAGAATTGTTGAAATAAAATGAAATCATTTTGTTCAGCGAATTTCTCCCCTCTTGCATTATTCATTTAAAATATAGTCGTTTTAGGTACATATATTTCTCGTTTTTATGATGAGATAAATACTTTCGCCAGAAATTATTATCTGAAATGTTCCCAATTTTATAAGTTTTCATACTAACCGTTTTTTACTGATAAAATCGTAAGAATTGTGAAGTTATGCTCGCTAACTATTTGTGGTTAACAGTTCAAATTTTATGTATTTAAGTGTGATTGTTCATCATGATTTTCATCAAGAATACATTCCTGTGACTTCTATGAAATCCATACTAGTTCAGCATATGACACAGTTTAACATTTGATATCGGTTCCCTGAACTGACATTATGCACTTTTCCTGTGAAACCTAAAGATCAATGAGTAATCAAACTCTTAGGATATTCACAGTTTCTGTTGCGTACATTCGCTCATATATTTTTGGTGTGTCATATTTAGGAGCTTCATATATATTTAGGATAGATTAACATCTGCCTATGAGCTGAACTAGTCAACAAAAATATATGGAGTGGATCCTAGTCTGGAATCTTTCAATCTTCACGCTGGTTAGTCTCATAAATGGACTTTTGTTATATCTAAAAAAATAATGTGAAAGTGTCGAACTCGATTATGATTCATATTTCTGCTGGTCACGGAACCTGATGGTCCTAAGCTCAATCTCTGGAGGGAAAGGATCATATGTATCCATCACTGAAGGGTCCTGTACTCGGACGAAACAGATGTTCAATGCTTCATCGGTTTCCAGTACTTCTTCATTTGATATCAGTTCATGACGAATACTAACATGAAATCAATAAATGATCCTGCTCAAATCTACTAATAGAAAGTTTTCATATGTTGTAACTAAATTTTTAATGAAAATTTTACATCCAATTACAGGTTTTTATTGTGTGCAAGATATTCTTAAAAATTGTGTGTAAACTTTCCATTAAAAGCTTACTTATAAAAATTAATCTATTCTACGATGAACAACATTTTCATTGATACATAGAGTTTCATTTTAAAATCCAGTTTTTTGAACTGAGAGTAGATGAAAAAAGGTTTAAACAGGACTGTCTAATAAATTCAGTTATCTGGATTAGATTTAGACACCTTTGCAATTAGTGAGTTTAAACATTGATGAGTTTTATAGGTAAAAAGATTGTTGTGACACTTTCATATTGCTGATTAATGAGGCTTGTTAGTGAAATTAATAATCCTATCCAAAACTATTCGCCAGCATATTTGATTGGTGAAAATATTTCTTTCCCGATAGAAACTTAAAATAAATAACAATGTATGGAAAGTAGAACTCATTCAATCCATAACTTTCCACAGGGCTGTTCAACTGGATACTTGATTAATATATACTACAGTGTAATCCAGGCGGAGATACATATATTAATTTAGATCTAGGACAACAAATAAGGCACTACAACCTTATAAGCTCTTGAGAATTTTAAGTAGATGCATGAAAAGCTTAGAAGTAATAGGAAAACTGACTGAAAATATGTATGGATAAGATTTAATTTACGTCGAGTATGTAGAGTAGTCGGCTGGAGCGATCCACCGAAAATTTATGCATACCTTAAATCCTAGTTTTCATATTTTTGTCTAAGTAAGTGTCAGCAAGTCGTTTAATTAACTGTTTGGAATATTTACCAGTGGAGTCCAGTACGCACGTTTCATCCTATTTGGCACTCGTCAGCTGGATATACCTACACCCCAGTTAGTTATGCTGTTTCCGTTGACACTTATACCCAACTGCCAATGGAATTCGAGTAGTCTGTCCCTGTATATCAACGAGAAATTACTAGTCTCAGAACAGCTAATGATACCTGTTGCACAACAACTGGGTATCGTGCTTCAGTGACCTGGTAGATAACGCTTTGGCGTTTGAAGTGATGGATAACATGTTCAAATCTCAATGGGAACAATATAACTGACTGGGGTGTAATTACATCCAGCTGAGGACGAGACTTGCATCCTGGATTCTACTGGTAGTCACCAAGATAAATAAAAGATCATTAATACCCGGCAGTATCAAAGCATTCGCATTGGAGCTTGTCTGACAATTGATGTCAAGCGATTCGGCCCCGTGTAACGACGGGGAAGCATCATCGTATAAAGCAGCAGTCCTAATACCGAGAAAGCTTTAGGCTGTGCTTAATTTACCTAATCCATTTGCTTATTTACTAAGTGTTTAAAAGATGCGTGTACATTTAATAACTTTTATGTGAACTGATTATAAAAAATATTGCCGATTAAGATGAAATCCAGTACAACTCAGTTTATAACTGGGTAATCGTTTTCAAGGATTGCTATAGTCTCTCAAAAAATGTTTTCTAAGACATCTTTCGTGTTATAATATATAAGTATATTTTAAAAGTGTATGCAGTTACACAGATTTTACTTTTCAAGCTTCAACTGACAGATAATTAAGAAGTAGTATTCATCATGGACTGATATCATTTGCGGAACCATTGAAAATCTGGGAACACTGAACAGCTGTCTTGCCCTAATATGGGACTCGTCAGTAGTACGCACTCAAGACGCGGTTACGGATCGAACCCAGGACCTTCAGGTTTCACGGCAAACGCGTTCACCATTCAGCCAGTGGGTTGGTTTTCAGTGGTTCACAATTTCCAACTTCTATCAGTTCATGAAATAGCGCGACTATCACCCAAAGTGTTCAGTTAACATCCGCTTCACTTCCGACTGATTGACCCCACAGGTCACTATTTCTCATTAGAGCTTCGTAATATCCATCTGAAAGCAAGTCACTAATGAGCACTATAGAGTAATGTATTTTTGTGATGAATACTAATTCTAAATTAAAATCCCTATTCATCTCAAAAATACATTGACAGATAAGTATCTGCATATTGGTTCTCATTATGAGACCTTCAAAATTACCGCATTTTAAATCTTCATAAGAATTTCAATTGTAATTCCTTATTAGATTGTTTATTTGATATACCACATAGTGAGTGACACAATATGATTTACTTGATGACGTTGCAACGAAGATTCATTCCTCATATTCACATCAAAGTAATCATACGACTTTCAAACTTCCTTTATACAGTTCATTTATTTATTTCAGTGGTAGTAAAATGTTCCATATGTCTGGAATATGTGACAAATCATTCATGTTACATGTGTCAGGTGTGGATTAAATGAACAAAGATTCGGTGATCAATCTCTCTTTTAACCTAGGTGTGTTAAACTGTAGAACTGTCACCCTACTCCACCAGTTCCATAGTGTATGCCTAAGAAAGAATCCAAATCCTCGACAGTGTTGCCATATAAATAAGGTACATTGGAAGTTTTACGTAGAATTGTCAACAATGTTACGATTAGGGTAGGATTTAAACTCACAAAGTCACTCAGAGTGACACTTTGTAGGCCACAAGATCCAGTAGAGCCAATTATGAAAAACAACCTAATCTATGATATCCGATGTTATGATTGTGAGGTCAAGTATATGGGTCAAAGCAGACGATTTGCATCACTCAAAATATTAGAACTTAAAAAATCTAGCGAGATATACAATGGTAGACCCTACTAGGAGAAAAATGTCGGCTACTGCTCTGCATGCACTGACCCATAATCACATTATAGAACTAGTGGGATAGGATGACTGTTCTAAAGTTCAACACACCTAGGTTAAGAGAAAGATTGATCACCGAATCTTTGTTCATTTAATCCACACCTGACACATGTAACATGAATGATTTGTCACATATTCCAGACATATGGAACATTTTACTACCACTGAAATAAATAAATGAACTGTATAAAGGAAGTTTGAAAGTCGTATGATTACTTTGATGTGAATATGAGGAATGAATCTTCGTTGCAACGTCATCAAGTAAATCATATTGTGTCACTCACTATGTGGTATATCAAATAAACAATCTAATGTAGAATTATACTCCACTACTATAGCCAATGTTTTCCCTTACGTTAATTTCGATTTTGGCTAGCAGAACAACTGGAATTTTAAAGACTCATCAGTATGACTCACTAGCCTGATATTTAGCGATATGGTTTCCCGCTGCATAAACTAAAAAGATATCGATATATCCAACGATTATTTTTCAAATAGGGTGGGATGTGCTTCATGGATTCTAATATAACCTAAGTGTGTTTGAGTAGGTAATTTAACAGTTATCTTCAGGCTCCATTCTTCATAGTTGCTTAACCTCTCACAATATTACCAAGGCAGGAAAACAACATGACCATTCAAAGACATTCCCATTGACGTTTCCTTTACAACCAATTTTATATTTACATATATGCTGACGTGTTTTTCATTGAAACTTCGAAACATAACGATTTGTTGTGAACGGCTTCAGAGATTTGGGGGTTCTTTCAAGGATCTAGACAATTTGTTTGTTAACCATATCAGATCTCAAAGGCAAAAACTACTAATATCTGCTAACTGTTGAGGATTTATAAGAGAGTATATTTTGAAAACTGAACTATTGCGTTTATTGTTAATGACCAAACAGTTTTGGTTTAGTTTGGAGGTTTGTTAAGATTGATTCGCCTTAAGGTGATAATCATCACGCATTGACATCATTTTGGAGCCAGTGAGAGCTCTGGGAAGCTATTTCATCCTAGTACGACAGTCTTCAACACTGTGTACTCACAACCCCGCTAGGCATCGAACCCACGACCTTCAGGTCTCACGTGAATATGGTTTAACTAACAGCTCTAAGTAAATGTCCTAAGTTGAATGAAACGAAGGTTTGTTGACGCAAACTGATACACAGCTTCAGGCTGAGAAAAACCACTTGTATGGCACCTTTTAGTTTTCAGTGGTTCGCTAACTTGTGTCTAGCTGTTCAATGCTAAGTACATGAACAATGAAATAAAGATAAAGAGCTTTGAAAGGCAAAAATCAGCGTCAAATATAACTTATTTTTTTCAATGTGATTTGTTAGCCAAATCTTATCATAGAGGTGCCTGAAAGCATCTTACTCAGGTTAGGTTCCTCAAGAATGTCCATTTCGTGTATAAATATTGTATGAACTAATATTAGTTGTGAGTAGCTTTGACTGAGACTAGAATGCAGTAAGGAATCATCTACTTCTTTATTCAAACTTTTTAGTTGTTAGTAGTCTAATAAACATTTTCCACAACGATCCAAGAATCTTAAACTGTCACATGGATGAATATGAGTGTTGAATCATCGAACCATATCTTAGCAGTGAAAACCTACGAACTTCATGTATGGTAACGTTTCCTAGTTATTTCCTATCACTAGTGAGAACTTGTACACTAGTGATTGACACCCACATATTAGAGTGCGAATGAAGTTGATGCTTTTTCTATATAGTGAAAAGAATTCCACTTCTCTAAGTTAGTTGAGTAGAGCTTTCTAAAAAGACCTAAAACTCGTTGAGCTCCTTTCATAGGATGGGTTACAAAAAATCACTATCGGGGCAAATAGGCATTAATGATAAATTTTAGGAAGAATGCAATGAAACAGGATGTTTAATGGTCAAAATGGGAAGCATCTATTCATTAATATTCATTTTCAGTGTTATTGCTTGCTTATCAAAATCCTCATCAGGTTAAAATTCATTATGAACTGGCACCAGCTGGAGGATTATTGGAAACCTGGGAGCACTGGACAGCTGTTTCATCCTAGTATGAGACTCCTTAGCAGTGAGCATCCATGACCTCGCCAGAAAAATCGAACCCAGGACTAATGTCGGTCCATGAAGGATGCCACAAACCTCCATATAAAATGCTTATCAATTTGCTTGGTGACTTGACTGTAACCACACTAATGTGTCGCTGCATAATAACCAGTAGGTAGATAAAGAAAAATAGGCTTATTTCTTGCCACCAAGGTTAAGTTCCTTAGGCATTTATCACGTGAATTAAAAATCTCAAGAAACAGAATAAAATATCAACGATAGTCTACAATCAGAACAAGAACAAGATAAAAGTAGCTCTGTATAATAATCTATTCAGACAATATTTTTCATTTCTCTTAAAAAGGCGTAGACAGAAATTAATTATTACATAATTAGCGGCACTGAAGGAATTATTCATGCATATAAAACTACTTGTTACTATCTATGCCTTTTATGTAAGCGACTAACATGGTAACAAGCAAAGAAGACACATTTTTCTGACTAAATTATGCACCAGTGTGTGACGTAAATGATGATAATGAGCGCATACGAAACTTTTTCATCTAAGTTTACTACTATCAGATGCCCTTGTTTAAATAATTCAAGCTTGCTTAATTTTGAAGGCTTCTATTCATTCTTTTAAAAAATTTTTTCATTTTTATAATTCTACTAAGTTGAATGTTATCTTTTGACTGAGTTACAAAGCTCAACTTCAAACTACGATTGCATTTCTTTGCTCGTTGATTACTTCAGAAGCAGTTGCCATCTACGTTTAGTGTCCTGAGTCCATTAAATGTCATATGATTGAAATTGTAAGTGTCGGATCCCGATGGTCACAGACTTATCAGAATATGTTTAGAGAAGCAAACTGAAGCTCATCAATCTTTCTTTTCAATATGCCTGCTCTTATATGCATAAGTGAATATGCAGATGCAACTGAAAATGATGTGATACAGTCACTTAGCTCTTGATAGAGAATGAATTTGATTAGTCGATAGGTTCTGGATATGGTAACTTTAAGGACCTCTGAAATACTGTCTCTCTTAAACGTCAGCTAAGTTGAAAGTGGTTCACTCCTTTCGATTTGGATTTCACCCGTTTTTAGATATATCATGTTAATATCATCAAAAATATATAGAAGTGAACTGTTCTTTGTCACAGGATTCTGTGATGGTGAAGTCAGTTATCACAGAGGAATTCGAGACGCATTTTATGAGTAATATCTGGAGTCTTTTCATGCCTCCCTTAAAAAGAAGAAGCAAATCAGATTATAAACAAATGATATAGGTTCTCTTATCAAATGAAACGCTAATGAGTTATGTGGCTATGTAAAACGAAATTTGTTATAAATATTCAAACTTCTCATTTTCTCCGTGAGTTAAAAAAAGCATGTGTTTAGCTTATTTCAAGTTTCTCTGACGTGATTTTTCCACCAAACACTTAGTCAATTTATAAAAGGGAAGACTTACCATCGACAATGTTGGTCTTAGTGAGATATTTGTTTCATATGACATTACAGAACTATGCAAAAAACAGACGTGGTTCAATTGGTTTCTGGTTCATTATAGGCTGAATTGTCAATCAAACATTTCTTTGAAAGATCGCCTAATTATTTAGTTAAGCATTTCACTGAGGCGAAAGTCATATCCTTCTTTGAGTTGTTAGATACAGACCATGACAAAACAATTAGTACAGTGAGAAACTTACTTAAGTGGTCTCTTATGTTCATAAATGTGACTGGAAATGTTTGATTCGGTCCAACAGTTAGTACATTTTTGTTATTATATTAGGAGTTAGGCGCTTTTACTCTTTCCTTGGAAAATATATTAGACTGTTCTGTTGAAGAAGTGAGGTACTGATTTGTAAAACCAGCGAGCTTGGACTTTAACCAAATACTCGTGTTGTTGTCGATCAGTTTAAGCTAAGACAGTCAATTATTCATCAATTACATTTAGATTTTTGAAGTATTTCCACTCACCTTCTTGATGGGAACACAAAATTTGAAACCATTGGATAATAAGTTATCTACATTTATTACACATAGATTTAACATGAGTTTTTGTATGCATTGATAAAATTGTTAACTTTTGATAATAATAATAATTTGAGCAAAACTATTCTGCATGACAACACCACTTCAAAGCTTGTTGACTTTGGCACTGTATAGATTACTCACAAAGAGTTTTGAAAAATTCTGGAAGTCTTGGCTCAGCTGTTTCTTCACTATTGATTTCTGAGGAATGCCTTCATTCCATGTTGAGGTTTTTGACTGAGTTTAACGAAAGAAATCGATGGACTTTATTCTACAGTTAGAGATCAGACTCTTAATCAACCTAGGAAACCCAGTTATTTCTGACCATAATGATGAAATTAATTTGTTTACTCTGTATGCGGTTTTGCTACTAGTCGGGAACTGTTCCAATATGGCAGAAGCTTGGTAAATGGTAGGAATTTGAAAATTCTGCATGGAATAGAAGTATTCTCTAGATATTGTTAGTCAGACTTAGTTAATTTCCACGCTATGGTCATCAAATGCATCACCAGTTACCGGGTGAGACAAAGAAGCAGTTTTCAAAAGACTTCATATAAAGGCTCATACTCATGATCTGTCTTCGAAATATGATTAGACCACCTCAATCAAGAAAAAGTCAAACTGAAAGAGAGTACCTCTAAATGGGTAATTTTAAACTAGTCAATAATTCCAATAAAGATTATTCAGAGAATATCAAAAGAATACGAAAAGAAATTTTCTTTTCGACGAAATCATTCTCTTAGACATACATTCGTGAGTATATGGTAAAAAAAAAGTAGAACATTTTGGAGTAATTCCATGTCAAAAGTCAGTATAAACTGCATCATAAAGGAAAGTTATATAATGGGAAAACAAACGGAATGATTACAAAACAAAAATGAAAGTAGCTACGTCATTTGTGGTTTATTTAGAGCTATCGATAATTTGCGATTGATATGACAAGGATTTTAACACGCTAATGCTTCAGCACTACCCAGCTGTTTTAGTCTCCCTTCTTGATCACACTTTGTACAGAATTTTGAAAAACGTATTAAATGAAGCCAAATGTCCTGACTACAATAAGTGCTCTGTTACAGAGCTGAGGATGCATTCTCTTTCTCTTCTTGTCAGCCAAATCGGATAGTGTTCACAAGCACATTGCACAAGCTGGTGCATGCTTCGGTCGATAAACCTGGCTCCGCAGCATCATCGAAGGCTCTCATACAGTGGGAACAAATCTCCAGGATCATTACAGCAAGATTCAACTCAAAAGGTAAGGAAGTCACAATCGTACGATGCTACGCAACTACAAGTAATGCAGATGAAGAGAAGGAGCAGGAATTCTACAGACAACTGCAATCAGCACTGGAAAAAACCTCACTCCAGTTGGTGACATCAAAATTCTAATGGGTGGGGCTACATGAATACCAAACTGGGAGCGGAAAACACAGGAAGAGAACTAACCATGGGTGGAGAAGCGTTAGGTGAAATGAACAGGAACGGTAAATTGTTTGCAGAATTCTGTGCATTCAGAGATTTGATGATTGGAGGCAGTGTGTTCAAGCACAAGGATATCCACAAAGAGACATGAATTTCACTAGGCACTAAAAATCAGATCGACTTTATCTCAATGTTAAGAAAGTGAAGACGCGATCTACTTGATACAAGGTCACGAAGAGGAGCAGATGTAGGTTCAGACCACTATCTGGTGCAAGGAACCTTCCAAATCAAGTTGAAAGACTTCAAGGAAGTTGGTGATAGATCGCGGTTCAAGTACAACACTCTGAAACTGAAGGATGAAACTACAAAGGAAATCTTCACGTCAGCCATCAAGACAAAATGGGATACATTGAGCAACGTCCCTCAAGAAACCTGTGTGGATGAAAACTGGAAGTCTTTGAAAGCTGTGTGGAAAGAAACCTGCACAGCCGTATTAGGAAGGAAGAAGAAAGAAGACAAGGAATGGATCTCAGTGGATACATGGGAGCTGATAGAGGAGAGGAGAATGGTGATAGTGAAGCAGAAGATAAACCAATGCGAAGATGAACAACGAGAAGAGGAACTGAGTACAGTTTATAAAACACTTGACAAAAAAGTGAAGAAGATTGTACTCAAAGACAAAAGACACTTCTATGGCACACTTGCAAGTGAAGCAGAACAGGCTGCAGGCAGGAGCGACAGAGACCTGACAGCATTATATCAAATAACCAGGTTACTATCTGAGACGAGATCAGCGCAGACGAAACCAATAAAAGATGATGAAGGAAATTTAATTACGAGAGAAGAGGAACAAAGGAAACAATAGGCCGACTACTTTGAAAAGCTCTTGAATCGACCACCATCCGCAACTCGCCCAGAAATACCACCTATAGTCATAGAAATATAAGTGAACGCAAGCCCTCCGACGAAAGCCGAAGTCCTGAGCGCCATAGGGCCACTGAAATACTGGAAAGCAGCAGGACCAGATGGGATCCCGCCAGAAGCACTGAGAGTGGAGGCAGAGACAACAGCGGACATGCTCACACCGCTATTGCGGCAGGTTAGGAAGGAAGGGAAGATAGCTGCAGATTGGAAGAAGGGCTACCTTGTCAAGCTGCCAAAGAAGGGTGACCTCAGTGTCTGCAAGAACTGGCGAGGAATCATACCTCTGTCTGTGTCCGCCCCTAGCAAAATATTATGCGCATCATCCTCGAGAGACTAAAGGATGCGCTTGATTCAAAACTACGACCAGAACAGGCTGGATTCAGGAAGTACAAATCATGTGCGGTTCAAATTGCAATGCTACGCTACGCATCATCATAGAACAGAGTATAGAGTGGCAGTCAACTTTACACCTCAACTTCATGAACTTTGAGAAGGCCTTTGACAGCGTCGATTGAGAAGTAATTTGATAGGCAGTTGCTTTAACAAGACGGTTTCAGTGCCACAAACCTTTATTAATCTCATTCAACAATTATATGGAGACGCCACATGCCAAGTATTTCACAATGGGAAGCTCAGTGATGCTTCTGAAGTGAAAATAGGAAGGAGTGAAACAAGGCTGTCTACTATCACCGATGATATTCCTGATTGTCGTGGACTGGATCATGCAACAAACAGTGTGGAACGAGGAGAGGGGGATACGCTGGACCGGGGAAAAGAACCTAAAAGATTTGGATTTCGCTGATGACTTGCGTCCAATGTCACACGAACTCGAAGATCTACAAGAAAATCCAACAAGTTGACAGAAGAGGCAGGAAAGCGAACGTAAAGGAGATATCCAACCAACGCCACCACCACCAACAACAAGCTCCAATCATTATCAACGGGAGAAACTTAAAGGAAGTGGTCTCTTTCACCTATCTAGGCAGCATCGTTTCAACTACAGGTGGCACAGGCACAGATGAGGATTTCAAAGCAAGGATCAGAAAAGCAAGACAGACGTTGGTTAACCTGAAACCGGCATGATCTACTGCACTCCGCTCAGCATAAAGCGTGAACAACATCCCGATTTTCAACACTTATCTCAGTCAAGTCAGTGCTTCTATACGGTTCAGAAAGCTGGCGCATCACGAAAAGCATTTCCAATAAACTACAGATTTCATCAACAACTGCTTACGCTGGCTCGTTACTGAAGATCAGATGGCCAGAATGATAAGAATAAGCAACAGGGAACTCTGGCAACGAACCAACGAAGAACCTATCTCTCAACAAATATGCAGAAGAAAGCGGAGGTGGATTGGGCATGCACTGAGAAGACCATCTGGGGACATCACTCGCCAGGCACTCTAGTGGGGCCCAGATGGGAAATGACGAGTTGGGCGTCTGTGGTGAGGGTGACATGGAGGAGATGGTGTGAGGAAGAAATGAGAGGTTCTTGGCAGTGGCGGAGCCAGGTTGAAAAGATTGCAAAGAATAGAGTAGAATGGAGACGTCCTACTGAAGCCCTATGTTCCTATTAGAAATCTTTTTAATCCCAGGCTAGTTAATTCCTTCGAAATTTACCGAAAACTCAATGACTAACAAATAGAACTGGATGAGTAAAATGATTATTTTCGGTGTTACAAGCCTGTATACTAAGGTACTAATTAATAAGGAACTGGAGACAGTCAGAAATCATCTAAGTATTGGCACAAAACTTATCCACAGAACTTAAATTTTGGTTGATTTAATTGTTTGGTGTACAGTTATGTCTGACCTCTGAAGTCTTTAATTTTTTGGATGAAATATAAGTACAAATATAAACAGCAACAATGGGATCCTCAGTATCCCTAATCATAGCAGATATATTTATCAGTTGCTGAGACAACACGACCTTGCCAACGTTCAATCCTAATCGTAAGATATGGTGGTGATATGTGAATGATACATTTTAGGTGGTGAAATCGGAAATTATCGACAGTTTCTTCATAAATATAAAGTCAGTAGAAGTTGCAATCCAGTTCATATGTGTATTAGAAAATGAACAAAGGGAATTGATTATGTAGGATTACAGAATGAAAAGCAGAACAGATGTTTGTCTGGATACTGTAATCTAAAGGAAACCAATACACTCTTACAGGTATCTAGATTTCAGTTTATCAGATCCTATATCAGTTAAGGATGGTTAACGGAAGTGTCTAAATAATGGATCTGAAAGACTCAACAGTGAAACTAATGACCTTAATAAAAAGTTGAAACACTTGAAATGAGAACTAACAGTCAATAATTACCCTCTAGAGTTCATTAAGAAATTCATAAGAACATAATGGAAATGAAGAACTAACAGTGATATGAAAAGTAACGACAACACAAGTAGAAAGTGTTTTTCATGGTTCCTGTTGTATTTCAGTATAAGAAAGGAACATCTGAAATCAAATCTGAACATCAGAATCCTCAGTAGGGTTGAAATTAAGGTGGTACTTAAACCTACAATCTCATTAAGTGACAATTTCATTTGGGTTTAGGGTCCTACTAACTTTATTATGCAACATAATTTGATCTAACTTATACCATGCAGTGACTATAAATTCAAGAAGTCAAAATAACCCATAAGGATTAGTTAAATTACTGGAGTATTGTGGCTCAGTTCAATCTACAATTAAAGATCCTACTAGGATCAATAATCTGAAATATGAATTACCGAAATGCAATAAATAGGGTGAGAAAAAGAAATTGTATTTAATTCCAGTATAGTTAGGAGAAAGGGACTGAATAACGAATATTTTTTCATGGAATATACAACACCCAAAACATGCAACAGGACACTTATTCCGGACGTGTGAAAACGTCTACTGATGTTGCAAACAAACTATAAGAGTTGGAAAAGCTCCAAAACCTAGACGTCAGAAGTTTTGTGATTACTACTGGAGACTACTAGTCATAAGTTGAGGTGTTGATTAACATGGCTCGTGAAGACTAAGCTATTTATTTAAGATTCATTTAATTAATCAAACACACTTAAAAAAAGCTGATTGAGGTGGATTAGGTGACACCTAGAACATGAAAGAAAGCTCTGGTAAATTCACTGAAGAGCTGTTTGTTTACGGATATATTCTCGTAAATGCTGCGAACTTTTATGATAAGTATTCTGTGAACATAATTTGTGTACAAATGACATTCATCAATAGGTTTGGTCATGGTCTGAATAATCCAATTGTTGTGACCCTGCCTTCAGTACCGAGTGGTTCATGTTTAATAGTCGCGAGAGAATGAAAATTATCTCAAAGTTGAAAGTATCTTTTCGTTGATATTATTACTATTATTATTTATCCTTTGGGTTTAAAGTGAAACATAGGACTTCAGTAGCACATCACCATTTCACTCTCTTCTCTGTAGTCATCTCAACCTAATTCCATGACTGCCCAGAAACTTTCATTTCTTCCTCATACCATCTCCTTCGTGTCAGCCTCGCCACGGAAGCTCAACTCGTCGTTTCCCGTTTGGGTTACAATTGACGGCCTGGCCTGGCGTATGATGTCTGCGAGTGGTTTTTACAGTATGTGTCCAGTCCAATCCATCTCCACTTTCTTCCACTGCATATATGTTGGACGATAGGTTATTGCTTGGTTCTTTGTGACGCCACAGTGAGTTTCTTGTTGCTTATTCTTATCATTCTGACCGTCCAATATCCAGTATCGAGCCAGGGTAGGCAGATGTTCATGTATGTCTGTAGTTTGTTGGAAATCCTTTTCGTAACATGCCAAATCTCTCAACTGTCACAGAAACACCGTCTTACTTGACTGACATTAGTGTTGAAAATCTTATGTTGTTCACGCTTTGTGCTGAGTTCATTGCAGTGGAGCGCAGTAGATCTCCACACTGGTTTCAGATTGATGAAGGCCTGTCTTGCTGTCTTTCCAATCCTGGCATTGACATACTCATCTGCGCCTCCACCGGTAGTTAATACGATACTGCCTATGTTCACTGATAAATGTCAAGGAAATCGAGCTCAGCTAGGATTAACGTGATGGTAACTAAGAATATTTGATACCAACCTCAAAACACTAGTATAGTATCTTTAAGGTGACCGACCAAATCGCAAACATAATTGGTAAGCTTCCACCAACACTCATATACATTTCTTACCGCTAGTTGACAGGCTCACAAAGGCTACTTCTTACCAATGAAACAATAATCAATACCAACTTTATAGTGGTATATTTTAGCACATGATGTTGCTATCTATAAAAACTTTTCGGTTGTATTTACCTACAGTTAGTGCTTTTTAAGAGTTGACTGATTTCGCCATGGATGCATATCGGTTTGTGAACCATTAAAAAACTGGAAATAATACGTGGTAGCTATTGGTTTTAAATTCATACTACTCAGTGAAGCTAATCTGCAATTGTTTGAGAAATGAAGTCTCACAGTAGGTACATCATCACTTAGTTACTTGGTTGGAATTCACTGATCTATTGTTTGTTTCCAACTTCTGTCAATTCATGATAGTGTAAATGAGGTTGGTAAATATTTATCCACCTGCCCGACTTGATCAACGTCACAGTTGATGTCTTCTCATTAGTACTTCAGGAAATTTATTTAGCAGTAAATCGTTAGCACTCTTGGAGACTACTCTTCATATCTATGAATACGGAGTAAAGTCAGGTTATTTTGATATTTATTCTCTTGTTACCTATGAACATTTATACTATCACATAAGTTTATATTATGGACAGGTCTTAAAATTGACATGAAAAACACATCCCAAAGAATAATAAAGGTCAAACTCACATTTAATTATATGAAGTGGGTAATAAATCGCATGTTACTTAGCTAAAATTCAGTATATTCGACTTTAGGTACTTGAAAGAAGTTATAAAGATGAACAGAATGATAAATCCAAATTCCTTCCAAACTGATTAATTCAATCTAAAGTATGAGGGTGTTTATTCTACAACTATCAATAAAAAGAAAGTTCAGTTGTACAGCTTCATAAAGGGAAAAAACGTTTTCATTAACTTTTTTAGACCTTTAAAAGATTGTTGCCAACTTAATAGAGGAGAGTAAGTTGTTTTTAAAATGATCAAAACACAAATAATAAATAATACTAGGTTTTCTAAAAATATCATCATTTTGAAAGCATGATTTATACCAGACGTGTATTTTGCCGGAAGTACGATTTTCTGGATAGATAACTATCAGATATGATGAATACATTGTATGAGAGTTAATTTTTTAAACTTCTGTATGCCTGAGTAACAAACTGAAATAATTAAACCATTTAATGAATAACACGTTGTGTTTTTTTGTCATATCTGTGTACTCAAATACCTCTGCTTATTTATGACTTATTTAGGATGGAATTACCAAGTAACATTGTACCATGCGGTCCATTGTTGGTCAGGATACCTTTTAACATTGTACTGTAGAAGATTCTCAATTTTGAGGGAGTTGTGGAGATTTGGAATTATTTCAAGTTGTTATTCATTGTAGACTGACATCAGTTGGAGGAAGAAAGGAAACCTAGGAGCACTGGACAGCTGTTTCGTCCTAGTATGGGACTCCTCAGTGCTCCCAGGTTTCCTTTGTTCCTCCAACTGATGTCAGTCTACGATGAATAACAACTTGAAATGATTCTCAATTTGTTCAGACAATGTCCAAAATGAAAACGTCATAAGATTTTAGTAGATAATATCTTCAGAGTTTTCAAAGTTTAATTTTTTTAAAATAAAAATATAACTATATAATGAAAATCTATGGAGGAGGTTGTTAGCGTACACTGACTATAACAACTTACACATCCTCTTCTTATACTGATAAACCATCTAATTTCACTGTTACCAGATATAACAAAAGCGAAATTAAATCAAGACGTTTAAAAGATTCTTCAATGTTCAAGTAAGTAAAAGTTCCTATTTGGTCATTGAAAAATAAAAGTAGGTTACATAGTGAAGTTAATTATCTTGTCGACGATATCTTCTCAGTTGTACATTCATAAATATGCAAATAAAATGCCACAATGTTCCAGACAAGTTTCAAGTCAAAGGTCAAACGTGGTAGATGTTAAGTAACACAAGATATGTTGAAAATAAATAAATAAACATATGAAGCAATATGTAAATAAATAAAAAACAGACAAAGATACAGAACATCCGATTAAGGCCAGATACTAAATCTTATTCAGACTATATCTTGTGTTACGTAATATCACTACATTCCCTATATACACATATCAGTCAGGCTTTGACTTCTAGTCATAAAATTATCTGGAAGGTGCTAATGGCATGGATTTTAATTTCACCTTCAACTGTTATCCAGTATTAAAATACAAGTCTACCGAACAACGGCTGAGATAGTTAAAATGGCAGACAAGATGATTATTTTCGATGTAACCTCTTTCGTTTTCCAGTTCCTCATTCAAGATGTGGAGAAATTTCGATATGATATGTTGGTAGGAATCGGCGTATTACTTTAGTAGACTTCACTTCGTCTCTATTTGTCGGTCACTAATGTAAGCTGTCTAGCATAATAATTTTCCAGAAAAGTAAATAAATTCACTACCTATTATTCTCATCAATTAGAAGTATAAGAGAACTGAGCGATAATTTTTCTACTAAAAAAGTTTTTAGTATGTCGTCGAAATGGTTGACTACTAGAGAAAATCAGTGAACCTAGCATCTAAGGTCTGGTATCTGTCTACTTAGTTAACGCATTACAAGTGATTGATCATCATGTTTAATCCTGGTTCATTCAACGAGTAGAAATCCTGCTGTCCCATTATGTCGCCAGGCGGTGCTCCTCATCTTATTCGGTCTATCATATTTATAGGGTATTCATTTTATAAGTGACAGAAGACGTTGAAAGATGAACAGCTTTGTTGTAAAATGATCTAGAAAGTACAGAATTCAAATATTATTTTCAGCTTACTTCTGGACCAAAGGGTTTATAACAGAGAGGTTGTAAAAATAGAATGGACGTAAAATCCTCCTTGGGATAGGAGATATGCGAGAAACAGATGCTTTTTTCTGTTGAAAAAATAAGTGCTTAATATGAGTTATGGGCGAACGTATGACATGTTTGACTATGTATAAAACTTTAATAAATATTTTATTTATTGGCTTCACTTCAGTGCAAACTTCACGTTTTAGGTCATCTTCAGATAACTTACGGAGAAATTCCCAGTTTGGTTACCAAAATGAGAGAGAAGACCCACATCTTCATCTATATGTGAACAGCTAATGAAGTTCGGTAGTTCAACTCTTTGTAACCCGTCCTTTTTAAGGTTATTCGGAGAGGTAAACTGAGCTGCTCAGAAGGTCTTTGTACTCATCATCTTTGCATCCTTGACTATGCATAGTCAAAAGCTTAGGCTATGCAGCTAAAAACCTTTTGCAAAACCTCTCTACCTCTGTACCATAGCCATGACTAAGCACAATTTTGTTGATCTTATTCCACTTTACATATTTCAATCTGATTTTCATGAGATTATCCATTTTTTCCACAACACATGACCAATATTTTGCCTCTTGAAATCAATCATTAATTTTTACTACTGTTTTTATATTTTGCTCACTTGAAAAATTCCCTGCTGCCGCTGCCACCGCTACCAGCACCATTACTACCGATTGTATCTTGTTTGCATTAACTGAGAAGCTGTATGCTGTAACAATGTGTCATCGTACCAAATATAGGTAGGAGCAGTAACGCCTGAAAATGAAGTCTGTGAAAAGAAATATTTATTTGCAAATAAAGGAATTGTTTTGCTTGTTCACGGATACGAATTGGCATAGTTGAAAATTTGAAACACAAAGCTATTTCACGCAAGACATGGCCAAGTCTAATCAAGTAAAAGAGGAATAGTGTTTACGGTTGAGTGAAATATAAGAAAATAGATATTTCTGTCAACTAATGAGTACTGCTTAGGCGTACTGTGGTAACTAAATGAAGTACTCAAACTTTAGAACAAGTGATCTAATTCCTGGGACTGGTTCGGTATTCTTTGTTGAAATTCCTGTATTAATACTGGTAATTATTAAAGGTCACTGCTATATGAATATATATATATATATATATATATTATGGTTTCTGTTGTTTGTCTTCAGCTGACTGACTTTGTACTGTTGATGTTGCTACCCACGATTGATCTGATGATCAAAGCATCTTACACATTTCTTTGTTGGCTTACTGTTTCTGTTCAAGCAGCTATTCTTATTAGTTCCTTATCTAGCAGTTAATTCACATCCGCTGGAAGCCCAAGATTATCCCAATGTAATTCCATATTTTTAATTTATGGATTCTTTTGAAGACAGATGATCCTTTTAGAGAAATTAAATGTAGTCAGTGAAAATGTTTTCATTTAATCACTGCTGTTTTGCTTACCTTGAAATTATTCGTTGTTGAAGAACAGAGACTGAATGAAAACACTGAAAGATGTCAAAGTATGCACAGATGTCACATTAAAGCATTTTTGCTCAATAGAAAAATGTTGTAAACCCACACCAACAATAATCAAATAATCACCCGAGAGTGACTTTCTGTTGGTTGTCTTATTTCGTCATAAACCATACCTACTGTGAAATGGTCAAGAATATAACTTGGTTGCTCCAAAACTAATAGATGGAGGGAAGTTCGAATTCGTGACTCACTTTGGGTTATCATCTGTTTTAATTGCTCAGATTTCATCATATTTTAGGTTTTTAATTCATAGAAAAAAAGAAAATATAATTTTCTTGCTCAACATAAAACTTTACAATTTTATCAATGTAGGTGTAAAACTTGGTCACTGGTAAAAATTAATCCCATATTAGATTTGTTTATCTGGTTTCTAATACACAGTAATCTAGTATTATTTACATGATGACAACATCCTGAGCATAAATTATCACTGCTCGCAATCATATCAATGTAATCACACTCCACTTTCGACATTTGATTTTTATAGTTATGTCACTTTATATGAGTTGTTTTTATTGGTAACAAAATTTTCCATATCTCTGGTATAGGTGTCGCGTCATTTTTATTATACGTGTGTCGACTGGGTGTTGATTCGATGAACAAAGATTCAGTAATCAATTTCTCTCCCCACCTAATTATATTGGACTTGAGTACAGTGGCTTTATCCTACCGTATTGTGTGATTGTATGTTAATGCATACTATGCAGCGATAGCCGAGTTTTTTCTGGATTGTTGATCTTATTTAGGTCCGTTATACTATATTTAGGTAAATTCCTATGTTCGGCTATTCTAACTGACCCCGACCGGCTAGTATGAAACATATAAAAGAAGAGCTAATGGTTAATAATTATCCTCCGAAGTTTCTTAAGAAATTCTTACAGACACACAAAAAACGAAAAACTAACAGTCACACGAGTGCGATTAATAACGACAACACGAGTAAAAAGGATTTCATAGCCTCCATTGTATTACCCTATAAGGAGGGTACCTCAGAAACTTCATGCAGAATTCTCAACAGAGCTGGAATTAGGGTGACATTTAAACCTAAAAACTCACTTAGAGATAAATTTAGTTGGCTTAAAGATCCAACAGAACCAATTAAGCAAAATAATATAACCTATCAAATTCCATGCAATAACTGTGAGGTCAAGTATACAGATCAAACTAGTCGATCGGGGTCAGTTAGAATAGCCGAACATAGGAATTTACCTAAATATAGTATAACAGACCTAAATAAGATCAACAATCCAGAAAAAACTCGGCTATCGCTGCATAGTATGCATTAACATACAATCACACAATACGGTAGGATAAAGCCACTGTACTCAAATCCAATATAATTAGGTGGAGAGAGAGATTGATTACTGAATCTTTGTTCATCGAATCAACACCCAATCGACACATGTGTAATAAAAATGATACAACACCTATACCAGAGATATGGAAAATTTTGTTACCAATAAAAACAACTCATATAAAGTGACATAACTATAAGAATCAAATGTCGAAAGTGGAGTGTGATTACATTGATATGATTGCGAGTAGTGATAATTTATGCTCAGGATGTTGTCATCATGTAAATAATACTAGATTACTGTGTGTTAGAAATTTTTAAAATTTTACTTAGTTGTTGTATCTATGAAATGAATAGAATCTATCTAAAACTGATCTAATCAGAATGAATGAGAATGCTTCATGAATTAGCTGGAAACTGAAGTTAATGTTTATCACTAATCTCTAAATGTATACTATGGTGGCTATTGAAAACTTAGATGTGATATCGGTATCATATTGCTAACCAGAAGCTTGAAGAATAATCAGACAGCTAAATATTAAATATCGAAAGCGGTCATTATACTCTATTTCAAATACTAAGCCCTATAAATTCCAGAGGAGATTTAACTGCTCTAATGATGTGTAAATGATAATTTACAAAGATATTGTAATTTGATATGATAATTTGTCTAGACTATAAAGAACAAAGTAGGATAAAGAAAATTTTCGATAAAAAGAAATTTTTTAATAAATCAGTTTTGCCTATCTGAATTTCAATCTAAAGAAGCCGGATCCATTAATAAAAAGGTAGGCAAAATCATTTTCTATTAAAAAACACCCGGCTTTGTAGGATGTAAATAATATCTCCCATTAGTTTAATTGCATTTTAATCAGTTATTTAACTTTTTTGTCACTATTCTTATGATTTATATGATAAGTTATAATCAGTGCCTGGCAAACGGCTTTCATAGTGATATATATATATATATATATATATATATATATATATATATTATAATATGATTAAAGTAGTGACTTTCACAAGTCTCATAAGTCTGAAGCGTTTTGCGAACAAACTACAGTTTAATTTAGATATCACTTCAGTTTAACTTGATGCTTCCAATAGAACTTTAGGGAATCTTTTATGTACTGATGCACTCAACATTATCAAATTTGAATATAAGCGCCAGTTTTGATTTTATAGCGCATAAATCAATTGCCAACTTAATATATTACTCTTATGAAATTGCAATTTTGCATTCTTGATACAATTAATCAATTGACGATGTATGATGAGGATGAGAACTAGTGTGCTTGGTAGCCATTGTTCTTGTTTAAGATTATTTACCATCAAAGCTTCTCTGATACATATTAGGTGTAGGCATGAACATTTCAAAAAGTTTCGTTCAGCCTTGTAAATAATATTAACTGGTGATTCGTAGGATACATAGATAGTTACAGTCAAATATATGTTGGAACATTGATGAATTTATACCACACCGCTACCATACTGGAAGGTGTTCTGGAATGTGATAAGAAGTGTTTCTTAATGAACGTTGTATGTACTCAGCTCCACAAGAGGAGGTAAGTATGTAGATGCATACTCAATTGTTGAATTACCGTAAAAATTTTCTAGCACTCTGACTGACTATCAGTTATCCTTATTGATGCAGCAAAGATTCTTTTCAAGGATTTCATCTACAATATTACTATTATTTTACTATTATTATTCGCTTTATTCCGAATAATAAGTGTGATATAGTGTTGGTTGTTGGGTTGAAAAACAGATTTGAAAACATTTTAAAATTTCGCGAGAATAGACAGTAACGACAAATAATATGGAAATGCTTATTTAGAAGACTAAAGGAATTGAAAGGGAAGAATTGATGACATTCGGTAGAAAATCTTTGACAGCCCAAAGCTTAAGCACGCCACCGTAGATGATATCACCTCTGAACTGTAAACCATTGGTATCCTCTTACTTAACATGTGGCCATGTCTAATTGAAGTGATTGAATGATACCTGATTGGAGATTGCCACTAGTTGATGGGTTACGAATTAGGATTGTTACTTTAAAAGCAAAGTAGTTCATCGTCAATGTCAAAACAGCTACTCATTAATTTTCATATCCTATCATCTCAATGAATGATTGGTGAGAAATCAAATTTAATCTACGGTGTGAGTCTAGTCAGTGACTTTGAATAACGTGACATTATGTGCTTAAAAAATGTAAGCTAGTTACTGGTGTTATCTGTAATTTCTTTCAATATGAGTCAGTAATCGAAAACACTCCAGTAGGTTGGATTAAAAAATACTACAACATAATTTTGGCAAAAAATATCTGTGAAATATAAATCAAAATATGAATAAATTTACCTTTGAAATCTACCCTTTATCCTCTAATTACGTTTTTAGGCGTCTATCGTAATTAGGCAACCTCTTCTGGTTAACTAGTTCACTAGTTACTAGCCGGTCCTAAGCCCGGGTAAAGAGGGAAGGTTGGGCATACGCTACCAACCCTACCCCGTAAAACAAATCTAACCGCTAAAGAAACTTCAAAGCACAAACGATATATAAAAAATAAAACAAAGTTATTCCCCTCTGGAATCGGAGAGGCGAAATGACGCCAGTTGGTGAAAGCCTTCAGGAAGCCAATTGGCCGATGTGTCTTCTCTCGATGAAAGCGAAAGTAAACGTGGGGACATGGAATGTCCGCACGATGTTTGAATCCAGCAAGGCAGCCCAGGTTCAATAGATTTCCCAGAACAGAGTTCACTGGAGACGTGCTGCTGAGTCCCTATGTTCCATTAGGACCCAAGGGACTAATAATAATAAAATAATAATCGTAATTAGGTACCAGATGAGTTACTTGCTACAGATGTCGAAGAGAAAATGTAGCATTTTCGAAATAAGAATTTTTGCATCCACGACCAATAGATGCATTCGATTAAAATGCTTCAAATGTTAATTTAATGTTCTGATTCTCTCACGATTTCTTCTTAATAGACAATTTTTAATCTTTATGTTCAGGGTATCATTATTATTATTGTTTTTCCCTTCGGTCCACAGTGGAAAAAGGAGCTTCAGTAGCATCCCTCCGTTGCACTCTCTTCACTGCATTCTATTGAACCTCGCTACACGACTGCCAACATCCTTTCATTTCTTCTTCAAACCATCTCCTCCATGTCATCATCGACTCTCACGCCCAACTCGTAATTTACCCTCCACATTACACTCGAGGGCCAGACTGGAGTGTGATGTCCTCAATCGGTCGTCTCAGTGTATCCACAATCCATCTCCACTCTCTTCTGAATATTTATTGCGCGATGGGTTCTTGGTTGGTTGGTTGGTTGCCAGTTCAGAATGAGTTCCTGGTTGCTTATTCTTATTATTATGGCCACCTGATCTGACCTTCAGTATCGAGACAGCGCAAGTGGCAGCTATTGATGTATGTCTGTAGTTTGTTGGAAGTGCTTTTCATGACGCGGCATCATGTCTCTGAACCACATAGCAGCACTGACTTGACTGAGATTAGTGTTGAAAATCCGGATGTTGTTCACGCTTAATGCTAAGTGCAATGTAGTGCGGTGCAGTAGATCTCCACAGTGATTTCAGATTGATGAAGGCCTGTCTTGTTGTCTTTCCGATCGTGGCTGGTTTTGACATCCACATCTGTGCGTGTACCACTTGTGGTTGAAACGATGCTGCCTAGTTAGGTGTATGTGGAGGAGACTACTTCCTTCAGATTTCTCCTATTGTTGATGGTGACTGGTGCTTGTTGTTGTTGATGCTGATGTTTGGTTGAGTATCTTCATCACCTCTGTCCTCTCTACATTCACCTGGAGGAGGTCTCATCTTCACTGCCTTGCCTTGCCCTACCTCTTCTTTGGAAGTTTGGCAAGATGGCATTCCTTACAATCAATCGACTAGTACCCTTCCTTCCTTCTAAATCTCTGCATTAGTTCTGTAAGCATATCCGCAGTTGTCTCTGCATCATTTTTAGTGCTTCTGGTGGAATTCTATCTCGTCCTGCTGCTTTCCCGAATTTCAGCAACTTCATGGAGTTCAGGAATTCACTTCTGCTTTTGTTGGAGAGCCTGTGTTCACTGGTAGTTCTGCCGTTGCTGGTGATATTTTGGACGAGTTGCAGATGGTGGTTGATTCAAGAGCTTTTGAAGTGTCAGCCATGTTCGGGATAGGTTGATGAAAATAAGAAAATGTACATCTAGAAGCTGATTAGTTGTATATTGGCCTAGAAGATAAGCTAATTGATTTTCATCAAAAGACATTCCGTGATCTAAAGAATACTGATACCATCATATAGTTCACACCGCAAGCTCCAAAACAACTCTGTGATTATTATAGTATACCATATTGATTCCCTGAGAAAATTGGTAAAACATTAAATATTAGTTACTAGACTATAAAAATATGATGCTTTTCATATATCATTCTGGTTGGTGTAGTTTCAGCTAATTATTAGTTCGAAAATGATACTTTTTATGAGGTGGCCTGATCTTAGTCTGTTGGTGCGTTTCTTAGCCTTTTATAAGCACATTGGAATTACCTTCCAATAAGATTTCGACATATACACCTCAATATCTTCCAACCACATTTCAAAATGTTATACTGCAAAACATAAGATTTATTATGAATGAGACTATCTTAAACAACCATGTTTAACAGGATAGAACTGTTGATGATGGTGTGCTGACTGGATATGAAGAAAAATTTAGGTGGCCAGAGAATTCAAACTAGTGGCCTACTGGTTGCCGCCAGGTGTCTTAACATTTGAGCTACCGGATCCATCTACTGGTTAGATCTTGAGTTTACTTCAGTCCCCGAAGGTCTTATCTGACTTCTATGCCAATTCACATGTGATTGTCTTTTCAATGTAATCACCTAATACAGCAATGGGCCAGTACGCCGGAGGTGATCATTTCGAACCCCGTTGCGACCCAGGTTTTCATGATACTTTAGATCACTACATGGTAATCAGCATAGCATATCACTGTTTCTTTTTTCTGAAAATTAATTTAAACAAAGCCTTTTTTCAACATTATTTACATTGTTTTTTACAAAACTTGTCTAAAATACTATTCATTTCGTAAAATTTGCTGTGTAATTCTATTGATTTTTAACCAGAAGTTTAAAAAACCAAAGTAAAGGTTTTAATTTCGCTAATAATATTTAGTTCATTATTTTTTTCAGGAGAAAGAGAAGGAACTCCGGTTGACAGGTTCACTAATACAGAACTAGAAGATTACAAGACTAGTCGTCTGAATTATACAAAAAGGATTTTTTTAAATATACATAGGTAGGACATTCGAACAGCTTGCTTCATGAATGCAGTTGCCATTATAGAGATAGGTTTAATGTAGTCTATAAAGTAAATGCGTTCGCGAGTAGTTTTTCAGCTGTTTCTTTAAATGACACTGAAGTATCTATTTATTAGTAGGTGAAAAAAATACTAATTTACATTAGCTAAAATCTACTATTCACTGAATTCGATGAGTTAATAAGAGAGGGGTACGTAACAGAATGCATGTTAAATATTCTGTCGAATTTGACCTCGTAATGGTGGACTTACCTGCTAGTCAAGTAGTGACTTCCTCTTCACTGAAACTCAAAACAGAAATCCATCAGACTGAACACTGGTGCACTGTTCACTGCGCTACTGAATCATAATACGCTTGACGAGCATAAGTTTCAGACTGTGATTTCTCCTATATGAATACCATAACTGACTGATCAATTCAGCCTAATAAACGGCGAGAAACTACAACTTTGCTTTATATGAGCACGTTTTTGCCATTTTCTAGTGTTATCCTAGAATACCTCATAGACTGTCCCTTAAAATATCTACCACTGATGCTAAAAATGTACGTATTTAAGTGTGGCAACACAAAAACATCACAGTAAAGTAAATTTTCTTTTCAATGACTTTATTTACTGACTTGGTAGAACACTGCATTTATAGCCAGTGAAAAAATAATAGTCTGTTCATAATCAGTAAGGATACATGGTGAATATAATCTTCAGTATCATATTCAAAAGTTTTCAAAAACAGAAGAAAACTAGTACTCTGATCACTTCAAGTAAAATTAGCGCCTTTAGTGTCCTTAAAAACAGGTATTTCGGAAAACAGTGTAGCTTGAAAGAAAGAAAAAATTATGACAGTTCTAGCCTTGAAGACCTCGTCATCTTCGTACATTCAGGACCTCTGAGAAGCTTCTTGAAAATAAATTAACTAAGTGCTTCCACATATCTCTCAAGGACTTCAACGGTGTCATCTACATATAACTGAATCTTGAAAATTCACAAACACTACCATTATGGTTGGTAAACAACATGTATTCATTAGCCTTACCAAGACCAGGAGAGTAATTCTCTTCTGTTTCAAGAAATAACTTTCCTTATCTACCCTGAACATTTAAGGAATTACAGAACCGTGTCAATGAATAATAGTGTATCATGTTCATGAAAGCATTTGAAGTGAAGACTAAATGATGCCCGTCAGTGGTAAACAATAATCGATTACCTTTGAGGAAAAATATGGATCCAGTAAAATAATATTATACAACGAAATAAGTAAAGGAGCTATACTGAGTTCATATATTGGGCAAATATCTCAATTAACTGAGATATGGAAAAACTTCAGTTAATTCTCGTTACCTTTTTATTGAAATGTCTAACGATAAAAATTTTGGTGAAGATTTATTGGTAACGAATATCATCACCGATGTAAGGCTTGCAGGATGTTAGGTGTTATTGTGCAGAAGAAGTACTGAACGCAGATTCTATTCTTCAACATATTAGTTGACTCATCCACAGTTTATCTCCTACTCCGACTTTACAAGATTGACCAGTCTCCCCCAGAATATGAAGTAGTTTACTTTATAGTCATTTAGAAGTTATCTATTCAGGGTGACGGTAAAGAACGGGAATTCGGTGATAATAAATGAATTTATCTCATTCCGCTTTGTATCATTTTGTCAAAAAACTGAATGCATGAAGTCTAGGTCTTGTGATTGGTTAATTCTTACAATAAATCTTAACGAGTTAACGATTCTAACCCAGTGGCCCAATGGTAACGCGCTGGCCGCGGAACCTAAAGGTCGCGGGTTCGATCCCTGCTGGTGGGGTCGTGGGTGCGCACTGCTGAGGAGTCCCATACTAGGACGAAACAGCTGTCCGGTGCTCCCAGGTTTCCTTTCTTCCTCCAACTGATGTCAGTCTACGACGAATAACAACTTGAGTTGTAAGTAGTTCAGGAACAGTAACAATAAGCAGTAATAGACCAAGCCAATTAGTTTCTTACGTCAAGAAATATGGAAAAACAAGCTTTTTAAGTGATAAGTAATGGTTGAATTTTATCTAGATAATGAGGGAACAACTATCACTTAAGAGTGTGCCAGTTGAATTCATTTTTCACACCATCTGAATTACCTTGTGATGTAATTGGATCAGCTATGAACAACAAGTTACGAAAAATACAGTCAGCTTATTTTCACTCTTAAATACTTAATTCAGTGAAAGGAATGCTTCAGATGGATTTCGTACTTAGAGCTATAATTAGCAGAGTGGTGTAGGCAGGAGAAATCGTCGATGGTACAGTCTAGAATTAGAAAGTGTATAAAAGTTGATGGATGTAAAGATATCAGTTAACTGGGAGATATTTTAAAGAGATAACTCAGTGTTTCAGAAAAGGAAGTTACTTCGGAACAAAGTAAAGTCGTTAAAAAGTCGAAGAATCCTAGTGTATAATATAAATTGATAACTCCTCTCACATGATTCAGTTGCAGTTTACAAAGTATCTTAAACGACGTTTCACGGGGCAACAGATAACTTTATAAGAAACTTGAGCAACAGCTGAGTATAGTCTTCTTCTCAGCCTTTACAATTCGCTTCCTTTTTAAAGGAGCAACTATAAATATGAATGTAAATTGATGTGATACAGTGTATTGACTGACAAATCAGACAATTTAACTCAGGTAACTATATGATCTACTCAATAGCGAAGGTATTTTTACATCAGGAATCGAAAGTTGCAAAGTTCAAGAAAGTTATTTTTCTGACTGAAAATAATAGGTTTCATGCGGTAAAATAGTACGAAAATTGGAATAAGGGTAATTCACAAATTTTCATAGACAAAAGCATCGAATAATTAATCAGCAATAAGCATTTTGAGAGCATTTTTCTGAATATCCGACTTCGGAGTTTTCGGGAATCCGCCTTCTTTTAGATATCGTTTTTCGCCATATTAAGCACACTTCAAAAATCTCAGTCTTTGTGTTCCCTTAAGCTTTATAAGCTACTTAAGCCTATGAAAGAATTGTATGCATTTATGTTGAATTTGTCCATAACATACCTATCAGAAATCAGGGTACAACTCAGGGAGGTAGAGTATTCAAGAAACGCATGTAATATTCGACCTGCAACCACACTACGTGAACCTGTTGCCGAAATGAATCATTCATCAGTGAAACAGATATCAGAAACTTTAATACAGTAGTAAAACTTGGGTACTGTGGTCGATTGTAATTCCATTTTAGTCAGCATATTAGAAATATCGCACAGTGAAACAGTATCATTGACTGGATAGTGTTTCGAACACAATTTATTGTCCATATTCATATCAGGTAACTCCACAACTTTGAGACATTGTTTGTATGGTTCTAATCTGCCCTTCTTGGTGATAAGGATAGCGGTATTTTCCATATATTCAAGACTATTTTATAATCGTTTCCAATGTATATACTTGTTGTTGATTCGATAAACAAAAATTCGGTTGTCAATCTCTCCCTCCCTTACTTTATTAGGATCTACTAATCTTGATTTAGCTGTTTTTGTGCTTTGTTATTCTAACTGACCCTGGTTGACTACTCTGACCTATGAAGAAAACTGCATCCAACAGTAAGCTTTGGTATCTGATAAAAGTAAATAAAACATAAACAGACGTGTGAAGTATCATTCTAAAGTCACAGCAAACAGAGCGTTCGTACACGCTATAACCGTCCATCACAAGCTCATACTCTTTTTCATTGACTGTTTGTATCAGCTTACGCTTGAGACCTTCGATATAATTCCTGATGTTGTGCGAATTTCAGACTATTCTATGGACTTCATCTTTAAGACGCAGTTTACGATAAGTTAAATAGCTGTTTTGACTTGTCTTTTATAACTGATGCAAACAGATGTAGATAATTAGGAACGATTTGATTTCTAAGACAATACTGAACACAAAATGGTTTGCGTATCTCCGTTCTGTCTGCAAAAGTCGTGTGAGTTTTTTGATAAGTCTTCAAACAGGAAGACCACATGTTTCATTATGTAAGAGTGAAACCTAGTCACTGTATCCTGCTTATTAAAAATGTTACAAAGTGAAACAGTATCAGAAACTTTAATAATTTTAACCAGTTAGTGAATTCGGCCAGTAATTTTAAAAGAAAATCACGATTATTCAACTACAAGTAAATTACCCTATATAAAATAAAAGTGAGATGGCGTTCCTGAATTTGACCATCACTGACTATTCTTAAACCTATCAATTATTGATGAAGTGCCACAAACTAAGGAATTGAATGCTGATACAATTTTCTTGATGTAGTCTAGTAGTGGAAGCTGGGGTACACGCTCTGACTCAAAAAATATCATTCCATGTGTTTTGGATCAAATATGCCAAGAGAGGTCAATCGATTCAGTCTAAGAAACAATCAACAACAGGAAATCACAATTTTTAATATCGAACAATGCCAGTTGCACAAGTGGTCGCCCTTGTTACTCAGCAGCCTGATGGAGAACACTCTAGTGTTTGAAGCGGTCGGTACTGCGTTCAAGCCTCAGCCTGATCACCTTCACCCACCAGAAGGTGTGTAGATCCATGACGATTCGTAAGCAGGACAAATTGTACCTTTTAGATTACACCGTTAGCTAGCACCAGTTGTCAAAGGAGACCGAGAAATGTAATTCATTATGATGATAAGCAGAAAGAAGTAAGTCTTGATATCAGAATGAATTCGTGTTTCATACGATTAAACAACCCAGCTCAGAGAACACAATACAACCAAAACTTTTAAGAATAATTACAAGTTGTGTTTAATGTTGATATTTTGGTTTAAATAAAATGTAACTAAAAAATTTCTAATTTATTTCATCTTTTTACAGGAAATGGATTCATTGATGGCGTAGAGCTAGAAATGTTTATGGGTAAACTTGTTGAATGCATTATCCCCAAAGATGCTAGAAATGTAAGCCATATCTGTAAACTACATTTATCTTTTCGAATTCACTGTTGGAGGTTTTATCTGAGACTTAAACAGTTTTGTCCGTGAAAAAAACATGAATATACATCATAGTGTCGATGGTTACTAAGGTATTTCAAGGTATTGAATGACTTGATGTTTTATAAATTAGGTGGTAAGTGTAGACAGACCATAAAGGAGAAGCTTAATGGTTAAGTGTGTGGATTCATTACTGATTGTTGCTAATCTTCTCATGACTTCAGATAAGCCTTCGTTATATTTGCTTGGAAACACGAAACCTAAGCTGATCTGGATTTCCTTGGGACTGACCCCCAGCAACATAAACGAATCCTTTTCAAAATCCAAACCTCATCACTTTGAATCTTGGCGCTGAAAGTAAATTTTAACAACTAATATTTAACTTAGATGATTCTGGTGTGAGTAGTCTAGATCATTTTTTTGTCATGGTGTAAAGTTGAGAGGAACTGTCAGTTATCAGATCGCAATGGTATCTTAGGCAACCATAGGTATTTAGATCAATTTTCGAGTTCTATTTGCCGACTGTCGATGATTACGCACTAAAAATGATACGTAACGATGTACAAAAATCTGTGCACTAAAAAAGTCAAGCTCAGAGGTTTAGGAAGTCGGCTCCCTGTGTTGATTTTCACCATTTCATTGATTCATCAAGAAAGTATGAGCTGCACAACTGTTCTCTTAGGTAATCAAAACGATAATGATGTCAAATGGTTTCCTATGGAGAAGTCACAGTCAAGACCGCAACTAGTCATAAAATCAAGCAAGACAGTTAGAAGTGTGCTCGTTCATACAGATAACGCGAGAGCTAAACTCGAGGCAGTAGAAGCGTTTTTAACTTTGGTACAAACATTGCTAAACACAATAAAGTGTCTTAAATCAATGCTGTTTCTTAAGACAGACATCATCTCTGTGACCTAAGCATGTATTGGGTTCAAAACATGAAAAAATATTGAATTTTTCAAGTCTTAGAAAATGACAAGGAACATACAACTAAAACATACAAGTAGTCGGAAACCAGTCACACCGATCTGTGAATTTCAGTAGGCAGATCAGAAAGACTTGGAAAATTTAAAATAAAACTGGGTGATCGTTTCACTTTGATCTGACTAACGAAATCAAAAGATCAAACTGAATGGTTTCTAACTACTCATGCTGTTCACTAACCTATATTTCTTTAGCTCATAATAGTTTTGTGCCAAAAATCACTCCCTATGTATTCCTGACTGGGTGGTTTCCAACAGAAACTTTTTAACACCAAAGTTAAGTAGTCGTAAAACCAATTAGCTTTAAGAAATATAAAAGTAAACCACGCAGTTTGTAAATGATTTGCAAAGTAATGTAAGCATTTTTAGCTTGTGGTGTAAACCTGTCACTCAAAAATACAGTGAGCTTGATTAACTATATTTGAAAAAATTGTTCATCAAAGTTGTTTAAGAAATAAGACGTCATTCATAACAGACGTTATCTACTAGTGTCTCCATTTTGAATAGACAGATGTATAGAATATAAGTTGGTTGAAGAAAACCAACAGGATGCCACGCCTGACCTATTTTTCATGTTTGTTGGCACTCATCAGGATGGCGTATCTTCAAACTTAAGGGAACTGATTTCCTCTTAAAGATTATAACCCAGTGTTGTGGTCAATGAATTTACATCTGAGCGAACCTACTCACATCACTAGGGCAGAAGGTTTGAAAGGAAGGCAAGGTACCTTGTCAAACTTCCAAAGAAGAGAGACCTAAGTCTTTGCAAAAACTGTCGCGGAATCATGCTGCTGTTCACACCAAGCAAGCAAAACATTATGCTGCATCACACTTTAGAGACTGAAAGATGCGCTGGATTCAAAACTACGACTGGAACAGGCTAACTGGCTGGCTTCAGGAAGAACAAATCATGTGCACACCAAACTGCAACGCTACGCTACGCATCATTATAGAAGAGAGAACAGAATGGCAGCCAAATCTCTACCTCAACTTCATCGATTTTGAAAAGGTCTTCGACAGACTCGACCAAGAAGTAATTTGACAGGTAGTTGCTTCAACATTACGGAGTGCCACAAACCTTTATCAACCTCAATCATTAGCTAGATGACTACGCCAAATGTCAAGTGATTCGCAGCGAAAAGCTCAATGATGCCTTTGAAATGAAGACAGGAATAAGATAGGGCGCCTACTATCGCCAACGGCCTTCTAATTGTGATCGACTGGACTGGATCATGCAACAGACAACTGTGATGAGCAAGAAGATGAGCATACGCTGACTGGACAATGAGAAGACCCTAGAAGAAAATTTGGATTTCGCCGCCGCCACCGATGATGATAACTTATGTCTAATGTGTTCTCGTACAAACTCAAAGATCTACAGGGGAAAACAAACAGCTGACAGAAGAGGTAGGCAAGGCAAGGCAGTGAAGATGAGACCTCCGCCAGGTGAATGTAGAGAGGACAGAGGTGATGAAGATACTCAACCAAACATCAGCATCAACAACAACAAGCACCAGTCACCATCAACAATAGGAGAAATCTGAAGGAAGTAGTCTCCTTCACATGCACCTAACTAGGCAGCATCGTTTCAACCACAATGGTACACGCACAGATGTGGATGTCAAAACCAGCCACGATCGGAAAGACAACAAACAGACTTTCATCAATCTGAAATCACTGTGGAGATCTACTGCACCGCACTACACTGCACTTAGCATTAAGTGTGAACAACATCCGGATTTTCAACACTAATCTCAGTCAAGTCAGTGCTGCTATATGGTTCAGAGACGTGATGCCGCGTCATGAAAAGCACTTCCAACAAACTACAGACATACATCAATAGCTGCCACCTACGCTGTCTCGATACTGAAGGTCAGATCAGGTGGCCGGAATAATAAGAATAAGCAACCAGGAACTCATTCTGAACTGGCAACCAACCAACCAACCAAGAACCCATCGCGCAATAAATATTCAGAAGAGAGTGGAGATGGATTGGGGATACGCTGAGAAGGCCGAAAGAGGACATCACGCTCCATTCAGGCCTGGAGTGTAATGTGGAGGGTAAAGTACGAGTTGAGCGTGAGAGTCGATGATGACATGGAGGAGATGGTTTGAAGAAGAAATGAAAGGATGTTGGCAGTCGTGTAGCGAGGTACAAAAGACTGCAGAGATGAATGTGAAATGGCTACATGCTACTGAAGCCTATGTTCCACTAGGAACCTAAGGGAGAAGGAATGATGATAATAATACCATATGAACTCGCTTAGACCAATACATATGAGCTGGTGTGCTGTATACTAACTAATCACTAAGTAATTTTTCTACCATGTTAATGCCATATTTTCCTTTTCCAAAGAGCTAAATGACCTTTTAGTATAACAATTACAACTTAAGTTGGTGTGTTCGATTGTTACTGAGTTTGCCAGCACTGGTGAATTTCGGTGAAATTGAAACATACGAAATCTTGGCATCGTAAACCATATCAGCTGCTCAGTATATTTAGTGTCCAAATACTCAGGTCCTAACCTTGCCAGCTTCTGGTTAATACCAGTGAATTTCCAAGCACAACTAAGGTAAATAACTGTACAATGACTGTTAATTACTAGCTTTAAAATTGTCCAAAAAACTGATTGGTCGTCATCGGCTTGACTATTGACTTTGAACGGAATCTCTTATTAGTTTTCAATGTTCATTGCTGAATTCTAATTCAGACTGCAACAACTACCTAAACTTTTCTGGGCTTTTGAGGAAGCTATAGTTCAATTCAGTGCATAGCGAAAATTGTTCTGAAATTGTTATTTAATAAATACAACTTAAACGGCTAGAAACCATTAAAATGGGAAACATGTGAATAAAAACCATGCAGTTTGCGGATATTTCGATAAATATCCGACTGCTGTTTAACACTGTGTAGTGATGCAATTTAAATAACTTAGCCATTCTAAAAACATCTCCTTAAAGGTATGTAGTTTACATAGGGTATTTGAACAGTGTAATGAGAAGAATACTATCCTAAATATGAGATATATTAGCTCTATGCATTTTGAACAGAATTTTTATCACACACTGGCTTATCGATTAGGTACTGGAGGGTAACCAACTTTATATTGTTTAGTCTTAAGCTTTGATCGAATTTCACCCATCATTTTGCTTTTTGCTGATTGCCTGCATCTAACTAAAAATCTATCATAGTGCATAGCGATGCTCAGCTGCCTAGTCTGGTGGCCATATTGCAAAATGATTACTTCAATTCAGTCAGCTCATATAACTAAACAACATGAAGTTGGTTTCACTGCAGTGGTTAATCAAGGTGCCTAATCCAGTCTTACAAAAGGTTAGTCGCGACCTGAATAGCTCAGTTGTAACGTCTCTAACTACAACACTGGAGGATGAGGATCCCAATCTCAGATGGGACATCAGTTCCGTAGGTTAAGGGTTTTTCCCAGTTGCCTCCATCCAGCTAACACTCATTGACTTGTTGAATTATTTATATGAAAATTAACGAAGAATATCAATTCAGTCAATGGGAAACAAGAATAGGAAGCGCGGAACAAAGTCGAAATTTAAATCATATCACACTTCTACTGTGAACTAAAATCAATATTATTCTTCTGTACATAAAGGCGACTTTAATTTATAGATGGCTAGAGTTCCAGTAACTGAGCTCTGAATATGTTTATGCAATACTTAAAAGATTGTTTTCATGTTCACTCTATGACTAGTTTCTAGTTTCATGATCATGTCAATGTCAACATTGGTATGACCATGATCAATAATTTATGCTCAAAACATCATTGTGTGTTTTAAATCAGTCGAACAAATATATATTATGGAATTACATTTTGCTACGGTGCTCAACTTTTACACTCTTATTAATAGTTTCTAGTATATGTTTGGCAACAGATAAAAATGAATGTCTATACCCTGCAGTTATTAAATGTCTTTAGGTCATCTATCTTTGAAGCCATTCAGGTAGATATGTAACAACCGCCCCCAACTCTATATCATGATCAACCTTTTTTATTTATGTGTTGCTTCAGTCTAGTTAGCTTTTTTTATATATTTCATAACAGATTAAATTAATGTTTGAACATTCATGTCATTTTTAGCATATTTTACAAGATGATCTCTTTCTTAACTCATCTTCTATATTCAGTTTGCAAAATCCTCTTAGTTGCATTTTAGGTTCTTTATGCGTAATCATAGTATTGTTATAAATTTTAACATCCATTTGTGTTTCGTTCAATTTTCCACTTTCTTCATCTAAGCTCTGAACTCATTAGCATAGATAAATAAAGTGTTTTATATTCCGGAAGCGATTAGATTGATGATATCACCTAATTAACTTTTCAGCTTTTCAAGGTCATCTAAGGTGAATTAGGAATTTTTCAAACTTCAGCATGTATAAACATTTATCCTGTTGAGGACAACTAAAATCATACAGAAGGATTTGACATATTGAAATAAAATGACTTTTTGTTTAACTGATAGCTATTCATTATTAACTATTTGTTAAAAATTTATTTTACATGAAAATGTTTTTAAGAGGATAGGAAATAAATTTCTTTGAGTGTGCTAAGTCTTTAGAGATTCACTGATTTTGAAATCAAAAGGAAAGTAGAACGATAAGATATATCTGAATACAATAAGTTTGTTTTGTTTTTCTCCCTTCTACTCACTAATATGAAAGTTAAAAAGGATAACTATGATACAAAATATCAAAATATTTCTATACTGAGGCGTGTATTAAAGATAATTATTCATAGTGTACCGACCAGCTGTTCTCAGGTTTTCATCTAGCTGGTGACTACTTCGACGATGGAAGAAGAGTGTACCAAAATGTGCAAGTAATTTTGGCGCGGACTAGCCAATCAGTTGCCATAAGAATCCAGAAGGGAAAAGAAAAAGAGAAAAAAGTAAGCCAGCAACTTATCAGGCACAAAGTATTTGCTTACATTTATTATCAGAAGACAAGTGACAGATATAGTCTGAAAATCAAAAGTAAGAGTGGACCAGTAAAGTTTTGAAATCGTTAAAGTTGTACATTGGCCTGCAATGAGATAATTTAGGAGTTACCGTTAGTTGAAAAATCAGAACGTGTAAAACTGTCGTATATTTATGCATATGTAACACAGTGGTTACACTCACATAAATAATAATTGCAGTTTATAGTGTTACAAGTAAGGCTAAGCAAATATTAAGTAATACACTGTGCATTAAACCGTCATCAATAAACTAGCAGTTTGTTTACAGTATGCTGTTAAGCAGCCTGAAAAGGATATTGGTTCTACATTCATTTCATTTTGTTTTGTGAAGTCATGTCATAGCTGTTTATATTCTTCCCACATATATTCAACATTTATCGTTTGAAGTTATATAACTTCGCAGTTTATTGTTCCAGTGTGATAAAATCTACGAACACGATGATACAGACGGCCTTTTTTGATGGAGATGAGCGCTTATGAGTGCTGAAAATGTCAAACATCATTAAATAGTACAAAGTTGCAGGGTCCTTAGTATCGTATCTCATAATAATATTTGTGGAACATGACAATTCTTTTATATTTTTCGATTCGACATATTACCAGTTAGTCACACTGATAATCAGTATGATACTCTGTCCCCCCAATTCATCTTGATCTACAGTGAGACAAGAGGATCTGTTCGAGCAGCCAGTATGATTGATGCGAACAAATCCAAATAGCATTTAGGTAAAACCTCTAACTTTTCAATCAAAATTAAGTTCTGGTCAGCAGCCTGACCACTTAGCTCATTTTACAGATGACTGAACTAGCAAACCCAAGGCTTTGGATTCGAATCCTACCACAACCCATGTTTTCATTTTATCCTCAATCATTGTGGAGTATCAGTAACGAATCTTCTACTGGCTAGTATAATCTTGACAAAATTCGATTCTTCATCTGTTTTTGTTCGTAGTTTAGTGTACTTTCCAACAAGTAAACGATAATAATATTTGAGAGATTATTTTTAACTTTGGGTATGAATGTTTAAATTCACTTGTCCGACAGATTGAAGTTTTTAGTTGGATAACGTTTCAGTTTCATAGCAGACATAGTGGTTACCAGTAATATAGTTGAGGGGTTCAATTCAGGGTTATTGGTATGTATTTCTACACATAGGCCAAGTTTTGTTTATACACATAAACGTGACCATGAGGTTACGAGGTGCTCTTCAAAATTTCACAACTTTAGCAGTAAATTTCTTGTGTAGTACAATCAGTGTAGAATAGAAGTCATACAAATGTTCTTAAAAATATGGTGCAATTCTCTTTTATGAATGTCTTCACATGACTTCCAGATTTTTCCAACTGCCTGGGAACCAGTTTCTGGATTTTTGAAAAGAAGACATTTGGCATAAAAGGAAAAGCTACTAAGCAAATATGATAGTAACACTGACGTTTTACTAATCCATCATCTAAATCAATGGGAAAAGGTTCAATTAAATAGCGTCTTTACTATGCAATTAGAGTACCATCAAAGCGTTTCTTATCAAACAGTATGTGACAATGCAATAAAGTCACATTAACAAATTTCAATGTAATAACTGTCTCAGACAAACAGTATGAAACGTTGTACAAAGATTCAGAGGGAATACAGTAAATCAGAATCTGTCTTGAAGCTTTCTCAAGGCGAACTGCTCTTTTTTGTCCATGCAGAATGCAGTCTTATAGCTCAAAAGTAGGCCAGGTTGGAGGTGAATACATTTTCAGTACTGATGATGTTGTTTTGAAAGATAATGAAAGCTACACGATCAAACCACCCAGCCCAAGGAACACAACACAACCAAGACATTTTCAAAGTCGAATTAGAGTTAAGGACAGTAATGGAAGTTGAAATCTTTTAAAATCTCTGGACATTAAGATGACAAATATGAAACTAAAGAATGTGGAGATGAAAGAAACAACAAAACACTCGGAACACTGGAGTGAAATTTAGGTTATTGCCGGTCAAGAGACGAATAATGGTTGCACGCTTTCCTAGTGAATGAAAAGCCTGGATTTGATAAATCTTATTGCTACAGAACAACTATGTTTAGTGGATTACACATGTTATCCCTTTTGGTACATGATATATGACGTTAAGTGCTTGATTAGTATCAATGTGATGCCCTGTGCTTACTAGGTGCCATAGGACAGAACATTACACCTTTCTAACCGCAGCTTTTTGAAGGCAAGCTGGTAAGTGTTCTTGTATCTGGAGATGCACTTGCCTAGTCATGCGCCCAGTGTAACTTCTTCCACGGAAACAGTCACATTGTTATATACAAGACGAAGAGTTAAGATTAGTTAGGCTATCATCTACTCTGGTAATAAGCATTTACTGAATGCTAATAGATATACCAAGACAATGTGTAGAAAACGTCCTATTGACGCATCTGCTTAAGCGTTGTGATATGATGCCACTTGAAGTGCCTCCGTTGGATTGTAATCTCAGAAACAAAGTCTTCTTCTCCACCGTCATCAGTTATGTTTTGGAATCATAATAAGCGATATAAACTCAGACGAACTTTTCAGGATACACGTTTCCCCTTAGAATATTGTGGGCATATGGTATCTCTTTTTCTGATCACTCCTTGGAAAAAATGGTTCTTGCTCTAAATGTTAGGTATTTGATTATATTACGTTTGTATTTCATCAGTACGAAGTTCAGAAATTGTCTACTTTGACCTAGTTGTCGGTTTTCTATGTATACTTCTAAGTATAGAGCTATGTTCTTTTCTTGTCACTAGCGTATTAACCAAGTATATCGAATTACGGGTTTTTCACTAGTAAAATGAACCTTAAGATGTCCACTGATGTAGTGATTCAGAACAGAACTGATACATAAGCACTTGTCCAAGACTAAAAATGTATCATAAATATGCCGACAGTACTGCTTAAGTCAATTACGCAGGGAGAAATATCTATATTTTTTTTATTTCCCTATCTGATGAGACAAGTGGACATTCAACTAGCAAGAAATGATTGTTTACAATACACAAGACTTCCTTAGCAAACTGTAGGGTTATTTATCAATAAAATCTTTTATCTGCTGAAGCCAAATTGTTTTCAAATGTGCTGCATTTGTGAAATAACCTTTGATTACACATTTACTTGTTAAGTAGATTTATATCACTTCGACGAGTAAGAGGATAAATGTTTCAGGCTATGTACGGCTGTCGCTTCCTTAAATCAAAGTATGCCTTCCTTTTTCTAAGTAAGACTTTGAAACATGTCTGGACATTAATACAGTGACTAAACTCTATAATATGCTTGGGTGAAGGGGGTTTTCTCCTACCTGCGCTTATCACAGTTTCATTCTCTAATTGGTTTCTAAACCATTCAGATACATATTCTTACACCCTCCTCTGCATATGTAGATGATTTCTCCTCATGTATGCATGTTCACATACTCCCGGAAAGTGATAAGCACAATAAGATTTCCCATCTGCTCTATAAAGTGATATGGACACTTTTTTTAGAAACCCTGTATAGAGTGGCCTTCCACAATAATTTAAAAATTTTAACAGATAGCTGTCTTCTATAGTGTTTTGGCAAGTAATTTGATATCTTTATCTACCATATCCGATAAGTAAATACAATAGATCCTATTAAACAGGCAACTGATTACACCTCAGTTGGATTCATTCGGACATAGTTTTCAAAATCTAGATATTCTCTTTTCCATGTAGACTTTCTGAACTGTCTACTGAACTATCTTCTCATCGACTCAACAGTTCATCTAAGAATAACAGACAGTAGTTATTCTTATTCTCATAAGTCATGCTAATATGTGTTTGTACAGTTTTAAGTCATTTTAGTAGACAAAGCATTCACACATGTTGATAACATCTCATGATGTCATCAAATACCTCTTGTAAACAGATGACTTACTGACGAACTTGGTTTTCTTACCAAGACTAGAACCAAATATGCGAACTTTTTCCTTTTTATCCTTCGTAATTTTAACACCCTGTTATCATAATTCATCTATTTGTCCGACTATGTTTCGACCTAAAACAAACTTCTTTAACAAGTAAAATGTGATTATTATCCAAAAAGTATTTCAGAAATCTACCATAATTCACAATACAATAATAGCTTTATTCCAAACAAGACGTCTGGTGCAGTATGGAATTCCCAGTATTCAATAGTTTAACAAATTCATTCCTTATCTAATATCTTTAGGTAAAATGGCTATTGCATTTGATTAAAGTTACTAAATAACAGTAATAAAAGCCATATTTTGAAACAGGCATCTGGTATTACATTAGCATATGGTTTGGACTGGTAAATGAATAGAATATTAAGCGTAATTTTGGTACTGGTAGTTTATTCAGCCAGTACTAAAATCTGTAATTTGATACAGTTATCCAAGGGACAGTAGTATACTTCATCTTTCCATTTTTAAGTTCATCTACTACTGGTTTATCGTTTATTCTTTGTTTTGCTGTTAGCTTGCAGAATGACAGTTTGAAACCATTTTAAACATGTGCAAAAGTACCTGACCCATTTAAGAGACCTGTTTAAAAGATTAAAATAAATTATAAAGGATGAATTTGATAAAATAAATTCCCGGAAAATTTCTGTAGCCAACGTTTAAGTAGGTTACCAGTATTGTAACATCGTTGAGACGAACTCTACCTTCTAATAAGATTATTTAAAGAGTAAGTACCAAATCGCATCAAGCGAGACGGTTAGTTGCCAATTATGCGGTACTTGACAAACTTTCAAAATAAAATTATCTTTGTCTGATAACTCTTTCTTTTTCATAATACTCACTCAAAGAGTGAAGGAACTGGAAGGCAGTTTTTTCGTATATCACTAAGTATGTCAAAAGCCTATTTTACCATAGAAGAAATATATATCAGCTGTTAAATGTGAACACAACATTTCACCAGCTACTTTGCTCTTTCTAAATGTCAAAAAAGCGACATACAATCACAAAAATAGTCTTTATCAATTACTTTTGAAAGACTCATATATCAGATGAAATCGATCTCTATTTTGCTCATAACTGTTTTGTGATAATTCCTTGACTTCAGCGTGACTATATGTTAGAGATAGCAAGTAAGCCACAAACCTTTTCCTAACTCATACATAAGTGACTGTTACAAAAAAGGAAATATATAAACCATACATTTCATCTCAAGCAAAACGTCTTGAATACATGATAAGTTAGCAACAATTCTATTGGTCCTACATTACAATAATGTTTTTGCATATAATCTCATTTGGTTATCACTAGATTGGTTATATATGGGTCAACCAATTGCTGAAAATATCAGCGTACAGAAGTAAGATCAATCCTTCAGGTTCAGTGTACAAACTATCTGACTAACTGTTTAGTAAATGAATCAACTATGAAACTTCTGCAATTTGTCTTCGTTAACTCAACTTTACTGCAGGTCTTTAACAGTATATGAAAACATTCATTTCTCTAAATCGCCTGTACGCTACATCTGCATATAGCAAGTATTTTAAAATAGTTCAAATATATGATAAACACGTATATGAGTTCATCCCGTGAAGTGTTCGTTAGAATTTTATAGTTTTTTATGACAAACTTGACAATATAGCTTTCGGTGAATCGTTCTTACATTAATATTATAACTCTCGACGTTTAAAAGCGTCTAAGAATAAGCGATTATGTTTACAAGTAGTCAGTTTTCTTAGAGTGTTTAGGATTATCTAATACAAGTTTTTCCAAGCATTTTTTAAGTAAAATTCTATTCATAATTATCATTTAAGTCATTTTGAAATGAACCCAAGAGAAAAGCTACTTTAATCATCACATAGTAGGCACTTTGTATTGAGAATAAACATGAAGAGTATTTCCAGTTTAAGTTATTTCAGTTATTACAATAAATTAGAGAAAATTTATCATAACTTTTATTGCTGATAAATCCTGTAACAGTAAAAATACTTGATTGATTTGAAGATAATTTGTTTCGTAAGTTCAGATCATTCAGAGGATAGCAGGCTCACCCGGGGACCAAGGATAATTGTTTCATATGCAGGAGAGGTTTTCAAGAGAGGATTTCACGCCTCATAGCAATACTTATCTCACTTTTATAAAGATTTGTAATGACAATTTTAGAGAAGTATCCTCGGGAAGATTTCTTTCGTGAACACTATCAAAACGAAGATGGAACTAACTGCATAACACCATATCATAAGGTTATTACAGGAATAATTGACTTAAACGGCAGTTTTTCCTACTGATTGAATAAACCTCTACCACCACAAGTACGAGTGCTATCCTGTTCTCCCTTACAAACAACAACTTATTCACCAACTAGGCTATAACCCAACTATAACCAAATATCATACTGTTATGATTAAAATTATTTAACTACTGTGATCATTACTTTGGGAACAAGGAGTAAAGTTAGTGAAATATCACACTAAAAACTTCAGAGTGTATTAAAACTTTTTGTCTGGAATAAAATGACTATTATTACTAACAGTTTACCATCCATGTCACCGGTGAGCACTATAAGTAGACAAATAAAGATGTTAAAAATATCTACGTTTTTCAGAGATTTACCCCGAGCAAACTATATCAAATACTATAAAAACTGGAATCACGTGAATAAGTCAATTGTCATTAGATTTCTTTCATCTACTTTCCGAAATCTACTTATTCACTTAGCGAATGCCTTGTCATTTGAATCGTTCAACAGTATGTTTACTTAACTCAGAGCTGTTATACAATATATTCTTTTGAGCACTACTGTTTTAAAAAAATGTTTACGCCTTGTTTAAAACTATCTAAGCATATTTAAAACCAGTCAGCTTGGTAAATTTCAGAAAAAAGACTGATTGATCGAGCGAAGAAATTTATTCCTTTTCAAATAGATCTTCCTCTTCGGCTCTACACTAATAAATAGTTTTACAATTTAATCAAATTACCAATGTTTGGGGAATATGACGTAAAAAATCAATAGAGTTACTAAAATTGGAAATTTAAAGCAAGCTGTTCTTAGGTGAATGGAGTGACTTTTGATTAGTGTTCAGTCATTCACAATAAGCAATTATGCAAGAATAAGAAAACAAATGATAGAAACAAGAAGGGGGAAGAGGTTACATCATGTTGACGGCCACAATAATGAAAAGGGATACAAAGGCTAGGTTTTTAAAGATAGATTACAATCACGTATGCTATGTGAAGTAAGGGAGAGCGTAATGCATGTGGTAAATTAATTGGAATCTGGTGAATGATTTTGAAAGCTTTTCTAGTATACACTTGATGTCTCGTGTCAACTAGGTGTGCAAGTATGGAGCTCTTTATTGTTCTAATTTGTCCCTTGCTCAACCATGATTAGTGGTCCTCAGAAATTTGATGATGGGACTCCATCGTTGTACGTCAACTTAACTAGCTCCACAGGGCTGTTGGATTGATAAATGCACATATAAGGACAGAATCATGCGGTTTGTCTTTATTTCTTGCACCTAGAAACGCGTGGTTGTAGAAGACGAGACATAATTTAGCAGGTAGGAATGCATGACTCTTTTTATGTGTTGCATGATGATCTCACTAGCAATGTCACTCTTAAATTCCAGCTTCAAGAAGATTTGCTTCTTAGGAACTATTGGCGTTCTTGTCTTAACCCTCATAATATTAATATGCTTAGTTACAATCTTGTCTGGGCAACTATTCCTAATAAGAAGGTCATGGATGGTGACGCAATCTTCCCTTATAGCATCCTGTTAGCAAATAGCTGTGGCACGAAATGCTAAGCATTTCACTATGTTCCTTTTGTATTGGAGGGGTACAGCACTAAAGAAGTGCGTATACTGACCTATTGATGTTGGCCTTCTATAAACACTTCGCTTCAGGGTTCCATCTGACCTTCTTACCAATAAAACATCAAGAAATGGGATACTATCATTTTACTCCTCTTCCATTGTGAAGTTGATTGCCGAGTGAACACTATTGAACCTATTCAGAACAGCATTCTTATGAGTTTCACTTTTGAAAATTATAAAAGCATCATCCATGCAACGACAGTATAACTCTAAACGGCTAATAGTATCGTTCAATGGATCATTCTCCAGTTACTAGAAAAATTTCAGCCATTTTCTAAGTTTCGTGCACATGCATTCTTTTATGATCACATCAGTCAATTTCATGAATCTTTCATCAGTAAGAAAAAGATTCTAGGATATTTCAAAATCTGTGTATTATTTATATTCGTGGAAGAATGACTTAAGTTGTATGTACAGCAAACTAGAAACAGTACTTTAGACAGTAAAATTATTTTCTACTTGATTTAAGCTTCACTTGTTGAAAAGTATCAGAACCTTATTCAAATTAGGATAGTTCTTATTTTATCTGGATCGGAAATGTCCTTCTGATCAGCTACAACGTACTACAGATTCAAAATGCTTAAAAATTTTGACTAAATCACCTGTAAATCAGATAACCATATATTGTCAACTCATGACAAAAGCTGAATAATTTGCTTAAATTCCATTCAAACTTTAAATTATGGACTGTTGCAAAACATGAAGAATTATCGAAAAATCCACTAGAGAAAAAAAATGAATTTCAGTAGATTTAGGATATAAATCATCCATAGTCTCATAATTAAGAAAACAGCTTCATTGAATTCCACATTGTGACCAGTATTACAGAGGAACATACCTAGTCGCATTTCATTTAAAGTATAATGTTTTATGACAGGAATACTTGCAGGTTCAATTATATCGTCCTATACAAACTTTGATATTAGTGTTGGATAGAATTTACCTGTGTAATCCAAGATACATGTTATAGCACAACATCAAGACCATACTATAACCATCTAATAGTGGATGCCTCGACTAATTGGCTCAGTAAATAATACTCTGGTGTCTGAAGCTATCGGTCCTGGGTTCGAGTCTTATAGGGGAAACTTTACTCACCGGTAGGCAGCTGATGAGTTTCTACTGGGACAAAACAAATGTCCTGAATCCTGCTCCTATCCATTGTCCACTAAAAATAGTAAATTTACAAATACCAGAGTATCCGCACGGAAACCTTTACGCCCGTGGTAGCCGGTCAATTCGGTTCAATCAACGAGGGATATTCACAATCTTTAGCATGAAAATTGTACAAACCTATTCCTATTGCTTAAATACTGCAAATCTAGAGGGATAATAAAAGAATATTCTTACAAAATCTCTAAGGCATACTTGAAAGTAATAAAAATCTGTTCTGCTCAAAATTTTGTATACTGTCCATTGGCAAATTTCAAATAATGTTCTCCTGAAATGATGAAGAATATTTGTAGCTCAGGTGGATGGTCTTGGTTGTATTGTGTTCACTGAACTGGGTTGTTAAATCGTGAAGCCTTCATTGTCTTCCTAGACTACATCATCAGCACTAACTTGAGTATGAAGTGAGCAAGATATACAAAGAGATGAAAGGAACTCCAATGGGATCACCGATATCCAGATTAATAACAGAAGCAGTGATACAGAGTCTAGAAGCCATTATTCTACCTGTGATCAAACCAAAAATTTGGATTCGTTATGTAGACGACACTTTTGTCATCATTAAAAGGGATGATATAGAAAACACCCACAGTCTGATCAACAACGTTTTCAATGACATCAAATCACAATGGAGAAAGAGTCAAACAACCAACTACCATTCCTGGATGTTTTAGTCAGTAGGACAAATGTCGGAAAGCTGGAAACCCTAGTGTACAGGAAGCCAACACACACACACACACATCAAATCCTCAACTACAATAGCAACAACCCAACAACACACAAAATCAGTTGCATGCAGATTCTATTCAAAAGAGTGAGAACACACTGCAGTACAGCAATTTCACGGAGAACGAAGAAAATTACCTGATGTCCACCCTAACGAAGAACGGATACCCACGAAACTTTATCAGAAGACGCCTATCACCAACTACAAAGTCATCGACAGAAATCAACAAACGCATCGTCCTACCATACATAAAGAATGTATCAGAAATCACAACAAGATTGCTGAGACCACTTGGAATTGGTGTGGCTCATAAACCAACAAATTCCCTCCAAACACTTATGCAGACCAAAGGAAGGAACAAGCAAAGAAGACAAACCGAATATCATTCACAAAATCAACTGCTATTGCAGTAGTAGTAGTAGTCAGCATTACATTGGACAAAGCGGCCACCCTCTTCGCCTTCTTCTACATGAGCACCAATTGGCTATTAAACGCCACGACATTTCGTCACTCATTTCAATGCATGTGGATAATTATGGACATGAATTCAATTTGGACAATGTAGGAATTGGACGGAGAGAGGAAACACAAAGAATGTCAGAGAATTCCTAGGAGCTTGGTATTCAGATCAGTCAGTCAGTAATCAATGGAGAGATGTTTAGACATAGACCCGATCTATCAACCAATAAGAAAAAATGATAAACGACAGAAAAGTGAGAGGTGAGGGAGAGGAACAGCCAACAGGACAGTCTATACAATCAATGACACAACAATCGAAGGAAACAACCAATCACAGACCACATTGTCAGAGCAAGCCACTAAATCAGTCAAGGAGAGATATTGACAGCTCACTTCATACTGAAGTTCGTGCTGATGATGTCATCTAGCAAGGCGATGAAAGCTTCACGAGTAAACAACGCAGCTAACAGGACACAATACAAACAAGACTGTTCTCCTAAATAACTTGCAAGTAATAATTAAGATATAGGTAAGTAACACTATAAATACAACCGGTTAGCTTCGAATCTGCTAGGAAAAGTAAATAAGAACTCTTTCGGGCAATATTACTTAAAAGCTCTGGTCATATGTGTAACTTCTCATCGTAAATAGAAATGAGATAGCCGTGATCCAATCGTATCAATGTTTAGTTTAAGTCGGTTGATTTTGATACAATTCACAACAGATAATACTCACGATACATTACCAGGAAACTGTGTTCAGAAGAAAGGGCCAATATTCTTTGATAATCATAACTAATAGATAGGTGGTTTTACTCCTTTACTCCTAGTAAACTACACAATAACGAATAATCTGACAGTATCGAGGCTTCTACATAGGAGCTCAGAGGCTGATCAATTTGATCTAGAATAACAAGAGGGCAGTTACAAGTATCACTAAATAAATAATAATAACCTTATTGGTTCCTAATACGATTAGAATAGAGCAAAATTAATGGGGTTTTTGATGGAAACATACAGTTTTAAAGTGAATACTATACCGAATACACGTTAAAATGACTTTCCGTTCTGAATAACAGAGTTTTCACAGAGTTTTCATCTGGCTTAGACAAAATTAGTAGAAATTCAACAGTATATAGCCATTAGGTATGAGCATTTTGATATCACCAGCCTGCATTTTCATTCATCACGAAATAGATATCATCATCAGGACCAAAATACCACGCAAATGTTTTTCATACTCTGAATCAAGCTTATCAAGGGTGGGAAAAAGCAAATTTTGTTTAGAAAGTAAACCTTTCCTATCCTTACAAATTATGGCATATTTAACATTTTGACTGTCTGCTGAATTCGCATTTGGTTGTCATTGATAAATTTAGTCTTACTTTGGCTAACCACTCGGAAAATATTCAAGCCATCCTGCTTTAGCATATAAAACATACTGATCAGACTGGTCACTGTCAACTTGTTATGTGACTGAATACTACACGTGTTTAGGATTATAATCTATGTTCGTGACCTGATGGCTTTATCTTCGTGAGAAATAGGAAAACCAATCACTGGTTGAAAAAACTAATTTTTATCTTGCTAACTAAAAACAGTCAATATTTCTTACCAAAAGTAAACTTGTAGCTCGAAACCAACTACAGATTGACAATATAGTAAAATTGTATTTCCATTAGTGACTAGTCATCTGAACACTTTTAACCGTTTATATCTTAACCAAAAATTTAGACTGTCTAATACTTCAATTACCAGGATAATTGTCACTGAAAATTGAACTTGTGGCTTCATAGATCCAACCCACTTTGCTTTGTGATATCAGGCTAGTTGAAAGTAATGTGGCCCAAGGTTCTGATTGACGTTTATCTACTGAGTGGCACGATTTTGTCATAAAAAGAAAAATAATAGATGTATTATAGGCTGTACCATGTGTTAAACATAGGTAGATAATCAGTAAGATGATCACGCCCAAGTTTCTGGCACAATACTGTCAGTGAGGCATATGTCTCATTTCAAAAATCCCCCCAGCTATTCTTGTTTGTGAATATACATTATGCAATGTTTACATCAGTGCAATGCGTTTGTATTCCACTACTATAGGCTTTTAATGGTCATTAAATCAGTCATTGAATTCAAACTTTCTCTGGGTAATAACATCTACTCAACCTCAAAAGTGTAGGTACTAGTGATATTCAGGTGAACGTAACCGGTCAGATGCAATAATATCCAATCAGAAGAGTTTTGAATGGACGAAAAATATCTTACCGATTACATATAGGCACTTCCTTACCTTTCTATATTGTTCTGAGTCTATACATCAGTTTGTAAAACAATCAATAAACTGAATGACGTCATTATTTCGACTCGGTGTTTACATGTGACATATGGATGCAGTGAAACTTATGTCTTTTCTAGCACTTATAAATAAAGTATTCCAGAAAATTAAATAAAACCAATTTTCTGAAAAAGAACACATTTACCATCACAATGTACGACATATAATGGTTAGTTTGTAGATTCTGATATGAAAATATTTCTCGTCAGCCTAATGGTTCCACTCAGTGACTGAATGGTAAAGCATTCACTCTGTTCTTCACTTGATTGTTAATATGGTCATCGATACGAACTGATAAAGATTTTTAAGCTAGCGGGAACAACTACTCAGTGCTTCCAGCTTTTTAATGGCTCTCTAAATGATGCCAGTCCATGATATTAAAAACTGCTTTCAATTCACGTTTATTATCAAACATGGTAGATCCCATGGTTGAGCATCTGTTAAACTTGAATAATTACCAACAGGCTAGGTAGGGACTAATTGAAGTGCTCAACCTTTGTACAAGGTAGTCATAGACCTGATCACTCATTATTAACTTCCTTGTATATCAATTGAATAGGTGAAGTTCTCGTCTGTCAAAAAAAGTACTCAATATACACATTCTTAAATGTTTATATTTACTCATGCCTAAATTTTTACTAGTTTAGTATTATCTCTAATACTTATTGATTATTAATAAATTATATATTCGTGCCTTATTCATTTAATCATGCTCAATTTTACCAATCAGCTGTTTATTTCAAGTCACTGATGTATGACAAAAGTAATTCTAAAAAGTGTAAAGTGTTGTATTATTCATGCAAGAAACAAAGAATAGACAAAAATTTGTGTATTCTTTGCTTCAAATAATTATTTATTCATGGGTTAATAATTTCAAAAAGATATGGATGAAATATGACAATTTTAGCGGCTTAGTAATAACTTTAAACTTCAAAAACAAGTCTTCAGTGGAGTAATTAGCTGACAAAAAGAGAAAGGGCAGAAAAAAAGCTGTGAGGTACCTAACCCGGTCCTACCAGACGTCAGTTGTAGCATGAATAGCTCAGTGGTAACGTGGCTGACTGTGAAATGAGTTTGAATCCCAAAGAGGAAATTAGTTCTGTAACGATTGCAGGTTCACCTTGCTGATGAGTGCCAACAAGCACGAAATCTGGGTCCATGGTTCTGTTGACTGGTCACGAAAGTGCAAATAATTTCACATTGTCTAGTACTTAGTGCAGACCGAATCCTATCCATCATGTTTGCAATGTAGCAATCAAGCTAGGAAGCTCAGCATCGTAGTGCATATTAGTAAATGTTAGTCAACTGGAGGCAATCGGCACTCGTCAGCAAGGTGTATCTGAAACCTCAACGGAACTGATGTCCCGTCTAACATTCCTAGCTTGGTTGCAAATATGATCGATAGGATTCCATCTGCACTCAGGAGTAGATAACATGAAATTGGTTGCACTCCCATGACTAATCAATACATGTAAGCCAGTCCTACAGGAGGTCAGTCGCGGCCCGAATAGCTCAGTGGTAAAGTCTCTGACTACAACACTGGGTGACGCGGGTTCGAATCTCAGGCGGGACATCAGTTCCGTTGAGGTTGCAGATACGCCTTGCTGACGAGTGCCATAAGGCACGAAACCTAGGTCAAGGGCTTCCTGCTGATTGCCTCCAACCCACTAACAGGTCCATGGCTTCCTGAAAGCTGCTTCTGACAGTATAACACTAGTGGGTATCCTAGAATAAAGATCAATTACACTAAAAATACAAACTAACTGAAAATTAGGATCAGGCTATTGACAATACTATTGTCTATAATTGCTAGATTGCTTGCCTTCCTTAGGAACACGTACAAGTTGTTAAGTTTTGCGAAAAACAGTCTAGAAATAAAACAAGAAATGTTGATTCATGAGTATTTCTATTAGTAAATCAAAAAAGTAAAGACTGTACAAACTGTTAAAATTCAATTGAATTACCTTTCTGTTTAGATTGTCTTTCACTGTTTATCTGTTTTCCTGGTTTCATACATTTGTTTCAACTTGTAGCAGTTATCTGAAGAAGATACACATGAACTAGTCAGTGAATTATTAAGTGTAATTGATACAAACAACGACAATCGCATCGATATTAGAGAAGTAAGTGAAATCAATTTTATGATTAGTTGTATTCTCAAATTCACTTTTAATCGCAATCAGAAAGTTATTAATTATTTCTATCTGAAGGTTTGTGAAGATTTATAGATTGATTTTAGGTTGAAATTCATCATGGACTGACATCAACTGGAGGAACATTGGAAGCATGAGGACACTCTACAGCTATTTCATCCCAGTATGGGGCTCCTCAGCAGCGCTTACCTACGATCTCGCCATGGATCAGACTCAGGACCTTCAGGTTCCGTAGCCAGCATGTTACCACTGAAGTTTAGTTGATAGAAAATGTATAATACTCAAATAGATTGTTTTCGTTTACTTATGCCTCCTGAATGCAACTGACTAGTCAAATTTGCTGAGTATCATTCAGTAAGGCATCAGTGCTGTTGAATAACCATCGAACTGTGACTTTTTTCATGAACTTTAAAAAAATGAACCTGTTTCCCTTCGAGAAGACTCAAAATTGAATACAACTGGTTCTTTGGCTTCTGTTTTTTTGACTGTGGGCTTCCTGTTCAAATAGACAGATCAGATAGTTTATGTAATGCTGTAAAACATAATGAAAAATGGTTATATAGTGTAGAATGATGATGAAACTACCATAAGATATAGTATCCACTTAAGAGATGATATCATGGTAATAGTCTGATCTCAAAACTCAAATGTTGCATCGTTCCGTTAATATTTTTTTAATGTGATCATGCATATTACTTGAAACTCAGGAACAGATTGATTTTCTGACAAATGTTTGTTTTTAAACTATTCATCAGAACAAGGTAACATGCACATTTCAGGTAGAAGACAATTTCTCAAATCAAAGCATATAGTAATTCATACCTATTATATGAAGGTTAATGATACAACCTGACTATTGAGACCTGAATAGGTGAAGCAATGTTCGAATCTATTGCGCAGCAAGTGAAAGTCAAGTGTCTTGGGACTAATGAACAGAAGTTTGAATCTGCAGAAATACACGATTGTAAAATCATTCGGATTAACGAATGTATACATTTTGATCTATTATACATATTACTTGATTACTGACTAATAAAGAAGGAAGTAGAGCCTAAAGCCAAACCTACAAAACATATCAGTAATGTAACTAACTGTTTGACGATAAGAAAAAGTTATCATCATTTATTTACTTAGTAATATAGACGTTTTTCTAAGCGTATACGCTAAAAATCTTTACAAATAAGCATATGCTGGGTTGTCATTGTCTCAGAACTCAATGATTTATGTAATAAAACAAGCTAAATTATTTGTATATTTTAAACTTAAGTGATTCGCCAGATGACATCTGTTTTCGACGAAAACCAAACTTTCAACTACATGAACAAAACATAACTTTGAGATTACATTTTTACCTATTTTGGTGTTAGATTCCGAAGATAGTCATTTACTAATAAATTAGATAAAGTCTTGTTACGAAAGCTTCATAAGTTCTTTGTACATAGTGAGTAACAAGTAGCAGATGGATTTTTATCCACACTATTTACTCAGGTTTGTACTTTATTTAAAGCTGTGACATGAAAAAATGAATGAAACAGGATTATTCTGTGATAATTTATTAGTATTATTAGATGGAAAGCTTAGTCATCAAATGAAATGTCATGAAATAGTTCAACTGCAATCCGCTGATCATAAAGTATTAAATTTTTTCATTCGTTTGTTACATCAAGCTTTCAGACTATATATCACTCGTGGAAACATCTTGGGAAATTTGCTCTTGTTCTCTAATTTAATGAGACATGTAGTTAGAATGTAAGAAACAATCAAGCATACCAACCAACGAATTTGTACGAAAACTGGTAGAAAGCATATCGAGCCTTATAACAAACGGTTGGTAAGTTAGTGTCTGCAACATAAACCCTATGCTAAACAAACGCATAAATATTTCATCCTATAGGAAATAATCTATATTTTAGATGACGTATTCTTTGAGCTGAATGGTCTAACCACAGAGCTTTCATTAGCACAAACTTCAGAAGGAAATGATTTGTAAGGTTTTCTCTACAATTTATTAAGTACGTCACCCTGATGGCCTTGCATGTGGTTGGTTTTTTCTGCCAAGGTCTTATCATTGTCTTCATGTTAATTTTGGTTGGTTGACTTGATGACCTTCTTGGCGTTTCCTATTGGCTGAGAGGTTAGGTTAGTGTTAATGTGTCTGTTGACTACCGACTGACCTGAGTACCAAACTTCTGGCATTCTCTGTGTTTCTTCTATCCAGGATACTCACATTTTTCCACTTAAATTTACATCATGCTGAAGAGTCATAATGATATAAGTAACTTTTGAAATTTGAGGAAATGAATAAAAATGTAGGTATATAAACTGATTGTATGCTAGGACCATGAAGTTCGAAGTTTCAACATTTTGAGTTGTCAAAGTTTAAACAGATAATTAATGAAATTTATGGCTACAAAGTTAAGTAAGTGTCATTTAATCTTTAAAGTCATATGGTTTCCTTTAGTGACGAATACATTCCTGACGGCTGATAGTGTTGCAGCGACTGTACTCATTTACAAGTATGTCAAAAAAAGCAAACTTATATTTTATGCATACCAATTAGAAAACAAGATATTCAATGTTCACTAACAAATGACTTACATAAAGACACATTTTTAACACCCTTCAGCCCTAAAAAGTGACCGAAATAGTTCAGTCAAGTTTACAATGTTTACAAATTATTCGACAATTTTCAGTCAGTTCTGAACCCTTGTAACTAGGCAGCTATAACCATTAATTACTGGTCATCAATTCATATAACTGATCCAGTCTGTCAGATGCTCACTCATTAACTAAATATCTTAGAGATAAAGTCTTTGACTTAGCAGTGAGTGAGTCATATTTGTACCGTCGACGGAAAACTAGTTTCCTCGTGTGAGCGAATACCCCTTACTTAATAATGCCATTTAGCAGCAAATCTTTCTTTCAACTAAATCTCAACGTCCAGCAAATGATTTATCATGCAAATTTTAAAGAAACATTTCTAGTATAATTGCTTGTATTATACCATCGTTGATTGGACCAGCTGACGAGTCTTAAATAAGACGAAATGGGCATACTCGATTCAACTGCTAACTGCTATCCACTATTATAACATGTGTAGTTACTTATGGAATATTTGGCTTGTCAGTCATTGAATCGAAAGTAAATTGATTTCCTTTCATTAATATGGTGAAGAATTGTGTTAACAGCTGCTATAAGAGCATGAACAAGCGATTTAAATATGTTAAATAATCTTTTGAATTCGGCGTTGACTGGACACTTATAATGAGGGCTGTCTTCTGTGATGTCAAAAACAACTAAATTCTCGATTTTAAATAGTCTTTTTAACATGCAGCCTTCTGTCTTATAGTTTCGAAGTCTCTGGCTGGCATCTCCAAAAGAAACTAAGGTGTACTGAAGTACATTGAAGTTGGACTGTATTCCGATATCATACTAAATGATCTATGTTTCACATTGAATCAGTAAGGAATATTTAACATTTCCCACTTAAAAGGAACGAATCTTCACGCATCTGCATATGAGTGTCCTTGAATATTATCAGTGATTTAGAAAAAGATCTTATAACTAGTGGAAGATATAAGTGGAAATGCAGCATTTGACACCTTAAACTTCATAAGGTTAATGCCACTAAGAAACAATTTTTTGGAAAAGCTTAACACCAAGTGAGTTGTATAATTACAGCCAATAAAATAACCCTCACTTGTACCAAAACATCTCAGCCATCAACAATGACGGAAGTGTTAAATTCCTGCATTTTGGCATTCAGTAAATGGGTTTGAATATTTGACCTTGTGATAACTTCCGAAGCGAATAAATAATAATTCGCTTGTTAAACAAATGGGAAGAATTCAAGACAGTCACCTCTTGTAGGATTTACTGTCATTATTACACACCACTTTGACTTTTGAAAGTTTACAATTATATTGTTCTCTTGTATAAAAGTCTCATAAATGAATTTTACATTATTCGACAACAAATAGACTGTTAGCATGGACACAGAACTCTGAAACAATTGTCTTTGTTGATTCCAACTGTGTAAACATGATTATTAAAAAAGCTATCATTCTGGCTATCTGAGATAGCCATGGTTCGGCAGACTACTTACTATTTATACTGGGTGATGATTGAAGGTGAAATGAAAATTCGAACCACAGCCGGATTCCAACCAACAATCATCGGGTTTCCGGCTCCATGTTCTACCAGCTGAGCTACGAGGTCCGACTACTGACCAGATTTTCAGTTCACTTCAATCCCTATGGGCTGTCTGCTAAACCAAAGCTATTTCAGATAGTCAAAATGATAATCAGTATGACTCGCCTGTTCTCTAATTCACTTACATTTGGATTGGGATGAGAAGTCTTGACGAGGCAGCCAGTGTAAATATGATCAAGCGTTAGTAATGTGTCACGAATTCATAAGGTTTTTAGGCAAAACCGTGATGATTGAAATAAACTAATGATGATCTCTTGAATGCTGGATTAAAGGTTTACTAAAAAACTGGTAGACCTAACTTGAAATTAGTGACTGTCAAAAAGTTCTTAATAAATCTTCCAGGTAACTTGAATTTTTTCACTTACTTAACATCAATGATGAAATTGGATTTCAACTAGAATATAGAAAGAAAAATAATGAGAATAACTTAACATTTTGACCCAAGTGGTTAAACGGTTACCGGCCGAGTCGCTATTCGAACCCTGCTATGACCCAGATTTACATTTCAACTACAATTATTATCTAGTGACCATAATGTAAGTCTGCCAAAGCAGAGCTATCTAAGATAGTCAAACTGACAGTTAACATATTCATGTATTCAATTAAGGATATTAGGAACTACTCCTTCTTCGACTAAGTATTTGCATTAGGCAGAGTTGATATGTATAGTAATGATGGGCAGTGGCTAGCAGTAGAATCCAGGATGTGCATCATTACTATATATAGTTAAAAAGACAAGCAGTATAGAGGCATCCGCATAGGGGCCCATATGCCAACAGAGACTGATCAACTCGGTCCAATCAACGACGGTGTAATACAAGCAATAACACTAAGACTTGATATGTATTCTGAAAGCTTCATGCGTACGTTTCCTGTATTCAGTTCCTAAAGGGAAGCATCTTTAAATTATTGGGATCTACACCCAATTTTTGATCACATAATGCGTAAGCGACTCCTTCAATTTAGCTGAGAATATTGTTTACCAAAAAGTAAACAAAACCTAGTTGGTTATTTTAGTGATATTTAGTGAAAAAGATTATTTAAAATTCAGCGAAATAATTAGGATATATAGTTTACTATCTTCATTAGATACTTTCGACGTCTATATCAAGGGATCTCTTATCAAAATTAGATTAAGTACCGCAGTGAAGCGTCTAATCAGTATGACCCATATTCACTTCAGTTGGTCCATAACCGGATGAAGATACTAATGAGTAAATATCTAATTCTTGCAAAACTGGGATTCAAAATAGTTGAAGCTTTTATACAATAATTGTTGTTAGTTCAACAACACTCTACTTACCGTATTGGTCACAAAGAAAAAAGATGAATGATAGATTGAGACTTACAAGTTACTAACATATGACAAGGGTGAGCTTATACCTGATTAATCCATGCACCAAAATAGTCAAGTAGTCCAAGCAAAGGTGGTTAGAATATCTTAAAGAAAAATTTTCCAAACCCTGAACCTGAAATAAAAGGTAAAGATTTCGATGACTATTCAGCTGTATGTTTTCAAGGAGTATCAAAATGCGCAAAGCTAAGTCGTCAGCTTACCACGTTCAGTCATCCTTCGTTGGTTTCACTGTGAGTAAATCAAGCAGAATGATACTAAGGATTGCCAATGAATAGACTTCTATAATAAGTGTTCATTTAGCGATTATTAACACTATGATCTCTTCCAGTAGATTTTCTTGCTTTCATCATCTTTATTGTATTCAACTAAATGATTTTTCTCTTGAGATCACAAATTTCTTTACACTTATGTTTTTGTAGTACCATAGTTAAAACATCTGCATTTCATGATATTTGGTGTGAAAATTTAGCGTAAAGTTGACTTCTCACAAAAATCTCATTTTGTTCCAAAGAAAAGTATGACTAGTTAACAGTAACTTCATATAAGCAGAATTAAGGCGACTCATTATAAGGCGATATGAAAAACTAACTATTTGATAATTCTATTCAGGTCTTTGTCCACGACTTTTGACGTCTCCTTCAGCTATCTGATACAAGAAAGGTGGTGTTTTTCGAAGTATCCTTCTATATTCTCTTCTTTTCGCTTAAGCCACGTTTTCATCGATGTAAATAATCAATCATTTTACTTTTTTTATTGAACATTCTTCTAGGATGTGAACATATGGTTTGAAAACAATATTTCATGGTGCTTAGAAGTGAATGTCTTGGACTCAGACACTGGTTAACCTTACACTGTATAGACAAAATACTCATTTAATCTAAACATTTTATGAGATCAGCTATATTTAGCGCCACAGCTCAGTAAATGGATGCGACTTATACTGATTCTAAGGTATAGAAAAGGAGCTATAGAAAGTGAAGGTTTTTGCAACTCCCCAAAGATGCTGTGTCAAACTATGATGCCGTAATTTGGGCCAATTATTCATTCATTTTATTGCTGTTCTTCTTATTAGAATGATATAGAAGATAAAATTATTTACTAGTAGTACCTTTATCAACTTAATTCATGGAAAAGGAAAGTACTTATGAAGTCTACCGAATTGTTTCCTATGGGTCTCCTCTTAAATGCTCAAAGTAACATTAACTATTCAGTGATAACTACTAATAATTCCTCCTGTTTTACGACAAAATAATCAGGATCAAAAAATTATCATTTACTTTCCTGAATGTAATATATATATGCTCTAGACTGAGCGAAACTCACGATCTATTCCTAGTGTACACGAACGTAAATGTGGACTCAGAATAGTAGTAAGTCCTTATAACTGGCAGGGAAATCAAACATGCAAAAACAGTAGTTAGTTAAATATGAACAAAGGTAGAAAATAACAAGTCAGTTGATAAGTAAACTTGAAACTGCTATTAATTTTGGTGCCTAGTTAGCTGATGTTCAAGTGATTGACTTCTAGATAATTCATTGATATCAAGGTGCTTTAAATCATGAGTCTACATGATGCGTAGAATCGACGCGCTATAAACAATACCTAGGTTTCCAGCCGTCCTTTAGTTCATACCTATTCACAGTGTAACTATCCAAACCAAATTATTCTGCTCACGATTTACAGTGCTTGCTGTTTCAATGAAGACATGTCAGCCACCTCAGCTGGTTTTAATTTACTTGGCCGTACCTGGCAGTATAGTCCAGGACGTGCAATATATCCTATTTAAAACTTGACGGATGGATGAACATACACACCAGTGGATGATATGGTTCTCACTTAAACTCGAAACCTATACCCATTGCTTCGAACGCCAGAACGTTATCCACTACCATAGTGAAGGAACGAGGGCCATCAAATGTGCAATAAATGATAATTTGAGTTGTGTATTATCATTCAACATTACAAACATTATCCCAAACACAGATATCTGTTTCGTATAATTCATATACAATGACCTAAGTAGGCTAAGCGATCTAGATACTATACGTGGATAATAAAGCAATCTATGGATTAAAAACATTTAATCACAGCCACATATATAACTCATGAGTCATATAAAACTCCCACTTCGGTTACTCCCATTCATGGCTGTACTCTAAAAATGAAGAAAAAGTGAGAAAGGAGGCTACTGCAAAGATAACTGGTCTTGTCGACAACTATGTTCTACGCCTATACACTCGTAAATATGTAACAAAATATAAAAAAGATGACCCAAATAAGACTCCGGGTCAAAGAAAAAACTTAATCTATAGATGTAGTGATCGAATGAAACGATACTACGCAAAACAAGAGAAGGTCTCAATAGAATTTATAAAATGCATTCAATAGTAAGATCTCGTACCCACTAAAAATAAACAAGCAAACATATGAATAATTTACCAAAATATAAGGATAAAACATAAACAGAGGTGTAAAGTATCTGGTTGGGACCGCGGTAGAGAGACTGTCTCCACATGCCTACTCAAAAATACACAACTGGGATTTGAAACCGTGAATTGTAGAAGCATTGGCAGTATATGCGTCTCTAATCCTCACCCTAATTGAACGGTCTGCTCAAAATTTGTGAGAGAGTTTAGAACGAGGTTTCCAGAGAAGCCAGATGTCCAGAGTCTGTGAAACTTTCAACAATGGAGCTGGAGATGGATGTTTGCTCACTCTTCTGCAACCAGTCTGAGTAATTTTCGTGAGTGTGTTTGGTAAGCGAGTGTGCTATGCTAAAGGTATACTCAACTCCACGGAAGCAAATGAATTTGTGCCTGCTCACTGATGAAATTCAGTGCGTGAAGTTGTCTTTCATGTATTGACTGATCAATTGTTGACATGTGAACGGAATACGGAGGTTTGCAGCACAGAACGCTTGACTAAATCACTTTGACAGGCGTCTACGTGGAGTGTTTGCTGCAGCATAATATTTAAATCTGTGGTTCATTAATAGCATTTTCTCTGTAGCTGTCTGAATACAGTCCGTAGGTTTCTTTTCTTTCATATTTTCCACTTTACATCTTGATGGGTTGCAATTCTGTGACACTGTTTCTCAGGAAGCTTCTAATTCCACACTAAGTGTGTCATCACTGAATATCTTTTTTATTCCTTATATGACAGTGAGCACACATGATTGTTCTTTCCACCTAAATGCATTCACCTTTGATAGTTGGTAGGTTTCCAGTTTCAGATGGGGTTCCTGTAAATGATTATTTGAATGGAATTATCAGATAGTCTCTGGAATTTGACGTTAAGAAAATGAAATGACGAGTTGGTTTCAGCTTCAGTTTTAAGGCTGACTGGAGAGTGACTGTCGTTGAAATGTTGGTGTGTCAAATCCAAGTTGTTATTACATACAATGAAGTAGCGTCGACGCACAATGTTGATCGACTGTTTGGAATAATGTGCTTTTCTCAGGGCTAACCACGAAGTAATTTACAAGTAAAGGTTAAAAGGCGATCCTATTGCTACGCGATCAATTTGTCTGTAAATTTCACTTACAAATATGCAGCGAATGTTAAACGTATGTCTCAGAAGTTTTTTCAGGTGATGGATGGATAGATGAACCACGAAATTTCTGGAGTGAGTGAAGTTCCAAATGAAATAACTTGTTTCTTTTAACGCAAAATTTGTGAATGAAACCATTCTTCTTCCGAACAGAATAATATATCCGGTTGACTAAGTAGACTCAAATGTGTTAGTAGAACTGTATTTCAAGAGCTGTTTCGATAACTTACGCGAGCCATTTTGCAACTGGGTAGTCAATGATGTCCAGTATTGAATGGAGAGAGGTGCCATATCTGTGCACTTTGATTAAGCATATGAGCATGAAGTAATAGTGCTAGGAGACCGATATTGGTTTTAGAGATCCTTGCTAATGACTGATTAATATTTCATTTTCTCCAGCTGTTTGAAGAGTTGCTTCTCTATCTTTTCCGTGGATCTTTCTGCTTCATTCAGTCCAAGAATTTCTTTTCGTCTGCCGAAATAGTTAAGGTCTTGTCATCTAAGTCGCTCTAATTCTGTAGTACTACGCCATCGTCTTCACCTAGGTAGATCATGACGAGATATACATTTTTCGTCAATTCTTTTCATTAATTACAATGATAGTTTATCTTGCGTTCACATGTCAACAATTGATCAGTCAATACATGAAAGACAACTTCACGCACTGAATTTCATCAGTGAGCAGGCACAAATTCATTTGCTTCCGTGGAGTTGAGTATACCTTTAGCATAGCACACTCGCTTACCAAACACACTCACGAAAATTACTCAGACTGGTTGCAGAAGAGTGAGCAAACATCCATCTCCAGCTCCATTGTTGAAAGTTTCACAGACTCTGGACATCTGGCTTCTCTGGAAACCTCGTTCTAAACTCTCTCACAAATTTTGAGCAGACCGTTCAATTAGGGTGAGGATTAGAGACGCATATACTGCCAATGCTTCTACAATTCACGGTTTCAAATCCCAGTTGTGTATTTTTGAGTAGGCATGTGGAGACAGTCTCTCTACCGTGGTCCCAACCAGATGCTTTACACCTCTGTTTATGTTTTATCCTTATATTTTGGTAAATTATTCATATGTTTGCTTGTTTATTTTTAGTGGGTACGAGATCTTACTATTGAATGCATTTTATAAACTCTATTGAGACCTTCTCTTGTTTTGCGTAGTATCGTTTCATTCGTCACTACATCTATAGATTAAGTTTTTTCTTTGACCCGGAGTCTTATTTGGGTCATCTTTTTTATATTTTGTTACATATTTACGAGTGTATAGGCGTAGAACATAGTTGTCGACAAGACCAGTTATCTTCGCTGTATGTTGGATTTATATAAAGTTACCATCTTATCTTCAGTAATGTGTACGCCAGCATTTCTGTGACCGGATTTTACCAAGTCTATTCAGCACTTTTCGACGAGGTGACTGATGAACGAGGAATGGACAACTACAGCGAAATAACCAAACTCAAGTCCTATTGTGGACAGTTGTATAAATGCTTATATAACTAGCACCTGCGCTTCTTTCAGCCGATTATTCTGAACCTCCATGACTGTTTTGGCTTTGTGACTTTTATTTTACTAATATGCAGAAAACAGGGTGCCTGAATCAAAACCTCTGAACTTTACTACAGATTGCTCTTGACTGAATACCGACAAAAATACTGAATAAAGACACATAGAAGTTATTGATTTCCAGTAAAATAAATTAGACATTCAAATAATCCTATTCAGTATATCAACACACTGATGAACTGGATATCAGTCGGTATGGTTAATAACTCTGATACTGGCAGGAAATGGAGACTAGTTTTTACTTATCATCCTATCGCGACCGGTTATATTACCACTTTCTAATGGTTCACTCAACAGTATGTCAACTTTCTTTTTGCTTTCCGATCGCTACCCAGTATCATTGTTATGAACTTCTGCGTATTGATATATTCTCCACATTAACTATTGTTTTAAATTTGTATTTCTTCAGTTGTATCAGGTTTAGGCGACAATGTCTTTAATTAAGACTATTCATCGATATTCTTTTTTGATCATTTCAAATCTTCAACTCATACTTTTTACTATTCTCTTCAAAATTCACATTTTAATCAACTTTTTCTTTATATACCAGTTAGCTCAGTTGCTCCCAACTGATGAAGAATTTCTTATACTTTTCCAAAGAGAGAATAAGCTTAACTCAAGTGTTGACTTTATGAAAGTAAGTTGAACTGCTTTATAATTATTACTTCCCTTGATTCTGTATTATACTTTATAAAATTGAATGCTTTAAAACGTATATATTATCTATATGTCACTATTCAAGTAAGTGGATATTACAATGTTAACTATGCATCTAGTTTTATGTTTAAAAGGATAGGAAAGTAGGCAGAAAAAGAAATTAAAATTTGATTTTGAAAGATGAGATAAATAAGAATAAATGAAAAATTATTTCCTTAGGCGTTGCTAACTTTTTTAAGATATCCTTAACTGTTTTAACCTGGGTAGTCATCTTTTTACCGACTAAGCTAACCTAGTAGAGCAAAGCAACTGATATTGTAGAGCAGTGATATTAGTTTTCCAGTCGGTGTTAATCTTACAGTTGCCAACATCGACTAATTAGTAGTTCAGTTACTTATGAATGGACTTTGTTCACCTCGTCCAATGAAGAATACTGAAAATATTCAAGAGTCAAACGACTCATTTATTCATCGTAAAAGTAATTGCCTTCAACATTCACTTGAAGATATTAGGACAGCTGCTTAATATTTCGCAACATTAACTATTTAAATTCGTATTCATCGTCAACTGACATCAGCTGGAGAAACATTTGAAACCTGAGAGCACTGAATAGCAGTTTCGTCCTGGTATGGGAATCCTCAGCAGTTAGCACGCATGATCCCCCAGAGGGTCGAACCCAGGATCTTCAGGTTCCACAGCCAACATGTTACCCTTGAGCCTCTGATTCAGGACCCAGTTGTCCATATTTCCTGCTCCTATCAGTTTAAGATGTAGCGTGACCTCCATTCAATGTCAACGTTCAACAACTGTCTGCATGTTCCACTTGGTTGACCTCACTGGTCACGGCTTCTCATTGGGGCTTCGGGAACCACCTTTCGAAGCTAATCACCAATGAGCACTGATACCAGTCCATGATGAATGCCAACCTGAAATCAATAAATCCCAATAAACCTCAAAACTGACTTACCTATTTAATAATTTAGATTAAACACTTGCTGTCATGTGTTTCACTTCACTTTCATATGAAATTTATAGACTTCTTCCTTACAATGGTTTCTAAATACTATGCGAAATAATGTTCATATCAGGGTTTGAGAGAACTGAATCATTTAAAGACAACACTTTATGTTACTAATTAATCTAAACAGCAGTATAGACCAGAAGATATTAAAAGCTTTTTTTGCCAGCTTATTCAGTATTTCAAAGATGCTTATCCTTTAGTCAGTTTTCATTATGAAGAACGAGAATCAAGTACTCAACAGGAAGGATAACAACTTGCTATCTAGGCATATTTTTAACTGCTTCAGTGAAAAGCAAACTGCTTTTGCATTATATTCTGATAGTTAGTTTTCTACTGCATAAGTTTTCACACTGATTACAGTTCTACAACAGAAAGACAATAAGTTAGTTTAACAAAGTACCTAAAAATGTAGTTATTCCATATCCTTGTGATTTCGCTCTAGTATAAGAATTTAGTGGTTGGCTCAAAGGTAATCGAACTACTCTTTCAGTATAAGTGTATTTTTGATGGCACTGAAGAGAATTCCAGAGGAGTAGTACTGATAAGCTTTGGAAAATCTACACTAAACTCGTAAACGCCGCTTTTCTCTTATTCGAGATCCTAGTGTATAACGTTGTGGTCATCTCTGGTTCTATGTGATATTGTGTCTGTTTCCCTCTGAGTCTTAACTAACTGAATGTCATCACTTCTTTTCTTTTTCGATCTTGCTGCAATTTAAACTTATTTACATTCCTACGAGACGCATTCATCACTGTGTTCACGCGATATTAGTCTATCCTTTTTAGAATTAATTGTACATGATTAGTACATGAGGGACTCTGAAAGCCATCCTGTCATTCAATCAGAGACCTAGTTAACTTTGGGAGTCAATCAGCAAGAAGCTCTACTCCACCAAGGTTTCGTACTTGCTGGCACTCATCAGCGTGAAGCATCTTCAACCATGAGGAAAATAGTGTTCCTTCGGTGACTCAGACAGACACATAAATCTGAGTCTCACACAGAAAAGCAACATTTGAAGTTAACATACCCACAGAAACATGCAAAGAATAAATTGACAGTAGCAGATTGGCATTAAAGCAGAGAAAGGTGTTTCAGCAGAGCGAGGACTTGAAATCGAGGTTAGTGAGGATATTCAAGCTTTGAAAGATATTAAAGACCGGATACACCCTGGCAACTGTGGCCTATTTTCAGCCGTGCTACCATGGCCCTCCATCCTTAAGTTCCCAATATCTCGACGACCCCAAGCAGGTAGTTTCCACCTACCTACAGGGCTCATAGCAGCATTCATTTACTTCATGAACTGGTGCTATGCCTTCGTTTGGTTACCCGAGCCCGAGCTGATGCATCTCTTCAAGTAAGTGAAGCGGTCGACACATCCCACCACTTTCTTCCTATCACTAAAATAGGAGAGCTTGCAGTAGACCAGACCTGCAGCACCATCTTAAATTTAACGAGTGCAAAATACATACCAAAGATACTGAAATTTCTGCTAAACGCTTTCAGAATACCTTTATTTTTTCAGCGTCTTCACGCAGCAGAACAATATTGTCTGCATGCTTCAAATCAACCAGATGACCTTCAGAGAGTATATCTATAACAAAGTTCAATATGAATGGTGACAGTGGACATCCCTTGCGTACACACTAGTTGTTGTTAATTCACATGATGACTTCCCATAAAGCCTTATATGGCTGCGTGAGTTCGAGAAGAAAGTTTTGATAAGCATTATATACTTCTAGGTACTTCCTTCACAGTCATGCAATGTCACAACCCTTCACGATCGACAGAATCGAGTGCCATCATCAGGTTAGAAATATGACAAGTATCGTGATTATGGTCGGTGAGTATGCCTGTGTTCTGGAACCTGTCACAGGGTGAAAATATGATCGCGACACTATAGTACAGGTATTAAACCCCTCAGCTCTCTCGAGTTTTCTCTTCTTGAGCTCTAAATAGGCGTCGGACAACTAATGACCCGGAGATCTTGGACACAATACTAGTCAAACCAGGTCCCTTATGGCGGTCATAAACAGACATCTCCTTTCCTATGCACCGGAATTACAAGTGAAACAGACCAATACGACGGACTGTGTTTGATTCCTATACATGCAGTAATTTTCAGCCACTTTCTCTAGAATCTCCTGCTGTCTAGCCGTCAGATCCTGCTACTTTAAATTATTCAGGCTCGAAACAGCCTTCTCAACTTCAGAAAGAGCTAGAGAACCTTGGTGATTCAAGCCTGTCTCGCTCACTGCTAAAGAAACTAACTTTTTAGCTGAATTAAAATAACCTAATCGGTTTTTTCAAGAGAGGCTACTTTGAAGTCACTGTAGTACATTGGCATAATCTGTAGATTCAGGTATGCGAATGTTATTTTAGGTAAAAATATATATGAAAAGTCTACCGTTGAAACACTATCGATCTAACATTCACTCAATATTCCAGCAACAACGAGGTGGATACAAAAAGAAAACAGTTAGCAGGAAGTTGTTGCTACTGCTAGTAGAAAAATGACATATCATTTGTCATTTAATCAAGTCTTCAAAGGTGATGACTATTTCTACAAAGCCAAAAAAGATAAACATCAAACAGCGTCTATCATCATGGTATATGGAGAGAAAAAAACAGCTGGAAAATGAAAATTGATGAATTTCAATACGGAAACTTTACCACTTCCTCAACTGGCTTGAAACTGTATGAGATCATGGGTCTGAACTACGAAGAGTTCTAAGCGAATTGGAACGGTTAATAACTGCCTACTGATCTTTAGTTTTTCTTGATTTAAAGTCAAACAGCAAGAAAAATTAGTCAGCAAATCGTTTTTTGGATTATAGTATCCTCTGCTTACATCAAAAACCCTGAACAGATTAAGAAGTGTGATTATCAAGCGCACCAGCACATCATAATGAAGTTCAGAATACTGAGTTGAAATATGTTTGAATTCAATCAACCATTTCTTTTCTTGACTAATATCCGAACAAACAGTTTGTTTTATTCACCTTGGAGGTTAGTGGGGATTTAATTGACTTCAAGTTGGAATTCATCATGGACTGACATCAGATTGAGAACCATTGAAAACCTGGGTCATGAATGTACACCACTAAGAAGTCGCATACTAGAACGTAACAGCTGTTCAGTGCTTCCGGGTTTTCAATATTTCTCAAACTCTTGTCATTTTATGAGGAATACAACTTTGAAGATAATGATTACTACGAATAGAGACGCTAGACAACCTTAAATCAAAGAAGTCAGTTGCACCGGAATAAAGCACTGCACTAAGGCATTTTGCCCCATAAGTTAAACTTGACTCCAGCAGAATTCTTTCGAATTATCATGTCACATTGGCTTTCAGAATACCGCTAGGAATATCATCGGACAGATCTTTAAGACTTATTAAACAACTAACCAGACAAACCAGTTTTCAGGTTGGAATTCATCATGGACTGACATCAGTTAGAGGAACATTGGAAACCTTGGAGCACTGAACAGCTATCTTTTCTTAATATGGACCTCCTCAGTAGTGCGCACCCAAGACTTTCGGATTACATGGCCAGCATGTTATTATTGAGCCACCGAGTCGGAATCCAATAGCCCATATTTCTCACTTCTGTTAGTTCACAGACGCTTTGACAGCTACAAAGTATAAAGTGAGTGTAAGTACACTGCCTCACTGAATATGAAAAATTACTCCAAACTTGCATGCTAAAAGGCAGGACTGTGGTCACTAATTAATATTTAGCTAGATTTTATCCGAGGAACTTACATCTTGTTTCACTTTATGATGATATAAACCGCATGGAAGCAGTCGATTAGCTTTAATTCATGCTACAAACCACACCACTATCAATCACCTTATACAGAGCTTCCTCGAGAAGTCACTGAAAGCGAAGCAAGAAGAAAATCATAAATTAGTATTGTTGCTATATTTTTAGTGGCAATTTAGTGACTTCTTAGTTGCTACCACACTACCTTAGCTTGATTTGTTATTGTGTTACATATGATTTATGTTAGTCAGTTTCTAGTTAAATGGTTGCGAAGATCTTATCTTGTAAACGAACTAGTTAGAAGATAATAAGCTTGAGGAAGTCATCGGCAAGTGAGGTGAGGATTAACACCCGAACACACTTTCAAGTAGTCTTTGAATACTTTACTCGCAAGCAGAAACTATATGCTTCCATTCAGAATAAACAACGATTAGATATCATGAAATAAACAATTCTATAAGCTTTACTGATGGACAGTGGTTAGCGGTTGAGTCCAAAACGCACGTTTTGTCCTATTTGGGACTCGTCAGTTGTCTGTATCTGCTTCTTACTGAGTGATGTTGTCCCCACTAAGACTCGAACCAGAGACTAGTCGCTTCTAACGCCAGGGCGTTATTCATCTGCCAATAGAGATAGATTAATCCGATCCAGTGAACGATAGGGTCATGCAAGTAACAACATAATGCTATAAATGCTTTTGCATAGAAAAGCTTTTCAGTTTGCCAAGAATATTTAATATGATTTTTATGGGGTTGTTTTGTACTATGGTCGTAATGGCTGATGTTAAAAAAATGTGTCTTGCTATGCAAATCGTTTAGACTACAATATTGGGATTGTATACTAAATACTACTGTCCAGAAATTACTCATATGAGGTTTTTTAGGTACTTAGGATTAATAATTTATACAGATATTGAGTCAGCTAAATACGGAAAACGAAAACATATCAGTTCATCAATTTTGTTTTCTAGTAGAAATTCAAGGACCATTTGCGTTGCCCACCGATAACAAAAGGAATTGGACTCCATAAACTGGGAAAAATTGTAATATTTTGGGGGCAGAGAAACTGAAGATACTATCTGATTAGATGTGTTTTTAGATAGGTAGGGAAAGCTTGTAAACTAACTCTTCTTTGCTGAATTCTTAGACAATAAAGTGAAGATATAATCTGATAAAGTAGCCGTTGAAGGAATTCAACTCTCAGAGGTAGCCAGTACTTAAAACTATCAGGGCGTTTTTTACAGAGACAACACTTAGGGAAATAGAAACTCTTTCTAGCACAACAGAAATGTATAAGACAGGGAGGGAGAAAGTGTTCTTTTAAAATATTCTAATTCATTCCATACTGTATTAATAAATTACCCCATTTGAGACCTTCACCAATGTGCCATTACTATAGACGGTAAAGTTTGTGTGTCAACAAACATCGGAAAATCAAACCAATTTCGGGATTTCCATACACATCCTTCAAGAGTTGCTTCTTAGATATACTATGAATGTACATTTTGTCTCCAGTAGCTCATATTATAGACAGATTGATGGGACAGCTATGGGTTCACCCGTTGGCCCTACATTAGCTCACATATTTCTTGCCAAACTGTAGAATAGAGTGCTGAAAGTTGTCATCAATGAGATGAATATATATCACCGTTATACTGGCGACACATTCATTATCCTTTATCAGAATGTGGATACAAAAGGGATACTGAGTAAATTTAATGAAGTGTACCCTTCACTCACTTTAACTTGTGAAGAAGAAAATGAGAGTAAATTACACTTTTTGGATGTCTTGAGAAGCAGAAGAGAAGATGATTCACTCAGCATATATGTTTATAGGAAAACCATACTTATAGGTAAGCACACATATTTTCTTAGCCAAGCACCCATTCGGCACAAAGCGGACCTAGTTAAATGACTCACTAACAAAGCAAGAAGAATATATTCGGATGATTTAATACAGGAGTTAAAATATATTCGTAATTCATCCGCCGAAATGGGCTACCCTAACATCTTCATAAAAAGACACATGGACAAAACCAGCTGGAACAAACCTGAAATTATTACCATATAGAAGAAACCGTTGTTCATGAAATTTCAATTTAATTTAGGTATGGCCTAAGAAATTTTATGTCAGAGACTCTCAAGAGCCATGAAGAGTTTTTTCTACGTTGCACAACTCTGTCAATCATTTTCCAGTAGACAAGTTGTTGTTGCTCAGATAAAAGATAAGGTATCTGGTTTACCATTTCTATGTGTATTTACAAGTTCAGCTGCTAATGTGGAGAAAGTTATACAAGACGTACTACTAGACAGCTTAAAAGACGTGTTGCTGAGCATCTACCTAATGGTTGGGAAATAAACAGTTAAAATCTATCTGAAGTTCGGTTTAGTCTCAACTCGTTGATAGTGGTCACTCAGTAGATAAGAACAATGCTTTCACGATTGTTCACCAAACACCACCTCATCTTTCGAACTCGTCTTTTACACATGGCAGAAGCTGTGGGAATTTGACTCCATAATCCTGGTTTTTGTACCCAGACGAAGTTTGTACATCCCTTATCTCTCCCTTGGCCAGGGAACGCTTAATTAATAAATGTATGAATCTTTTTTCCTACCACTTTCATATACTTACTATATTTGTTTAGACTTTGTTTATCCACTTATCCCGTCCATCAGTATTACGTGACTTTTATTTTTCCAAGCTTTTAACACACTTTAATCACTGGAGTGCCTACTTTTCATGTTGTTATTTGGGTTTTTATCATCATTATCATCTATATTGCCAAGTGCTTTAGTCAGCGGTATCACTTTTATTATTTGTATTATTATTACTATCGTCACTTTAAAGTAGTTGTGACAAATCTACATGATTAGTTTAATTTTATATATGTTAAACTACTTGTATTAGAGTAAATCCTGAAGAGGATCTAACTGGAAACAGTGTTGTTAGCTTATATGTCCTGTTCTAATCGACATAATAGTTGAACAATTGAAACATACCTGCTTATATTTGTCATATTTCAGAGGAAACTGCAAAGTATTTAAATCACTGGTAATAAGTTGGAATTAGTTATTCTTAAACTATGCAGCGCTTGGTGAGAACGACACTATATAATAATAATCGCTTTATTCCAAATGACATTTACGATTTTTAAAAGAGATAATTATTGTACCTAAACGGCGTCAATAATAACGGTAATAAAGCGTCAATGGAAAATGAATAACTGCTGCTAGATTAGCGTCTAGTCTGAACTTGAGGATGAATATAAAATCGAGTGTAAATACGGTGATGGCATTTTAGTAAGCCAATACAAAAATCTGAAATTTGAAATATGCATTCCTACTAATAGCAATATGCTGTATTTTTTAAGCATTTAGGTGTTCATCTCAAAACAGCGTAACTCTTCTTCGCTTTTTTCAGAACAAGAATAATTTGAGTGAACAACTGTTTTTAATAACTTCTTCAGGCTCTACAGTCATAAATAAATCCGTGACAATAAATAAAATACAACAGTGAAAATATGACATGATGTACATGATGTAACCATATTGAAACATTCAGTGCTTTAGGTTAATGGATCGAACTGATCGAACTGAATCGTGGAATTGTTTCCAGTCTAGTGTGTTAGTTATGCAATGAAATCAATATTGACAGAACAAATAGGAAATGAGGAGAAAATTCTAAAGATTATGATTCATTTAAATCTTTGCAAGAACTGGCGAGGAATCATGCCGTAACCCTGTCGACCCCAGGCAAAATATTATGCCGCATCATCCTGGAGAGAATGAAAGATACACTGGATTCAACATCACAACCGAAACTGGCTGGCTGCCTGGCTTCAAGAAGAACAAATCATGTGTACATCAAATTGCAACGCTACGCATCATCACAGAAAAGAGCATAGAATCCAAGTCAGCTCTCTACCTCAAATCCATAGACTTTGAAAAGGCCTTCGACAACGTCGACCGAGAAGTAATTTGGCAGACAGTTGCTTCAATACTACGGTTTCAGTGCCAGAAAACTTTATCTAGCTCATTCAACAGCTATATGCTAAGCTATATGATGCTTCATGTCAAGTAATACACAATGGAAATCTCATTGACGCTTTTGAAGTGAAGACAGGAATAAGACAAGGTTACCACCTATTAGCACCAACGATCTTCCTGACTGTTTTCGATTGAGCTGGACTGAGTCATGCAACAGACAACTGTCAGAAGCTATGAGAAGATGGGTATATGACGTCTGTTAGACGAGATACCAGAAGGAGGTTTGGATTTCGACGCCATCATCGATGATGATAACTGATGTCCAACGTCTTGTCGCACAAACTAGAAGATCTGAAGGCAAAAAACCAACAAGTTGACACGAAACGGAGAAGACGGAAATTCAAGTGAATGTAGAGAAGACACAGGTGATGAAGACACCCAAACAACAACACCACCAACAACAACAACAAACACCAATCACCATCGATGGGAGAAACTTAAAGGAAGTAGTCTCTTTCACTTACACCCAACTAAACAGCATCGTTTCAACTACAAGCGACACAGGCACAGATGAGGACGTCAAAACCAGCCACGATCGGAAAGACAACAAGACAGGCCATCATCAATCTGAAATCACTGTGGAGATCTACTCCACTCCACTCCACTCAGCATTAAGCGTCAACAACATTCCGATTTTCAACACTAATCTCAGTCAAGTAAGGCAGTGCTTCTATGTGATAGTTGAGAGACTTGGTGCCTCACGAAAAGCATTTCCAACAAACTACACACATACATCATCAACACCTGCAACGTAAGCTCACTCGATACTGACACTGAAGATCAGATGGTCAGAATAATTGGAATATGCAAAAAGAAGCTGTGACTGGCTGGTGACCAACCAACCAACAACCTATCGTCCAACAAATGTGCAATGGAAGAAAGTGGAGATGGATTGGATTGGATTGAATTGTGCATACACTGAGTTGACCGTTTGAGGACATCACGCGTCAGGTCAGGTTGTCGAGTGTAAGCCAGATGGGAAACGACGAGATGGGTGTCCGTGGTGTGGTTGACATGGAGGAGATGGTGTGAGGAAGAAATGAGAGTTTGTGTGGAGTCTTGGAGTCATGTTGAAAAGATTGCAGAGGAGAGAGTGAAATGGAGGCGTGCTACTGAAGTCGCATGTTCCACTAGGAACTCGAGGGGAAAATAATAATAGTGATTCATTTAAGTACATTTACTGAGTCATGAATATGTGTGTTTATTTACTAGTAGTCAAATAATAACTATGTTTTGATGAGTTATATTCAAGTGGAGTGAAAATCATGTGAATACTACAACCAAATACGGAATAATAAATGTAAAATGCTACATCACGGTTGAAAATACCGGTTGTGTTTTGAATAAATAAGGGCATCCACACTGGAGCCCGTATGCTAATAGAGACCAATCATTTCAATCCAATCAACGACGGTATGATATAAAAACAATTATACTACTAAGAAATGAATGTTTATCAATGTAATGTCAACATAGAAGAAGGGAGGTTAAAATGCGCAATTTATGGTAGGAAAGTTTAAAGCGGAACGTGTTGATCTTAGGCCAAGGTAAACAAAGTGGATGTACATATTTTTTTGGAACACACAGGTCGGATTTTCTTCTCCATGGTTTCGGCTATGAATAAGATACTAAGTTGTGCGTCTTTAGGGAGACTGTATGGGACACGATATATCACAGAAAAGGCGCGATCTACCTTAATCTGATGTCTGGTATCCACTAGGTGTAGGAGGACTGCTCAGTTGATGCTCTTTATCATTCTTTTCCCTAACCAAGATGATACATGTTCACGAGTGCATTCAAATAGAGCCATTTAAGTTTTCTGTTTCTTTCTTAACTTGAGGAACGATAGCTTGTAAAAATCTTGAAAATGTGGAAGAGTACTTGAGACGTTTAAAAGAAATATTTAAAATACCAAAAATAATTTAAATATTCCCATTGTGATAATTAAAAGGTAGAGTTTGAAGCGAATACATATTTTCAATAAATTCTCGTCAGGCTTTACATTTACAAATTATTCAGCATAGTCATTTAATACCAACACAGTCAAATCGATTCCGGGTATATAAATTAAAAGATAACAGTAAAGGTAATAATAACAAAACGAAATCTTGGAAAGTTTATATATTCTCAATAATCAATCCTTGTAGGTGTCTGAGTAAATTTTGTGTGTGCAGGGATAAAGGAAAACAAAATTATTGTAGCACAGTGATTAGATAATAAAATGTTAACATTTTAGAGTTTTACAGTGGGCTATCAGTTTTTAGCACATCTCAAATGAATTTATTATTAACCTTTTTTTTAAGGTACAACCTCGTATTCTTATTTCCACTTAGAATCCTAAATAATCTTTGTTAATATTTTATAGTCCATCAAGCCAAAATCATTTGTCTACTTTTAATTATTCCCACTGTCTTGACTTGGGATGACTGAAGAACTCGTGAGGAGATTATTTTTCTCAACCGTTTATTCAGTCACTGATATGCAGTACTCATTGCTTCTCTCTGTAATTAATTTGTCAGATGATCTGTTTGGCATCTTTTTTTGTATTGGCACCATATTCCTCCCTATTTTATAAGCATTATTTGCTTGCTAAATCCAACTGTCAACCTGTACAGTTGTCTAATACTGCCTGTAGTGTCACCCACTTTTCATTGGTACTTTGTAAGCAATAGGAAATTTTAGTCATACATATCTCAAGATTGAAGAAAATAAAACTAACCCTTTTCCTCTACAACTGTAAATTGATGTAAATGAGTATTCAATAAATAATATTGTATATCTTAATTTCTTTCACTTAGCGTAATACTACAAAGGGTTGAATTATCACTTATTTGTAAATAAAAGCTTATTATATATACTTAACTTATAAGGATTGTGTTCAACAGGAGCGTAGCAAATTTGGGTTAAAAAAAGGACTGACGGTCACCTTCAGATTGTATTCCTGATGGTCATTCAGTTCTCTGAGAATGAAAGAAGGTTTAATAACAGTTCAACTATGTACAAAAATATAGCGATATTCAGCATATATTCATAGTGGTCTGCGTCATTTTTATGCCTTTTCAGAAGGAAACTCACTGGTGAATTCTTCCTATCATCAATCTGACATTTGAAAGTTGATTGATATGAATTTCACAGTGTGAAAATTGCTTAAGGATGTCTTTAGAAACGTTTGTATTCTTTCAGACTAGCATCCAACTCAGACTGCCATCGCTTAGAGAACCACTGAAAACCTGGAGGCATTAGACAGTTGTTTCACCCTAACATGAAACTCTTCAGTGGTGTGTACCCAGGATCCCTCTAGGGGTCGAAACCAGCACTTTCAAGTCTCTCAAAGACCACACTAACCATTCAGCCACCGGGTCGGAGTTCAGTTGTCCACAGTTTTCCTTTGCTGACAATTGGAAATGTAGCGTGACTGTCTATCAAGATCTTCAGTGAGCATCTGCTACTCTTCTGAATGTCTGATCCCACAGATCATGGTTCTCACTAAACTTTAGTCATATCCATTTGGAAGCTTGTCACTAATGAGCACCATACAGCCATACATTTTTAGGCTAGTGAGGATTTCAATGCTGAGGTAGTATTCAACACGGACTGACATAACTTAGTGATCTACTGAAAACCTTGTAGCACTAAACAGCTGTTTTGCCTCAGCAGTATTTGGCCACAACCTGGCTAGAAATCGAACTCAGAACATTCAGGTTTCACGATGAACATATTTACCATTCAGCCATTAGGTCACACAACTGTCACCCAAGGTCTTCAGTTGCCATCCGCTCTGCTTCCGACTCGTTGACCCCATAGGTCACAGCTTTTCATTAAAACTCCGAAAAATCCTTCTGGAACCATGTCACTAATCAGCACTATACAGTAATGTAGTTGAAGACTTATGCAGACTTTATTTCAAGACAACAATGATATATATATATATATATATATATATATATATATATATATATATCACATGGTATTGTTTATTTGCAACCCAGACTATTCCTTACGCCCAGGGTTCTTACAACCTAGTAGCCTACTTAAGTGTGTTGTTTGGTACCAGATAACATTTTTGGTCGATGCTTTTTAGCACAGATATCAATCCTAACAGGCTTGTGCGATAAATATACCTTGCTAGGCTGCCAAACTTTTGTCTTTCTGAAAACTAATTATTGCGTAACTGTTCTTCATACTTTTAATTTATATGCCTAAACTTATTTTCCTTTTATTATCATTACACACATGTATAAGTAACCACTAAAGTAAATGTCAAATGTAACATAAATTTGTCTATTCAATATTTGCCTTTAATGAAAATTCTTTTGTCATGTAATGTAATGGATTATAAGTAACCAACAGCAACGCTGTTTTGGTCAGTTAAGCAATCATCTGATTGGTTATTCTAAAAATATATCATTAATAATAGAAAACCATTTATCGCTCTCATTATCAAACTGATCAGTATGAATAAATGGTCTTTTTCAGTTCATATACACCAGTAAACATTTTCCAGTTGACAGATTACAGAAATAAGAAAACAATGTAACAGTTTTTGTCCAAATATTAATTTAATCACGATGTAGGTGGAATTTATAATGAACACTTTAATATTTGTATGTTTCGTTAAATGTTCAGTGTAGATTAACATTTATTTGAATTAATTGTCTAATGTTTACCTAGATTACTATAATTACAATAACTTTTGGACACGATGAAAATATTCTCTTATTTGTAGTTTATGCACAAATATCTAGGTAAAATACATGAATGCTTTTGCTAACGCTAATATTAATTAGACAATTAATGCATCAATACGCTTAGCTTGAAGCTTTATTGAAGGCTCAAATCCAGTTACCAGTTAGATATATTGAGACTAGACAGAGTAATCAATAATCTATTGATTGTCACGACGTTTTCTGTAAAACAGTCGAAGTGTTCTTAATTCCCTCTTTTCATTGACTGAAACTTCCTTGTATCAAAAAAATACTTGCTGTTAATGTAGCTGTAGTTGGCCGATCACAACTACTCTACTTTTGAGCACCAGGATCACAATAACTGTAGAAGGAAGAATTAGTTCTCTCTGTAGGATATAAATCCTCTGTTTAGAAAAAGTGAAAAATGTAGTTTTACATTTCATCAAAAATAAACGCTCATCTACGAGGTTGTCTTGTTGACTTCACTCCAATAATGGAGTGTAGAACCCTGAATAAGTTATCATCTACTGATCATATGGTTTAATCTAACCTGATATTGATGGATATATTGTGAAAAGTTTCAGGAAGATTTTTTCATCTGAAATAACATGATGAATAATTTCCATAGTATATCACTAATTTTAACGCTGGTCACTGATTCCAATCTTGCTGCGACCAAGATTTTCACTTCACCTTCACTGCGAATCTATCAAATCGCGACTATCTCAGAGAGTCAAGATGAAAACTAATTTTGTCATCTTCAAATGAAGTTTCATCATTTTTATTATTATCATTCTGACTGTTATTGTTGATTATGTCAGAAATAAAACTACCTAATAGTAAACATATGATATAGGGACGAGTTAACCTCGACTGCTTTCTTCGTCATCTCTAATCCCATTATGGTACGACAGCTTTTTGCTGATAATCGCCAAGTACTTCTTCACTTTAAGTTCAATCCATTGTCTTACATAGGGAATCAATTAAGACTACTTTTTGGCATTATAAAAGAGTACATTACTGTCTGATTTGAGTTAGACGCTTATTTTCAGCATCCATACATGCATATACGTTTGTTCAACGTAAAGGGTTGTATGATACTCATATAAATTCCGTTGCCTTTTACAGTCACATGACCAAAAATTAATCTCTCAACCATTCTCGAACATGTGAAGTTTAAATTATGTCCATACTTGAATTCTGCGGACTGTTATATCCAACATCAGTAACCCTTACAGAATACATTCACAAATCCTAATGTTGATACGTTTGTTTGAATAGGCGAACACCTGATTGGTTAGTATTTGTCCTTAAACTTGACAAAAGTTAATACGAGTCACATTTATTGATCCCACTAATCCCTTTGGTAAAACATTCTGTCAATCACATATTATTAGTCCAACAATCTAAATCTTGTCATACCAGCCTTCTCTTCGCTTGTTTGTATTGCGTTCTCTGAGACGGGTTATCTAATCGTGAAGCTTTCATCACCTCGCTAGATGACATCATCAGCACTAACTTCAGTATGAAGTGAGCTGTCAGTATCTCTCCCTGACTGATTTAGTGGCTTGCTCTGACAATGTGGTCTGTGATTGGTTGTTTCCTTCGATTATTGTGTCATTGATTGTATAGACTGTCCTGTTGGCTGTTCCTCTCCCTCACCTCTCACCTTTCTGTCGTTTATCATTTTTCTTATTGGTTGATAGATAGGGTCTATGTCTAAACATCTCTCCATTGATTACTGACTGACTGATCTGAATACCAAGCTCCTAGGAATTCTCTGACATTCTTTGTGTTTCCTCTCTCCGTCCAAAATTCCTACATTGTCCAAATTGAATTCATGTCCATAATTATCCACATGCATTGAAATGAGTGACGAAATGTCGTGGCGTTTAATAGCCAATTGGTGCTCATGTAGAAGAAGGCGAAGAGGGTGGCCGCTCTGTCCAATGTAGTGCTGACTACAGTTATTCCAGTTGATTTTGTGAATGACATTCGGTTTGTCTTCTTTGCTGGTTGCTTCCTTTGGTCTGCATAATAGTGTTTGGAGGGAATTTGTTGGTTTGTGAGCCACACCAATTCCAAGTGGTCTCAGCAATCTTGTTGTGATTTCTGATACATTCTTTATGTATGGTAGGACGATGCGTTTGTTGATTTCTGTCGATGACTTTGTAGTTGGTGATGCACGGGATAGGCGTCTTCTGATAAAGTTTCGTGGGTATCCGTTCTTCGTTAGAGTGGACATCAAGTAATTTTCTTCGTTCCTCCGTGAAATTGCTGTACTGCAGTGTGTTCTCACTCTTTTGAATAGAGTCTGCATGCAACTGATTTTGTGTGTTGTTGGGTTGTTGCTATTGTAGCTGAGGATTTGGTGTGTGTGTGTGTGTGTATGTGTTGGCTTCCTGTACACTAGGGTTTCCAGCTTTCCGACATTTGTCCTACTGACTAAAACATCCAGGAATGGTAGTTGGTTGTTTGACTCTTTCTCCATTGTGAATTTGATGTCATTGAAAACGTTGTTGATCAACTGTGGGTGTTTTCTATGTCATCCTTTTTAATGATGACAAAAGTGTCGTCTGCATAACGAATCCAAATTTTTGGTTTGATCACAGGTAGAATAATGGCTTCCAGTCTCTGCATCACTGCTTCTGTTATTAATCCGGATATCGGTGATCCCATTGGAGTTCCTTTCATGTGTTTGTATATCTTGCCGTTGAATTGGAAATATGTTGTCAAACAATGGTGGATGAATCCCATCAGACTTGAACATTTGAGTTTTGTGCGTTCTGAAAGGTTTTTGTCTTCATTGATCAGGAGGGATATGGGTTCCTTGGCCAACTGAGGTTCGATGGATGTGTATAGTGCTGTAACATCAAAGGATATCATTAACTCATCGTTTTCTATGTTAATATTTTTGATCTTTTCTAAGAATTCCGCTGGTGACTTGATGGGATGTCCGCATGGTTGGAGGAGGCGTTTCAGTTTTCTCGAAAGTTCTCTTGATATGTTGTATGTTGGAGTTCCGAAGTGAGATTATTGGTCGTAGAGGGATATCGGGTTTGTGTAGTTCTGGTCTGCCGTAGAATCGAGGAAGGATAGGCCCATTCGATTTCATACGCCATTTGTCTTGTTTTGTTATTTCTTCTGCTTTGAAGAGTTTGTTGTTGATCTGGTTGTCGAACTTTTGGATAGGGTTGGTTTCGAGTGGTTTATACACATTTTCGTCTTTGAGTAATTCCTAAGCCTTCTTGATATAGTCTTCTTTGTCCATGACCACTGTAGTGCTTCCTTTGTCTGTTGGAAGTATAATGATATCTTTCCTATTTTTCAGTCTTTTTATTGTTTTCTGTTCTTGAGTGTTCATTTGAGCATGATGTCTTCTCTGTCTGGTTAGTGGTACGATTGTTTGCCGTATTTTTTGCTGAGTGACCTCATTTATTCCTGATGTTTTAAGTGAGGATTCTAATGCCGCAAAGAATTTTGGTTTCGAGGCATCTTTTGTGATGTAATCCAATCATTTTTGAAGGAGAAGTTCTTCCATTTTCGTGAGTGGTTGTTTTGATAAGTTGATAACGCAGTCGTATGTTTCTTCGGTTGTAGGTGCTTTTGAGTGCTGATGATGTCGTCTAGCAAGGCGATGAAAGTTTCATGATTAAACGACCCAGCTCAGAGAACGCAATACAACCAAGACCATCCATCTGAGCTACAAATATTCTCCATCATTTCATGCTTTGTCTTCTGTGTATTTTAGTAGTGGTGTGGTGACAACAATTCCATTGGTCAGTATCGAATATCATCCGTGAAAGTGTTGTGGCTGTTTAGGGACAATTCCCCTATTTCGCTATCCACCAGTTTGATAAATACCCTATAGTCCCAGTATTTATTCAATAAAATCATATTTCCCTGTTCCTTTTCTTAAATGGGTATAAAATATCAATCTAATTGGTAGGAAACAAAGATTGGAAAACATTCTCTATTATTTGTTATCTTCAACAAAATTTAAACATGTGTCTTCCACTATGTACGTTGTTAGATGGAGAAGAGTGTCTAGAATACGCTTCAAATGTTAACCGTCTTATTTATTTCACTTACATTGATTTCCTTTGAAATAAACATGTTTTAAATGAGTTCCTAAAAATTTAGGCAGTTGTGAGAATCCGAATCAGTCTTTTATCAATGTTTTAACAGTGGATACCAACCTTCAGTTTAGTAATTATGAAATATTGCACTTCTATATCTTTTCTTTCTTTGGATATCTTCAGCTAGTAATTTAAAGTTTTAATTAGGCAATATAATAGTCAGTAAGTATTCCTTTCCTAATTCGTCAGACAAATTTCCTATCTCCAAACTGCTTAACGCAAACTTTAGAAGGTGAGCCACGTTTTTGTTTTAGACAACTATCAGTTTTCGTTATCTACTTACTCTCTTAGGGTTTACTTATAAAATACGGTTCTAACTAGTAAAGGGACTACTGTTTATTGTAAAGTTGATATATATTTATTTATTTATTTATTCATGTTCTAGGTTTGGCGAGAATTCGACAAAGATCACAGTGGCTTCATTGAAGCAGATGAATTAAAAGTAAGTATCGCCTGGTTTCTTCTAGTATTATGTTGTCTTATTAATATGTAGAACTAATTACTGTAGTTAGGATTTGTATGTCAAACAATAGAACAGGGTGTAAAAATATTGGTGAAAGCTTAGCTCTTTCTTTGAAAATGATCGTTGTAAATATGATTGAGCATTTATATGTTGGCTATGCAGAGTTAATAGGTAGGAAGGTGTGCTCCATCATCAGTAAGACTGTCTTTGAAACAATAGGAAAACTGGAGTTCCCTCGGTGATTTGAACTTGTGTCTATCAGTACAAAATTCAGAAACTTGACAACAGAGCTGTTCAGGAAACAACACCTTGTAGTTTTCGATCAAGCATAGGAACTAGCCGTCAACAAGTAACTAATGTAGCTTTCCTTGGTTCTCATTGCTAACGGAAGTCTCAGTCACGGTTACCATGCGGTCATTAAATTATGTGACTCGGTACCGTTGTGCACTGTAAGTCAGCGTTAACTTCTAGGAGTCGGTCAGCAGGCATTTATATATTGCATCTGCAGAAAAATAAAAACTAGACCTGCCTCTCATTTCATGAATAAAATGTGTGCACTTTAAACAATCCACAGAATCTTCATTAAGCCAGTAATTCAGGCTTATGAAGTGAATACGGGTCTCATTCAGCCTTTGTGAAAGTTTTAAAGTTGATCAGAAAATTGCTATGCGATTGTAAATTCTAAAACTATGTTCGAATAATCATTGCCAACTGTACACTACAGTGTGACCTACATTAGACAATCCAACTTCTTACCTAATGTTTGAGGTTGAGATACTTTTTAGGCATATCTATGCACTCATTATTAAAACATATATATACATACATGTAGTCTGAGGTTTATGTAGGTTTTATTTAAAGGCGCTATTCACCACGGACTGATATCAACTGGAGAACCAGTGAAAACCTGGACGCAATGAACAATTGTTTCATACTAGTATGAGATTTCTCATCAGTAAGCACCTAAGATCCCGCTGGGGCTCAAACTCAGAACCTCCAGGTTTCATGGCAAATACAATCACCATTCAGCCACTGTGCCGCAGCTCAATGGTTCACAGTTTCCAACTTCTGTCAATTTACGATATAGCGCGACTATCACGCAAGGTTTTCAGTTAGCATCCGCTTCCCTTCCGACTCGCTGACCCCATAGGTCACGGCTTCTCATTAGAACTTCGGTATATCCACCTGGAAGCATATAACTAATGAGTACAATACAATAATGTTTATTTTGAGGTTAATAGGGATTTGAATTTTGAGGTAGTATTCATTGTGGACTGACATCGTCTGGATATCTGTTGAAAACCTAAGGTCACTGTATCTTAGTAGGAAAATGTAGCCCACTGAACTCCGGCTCAGTGACTGAATGATTAACGCGTTAGCCAAGAGACCCGGAAATGCAAAGTTTGATCCCTGATGACATCGTGATTACCTACTGCTTAACGGGTCCCATATTAGGATAAAAATCTCTCCAGTGCTCCAAGGTTTTCAGTGGTTCTCCAATGATGACAGTTTATCATATATATAGCATTAACTACTTCACATTAGGTCGTAAAAGTACACTAATTGGAAAAAATTAAACTGATTACTCAAGAATAGATCCATATCATATTATAATCAAATGCTTCCGTAGGCTTCTGATTGTTTATTGTTATCTTTTTTTCCCGTGGGTTCCAAGTGGAACATACGACTTCAGTAGCACGCCTCCATTTCACTCTCTCCTCTGCAATCTTTTAAACCTGACTCCAAGACTCCACACAAACTCTCATTTCTTCCTCACACCATCTCCTCCATGTCAACCTCACCACGGACACCCATCTCGTCGTTTCCCATCTGGCTTACACTCGACAACCTGACCTGACGCGTGATGTCCTCAAACGGTCAACTCAGTCTATGCACAATTCAATCCAATCCAATCCATCTCCACTTTCTTCCATTGCATATTTGTTGGACGATAGGTTGTTGGTTGGTTGGTCACCAGCCAGTCACAGTTCCTTTTTGCATATTCCAATTATTCTGACCATCTGATCTTCAGTGTCAGTATCGAGTGAGCTTACGTTGCAGGTGTTGATGATGTATGTGTGTAGTTTGTTGGAAATGCTTTTCGTGAGGCACCAAGTCTCTCAACTGTCACATAGAAGCACTGCCTTACTTGACTGAGATTAGTGTTGAAAATCGGAATGTTGTTGACGCTTAGTGCTGAGTGGAGTGACGTGGAGTGTAGTGGAATGGAGTAGATCTCCACACTGATTTCAGATTGATGATGACCTGTCTTGTTGTCTTTGCGATCGTGGCTGTTTTTGACGTCCTCATCTGTGCCTGTGCCGCTTGTAGTTGAAACGATGCTGCCTAGTTGGGTGTAAGTGAAAGAGACTACTTCCTTTAAGTTTCTCCCATCGATGGTGATTGGTGTTTGTTGTTGTTGGTTGTGGTGGTGTTGGTGTTGTTGTTTGGGTATCTTCATCACCTGTGTCTTCTCTACATTCACTTGAAGTCCCGTCTTCTCTGTTTCGCCTCACCTTGCCTCCTGTGTCAACTTGTTGGTTTTTTGCCTTCAGATCTTCTAGTTTGTGCGACAAGATATTGGACATCAGTTATCATCATGGGTGATGGCGTCGAAATCAAGATCTTCTTCTGGTGTCTTCTCACTAGTCAGACGTCGTATGCTTATCTTCTTACAGCTCCTGACAGTTGTCTGCTTCATGATCCAGACCACCACAATTGGGAAGATCGTTGGTGCTAATAGGTGGCAACCTTGTTTTATTCCTGTCTTCACTTCAAAAGCGTCACTGAGCTTTCCATTTCCAGAGCATCCTTTACTCTCTCCAGGATGATGTGGTATAATACTTTGCCCGAGGTGGACAGCCGCATGATTCCTCACCAGTTCTCGCAAAGTCTTATGTCTTCCTTCTTTGGGAATTTGACAAGGTACCCCTTCTTCCAATCGGCAGGTACCTTTCCTTCCTCCCTTGCAAACCTTCTGCAGTAGTAGTGTGAGCATGTCCGCTGTTGTATCTGCGTCTGTTCTCAGTACTTCTAGCGGAATTCCATCTGGTCCTGCTGCTTTCCAGAATTTCAGCAGTTTTATGGCATTCAGGACTTCTGCTCTTGTTGCAGAGCCTGTGTCCACCGGTAATGCTGTCATTGCTGGTGGTATTCCTGGGCGATTTGCACGTGGTAGTGGTAGTCGATTCAAAAGCTTTCTGAAGTGATCAGCCCATCGTTTCCTTTGTTTCTTCTCTTTGCTAACTAGCTTTCCTTCACTATCTCCCACTGGTTTCGTCTGAGTTGATCTATTCCCAGATAGTAAACTGGTTATTTGATATAAGGTTGTCAGGTCTCTGTCTCTCCTACCTACCGCCTGTTCTGCTTTACTTGCCAATGTGTCGTGGAAGTGTCTTTTGTCTTTGCACACACTCTTCTTCACTTCCTTGTCCAGTGTAGTATTTTATACATTGTACTCAGTTCTTCTTTTGGTTGTGCATCCTCGCATTGGTTCATCTTCTGCTTCACCATCTTCCTTTCCCTCCCCTATCAGCTTCCCTGTGTCCGTCGAGATCCATTCCTCTTCCTCTTCCTTCATAATGCAGTTATGCAGGTTTCCTCCCAAATCTGAGTTCTGGTGTTCTTCCGCACCCGATCCTTCAGGGATGTTGTTCAATATCTTTCATTTTGTCCAGATGACTGGCTGACGTAAAAATGTCCTTTGTAGTTTTATCCTTCAGTTTCTGTTCTGAGTGTTGAATTTGAACTGTGGCATATCACCAACTTCTATGAAGACTTTCAACTTGATTTTGGAATTATGTTCCTTTCGCTAGATAGTGAGTCGCGTGAACCTACATCTGTTCCTCTTCTTGATATTATCTTGTGTCCAGTAGGCTTCGCTTTCACTTTCTTGAGATTGAGATGAAATTGATCTTATTTTTAGTGTCTCTGGTGTCTGGTGAAATCCATGTCGCTTTGTAAATATCCCTGTGTTTGTACACACTGCCTCCAATCACCAAATCGTTGAATACTCAGAAGTTTGCAAACAGTTCTTCATTCTAGTTCATTTCGCCGAGTTCTTCTCGACCCATGATCAGTTGTCTTCCTGTTTTGTCTGCTCCCAGTTTGGTATTCATGTCACCCATTAGAATTTTGATGTCGCCATCGCCAATTGTGGTCTTGTCCAGTACTGATTGCAGTTGTCTATAGAATTCCTTCTTCTTCTTCTTCATCTACATTATTTGTAGGTGTACAGCGTAGCACAGCATGATTGTAACTTTCTGCCCTTTTGAGTTGAATCTTGCTGTCATGATCCTGGAAGATGAGACTGATTCCCGTTGCATGAGAGCCTTTGATGCTCCTGCAGACATTATGATAATCACTCCATAACTCAGTGTGCTCATGGTTGTCGTCTGGGTGGCAATATCGGAGTAGATTATTGACTCTCCAGTTAAGAGTTTGGAGAGTGGAGAATATTTGTAGTTTAGGTGAATGGTCTTGGTTGTACTGTGTTTTCAGAGCTAGATTGTTTAATCGTGAAGCTTTCGTCGTCTTTCTAAACGACATAGTCAGCACCAACTGCAGTATGAAGATTACACTTCCATTCCATCTATTTTTACAGATTCCAAGCACTTCTATGCCATACCTCCTCATCTCTTTTGAAATCTGGGCAGCCTTGCTAGGTTCATACGTGGTGCGGACATTCTATGTCCCTATCCTTACTTTTGCTTTCATTCAAAGAAGACATATCGGTCAATTGGCTTCACAAAGGCTTTCACCAACCGGCGTCATTTCGTCTCTCCAATTCCAGCAAGAAATAAATTTGTTTTTATGTTTTATATTATGTCTCTACTTTGATGTTTCTTTGGCGATTGGATTGATTTTCCGGGGTAGTGTTGGTAGCACTAAGCCCAACGTTTCTTCTTCATCCAGGCTTAAGACGGGCTAGTAACTAGTGAACTAGTTAACCAGGTGAGGTTAAACTCTTAACCCCTGGTTTACCAAACCAGTGCTCCAACTACTAATTATTAGACTCCCATATTTTTGTGATCAGAAGATAATAACCAGAGTTTTTCCAAAGCATTCCTAGATTACCACTGCAGTGCTCAAACAAATGATTCATTAGTTTTTACTGCTTAACTTTTTTTATACTCCTCAATCAGTTAACTTGCCTGCTTTATCACACTTTACTTTCTGAAGGATTTTCTCACAGAACTTTTGTCTAATGGAACCATCCAAAAAGATGAAAAGTTCGACGAGAAGATTATTGAATATACAGATACAATTGTAAGCTAGTTCTATTTTCTTTGTAACAGTACCCATTTATTACACCAATGTTTTATTTATTCAACACTACTAGCACTAATAGTAAATTATAAGTTCGGTGAATTGAATAACAGTCTTCTTAGTGATCATGAGTAGTGACGGGTAGAGAATGGAAGTATTTACTGAAATTGTTTAATGTTACTTATATCACTGGACTCTAATAACCGTCGTATACTGATTTGTAAGTTAAGATTGCAATAACGACATATTACGACTGAACAAAACAGAAACATGAGTTTATATGCTGTGGTGACTACGCAAACAAAACCTATACGATGATGAATGTAATAAGAAATGTATAGAGTTTAGCAATATATGACTTGTTTCTAGATATGAAGTATCCTAATTAAACATTTACTTGAAAGATGAAAAAAATGAGGGTCAAGGTCAAAGAGACAACAGTGGAATATTTATTACTAATTAAACAGCCACAAGAAAATCAAGACAAAACCAAAGAATGTACATATTTCATCTGCACACAAATCAAGCTTGAATTGATGAATCGTAAGCGCTTCTCGTTGGGAAATTACACTTCTTTTCGGCACTGTTGGGCTCAACTTTACAGATAACTGTAAAATATGACTTTGTTGGATCTCTGTCACCTGAGGTAACTATATGTTCAAGTTTCGAAGTGCCTGTTGAATTTCATTCCCTTCTTGATCACTAAACAGAATAATGCTGTAAAATACGCACGGGAAGAACATTTTTCATATGTTAAATGTTACTACGTTCATAAGATCAAATTAACTTGTGGATACGTATCGAGATGGCCTTAAGTGGAAGCTTGTTTTCGACCCATTTACATACCAACTTCAGACTATAAAAAGCAACCCACGACTCAACACAGAAAAGTATTTTGTTGAAGATACTGTAAGTTTGTTTATCATTGCATTACCTTCGAAGTTTAGCTTCATAAAGACATTTTCTTCGAAACTTTTGAAAGCCATTAGGCATGTTGGTTTATCTGCTAGTTCTTCTTCATAACTTTATAGTGGAGGAATCTGTCTACTTCATCATCAATCATATCTGTTATGTAGATCCTTTTGATTCTCGAAAACGGTGAATGAATTGTATTTCTCTTTCTATTCATTGGTAATCAACCCCGGAAATGTATATATTGTCCACTCCATATTTTATTCTTACAAATCGATCCTTGAAGACAGTGATATCATCTTCGCTTCTATACAGCATTTTTAAAATTGTACTCATAATCCACCTCAAAATCTATTGTATTACTCTGTTTTCTAGTGAAACTCTCCAGTCATTAGCGATGAGACGGTTTTGTTTAAGTGTACCATGAAGAAATCTACCATAAAGAGGATCAAGACGTTTTCCTCTTACCTATACATCATTCAGTTTTTAAAACTTATTATGAAATTGAAAATGAACATCGAAAGGGCTATGTAGATGCGGTTTTTTTAAACATTATCTTAGAGCAGTAATACCAAAATTATTAACTCCAGTTAACTCGCATGAGAAAAACACAGTTTCTGTGGATGAAAAAGATTTATTACGCTAAATTTTCTTCTCTTTTGTCATGCACTTATTTTATAGATCATCACCGCTGTATTTAAGAAGCTTCCAACTTATTTATACGGACTTAAAAATATTTAGTAAATGCAGCTATATGAATAAAAAACTGTGAGAATAATTGACTCCAGGTTAGATCTCATCATAGACTGATATCAGTTGGAGGAACACTGGAAACCTGGGAGCACTGGACAGCTGCTTTGTCATAGTGTGGGACTCAGCAGTGCACACCAATGACTTCACTGGGAGTCGAACCCAGGGCCTTCAGGTTCCATGTGAGAATGATTGTTGAACTTCCGGAATTTCAAGACTATGATAATACTGAGGTGGGTATAAAATCTCACTGTTTCACTGAATCATGATTACTAGATTACGGAAAGTGTCTGTGTCCAGACAAGTCAGGTGGCCTGACTCTGGTGATCTGTATAATTTGGCTGTACAAGCTGAACTTCGACTCGGCTTCTAGTGTTTAGATCACTCTGACCAGCCTAACAAGGTTTCTGACTGGCATGCTACCTATTTTAGTAGTGTACTGATTAAATCTCCATTCTCGATTACCAACATGGCTACATCTTTCATCTTATCACTTAGTAATTAACGAAAATCTTTTAACAATAGGAAAAAATAGATGCTCACTTCAAAATGTAGAGATCCTCAGTTTAGCCTCCATTTATGCCTACGGTGGTCAAGTATGCATACTTACTTATCAAGAGAAAACTGTGATTAAGTAAAAAGTTGAGTTTCACAGCTGAGAACAGAAAAATGATACTTTAGAAGTCTGTTAAATAAAGCCAAGTTGTCAATATAGATTGACAGACAAGTAACTATGAGATCAAAATATGTTTGAAACGGTGAGTATTCTGTGTGTTTGTTTTATTTGACTGGATAATTTGGGTAAAATAGCAAGAAGTAGTTCATCTAAAAAGTGTATAATGCAATAATGTAATACATTTCGAACAAAATGGCCAGACATCTAATTGTTATCCATATTTATATGAGTTACATTAAAAGGTTTTTTGCAGTCATTCGAGAATTTGATCTGTGACCTTTGTAAACGGAGTTAACTATTTCAATTTTCAAGATAATCTCAAAAATATTGGCCAATAATCTAAGGTATATATATATATATATATATATATATATATATATATATATATATATATATATATACCTCAAACGCAAGCAATATAGAGGCATCGGCGAAGGATTCCATATGCGAATAAAGACTGATCAATTTGGTCCCCTCAACGATGCGACGATGAAAGCAAGACATGGAATACTACTAACCGATAAAAAGTAGTATTGGATGATATACAACGAACATTTAAGGAGAAAATTATCTGAATATGAAGAAACGCTGATTACTTTGTTGTATTATTTTATTATATTTGTTTGAAACTAACCAGTGGTGGGGAAATGCACTAAGAGGATAAATTAGCGTATATAAACTCTACTATACTGCAAGTATCTATAATCGGACTGGTTATCTCCCAAATAAGACAAGTTGAATGTATATTGATTATTTTAAGATTCTTATGAGAGAGAATGAGATTGAAACATGAATGAACGGAGTTAAACCACTTCAAAAGCAGTATTTTTAGCGATTTCCATTGACATAGTGCAGATGAACGTTGATACTTCCTTTCTATTTCCTCTGTTTTTAATTTCAGCTGAAACTATTCGATCACAATCAAGACGGAAAGTTACAACTGAGTGAAATGGCTCGGTAGTGTTTTTAAGAAATAATTGATTATAAAGTTTCAGATTTACATTAGTTTCATTAATTTTATACCATACATATTTATATGTTTCTTGGTAATTATACCTTCGTTTGGTATGCTTTTAAGTTTACGCACCTAGATGCTTTATTAACTAACTATAAATGAGTACGCAGATATCGTAATCAATGATAATGATTCCGAACATATTCAGCCTTCTGTAGAGCTACATTACTGGTGAAGATTACCAAGCTAAAGTGAAGCTGTTGTTGACTCTTTATTAGTTTTTATGGTTTCCGAAGCTGTCTATTGATCCTAGGCTTTAATTGGTTCTCCGTTATGAAAACACTTATGAAATAGACCATTGTCAAGTAACTGACTTCCAAAGTCAAGTTGAGATTTGACCGTTAAAAAACATTTGCTCATTCGGTAAGTAGCTCACATTGTCTTGGTATTTTTATCCTACAATGAATGGAAATTAGAATAGCCATTCTTGTTGAATTACTATGTTTGAACTAAGTATTAGGTTATGACTTCCACTAATTTCATCAACAATATTATATAAACTACTATCCAACTTATTTTCCACCATTTTTCACGAGAAAGCCTACGCAAATGTGTTCACTCTAGAGGAGTGATTCGTGATAAAAACGCCATTCAAGTTAAGGTCTGTTAGTAACAGTTCAGATAGCTTTCCTATATTTTGATAAGGCGTTTGTGTTCACGTGTGAAAATATACACGAAATTTGTAGCTTATAAATTCTGTTATATCCGTAATATGAGGAAGTAAAATGCTGACATCAGTACATATTTCAGATGAGATTTACCTGCAATTGCAACACAACTATATATAATGAAAATGAAAAGATCTGCCACCCTTTCCTTTTACGGTATATTACAACAGACTGAAATACTAAATCAATTAGACGTCTGGTGGGTTGCTTGCCACATGACTAGTCATTGTTGTAGTTACTTCACAGAGGTGGAGCAACTGGCCAGAAGCTTTTTACCAAGGTTTGTTACTTCTTAGGACTCTTTATCGAGCTGTATCTTCTTCCTCAAGAAAACTAAAGCTTCCTTAACTGTTGAACCCGTGTCACCTACTGCTACAGTTACAGACATTAAAACTAACCTCTTCAGACTAACAACACTCTCTGCCAATGAGTGCCTACAAGCATAAAAGGTAGGTCAAGAGCTTCCTGCAGCCTGTTCCTAACCATCTAGCAATAATCAAAATGTACCGTTTTACACTTATCTAGCGTGGTGGTCAAATTGCAAAATTGTCTGCAGAATTCGATTAAAACTTCAGATTAAATAATACGAAATCGACTATTGTGTAGTAAGTTATCAAATTTTCCGGTTAGATCATCATACCAGCATCTCTTGTAGACAAATGCCAGTTTACTTTGATGAGGAACTCAGGCAACTTCTTGATAGATGCTTATTCAGATTTTCAGTCAGCTGACGTTGCTATCTGTAACTCTACTTTAATAAGTCAGTAAACAGTCACCTGTTCAGCCTACATAGATCATCGTAATCTCTTTAAGAACTATAAATATTACGCGCTTTTGCTTCTATGCTATGTATTACTGATTTGTTCATGCAGATGACAAGACCTACGTGACTTGAACTACCAGGCGTCGACCTTTACAAGTGACAAATGACCATTTCGTTTTTAGACTATGACGTGACTATGATGTGAATAGTTACTTAGTTAATCTATTTCATTAATGAAGAGCTTTAAGTCACTGATACCACCTTCTAAACATATATTATTAGCAGAAAAAAAATTATCCCCGTTTTATCTCATGGAATTCATATTGAGGAACGTTTTTTCGTCTAGCGTCCGATATATAATTTGATCATAAGTGGGATTAGATAATCTTTGTATTTAGTCGGTATAAACGTGTCGATAAATAAACTTCAGTAATAAGTTACAACCATTTCAATATAAACTGGTACCCTGCTTATTCATTCACTTGAAGCCCCACATAAAGCTGTATCCATGCAGTTGCGTTGAATAACATAAAATTAACATATTCAAACTATTCTAGGAATCTAATCTCCACGACTATGTTTTGTTACTTTTAGTAGCACAACAATTTCTCTCATCTTAAATATCAACTCCCGTGAACTTGTGCTATTTTCTGCCTTAGCAGTAAATTTCTGGTTAAGAGAGTTGCTTTTTGGAGGATGTTATAGCCTTAAGACTTCTAAATCTATTGAACGATTGACCTGAGAATTTGACCCCAAGGTAGCATTCCAAGCTCTGAGTACCTGTTTTTAACTGTGTTTTTGGCCAGGTTTATTTCACATTACATGTTTTATTTTTTCGCATGACACTTATTCCATTCAATCTGAAATTCATTTTTTAAATTTTTTTTCCGCATAGTTTAATTCCAGTTGAAGAGAATTTCTTGTGTCGTCCAATATTCAAACTCAGCGGCAAAATTACCGCGGCTGATGTAGATCGTGTTTTTGCATTATACGATACAGTAAGCCTACATTTATCAACATTCGTAAAATACTTAAATATGTTAGTTGGGTCAACACCATTGGCAGAAAGCCAAGCTTTTTCGCACTCGTCAGCACGGTATATCTGCAATGTAGATGGAACTGATGTCCTACCTGAGATTTACAGACACGTCATTCAGAGACATTTTCAATTGACTGTTTATGCTGCTAGTGACCTCCTATTGGATCGGATCAGGTATACTGATTGATCATTGGATGGTAACTAGTTCCATGATGTCCATTTCGGGTAGAGGTGCCCGATACGCCTTGCTGACAAGTTCCAAAAATCACCACACTCATGTCTAGGGCGTCCTACCGATTGCTTCTATCCGATCGATACCCCCTCTCTCTCCCTCTCTTGATATATATATATATATATATATATATATATATATATATATTAACAGTTAGTGGGCTGGTATTTATGGATCCTGGTTTCATGCTTACTGAAACTCATCAAAAGAGTTTATGTGAATCTGGATTTGACTAGATAGTTACACAAATATTAAAAAGTGAATCTGAAGGTAAAGGAACAGAGATAATGTTTAAACCAAATTTCAAAGAACTCAACAGGCATTCAGAGATTGTAGAATATATCAGAGATAGCATTGCATTCGATAAAAACTTAACACAAGGTTGATTTCTATGGAACCAAAGTTCACAAAAGAGTTTTATTTTATATGAAGAAAGACTGACTCCGAGGCCGCACACATATGGGCTAATCGCAGTAGTTTGAATCAACGAAACGGAGTACAGCTGGCTGCTCCGTGGTAAGTAATGATTAACAAATAGACGTAAATCAAGCCGAACAAGCATTAATATAGTTCATGTATATTAGCAGTAATGTCCAACTTTAGTCTACTCCCGTTTGCGGTAATTTGTCATCACCATCCAAATTGTCACCTACAGTAGACAATGTGCTATCAATTGTATCCATGTTCTTCATTATTATCATTATTATTTGCCCCATGACACTCAAGAAACAAGAAAACAGATAGCCCAATAGCCCGATATCAGTTCATTTTGTTTTTAAACACAAACATGAGAAGTTCTGACTAAGCAGTCAGTGTGAGTACAATAAAATGAAAATAATGTGTCATGAATTCGCATGGTAGTCGGGCAAAACCCATGGTGATTAGAATGAAATGAAAATCAGCAGCTGGACCTCGTCGCAGGGTCATCTGGTGATTAGATCACTATGGTGTGGCTAGCAAAATCTACAGAACAGTCTAAGCGGGTTTCTAACTACTCATGTCATTTAGTAGTATATTGCGATACGCTTAACATCGTTTGTTATCATTCGGTGGACAAGTAGTAAGCATCTTGGGGAAGTAATCAAAACATATCTCCTACTCCATTTAGAGATATCATCATCATGATCAAAATAAACATAGAGCTAGGCATTACTGCATATCAGTCCGATAAGTAACAGAGTAAGGAGATGAAAGATTAAGGAAGTAAGATGAATCAGTCAGAAGTATTCCAAAGTAGTAAAGGAGAGGAAGAAGAAACAAAAAATACTGAATTCAGGATAACGATAAAGATTACGATGATGTGTTGCTGCACCTGCTCCACTGAGAACGATTCTGAGCAACATCGTCACCTAGAGTCTCCAACCGCTGGTTTGTGTTGTCATGGTGATCTCGGCCAGAAAGTCTGCATTTCCTTAAAGAGCGTAAAGAAACAGTCAAACACTTCATCCACTGATGCTATTTTTTAATCTGGCCGACTCTACCCCTTTTCTATCCTGAACTTACTTCAGCCAGTGCTGTATGATGAGATAGACAATGACTAGTCATGTATGACACAAGTCATGGCAACGTGATTTGATGAAGATTCACGACTACATCAACTAACTTTCCTCTGAAGCCTTGTCATGTCATCTGCCTTTAATGGCCATAAATCATCTACTCACAAACATTACAACTAACTGTTTCAGGTTCAAACGTGAAACGTAATAGTAAAGTTATAAAGTATCGAGAATCTCTTGAAGCTAAATTAATATGTAAGCTACTACGTGTTGGTAAATTAAACTAAAAAGCATATCTGTGAGTTGTTCAGAATGATCTCATTGTGAACACACTTAATTTCAGATAGGATTAATTATGATACTAACCATAATAATCCAAAGTTACTCGTGAAAACATCCAGACCGACGATGGATTAGATTGTTTATAAAAGATTGAACAGTGAATTAATGTATTTTACCGCATAAGGAGTTTTCTTACTTTTGTAATCCTAGAATAGTATGTTAGGAAAGGAGAAATAGATAAATATGGCTTACTTATCTCAAGGAAAATCTTTCAATAAAAAAGATTCACTTCTCCCTCAAATGACAGTATGTATGCGTTAATTCTGTTTATTATCGAAACTGTAGTCGCCTATATTACTCCACTTGAACGTCATTACTTAAATGTCTCTATATACCACTGTAAACATGTGTTTGGGTGTGATTGCATTGTTTCACATCAATGCACATCTTGTGTTTTACTTCGAGTTTTTGAAAGAAATAATCATGATTAGGCATTCAGTAATATCAGATTAGTACTTATACACGAAATATATATGCTAAAACATGTGGTTTGGTTTGCTTTTGTGAATTAACAAGGGGAAAAATTAGGTTTTATTAACAATGGCAGAGAATTGTTCATTTATTTCAAAGATGAACTGTAATTTTTCTGATAGTCATATTTTCCGTCATATTAAGTAATACAAAAGTTAGTTTTCTCCATACTCAGGGTGTATCAGATAAAGCATATGCCTTAACTTCGAGCAAACAACCATATCTGTTCATCATCGTGTACAGTATGATCATGAAACTTCAGCTGGGAAACTAAGGTTACTAACTGATACTTTGAATAACCACAAAACGTTTATAACAGGAACTATGGTATATGAGGGGTATATAGGGTAACATTGAAAAACAAACAAAATGATAATAACCATTTGTAAAGGTTCAGAAGGGAAGAAGATTTATTACTAAGTAGAGATAAAGAGTGCATATAGAGTGTACATAATGAGATGCAGGAAAGGAGAATCCTTACTGACGTGACTTTAATGTAGGGTTTACTGTTTTTCAGCACATGTTGTTTTCCCATGAAGAATCTATGATGTTGCATTGGACTTCTCTTTGGCCAAAGGAAGGAGAGGTTCATCTTACGACTGGGCTGTCATATGGCCTTCATCGGTGTATATCTCACCACTGCATCGTGTGGGGACCTTTACCTGATGGACTTCTCCCATGATTGGTCCATTTCTTGTTAGACTGCCGAACAACTCACACTTTGGTAGGTCATCCACAACGATGACATGCTTAGCGTAAACCTCTTCTTAAGTTAAATACATCTACCAACGCTCCGATTTCCTTTAAATTCCACATCCTGGCCTTCAATCAGCTAGATTATAGGACATGCGTCATCATAAAACTGTGACTGGAAAAATAACTTCACATACTTGCGGTTTGGATAGCCATGAACCGTTGATAACAAGAACTATCTTCAGGTTTTGTGCTCATTGGCGCTCTCAAACTTGTTCCGTTTGGATACCACTACGACTCACATTCGGCGTTTAATTCAGGGAAACATATGTAAACTCCCCACTCAAATCAAACAACTTTGTTGGACTTGTGACGATAACTTTCAGCAGTTTTCTCTATTCATGTTACTCCACTCCTTACATTCTATGTGAAATGTAGATTCATTTATGAGTGAATAAATAATACACAGCCTAAATAAAGTCTAAATCAACTGCTGCAACATAGTGATTTGAGGCTGTTTCATCCAGATAAGATAAGAATTTCGATATAATCAAGTATTATTACAACTCAAAGTGCCAATGGAAGTGTTTCTATTCAAAATTTCTACATTCTACATCTATAATTCTGGCTAGAACCTAAAATTAAACCTAAATATATAACCTGTCAGACTACCCCCAATAATTGACTATGCTGAAATCTAGGCTTTTAAAGTAATTAAGTAGCCAATGTTGGCATATGGGCTCCTGTGCGGATGCCTCAATATACCTGCGTTCTGGTTACGGTAAAGATGGATAGTGGCTAGCAGTGGAATCCAGGATGAGCATTTCGTCCTATTTGGGACTCATCAGATGGATGTACCTCCCTCTAATATGTAATGTTGTTCCTGCTGGGATTCCGACTCGGGAACGATCGCTTCAAACGCCAGAGAGTAATCCACTATACCACCAAAGCCCTGGTGTTTGAAGCGATCGCTCTCGAGTCCGAACCCCAGTGGGAACAACATCAGTAACTGGGAATCAGGTACATCCAGCTGACGAGTCCTAAATAGGACGAAATGAGCATTCTGGATTCTACTGCTAGCCACTATCCATCTTATAATTAACAAGCCAGATTAGTGTTTTGGTACTTGACTTTATCAAGGGTTTGAACCAAGCCACACCTACTTTTATGTCAACAGTTAAGTGACTATAATAACCTTCAAAACAGCATGAGCGATTTTAAATCCACTTGAAAGACCATTGTCGCGTGATAAAGACTAATACTTACTCTGAAGCATTTCCTTTTATTGATGTTGTGTGTATGTTTTCAACTACGTCCTATAAATGTTATCTTTTCTCCAAACTGATAATTTTGTAATGTATTGTTGAGATGAATGGGGATTTTTAATTTAGAAGTAGTATTCATCATGGACTGACATCAGTTGGGGAACCATTGAAAATCTAGGAGCACTGGACAGCTGTTTTGTCCTAGTATGGGATTCCTCAGCAGTACGCACCCACGACCCGGCTAGGGGTGGAACTCAGGACCTTCAGGTTTCACGGAGAACGCGTTAACCATTCATCCACTGGGTCGGTTTCCACTTGTTCACAATTTCCAACTTCTGTCAATTCACGACATAGCACGATGGTTCCCCAGCTGATGTCAATCCATGATGAATACTACTTCTAAATTAAAAATCCCAATTCATCCCAAAAATACATTACTCTATAGTGCTCATTAGTGACTTGCTTCCAGATGGATGTCAGGAAGTTCTAATGAGAAGCCGTGACCTGTGGGGTCAACCAGTCAGAAGTGAAGTGGATGCTAACTGAAGGAAGACCTTGGGTGACAGTGGCGCTATGTCGTGAATTGACAGAAGTTGGAAATTGTGAACAAGTGGAAACCGACCCAGTGGATGAATGGTTAACGCGTTCTCCGTGAAACCTGAAGGTCCTGAGTTCCACCCCTAGCCGGGTCGTGGGTGCGTACTGCTGAGGAATCCCATACTAGGACAAAACAGCTGTCCAGTGCTCCCAGACTTTCAGTGGTTCCCCAACTGATAATTACGCATCAAATTGATTGGAGTATGCAAAAATTTTGCATAAAGTGAAGTTAGAACCTTTTTAGGTTGTAAGCAGCCGATAAGAAACTGTAAAAAAAGGAATCAATGGTATTCTGGCATCCGTGCATCAGCTTATTAGGTCGATACAGACTGACATAAAAGGTATCGTGCAATAGGATTTAACAAGTTAGCAAAAGCACTGCTTTCTGAAAAGATTAAGACAGTCATGTGAAATAACACTGGAAGCTATCCAAAGCGAAGATAATCACAGTAATAATAATAGTAATAAAAGAATACACTAGTTGGGGTAGGAAAATGTCATTTGATATTATTATTACTTGTCGTTTAGGTTCCTAGTGGAACATACAGCCTCAGTAGCACGCCTCCATTTCACTCTCTCCTCTGCAATCTTTTAACATGACTCCAAGTCTCCACACAAACTCTCATTTCTTCCTCACACCATCTCCTCCATGTCAACCTCACCACGGACACCCATCTCGTCGTTTCCCATTTGACTTACACTCGACAGCCTGACCTGACACGTAATGTCCTCAAACGGTCAACTCAGTGTATGCACAATTCAATCCAATCCAATCCATCTCCACTTTCTTCCATTGCATACTTGTTGGACGATAGGTTGTTGGTTGGTTGGTCACCAGCCAGTCACAGTTCCTTGTTGCATATTCCAATTATTCTGACCATCTGATCTTCAGTGTCAGTATCGAGTGAGCTTACGTTGCAGGTGTTGATGATGTATGTGTGTAGTTTGTTGGAAATGCTTTTCGTGAGGCACCAAGTCTCTCAACTATCACATAGAAGCACTGCCTTACTTGACTGAGATTAGTGTTGAAAATCGGAATGTTGTTGACGCTTAATGCTGAGTGGAGTGGAGTAGAGTAGAGTAGAGTGGAGTGGAGTGGAGTAGATCTCCACAGTGATTTCAGATTGATGATGGCCTGTCTTGTTGTCTTTCCGATCGTGGCTGGTTTTGACGTCCTCATCTGTGCCTGTGCAGCTTGTAGTTGAAACGATGCTGTTTAGCTGGGTGTAAGTGAAAGAGACTACTTCCTTTAAGTTTCTCCCATCGATGGTGATTGGTGTTTGTTGTTGTTGTTGGTGGTGGTGGTGTTGTTGTTTGGGTATCTTCATCACCTTTGTCTTCTCTACATTCACTTGAATTTCCGTCTTCTCTGTTTTGCCTCACCTCGCCTCTTGTGTCAACTTGTTGGTTTTTTGCCTTCAGATCTTCTAGTTTGTGCGACAAGACATTAGATATAAGTTATCATCATCGGCGAAATCCAAATCTTCTAGGGTTTTCTCACTAGTCAGACAGTGTATGTGCATCTTCTTGCTCCTTAAAGTTGTCTGCTATATGATCCAGTTCAGTCCAATCCCCCGCAATCAGGAAGATCACTGGTGATAATAGGTGGCAACCTTGTCTTATTCCTGTCTTCACTACAAAGGTATCACTGAGCTTTCTATTGTAAATAACTTGGGATGTAGCGGCATATAGCATAGCATATAGCCACTGAATGAGGTTGATAACGGTCTATGGTACTCCGTAGTGTCAAAATGGAATTGCTATGGCAAAACAGTAACTAGTATAGACCTCTTTTGTCAACAAAGACAGGGATATAGTTGATGAATAATTAGGGCGATGCTGTTCTATGGAGTTGAAAACGAGGAAGACATGGGAGATTTAGGTGAATTTGATAAACAATTTTAAAGTCGTTTCCTGAGTTTGTTGAAAGATAGAAATCAATCAAACATTCTAGAATACAACTTTTAACAGACTTTCTTTCACCTTTATAAAATTAAGCTGATACACACTCTCGTATATGTGTAGAAAGCTTCCTGTGGATACGACCGATACACCTCGCTCCACAGAAGAAGTGAGCTGGTAGATGTACATTTAAGCTACAGATAAAAGAGCCTAATTACCAGACAAACCTGCTGGTGCGTTGAAAAGTACTTGATTATTATAATACCTTCTTTCTCAAGAGTTATCATGCCACCAGACAAAGTCAGCTTCTCTCGTCTGAAAAGGTAATGGAGTAATTTTCGACTGTCTCAAAGTGACTTAGAGTTTTGAATTTTGACGGAGTTAGAAGATTTGACCAATTTACTTCCAAAGATCTTGAAAAATATTTCAAGTAAACCTATTCTTCTACAGTTATTATACAAGGATTTCTTTCACCTTTTAAAAAATAGAATGGTTGATAATCGATAACTATATCATAGTTGGTTTGTGAATAGATGCTATAAGTTAGCCAAAATGTTTCACAAAGTCTTTTACTGAACTTTCCGGTTAGCGAACCTCAACTGTGACCTGTTCTATTAACCATCACTTCTCTTAAGTCAAACACTCTTGTTACTCTAAGAAACACCTTACTATCATCTAATACTAATAGTATTCAGGCTCGTTTCAAAAACTCATTAACCTAGCTGCTTCTTCTCTTTATACCCTAAAACAACTAGAATTCGTTTTGACTCCCTAGTAATCAATATTCATTTAGATACAGACAAGCACATACATCCATAAATATTGATTCGACAATGTCCAGTTTCGGTCTGCGTAATTTTCTATCTTCTTTCATCGTCTACCTAACCTTCTTCATGATGGTTAGTAGCAATATGAAGCTTTTTTACACATCAGAATAACATTATGTATATTTGCCTACATTCTACCTAATTACTGATTGCGAACGAGCGATTCCAATAAAAGCATTCGTTCCTTCGTATTTAATTCCATTAAAATTCCTTCAAATACCTTTTTGTTTAACTCGACTTCTCGTCTTGAATTGTTAACGATTCCAAGATTGATATGACGTCTCATCCAACTACTTGTAAAGGCACTGAAGAGATTTTTGACTTAAAATAGTTCATTAATATAGAAGGAAATTGGATGATCCGAGTTATTTGAATAGTTTTGTGTTCACTTGGAACGGTGAAGATGATTGATGCTTCAAAGATTAAAAGTTTATTTCTTAAATTAAAAACGAAAAGGTATACATTGGAAGTTGAATTTTCTACTAGAAAATATAATATCTCAGTTTTAATCAGTTCAAATATTCAGGTGTTAAACTATTGATTTCTTAAAAAAAACCATCTTTTAAAAAGGATAATAATGGAGCAATTGAAGATTTGGAATTATATGGTTTCTTGAAAGATCTTTTGGAACTTGTTGAGGAGGTGAGTGACACTTTTCTTCAGTAGAAAGAATTTTTCGCTCTTGAAAGAACTTTTTTCCAATACAAGGGGATGTAATAACTTTTCATGACATAACATATACATTTTTGATAAGATATGGTAGCATAAGTTATGAAACAAAAAGTTATGCAATGACTGTGAAAAGAAAATTTTGCAATTTGTATTACTGAAAAACATAAGCAGTTAAAAATCACCTTCACTAACTTGCTGGTTTTGCAGGTTTTTGCACAAGCAACAAATAACTGTAAGATACTCGATGTTAAGGCTAGTTTTAAGTCTTCTGTGAAGCTGGTCACCATCCGGTCTAGATGAATACCAGATGCTGTTCCATTCAGGTTATGCAAGCAGCGATTGTATACGAAACCCTTCTTCATTTGCCTGAAGATCATGGAATACATTGTTTGTTTGCTATCACACGTTTCCCGTATGTTTTAGCTTTAGCTTCAAAAACATTGCAAGCTTATCCCGAAACAAACGTCTAGAAATAACGATGAATCATTTTCAGAGTTTTATGAGGACTGACTGATTACAAGGTAGTATTCATTACGAGGTGAGACAAGCTGAAGTTCCCTGACGGGGTCATTAAGGCTCACTGCTGAAGAATCGCATACTGGGACAAAACATCTATCCAAATATCCCAGGTTTTCAACCGACCTCCGACTGATATAATTCCTTGATGTGTACATTATCTTGAAGTAGTCTCTCATTATGTTAACGATCAAGACTTCAAAAGTAAAACACGTGGCCTGCTTGAACCTTGGGCTACCAAGTTTACTCATCGAACATTTTCATCAAATTCTTTCCTTTCAATTAGTTTTGATCATTTAAATATTTTTGGACGTATCATATACTCCTGAGCATTTTTAAACTGTTTCCAACTCTCCGTTTCTCGAATCAATAACAAAGCAGAGAAAAAAATGTTACTCTATATGGAAATGGACTTTTGGGTGCAAAAAAGTACATCAAATTACTATCCTTCAGAGACTTAGCTTGAGTTGCACGTATTTGTACCATCTGAATGAACCACCACCCCCACCACCAAAATTAAGCTTGCATTTCTGTCGATTCTTCTTCATGGACCGGACGCCCATCCAGAACCAGCTGATTAATTCACATTATTGCCTTGAATACTGTTGTTATTTGCATCATTCCGACGCAATAACCGTTTCCTCTGAAGGCATTGTTCTAGGAGTGAATTTGTTGAAGAATTAATGCTGAGAATTCCATACTATCATGCATATTGTTTGGAATAAAGCGATTATTATTATTATTAAAATGATACCGAAATTAGAGGTGGTCAAACATTTTAAGTGTTTTGAACTAGTATTATTCGTTACAGAAACAAAAGAGAGGAAATAACTCTGCAGGCAGTGGAACTTCTATCAGTATGTGTCATTCTGACAACTATGTAACCGTCAAATTTTATATTTTATTGGCAAAAATTGAATACATTACGTATCTGTTAATATAATTATCTTCAATATTCCTTGAGGTCAACCTCGCCTGGTTAACTAGTTTACTAGTTACTAGCCGGTCCTAAGCCCGGGTAAAGAGGGAAGGTTGGGCATAGGGCTAGCAACCCTACCCCCTAAAACAAATCTAACCGCTAAAGAAACTTCAAAGCACAAACAAAATATAAAAAATGAAAACAAACTTATTCCCCGCTGGAATCGGAGAGGCGAAATGACGCCAGTTGGTGAAAGCCTTCGGGAAGCCAATTGGCCGATGTGTCTTCTCTCGATGAAAGCGAAAGTAAACGTGGGGACATGGAATGTCCGCACCATGTTTGAACCCAGTAAGGCAGCCCAGATTGCAAAGGAGATGAGAAGGTATAACATCGAAGTGCTTGGGATTTGCGAAAGCAGATGGAATGGGAGTGGACTCTCCAAACTGTCAACTGGAGAATCAATAATCTACTCCGATACTGTCACCCAGACGCCAACCACGAGCACACTGAGTTATGGAGTGGCTATCATGATGTCCTCAAGAGCATCGAAGGCTCTCATGCAGTGGGAACCAATCTCCTCCAGGATCATGACAGCAAGATTCAACTCAAAAGGAAGAAAGGTCACAATCATACAATGTTATGCACCTACAAATAATGCAGAGCAAGAGAAAAAGGAGGATTTCTACAGACAACTTCAATCAACACTGGACAAGACGTCAGTTGGCGATATCAAAATTCTGATGGGCGACATGAATGCCAAACTGGGAGGGGACAACACGGGAAGAGAACTAACCATGGGTCGAGAGGCACTAGGTGAAATGAATGAGAATGGAGAATTGTTTGCAGAATTCTGCGCATTCAACGATTTGGTGATTGGAGGCAGTGTGTTCAGGCACAAGGATATCCACAAAGCGACATGGATTTCACCAGATGGACACACTAAAAATCAAATCGACTTTATCTCAATCTCAAGAAAATGGAGACGCAGTCTACTTAACACAAGGTCAAGAAGAGGAGCAGATGTAGGTTCAGACCACTATCTAGTGCAAGGAACCTTCCAAATCAAGTTAAAAGCCTTCAAGGAAGCTGGTGATAGACCTCAATTCAAGTACAACACTCGGAAACTGAAGGATGAAACTACAAAGGAGATCTTCACGTCAGCCATCAAGACAAAATGGGAGACATCGAGCAACATCCCTGAAGAAACCTGTGTGGAAGAACACTGGAAGTCTTTGAAAGCTATGTGGAAAGAAACCTGCACAACAGTATTAGGAAGGAAGAAGGTGGAAGACAAGGAATGGATCTCGACGGATACCTGGAAGCTGATAGAGGAGAGGAGGATGGTGAAGCAGAAGATAAACCAGTGCAAGGATGCTCAACGACAAGAGGAACTGAGCACAATGTATAAAACACTGGACAAAGAAGTGAAGAAGAGTGCACGCAAAGACAAAAGACACTTCTACGAAACACTGGCAAGTGAAGCAGAACAGGCTGCAGGTAAGAGAGACCTGACGACATTGTATCAAATAACCAGGTTGCTATCAGGGAAGAGACCAACACAGATGAAACCAATAAAAGATGAAGAAGGAAATTTAATTACGAAAGAAGAGAAACAGAGGAAACAATGGGCCGACCACTTCAAGAAGCTCTTGAATCGACCACCACCACCACCTGCACTTCGTCCAGAAATACCACCTGCAGCCGCTGAATTACAAGTGAACATAAATCCCCCAACGAAAATGGAAGTCCTGAACGCCATAAAGCTACTGAAATGTGGGAAAGCAGCAGGACCAGATGGAATACCGCCAGAAGCACTGAAAACAGATGCAGAGACAACAGCGGCCATGCTCACACCACTATTGCAGAAGGTGTGGAAGGAAGAGAAGGTACCTGGCTATGATTGGAAGAAGGGTTACCTTGTCAAACTGCCGAAGAAGGGAGACCTCAGTGCTTGCAAGAACTGGCGCGGAATCACTCTCCTGTCCACCCAAGCAAGTAAAATATTAAGCCGCATCATCCTGGAGAGGCTAAGGGATGCACTGGATTCAAAACTACGACCGGAACAGGCAGGCTTCAGGAAGTACAAATCATGTGCAGACCAAATTGCAACGCTACTCATCATCATAGAACAGAGCATAGAATGGCAATCACCTCTCCACCTCAACTTCATCGACTTTGAGAAGGCCTTTGACAGCGTCGACCGAGAAGTAATTTGGAAACTGCTTCAATACTACGGAGTACCGCAAACCTTTATCCGCCTCATTCAACAACTATATGAAGATGCTACATGCCAAGTAATCCACAATGGGAAGCTCAGTGATGCCTTTGAAGTGAAGACAGGAGTGAAACAAGGTTGCCTACTATCCCCCATGATATTCCTTATTGTGGTGGACTGGATCATGCAGCAAACAGTAGGCAGCGAGAAGAGGGGGATACACTGGACGACGGAAAAGAACCTAGAAGACTTGGATTTCGCCGATGACTTATGCCTAATGTCACATAAACTTGAAGATCTGCAGGCAAAAACTAACAAGTTGATAGAAGAGGCAGGGCAGCGAAGACGGGACTTCAGGTGAATATAGAGAAGACAGAAGTGATGAAGATACCGCACCACCACCATCAACAACAACAACAAACTCCAATCACCGTCAACGGGAGAAACTTGAAGGAAGTAACCTCCTTCACCTATCTAGGAAGCACTGTTTCAACTACAGGCGGGACGGACGAGGACGTCAAAGTCAGAATCGGAAAAGCAAGACAGGCGTTCATTAGCCTGAAACCAGTGTGGAGATCTTCTGCACTCAGCATGTGGAACAAGATACGGATTTTCAACACCAACGCCAAGTCAGTGCTCTTGTATGGCTCAGAGACTTGGCGCGTTACGAAAGGTATTTCCAATAAACTACAGACATTCATCAACAACTGCTTACGCTCGCTGCTGAAGATCAGATGGCCAGAAAAAATAAGCAACAAGGAACTCTGGGAACGAACCAACCAAGAACCTATCACGCAACAAATATGCAGGAAGAAGTGGAGATGGATTGGCCATGCACTGAGAAGGCCGACTGAGGACATCACGCGTCAGGCCCTCGAGTGGAATCCCCATGGGAAGCGACGAGTTGGACGTCCGAGGGTGACATGGAGGAGGTCGTGCGAGGAGGAAATGAGAGCTTCTGGGCTGTCGTGGGACCAGGTTCAAAATATCTCAGAGAACAGAGGTCACTGGAGGCGTGCTGCTGAAGCCCTATGTTCCACTAGGAACCCAAGGGACTAATAATAATAATAATAATAATTCCTTGAGGTCACTGATTTTAGTCTGTAGTTCTCTACATTCATCTGGCTACTTCACTCAAATAATAAGGTTTAGTTACGCATCTTCGAAAATATTGACCACTAAGTGAAATAATTTTCTTCCTTGAACTTCAGTAACTTGAGTATCGCATAGCTTAACACTGCGATCGTCAGTTTATAACACTCAAATGGTTTAAGAAGGGCCGGTAGACAAACAATTAATTATTGTTTGCTAGATGAGAACGTGTCGAAATCTTACAGTGTCTACTGGTTCATTACGACTTACCTTATGGATGTTAAGGAATATTTTGACTCACTGATATGCAACATCTTCTTGTGTATGAATCAGAATCGAATCCTCATATGATTATACCATACTAAAGAAAAGCGGCTAGCACTGAAAGTAAAGACGCATGTTCCGTCCTATCCGGCATTCGTCAGCTGGATGCACCTACTTCCTATCGAACTCAGGACCCATTGCTTCAAACTTCAGGCTGTTATCCTGTGTACCAATAATTCACGAAGTTACTGGCAATAACAAGGGATCCACACAGCAGCTTATATGCCAATAGTGGTCGAACGGCCATCCTCAGTAAACGATGAGGATTAACAAGCAATTATATCGGAACGACACCCATCGCACAAAACGTGACTGTTGTGGCTTAGTGGCCGAGTGGATAATGCTCAGGAGTTTGGAACATCGTTCGTTAGTTTGTGTCGTAGAGTGACATCACTCATTTGGAGGCAGATGCATTCAGCTGATGAGTCTCAAGTAGAATGTAGAATGCCTCCTTAATACTATTACTAACCACTACCCTTGGTTACCATCAAATTGGAAATTATTGGAAATACTGAGTCATTTGCGCAGGAGCCCATCTGTCTATAGTGACCGGTCAATTCAACCGAGTCAGCGAAGGAAAAATGAGAGCGATTGCACTAACTATGCACACATATTTCGGAAAAAAATGTTTATGTTCCTATAATTAACATACTGTCCATTGAATGAATGTTTATGTGACTATTTTCCGGCTTTATCTGAACTGTAATTTCTGCCTTCTATTCACATTTCCAATATATTATTATCATGCTTAACATCATTGTGGATCAAATGTATACTTAACTTTTATTATGGCACCAGAATAAACGATTAACTGATTTTGTTTAAGCTCTGATATAAAAAAGGTTTTTACTACATTTAATTAACTTGATAGTTGGTTCATTCTGTTATTGTTGTTGTTCTTGTTGCTGGTGGTGATGGTGGTGATTTTCTGAGTGAGTATATAAATTTCCCCTTCTTTCTTCTGTTTCCTTCTTTTTATCAGGATTACGATGAATCTGATTTGGACTATACTCGATCTATGATTCTACAAAATTGGGATTTCAATAATGACGGTAAAATTAGTTTAGAAGAAATGCGTATGTTATTGTTGGCTTATAGTTCAAATGATTCAAGAAGGAACACTCATCATAATAATGATAGCAATACTAGAAACAGTATAAATAAACCAAATCCAAGGCATTCTGTTATAGATACAAGTGAACGTCAAAAAGTTAATAAACCAATTTGGTCAAAACGAAAATAACTTGGAAGTCAGCAGTGATTATTTCTGATTATTATTGGTTTATTTTATGATCTGACTATCCTTCGTCATGGAATATGCCAATCAGAATAAATGATCTAAATTTACAACTTTAATATGTAAACTAAAGTGGATGCACTTATATACACACTGGATATTCCCTATATAAGATGTATTTGACTTCCCTTCTTTTCATAGAAAACCAACTGTTTAATATATAGCTAAGCTTATAATGATAAGTCTATTAGATGGTCGGAGTCAACTAGCTGGTAGCCCCACTCAGCCTAGGTATCCTGCCCGCCATTGGCGTTCTTCAGCAAGGCGTATCTACCACCACGACAGAACTCATTTCATCCAGTGCTGCAGTTAGAGACCGCATTACTGCGTTATTCAACCTGCGACTGACCACCTGTAGAACTAGGTCAATGAGAAGGAACCATGTTGTCAAACCGAACTCGACAAACCATTTTGGAATGTGGTCACCAGATGGATTCCTTAGCTTGTGACCACATTTTAGAATAATCCGTAAGATTCGATCAGTACAAAGGACTAGAAAACATGAAATTACAACTGACCAGGATCAAACACTTTTATTCGAAGAGAAATGACATAAAGAATAACCGAGATTACTTCACAAGTTCAACGATAGTAATTCTTTAATGGGTGATGATTGAAGGTGAACTGAAAATTTGGACCGTGGACGGATTCGAACCAGCAACCACCGGGTTTCCAGCTAGATACTCTAACAACTGAGCTATGAGGTCCTTGGTGGACCGCGGACAGCTCGTTAGAGGGCCATACTCACAATGCGGAGGTCTACAGTTTTAGCCTCTCCTGGGGTAGGTCTTTCGACTGCATAGCTCAGTTGGTAGAGCATCGGGTCGGAAACCCAGTGGTCACTGGTTTGAACCCGGCCGTGGTGAGAATTTTTATTTCACCTTCTATCATCACCCAGTATGAATACTAGTTTGCCAAACCATGGCTGTCTCAGACAGTCAAAATGATAATTCCTTAGTGCTTAGGAGAATAATCTTGATCGTGTTGTGTTCTCTGAACTGTATGGTTTAATCTTAAGAAAATATGAAAATCCTGCAAAGAGGGAATATAAAGATCCCTAGAGAATTTTTAGAGTTGTTTGGTATTCAGGTAAGTCAGAAACCAACAGACATATTGACATTGACCCAATGTATCAACCAATATAAAGAAACAAAAAGGTCAAATTTCTGGTCATACGACAACTAATCAAAACCTTATTAGAAACAACCAATCACATGCAAGGTCACCAGGATAAGCTACAGAACAAAGTGCGGAAAAAACCCTACAATTCACTTCTCTCTGAAGTTTGTGCTGAGGATGTTGTCTAGAATGACAATGAAAACTCCACGATTAAACCATTCAGCTCCGAGAGTACATGACCATCACAATACGAAAAAAATTCTTGGTATTTGAATACCATGGGGTAAAACAGCTGTCATAAGTAAAAGACTACATTTCAAGGTTTAGGAGTTCAAGTTTCAAAGATAGGCTTTTACAGTGAAATGAATAGTCTTAATAAAAAGTAAAGCTAAATCCATAAATCTATACTAATCGCGTTACCTTATCATTTGGCTTTACATAACTATCCACTGATTACACGTATATATAAATAAACCGACAATGCATTATATTCCTTCAGCTCTTACACTACGATTACTTTTAAAGCAGAACACTATGCATGTCATAAAATCACAATATACACACAAAATCTTAGTCAAGAATAAACATCAAGGACAAGATATTCAGTGAAGAGACTCTTTTCAACGAATTTATTTTCAAGATATACAATCGTATATATATGATATTTGAGAAATATTTCAAGTTGTTATTCATTGAAGACTGACATCAGTTGGAGGAACAAAGGAAACCTGGGAGCACTGGACAGCTGTTTCGTCCTAGTATGGGACTCCTCAGCAGTGCGCACCCACGACCCCACCAGCAGGGATCGAACCCGCGACCTTCAGGTTCCGCGACCAGCGCGTTACCATTGAGCCACTGGGTCAGAATCCAATGCTCCATATTTCCAACTTCTGTTAGCTCACGATATAGCGCAGACCGCCACCCAATGTCATCGTTGAGTATTTGTCCTCACGGCCATCAGGCTTTGACTCCACCGTCACGACTTGTCATTGGAACTTCGGGAATACTTCTCGAAGCTAGTCACCAACGAGCACCAAAGAGCTGGTGTGGTCGTGGGTGCGCACTGCTGAGGAGTCCCATACTAGGACGAAACAGCTGTCCAGTGCTCCCAGGTTTCCTTTGTTCCTCCAACTGATGTCAGTCTTCAATGAATAACAACTTGAAATATTTCCAAATCTCCACAACCCCCTCAATATTTGAGAAAATTATATCCCTTGAGGAAAACTAAACATTATATGATGATGACAATAATAATAGAGTGGATGAAGACATAGGCATTTTTGATTATGATAACACTTGAAGTGCGAATGATAACAAATAGATTATGGAAAGTATATAACTCAGAAGGGGGTGGAAAAATTCTTGAAAATGGTAAATCAATTAATGTTACGTAATGGCACTAGACAAGTTAGACAGGATGAAATCACTGTTTTCTAAAAGGATTAAGACAATAAGTGAAATAAAACCAGAAACTAATTAAAATGAAGGCGATTATACTAACAATAATAGTGATAAAGGAAGGATACAAAGGTTAAATTAACAAAGTGGGAGGGGGAGCTAATGGGGTGGGAAAATGTTATGGCCATGATAAAAAAAGTGACTGCACATACTTCTTTTTGCACACACAGATCAGGTCTTACTTTATGAATAGCTAAAGCCTCCGTTGTTTTAAGGAGTTGAAAACGAAGAGAATGTGGGAGGTTTGGGCGAATTCGACAAATAATTTCAAAGTCATCGTCTGGATTTGTTGTGTGATGGAAGTCAATCAAATGTTCCAGAATCGAACTTCTAACAGACTTTCTTTCACCTTTATAGAACCAAGCAGAAACATGTTCTCGTATACGTGTAGAAAGCATTCTCTGGCTACGGCCGATTGACCTTGCTCCACAAAAGCAGATGAACTGGTAGATGCACATAAAGGCGGTCGAACGAGGAAGCTTATCTTTAACACAGGCGGAGAATAGGTTACGGCTGGTCGAAGTCAACTGAAGTCTTTCTGTGAAGAAAGTCCTATTGATTGATCTAGTAAGAAGATTCAAATATCATATATATTTCAACTCAAACCATCAGTAATGACTTCCATCTAGTTGAATGTTTACTAACGATCGAATTTTATCATTGAAAAGTAGTACTGTTAGTGCTTGATGTTGAATGCTGAAACCACTTTTACGTATTTGCTTTATTCTACTGAACTGAGTGACTTCATCTGGGGTGGTAACAATATACATTCTTATTCTTACTAATTTAATCTAGCCTTTTAGATCGAATACTACATGGTAATAACTAGTTATCACGCTTCACTTTTTCGTAGTCTAGATTTATTATGATGCTTTATGAGGTTATTTAACAAAGAAGGGAAAACTTAGTATATTTTACCTTATGATTGCTTTACTTCACTAGTTGAGATAAGTAAGGGAGAATAAATTTTCAATGCAATACAGACACGTTGAAAAATATTATGTACGATAGATGACTTAGTGGGAGATATCGAACCAGAGATATGTGGACTAAACATTCAAACATAAACGTTTAAACATAGTTCATCAGGCTATTAAAAGGGATTGCAAAGGTTGGTTTATTCTTTTTCTAGTTTCACCAGCATTTGAGATTTTCAGTTGGAAAGTTTGTAAACTATAAATAGAAATGTGACAGTCCTACTTTCATTTTCTTCCTTCACTTAAATATGAATGTTTAGAACTTTTATTTTGTTTCATTCGGTTAAGTGACTGCGCACTAGTACATGTATATCGATCTCTGAGTTCTTTGCTGAATCATTTGTTTTGGTGCCGTTGGTCATTCTTGGTCTTTATTCTTTTCTAACCGACAACGAATTCAGTCGTCTGTTTAGACAAGTTTATTTGATATTCACTGGATAGTATTTAGCAGATCAAACTACCCTATCTATCTACTTCAGCAAGGTCCTTATGCCAGCTAATTCTGTATGTGAAGGAATTCGTACGACCGAATGTGAGTCACTTCCTAGCCTTGTTAAGATATACGAATTTTACATAAGATATACTTTGTTCCGGCATTAGAAACGATATAGAAACTCATGAACGAACTCATATGACTTTCTGATTTTTAGCTAAACTAATACCAAGGTCTCTGTAGGGAATTACAAAGAGAGAATCCCATAAAAATATCAGAAAGTACTAGTCTAACTCAGTCTAACGTCTTTCCAAATCTCAACATTTCGTACCAAAACAGTTATCAACAGAGAAAAGCTTTAATTGCACTAAGAGTAGTTCACCTTTAAAATATTAACTTTCATTTTGTGAACAGAGTTGTAGGAATCCCTATTTATTGACATTCACCATTAAGGCATACTTACAGCCATGAGGTGAATCAAACCTGAGTCACTCAGCGCTGAGTCAGAGAATCAAGTAGTTAGCTGTCATGTCATTGCTGATCTCCTATATGACTGCATTGCATAAACGAATGGCCCTCCTGTGATCAACTCATGTAACAATCTGGTCTCAAGTACTTACCACTTTCCAAACTCTTGATCAGACTTTGCTGTGTCATTAGTAAGTAAATTGAAGCGACACTGAGGTACACTACTCACCAGGCCAATAACCAGGAGACTGTTGGTTCAATCCTGTCACCACCCAAGTTATGATTCCATCTTCAATCACCAACTAATGCCCACACTATGATAGTCATATTAGTAAAACTTTTGAAATCAACTTCGACTTTCCACCTTCCACTGTTTATATCTGTCATTCTGTAATACATGTCTTTCTCAGAGCTTGTAAGCCATCGAATTTACACTGCCTTCTGGAGTATCTGACGAATTTCAGACCACATCTGCAAGTAATGAAAGATTCAATCTTCGATAGTGTTTTCATCTTTTACATCTCTTGAATTGAAAGCGGCATCAGCTTTAGAAAACTCCTGGAATTTTTCCACCACACCATACTGACGTAGCGACATAGAGATTGTATGATTACATTCACCTGGTGGGAAGTCATGGATATGGTTTACAGGCTTACTGAAATGAATCATCAACGCTTTGCTGAATCTTTACATGTACTACCGCGCTCTCAGCACAAAGTGCTTCAAACAGACAGAAATCAGGATAGATCAGTTATAAATTCTGACAAGTAAAGCACACAAAATGGGTTATGCGTTAAATAAGTCAGGAGTGTCTCTTGAGTAAACTACCTTCGGTAAGTTTACTCTATAAGAACTATATAAAAAATCATTGGCAAAAATTCAAAATGTGAAACACAAAACCTGACAGAAAAATGATCATTACAGTGAAAGCGTCTACTGCAACTTGGCTGATCTTAAGCTAAACCAATTGTTGTCTTCAATTTTTAATCTTCAGTGTATCAACGAATTTAGTCAAAAAAATTACTACTTTTCTACACATTTCCAAAAGATTCGTTGATTGAACGACCTTAGACCCTGAATAGATAATCTTCCAGCAGTTAACCACGTGAGACAGATTAATAACTAAATGAAGTATGCCAAGGGCATATAATAAAACTGAAGGTCTGGGTTTGACCTTTGGCAGGGTCATGGGTGCCAACTGTTTAGAAGTCTCATACTAGACAAAACACCTTTCCAGTACCCCCAGATTTCCAATGTTCGTTCAAATGACGTAACTTCATGATTAATACCAACTTGAAAAATCACTAAATCCTCACAAACACCCAAATTACATACAATAAATCCCTGATAAATTAAATAGAAGTGCAATGTAGCGTTTCGGAACATGGTTTTTATATATCATAATGAACGAATACACTTCAGCAGTCCTCAGTAGCCCTGATGAAGACTCATGTTAAAACAGGTTTCTCAAAAAGAACAACATCTCAGTCTTTTTCATGATTGTTTCGACCAACTTAAGAAATATTCAGCTGTTTTGCTTTGGACCTGTGTCGAATTCTTATCAGACATTCACCTAACCTCTCAACTAGAAAAATAGGCAGTTTATGCTTGAAGTCAACTTTTCTTATCATAACTAAAAATGTTATTGAATATCTTTTGATGTTTAGAGAGAAGATGCAGTCAGGTAAATCATAAGCTGCTAAGATTTTTAGTATTTTAAAAGAGATCCATTTTAAATACACATGAAGTTAACTGTGTAACTCCAAGCCTATTTATTCAAAACTATTTAATCACCAGTAACTTTCTAACCTTTTCTTCCCACTCTTGGTTCTTTTGAATCACCAATGACAAGTTTTTTATTGGGAAAGTTTTTAGGTTCAATTTATTTCTCTTCTAACCTTGATGTTGTTAGTTTTGGCTGCAATATTCGTGGGATGAGTTATATTTCACCACTTCTGCGACAATCTTTTATTTCCACCTTTTTTTACATACTTAACTGTGAAAGTTTCCGTCAACACTTACTGTATGTTCAAAATAAACCAATTAATTTTACTCTAAAAAGCGAACTTCCAAAATCTATAGTAAAGTTAACTTAAATTTTTATATTGTACATTGTTTTGTTTATCAACGAAAACAATATATGTGAAGGCAATTAACTAGATGGAGTTACAGTGTTTACTCTTGCTCTTAGTCAAGATTGAAAACACTGAAAATATTACATCACCCAAAGTTCAGTGTGGTTTCATGATGCACGTTATGTTATATAACTCTAAGATTTGTAAGTAACATTAAGCTAATACTAGTTAATTGTGCAAAGTTTGAATGGTTCAAATGAGCATAGATGACTACTGAACTCTAACTACACTCAGTAATATTCTTTATGACCTTAAATACAGAGAAAATATTGTACAAATTGAAGCATTTTTTGTTGGTAGACACATACACAGAAGCAAATCGATGCTTTTCATCCATCATATTATTTTAGATGATAAAAACTGATGAGTGAGGCTATAGTGCACCATACACAATGTAACTTAAACACGTAAACATGAATATTTGTGAAAATATTATTATTCACTGTTATTTTATGTCATTTTAAGATAACTAATCACAACTTTACCAGTTTAGTAAAGTTCGTCTTCTTCTTTGTGTTAGCGATCAAAAAGCAAACTAATTTAGTGTAAAGCTAAAGTTAGATACAGATTCATAAAGAGTCTCTCAGATCTTCTTACTTATTCTGTATTATTATTTCTATTGATATTATTTGTTCATATCCCGAACTATCCACAAAATAAGGATTGGCAAGGTGATAATTAGAATTATCACTCGAAGGACCAATTCCATTAATTATTACCTGATACATCTAACTGTTGTAAACATTTTACATCAGTTTACATCTGATGAAGTCACATTCATCAGATGTCGAATACATTCGAAGAAGTCTCGATTTGAAGAGCTTAAGTGGATTCCATCGAAAGTTGTGCGTTTTGCACTCCAATAATGCAGTAATAAATTATGCATACACTTTTCCAACTCTTCTACACCGCTTGGATTTGTTGGTGGTTTTTGTTCAGCCTATAGGAGGTACGCTATTGCAGGGGAACTCGTAGAAGAGGGTAAGCTTAGCGATTATCATGAAATTCTTGAAGAGACATATGGAAGAGAATAATGCATGTTAACCATTCAGCAAGCACAGATTCACCGTTGATATGACACTGTTTATTGTCCGTATGGATTCTTCTGACAAAACAACTAGCTGAGGATAATGTAGAGCTATGCGCACATGATGGAAAATCTCTAAGCCAACTATTGGAGCTTTCTCATGTCTTGGTGTTTGAAGCCATGAGTTTCCCTCAGTTAAATGAATCTGGTTAGCAGTGACTAAGACATTAGGTACTACTTCATGACTGAAAATCCCCTCGTAACTGTGTGTAGGTTTTTCATTAGGCGTGTCTGTAAGTCATGCTTCTGAATGTTTGAAACTACAGTTGGCTATAAATAAAACAAAGTATAAGTTAATAAAGAGATCGCAACAATCTGCATTAACGCACAGCTGTGTATCACAGATCCAGGCTTCAGATTCCAAAATGACTCTACATACGATATTTTTGTAGATACTTACAGAAACTCTTTACCCTTTTCATAAACTAGCATTACTTTCTGTCGAAAGAATGCTACGCGTGCCAGTTTTTTTCATTTTCTCAGGTTCTAGATGTGCAGAATAAAATCTTCGTATACAGCAGATCTAAATATCACAAAAATAGTGCTTCTGTCGTTATCACATGAAAATACTTCAGGGTACAGGAATGCTTCATCTCTTCGTTGATATTAATCGGAGAATCTTCGCTTGCACTTAACATTTTAACTCCATTTTTCTGCATGTGTAGTACTTCCAGAATACTTCCAAGTACCATGTATATACAGTATTCTGTAAAAAGGCTGTGTCTGAAAAAAAAAACAATCAGCCTCATCAGGAAAATTCTTGAATGATGAACAATGCGATGAGAAATTTGTAGGAAGCATATCTTTAACCCAAGCTTTTTCAGCCGTCTATTCAGTAGCACTCTGTCCTAACTTTCGTATCTAAACAACAGCAGCTGATGACCTATGTAAGGATTTGCAAGGAGAGTAAATAAATTTCAAGACTTTCTGATCAGTGATATTGGGAAACTTCGTACTAAACACATACTTGTGGAGACCACTTACTGTTATGACAACTGCTACAGTTTCTTTCGGAACTTAGGAATATCCCTGTTCACTCCTACTTAAGATCCCTAAAATACACATAACAGGTTGTTCATTTTGCCCTAGTACTGCAGCCATGAGAATCAAAGAACCATTTGTAGTCAAAATAGATACATCTTCTGGTGAAACAGCTAAATTATTTAAACATTTTACTGCACTTCGAAAATGTGTTCGTAGCGTTGTTCGCACGAGAACAATATCGAAAAGCGGAAACAAAAAATGCATGACATTAATAATGAATTTGAAAATTAACTACGAACTGTTAATCCATGGTCTCAAAGAAGAAAGATCAGTTAGTGAAGCTGCTTGAATCGGTGCGGCGAGACAACTCATATCAGCTTAAAACAATGGATTCTGCGGTGTATCTTGACCACGACACCCATGCTAAATTAAATTGGCATTTGGATGAACCTAATGCATTGCTTTTCCACAGAAAAGCGAACAAAGGTAGTGTGACAATAAAAGTATGAGTAGAAGAAACTTGTATGTTTTGAATACTTATGTCTTACATCAGGCTCATTTCTTTTATTTCGGTTTAACTCCTCCCGTGATCAAAGAAGTCTTTTCCGTTTAACTATTTACAGTTTTACAGGCATTGGTTATCTGTCACATGGTTTTCGATCAAGAATTATAGGCTGATTGGTTTTCGGGGGTGATGGAGCTGCTGATAAGATCAATTACGCTTCTCCGATTCCCGTGTTCATGGCTACATGTAAGCTAGTTTTAAGCGATATCCGCAAATTATGGCAAAAGATAGGAAAGGGAGAGAGCATGTGAAGATGAGTCAAAAGCTCCAAAGGAGAACTAGTTTTACTAGTAATAATATGAAAACATTAAAAAAGGAATTTATAAATACGCGTTTAGTCTCTATCGGTGTGTTTTGGCGATAAGTTGTGTGCGCTCTCGTACTTATCCAGCATTCGTTTGAAAGAATCAACTGAGACGGCTTTGACTTCTTCTTTCATCATAACTTCCCATAGACCACGCATCCAGTTAGAGATGAAGTCTGACCTAACTCTTGTCTTAACCATGTGATGAGGTATACGGGTGGGCTTCGCGAGAGACTGTCATTCCTGAGCTGATAATGATTTACTATTGCAAGGAGTCGCCTGATGCTTGACCTTGTAAGTCGTTTGTAGGTCCCATCTCATCCTTCTGCAGCTTAAGATGAACAGATCAAGTTGTCTGGGGCGTTGTGTGTATTTTTTTAAAACTGGAAGTGGCTCAGGGATCTCTCCCTGAGAAACTACTGTTCCTATGCTTCCTCAAAGCGAACGAGTTTTGTTTGCTTTATTACAGAGTTCTCTGGCCTCTCAGTATGCTGTAAACCATCCTATGAAGGGTTCATTGATGCTGACTTTCGAGAGTTCAGCAAGTATGGTTTTGCGTGTGACGCCTTGCTGATATTTGGTTAGATGCCAAAAGATGACGTGAACAAATTGCTTGTTGTCTCATGTACTAGTCCAGGCACCCCAACCAGTCATAAAGTTTGCGTTGGATAAGCATCCACTTCTGGAGCGGTGTTCGGACGGATGGAAGATGTTGTTTATGGTTAAGTGGTCCCATAAAACATCTGTAACCAGGCTTTCCGTTGACTTGAATTGAATGGACAGTAATCTCGTTGGTTTGCAACTGCATGCCCCTTCTGGTACCTACTTCACGAAAAAGGATGAAGAACAGCACAACTGCATCGTTTGCAGAGTTGAATTACTTTCAACTAGCGCACAACTATATTGTATACAGACATGCCTAGCACTGTGGAACAATTTCGTAGTACAGACATGTCTGAGATCAATACGGTCAACCGCAGTATTATCCATATTTGGCAGCAACTTTAAAGCCTCCTATACTCATATGATAGGTGATCAGAGTCAACTTTTCTGCTCATAGTGACCAACAGGCAGGGTAGAAAACTCTTGCTAGTTTTGTCCGTTAAAATAATGAGTTCTCAGCAGGGAGAATGAACTATGATCACTATTATTATTGTGATAAGGATCCGACCATCGAATATCTGGATGACCTATTTAGTAATACAGATACACGGCTATCTCCAGCAAACGGATCGAACCGCCAGGTTCTCAAAACATTTAAAACCATTCACGTGTCAATTTCTCTTTTTAAACGTGAGTCTGGTTTTGCTGGGTGGGTAGAATGTTTGCTCAGTTCTTATCGGCGCGGTATCGCTTTTTCGAGCTAAGATTCATGTATGTTAAGAAACTGACGGACATTTCAGTCAAATTTTCTCCAACTTATGAACTACACGTGTAGCAGATTTTCGTCTTTAATTAAATTTCATCGTGGCATTACAAGCTTCTGTTTTTGCTTCATGTGTTACGGACACTGGACTTAAAGTCAAGGGGAACAAGAGAATCGTACCATTTTGCTGTTAGTTTCACTGTAGCACCATTTTCTGTATCACCTCGGAACAAGTTCAAACAACCGAGGGCCAATTCTTGTAGTCAGAGCATTCGTAAAGCTTTACTAGTGGTGAAGCCATCAGGCGTGTGCTTCCAGTTGGCATCATCTCGCAGCTCTCGGAAACCCACTGGAGGAGAAGTGAGCCGTGACTGCCAAAATCCCCAAAAATTAGTGGCCTAAGTTTCGAAGCGGTTCAACGTTGATGCTGACTTCTATTGTTTCAGCAGACTGGTCTGGTTGAAAGCGTAGGGTGAGGCATTTACGTCATTATGTCTCATGCCTGTGGGTATTCCATGAGTACGAAGAAATCGTCGTTAGCTTTTGTGTCTGCTACGACTTCAAAATGAAGGTTCTGAATAAACCAAGGTATCCAAGCCACATGAAGTGGTGGAATTTACTCGGAAGTCACCGTGGAGATTCTCATGCTCATCCACCGACAATCGCTCATCGAATCGCGACGGTCACGATGCATCAGAGCTTCATTTCTCTCACCAAGTATGCTTCTATTCCAGTGTATTTCCTGCTGAGGTAGCCACTTCCCCATCCATTAGCAGCCATGGGAACATTTCGAGGGACACAAGACGACGAGCGGTCCGCGCTCTTCCAGTTGGGATGTAGACCATCCCGGGGCACCTGACTCACATCATATCAATTCACCACCCTACTATCGTCATGGCAATACTCGTCAACCCTCACTATTATTATGGATCCGACCCTGCCTCCCTGCTGGACGTCTCATTTCTGCAGTCACCATCTTCTCAGTGGCATCATTACTATTTGTACTTCTTTCGTGCTCAACTCCGAAGTTCCTACTTTCAACCTCTTTATTACTATCCACGACAAAACTCTATCGATTTAATTTATACCACACGACTTTCCTTTCCTTTCTGTCTCCCTTCAATTTATCGGAATTTTTTTACTTCATTTTTTAACCTCCATTTTTCTCACCTTTTTCCTCTTCATTTTCATTGGTTGTCTACTTAAACTCCTAATTTGCCTCGACGACTAGTCCCAGGAGCTGTGTGGCGACATGACATCTCAGGAACCAATCTATATCACAGTTTCGGGAAGAACCATACACTTTCTTGAGAACGTGATCAACACCTGAGCACCCGAGGATTTCACCATAACCACGGAAGGCGGGTGAAGGGATCTATTACGTCATAAGCCTAGGAGCGCCCCACAACAGTCAGAAGCAAGCACAGAAACTCAAATAGTTTAAGAATCTAGTCCATGAAAAACTTGTGCCTTGTGAGGAGAACAAATACGTTGTGAATAAGTTTGCGATGAATCAGACTAAAAAGGCTTGTAAACCGTTGTAATAATATATTTCGGATAGTTCAACTTCTTTTCTCCCCAGGTGCTGCTCTCCAATCGAGCGTGTTGAAAGTGACGCTGCGCTCATTTGAGCTACTGTGAGAAAACCACATTCCTCGTCATCCACTACCAAGTCAACCAGTACAGAAGTGAATAGTTCATTCCAGAACACCACAGGACTTACTATTTTCATGCATTTATAAGTCTGTATGCTCAAAAACCATTACCTGAAATGGAGATGATATGCCTGGCGATCAAAATGGCGTTTGGCCCCAACGAGTAACATGAAATCAAACAATAGGTGAGATTAAGCGATCGGGGCATCATAAAGGAAACGCTCGCTGATCTGTTCTGAACAGTGCCAGAATGCATTCATTTTGCACTTCCATTTTGGACTATGAACTAAGACATCACGCTGATAAGATCCGACACCTAATCCAGCAGTCATCTGATTTATGATCTTTTAAAGCATTTCAGTTAACACTGTCCTTCCGAGGGTGAATTTTCATGTAAACATCCTAGATGAAGTAGTTTTGGGTGAGTTCACCACACCTAATCTCCAATATCTCTTTTCAGGCAACTGGTTTACATATGGGGACACTTGGACACTCTTTTTGGTGGTCCCATTTCCTGGTTATCAAGAAAAACAGCAAGATATCATTGGGTGTGTGTTTTCAAAATGTAGGGTTCTGTATATGTTTACGATGGCTTTGGGTATTTCCAGGCTCTTCTGGAGTGGCACACCCCTTTGACTATATCCGCTCAAACAATCTGCTACTTATAGATATACCCACGTGCCTTTTCTCGGAACTTCTGATCAGAAAGACTGGCTGTGAAACATTTCAGGGACTTCAGGTTTCTCATAAGGATTGGGGAACTTGTAGTGAACTTCAGCTGTTGCCCTTAAAAGTGGCATGTAATGGCAAAAATAATTTATTCTTGCAGATGCAGGCTAATCAATAGATTTTAAATAAGCAGAATTAAAATCAAAAGGTTTAAAATAATGACGGCAAAGTTTTGCAAGTAGGCCCATCCCAGTTTGTGGAGTCGATTTCCCACTAGCTGCTGTTCGGCAGGTTAATCCGGTGACGCATCGCAACTTTCCAACGATTAACCTTGGTTTTAAACTTGGTTACTCAAGTTTAGAGGTACTACAGTGTCAAATGACTATGATTTAGGGATTCCACATAGCACGAAATCGATCAGAAAACTTAGTTCGTTCAATAAGGAGGTTGTAGTGCACCTTCCTGGCACCAAAATATAACTACGGCTAAAACAAATAGTTTAAATTAAATTAACTAAATAAGTCTCTGGCTTGCCTCCAGATGCTTAGGGTGTTTTAAGTTTTGTTTTAACAGGCATGCATCCGAGCAGGCTTGGAAGCCACTTCGCGCTCCATTGTGCTGGTTAGCACACACGTGCTCCAACTCCCTAGTTCAGCCTTACAAGCCAGATGAATTGATTGAACTTTTCCCCCATTCATTATTATTGCATTTACTTTAGTTAAATACATAGCTCCTTCAAATGCTTTCCATATCAGTTCTTTTGATTTGTGTTTTGTTATCAGTACTTACACGTTAGGTAAAGTACTGGTTAAGTAGGTACCAGAGCACATCAAGTTAAGTAGGGTTGGCCAAACGTTACGGAATTGTAACACACACCCCTACAAGGTTACCAGCATTACGGGCAGCCTACATTCTCCATTCGATATCTTAAGAGGCCTCACCAGGCATTAGTTACAGCAATCCTGACCGAATGTGTGCATAGAAGAGCGAGAAACCAGTGACGCAGAAAACGTACGTTAGCAAGTTAAACCGATTTGGGGTGTATAGTCACACAGTAACTGCTCACGTGAGTTTATCCAAAGACATAAAAAACAGCGCAAATGTTACAAATTCCGTGATGGCAGTAAAGAACATTGAAGCTACTAAAGCCGTGGAGAAGGATTTTAAAGGCTCTATGGATAAGCCGCACAAAGGGGGGACGTCGGAATCCCTCTCTGAGATTCCTAGTAAAGTCGGGGCCACGGTGACATCTAAGCCTACGAACTCGCTTGGAAAGAAACTGCATTAGCTATGGGGTCACGCAGAACCTGTAAGATAAAGCTACCTAGTCTGCCGACTTCAATCTGAGTTTCGCATGCAATCATGCTATCCAGGTTCGAGAATCTGCAACCAGTGCCTTGGAGCTAGAAAAAGCCGCGTGAGACGATTTCTGATAAGACGTTGGATGTCATAGTCTTAAAACAATAAAACGATTCCGATGTATGACCCCTAACCTACGAATGATGTTTTTCAGCCATTATCCCTGTTCTGGCGTCTCACTGTATATACACCCTATTGGAATTCATCCATGCTAGGGTGATTTAGAATAATAAGAGGAATAGAAATATGTGGGCGATAAGTATGACGTAACATCCAGCAAAATAACACATCACCTTACGCAAACTGGCTCCATACTTCAACGATTTTTGGTGAAACCTGATGACGAATACTTGTACTAAACCTCGAATCGTATGGATGCAGTAGAAAACATATGTGCAAGCATAACAAACCAACAACTTATCTTCACACAACATTCCCTATTTTCTCTTACGTTTTCCTCTTCACTGCGCGAACGCAAGTCCGGTGTTCCTTAGTGGTAAATGATTTAGGCGTTGACTGCGTGTTTCGGCGCAGTTGCCTTCGCTATACAGAAAGCCAACTGAGCTGCCACCAATCTAGTCAGACGGTTTATCGTAGCAATTCACGCAGGACTAGCAACTTGTATCTGTGTCACTGTCCCTAAAGTCGCCGAAAAGGACCGATGATGGCTCGAAGCCGTACAGATCGTAAAACGACACGTTTGTAAGGTTCTGTATTACCATTCCGTAGCGTTTGACCAACCTTGCTTAACTTGATTCGCTCTACCACCTGCCTAACCGATACCGTACCCAACGTGTAAGTACTGATAACGAAACATAAATCAAAAGAACTGGCTTTAGGAATGTATTCGAAGAAGCAATATATTTATTTAGAGTGGATGTAATAACAATGAATAGGGGAAGGTTTATTCAACTTATCCGGCTAGTATGGCTGAACTAGGGACTGAATTTGTGTGTGCCTACCGGTACTAAGGACCCGCAAAGCAGCATCCAAGCCTCCTTGGATGCATGCTTGTTAAAACAAAATTTAAAACACCTAAAGCACCCGTAGGTGGGCTAAAGGTTTGCCTAATTAATTTAATGTCATCTATTTATTTTATCCCTAGTTATATTTTGGTGCCAGGAAGGTGCACTGCAAGTTCTTGATATCTATATTATCTCCGGAAAGTGAATAGCGAGAGAGATAAACTGCACACAGATTCAATCGGTACAGAAGAGTTGCAAGCGTTCCGCGAAATGTATAACTGCGAAAAGATATACACAAAAATTCAAGCTTAAAAAATATAGTACAAAGAATCCGTTAAATGTAACTGGCATCGATGACGAGTTTGTGTCCAAGGGTTTACAAGGTGCCATTAGTCCCCTTGCAGACTTTGACGGCATGTAAAAGAAGGCAACACAGAAGTACCCGGGGCAGTATTACGAAAGATGGATTAACATGAGGTAATGGAGACACTTCATTCATGGGTGGGGGCTCTAGAGACTGGATGTCCAGACACCATCCCCCGAAGAAGGGCTCAGGTTGTACTCCAAAAGCCTCTCAGGAGACTAAGTGCGGGAGGTTTCGAACGCTTGTGTGGTTAGCTTCACTTCTCTGAGTTCCAGCCGTCGAAAATATTCAAGGTGATGATACGTGCGTATACTCGAAGATCTATAGTCCAACTATTCGCTTCTGCGTTGAGTGCCCTTGTTCATCTATCTGATCGTTGTAAGAGGCCTGAGGTCATAACATAGTTGGGCATATCACCTGACCTTTCACGGAACCTAATATAGAATACAAAGCAAAGGGACTGCGGTATTGTAAGAACACATCCACGGGGAACGGGTATTTATCCACTTTATGATACAAATTTTTACGAAAAAGATGCGAGCTCTTAACATCCAAATTTGTTGCGTAAGAAGAGTATTTCAATCAAGTGTACAGTCCGTCAAAAGGGAAGAAATTTTTAATTCCAATTGGGTAGCGTGGTTCGTTGGGTTTATCTGGGAAGGAGTTAACCGGGAGAAAGAACAGATAGGTAATTAGTAAAATTTAGCGCACACTGGAGACCAGCTTTGTTCCTGATACTTTCCCTTTCCCGCTCGAAAGCTAGTCAGCGGTGAGGTGACAGGTTTTCGCAGCAACGATCAAACTTTGAACAAAACATCAATCGTGGGCCATTCAATCCGAAGAACATCTTCATATAGACTAAAGAATCAAATGAGACCAAATATTGGGTCATGGTTGAACTCACTGATAAAATTAAAGGTGCTGTCATATTTACCTGCCTGAGGTCCTGAGTCAGTCTGAAATAGGCACAAAAGACCTACATCCATCGCCAACTGGAACTATCGAGTGAAGGGTCTGAATGGATAATAATAAATAGACAAAACGATAACAGTGCAGTGAGCCATTTGGACTGGACACAAACAGCGACCGTTCCTTTTTGTACCTGATCCTTCACTGAGCCACAAAAATCAGAGGACAAAAACCAGCCTGTGACGGTAGGGAGGACCACTTTGGTTGACAAAACCACGTCTTCCATATACTGTTTTTCCTCAGGAAATAAAGCACCCAGGCCAGGATTTGGATACTTATTTCCACCGGTCGGCCGAAGGGCAACGCCTTCAGTCAGTTTTCCTTGCCCAAATAGTAACAGGGAACAAAATCGAAATTCAAGACTTCGACCTTAGCGGCTGATGATTTAGAATGCTGAGTTGGATTTGGGCAGCTTCCCGTCAGTAAGATAACACTGCGTACGAGTGTTGTCCATTCAACTTTTTCCCCGTGTTAGCACCGTGTTCGTTAAAGCTGTGGCCAAAATTTGCCTTTCAGATGTCTAACATCCCGCTAAGTGTAGAAAGGCCTTCGAGACTCTATGAGGAAGCTACCCACTGCGGTGCTGAAAGCTGCTAGCCATCTATATATATGGCACTTTTAGTTTGTTTCGGGATGTCTAAATGTCTGCTTTCTTCACATACTGTCTTGTGCTTGCACTCATGACCTGAAGGTCGGACAGACTTACGAGTGTATCCCCCATCTTTTACGAAAGGCACCGAATGCGCGAAATGAGCCCAATCGAATTTCTCAGTTTGCAGACGCTTTTGTGACTGCCTGTGGTCAACGTGCTGTGCAGTCATTATAACTTTGAACTCCTGAATATGTCTACAGCTTCCCACATTTGCTCCATTTTGGCAAATGCACTTTTCACCGGGCAGTCTTGGACAACATCACGAGTTACGTCTAGCTGAATCAAGATGTCACTGCCATCTTGGTTCCCTACTGATGCTTCATCATTGTTGCTATGTGTGGGACAGATCATTATGACATCTTGGTGATCACGACGCATCGGTATCTAAATAGCATAAGCGCAACAAAGAACACCTAATTATGATGACCGATAGTAGTTCACGGTAACATTTCAATAGTGGGTGGTGATTACCCGAGCTACACGTGCTTTCAGTCGTCTGTCTAGGAGATCACCGCCTACAGAAAACAATATTCAACATTGCTCAGTGCTTACCCGGTCTCCCGAATCAAGCACTGATTTGGTCATAACGCATTTAAACGCTAGCCGGGTATCCACTAAATTCCTGTTCGCTACATTAACGTGTATATTTGAACACCTGTAAAGAAATTAGCATATTTCTACTTCAGATCCAAACATAACAGAAACAAACAAACGAGAACAAAGGCAGTGCGTTCAGCCGCATAAGCGAAGACAAAAGGCCACAAAGGTGAAGTAAAACATGACATTTTATGAGCAACAATGACTCGCAGAGCAACTGAGCAACAGAAACAACTGCATAAACAGAACACCACAGCTTAACAGTTACAAGGAACACCACTGGAAAGAAATAAACTGTTTAAAGAACATAGACCACACATTTCCAGATGTTCGAAAACTGTCGTCACTGCAACATTAACACTCCAAAGACGAAAAAGCTAGAAATGTGTATGTTCTTGACAAATACAAGAATGTCAGATAACTCCAATTGGTCATGCCTCTGAACAGGAAAACAAATTAAAGATCTGTTTTCCTACACATACTCACTGACTTGACTTTCGAAGTCATCTTCGATGTAAGTGCTTTGATGCTTTTTTGTAAAACAGATATTGGGTATTGAAATGACCATCCGCATTTTCCAAGCAAATTGGTTACAATCAGCTGGAAACGGAAGCGAGCCACATTCGTTTGGGAATAGATTTTGGCCGCACTCGAGTTTCTGCTATGATATGTGATGAGGCATTTTTGTAAGTTGTGTTGCTCTCCATTAGTATACGTTATTTAAATAGTTCGTCATCACTTGACAAACCTACAAGTGAGGATGCAGTTACATCTTGGTATGTAAATCCTCAAACTGCAGTTGAGCATCATACTGATATAATGACAAGAACGTGGTCAAAAGAAATTCATTTGGATGCATGCAACAGACCTAGCCTTTCAACCCTTCTCGACTTCATAAACATGATTCAGAATTTGTCACAAGCTCATGTGGAGAGCCAACCCATATCAGCCGACCCACGTGTGAATCACACATATTTAAGTATTCCTTCAAATATTTGTTTAAACAGTTCTTCATTGGTACTGTATTATCCTCTCAGTGACTATGGATCAGTGCATGATATATTGCGAAAAATGGGTGGTAGATTAAGTGACGAACTCATGTGCGCTATTTTCAGTCGAGCAGTGTTATGCGTTGATCAGTTACACAGCAATGGCCTGCTTCATCGAGGTCTATGTTCTAAACACCTTCTTCTGAGGAAAAGAATGAACACCAGCTCAAATCCTTGTGAGATCGAAGTTGTCTTGTGTGGTCTTGGAAGTATGGCGCATCTGCCACCACCCTGGAGTTCTGTGGCACGGAACGACTTGCCTTTTCTCTATGTCGCTTGGCGTGGTTGGAGGGTATCTGAATCATCAGAGAACCAGTCGTACAGTCACCCAGTTGCTTGGTACAGTCCAGAGTTATTGGCACAAGATTTTACTGGGTATTCTTGGTCGTCAGATGTATACAGTCTAGGCCTCATATTGTATGAGATGTTTACCGGTCAGTCACCCTACCGAGGATGTTCTTCCTCTCTAATATTCCTCAAGAAAATGCTTCGACAAGATTTTCCACAACTCTGCAAAGTAAGTTTTCTAAATTGAATTTCTGAATGTAATTTTGCATCATGTTCTCAGTAAATGTGGCTTATTGGTCTAGGCGCTTGATTTTCAGTCGATAAATCATACATTTTAGTATCATTCAGCCAACCCAGGTTTGATCAACCAATTAATATCACAATTTCTTTTACAATCGACACCTTTCATTGCCTAGTGCACCTGGTCACCGAGTTACGATAGTCAGTCACTTGAACGCGATTAAAATACACTTTATTCATAAACTCAACTTGAGGAGTTTCTTGGTTCCCAGTAAAATATTTTGCAACAATTTATAGTGTTAAAGTAGGTTTAGTGTATGGGTTGTATGAGGGAACATCACTTCGTTTTTAAATTATTGTGTAGAACAGCTGACTGCAAAACCACAGAAATGTAAATGGTTTGTGCAGAAGCATTACTTTGTTAGTCATCTAGCTTTGTGTAAGAAAGCCAAATCTGTGCAGTAATTAACTCAATAACCAACTTTCCTAGTGTAAACAGAACTAAACGCAGTAACTGGCAATGTGGAATCATGCCGTTAGTGGTCCATGTAGTATCGTTACGCACCTATACTTAAGAGGTGTGTTCTTACCATTCGAAAATGAAATCAGCGTAAGAAACTTGTGCGCGCTTGGCCAGTACGCAATAAACCACACCTATAGTGTGGGGGCTAACGATACTAACTGTCCAAAACTGAGTAGGTGGAGCGGTGTTCGAACTCAACCCACCAGTTGAAAATTAAGTCTCCAAACCAAAAACTACTATTCTGCTGGCCATCCTATCGAATATCTCCGGAACTCTATGAATCCATGACATCAAAATTAGGCAAATGTATTCTGTTCACACGTAAGGTCAACGTTTGCCTCTTCCGGTTGCTGCCTTATCAAATGACATTGCATAGGCACTATATACGGTGGCATAATTGTTGGGACTTGTTTTTGAAAGTATTTGTCGAGAGTCGGTCTTGATCTGCACCAAATACGCAAGTATTTTTGGACTGTAAATGCTTTCACCTGTAGATTGTTTTGAATCTGAATAGCTTTTTATAGATCATGGCCAGTTTCCCAAGTATGTAAAAGGTACCACTTTGTTGAATATAAAGGAATAATGAAATTATGGCCCATACGCTTAGAAAAACTTCTTTTGCAGGTCCAAGTCACTTTCCACTCAAGACTTGGATAACTACATAATAGTCTTTGCGCAATACGTGTGTTTTATGATGTACGCAAGCCTGTACTTGGGTTCTAAGCTGCAAAATAACTATGAGTAGCATTACCGACTATTTTCGAAGGCAACGTTGAAATTTCTGACTGTAGCTGTGGATGATGATGTGATGCACGTGCTCCGGATACACTTGGACTCCAACATACTAAACTTAAACTATGTAGTCGGTCCGAAGTTTGCATGGTTATTGTAAACTAAGTGACACAGCGATTGACTACATATTTTTGGCGAAATAGGATTGATCCAGACTCCCATATGACTTTCATCTCAAATTCTTATGTAAATAAATTTGAAACAGTCAGTCCCTTTAATGTATTTGCATAACGCAATAAAACGGAGGTTATCTGAAAAATGTGATGTATTCGTACAATACGTTTTGAACAATCTGACAGACAGACGTCATCATCTATAGGTAATCGAACAGGTCATAGAATTGACCCCGAAACTGCCTTTAGGCTATTGTATGTAAGCCGTCAAGACCGTATGCTTAGGTTCATTGCAACTCTAGCTATACAAAAGTTCCCATCCCCTTTGTATATTCAAAAAGTGTATCCTTACCTTAAACCTCCCTTGGTAATCTTAGATGCCAAAGGTAGCTTTGGAAATGTATTATTCCTCCTGATTATCCCTATATTTTCTAAATCTTGTATCATCTTAATTTATTTACCTTGCCCCACCTTATTTTCATCCTTGATATAAATCGCCTTCACAAGTGTGTGTGACCAGATTATTAGAAACGTGTTGCGCGGATACATCACATTTCTGAGATAAAGTTCGTCTTACTGTATTATTCAAGTACATAAATTAGGCGTGCAGATATGCAAAAGTGAATTAAATTCCTCTAGAAAAACAGCCGTTGTTATGAATGCACCTGTACTCACAGTAAGGTGAGATGAAGCAACTGTTCTACTCTGATATTAATATCTTAGTCCCATTAAACTCATTCCGACTAACAATTTCTTCTGGTGAAGCGTAGCGCGAATTCCTGTGTACAACGGTAGATGGTAAAGCTGTAAGTGAGTAGCTCAAGCGTGAATTGTCAGCTATTGAATCATAATTTCAAACGCACAGCATTTTCCATCTTGAATGATAGTAGAATTATGACTCACTGGTCTGGTTAGTCCATTTAATATTGGGTCAAAGGTTCAAAACGTGTTATACGACTGTGAGACATAGCCGTTAGTAGTAGAGGACATAAAGCGATTGATGGGCTTTGACCATATGTGTCTTCGTAGCATTGATCATCATCATCAATATCAACATAGGACCAGGCATTACTGCGTAACGGTCCGAGTTGCCACACCTCATATCAGTACATCAAGTAGAAAGGTAGTGAGGTGAAAGATGAAGATAAGAAAATTCAGTCAAAAGAAATATAAAGTACAAGAAAGAAAGGAAGAATGACAAAATGGCGAGAATCGGCATAATGTTAAGATGAGGATAATGCGTGTGTACATTTGCGCCACTGACATCGGTTCTGAGCCATATCACCTCTAGAGTCTCCAGCCACTGGTTCCTTTTGTCCTGTGGACCCCAACCACTTAGTCTGCATCGTCCTACATGGCTCAAACCAACAGTCAGAGACTTCATACACTGGTGCCATGTTTAAGTCTGGCCACCTCGGGCCATTTTCCAGCCCGGGCCTACTTCAGCCAACATTGTGTGGCGAGGCGATCGGCGACTAGGCATACGTTGTATGTGTCCCAACCATGTCAGTCAATAAAAGTTTATAACCTCGTCAACTGATTTACCTCTGCTCCCTAAAACTCTATACCTGACATCTGCGTTACTCCCATGGTGACACCACGGAATACGGCCTATACAACGAAGGCAGCGGTGGTCAAACACTTGAAGCCTTCTCATGTCTTCCACCTTGAATGGCCATGTTTCACAGCCATACAGTAGAATAGAGTGGACTGCTGTGCAGTACACGCGACCCTTAATCGGCAATCAGATATCACGGCGGCATAAATTGGCAAAAGCCAGCCGAGCTTTTTGTATCCGTGCAGAGATTTCATCAGCCACTGACCCACCATTGTTCGCGTTTGGTGAAATCACCATATGAACAATGTTGAGGTCAGACAAAAGGTACTAGGTAAGATAGACAAGTCCATTGATGAGGTTATGAACCTTCATCAACTGAGATTTACTGTGTATGCCGCACCACTATCTACTCCGACGTGCCTTGCTAGGGGAAGTTGTATTAGTTGGGAGAAGGTTCAGGGTTGCTAGACGAAAATGTTCCATCAGTCCATTAGGTTTCCTACTGTTGGCCTGAGTCGTGTAGGGGGATGTAGACTGCTTGGTTGGAGTCCTCGAGACGAAAGGAATCAGTGGTTGAGGACTCTTGGTGATATGGCATAAGTGAGAATCGGTCACAATGGCGTGTATGTATTCACTCTTTGACGTCTTGTAAAGCTTGAATATTTGCACTAACTGTTATCTTCAAATCGTTGATTCTCTCACAATTTTGATACCACTCTTTTTCTCCCCTCCTGTTCTTTGTGTACTACTGTAAAGTGTGGCAACTTAAGTCGATGCACCTGTGCGTGAGGTTCTACGTTGATTTTGTTGGTCAATCAAAACATGTTTCACTTATTTAGGTTTGAACAGCTAAGTAGTATAGCCAGTCCTCACACTACAGGTGTGACGCATTACTCAGTACACGCAGTTGCGTATAGTCGTCGGTTTACAGTACAACTGTCTGGTATTATAATTTCTACTCAGCATGTGACAAATATTTTAGCATATGGATTTGTGTTGGGTCGCATTTTGTTCTACATTGAGACTGTGACTGTAATGGCATGAAAACTGTTAATCCAAGTTCCGTTTGTTAATCATGTTATTATCGTTGTGGTTAGGAACCCTGATAAGCAAGTAAAAAAGTCCAGTAAAAACCGTTAAAACATCAACATAAGGTTTGTCGAGTCGTAAATGAAATCCGGAAGACAGTGAAAAGTGGCTTTAGAAAATAATCGTATGCTTTTATTCTCCGATACGTTATTGTATACGTAGTATACTCATTATTGCATTTTTTTTTCCAATTCTTTCCTATTGTTGAAAATATTTTCACTCTTCACGTTGATATCTCTTTTGTTTTTGTTATAAAAGGCTGAGTTGATAAACAACTGTATCAGGTACTACGTTTCTCTGTCATACGTGCAGTATCATGAAACCATCCGATTTACACTCTTCTTTGAGATAAGCAAGGGTGCATTGTAAGCTTTGATGAATGGTGAGCATCTAGCAGATACTACTACTGCTACCGCAAGACTTAACTCAGTTAATACCGTTGGTTTTTAGATTTAAGTTTCATCAAATAGACGTTTGTGCTGACCACAAGGGCGTAGCATCGCTTTGCAGACTAAAGTGCTCGCGACCAAACTGGACGAACTATTGCTGATACCAAAAATCAGCGGTTACCTTTCATCTGTAAATGTTCCTGGAAGTAAAAGGCTCCTGCAATGATCATTAAGTATTGTATCACGGTTAGGCATGCTAGCTTGCCACTTAGACAATAGTGTGTCCAAACTGTCTATGCTAAGTGGGTAATTAGAGCAACAAGCCAAAGTTTGAAACTACTGCTCTACCCACCTAGCAAGAGTGTTCTCAGCATTTGTTGGTTTCAATATTCTGTTCATGTTTTGATTGAATAGTAGGTAGTCGAAGACAGGTTGGATTAATTGATTTCCATTAAATCTGATAAAAAACAGCTTCAAACTATTCGGTTGCTGCAGAGTAATTGTAGCAAAAGCATTACTTTAATAAAAGTTGCTGTCTGTTCTACAAAATAGGTTTTCATGTCACTTATTTAGCCATAAATTCGTTGTGTATATGTCAGAAGGTTTCTGATGGATGTTTTATCTGAATGCTATAATATGGTGCGCAGCGACAACTACTACATAAGAATAGTTTTCATCAAGTTCGCCTATTATTCGTCATGAAAACTGATTACGTATATCATTCGCACTTTTCTCTTAGGAAGTAAAGCATATCAGATCACACGCAAACTGCTACTACAAACTACTGAAGTCGATACAACAATAAATAATGCGTAGCTATAATATGTAATTTTTCTTTTGGTTTGTAGAATTGATTAATATTACGACTACATTGTTGATAGACTCTGAGGTACGATTATTTGGTATGTGTAGGCTACTTCAGAGAATTAAGCTACTGAAGATCAAATACAAATACTCTCCATTTCTGTAATTCGCTACTGCTATAAAAATATATAGTGTATACTTAATTTATATTATTGGTTTACAATCCTATTACTCGTTACTTCTTTACAAGAACAATGTCAATGAACCACCCAGCTGTGAAATGGAAACGATCTACAAGGCTTGTACACATCATGATCCGAAGAAGCGTCCATCTACTAAATGTCTATTAATATGCCATGGATACAATTGGGTTTAAATAAAATCATTACACCTGATGAGTTGGATTTGTTATAAGTGGAAAAGTAACAATGTAAACATGAAACTAATCAGTTGAAACTGTGATTTATCAAGTAAATGCATTCAAGAAGTATTTTTTTTGTCTGCTAAAAACTTTTTTCTTTGCTTATATTGATTTTATTATTAAACTGAATCTATTTACAGTAGATTTATACAGATAATGTACATATGAATTATTCGAAATTTGTTTTGTACTAACAGTGTCTAGGATTTTCCACAATATATATAATATATCTTTGCTTTATTTAGCTTTCTCATCCAAACCATTTGGATATTGTTTTTTAAATCGTTCAACAACAGCTGGATCAACTAAATAAGTTCCGTCCAGTTGATTTCCAAGTGTAATCCTATGCATTCCAAATAAAAAGAGTAGAAGTAAAGATGTTAGTAAACATATACTTAAGTCAGTGACTTTTAGAGACTCATTAGGACCAGTTGATAATTGAAAAAAACATCGAAAATCAGAAAGCATAGTATGCTAATTAAGAAATCCTTAGTAAGGAATGCACTACATTGCTGTCTGAGGTCGAATTCATGAAGTGACAGGTAGGCGTCACGTTCATTTACCTTATTAACAATGTGCGTCTGCAGAAAACAAACATATACAGATGTATTTCTTGAGAGTCATATATTTGAGTTAGGTTTGCCATCTCCCTCTCTTCGAAGAGTACCATATCCTCAAGGTTAAATGCTGATGATTAAAAAATTAAATCTATAGTCTTACTTGTTTCATTGTATAATAAATGTTCATACATGCATTATTGAAGCGTTTAAGCAAATGAGATGCATACAGTAGATTGTCGCACACAGCCACTTTGTCATGTGCATATTTGGAGTAAGATATCTTTCCGACTTCATATTTTAGCTTCATCAGTTTGAAATGCGCTTAACAACCACGTGCACTTGTGTACAGTAGACAGTAATTCATACCTATTGTGTTAGAGTTAGTGATACTACCTGGCCGCCCGAACCCCGGTCGGTGGAGTGGTGTCCGAACCTGTGACCCATCGATTAAAATTCAATTGCCTAAACCAATGAACCACGGCTCTAATCATCATTTCAAGATGAGATATGCAGCCGCCAATAATGGATCGAATACACTAATTAACCATACATCACTACTTTAATAATATCTAATCACATTAATTTGATTTTTAGTTATTGTAACTCATTTACTGAGTCTAATGATATTCTTCAAGTTGATATTCATAACAGACTGACATCAGTTGGAAACCTGGGAGCGCTGGACAGCCATTTCGTCCAAGTATGGGACTACTCAGCAGTGCGCACCCACGACCCCGCCAGGGATCGAACCTTCGACCTCCAGGTTCCATGGCCAGCACGTTACCACTGAGCACTGGGTCGGAACCCAAGGGTCCATATTTTCAACTTCTGTCAGTTCACAAACCGTCTTTTTGATTACGATTTAGTTCGTGGTTTTAAAACAGTCATAATTCTAGTTGAGACAATCAATTATTTTGGCTCGTGAGCATAAATCACTTGGCTACGCCGAATCATAACAAGCGGTCAGCATTCATTCATCACCCCGAAAATAAAATACTACTGCGTACTAGATTCGTCTGTCGAATAGATTTTTTCCGTACTGAACTTCAATAGTTAGACTAAAATGAGATATAATTCGGCTATAGACAGACCAACGTAGAACCAGTCTAAGTTGCCACATTTCATTATTATATTATTATTTATCCCTTGGGTTCCTAATGGAACATAGGGCTTCAGTAGCACGTCTCCATTCCACTCTGTCCTCTACAAATTTCTGAACCTGGTTCCACGACAGTCCAGAAGCCCTCACTTCTTCCTCGCACGATCTCCTCCATGTCACCCTCAGCTGGGATGCCCAACTCGTCGTTTCCCATCTGGGTTCCACTCGACGGCCTGGTGCATGATGTCCCCAGTCGGCCTTCTTAGTGTATGCCCAATCCATCTTCACTTCCTTCCACTGCATATTTGTTGGGTGATAGGTTCTCCGTTGGTTCGTTGTCAGGCCAGAGTTCCCTGTTGCTGATTCTTTCTGGCCATCTGAGCTTCAGCAATGAGGCAGTTGTTGATGAATGTCTGTAGTTTGATGGAAATGCTTTCCGTAACGCACCAAGTCTCTGAACCATACAGAAGCACTGACTTGACGTTGGTATTGAAAATCAGGATCTTGTTCACGCTTTTTGCCGGGTGCAGAAGATCTCCACACTGGTTTCAGGTTAATGGACGCCTGTCTTGCTGTCTTTCCGATTCTGGCTTTGACGTCCTCGTCTGTGTCGCCTGTAGTTGAAACAGTGCTGCCTAGATAGGTGAAAGAGGCTACTTCCTTTGTGTTTCTCCCGTTGATGGTGGCTGGAGCTTCTTCTTGTTGGTTGGGTATCTTCATCACCTCTGTCTTCCCTACGTTCACTTGAAGTCCCGTCTTCGCTGCCCTGCCTCTTCTATCAACTTGTTAGTTTTCGCCTGTAGATCTTCAAGTTTGTGTGACATTAGACACAAGTCATCGGTGAAATCCATAAGTCGATAAATTCTAAATCAGAGGCGAAATCCCAACGACCAACCCATTAGAGCTGACACAACTCTGACTAACTGGTCAACTCGTTCCACCATTTTGCACTACATCCTTAAACCGACAGTCGATACGGAACAATCCTGAAGCATCATCTTATGTTTAACAGGCACAAAACGTATTCGAATTTCCGCTCAATTCGTTGAGAAAACGCTGCATTCTCATTGTATCATTAGGCCCATCATACCTTAATGCATCCATATTTTTACGAAGTCCTTTTAACTATGAATAATGATGTAATAATGATCTAAGTTAACCACCCGCCACTGGTTTATGTGAATCAAGCTGATCTAGCAAAATATTTCAGTGAAAGGACGAAAAAATGATGCAAATGTCGAAGATTTGATCATTCGTACATTTTTCTGAAGGTGTATCATAAAAGCATAATAAATAAAAATCTGAAGTCTCACCAGTTGGGTTGCAAGTTGTGTGGACGTCCGAATAATTCGAGTTTACGTGTACCTGGAGATAATCGTTCAATAATACCGTAGATTTCATCAGGTTTGTGACTTGTTTCACGAACTTCAGAGACTATAATATCACAGTCCAAACCTCTATTCACACCCTTTATATGAAAAGCAACAACAAGATAATTCATTGTAAATAGTGAAATTAAACTATAATTAATGAACTGAAGTATTGTAAATTGGCCACTTACCTTTGGATTACCTTTAACACCAACTAGACAGTGTTCCTTGCCATGATTTAGCCAGTGTCCTGTACGCCCTGTACGGATTAAGCGTTGCAACTGGTTAGTTTTCACCCATATAATTTCATCGATACGTTCATAACCCCATAAACGCAGACATTCTCGACCAAGTTCCATAGCCCTGTAAGAGAAAGTTAAGCAGAAATTTACAACACAGCAGTATTTTATGCTTAGATATTCTCAAATAACTGATTCAACAGAAATTCTCTACAAGGTTCATGCCCAAGTGTTCAATATAAATACAAGGAATACTTTATAACCCTGGTACTTGATAGTGTTTTACGATATTCCTGACTGCCAAACCTTGCAAACGCACAAACAAGGGAAACACAGTGGCCACTTGAGAGGACGTGTAACTAAAAACATACTTTAGAAGACGGCCTAAAACTTCATCATAACAGTCAAGTTCTTGAACGTATCCTGACTAACAATGGACTGGATGGTTTGAAAAAACTTCGGCACCAAGTTAGTAAGATTCAACGTATAAGATGTAATCCCGGCGTAGTATATTAGAACAAGTATTTCGTATCATTCCTCTTCAACGTTTTCATTTTGCTGGGAAGATCCTCTTCAGGAGTGTGAATCTGACATTAAGTTCTCAGGATAGTATTCAAGTTTGGGTACAGAAAGTGACCTTTACGACCATCCGATTACATCGTGATATGGAACAAAGATCAACGTAACGCAGATGAGTGCTATTTAGCGAATCTGTCAAAGACTTTTTCAGTTGTACAAGTAAGGTGGAACAAAAATAGGGTGGGGGGTTTAGTTCGACTACGAAAAGTACAATGGGGTTGCGAGTAATCAAGGGTGAAAAAGATTAGATTACTATTTTGGAACACAAGCAAAAATACACCTTATACGATGAGTTCAGTTCTTGGTTCATGAATGTTTAGTCATGTATCATTTTATCTAAATGCCGATACATATCTAAAAGAAAAATAGTTCACAATCGAATGAAAAATACCGTATCGTCCGTCGGTCTTCTCCTATTGCTGGGAAACTAGTGTTTGAGTCCATTATTCCAATCTAGTTAATGTTACGGTATTGCATTGCCCAAGTGATAGAATACTAGTAATGTCTTCACGTAAATGTGGTTTCATAAGTCATAATCCTGTGATACTTAACGTAAATATGTGAGCATCTAGTGCAACCATATCATCTAACCCATTTCAAAGTAATCCACAGAGCTAAGTTGGACTACTCTCAACGTCTATGTTATCACTCCTTATGCATAGCTAAAGGACTAGGTATGCACCATCAAAAGCGTTTTTTGATGAAATCGCTTTCTCTACCTTGACCATAACAACGCATCTTTTTAATGAATTTTATCCCACTTCACTGTAATTATACCTAAGATTAGAATCGTTGCACAAGTTTTCGATAACACATGACTCTCCATATATATATATATATATATATATATATATATATATATATATATATATATATATATATATATATATATATATATATATATATATATATATATATATATATATATATATATATATAGAACGGAGTATAGAATGGCAGTCAACTCTCTACCTCGACTTTGAGAAGGCCTTTGACAGCGTCGACCGAGAGGTAATTTGGAAACTGCTTCAATACTACGGAATACCGCAAACCTTTATCAGCCTCATTCAACAACTATATGAAGACGCCACATACCAGCCAAGTAATTCACAATGGGAAGCTCAATGATGCTTTTCAAGTGAAGATAGGAGTGAAACAAGGTTGCCTACTATCACCCATGATATTCCTGATTGTGGGCGAAAACTAACAAGTTGGCAGAAAAGGCGAGGCAGCAGAGACGGGACTTCAGGTGAATATAGAGAAGACAGTAGTGATGAGGATACCGCACCAACAACAACAACAAACTCCAATCACCATCAACGGGAGAAACACAAAGGAAGTAACCTCCTTCACCTATCTAGGCAGCACTGTTTCAACTACAGGCGACACGGGCACAGACGAGGATGTCAAAGTCAGCGTCGGAAAAGCAAGACAGGCGTTTATATGCCTGAAACCAGTGTGGAGATCTACTGCACTGCACTCAGCATGTGGAACAAGATCCGGATTTTCAGCACCAACGTCAAGTCAGTGCTTCTGTATGGCTCAGAGACTTGGCGCGTTACGAAGGGATTTCCAATAAACTACAGATATTCATCAACAACTGCATAGGTTGGCTCGTTACTGAAGATCAGATGGCCAGAATAATCAGAATAAACAACAAGGAGCTCTCGGAAGGGACCAACGGAGAACCTATCACCCAATAAATATGCAGTGGAAGGAAGTGGAGATTGATTGGATTGGGCATACACTGAGAAGGCCGACTGGGGACATCACGCGTCAGGCCAGTTGTTCGAGTGGAACCCCGATGGGAAGCGACGAGTTGGACGTCGGTGCCGAGAGTGACATGGAGGAGATCGTGCGAGGAGGAAATGAGAGGTTGTGGGCTGTCGTGGAGCCAGGTTCAAAAGTTTGTAGAGGACAGAGTTCACTGGAGACGTGTTACTGAAGCCCTATGTTCCATTAGGAACCCAAGGGACTAATAATAATAATGATTATTTTATATATATATATATATATATATATATATATATATATATATATATATATATATATATATATAATAACTCGTTAAAATCTCATTTGTGGAGATTCGCTTTAATCGCGTGACTAGGGTTGAGTGTGAAAACGAGAAACTACTGACCTGCCTGTGACCCATAGGAATATGTAACCATCATCTTGTAAACAGGGTATATCCAGTCGTCTCATTTCATCATCTGACATTGTTCCGTACGGTAGTTCCATGTGTATATCCCACGTGGATCAGCCATAATAACAGAAAATTTTCCCAGAATAGACATATTTATCAACCGGATATCACAGTTAATCCACTGGAAGAGAGAAGTGCAAATGTGTTGAGAGGCAATAATCTAGCCTGCTTACATCTCTAGTTAATTTATAGTCAATTGAGTTAATACATTTTTAAAGTTATGCAATAACCAATACATGATGAATCACTTAGTCTAGGTTCATTCTGTTATTTGATATGATGATGGATAGTGGATAACAGTGGAGTCTGGGATGCGTGTTTTGCCCTATTTGAAACTCATCAACCGGGTACACCTGCCTCCTAGTGAGCGATGTTATTCCCACTAGGACTCGAACCCGGAACTGACCGCTTCAAAAGCCAGAGCGCTATCTACTAGGCCACCGAGTCATGACGGCAAACTATTGTGGGACGGGTACAGCTTTTTATGTTGTCGGTTGTATTATCTGCTCGTTGATTGGACCAAATCGATCGGTCTCTATAGGTGCATAGGCTCCTATGCCGACGTCTCGATACTGCTTATAGTTTCAGTTGGTAGTAATATTGGATAGTGGCAAGCAGTGGAACCCAGGATGTGCATTTCATCTTATTTGAGACTCGCCAGCTGGATGTTGTTGTCACTAAGACTCGAACCGTTAACAGATTTCGATCCTATCACGCTAAAAATATAATTTGAAGCAGTGATGATTTATTGTGGAATTTCGAAAAGTTCTAATGAACATTTATTTCTCCACTAACATATTGATTTCACAGTTTTAATTAGTTGACAAGGCTTTTCATCTACAATACAAAATAGAGGTATGAGGGACATACTGATTGTAAGTAATAGTTTTACGAAATGAGAAATGATTAATAAGGCATTAGGCGGTTGGATCCCGTTGAGAAGAATCTCTTCAATTATATTTCATGAAGTGGTAAGTCTATAACCTTAAAGTAATGCATGCCTCTGCTGTTCAGCATCAGATTCAAATATATTGTCACACCTCAATTATTTGGCGTCAGGTCTATGTACTGTCCTGTGTAAGAGCTCACGTTGCTACCGGGTAATCCAGTTGTTCAAAGTTGGCGGAGCAGGATTTGAACCTGCGAATCACTGGTTGAGAGTAAAGTGCTTACATAGATGAGTCACATCTAACCATTAGAATCACTTGTGATCCCTCTGAAGATTATATCACAAATGTAAACAAGCGGCTCATGTAACAATCATGTTCATACTTTGATTCCCAGTAACAGTTGGGGTATTTTACATCTACTGGAACTTATATACATACCTAGTTGACGAATATCAAGCACCATAAGACTTTTTTCGCTACAACCCTTTGTTCTCAGTTTCACTTCATCAAGAACGGTACATCAGGACCCCACTTTTGAGGCAATCGGTGTTTTTCAGTTAACTATATTAAATCAACCGACCGATTTGTAAGTTTGATTATCTGTCTCATGAGACATATCACCTTATTTTAAACATTATAATCATGAATCGAGACTTGTTTACGCCATCAGTTGAAACCAGCAGTACTAGTAGGGTTCTGTGCCTCCCTCGCAACCTTCTAAAAATAGATCTTCGAAGTATTTCTAAACCAAATGCCGATTGCTTTCTCTGAAATGAAGAAAGATTCCTTTTGAGAAAAATTACTATTCTACATTAGCCACCAAGAAAACCACACTTGGTTACACAAATCACACATGAGTTGGTCAAACAGAAGAATATGATGAACTGTGGCTCATGAGATTTAAACTTTGCTTCACCTATCGAACAAGTTGAGCAACTATTTGAGAATGGTTGTGATTCTTTTCTCCCCTTACAGATGGAAGTTATTTCTTCAGGACCGGTATACATTATAATACCTCGTTTGTTAATGTGATACGTTGACCACTCCATTTGTATGGGAAATCGGAGGTCAGTGAAATCTTAACACGAATAAAAAAGGTTCTATTAGTTTTCGCCAACTTACACCATTTTGGTCCCAGCAAAATATACGATTGCCTAAGACTCACATGTGCTGTCCCAGTACAGTTTACATGTAAAAGTAACAACGATGAACTGAATGACTGAGTTAAACGTTCGCATTATATTAAATATTGTTGTTTCCAAGAAGATTTTGTACACACTTTGAAATCTTCCTTGTAAATACATGTGCATGCTTTTTAACTGAGGACTGTGATACTGTGTTAACGACCAGATCAAAGCTTGGTTTTTCCATATTTTCCTTTTTGTACTACAACCTTTTAACGGTCAAGATTCTTAACATTCATTCAGATGGCTTCGGTTTTAACGCCGGTGCAAGTATACTTCATGCAGATGTTGCTCAAATAATGTGGCTCGCGTTATTGAATCCTGCTGCACTTACTTTAAGCTTGGAAACCGGGTGATATCATAAATCCCTGACACAGAGTATATAAAGCAAAAAACTAGGGTTACCTGGGGTGGATATAGAATTAGTGGTGCTCCATTCTCTTTTGTAGTAGCAGTTGAATCTAATGTGTTTGAAGTAGTCTGTGTTTTTCCAGTGTCAGAATTACTGTTGGAAGTAGTTGTTGTACAATTATCACGTTGTTCATTATTTAATGAATTCCGATTAGTAGTACGTGATGCAGTAACACTGTCTGAATAGTCGATTGTGTAATGAACATACTGAAAAGAAGATTAGTAAAATATTAATTTGACAAGAAATAGATTACTTAGTCTGTGATAAACCTACTTTAAATAGAAATCGAAAAAGACACAAGTGACAATAAGAAAGGTAATAAAGGAAGTACAGTAAGTTTTGAAAACCAAACCTTGGTAACAGAATAAAATAATAATTAGGATTCGAACACACAAGTCAAGCTCAAGTTTGTGTATGATTAGTGCTTAGGCGAATGTAAGTATGCCTGTCTGATAGTTTCTATACAAAATTGTAAAGATTGTATAGGAACTGTTAGCGGAGAATGCTTACGTTTGCTTAAGCCTTAACCATATACAAATCTAAGCAACCTCTCCCTCCCCTCCCCGCCCTACTTTTCTGTTGAAAAACAATTTATCTTTACGTTAAACTTATTCTAGTATTTATTATCTTATCCTATTACGATAAGTTGATTTATTCTTCCTTCATTATCCGCTACGCCCCTCCCAAGTAAATATGAAATCTACTTTTAATATAAAGAAATTAACGGATCAAAATTGATAGTTCTCCCTTAAATGGTACAATATCAACATGTAATAATAATCATAACATGAAAGAACTAGTTGTGTTCAAAAAAAAAAGAGACCGGTAAGATGAGTCAATTTGCATAAGATAAACAAAGTTTTATTGTTATCCTTTTATAAACACAAAGAAGTAAATTTTCTTATCAGTAATCAGATATTTATACCGAAATTCAAAAATTAGAAAGTTTCAATAGGTCTCATCAGCTGAATACATTAACCAATTATGTAAATCAAATTTTGAGATTAGCATAGATATATAAAAGAATTGAAAAGATTTTTAAAAAAATTTTGTCAACAGATGACAAATTTAATGTTAACCTTTAATAACACAATAACTATGAAAAGAAAGAAATATGTTGGGACAAACTGAATCAAGTGAAAAGAAATTTATCCATTGGCACTTAAATGTTATAGAGGTATAAAGCAGGTTATTATGATCTATTAAAGCTAACTGGCACAAGTTTAGGTAATCCTGAACAGATTATATTGCTTGCTATGATTAGTGACAACTAGAAAAATACATCATAATAAATTCAATAGTATGAAAACAGTTTAAAATGTGCAAAGCAGTATGATTCCTTAAAGTTTTACCTATCCAAACAATACCTATTATATTTTGAGGGGTTGTGGAGATTTGGAATTATTTCAAGTTGTTATTCATCGAAGACTGACATCAGTTGGAGGAACAAAGGAAACCTGGGAGCACTGGACAGCTGTTTCGTCCTAGTATGGGACTCCTCAGCAGTGCGCACCCACGACCCCACCAGCAGGGATCAAACCTGCGACCTTCAGGTTCCTCCAACTGATGTCAGTCTTCGATGAATAACAACTTGAAATACCTATTATATCTACACAACTAGAGGTGCCTACTACAATCTAACTAGGTAGATGGAGTTGATAAATCATAAGTAAAAATTATCTATATCGTGAATGCTGTGTTATGAGGACATCTGATTGTGGACAGTTAGCAATTGTTGTAAAATTTGAATGTCTCTTTTGCCCCATCTTTTTTGTCTCTTATATATTATTACTGACTTGAATCACTAGAAATAATGCTAACTTCTTTTTAACTTATCTTTCCTCTTACGAATGCTAATTTATTTACACGAATTAGTCAACAGTAGGTGTGGAGCTATGACTCATTGGCTTAGGCGGACGACCAATTGGTCACGGGTTGGTAGCACCGCTCCGCCTACCGAGGTCTGGGCAGTCAGATAGTACCATTATCCCTCACATAATAGGTGTGGCTCTTTGCCTACGGCGTAAATGTGCACAAGGTTGTAGGGTACATTTTGACTTCTTCACCAACCGATGTGATTGTCTAGTTCTTACTGCTTAACAATGATCGAAATATACTGATCAAGTTTCATAGTGTGGTCGGTTACAGTATTTTGGTAATAGATGAAGGGAGTCAATGGACAGGAAAGCCGTACGCCATCTGGGTTTCACACCTGTCGAGATTAATCAACAAGGAAACTGGTGTTCCCATGATGCTTCGATAGACTTCGATTGATATCAAACACTAAGGAATATACAGCTACATCGGTTCGCCACTGGTGACCTATTCGAGTACATAATCTAGTCCTACAGGAGACCAGTCATCGTTTGAATAGCCTAGTCACTGATTTCAGCACTGAGTCATGTAAGTTCAAATCACCACGGGGAACATCAGTTGCCTTATGGTCGCAGATATGTCTTCCTGATGAATGCCAACACGCACAAAACCCAGATGGTTCAGGGTTTCCTGTCAGTCGACTCCCAGCAAACTGAAATCAAAATCCTAGTTTATTGTATATAAACAAATGAACTGCACCCACATTTTATCTTGTCTTCGGCTAAAGTAAACATCTTTAGTACAACGCTGTCTTCTTTTTTATGTTCGTATTGGTATTATAACGTCCAAACAGAGGAAAGTATGAATCCGAACAGGTATAAGTTGTCAAATTATTCCATTCATCAAAAAGACATTCTTCCTAAGAATTACTTTATGCTACTTCTCTCAATAGCCCAGTTTGTTTTAACCTACGGCCTGCTTAACAAACTCAACTATCGTTGCTGGGTGATGATTGAAGATAAGATGAAAATTTAGAACCCAGCCGGATTCGAACTAGAGACCACTGGGTTTCAGGTCCAGTGGTCTACTAACTGAACTATGAGGTCCTACTGCTGATCAGATTTTTACTTCACTCCAATCACCAAGAGTTTTTCCCGACTACCATGTGAATTCATGACGCATTACTATCGTTTGATCATACGTACACTGACTGCCTAGTCAGGACTTCACGGCCCAATAAATATATATATTCATCACGGACTAACATCAGCTGGAGGACCACTGGAAACCTAGGAGCACCGGACAGCCGCCTCATCCTAGTGTGGGGCTCCTCAGCAGCACGCACCCACGACTCGGCTAGAGGTCGAACTAAGGACCTTCAGGTTTCACAGCAAACGCGTTAACCATTCAGCCACTGAGTCAGAGTTTAATGGTTCACAGTTTTCTGCTTCTGTCAATTCACGATATGGTGCGACTATCAACCAAGTCTTCCAGTTGACATCCGCTTCACTTCACGGACTAATGTCAGTCAGTAATAAATGCTACTTTAAAGGCATAAAATCCTCATTAACTTCATATATATATATATATATATATATATATATATATATATATATATATATATATATATATATATATATATATATATATATATTATTAAGACTATCTGAGATATCCATGGTTTGGCATACTTGTATTGATATTGGGTGATGACTGAGGGTGAAAAGAAAATTTGAATCTGGTCTTCGCTGGTTCTACGGTTTAATGAGTGTATTCAGTATTCAATCTATACAAATCAAATAAACAATCATAAACTTGACTGATTGATGAACGCATCATAATGTGATCTTTCATAATGATTAAACGCTTTTCAGATTCACACATAGGAAAAGCAGAATAAGTTAAAGTAATACACAAAGTTATTATTGTTATTATTAATTAACACTCACTTTACAAGTGTCTACATGAAAACATGTATTCAGGAATGAACAATCTCCAAGAGATTCTATAATATAAAAAGGTTAGTGTTATAATACAGAAATGCATTGAGAATACTTCATATTATTGACAATTTTCTGAGCTTATATCTTTTTCAGTATAGAAAACGACTGAATGATTTGATTTGTACACATAAGACATCTCAACTTGCAGGTTTGTGATTTCGAGTTGGTATTCATCACGAACTGACATCACTATTGGAAACATGGTAGCACTAGACAGTTGTTTCATCCTAGTATGGGACTCTTCAGTTTTGCATACTCATAATCCCGCCAGAGATGGAGTCCATGATCTTTGCGTCCCACAGTGAGCAGATTATTAACATTGACGCTCTGTGTCAAGATCCAATGGTCGACATTTTCCAGCTTCTGTGAATTCTCGAGGTAGCGCGGTCTTTATCCAATACTGTCGTTAAGTACCTGTTCTCATACTCCCTATATCTCGAACCGACGAAAGTATAAAGATGTGAACCAATGAATTTCCAGCCAGTGGCTCAATGGCAACGAGCTCATCATGGAATATGAAGATCCTGGGTGCTCACTGCTGAAGAGTTTCATACTAGGACAAAACAGCTGTCTAGTGCTTCCCGACTTTCAATGACGTCAGTCCATGATGAATATCACCCCGAAGAATAACAGTTCAGACAATAAACTTTAAGAAATTATGTATCGATAAATAATCGGAAAAGAAACAAAGTGATAAGGATGTATAGGAAAATGGTGACAGGATTAACAATAAATTTACTTTACTTACTAAGATCTAGAATCAAGTTAGGTACGATTGATTTGTTTGAGTTTGAAAAAAGGAATATTCCATGTTTACATCATCTTTAATCCGATTACCAGCACTATTAATTGATGTACATGGTCTTTATCTACTCACATTTTAACTTCATTCATACCATCATAAAAACAAACGCATGGAGATATGCTTGACAATTTGGTATAATGTCCAAAATAACAAACAGTTTAACTTAGTAGTCAAGTTCAGCATTCTCTCCCACCACTAGAGTAGATTAATTTACAATAAACATAATCTATATGAAAATTCCTCCGTTAAGCTAAATGTATTTTGAAAGTGTTTCGTTTTAATCGGGTTAAACAATGTTTAAATGATAGACCTAGAAAACTGACTAGTCAGTGCAAGGACCTAAACAAGGAATTGAACCCCATAAAAGAAACGCTAATAATTAATAATTATCCTTTACAGTTTACTAAGAAATTCGTACCAACATACAAGAATAGAAAAAATAACAGTAACACGAGTACGAATAATAACGATGACACAAGTAGAAGGGAGTTCACAGCCTCTATTGTGTTACCCTATAAGGAAGATACATCAGAAACTTTACGTAGGATCCTCAACAAAGCTGGAATTAGGGCGACATCTAAAACAACAAACTCACTCAGAGATAAACTTTGTCGGCTTAAGGATCCGATAGAACCAATTAAGCAAAATAATATAATCTATTAAATTCCATGTAATGACTTCAAGGTCAAGTACATAGGTCAAACTAAGCGGTTGGGGTCAATCAGAATAGCGAAACATAGGAATTTAGCTAAATATACAATGACAGACGCCAATAACATCAATAATCTAGAAAAAGGGCGGCTATTGCAATACATGCATTAATACACAACCACACAATAGGGTGGAAGAGAGAGATCGATTACTGAATCTGTTCATCGAATCAACACTCAACACATGTGATAGAAATGACGCAACACCTACACCAAAGATATGGAAAATTTTACTACCAACAAAAACAAACAACATGAGGTGACAGTGTAAGAAGACAGATACGAAGGAAGGAATGTTTATTGGCAACATGTTAAATATGGTACACCTTGCACTAAAACCGTCATTTGCAAAATATGCTTCATTTTCTTTAATACCTCTCTCTTAATTTGCTCTTCATACGCCTGCGTTGTCTCTTGCGTTTCTCTTGGCAAAATCCTTACCCATTGCTGGTAATTCCCTATGATTTCTACCACCCTCTCAACATATATTACTTATATCCATTCTTATCAGTAACGCCCACTACAACAGGACTATAAAAATCAGATATCGAAAGTGGTGTGATTACACTGATATGATTATGAACAATAATTTATGCTCGAAACATCAAGTAAATAGTACTGTACCACTCACTTTGTGTTATAAATCAAATAAACAAATTTAATATGATATACATAAGTATGAACTTATAAACATCAACTCAATTTAAGGGCAATTGCTTACCATCAGTATGTGGATGTATAATTTTACGAAAATGAAGTTTTGTACACTTTTCTCTATCTCCAGTACGAGCTTTGACCTTTGAACATTCAATCCGAGTGCCATGTGAACAAAACTGTTGTACTTGACTACCTAAACCATATTTTATTAAAAGGCATATGATTACGTAATCGTAAGGAGAAATAATATTCATCTTTGTGATCATTTTATATTCACAGTAACCATTATCTTCAGATTGTTTCTTTTCTCACACTACTCTATCCACTTCAATACCACTCCTTTTCTATCCACCTGTTCTTTGGATACTACTGTGAAGTATGACAACTTGAGGAGATGCACTTGTGTGCGAGGTTCTACGTTGTTTTTGTCAGTCAGTTTGTATTATATCATCAGTGTAACGACAGTGTTTATCAAGCGAATCAATGTTCTTAAATTTATTACTAGTTGGTAGGAAGCAATCGGCAGGAAGCCTAAGACTTAAATTTCGTGCTTGTTGGCATACGTCAGCAACGCCTATCTGCAACTTCGACGGAGTTGATGTCCCGCATGAGGTTCGAACCCGCGTCACCCAGTGTTGTAGTCAGCTACTTCAACTACTGCAAAAACAACAATTTTAAACAACCTTAACAAGAGGGAACCCAATCATCACATATTTACATAGTAAAATAAACGAGTGATCATAAAGTTACTTGAACGCCATAACTGTTCAGTATTTTACATTCATCAGTAACAGTTTGGTGTCATAACTTGAAATCCATCATTGCTGATTGAACCGAATCGGTCGATCTTTACATCCATCGCACAAGTGGCTATTGTAACACTCCGGCCCCCAAGTTCGAGTTTCAGTGGAAATTGTCACTCACCACGAAGTAGGTACATCCAGTTAACAAGCCTCAAATAGTATGAAACGCGCATCATCAGTCCCATGAATAGCTACCGCTCATTACTAGTAATAAGTTAAACATTATAGCTGCCAGTTTATAGGTGAATCGTAGGGAAAAGTAGAGTTTCCTACAATTGACGATTTTGAGTGAATCTCTAATTACTCATCAAATGAGTGTTGAGTTGGGAAAAAGCACGGTGTAGTAAAAACTTCATTTTCCAAAAAAATTGATCAAGTTTAGACCTCGTTACTATCAATCTCTTATGAAATGTAATATCTACTCTTTCAATCTCATTGCTTTTCGTTAGTAAGATGTCCGACTACTAGCTACCTGGAGAAATATTGATCTTGGTGACTAGCAGAGGAACCCGGGGAGTGCGTTTCGTCCTATTCGGAACTCGTCAGATGGACGTATCTGCAGCCCAGTGAGTGGTGTCATTCCCACCGAGGCTCAAACCCAGTACCCTTCGCTTTAAACCCTAGGACGTTATTCACTAAGCTAGTGGGGTACAATAGCCACCATCACGGATATCCGGCAGTATCAAGGCATTCGCATAGCAACCCATATGCCAACAGAGGTCAAACAATTCGGTTGTGTATAGCAACGGGAAATTATAGGTATTATTACAACATAAGTGAAGGAAGGTTTTACTAAAAATGAAGGCATTTTTGAATAACGAAAAACAAGGGTTTGATAAACATCTATACAAATAAAAGCATCCCACTTTTTCAGTATTCTGTGAAAAGGTCAATGTTCAGCAGATTGCAGCGGTACTTATCGGTTTAGTAAGCTGTTTAAATATAAGCTATAGTATCAAAATGATAAATAGACATTCAATTTATATGTATGTAAATGTCAACGCATTGCAGGCAAATCACCAAACTATTAGTTTTGGGTATTGGAAGTTAAAGTATTGACGATAAAGTTAACTCCAAGATTAATTCGATCAAGAACTAGTACCAGTTAAAAAACATATTGGAACTGAAGAATATTGGCGAGATGCACTGTACTTCAATGGAGTGATGACTGAAAGTGAAATGAAAACCAGAGTTATGATAGCGTTAGAACCATTGGCCTTTGGATTAGCAGCCCTGAACTCTACTAATTGAGCTGCGAGATATAACTACTGATGATTAAGTCTTAACCTGAATTACAAAGGGTTTTCACCGATTACCATGTGAATCCATGATAAGTAACTATCCGCCGAACACAATCATATTGGTTTCCCAGCCAGGTCCTATAGTCCACACAGAAATCGAGCTGAATTGGAGAGAGGGAGCGTCGTATTGATTATTAATGAGAATACATAACATACCCATGGTTTGGTAATTTAAGTGAATTAAAAACCTGGTCTTAGAGTTCAGTTGGAACAGCGTCAAGTCAGTAATTAAGAGGTAGCTAGTTCGAATCCTACCACGACTTGGGTCTTCCTTTTGCCGTCAATCATCACCTAGTATTAGTAATACCACATAGTCCTATTAACAACCATTACACTTCGCTGACACCTCCCTAGTAAATCCCACTTTTAGTTGTTTCCATATAAAAACAATACTTTCAGATCCTCTACCACTGAACAACTCGATCAGAATCCAATAACTACAATGATCATGTTTCTTATACGAACTAATCCATTTCAATTTTTAATGATATTCAGTAAGAACCTAGGGTCTGTGTAGAAATAGTACTGAAAATGTGTGCGTGTGTAGTGTCTTATAAAATTTGCTCTTAGAAAAGTTTATCCAGGTAAGAAACTCACCTCCCTGGGTTCGAAAGCGTTCTGTGAGAAATCTCTCCTACAAAGAAATATTTGAAACAGGGGAAAAAGAAGAGTATTTGTTAATTCACCATTGTGTTGAATAAAGTCAAAACTATCGAATAGTATGTAGTATCCACGCTTCAAATGATATAATTCCACATCGATCTCAGTGGTTCCAAAGCACCTACACATTATCATACTGAATTTCACAATTGCTTCACTCTTTCTTATTCTCTGTTCACGACTTCCTACCATTTTGATTAGTTTAGTCCTTATTTCTTTATTTCACTTCGCTACTTCCTACCTTAATGTATGGTAGGTAACGTGAATTGTTATGCAATCATGCTAGTTACTACGTTTATGCTGACTGATTGACCCACAAATATATAACAGTTAAATATCGTTGAGCGACTAAATGATGGTTCATTTTCTAAGCAATTCAACAAACATACAGTTTCATGCAAAAGGCAACCAATGGCATCTATTGAGGGTCAGTGACACTAGTTAACTTTCTAATTTCTCAGTAAAGATAGATTTCAACTTATGCCCCACTGTTTAAAAGTTAACTGTTTTAAATCAATGAAATAAAAGAATCTTGAGTCGTGAGCATATCCTGTTCTCTTGATAGGAAATAATTGATCTGAACATTTTGATATGCTAGCCTGGGCAAACCAATAACAAAGATTGACAAATATCCGAGAAAAGTTAGCCCTTGGTTAATGTCACCATGAGACCTGACATAACTACGGAACAGTTGTCAGCATATGTAACGCATACTATGACTGCCTTACTATCTACAAACAACCCTTATTCTGTGGGAAATTGATGAATTTCAAAAATAAACCTTAGAAACGACATACAGTCTCACTTTTCAGGTCATAGGCGATATCAGTAATCTGAAAGCTTACAATACCACTTGGTCTCACAGTCTTCAATAAGTGGAGTATAAATCTATAACATTAGGTTACATCGTTGACGTTATTTATTCACATAAAGTATTCAGTGAGTGTACAACTTATTGAAATCTTTGAATTAATTTGATTAGCCAGGAAGTTTTGAAACCGAGTGATTATGATGTTACCATATTAAAATACTTCAAGTTTCATCAACGTAACCTTTCACAACATAAGTAGTGTGGAAGTATCAAAAGTTTGCACATCTGTCAGCAATTAGATGTCTCCTGATCACCGATTTGCTGGATAAACTTCTGAATTTTTTTTCACTATTTTTTTCCTAATAACTCCACACTAGTATTCACTTCATCCAGTATTGTGCCATCGATTCTATTCTATGAAATACAATCTTTAGTGTCGTGAAACCATGCTCCAAAACACTGATCTGAGCACCGGACGTCCAGTGTCAAATTAGAAAATAAAATCCATCAGTCAAAAGACTGACATCTGGCATTACAGATATACATTATGCTTTAAATACACGCTCACAAGGTTGAAGGTTGGTTATTAACTTGGTCCCAACAGGCTTTTTGGGTAAGTCTATACGATTTCCGATTTACATCTCTAGAAACGTGACAGCTATATTTCGCAGGTTTAAGTATTTAACGAAATCTTGGAGCAGAAAGCGCACTTCACGATATCTTAGCTTCTAGTGGCTAGTTGGTTGACTCGTCAGTCTTTGAATACGCATTCACTGAATTGTAGCTCAAACATAGAGAAGAACGAGTTCTACTAAATAGTGACCATCACCTTACAACGAGCCAAACATTAACATGTGATCATCGTATGGTCCGGCTTCAATACACAAGTGAAGAGACCGGGAAAAGTAGAAAGATACTGAGTGACACTTCTGGAATTCAAGGCCAAACAATGGATAATGCTAACCCGTTGTCACAACTGTTTCGATAACCATCTATTCCGGTGTATGAAATGTTCAGTGCTTCCTGTCAGGATTTGGTATGCCTTTCAATTATATTCAGCTTTATTATAAACGTCTCATAAGTGATCTCCCATTCATTGCTGAAAACAAACTAATTAACAGTATACAAGTGACATAGTCTTGTTAAATAAAAATGTCGAAGAAGTACGTTATCTTTTGGAGATCCGGAGTGACAGTTTGGGAATATTTGTGATGCGTATCTCGCCCACTGTATGCGACTTGTTGATTCAGAACTGATCGGTATTAAAGTTATATCTGAGAAGATAGAATGAAGTATACGGCTATTCTGACCCAGTAACTACTAACAACAACCTTGAACGCCGACGAAATTTCTGCACGGATACATAACCCTAGACTGGATTGCGCCGTTCGCCTCGCAAAGAATGCTGACTAAGTACTGAATTTACTGCATAACAAATTATCAACCCACAATTACCGCATAGTTCGACTGTTTGTCATACAAGGACAGTGTTAGGAATAGGTTGTTCAGTCTGTAGGCCCATTATTTTACGTAGTTCTGGTTACATACTATTAGATCTACACGGTGGTTTGTAATGAATATAATTGTTGATTCTGTTTCTCATATGTTCGTTGTCAAATACTAGTTAGCCAAATTCAGACTAGCAGTAGGGAGTTTATCGAAAATAGCAAACCTAGCCAAAGCTTCTGTCATATCTCTTTTCGTTAATATTTAACAAAAGACAATTTAGTGAAGAAATTCTCCTTTCAATGAGTCATTTTCAAAAGCTGTACATCGTAATCATAGTTACAAAAAATGTATCCATCAATAGCTAATGGGTCAATATGAAATCATCAAAAAACAGTCAATTAAGTCACAAGGTGATAACGGCCAGAAGGTCAACTCTCAGGGTCATCAAAAGACTACAATAGATAAACAAACACTAGACAAAGAAATGGATGAAATGCCTTGCGGAGATTACGACTAAGGCAAAATTAGACACTGGATGTATTTCTTTTGATCAGGACTGTACCACTGAGTTGCCAAAGCCTTTGCTGCTTTGAGGTGGAGAACATGCACTTGGAAATGTTTGACTTCACTTCGGTCACTTTGCTTCACGAGAATCTTCTGTCAAATTCATTTATAAAGTGAAATCAAACATTTCGAAGGGAGTGCATATTCGCCACATCAATACAGCAAAGGCTTTGGAAATCTAGTGGTACAACCCTGATCTTTGCGTTCAAAAGAGATACATTCAATCTCCAATTTTACCTTGGTCGCAATCTCTCTGAGACACTTCATCCATTTCTTTGTCTAGTGTTTGTTTATCTATTGTAGTCCCACTTTTGATGATCCTGGGTATTGATCTTCTGGTCGTTATCATCTTATGACTTAATCGACATTTTATGATGACTTCATATTGACCCATTAGCTATTGATGGATACATTTTTTGTAACTATGATTACGATGTACAGCTTTTGAAAATGATTCATCGAAAGGAGAATTTTCTTCACTCAATTGTCGTTTGTTAATGTTTTTTTTTATCTAAAGGGACTAGTTCGATAGCTAATATTTACTGAAGATCAATAATCACAAAGTAGGAAGAAAAAGAACTCACTTTAGTGGACTGTCTATTCAGCAATTCCATAACCTCTTCTCGAATACGTTTACTTTCTTTCTCACGAGTGGTTTCAGCTCCCAACAGATTTTCCAACTCAAGTTCTATCCTTTGAGAACCTTCTTTTTGACCAGCAGGATTAACTTTATTCACCGTAGACTTATTTTTCTCCTGTGTTGACTCATCTTGAAGTTGTTTAGTGCCAGCGGTTTTTGATGAATCATTTTTTTGTACTAAAGCTACAGGTTTTCTCTCTGAACATAAATCCAATGAATGCTGACTACGATCTTTAGATTGTTCACTGTAATAGAGACGATTAAGCGTGCACTTAAAATATTAATCGAGTTAAAACTTGGTTAATCGGTACTTGATCTAAACCTGCAGCCCATTATTATGAAGATGTGTCATACTTTGAAATGATTACACAAAACGCGAAATTAATGACAAGAGGATAAATGAAGAAAATAATAGGTTGAGTAAAAAACATGTAACACATCGGAACGGTGCAAAAAAATTCACAGTACGAAAACACTCGTTACTTGAGGTAAAAGCAACTTAAATTCGATGTGTATGACGCCTAAACTGAGACTATATAATTCAGTGGTTTTGTGTACCCTGTTTTGATGACACACCTTTCTTTAAAATGACTTCAAGAACCTCAGAATCTTCGTATATCGGAGTCATATTATCGTTTGACCATAGACAAACAGATATGCAAAATCAACGTAGAACCTCTCATACAAATGGATCGATTCAAATTGCCGCAATTTACAATAGTATACGAAGAATAAGGGGATACAAAACTTTGTGTGAGAGAATAAACAATCTGAAGACAACAGTCCAAATATCCAAATTTTACAAGACATTAAAGCGTGAATATATCCACACTATTGTAACCGGTTCTCATCCAGCCCATGTCATCAACAGTCCTCAACCACTGATTCCTTTCGTCTCGGTGATCCCAGCCGAACGGTCTACACCTATCCATATGGCTCTGACCAACAGTCAGGGACTTCACCGACTGGCACCATGTCTTGGTCTGGCTACCCTGAACCCTCTTTCAGTATAATCCAACTTCCCCTAGCATGGCAAGTCAAGGCAGGCAGAGGATCGGCATATGAAATACGTGTTCAAGCCATCTCAGTCGACAAAAATTCTCAACCTCATCAACTGACTCGCATGTACTGCCTAGTTCCCTTCGCTTGACCTCAACATTGCTCATATGGTGACTTCACAAAACGTGAGCAATGCTACGAAGACGTTTGTGATCAAGACCCTGTAACCGCTTACTGTCTTCCTTTGATCAGATTGAGGACAGTTTTATCCTAGTCTTAATCCACACAGCCACAACATGTAACCAACTCTATTTCATCCATCGCAGTGATGGAATCCTCAAAAATTAAACTGTAACCGAAATCCTTTTTTGGATTGATGCCACGAGCACAAACTATTGCTTATAGTCATATCAAAGTAGTTACATATTTTCTGATATCCAGTTTTTACAGTCCTGTCACCTCACATTATTTGTGGCATTAAAATCTTCCACATCTCCAGAAGAGGTGTTGAGCCACTTTTACTACATGTGTTGGGTGTTGTTGATTCGATGAACAAAGGTTCGGTTGTCAACTTCTCTCTACACCTAACAAACTATACTGAACTTCAGTACACTTGTTTTATCCCAACTTATTGCATGGTTGTGTGTCAGTCCATGCATTACTACAGCTGAGTTTCTTCTAGATTATTGATCCCAGTGAGGTCTAATATTCAAAATTTGGCTAAATTCCTATACTTTGATAATCCAACTCATGTTGATCGGCTAGTTTGACCTCAAAGTCATTTTATGCAAGTTGATGGATCAAATGATTTTGTCTGATTGGGTCAACTGGATTCTTATTAGGTCGATGAAGTTTACCTCTGAGTGAGTTTATAGGTTTGAATGCCACCTACGTTCCAGCGAAGTCGAAAATGTTCCTTTCAAAATAGGTGGAGCAGTGGCCTATTGGTTTAAACAGTTGACTTGCACCCAGTAGGTACACTGGTGCTGATAACAAACGAATTATAAACTATAAATGTTCAAAACTTTTTGAATTATAATATGACTGTGACCACAAACAGCAGCAGACAACTCCATAAGATATGCAGATCTTGCAACGCGGTTAACACACTCGTAAGTACTGAAATCACACCTAGTTACAGTAGAAGACATTCACTATTAGTAAATTCATCAATCCTAAACTAAGCTTTTCAATTGTTATCATATTGTCACAAACAAACTGAAATAAAACCACTCAAAAATAATCAGTTTGAAGATGAGCATAACAGTTGAATTACTTACTTACCTGAATTGTCTATTCGATGAATTTTCCATTCCAGAAGAGGCTATACATCAAATTAATATTTTTAATTACCAAACAGTCAAGAAAGTAAGAAAAGAAAACTTATGAAATAAACCAGAATAACAAGTAGTCAAATACTAAACACACCAAACCGGATATTTTATCAGTGGTCAGGTTAATTTCCCCACATAAAAATAACAACATACCTAGTAGTTCCAACTTAGATTCCCTAAAAACATATACCAGACTCTAATATTTACCCTAAGATATCTGATAAAACTTGTTAACCATTAGAGATGATAAATGAATACTGGTTTTATAGTTAGTATGCTTCGTCGCACTCATGGTTATAGTCTATATTAAACAGTTAAAAGTGTATACCACAACATGAAAATGGATAAATGACGAAGCTGTAACGAAATTCAGCTTGAATACACCATTTCCTGTTTATTTTGCACATACTACAAAGATATAATTCTGATATGTAGATGATGGGTTTACAGTACTGAAATCGGATCACATCAATAGGTTCTTGATACACAAATTCAGTAGTGAATCCAATTCAATTTATTTATGACTCAGAAAGTGATGAAGGTGGGCTAGCAATGTTGGATTGCAAGATTAAGCGAACATAAGACGGAAGTTTAAAGAATGGTACCTATAGGAAACGTTCCCACTTGAATAGCTACTTAGACTTCAAATCACGTCACCCATCTCAGTTAAAATAGGCTTAGTTAAATGTCTAAGTAATAGGGTAAAAAGCTTACTAATAAGACAGAAAATCTACAACAAGAAATTAGACACATCAAGAAAACCTTACGTCTCAATAAAGACCCACCAAAATTTATAAATAAATTCATAAGAAATCAAAAGAAAAGTGTTAGTAGTAACACAGGTGTTGTTGGTAATAATTCTACTACTAATAGTAATAATAGTGACAGGGTTGAGAGCGAAGTCAAAGCCTCCACTGTGTTACCATACAAAGAAGGCACCTTAGAACATTACGAGGAAATAAGCATTTAAACCAGCAAACTGGCTTAGAAACATGCTTTGTAGGTTAAAAGATACTATTGATACAATTAGGCAAAATGATATGGTTTATTAAATCCCTTGCAATGACTGCGAGGTTAAATACATAGGTCAGAGTAGTCGATCAGGGTCAATTAGAATAACAGAGCACAAAAACGTGGCTAAATCAAGATTAGCAGATCCTAACAAGATAAGAAATTTAGAGAAAAACTCGCCTATAGCTATGCACGCAATTTCACACAACCACGCAATAGGGTGGGATAGAGCGAAAGTATTAAAAAGTAATTTAGATGGTTGTAGAGAGAGAGAGATGGATAACGAATCTTTTTTTATCGAATCAACACCAAACACAAGCAAAAGAAATGATTCTGCACCTGTCTTAGATATGTGGAAAAGTCTACTGCCCTTACCATAAGAAGGAGAGATTAGAACCATATAAACTGTCTCAAAGTTATGAACAATAAATTATATCAAAAACGTTATTCGTTAAATAATACTGTTTCACTGTGTGACAATTTTAATAAACAGATTAAAATGGAATTATAATCTACCACAGTGCCCAAGTTTTACTCTCATATTTTGAACACAATTCAACGAATTTTGGGACAAATTTCTCCTAGTAATTTTAGCTAGTCCTTTTAGCCTCAACAACTGCTACATGCAAATATGAATAGTAATTTTGCGCTGTTCGTTAGTTTGTTCATTCATTTCTTCACGATATCGTTATTTTCCGTACATATTCCCTTAAAAAATAACAATTATTATCTTGTGTGAAAACTAGTGATAGTCTCACACTATAATCAGATCATTATCTAACATACATGCTTTATGGGGACGCCGATCACCAGCTTTGAAATTCAGCTTTCAAGAGATGAGCATAGAGCTGTAAACCTGTTACATCGACTACTTCATGAATAACCGAGTAGTATTACAACAACCTCTCCCACATATGTATTTGTACAGTAAGACAAATACCATCAAAAAATTTAGGTGCACTGGGCTATCAATGACAACTAGAGATTATGATAAACTTATGATACTGCGTCACTGCCAAAGTGGAGTTAGGTGGGGCAAGGAACCAACACAAGATTAATTATATAAAAATCAGACGGTAAAGCTCATGCACCATACATCAAAATTGGAAAACATACACGACTAAATCTATTTGCACCAACCATGTACAACTTCAATCTCGCATAGTTAACTAGTCCACTAGTTACTAGCCGCTCCTAAGCCCGGGTAAAGAGGGAAGGTTGGGCATAGGGCTACCAACACATCCCCGTAAAACCAATCCAGTCGCTAAAGAAACTTCAAAGCACAAAGAAATTATAAAAAATAAAAATAAAATTATTCCTCGCTGGAATCGGAAAGACGAAATGACGCCGGTTGGTGAAAGCCTTCGCGAAGCCAATTCACCTGTGTGTCTTCTCTCGATAAAAGCGAAAGTAAACGTGGGGACATGGAATGTCCGCACGATGTTTGAATCCAGCAAGGCTGCCCAGATTGCAGACGAGATGAAGAGGTATCACATTGAAGTGCTTGGAATTTGCGAAAGCAGATGGAATGGGAGTGGACTGTCCAAACTGTCAACTGGAGAATCAATAATCCAGTCCGGTCACCCAAACGACAACCTAAGGCACACTGAGTTTTTGAGTGGCTATCATGATGTCCCAAGCGCATCGAAGGCTCTCATGCGGTGGGACCAATCTCCTCCAGGATCATGACAGCAAGGTTGAACTCAAAAGGAAGGAAGGTCACAATCATACAATGCTACGCACCTACGAATAATGCAGAGCAAGAGAAGAAAGAGGAATTCCACAGACAACTTCAATCAACACTGGACAAGACCTCAGTTGGCGATATCAAAATTCTAATGGGCGACATGAGTGCCGAAATGGGAGGGGACAACACAGAAAGAGAACTGATCATGGGTCGAGAATTACTCGGTGAAATGAACGAGAATGAAGAACTGTTTGCAAACTTTTGAGTATTCAACGATTTGGTGATTGGAGACAGTCTGTACAAGCGCAAGGATATTCATAAAGCGACAAAAGCAGAAGCGAAGTCCTAAATGCCATAAAGTCGCTGAAATCAGGGAAAGCAGTAGGACCAGAAGGATTTCTTCTAGAAGCACTGAAAACAGATGCAGAAAAAACAGCGGATATGCTCACACCACTAATGCATAAGGTTTGAAGGGAAGGAAAGATACCTACCAATTGAAAGAAAAGCTACTTTGTCAAACTCTCAAAGGGCGATCTAAGTCTTTGCAACAACTGGCACAGAATCACTCTCCTGTCCACCCCAAGCAAAATATTATGCCACATCATCCTGGAGAGACTAAACGATGCTCTTCATTCAAAATTACGACCGAAACAGGCTGGCTTCAGGAAGAAAAAATAAAATGCGGATCAAATTGCAACGCTACGCGTCATCATAGAACAGAGCATAGAATGCCTGTCAACTCTCTATCTCAACTTCATCGATTTTTAAAAAGCCATCGAAAGAGTCGATCGAGAAGTAATTTGGCAGGCAGCTGCTTCAACACTACGGTTTCAGTGCCACAAATCTTTGTCAACCTCATTCAAAAGCTATATGAAGACGACTCATGCCAAGTGATTTACTATCATAATTGTTATTACGATTATTATTATTATTATTATTATTATTATTATTAGTCCCTTGGGTTCCTATTGGAACATAGGGCTTCAGTAGCACGTCTCCATTCCACTATCTTCTCTGCAATCTTTTCAACCTGGCTCCACAACTGCCCACAAGCTCTCATTTCCTCCTCGCACCATCTCCTCCATGTCACCCTCGGCACCGACGTCCAACTCGTCGCTTCCCATCGGGGTTCCACTCGAGCAACTGGCCTGACGCGTGATGTCCCCAGTCGGCCTTCTCAGTGTATGCCCAATCCATCTCCATTTCCTTCCACCGCATATTTGTTGGGTGATAGGTTCTCCGTTGGTTCCTTCCCAGAGCTCCTTGTTGCTTATTCTGATTATTCTGGCCATCTGATCTTCAGTAACGAGCCAGCGTAAGCAGTTGTTGATGAATGCCTGTAGTTTATTGGAAATCCCTTTCGTAACGCGCCAAGTCTGAACCATATAGAAGCACGGACTTGACGTTGGTGTTGAGAATCCGGATCTTGTTCACATTCCAGGCTGAGTACAGAAGATCTCCACACTGGTTTCAGGCTAATGAACGCCTATCTTGCTTTTCCGATTCCGATTCTGACTTTGACATCCTCGTCTGTGTCTCGCCTGTAGATGAAACAGTGCTTCCTAGATAGGTGAAAGAGGTTACTTCCTTTAAGTTTCTCCCGTTCATGGTGATTGGAGCTTGTTGTTGTTGTTGGAGTGGTGGCGCAGTATCTTCATTACTTCTGTTTCTCTATATTCACGTGAAGTCCCGTCTTCGCTGCCTCTCCTTTTCTGCCAACTTGTTAGTTTTCGGCTGTAGATCATCAAGTTTTGTGACATCAGACACAAGTCATCGGCGAAATCCGATCTTCTAGGTTCTTTTCTGCAGTCCAGCGTATCCCCCTCTTCTCACACCCCACTGTTTGCTGCATGATCCAGTCCAGTCGACCACAATCAGGAATATCATGGGGGATAGTGGACAACCTTGGTTCACTCCTGTCTTCACTTCAAAATCATCACTGAGCTTCCCATTGTGAATTGGCGTCTTCATATAGTTGTTGAATGAGGCTGATAAAGGTTTGCGGTATTCCATAGTATTGAAGCAGTTTCCAAATTACCTCTCGGTCGACGCTGTTAAAGGCCTTCTCAAAGTCGATAAAGTTGAGGTGTAGAGTTGACTGCCATTCTATACTCTGTTCTATGATGATGCGTAGTGTAGCGTTGCAATTTGGTCCGCACATGATTTGTACTTCCTGAATCCAGCCTGCCTGTTCCGGTCGTAGTTTTCAATCCAGTGCATCCTTTAGCCTCTCCAGGATGATGCGGCTTAATATTTTGCTCACTTGGGGTGGACAGGAGAGTGATTCCACGCCAGTTCTTGCAAACACTGAGGTCTCCCTTCTTCGGCAGTTTGACAAGGTAACCTTTTTTCCAATCACTAGCCAGGTACCTTCTCTTCCTTCCACACCTTCTGCAATAGTGGTGTGAGCATGTCCGCTGTTGTCTCTGCCTCGACTCTCAGTGCTTCTGGTGGGATCCCATCTGGTCCTGCTGCTTTCCCGCATTTCAGTAGCTCTATGGCGTTCAGGACTTCCATTTTTGTTGGAGGATTTATGTTCACTTGTAGTTCAGCCGCTGTAGGTGGTATTTCTGGACGAAGTGCAGGTAGTGGTGGTGGTCGATTCAAGAGCTTCTTGAAGTGGTCGGCCCATTGTTTCCTTTGTTCCTCTTCTCTCGTAATTAAATTTCCGTCATCATCTTTTATTGGTTTCGTCTGCGTTGATCTCCTCCCAGATAGTAACCTGGTTATTTGATACAATGTTGTCAGGTCTCTGTCTCTCCTACCAGCCGCAGCCTGTTCTGCTTCACTTGCCAGTGTTTCGTAGAAGTGTCTTTTGTCTTTGCGTGCACTCTTCTTCACTTCTTTCTTCAGTGTTTTATACATTATACTCAGTTCCTCTTCTCGTTGTTCATCCTTGCACTGCTTTATCTTCTGCTTCAACATCCTCTTCTCCTCTATCAGCTTCCCTGTGTCCGTCGAGATCCATTCCTTATCTCCTTTCTTCTTCCTTCCTAATACGGCTGTACAGGTTTCTTTCCACATAGCTTTCAAAGACTTCCAGTGTTCTTCCACACAAATCTCTTCAGGGATGTTCCTCGATATCTCCCATTTTGTCTTGATGGCTGACATGAATATTTCCTTTGTAGTTTCGTCCTTCAGTTCCTGAGTGTTGTACTTCAACTGCGGTCTATCAACAACTTCCTTGAAGGCTTTTAACTTGATTTTGAAGGTCCCTTGCACTAGATAGTGGTCTGAACCTACATCTGTTCCTCTTCTTGATCTTGTGTCAAGTAAACTGCGTCTCCACTTTCTTGACATTGAGACTTAGTGTGTTCATCTGGTGAAATCCATGTCGCTTTGTGGATATCCTTGTGCTTGTACACACTGTCTCCAATCACCAAATCGTTGAATACTCAAAAGTTTGCAAACAGTTCTTCATTCTCGTTCATTTCACCGAGTGTTTCTCGACCCATGATCAGTTCTCTTTCTGTGTTGTCCCCTCCCATTTCGGCACTCATGTCGCCCATTAGAATTTTGATATCGCCAACTGAGGTCTTGTCCAGTGTTGATTGAAGTTGTCTGTGGAATTCCTCTTTCTTCTCTTGCTCTGCATTATTCGTAGGTGCGTAGCATTGTATGATTGTGACCTTCCTTCCTTTTGAGTTCAACCTTGCTGTCATGATCCTGGAGGAGATTGGGTCCCACCGCATGAGAGCCTTCGATGCGCTTGGGGACATCATGATAGCCACTCCCTCAGTGTGCCTTAGGTTGTCGTTTGGGTGACCGGACTGGATTATTGATTCTCCAGTTGACAGTTTGGACAGTCCACTCCCATTCCATCTGCTTTCGCAAATTCCAAGCACTTCAATGTGATACCTCTTCATCTCGTCTGCAATCTGGGCAGCCTTGCTGGATTCAAACATCGTGCGGACATTCCATGTCCCCACGTTTACTTTCGCTTTTATCGAGAGAAGACACACAGGTGAATTGGCTTCGCGAAGGCTTTCACCAACCGGCGTCATTTCGTCTTTCCGATTCCAGCGAGGAATAATTTTATTTTTATTTTTATAATTTCTTTGTGCTTTGAAGTTTCTTTAGCGACTGGATTGGTTTTACGGGGATGTGTTGGTAGCCCTATGCCCAACCTTCCCTCTTTACCCGGGCTTAGGAGCGGCTAGTAACTAGTGGACTAGTTAGCCAGGCGAGGTTACATGGCAAGTGATTCATAATGGAAAATTCAGTGACGCCTTTGGAGTGAAGACTGGAGTAAGGCAATGCTGTTTACTATTACCGATCATCCTCCTGATTGTGGTGGATTGGATTGGACTGAATTGGGTCATGCAACAGACAACTGCAAGGAGCGAGAAGAGGCTCATACGCCAGCTGGGCCGATGAAAAGACCCGAGAAGAAGATTTGGATTTCGCCACCGATGATGATTTGTGTCTAATATCGCACAAACTCGACGATCTACAGGTGAAAACCAACAGTTTCGCAGAAGAGGCGAGGTAGCAAAGACGAAAGTTCCCTCAGGTGAATGTAGAGAAGACAGAGGTGATACCCAACCAACAACAACAAGCACCAATCACCATCATCAATAGGAGAAATCTGAAGGAAGTAGTCTCTTTCACCTACCTGCCTAGGCAGCATCGTTTCAACTACAAGCGGCACAGGCACAGATGTGGATGTCAATGCCAGGATCAGAAAAGCAAGACAGGCCTTCATCAATCTGAAATCGGTATGGAGATCTACTCCACTCCACTGCAATCCACTCAGCATAAAGCGTCAACAACATCCGGATTTTCAACACTTATTCGGTCAAGTCAGTCAGTGCTTCTATGTGATAGTTCAGAGACTTGGTGCCTTACGAAAAGCATTTCCAACAAACTACACACATACATCATCAACAGCTGCAACGTAAGCTCACTCGATGCTGACACTGAAGATCAAATGGCCAGAATAATAATAAGCAACAAGGAACTCTGGCTGGCTGTCAACGAACCAAAAAAACAACCAACCGTCCAACAGACATGCAGGGGAAAGTTGAGATGGATTGGATTGAACATACACTGAGAAGACCATTTGGGGACATCAGGCGCCAGGTCGTTGAGTGGAATCCGAATGGGAAACGACGAGTTGGGCGTCCCAGCTGAGGGTGACATGGAGGAGATGGTGTGAAGAAGAAGTGAAAGCTTCTAGGCATTCGTGGAGCCAGGTCGAAAACACTGCAGAGAAGAGAGTGAAATGGTGACGTGCTGCTGAAGCCGTATGTTCCATTGGGAACCAAAGAGACGAATAGTGAAAAGAATTTACAACTTCACTTCGTTATAAATCACCTTTTTGTGTCTAGGTGAAAGGTTTTACTTAACTGTTGAATGAGTAAAACACCGATGAACAATGAACACTTGCTTAGTAGATGGAATACTTAGATACTTTAGGAACCAGGGCTTAAATTAGGCCTGAGTGTTAAACGGTGTTCTCTTCCGTACCATCTCAGCCTAGGTATTTACTATGAATATGGATTGAATTCAATACTTCATAAAAAAAGTGATATGTGTGAAAGAAGAAATTCTCCGTTACTTCATAAGACCGATGACTTAATTCACTTTTACCTCGGTCGGTGTATAACTCGAATAATCACATTGAAGCAGACACTACATAAGACGCAAATTAGCACGACTGATTTATATACATTTTTCTATCCTATGATGGTCAAACAACCGTAGCATCTTAGAAAATAATGGTCTTGATTACAATACTATAGTATGTTAATATGATTGTGAACCTTCATCAACTCAGATGGCTGGGACTTGTGTTGCATAACACCTAGCCAGAAGAAAGTGGAGATGGATTGGGCACACACCGAGAAGGCCGATTGGGGACATCATGCGTCAGGCCCTCGAGTGGAACCCAGATGGGAGGTGACGAGTTGGGCGTCCGAGGGTGATATGGAGGAGATCGTGCGAGGAAGAAATGAGAGCTTGTGGGCGTCGCGGCGACAGGTTCAAAAGATTGTAAAAGAACAGAGTGCACTGGAGACGTGCTACTGAAGTCCTATGTTTCATGAGGAATCTAAGGGATAAATAATAATAAATCTACTTCAACGTGTAAGGAAGAAAGATGGCCATACTAAAACGTGAAATTGGTCCATAAAGTCTATAATTGCTGGTCTGAACCGTGTCAAGAAATATACACTTCCAGGTTAAGGGTTAAGCGATAACTGAAATTGGTGGTTGCAGAATTGATCAAAGTGGCACATGTTCATTGAAGCTCTGTCTTCATCCTGATGGTTATATTATATTTTGCTATTTACCTCTACCCATCTTCTCTTCACATGAATTTTTACAAGTTTTGGTTGCGTTTCTACATTTCCCTCTTTCGTCTTCTCGCCGTATAACTTGACATGCTTATGTGTGATATTGCAACTTGAACTTCTGTGCAGTAACTCCAAGTTCCATATTAATACTGAATGACCAGGTATGTGAAACTGACGCTAAAATGTATAGACTACTCTTCTAGGTTGCCGATACGCTACTGACTAGTACGAGCAAATAGAAACATTCAGGAATGAAATGAAAGATTCCGAACTTATGACTACGCATAGCTGTAGGAGCAGCATTAAGTAAACACTGATAATATATGAGATTGTTAACAAGTCATATTAAATCAAATCAAAAAGTATGCAATAATAATAATAATAACAGAGACTTACTGGATTCATCAGGTAAATCAGTAGGAATATCTATTTTTTGGAGATCATCGGTACAAAACTTCGTATTTAATTTATTATGTGAACTGTTTTCACTAGGACAACAATTAGGTGGTGAGCTGGACAATCCAGATACCGACGACATGTTAGATTGGGCGTTGGTTGAAACTGTTTGAGACACATCCGTCGGGTTGCTGTCAACACGTTTCTTTTTAAATGCATTTCCAAAAAGTGAGGTAGCTGATGAGTTAACACCAAAGGACTTGTTAAATGAGCCAACTCCACTGTTACCAGTTAATAGTAAAGAACTTGAAGTTAAATTTTTGGTAGGATGAGTGACTGAGGCCAAAAGTTGGCGTCTCGCAGCTAGGCGTTCTCTCAAAGAACTCTGCTTGGCTTTAGCTGCTTCAATGGAATCTAAAGCGGAGCAGTCAGTTGAGGCTGTGGGTTCCTGTGCCTTTCTATGCATCTGTAAGATTAAGAAAAAAAGCCTTCCAAAATCTATGTGCGAATTGTTTCACAGTATCCTAAATCTGCATAAAAATGCTAGTTTTAATTAGTTTCATTCACTACAGATAGATCAACGTAGAACCTGAGAGCAGTGCATCAGTTTAAGTTGCCATACTTCATGGCACCATGAAATGAAGTGTGTATAAAAAGTGATATCAAGGTAGACAAAAGGTATGAAGAGACACAATAAATGGGCGAAAGTTAACAAAAAGTTCGAAACTTTGACACAGAATGCACACACTTGCGCCATTGCGACCGATTTTCGGCTGTCATTGAGTCTCCAACCACTGATTCTTATCATTTCTTGGATACCAGCCTGACGACCTAAATAGTTTAGACCAACGGTCAAAGACTTCATCGACTTATGCCAAGTTTTGGTCTGGCGATCCTTAGTCTTCTTTTAATTCAATTCTACTTCAGCTAGCATGCCATGTCAAAGTAGGCGGTGCTTCAGCATGCCCCAGTACAAGCTTTCATTGACTAGATATTCATATCATTGAAAAGGACCTCGAACCTAAAGTACACTTCTCTACCACCAACTTAACCATTAAAATAATGGGTAACGTACAACACCGGAAGTGACCACATGTTTTAAGTATGACCTCTGCAGTTAGTATGACAAATGAATAAGTTATTTTGTTACTCTGTAAATTAAACGGGAGCGGCATGAATTGTCTGAAAGCTGAAATTATTCATGATAATGCCAATATGAAAGTAGTAATCGAACACAAATATCTTGTTGCATTGGAGTCACTCCTAAATATTCTAAGAGGTTTTAGTGTTTTATTTTCCCACAGGTGTGCAAGTGAAGCAATAAGTTCAAACATTATACGTAAACTGTAACTAAATCTCAGTCGATAATTAGCTGCATATTATCCGACCGAAGGTTTCTGCAGCAGCTTAGATGGAACACAAAATACACTGATATTTTGAAGCTGTTACAAATTTCGACAGCGTAATTAGAAGACGAAGTTTATCTGGAAAATGTGATGTATTTGCGCAATTCATTTCGAACAATCTGACCACACATTTACTTGTCATGTCAATATATATTAAACCAAAGAGTGGGAGGAAAAATACAAAAATTAACACAATAGGGGATTAAAATTACGAAAGATGAGAACAAACAGGAAGCGACATAGTTGACCCTAATCTTGGTAAAAAAACAGAATTTACCAGGGTAAGCGTAGTGTAACAACAAATTACTTTTGTACACAGAAGTGGTTTCAATTTGTGTATGGCTATGGCTTCCGCAAATCTCAGTCCCTGTTTTTATATAAAACTCTGCAAGCTGTTTGAACATTTTTGACCTGTTTCTATGATATTTTTAGCTATAGATGAAGAGGGTCGTCTCCCACCAGCTTTCATCACGGTTTCACATTCCATCTCTTTTGAAGTCACTTAGGTACATGTTCTCCCACACTCAACTGCATGGCTCGATTATTCTCCCCTATGTATATGTGACTAAACACACATGTAAATTGGTAAACACAGTGGAACATGAAGCAATCATTGATGCAGCGTTTGGGTTTTTGGTGAAGCATGTGTTCTGGTTTTTCCACAATGATAAGATTGGCTGCGTAATATGTTTTCTTGTTGGCCGATGTCAGTCTGCGTCTCCAAATGATGCTATTCAACTCCCCTTTGTATGATAGCGTGATATAGACGCTTATATTAGGGACTGTGTATAGAGTTTGCTTCACTGCTACTTGACCTCTACAACGGTTTATAAACTTCAAGGGTATATTAATTTTCAATAAGTGTTTTGGTTAGTAATTTGATATCGTCATCCACCGTATCTCATGTCCTGATACGATAGATCTTATTAAACAGGCATTTTTACTAAACCTCACTTGTAGTGGACTAGACAAAAACTGGGAAAATTCAGGTACTGTCCTGTCCATGTAGGCTTTCTGTAAACTGACTGTCTTACCCAACCATCTTTACGTCGACTCAAGAGTATAACTAAGAATGATAGATGATTATTATTCTCTTTCTCACAAGCCAGGCTGATGTGAGTTGGCAAGGTGTTAAGTATTTTTAGTAGACAAGCCATATCCTCATGCGTTTCACAAATCACTATGATGTCTTCAAAATACCTCTGGTAAAAATAAACTTTAGTGATTAGATCACCAGCCAGACTTTCGCGATATGACACATAAATATCAGCCAGTAGTGGTCCTAAAGGACTACCCACAGCTACACCGTCAACTTGTCGAAAGCGTTTACCTTCAAACGTTAAGTGGACTTTGTCGGCAGACAGCAATAATAGCTCCCTCAGAAAGGTTGGAATAAAAGGAAATAGGAGGTTTCTAGATATACAGTCACAGAGAATGCTAATATTCTTCGACAATGGCAAGTTTGTGAATAAGGAATTTACATCGAAAGAGTGTATAATCTTGTTTTTATATTCATGTCACTAAAACAGTCAGCAATTTGAAAAGAATCTTTCAATGGAAACTTGACGGATTCATTTCGAACTGGATTTAACATTTTCACCAGCTATTTCGCCAGTTTGTGTGGGAAAACGACACATAGACAATATAGGGCGTAAGGGATTATTAGCTTTAGTAATTTAAGGATTACTTATTTAGCACTAACGTGCAGCTAAAAATAAACGCATCCCGCGGGACGCGTTTGCTTACCTAAACCCTCAGAAAGAAAAACTAAAAAAAGACAAGGAAAAACTGCTTGGCTTCTCTAAAGTTTGTTAGTGTGACCGGAGGATGTTTGGGATTATGCCCGAATTTTCCGAAGCGTGGTCGAACTTAGTCCTGGTGAGCGGTGACGATAGGTTACCGCATAGCGTGCACGCTGCCTGATAGAACGACTCAGGATCCCCTTGGATTCTCTACAAAAATCTATATTTAAGTTCAAAAACATATATTTCAGCTAGCCTAAGGCATGACAAATCAAAATAATCAAGTAATCGCGACACTACATTTATTGTACATAACAACAGATTGGGGGGATTTAGGTTTTAATATGTTTACTGATGTAAAAGTACCTTTTGTTAAAGAAGTAGATGGGTTTTTCCAGAATGCATAAAAAAATGACTAAGACCAGCGGAAAGTAAATCCACAGTACGGCCTCTAGCCAACCTTCATTTGCAGCGTCACTTCTAATTGAGCGGCAATTTCTCATTTTCAATGAAGCTACTACAAACAGTTGGTATTGGAATAGGAGATGCTGTCGCTTAACAGCCTTACTTGTCTAACGGCAGCGAACAGTAAACCTTTTGACTATAAACTAATGCGCACGTAAAGAGGGAGGGGGAGGGTAGACAACGGTTAAGGCTGTTAAAGCAAGTTAGGTAGAGTTATTAGAAGACGATGGTTATCTGATACATGTGTGATATATTAGCTCTAAAACTTTCCAATAGTTTAGTTGTATATGAAATTTTCGAGTTATCAATATGGAGATTTATGGAAATGATCGATGAAATCAATCAGAAGAACACGAATAGGGAGGGGAGAACCCAAACTAAATCATACCACTTTCGGTATAAAAATTAAAATCAGTACTTCCACGGCAGGTTCAGCGTGGTCACAGACTGTTCCTCTATACAAAAAAGGGACCCGAATCTATGCTTCATCAAAGCTTGAACATGCTTAAGCTCTCTAGTGTGTTTGACAACAGATGAAGGTAGACTTTTGTTGCCTCCACCCATCGAATCTGTTGAGGCCATTTTCTTTGCAAGCTACTTAGGTATTTCTACCATCCTTAGCTGCATGTCATGAATAATCCCCCTCATGCACTTGTCCACGTTTAAATATAAGCTGCGAAGTGGTGAGGTGCTGGCGCAACCGCTCATGTTATTTTGGTTGTAACGGGAACTTTGTCTTCCTCTAATGAGGCGAAGGGTTCTTGATATTTTTGGGGATGGAACACTGTATTCTTTTAAATGCTGCATTAAGTTTGCACTTGTTGACAAATTTCAGCGGGCAGCCATTCTCCATGTGTTGGTCTCATCTTCCTCCTTGCCATTGGTGTAGATGTGGCCAGATCTGCTGAATCAGAATCTAAACCATACTTATAATGGACTGGAGAACAACTAAGGAAGCTAATACACTGCCCAGTTTGCGCAGCTATCCTGCAAATTGTCCTTCTAATCCAGCCATTTTCCTATCAATTAAGCAGCATGTCACGAAACAGAAGCTGATCGTTCGACTCGTCTTATTATGATTGAGCTCCTGCTACATTGCATTCAGGTAGCAAGTCAGCGTTTAAAGTGTTCGAAACAATTACCAAGAGACAGTTTTACAGGAAGGGCTTCTCAGATCTTGTGGCTCTTAAAAAGTAGAAGTTCTGCATACTACCTAACCCCTTGGGTTTCCACGTGTCCTCCAAAGCTAGTGTGACCACGCAAGGCAACGGAAAACGTGCCCAGAAGCGCTAAGCTTCCTAAACTCCAAAGCCATAGATCAAGCGCTGTCAGTTGTTCCTTAAATGTTCTAAACCTGTCATGGAACTGATTTGGTCAACCGCTCCGGCAAGGGTTCTAGTTTTAACGTTTTTCTGAAGGAATGAGTGGGCATTCTGTCGTCTCGAACTCCAGGTTAGGCCATACGAAGCTGTTGAAAATTCTATGGAAAAGTCTGATGCGGAACTGTCCTGCAGATTTCTGTGCTGATTACTGTTCCTCTTAATGAGTAGACTGATAACGTGGGCACCACTTCCAGAGCTCAGATTCAATAGTTGGTTACTCGGTGCGAGAATCAGTACTATACGAAGACAACGTTGATCGTTGACCTCATTACCGTCTGGTTATGCGCTCTGAGAAACAAAGATGGTACGAAGTCTTTTTCCATGTCTTGCGTAGCGTGACTATATCAAAACACAAGCATTCAAGATAAAACTGCTCTGATGAACGCATAAAGCCTCAATTCTGCGTATTCGTACTGTACCATTTCTGAAAGCCATTACTTTCGTCGGTGTCAAACCGTGACCTTCAATGGACTGACTGCAATGTTCATCCCTTTCTTTTGTACTAGAACGTCTTGTTACCTTTTTAAGCTTTCTTTGAATGTGAACCATTAGCGAAATCTCCGGGCCTACGTTACGTGCTTGTTGGCACTCGTCACCATGGTATACCTGCAACCACAATGGAGTTAAAGGTTTCATCTGGCTCTCAAACCCGTATCACACAACGTTACAGTCAGAAATGCGTTTAACACTGTGTGGGAATGAACTGAGTAAACTGATTAATAACCGATTCGTACTCAGCCTCATATTGTCTGGCACTAGGTGCTGATTGAATTCAGGCTTGAGACATGAGACCAGAATTTTCTACTGATTGTCCCCAACTAACAAGCGCGCGTCCCAATGTATCACGACTGTGGATCTACCAGGTTGACGACGCGTCATCAAAATCAATGATAGGATTCGGTCACCACCTTGGACTAGACAGCCCGAAACTGGCTACTCGCCGGTGACGAATCAATGAAGTTTTGATTTACTGTAGTAATAATAATCGATATAGCCCCAGCTTTTCGGTTAATATGAGGAACAGCGCTCCCGAAGACTCATTGTAATATCTTGAAGCTTCTGAGGGCACCATCAAAACTTATTTAATCGGTCACCTGCGCAGCAAATGCTGGACCTTACGAATGTGAGAGCAAGACACTATGTAGATTGAAGGTGGCCAACTAGTAGAACTGAGGACGGAGAGGGGTCTTCAAAACGTACAGTCGGAAAAATCGATTGATTGTTTACTCTGTGGATCCCACCACATCCGCCACACTAGGCCGATCTAGCAAAAATTGTCCGAAGGGATATTTTCATATTATTTCTGAACACTTCAAGCAACTCAATTCTGTAGGTAGTTTAGATCCAGCTTCTACTGAATTAGAACCTAGAAAATCCATCCTTCCATCTCGGCTGGTGTTGTGTGTGCTCCAATCTAATTTTTGTACCGTATTCAAAAGCGCACCACTCGTTATGTTTGGCTTCATTCAATTTGTTTAGATGACCACAGTGAACTTGTTTTGGCTGGTGCTTCTATTGTATTTCATTTTGGTCAGGAACTGTGGTAGCCGTGAGACCGGAGGTTTGTGGTTAAGTTTCCCGAACGTATCTTGCTGCAAAGAACAGTTTTTCATAGAGTTCATCTGCAATGTGAACCTACATTCATTGTTTGATGGCCGGACGTTTTGGTTTGGCTCGCTTTCACCTTGGACTTGTTGTTAGTAACTTTTTTACGAGCTACGTAGTGGTTTTACCGTAAAGCCGGGCGACACTGAGCTTACGGCAAACACGAAAAGGTAATACGATCAAGAAAGACTGAAACCCCATCCCGTTTAGGCTGCATCTTCGCATGAATATTTCATTGCTGAAAACCTGATGATCCCTTCCACTTCAGGCAGGAGTAACCACGTTGTTATCGGCCTCAAACATGTCTGTGAGACTAATCTAGCCGGACCTTTCAATGAACGTCGTCGGAACTTCAGCTGACTTAGGACTCTGATTCGTCAGATTGCACAAACACATTGGGACTCTGACCACCTATAGCAGAAAGTGAAAGCCGCTTGGGACTTATACTCCACAAAGTCGTGCATGCAATCAACCAACCTGTTCCACTTTCACTGCCGAAGTGCTTCAGATCAACGAAGGTGATAGGGAGCCACACTCACAAGCTACTTACTCTAAAAAATGCCACTAGGCCAAGCACTAAAGGACCGGTATTAAATACACTTACAAACTTTTCAGGCAGACAAGAAACTCACATACAAAGGCACTGGGAGCCGGTTGGCAAGGGCATCAAATTAGGCTAACAAATATGTCGACTTCTAACCCAAGAAGCCTGTCCCGCTATGCTCCATCGCTTTAGCGGGTCAAAGCTGGAGTCTCCCAACTGCTAGGTAACAATGGACTGATGGGCAGCGACACTTAAGTAGCTGAGCTTCTAGATGACGAGAACTTATGAATCTTTTCGTCATTGCCCACCTACTCAGGGCCTCGTGAATATTCCACTAACGAAGTCGGAGCCTCGCCTGTTGACTCGGGCGCTTAGCTTGTGCTGCGCCAACTGTTACTGCTCACGAAAGACAACTCTCCGGAGCCCGACAAAATCCATTCGACAGACCTGCAAGGCAGAGAACCAACCTGGCTGAACCTTTGCGTAAGCCACGTAAGGGTCCTCGGAGTTGGGGGAAAGTACCTGATCCTCGGAAGTCAGGCCACATGATGCCAATCTTCGGGCGGGGTCAACGAAGCAAACAGAAGAAATACAGACCGATGGCCTTATCGTCATTCCTTCCAGGGTAATGGAAACGTTAATGCATGGTGGACTGTGGGATCGCCTCATAATGACCAGCTTCCCCACACCCCAACAACACGGGCTTAGAGAAGAGTGCCCCACATTACCAGTCTGCTCGCTGCAGTAGATAAGTGGACCAGTATTGTCGATCACGAGGCCGAACTGACGTTATCTTCCCAGGCTTTGCTAAGGCGCTTCAGCGTGTTCATCACGGCTGCCCCACTGACAGAGAAAATTGGCCGGGATATGACCACTGCCCAGCGAATGGTTGTTTTTATGTCTACAAGGTTGTTTATTTGGGACTAAAGGGGTCTTTTCAATGTCTGAAGAAACTTAATGTCCTAATAGTGTTCCCCAGGGTGTAATACTAAGGCCCTTTTTTCTAACGTACATCAATGACCTGCCCTAAAAGATTTCTCTGAAAGTCGTTCATTTTGTTGATGACTTGGAGCTATGGCGAAAAACTGAAATTGAGAAAAGTGGTGTTTCTTCACGGGAGGGCTTAACTTCAGAACTGGGCAGTCATTGTGAGCTAGCATTTATTCTTGAGAAATGCAAGGTGTTACATTTGAAACATAACGCATGCATCTAGTCCCAGTGGCTTTCAGCGTCCCCGATGGAGAAGGGTTTGGGCGTTCCAGTCCCTTAAGACTTAAAGTCTTATGCCAAATGCGACGGAAAAGCATTTCACTGAAACTTGGCGTTAGTAACCCATGGTAGAATTTTCGGACTATTCGACCGTAGGTGTTTCCATCAGACCTTCAACAGTTTTGCACCGTTCCACTTAGAGTTCGTGACTACCATCTATCCTCTTTCTCTGCAAAAGGATAAATTCAGCCTGGAACGAATTCAGAGGCGCTCGACCAAATCCGCCCCAGGGCCTAGGTCTGAAACATTCAGTGAACCGCTAGTTATGCGAATTTATACCCCCATGAATCTGGAAGACTATGAGCTGGCTCACAGCAACCTTGGTGTCACTGGACTCCCACTCCATCGCTGGCTGGATCTTAGCCGTGGCAGCGATCCCACAGGACGCATACGGAAGCCAAGACTGGAACATGGCATATGAGGTATTAGGCACAGCTTCTATCACCCAAGGGCTGCAAAGCCCTATAAAACCCTTCCCGCAGAAGTGATCCGGGCTACTTTGCCTGAATCCTTCAGAAGCCGACTTGACACTCATCCGAGATGTAGGCGGGATCTGTCAAGAAATGACTGAATTTTCGCATGTTAGCAGTCTATTCTTTCTCTCTCTGTACTTGTACATAGGTTAGCAACCACAAGAAGTAGTGATCCACGGATTATGAATGCGAAAGGCAGTTTAGGATTAGTCCTGGTGCTAACTTGACAGACGCAAGACCAACCACCAATTATTCAGACTTGTTATACGCCCACGAATACGAGACCAAGGAAGAACACGATAGCGTAGTCGAATGGAATAGTATGTTTGGATGGTTGTGCCAAAATACCGATGCGTTCCAACTAACTGGCTGGAGAGTCGAATATGATCAGTGCAACGTAACACGACAGCGTGCCAAATGGCGAGGATGCTTGATCGGGTGCCCTAGCAAGTCCAGTTAATCTATCAAGGTTAGCATCAATGTCGAAAGTCGTCAAACCCTAGGCTATTGATTTTGGGGAAGTGTGTGACGCTACAGCAGCAAGTAAAAGCTTCTTCTAACCCATCAGCGACCGTTTGAGCCTCTTGAGTATGCCCTACTGACCGTTTTTGGTTCCTATATCATTGATCATTAGCTTATGTCGGCGAATACTTTTCTCTCACCACTATATGCATCAGCTCCTTCGTTTTTATGCTAAATGTTCATGTATTCTATTGAAATTGAAACTACGCCTCATGGTCTTTCTCCTCCATCCACGAAATGTGGTTAACATCTAGCTCTTAGACTCCAACCCGAACAAGGACAGCTCCTACTTAACCTTGTATTCGCGCCTACAGAGCAGAAAGGATGAACAGTGTTTATAGCGGAGCACATTGTTGTTTAGAACGTTGGAAGTAAGCCAAGTTGCTAACTCACTTGGTTTTCTGCTGTTACTAAGAATGATAGAATCTGATTGGATCACCGACGTAATGAGATAATTACAGCGATTGGCGATACAGTAAGCAAAACAACATGCTTCGCTGAACCAACGACAGTTGAACGACTCTTGCTCCCATAATATCCAGGTCTCTCATGCGAGAAAAGTGTTTCCAAGTATTATAGCATGACATAATCAGTCGACTTCACAAGTGCAGAAACTCCTGATGGTCAGCATTCCTATTATTTCTGATTGCAAATGAACCTGCGAAGTTTTCAAGTGTAAATAACTACGTAGGCAACTTCTAAGAGAGACACAACTGTTTCGTCCGTCGACGAAATAAGAATAGCACAGATAGCTGTTCGAAGTCCTTTCCCAACACCACGCCTAGCCCAGCGTTCTGTTTGCTCACACCATAGCCGGCCCCACTGGTCCGACCTTCGAACCGTCTGGAACGGTAATCCACCTTTTGGTGCAACTTCAGTACCATGGTTCAGCATGGTGCACTACATGCCGTAGATGCCATGCTAAGCCGACTGCATCCCAACACTAACGCATTCGGCCTTACGAAAATGTTGTCTAGAGCAGCCCCATAGCTTCTACGCTTGTAAGTAATGTCTGATGGCGCCGCAAACCAAACTGACCAAAACAGACCGAACACGTCGGAAGACGTTTACCAGTGGCGTTAATGATTTTTTGGACGCGAAGTGTCACTACCCACTTCTGGCTTCTCTCTGTCCTCCTTGTTACCAACTCCACTTTTCACCGTTTCTATCAACAGAATCTTTCTATTCCGTAGCTGCACAATATATTTATCTACCCACTGCTTGCGTGCAGCGCCTAGTACCAGGTACGTTGAATCACTTTCACTGGCCGCGTCCTTTATTTTTGGTTTCGGGAGATTCCGTGCAGAGAAATCGTTCGCGAATCCTGAAAGTTCAAATGGCTGTCAACGGAACAGAAGCCTTCGCTCAACTGGCTTCCGCGTCTACGATCCTTGAATCACTACTCCTTGTTGTCATTAACCTGTGTACGGGTAAGGAAAGAGGAAAAAGTGATGAATAAAACGTGAGAATTCAGTTAGTTTTGGGCAGATCCCGGTCACATGCCAAGTGGGTATCCAGTCGGCTTTTAAGGGATTCAGGCGAAGTAGCCTGGACCACATCTTCAGGAAGTGTTCCAGGGTTTAACAACTCTTAGGGAATAGAAGTTTTGCCTGAAATCTGACCCGCTGTGTTCCAAGCTTAGTATCTGTGCGCGTCCCTTGAGATTAGCTCCGCAGCCAAGATTGAATAAGTGACGGAGTGGGTGGCCAGGCTTGCTCAGAATGTTGTAAGTCACTATCAAGTCACCTCTTGGCCTTCTGTATTCCAGAGTATGCAGATCCGGCGCAATCAGTCATTCTTCGCATATTTTCGACCTAAGCCCTCGAGCAAATTTTTCCGAACGCCTCTGAATGTGTTCTAAGCTCAGTTTGTAATTATGGAGATGAGGAGGGGGAAGACGATGGTTTCAAACTCCAGGTGAGGCCGTATGAAGCTGTTGAAAATTTGGTGGAAGCATCTACGATCGAATTGTCCGAAAATCTGTCTGAGAGTTACCAGCGCCAAGTTCACACGGAGTGCGTTTCTGCCACAGTCTGCATAGGATTTTAAGTCTTGAGGGACCAAGACGCCCAAATCCTTCTCCGTCGGCGATGCTTCAAGTTCCATGTCCTTGAGACTATAGAAATGAGATGCACCATATTTTATGTGTATCACCTTGCATTTCTCAAGACTGAATGCAAGCCCATTGTTACTGCCCAGCTGTGAAGTCAAGTCTTCCCGTAGAGAAACACTGCCTTCCTCGCCTTTGATTTATCTCCAGAGTTTCATGACATAGGCGAAAAGGAGGATTTCGGAAGAGACCTGTTGAGGCAAGTCGTTTATATATATTAAAAAGGGGGAGGCCTTGGTACTGAACAACGCGGAACACCACTAAGACATTTTATCTCTTCTGACACAGGAACTCACCCGAACTCTAAATGAATGGTCTCATAGGTATGAAGGCAACCAGTCAATGAGCGGAGGTCGAATCCCAACTAATTTCAATTTATCGATAAAACAGTAGCAATTAACACGATCAAACGCCTTAGCAGAGTCTAGGTCGGTAACACCAGTTCGTCCTCGACGGTCAGCAATGCTAGTCCACCTACCTACTGCAGTGAGCAAGTTGGTAATGCGGGAGTACCCCTTTCGAAACCCATGTCGGGGAGCAAATAAATTTATATTTGTGAGGTAATCCCCCAGTTCATCACATATTTACTATTCCATTACTTTGGAAGGAATGGGTAGAAGTGGCGTTGTGCGGCTCAGCTTCCAATAGTCGGGTACTATCCTCTGACTCAGAGACTTCTGAAATATCTTACTTAAAGGCTCGGACAAGGTTGAAGCTCCCCCCGGTAGTACCGCCGGATGGACTCTATCCGGTCCCAGGGAGATGCTTTTGGTTAGTGAAGTAGTTTGCGCTGTAATAGCTCAACGCTTAGATCGACGACTGAGAGTCCTACTTCATTAGTGGGATATTCGGAAGCTCCTGAGCAGGTGAACGATGACAAAAAGCCTACCTGGTACTGCTCGGCCAAGAGCTCAGCTGCTTCAGTGTTGCTATTAGTCAGTCCGTTCGCACCTATTAGTTGAGTGACCCCCGCTTCAGCCAGCCGGAATGAAGCAGCGTAGCGAAGCGGACTCCTCGGGTTGGACACAAACATGTTCATGAGCCTGACTTGATGCCGTTGCCGATCAACTCACGAAGCCTTCGTACACATGTTTCTCATCTGGTTGAAATGCCCGTAGGCACATTCGGTGCCAATCCTTTTGTGCTCAGCCCACTGATGTCTCTTTGACTTAGATAGTTTGCGAGTGTGGTTCCTTACCACCTTGGGCAACCTGAAGCAGTTCGGTCCCGACAGCGGAACAGACTGACTGATCGCATGCATGATCTTGTCAAGAATGAGTTTCCAATGAGTATTCATATCTCGCCATATATGGTTAGCTCCCCACTCTGTCCGGTTAGAAGAGCCACAGCGTCAAGTCGTCTGAAATTCCAACGGTGTTCCTTGAAAGGTCTGGTTAGATTGGTTTCGCACATAAACTGGAGGTGATAACAACGGGCTCACTTCTGCTCAGAGGAGGAAGGACTACCAAGTTGTCCATCAGGAATTCTTCATTTGTGAAGACGCAGTCTGAGAGAGATGGAGTTTTGAGTCTCCTTCACTCTCGTTACCGTTCCCACATTTTCGTCAGCCGCAGTCCCTCAATCAGATGTAGGAATCTGGCTTCAATGGAATCGTCACTCCCGCTAAACGTGTGATCTGCAAAGTTAACCTTCGGTGGGTTAAGGTATCCTGAGGTTAGTATGTGAGTGTGCCCCGGTTTAAGACAGTAAAAGACTGCCTCTAGCATCCGGCTGTCGTACTGTAAGTCAGCAGACGACTTTCTATGAATGGCTCCCACTAAGCACTTTGCAGTCTTCGGTGGCTTTATGGCGCACCGAAAGGATTCTCCGAAAAATTCCGAATCTTGGATGTGGATTTGGTGGGCCGGGAGAGAGAAGCTGATATCAAGTGCTGGCCCACCATCCATACCAACCTTTCCGTTATTAGGAACAAGATATTCAGTGAAGAGACTCTTTTCAACGAATTTATTTTCAAGCTGTACAATTGTACATATATAAATTTGGAAAAACTATATCCCTTGAGGAAAACTAAACACTACATGGTGATGACAATAATAATAGAGCGGGTGATGACGCAGGCACTTGTGATTATAATGACAATTGAAGTGCGAATGATAACAAATGGATTATGTAATATATGGAATGGTACATAGAGAGTACATAACTCAGAAGGGGGTGAAAAAATTGTTGAAAACGGCGAATCAATTAAGTATTATGTAATGGCATTAGACAAGTTGGACAGGATGAAATCAATGTTTTCTAAAAGGATTAAGACAATTAAGTGAAACAACACCGGAAACTAGTTAAAGTGGAGGCGATTATAATAACAATAATAGTGATAAAGGAAGGATACAAAGTTTAAATTAACAAAGTGGGAGGGGGAGCTAATGGGGTGGGAAAATGTTATGGCCATGATAAAAACAGTGACTGCACATACTTCTTCTGTACACACAGATCAGGTCTTAGTTCATGAAAAGCTAAAGCCCCGCTGTTTTAAGGAGTTGAAAACGAAGAAAACGTGGAAGGTTTGGGCGGATTTGATAGTAATTTTAAAGTCATTTTCTGGATTTGTTGTGTGATGGAAGTCAATCAAATGTTCCAGAATCGAACTTCTAACAGACTTTCCTTCACCTTTATAAAACCAAGCAGGAACATGTCCTTCTATACGTGTAGATAGCATTCTCTGGCTACGGCCGATTTACCTCGCTCCACAAGAGCAGGTGAACTGGTAGATGCACACAGAGGCAGCCAAACGAGGAAGCTTGTCTTTAACATAGGCAGAGAATAGGTTACGACTGGTAAAAGTCAACTGAAGTCTTGTTGTGAAGAAAGTTTTATTGGTCGATCTGGTAAGACGATTCTTCAGTACATCCGATGCTAGGTCGCCTTTAAACTCTAAGCTCATAAACAATCTTTTCTTTGAGACCGAGTGAGTGACCGGTTTAGTGTTTCTTTCCCGCATATTTTTATCAATAAAACGGCTAGGGTAACCGTTTTCGACAAGTACGCTTTTTAAAAAAGATAGCTCTTCATCGATACAATCGTCACTACAGATATTCCTTTTTCGATGGCAAAGAGAGTGAATAAGATTACTTTTTCTGTTGATGGGCACCCAACCATAAAAATTAGTTAGTTGTCCGTTCCACGTTGGTTTCCCGTAGATGGATATTTTAAGGTATCCATTTTGACGTCGGGTGAGAAGCACATCAAGAAAGGGAATAGTTGATTCTGATTCCTTCCCTATAGTAAACTTGAGGGCTTGATGACATTCATTGAATGAACGAAGCACATTGTCGAGGTCTGCATTTTTGTCGCAACTAACAAACGTGTCGTCCATGTATCCTCTACAGAAGTCAAAGCTATCAATAGTTTGACGAAGTTGTGAATTTTCCACTTTCGACATGAAGAAATCTGCTAGCAGCGGTCCCACTGGTGACCCCATCGCAATTCCATCTTTCTGTCTATAGATTCCATTATTGAAACTGAATTGGACATTAAATGTGCGCCTCAACAAAAGCTCTTTCAAGCGGCTCGTTGGTAGTCTTACGTCTAAATTATGTACATCAATATAGTCACATACATAACAGACAGTCTCGGTGAGTGGCACACTCGTGAACAACGAAGTGACGTCTAATGAAAACATCATCCTGTTTGGAGCATTAAAATCTTTAATACCCTCAACAAACTGAAATGTATCACGGATGGAACAACTCAATACTTACCTTCTAACAGGTTTCAGAATTTCAGCTAACCACTGAGCAGTTCGGTGATAAGGAGAACCAGCCATATCGAGGATCGGATGAAGAGGTAATCCCGTTTTATGTATCTTCCATAGTCCATATAGGCGTGGGCCAACTGGTCGGATACGTTCATGTAAATCGGGGTCAGTTATTGATTTATCCCTCATTTTTAAGACATTTGTGAGTTGTGTTTCAATTATATGCGTCTTATTAGGCTCACCTTGAGGTTTAGTAAACTTAGTGGGATCAGAGAGGATTACGGAAAGTTTATCGATGTACCCCTGACGATTCATTAGGACAGTGCCTCCTCCCTTATCAGGACGGCTTATGATAATATCCCTGTTATCTTTGATTAGTTTTAGCTGTTGTATATGGTCCTTAGTTAATAAAGAGCTAGAATTGATTTCGGAGTTGGTAAATTGGTGACAGCAATCCAGAACAGTGGACTTGAAATGCCGAAATTCTTGCGGCGATGCAGGCGCAAGACCGACAATCTGGCTGATTAAATTTTCAAATTGTACTAGGGTATGTAATCCGTTAACCTTGGATGCACTGCTGCAAAACTTTGAGCCCAGTGGTAGGGCTTGCATTTGAATTGTCGGAAGATTAACGTGAGAGTGGTTAAATACATATTTTTCTGGATATTCGGAGGTTTACTTTACTGTCCTTACTTAGTTCCCAAAGCTAGCCAGGTTGTTTGGTAAACTTTGTACACTAGTGCAGATGCAACTTATGCTTTTTACTTGGAGTGCAATGCCCGCACCCTCTCTATTTTCCAGTTAGCTGGCAGGATCCTCAGGCGTGAGGGCTGCGGATATGCCCAATTGCAGTCTACTAAACCAGCGTTTCCACCGCTTCCACGTTTTTTGCGTCTGGACCGTCTTTTAGGGGTAAAACTGGTTCTAGTTTCTTCTGTTTTCGTTGCTGCCCTTTACGCTGCGATCTATCAGACTGCATGCGGATTCCAGATGGCAGGCGATTTCTGCTCGCCCGGAAAGTCTCCAGTGTAGATCCTGCCATTTCAGAGGCTGGAAAGACCACTCTGATCAGACTTGGTTGGGGGCCATCGTCTTTTTTGTGCATGCGTGAGTCACTTTGGGTGATCACTCCCTTGAGGTTCACAGTATTCTGAAGGAACTTCCAATCGTGGGGGTCGTAGTGAACATTCTTGGCGCCTGGGTTGTGGTATGCCTTGTACTATTCGGTTTCTTCCCCTGAAGTAGGCGTCACGCTTATCGGCGGAAAGATTCTTTAGAGCCCTTCTCTTAGAGTGTGGGATGTCCGGCAGTATCCTTACTTGCCCTTCAGCCTTTAGCACGTGAAATGCTCAGAGTACATCCTCGACATCGTCTTGGTTGGAGAATGTAAGCCCTAAAAGGTGGGGCATGCCCTTAGTTGTTGGATTGGAACCGTGAAAGAGCCCGGCTGGAGCTACCGGTTTTGTGTGCTCCAGCGTGAGTTTCCTTCTTACGTTCTCTCAAAGAACCCTATCATTCCTGTCCTGAAGGCTGTATGAGAGGTCGCGGTTGTCTGCCACGTTCATGATGACCAAGGAATCATTCCGGAGAGCGGTCTATCTTGTCAACTGTTGGCACTCGAGCGCTTTTGTTGGGCTTTCGTCTTTTCTCTAGCCTTTCCGCCGTTCGTGGGCAACACGCTTGCTTGTTTGACATTCCCGTCAGTGGCCGGCATGGTCTGCTGTCCATCCCACTTTCCCGGGATCCATGATTAACCTTCCCAATTTACAGATTATAGTGCTTGGGTTTACTCTCCGTGATTCGCACCTTCCCAGACCCGATGGGTTTGGCCGGAGTTAAAACTTGGGTAGCCATTCTCCATCTCGAGCATCCTTGTTTGTTATGACCGTTCCATCTTGCCCCTCACCTGTCGATGACAGAATCAGAGTGAAGGATTGTAGGGCAGTTGATGTTATTGCACTACTGGGGTGCATCGTATCCTCCATCGCACTAGACCCTTGTTCTTGTCGAGTAACTCGAGCACCTTTTCCGCCGGTCGATTTTCTAACTCCATAACTCTCATGCCTAGGCATTGCTTTTGAGTTTTCAGCTTCCCATTCTATGGTCTACTTTCAGTCCGTTTTTAATCCCGATAACATGCTCATGATGTTTCCAGGAACATCGTTTAGTGCAGATCTACACAAGCGGCAATGTCACCTGCGGCCGGGCTGGCTAAGTTCGGTGTACCCAGCTTGCGCTAGGTCAGTGCAAGCAGCCTGGAACCATCCGTCGCAAGTGTCACATTGCACACCCACCTGAACAGGTTGACGACAGCCCTACTTCTTGCACATCTGTTTGGCCACCATTCATGTTAAAAGTATAAAGGGAGTAAAAAAGAAAAGAAATCGTAGAAAACTCTGAAAAACTTGAAAATGAGTGGTGGCTTTAGCGTCATCAGATCAAACCAAAACTGGAACAGAGGTAAAGCCTCGTTAACCTTGTATGAACAAAAAAACGAGCAGAAGTAGGGTAAACTTATCGAAGTGCAAGCTCAAGAGAATACACAACGAGAGCTAAATTTCTGACTCACGGTAAGATTACACTTCCTTTCAAAAAAAGCATTCTCGAACTTAGTCATTCACTCATTAATTTTGTCACAACAGTACTTCCCGTATATCTTCATCTGAGTCTGAATGAAGTTCTCTAAGCGTCTTCATCCTATGTCCTTAAAAGTTTCAGTTCTATTTTATCACTTTCAACCTAGTTTGTTGAAAATGTACACATAAGTTTCCATTGTCCTCAATACACTACCTATACCAGACAGTTTTAAGCATGTACTTGGAATGTACTTTCAGTACAATTATCTAAGCCTCACATTTATCTGACGCATAGCATAAGTCGCTATTGTCGTGGGCTGAAAGCCTATTCACATGCATTCTGCTACGCGGCCGGGGAGAAAACAAGGGACTATTACTGACTGATGAGCCAAACACTTACTCCAACTATCCAGTAGGTGTCTTCAGAGGCTATACAGTACTGCGTTTGATGCCGCCACCCTGGAACTCTCCCTAAAGCTGTAAAGGACCTATCTAAGGTCCCACTGAAAGTTCCGCAATGTCGTTATACCACCCCATGAGAAAGGAGATGTGAAACTCAAGGAGGAATTTCGTAGGCAAGCAACGAAAGGTATCATAAGAATGCGGCAAAAAGCCCTCGGGGACAGGCTTGAAGACCTGGTGATTTGCTTTCTTGGCTACCGTAGGTTGTGTGGCGGCTTGATAACGGCTTACAAACTACCAGGTGAACAAAGTCATCCGAGCAATGGAACCGTACCAAACGGCCAGTCCAATGAGAATTGCTCATCAGAAGGTGGAAAACCACATATATTCAAACATTCTTTCTTTCTGGGAGTTTGCGACCATCAGGACGCCTTGCCTTCCGAGATTACTACTGCTCCGTGTGTTGACGGCTCGAAGGAGAGGTTGAACAGCTACGCGGGGAACTATGGTTTTGGCCCATGCGGTCGAGACACGGACTAGGTTGATACAACCAGCTAGTTCTGCAGAATCTAGCACAGTCAACTCTGTACTGGATCTGTTGTATTACAGCCACCACCGTGAACTTGACTTGGACTTCCACTGCTCTGCTACGTGTCTCCTCCAGTGACCGTATCCCTGCTCATAACACTGCTGCCTCTGTTCCAGTAATCCGCACGTTTGTCTTACCTGTACTTTCCCTTCCTCCTGACTCTATGAATTCACCTCACGTTTCAGAGTTCTCTTTGTCGTTTTTATCTCCCCTTAATCCATCACGGTGACTCCCTCCTCTCTGTTTCACCTTTCAAAGCTTGTTTTTCTCATTTCTTTGCCTTGATTTCACCAGATATATTTTCTTCATTTCTTCTCTTTTCTTCTACAACCGGTCCGAACAGCTGTCTTGTGGCACGACGGTTGAGGAGTCCATCGGCACCCCGGTCCTCGGAAAAACCATACAATACACTAAAATTTAATCGATAAATAACTGCCCAGTGGGTTAACGAGAGCTACGGCAGGTGAGTGGGAAGACCAATTGTGTCAGAATCCACCAAGTCCTGGGACCACCATACCTAGCGACCAGCACGAAGAACTCTGTTGGTTTACACTAGCTGGTAAAAAGATAATGGATGCTGGACACTGAGTGTAATTGTAGCGCTGAGACATCATAATTATAAATATCCATACGGACTCGTGTAAAACAACTTTAGACTTCGCGCCTAGTCATCCGGTCCCTTGGAAACAGACAGAGGCGGTAAAACGATGAAAGGTTCATTGCTTAGCTGAAATACTTACAAAAATAACAATGACCTTTACTTTTCACGCTTTTCTGTAAGGACGCTTGACTAACCTGAATCTCTGTCCCTGTTCCCATTTATGGTGGGCATCTTTTAATTCTTATCTCTTTTTTACAACCAGTTGGGACAACCAACCAGTGATTTGACACCACCACAGTCCTGGGACACATCGTAAAACGCATCACAAAAGTAATCAACATCTAACAGCCAGCCGTGGATATTAGAACTACTGAGAGCGAACATGCATCGAAATTCATCAGAGACCTGGAACCGTCCTGCAGGCCTAGAAGCACACAAGCAAGGATCAGTTGTTTCATACAAGCTGTCAAAACGATACGGAAAATTGGATCACCTGGTTTTCACGAACGTTTGGGATGCCGTGATTGTTTGTATGAGTTTTCGGGTGATCCTGGTTTTTTGTTCTTCCTCGCGCGCTCCTTGGACATCGGAGTGTTTTTGCTCGTCTCCGTCCATCTCATCAAAATCCACACTTACGACTACCCACTAGGGGCTTTCAACTTCTCATTCAACGATTTTGCAACAATCCCGCTGCAGAAAATACCGCTGCTTACTTCATCACCACTATTTCGCTCCAAACGGACAACTGTGTGGTAGGTTTGGCTGTCTCGACCAACTGTTATAGCTCAGATTGCTGTATCTGCAGCAAAATATATCTCACTAACTTCTACGTCCAGGACTTGGTGGTTCTTGAACTTCGACAGAGTCGCAGGAACAGACAATTGGAGGTAAGGTCGAAAATCTATTGTTTACTTGCTAAGCATTTTCATCGCTCTACTCCTTTTATCTTCATCCGTTTATTAATATGCATGGCAAAAGTGTGCTGACCCTGAAAAAGGTAAGCGGTAGAAATGCTTTGAGCACAATCTCGCCACAGTTACTGACCACCTCATTTTCAGTAGTTACCAAGGCTGGATCTACGAGAAGCCAAAGCGTGGCAAAGAAAGCAGCTGAGGATACGGACGCACCACCTAGGTCCACCTCAACCGAACGGTCACAATCACGGCTGACAACACTCGAAGTCAGCCATGCAGCCAGTCCTCCTGGCACTGTGAACGTCACTTTACCTGGTCAAGTAAACCAAGAGCCCCACGCTATTCCCTGTGCCCACCTTAATCCCCAGTGAGAACCACTAGGCGGAAACGTCAAAGAGTAGGGAGTAAACTTTTGGAAAAACCAAATGGACACGATGACAACTGCCACACATGTGCTCTCACTGTTACTAAAAGTGATGCTGCCTTTGAGTGCAACAACCGCAACAGATGGGTGCACTGCCGATGTGACAAAGAAGTGCCACATCAGTACTACAGACTTATGACACGTCACCTGTGCACGTGGTTTTGGTACATTTGCCCACAGTGCCGTCTGAGGCCACACCTAGATTCAGGTTTTCTTGGAGTAACTGATAAATCTCCGGTAATCAAAAGCAGGTACCCGTCCAAACCACTGTCACAGAGGATATTCACCCTCTAGGGGATTTTGGCGATGGCCTACTGAAGGTCAGAAACCTGAGGGGTTCTAAGCCGAAAAAAGGCTGCCTACATCAGGGCAACTGCATCCACCTCAAGCCCTGGAGCCACACCAGAAACAGCAACCAGCAGACAACATAGAGAATGGGTCAATGACGTCACCGACTGATCTAGCCCTGTCATTCTGTTTAACATTCCTGTCTGTGATGATAGCCTTTTGGAACATAAGGACAAGTTTGACAGGCAGCAGTGGGACTCTTCTTGTGCTATGCCAGGTCTGGGGGCCCTTGATGCAGAGCCGTGTTGACTATACAAAGGCACCCACTCATCCGCAGAGAAGCCTTCGCCGATGAGAGTGACCCTAGGCCCAACTAGAGACGCTGAAAAGTTCCTCTTACTGTCACACACCCTGGTCATCAACAGACCGTCAAACATTAGAGCTAGACCCGACCGATCATGAGTATCGAGAAAGACGTCTCGAGAAGCGGGTGGTCCGCTGAAACCCACAACCATAGTCGTACACGGAATACCTGAAATGGTGACCCGGCGCCCAGGTGAGAAGTACACACATGACGTTAAACAATGCGAGTGGTTATCGGCTCGGATAGAGCTGAGCTGAGTTGCAGCTGCGACAATTAGCAGACTGCTACACCCCTCGCCTCTGGCAACCTTGACCTCGCCCAGACTAATGGCAGCCAACTTCGAGTTCCCAGAAGTGCTCACCACAGTGCTGGAGACGTTGTACGGAGTCGAGAGCACCATGAGCGGTAAGGTTCGCTGCCATGAAAGCAGACCGAGGGCATTGTGACAACAACAGACGACAGTTACTCCCTATGCTCAGGCCACCGTAACCCTTAACCGGAAAGTCAAGAGTCAGACCAGCAACCTCCACCCGACACCGAATGCACCAGCCGACACGGGAAAAAACCTAACTAGGTCAGTTCCATTGGAACTGGCCAGTCAGTAGGAAGCCCCACATCCAAACCAGTGCCACTAGTTAACTTGGAGACATCTCACGTTACGAGAAGCACCTTCAAGCATCTCCTCAACTACGTGAGGGGACTCTGAAGCAAAATGCCAGAGCTCCGATCCCTCTGCCTCAACCTTGTCCCAAAAATCGTGATCCTGACAGAAAGGTAGCGTCACCAGACATGATTGACACCGAAGTTAACATAGATGACATGATTCTGTTCAGGAAAGACAGAGAACATAGAGACGGAAGGGGTTGCAATATACGTGAACAAGTGGTTCAGAAGTGAACAAACCACTGACATGGCACTGACAGAGCTCTAGAATCTATCTGGTGCAGCTTCGCGGTTAAATACACCATACTCCTAGTTGGAGGAATCTATAGGTCCCCTAAAAACAACTTGGAACACAACCGAAAACTACTCCAAGCAATATCCACAGTGTCAACTATAGGATGCGACCAGATTTTAATGGCTGGCGACTTCAACACTCCATCCCTCAGCCTACAGGAAGGTGGCACGACCCCTAGCTGGAAGTTAGACTGTAACCTGCTAAACGCCATCCAAACGGCTGAGGTACAGGAAAAAATCGGCGGTAACACCTGCTGGGGGTCAGGTGGTAAACCATGTAAACTGGATTACCTACTGACTAGTGATCCACTTCTGGTTAAAAACGTCCAGGTACAAACCCCTCTTGGAAGCAGCGATCATGCCACGGTAATGTTCAACCTGGTATTTAGTGAAGAGCTATCATGAGAGGGACCTCGCCCTTACCTATGTTACAACAAGGCAAATTATGAAGGTATGAACAAGAGCTTTTCGACAGCTCCGCGGCCAGTGGATTGGTGTTCCTTATCTATCGACCGGCACTGGGAACTGGTAAAAGATGTCATTAAGGCGGCCATCTCGCAAAACGTCCCTTTGGCGGTAACAAAAACCAGAAAGCGAACGTTATGGCTAAAACAGGGCACTGAGCGCCTTCTAAAAGCCAAAAGAAGGGCATGACACACATGAGACTCTTCAGAGAACAGGACGACCATGACGCATGCATGGCTCCACGAAATCGAAGCGACACCAGGGTGAGGGAGACAGGAGGTCGTTTCAGTCCAACCTCGCCAAAAGGCTTGGGTAAACCCCAAAAACCTTTACCGATTTATGGCAAGGAGAAAACCGACAAGTCAAGGAGCATGTGTCATAAAAGGTCCGAATGGAGAAAACCTCTCTGGACAGGAGATTGCTGAAATGCTGAGCACCACATTTGACACACTGCTCAACAGTCCATTAAGAAAGTGCACATACGAACTGCACGATCAGCCCCCAAAGTTGCCCGATGCTGCGGAGTTACACGAAATACAGATAACTCTCGCTGTTGTTCTCGACAAGCTATTAAAGCCAAGCGCAGGAAAATCCCCAGGATGCGACAACATCCGCCCATCTATGTTGAAAGAATGTGCGAGTACCCTAAGTGGCCCACTCTGTGATCTCCTTGAACACTCCTTGAATGAGCGGAAGCTCCCACGAGAGTGTGAACAGGCTATCCTTTCTCCCATCTTCAAGGGAAGAGACAGACAGGATCCCAACCGTCATAAACACATAGCACTTCTACCAGTAATATCAAAAGTTATGGAAAGTGTGATGGACGACCGTATCAGGGAATATCTGGACAAAAACAAGCACTCAGTGACGCTCAACATGGCTTCCGAAAGCGTGTGTCCTGTGCCTCCAACCTCCTGACGGCCCATGAATACAGGACAGCATGCTGGGATCGCAAGGTCCCGGCCCACGCAATTTTTCTGGATTTCATCAAAGCCTTTGACACCGTCTGACACCCGATCCTAATACATAAGACAGCTGGGTTAAGTATTCGCAGCCAGGCGCTGTCGTGGCTGCAGAACTAGTTAGACAACGGGGAGTTCTGCAAGAAAGTCAACAGGGTCTACTCAACTTAGAGAACGTCCTCATCTGGTGTCGCACAAGGAGCCATCTTGGGCCCACTGTTGTTCCTACTGTTCGTAAATGACCTGCTGCAACGTATCACCTCCCAGATTCTCCTATACACTGATGATGTCAAGTTATGGAGGGCAATAACCTGCAAGCGGAATCCATGGCATTACGGAAGGACCTCAGAACTCTAGAGGAATGGGGAACTAACAACGAACTGGCATTTAACCTGGATAAGTGCCGGTCCATGCTTTTCCGCACTCCTGACCCCCGGAAAGCATCCTACTACCTCTGTGGTTCACGTCTATCCCATACCACAGTAGAAAAAGACCTGGGTTTAACGGACAGTTCCAGTTCCAATTACCCAGGGAATGTCTCAAAAGCATATGGGGTACTACGATTTGTGCGTAGACAACTTGGTACCCCCACCCCAGAACTCTTTCTGAAGCTCTACGAGACTTACATACGGCCCCACTTAGAGGTCCATAACGTCTTCGCTCCACCACAGCTGAAAAAAGGAGCGAACCTACTGGAGAAAGTCCAGAGGCGAGCCACAAAACGGGTTGTTGGAATGCAACGAAAACCATATGAGGATAGACTCAAAGACCTAGGTCTATACTCCCTTAGCTATCGAAGGATACGTGGCGACTTAATAATGGCTTACAGAATAATGAGTCACCGAAGTCACCCTAACAGAAGTCCTACCGAGTGGCCACTAAGAAGATCCGCGAGGAAACCCCAATAGAATAGCTCACCAAGGGTCAAAACCGCGTGTGCGTTCACATTTCTTCTCCCTGTGGGCACTGGAACGCACTACCAGCAGAGGTGGTCTCTGCCGCAACTGTTGAAAGCCCCAAGAAGAGGCTAGACAGTCATGCAGAGACTCATGGTCTACCCACACATAGCTGGAACACGAAGTGATGTCAAGCCACCCCAACCAGTTCTCCTTCTATTGTAACCATTTAAGCCCTTTTCGCCCCTTCCACTTGCCATAAGTTAGCCTCACTTACCTAGGTTCTTCATACCTTTGCACCCCTACTCACCTTAATTGGGTGTAAGTAGATTACTCCATTCGTTCACTTTTCCTCTCTTCTTTTACTCACACAAACACTTTCTAGGTTTTCTCTTCACTATCCTCAATCCTCTCTAGCGACGAGTCCGAACAACTGTCTGGCAAATGGACATCTGGAGAAGCCAACCGCACCACAGTCCAAGGCAAATAAACCAACACTTAACTTCCTGTTCTGTAAATCAGAGCTATAGCAGACGAGTGGCTGGATCTACTGCATCAGAATCCGCCAGAGACGTGAAACCATTCCACAAGACCAAGAAGTGGGCGCGAAGAAATCAACTGGTTTACACAAGCTCGTTAAAAAGATATTGGATATTGGACATTTGTAGGAAATAGAATGTACTGATTCCCTACACAACAAGCGGTCACCTAACTACCTTCATATCTTGGTGACAAACAGTCAGGTCAAGTAAAAAGTAACACAACACTTACAATATAACCACTTAAAATGTTTTTTAGCATCCGGAATGAAATAAGGCTGCACGGAATGTCCATTACTTTGACTTACTCCCAGAGCGAAAAATGTAGCTATGAATTTCCACACCATCCGTTTTCAAGGAAATATTGCATTTAGAAGAATAGTTCATTATTTGCCCCTGTGCTACTCACAGACGTGTTTTTGCAGCAAGATTCGCAATACAGCAAACTTCTCGTTTCAAGCAAAAATGAATAGTCCACAAAAATGCTTGTTAAGATTATGTCTATCCTCTGAGATGAATATCGGCTAATGGGCATTTAAATCTGCACCAGCACTTTTCTGGTTATTGAAAACTGCTGGAAGTATTCCAGTAAACGGTAAGTTTTTCCTATAGATGATTTTTGAGAGATTTTCTACGCAACCAGCTTTGTAATATCTGAAAAACAGCATGTCGAATCAATGCCAGTTGATATTGGCCAGTTGGTATTCAGCGCCATTATACTACAATAGTTTCGAAGTGCATATAACACTGGGAGATGAAGTCGTACTAGTATTGTTTCAGTAAATATAAGTGGGGCAGACGATATGATTCACCCAAGAAGAAACTAGAATATCTGAAGTTATTTCAGTTTTCAAAATAACGGTCACTCATAGAATAAATGTTTTGAGTGAAATATTTCAAAATTGCCTGAAAACGATTATTTCAAAATGCTTGATTCGGCTCTGGAACCATTAAAAATTTTACCATCACCTATCAGAAACCGAACTAACATTACACAGGTAAAGTCATGGAACCTAACCACAGATATGTAAACCTTATACCAAAGTGGTATGTTTCCTAAACAGTGGTTGAATAACCTGGAAGATGGATAGAAAGAAGGCAATTTTTATAACGAACATAGTGAAAATGCGCTGGATGATTATAAGAATTTCTCTTCAAGGACTGTACGAAGTCGGTTATTAAACGCCTAAACTGAACATCCAATAAAATTGCTTTTTGTGCTGGAATTGTATGATTGAAGTGGGAAGATTATCTGGCAGCACTAGTCTGTCAACAGCATTTTACTCTTCAACGTCTCATGCTACTTGTCACCTGCTTGATATCTATAGCGTCACATACTTCCCCAGATTCAATAGCCTATGGTTCGACAGGATTTATAGTTTTATCGGACTCACTAAGCTGAAGACACACTGTCAAGCATCCACGCCATTTGGAACGCTGTCGTGTAACGTTGCAGTGCTAGTAATCGACCCTCTAGCCAGTTAGTTGGAGCGCATTGGTATTCTGGCATGACCTCTCAAATATACTATTCCATCTGACTACGCTATTGTGCTGTTCCTTGTTTACGCATTTGTGGTATATTACAAGTACGAATAGTTAGTGAATGGCCTCTGCGTCTGTCAAATTCATACAAGGACAATTCCTAAATATGCATACAGATGTTAAGTCACGAAAATCTTTCGTCGATAAGCTTAAATATCACATTTATCTCAGGATATTGCATGATTTGAAGCCTATTTATTACCAGGCCCTTCATGAACTTCAAGACGAATGTGTGGCATTTACTAGTATCTACATCAGGTTCAGTCACTAAAATGAGCCTCTTAGGGAATTAGAAACTTGATTTCCAGGCTATAAACACTTTTAATCCCAGGTTATTTTTCAGCCTGGATAGAAGTTGCACAAACAAGTTGTTGATATTTTTATGCAGTATGGTTTGCTTTACTTCGTTGCGAAGGCTTTTATTGTATTGGATGGTAGGGCGAAAATGCAGTATCCAATAAATGGAAAAAATTTCACTTTTCTGGTTAACAGAGATATGCGCAAAATATTTTGATAGGTGAATAATGAAGTGCATCTGAAGTGACTAACAGTTAGTTACTAATGACTCTACTTAATTAAAATCATCATTTACCGAATATATCCAGTGGAAATTATATTTCTGAAATGATAATCATAAAAGGGTGATAAACCAAGATGGCTTACCTTGGATTAAAAATTTCTATTATTATATTTTTATTCACCCCCTGGGTTGCTAGAGGAACATAGAGCTTCAGTAGCACGTCGCCATTTCACTCTCTTCTCTGCAGTCTCCATAACCTGGCTACACGACTGCTCAGACACTTCTATTTCTTCCTCAAACGACTCCTCCATGTCAGCCTCAACTGGGACGCCCAACTCATCTTTGCCATTTGGTTTTCACCCGACGATCTAGCGCGTGATGTTTCCAAATGGTCTTCTCAATGTATGTCCAATCCAATCCATCTCAACTTTCTTCCACTTTATATTTGTTGAGCAATAGATTCTTGGTTGATTGGTTGCCAGGTCAAAATGAGTTTCTTGTTGCTTATTCCGATTATTCTGGCCATCTGATCTGACCTTCAGCATCGAGTGAGCGTGGATGGCAGCTGTTGATAATGTCTGTAGTTTGTTGGAAACGCTTTTAGTGACACGCCAAGTTTCTAAATCATCACATGGAAGCACTGACTTGATTATTAATGTTGAAAATCCGGATCTTGTCCTTCATGCTGAGTGCAGTAGATCTCCACACTCATTTCAGATTAATGAGGGTCTATATTAATTTTTCTATCCTGGCTTTGACATCCTCATCTATGCCGCCGCCTGGAGATGAAACGATGCTGCCTCCCGTTGATGGCAGTTGGTGCTTGTTGCTGTTGTTGGTTTGGAATCTTCATCACCCCTGTCTTCCTATGTTCACCTGAAGGAAGTTCCGTCTTCTCTGCCTCGCCTATTCCGTAGACCGTCTGTATATCTTCTAGTTTGTGCGACACTAGATACAAGTTATTATCATCGGCGGATGCAAATCTTCTTTTGGAGTCTTCACATTGATCCAGCCAGCGTATGCCCCTCTTCTCGCTCTCACAGTTTCTTGCGTAATCCAGTCCAGTCCAGTCCAGTCGACCACAATCAGGAAGATGATCGGTGATATTAGGTGGTAACCTTGTCTTACTCCTGTCTTCACTTCAAAGGCGTCACTGAGCTTTCTTTTGTGAGTAAAGAAACTAGGCTGAAAATGCACACTAGCGAAAACACTAAACATAATGCTCTAACTGATATATTAAATAGAAATTCTCTTTTCTAAAAGCAAATGTTTACCTACAGATGATACGCAATTGATCAAAATTCTTTCTAGCAACTTTGAGGTCAAAAAGTTATCAGGATGGTGAATATACCTTGTGAATGAACACTTCCAGAATTAGTAATGGAAGCTTGATGAAATAATGAGTGAACGTGTTAGTCTGTCTTAAGTAGAGATAGCGGTGACTGTTCCATTATCTGAAGAATTTGGTTAAAGTGTTGCTAGGGCCTTGTAATATATTAAGTCTTCTACCTAATTTTCTGAAATTATAATTTCTGTCTCTTCCAGCCAAGAAACTATAGAGTGATTATCATTTACTTTTATGACTTAGTGCTAACTTTATCACCTTGACCGCTAAATATATAGAAGCATTTAACATCAACTTTCATGTCTCTGCATTGTGTCGAGATAAATGTGTATGTAGAAGGTAACAGCTGAGATTACATTTGAACTGAGCTAGTAAAGTTGGTGTATTATTCTATCCACTAGTTATTTTCTTGACTATTTTTTTACCACAAGTAATTGAACGAAGAGTGTACCGTTGATCATCGTAAGTCAGTTAGAGTTATCTATATTGTCTACTGACTGTTTCAGGTGAACAGATGACAATGGTTTCAAAAAAGTACTTTCCGTCAAGCAGTACGTCTGAGGTTAGTTTCTTAAAACAAATTATTGAAATTACATTTATGTAAAATAATTTGTCAAATCCTCATGACCAATCATACTGTCAGAGTAGCTGTTGTCTAAAAAACTTATTAATCAAGCGGAAACAGTACCAAAGAAGTCTGAACTTTTGAAAAATCGACGTATTTAGCAATCCTTTCACATAACTATTTCTTCATTCCTCCTTTATACTAGATTACACAGGCACTGAACTGATAAATACAGTTATACTGAATGATCCTCGAAAACTCTTCTCAGTTTGTTTACTTTTAGGTGGAATAGTGTATTTCTATCCTCCTCCCTTGCTTGTGCGTTACTTTTTTTGTCTTAGTTCTATTTTCAGCTACTCACCCTTACAAAGCACGACTTTTAACCAGCTTTTTCAACGAAACTTCTTAATAGCTTACTTCATGATTGTTGTTAAAGTTCAGGTTTTTGCTACTGAAAATGATTTTGTGATATATAATCCTTTCTAATTAGCCATCTTTATCATAATTTATACATGGCTTATGAAAGTTTGGTGGGTTGTTATCTTCATGTTCCCGTTTGAAATCACTTATTGAGATGAACACTGATGAATTTCTGAGCAAGCAATTTTGTTTTAATAATATCGTAACATACAACAAAATTATTACCAGCTCACCAGCAGTAGAACTTGTTCGCATTGGAAATAAACCTTGGTGTTAATATTTCTACGTGTTACATGATGATGTTGATAATTATCTTTGCCACCAGACTCCAATCAATTGGTTCTAATGGAATGTGTTCGATACACGCGAGCAAAATATGCACTAACTCACTCTTTAAAACAGGACGTCTACTGTGTATCGATGACCGATTCCAGTTTTTCAGAAGATCGAATGATAGTACATTAAAATGTTTGTGTCACCTGGCACAAAGAATTTGTTTTGAATGTTTGAACATTTCATTGTTTTGGGGTAATCTGACAGTTACATCAAACTTTCTGTTATAAGTCAGACGCTAACCATAACCCACCTAGTTTTGAGTAAATTCTTCGATGAAGACTACCTTCTTTAATCTTGAATTCAACCTACGAATAAATGAATAGACAGTAGGGGGTTTCAGATGTAAATATTCATGATGCACCCAACAAGTTTTTCAGATGATATTGGTTGTCGAATATGTGTTAAGCCAACCTTGATTATAAAGCCCAGCAGGGCTCCCACTTGCCTAGTGCTCTGTATAACATTATCGGTCGTTAACTAAGAAGCGAAAGGTATTAAAAGTGTTACTGTCCCCTTACATTTATCCTACTCTGACGGCGACAAGTTCATTTGCGGTGCTCAACAAAAACAATGATTCTGTAAGCTTACGTCAACCAAATATCAACTTTCAAAGGTATTTTCACACTTCACAAAGGGGTTAGTAGCTTCAAGAAGTTAAATTTACTCAACGTGTACTTCACGGTTGAGGTCGTGGTAGAGTTCAAGAAAATCCTGATCTCTGCAGTTTTGATCGTTTATCATTTAGAGCCGAAAAATCATCTGGCATAATTCAAGAAATTGTAGATGCTATGTTATTGGGTATTACTGAAACTGCAGCTTATCTCACAGATGCCATACCAGTGTTTGTCCACAACAGTTACGAAAAAAGAACAGACAGTGAATTGCATTGCACTGAAAAAATATAGGTTACAGCTACGGCCAGACATATGCCATTTCTATCCATCGACCGAAAGGTATTTTAGGGTTTATCTTCGAAGAAAATGATTGCCAACTTGATTCTTTATGTGCCCGAGTGTCTCTTTTTTGATCATTCCTTGGGATTACTACACATAAAGTGAGAAATCCTATTCTCGTCGCATGATATCTGCACACGTTTGGACAGGACGCTCAAGAAATAGACTAAATATGTTTAGTCTCCTGATTGTCAGGACACTTTCAGGTAGTCACTGCTGACTTCCGGTCTCTTACTGGCACAGTTCGATTTAAAAACTTCATCTTCGATGTTGAGGATGCTATATAACTAGGCGCTGTCATCAATCCGGAATTTCCCAATAGTTAACATACACAAACAGCTGCGATACCAGAACAATCATATGTTCAGAGAAACATCTCGCGCGGACAAGAAATAAATTTAAGCTTTATTATTTACCCAAGATAAAAACTAGTGATGGTCAAACAATTCCAAAAACAGATAGGAAACTTCTTCCGAAATCTTTTGGTTTCGCCATACGTCAACCCAGCACTAATAAATCCACTTAAACAAACTACTTGTTGTACTGCTTTCGCAGCAACTAAGGACCATCGCAGGAAGAAATAAGTGGAACAACTGTATTTTTGAGGTCAGAATCATGAAGTTGCCTACTCAACATCATCCGTGTTGCAGCAAATACGGTCATGATCCAGGTTAACTAAGACCAACAGTTGGCAAACTATTAAGACTATTAAGACAACTTCGAAACAGCCTGTTCATCACAGGTTCAAGTGTCACGTCGACAGATCATGCGGCTATTAACACATCACTTCGAGCAGGCAACCTCCACCGGTTTATTTGTGTCACTGAGGAATCAAGCAAGTGTAATCCATTACTTGCATTTACGTCCCATGGTATAGCATAGATGGTTGGTTCAGATGGTTGCAGCATGAAGATATCATTAGACTATGAAGAAACTAGACTATGATGAAAACTTACCGAATAATCTGGAAATCTGAACGCTAAACGATCGAAGCGTTTAACTTGGATCCTCGAATACCCACATCATCAAGATAACCTTCGATGATGAAAACAGGATACAAATGAGGAATATACGTTACCAACTCTAAACATTTCACTTCTTTTCGAAGCAATGAAACTATGCCCCCACGACAATTACTGTCCGACAAGCAAGAATTACCAATCCCATTCACTTATTTGACCTTCTCACCATATGAACAAATATCAATCCTCGAATTACTCAAATTTCTGGACGGTCATAATGGCATCGAAAATCTGTAAAGACAGTAAAATCCAGGAGATCAACTGACCTATTAACTTTAAGGTGAACATATTCACAATAATGATATGCAACTGACTTCTCTAGAACTTCATCTAACTAATTTACGTCCTTGACAATGCTGCGTACTTCAACGTGAACGATATGGAAAACTCACTGCCATTGGTCCGCAGATTTTTCAAATGTTTATTCCTTTGCACTACAATATCTAATTCTAATGGCGTCAATCTATATTGCTGTGAATGATAATAGTTGAATAGATATTCACTTGGATTACGTGGAAACTTACAGGTTCTCAACATCGTCAGTGTGGGTTCTTCTGGTACCTGGAGCTATAAGCATAAGAATTTATGGTAAAATAGACGTTTATATAGCGTAACGCGGCATCGTGAAGACGAATCAAACAAGTCGACTGCTTGTAACGGAAATTTAGAATTTCGCGCGACCTTGGTGCCACTAATGGTGAAAAAAGAAAGTATGACTGAAAATGATCCAAACTTTAGCACTTTGTATACGCTGAAAAGTTGTATTTTCTTGTTTATTTCATGACTTGTGTAATCTTCTGATGTTTTTAATCTAATTTAATGACCCCCATTCCGTACGATTTAGATCCCGTAAAATCTTGTAAATTTTCCAACATATATCAATGTGATGATGTCTATAAACTGGCTTCTCTCATGTTAAATTACTAATATGAGAATAAAATATTTATTTATTTAACTCATTACAATTGAAGAAATGTATTCTTGGCAGAGGAAGTAATGATAAATATTCATAAAGTACCTGACTGCATGCCTGAGCTATATGCGGGAAAATAGGGGATAATCAGTTAGCTTTGAGACCTAGAGAGTCAAGGCAAATCTCCCTAAATGGGAGTTAAACGAATAAAGTGACGCAAAAACAAGTAGTTTTGTTATCGAGATAGCTACACTAGATAATGATGAATAAGTAAAAGAAAATTCAGCTAATAAATTTTCTTTTTCGATGGATCATTTCCAAAAGCTGTACATCATAATCATAGCAGCAACCAAATGTTTATTCATCCATCAGATTGTTTCTTTTCATTCAGTATAAAATCATCGGAAAAAGTCAACAAAATCACAAGATGATAATGGTTAAAATGATAAATCAGGGTCATCATAAACTGCTTATAAAACTATATACTACAGCTGTAGGCCACCTCCATGTATGTTTACCAATTTACCTGCTCTTGTGCAGCTTCTTATAAACGCTGCTTAAACCGCATTCTACTTAAATGCATCTCCAAACATTATCCTGCAAGCCTGCTCAAAAGACAGTTTAAAGACAACAGGAGCTCCAATCCTCAGCGTTTGGTTATTTCTGGTAACTAGACTCCACGAGAGTCTTTTATCAAAGTCATTTGTAAGGTGAAAGTAAAATTTGAAAACAGTGTCTATTCACCATCTCTACACATTAGAAGTTCTAACAAACCAGCATTATAAGCCTTCTCTTTGAGGAGAAAAAAGACATATTCACTCATGAAATCCACCCTCATAGTAATCTTCCAAAATATAGTCTCCATTCCTTTGTTTACCTACTATAACTAGTTATGCGATTTCCTATGACTAAAATTAAACACACACCAGCGATCAACTCATGACTAAATTGGTACATTTCTAACCATATATATTGATACATTAGTAAGCGATATATGCATACCATTTCTACCAAAAGATACGAAAATTACTCCGAAATCTATTGGTTTCAAGCAAAGAATCCAACCACATTATCCAAGAAAACTCAAGAAACGGTTGACATTCCCTCCAAACTTCGGTTTCGTCAACCCAGCACTAATAAATCCACTTAAACAAACTACTTGTTGTACTGCTTTCGCAGCAACTAAGGACCATCGCAGGAAGAAATAAGTGGAACAACTGTATTTTTGAGGTCAGAATCATGAAGTTGCCTACTCAACATCATCCGTGTTGCAGCAAATACGGTCATGATCCAGGTTAACTAAGACCAACAGTTGGCAAACTATTAAGACTATTAGACAACTTCGAAACAGCCTGTTCATCACAGGTTCAAGTGTCACGTCGACAGATCATGCGGCTATTAACACATCACTTCGAGCAGGCAACCTCCACCGGTTTATTTGTGTCACTGAGGAATCAAGCAAGTGTAATCCAAATCCATTACTTGCATTTACGTCCCATGGTCTAGCATAGCTGTCTTCATGCCAGCCAACAAAAATACTTCTACGACTCCCCACGCAACCTTGTTCATGACCAGAAACATTTAGGATGCATCATGACAGACCTTAGTGATTCAGAAAATGGTTTGGTGTGTTTAGTCTAACTCAATGCAATTCTCAGTTGGCCTCGAATAATCCACTTAACACCCATCACACATACTTAGATGACTAGAAATCCACAAAGTCTTCTCTGTCCACATATACTCTCGTAAATTCTCAACTCAGTAAGGGATTACACTTCACAATGGTTCAGTTCCAAGCAAGATTCATGTCTGGAAAATGTTACCGTTAATACACCAACTCCACCATGAAAATCACAATCAAATATTTAGCTAGAACGCTGTATAGACATTTTCAAGGGAGCACTTCCAAAATCTCACAGAGCAGATGCATGACGAAGCTGACCACAGACATTTACCAGTTTGAGGGACAATGTCAAATGTAGTAACAGAACATCAGAAGGAATGTTCTTAGCATATTGCTTTATGGACCAAACGTCCTACACCTCACTCACCACTCCGACTCCTTATAATAATACGAGAAGGCCTCCTACACAGAAATGATCATTCCACCTCCCAATGATTTTACGTATGCCAGAGACTAGCACAAGGAGAAATCAGCATCAATACCGGGGAAGATCATAACAGACCATTGTTCTGTTCTCCTCTACATTATGGAAAGCACAAAATTGATAGGCACCACAAAACATTCAGCAAAACAAGTAGAAACAATTAGAGATTGAACTTCAGGACTATGGTATGCAGATATCAACTCAGGACAGGACAAAATCTGTGTTCTACAAGATCATGTGGTTAACCGGAAAAATGTACGACCATTAAAAACGTGCGACGGAAAAATTGATTTAACAAATGTGAAAGCTCTCACAGAGAAAGAAAAGAGGAAACAATAAACTGAACGAAAACCAGGTCAAAAACACACATCGACAACTCATCGATCACAAATATTCGCAATGACCTTCATGCGTCTATTTTCTGTGTGTTCCTTAAATCAACTTCTACTAAAATGCCTTCGATTTCTCATCAACAACTTCATCCAATCCCTCTAACATGAATGACACATGCAAGTGATCACATTCTATGACAGAATATTGGCTGAATGTCTCTATCTGTTCATCTGAGGAGGTGGAGTGGCATCAATTCGAAGGTGGCAAACGATTCACAACACTCATCTCAGATTCACATCCTCGTAAAAAAGATATACATGAATCACATTCAGTTCAGATTTACTTTCATCAACGTTGACACTCGCTTCTCATCAAAATGACAAAATACATCCACACATCACATCTGCATACACACCAGCAAAACTCGCTCTGACAACCCACCCTGAACAGCCACAACAATTGTAAATAGTGAAACGCCTCAACAGTTCGGTGTTGCACACCACAAATCAATGCAAACAAAGTCCACCCTCATCGTCGTTTCCACTCATAGTCAAATGTCAGCAGTAAACAAGGCATGGCTGTGAATTGGAAGTAGTTCTGTCTCCTGCAAATACTCAAAGGCATATAGTGAGTGACAATGACACAGACTATTCCTCAGACAATGTCTTATTCACATCTCAATTTACGTCAGACTGGATTGCATGGATGAGAATTTAACACACATCAGTGAATGAAATTTCCAGTCATCTCAAACTGACTCAAGTCAACAGATATGCTTCAAGTTACCAACAATTGTATTCACCGTATTACAATGTCGTATCATCGTCCTTAGTGATGCGGACGCAGAACTACTCATCATCTCCATTGAACACATCAAACACCATAATATTAGCAATATTGATATCGTTGGCAGTTTGTGCACCAATTGGTTTCTCCTACTCTCTTACTATATCGACGTGAAATAACCAAGGAAATTTCTCTATTGATGTGAAGGAATGAGAGGAGAGAGGTGTGTGATGACAGCATTGTATACGACTGATTATCATTGCCTCCTGATATTGTATTTCTTCAGTGTTTTCATGTCACATTGATAAAATATCACTGGTGTATTTGTGTAATTAGAGAGGTGTTTTTGTTTACTTGGAGGTTAGTGAGATAAGTGAACAATCTTGAGAATGTGTTCTTTCTACGGAGTTTTTAATACTTTATTCCACTTGTTTTCGTAGTTTTCTGCTCACAACATATGTGAGCTGAAATTGTTTTTTGGAGTTGGCAATGTTATCGAAGTAATCTCTTAACATTTTACTTGAGTTTATACTCAATTTTTTACAAGTTCTTCATGAATATCTGCCATATAAATCAATACAATTATGCTATAAAGTCCAAATGGCTGGTCTTTGGAGTTCATAGGCTTCGTACTTGGAATGACTTTCTGCGAAATGGTCACTGCTCGCATCATGGTGTACTATTACTACCACTACTAATATAAATACGACCACCACTACTACTACTACTACTACTACTACTACCGCCACTACCATTACTACTACTACTACTACTACTACTACTACTACTACTACTACTACTACTACTACTACTACTACTACTACTACTACTACTACTACTACTCACACTACTACTACTACTACTAACCTTTTAACTGAAATTTGTTTTCCTAATAGGTGTGCTTGCTAACATTAGGTTTCGATGAACATTTTCTTTGAGTGTTGTATTTTTAGATTTATTTTCTTTTCTTCATATTCATGACTTTTTATTAAGAACTAGATTTTGCAAATGTATGAATTAAATTATGTTTTTGTATTTGGTGGTTTAGTTCTGATAAATCCCCAAATGAATTATATTTCTCATTTTTAGAATAGGTTAGCATTTATTTATCTTCCCTGAATTAATCATTATCATCGAATTTTCTTCCATGACTAATTCTGAATGTTATGTCTCATGACTAAAATTCTGCTTGCTTTCAGTCAATGAAGCTGTGTCATATTTTTATGTTCTAAGTTCTATGCAGCTGTAAGGAAACCATATAATTTAAAAGATCAACTTTATTCTACTCCTTTTAATGTTCTTCCTCTTTACAAATTCATAAATCTGTATATGTATAATGAAATATTTCTAAAAACACCTACTTCAAAATTCTTCTCTGAAGCAGTTTGTGGTCTTCAGAGAGGCACTAATCTCAGTATTGACCGGAATCTTACTTAAAACTTACAATATATCCTTTTCAAATTGTAATACTACAGAATATTTGAATTAGCTATCAGGTTTTTGAAATTCAAAACAAAGATTATCTCTTTCTTTTTCTAGTACTCTAACTAATGAGAACTTATCAACATTCGGATAAACTTTGGAGGGTGGTAATTAGGTATTAACATATCTTGTGTGTTACGTTGGAATTCATCATGGACTGACATCAGTTGGAGGAAAATGGGGACCTGGGATCACTACGTAGATGTCTCGTCCTAGTATGGGACTCTTCAACAGTGCGCACCCATCACCCTACATCACCAGGGATTGGATCTTAGACCTTCAGATTTCATGGCAAGCACGTTACTATTGAGTCACGGGGTCAGAATCCAGTCGTCCACATTTCCTACTTCTGTCACTTCATGATATAGCGCCACCTTCAATCCAATGTCATAGTTTAGTGACTGTCGTCATGTTCGACTTGGTTGACTCCACTAGACACGACTTCTCATTGGAACTTCAGAAATCACCTCTCGAAGTTAGTCACCAATGAGCGCCAGATCGATTCTGTCTGGAGGTTTATGGCTCAATGGTAACGTGCTGGTCACAAAACCAGATGGTCCTGGTTCCGATCCCTGGTGGTATGTGGTCGTGGATGCACACTGCTGAGTAGTTCCATATTAGGACGGAACATCTAGGTAGCGCTCCCACTGATGTCAGTCTGTGATGAATTACAACTGAAAATTAATTAATGAACCGTCAAAAACCTCAACATAGAATGTCTTCGATGTGTCTGAGTTTCATATTTGAATTTTCTCCTTAACTAGTCACTCTCCCAGAGTGATCATACAAGGAATATATTTATCAAGCCTACCTTGAAAGACAGAGTGAAATAATGTGAAGTACAAGTATCTTTTCAAGTGTGATGGTCCCCTGAAAATGCTACTTTCTTAACTTCCATATGCTTTTCTTTTCACTTGACTTTGCAATTCAACATAGATAATCCCTCATTCTAGTTTTCAAATTAATAACTGAATTGAACTGTATGCATACTTGCACGTGAAGAAGGTGTGAAAATGTATTAATTTCATCTACGTGATTGTGTCATGCACTTATCGCTGCTATACTTTCGAGGTATGTTGGAATGTTCTGAATGCCATATGTTCCTCCTATAAGGCTGGAGGTATGGGAGATTGCCCCACTACTCTCTTCATCTGTTTATATATTTATCTTTGAACTTGAAGACATAACTGTACTCTTAGCATAATACTTTTGATCGAAACTCTGATACTATTTTTGAGTTCATGTTCATTGATTAGTTGATTTCTGACTGCATCAAGCACCGTATTTATTCTCCCTCCTATGATTGTACATTATTTAGTCTCTGTATCCAAACAAGGGAACTAATAGAACCAAAGTGTAATCGATTTCTCTTAGAAGTTAGAAATGTAACGTACAGTTCACTTAGGTCACATGTTGGTGAATTTCTATTTACAACTATCAGGAGAATAGCCTGACTGGTAAATTTTAATCGTGCCATGCATTCTTTCTTCTATTAAAGACCTGTGGAATCAGAAAAAGATCATAAGTAGTGGTATTTTTAGACGTAGTAGCAGCAGTATGAATAGTAATATTATTAGCAGTAGTATTGGTAGTGGTTGTTTCATAGGTAACAGTAGTAACAGTAGTGAAAACCACAGACCAAGTATGTAATAATGATAGCTGAAAGCCTTCAATCGACATCTCTTCTCGAAATAAAGTAAATTATCGTGCAAAAGCAGCATACAGATTGCAGATAGGTATTTCAGTGATGAAGTCTTTGAAATTCACCTACAAGTTGGAAGGATTTTAATTTCGCAGATCGCTTTCTGTAGATGTCATTACGAAGTATATGATAATTCACGACATGCTTACACGCTCAACGAGTAAATACCGTATTTCAATTAAAATAAAAAATATTCCGAACATGTATCTGAAAATTTCAGTTTATATATATTGCGAGCAGAACACTATGAAAACAAGTGAAATAAAGTATTAAAAACTCCGTAGAAAGAACACATTCTCAAGATTGTTCACTTATCTCACTAACCTCCAAGTAAACAAAAACACCTCTCTAATTATACAAATACAGCAGTGATATTTTATCAATGTGACATGAAAACACTGAAGAAATACAATATCAGGAGGCAATGATAATCAGTCGTACACAATGCTGTCATCACACACCTCTCTCCTCTCATTCCTTCACATCAATAGAGAAATTTCCTTGGTTATTTCACGTCGATATAGTAAGAGAGTAGGAGAAACAATTGGTGCACAAACTGCCAACGATGTCAATATTGCTAATATTATGGTGTTTGATGTGTTCAATGGAGATGATGAGTAGTTCTGCGTCCGTATCACTAAGGACGATGATACGACATTGTAATACGGTGAATACAATTGTTGGTAACTTGAAGCATATCTGTTGACTTGAGTCAGTTTGAGATGACTGGAAATTTCATTCACTGATGTGTGTTAAATTCTCATCCATGCAATCCAGTCTGACGTAAATTGAGATGTGAATAAGACATTGTCTGAGGAATAGTCTGTGTCATTGTCACTCACTATATGCCTTTGAGTATTTGCAGGAGACAGAACTACTTCCAATTCACAGCCATGCCTTGTTTACTGCTGACATTTGACTATGAGTGGAAACGACGATGAGGGTGGACTTTGTTTGCATTGATTTGTGGTGTGCAACACCGAACTGTTGAGGCGTTTCACTATTTACAATTGTTGTGGCTGTTCAGGGTGGGTTGTCAGAGCGAGTTTTGCTGGTGTGTATGCAGATGTGATGTGTGGATGTATTTTGTCATTTTGATGAGAAGCGAGTGTCAACGTTGATGAAAGTAAATCTGAACTGAATGTGATTCATGTATATCTTTTTTACGAGGATGTGAATCTGAGATGAGTGTTGTGAATCGTTTGCCACCTTCGAATTGATGCCACTCCACCTCCTCAGATGAACAGATAGAGACATTCAGCCAATATTCTGTCATAGAATGTGATCACTTGCATGTGTCATTCATGTTAGAGGGATTGGATGAAGTTGTTGATGAGAAATCGAAGGCATTTTAGTAGAAGTTGATTTGAGGAACACACAGAAAATAGACGCATGAAGGTCATTGCGAATATTTGGGATCGATGAGTTGTCGATGTGTGTTTTTGACCTGGTTTTCGTTCAGTTTATTGTTTCCTCTTTTCTTTCTCTGTGAGAGCTTTCACATTTGTTAAATCAATTTTTCCGTCGCACGTTTTAGTGGTCGTACATTTTTCCGGTTAACCACATGATCTTGTAGAACACAGATTTTGTCCTGTCCTGAGTTGATATCTGCATACCATAGTCCTGAAGTTCAATCTCTAATTGTTTCTACTTGTTTTGCTGAATGTTTTGTGGTGCCTATCAGTTTTGTGCTTTCCATAATGTAGAGGAGAACAGAACAATGGTCTGTTATGATCTTCCCCGGTATTGATGCTGATTTCTCCTTGTGCTAGTCTCTGGCATACGTAAAATCATTGGGAGGTGGAATGATCATTTCTGTGTAGGAGGCCTTCTCGTATTATTATAAGGAGTCGGAGTGGTGAGTGAGGTGTAGGACGTTTGGTCCATAAAGCGATATGCTAAGAACATTCCTTCTGATGTTCTGTTACTACATTTGACATTGTCCCTCAAACTGGTAAATGTCTGTGGTCAGCTTCGTCATGCATCTGCTCTGTGAGATTTTGGAAGTGCTCCCTTGAAAATGTCTATACAGCGTTCTAGCTAAATATTTGATTGTGATTTTCATGGTGGAGTTGGTGTATTAACGGTAACATTTTCCAGACATGAATCTTGCTTGGAACTGAACCATTGTGAAGTGTAATCCCTTACTGAGTTGAGAATTTGCGAGAGTATATGTGGACAGAGAAGACTTTGTGGATTTCTAGTCATCTAAGTATGTGTGATGGGTGTTAAGTGGATTATTCGAGGCCAACTGAGAATTGCATTGAGTTAGACTAAACACACCAAACCATTTTCTGAATCACTAAGGTCTGTCATGATGCATCCTAAATGTTTCTGGTCATGAACAAGGTTGCGTGGGGAGTCGTAGAAGTATTTTTGTTGGCTGGCATGAAGACAGCTATGCTAGACCATGGGACGTAAATGCAAGTAATGGATTTGGATTACACTTGCTTGATTCCTCAGTGACACAAATAAACCGGTGGAGGTTGCCTGCTCGAAGTGATGTGTTAATAGCCGCATGATCTGTCGACGTGACACTTGAACCTGTGATGAACAGGCTGTTTCGAAGTTGTCATAGTCTTAATAGTTTGCCAACTGTTGGTCTTAGTTAACCTGGATCATGACCGTATTTGCTGCAATACGGATGATGTTGAGTAGGCAACTTCATGATTCTGACCTCAAAAATACAGTTGTTCCACTTATTTCTTCCTGCGATGGTCCTTAGTTGCTGCGAAAGCAGTACAACAAGTAGTTTGTTTAAGTGGATTTATTAGTGCTGGGTTGACGAAACCGAAGTTTGGAGGGAATGTCAACCGTTTCTTGAGTTTTCTTGGATAATGTAGTTGGATTCTTTGCTTGAAACCAATAGATTTCGGAGTAATTTTCGTATCTTATGGTAAAAATGATATGCATATATCGCTTACTAATGTATCAATATATATGGTTAGAAATGTACCAATTTAGTCATGAGTTGATCGCTGGTGTGTGTTTAATTTTAGTCATAGGAAATCGCATAACTAGTTATAGTAGGTAAACAAAGGAATGGAGACTATATTTTTGGAAGATTACTATGAGGGTGGATTTCATGAGTGAATATGTCTTTTTTCTCCTCAAAGTGAAGGCTTATAATGCTGGTTTGTTAGAACTTCTAATGTGTAGAGATGATGAATAGACACTGTTTTCAAATTTTACTTTCACCTTACAAATGACTTTGATAAAAGACTCTCATGAAGTATAGTTACCAGAAATAACCAAACGCTGAGGATTGGAGCTCCTGTTGTCTTTAAACTGTCTTTTGAGCAGGCTTGCAGGATAATGTTTGGAGATGCATTTAAGTAGAATGCGGTTTAAGCAGCGTTTATAAGAAGCTGCACAAGAGCAGGTAAATTGGTAAACATACATGGAGGTGGCCTACAGCTGTAGTATATAGTTTTATAAGCAGTTTATGATGACCCTGATTTATCATTTTAACCATTATCATCTTGTGATTTTGTTGTCTTTTTCCGATGATTTTATACTGAATGAAAAGAAACAATCTGATGGATGAATAAACATTTGGTTGCTGCTATGATTATGATGTACAGCTTTTGGAAATGATCCATCGAAAAAGAAAATTTATTAGCTGAATTTTCTTTTACTTATTCATCATTATCTAGTGTAGCTATCTCGATAACAAAACTACTTGTTTTTGCGTCACTTTTATTCGTTTAACTCCCATTTAGGGAGATTTGCCTTGACTCTCTAGGTCTCAAAGCTAACTGATTATCCCCTATTTTCCCGCATATAGCTCAGGCATGCAGTCAGGTACTTTATGAATATTTATCATTACTTCCTCTGCCAAGAATACATTTCTTCAATTGTAATGAGTTAAATAAATAAATATTTTATTCTCATATTAGTAATTTAACATGAGAGAAGCCAGTTTATAGACATCATCACATTGATATATGTTGGAAAATTTACAAGATTTTACGGGATCTAAATCGTACGGAATGGGGGTCATTAAATTAGATTAAAAACATCAGAAGATTACACAAGTCATGAAATAAACAAGAAAATACAACTTTTCAGCGTATACAAAGTGTTAAAGTTTGGATCATTTTCAGTCATACTTCCTTTTTTCACCATTAGTGGCACCAAGGTCGCGCGAAATTCTAAATTTCCGTTACAAGCAGTCGACTTGTTTGATTCGTCTTCACGATGCCGCGTTACGCTATATAAACATCTATTTTACCATAAATTCTTATGCTTATAGCTCCGGGAACCAGAAGAACCCACACTGACGATGTTGAGAACCTGTAAGTTTCCACGTAATCCAAGTGAATGTCTATTCAACTATTATCATTCACAGCAATATAGATTGACGCCATTAGAATTAGATATTGTAGTGCAAAGGAATAAACATTTGAAAAATCTGCGGACCAATTCCACTGAGTTTTCCATATCGTTCACGTTGAAGTACGCAGCATTGTCAAGGACGTATATTAGTTAGATGAAGTTCTAGAGAAGTCAGTTGCATATCATTATTGTGAATACGTTCACCTTAAAGTTAATAGGTCAGTTGATCTCCTAGATTTTACTGTCTTTACAGATTTTCGATGCCATTATGACCGTCCAGAAATTTGAGTAATTCGAGGATTGATATTTGTTCATATGGTGAGAAGGTCAAATAAGTGAATGGGATTGGTAATTCTTGCTTGTCGGACAGTAATTGTCGTGGGGGCATAGTTTCATTGCTTCGAAAAGAAGTGAAATGTTTAGAGTTGGTAACGTATATTCCTCATTTGTATCCTGTTTTCATCATCGAAGGTTATCTTGATGATGTGGGTATTCGAGGATCCAAGTTAAACGCTTCGATCGTTTAGCGTTCAGATTTCCAGATTATTCGGTAAGTTTTCATCATAGTCTAGTTTCTTCATAGTCTAATGATATCTTCATGCTGCAACCATCTGAAATTTTGGTAGAAAAACAACAAAGCAGGTGTAGCCTCTGCTGGATTCGCCGCTGTGGAAACTTTTATCTTTACAGTTTTGACTACTCTGAAACGGGAGAGGTGGATGTTTGTTAATTTAGCCAAATAATTAACTCTATTTATCACAGTTATTTAAACCTTGAAAAAAGAAGTTACAGACATTATTTAGAAGATCCTAGAAGAATTTGAGTTCTGAAAATGCTTGATCATTTACTGTTCTCACATCTTCTAATAAGAAAGCATAGATATACCATCCAAGAAACGTGGTGAAATGTCATACACATAAATGATGCAGTCATTAAAGTGGTAATGTTTCACACCACATATCTCACTTGCATTAATATTGCATACACAAATTTTACTATAAAACTATAACATAGTGATGTACTCATAAACCATACACAGACGTATACATTGATGAGCACTCTCGTAAAACCAACCCAACGCCTAAAGAAACTTCAAAGCACAAAGAAATTATAAAAAATAAAAATAAAATTATTTCTCACTGGAATCGGAAAGACGAAATGACGCCGGTTGGTGAAAGTCTTCGCGAAGCCAATTCACCTGTGTGTCTTCTCTCGATGAAAGCAAAAGTAAGGGTGACGACATGGAATGTCCGCACTATGTTTGAACCTAGCAAGGCTGCCTAGATTGCAAAAGAGATGAGGAGATATGGCAAAGAAGTGCTAGGAATCTGTGAAACCAGATCGAATGGAGGTGGACTATCCAAACTGTCAACTGGAGAGTCAATAATTTACTCCGATAGTGTCACCCAGACCACAAGCATGAGCACGCTGACTTCTAGAGTCGCTGTCATTATGCCCCCAAGAGCATCGAAGGATCTCCCTCATGCAATGGGAGCCAATCTCCTCCACGATCAGGATCATGACAGCAAGATTCAACTCACAAGGAAAGGAAGTCACAATTATACAATGCCAAGCTAGGCACCTACAAATAATGCAGATCAAGAGTAGAAGGAGGAATTCTACAGACAACTGCAATCAGTACTAGACAAGACCCCAATTGGTGATTGGAGACAGTGTGTACAAACACAAGGATATTTACAAAGCGACATGGATCTCACCAGACACCAGAGACACTTAAAATCAGATCCACTTCATCTGAATCTCAAGAAAGTGAAAATGAAGCCTACTGGACACAAGATCAGATCAAGAAGGGGAGCAGATGTAGGTTTACACCACTCATTATCTAGTGGAAGGAACCTGCCTTCAAAATCAAGTTGAAAGCCACAGTTCAAATTCAACACCCAGAACAGAGACTGAACTGAAGGGCCAAACTACAAAGGACATCTTCAGGTCCGTTATCAGGACAAAATGGGAGACATTAAGCAACATCCCTATTCCGTGGAAACCTGTGTGGAAGAACGCTGGAAGGCTTTGAAAGAGATGTGGAACGACACCTGCATAATTTTGTTAGGATGGGAGAAGAAGAAAGACAAGGAATGGATCTCCACAGACAGATGGAAGCTGATCAGGGAGGGCCAAGAGGATAATGAAGCAGATGATGAAACAGTGCAGTGCAATACAGGGATGAACAACGAAAATAGGAACTGAGTACAACCTATAAAACACTACACTGGATAAAGAAGTGAAGAGGAGTGCGCGGAACGACAAAAGACAATTCTACAACACACTTGCTATTGAAGCAGAACAGACTGGTGGTAGGAGAGACTTGACATTGATTCTAGTAACCAGGTTACTGTCTGTAGGGGGAGAGATCAACGGAGATGAAACCATTGAAGAAAGTGAAGGAAACCTAGTTACCAAATAAGAGAAACAAACGAAACAATGAACTGACCACTTCAAAAATCTCTTGGATTGACCACTACCACCTGGAAGTCTTTCAGAAATGCCACCCGCAGGCCAGCCACAAAACCAACAGCAAACACAAGCCCTCTGACAAAAGCAGAAATGAAGTCCTGAATGCCATGAAGCTGCTCAAATCCAGGAAAGCAGCAGGGCCGGATAGAATTCCGCCAGAAGCACTGAAAACAGACACGGAGACAACAGCGGACATGCTCACATCACTGCCCTTTGACTGATTAGAAGAAGGGCTACCTTATAAACTCCAAAAGAAGGGAGACCTAAGTCTTTGCAACAACTGGGGGGGAATCATTCTCAACCCCTGTTCACTTCAAGCAAGTAAAATATTAAGACGCATCATCCTGGAGAGACTAAACAATAGGCTGGCTTCAAAATTACCACCGGAACAGGGTGGCTGGCTTCAAGGAGTAAAAATCATGTACGGATCAAATTGCAACGCTACGCATCACTAGAGATGATACGTAGCGACAAAAGGCAGCCAACAAGAGAGTTGTTTTGAAGTCATTATCAGATATCATGATTTTGCATGGGTCTCAGTATCGTTATACCCACGCCCGCAACCCCACGTGGTCACAACAATAGATCACAGCACAGATTGGCAGTCAACACTCTGCCTCAACTTCATCGATTTGGAAAACGCCATCGACAACATCGACCCACAAGTTATTTGGTAGCTGATTCAACACTACGGTTTTAGTGCCACAAACCTCCATCAACCTCATTCAACAGCAGCTATTTGCTATATGATGCTACATGCCAAGTGATTCACAATGGAAAGCTCAGTGATACCTTTGAAGTGAAGACAGGATTATGACAAGGTAACCGCCTACTATCACTGACCATCTTCCTGATTGTAGTCAACTCGACTGGATCATGCCAGGAACTGTGAGGAGCGAGAAGATGGGCATACGCTGGCTTGAGTGATGAAAAGACCACAGACGAAGATTTTGATTTCACCGATGATGATTTGTGTCTAGTGTCTGACAAACTCTACGATCTACAGACGAAAACCAACAAGTTGTCAGAAGAGGCGATGCAGCGAAGATGAAACCTCCTTCAGGTGAATGTAGGGAAGACAGGGGTAATGAAAATACCCAACCAACGACGGAAACAACAACAACAAGCAGCAATCGACATGAATGGGAGAAACCAAAAGGAAGTAGCCTCTTTCACCTACCTGCCTAGGCAGCATCGTTTCAACTATAGGCAGCACAGTCACAGATGAGGGCGTCAAAGCCAGGATCGGAAAGACAGCATTTCCAACAAACTACAGACATATGCCATCAACACCTGCTACGTACGCTCACTCGATACTGACACTGAAGATCAGATGGCTAGAAATAATAAGAATAACCTACAAGGAAATCTGGCCAAGAACCTATCGCCTAACAAACGTTCAGAAGAAAGTGGAAATGGATTGGGCATACACTGAGAAAACCATTCAGAGACATCACGTAACAGAGTCTCGAGTGGACTTCAAAGGGGAAACGAGGAGTTTTGCGTCCAAGGGTGACATGCAGAAGATCATGTGAGGAAGAAATGAAAGGTTGTGGGCAGTCGTTGAACCAGGTTTAAAAGACTTCGGAGAAGAGAGTGGAGTGGCAACATTCTATTGAAGCCTTATGTTCCACTAGGAACCCAAGGGACAAATAAATAAGATGAATAATGACCTAATGGCCAACGAGCGATAGGAGCCTAGCAGACTGGGAACGATACGAACCTATCGCGCAAGCGAATAGACTCTAGCGCAAATCAGAACGTCAACCACCACCACAACAATGCCACCGACGCACGAATACAAGAACAGAAGACAGATTGTTGACGGAAGGATTTTTACTGACTCAACAACAACAAATACATTCGACAGCGATGCTCAATATTTACGTTTTTTAATGACCTTGGCAACACTAAACCCACATATATTTAACCAATGAGAGTTAAGCCTTGTGAGCAGAGGGAAGAAAACTAGTGAAAACAGCCATGTAGATTATTTTAAGATCATGCGCAAAAAGCAGCCAAAAGCTATGCAAAATTAGGGGTATATGGCAAATAATGTGAATAATAAATGAACTGGGCAAAAATGTCGATAGAATATCAAAGGTTCATGAGAATAAGAGGAGAAAAACAATAAAAAAACTTGGTTAAAATTACGCTTTAGAAATGAGAAACGGAAGAAGAGAGAAAAAACATACAGAAAAGAAGCATGAGAATGATAGAATATCATTTAGTCAGCTAAAAGGCAATAGAGGAGTGGACCTTAAACGAGTTCTTTTTGTATACTAAGTTTAGGTTTAGTTGACCGCATAGCTACAGCCTCTAGTATATATAGATGATCTGCATGTGAATGACAGGAGATTTGGTCTTCCTATCTTCGGATCTTTGAGATGAATTTATTACAGCACACTGCTGAATAGCTCAGCTTTAAACCAGCAAAATTTCTTTCCAGTGCTTGAATCACTCAAATTTGACTGGTAGAATCTACAGATCAGCCTGAGTGCTTTCTAACTACTCAAATTAATCAGTAGTAGTGTATGCCTTTTCTTTAAAATTTAACTTGTAATTATCACTGACATACAGTCATGCTACACAATAGATTTTATTGATCTTTTAAAACAACTTGTATTTTATTTTAGTTTCAACCACCTGAAAAATACTGATCAAGAATCATAACCAGTTTTTTCTATAGTCAAATTCATACAATTGGTTAAAACAAACGTTTTAGTTGGTTAACATTTTATCATGTCTTAGTTAAACTATTCTTCCAGTTAATGATATGAGATCAGGTAACACACAGAATTTACCAACCAATACTTGATCAAAATACTATGGACTCCTGAGAATATATATATATATATATATATATATATATATATATATATATATATAATGAAACTAAAGGAAGTTCTATTTGCAAAATGAACTATACAATACTACTTCAGACAGTTATTATTCTTCTTCTTTATATTCAAAAGACAAAACAAAACGGTAAGATAAACTTTGTATTTCTCCCTGAATATTACTATTATTTTTACTTTATAACATAACATTGATCAAAGAAAGAAAAGTAATGTCGGTTGTAGCAAGTAGTACACTCTTGTCTACAGAATAGTTTGAAATCTAATTACTTTCAATCTCTAGTCAAAGAAGTCGATGATAATACATGGAATAAAAGTGTCTGTCATTTATCTAAGCGACTTTATTAAATTTTCAACGTTTTTATATGCTATCAAGCATGAAATATGTGTGAATGGATTCACAAAATAGAAATATACTTACTGTAAATGATACAAACTAATACAGTGTAGTAGAATTACATTTTGATAAAGACCAAGTAATGAAACGGTTAAAAGTTAGAATATGCATTCCCTTGTGAACTTACAAGATTTTCTCATCAACTTTTCATGATGATACTATTTGATTATCAAGCGTATTAATAAGTCATATGTGTATAACCTAACATCATCAGCCCCCTACCTTTGGCAATCAGTAAATAATACGACTATTATAAATCACATATGGAAGAGAAACTGTAGATCTGATACCTTACCTTTAGAAATATATTAATATAAGGATAGGATCTCGAGTCGACAGCGAAATCCAAGATGTAGAAGGACTGCAATTTGATTTAATCTCAGTTTTAGTAAAAGAACCTGTGAAAATAAAGGAATAAGAACGTCTTACTATGGTAATTAATATGACAGCTTGAGATAACTGTGCTTTGACAAACTGATGTTTTTGATCAAAGATGAAATCAGAACTAGGATCATTTTGGTGTTTAGGCCAACACATAACTTCCCGGTTAGCATCTGGATGTACTACTATATTGATTTAACGTTTTCATAAAACTTATGTGGGAATGTATAGAAAAATTCTTAATATTAAAGTGCTTAAATGGCTAGCTAGTAGGCTAAATCAGAAATAGGACTCTTCAATAATGCGCACCCATGATACCGCCAGTGATCGAACCCTAGACGTTAACGTTCTGTGGCCACCACGTTACACTTGAGCCAATAGGTGACTGTCACACTATGTCGTGAGCCGACAGAAGTTGGAAATATGAACCATTAGATTCCGACTAAACGGCTAAATGATAACTTGCTGGTCATCGAACCTGAATCAGATATCTTGAATATTTTAGATTTGCCTACTTATGAAATTGCATACAATTAAACCACAGTTTGGTATTTTATCAGATTTGGAGAGTATACAGTCCAAAATCACCTGGTTAAATAAAAAGATTGCAACAAATAAAGGTAAACTCAAAATAGTTATTTATATTTTACTTTTTTGTAACAAGGATAATCTTTTAAAATATTCCAAGTTGAGACTCCCAACATTTTCATTTACACTATTTATTGATACACTTGTAATTCTCCGTTGTTTTATTGGATCGAATTGTTCCATCTCAATTGGCATACTGGCTCCTATACAGATGCCTCGATATTGCCTAAATGTTAATTATGATAATTTAGTTGGTTGTGGCTAGCAGAGGGATCCAAGACATGCTTTTCATCCCATTTGGAACCCGTCAACTGGATGTACCTGCGCCCCAGTGCGAAGTTATGTTTTCCCCACTGAGACTCCAACCTCGAACCCATCGCTCCAAACGTCAAGGCGTTATACACTATGTTATAGAGAAACGATAGCCACCTCTTGTACAACGGCTAGAGGTGCGACAATTCGATTCAACAGAACAACGGAGGGTTACAGGTATATCAACAAATGGTGACAACTGCTGCCAGTTGTACAAGAAGTGTCTATCGTGCCTCCATGATATAGTGGATAACGTCTTGACATTTGAAGTGGTGGGTACGAGGTCCGAGTCTCAGTGGGAGGTACATCATTCACTGGGGTGTAGGTACATCCAGCCGACAAGTCCCAAATAAAACGAAACGCCCGTTATGGACTCCTCCGTTGGCCACAACCAAATAAGTCCTCGTTTTTAGTTAACACATTTATTAAAGTAAACCCTGGGAAGAATAGATATTGAATATTCAATTGTGTAGTATGTATAAGCATAAGTTGTTTAGTGACAGTTGCGCGAACTGGATCATCCAAGTCCTCAGTTGTCTTCATCTTTAGTAAAAAACAGATATCTTATTTTTGATGTGTTCGCATACAGGCTCCTATATGGAAGCCCTAATATTGCTAATATTTTCAGTTTTGGTGTTGACCGCAGATAGTGATTATCAGTGGAAGTCAGGATGTGAGTTTTATCTTAGTTGGAACTTGCCATCCTGGATTCCAGTACTAACCACTTTCAACAATTTATTATTATTACTTGTCCCTTGGTCTCCTATTGAAACAAAGGACCTCAGCAGCACTTTGCCACTTCACACTATGTTCTCTGAAATCTTTCGAACCTGGCTCCACGACTGCTCTCTTACACGATCTCCTCAATGTCACACTCGCCACAGTTACCCAACTCGTCGCTTCCCATGGGGGTTCCACTCGAGCAACTGGCCTGACGCGTGATTTCCCCAGTCGGCCTTCTTAGTGCATGCCCAATCCATCTCCACTTCCTTCTACATATTTGTTGAGCGATAGGTTCTTCGTCTGTTGATTCGTTACCAGAGTTCCTTGTTGCTTATTCCCATCATTCTGGACATCTGATCTTCAGTAACGAGCCAGCGTATGCAGTTGTTGATGAATGTCTTTAGTTTGTTGGAAATGCCTTTCGTGACGCACCAAGTCTCTGAACCATATGGAAGCAGTGATTCGACACTGGTGTTGAGAATCCGGATCTTGTTCACGCTTTATGCCGGGTGCAGATCTTCACACTGCTTTCAGGCTAATGAACGCCTTTCTTGCTGTCTTTCCGATCCTAACTTTGACGTCCTCGCCTGTGTCGCCTGTAGTTGAAACAGTGCTGCCTAGATAGGTGAAGGAAGTTACTTCCTTAAAGTTTCTCGCGTTCATGGTGATTGGAGCTTGTTGTTGTTGGTGGTGTTGTTGGTTGGGTATCTTCATCACCTCTGTCTTCCCTACGTTCACTTGAGGTCCCGTCTTCGCTGCCCTGCCTCTTCTGTCAGTTTGTTAGTTTTCGCCTGTAGATCATCAAGTTTGTGTGACATTAGACACAAGTCATCGGCGAAATCCAGATCTTCTAGGTTCTTTTCCGCAGTCCAGTGTATCCCCCTCTTCTCGCTCCTCCTCAACAATTAAGATCAATAACTAATTTACATTAGTTAATTTAGATTGTCATTTGCATAAATTGTATTTTACAATGATTAATGTTTGCAAAATTTGTAGGTAAAAGCAATGAAATTATTTTTTACTCATGATTTTATTGTGATTATATTTTAGAAAGACGAGAAACAGTTCGCAAAGATATAGTGAATACAGAACAGCAACTACGTGGACAAATAAGTAATCTATGAATACTTTCTTTCTATCGATATATTTTTATTTCCCATCACAAATTTGAATAGAGCACTAAGAACAAATTCTTCAGTAAACGTTTCATTTTAGTGTCTACTCCTTAGTTGATAACAGGTAAGTAATGCTTAAATAATGGAACGAACAAAGATCAACATAATTCAAAATGTAAAATCCATTATGATCTAATAGAAAGGGATCGGAAAAATTGAAGTATAGAGTTGAAACAAAATAGTTAGAGAGACAAAATCAGCATAGAATCTCACTCATAAGTCCAACGGTTCTTGTTGCTACACTTCACTGTAATATACAACGAATAAGTATATAGAAATAAAATGAAATCAAAGTAGATATATTTGTGTCACAGAAAAAGAAATTTCAAGAAAATGGTTGGACCAAATATTAAAGCTTTAGAAGATGTCAAGAGGTAAATACATCTGCACCATTGTGACCTATTTTCAGCCATGTCATCAAGAATACTCAATCATTGATTCCCATTGTTTCGCAGACCTCAGCCAGATAATACGAACCTCCTTATATCTCTCAGACTAATAATCAGGGACTTCAACTACTAGTACCACGTCTTGATTTGGTCAAGTGGAAATTACGTTCATAATTCTTTAGTGATTAGACTAAAAATCATGCGAAAATGTTATCAGGAATGTAAACATCGGCATGGTATTAAACTACAAAATGATACATCCCAGTAGATATTAGCTAGCTGTTATTAATACCAAGCCAGAAGTGACAAAGAAAGGAAAGAGAAAATTCAAAATATGTCCAATTCTCTAGACAATGTAGTCGTAGGCTACCTGCTAGATCTTTCTGAATATAAAGCTTAGCTTTTAACTCCTTAATTGCAATGGCTTCTGAGAACCGAAGCAAAGAAAAATCGAAATGAATAATAATGGTTCCATAATCAATGATTAGAAAATGGACTGATGATTTGAGCCAAAGGTTTTTCAGAGCAACTGCCTATATCTCTTTTCTTCCTTTGACAAGTCCAAAAACATTGATAAGCCCAGTTTAAAATGAAATAAGAAGAACGTTTAAGTAATTTTGTCAGTATTATGGAACACTATATGTTGTACATTGCCTCACGTTTCAACGCAGAGAAAAGCTTTCTGAATACACTATTACTATTTTTTGATATACATGTGATTCTCCATTGCCCTACTGGATCAAGCAGAAAGATTTGTGTTAGCATATGGACTTCTATCTAAAAAAGATAACTCTTTGATGTTTGAAGTGATATATACGGTATTCGAGTCTCATTGGGAACAATATTACCGCCTGGGGTGCAAGTACGTCAAACTGACGAGTCCCAAGTAGGACGAAATACGTGTGATGGATTCTTTTATTAGTCACGATTAATTAAGTTATAATTACTGAATACAACCTCCAATCATTGATTACACTTTGTCATTAGATGTTCTCTTCCACTTGATAACCTGATAAACACTAGTTTGCCCAGTGACTCAATATCTGAATGCTTATAGGATCCCTTGCTTTAACACTTAGGAGAAGACTTTTCATCATAACTATATGAATTTGCTTCTTAACTAGTTCCTACTTGTATAAGCCTTTGTCTGTCTTTATTAATGTTTGAAACAGGTAACATAATATGAAATAACTCAGAAATGGTTATTCCCTAGTGGTGGAATTCAGTGAATAAGCAGCTATTCAATTGATTTTTCAGACTCATATACAAGGGCTGAAATAACAGAATATCTTGGACAAATGTCATGGGATTGTACAGCTCAGGTTATGATTATGTCAGAATTAGAGGGTGTTGAAGTAGTGCATAAAAACAGTATTTGTAATAATTATCACAGCATTTATCGCTGGTGTTTCAATTATTTTTCGTGACTGTATAGTTTTAATCATATAAAAATTAGTTCACATTGTCTTATATTTCAAAGGATGATTTAAGTTTATTCTCCTTGTATCGACAACAGATCTGCCATTTCTATTGTATATGCAATTTCTAACATTATGAGACAGGAAATTTCTAACCCTCTCATAATACTGATATTTCGTAGATAACAATGAAATCTGTGACACCTTCTCATCATTTAATAACGACATATCAGTAGGACGTATCTGATCACCTATGAGTGATGCTGTCAGTACATCTAGAACCTGCCATCAATTCCTTTAGACTCCAATAAGTTATCTAGTAGGCTGATTAGTTGCATAAGCTTTTCATGTTTAATGAATATGGAATAGCACTAAGAGGCATAAACAGAGTAAATCTTATCAAGAGATTTTCTCACAATTACAATCATCATATATAGCAAGTCAAATTCCTTTCTACTCAAAATGTATAGACGTTTATGTAAAATAGTAACAATTAACTATTCAATTGAAGCTAGATCAAATGAAGCTTAATGATAAATTTTATTTTTCAGGAAAAATTAATGGTAAATTAGCACTTCAAAAGGAATCTATCGATAAATGTAAGTGGATGATAAATAAATAAATAAAAATCACATAAACTGATAATTTTAGATGTCAAGTGTAAAAAACAAAACTGTGAAGGTGAAATCGGATATCAACTTATGCAAGGTTTGTACTTTTTATAAATCTTTATTTTGACATAGATTTCATAAATGTTCATAAATGTTCGATGAATAACAACTTGAAATAATTGCAAATCTCCACAACCCCTCAAAATTTAATTGAACTAGTGCTCGTTGGTGACTAGCTTCGAGAAGTATTCCCGAAGTTTCAATGACAAGTCGTGACCGGTGGAGTCAAAGCCTGATGGCCGTGAGGACAAATACTCAACGATGACATTGGGTGGCGGTCTGCGCTATATCGTGAGCTGAGAGAAGTTGGAAATATGGAGCATTGGATTGTGACCGAGTGGCTGAATGGTAACCTGCTGGTCGCGGAACCTGAAGGTCGCGGGTTCGATCCCTGATGGTGGGGTCTTGGGTGCGCACTGCTGAGGAGTCCCATACTAGGACGAAACAGCTGTCCAGTGCTCCCAGGTTTCCTTTGTTCCTCCAACTGATGTCAGTCTTCGACGAATAACAACTTGAAATAATTTAATATGAAATAAGTAGACTTGAAACTTTTTTCTTATAAAAACGAAATGGGAAGTAAAAGTTAGACATATTTATCTATGAGAATGTAAGCTGATTCTCTTTAATGAGCATCTAAAGTTTGATAATGGTTAAAAGTGTATACATATTGTATTATACATAATTGTTTGTTGTACTGTCCACAGAAAATGAAGCTGATACTTTACACACTTACCCGCTAAATTACAACAGATTTAATTTGATTGATGAATTGGTGATAATTTCATGCACAATGAGACTGTGAACATATATTTACTTAAACGAATGAATTAAGTAATCAATGAAGATATGATTCAGTTGCAGAATATAAACAGAACAACGTAGTAAGACAGTATCATTCAAAATGTCGAGTAGACAGCAGCTTCCTTAAATGACTCAGTTAATATTGAAAGAGGTTTCCTAACAATTTAAAGTTTTTCGTAATCAAGATTGTAAAAGCATAAAACTGGCAGCAGAGTTGATATTCACAGAAACAATTCACCTGAATAAATCACAGGTATAACACGACAAACAGTTTCTTGCCTCACTAATTATTATAATTATTTTTCCTTAGAGTTCCTAGTGGAACATAGGGATTCACCAGCACGCCTCCATTACACTCACTTCTCTACAGTCTTTCCAACCTCGATCCACAAATAACCACTAACTCTCATTCCTTCCTCACACAACCTCCTTCATGTCACATTCACCTCAGACGCCCAACTCGTCCTTTCCCCTTACAATCCCACTCGACGGCATCACCTACAGCCTCATGTCCCCAATCCGCCTTCCCAATGTATGCCCAATCCATCTCCACCTCCTTCCACCACATATTCGAGGGGCGATAGGTTTCTGGTTAGTGTGTTGCCAATCAGCCAGAATTCCTCAATGCTTATTCCCATCATTCTGGTCATCTGATCGAAACAGTATCTTCAGTATCGAGACAGTGTAGGGTGCAGCTGTTGATGCATGTCTGTAGTTTGTTGGAAATGCTTTTCGTGATGCGCCAAGTTTCGGAACCATATACATAGAAGCACTGACTTGACTGAATTGGTGTTGAGAATCCGGATCTCGTTCACGCCTCATGCTGAGTGCAGTAGATCTCCACACTGATTTCAGATAAGTGCAAGCTTGTCTTTCTGTCTTTTCGATCTTGGGTGCTTCGACATCCTCGTCTGTGCTTGTGTTGCCTGTAGTTGAAACGATGCTGCCTTGTCTGGGTAGGTGTAGGTGAAGGAGACAACTTGTTTTAGGTTTCTCCGGTTAATGTTGATTGGTGCCTGTCGTTGTTGATGCTGTTGTTGGTTGAGTATCTTCATCACCTCTGTCTTCTCTACGTTCACCTGAAGGAGGTCTTATCTTTGCTACCTCGCCTCTTCAAATACAATACAAACCTTCTTTTGTGGTCTTTTCATTGGTCCACCCGGTATATGCATATCTTCTCACAGCTCCTTACAGTTTCTTGCATGATCCAGTCCAGTCCAGTTGACCACAATTAGGATGATCGGTGATAGTAGTCGGTAACCTTGTTCTTCTCCTATCTTCATTTCAGAGGCGTCACTAACCTTTCCATTATGAACCACCTGATATGTGGCGTTGCCATGTAGCTTTTGAATGTGGTTCATAGAGGTTTGTGGCGCTAAAGCCATGGTGTTGAAGTAGTTGCCAAATTACTTGTAGGTTGAGGCTGTCGAAGGCCTTTTCAAAGTTGAAGAAGTTGAGATAGAGAGTTGACTGTCATTCTATGCTCTGTTCTATGATGATGAGTAGTCTTGCAATTTGATTCGTACATGATTTGTTCATCATGAAGCCATCCTGTTCCGGTCGTACATGGTCTTGGACAAATTGGAAAAATTGTAATCAGCTTCTATATTCTAATGATCAATAATTTTACTGTTCAGTTATTCTGTTCAATATGTTTTTCAAAAATAAATATTTCAGACTTTCTAGATATTATCCAGAGGGAAGAAAGAAATTTCAGTATGTTTTAGTAAATTTTGTTAATCTATTCTTTGATTGTCTTCGCTATACAGATAATTTGTTCAAAATTATCTAAGGTTGTATAACTTGCAAAAATTCAATCGAGTAGTGAGCATTCACCTTCACTAATGAATCAGTAATTTTGCACATATATATATATATATATATATATATATTCTTTTACACAGTTTTGTTTACATTCAGACACTCTAGTCTGCCTTTGTCGGTTTCACTTTGACTAGACGTGACCATCGGTAACTTATCTACGGTTAAAAAATGCTTTAAAGAGAGGCAACAGGCGTATCAACGTAAGGATAAATACTTTATATATTTTAATAGGTATTCAGTGGAATTCATTTATTTATTATTATTAAAAATTTGGAAAAACTTAATAAATGTCACCTTCCCTAAAAGAAAAGATTATCTAAAATAAATTCATTTCGTCTTTAGATTATAATAGCCATCAGTTTTATCTCTCAAGATTCACGTTCCAATATTGTTGATTATAAAGACATGAGATTATAAGTTTTTAACGGAATCGCTGAAAAAAAAGCGTTAACATGAATATAGGAGTAAAATATAAACACTATGCTAGATCTAAATTTCCTTTCAGTTTATAAGAAAGCGTTAGAGAAAAGTGAGCACTAGTAGTAACCTAGATATTAGTAGAACTAATACTTCTTCAATAACGGCATTAATAATAATAATAATAGTGGAGGTAACAATGTGCACAGGAATATGGAGAGAATTCAACACTTGTACTGTATATTATGCAAAGAAGACACTTCCAAAGCGTTAATAGGACTACATATAAGGGCTAGGATTAGAGTGATATTCAAATCTACTATTTCATATTTAAACAGTCTTTGTAAACTAGAAAATTCTATTTGCCAAGCTAGTCGAAGTATTCAGCTTACTGAATCACTTCCAATGATAATGAGGTCAAAGAACTCAACTAGACTCATTCAGGCTGTCTAACTAAAGAAACTTGATTATATCAAGATTAATAGAATCAAGTAAGATGAAAAATTCTGAGAAAAGATTGGTAACAGCTAAATACGCTACTGTACATCGACAAAACAGAGTAGGAAAAGGCCTCATTATGAAATCTAACTTAGTTCAGTGTACAAAGAGAATAATGAAGGATTCATTGTCCATCGAATCATTACTAAATGAATGTGAAAGGAATGAGAAGAGGCAGCGAAAACGTGCTTCAAATGTATGTAAAGAAGACGGAGGTGATGAAGATACTCAACCAACAACAGCATCAACAACGACAGGCACAATCAACATTAACCGGAGAAACCTAAAACAAGTTGTCTCCTTCACCTACACCTACCCAGACAAGGCAGCATCGTTTCAACTACAGGCAACACAAGCACAGACGAGGATGTCGAAGCACCCAAGATCGAAAAGACAGAAAGACAAGCTTGCACTATCTGAAATCAGTGTGGAGATCTACTGCACTCAGCATGAGGCGTGAACGAGATCCGGATTCTCAACACCAATTCAGTCAAGTCAGTGCTTCTATGTATATGGTTCCGAAACTTGGCGCATCACGAAAAGCATTTCCAACAAACTACAGACATGCATCAACAGCTGCACCCTACACTGTCTCGATACTGAAGATACTGTTCGATCAGATGACCAGAATGATGGGAATAAGCATTGAGGAATTCTAGCTGATTGGCAACACACCTAACCAGAAACCTATCGCCCCTCGAATATGTGGTGGAAGGAGGTGGAGATGGATTGGACATACAGTGGGAAGGCGGATTGGGGACATGAGGCTGTAGGTGACGCCGTCGAGTGGGATTGTAAGGGTAAAGGACGAGTTGGGCGTCTGAGGTGAAGGTGACATGAAGGAGGTTGTGTGAGGAAGGAATGAGAGTTAGTGGTTATTTGTGGATCGAGGTTGGAAAGACTGTAGAGAAGTGAGTGTAATGGAGGCGTGCTGGTGAATCCCTATGTTCCACTGGGAATCCAAGGACAAATAATAATAATAAGTAAAAGGAATGACTCAGCAGTTGTTTCAGTTATATTGTAAAGTTTAACACTTTCATCCCAATGAAAAAGAGATTACCAAAACTACCTACACTACTTCACAAAGTTATGATGTTACCTGGTATGAATAAGAACAATAAACCACATCTGAAACAGTACGCGACATATAGTTATGTTTCACCATTTAAAGGTAATATAGTGATATTGAAAGAATTCGTGATTAAAACAGTATGTTGCATCACACAGGAAGACAAGGTATACACTGCAACATTGATATATTACTTATTGAACTGTATGTAGCATTAGTAACTCAAAATTAATCAGTTAGTTTTATTTAGACTATCACTGTTTACTGAATAACGTGAATAACATATTAAATACACTTGCATTTAAATGAAATATGAACAATAATTTTATTTATAAAATTACACTAATGAAAAGAAATGATGCAGAATAATTCCGATGAAGAATGTTATTCGATGCATCCCAGAAACTCGCAACCAGGTATTTGATAACTTCTTGTCTACTTGGTAAACTGTGATATAAATTAAATTTATTGTTATAGTGAAAACCACCATTTAGGTATTTATACTAATATAGTTGTTTGTAGATTTCATTCTTCATAAAGCTATTGCTTGGTGATAATCACTAGTTGATGTAAGATCAAATTCATTCACCATCACCAAAGAAGCTTGACATTACTTTGTAACAGGTTCAAATGCAACAACTCATTACGACGATAAAATGAAAGTATTGTGTTGAAGTATTTGCGCTACTCAGATCAGTTATCAACCATATCACCTAAAGTCTGTAACCAATAATCTTGGTCTTCGAGCATACCTTAACTGGGAAGTTTATATTTCCCCTACATGATCCAAATCAACAGTCAAAAACTTCATAAACTGATGTTATGCTTTAGTCTGACTGCCTATAACATTTTTCCAACTCGAAACGATCTCAGATAACAATATGTGACGTGGCAAACATCTGAGTTGATGAAGATCAACAATCTTATCAACTAACGTTTCCCATCCACCTTAAACAGTACGCCTAGATTACTGTCATAACACCACGACCCACTGTCTATAGTACGAAGTGATAGAACACGTGAAGCTTTGTCATGCTTTGTTCCTTCAGTGGCTGTTTAATAGTTATAAAGTAGAACATAGCAAATTGCTTCTCAGTACAATCGACCCTTAATGAGCAGTTGGATATAACGTAGGTAACATAAAAGATGTAAGCTGACAAAAGTCAGTCGATGTGATTCTATCTGTACACAGATTTTGTTGATCACTGACCTATTGCAGTTGATTCAACTTTATTTCGATGAAGAATGTTATTCGATGCATCCCAGAAATTCGGTACTAGGCGTCTGATAATTTATTGTCTGCTTGATAAACTGTGATATAAATTAAATTTACTGTTTCAGTTAACACCATCATTTAGGCATTTATACTAATATAGTAGATTCCATTCTCCGTAAAGCTATTGCTTGATGAGATTGCGTCAACTCTAATTATTTTAAAATCCTAAAGACTGACGTGATAATCAAGAGAAAGGGTATTGTAAATTGATATTTAGTGAGTTGAGCATCTTCAAACTGATATACTGTGAAAGACAGTTTACATATACTGAAGTTCAACTTTAGTAGAGTTTTGAGTGAGTACTGCTACGGAGTTACACATCAGGACAAAAGAGCTGTTCAACGTTTTCAGGTTTTCAGTGGCTTTCCAACAGATGTCATTTCGTCATGAACACTACCTTGAAGTCAGTCAGTTTCCTCAAACCTTCATAAACTGCTTAAAGAATTCACATTCAAGTGACTGGCAGTAAAACGGTATGTGAATCATACTTCTTGATTTAACTTTATGCAAACGCTGACAATTATAAATTCTAGAAGTCTGGCATTCCAATAAAAAACTAGTGAAGATACAAATGGACACTGACTTCATTGATAGTCTGTTTAAAAATACAGCAGGCATCTATCAACCATGTGTAAATCAACCAAACAAGTCAATAATGAAGTCTGACAAAGATTCTCTCCCAGGATGACCGAATGAAATGTAAGGTCGAAAAGATTGAGGTATGATGAAAATCCCTTCACTAACTCACAGCTAAATCATATTCAAGGTCAGTAAAAGCATTATCTAGACATTCATGTAACACTTAAATAGGCTTCACTTCATCACGATACCGCGAAGTCTGAAGATGAAACTTTCACGACAAAATAATTTCAGTTTTCTAAGTTATCCTCATTTGTTGATGGCAATTTCTTTCCCATACCACCTAAACTACATACCTTGCAATAATTTATTAAAATGTTATTCATCAGTGAAACACTGGATCTTACAAGCATATTTTTATGTAATAAAAGTATATTGGATGTAAGCAGTAAAGCTAAATAAACTCTGCTGTACTGGCACGTCAGATGAATTCCACTAAGTGAGATACAATTTTATGATATTGAACTTGGAGGTTTATGGGGGTTTAGAGGTTCTTCAGATTGTCAGTCATCATGAAGTGACATCAGTTAGAGGAACATTGAAAACTTAGGAGCACTCGGCAGCTGTTTTGTCCTAGTATGGAACTACCCAACGGTGCGCACCCACAAACCTATCAGGGATGGAACCCGTGACCTTCAGGTTCCGTGGTCAACATGTTACCACTGAACCACTGGATCGGAATCTAATGCTCCATGTTTCCAACTTCTCTCAGTTCTCCTGATGGACGTGAAGACAAATAATCAACGGTCACGCTACGTGATGGTCGCGCTATGTCGTGAAGTGACAGAAGTACAAAATGTGGGCGACTGGATTCCAACACAGTGGCTCAACAGTAACGTGCTTGCCACGGAACCTGAAGGTGCCCTGAGTTCGATCCCTTGTGGTGTGGAGTCATAGGTGCACACTGCTCAGGAGTCCATTATTAGGATTAAACAGCTGTCCAGCATTTCTAGGTTTCCAATGTTCCTCCAAATGTTGTCATTTCATGAGGAATACCAACTCAAAAGTTTTTATGATATACCATTGTTGATTCAAGCGTATTTGTTTAGTTTCCTGTAAGTATAAGGTAAGTATAAGGGTACCTCTAAGACTATCAATAATACTTGTATCAATGTTCAAGGATATTAAGGAAACCGTCACCAGACACATTCTAACTCGATTCGAAAACACTACTATTACTATATGATTTATGATTTCCCCTTGTTACATTTCTACCATTCTGGACATGAAAGGAGGTCCAATAAAGAAGGACAGGATGATTATTACAGAACTATAATCGGTAATAATAAAAATATTTGAGCTAAAATGAGGATACATAGACAAACGTTATCTTGCTTTATCATCGTAGTATACAACGTTCTTGGCTTTCATATTTCTACTCGATATTATGTCCTCTTCCTCAACAAATCTTCATATGTTGATTATTGTCATTTCTGATGTTTTCCTGTGTTGTGTTATGTAATACTTATTTATATTCTCATAAGAAGGTTTCACTATAGATGCATTGAGTCAGTCCAGTAGATAATGATACCTTAAATATGTATAGTATTCTTATAAAAAGTTGAAAAATAAAGGGACTGATTTTATTTTTCGAACCTTCACTTTCTCGTCCAAATTTATGAGTATGTTAACGCTTTGATTTTCAGATAAAGTCGAATAATATTTTCAGTTTAAGACTAGCTGTAATTTAAAATGTTTTGATTACTTTTCTGCAGATATTAGACAAATGGAGGAAATAATGAAAAATAAATGCCATAAGATATCTCAGTTAACTAAATATGAATGTAAATGGAGTGTAAAAGCGATTTATTGTACTCTGTGATACATATGAAATAATCTTTTCAGTGAATCATATATATTATAGGTGTTTTGGATGAAGTAACCTCATTCAACAACTAAATGAAGACGCCACATGCCAAGTAATTCACAATGCGAAGCTCAGTGATGCCTTTGAAGTAAAGACAGGAGTGAGACAAGCCTGCCTATTATCACCAATGATCCTCCTGATTGTGGTGGACTGGACTGGATCATGCAGCAAAACACGATGAGCAAGAAGATGGGCATATGCTGAGTGGACCAATGAAAAGACCACACAAGAAGATTTGTATTCCACCGATGACGATGATGATTTACGCATAAACTTGCACAAACTTGAAGATCTACAGACGAAAACTAACAAGTTGACAGAAGAGGCGAGGTAGCAAGGATAAGACCTCCTTCAGGTGAACGTAGAGAAGACAGAGGTGATGAAGATACTCAACCAACAACAGCATCAACAACGACAGGCACCAATCACCATTAACCGGAGAAACCTAAAACAAGTTGTCTCCTTCACCCACACCTACCCAGACAAGGCAGCATCATTTCAACTACAGGCAACACAAGCACAGACGAGGATGTCGAAGCACCCAAGATCGAAAAGACAGAAAGACAAGCTTGCACTAATCTGAAATCAGTGTGGAGATCTACTGCACTCAGCATGAGGCGTGAACGAGATCCGGATTCTCAACACCAATTCAGTCAAGTCAGTGCTTCTATGTATATGGTTCCGAAACTTGGCGCATCACGAAAAGCATTTCCAACAAACTACAGACATGCATCAACAGCTGCACCCTACACTGTCTCGATACTGAAGATACTGTCTCGATCAGATGACCAGAATGATGGGAATAAGCATTGAGGAATTCTGGCTGATTGGCAACACACCAACCAGGAACCTATCGCCCCTCGAATATGTGGTGGAAGGAGGTGGAGATGGATTGGACATACAGTGGGAAGGCGGATTGGGGACATGAGGCTGTAGGTGACGCCGTCGAGTGGGATTGTAAGGGTAAAGGACGAGTTGGGCGTCTGAGGTGAATGTGACATGAAGGAGGTTGTGTGAGGAAGGAATGAGAGTTAGTGGTTATTTGTGGATCGAGGTTGGAAAGACTGTAGAGAAGTGAGTGTAATGGAGGCGTGCTGGTGAATCCCTATGTTCCACTGGGAACCCAAGGGACAAATAATTATTGTAAATAAACTGAAGATATGCAGTACTGGTAGCAAAAATTGAATTTCTTACGAATGTTATATCCGAATTATGCATATATCTTTAGATTATTCGGTTCGGGTTATCTATTTCCTCCATGAAGTTTAATGATTAATCAGTCATTTTTCAATTATCAATAGAACAACTTTGCTTCAGTTTGTCTTCGATTACTTTACTTTCAAATTATTATCAATTAATGTTCAATACAAAATTTCCGCGTTAAATCGTAGTCCAACATAAATTATTCGAAGAAATTTTAGATGAAATCAAGAAATCGATACCAAAAAGTAAGCGATTATAAAAAGGAATTAATTCTCAGCAATAATTATCATTCTAAATCTTCAACTAAATTAGACTAAAATGATGTTCATAATTATTGAATCACCAATTAATCGCATAACTAAGCATTCTGACTTTTTCAGTCTGATTTTCATTGAATACTTGATTTTGACTACTCATCTCTCCATGTGTTGTTATGCCTATGAAATAATCTAACATTTTGAACTGATAGAATTAACTGAACGGAGGTGATTTCTTTAGATACATACTATTTCATATGTACTTCTAAATCTCTAAGCAGGTTGCTATTACAGTTGTCATAAATGAAAAGTAATAACAAGAATGTGTGGCTCTATGAATCATATACTTGATGCCTGGAAAATCATCTCTTTAATGTCAGCTTTAATGCGTTCTTTATACTATGTGAAGCGCTTTCTTTCATAATAAAGTGACACATAGAGAAATTTTTCAATTATTTTATATACATTTCTCTTCCATATTTCAAATGCAATCATCATTCCAAAATGTATTTCTTTTATACTATAATTACATTGTTTGCAATTGTTTACAGCTAACCATTGTTTTTGGGACCTCCTACTCAACACTGATATCCAGAAATCATTTATGAATAAATTAACACATCTTTAATGAAATGAAAACTTTTTGTAATGTGTCAATTAAAGCAAATGTGAATAATAAATAGAAGTATGTTTTGATAATTTTGTTTGGTTGTGCCTAGTAGAAGAATCCAGGACGCGCGTTTCATCCTGATTGGACCAATCGGCTGGATGTACCTACACCCCAATGAGTGACGTCTCCATCCAATTCGAACCTCGTACCCATCGCTCCAAGCATAAAGGTGTTACCCACTGTTAGTTACAACATAATCGACGACATTGGAACTAGAACGTCAATATTTCGTGATAGTTTATTCACTAAAATTTGGTTTCTGTAGTCTGTGTTCAAGTAGATACATATGAAAGAAATAGTTGTGCAACATACTGTGCATAATAGCTGTCACTAAGAAAATATCCTTTAAGAAGCTTATGGCATTCACGCTTACCTAAGTTTCTAAATTGATGTTGCATCGCCTTCTATATACACGGTTGAGATAATTTCTCATAAGAAAAGGCATCTGAGTGTCAAAGATATACCAGAGAGATATTCTGCACCTTTGTGAATAACTTCTTTCAATTGCACTTCTTCGATGCATTTTAAGCTTAAACGACAAATAATTGGTCTTATGGATTCTGAAACAGTCATCTTCGACTAACATAGTCTGCAGCAAATATGTGCTGGGAGTTATGCAAAATAATATAAGTATTCAGGTGAAACTAAAGTATTTCACTAGACATTGCCTCTGCATTTCATAATGATGATTCAGTTCTTGGAATTGGTCAATAATTCCAAACATATCACATTTGAATGCTTGCAATATCTACCAGTAAGTAAGAAGAATATTTAGAATATACATCTTGTATATTTAACAATGGAATAACGTTTACGAAGTTGTAAAAATAATAGCTCTCAGTGAATAAAAAGGAGGACTGTCTAAGAATGAACCAATCCAGCACAAATACAAAAACACAGAATAAAAACTATTTTATCAAATGTTCTTTTGTACTGGATCATGTGTTATAAAGTGGTATAATCGTATGGTTTAAAGGAATGAGTAGAATGTGTAAAGTATATATTGCAACGGAAATTATCACAGCAATTGAAAATGATTTAGGCCACTAACTTTCAGCTAAATTATTCGACTGAAATACTATTTATTAGTGTTTATGATGAATAAGAAATAGATTATGGGTCAAAGTAAAAACACGTTATGCTTATTCATATAGATTATTTTCATCTATAGTATACTTGAAACACAATTTCACACATACGTTTTCAGCATCTTAATAAGATTTCATCTTGAAACTTTTCAATGAGGAATGAGACTACTCAGTAATACGAATTCTTTCGATTTCATTGCTTCTATTCAACTGAAGACACTTTGAAATACCTATGACATTACTAAAAGTATAAAATACTTGTTAACTGGATAGAACAAGAGCAAAAATATTTACCATACAAGTGATCAAAGTGGAGAACACTGATTTATTAGTATTTTGAAATGAAATGCGAGATTTCCAATAACTGGTGTATAGTATTCTTCATCATTTAGTAAATCATAGAAAAGTAGTTGAATAACATTAAGCAGATACAAGTGTAATCCATATGTAAGGACAAGAAGTAAGTGGATGAAGTGAAAAAATTGCATAACTGGATGGAAAGACTTTCATTAGGCATAGTTAAATAAGCCGTAATTTTATTTTACAAGGATGAAACTAGTTTAAATCACTTTTTAAGCAAAAAAACGCCAAACTGAACGTCTTTTTTGCTTGATTATTTTACAAATAGCTGACACATCCATTTTGTTTTTTAACTATATAGTCAGTAGTTGAACTTGGGAATGACCGAAAAACATATTACTTCGAATCCTTAAGGAGTAATTCATACAGAAGTAAATTTAACCGCCGAATATAATAAGTCAAGCTCAACCGTTAATTTGATTCAGGATCAACGAGAAGTATAATCGCCTTTTAGGCTAAAAGATAACAAGATGCTTCTCAACTTTGGAAGACTATCTCCTATAAACATATCTCTCATATCAGTTGATGGACTACCAAAGATATGCATTTTCGAGCAAATAATTATCTGGGAAGTTTTATAAACTAAACAGCTTGTCTTCAGATCATGTCTTTCTGGCGGTCTTAAATACTAACCTCACTCATTCTTATTTTTTCTTCGTTCATGAATTTGAAGATGGTGTAACTTAAACGCTAATTGGTCCAGTTATCGTCATAACTAATGCTTCTTCAGATTGCAAATATATCTGGAAAATGTTGATGTAGTTCGATGAGAAAAATTAACCTATAAGACCGATGCAATGAGTGTACCCCAATAAGAATTCCTAAATACTACTAGGCATCCCCATTATTTCACAAATCATGAACTTATAGACCATATGGTTCACGTAGAACACGGCAGTATTAGCTAATGACCTCTTGAAAATCGTTTTTTTTACCTACTATTGATAAGTGTGACTTTCGGCGATAAAGAACTAGAAGACATCCCTGATCTTCAGAATCAAGAACATTTGCATGTCTTCCTTAGGTAATAAATCAACTGAAGTTGTTGTTATATAGTCCATGCTTTCTAACTAAGTGGCTCGTAGGTAAACAGGAATGATACATTGACATAAAAAATATAATTTTCCTTGCTTATCGGTGACTTCAGGAGCATACTTTAGTTCACCATCAATGGGGAAAACTTCCGTGCCCATGGACAGCCATCTTAAAAAGATGAAGGATTTATCACTGCTAGTGTTGACTTTAGTTGAAAATTCATAGCTTGAGTCTTTGGTAACCTTCGTATACTAGTGAATCCGATCCCTGGGGTCTTGGATCACGATCGATCAAATTGCTAGTCATCATTTTATCTGTCAAACACGATAGAGTATAAACTACTTGCTTATCAACAAAAATGTATACTATGCTTTCATTAATTATTCCTGGTATATTCAGGGTGTTCATAGTTTTAGAGAAACAAAGAAATCAGATGAATTCATCATCTGCTTTTTCTTCATTGATGTTGGTCATTACTTCGTATAGCGTGCATGTACAGACAGTTGAATCTGTGGTATTTGCGAGGAGCGTTTCACCAATTTCTCTTGCATCTATTTCGAAACAGATATATTATATCCGTCTCAGTTTATTATGTCAGACGGTGGCAATTGATAGATATTATTACCTATGCACTGTTTGGATGATTCTCAATTCACATAAATCTCAAACTAATTGCCAATAAAATGTTATTTGTCAAGCGTTAATCGCATCACTGTTGAAAATATCGTGCGTCTTCAAATAAATCCAATGGAGAGAATTTTTAAATCTGAAAGTAGCTGCAACATATCCTTTCCTGTAGAACTAACCAGATGAAACTTGTATTATTCGTCTTGAAACTACTTCTAATTGGATCTTTAATTTATCTCAAATCCTACCATGAAGTACGCTCTGTATTTCCCTTGAAATGTTCATCGAATTTTAACAGTATCAATATGTAAATCCTTTGCAATCTCAGGTTATATTCCTCTATATTCGACAACAAAATGATGTGCTAGACAAATATTAAACTAGGATGATACGTAGTTCTTTTGCTTCAGGGAAAGCTAAAAGTGAAAACCAATTCATTCGTATTCGCATACTAACGACCACATATACAATAATTAAAATAATGTAATAAATATATTGGCTAAAAGTCAGGCATTTGAGGATTTACTTCTGAAATGTAGGCAGTTATTTCAAGTGATATTTTCTTATTTTGTAACTCTTAAAAAAACAAAGTAATCAACGACAATTCACCCGAAGATTGAGGTCACTAAACTTGATTATGTCGTTCGTAAAAAGTGAAGAACTGTGGTGTGATCAAATTTAAACCTATTCACAGAGAGACTTTAAGCTTTGATTCCCATTGTGTTGACACGTTCTAAAATATCACCCAACTTTCTACACCTGGATGAAATTTATAGTCAGATAAATCATGTCCTACTCCAAAAATGCACTTCATTCATCTTGATCAGATAATTACTGGCTGATTGACGTCTGAGAAGAAGCGCTTTTGGATGACACACTTAGAAATTCGTTAACTCTTATTCCTACAAGTAGTTAGGGACCGAAAAAAAAGGTAGCAAGCAACATTTACGAGATTCAACAAGACATAAAATACAGAAAACACTTAATTGTCTGCTGTTTGCATGTCTTCAAGCTTTAAGTGGGAAAGCTCCAGTCGAAAAAACGAAAGCCATCTGATACTTATCTCACTCTCACTAAAGCTTCGGTATGGCACACAACAATGTCCATTTTACTATGAAGACCAAACAGAATGACAGATTCAAAATATATATATTAGCACTCGGTATAGAACAGATGTTTTCACTGAAGAGTAAATTAAATGTTTCACTATTTAACTGAAAGATGAATTGTCTATAGATGAGAAGTACTCACAAACAATAGACATCCTTAGATACTCATCATATAAAACATGCCGAATTCGATATACTGAATAGCAGAAAACTTTGGTCAGTGGTATACCCTCTAAAATTCAGAGGTTATGACATTACAGTAACAACATGCTAGCCACAATGTATCCTGCAGTTGTGTTAGTGTATAGGCTTACAGAAAAACCACCTTAGCGACTTCTCAAAATCTTTTCAAAAAACAAAGACAAATTTCGCTTGCTGAAAAGAAGCAATTATTGTGTGTTGATACTTTTAAAATAAGGCACATTAGGCTGCCAATATTCTTGTAGAAACTCTGAAAGCCTCAGCATATTCCATACCGTCCATATCACAGTCCAAGACTGTTCTTGTTTTACGACAATATTGCAATTATTCACAACTGTAAACTTCTTATTACAACTATTATAAGCGCAAGAGATTGAGAAATAAGCATCGCCATACACATGACAAATTAGACAAGATTAGAAATTATGGAATGTCAATCAAATCTTATTGAGCCTCATTGCAGTTTTTGGAACGACGAAGCGGAAACGAGAAGCCAGTATTATGATCTCAGTCACCTTAGATTTCAAATGTAGATAAGAGGAGAGAAAAAAAATCCTAAAAGACTGAATGTGTTATTCCGTAATCAATTTTCATTAATATCACAAACTCATACAAGGAAAGTACAATTACATTTCAGTCTAAATAAGACATTAGCTTTGTAATTGTTCCTTCACGAAAAGATCTCAACATTTTCAAAGGCTAAATAACACATTTGTTAGTGTTAAATAGTTATATGTCACAGAAAGAAGTATGATCAGGGTGAGTGAAATGCACGTTTTCTATCACCACTGTTAAATCACCCATATTCACTTAGGTTCCGGGCCTAACTGATTTCCACAAACAGAAGTAAAGCGATGGCGTCTATTATATAATTCCATAGTTAAGTACCTCTACTGCTGTCAGATAGTGCGAAAGTGAAGGTGTACACATATTCGCTTACCAGGTATTTTGTTGTTAACTTCAGATTGTACATTTCTTCATTTACCTATTAACAAGGGAAACGTGATCCCTTCATCAATGCTGACTTGACCAGTGAGTGGCGTGTGCCTAATTAGGTAGATGTTTATCTGACACTTTCGCTTACATGTATTGTTGCTGGTCTTTCGCTTTCACTCAGCTATTTTATCCCATAGAAAATGGATTTGTTCATTTATGGCGGAATTTATTGAAACAAGAGTTAGCGTGAGCCGAACATGAAGACATCCATAGTTACTCTGGATAAAAGTTGCTTTCATAAACCCAACTAGATACACAATGAAGACTTCTTATGAAAGTGAAGTTAGGCCATAAATTTGATTCGGATATATAAAAACGAGTAGGAAGTTTTCAGATAAGAGACGTTGCTGTTAAAGATGTTTCACCGCAGATGAAGGTAAAAAGCGATACAAGTCAATGATATAATCTAAGTTGATTTGTCTCTATCTGTCTAGCTGCCTGATGAAGCGGAGTGTGATCAATTCGAAGTAGGTACACCTATCACCACAACCTTCAATGCTCTTTATGTTTCCGAATTTACGCGTTCCTGCACGATCGGGTTCCTTTCATAAACGGCATCACAGCTCTCACAAAAATGTTAAAAAGTGGCTCCAGCTTTCATCTTCATCCACACATCCACAGGATTCTTTGCCTGATCACTTCTAGTAGCAAAAATCACTGTAAGTAGTGAAATAACGGAGCAGTTCGGTAATCTACACCACAAGTAAATGTAGAGAAATTTCCGCGTCATCGTGTTTCGCTGCTCGTAGTCGCATGTCAGGTAAAGGAAACTGACAAATTAGATCCTTTACTTAGAGAGACGGATTGGATCTAGGGGCTGAGTTCATATGGGTTAGGATCAGATACTCACTGACTGGTTTCTTTCCCACTTCATGTGCTTTGATGCACCTTTTTTGCAGACTTGCTGGACTCTGTTCTACTTTGCATCAAGTAGTTTTACTTTCTCAGTTCGGCACGCGATGGCCAACTCAGACTTGGCACCAACCAAAAGAATTTGAATGTCTAGTTAGAGCAAAGCATTGCAATGTTCATCTACCAGTTTCGACCCCCAGTGCTCTGAAAGTCAAAGTGAAGAAATTCAACCGAAGGCAGTTAAATGGCAAGATTACCTATTCCACTGATCTGAAATTTCAGTTTAGTTCACTTGAATATTGTGTATCAGTATCAACTAAATGTTTTGCATAGTCCGTTTTTTTGGATCCGTGCTAAAATGGTCAATAATGTGTGTAACAGCCAAGCTTTGGTGCAAATGGGATACATGGTGTAAAAATAACACCTGCGATTTCTGCATCACTTACGCTTCAGGAATTTAGTTTCATCTCCCGAATGGTATTTTTCAACTTCATTATTTAAAAATGTACAATCACCAACTGATCAAGTATTTTGTGCAACTTCCTTCTCTTGAATGTCTTCAGTCGTGTTCGTAACTTCTGTTTTTACTGCCTAGCCTTTGAGAGATATGAAGTTGATTGTTATGCGAAATTAACAAACTTTCATACGTGTCTTGCAATACTGGATCAAACTGTGAAGATGGGATTCCTCTGAGATATGAAACAACTTGAAACTAGATGATCAGCATAGATTAGATTTATGCTATACTAGCCTCTATGTGAAACTGTTGTAAATGAGTGTGACTTTCAATTAAGTCGGAGACTTACAGACGGATATTATAGAGCACGCAAATGAGAAGAAGCATCATATGGATGTTATCAAGGTATTTATTGTTTGAAAGCGTGACAAAGAAAACTTAAGTGACATACACGGGCTTTTTATCAGAGGAATTAACAGCGGATTGCAAAACAAAATGTAATTGCTTCTATACTGATCAGTCCCTTACTATGAAAATGGAAGGCATAAACTGCATACATGCCTATTTGAACTGATAGTGATGGTTTTTAGCACTGAAATAGAAATTCTTCGGCTATACTCAGATGTTCTGAGCTTACTCCCCTCAAGTGGATTGGTCATACTTTGAACACAATTTTGAAGGACTTATCGACAGGATATAAGTGTCTTGACTTTTCTTAGGGTTGAGTTACACAGCTGAATATACATTTCCATACTCGCCAGGTCAGTTAGGCTATATAGTGTTCACAAACGCATCCCATGTACTGACGTATGCTATGGTCAATATACTCAGAGCGAGTAAACTGATACAAACACATCGATATGATTAAATACTCTCTCTAGCTTACCCTTGTTACATAGAAAAATGAGCTTCTGATAGAATAACGTGGCTCTAAGATTGACGTTTAAAAAATCCTGGATATGGATCTTGATATTCGCTTCCTGTGGATATCTGCCGCATTATCCTCCTTGAATTCAAGATTGAATAGTGAAATCTTTGTTGCAACAATTTGTTAACATTCCTGGACACCTGTCAATTTTTAGTTTTCTTAATTGAAGAAATTCTAGAACAAACAAGAATACCCCAGAGTGTTTCAGATGAGTTTTTGGTGTAATTATATTTTTCCTAATCCACGTACTTTTAAGCTATCCACTCTGAATCGTATTAGGCTGTTAGATCTGGATTACCGGGGGTAGAACGAAAGCTGGCTCAAAACAGCCATATTCTGCTGAAATTGTGTATGGACGAAAGAACAGAACTCTGCAGAATATTCAGAAGTTTGTGCTGATGATGTTGTCAAAAATGACAAAGAAAGCTCCACGGTAAAGGCATCTAGCTCAGAGAACACAACACGTGGAAATGATCCTTCTGAGCTACAAATATTCTCCATCAGTCCTAATGCTATTTACACCCGTAAGGAAAATAACATCATGTGTTTATTTGAATATTTAGCAAGTTTAATTTTTTGAAAGTTGACGTTTTCAGGATTCAATGTATCTCTCAATTGATATTACACGTCTATTTGGTTCTTTGTCTGTGATTCATTTTGAAATATTTGTGTTGACTAAAGTATCAACTGAAATGTGGGAGTTTACTCAAACAAACTGAGTACTGATGCCAAATGTCAGAGGGGAAATGGGAATAATTTTCTTGAGCAATGTGATGAGAAAACTGAAGACACGAAAACATATACTGCGTAAGTAAGTGCAGCTGTCGTGCACATAAGTTTTTCCCCACAATTAATACACTTGTATGGATTCAGTCAAAGTCGGAACCTACGACATGGGTTATCAATGTCAGATTTATTGACAGAAGACCATTGTTACTTAACTTTCACTTAAAACAGAAAAAACAAGCAAATATCTGAAAAGAAACAGAAGAAGCCTATTTTTTGTACATGTTATTATCAACGTTGACAGCGACCGGTGTTTTTCTCCTTACTTTCCCTTCAGCACAACAATGTATTGGTAAAAGATAGTTTCGCACTGATCATAAATCGGTTTAAGTGAAGCCGGGAATCGACAGCCATCAAATGATGATGAAAACCAACAAAATTAATATTGAATTCTGCCAACATTTTCAGTAAGCTCCAAATCGGCTTTCCAAGGCAAAAACGATTAAAATCTTCAGAGAAACAATTTTGATTCTAGCTATTTTGAGGTGAGATGAATAACTCTTTTGGCATTCCACTTTTGGAAGGATGTAAATCAAACTCAATGATAGGTTGTCTATTTGATATCAAACACAGCGAAGCGACATTATTTAGTGGATGATGTTTTCAGCAGAATTCAGTACTGATAGTCAGATCGAACCAATCACATATATTCTCAACTTCACTTCTGCAATCCAGCAGTTGTGCGTTCATACATTTTAGTGGTGGACAAATTTTCTAAATATCTGCATTGTGTAATTAACCTTCACTGTTACAAGGGTTAGTTGTTGATCTGATGAATAAAATTTCCGTAATCAGTGTCTCTTTCCATCTGGCTACTTTGGACATTAGAAATGTCATCTTATCTTGTAGCTTTGTGTGATTATAAGTAAATGCACGCAGAGTGACTGCTGAGTTTCTCTTCAAGCTAATCAACTTACTAAGGTCTGTCAGACTGGATGTAGTGGATATAGCAGTCTACAAAGTTTCTCTCTTTGTGAATCTATGAAGGTCAGAGCCACAATAATTCCCGCCTTGCTTAGAATCCTAGGTAGAGCTTTCTATGTGTCTTCATAACATGGTATTACTACAGACAATTTTAGTTCCGATTCAGGCATGTTGCCATTACCACCGAAATGATCGCTGTCGCACTCAAGTCAGTGTTTCTCAAAATTCTAATAAACTTTGAATGGCAGTAATTAGATATTAACGTCTCTTCTATGTGCCTAAGTTATTTATTTGCATCTTTGATTTACTAGTCGCAGTTTCACATCAGTTATCTAAGTCGTTTGTTTATCAAGTCTACCTTCACAGCTATAAGGTAAAGGGATATATCTGTTGCACTATGATGGTACTCTGTGAATACTCGTATCTAAACTGTCGTTTCCTGCTCTCGTCTTTTGAGTTTGCAATCCAAAATAAGTAATTTTTCATTCTGATATTCAAATTCATAAGTGTATTAGACTTTGTGCATGTATCCACGTGAAAAAGATATGCACATGTTCTGATTTCATTTCGATAAATGTGTTATTTATATGTCGCAGAATGGAAGAAGGGCTACTTTGTCAAACTACCAAAGAAGGGAGACCCAAGTCTTTGCAGCAACTGGTGCGGAATCATGCTCAACCCCTGTCCACATCAAGCAAAATACTATGCCACATCGTCCTGGAGAGACTAAAAGATGAACCGGATTCAAAATTACCACCGATACAGGCTGACTGGCTTCAGGAAAAACAAATCACATGCGGATCGAATTGCAACACTATGCATCATTATAAAACACAGCATAGAATGGCAGTCAACACTCTGCCTCAACTTCATCGATTTGGAAAACGCCATCGACAACCTCGACCCACAAGTAAGTTGGTAGCTGATTCAACACTACGGTTTTAGTGCCACAAACATTTATCAACATCATTCAACAGCAGCTATATGCTGTGTGATGCTACATGCCAAGTGATTCACAATGGAAAGCTCAGTGATACCTTTGAAGTGAAGACAGGATTATGACAAGGTAACCGCCTACTATCACTGACCATCTTCCTGATTGTAGTCAACTCGACTGGATCATGCCAGGAACTGTGAGGAGCGAGAAGATGGGCATACGCTGGCTTGAGTGATGAAAAGACCACAGAAGAAGATTTTGATTTCACCGATGACGATTTGTGTCTAGTGTCTGACAAACTCTACGATCTACAGACGAAAACCAACAAGTTATCAGAAGAGGCGATGCAGCGAAGATGAGACCTCCTTCAGGTGAATGTAGGGAAGACAGAGGTGATGAAGATACTCAAACAACAACAACAACAAGCACCAATCAACATCAACGGAGAAACCAAAAGGAAGTAGCCTCTTTCACCTACCTAAGCAAGGTAGTATAGTTCGAACTACAGGCGGTATAGGCACAGATGAGGATGTCAAAGCCAGGATGGGAAAGACAGTAAGACAAGCCTTCATTAATTTGAAATCAGTGTGGAGATCTACTGCACTCCACTCCAGTGCACTCAGTATAAAGCGTGAACAACATCCAGATTTTCAACACCAATGTCAAGTCAGTGCTTCTATAAGATGTCTGAGAGACGTGTTACGACAAACAAACTACAGACATTCATCAACAGCTACCGCCACGCTTACTCGTTACTGAAGTTCAGGTTAGAAGGCCAGAATAATCGGGATGAGCAACAAGGAATTTCGGCTGGCTGAAAGGGTGGCAACGAACCAAGCAAGAAGAAAGTGGAGATGGATTGAATTGGATTAGATTGGACATACACTGAGAAGACCATTCGGGGACGTCGCACATCAGGCACTGGAGTGGAACCCAGATGGGAAACGACGAGTGGGGCGTCCATGGAGAGGGTGACATGGAGAAGATGGTGTTAGGATGAAATGAAAGTTTATGGGCAGACATGAAGGCATGTTATAAAGACTGCAGAGAATAGGGTGAAATGGTGACGTGCTACTGAAGCCCCATGTTCCACTAGGAACCCGAAGGAAAACAATAATAATAATATATCGGCGACAGAATTTTGGATTGTGTTCAAATATTCCTAATGGTATGTATTCCAAAATATACATGATTATATCTGGTAAGGTTGGAAATATGGAATATCCACTCCATCCTGTTCTCTAAATGTTCATATATTCTACCCTATAAATTCGAAGATAGAGGTGTACTCATAGCATTATTTTCATAACTGAAACCGTGGTTCCATTATTGAGTTCTTGGTCAGTAGTTAATTGATTTCTGACTACGTCTAGTGTCATATATTTTCTACCTGTTTTGTTTAAACATTACTATTTCCAATTAAGGGGGTTGATTGACTAAAAATCTTAGCGATTTCTTTTAAAAGATAATAATGTAGCTAAATATTTATATAAGCCAAATGTTGTGGAGTTTCTGTATTTAACCATTAGCTAAATAGTATAGACTGGCTGACCAATTCTCATGTTACCAAGCATTCCAGTTGTGATCATAAGATTTAGGTAACAAACAAGTGTTAGTAAAAGTAGCAGTAGTTGAATTGCTGGAATCGATATTGGCATAAATATTAATTGCAATAAAATCAGTAGTAGTAATAGTAGTAGTAATGGTAATACCGACATTTTATGAATTCATTGCTGTCGGCTAACAGTTTTCCATATATAACTTGTAGTGAAATAAAAGAAACTATTATACAAACAACAAAGTTATCATAGGCAGGTATGTGAACGATAAAGGCTGTAAAATTAAATGGTGAACTGCTTAGATTCTATCACATAGATCATTTTACTCAAAACTCATTTATGAAGCATACAATGATCCACTGTGTGTTTACTCGCAGAACGTGTGCATAAATTTCTTTAACACAATTTTGAACTCTTGTCTGGAATTCCAATTCATAAACATTATAATCAAAATAACATTGAATCTTATATTATAAGAATAATGAATTACCGATGCTTTGAAGAAATGTTTTTTTCGAAAATATCCTGCAAGTAGACCCACAGACCCGTTAATCACAAACATCTGTCGGCGTTTATTTATTCCTCAGAGATGAATACCAATGAAACATGAATGCAATGAAAACTAAAGATATATTATGAAGCAGTAATAGCTAGTTGAACGTAGTGACTACCACATAACACTCTACTATCAGCCATTTCTCTATACCACTAAAGAAATTTTGCTAATAATTTTCCCTCTATATTATGATAACGTAAAAGGAATGAATCACTACGGGAATTGTGGATGATTTCATTTTCCAGATGTTGAATGAAGACGATTATTATTATTATTATTAGAGTTTATACTGCAATGAAATGAATACAACTGTCTGTTATTGAAAAACAAATCTATTGGCTTCAGACAACCTGAGCACTTGAAATTTCATTCGTTTACATACACTGAATAGTCATCCATACAATCCAACCTCATATAGATTCATATGTGGCTTGAATAGGGATCCGATGAAGTCGCTGAATTTTTCCTTACAACTTCTGTTCATGTGTAGATCCATTTCTGTATAGAGATGAAGTTAATAGTCTATAGGTTTCACTCAACTGGTTTGATAATATATACTACTTTGTATCATTGAATATGAATACATTTGCTTAACTGAAGTCTATGCAAAAAAGTAATGACACAGATATTTAGTTAGTTGTGGATGATTTACGTTTAATGAAGCAGAACCCATTTATCACTTTATGCATATTTTACTAGAAAATAAATGTGTTTATATAAAATCTGATATAGATCAGTGCGTATATAAAATTTCATCACAATAAGTTAACGTGTTGCTTATTATGTTCAGTATTTATATTTTAAAATCACAGAAATTCCATAGTTACAAAAGCTTATTTAACTAGTTACTAGATGATATACTTTGGTAGAAAGTAAAAACATCGTTATGCAACAAACCTTACCTAGCAGAATCAATTACATTGTACATATTCAGATAACTTTACGGTGTAGTTTTTTTAGAACAAATTAAATTACATGACTGTGGAGTATTAGTTGCTTGTAAACTGATGAAGAATATTTCAAAATTTATTGTTCATCTTTTATCAAGATATTCATGAATTTAATCATTCCCATATTGTATAGCTAAACATCAAATCAGAACAAACTTTTACCTAATTTAAAGTTGTGCACAACTACTTCTGAATCTTTGAAAATTATCTAAACTATGGGTATGGAACATTTCATGGATTCAGCATGACGTTTCGCAAACCAAGCCGGTTGATGTTTTGGTATCCTGAGATAGACAAGCGTATTATTGAACCTTATGTAGTTCGCTTCACAGAAATATTTGAATAAGTACAAATACCTATTGGTGAGCTCAAATTAGATACAATGTACATAATTTACAGGTTGAACAGTGGTTGGTTATTAAATAATAAGCACGGATATCCTAAATAAAGGGTACTATTAACTGACCAAGCCTTGTGACAAAATATCACTTTAAGTGTATCCACCTTTTCAATTACAGATGTGCAAACAAAGGTTTTTTCTCTGCACTCTTATCACTTCATGTTTGGGAGTCCTGTTTTACAAACATTTCAGGTCATCCATTTTCCCTTAAAATATCCTCATGGGCCAGTAATTTCTTTTCGATACACTTCTTAGAGCAGGCTGATAAACATCTAATCACATTTCGTCTGTACTTCATTCGTAGGAAGCTGACAAAGTGTGAAAACTTTGGTTTCGTGGTCTTTCCTATGAACACTTTGTCCTGAGGAACCATCTTATCTTCCTGTTAGTTTGACGTCAAAGAAATGAAGAGACGTATCATTTTTGCATTCATGCGTAAATTCAGCAGTCTGATAGATACCAATTAGATGATTAAGTATCATCTTATTAAACCTATATTTACTATGGACTTATTCATATAGTCCCAATACAAATCTATGGCGGCAATGTCATTCTTCAGCTGTCAGTTTTCTAATTTCGCTGAAAAAGGTGTCAGCAAATACAGAGTGTAGTGGGGATGTTATCACTGTGCCATCGACTTGTCTGTGAATTTTGTTATTGGACAAAAACTGAAAATTCATTGTACACTCTACCAGCAACTCCTTCAAATTGCCTGTAGGGATTGCCCGTATGTATCTTCCATCCAGTAACTATTGAGAAGAATTGTTCATAGTCTCAATAAGAGGAGAATCAGTAGAAAAGATATAACGTCAGCGGATGGCATAAGTTCATCAGTAATATTTATGTTACTAATTTTCTTGACAAACTGAAAGGTATCCTTGACGCTATATTTTAGTAGTCCATCACGTGAAAGCTGAAGCTAACTTGCCTGACACTGTATCACCTATATTTAGGCAAATGTAACATGTTTATGTGTTACTGTATTGATTCCTGATAGTGAAGTGTATGTCATCTCACTAAGTGGCATTCTGTTTCTTCGGAGAGACATCGAGTAGACTCTAGTACAGTGATTTTTCTGGAGATAGTCTATGATAAAGTCAACAGATATTTTTGATTCTCAGAGCCTGACTTTTGAATTCAGGATTTCGTTGACAGCCAATAACGTCCTTACCAGGCACTCTGTAAAATTATGCGATCTTAAACATTTACAGGTGTCTATTTAATAAAATAATAGTCATATATAAATAGTCTGTTTTCGATGACTTCGTTTTTAAAGCTATACAATCGCAAATTTTTACATTTTTCTAGTGTAAGGATTTGACTGTCAAAAATATATTGTCAAGCATGACAACACAACTAGTATCGATAAATGAGCTGTCACGAAAAATCATTACTATACGAATGCATTTTACAAGTATTCAGTAACTCCCATTCAGCAGTTAGATTCACCCTTGAGGTTGAAAAATTCACTTTCATGATGTAGGGCTGACAAGAACAGGTGATGGAATGTTTATCAGATCAATTCACAAAATCCAGTGTGGAATGGTTAACTGACGAACTTTGATAGGTGGGTCCCTATGAGCCGCAAGCAAAATCTGATCATATCTCTTGCCACTTGCACTAGACAAATCTGCAGTCCCGATGTGTTAGAAAAGGAAATCTCTGTTCCAAATAACATCCTGATTGAAAACGGAATCCCACCACGCTTCATAGACAATAACATCAAACCCAAACCTCGCAAAGAAAACCTAACCACTGTGCTAAAATGACACTATGAATTTCAACTTCAAAGGTGATTCTGTGGCTGACACTCTAAAAAGGAAGATATCAAACGCATCAAAGTTGAGGCTAGTGTTCTGTTGTCGTCCAACGATTTCTAAAAAATCAAAAAACAAACTTTCACATCTGACCACTTCTATGTGCATATATCAGTTCACCTGCTCTTGTAGAGCCAGATATATAGGTCGTTCGATGTGACTATTATCCAAAAGGGTTGAATAACACTACCAATGTAACGATAAGAAGCGCTATAATTGAACACATTGTGAACATGAATCATTTCACCTCAAGAACTTCCTTATCCAAAGTCATCTTCGTACTCTAAGCATTGTCGAAGCTCATGTCATCCACATGAAGAAACCTGAACTGTGTAGACAAAAGAAGATTGTTCACTCCCTTCTCCTTAGTTTTTAATTCTTGAGATCTGCTCTACCTCCTACCCTGTTCTTCTCGTTTTCCTGTTTTGACACTATTGACTTCTTAAGTAATTTGCTACTCATGCTTGTTGTTGTGCTCTACCTGATCACAATTAAGTTTTCAATTATGTCATCATGCCACAATGAAACTTCATGACCAAACTTATTTTCATTAATGTTCACTATTTATCAGTTTTCTTGACTCTTAATGACAGTTCATTTATTGACACTATTTGTGTCACTATGCTTGACAGTGTGTTTTTAACTATTAAATCCTTTCATTAGAAAAATGTATAAATTAGCGATCGTACAGCCTTGAAAATGAAATCAGTGAAAACAGACACTTCACTGAAATATACTTGTTCTTCTTTCATATCTTAATGGGTATACTTCATAGATTGAAAATTACAATTAGACTGCTTTTATTTTTAAGTTGTTATTTATCGTAGACTGACATCAGTTGAAAAAACAAAGGGAACGTCTGAACACTGGACAGCTGTTTCGTCCTAGCATGGGACTCCTCAGCAGTGCGCACCCACGACTCCACCAGCAGGGATGGAACCCGCCACCTTCAGGTTCCGCTGCCAGCGCGTTACCATTGAGCCACTGGGTTAGAATCCAATGCTTTATATTTCCAACTTCTGTTAGCTCACGATATAGCGCAAACCGCCACCCAATGTCATCGTTGAGTATTTGTCCTCACGGCCATCAGGCTTTGACTCCACCGGTCACGATAATAATGTGGTACTCATTTTTGTGTCGATTGTAATAAGTGTAGAACATGGACATCGTGGTAGAATGTAATTCCACGTTATCTTTATTTCATATGTTACACAGTGATACAGATTTATTTACTATACCTGAAGGTCCTGAGTTCGATCCCTAACTGGGTCGTGGGTGGGTACTGCTTAGCAGCCCTATACTAGGACAAAACAGCTGTCCAGTGCTCCCAGATTTTCAGTGGTTCCCCAAATGATGGCAGTCCATGATGAATACTACTTCTAAATTATTTTTATTTGTTGATTTATGTATCATTTATTTATTTATGCACCGTATTATTTAACTTCAGCGTCAATTGATTGGTGATCATGCATAGTGAATCATCCAGGATTAGATAAGATTGTCCTTTTTTATTCAGACGGTTATCAGTAGCCAGTTTCAGCCGTTATGCAAAATTCAGTTTTATTTATTTTTTTATTTCGCATCATTTTGACCATCTGAGATAACCGTGACTTGGCAGAATCCCGCTGCGGTCCAAATTTTTATCACCTAGTATCAATTCTTTATTTCGTTATTGCATTCACATAATTTACTACTCTACTTGAGTATAACACATCTCTACTGAATGATAATTTGGCTCTGAGAGCGCAAAAACATGCATTTGTGCCCTTTCATCCTTTTTCTAGACATCACCAGCACCAACTTAAGTATGAAGTGAGCTGTCAATATCTCTCCATCAGTGATTTAGTAGCTTGCACTGACAAACTGGTTTGTGTTGGTTGTCTACTTCAATTGTTGTGTAATTGATTGCATAGATTTTCCTGTTAGCTGTTCCTCTGCCCAACCTCTGACCTTCCTATCGTTTATCATTTCCCTTATTGGTTGATAGATTGGGTTTATGTCTATACATCTATCAATTGTTGACGGACCTGAACCTCAAGCTTTTAGTAATTCTCTGATATTCTTCCTGTTTCCTCTCTGTCCAAGATTTGTCAAAACTGAATTCATGTCCATAGTTATCCAAGCGCATTAAAATGAGCCATGAAGTGCCATGTGTGACGTTTAATAGTTAATTGGTATTCATGTAGACGAAGGCGAAGAGGCCGTCCACTTTGTCCCGTGTAATGTTGACAACAGTTTTGCAACTGATTTTGTAAATGATATTCAGTTTGTCTTCTCTGGTTGTTGCATCCTTTGGTCTGCACAATAGTGTTTAGAGGGAATTTGCTGATTTATGAGCTACACCAATTCCACTAATTGGTCTCAGTTATCTTGTCGTGATTTCTGATATATTCTTCGTGTACGGTGAAATGATACATTTGTTGATTTCTGTCGATGACTTTGTAGTTGATGATAGATATAATGGATAGGCATCTTGTGATAAAGTTCCGTGGGTAGCCGTTCTTCTTTGGGATTGACATCAAGTAACTTTCTTAGTTTCTCGGTGAATTTGTTGCACTGTAGTGGGTTCTTTCTCTTCTGAATAGAGTCTGCATGCAGCTAATTTTGTGCCTTGTTAGGTTGTTGCTACTGTGGTTGAGGATTTGGTCAGTGTGTGTTGGCTTTCTGTAAACCACCCCCTCCACCATACACTGTTGTGCAATAAAGCATTACCTACATATATTATATAGATTTAGACGTTGACTGAAGCATGGCAACACAGAGTGAATCATCTGGTTATGTTTAACAGATCTAAGAATACTGTTATTGCTTGTGTTATACCGCCATTGACTGGACCGAATTGATTGGTCTCTATTGGCATATGAGCTGCTGTGTGGATGCCTCAATATTAACTGTGCTTAAATTATAGTAATGATAAAAGCAGTTACATCCAGCTGACGAAATGCACATCCTGAATTCCACCGCTAGCCACCACTCATCAGAGCTAAGATTAGGTTGGGAAAGGATAACGAATTGAAAATGAGAAATAAAAGCACTAGGGATGAATTACATCATTTCAAGTAGAACAACTAGTAGTCAGCTAGATAGCTTAATAAAGTTGCACACTAAGAGAAAATGGGTGCTAGGTTGATAATAGTAGTTGTTATAAAAGTAATAATACAAGTGAGTAATATCAATGATAATGATAACAATGAAAATATGAATATTGAAAAGATTAAAAATATGTCATTTCGAAGCAAAGTAAATGAATATCGATCAAGAAGCTTGTTAACAGTGTAGAACTAAAGGAGGCTAGAATAATAGTTGGACGATAACAATGATAATAATAATGGAGATAAATCGTTTGATTATTAGGCAGAGAAGTTCCAGAAGACATCAGAATGATAGTGAAGAGGTAAATATGCGAAGTATATGGAGAAATAAAGTGGAAAAACAAGACATTATTAAAAATAATCATAAATTAGTTAAAAATATTTCAACACCTCTACCATAGTAGATTCAGGGTGACTAACATCTCTTTCTGTACACATAGGCTTGGTTTACGAACACTAATCGTACAAGCTCTCACGATTGCAAGCAATTTCTGATTCCGCTGTCTGCAGAAGATCAAGAAAAGGTTAGTGGTATCAACGTCATGTCGATATTCCATTACGTGTGTTGTAATGGAATATAAATTAAACAATATCGCAAGAGTCTATTTTCTTATTTCGTTATTGCTCTGCCCATATTGATTTTATTGCCCAACTAACACATTAGACTGATTACTATTCCACTTGAGAACAGCCTACATTATTCCAATTTCTTGATAATTCACCCATATGAATAACAGTTTCAATATTGAAATAATTTTAAGTCATGCCCTACCTTGGCTGTTGTATTTTATTTATTCTCATGCATTTATAAATGAAGAGCCTTCAGAAGTAGATTTCGGAAAAATTTTTAAATAAGTAAAAAGATTATTAATGAAATTCTAGGTTGAAGGAAATCTAATTACGAAAGAAGAGAAACAAAGGAAATGATGGTCTGACCACTTCAAAAAACTCTTGGCTCGACCACCACTATCACCACCACCTGCAACTCGTTCAGAAATACCACCTGCAGCCACAGAACTATAAATTAACACCAGCCCTCAGACGAAAGTCAAAGACCTGAAAGCCATAAGGCTACTGAAATGTGGGAAAGCTGCAGGACCAGACAGAACCTCTCCAGAAGCACTGAGAACAGACTCAGGGACCCCAACCAACATTGCAGAAGGTCTAGAGGGAATGAAAGGTACCTACAGATTGGAAGAAGGACCACCTTATAAAACTCTCGAAGGAAGGAGACCTGAGTCTTTGCAAGAACTGGTGAGGAATCATACTGCTGTCCACCCCAAGCAAGCAAAATATTAAGCTGCATCATCCTGGAGACACTAAAGGATGCGCTGGATTCAAAATTATGACTGGAACAGGCTGACTGGCTGGCTAGCTGAATGACTGACTTCAGGATGTACAAACCATGTATGCATCAAATCGCAACACTATGCTACGCATCATCATACAACAGAGTGTAGAATTGCAGTCAACTCAACCTCAACTTCTTCTTTGACTTTGAAAAGACCTTCGACAGCGTCGAGCGAGAAGTTGCTTCAACACTACGGTTTTAGTGCCACATTCCTTTATCAACCTCATTCAACTACCATATGAAGACGCCACATGCCAACTGATTCACAATGGGAAGCTCAGTGATGCCTTTGGAGTGAAAGTGAAGACAGGAGTGAAACAAGGCTGCTGCCTATTATCACCCATGGTCCTCCTGATTGTGGTCGACTGGACTGGATCATGCAGCAAACCGTGAGGAGGATACTCTGGACCCATGTGGAGCTTCGAGAAGAAGATTTAAATTTCGCCAATGACTTGTGTCTAATGTCACACAAACTCGAAGATCTACAGGCGAAATCCAACAAGTTGACAGAAGAGGCAGGGTGGCGAACACGAGACTTCAAGTGAACGTAGAGAAGATAGAGGTGATGAAGATATCCAACCAACGCCACCACCACCACCACCACCACCACCAACAACAACAACAACAACAACAACAACAAGAAGCTCCAATCAACATCAACGGGAGAAAACTGAAGGAAGCAGCCTCTCTCACCTATCCAGGCAGCATCGTTTCAACTATAAGCGGCACAGGCAAGACGAGGATGTCAAAGCCAGCCAGTATCGGGAAGGTAATACAGACGTTGATTGACCTGAAACCAGTGTGGAGATCTTCTGCACTCCACTCAGCATAAAGCGTGAACAACATACGGATTTTCAACACTAATGTCAGTCAAGTCAGTGTTTCTATGTTATGCTTGAGAGAAGTGGCGCTTTATGAAAGCCATTTCCAAAACACTGCAGATATTCATCAACAACCGCCTACGCTCGCTCGATACTGAAGCTCAGATTGCCAGAAAGAATAAGCAGCAAAGCACTCTGGACTGGCCTGTCTTTTTGTGAGCAACCTTCAGTCGAAAGACATGCTCGTCATTTCAGTCTCAAGTTTGTAATTCCAATCTCAGATTTTCATTTGCCTACACATTCAACAATACAATTATGGGACTCGTTATCAGAATCTGATGATCTCCATACACATGACTACACAACACCGATCACCATCATCTGACACCTTGAGAACACAAACACCTAGCCAATAGAAACAAACCATCATGCATACACCAAAGAGATCATATTACAAATAGACAAGCAAGAAAATGAAGTGACACACTATATAGATTTCACCGTGTACATCATTCTATGTGTTAGTCATTTTGAATATGTGTGCTGGGTGATTCACTACAAACCTTCACTGTCAATATGTGCATAAGTTATTTCAATTAAATTGTGAATCATTGAAAGTATTTGTCTGTATTTTCAGGTCATGTTTGAATGTTTGACTGAGAAAGATGTTAAAGCAGGTGAAATGAAGTATTCATGATTTATTCAGAAGAATGTACTCTGAAACCTGTTTACTCATCTGACCTCAGAGTGTACAATTTAACTCTCTCTATGTAAACCAAGTGTTGCTCACTTTATCTCTCTGTGGAGCGATGATAACTAGCTGTACTCTTTTTCAATGCACATGATAATGCGTTTATTTCTCAATGTTATTAAAGGTAATACTGAGCGTATTTCACGCCAGCCAAGTTGATTACTTGGAAGTCTTGTCACTCAACTACGACAATACTCGGCAGCGGAATCCAGTCAAGCATTTATTCAGTAGGTATCAATTAGTCTTTGACCACAAACTAAATGATACCTGTTCAGATACATGTAGGAGCTGGAACTTCTACAATGTCTGACCTCATACCTAGTTTACTGACATGTGGCTATAATCAGGCGGGCAAGTTTGAGAAATCTTTCCCTCAGACTGACTGCCTATCTGAAGCAAAGTATTGCTTCGTCACGTCATTGATTAGAACGACTGCCATTACTCAATGAGGTTCAGAGGACAGCCTAGTAGATCCATGATTGTAAAATACACACTGATGAAACACAATGATACAGTATGCTTTTGATTAATTTGGTAGACGAAATTGTGTTAATCTTCAAGCAAATCGTGGTTTCGGAAATTCAGTGGTAATTCTTCCCCTTATAGTCAATCATCTTCATGCGTTACTAACAACGAAACACTTCAAATCCTTCTCAGAAATCATTCCACTGGATAAGCAGTGCATACTTATTCAGCCACATCTTTATTTTCAAATGGAGGAATAGTTGGGGAAACTAGTTTGTGATGATTTAATGTTTGTCTTCACGACTTCACTCCCATCCCTTTTTCACTTCAGTTATCACCTTGAATGTTCCTCCTTGAGTGCGGAAGTCCTCACTAAATGACGAATGTGTACTCTCCTTGCTAGAAACATGAAGAGGTTTGACAGGTAGGAGAGTGAAACTTGTCAGACTCTTCTTACCTGTTTGTTGACAACATCAACAATTTGGCATCGAATGTCGTGTCAAATTGAGGATGAGAAAGTGTATTCTACCAGCCTTAGACTTTTGTGACTGTACAGGCTGTCATTTTGAGGTTCAGAAAAAGATCAAGAAACCGGATAAACTTCAAATGACTAATTCATTTTTATGCTGCAGTTCTCATCACTAGTCAGTGTAGTGTAATGAAGAATCACGACTCAAGTAGTTCAAGCCACGCACACTATAATTATTATCAAATTATAGAATTCCAAAGCCTTTTTCACCGGCTTTGAATACATTTACGATACTGTTGACTACATGTAAAGCATTTTGACACCTTGTATATCCGTAAACTTTTCAAGTAGTCAGAGTCCTGATTCTTTCACTCCACATTTATGAAGTGTGTATCTCAATGTAATTCTGAGCAATCAATAACCTAAGGTTCGGCGAGACTCGACATTGAAGCTGGTATTCATAGTTTTAATGAACCAAATATGCTGAAGGTAAACGGTCAAGCAACCAACCCATTTGGCAGAACAAGCTGCAAGTAAGAGAGACCTGACGACATTGTATCAAATAACCAGGTTGCTATCTGGGAAGAGATCAACGCAGACGAAACCAATAAAAGATGATGACGGAAATTTAATTACGAGAGAAGAGGAACAAAGGAAACAATGGACCGACCACTTCAAGAAGCTCTTGAATCGACCACCACCACCACCTGCACTTCGTCCAGAAATACCACCTACAGCGGCTGAACTACAAGTGAACATAAATCCTCCAACAAAAATGGAAGTCCTGAACGCCAAAAAGCTACTGAAATGCGGGAAAGCAGCAGGACCAGATGGGATCCCACCAGAAGCACTGAGAGTGGAGGCAGAGACAACAGCGGACATGCTCACACCACACCACTATTTCAGAAGGTGTGGAAGGAAGAGAAGGTACCTGGCTAGTGATTGGAAAAAAGGTTACCTTGTCAAACTGCCGAAGAAGGGAGACCTCAGTGTTTGCAAGAACTGGCGTGGAATCACTCTTCTGTCCACCCCAAGCAAAATATTATGTCGCATCATCCTGGAGACACTAAAGGATGCACTGGACTCAAAACTATGACCGGAACAGGCTGGCTGGATTCAGGAAGTACAAATCATGTCCGGGCCAAATTGCAACGCCACGCTACGCATCATCATAGAACAGAGTATAGAATGGCAGTCACCTCTATACCTCAACTTCATCGACTTTGAGAAGGCTTTTGACAGCGTCGACCGAGAGGTAATTTGGAAACTGCTTCAATACTACTGAATACCACAAACCTTTATCAGCCCCATTCAACAACTATATGAAGATGCCACATGCCAAGAAATCCACAATGGGAAGCTCAGTGATGCTTTTGAAGTGAAGACAGGAGTGAAACAAGGTTGTCTACTATCCCCCATGATATTCCTGATAGTGGTCGACTGGACTGCATCATGCAGCAAACAGTGGGGAGTTGTGAGAAGAGGGGGATACGCTGGCTTGACCGGGGAAAGGAACCTAGAAGATCCGCATTTCGTCGATGACTTGTGTCTGATGTCACACAAACTTGATGATCTACAGGCGAAAACTAACAAGTTGATAGAAGAGGCAGCGAAGACAGGACTTCAGGTGAATATAGAGAAGACAGAGGTGATGAAGATACTGCACCACCACCACCACACCAACAACAACAACAAACTCCAATCACCATGAACGCGAGAAACTTAAAGGAAGTAACCTCCTTCACTTATTTAGGATGCACTGTTTCATCTACAGGCGAGACAGACGACGATGTCAAAGTCAGAATCGGAATCGGAAAAGCAAGACAGGCGTTCATTAGCCTGAGACCAGTGTGGAGATCTTCTGGACTCAGCCTGGAATGTGAACAGGATCCGGATTTTCAACACCAACGTCAAGTCCGTGCTTCTATATGGTTCAGACTTGGAGTGTTACGAAAGGGATTTCCAATAAACTGCGGATATTCATCAACAACTGCTTACGCTGGCTCGTTACTGAAGATCAGATGGCCAGAAAGAATAAGCAACAATGAGCTCTGGGAAGGAACCAACGGAGAACCTATCACGCAACAAATATGCAGAAGGAAGTGGAGATGGATTGGGCATACACTGAGAAAGCCGACTGGGGACATCACGCGTCAGGCCAGTTGCTCGAGTGGAATCCTCATGGGAAGCGACGAGTTGGGCGTCTCAGCTTAGGGTGACAAGGAGGAGATGGTGCGAGGAGGAAATGAGAGCTTGTGGGCTGTCATGGAGCCAGGTTCAAGAGATTTCAGAGAACAGAGTTCACTGGAGACGTGCTACTGAAGCCGTATGTTCCATTAAGAACCCAAGGGACTAATAATAATGTTTGCTTGTGAGAAGTCCTCATAATCGACTTGCTATAGTGGGCAATCACATGTTAAAATGTCAAAGTTGACACTGATTTCCACTGTTGTGTTTTCGTCTTCAGCATAGGCTGATCTCCATTTGGCGTCCACATTCCTGTCATCATTAGATACAAACGACTTTATTCCTTGGGATTATTTCGCAGTATGTGCATAAAACATTTGGATAGCGTTATTATGTAATTAGTAATTTGTAACAGAATACATGGCCAGATGATAAGTATGAGAAAAACCTCCTACCATTTTGAAATACACAAAAGCTGAGGTCATGAATTTAGATTAGAAACGTTGGAATTACGTGAAGGAATTTTTTGGCATTCGATGGTAACATGGTGAATGGATGTACAGTGAAGATACACAGTAATATTCTATCGCTTGTTTGTTTGTTTTCTTAACGTTTAAATAGGAATTTTTTGCAATACTTAAAGTTTCTTGTTTACAAAATGTTAAATTATTTAAGGTACAGACGTTGAGGTATGGACAGAATAGGTAGTTACTTTTTTTCATGCTATTTATTATTATTGTCATTTGTCTCTTGGGTTCCGAATGGATACAGGACTTCAGCAGAACGTCACCATTTCACTCTCTTCTCCGCGGTCTTTTCAGCCTGGCTACATGTCTGCCCATAAACTTTCATTTCATCCTAACACCATCTTCTCCACGTCACCCTCTCCATGGACGCCCCACTCGTCGTTTCCCATTTGGGTTCCACTCGAGTGCCTGATGTATGACGTCCCCGAATGGTCTTCTCAGTGTATGTCCAATCTAATCCAATTCAATCCATCTCCACTTTCTTCTTGCTTGGTTCGTTGCCACCCTGTCAGCCAGCCAAAATTCCTTGCTGCTCATCCCGATTATTCTGGCCTTCTAACCTGAACTTCAGTAACCAGTAAGCGTGGGCGGTAGCTGTTGATGAATGTCTGTAGTTTGCTCGTCGTAACACGTCTCTCAGACATCTTATAGAATCACTGACTTGACATTGGTGTTGAAAATCTGGATGTTGTTCACGCTTTATACTGAGTGCATTGGAGTGGAGTGTAGTAGATCTCCACACTGATTTCAGATTAATGAAGGCCTGTCTTACTGTCTTTCCCATCCTGGCTTTGACGTCCTCATCTGTGCCTATACCGACTGTAGTTCGAACTATACTACCTTGCCTAGGTAGGTGAAAGAGGCTACTTCCTTTGGGTTTCTCCTGTTGATGTTGATTGGTGCTTGTTGTTGTTGTTGTTTGTGTATCTTCATCACCTCTGTCTTCTCAACATTCACCTGAAGGAGGTCTCATCTTCGCTGCATCGCCTCTTCTGATAACTTGTTGGTTTTCGTCTGTAGATCGTCGAGTTTGTTCGACATCACTGAGCTTTCCATTGTGGATCACTTGGGATGCAGTATCATATAGCATATAGCTGTTGAATAAGGCTGATGAAGCTTCATGGTACTCCGTAGTGTTTCATGCTATTTACTCATTGTAGAACTCTACAAGCTGATATGCTCACAAATCTCTCTTCAAACTCTTTCATCACAAATGCACGTATATGTCTACACGTTTATGGATATTTAAAACCGTACACTTTTGCATTAAAAGAAATTTGATGTTGCATACATTGAATGTGTTTTGTGGGTGAAGAGTTTGATCTCTTATGGTACTGTAGTATGAAGTATGCTTCAAGTAGAGTTCTTATAGTTAAGAAATAAAGGTGTGTGCAATTTCGATGCCATGTTGTACTTCATTTTAACGCATCGCAGGCTGAAATACGCAATCCTTTAGCATGCGTCTTCCAGTGTCAAGTAGAAACAACAATGTATCAAAATCTCAGTCCTTCTTTGAATCTTCACCGCTGTAACATATATATATATATATATATATATATATATATATATATATATATATATTCTAGCCTACATGCATGTATGAGTTGAACATAATATTGAATGTGTTGCGTTTTGTTTCAAAATTAGCCTCCTTCCATACTTCATGGTTACTTTGAAACTGTCAACATTAAAAACTATTATCTTCCTTCTTGTTGGTCCCGCTCATATTGTTACTGAAGTTATTGCCTTGACCTACTAGGCATATGGAGTGATTTTTTAATTTTTATCGGACTGACAGCATAAAAGAATTCGACTCTCCATAAGGTAATTTGTCTTGGTTTGTTTGCCAAACCAATGCAGGTAATCTGAGAAAGTAAAGTATCATCAAACGCTATACGAACCAGTAACTCGAAACATTCCTGAGAATAAATTAAACCAGTGAGTGTAAATTATTAGCCTTTAGGTCTTAAAATATCCGATCTACTGATTTATGGACTTATATACAAAACAATCCAGCCTATAATTATGACTATTATTTGTCCCTTGGGTTCCTAGTGGAACAAACGGCTTCAGTAGCATGTCTCCATTCTACTCTGTTCTCTGCAACCGTTTGAATCTGGCTCCACGACTGCTCACAAGCTTTCATTTCTTCCTCACACGATCTTCTCTATGTCACCATCACCACGTCGCCGAACTCGTCGCTTCCCATCTCGGTTCCACTCGAGTAACTGGCCTGGCACATGATGTCTCCAAATGGTCTTCTCAGTGCATGCCCAATCCCATCCGTCTCCACTTCCTTCTTCGTATTTGTTGAGCGATAGGTTCTTCGTTCGTTTGTTGACAGCCAGCCAGAGTGCTTTGCTGCTTATTCTTTCTGGCAATCTGAGCTTCAGTATCGAGCGAGCGTAGGCGGTTGTTGATGAATATCTGCAGTGTTTTGGAAATGGCTTTCATAAAGCGCCACTTCTCTCAAGCATAACATAGAAACACTGACTTGACTGACATTAGTGTTGAAAATCCGTATGTTGTTCACGCTTTATGCTGAGTGGAGTGCAGAAGATCTCCACACTGGTTTCAGGTCAATCAACGTCTGTATTACCTTCCCGATACTGGCTGGCTTTGACATCCTCGTCTTGCCTGTGCCGCTTATAGTTGAAACGATGCTGCCTGGATAGGTGAGAGAGGCTGCTTCCTTCAGTTTTCTCCCGTTGATGTTGATTGGAGCTTCTTGTTGTTGTTGTTGTTGTTGTTGTGGTGGTGGTGGTGGTGGTGGTGGTGGTGGCGTTGGTTGGATATCTTCATCACCTCTATCTTCTCTACGTTCACTTGAAGTCTCGTGTTCGCCACCCTGCCTCTTCTGTCAACTTGTTGGATTTCGCCTGTAGATCTTCGAGTTTGTGTGACATTAGACACAAGTCATTGGCGAAATTTAAATCTTCTTCTCGAAGCTCCACATGGGTCCAGAGTATCCTCCTCACGGTTTGCTGCATGATCCAGTCCAGTCGACCACAATCAGGAGGACCATGGGTGATAATAGGCAGCAGCCTTGTTTCACTCCTGTCTTCACTTTCACTCCAAAGGCATCACTGAGCTTCCCATTGTGAATCAGTTGGCATGTGGCGTCTTCATATGGTAGTTGAATGAGGTTGATAAAGGAATGTGGCACTAAAACCGTAGTGTTGAAGCAACTTCTCGCTCGACGCTGTCGAAGGTCTTTTCAAAGTCAAAGAAGAAGTTGAGGTTGAGTTGACTGCAATTCTACACTCTGTTGTATGATGATGCGTAGCATAGTGTTGCGATTTGATGCATACATGGTTTGTACATCCTGAAGTCAGTCATTCAGCTAGCCAGCCAGTCAGCCTGTTCCAGTCATAATTTTGAATCCAGCGCATCCTTTAGTGTCTCCAGGATGATGCAGCTTAATATTTTGCTTGCTTGGGGTGGACAGCAGTATGATTCCTCACCAGTTCTTGCAAAGACTCAGGTCTCCTTCCTTCGAGAGTTTTATAAGGTGGTCCTTCTTCCAATCTGTAGGTACCTTTCATTCCCTCTAGACCTTCTGCAATGTTGGTTGGGGTCCCTGAGTCTGTTCTCAGTGCTTCTGGAGAGGTTCTGTCTGGTCCTGCAGCTTTCCCACATTTCAGTAGCCTTATGGCTTTCAGGTCTTTGACTTTCGTCTGAGGGCTGGTGTTAATTTATAGTTCTGTGGCTGCAGGTGGTATTTCTGAACGAGTTGCAGGTGGTGGTGATAGTGGTGGTCGAGCCAAGAGTTTTTTGAAGTGGTCAGACCATCATTTCCTTTGTTTCTCTTCTTTCGTAATTAGATTTCATTCATCATCTTTTTTTTGGTTTTATGTGTGTGGATCTATTCTCAGATTGTAAAGGGGTTATTTGATGCAATGTTGTCAAGTCTCTCCTGCCTACAGCCTGTTCTGTTTCATTTGCCAGTGTTTCATAGAAGTGTGTTTTGTCTTTGCATGCACTCTTCTTCACTTCTTTTTTCAGAGTAGTGTATTATACGTTGTACTCAGTTCCTCTTCTGGTTGTGCATCCATATACTGTTTTATCTTCTGCTTCACCATCCTCCTCTCCCCTGTTAGCTTCCTTGTGTCCGTCCAGATCCACTCCTTATTTTATTCTTCTTCCTTCCTAACGTGGTTATGCAGATTTCTATCCACATAGCTTTCAGAGAGGTAAAGTGTTCATCCACACAGGTTTCTTCAGGAATGTTGCTCGATATCTCCCGTTTTGTCTTGATGGCTGCCGTGAAGATTTCCTTTGTAGTTTCGTCCTTCAGTTTCTGTTCCGTGTGTTGAACTTCAACTGCGGTCTGTCACCAACTTCCTTGAAGGCTTTCCACTTGATTTCGAAGGTAGGTTTCTTGCACTAGATGGTGAGTGGTGTGAGCCTTCATCTGCTCCCCTTCTTGATCTTGTGTTCAGTATGCTACGTCTCCACCTTCTTCACATTGAGATGAAGTCGATCTGATTTTTGGTATAGTGTGTCCATCTGGTGAAGTCAACTCCATGTCGCTGCCTTGTTAATATCTTTGTGCTTGAACATAGTGCCTGACTCCAGTCACCAATCGTTGAGTGTGCAGAATTCTGCAAACAATTCTTCATTCTCGTTCATTTCATCTAGCGCTTCTCAACCCATGGTTAGTTCTCTTCCTGTGTTGTCCGCTCCCCGCAGTTTGGCATTCATGTCACACCTCCCATTAGAATTTTGACGACGCCAACTGAGGTCTTGTCCAGTGTTGATTGCAGTTGTCTGGAGAATTCCTCCTTCTCTTGATCTGCATTATTCGTAGGTGCCAAGCGTAGCATTGTATGATTGTGACTTCCATTCCTTCTGAGTTGAACCTTGCTGTTATGACCCTGGAGGAGATTGGTTCCCACTGCATGAGGGCTTTCGATGCTCTTGGGGACATCACGATTGCCACTCAAAAACTCAGCGTGCTCGTGGTTGTCGTCTGGATGACAATATCGGAGTAGATTATTGACTCTCCAGTTGACAGTTTAGACAGTCAACTTCCATTCCATCTGCTTTCGCACATTCCTAGCACTTCCATGACATATCTCCTCATCTCGTTTACAATCTGGGCAGCTTTGATAGCTTCAAACATAGTGCGGACATTACACGTCCCCATGTCTACTTTCGCTTTCATTGAGAGAGAGAAGACACATCAGTCGACTGGCTTCGCGAAGGCTTTCATCAACCGGCGTCAACAGTGAGGAATTAGTTTGTTTCTATGCTTTATATTTTGTCTGTGTTTTGAAGTTTCTGTAGTGGTTGAATTGGTTTTCCGGGGTAGGGTTGGTAGTCCTATGTCCAACCTTCCCTCTTTATCTGAGCTTAGAACCGGCTAGTAACTAGTGAACTAGTTAACCAGGCAAGGTTAACTCTTTAAATATTCAATGATTTTACCATGGATACCGATATCGCTTGTATTTCATACTTTCCAATTGTTCTCTTTGCACTGTTAGAGGTAGCGCAGATTTAAAGCACCTGCACCACATAACATACAACCAGCTGATGATCCAATTGTCTACTACCTCATATAATTCACTATTTATTCCTTATATTTTATCTTCACTGTAAATCATACATAGTGTCCCCATTTATGCAGACATAAGTTTCCAGCTCCAGATACTGCGAATATACTATAACTATTCCCCTAAATGAAGCACTTGGATTGAATCTTCTCAAATCTCCCACTCCGAATCATATCAGTATCATGAAGTGAATAACTCCTCTGTGAAATGTTTACTTCCAACTCTTATACATAAGTGCATTCACTAAACCTGATTAAGTGCATGTCACTTACAGCTTTTCTCTGGTCACAATTATGTCTCTTCAGTGAGACCTCCAGTTTATTCTTCATCATTCCTCTTCTTCGACGGATAATCTAGGATCTGAGAGACTAGCACTTAAACTCAGGAAATCCTTGAATGTCATTAACGCCTTTCAAATATACTCAAGGAAGTTATGCGACTTTAAATGTGACATTCACATTTAGTAAAAGTCGGATATTAGCGAAGAATATTATTTTTCAACAACCTCTTCTCAACTTCTACGGGCGGTATAAAATCAACTGTGTTATATTGTGGTAGTCAAATTTACGGTAAATGCAATTGTGACTTAACACTACAATCGACATCCTACACAGTACCTCTCCAAGCATTCAATATATTGAATTGAAAGACAAGCTGGCATTAAAGTTGCACATTCCCCTTTCATTTATCACCTACAAATATCGGAATTCAAGCATAGTTAACAACACACGAATGACATTCAATGCATACGATATCAGACTTACCGTAGTGTGGCAGTGTACGACTCTCGATATCCATAAAAGTGTGTGAGTATACGTTTACTTATTCCTTCGCTATAGAGGGAATTGCACAGACATACGCACACTTCAGTCTGCACAGCGGTAAATTAAATAATTGGCATGAAACATAATTGCCACCCACGTTTTAATTCTTATAATATCTCCTGGCTACACACCTTGGCATCTCGTAAAATAGAAAATATTTCTTCGAGTCTTATTTTCTCATCCACCCACCATGATATCACTGAATGCCAATTATTTCACCACACAACTTTAGCTTTCCCAATTAAAACCCATGACCTCAGCTTTTATGCGTTCCAAAATGCAGGCAGCCTAATCACCAGATAATAAAATTACTCATATACTACTGGTTGAAATAATGGTACGATCACACTATTCTATCCATATACTAGAAAACAGAAATATGGACACAGAATTGAGATTTTTTTGAGCATAGAGGAATACTCGTGAGTGAGAAACGATGTATTTCAAGTTTTATATTTTAACACGACTGCAACCACCTTAGTTCTGCACTCCTACTCATCTTCATCGTCTCTGCATAATTCTTAGTGTACATTATTATTTTCAGACAGATATCATTCGGTTGCCAGTGGTTGCTAGAGGAAATGTTGCTCCAGTACGCTTTAAAATGTTCTGTTTGAAAGTGATCAGTATTCTGTCAAAATGTCTCATTATTCTCATGCTACTGTTTATATATATATATATATATATATATATATATATATATATATATATATATATATATATATATGGAATGAGGTTTCGCATTCTCTTTACAGAGTAAGCAGAAGATTGTTTATGTCTCCCTTTGGTCATTGCTGACTGACTGACAAAATCAGAGTAGAACCTTACACACAGGTGCATCAGCTCAAGTTGCTACATTTCACAAAAGTACACGAAGAACATGTGGATAAAAAATGAGTAATATCAAAGTAGACAAAGATGAGGGTTGGCATGAATATTCAAGCCATGCAATCCTATTCCCTCATAGTCCAAATTCCCCTACCATGGCACGTCAAGCCAAATGTGCGAGCCATATGCAAGTCGACTGTGGCTCACAACCTAATCGGACGATATGCTTACCTTAACTGATACCCTTCGCCTGATATCAACATTGATCACATGGTGATTTTAACACAAGCAAGCAATGCCTCGAAGACACCAATGGTCGAAAAACGTAACTATTTCGTGTCTCCAACTGTTAAGGGCCATGTCTCCCAGCCATATAACAGGACAGGACGGACTGACAGATAGCCGGATATCTCGCGGACTCCACAGATGACACAAGTTGGTAAATGACAGACGGGCCTTATGCATCTGAGTTCAGAATTTGTCAGCAACCAGACCTTTCAGGCTGATGAACCTCCCCAAGCAAGTGAACTGGTCCACACATTCCATCACTTCACTCCTTATTGTTAAACTGGGAGTCGCTGCAAGCCAGTTCTGGAGCATCAGGTTATATTTGACAGGTGCAAAATGCATGCCAACCTCGCCTGGTTAACTAGTTTACTAGTTACTAGCCGGTCCTAAGCCCGGGTAAAGAGGGAAGGTTGGGCATAGGGCTAGCAACCCTACCCCGTAAAACAAATCTAACCGCTAAAGAAACTTCAAAGCACAAACAAAATATAAAAAATGAAAACAAACTTATACCCCGCTGGAATCGGAGAGGCGAAATGACGCCAGTTGGTGAAAGCCTTCGGGAAGCCAATTGGCCGATGTGTCTTCTCTCGATGAAAGCGAAAGTAAACGTGGGGACATGGAATGTCCGCACGATGTTTGAACCCAGTAAGGCAGCCCAGATTGCAAAGGAGATGAGAAGGTATAACATCGAAGTGCTTGGGATTTGCGAAAGCAGATGGAATGGGAGTGGACTCTCCAAACTGTCAACTGGAGAATCAATAATCTACTCCGGTCACCCAGACGCCAACCACGAGCACACTGAGGGAGTGGCTATCATGATGTCCTCAAGAGCATCGAAGGCTCTCATGCAGTGGGAACCAATCTCCTCCAGGATCATGACAGCAAGGTTCAACTCAAAAGGAAGAAAGGTCACAATCATACAATGTTATGCACCTACAAATAATGCAGAGCAAGAGAAAAAGGAGGATTTCTACAGACAACTTCAATCAACACTGGACAAGACGTCAGTTGGCGATATCAAAATTCTAATGGGCGACATGAATGCCAAACTGGGAGGGGACAATACGGGAAGAGAACTAACCATGGGTCGAGAGGCGCTAGGTGAAATGAATGAGAATGGAGAATTGTTTGCAGAATTCTGTGCATTCAACGATTTGGTGATTGGAGGCAGTGTGTTCAGGCACAAGGATATCCACAAAGCGACATGGACTTCACCAGATGGACACACTAAAAATCAAATCGACTTTATCTCAATCTCAAGAAAATGGAGACGCAGTCTACTTAACACAAGGTCAAGAAGAGGAGCAGATGTAGGTTCAGACCACTATCTAGTGCAAGGAACCTTCCAAATCAAGTTAAAAGCCTTCAAGGAAGCTGGTGATAGACCTCAATTCAAGTACAACACTCGGAAACTGAAGGATGAAACTACAAAGGAGATCTTCAAAGCAGCCATCAAGACAAAATGGGAGACGTCGAGGGACATCCCTGAAGAAACCTGTGTGGAAGAACACTGGAAGTCTTTGAAAGCTGTGTGGAAAGAAACCTGCACAGCCGTATTAGGAAGGAAGAAGAAAGAAGACAAGGAATGGATCTCGACGGATACCTGGAAGCTGATAGAGGAGAGGAGGATGGTGAAGCAGAAGATAAACCAGTGCAAGGATGCTCAACGACAAGAGGAACTGAGCACAATGTATAAAACACTGGACAAAGAAGTGAAGAAGAGTGCACGCAAAGACAAAAGACACTTCTACGACACACTGGCAAGTGAAGCAGAACAGGCTGCAGGTAAGAGAGACCTGACGACATTGTATCAAATAACCAGGTTGCTATCAGGGAAGAGACCAACACAGATGAAACCAATAAAAGATGAAGAAGGAAATTTAATTACAAAAGAAGAGAAACAGAGGAAACGATGGGCCGACCACTTCAAGAAGCTCTTGAATCGACCACCACCTGCACTTCGTCCAGAAATACCACCTGCAGCCGCTGAATTACAAGTGAACATAAATCCCCCAACGAAAATGGAAGTCCTGAACGCCATAAAGCTACTGAAAGGTGGGAAAGCAGCAGGACCAGATGGAATACCGCCAGAAGCACTGAGAACAGATGCAGAGACAACAGCGGACATGCTCACACCACTATTGCAGAAGGTGTGGAAGGAAGAGAAGGTACCTGACGATTGGAAGAAGGGTTACCTTGTCAAACTGCCGAAGAAGGGAGACCTCAGTGCTTGCAAGAACTGGCGCGGAATCACTCTCCTGTCCACCCCAAGTAAAATATTAAGCCGCATCATCCTGGAGAGGCTTAAAGACGCACTGGATTCAAAACTGCGACCGGAACAGGCAGGCTTCAGGAAGTACAAATCATGTGCTGACCAAATTGCAACGCTTCGTATCATCATAGAACAGAGCGTAGAATGGCAATCAGCTCTATACCTCAACTTCATCGACTTTGAGAAGGCCTTTGACAGCGTCGACCGAGAAGTAATTTGGAAACTGCTTCAATACTACGGAGTACCGCAAACCTTTATCCGCCTCATTCAACAACTATATGAAGATGCCACATGCCAAGTAATCCACAATGGGAAGCTCAGTGATGCCTTTGAAGTGAAGACAGGAGTGAAACAAGGTTGCCTACTATCCCCCATGATATTCCTTATTGTGGTGGACTGGATCATGCAGCAAACAGTAGGCAGCGAGAAGAGGGGGATACACTGGACGACGGAAAAGAACCTAGAAGACTTGGATTTCGCCGATGACTTGTGCCTAATGTCACATAAACTTGAAGATCTGCAGGCAAAAACTAACAAGTTGACAGAAGAGGCAGCTAAGACGGGACTTCAGGTGAATATAGAGAAGACAGAAGTGATGAAGATACCGCACCACCACCATCAACAACAACAACAAACTCCAATCACCGTCAACGGGAGAAACTTGAAGGAAGTAACCTCCTTCACTTATCTAGGAAGCACTGTTTCAACTACAGGCGGGACGGACGAGGACGTCAAAGTCAGAATCGGAAAAGCAAGACAGGCGTTCATTAGCCTGAAACCAGTGTGGAGATCTTCTGCACTCAGCATGCGGAACAAGATACGGATTTTCAACACCAACGTCAAGTCAGTGCTCTTGTATGGCTCAGAGACTTGGCGCGCCACGAAAGGTATTTCCAATAAACTACAGACATTCATCAACAACTGCTTACGCTCGTTGCTGAAGATCAGATGGCCAGAAAAAATAAGCAACAAGGAACTCTGGGAACGAACCAACCAAGAACCTATCACGCAACAAATATGCAGGAAGAAGTGGAGATGGATTGGGCATGCACTGAGAAGGCCGACTGAGGACATCACGCGTCAGGCCCTCGAGTGGAATCCCTATGGGAAGCGACGAGTTGGACGTCCGAGGGTGACATGGAGGAGGTCATGCGAGGAGGAAATGAGAGCTTCTGGGCTGTCGTGGAACCAGGTTCAAAAGATCTCAGAGAACAGAGGTCACTGGAGGCGTGCTACTGAAGCCCTATGTTCCACTCGGAACCCAAGGGACTAATAATAATAATAATAATAATAATAAAAATGCATGCCAAAAACAGACAGATTTCTTGTCATCGAGTCCAGAAGACTCTTCACTGCGCCAGAGTCTTCTTTCAGCAGAATAGCATCGTTTACAAACTCCAAGTCAACCAGATGACCTCCAGAAAGTAGGTCAGTACTTGTGAAGTCATACATACCTAAAGCTATTTCCATTCGTTCGTCTATGATGAAGTTGAATAGGGAAGATGACATTTGACATGTCTGGCGGACACCACCAGTTGCCACCAACTCTACTGATAGCTCTCTATAAGCCCTGACGCAGGTGTATGTGTTCGAGAAAAGAGCTTTGTTAAGCATTATATACTTGCTGGGTACTCATTTCACAGTTAGACACTACCACAAAACCTCATGGTCGACAGGATCAAATGCCACTTTCAGGTCAAGAAATGTGGCAGGTATTCGTCAGGTGAGTATGTTCATGTTTCAGAACTTATCATAGGGTGAAAACGTTATCGGTGCATCCCTGACCAGGTATAAAACCGCAGTGCTGTTCTCGAGTTTGCATGATATTTAAGTTTCAGAGATTTAAATACATTGGTAAACACTTAACTCACTAGTTCTAATTACCTGGCCTTAAGTTCATCGGTTGACAGTGTTTTCATCAAAATTAGTGAATATTTCCATGCATTCCTCCTAGAAAATGACTTTATCTGAATAAAATATCACCTTTCCGAAACTTTTGCAAAGTAAAGTGCTTCAGCAAAGATGAATACTTGAAAGCTAACAAAATGCATGGAATTTCCAATTACCACTGTTCTGACCATGGAACCTTATTTTGTACAGTACTTCCAGTTTTAATACAGACATAATTACTTCAGTCACATCTCTATAAGCAGTGGTGCTTCCATAAGACGAGCATTTGTCTTCAATTCCTCAAAGAAAAAAGCTTTATGCTTTGATGTTTTCAAAGAAGATTTGATGCAGTAGGAAACAAGTTTGACAAAGAAAGTCAGCATCAAGGAATTGATGAGTTTTCCACAAATTCTCTGATTGTTTCTTCTTCAGTAAAAGTATCAAAGTAGTTGAGACAAAGCATTTCAATTTTAAAGATCCTACTTGAATCCTACTTGAATAGATTTTGAAGGTTGAATGAAATAATTATCCGTCAGTCTCCATAATGTCAAGTATGTTTTGTTCAGCATGCTGTTTTCCATTAACTTGGTTCTTGTAGAACACTTGTCAGCTTACTGATTATCTGATGCTGCTCCGTCAGATGAATTTCTCGTATTAAGTATTAAACAGTTTCCTACTTTTTATTCAAGAAATGTTATCATCATAATGATGTTGAGGGAATATAATTCAACATAAATGTTGACGCTCTACGCTATTCTTCTCTTATATGATATACACCAATTTCAGCTCAATGATTCTTCATTACTTAAAAAGGTACCGACAGGAAATCCGCTGATATACACAGTAGCGTACATTTTTGTGAAGACAATAAGAGTATAGATGAGGAAGGAAGTTCACAGGGAAGGGAAGTTAAAATCAGTGACAAATCAGTCCGTTTGATGACACAACGTACACTGATATAATATTATCTACTCGATGAAGATTCAAGCGGACGTTACAGCTCATAATCATATCACTTTGATATAGTCAGCTACAACCGAATAACATTATTTCCTGTTTTTCGACAACGAAACATTTTCCCAACTTATGGTAATCGATCGAATTTGGTCATTTCGTAATTAGATCAAATCAAGATACATGAATTGATATAGGACAATTGTGTTTGGGTAATCCGCATTTCAACAGAAAATCGAATGTAAGTTGACTAAAAGATTGGAATTCATCATAAACTGATATCAGTTGAAGGAACACTCGGAACCTGGAAGCACTGGATAGCTGTTTCGTCCCCGCATGGCACTCCTAAGTAGTGCTCACCAAGTCAAACATGAAGACAGTCACTAAACGACGACACTGGATGTAGGTAGCGCTATATCTTCAGCTGACAGAAGTAGGTAATATGGATTCCGATGCAGTGACCCAATGGTAACGTGCTGCCCATGCAACTTGAAGGTCTTCAGTCCGATCCCTGGTGGTGTGGGGTGATTAGGATTCACTGCTGAGGATTCCCATACTAGGATGAAACAGCTGCTCTGTCCTGCTGCATTCCCAATGTTCCTCCAACTGATGTCAGTCCATGATGAATTCCAACCGAAAATCAATTAATAAACCTCCACATAGATATACTGTCGCTAATTTTTACGACTAAAGTAAATCGAAAAACGTCTCTTAGTCATTTAATATTGTTGTCTAATGTAAGTTTTGAAGATAAACACAATAATAGAACATATTCTCATATTGAATCAGTTAATTTAGTGTAGCGTATTGTGAAAAAGTATCACTTACGAGATGAGCTCTGGGAACGAACCAACCAAGAGCCTATCGCTCAACAAATATGTAGAAGGAAGTGGAGATGGATTGGGCATACACTGAGAAAGCCGACTGGGGACATCACGCGTCAGGCCAGTTGCTCGAGTGGAATCCCAATGGGAAGCGACGAGTTGGACGTCAGTGCCGAGGGTGACATGGAGGAGATGGTGCGAGGAGGAAATGAGAGCTTGTGGGCTGTCGTGGAGCCAGGTTGAAAAGATTGCAGAGAAGATAGTGGAATGGAGACGTGCTACTGAAGCCCTATGTTCTATTAGGAACCCAAGGGACTAATACTAAAAAATAATAATAATACGAGATGATATTTTGAGAACGACTTATTGCTTGTAATCATATCCTGTCTTCATCTCACAAACCTACTGCTTTTCATTATTCTACTTCATTGATAGTAAGAGTTTCATAAATCTGGAATCGATGCTGAATCATATATATAGCACTTGTTCTGTGTTGTTGAATGGATGAAGCAAGATGCTGTGATCAACTCCTCCCTCCAATTATTCACATCAGTCTGTAGAACTGTCAATTTGTAGTATCAGATTTTGTTTTCGTGTGCATAGCTATGGCTGAATTCTTCACTTCATTATTCATCTTCTTAGGTCCCACCATTGCAGATACAACAAGGTTTCGACATTGCGCTAACAGGAATGATCCCGCTTAGCCATTTTGACTTCTGCACCCACGCTTACAGTCAGTGAGAGGTATTTGAATCTTAAGATTATTTTGTCTCATTAGGTCAGTGTAATTCTTTTCTATACTTGAATGAAGTGAAGTTCATTTCTTCTAAAGCGGCTAACTTTCTTTGCTTTCCACTGCTAAAAATATACTGAAAAAGTATAACATCTTGTTTTCATCAACTGTTAGTCACAATTAAACTGAATGATAAAATTCCAGTAACCTGTTCATCATAATTATTTGATAATGAAAGTGAACATATAATTTTGATAATGAATTACGAATACACTAAGTATGAATAATTTTAAACAATATGGTCCCTATGATGTCCACAATGAAGAAGGAGGTTGTGACTAATTCCTGAGAATACACAGATTTAAACAATTCGCTCTTCAGCTGTATCCAGATATTTTATTCATACTTCGACTGAATGACTCGCTTGGACTCTGAACAATATTTGTAGGACTTGTCTGGTTGAATTCTTTACAAATCCTTCAAGTTTTCACATGACAGATTTCATGGAGAGAGAGAGTAGATGAAAATCTTCCTACTGCTTCAAGTGGCTGCATTTTAATTAACTCTCTCTTCCATGAAGTTTTTCTGTTGATAGACTTTCTGACGAAAAACAGTAAGGTGGTAAAATTTTCGGTTAGACTCTGGAGCTGTTTGGCAGTGAACAGAGTTGAGGGTGCCTGTATAATTTAAATGATTGACTGGTTCAACAATGACAAATAGTTAGTTCTCAAGATCTGCTCCTCTTCTTCATCTGAAGATAATTCCATGTGGACAGTAATTTTCAGACACATACCATTCAGATGTTGGTAGTTGAGAGTATAAATGAAGCACCAATACACTTTAAAAAGGGTTGTTTGAAAGGATTCTATTTCCTGTCAAAATGCACCACTATTCTTAGGACACTACAAGTGTTTCTTCACAAAAATAAATTTTGCACCAACTTGACTAAGTTTGATCAGAAATCCTATATTATCTGTCTTTCTCGCCATCACTCAAGCCACATGACCAGCCTACTTATTAATCGACAGAAGGACTGAGATGATCTAAGGTAAGAAATTCACTTAAATTTCTGAATTAAGATAAGATATGGCTGATTCTTCAATCCCTTGTTACCACTTACCTTCCAACTCAGCATGTATGCGAACCAATTAGTTCTGAAATGGTATTCTTGCATTTTTCATTGTTTGCTTACTTGTAGGTAGTGCATATGTATTCATCCTATTTTGGATAATGTTGACTGGAAACGATGAATGAAGCGTAATTATTCTGTCATTTGTGCACATCGTGATACCACCATCGTTTCTGGTTATCCAGTATGCTACATAATTAAATATACTTTGTATTCAATAACAGCGTGGTCAGTTAGTCGTTTCATTTCAATGTCAAAGAAGTCCATGTTGGCTACATGAACGCCGTACTACTATATAACTTTTCTTATGTTTACAGTAAACCTGACATCTGTCTTTTCCAGCGTTTCCAATGTTTCCAATGTTTCTTCACTGGTAGAATATCAGGTGAGTCTCACAATCCAACTTGAACAACCAACCAAATGTACACAGTTTTCAGTTCTGTCCGAAGTCGAATACAACCACGATTCAGATTGTTATGTGAATACAGTCATCACCCAGCTGACCACTAGGAAAATATATTTCATCCTAAGTAAGGATTGAATGTAGGCGGGAAACATCCTTGGCCAAAAGAGAATGATACAGTATTGAGTGAAATCATAATACATGCATGTTGTAACTGACTTGAATTATGCATCATGTTCCATGTCGGTGAATCCCAGTACAGCTTCGCCACTCAGTCGGACCAAGTAGACAGCTTTTAGGTTAGAATTTGTCATGGACTGACATCAGTTAGAGGAACAATGGAAACCTGGGAGCACTATCCAGATGTCTCGTCCTAGTATGGGGCTCTTCAGCAATGCGCATCCATGAACTCACACCACCAGGGACCGAACCCAGGATCATCAGGTTCCGTCGCCAGCATGTTACCACTAACCCCCTGGGTTGTAATCAAATAGTTTGTTTCCTACGTCTGTCAGTTCACGAAATAGCGCGACCAAAACCCAATGTCGTCGTTGAGTGACTGTCCTCATGTTCGACTTAGTTGACTCCACTAGTCACGACTTCTTACTGGAACTTCAGGAACTTCACAACTTCTCAAAGTTAGTCACCAATGAGTGCTAGATCAATTCTGTCTGGAGGTTTATGGTTCAATGGTAACCTGCTGGTCACAGAACCGGAAGGTCCTGGCTTCGATCCCTGGTGGTGTGTGGTCGTGGATGCGCACTGCGGAGGAGTTCCGTACTAGGACGAAACATCTAGGTAGTGCTCCCAGGTTTCCAATGTCCCTCCAACTGATGTCAGTCCGTGATGAATTCCAACCTAAAATTTATTGATAAACCTCTATTAACCTCCAGGTAGAAGTAAATAGTTTTTATTGATAGGTTTTATGCTCTCTCTCTCTCTCTCTCTCTCTCTGTCCCTGTCTCTAGAATAAAATAGAATCACCAGCTTAATCTGTCAACGAAGGCCACTTGTGGCATTCTTTTCATAAAAGGCCACTTTCAAGGAGACTTATGAGCAAACAAATACTTTGAAGAATTAGCACCTCTTAGATGCTTACAAGACCCAGTACTTGTTAAATAAATTGGCTTACACTTTGCAACCACACACCGACTTGTCTTCACTTTCGTCATGCAAACATTCAGTAACTAGTTTCTTTATTTCCTCTTGTACATTACACAGACAATACTATCAACATTTTCAGCTCAGTTGAAATACAAATCAATTTCTTCACAAGACTGCCACAAAGCCGAGATAACCAACTGTTAAAATGTTGCTTTCAACATCGACTTCCACTCATGTATTCTCCGATTTAAACAAATGAAGCTCTGTCCCATCTCACTACTTTCATCATCACTAGCCACAAGAAACTATAGTCCTCAATACTGTTTTACACTATACCTAAAAAAATGTGGTCGCATAATGATTTTATCCGGTATTAGATAACAAAATCTCTGACCTGATGATAAGCGTAGGTAAAGCGTGTTACCACACTTACTAAACAAACACTAAAGTGAAGAATTTTAGTTAGAAAGACTACAGTTACGTGGAGAAATACTTTAAATGTTTTTCAGGAGTCTTTCTACAATTTTGTTTATAATAAAGCAATAAGTTGACCTTTAGAGTTGACGAGAATCGTACACTGTTATACTACAATAATTCTGATAAAGTTTGCTTTGAATGTGTTTTATGGTGTAGACTTTGGTTTATAATCATAGCATGAAGTGATCCAAACTTAAAGTGCATAATGTTTAGGCCAGAAATGACGTCAACTGACCAATTTCGTTGCCAACTTTTACTTCACTTCAAGGTATTGTGTGCTCAAATATTTGCTCGTATAGTATATTCATTGCAGTTTTATGCCCAAACCACAATTTGTGTGATCACTTCAGTCATTAATGGAGCTAATCCCCACCCTCGTCGAAAATAATCGATGTAAGGGCTTATATACACATATGAGTTGAAGGTAGTGCATTAGAAACATTGTTATTCGTTTAAAGAATAGGCTTCTCCTATCATTTGAAGTTGTCGAAAACCTTTATTATCAGCAACTAATATCTTCATTCATGTTTGTCTTACTTTTAGTGTTGCAGAATGAAACGTTTGACGTATTTGATGCATTGAGATATAGCTTGTCATGAAACGACGTTCAAAACTCCCACTAAAATATTTCATCTAGTGAGTGACTTCAAATGCTTTCCTGGTTAGGACATTTCAGGGATTCCAAGGTGCAAACTGTGAATATAACAAGGCGTATAAATCATTGTGTTGGAATTCCACTTTTGCTCTGACTTCTGTTGTTGATCCCTCATATCTCAAATAAATGCATTGGTTATTCTAGTAAATTTTCCATCGTGTGGTAGATGTGTTCACCTTCATTCACTGCAGACCATCCACAACTGACCAAATTACCGTACTACCGTCTGTCTGTTCGTGTTGTTAGTAATCTTAAGACTAGTAAATGCCATTCACTTACCATAATGCAACACTGAATGTGTTACGAGATTAGTTGGTTCAGAACTACCCAGTAGCAATTCCCTCTTCTCACAGATGAAACAGGAATGATTCCAGACACAGGTGGAAGTTGTGAAGAGTACTCTCATTTCAACAGGCTACATACATATATGAACAAAGTATTAACTGTGAAATTTGTAAGAGATGGACTAGAGGAATGGCAGCAACTGAATGTGGGTGCGATACTTGATACTGGGAAACACAGACAGTGAGCAATCTCTCTCTCAAAATCATCCATTTTTAATCAAGGGATTGTATTCTTTGCTACTTAACGCTTGTTCTATGCACTTCTCTTTTCAATGTAGCAGTGTTCTTGCGATGAGTCAGTTTTTTGTAGCAGTTTGACGAGTTCTCATACTTTTCCTACTGACAAAACTACATTTTTATGATCAACGCTCAATTGATAGGCATGCTCGTCATTTCAGTCTCAAGTTTGTAATTCCAATCTCAGATTTTCATCTGCCTACACATTCAACAATACAATTATGAGACTCGTTATCAGAATCTGGTGATCTCCGTACACATGACTACACAACACCGATCACCATCATCTGACACCTTGAGAACACAAACACCTAGCCAATAGAAACAAACCATCATGCATACACCAAAGAGATCATATTACAAATAGACAAGCAAGAAAATGAAGTGACACACTATATAGATTTCACCGTGTACATCATTCTATGTGTTAGTCATTTTGAATATGTGTGCTGGGTGATTCATTACAAACCTTCACTGTCAATGTGTGCATAAGTTATTTCAATTAAATTGTGAATCATTGAAAGTATTTGTCTGTATTTTCAGGTCATGTTTGAATGTTTGACTGAGAAATATGTTAAAGCAGGTGAAATGAAGTATTCATGATTCATTCAGAAGTATGTGTTCTGTAGATTGTGAATGAACTGAAAATATACTCACTACCTTTGTGGTTACAAAAACTCACTGGTGTTTACTTTATCTAACTGTGGAAGACGACCATAGTTAAAATTACTGTACTCTAAATCACTGATAATTAGCTGTGTGCAGTGTGTGATGAAATATTTTACTGTTATTCCTCAGCATCAGTGTAGGAATCGCTGAGCTTACTTCGCGTCAATACTGTGATAGGATAAGCCAAACAATAGGTTAGCAAATAAGTGACCATTTCATCATTGATGAAGCTGTATTGTTTATGGTGAAGAGTGAGCACGATGAGCGGTTTCAACTTGTTATAGTGAACTAGGTGACACGACACTGCAGTGCACTGGTTACAACTGTTTATTATGTGAAAATTAGTTAACTGATTGACTTCAGTGAATTTGAATTCTTGAAACCTCACCACACACATATGCCAAATACTCATCCACGAAATCCAGCCTTGCATCTCTTCAATAGTGACTTGAATAGGCTTACGACATTCTCGGATGACACATTGAATGGTACATTTTCAAACACCCACAGGAGCTAGAATATTCTCGACAGTTATTTGACTGTTTGTCTGGGGCAACTCACGAGTTCGCTGCAAACGCCACTGAATAACCATAATTTATTCTACGACATTCTATGAGATACTCACTGATTCTGTCTACACATAGTTGAAAGGTCTTCAAGTAGTCAGCATTATCTTGTTTCGATTTAAAAGCTTATAACATTTTCCAGTGGAATTTACTATCAGCTCGACATCGAGACAAACAGATCAATCTACGCACAACCCCTCACATAAACGCATTGGTTTGAGTTGCACACCTTACAACCGTATTCAAAAAAGTGGATGATAAATATTTGACGTTAGATTCGACAAATGTGAATGAGTAGAGGGGGAGTGAGAAGAGTGTATCTAATGGAAGTATTCAACACTTAGAAGATGAAAATCAGATTACACATCTGGGCCATCATCACAAAAATTCTTGAACCACTGGTTTTTATTGCGTTGAGAATAGCATCCAGTCAGCCTATATTTCCTGTCAAAGCTCATATCGACAATGAAATATGTCATAAGATGGATGCACATTTTGGCTATGTCAAACTTAGCCGAAAAATGAATGTTTCACAATTATAACGACTTGCATCTTCATAATTTTTATCACTCCTATCTGATAAAAAGATGGCCTGACTAGTCACGAAATTAATTTAAGATTGCAAATAGTCAGTGATAATTACGAAATTCAACTAAACCAGTATTTTAAATGTTACGCGAGTTGAAATAGTATTCAAAATTCTTTAATTTTATCAAACGTTTTTATTTTACTTAGAGGTTTGTGGAGGTTTATTAACTGATCTTAGGTTGGAATTCATTATGGACTGAAATCAGTTGGAGGAACATTGGAAATCTAGGAGCACTTCCAAGATGTTTTGTCTTAGCAAGGGATTCCTCAACAGTATACATCCATGACCGCACACCACCAGGGATTGAGGCCAGGATCTTTAGGTTCAGTGACCAGTACGTTACCATTGAGCCACTGGATAGGAATCAAGTGGTCCATATTTCCTACTTCTGTTGGTTCACAGTATAGTACGACTTATATGATCTCTAGAAGGGTCATGGATGTACACAGCTGAAGAGTTCCACACTAGGACAAAACAGCTGTCCAGTACTCCCAGGTTTCTGCATTCTTGTTTATGATGCAGATCAATACGGTTATCTGAATGGGTTTCGAATATCTTCAAATGTTACGTAATCAGTTACTATGCTTATACTGCATCATTCAGCCTTCTTAGGCTTCAAAATGTAATAGATTTTTGTTATTTGTTAACATTTGTTGGTACCAGAATTCAATCTTATCGAAAAACTTTTACTTTGTCCTTTCATATTCAAAATGTGAGAAATGTAGTATATTTAATAGAATTTTATTTACTCATACAATTAACTTATATAACGTTATTGTATACTGTTCTTGACATTAAGGTTTATAAGAACCGTAAATGATAACTGAGCAAATTTTCAAACATTGAATCCCTCTGAAGAAAAACTGAAGTAAATATTAATTCCTGTGAATCAAACAAATAAAAAACAAATCAAACAAATAAATTTATACCTTCAGAATAACATGTCCGAAGATATACAGGCAAAAACTAACAAGTTGACAGAAGAGGTGGGGCAGCAAAGATGAGACTTCAAGTGAACGAGGAGAAGACAGAGGTTATGAAGATACCCAACCAACGCCACCACCACCAACAACAACAAGCTGCAATCACCATCAACGGGGAAACTTGAAGGAAGTAGACTATTTCACCTATCTAGACAGCATCGTTTCAATTACAGGTGGCACAGGCACAGACGAGGACGTCAAAGCCAGCCAGGATCGGAAAGACAGCAAGACAGGTGTTCATTAACCTGAAACCAATGTGAAGATCTTCATCACTCAGCATAAAGCGTGAACAACATCCGGATTCTCAACACTAATGTCAGTCAAGTCAGTGCTTCTGTGCGGTTCAGAGACTTGGCGCTTTACGAAGGGCATTTTCAGCAAACTGCAAGTACTCATCAACAACTGCCACCTACGCTCGTTACTGAAGCTCAGATGGCCTGAATTATGAGAATAAGCAACAACGAACTAACTCTGGGAAAGGACCGACGAAGAACCTATCGCTCAACAAATATGCAGTGGAAGGAAGTGGAGATGGACGGGATGGGGCATGCATTGAGAAGACCATTTGGGGACATCACGCACTAAGCCAGTTACTCGAGTGGAACCAAGATGGGAAATGACGAGTTGGGCGTCCGTGGCTAGGGTGACATGGAGGAGATCTTGTGAGGAAGAAATGAGAACTTGTAGGCAGTCGTGGAGCCATGTTGAAAGGATTTCAGAGAAGAGAGTGGAATGAAGACGTGTTATTGATGCCCTATGTTCCATTAGGAACCCAAGGGACAAATAATCATGATAATAATAATAATATGATTTGGCATGGATTATTAACAATTAACCTACTCTGTTATATTTTACTGTGAAATGCTAGAAAATCTACTGAAATTGGCACTGTTTACTGACTTTCACGAATTTATGAACTACCGAAAATCTGGAAACACTGAACAGCTGTTCCTTCTTAGTATATGACTCTTTAACAGTGCACACTAATAAATCCAGTGGGGATCAAATCTAGGACCTTTAGGATTCTCACTGAGCATGTTATCCTTGAATCCCTAGGTCAGAATCCAATCATCCACACTTTACCACTTCTAACAATTCGTTATGTAGCAAGACCTTCATTCATTACCACCGTTGATTATTTATCCTAATATTCGACTTCCTTGCGATTAGAACTTTGAGGAATCTCAAGTTGAAACATATCACCATAACTATTAGTAAGTACTTCAATTTAGAGATTTGTGAAAATGAATGTCTCAGTTGGCAAAAAAATCACTGAATTATTTTACTTAGATGCTTTAATGCATTCGGAAGAGTGATAATACTTAAAGTGGAGCAGACTATAATTTCTTATAAGACACAGTGATTCTCAAGTCTTCACCAAATTACATCTATGATTGCAAAAGATTAAATGTTTATATTTAGAAACAAATAGGTCGGACTATTGAAATGTGATGTGAATTGGCAAAATTATAAACAAGTATTTCTCACAACTAACCTCGCCTGGTTAACTAGTTTACTAGTTACTAGCCGGTCCTAAGCCCAGGTAAAGAGGGAAGGTTAGGCATACGGCTACCAACACATCCCCGTAAAACAAATCTAACCGCTAAAGAAACTTCAAAGCACAAACAAAATATAAAAAATGAAAACAAACCTATTCCCCGCTGGAATCAGAGAGGCGAAATGACGCCAGTTGGTGGAAGCCTTCGGGAAGCCAATTGGCCGATGTATCTTCTCTCCCTCGATGAAAGCGAAAGTAAACGTGGGGACATGGAATGTCCGTACAATGTTTCAACCCAGTAAGGCAGCCCAGATTGCAAAGGAGATGAGAAGGTATCACATCGAAGTGCTTGGGATTTGCGAAAGCAGATGGAATGGAAGTGGACTGTCCAAACTGTCAACTGGAGAATCAATAATCTACTCCGGTCACCCAGACGCCAACCACGAGCACACTGAGTTATGGAGTGGCTATCATGATGTCCTCAAGAGCATCGAAGGCTCTCATGCAATGGGAACCAACCTACTCAACGATCAGGATCATCACAACAAGGTTCAACTCAAAAGGAAGGAAGGTCACAATCATACAAAGTTACGCTATGCACCTACAAATAATGCAGAGCAAGAGAAAAAGGAGGATTTCTACAGACAACTTCAATCAACACTGGACAAGACGTCAGTTGGCGATATCAAAATTCTAATGGGCGACATGAATGCCAAACTGGGAGGGGCGCTAGGTGAAATGAATGAGAATGGAGAATTGTTTGCAGAATTCTGTGCATTCAACGATTTGGTGATTGGAGGCAGTGTGTTCAGGCACAAGGATATCCACAAAGCGACATGGATTTGATTTCACCAGATGGACACACTAAAAATCAAATCGACTTTATCTCAGTCTCAAGAAAATGGAGACCAGTCTACTTAACACAAGGTCAAGAAGAGGAGCAGATGTAGGTTCACACCACTATCTTGTGCAAGGAACATTCCAAATCAAGCTAAAAGCCTTCAAGGAAGCTGGTGATAGACCTCAATTCAAGTACAACACTCGGAAACTGAAGGATGAAACTACAAAGGAGATCTTCATGGCAGCCATCAAGACAAAATGGGAGACATCGAGCAACATCCCTGAAGAAACCTGTGTGGAAGAACATTGGAAGTCTTTGAAAGCTATGTGGAAAGAAACCTGCACAACAGTATTAGGAAGGAAGAAGAAAGAAGACAAGGAATGGATCTCGACGGATACCTGGAAGCTGATAGAGGAGAGGAGGATGGTGAAGCAGAAGATAAACCAGTGCAAGGATGCTCAACGACAAGAGGAACTGAGCACAATGTATAAAACATTACACTGGATAAAGAAGTGAAGAAGAGTGCACGCAAAGACAAAAGACACTTCTACGAAACACTGGCAAGTGAAGCAGAACAGGCTGCAGGTAAGAGAGACCTGACAACATTGTATCAAATAACCAGGTTGCTATCAGGGAAGAGACCAACACAGATGAAACCAATAAAAGATGAAGAAGGAAATTTAATTACAAAGGAAGAGAAACAGAGGAAACGATGGGCCGACCACTTCAAGAAGCTCTTGAATCGACCACCGCCACCACCTGCACTTCGTCCAGAAATACCACCTGCAGCCGCTGAATTACAAGTGAACATTAATCCTCCAACAAAAATGGAAGTCCTGAACGCCATAAACCTACTGAAATGCGGGAAAGCAGCAGGACCAGATGGGATCCCGCCAGAAGCACTGAGAACAGATGCAGAGACAACAGCGGACATGCTCACACCACTATTGCAGAAGGTGTGGAAGGAAGAGAAGGTACCTGGCTAGTGATTGGAAGAAGGGTTACCTTGTCAAACTGCCGAAGAAGGGAGACCTCAGTGCTTGCAAGAACTGGCGCGGAATCACTCTCCTGTCCACCCAAAGTGAGCAAAATATTAAGCCGCATCATCCTGGAGAGGCTTAAAGATGCACTGGATTCAAAACTGCGACCGGAACAGGCTGTCTGGATTCAGGAAGTACAAATCATGTGCAGACCAAATTGCAACGCTACACTACGCATCATCATAGAACAGAGCATAGAATGGCAATCAGCTCTCTACCTCAACTTTATCGACTTTGAGAAGGCCTTTGACAGCGTCCACCGAGAAGTAATTCGGAAACTGCTTCAATACTACGGAGTACCGCAAACCTTTATCCGCCTCATTCAACAACTATATGAAGATGCCACATGCCAAGTAATCCACAATGGGAAGCTCAGTGATGCCTTTGAAGTGAAGACAGGAGTGAAACAAGGTTGCCTACTATCCCCCATGATATTCCTTATTGTGGTCAACTGGACTGGATCATGCAGCAAACAGTAGGCAGCGAGAAGAGGGGGATACGCTGGACTGCGGAAAAGAACCTAGAAGACTTGGATTTCGCCGATGACTTGTGCCTAATGTCACATAAACTTGAAGATCTGCAGGCAAAAACTAACAAGTTGATAGAAGAGGCAGCGAAGACGGGACTTCAGGTGAATATAGAGAAGACAGAAGTGATGAAGATACCGCACCACCACCATCAACACCAACAACAAACTCCAATCACCGTCAACGGGAGAAACTTGAAGGAAGTAACCTCCTTCACTTATCTAGGAAGCACTGTTTCAACTACAGGCGGGACGGACGAGGACGTCAAAGTCAGAATCGGAAAAGCAAGACAGGCGTTCATTAGCCTGAAACCAGTGTGGAGATCTTCTGCACTCAGCCTGGAATGTGAACAAGATACGGATTTTCAACACCAACGTCAAGTCAGTGCTCTTGTATGGTTCAGAGACTTGGCGCGTCACGAAAGGAATTTCCAATAAACTACAGACATTCATCAACAACTGCATACGCTGGCTCGCTACTGAAGATCAGATGGCCAGAAAGAATAAGCAACTAGGAACTCTGGGAACGAACCAACCAAGAACCTATCACGCAACAAATATGCAGGAAGAAGTGGAGATGGATTGGCCATGCATTGAGAAGGCCGACTGGGGACATCACGCGTCAGGCCAGTTGCTCGAGTAGAAGCCAGATGGGAAGCGACTAGTTGGACGTCCAAGGGTGACATGGAGGAGGTCATGCGAGGAGGAAATGAGGGCTTGTGGGCTGTCGTGGGACCAAGTTCAAAAGATATCAGAGAACAGAGGTCACTGGAGGCGTGCTACTGAAGCCCTATGTTCCACTAGGAACCCAAGGGACTAATAATAATAATAATAATAATAATAATAATAAAATTTCTCACAACTCACCTTATACTGTTATCATACTAAGTTTCATTGCGATATCCTCATAAACCTTTCGCTTAACTAGAATTTGAAGTAAGAAATAGACAACAATGAGTCTGTAAATAACATTAACTCTTATTTCGATAGCAATTGTATTTTCATTTCAGACTGTTTATTAGAAATATCACACAGAGAAACAGTATCATCTACTCGATAACCTATCTGACATTATTTATTATACATATTCATATCAGGTAACTAACTCCACAACTTCCAGACAGACTTTATACATTCCTAATTTCCTCTCCTTCTCTGTGATGATAAGGATAGTAGAATCTCCCATATATGTGGGACAGGTGCAGAATCATTTCGATTGCATACATTTGGTGTTGATTCGATAAAGAAGGATTCGTTTATCAATATCTCCTTCAACCCTCATTTGTGATTGTGTGTGATTGTGTGCAGAGCTATAGGCGAGCACATCTCTAAATTTCTTATCATATTAGGATCTACTAATCTTCACTTAACTAAGTTTTTGTACTCTGTTGTTCTAATCGACTCCGGTCGACTACTTTGACCTATGTATTTGACCTCTCAGTCATTACTGCAAGGGATTTGGTAGACCTGATCAATTCGCTTACTTGCATTGATAGGATTTTTTAACCTATGAAGCTTGTTTCTAAGCGAGTTTGTTGGTTTAAATGTCACTTTAATCCTAGCTTCATTGAGGATTCTTCGTATTGCTTCTGAGGTGCCTTCCTTGTATGGTAACACAGTAGAGGCATCGGATTCTCTCTCTACCCCGTCACCATCGTTATCATTGGTAGTAGAATTACTATTCATAACACCTGTATTACTACTACTACTACCACTACTAACATTTTTCTTTCAATTTCTTTTGGATTTATTTATAAATTTTGGTTGGTATTTATTGAGACGTGATGTATTCTTGAAGTATCTAACTTCTTGTCGTATATTTTCCGGTCTACTAGTAAACGTTTTCGCTCTATCACTTAAGCACTTAACTAAGCCTAATTTAACTGAGATGGAGTGAGATGGTTTGAAGTCTAAGTAGCTATTCGAATGGGAAGGTTTCTTATAGGCACCATTCTTTAAACTTCCATCGTGTACCTCGGAAGCATTATGAGGAACTTTCAAAGAAGCTGGAATTAAAGTGACATTTAAACCAACAAACTCGCTTAGAAACAAGCTTCATAGGTTAAAAAATCCTATCAATGCAAGTAAGCGAATTGATCAGGTCTACCAAATCCCTTGCAGTAATGATTGAGAGGTCAAATACATAGATCAAAGTAGTCGACCAGAGTCGATTAGAACAACAGAGTACAAAAACTTAGTTAAGTGAAGATTAGTAGATCCTAATATGATAAGAAATTTAGAGATGTGCTCGCCTATAGCTCTGCACACAATCACACACAATCACAAATGAGGGTTGAAGGAGATATTGATAAACGAATCCTTCTTTATCGAATCAACACCAAATGTATGCAATCGAAATGATTCTGCACCTGTCCCACATATATGGAAGATTTTACTATCCTTATTATCACAGAGAAGGAGAGGAAATTAGGAATGTATAAAGTCTGTCTGGAAGTTGTGGAGTTAGTTACCTGATATGAATATGTATAATAAATAATGTCAGATAGGTTATCGAGTAGATGATACTGTTTCTCTGTGTGATATTTCTAATAAACAGACTAAAGTGGAAAATATGGTCGTGAAACTGTTTCATAGTTCAATTAAATTTTGAGGGGGTTGTGGAGATTTGGCAATATTTCAAGTTGTTATTCATCGAAGACTGACATCAGTTGGAGGAACAAAGGAAACCTGGAAGCACTGGACAGCTGTTTCGTCCAACTAGTATGGGACTCCTCAGCAGTGCGCACCCACGACCCCACCAGCAGGGATCGAAACCGCGACCTTCAGGTTCCGCGACCAGCGCGAAACCATTGAGCCACTGGGTCACAATCCAATGCTCCATATTTCCAACTTCTGTTAGCTCACGATATAGCGCAACCGCCACCCAATGTCATCGTTGAGTATTTGTCCTCACGACCATCAGGCTTTGACTCCACCGGTCACGACTTGTCATTGTAACTTCGGGAATACTTCTCGAAGCTAGTCACCAACGAGCACTAGTTCAATTAAATTTTGAGGGGGTTGTGGAGATTTGGAAATATTTCAAGTTGTTATTCATCGAAGACTGACATCATAGTAATTTCATAGTAATTAATGTACCGAATGAAAGCGTTTTTACACTCTATACTTACAAGTTAATTCACTTATTCGCTGAATTTCGTTGTATACCATTGAAGTCATTGTATTGATAGACGAAAGTTCTACAAGAAATTGAGAGAAACTCTTTGAGAGTTTGTGGATAATGGTGTGTCTTCACTGATATGTAACCGAGTAAATATTTTTATGCATAATCGACCTTTATTAGTATCACAGCTTGTGTGATTAAATTGGATTGGATTTAAAAAATGTGATTGGCATTTTCTAAAAAAGAGTATTTTATGAAAACTGGCGAATAAGACTGAATATTCCCTCTTGAACTTATCTAAGAATACTTGGTATATTTCATGTAATAGCATCCTGAATAAATAATATTAAGCTGACAGATAAATTTTTATAAAAGCTGATGCTTTGATCTATAACTCATGTCATCAGCAAAATATGTCTGATGCCAGTTTACACTGGACATTTTACTTTTACAAACTGTCACATTGTTCTTGGTTTACTTTCAAGTGAATTTCGTGCAACAGTTAAATGAGTAAAAAAAAAACAACTTCACTTTCTTATTTTTAGCCCTACCACTATCAATAATCCCCTCCCTTTAGAACAAGAATTTGTTTGTCATACTTAGATAAAAACAAGAGTTTTAACGATATTTTGCATAGAAGTGAGATAATTATGACATACCAAATGATGTAATATTTGGTTTCAGTCTTTGGCATACTTCGAAGTTATTTTCTTCAGTCATTCCTGTTCATTTGAAATCAAAATAATTAATATATTAGTCACTTTATAGCATTAGATTTATAGTTGAATGTATTGCCTAATAAAAGTACTTCTCTGCTTTATCTACAGTTTAACATACACTGACATGTAAATGTAGTCAAGGTCTACTGGGACTGAGATTATCAATTTAACTGTCTTGAAGTGATCTTAACTTCAAAAAGCGAAATATTCAAACTATTTCTAAACTATTGCATTAATTTGAAAGATATCATAATGGATTATTTTCTTCATAGTTTTAAATTTATCAGTTATTCTATACGAAATGAAAATTCCTTAGTGTAATCAGTATATTTTAAATATACAACATTGCTCTTTGCGTACTAGATATTACTTATTTCATCTAAACAGACAACTGAAAAGCTTGTAGACATCTGACACTGAACGAAACATTTTACTTCAAGTCACCAATTTACATTGGCTTCATACTGAAGTTAGTGCTGATGATGTCGTCCAGAAAGACGATGAAAGCTTCACGATTAAGCAACCCAGCTTAGAGAATATAATACAACCAAGATCATCCACCTGAGCTACAAATATTCTCCATTATTACATTGACTGTAATTAGCTGCTTGTTACTGGTATCTTCGAGCCGATTTTAAATTTTTTAATCTGGTTGTGTGTATCATGACCAAAACTATGTCAATCAATTTTACTGTAAAGATTACTGGCGCCAGCTTATAATGTTATGGTCACACTTATTTTGGTACGAAGTTCTGTAAACACTCAAACCAGTAACTGTTATATTATCTATTGAACTTCTAACCTTTGAATCTTAAGAAAACTTTTATTCACTAATAATAGCTTTCACTAAAAATCGCAGTAAAAGCGGATGTACTGTGAATTCCATACTAGAGCATATAGTCATTCAGTTCATACCTTGAATTCACAATTTATGGGAAATATTTTAAAGTCTTTAAACACAAATCTCATTTAATTTTGATTGTTCATCTAAAATTTCCTAATATTCACAGCATTTAACACTGCATATATTCGTTTACAACACAGAGATCACTTTCTCAGAGTCAGAATCAAGACATGTATCAGCGAAGAAATTTTTTTTCAACGACTTCATTATCAAGCTGTATAGTCGTATTTATAATCCGTTAAATGACAGATAAGTGTATTAAAAAGTTGCTCAATCAATATACAAAATATACATCTAGTGTTGATAGTGGGATTTGTTCATGTGAAAGAAATGGATAGTGGGTCACTGAATAAGGAATAAAGTTGATAACAGATGGTGAAATAAGGCACAAGTGCTGTCAAAGAAGTCTAAATGATGATAATTTAACTGAAACCTGACAAATAAGTGAATGAACAAGGAATGAATTGACATTGAATAGTGAAATATGGGTCAAATGTTGTCATTGTAATGAAAATTAGTAATAATGATGATAATAAAAGAGAAGTATACCAATATAAAGTACACTGAAATGGATTTGACAAAATAACTAAAATGAATTAATAGTGATAAGGTTAGAGAAAGTGGTTTCACAAAACATTTTTGAATGTAAAGTGTTGGCATTTGTTCATGTATAGCTAGTACTTCAGCCAATGCATAAATGACAGAAACGTAAATCCTGGGAGTAATTCAATTTAATTTTGTTAATTACTTTAAAGGATGAATCTCAAGGTGCTGAATGACCTAACTTTACTAAGTGTTCACATATGGATGAAGTTGTTTTCTTTCGCTCACCTTTACTAAGTTAAACCTGGTAATATTCAGCAACACGTTTTCAGATGGTCCACTTACAGTTTCCAATATATTAAGCTCCATAGAAGCATGTGAATTTTTAAATACACATAGATGTAGACATAAGTGGAAACCTATCCTTCACGCATTGTTGCATATTGACTAAGCAACTCCTTTTAGTGCAATTATCTATCATTTTACCGAATAAAAATACTAATGTACAGTTTCATAATGAAATCATTTAAAAGAAATATTTCTTCACTGATACATGTCTTGTTCTTATTCATAAATACATGGGTATATTTCATCATAGTCAGAATCATTACTAGGAATACAGAAAACTGATTGATAGCTACTAATAATTGATGCCTTATGAATCATTTTATTGATAAACTATTATATCATTTGAACTGGGTGATGATTGAAGGCGAGATGAAAATCTGAACCGCCGCCGGATTCGAACCAGCGACCATCGAGTTACCGGCCCGGTGCTCTATCAACTGAGCTACGAGGTCCGTACCGGCCGGTAACCCGTTGGTTGCTATTTTAAACCCGGCCGCGGTCCGGATTTTCATCTCACCTTCAATTATCACCCAGTACAACTACTAGTCTGCTAAACTACGGCTATCTTAGATAGTCAAATCATATTTTATCATTGTTATATACTATTCTAAAAGGTATTAACTGACTTCTAGAGTAGTAATGAATCAAATTTTACTGAAATACTACATGAACACTTATCATACGAGTCTCTTACGTGTATAATTCTTCATTCGATTTTCAAGACACTCCTTATTCTTTGAAAAATCTATCAATTTTATAGCTAATATAATAAAAATATATGATTATTTCAAAAGTTATCAGATGAAAGTATTGAATATCGTGAATTAGCAACTGTACTCAATAAAAAAGCACTATGATGGTTTCCTTACTATGCAGGTTGTGAAGAGACACAAAAAAAGGTGAAATTTATGATTTCCTTTGTTTCTGACAATATACAGGTGAAATTGAGGTATCAGTTATTCTAACCAGTACCTTAAATAGATCTTAAGTGAAAGGTAGACAAGAAGAAAACCTGCTTACGTAAATCTCCTTCAATCTTTCGAATGATTTCTTTGAATGCTACAATATAGAATGGAAAAATTTTATATAACAAGTTAAGTGAAGTCAATCAAGTCATTCTCACAGTAGATTTTATTTACATCGCCCAAAAAGATCATTTCAATGCGGTTAACAGTTGTAGTCTATTTGATAGCTAACAAAGAAATCCAAGACGTACTTTTTGTCCTGTTTGGGACTTGTCAGCTGGATGTACCTGCACCCCAGTAGGTGATGTTGCTCCCCATGAGATTCCAACCCAATATCCTCGCTTCAAACCCCATAGTGTTGTGCACTAAAACAAAGTTCTTATCTTATTACCTAAAGCACAAATTGAGTGACACTGATTTTATTTTTATTATTTGTCCTTTGGGTTCCTAATGGAACATAGAGATTCAGTAGCACACTTCCATTGCACTCTTTTCTCTGCAGTCTTTTCAACCTGGCTCCACGAATTGCCACAAGCTTTCACTTCTTTCTAACATCATCTCCTTTATGTCACCCTTCGACGCCCAACTCGTCGTTTCGCTCGAGGGTCTGGCCTGGTGCGTGATGCCCCTAAACGGTCTTCTTAGTGCATATCTGGTCAATCTCCACTTTCTTCCACTGCATATTTGTTGGGCGAGAGGTTCCTGGTTGGTTCTTTGTCAGCCAACCAGCCAGCCAGAGTGAGTTCCCTGTTGTTTGTTATATTATTCTGGCCAACTGATCTTCAGTGTCAGTATGTAGTGAGCGTAGGCGGCAGCTGTTGATGTGTCTGTAGTTTGTTGGAAATGCTTTTCATAATGCGCCAAGTCTCTCAGACATCATATAGAAGCACTGAATTGACTGACATTAGTGTCGAAAATCCAGATGTTGTTCACGCTTTATGCTGAGTGCAGTGCAGTGGAGTGCAGTAGATCTCCACACTGATTACTTCGGATTAATGAAGGCCTGTCTTGCTGTCTTCCCAATCGTAGCTTTGGCATCCTCATCTGTGGCACCACCGCCTGTAGATGAAGCGATGCTACCCAGGTAGGTGAAAGAGACAACTTCCTTTAGATTTCACCTGTTGATGGTGATTGGTGCTTGTTGTTGGTGATAGTTAAGTATCTTCATCACCTCTGTCTTTTCTACGTTCAGAGTGACACTGTAGTGAAGTGTAAAATAAATTTAGACTTCTGCGTCGGCTACACGATATGTACTTGCATTATGTATTAGCGTTTAGGATCATTAGTTTTACTCATACCTATACACTCCACTTTATTAATTTAGTTACGATGTTGACAAATATATTATGACTTCTATGTAAATAAATGCAGGCTTCATCTCAAAACAACCAATAAATTTACTAATTATGCTATAATTTAATGCTTATACATGACTTTTCTGACACAGAATAAACTCATGACAACTTTAAAAATAGTTTTAAGAATGGAACCATGAGACGCTTAAGAAAAACATGACTAAATAAAATGACTCTTTGAAATAAACTTAAACTTTGATTACAGGGAAAAAAATCTTTAAAGTAACAAACTTTTCATTAGTTCCACTCCAGTCTTCCCTTCAAAATGCTTGTTTTGACAGGCGAAATCTATAAAAATGTTCCTTTATTATGTAACCGACTTCTCACTGACATTTGTTAACTGTTTGGCCTTTAGCAGATAGTATTTTGTTAATATTTTCTGTAAAAAATGTGGGTAAAGCATTAATTATAAAATACCATACAGTAACCCCACAAGTTCAGTTACTTTCGCATCCACGTCTTTTTACAAATTTAATCAGTATTAAATAGCAGTTGAAATAGGAATCGTTCGACAATGGTTGACTGATTAAACTGTCTAATTCTCAGTGATTAGCAATGACAATAGTTTTTCCATTCAGTTTTATAATGTAGCCATTAAGCTAAGCGAGGTGAAACTGTGGTTTACTGCTTTCAGGTATTACCTGCTAGTGTCAGTCAGCAGAAAGTCCATCTTTACCTTGGCTTTTTTTCCTTCTTGTTACTCATCAGCAACATACATCTTCAAATATGAGGAAATTGGTGTCCCCTGGATGACTGACGCGTTACGCTAGGTTAGACTATGGAAGGAATATTAGTTTCCTAACAGTTCCAGGTCATATCTTGATGGTGAGTAAGACTTCTTACCGGTTGATTTCCAACATCTAGTATTTAACCATCCACACGTTAAACAAGATAGTAGTATTATTGACGAAAGATAAGCAATAGGTTAAATGCTTAGTTTTGATCACTGAAATGAATTTAAACAAATGGCTATCAGATACAATTTGAACTTAGACTCAATTAAACAAAACTGGCTAGTTAAGTGTTCACAGATTTACGGCCCACTTGAAATGAAAGCAAAATAACTGAAATTCGATTGTTCTTCTTCATGAAAAACACACCTTGTTTTAAGGCTTGAATATGTTTCATATATTATTGTGGTTATAGATGAGTTAAACGAAATAAAAAATAGTAAATGAAATACCTATTTTCTTGACTATTTGCCCTTCTGTTATTTTCATGGTTCTTGTCAATTCATTCAGTTGTTCTAAATATAAGATTTATTCACATATTTGTTATATAAGCTTTATATTCTTATCGAAACTGAACTATGAGTTGAGTTTTATAGGTAAACTGATGAAACACCAAGCTTATCAACCAGATGCAGTAACATTTCTTTTCCGATTCTCTTTCAATCACTAGTGAATATCAGTAATATCAAATTTCTAAATCGTAACTACCTGAGATAGTCTCTTAAACATTCTAGCAAAGTCTACGTTATGTAATATTATCAACCGTGAATTTATTACAGTATGTAATTACAACATATGAGGATCGCTGTGGAACCTGAAGTTACTGAGTTCGATCCCTAGCCGGGTCGTGGGTGCGTACTGCTGAGGACGAAACAGCTGTCCAGTGCTCCCAGATTTTCAATGGTTCCCCAACTGATATCACTTCATGATGAATACTACTTCTAAATATAAGGATCAGTTAATGAATTCAGTGCTCAATGAATACAACTTCATATGTAAATATAACGTAGTCGAAGCCTCATAAAAGAAGGGGAGTAGAACATACAGACAATATGTTGGGTAAATTCTTCTCAAAAATGAAACATAGCATGCAGTTTCAAAACTAAGATTTACAAATAATAACTACATACTCTGAGCTTACCTGTATCATCGTCAATAAAAGCTTCTACTTGTTGTTTTATCGCCTTGTAATTTTCTGTATCTTAAGTAGGAAGATGAAAAAGAAAATAATCACATACTTCACAATGAAAAATAATCCTTTAAAGAGTGATTTTTTAGGGTGGGTAAGTTACAAGATTTTCCACAAAATGAAGATAAACAATAATGATCTAAAACCGATTATCCATTGAATTACTCTCAAACTACCAATCAGAACGCTTTATTATACATGAATATATTAGCTTCAGTAAATATTTGCTTATATGCCAATGAGGGAATACTGAAAAATATTTTGCACAGCACTTAAGAAGAAACTATCCTGTATGTAACTATTTTCTCACCTGTTTTTATAGTTCTACTGTTAAATAAATTTTCACTCTAGAAATATATATCTAAGATACAACGATTCTGGTTGTTTATTCAAGGCTATTTGATGGATTATGGGTTTTATGCCTTTCTCCTCGCCTATAAGTAACAGTTTGACTACTTTATACACCATATTAGTAACTCGAATGACCAGTTGACTAGATTTTTCAAATCGTACTCTTTATAATGCGCTACGTGATGAGCAACCAAGTCCCTTAAACTTGTCGGTGGCATATCATCCTTAAAATGTACTACTATTTGTATTTTTCAAAAACACCCAACGTCCCATTACAATTTCACTTGCTATAAAATGGAGCTACTTTAATGACACGAGTTAAGGATTAGTAAAAGCAATATGTAAGTAAATGTTATTAGTGACTAGCTTCGAGAGACGATTCCTGAAGTTCAAATGAGACAGCGAGACTAGTAGAGTAAACCTGGTGGCATTGAGGACAAATACTCAACGATGACATTGGATGATGGTCGCAGTATGTCGTAAACCGACAGAAGTAGGAAACATGCACCACTTGATTCCAATCCAGTGGCTCAGTGGTAATGTACTTGCCACGGAACCTGAAGATCCTAGCCTCAATCCCTCGTGTTATGGGGTCATGGATGTGCAATGCTGAGGAATCCCTTAGTAGGACGAAACATCTTAGTAGTGCTCTCAGCTTTCTAATGTTCCTCAGATTGATATCAGTTCATGATGAACAACAAACTGGAAATATGAAAGTAATCGTCAATTAACCTATTGTTACCAGTAATGTTATTATTCTTTGTATGCACACAAAAAAACCACTATTCATATACGTAGATAAGTGATACTTTATCAAGTGTAGATCAGTAATTCAAAGCAACACACAATTAGGCTGTTTGTCATCAACTAGAGCTTTACATGTTAAAAGATTTTTAGGTATTTAAAATATGCTATTACTTCCCAAAATACTAACCAATTATGAGGTAAAATAGACGACTACTTATCATAAACCATATCATATATATAACTAAACATGTATACTCAGCTAATCAGTGAAATACAGTGTACATGAACTTGTTAAAGAGTAATTTATAGAAAATTTTCATAACATTCTTATAAATTGTAAATTTACCTTGTATAGTTAATCGTATACAACTCAGAAGTGCTAGAACTATTTGGATTAATAGTATGTGATCCATTTTGTGTGTATGATATGCTCAGATTACTGGTAACCATTTATACATATATAAGTTATACACACAAAAAATTACACTGTAGATATTGGTCAACTGTACATGTTATTGATGAGTACTTTACACAAATAACAACTGATAGATTCAACCTATGATATATTTAAGCATTCTAGCATAAGGTTCATAACAAATTAAAAATCTGTGTAACAAAAATTGGATTCTATATCATTTAAACAATAAATAATTATCATTAAATATTGTTTAAAATAATAGATGAGTCCGAAACGTTTAGATAATAGATATAACCTGAGAAACCGTTTTTGTAATCTTTTTTCACCCTTGTTTCAAATTCAGTTTTATCTCTGTTATTTCCTTTGTTGTAAGCATTGTTTAACCTCACCTGGTTAACTAGTTCACTAGTTACTAGCCGGTTCTAAGCTCAGATAAAGAGGGAAGGTTGGACATAGGACTACCAACCCTACCCCGGAAAACCAATTCAACCACTACAGAAACTTCAAAACACAGACAAAATATAAAGCATAAAAACAAACTAATTCCTCACTGAAATTGGACAGACGAAATGACGCCGGTTGATGAAAGCCTTCACGAAGCCAGTCGACTGATGTGTCTTTTCTCTCTCAATGAAAGCGAAAGTAGACATGGGGACGTGGAATGTCCGCACTACATTTGAAGCTATCAAAGCTGCCCAGATTGTAAACGAGATGAGGAGATATGTCATGGAAGTGCTAGGAATGTGCGAAAGCAGATGGAATGGAAGTTGACTGTCTAAACTGTCAACTGGAGAGTCAATAATCTACTCCGATATTGTCATCCAGATGACAACCACGAGCACGCTGAGTTTTCGAGTGGCAATCGTGATGTCCCCAAGAACATCAAAGGCTCTCTCTCTCTCACAAACAGAAGGAAAATACACCGACCATCGTATATTCAATATTCGATGTCTCAGCAGTCAAATCATTCCCTAATATTTACGTCTACATGCACCAATCCCAACAAATATGAAAAAGAAAGTGGAGATGTATTGGGCATGCACTGATAAGGCCGACTTAGGACATCACATGCCAGGCCCTGGAGTGGAATCCGAAGAGGAAACGACGAGTTGGGCGTCTGTGGCGAGAATGATATGGAGGAGATTATGTAAGGAAGAAATGAAAGGTTGTGGGCAGTCGTGGCGCCATGTTGAAAAGACTTCGGAGAAGAGAGTGCAATGGAGGCGTGCTACTGAATCCCTATGCTCACCAGAAACCCAAAGCAAAACTAATATAAGCATTGTTTTCCGATAGACTTGTTTGGTTCCATGTAATTTTTGTTTGTAGTTCCTAGTTCATATTCTGTCTTCCCACTGTTTCCATTATTTTCTGATTTTTTATCTCAATGTTAAACTTTGGCCAACTGTGATGTCTACAACAAGCAGTACGACTAATCAATCGTAACTTTAACTGTGATATAACAGTCAATCAAAGTTTCAATTACTATATAACAAAAATGTCAACTTATTCCAATCAAATTAATGCCATTAACTACGTGTATAAGGAATTCTAGTCGTCTATCTAGCTGGTACGATAGTAGTTCATTTCTTGTTAATTCAATTACTGTAACCTACAATAAAAATATCTTTTGCATTTCAGCATTATTGCAAAAGATTTCACTTTACTTTAGAAGTTCCTTACCAATGCTTAACTCCAAAAATTAAAGAAAATCCAGTATACTTAGAAGCTTGGTGTTAATCAAAGTACCAGTGGGCTGGGAAAACACCTGATCTTTGGTTACAGGAATAAATCGAAGACCTTACAGTTCTCTGAAGAAGAAAGAAATTTATGAGAGCCGAATTCACTTCGTATATCAAAAACATGAAAGTATTAGACACGTTAAAATATCAAAAAAGATAAAACACACAAGAATACAGTGAACTCAAGAGGAAAATGGAACCAATAAAATACACAGAAGGAATTAAATTCGCCTGATGAGAGGTCAAAAAATGAATGAATGAATTTTGGATCTTATCTTTCATTATTACTATTCTGGTACTCGTTACTTTTATCGTGTACTTTTTTTTTCTAGTCCTATCTCAAACTATAAAAAGTCATGTGTGTCACCTGTGTTGTCAATAATGATTATTGAACTCAGCCTTCATGATGTTTTATTATGATTTTACCTAGGATTCCTAATGCAACTGCTTATCGTAATCAATCTCTGATGTAACCTCCATATAACAGATTTTGTACAGTGAGTAGTTTTTATACGCCACGAACTCACTCGAACCATAAAGTTGTCAAATCATCTTATTCATATGCTAAATTTATGACAATTATATCATAAATATGATAAAAACAAACACGAGGATATTGTCGGAAGTACAAATGCACTGACTACTAAGGATTTCCATCCTAAGTCTTATGCATCAAATAAAATAATATCACCTCTTTTTTATCAGCGCTTAATACCCAGTCTCATTAGTGAAAACTTTCAGTGCTGAGTCAGACAATTTCCTTTTTTTATTGTTGATATTGGAAGTGTAGAGTTCAGAAAGTATAAAGAAATTTGTTGTTAATCTATGACAACATAGTTAAAACTTAGTGCTAGTTCGATTACAGGCATAACTGACGACAAGTTACCACTATTGGTGAGCCAGATTAAGTGAACTCGCTTCGCTCCACACTTATATTAAGCGCTTAGTTTTGTATATATTTCCTAAATTTTGCTAGTTTTTCGGTCATGAATATGAGTTCTTCACAAGTTGCCTCACTAAGCTTACAAAATCGGAAGAATGATTGCGACTTGCAAACAGGCTCATTACATGCCATATCTGACGTATGACTTCCACCGTATGGCTTTAACAACCCTCGCATATGGTTCGCTCAAGTTAAGGCTTTTTTTATGGCTCGCAGCATTCGCTCCCAAGCATCTAAATACGCTAATATGGTAGAAGCCTTACCTGTTGAGGTCGCCACTGAGATCGGAGACTTAATCGATAACATCCCGGAAGAAGTGCCTTACAACAAACTGAAGTTAGCAGTTATACAACGGACATCAATATCCGATGAGAAGCGGCTGCAGCACCTACCAGCCACGTGTGAACTGGGTGAAAGAAAGCCCTCACAACTGCTCCGATACATGAAACAGCTCGCCGGTTCATATCAATTTGATGAGGCTGTTCTCAAGCAGCTATGGCTTCAAAAGCTTCCATTTAACGTTCGGCAAATACTCAGCATCTATGCAACAACTACTGAACTGGACAACTTAGCTAATATGGCTGATAAAATAGTAAAAGTCTACCCAGATAACCTTTCTACTAACCATTTAACGACAACCACAACAATAGCCTCTACAATAACCTTCCGTCAACCTCTACCCACTCCTCTAGTGTTGAGTCACAGTTAGTGGAAATAACGTCCAGGTTTGAAGCACAGACAGCAACGGTGTCGAACATAGACTTTCGTCGCCCGAGGTCCAAATCTCGCAAACGCTCAAATGACACCCACTAACCTCACACACCTAAAGCTGTACAAGAGATCTGTTGGTACCACAGAAAATTTGGCCACGAAGCCATGCGGTGTACTAGACCCTACAACTTTAACAAAAGCTCATCGTCAGACAAGAGAAACTTGACAGCCAGACAGTGGTGGTGACAGCTGTTACTGGCAACCACTCCAGTCTCCTCTTTTATATGACGGACAAAGCTTCAGGCTTCCAGTGTTTAGTCAACACAGGTGCCGAAGTTAATGTCATTCCGCTCTCGCTTTCACGGTAACATCAACAACCTCTTGAGTGCTTTCAGTCTACTGGTTGATGTCAACAAAAAGAAGCTGACTGATGCATGTACAAAGCTGGACGTACGAGGCATTGAGTCAGATTATTTCATCCATAGCGTCTGTATTGCAAAACCTGATGCTGATAAATATGCACACCTACTCCAAAACTTCCCCCACAAAGTGAAACCCAACTATCCCTCCGAGGAAGTACGCCACATAACAGTGCATAAGATCGTCACCAAAGGTCAACCGGTCCGTGCACGACCCTGATGCCTACCACTTGACAAGTTAGCCGTCGCAAAGCTAAATTTGAACATATGATGCAGCTGGGCATAATACGGCCTCCCAACAGCGCTTGGGCATCGCCGCTGCACATGGGGGCAAAGAAAGATCATGATTGGCGTCCATGTGGTGACTATCGTGCTTTGAACAATGCAACTATCCATGATCGCTACCCCATCCCACGCCTACGCGATTTTTCCCTCACCCTTCATGGGTAAAACATATTCTCAAAAGTAGACTTAGTTCGCACATGCTATCAAATACCTGTCAGACCGGAAGTCATCACAAAAACGGTGATAATAACTCCTTCCGGACTGTTTGAGTTTCTCCGGATGCCATTCGGACTTAAAAACGCAGCGCAATCGTTCCGACGATTCATGGACCAGTTTAGACAAGGTCTCGGTTTCGTTTTTGTCCATATCGATGACGTCTTGATAGCAAGTGCTTCTTAGAAAGAACACTTCCAACACCTTGTCATTTTGTCGGAACGTTTTCAGCAATATGGGGTAGTCATTAATTCTCATAAGTGCATCTTTGGGGTACTTTCGTTAGAGTTTTAGAGACATTAAATAGGCGCCCAATGTATAAAACCTCTTAACGATAAAACTTATGCTCTCTCACAGTACACCAAACCTGATTCAACGAATAAACTTCAACTTTTCCTTGGTATTTTCAGCTTCAACCGATGTTTCATCCCACCCTGCGTCTCAATTCTCCAGCCTCTGAAGGTTTTGCTTAAGGGCAACTAAAAAAGCTCTGTTCCACCGACGAAGCTTTTCAGAACGCCAAAGAAGCGTCATCATAGGTAGCCATGCTTTCACATTTGAATCCTAACCCAGAAGCGTGTCTGATCACCTGCACAGATGCCTCCCAATCTGCAGTTGAAGCTGTCCTACTTCCCCTTGCTTTCTTTTCGAAGAAGCTAGAGCCATCCCAAACAAGGTGCAGTACCTTTGGAAGGGAACTTCTATCTGTCTACCTCGCTATCAAACACTTTAATCATCTGTTACAAAGTAGTAACTTTACCATCCTCACTGACCACAAATCATTATGCTATGCGTTTCGAACATCATTGGATAGACATTTGCCAAGAGAAGCTAGACAACCGGACTATATCTGACAGTTTTCTATAGATATCCAGTTCATGAAGAGTAATGCTAACGTTGTTGCCGATTCCTTGTCTCGAATCGATGTGAATCTCCTAACGCTATAACCAGACATCGAGCTCGAAAATATGGCGACAGTACAGAAAAACGACTTTGATCTCCTGGCTAACCAAACGAACTCAACTCTTATCCTCAAAGATGTCCCAATACCCCTATCTGACGCTAACATTATGTGTGATGTCCTTTATTTCCATTAGTCTGCCGAAAAGCTGTGTTTCAGCACTTACACTTCTTTACTCATCCGGGAGAATGAGCCATGGTTAGAACGATTAGTCAACGTTTTGTGTGGCTTAAAATGAAATCGAGTATCAGAGGATGGGCACATGAATGCTTGCATTGCCAACGTTCAAATGTGCATTGATATGCGATTACTACACCTCACCAGTTCCAGCTACCTGACAGACATTTCCAACACGTCCATATAGATCTTGTGGGATCCCTTCCAGCATCCAAATGATTCACACACATACTGACAGCAGTCGATCGTTTCACCAGATGGACTATGGCTTGCCCTATAAGTGACACTTCAGCTGAGAACATCGCCTCCGTTTTCCTTGACCGCTGAGTTTCAGACTTCGATGTACCTACTACACTCACTTTGGATACAGGTTCACAACTCCAGTCAACCTTGTTTCAAGAGCTCACTCGACTCCTCGGAGTACATCATATACGAACTGCAGCTTACCCTCCAGCAGCGAATGGTCTGGTGGAAAGATTTCATAGTCAACTGAAAAGCTGGCTGATGACACCGAATGACTGTACTAAATAGAGTGAATTTCTTCCAGTCACCCTACTTGGAATCCGATCTGTTGTGAAAGAAGACTAAGGATGTACTGCAGCTCAAATAGTATACGAAACGGACTTGGTCTTGCCAGTACAGTTGGTAAACTCACAGAATCCATAGGAAACCAATATTTCTACGTTTGCTAAACAACTCGCTCAACGTATGTCACTCATACAGTCCAAACCACCTCGCACTAGCAACCGTCAAGAACAGTTGGATAAGCAGTTGATGTCCTGCAACTCTGTTTTTGTCCGGATCGACGGGATTAGAAAAGGTTTGCAACCTCCATATGAAGGACTTTTCCCAGTGATTGGTCTAGCGGTAAAGTACTTTATCATAAAGAAACGTGGGAAGCAAGAGACAGTACCTCTTGATCGACTCAAGCCAGCTTTCGTAGGTGATGCAGCCGAAGTGAATGAACCACCACTTCAGAGTAAAACTTCATCTACCTGCACGCCACTGCCGATCTCGTCCCGCAAGGAAACTTCTCCCATTCTTTCAAGCAGCACACGTAGCGGCTGGCAAGTAATCAAACCCGAACGTAATGTACATTTCATTGACCAATATTTTCCCGATTACCGATTTTAAATATTTTATTATTTTACATCAAATATATTCATAAATATACATGCCAATTATTAATACTTCTATTATTATTATTATTATTATTATTATTATTATTATTATTATTATTATCACTATTGTTATTATTATTTATATGCAAGGCATACTCCCCGCATTTCTCACCCCTTTTATAACAATATATATCACATTTTACCGTTGTTCTTAAGGTTTCCAGGAAATAAGTGTTTTAGGATAATTATAATCATCACTTATGAATATTCGTACTAATTTTGTTTCCTTACTAATGTACTTTTGAACAGTAACCCCTGGAATATATAATTTTTATCTGTACACATTTTTTGGATCTTCCCTGTGCGTATATTTTTTTGTTTCTACCAGACAGCTCCTTTGAATTCTTAAGAGGGGAGCTGTGTGGAGACAGCGTGTAATTGTGTATAAACCACTTAAATTAAAAATAATGCTTCCTTTTCATCGCGTTTTACACATTTTGTACATTCTTTCTAATACTTGTAAAAACGAATGCTGTTTATCTGTACACTTTTTGATTGTGGCGGTATTACCGACTTTGCTACTGCTGTTAAACGTGGAAGCATAGTGTACTTCTATCCATTCCGACTTCTGCCTCCGTGACTATTGTCTGTCGTGAATACTCATTGATTGTCTTCGGATTTTACAGGACCGCTCATCCTACTTCCTAATATTACGACAATCAAGCCAACCAACGTCGACTGTGGAGAGCTAACAAGTATCGCCTTCTGAACTCTGGAGTATCTTAAATTGTGGTGGACAGTACCGAAGACATAAAATTCAAGCAACCCATTTTTATCTATAACATGTACATAACTGTTTTGTGTTATAGCGTATAACTTTTCATATTTCTGTATAAGTGAATCTATTTTTGTAAATTATACGCAGTTTAACATTTTGGTTTACTTGACATTTCTTTGGGTCCCCTACAAGTGTCAGTTCTTGGTCTCAAAGACGAAATATTTATTAGGGAAAGTGATTGAATCCGTGATACTGACGACTCATATCATGCTTAAAACCAATGGAACCTACGGTATATTCCAGTCACGACTCAGACTTCAAACTGATTTAATATTTGAATGGATTTACTGCTACATTTTTGTCACAGAAACAGGTGAACAGTTTTACGGGGTGTTTATTGTGCAATTCAATATAGAAAGAATATAAACTTGATAATATTTACTATTATCTAATCTAGCAGTCATCAGGTTCACAACCTTTTGAAATACTGCAGGTGATGCCGTTAATCCACAGGGTGAAAATTTATGCTTTAACACCTCAAGTTGGGAATTAATGGTAGTTGGTCGGCTGGAGGCTTAATCAGAAGGAATTCGTACATATGCACCCGTTAGATCTATTTCAGAACATCATTTTAAACCATGTCATTTGAACAAGATATCTTAAGTTTCTTGAATAATACAGCTTTACTGCAGAAGCCAGTTATTTAGCAGTCGACGCTTATCACAGATTCCCAGCATCTTTCCAGCTGTCTTCAGTGGTGTCGTGATAAAAGCAGCTCAAGTAGTAGATTCAACAAGTAAAAGTATGTTCTTTTCAACCAGTTCATCCAGTTCTTTCTGTAATTTTTTCTAATGTTGCATGAAATCAGTCGACGCCCCAGAAAATAGGCTGTCCCTATATTCCTAAGTGTGTTGGCTGAATGTTTATGCTGCCAACGGACGGTAAACAGTGAAAGATCAGTTCTTTCAGCAAAAACTGGTCAGATTTAAAACCCTGTGCCAATGGGCCGTGGTAAAGAAAGTAAAGAATCTTTATGAAGCTAAAATTCCCTGCTTGCAAAGAAATGTCAACTGTACCAGTAAGCGGTGTAGTGGACCTAAAGAAATGTCAAGTAAACCAAAATGTTAAACTGCGTATAATTTACAAAAATAGATTCACTTATACAGAAATATGAAAAGTTATACGCTATAACACAAAACAGTTATGTACATGTTATAGATAAAAATGGGTTGCTTGAATTTTATGTCTTCGGTACTGTCCACCACAATTTAAGATACTCCAGAGTTCAGAAGGCGATACTTGTTAGCTCTCCACAGTCGACGTTGGTTGGCTTGATTGTCGTAATATTAGGAAGTAGGATGAGCGGTCCTGTAAAATCCGAAGACAATCAATGAGTATTCACGACAGACAATAGTCACGGAGGCAGAAGTCGGAATGGATAGAAGTACACTATGCTTCCACGTTTAACAGCAGTAGCAAAGTCGGTAATACCGCCACAATCAAAAAGTGTACAGATAAACAGCATTCGTTTTTACAAGTATTAGAAAGAATGTACAAAATGTGTAAAACGCGATGAAAAGGAAGCATTATTTTTAATTTAAGTGGTTTATACACAATTACACGCTGTCTCCACACACTTTGTAGTCCTACTCTAAATATATTCCTAGTTTCATGAATTCGTTGTCACCAGATCTCACTCTTGTTTTTGGTCACTAATTTGTATGGTAAAGACGTTATCTAAACATTTCACGAAACACGGTAAAGTTTTTAAATAGACAAGCTTTTTTTGCAGTATACTCAACAAAGCATACCTCTTTTCAGAATACAGGCGTTGTAAATTGGGTAAAGCTCCAGAAGAAGAGCAAAGGGGCGACATAATGATCCGTGTGACTTGACCTTATTCTTTAATACATTCAAAAATATTGATAATTTGTTTTGTTTGACTTTATTCGGTTTGTTTGTTTAACGACATTGAAGTTCTTCTCTCGATACGCTGCAAAGTTGTATTTTTTGGGTCGGAAAACATGGAAGCTGCGAAATTGGAGACTCATGATTAAACTTCGCTCAAATATTTTGCTTTAAAGAACACCTTCCATTAGTTTTCATTACAATTTGAATGTACATTCCTTGTTTGGCAAGCGAGTGTTTAAAACATTCTGGTTTCTATTCTCTGGTGCACGCTACTCTGCAATTTGGACCATAACCCTAGTCATTTGCATCTCAAGATGTCTGAGTAGGAGTGAGCATGAAAATCCTGAAATCCCGAAACAATTAACACCGTTCATCTGGACAGTCGATCTTCAATACAATTATCTGTTTGATACAAATTCTAATATTATTACTTTGACGCTAGTTCACCATTCAGACAAACCCTTAAGTTGATCACCTACTACTGTGTACAGAAATAGACTTTAGAACTGAGTAATCGTGACTGCGCAAACGAATGCAGACAGGCTACAATACAAATATACCTCAGGCGGTTTCTCTAAAGCCTTATTTATCAGTAAATAGTTCCTGCTCCTGCAGCTGATAATTTGATAGTTCAACCTATTTCTAGGGGAACATCAATCACGGAGTGAAAGATATTGGTCGTTGTCATCAGTGTGCAGCTTCGTCTTATTCTTGGCAAAATAGGTTGACATAAAACAGTGCGGAAGGTGAACCTAAAGTGATTAGAAGAGCTAGTTATGTCTGCTGATGACCCCCTACTTTTGCATCAGGATACAGTACAAACAAGTAATGATGAGTTTCCAGTTAACCTTTCGAATCTCAAATATTTTGAACACTTTCAACAAATACAACTTCATCAGATCCAAACTGTTATCAAGGAAATAATTATCGACATCACTGTTGAACCGAATTATTAGGATTTTGAACTTGTAGCCTCCTTTCTTTTTAAAACAGAAACGTATACCAGGTGGAAAGTAATCAACTACATCGTTCTAATAATAATATTATTGATTGAGTTACCAGTCTTTATTTACTAGATAGTTTTAAGATGCTGAAGGATAACACTAAGGAAAATAGAAGCGCTGAAGAAGCGAGAAGATCTTGGATACTTGCGGATAGACCTAGAGCTCACCATGAACAAGCGGAATGTCATACAGCATGTGATGGATGTGCTGAATAACTACTTCAGCTACTGTACATTATGGCTGCTCATTATTTTTTGTTTCCATTTGACTCACAATTTGCAAGTAATTCCGCTGACTACTAATTCTTGGGTCCTATGCATTTTGTCAGCATATTTCAACCCCTGGTAAATGTATTACTACTATCAGCGCTGCAGTCACCTACTGCGCCATTTTTCTCTACTCAAGACGCGACATAGAAGTAGGCCATGAAGTCCTTATTTATTTTGAGTGGGAAGTAGTTTGGAAGCCTAAGTGAAATGTGATGCTTGTTGACCCTGAGTGTTGTTGAATAATGTACCGGAAAAGTAATTTTGCTTAAGGTAGCCCATCATACAACAGTAGCTGAGGTTCTTTCTGGTTTAAACTGATAGACCATCCAGTGCGTAAGTAATAAAAAGAACAAGCTTATTGAGACTTCTGAGACAGGCATGTTCGCAGAGGTTCAACAAAAATATTGGCTAACAATGCAGGTATTTTCCACAGCGTTTAGGATAAAGGTAAATGTATATTATTAGGTGGGACGTGAAGGTGCCTAAATATGGGGGAGTAAGCCATTGATTAATCCTTCAAAGAAAAAGCCTGGTCGCTCATTGTGTGGTAACTTTTGCAGTACGCTAGTTTCGAACTCTCGGTACTTTCAACATGTTCATTTTCTCTACAGTCTGCGGCGTGAACAATTCCATGTATGGCGGTCCATAAGCTGCTTCAAGATAACGACAAATGACTTTGCAACATGGGGAAGCATGTAGTATTTTCAATAAAGTGGGGCGAACGATTTCGTCCGTTGCTTGTAATCAGACAGTAACATGTGGAACTGAGCGCATTTAAATATGGAAGAATATCTTTGCTACTTAAACGAAACTGATGAATGCAAGCCTAAACTAAAACAATCATAATGCTACATCGGTGGCCATCTTTAGGATGCCTTTCACTTTCACAGATATCTGATTGGATGCTTTAACCAAGTAAGTTTCAGGAAGTGTTAATTGCGCATGAAGTCAAAGTCATGTGGTGAACATTTCATGTCTGATGGCACTCGAGCGGTGTTCTGATGTCTGACTGCTGGCAGTAACCGTTTAAACGTCAGCCACCGTTATCCTTTTTCTTTATCACATACAAAGGCGACACTAACTAGGATGTTCAGTGGTTGTTTAGTGTGTAGTGCATCTTCCTGGCACCAAAATATAACCAGGGCTAAAATAAATAGACTAAATTAAATTAACTAAATAAACCTCCAGCTTGCCTCCGGATGCTTAGGGTGTTTTAAGTTTTGTTTTAACAAGCGTACATCCGAGCAGGCTTGGAAGCCATTTCGCGCTCCATTGTTCTGGTTACCACGCACGTACTCCGATTCCCTAGTTCAGCCTTACAAGCCAGATAAGTTGGTTAAACTTTTTCCTAGTCATTATTATTACATTTACTTTAATTAAATACATAGCTCCTTCAAATACATTGGGTATCAGTTCTTTTGTTTTGTGTTTTGTTATCAGTGCTTACACGTTAGGTAAAGTACTGGTTAAGCAGGTATTAGAGCACATCAAGTTAAGTAGGGTTAATCAAACGTTACGGAATTGTAACACGCTCCCCCACAAATGCTTAAGTCAAGTGTATGGTTGAATCCATTCTCCGCCGTTCTTAAATTATGGGGGGTTGGACGGCAAGCTCGAATGTTGTGGGTGATGCTGTAAATGGGATATGAAGCATAGCATTACTCGTTGTGCATGGTGGAGTATACATCTGTTATCTCAACTAAATATGTCTGTCTAGCACTGTCTGCCAGAGGTCGACTGAACGCTTAGATTGAACTGTGACCAAACTTCGGCACACGGAGAGGTTCCGCCATTCAATAGGTTTTTGTCGTCGATGGCCGACATCCAACAACAATGGTGCAAGTAGAGGAAACCTATAGATTTTGAGCTCTCTCTCCTAGGTTTAAAGGCTTGGCTCTTTTTGTTTAGTTACACCACTTCGGCTATTTATGAGTAGTTCGTAACAGTTTAACATATCTTTCCCAATGGCTGGGGTTGAGATATAAGTCAGACGGAAAATTCGGCGAACCGTTTTGAGCATTTGACGGCATGTGGACAGTGAAACCTGCATAACATGAGAATTAAAAGTTGTAAAAGTGAAAAAGCCGAACACCTACAAAGAGGAAAAAGCACACTAGTTTCAAAATTTTTGCAACGGATCTGAAGGGTTGCAGACGCTAGACACTTATTTGTTATATTTTTGGATAGCAGTGAGCGTGCGAACAAGGAAAAGCACACTTTTGCTACCAGTTAAGAACCGTATATTTTTCGTATCCTGCCAATATACCGAGATGCGCGATCAACGCAACATAATATGACGACGTACCAGAGGCTTGATTGTGTATATTCACCTCAACAAGTTCTTCATTACAATGTTGGTCAATACAAATTCCACATCTCTTTGAACTTTGGATAGTCGCTCCCTGTTAGTTGTTCGCTGCCACACCATCATCTCACGCCCACCCACTTCCGTTTCTTTGTCTCCTCTTTCCTCCTATCTCTTCTCAGCCATTTCACATGACCGTCCGGTAACATCATATCTGAAGATATCACCAACAAAAGGGAAAAAAGCCGATCGCGCCTATTCCGGCAGGGTTAACCGACATAATATTATGAGCGCACTCTTTGAATACCAATGTGTTCCGCCTTGTCTTCATTCTTTCAGAAATAACCATTATCACGCCTATGCAGTCGGAGTTTCCATATTCGTACAGTTTTGCAAAACCATTGTCCACGGAATGTACAATCCTCAAAGTAAAATGAAGTCCCTGACCAAACACTGTGACCACTGGGGTATGCTGACGGGTGATCTCGCCTTAATCGAAAGGAGGAAAGCTTTTCAGTGTGGCGTTTGTGGATATGCTGTCAGTGCGATATGGGCGTACCGGAGCAGCATTAGGCCTTCATAGCGCGTCGCCAGTGCACGTGGTTCTGGCATATTTCTCCTCGCTGCTGCATAAGAGCACTCCTCTTAATAGGCTCGCTAAGGGACACCCTAGCTGCTACTCAAATACCAACCCCCTCACAATCCACTCCAGCAAGTGAGAGCCCACTAAACAAGAGTGTCAGCGACATCGGACCTAGTATGGAGGTTATGCATCTGTTCGGGAGCGGTAGAGAACTCAAGGAAGGACGCGAAAAGGGGAGTTTATATGACTGACAGCCTCAGAAGGGAACTTCCCACTGAAACTGTACTGTTAGGGCTCCCGGATTCCAACTGGCGCCACTTCACAGTCGGACACATTAAGTACCTGGTAGGAGGGTCTGTGGAAACCCACTAGCAACGCGGAACAGAATCGGCAACCGCTCCAGGTTTTATCCATAGTGACGACTACGGGATTTAACCAGGTCATCACAGCGGGAGATTTTAAGAACTCTAATCTCAACATCGACCGAAGAGGGAAGGTCCAAGCCTGATGTTTGGCTAGAAGCCACCCAAGACCACTCAAAGCGCTTGGCTGCATGAGAAAGTTGGTGATGACAATCTCTGGGGTTGAACACAAAGGCATCCGGGCTGAAATATCCTCTTGCTAGTGACCACCTACTGGCAGAAGACGGTCAGGTTTAAGCCGTGATCACATGTGGTAGTGTTTGGTCGAGTATTCAGTGAAAGACTGTCACGGGAGGGATCCCACTATTGTCTTTGCTACAGTAAGGCAAACTGCATAGCGATGAGCCAACATCTGCTGGCAGCAGCATGCCCCTAGTGGTGTAGTACATTATCGACTGATTAACGCTGGGAACTAGTGAGGGACATCATTAGGAGGGCTGTCTCTGAAAACGTTCCGGTAGTCACAACAATACCAAGGAAGTAAACCTCGTAGCTGAAACCGGGTAATGAACGCCTCATAAAACCAAAGAGGAAAGCATGGTTAACTGCAGGATCACCAGGAGACAGTCAGATCATAACACATATGCGGCCCTAAGGGATCGATGAAACATCAAACTGAGGGGCGGGCAATGGGTCGTTCAAGACAAACGTTGCCTAGCAGACTGAAGTGAACCTCAAAAGCCTGTTTCTGTTCACGGCAGAGAGGAAATCCACCGACCAGGGAGCTTACTTTTCGAAAGACTCGAAAGCAGAGAAACTCCCCGAACTGAAGACTGTCAAAACATTTAGAACCATCTTTGATACACGTCTAAACACTACGTAATTCAACCAGAACTACCAACTGCCTGGCCAACCTTCAGCAGTTTTTAGTTTGGGAGAGTTGTACGGAATAAGGGCAACTCCCACCACGGTTCTCATAGAACTTTAGAAGCTCCAGACAGGAAAACCACCGGTACACGACATAATTCAGCCGTTCTTGTTGAAACACTGCGTAGGTGGCGAATGTGGTCCGCTCTGAAAACTGTTTCAATACACCTTGGAAAAAAAGCATGCTTCTATGGGGGAAAAAACTTGCCATTCCGTCACCCATCTTTAGAGGAGGAGACGAACAAAACGAGGAATGCTGCCGGCCTACAGCACTCCTACAAGTGCTGTCAAAAGTGATGAAAAGCCTAGTGTCAGGAAGTACTCGGACAGTTGATGCTAAACAAGGCCTCAGAGGCAGTGGGTCCTACTCCTAAAACCTGGCAACTGGTGATAACTTGAAGGTTTGCCGAAACCCCCAAGTACCCGTTCATGTGACTTTCTTGGGTTTTACCAAGGCATCTGACACAGTCCCATACATAATCCTAATTCACGAAATATCAGGGTTAGATATCAACGGTGAAGCTCTTTCCTGACTGCAGGGCCACTTAGACACCAAAATGTTCCTAAAAACGTCGACATGGTTCGCTCCACCTAGAGGACGTCATCACCTGGCGTTTTGCAATGGGTGATTCTACATCTGCTGCTATTCCTTCTTTCAGTGAGTGACCCCCCACCAAGTTGCACCTCACGTTTTTGCCTAACGCTGACGATGTAAAGTTACGGGGATATGTGACACCTAGAGCAGAATCAAGTGCACTGTAAAGTGATCTCAGATTGTTTGCAGAGTGAATGGATAATAGAAGGCCAGCACTTAACCTAGATAAGTACCAGTCCATGTTTCTCTGCACCCCTGACTCTCAGGGAGTGTCTTTCTGTGTCTATGGTACGCAACCTTCTCACACCATGGCGAAAAAACCTGGAACTATCACTGGCTGACAAACCAGGCACATTCTCCAGTCATGCCGCTGCTGCCTTCAGAACCTGTGCAGTACAGCACTTTGTGCCACCACTCCGAAACTCCTCCGGAAACTGTAGAAGACCTATACACTACCTCACTTGGAGGTTCACAACACACCTGAAAAGATATGTGAACTTAGCGTAGGAAGATAGTTCAGGGATGAGCAACAAAATATGTTGTGAGGGACGCTGCAAAAGCCCTATGTTGACGGGTTTAAAGACCCAAGGCTCTACTCCTAGTTTGCTGGCCACTTGACAACAGCTTACCGAATATTCAGTAATCCAAGTCACCCAAACAGTGGGGTCCTACAAAACACCCGCTGTGGCTACCCCCGTAGCAACTCTGGAACAAGTGACCATACAAAGGAGAAAATCCATGTGTGCTAGTACTTTTCCCTTCTGCGAATTTGCGGACACTGTGTGCTGAGATCGCTACAGCTCCGTCAGTTAACCGCTTCAAGAAGAGTTGGTGCTCGGTCCCATCCACCTCGGAGACAGACTAGGCTGCTACAACGAGCTAAGTCCGCACAATCCAACGCAGTCAGCCACATAACGAATCTCTTGTACTACTACTGTCACTGCCAACTTGAAATTATGCCACTCTGTTAGACGTCTCCACCACTTACAACAGCCTTACTAATAACATTGTTATTTCCATTCCCATAACCCGTCCTTTTATCTTACTCCTTCTCTTCCCCCTGAATATGACGTCACTCTATTTCTTAACTTTCCACTTATCACTGTTATATCACAAGAACTAACCTAGGTTTCTTCTTCCCTTTCGTTCTTCTTTCAACTTTTTTTCACACTTCCTTTCCTTTGGCTTCGCTGGACACTTTCTCTTCCTTCCAATCCTATTCTTACGACCAGTCCAGACAACTTTATGGTGACATGGCACTTGGGAAACCCACCTGCATCACAATCTTTGGAAAAATCATGCAATGCTTACACATTTAATCAACACACAGCCGTTTGACGAGCAGACCCGGGCTATACCAGGAGAGTGGGTAGATGATTTGCATCGAAATCTACCGAAGACCTGAAACCTTTCTGAAAAGCTTATGAGCGAGCACAAAGACATCTTTTGGTTTGCACTAGCTCGTACAAAGATAATGGGTGTATTAGATATTGAATGCGTTTGCATTTGAGGTACGCGCGCCAGTCGAAAGGTACGTTGCTTACTCACGATTTGTCCCATTAAGTGTAGTTTCTGACTGTCATTGTAACTAAAACACTCACATTATTTAAGTCGTAACTTGACTACCATCCGTAAAAAATCATTCCGACCTGGATAGTGACAATTTAAATCTTATCTGTTTACAGTTGTTAATGCAATTATATAAGTGACTTCATGTACGATCGTACCTAACTTGTATATGTACATATACGTGTATGTAACTATATCTCGTTTAAGATTGATTGTATAACTCAAATATGATTACTTGTTGCCTTTCACACACGCACAGGAATCTTCAGATTGGTCAGTAAAGTTGTCAAAAGTGTGTCACATTATTCCAGGCATCAAACCGAGTTACAGAATAGCTTAGATTCCACTTTCTCATGGCATAAATTATCCTTCTGTGAGTTTTGGAGTTTCATTGATAGGTGGTCAGCATCCACCTAACTCAAAATCAGACAACTTGGTGCCAGCGTTATCCAGTCAACATTTTCGTTTGAGCCAAATAAGGCTATGTTGGACCACTCACCATAAAATCGTCGGGCCAAGTTTAGGGTTTCTCCTCAACGTTCTCCCCACCCCTGCCTCAGTATTTTGCATTGTATTTGGAACCACGTACTGATTCTTGTCCCTACAACCAGCCCTTATTGCCTCGACTAAGACAGTGGCCCAACGTTTAGCACTATGTGCTCTACATCAGGTCCCACATCGGACTCATGACCCAAGGCTGGGCGTATTATTTACTGAAATTAGCCTAATAGATAGGTTCTGGCCGTACATTGGGCCGCACGTTGCCCTATTCAGCCGGATGAAATTGTTGACTAGGATAACATTGAATTGACCCGTGCCTATCGTATCTCTACCTAAGAAAACCGCTTAATAAGACAATTCAAACCTTACCCGTAAAACTTCAATTTGGGTATTAACGGACCGGTTGAATTTCTCACGAAATACTGTGATTATCAAATTGCGTACGATACTGAACGTGATGTTCTCTGGCTGAATACAGTCTACCTCTAGCTTATTTGAATGTATAGTGATAAAAACACTTATTCAGTCTTTTGAATAAGTTTTACTCACTAGTAAGCACAAGTTGTGACAGAAAGTGGTGGTAAATGACTGCAGACTACCTGTTAACACCTGTCAACATGTTGGGTGAACTACGCTTTAGGAAAAGCCAGTCATGTTGCAGATGCTGTATATCAGAATCGTTCCTTTACGTCTGCTTACCATCTCTGATGCGGTGAAACTAAAAGAATTCGGACAAAGAAGGCATTTGTTATATGCAGAGAGTTGAATTGCTTGCGAAAATCTAAATTTTGAATAAAGTGTTTTAATGGATTGCCTACCTAACAATGAGAAAAGAAATAATTTCATCTTCTGTCATCCCAGCTGTTAGGATAAGAAGTCTCTGAAAACAAGATCGTTCATCAAAAGATCTCATCTATTTCTATAACAATGATTTTGGTAGTACACTGGGTTGTTGGATCAACTCTAATGTTAGCTGGAGTTCTGATGGATTTAAATGAAGTTTGTTTAGTACAGTTGTACCAGCACTGCAGAGACTTTTGTTCTGAAACAATCTGTAACCTGTGTTTTAAATATGATTAAGTAGGTTATATCGTGGAAATGGGTGATAGTCTTGTTAGGGAATCTAACCATAACCGAGGAAGACGACTTAAACAGGACTTGATAACACACATGTTGTTCTTGGTAAATCGCTGATTCCTGGCATATACTGTCGAAATTCGAGGGAAGAACATTTTCAAGGGATGATGGACTGGAAGAATCTATTCTACCAGAAGTAGGAAAATTGGATAGAGTCGGGTTCTACAACACACAGATACTTGAAATTCGTACATACCGTTATCTGAAATGCATTGTCCTTATTGATTTATTATTCACAAAAAGCACCTCATTGATCTGAAAATCGGAGTCCACACAGATAACGCTGAAAATTTGTGGAGTCATCTCATAGAGTTCGTAAAACCTGTAATAAGATTACGCTTGGATATGTGGTCTTATATGGATGAGTGGCAATGCAGTTAGTGGTACGGTTTCAAAGATGAATTTCGATACTTCTATTTATCATGTAAAAGAGGTTTATGAATTTTAAATGCAATGCATTTCACTTTTCTAATTTGTTGCGTTGTCCTTCATATGCCCGATTCGATTGGTCAGTGTATACTCGAACGTGATTGGCCTTCACTAAAAATTTGTTGAACCAATATCTTGAGTGAACCTGAACGTCGACTTACACAGTTATAAGCAGAGCTTTGTTGAATTAACTTTATCAGTGATGAATAAATATAGTTCATCATTCCACTTCCATTCGGGCGTCTTAGAACCGTATAGGTTTCACCATCGGTGATATCCTCGACACCAGCTTAGTTCGCACGCTGATAGCCTCTAGAGACAACGGTATCTTGTATTGGCAGCTTACGGATGAAATTCCCAGACGATTCTTGATGTTCCGAGGTCTGCACCATAGCATATCTTAAGGCAACTACCACAATATTGTTTACTAATCTGGCTTTCGTCCTCTCACTACCTTAGCCTAGGCAGTCAGGTAGTGCTTTGAGGCCGCACACTTGTAGCTCAGTTTAGTAAATAAGCATGTACCATACTGAGTTATGATTAGTTTATTTTAGTTTCCATTCTACTCATAATAGTTAGCTACAGACAGTCATGAGGCGGTAAATTCAGTTATTTAAGTAGTCAATTACTGACTATTAGATTATAAGCCCGAAGCTTTTTGTATTTTTATCTAGACGTTCCGACAATGTCGTTGAAAGTTAGTCAGCATACTATGTAAAGCTGTGTTTACTGAAATAACCTTTTTTTCATAGCAACCGACCATCACTAGTACAATATAATTTATGCATACTATGAGTAATTCCTTCCTCACTACTAGAGAATCAGTTTGTGATCAATGGCCTACTGGTGTTCAAACTTTTTTCTCATATTTAGCTCAATAGATCTATTCTCTTTCATAGAATGTCTATAATTACCTGTTAATTTAATTTCTGATAGACTGCTTCTCGTCCAATTACACACTCACCTTCGGCATTTCTGAGAAATTATCAACACATCTATCGAACAATGCCTTTCGCATCGTTTAAAAATATTCAAAAAAGATTCGCAAGAATTCATAAAGAACGATCTCAAGTACACACACCATTCTTTATTCCATTGAAATTTTAGCCTCAACATCGACGACATCTTGGAATTCTACCGAAGAGACAAGATTTCCGTCAAAGAGCCAGGTTAGACTGAAATATATCAAAACTTAATTTTGCAGAGATAAGGAATTGAAAAGTGCTAAAATCAAAGAGTTGAAAAGTAAGGCTTTAGAGAAGAATACAGATGAATTCTATTTCAATATGTGTAATTCTCGCTTTGATGTAAGTTGTTATGTTATCATAGATTATACCTTACTATCGTATTTAGGCGGAAAAAGGACATATCCCTTTGGATGTGGAAAAGACTTATTCAGATTGTGATATTAAATCATCTTTTTCTAAAAATATCACACGTTTACAATATGAATTACAAAAAGAGATGTCCAAGATACGTCAACTTGAGTCAAAAACTAATTTATTGCAAGGCGAATTAAAAGATAGTCATTCAAGAAAAACTCCTAAACACATTATTTTTGCAGAAAACCATGATGAAATGTTGGAATTATGTCGTTCATTTGCAACCAAATCACAGAAGACAGATGAAATTCTAGAGAATAATACATCTTCCATTGACACACATCTTGACAATAATGATGTTTATATTAAACGGTGTAATGCCTACAAAGAATTATCTGAACGTCTAGAAAGAGCTAAACAATTAAAGTATCTTTTGCGTCAACATGAAGCCAAGAGAAATCTTATGGTAAGTTGGTCTCTGTTATAACTTTCCTTTCTGATATTAAATATTAGATTCATGTTAAGCTGTAGTTTATTAGTCCAAACACTTCACTTTCAACCTGTCAGTTACAGGTTTGAACCTCATTCTATCTATTAAGACCTAGGGGGACAGATTGTATCATTACCTCTGACAGAGTAGTGTACGTAGTTACTGAGTGCAATTCAATTTTTTTTTCCATCTGCATTCTGTTCACTAAAAATTCTAAAAGGTTTAGATTTCATACTTTCTTGTGTGCATTAATTAACAGGTTATATCTGAAATGTTGAAGAAACAGTGTTCTTTCGAAAATTCTAACCTATGTTAGCCGGCTGCAATGTGAATGACTCCCTCATTAATTCCCTCTTTTAAAACCTATTTTCATATTAGTAGAGGAGTTATGACTCAGTGAATTAGACATTCTAATTTCAACCAGTAGGTCATTACTCTAAATCCTACTTTTTCTTTCGAAATTTGCGCAGATAGGTAATATTTCATCTGTCTTACAATGTATATCATAGCCTTGTACACGAACACATCATTAATCTTCATCTTCATGGGACACTTAATTTGTTCTTAAGTTCATATTATACATCTATAATGTGAAATATTTAAGTTTGAATAGCGACCGATAGCTGCTACCTTGACGTGGTGGTCGGGCTTGCATATCACAATGACCCAACGAGCTATGCTGGTGGAACGCTTGTTCCCTCGAGGTCCTACCATACCAGAAAGGTCTGTTGGGTAGTGGTTAGACGAAAAGCAGTTACCGTCATAGTGTAAATTGCTATACTATGATGGGGGTCTGAGGGCGAAGTCGTACTGCTGCTAGCTGGATGGGGTGTGACAGCAGTAAGGTGTTTCCCTTGGATGACCAGCAGTGCCAAGCTGATGCTGCCTTCTCAGTGGAAGGGGGGGTTAGAAAAGGTCGGCCCCAAAAATAACACACTCCACCACGCCCCACGGTCTGCCGGGCCGGCGGTGTTGGTTCACTTGTCGTTTCCTTTCGCTCATCCGGCCCCAAAAATACAAAAATTCAAAATAATCATACTCAAAAGGCTGGGTGTGACAGGCCTCAAGCAGATGTCCGATGGGCTCTGCGGTCACACAAATCTCTTTCAGGTACCTTAAGAAGAAATAGCCTTCCACGGTGTGGGCAGCCGGGAAGTGTCAACCGCCCTCACAACTCTGTCAGCACCCAAGTTTCTTCTGACTGCTATCCTCCTCCTCCATCATTACCTTCTAATCTTCCTTCACGTCTCTTAATTAATGATGCTGCATCATCTTCAATTTCTCCTACCTCTGCAGCCTTCGACAACGATCTGAGTCCACAGAACAGTGTCCCTGGTCTCCTTAAACCACGCTCCAAATTACATATTGGAGCCTTCAATGTCCGCACCCTCCGTCAAATTGGCCAACAGGCTTCGTTGGCAAAGACTCTAGCAACTCGAGGCATGGATGTGTGCTGTGTTTGTGAGACACGCATACAGGACCCAAGTGTGGTTATTCACCTGACCTCTCCTGACCAATCTGGTGAATCTGCAAAATTCACCCTTCGAGTTTCTGGAGATTCGATAGCTAGCTCTCGTGGTCTTGCAGGTGTAGGTATAGCATTAAGCACCAGGGCAGAAAACTCACTACTAGACTGGATCCCAGTTGATAGTCGCCTCTGCGCTATGAGGCTGAACGGCACAGTGAGAACTAAAAGGAATAGTGAGACTCGCCGTTGTCTCTTTGTAATCTCTGCTTACGCACCCACTGACTGTAGTTCGGATGAAGTGAAGGACGAGTTCTACCATAAACTGTCTAACCTCCTCTCGAAAGCCAAACGTTCGGACGTAGTGGTTGTTGCAGGTGACCTCAACGCACAGGTGGGTAGACTGAGTGAGGCAGAAAGGCACTTAGGTGGCACTTTCGGAATCCCAGCTGAACGTACAGATAACGGTGATCGCCTATTACAACTATGCTCAGATAACCGCCTATTTTTAGCCAGCACAAATTTCAGACATAAAGAAAGGCACTGTCTGACCTGGCGTCCACCGAGCTCGACTCAGCGATGGACACAGATAGACCACATTGCTATTAGTCATCGCTGGAGAGGATCGGTGGAAGACTGCCGCTCCTTCTGGAGTACGTGTTTGGACAGCGATCATGCGTTGGTCCGAGCACGTATATGCCTGCGTCTCAATGGACGTAGAAAAAATTTGGCAACAAAACCACTACGAGTTCTGCTGGACAACGAAAACACCAAAGCCGTGTTCAGTGAGAAGTTGGCTAGGCAGTTATCGGAACAAAAGACTGTCACTCATCCAGAAGAAGCTTGGTGCCATCTTCAGTCTACTGTAAAAGCAGCACTGGAGACTGTAGCCGACTCCAAGATAATGGCTAAAAAGAGCCAGTGGATATCAGCAGCTTCTTCCAAACTAATGGATGCACGTGAATGCATCCCTGCAGGCTCTGAGTACAATGAAGAGCGAGCGCAACTTAAAAATAAACTGACGAAAAGTCTGCGCAACGATCGTGAACAGTGGTGGGCAGCAAAGGCTAAAGAGATGGAAAAGGCAGCGGCGATCGGTAACAGTAGACAGTTATTTAGACTTATTAAGGAGACTGGGGGGAAATGGTCAACAACAGTTAGTGAGGTTATAGCGGAGAAGGACGGATCGGCGATTCACTCGCAGGGAAGGCGACTGGGACGATGGGCAGAACACTTTGAGGAACAGTTTAACTGGCCTCCAGCCACCATTGCGCTGCCCGCTATCCAGTCGGACCCTGAATGGGACATAGAGACAGGTCCCCCAACACTAGAAGAAGTTGAGAAAGCGGTAGGTAGCCTGAAACGGGGAAGGGCAGCAGGACCAGACGGACTACCTGCTGAGGTATACAAGAATGGTGGTAGAGTTCTCTTAGTCAGGCTAACGGAAGTGTTAGCCAGTATATGGGAATCAAATACGATCCCCTCCGACTGGTCTAAGTCACTGATCATCCCAGTCTTCAAGAAAGGCGAGAAGTCCTCTTGTGATAACCACAGAGGAATCAGCCTGACAAACATAGTGTCTAAGATCCTAAGTTCTATAATTCTCCGACGCCTGAGTGGAGCTCGGGAACAGCAAGCCCGAGAAAACCAGGCAGGCTTTAGACCTGGCCGTGGATGTATCGACCAAATATTCACACTGCGCCAGGTCCTGGAACATAGGCATGCTTACAGACGCCCGACAATAGCTGTATTTCTCGACCTGAAGGCGGCATTTGACTCCGTTGATCGAGAAGTCTTATGGCAGTGTCTGTCACTGAAAGGCGTGCCTAGTAAGTACATCACCTTATTGAAAGCTCTCTACTCGAACACTTGTGGGCATGTTAGAGCCTATGGTGAGTTGTCCAGGGAGCTATACTCATCAAGTGGTGTCCGTCAAGGATGCCCACTATCCCCATTCTTATTTAATTTTATCATAGATATTCTTATGGAGGTTTCCCTCTCGTCACCTAATTACAAAGACGTTGACCGGATCACAGGTGAATTTTCCTTAGATCTAGAATATGCAGATGACATAGTCCTGTTAGGTGAAGACGCTGACAAGATGCAGAGTCTTCTGAACACTTTGAGTGGGAATTTGAGAATGTTTGGGATGCGATTTTCACCACCCAAATGCAAATTTTTGCTCCAGGACTGGTCTTCAGCGGTACCGCGGTTAACAATAGAGAGTGAAGTGGTTGAGTGTGTTGACCACTTCACTTACCTGGGAAGTAGGATCAACTCCGGTGGGTTAGTTGCCGATGAGATTTCTGCACGGATACAAAAGGCTCGATTGGCTTTTGCCAATTTGCGCCACCTATGGCGCCGCCGTGATATTCGTTTGTCTATTAAGGGTCGCGTGTACTGCACAGCAGTCCGCTCTGTTCTACTGTATGGCTGTGAAACATGGCCATTGAAAGTGGAAGACATGAGAAGGTTACAGGTATTTGACCACCGTTGCCTTCGTAGTATAGGACGTATTCCGTGGTGTCACCATGTGAGTAATGCAGAAGTTAGGTGTAGAGTTTTAGGGAGAAGAGGTAAGTCAGTCGACGAGGTTGTGAACCTTCATCGACTGAGATGGTTGGGACACGTACTACGTATGCCTAGTCACCGATTGCCTCGTCACACAATGTTGGCTGAGGTGGGTTCAGGCTGGAAAAAGGCCCGAGGTGGCCAGACTAAAACATGGCACCAATGTATGAAGTCTCTGACTGTTGGTTTAAGCCATGTAGGACGATGCAGACTAGGTGGTTGGGGTCCACGGGACAAGAGGAACCAGTGGTTGGAGACCCTAGGTGATATGGCTCAGAACCGAAGTCAGTGGCGCAGATGTATACACACATTATCCTCATCTTAACAACGCTATACCGAATCTCACTATTTTGTCACTCCTCTTTCCTTTCTTCTCATACTTTATATTTCTTTTGACTGCATTCACTTATCTTCATCCTTCACCTCACTACCTTTTTACTTGATGTGCTGATATGAGGTGTGGCAACTCGGACCGTTACGCAGTAATGCCTGGTCCTATGTTGATAATGATGATGATGATGAAATTAGAGTACTGATTTATCAACTCCGTAGCTGGGCATTTTTAATTCGACGCAACTTATACAAAATTTGTCATTCAGATAAATTACTTTGGTAAAGTTACTTTTCCCCACTTGACTCAAGCAAACAATCAAAAATAACATTGTTCGAAAACATATATGCTAGTCGTCGGAGTCGATTAAAGGTTCATAACTTCATCAACTGACCTAAGTTTGTTGCCTAAGACTATAAAGATGTTAGCCAGTAGACGCACAGTAGCATGAACTTTTTTGACCTGTTATTTTTTGCCCAAACCTAGTAATTATTCTTCCTGTACCTACCTAATTAAGCATGTAATATAATTTCCCTTCAAAAACTTTATCCTTTGATAGGTTAATTCAACCAAAAGAGGGTACAAAACAGTATTCAAAGGAAGTAAAACAGCTCCTCCTATTTACGAATTCGAGCGTGTTCGGGACCGATAAACTCTGATACTCTACCAGAGAGAACTAATTTGTACATTCTCAGCATATATACGTTTACTTGTCATAAACGACTAGTCGCTTATAAGAGTTCTGTTCTCGTTCGCACCCATTATTCTGTAGAAAGCTATTTATCATCACTGTGATCGTGTTTACTAGTTAAACTTTATATTATAATTAGCTTAGTCATGAAAAACGATAAATTCTTCGTGTCACTTAGTAGCAGAACGCTGTGTTAAGCAAGATGAATTGAAAATCGCCTTGAGCTTTTGGAAGAACAATAACAAATTAACCTATGTTTCAAGAGTAATAGTTCCACGTATCCATTAAGGTTTAAAAAATGCTGTATATGAAGCCACTGAAAACGAACGAACGAATAGCACTCAGCCGCGTTTTGCACGTCCATACAGTAGACAATGAGCTACACCTATTGTGTGAGGTCTAATGATACTACTACTTGGCTGCCCAAACCTGGTTAGATGGGGTGGGTTGCGAACCCGTAACCCACTGCTTGATAGTCGTTTCCCTAAATCATTGAAATATGGCTCTAAGTCCACTGAAAAAGTACCTGCTTGCTGGTATTTCCAATTTCTTGGCTGCTTAATTAGGATTGATAGTTTTCTTATAATTGTCAGTTGAGGTTTTATAGGTTAGAGTGAGTTAGCAGGGTTACACTGTACTACTTTTAGGATTTAATATTAATGATGAATAGTGGTTAGCAGTGGAATCGAGGATGCGTGTTTCTTCTTATTTAGGACTCGTCAGTAGGATGTACCTGCCCCCCCAGTGAGCGATGTTGTTCCTACTAGGGCTCGAACTTGGGACCAATTGCTTCAAGCGCAACAACGCTTTACACTTTAATACACTAAAACCTAATGTATTACTCATTTTCGATTTCCTCAATGTTGGAAGATATGAACTCACAGTAAACTGTAAATGTCTATTACATGGCCTAAGAATGTTTGATGCTACTTAATGTCTATTAGTTGTACTAAATGCATGCTTGAATAATATATAGTCGAAATCTTTATTAACTGAGAAAGTTGATGGCGAACTTCAAGTCACTGTTGAATATTTTCAAGAACGACATGGACTTTTATTCTACTATTCGACATTTATTTTTAATACAAGCACATTTACTACTTCAGTACTGATAAATTGACTTCCAACTATTGCTCCTTCCTAGGTGAATGTCACTGAGTCTGCAATTTTAGTGTGATACCGCCGCAGCCACCACATACTATCCAGATGCTTTGAATTTCTGTGTGTAGACAACTTGCTTGAATTTATTATTCACCATAAAATGAATGGGTATAGTACATAGAACAGTATCTAACACCGAAATGTGGCGCCCGTCACTGTTACATCACTTTGGGTGGTGACCATATTGCGAAATTTGATTAATAGGCTTCAATCAGTGCTGATCACTAAGAAATAGACGCGTGATGAGTATCACTCGTCGCCTTGGGTGGTTCAGCGGCCAAGTCCATAACTTCTGTACTGAGTGAGGTAGGTTAAAAACACTGAGGGAACATAAGTTTTCTCATGGATGTACATACACGTTGTGGATGATTACCAACAATGATGAACCAGAATCTAGTGCTTCGTGCCAGTTGACTCCTAACTGATGACTAACACATATGTATGTGTGTTGTAACCAATTAGGACACATCAATGAATTCACACTTGATACGTATTTCCTGGAAAAGCATTGACTGCTATTGGGATGAACAGATCTGACTGCGTAACCAATTAAAATAACCGATCTTGGCGTCTACTCTATGCGACGTTCCATGTAGACTATTATTTCATTAATTCATCTATATCCGATTTCTTATGCACTGATGGTCAACAATGCTTTAGGAATTGTCCTGGTGCAAACTTAACAGACGCAGAGGCCAATCACTAATTATTCTTACTTGTTATATACCCACGAATACGAGACCAAGGAAGAACACGATAGCGTAATCGTATGGAATAGTATGTCTGGGTGGTTGTGCCAAGATACCGATGCGTTCCAACTGGCTAGAGAGTCGATTGCGAGCAGTGCAACGTAACACGACAGCGTGCCAAATGGCGTGGGTGCTTGACCGAGTGCCTTCAGCTTAGCGAGTCCAGTTAAACTATGAATGTAAGCATCAATGTTGAATCTCTTCGAACCCTAGGCTATTAATTCAGGAGAAGTGTGTGACGCTACAATACTATGAGTTTCATTTGGCAGTCTTCAATATTGACTTCACTTGTGTAGTAAACAATTATCTAATTTCAAAGAAGATCTTATCATGGATCGACATCAACTAGAGAAATCACAGAATACTGAACTTACAAGGTGATTTCATTCGCTAAAAAAGCAATCTAAGTCATTCTGTTGCATACCTTTCATATTGTAAAACCCAAAATGCATGACGCACCAAAATACTTCATTCAATCAGTACAGTCGGCTAAATATTTCTGAACTCATGTCTCAGTCATTGCTTAATAGAAAAAAACTAATTAAAAGGCTATTTTATATATATTGTTCACAATGAACTGAAAACTATTAACTGCGAAATCATTTTAGGTACAGATATGCCTAATTCGTAATCTTGTCATTCAACATTGAAAACAAATGAAATGTTGTATATGTGTTGGTTGTATTGTGTTCTCTAACCTAAGTTGTTTAATCGTCGGGCTTTCATCTTTTTCCTCGACGACATCATTAACATTAACTTCAGTATGAAGTGAGCTGTCAATGTCTCCTCGTGAGTGGTTCAGTAGCTTACCCTGACGAACTGGTTTTCGATTCGTCACTTCCTTTGATTGATATGTCTTTAACTGCATATATTTTCTTGTTGGCTGTTACTCTGCTTGACCTCTGACCATTTTGTTAATTGTCATTTATTTTATTGGCTGATAGATTGGGTATATACCTGTGCATCTCTTAATTGCTAATTGACCTAGATGCCAAGCATTTAGGATTTCTCTGATATTCTTTGTGTTTCCTCTGTCCGAAATTTCTACATTGACAAAATTGAATTCATATCCACAGTTATTCACATTGCAATGAGCTCATTTCGAACCAAATATTATTTATAAAATCAACTGCCATAACTGTAGTCAACACTACATTGGACAAAGTGATCGCTCTCTTCGCCGTCGTTTACATGAACACCAATTGGCTATTAAACATCACACACGACATTTCATCACTCATTTCAACGCACCTGGATAACACCTATGTATATGAATTCAATTTCGACAGTATAGAGATTTCCGACAAAGCAAACACATGGAATATCAGGGAATTCCTAGGAGCTTGACATTCAGGTCAGCAGTCAATGAAGAGATGTATAGACATAGACCCAATCTATTAACCAATGAGAATGATAAACGACAGAAAGGTGAGACATCAGGCAGGGAAATAGTGAATAGGAAAATCTATGCAGTCAATGACACAACAATCAAAGGAAACAACCAACAGAAACCAGCTGGTCAGGGTAAGTTACTAAATCACTCGTGGAGAGATATTGACAACACACTTCATACTGAAATTAGTGCTAATGATATCGTCTAAAAAGAAGATGAAAGCTCCACGATTAAACAACTTAGGTCAGAGAACACAATGCAACCCGGATCATCTACCTGAGCTGCAAATATTCTCCACCATTTCAAAAGTATATGTGTTCTTGTTGTATTGGTGAAAATGTGAATCTCAGATAAGTGTCACTGTTTTTACTTATGACCTAATTGGGAACACTATTATTTAGCTCAGATTAAGAGCTTTTGAATGACCTCTTACTCGTTTCTGTATGAACTTTATTCCTGAGATAATTGCATGTTTAGTGGAACCCATTGTTATACATTTCCCAATATTTTGTGCTTGAAATCAGTCAGTTGTTTCATCTTTATAAATTATGGTGCATTGTTGTGAAGTAATTTAGTTGTATATGCAGATAAATGAGATTGCTTAATATAATATATCGACAATAAACATCAGACTTTGTGTTCTGTTGTAAACGGTTGGGAGGGTAGAACTATATGACCCGTTGTATGGGTGGGTTGAGTATACGAGACCAGCTAGATATAATCGCGACCAATCATGTTCAAGGTCAGCGTTAGTACTGAATAAGCGGGGTCATGTGTTTGAGTTAAGTGGCTAAGTTATCGCAAATTGTCGGCTGGATTAATGCAGGAATGTAGCACTACTATCATGTCTATTCAATCAATATGATACAGCTGTTACTTCAAGTTCTATGCAGTAGATTTCTGCAGAATCTCGTATACACCGTTGAATGACTGAGTACAACATATTACTTCTTGTTCTAATTGTCTTTCGTACTAGAACCCACTCTATCCAGCTGTTGCGTTCGATGAAACGAAAATCCGTGTATACAAAGAATTTGCTCGATCGAAAGTAATCAAGAAAGATTGTAGAATTACGTGTGAAGCTAATAAATGTATCATAATCTGCCGGATCATTTATATTGATTTCAGAGAGTTTTACAACTGTCTCCTACGCTCAAAGTATAATTCATACGTCATTGAAGTGGCCTAGGTTTTAAAATCTACTTACATATCAGATGTTGAGGAAGATGATTAGTGCATTGTATGTAGAAATATCAGTTTGGGACCAAACAACGCGATATTTGATAAAATGTAGAAAGTTTATGTGTATTCTGCCCGAAATACCCTGCTACAGGATCGATGCAATTTCTGTCTACCTATTAAGGTTTAGGGGAATTTTATGATTATCATTAATGAGGACCTATAGTAACTGATATAGATGAGGTGGTATACATTTTAATCAAATTGTCTGAGATAAATTTGATTGGTAGACTGATTGATATTCTGGGGTCCGCGGGACAAGAGGGACCAGTAGTTGGAGACTCTAGGGGATATAGCTCAGAACCGATGTCAATGGCGCAGATGTATGCACATATTATCCTCATCTTAACGACGCTATACCGAATCTCGCCATTTTCTCAGTTTTCCTTTCTCTTTTCGTACTTTATATTGCTTTTGACTGAATTTCCTTATCTTCATCTTCCGCTTCACTATCTTTTTACTTGATATACGCATATGAGTTGTGACAACTCGGACCGTTAGCCAGTAATGCCTGGTCCTATATTGATATTGATGATGATATTTATTGTGTTTGTGACTGAAATTAGAAGAATTTGAGTCACACTCAATGTAGAATCAGTTATCTTAAAATAAGTGATCAAGTAACCTACAGATCATGATACACTATCAATTCTCTTGCAACATTTGTAATTATTACTATGTGTATAGACCAGCCTATCAATTATTTTGTCTAACATGATCTAATTACTGAACGACCAATTTATCCATCTTTCTGACTGAATAACTGTTGTGACGAAGCTCTACAGTTCTATCATATCTCCTCTTCACAATTGTCAGTGGACGTATATTTTAAGCCGCCAAGTTTCATCTCAGTGAACAAAGTACGCTTATTTCTCGTCAATACTTCTTGTAGGGAGTAATTTTTCAGGAAAAGTAGTGTATAAAACTATCAATTAATCGCTTCAACTCCTAAGATAAAACAGCGGTTTAATAATGGAAAACCACAGTTAATTACGTGAAGTATACTCTAACAGCATCTCGCATACTTTAACTTATATCTAGACATTAATTGTGAGTATGATTGAAGGATTATCTGTTATCATCTCCAGTTAGTTACAGATTAGGGTTAGATGACAGGACTCGAATATTTTCTGTGTCCCGTATGAATATTTTACCTATTTGCATAGTTTTTACAATGTTATCTGTCATTGAATCGTGTTTCAAACCGTTTATTCATGTGTAAAGTATTTCATATTCTTTTTGCTTGATTTCTAACCAGTCGATTGTAATCACTTAAGATGTTGATATTTATACTACTTATGAGTAGCTCTCTACAATGTGACTTAGAAATGAGTAAAATATTCTTACAGGATACAGAAAATGTTCTTATTTCCATAAATAACACTACAAAATATGGTGAGCATGACAACACCTAGGGATATCTTTTAGCCCTGCTCCTAATTTGCTTTCGAGATAGAAAAGAAATGGCTGTAATGGATTACGAACTAAAAGAAAGACAAGATGGTGGTTTGGACACAAGTATCTAGGGGAAATCGTTGTAATCTAATAGATGTCTAGACTTGAAGTCACCACTGTACATCACCAAATATAGGTTTAGCTATATGTTTAAGTCATCGAGCTAGATGTCTATGCTGTAGGTTTAAATATTTAAATGAAGCATATAAGAGAGGCTTTAGTTATAGATGACTATCCTCAAAAATTCCTAAGGAAAAAGTAGTGATTACAGCAATGATTGTAACACGACTAAGAAAAACCTTCAAGGTATTACCATATAGGGAAAAAGATATCAGAAAGCCTACACAAAATTCACAATAAGGCTAGGACTTGGGTGACATTTAAACTAATAACTTCACTCAGAAATAAACGTTATCGACTTAAAGATTCTACCGATTAAATTAGATCAAAAAATTTGATTTATCAAATCCCTTGTATTGACTGGGAAGTCAAACTAGCCGAACAAGATTAAACAGTTAGGCACAGAACATAGGAAACTAGCTGAGTTTAGAATGACACAACCTACCAAGGTGAATAATCTAGAGAAGAGTCCGGCCATAGCTTTGCATACGATAACAGACAACCACACAATAGGTTGGGTCAGAGTAACAGTCCCATAGATTGATATAGTTAAGTGGAGGGAAAGGTTGATCACTGGATCCATGTCTATCGATTCGACGCCTAACATGTGTACTAAGAATGATTAAACCACCATTCCCGGATATATAGGAAATCCTACAACCAATGAAAAGTAATAGAACTATGAATAAGTAAGACAAGAAGTTGTGTGATCGTCTTGACATGATTATAAGCAATAATTTGTGCTCAGAATATCATCTACTTAATGAAATTGTGTGCTACGACAGCGAAATCCTATACTGTCATTAAGAGTTGTGTTCCACGTAGTACCGCGAGTTGTACTGGATCATGGAGATCATATCAAAGCTTAGAATTAATCGCATTTCTCCTGAAAGATTTAGTAATCAATAAACCCCTTGTAGTAACCTCAGTTTGTTCCCTGGAACATATCATTGAATTCTTAGACATTGTACATTGTTGAGATGTTTATCTGTGTCAAAAATGCCTGAGAACTTTCTGCATACCTTCTTCAAGCCTTGTGCACTTCGCACTTCTTTTGGCTTTCGGTTTGCTGATCAAGGTGTGCTTGAAGTACATCCATTGCATTATTCGTGTTTCGATCTTTTCAATACGCGCCATTGTTAATCGAATTACTAGCAGCGCGAACTGAACCTATTGTATACACGAACGAAACGCATTCTCTCCCTTCTCGGCTCCATTAGAACCAATAGTTGCGCTAAAGGACTAAACTCTTATCTAGCTTTCTAAGTCTTGGCGTTCTTATAAATAATATCGCATAAATGTGGTGCAATACAAACGTTAACTAAGCCTTCAGGTGTATACCTTTTAGCCAGTAATATGATCACCAGTTTGGAGTAAATGATAATACTCCTAAGCACTGTTTGAACACACTTTAGTCTTACAGTCTATAAATCTACCTGTATTTATCAGTAAATTCTGCTTTCCCTATCATTCGACTGATTGTTAAGACAGATACCATAAGTTAAACACATCATTCAGAACTCCATCATTATATACTTTATTGGAAAACTAATGCAACAAGTGTAACTTATTTAACGACAAGTCATTGTCATGTTTTCAGTCAATCATATCAGATTTATTCGTAACCAACTGCTTAGACCGAATGCTACAGTCTACTTGGTTGTTAGCGATGGAATCTAAGATGTGCGCTCCGTCCTATATCGGGCTTGTCAGCTGGATATACCTTCACCCTACTGGATGATGATGTTCCCGTGGAGTTTGAAAGCTCATACCTCTCACTTCAAACGCCTAAGCGCTACCCACCAGGCCACTGAGTTATGAAAACAACCTCTTATGTAACAGATATCAGTGGTTAGTATCTATTGATATTTGTAATTACCCGTTGTTAGACTAGACAGAACTGCTCGACTCCTGCCTAGACTGAATTTCCGTCATATTGTACTATTTTAAACAATTTATCACTTTAATGAAACTAAATAAATCATTAGGAAACCTCAAAGTATCTGACATCCCCTAAAGTATTGAAAGGTGTGTCACTTGATGCTGCAACCCTCGACGTTACAAATTACATACTATTCGAGCCACTGATTGACCTCCTGTAGGTTTAGACTTGATAAATTGATTAATCACTGAAGAGTGACCAATTCCTTGCTATCAGCACCTTTATCCATTTCCTAAGCTAACATCCTTCATCTATTCAGTCACTTTCCCTAACATTAGGAACTAACTGAAGTAAATGACACTTGTTTTCCTATGTTGTTGCTTCACTACTGCAGAGTATCAGTTCCGTCTAGTAATTTACAAAGTGATTTGAAGAAAAATGTGGACTCAGTTATTTACTGGCTGCTGAAATCAACCGCTAAACCTATGTCGTGAAATAAAATTCGCCCTAAATTGTATGCATATGATGAGGACGTCAAAGCCAGAATCGAAAAGACAACAAGACAGGCCTTCATTAATCTAAAGTCAGTGTGCAGATTTACTACACTGCACTGCATTGCACTCAGCATAAAGCGTGAACGAGATCCGGATTTTCAACACTAATGTCAGTCAATTCAGTGCTTCTATGTGATAGTTCAAAAACTTGGCACGTTACGAAAAGCATTCCCAACAAACTATAGACATATATAAACAGCTGCCACCTACGCTCGCTCGATACTGACACTGAAGATCAGATGGCTAGAACAATAAGAATAAGCAATAAGGAACTCTGGCTGGCTGGCGACGAACCAACCAAGAACCCATCGTCCAACAGATATGCAGAAGAAAGTGGAGATGGATTGAAGTGGATATGCACTGAGAAGGCTGATTGAAGACATCACGCACCAGACACCAGAGTGGAACCCAGATGGGAAAGGATGAGCTGGACATCCGAACCGAGGGTGACATGGAGGAGGTGGTGTTAGGAAGAAATGAAAGGTTATGGGCAGTTGTGGGGCTAGGTTGAGAAGGCTGCAGAGAAGAGAGTGGAATGGCGACGTGCTACTGAATTTCTATATTCCACTAGGAACCTAAAGGCCAGATAATAGTTATAATAAAAGTATGCACCTGATGGCATGTCTTCATTTTGGCAATAATTTTGTGTAAAAGATGACCGTATTGTAGCTAGCAGTAACCGAGTTGCCAAGACTTCAAATATCCCACCAAACAGACAGATGTCAAAGATTCTTAATCAATTGAATTGTCTGTTGGAATTATAATTCTTGTTGAAAGACTGACAAACTACTTCGCTTTGTCAGCTGCTGATGATGTATCATTACTATGAATTGGAAATTTCTTCTCCATTAGTTTGTTGAATTATTTAACTTGGGTATTTTGAAGTTTTCTTTAAGCCAGTAAGTTCAGCTTTTTTAGAAGATTCTATTAAAAAGACATAATTCCTTTTGTTGACTGTCACCATGAGTTTATATTTCAGTTAGTCAATTTCTCAATGGATGTTTTGCAGTTTCCTGACAATCTTATGAATCCAAACCTTTAGATACTACATTGGCATTGGCGTCAAGTAGCTCAAATGTAGACTCAACTTTAATATCGATTCACATAAAAGCGCTACTGAAGCCCTTTTCGCTTAAACATGTCGGATAGAAAGATAATATCAACATAGGACCTGACACAGCTGAGCAACGGTTCAAGTTAACACATGTCACATCAAGTTTGCTGTTCTCTGTTTCCACTTAGGCGTGCATCAATTATAGAAACTAGAATCTTAGCCACTACAATCGTCAGACGGATTCTTGTGTAGTTAAAATATGAGGATTTCTCTCCTTTTTTGAAGACTGGGACAATTAATGATTGGAGCCAGTCATAGGGAGTCATATCTGATTCCCATACGTTAGATTAAACTTCAGATAATCAGACTTATAATCCACGATTATCGTCCTTAAATTCCTTTGGTACTAACCCATTTAACCTCAGTGTCCTTCCTCTTTTCAGGTTAATTACAGTCTCCTCAACTGTATTAGCTTATGTGGAAAGATTTTCACATACAAATTAACGGAGGGGCAGTTTGGTTACCTCCTTATCGTCTACTGACAGGTTATTTCATAGCAAACTTGGAGAAGATCGTGTTGCTACCAATGACTGAAATGTTTAGCTAATATGGGAAATGTATGGATGATATACTAATCCTCACCAATGAAACAAATGATATGGAGACCACATATGAAAAATTTAACTCTTGCTACTAGTCAACCAGGTTCACAGCGGATTCTGAATAAGATGATTAGCTTTAATTCCTGAATGTTTTATTGAGAAAAAAAGATGTTTCCCCTCAGGTATGTAGTTTTAAGTAATCAACATGGAAGAGAAAATATACGTACTTTCTTTCACATTAGGATGCCATTGAACAGACGTATTTGCATAGAAGATATAAGTGATGATGAACAAGAAGGACTCTGACAACAAATCACTGAAAATATTTCCTCCTGTAAATTCCTTGAGAAAAACTTGCAGTTAAAAAAACATATACCCAGTTTATGAAAATAAATTTGAAAGTTGATAGGATAGTGAAAACTACAAAGAACCGGAGCTATAGGTCTTCAAGAAAGACATTTCTGTGCCGAGATGTTGGCTGGCTTATTCAGATAACAATTAAAATGTGGATGAGTCAAGTAAAAGCTACGGTTCTGGTTTGACCTCCTCTCATTTTATCAACTTCATCATCAGTGGTCATTCCATTATTATGAATTTTACTATGATCTTCATTTCTTTCTTCACCTTCATTTCACCTGTAAGATAGACACTTGAATGCAGTAACTCCCAGCACGAAAAGTTCCAAACCTTCAGAATATTCTATAAATTCATACCTCTTACGGGATAATAATTATAGGTGGAATTAAAACCTGGGTCGTGGCAGGATTCAGACCAGCCGTCTCGAGATTATCTACTTACCAATCTACTAGCTGAGTAACAAGACTTGGCTGCAGACCAGCTCTCACCTCTTTTTTTTATCACTGCGGATTTTTTTGGCTGTCATTCCATCCTGTGATGCATAACCCCTGGTTCATCGTAGCTGCACTAACTGCCTAACCAGGATTTCCCATTTCAATCTGAATCTAGCTGAATGAAAGAGCCCGATAATAGAATTAACTGTTAGAGAGAATATCTGAGATATTTGTGGTTTAGCTGACTCATATTACTCACTGATAGGGTACAATGATTGGAAGGTTTATTTGTGACCTGGTACCAACTGCATTTCTCAAAGTTCTAATAACAAATTGTGACCCATGGGTTCGAATAAGTTGAAGTGAAGCACATACTTGTCGGGACAATTGTATAGTGTTCACTTGATATTGTGAGCTGATCGAAGTAGAAAAATGTGGAGACTCGATTCTAGTTGAATTCTGGCTGAATGGTGATCCACTAGTAGGGACGAGTGAAAGTACTTGTTTCAATTCTTTGGAAAATCCTGTATCTTTAATGACCCTCTAAATGATTTCAATCCATGATAAAATTACTTTCAGAAGCTGGATCTCTTAGGTTACCTAGTGAAGTACCGAGGAGGTAACATAGAGGCAGCTGGTTTAGATCTTGCCGTGACCTAATATCATCGCCTATCTGTAATATCAGTTTGCAAAACCAAAGCTGTTTCCCTTGGTCTTGTTGTCATATTGGTTATTACTGAATCATATTTATATATATGCACGTGTGTATTTCCTACACCTCAACATTGTTGTCATCGTACCCTAGAGCTTATTATATACAATCGGCTGTCCTTTTTCTCGAGTAATATAAATACGACTGAACAGCTTTAGTGAATGGTATCATTGATAAAGTAGTTTCTTCTTCTGTGAGCTACCTTCTTGCTTCGTAATTACAAGTGGTTTTAATAGTCCATACAGTCGACGAATTTTGAACCAAGCTAAATATTATTAAATTTTTGTGAAAGAGACGGAAATTTAAACACTGTAACCTGTTTAATTATTGTTCCATAACATCTACTTCGAGCTTGTATCGGATGCTTATAAATACTTGGAATTAGCTTACTAACTTCGGATTAAATTTTCATTTACTCCATCAACCAGGTGATTTAGAAAGTAGCTGACTACAACACTGGGTGATGTAGGTTTGAATGTCAGGCGGAGCATCAGTTTCGTCTAGGTTACAGATACGTCTTGTTAACCAGTGCCAACAAGTATGAAACTTAGGTACAGGGCATCCTACAGATTACCTTCAACTAACTAATATGATTTCGAAAAACCATTGGAAATATTTTCTCTTCATGTATGGTGATAGTATAATTCATTAAAAGACTGAATAAAATCTGCAGTATTGTTAAATATTCTATTTTATTCAAGAAATAAGAAAGGATACTGGCAAGACTAGATCTTGAATATCACTTCTCATTAAAATTTTGTTATCTAACTGGAATGAACTTACAAAATTTAACATTGAACAGATATCTACGGCTTATTGTATCTAATATCATCGTGTTATTTATTGATATTTTTAATTTCATATTGTTATACTGAGTTGAACTGAAAGATCTATGTTGTATCTAAGCTCGAATAAGACAAAACTCTAACCACTACTAAGCAAATGCAGTATAATCAGTATTCAGGCAATATCGAGGCATTCGAAGAAGAGTCCATTGGCTAACAGAGTTCGATCAATTCGATACAGTTTAACAGCATGAAATTACAAATATCAATCAATAATGATCAATGAAACTTGTTGAACATGTTACTCCTTTGCTTTAGTGGCCTAGTGGGTAAGGCTTTGACGTCTGGATATGGGGATGCAGAGTTCAGAAATCGTTCGAAAATCCATCATTAAGTGGAAAATAGGTACATACAGCTAAAGAGTCCCGTGTGGACGAAACACACATCGTTGATCCCACCACCTGCTACCACCGAAGGGATTACAAAGTTGCATTGGCATGAATATTTCTGAAGACATCAGGATCTTGGTTTTATTATGTTCTATGAGCTAGGTTGTTTAATCGTGAAGCTTTCATCGTCTCTCTAGACGACATCATCAGTACTAACTTCAGTATGAAGTGAGCTGCCAGTATCTCTCTGTGAATGATTTAGTGGCTTGCTCTGACGATGTGGTCTGTGGTTGGTTGTTTCCTTTGATTGTTGTGTCATTGACTGTATAGACTTTCCTGTTGGCTGTTCCTCTGCTTGACCTCTCACCTTTCTGTCGTTTATCATTTTTCTTATTGGTTGAAAAATCGGGTCTATGTCTTATACATCTCTCCATTGATTACTGACTGACTGACCTGAATGCCAAGCTTCTAGGAATTCTCTGACATTCTTTGTGTTTCCTCGTCTAGCAAGACGATGAAAGCTTCACGATTAAACAACCCAGCTCAGAGAACACAATACAACCAAGACCATCCACCTGAGCTACAAATATTCTCCATTATTTCAACATCAAGATCTTACTTCTTATACATACCGCAAGGCATTATTCATCATCTCCTGACTGTCTAACCAATCTCCCAGCTAAAAATCACCAGTAGGAAATATCTTGACAAAGCGCTGTAAACTGATGGAATTACTGGATCATTTAAAGCATGATGGAAATTCGTTTTCAGTCAATCAGTAATGAGTGGTTAACATCGCTCGAACTCACAAAAATACTAAATAGTGACAATAACAGTCAAATAGGTTAAGTGATCAATTTGAGATTGACTGCTACAACCTTTTTATGACTTTGAAACAAAAAGAATGATAAAAGTATATAAATATTTGTAATGAATTATCTTCCCCCTATAAAATACTTGCAACTTCTGTTTTGCTCAGTTTCTATAGTTGAAATCCTTAGATAAGTTCATTTCATGGTACTGTTGTTCGTTTGAATGTTTCATCTCTCTTCAGCCGTTTAAACGATATATAACAGGAAAAAGGATACAAAGTGAATGTACTGTAGGTAGCTTCCAATCTGTTAGCTAATCTGTGACAGTCATCGAATCTAATATTCCTAGATTTTGGGTATACAGTTCAGCCTGTTCTCTTTGCATGAATCATACCTTGAGTTGTTTAAGTATGGTGATAATGTGTGTAACCTAACTAGAATTATTTACTCAACTAACCTTGTTCTTCTTACATTCCATTCATGAAGTGATGAGTACTGTCAGATGGGAGTGCTTGATAAGAAGCCTTATGGTCAGTAGTACTTTATTCACTCCAACTAATGCAAGTGTAGCCATCTGTAATGTGATCAGTGGTGCTACTCATTTGTCTAGATGAGAATCTGTTAAGAGGCATTGTTTACAGTCATTAGTTGTGTGAATATAAATATTTAGTTAGCCTAGTGGTATTCAGACTGGGCTGCATTGTATAGCCTAGATTTATCTTTTTCCAGTAAAGCGGTAGAATATCCCTTCGATATTAGTATGTTTTGCAAACGAATCTGATTGATTTACTCAATTATAGCTAACTGAATGATCTCACCATAATTCGCTCTGAAAAAGACACTAAACGGGCTTGATCTGCAGCAATGAATGATGATCGGTAGATCTCTGTTTTCAAAATGATGAATATCTTGAAATGAGCATTTGGTATTTTTAATTCCCTTCTCACTTATTCTCGTGTAGAGTTATGAATGTTTCCGTTTTTATAAGCTTGGTTTTATACTACTTAATAATGCTAAGTAGTATGATTAATGTAATTATATATATATATATATATATATATATATATATATATATATATATGCTTCATGAACTTGACTGTTCATTCTGTTCAGTCGTACTTTGTTTATCGCTTAACGTACCTAGATTTTAGTACCATCCCCTGTTTATGGCCGTACTGATATTCTTTTGTTCTCCGATGTTCTATTTTACCTTGGATATTTGTTTACCTAGTGTCTTTACCTCATCGTGGCATACGCGCGTCTTTTATATTCCCTACTAGTTTACTTTGGGCACAGCCTTATTGTTTATACTGTTCACGCACTCTTTGTAATGCGTTTTGATGACGATAAACCAGCAGATACCTCATGATTTGAGGTTTATAATTTATCGGTTACTAGTGTTAATTAAAACAGAACCCTATTTCAGACAAATCTTGTGTTAGGGATTGTTGGAGAATCGCTTGGGTTCCGAATTTCTTGGAAAGCAATTCACAGTACAAATAATCTTACTCAGTATCAGACACCTTGTGAATCGTGTGATTTCAACTTTAGGAATGTCACCGAAGTCTTTTTTTCTTTTTCGAGACCAACATTATTGTGAGTTTACTAAACTATTGATAGGACCTGATTGAGTATCTCAGAGGATGAAAAAATGATTTAGTATAAAGTGATTACCAGGTTTATAATGAATCATCACCTCAGACTAAATTACATTCCTCGCACTAGGCTTAAAGACAATCCCTTCCGATGGGTTGAGGAGTGATTATCGTTTTGGTAAAAAATTGGTTTCGTATTTATTCTTCCTGTTCTCTTCAACTTGTTACACTTCATTTTGTGTTTATCTTATGAATGTGTTTCAACAAAAGAATTGACTGTTGCCATCTTTCCATTTTAGTTCCACTTCATACAGTGAGAATGTATCATTCGCTGGACTACCTTTCGGATACGGTTCATTGATCAAAGTCTGATTGAGGTAACTCCGTAACTTTGAGACATAGTTTATATATTTTTGTAAACTTCAGGATCGAAATTTGACCTAATAGAGTTGAATAAGTTGAGCATTGGGTAATTGGATTAAAAATGAAATATATTTTGCAAAATCCCTATGAAGTAGAAAAATAAATTTCTAACGTTTCATGACTTCGTGGAAATAGCTTCTTCAGAGAATAAAACCTATACAAGTTGTCGATTGTTTACATAGTAAAATGTGACGAATCAGATCACATTGTCTGTCTATACATGATGATGATATGAACGTGAATGTCATCGTTATGCTGATAAGAAGCGTTCACAATTTGCTTTTGTTTATCAGTTAGCTAGTCTGGAGCTCAAGGTGATATGAATATGTGTACTTGTACCTGGGTGTGAAAGTGTAAGAAAAAATAGATAAATAATATGGATGACAAATTCGGTTTGTTTGTGTGTATTTACTTTTGATCAGATCATTGTGTGTGATGTGTTGCTTTTGGAAATACTGTCCAGGTTGTTTGGATAGTTAGGCCTTCCTTTCTGTTGAGTGCATTTGGATTCAACATGTGAAATGCTTCGCCTCTGCTATTCTTCTTTCTTTGTAGTTAGAAAATCCCTTTTGAATAATTTTAATATTTTCAATATAGATTTTGTGACTGTGATAGATGGCGTGGACTGCGATCGCTGACTTGATCAGTAAGTTCTCTAGTTCTACAGGATTATTTGGCGGTCGTTCTGTGTAGCTTGCATGGTCTTTAGCCCTAATGAGGATCTCGCGGGATGATTCTCCAATATAATAGGCATCACAGTTGACACAGCTTAATTTGTAGACACAATTTTGTGTGGAGGCAAAAGGAACTTTGTCTTTTAAGTGGACTAGAGCATTCCTCCGAGTCCTAGTTGTCTTGTAAAAGGTCCTAATTCGGTGCTTTCTTAAGATTCTTTGTAGCTCTTCGGTTGTACCTTGGCGGAATGGTAGAACTATTGTACCAATCCAAGAATTATCATTTGAATTCTCTCTTGGGTCCTACTGTTCATGTTTCTGAATCTTTTGAATAACATTCCTAGGGTAGTTATTGGAATATTTAACTTACTTCCGTTTTCCTGTCATCTTCATTCGTGATGAGCTTTATGGCTCTCCTGAATAAGTTCCGAGCAAGTGAAAGTTTAGCACTGAGTAGATGTACTGAGTTAAAATCAAGATATCGATTTGAATGTGTTAGTTTACGATAAATCGATAAACTTAGACTTCCGTTTCCATTCCTTTAAACTAAACAGTTTAGGAATGGTAGCTCACTGCTTGCATTTTCATGTTCACATATGAACTTGATATGTGGAGAATAAGTGTTAATTAATTTCGAAAAGGTTCTGAGGCCAGATCTTTTGAAAGTTACGAAAGTACCATCTACCTATTTGAGCTAAATATGTGGTTTGATGGTGTTCGAAAAGATGATTGACTCAATGTGGGACATGAAAAGGCTTGCAACGATAGGGGACACCGGAGAACCCATAGCTACTGCATTAGTTTGCTTGTATAGTTTTCCTTTAAACGTGAAAAGTGTAGACTTTAAACAAAAGTTGAGTGCTTTCATTATGAAGTTGGGGTTCAACGGAGATCTATCTGCCAACGTATGATCATATTCTAGTAGTTCACTTATGAACTCTAAACATTTTTCAATGGGAATACTAGTATACAGTGAAACAACATCAACTTACCATTGTTTCATTCTCTGCAATAGATAATTCCGATATTCTTGAATTAAATTCATAAAAGTCTTAAATTGAGCTGATAATAGAGCGTTGGAGGGGCTTTAATAATGATGCTAGATATTTAAATAACTGATAAACAAAGACAAATTGTGAACGCTTCTTATCAGCATAACGATGACATTCACGTTCATATCATCATCATGCATAGACAGACAATGTGACCTGATTCGTCACATTTTACTATGTAAACAATCGACAACTTGTATAGGTTTTATTCTCTGAAGAAGCTATTTCCACGAAGTCGTGAGACGTCAGAAATTTATTTTTCTACTTCATAAGGATTTTGCAAAATATATTTCATTTTTAATAGTTTTATATAGTTATAATCTTCTCTCTTACTTTTAATATGGGTGGCAGAATTTTCTATTCATCTGGAACAGGTGCTGAATCATTCTCGTGGCAAAATATTCTGTTTTGAAATTAGATATGATCCACGGAATCCTGTGAACTTTGACCTTTCATCATGCCATTCTGATATAATCAGCTAACTTTCGTTTAAAATAAAAGCAATCAACTAATCAGTGAAGGTGAACTACAGTAGATCAAAACCAATGACCTGTTCAACTAAACTTTAGTGACGTACAAAGACGTTGAACCAATAATAAGCAACCATATTAAGGATAACATAACTGATAAGGAAAATTATATTTTCTTCACAAACTATAAGTCTGATTTATATATGATATAAAGATGTCTCGACTTCAATGAGTTTATCATATTGGAAACCATACGACTGTCTGCATTGCAACTCATCCATATGAGATTATATCACATGCACTCATGATCTTGTTAAATGTTATAAGAACTTTCTTAGATGACTCCACAAATTTTCAACTGTTAGGATAGATTCTTTGGGTTGAAAGCCAAATTCGACCGAATGGCCTATCAAATGATCTTGAATCACCAATCGAAACGTTTTATTGTCCAAGTACGTATTAACCATAAAAGCCTTCCTTTTGGAATTTTTCTAATAGGCTAATGAAAAACTAGGAAATAGTTTCACAGTATGCATGGTAAAGCATTCTTGTATAAATATTTTATTAATTTTTCGACAATTTATCTCATCTAAGCAAACTTCGTTGTTTAAGTATGTTCATAATATAGGATGATTCTGATTGGTCATTCTAGGTCATCTGATAAGTTGTTGACTTAAGGTCTTTGAGGTTTAACGTTGCCAATAGGTTAGGGAATCTTTAACAAACTAATAAAGTATAGTGACCTGGAAATGTAGAGTTCATAGTAAAATAAATCAACTTCTTCGCTCATTTTCAATCTTTAAAAATTATTTACATTGTTTAAGGCATCTTTTAATAAAATCAAATTCAAAGCTTTTTGCTTAAAACAGAGAACAATATCATCATCAACAAAACACATTTGTGTGAATATTTATGAAGATCAGTCGTTTCTTATTCGAATAAAGTTTAAAACTTACTGATGAGTATAAAATAGGAATATCATTTCTTATCCTACGTCAAACAATGCTACTTGAAAGTCTCAGGAATTGTTATTACCCATCTGATAATAGTATGCAGGACGCGCATTTCGGCCTTTTTAGGAATCATCAACTGAATGTGCCTGCACCCCAGTGGATGACAAGTTTTCCACTGAGACTCATATACCACACCCATCACTTCAAACATCAGAACCTTATCCTCCAGACGACTGAGTTGAGAGAGCCATCTCTTGTCCAACAAGAGTCAGTAGTATTCATCATGGACTGACATCAGTTGGGGAACCATTGGAAATCTGGGAGCATTGGACAGCCGTTTCGTCCTAGTATGGAACTTCTCAGCAGTACGCACTCACGACCCAGCTAGGGATTGAACTCAGGACCTTCAGGTTTCACGGTGAACGCGTTAACCATTCAACCACTGGGTCGGTTTCCAACTTCTGTCAATTCACGACATAGTGCGACTATCACCCAAGGTTTTCAATTAGCATCCACTTCACTTCCGACTGCTTGACCCCACAGGTCACGGCTTCTCAGTTATTAACATTTACTGATACCTTTAATTTCTAGTTGATATACTGGATTGAACATATCATCATGTTTTGAACTCGTCAGTGAAATGTATCCATACCACAGTGAGTGATATTGTTCCCACTGAGAACAGTATAGCAACAGGAAATTACAAATATCAATAAATAATAATTCATCTAATAAGTTCATACGTGTCTACTCAAAACAATAGAGTACTATCTCTAAATACCTTGGTACTTTTGTATCACATACCAAAAATAGCATTTATTTTCATGAAACTCAAATCAAAAATTGGTTTATTCACAGGACGGTGCCTAAACGCTCTATCAATACAAACGCTTATACAGTATAGTATCATCTGAAAATGCAGACAAAATTGGAAACTAATGTCCTTCCGAATGATATCAGTCTATGATGAATACCAACTTGAAAAACCCCTAAATCCCCACAAACTTCGAACGTGAATTAATCTAGTCCTGATAAGTGACTAGCTTCAACAGGGGATTCCTGAAGTTCCAATGAGAAATCGTTGCCAGTGGTGGTGGCGGCCATGAGAACAAATACTCAACTATGAGATTAGGTGATGGTCGCGCTATGTCGTGAAATGATAGAAGTAGGAAGTATGGACCACTGAATTCCGATCCAGTGACTCAATGGTAAGGGAACCTGAAGATCCTGGGTACTATCCATGGTGTTGTGGGGTCATGGGTGCTCAGTGCTGATGGGTCTCGTGCTAGGATGAAGTAGCTGTCCAGTACTCCGAGGTTTCCAATGTTTCTCCAACTGATCTCAGTCCATGATTAATACCAACTTGAGAAAATCACTAAATCTCCACAAATTCCCAAAGTAGATTTGTTTCTAACTTGGTGGATGCTTGTAAGTTGTTCTGTTGGATATGAATTACTTCCAACATCCTGTAGGATGATGCAACGCAAGAGATCAAGAATGAAATGTCTTTTTTCGGCATCCTTGTTGTCTACTTCATACCTAAAAGAAAAGCAGCATAGATGCTCCGTCAACGATATCATCTGCAATCAAACAGATAGGATGGTTATTGGTTCTCCTGTTGCCCCACTGTTGGTAGACTGCTTTATGCCCAGTTTATACAACAACAGTTAAAGCCAATGATTGACAACCTTTTGGCGCACAAAAGATATGCTCATGTAATCTTCATAATTTACCATGATGAATGAGATTTAAGTTTTGTTTTCAAGTATCTAACACTTACCACCCATCAGTTGAATTCAAATATGAAGTGGAAAGAGAATCAAACATTCCACTTCTGGATGTAAAACTCATCAGACAAGATGACAGTACATCTTAATAACAATAATAATAATTATTATTATTATTACCATTATTATTATTATAATCATAGTTATAACAATGGTTTTGAAATGGTGGAGAATATTTGCAGCTGAGGTGGAAGGTCTTGCTTGCATTGTGTTCTCTGAGCTGGGTTATTTAGTCATGGAGTTTTCATCTTCTTCCTAGACGACATCATTAAGAGTAACTTCAGTATGAAGTGAGCTGTTAGTGGTCTCTCCATGAGTAGTTCAGTAGATTGCCCTGACCAACTGGATTGCGATAAGTCGTTTCCTTTGATTGTTGTGACGTTGACTGCATAGATTTTCCTATTCGCTGTTTCGCTGCCTGACGTCTATCTTTCTGTTGTTTATCATTGTTCTCATTGGTTGATAGACTGGGTCTATGTCTATACATCTCTCCATTGATTACTGACTGACTGATCTGGATACCAAGCTTCTAGGAATTCTCTGATCATTTTCTTTGTATTTCCTCTGTCCGAAATTTCTACACTGTCGAAATTGAATTCATGTCCATAGTTGTTATCCAGGTGAATTGAAATGAGTAATCAAATGTCGTGTGTGACGATTAATAGCCAATTGGCCTTTATGTAGACGGAGGAGAAGAGGCCGATCACTTTGCCCAATGTAGTGTTGACTACAGTTATTGCAGTTTATTTTGTAAATCATATTTGGTTTATCTTTTGTGGTTGTTGCGTCCTTCGGTCTGCATAATAGTATTTGGGGAGAATTTGTTGGTGTGACTTATAAACCTCATCAACTACAAAGTCATCGATTCAAACACCACCGAGCCACGATAGCCACTTCTTTTGCAAACAACATCACTCAGTGGGAAGCAGGTACAACCAGCTGACGAGTCCCAAATAGGATGAAATGCGCATCCTGGATTCCACTGCTAGCCACCATCCATCATTAACAAAAGATTAAAATACTCACTTTATCTTCAGCTTCCTTGAAAATGCACAGTTAATTTAGGTAGACAATCTACATTAGTAATTAGATTCGAAATATATAAATACTAACCCTTAGTTCGTTTCTAATGCTTTCTTTATCGCACAACAGACGAGCTAAATACGATATTGTAGTTTTTATATTTTGTAGTACGTACATAAAGTCTTATGTACTTGCTCCTTGTCTTTCCAGATGGCCGATGCGCTGAGAGCTCCCAGTGAAGATGCTGGTCATCTGATAAAATAACTCCTGCCAGATGTTTACATGAGTTAATATGTTTGTCCACAACTGTTTTAACTTGAAGGTTGAGAGGTACATCACTAATTCTACTGACAGCCTTTAAAGTTCTATGCAATACAGCATAGTCTTTTTTCAGCAACCCAGAAAAAATTAAGGAGAACAAGCATGATGAAGGAGTTTATCACACACAAGATGAGAGGCTGAATTCTACCAGATACTCTCAGCTTCGTTGTATAGGAAGCTAGACGGAAAATGTTTTTGGAAAATAGTAAGATATGGGAGCACCAAAAAGGTCCAAAGGAAAACACACACTGAGATAAATCACACCTGTAACATTCGCCAGTATACACCCATCAATATAACAGGAATCATGAGAACTAAGCAGTTTACATGGGTTATGTTCACATCTAAAACTACAGTTTATAGTTCGACATTCTGGAGAATTAAGCTCAAGACCATTTATGGAGGACCATCGTCCACCACTCAATTAGGAACACTCTGTTGAAGAGGAGACAGGTATGGAAACTGTTAAATCATCAGCATATTTGATGGTAAGTCATTCAGAAATAAAGAGAAAACACAGGGGGAAAGGACAGCTCCTCGGGGAACACCAGTCACAGTAAGCAATGGCGTAGAGCCCTTCTTTCTGTGAACAGTATGCTTTTTCTTTTCAGAGAAATAGGAATGCAGCCAGCTGATTATCCAGGATTCAGTATTATTCCGGGTTAGCTTGTCTAGCAGAAGAGGTCTTGGGATAGAGTCAAATGCCAAAATATAGTCCAAAAAGCCACATCTGACATACTTGGTATTTTTATCAAGACTGTAAGTAATATCGTGATGTAAGAGAGTGGTGGCATCCAATGTACTTCTTCTGCTGTTATATGGAAATTGATTAGGGTCTTCGAAAGCCTTCAATGGGGGTTCAAGCACAAGTATTATTAGCTTCTTCATTATTTTCAAGAACGGAGAGGTAACTCCAATCGGATGGAATTTTGTACATGCACTTAGAGTCCCTGACTAAGGTACAGCGACTATCTTAATATCTTTCCACGTATTTGGTATGGTGTTTTCTAAAAACGATCTATTGAACATGTTAGCTGATGGATGGTATAATATGTCAGCCCATTTAGTGAATACGAAGCTTGACACACCATCCAGACAAGAACTGTGTAAAGGGTTCAGGTACTTGAGACATTTGGAAATGTCTTTCTCAGTGAACTCTGGACAACATTCTTCATTGGACAAGTGTTGACGAAGTGAGATGGACAAGTGGGTTGGTGTATAAAAGATTTGTTCAAAGCATAGACGTCGACATGTGCTTCTTTACTAAGGTGTTTACCACCAGTGAGGTCTTTAAAAAATTTCCACAGGCTGGAAGAGCCATTCTATGACAAAATTTTTAAGTTGTATAGTAGACTCAGACGTTTAATTTCCAACCTAATTAAAACGTTCAGTCGACGAGCACCAACATTATTACTTACCTTATACAGTCTTTCTTTTTCTCTTCTCAGTTTCTTAAGCTGGGGAGAAGATATACGATCGAAGCGTAGTAATAGTTTTTCCCTGAGGCAATATATATCTAGAAAGAACTTGAGATAGCGTATCACACCATCAACAATATCGTTCAAAACATCACTGTCAAATATATTCCAGTCTGCACATTGAAGTATTTCACTTAGATTAAGTATATTACTCAGTGAATAGTTTCTATGTACAATCTTATATGTGAAAGCTGTTTGGGTGTAGTTTGCCACACATTTTGGGCAAAACACATAATGCAATGGTCTGAGCTGAGCAGTGGGGATCTCTTCCGAGTTTCATATATATCACTCTCATTGACGAATACCATGTCTAGTGTGGCATCCTGACATATTGTGAAGTTAACAAGGTTTTGATGATCAAGAGTTCTGAGAAGGCTTTGGTAACAGGAATTGAAATCCCCACATATTATCGATAGGGAACCACAGAGCATGGGGGTTGCGAATTCTGTGAATATATCAGAGAAATTGGATAGTTTGGAGAAACTGTAACCAGGCGTCACTTAAATATTTGTTATATATAAATAAAGAGATATTTGTCCAAATGGTTTGGGCGGCATTTTACTGTGATGCAATGTATGTAATCATTTCAGAATTCGAAATGCACCAATCAGTATTGATGAAGGTAGTTACTCCACCTCCATTTTTCTTGGTAGAGCTACATCGATCTTGAAGGAAAATTTTGGAATCGTTCATCGAAATCAAACTGTCATTATAAAGTTCATGTAATTAAGTTTCTTGCAGTATAATTACTCCAGTATCACATTACACATCGGAAGACATAAGAGATTGTAAGTAATCTACTTTTCTGTGCAGTGACCAGTAGTTTGTGCTTTTAACTTTAAATAAAGTCGTTTTAGATAAGTTTATTCGCTTCAAAGTACGTTGCCTTCCTCCGTGATGCTTTTTCTTCATCTTATTTGATACTGGCATCACAGTAGGCCGTAAACTTTAAGAAGTGTACGTGAATATATCATGAGATCAGAGAACACAATAAGATGATTAAAACGAACAAACGCGTAGAAGAATTTGGTGCAATATGTCAGATGGAAAATTTAGTAGCCTCGATATTTAAGCAGGTTGCTTTTTGATTTACACTAGCTCTATGTACAGGAAATCTGCATGGAACTTTCAGTTGATGAATTTCTACAGCTGGATACCTATACTTTCAAAAAGAACACTTATTGCGTCCCTTATTCATCCTATTAGAAAACTCTGAACCAGAGACAATTTAGAAGAACTCACGTTTCTCCAAAAGATTCTGTCTGAAAACGGGTATCCAGCACGATTTGTGAACAAAACCATAGAACTCAAACAGTAAAGACAGATAACCATTTCAGTTTCATAGAAGATATTATACACGAGTATTGACTTCAAATATGGCTTCACTACCTATTTATCTTGGGAAGAAGAATTTTAGATTTGCTAAGGGAAAATTTCTTTGCATCTGCGTTGAAGCTGGTATTCTTTAGTTGTCCAAAGTGTCCTGACAACCCAAAGGATAAACTTCTGTATCTAACCACTTCCATATGTGTTTATCAACTTACCTGCTCCTTTGAAGCCAAGTATACAAGTCGTTCGACGGCTATTCTTTTCAAAAGTTTTGGAGAACATTACTCTGACTACCTGAGAAAAGGTACGAGTGAATCCATCAAAAGTCTAAAAACTGAAAGTCTTGACAACAATGGTCATATCATTACAACTGATTCAGGATTCAAAGTCACTTACAAGGTGAAGAGAAATTTGCCCGGGAATGGTTCATTTTCTCCTCCTATGTACTTTAGAGGCTCCTGTCATATGAACTGAGAAAGTATAATCCTGAGTAGAAAAGTAAATAGTTAGTCAGGTGTAAAATAAAAACCGTACCAGTATTATCCAATAAGATTCCCGTTCGTGTACTAGCCAATTTATCGACTTCTAATCACGCAAGACACAAATTAGAGGATGGATATGTGTGAAATAATGAAATGATATTTTTTTTGAAAAATTAAATATCAACTCACAATTTCGATGAAATACAAAACAAAACTTTAATGGTAAATAAAGTATTCATTGGCAATCCACTATAAGATGAGGTAGAGCTGTATGCCAATGAATCTGGAGTACTGGAATGATGCTTGTGCTCAGTACCTATCGTTATACCTCTCTGAAAATTCATTCATACAAATGCCATGAGACAATGATATCAATTCAACTAAAGACAAGCTTTCTATTGTGTGACTATTTAGTTACTCGGTGAAAACAATGAAAAATGATGTCAGATACTTTGAAGCCATCGTCAAGAAGTTGTAGGTATAGGTTTCATGTTTTTGCATATGGTCGCCAATAAACACAAATTCCAATGAAACCCTTCTTGACGAAAGACTAGAGATTAAAAAAGTAATTAGAAAGTGTATCGTGTTAGAAATAATGCATATAGGTGTTTCGTAAGTAATGTCATCTTTGGACCTATTTTTAAAGAGAGTAAGAACAGCCGGTGAGGCAAAGGGTACAACGGATCCATTTTATTTCCGTGGGATCTTGTCAACTGCTCACAACCTCTAGAATATCAAAATATACAGTTTTACTGAGAACCTAATTTACTTCAGTTTATTGGAAGAAAACAGAATATCATTTAGCGGTTATGATGGATAGAAATAGTTATGGAGTTCAAGTCAATCATGGCGGTAAATTCAAAGAACATTAGTAAACGGTAACAAATACTATTGCGGAGACTTCTGTTGGATTTTGCATATAACTGTGATAATTCGTTGCCATTTACTAATCTTAATGATGAACAGTGGCTAGTAGTAGAATCCAGGGCACGTGTTTCATACTATTTGGGACTCCTCAGCTGGACTTACCTGCCTCCCAGTGAGAGATATTGTTCCCACTAGATCTCAAACTTGGGACCGATCACTTTAAACACCAGAGCGTCATTAATATACAATTCAGTCACAGGCATTATCGAGGCATCCGCGCAAGAGCCCATATGCTAATACAGACTTATCAATTCGGTTCACTCGATGATGGGACAATACTAGCAACATCATTTAATAACCTTGCTCAAATTTACTGTTATGATTGACCATTTCATGAAAATATTTCTAATCATTGAATCAGAATCGTTATATGAAACATCAACAATCAGTTGAATAAACTAAAGATCTTGGACAGTGATTATTATATCCATAAACCACCCACTCATTCACTAAATGTTTATACATGTTGTTATATTTATTAAATATACCTTCTTAGTTGTTTTCGACTTATTCGTAGATAGGATAATAAGAAATACTGCATCTTTTTCCTCATTCCTATCTCGATTTCTTATTCTAGCAGATGTAAATCACGCCCACTCAATGTTATTTTACTCACGAGCTATTTTCTCATTTCATGAATTATAGCAAAAGTCGAAACTATCCTTTAAAAAAAAACCTATTTGAAATGACAGTGTACATTGTGAGTTTATATGTGCACCAACCCTGAAGCGAAATATACGCGCACACTTTGTGAACAGACAGGAAGGCACAACCGTAACTGTAGTTCATCATGTTGTATACTGCATCAGCTAATGAGTATGCATTATACTAATGATGAGGGATTATGCCTAATTCAGCTTTAAACTATACACGAAATGCTTGTTAGACCAGGCTGCGATAACAAATAAGGTTTGCTTATTTCAGTCAGATAGATTGTTTTTCATATGATAAACAAACTCAACTACTTGTTTTAGCAGTTTCTAGAGTGGTCCTTTGAGTCACTGAGTCAGATTGAGTTGCTCTCTGAACTGTGCTTTTGGCTAGAAAAAGTTCTACGGTTGAACTGAAAATTTCCATCAGTGTGTAAGTGCTTCAAATGGAAATGATGTAAATTGAATGTGTCCTAATGTTTATTAAGTGATACTTCACCTCAATCTAGTCTGATTGTCCAACCGATAAGTGTGTAGAGGTATTCCGAATCTGATTGGCTGATATCTTGCCACCAACTTTCGAAAAGATGCTTAACTTTTTACCGATGATGCTTACCTATCACTCAATAGGGAAAATATCTTTGTATCGCATCTTGATTTACCTGTACAACATTTAAATATTTCTCGATTTAGATTCATCGATTTTAAGACAATATTTTTCACATCTTGAAAGGATTCGTTCTCAGTTCGAGAAAAATAATTCAATAATTTATCTGGTTATTTGATGACTGACTAAGTGAAATGTTCTCAAATGATTACCTCCATTGCAGCTAGAAAAACTAGACGATACTTGATGGCGCTTGATTTTCTGTTTACATGAAAATAATCATTTCATCAAGGTAGTTGTTATAAAGATATATAAAATGATGGATATCACGTGTTCCAGCTGCTAACAGCCAAGGATAAAGCTTTGTCGCTATTGCATGACTCTAACTTTCTGCACACTTCAGCGCCTGAATACTGATGCATTTGTCTAAGCGACTCTAAAGATCAACCTAACAACCACAAAGCAAGAGTACAACTTGAGCATTAACGTAGAGTATACTTCTACGTTAGATTGTCTATGTGATTAAGCAAGTACACAGTGACACTATCATTTACTAGAATTTATTGTTCATACTCATATCAAGGTAATCATACGACTTCCAAACTTGACTTATATAGTCCAACATTCCCTCATTCTTTGAATTCAATGAATCATTCCTGTTAGGCGTTAATTCAGTGAATAAAGATTCCGTAATCAATCTCTCCTTCAACTTAGCTATACAGGATTTTAGAATTGTCACCCTATCCCACCACGTAGTGTGATTATAGGTCACTCATGAAGAGTGATAGACGAGTTTGACTCAGTAGGGACGTAAATCATTCTATGTCCCCGTAAAATTTCGTTATCTGTTATTCTTACTTACCTTGATCGTCTGCTTTCGCCAATATACTTGTTATTTGATAGATAAGGTTGTTTTACTTAATTGGATCTCTTAGCCTAAAATGTTTCTCTCTGAATGAGTTTATAGCTTCAAATACCACTATAATCCCATTATTGTTAAGAATCCTATGAAAAATTTCCGATGTGTACTCTTCAAACGGCAACACTACAGGGAATTTGAATTCCCTCTCAGTTATTTCGCAACTACCACCGATGTTATCGCTGCTTATTTTACAAGTCTTTAGGAATTCGCTAATGAATTCTGGAGGGTAGTTATTAGGTAGTAGTGTCCGTTCAATGAGTTACAGTTCCTTATTTAGGTTGTCTAACCTACTAGTCAAACTCCTAGCCCGATTACTTAGACATTTTGTTAAGCTTACTTTGACTGATATAGCTTGAGACGATGTGGAATCCAGCTGTCTAGTCGAGTGTATTGCTTTTCTTATGAACACTGGTATCTTAAATTTCATCTTCTCTTCTCTTGATTTTCCAATGAAACATAAGTAATTATTGTTCTCTGTTTTCTAATTCATGAATGATTTAGATCGTATCAACAATCGAATTGATGTGCATAGAAAAAGCTCCAAATATATTCTGATTTCGACACAGAAAATGTGTCATTTACATACCGCTTCCAGCTTTAACCTGAATCGTGCGTGTGTGTGAGAGTGGATACTTTAGAAGTAACCTTCAGATTCCACTCTTGATAGTCTCCCAGTTCCTTGATAAATGGAAAAAGCGGTGAGATAACGAAATGCGTATTGTAACGTCAAGATGTGTCCAAATTGCAACGATATATGTATATATGCCGTCTATAGATCAGCCTTCATTAGCCTTCCAACAAATGAACTTTAAGCGAGGTCTTCTGTCACCTTAAGAACGGGAGTATTGAGAACATAATGGGTGTAGGTTTGTTCATCATACTCTTTTACAACGTCTTTGAGGGATTCCCATAATGGGAAGGCGGCGAGGTACAACGCTTCATAAAAAGGGATTCAGTTTCGTTCACAGCTGCTTGGATGGTATTGTCTCTCATGATTGAAATTAGATAACCCTTCACCTATATATGCTCTTTTATATTTCTTTTTATTTTCACCCTTCCAATCAGGTGACCTGATTCTTCATGAATTTTGATTAAATGATATGCTGCCACAGGCCAAGTGACTCTAAAGGCTACCATAGCGACAACTGATTTAGCTAAATTATTATTATATTATTTGTCCCTTGGGTTCCTAATGGAACATAGGGCTTCAGGAGCACGTCTCCAGTGAACTCTGTTCTCTGAAATCTTTTGAACCTGGCTCCACGACAGTCCAGAAGCTCTCATTTCCTCCTCGCACCATCTCCTCCATGTCACCCTCGGCACCGACGTCCAACTCGTCGCTTCCCATAGGGATTTCACTCGAGCAACTGGCCTGACACGTGATGTCCCCAGTCGGCTTTCTCAGTGTATGCCCAATCCATCTCCACTTCCTTCTGCATATTTGTTGGGTGATAGGTTCTTCGTCGGTTGGTTCGTTCCCAGAGCTCCTTGTTGCTTATTCTTCCTGGCTAAATAGGCTGGTTTATTTCGGCTGGAAAAACAGAACGTCATAAAATAAAAAAGTCTAACTGCTCATTTCAGTTAGCTTTGGAGTGGCTTTTATGGTGCCAGTCTATTTGAATCGAAGCAAAACTTGATTAGCCATCTAATGAACTGGGTGCATGGCGTTTAAAGTCACTTCACTTGTCTACGCTACAATCACACTAAGTCACTCAGTGAATTGAATGAATACGAAATACTTTCAACCTACAAGTGTCTCCCTTTCTTCCACACATTCTATACTACAGAATACAAGGATGGACTCTGCACTAACCTCGTGTCCATGCTATCTTAGTCAAGTATAGTCAACCAAATGAAATCAACACCTCTGGCCATAACTCAAAAAAAGGGGAGTCACTTCAAGGGCCGCTCTAGAAGATGCTGAAATTACCAATAAGTTTTTTGGCAATTTAGATGGGAAGATAGTTTCTCATAAAATAAACTTAACTGGTTGTATAAGGAGCTCTTAGAGTGGTCATTAAAGTCACTCATAAATTAAGGCTGCTCTTATTCCTATTGTTCATCTTACCATCATTCACGGCCACTCAACTGTGTATCTACATTCATATCTTCACCTAATACTCACGGACTAATAGTTGATGTCGACGGCATGCAATCCAACTTTCTTATTTTTTATATATTCATATATGAGCAATGTGATCTGGTTTATCTGTATTTTTTGTATTTCAACATACAATAACTTCTCCAGGTTTCATTCTCTGAAAAAGCAAGTTTTAAAAGGTCACCAGTTGTCAAAATATACTACTTACAGACGTAAGTAGTTTAAGACCTCTCATACTGATCAGCAGTACTTGTTAGCTAGATAAAAGGGGAACTAATCAATGTTTCAAGTAGGTCACTATAAACCATCTAAATCATTTGGTTCCCATCGTAAACCACTGGGAAATTCCTCACCATGGACTGTATATTTTGCAAAAAACTTGATCTGATTCTAAGTAGTTTGGATAACATCAATCTTTGCAGTAACCGTGCTTTTAGGCCTTATGTTCATCTAACACTGACCTCTTTTCTTTTTCTAACTAAACATATCAGTATTTCGATTTCACTGCCTTACTTCACCTTGCAAACATTTGGAAGAACTATTTAGTATCACCAGCTGATCAATTTAGATTCACATACAGATATTTATAGGTTGTCAGTGATAACCATTTTATTTCAAAGAAGTTTAACCGATATATTGAACATCTTGACCTTCAAATGTTTAGTCATGTTAAAATTCGAAAGATATTCATTCAGATTCTACCGTGATCAAGGTTATTGTTTTCTAGGGTGACATGGAGGAGATCATGTGAAGGAGAAATGAGAGTTTCTTGGCTGTCGTGGAGCCAGATTCAAAAGATTGCAGAGAACAGAGTGAAATGGCGATGTGCTACTGACGCTCTGTGTTCCACTAGGAACCCAAGGGACAAATAATAATAATATGATAGCTCCAAATTTGCAAATAGGTTTTCGGCAGGTGTTCTTGACTAACCGACTTAACCTAGTAACGACAATCAAGGTTCAAAATATGAAAGATAGGCCTAACTGTACGTTCACAACAATGTGGACTGATAAGTCCTAATATCCTTGTGGAATCGATTACCTCTACAATACTACAACAAATTTTTAGTAGAACAATCGATATCATCTAGTATTATTTGTCGATACTTCTAATTCTTGTTTGTTATGCTGGATTTAATTGACCGACCTCTGTTGATAGAAGGGCTTCTATGCGGATACTTTGATACTGCCTGAATATCTATTGTTACAACGAACTTGGTAGTGGCTAGCAATGGAACCAAAATATGTTTGGAACTACTTGGAACTCGTTAACTTGGCGTGCCAATACCCCAGTGAGTGCTGTTTCTCTCATGGGGAATCGAACCTAGTGTTCATCGTTGCAAACGTTAACGCATTATCCACTAGACCATTGAAGCACGGCAGTAACTTCCTCCACAATGAGTATTAGTCATTATTATTTTCTGATCCCTATTAGGCGAGGGGTTTGAGTCACAGTGGGGATAGCATTACTCACTGGGGAACAAATACACTCAACTGACTAGTTTCAGATAGAACGAAACGCAAAGTCTGGACGCCACCATTACTCAACATCAAGCAAATTACACCAGAACACTTGGTTTGTCTATAAATGAACGGAAAAAGTCAAAGTAAGCTTGTAATATTGATAGTCCAATTTCTTCTTGTCTCTCCTTCAACATAAAATTTGGTATGTCAACGGGAAATCATAAGTACCAATAAACAACTGACACCTGTTCCAAAAGAGGTAAGTGCCATGTCTAAATGGTTTAGGAGATGATGCTCTGATGTTTAAAACAATGGATACTGAAATGAAGTCGGAATGGGAACACCATCACTCACTGGGGTGCAAGTATCCCCAGCTGACAAGTCCCAATTAAGAGGAAACAGTCGTCAATGTTTCCACTGAAAGCCATCAAATAAACTATAACAGTTAAAGTAACCTTGCAATATTGATAGTTCAGTATCTTTTTGTCGCTCCTTCAACAACAGAAATAGGTTATTTTAAAGTGGTCGTGTATAGATGAAAAGTGTTTTCATCTTCGTTGAAAAATCTCGTTTGGAATCACAAACCTGAACATCTGTCTCTCTTACACACACACACACACACTCACATGCGCGCATGTACGAACGTCCGTACGTAAATCAGTCAGTTCATTGAGCCTTGAAATAGTTAGTCAGTTTAGTAACACTGACCTTATTCACATTTATTAAAAAAGGCAATATCGTATTCAAAAAGCAATCAAACAAGCATAATTATGGGTGTATCACTTTTCATAGATTTCATATTTTTCTTCCTATTAGAAGAAAACTAAAGACATAATGAGAACATATTATGTCTTTTGCAAAAAAGTAGTTCATTACTTTAAATTAACAAAATAACAAAAATCTTGCCAATTAAAACATAACATATGATGTTAATATAAGTGTAAAATTTGAGCACTGTGGTCGAATTTAATTCCATATTAGATTTGTCAGTTTAATTTATAACTGTTGTGATGCCCCAGTTTTGTATAAAACATTGTTATTGTTCTGAACACTTTAATGTGTCATTTCCACACCATTTTTTATCGTATGACTAATAGTCTATTTTCTGCCCATATTGTAATGTAAATCGCTAATTGGCTGGCTAATTTTTACTCTTACTATGCAAATGCCTCAAATTGAGGACAAGGTCATTTCTCATGTGTATACTTATTCACGTGTTTTGGATTGATTCATTATTATATTCTCGGAGTAATACACTCTCCCATCTGCCGTCTTCCCTCTATTCCTCCCGGGGTCGCAGTCAGTGGTTCTTGCGTACTAAGTTATCTGTCAACTGAGCGTGCGTATAATATTCCTTCGGAATATATATAACTATCAGCCTTCGAAACTATAACAATAACACACAATGATACAGTATTATTTACTTGATGACCACGTTTCGTCCATAAATTATTGCTCATAATCATATCAGTGTAGTCACACTCATTTCAACATCTTATTTTAATGGTCCTGTCATTCACCTCATATTCTTTATTTCTATTGGTAATAAAATCTTCCATATCTCTGGTATAGTTGTGTCATTTACATTACATGTGTTGGGTGTCGATTGATTCGGGAAGCAAAGATTCAGCAATCAATCTCTCCACCAAATTATACTGGACTTACGGACAATGGTCTTATCCCATCCACCCTATAGTATGGTTGTGTTAATGCATGCATTACAGTAGCCAAGTTTTTAATCAGATTATTGGTGTTATCGAGGTCTGTTATTCCATATTTAGCTGAATTCCTATGTTCCGCTAATCTTACTGACACTGACCAGCTACCTTAACCTATGTACTTGATCTCTCAGTCATCAAATTGCATTTAAGAGATTAGATTATTTTATTTAATTGGTTCCATTGGATCCTTAAGCCGACAAAGCTTGTCTCCCAGTGAGTTTTTAGGTTTAAATACCGCCGTAATTCCAGCCTTGTTCAGAATTTTGCCTGAAGTTTCTGATGCTCCTTTCTTATAGGGTAGCACAACGAAGGCTGTGAACTCTTTTCTACTTGTGTTGTCGTTATTATTCGTACTCGTGTAAATGTTATTATCTCGTTTATTATGTGTAAGTACGACTTTTTAATAAAATATGGAGGATAATCATTAACTGTTAGTGCCTCTTTTATGTGCCTGCGTTTATTGTTTAGGTCTTCGCACTGACTAGTCAGTTTTCTAACTCTATCACATAGACATTTGACTAAACCTACCTTAACTGACATTGGATGAGATGACTTGAAGTCTAGATAGTCGTTAGAATGTGTCAGTTTTCTGTAGACGATAGTATTCAAACCACCGTTTGTCCTTGCTTTTATTCTGCAATCCAACATAGGTGATTCTTATTGTTCATTTCCGACCTCCTCGTAAGTGAATTGGATTGTGTCTACTACTGAGTTGATATATGTGAGAAAATTGTCGATATGTTCCAATTTTAACACAGTAAATATGTCATCCACATATCGCCACCATATCTCAAGTGTAGGATTATGCGTCATGTTTTCCCAACTATCCATAAACATATCTGCTACGATTAGGGATACTGGCTATCCCATTGCTACTCGTTCTGTTTGTCTATATATTTTGTCCTGAAATTTGAAAGCTATGAAGGTCAGCCAGAACTGTACGTCTAATATGATCTCATCAACCGATATCTTAGTTTGAACAAGGCAAGAAAAAAGACATTTGGAGAACAAAATGAGAGCATTTTATTTTATGGTCTTTCATCAGCTACAAACAGCCTACAATTGAAATAAAGTATTAGTAGTAATAGTCACATGACATATTTTAAACACGCAGAAATAGATGGAGATTTGAAATCCAGGGTTAAGAATAAGGTAATAAGTGAAGGAAACACGGGATTAATAGTTACAAATCTTGGTCAAAATCAATGGCTATATATGTCTGATGAGATAGAAAATTCTACAGCTGTGGAGTGGTGGGGAAGAAGCAACAAACGATATCTTAGTTCTGTGAGTAAGTTCTTAGTCACTGTTTAATTGACTTCTGACTGCTTTCAGTCCCATACTGATTGGTACTTCAGCATAAAGACATGTTGCATCAAAACTAACCATTTTTTATCATCGTTTGCTATGCGTAGGTCATTAAACCTTAGTTTTAACTCATAAGAGTTTACTAGTCTGGAATTTGAACGGTTCGTAATAGGACACAATATGGATGATAAGTACCTTGCTAGTTAATATGTTGGAGTATTTCTGAAGTCAATTATAGGTCTAATGGGATAACCTGGTTTATGAACCATAATAATGCCATAAATTCTGCTAGGATTGTTAGTTTTAGGAACTAATTTAAACTATTTAGACTCACTTAGAGACTATCACTAAACTTCTTGAGCTCTTAGACATACATTCACACAAAAAAACACATACACACTACCATTCATTTTCTTGGGATTACAAATCCACAAGCCTGAAACCAAGTTAAAACATATTTCCAGTGAACTGCCTCCAAATATTTAACATCATCTAAAGTACATCGTGAATTAGACAGTATGACACATTAGTATCTTCATTGTCAGAGAAGGATGAAATTATAAAGCCATTGGGTTCCAGTCTAGTGCTTGTCAAGAGATTTGAAAGTCCCACTTTTAATCTCTTCAGCGTTAGGGGAGTTTACTGCTCAGGAGCCAAATACTAGGATAAAACAGCTTTCCAATGCTCCTAGTGACTCTGAGTGACTGTATTACTAAATGCACTTGTTTCCCTGGGACTTAGACATTTTGGTACATGTCCCAAGAATGTAAGGTACACCCTTCTGTCTGTCCTCTGGATGTAACTACTACTATCACAGATGCACGTAAATTTGAATAAACACTTAGATATGACATGGGAAGGAGACCTATTTACCTTTACCAAGGAGTATTTTGTTTTGTCGAAAAAGATCAAATTGGCTGCAATATATATTCTTTTCACTACCACTTTTAGACTTCTAGTAATATTTCCGGCGATATCATCACCTTTGAAGTTCAATTCAACATAAAAAGGCTTCTTGTTCACTCCAATTTTCTTCACCTGATTGGTAAAAAGCTGGTAACATTTTCAGATGTAGAAATAATGGAATTCTGCGTATTTTCGTTCATAGAAAGAGAACATTGAATTGACGAAACTTGTATATCAACAGCTTTTGTCTAGTCTTTTTTGAATGAGTATTGGTCAAAACAACACTTTACAGAACTGAAAGGATATATTCTAGTGATAAATTCAAACAAGGGCTGTTGAACATTGAAAAGACGAAGGAGGAAAAAGGTTACCCACGGAAGTTCATCAATAAATATGGAAGATCTGAAAACAATAAGTTTTAAGAAACTGCCACAAGCAATAAGCATGCTTCTATTGAACTTATCTTGAAAAATGACAATGTCTCTTGAGGAATTAATAGAAGGCTGAAAGCCTCATTGATAAAAACATAGTATTCAGCTAAATTGATTACAGTCAACATGGTACAATGAAAAGCCAATAGGTTCCCTTCCCTCCGAATTTACGTGAACCCGAACTAGTAGTCGAGTAGGGAGAACAGAGCGAAGGGCATACCTTAGATTCTTTTAACATGTACCAAAAAGCCTGAGTCTTAAGGGAACAAATGCTCTCAATAGGGCAGTTACTTGGTATCTTATCGACATAGGCCACGAAGTAGGTACCTTAGAAGTCGACAGCCCAACTAGTTCTTTCGATCGTTGCTAGGGTGGCCTTTAAAGTCATCCAGATACACATGATCTAGTCTACTACTTGTAACTGAGATCCACTCAATCCAAATGCGGACGATTAATGAATCTTGAAGTAGAACTTACGATGTCAGCAAACTGACATACACAAATGGTAGAAACAGTAATTATTCAAATGAAATCATACAGATGTAGATGCTGACGAAAATAGCCACCATCAACAGTTAGTCTCCTAGACCACTTTCACTTGGGTACGACTTCAATATCAGGCTACATTTATGTGAATAAATTTGGTTATGATGGTACCTAATCACGACTTATTCCTCATAAATTTCTGCAAAGGAATTAATGTCACCGCAGAAATATCAGTTTCAGTAGATGTACATAACATTTTCTGTGAAACTGTCGCCTCAACTCTTGATAAAGCTAAAATGATTCAACAGTTGATGAAATCTGAATAATTTCCTCACCAAGAAATTTGATAAATTCAGAAACGTTGGACGAAATTTAAAATAAGCCAACCACAATCGCGTCAGTTACACTGATTGGCGATTACCTATAATTTCCATCTACAAGTGCTAAACTGGATAAACGTGAATCACCACAACCAAAGTGTATACTATCTCATTGAAACTTCATTCCAACAAGGTATAATAATGCGAAAAGAATCCATGGACTTCAACCTTCACAGAGAGCGTATTAAAATCGATTGGTTCAATAATCTCGACCTCGATCATCACGTGATATGGCTCAACCACAATCCAGTAATATTGGTAGCCATCCTTCTCATCCCCCAAACCTACTTTACCTCACACATCATATAGAGCACTAAAATAGGAGGGAACAACAACTCTCCAATGATACCAACTCTCACTGATAATTACTTCATAAGAGAAAAACTTCGACATGAATATTCATATGAATATGAACAATGAATTCTCCTCGGAATGTCATCGAATAAGCTAGCTATAATGTGTCAGTGTGTGCCAAATCAACTAAACAATTTAATATGTAATGCGTATGGAATTTGATTGTTTAAGTTGTTTATGGATGATAGTGTAATTTATATATGTATGTCAATTGTGGTGACCCCACCATGGATTGAAACCAGAACTTTCACGATTCTTGGACAGCTCATTACCATTGCAAAACTAGTTCGATAGACCTCTATCAATGTTAAGCGCAACTAATTGGTCACCAGTAGTCAGCCAGTTTGCATATTCAACCCTTAGTTCTTAGAACTGATGGAAGTCTATCAAACAAGTTTTGCAATGGTAATGCGCTGTCCAAGAATCGTGAAGGTTCTGGTTTCAGTCCTTGGCGGGATCACCCAGTTCTCAGCGCTGCGGAGTTCTTCACTGGAATGAAACGTCTGTCTAGTTTTGCTATGTTTCCAAAGTTTCTGTGACTGATATCAGCCTGTTATGAATACCAACCTAAGGACAATAATTATCATTCGATACATTTAACTTGTCCTTACAATAGTAACAGTGTGATAGCTCAATAGTTCCACTGTCATTTGATACATAGAATCTTATGTATTTCATCACTATCGATGACTTATTTAATCTGGATTAATGACCGTATTATGCGTTTTCTGGTTTTACCAATGACCTAGTGACATGTAATCTGTTGTATCTTTTAGATATGCGTGATCCATTTCCATTATCTCTGCTCTCTATTAACTAATAACAATTAGTCAGATAATCTTCTTTTAAGCATCACGATTTACCTTCATGGTACTTAGATTTTAGTAAAGTAGAAAGTGAAGGGTAAACATGACTTTCAAACAATCACATAATAAGGACAATGATATGTGTTTTACAAAACGAGAAAAATATCTAAATTTGTGAGGGGGGACTGTGATTCTAAAGCCACAAATGTTTAAGGGTTAAAATTAAATGAAATCAAATACTTATTTTGGACAATTAGGAGTCCTATAGTATGAGAATAGAGTTAGTTAGACTGTTACAGAATAAAAAACCTCAGAAAAATAAAAATTCGTAGACTTTAACGAGGGAAAGAATTCAGATATTGGCTGAGCAATATATATATAGGTAATTGCGACATCTCACAGAAAAGACAAACTATACCATAGTGTCCCGTCACCTTACTTAGTCACCACATTACAAAACTTGTTGGATAGACTTCCATCGATGTTAAGTTCTAAGGGTTAGATAAGCTAATTGGTTGACTACTGGTGAGCAATCAGTAAGCAGGCTGAAAGTGGTGTAGGATAGAGTGAAAGTTCTTAAGACTGGACTTGTAGAGTGGAGGAAAAGGTTGTTAGCCGAATCCTCATTCGTCGAAGCAATATCAAATGACTGAGCACCTATTCCAGATATATGAAAGATTAGACTACCCATACCAAGGAGAGAGAGAAGATATATATATATATATATATATATATATATATATATATATATATATATATATATATATATATATATATATATATATATATATAAACGACGTTTCACGGCGTTATGAATTCGTCATGAAGTGATTGAAGGCAATGAATTGTATCGGAAGAGGTATTCCACAAATCGTACTGTTAGACTGTATAGTAGCTATGTCATTTTGTGTATTTCATGTAACACAAACTGAAACACCGTTGTTTAATTGATAAACTAGTGGGAATTGTGTGAGACTCCACAGCAATGTGGACTCACAATCACACCAGTGATGATATATTCAAGACCTTGTAGTTCCCGTGGCTAGCAAGCTACCATTGAGCTACTGCATCGGAATCCAATGGTCGCCGGTGCGCACTGTGGTGAAGTTCCATACTAGAGCAAATTAAATGTCAAGTGAATCCAGTTTCACAGTTATTCTCCAACTGATATCAGTCTGGAAATCATTCCACACAAACCTCCAAACTGGTCTAATGTTGTGTGTAATTTGTCATTTGTACTTTTAACAACTACGTCACTTCAGCATTCAATGTTTGAAGAGAATTCTACTGAAAACCTAACATTTGGTAGAATCATGCCAACACCCTATCAATTCTTCAACATAATTTTGGAGAATATCAGGGATATTAATTTGACACTGAGGAACTTATGGTGTTATCTGATGTTACAGCTGTATCCACTTCAACTGAACTGAAATAAGTTAAGGATACAATGATAGCACAACGCCAATGATAAACACCTTTGGGAACTCACACAGTCTACATGTTCAATTTTAATAGAATTACACTATATTTAAATTTCAACAGTACACTTTGAGAAACGATGATCGGAAAAGCGTTGGAATCTACTACGTGAAAAGTAATTACAGAAGCAGTAGTGCTGAGATTATAAGCTGTTGTATCAGCGTTCACTAAACCAAAGCATGGAGTTCACTATGTGAGTGACTTATTTTAAATCAATACAGTAGACGAGTCGGAGGGTGCTTGCAAATGATCAATATTATTTTCGACGACATTGAATTGTTGTTTGAAGAGGAGTGAAGAACAGAAGTGTATTTATTGTGCTGAGTATACGAAAATTGATTTTATGAAATTTGCGAACTGTAATAAGCGGAAAAGTATCCCAAACGTATCATGTCTACTAATACAATAGTGACAATTTATCAACACATAAAGTTAGTTTCATAATGACCCTGTTGTAAAGAGTAATGAGACACTGGATGTAGTATATCAGGTTCATGGAGAAATGGAGAAGTGTACATTATTATTATTACTATTATTATTATTATTATTATTATTATTATTATTATTATTATTATTATTATTATTATTATTATTATTATTATTATTAGTTGTCCCTTGGGTTCCTAATGAAATATGAGGATTCAGTAGCACATCTCCATTACACTCTCTTCTCTACAGTCTGTTGAACCTAGCACCACAACTGCCCACAAACTCTCATTTCTTCCTCACACAATCTCCTACATGTCAACCTCACCTCGGACGCCCAACTCGTCGTTTCCCCTTCGGATTACACTCGACTGCCTGGCTTGGTCTGGCCTGGCCTGGTCTGACCTGGCCTGACACGTGATGTCCCCAGTCGGCCTACTCAGTGCATGCCCAATACCATCCATCTCCACTTCCTTCTGAATATTTGTTGAGCGATAGGTTCTTCGTCGGTTGGTTCGTTCCCAGAGTTAATTCCTTGATGCTCATTCTCATTATTCTGGCCATCTGATCTGATCTGATCTGATCTCCAGTATCAGTATCGAGTGAGCGTGGGTGGCAGCTGTTGATGAATGTCTGCAGTTTGCTGTAGGTGCTTTCCATGACACGCCAAGTCTCTCAACCACCACATGGAAGCACTGACTTCACTGACATTGGTGTTGAGAATCCGGATGTTGTTCACGCCTTAGGCTGAGTGCAGAAGATCTCCACACTGATTTCAGATTAATGAAGGCCTGTGTTGCTGTCTTTCCTATCCTGACTGGCTTTGACATCCTCGTGTGTGCCTGTGCTGCCTGTAGTTGAAACGATGATGCCCTGCATAGGTAGGTGTAGGTGAAAGAGACTACTTCCTTTAGGTTTCTCCCGTTAATGGTGATTGGAGCTTATTGTTGGTGGTGGTGGTGTTGGTTGGGTATATTCATCACCTCTGTCTTCTCTACGTTCACTTGAAGTATCGTCTTCGCTGCCCTGCCTCTTCTATCAACTTGTTGGATTTTGCCTGTATGTCTTCAAGCTTGTGTGACATTAGACATAAGTCATCGGCGGCGAAATCCAAATCTTCTTCTAAGGTCTTTACATTGGTTTGGTGTATCCCCCTCTTCTCGCTTCTCACTGTTTGTTGCATGATCCAGTCGACTACAATCAGGAATATCATGGGGGATAGTAGGCAACCTTGTTTCACTCCTGTCTTCACTTCAAAAGCATCACTGAGCTGCCCATTGTGAATTACTTGGCATGTGGCATCTTCATATAGTTGTTGAATGAGGCTGATAAAGATTTGCGGTACTCCGTAGTAATGAAGCAGTTTCCAAATCACCTCTCTGTGGACGCTGTCAAAGGCCTTCTCAGAGTCGATGAAGTTGAGGTGTAGAGTTGAGTGCCATTCTATACTCTGTTCTATGATGATGTGATGCGTTGCAATTTGGCCCGGACATGATTTGTATTTCCTGAATCCAGCCAGCCTGTTGCGGTCGTAGTTTCGAATCCAGTGCATCTTTAAGCCTCTCCAGGATGATGCGGCTTAATATTCTGCTTGGGGTTGACAGAAGAGTGATTCCACGCCAGTTCTTGCAAACACTGAGGTCTCCCTTCTTCGGCAGTTTGACAAGGTAACCCTTCTTCCAATCACTAGCCAGGTACCTTCTCTTCCTTCCACACCTTCTGCAATAGTGGTGTGGTGTGAGCATGTCCGCTGTTGTCTCTGCATCTGTTCTCAGTGCTTCTGGTGGGATCCCATCTGGTCCTGCTGCTTTCCCACATTTCAGTAGCTTTTTGGCGTTCAGGACTTCGACTTTTGTTGGAGGATTTATGTTCACTTGTAATTCAGCGGCTGTAGGTGGTATTTCTGGACGAAGTGCAGGTGGTGGTGGTGGTCGATTCAAGAGTTTCTTGAAGTCGTCAGCTCATCGTTCCCTTTGTTTCTCTTCTTTGGCAATTCAATTTCCTTCATCATCTGTTGGTTTCATGTGTGTTGATCTATTTCCAGACAGTAAGTAACCTGGTTATTTGATCCAATATTGTTAAGTCTCTCCTACCTACAGCCTATTCTGCTCCACTTGCCAGTGTTTCGTAGAAGTGTCTTTTGTCTTGTCATGCACTCTTCTTCACTTTTTTGTCCAGTGTTTTATACATTGTACTCAGTTCCTGTGCTCGTTGTTCATCCTTGCACTGGTTCATCTTCTGCTTCACCATCCTCCTCTCCCTACTCTCAGCTTCCATGTATCCATCGAGATCCATTCCTTATCAAGTTGATGGAAAAATGAAGAAGTGTACATAATGAATGTTATTATGACGTCCAGTCATCCACATTACTTTTTGTGATGATGTTTGTAAGAATTCCCATCAGATGAAATGTGATCTCCGGAAGCCAAGAAATGAATCAAAGACGAATTAGTAATTAGAATATTTTAATTATTCGACATCTAATATGTAAGGGAAATAGACTAGTTATCTTCAAATCTTTCAAGACAATGTCTAAGGTTTGTTGAGACTTTGATAGTCATATGTTTTGATTCTGACTTGTGTTTTCAAAAGGAAGTAGTTATCATTCCATTTTGAAAGTCAAATATGAGCAAGGAATATATTTTTTCAATAATTACTCATCAGATTCTACAGTTACTATTCATTCTTCTTCAGCATACGTCTGATCATCAATCAGTTGACAAAGTTTACACTCAGCTTATCACCACAATTGACATACACATATAAATTACACTATCATCCATAAACAACTTAAACAATCAAATTCCATACGCATTACATATTAAATTGTTTAGTTGATTTGGCATACACTGATACATTATAGCTAGCTTATTTGATGACATTCCGAGGAGAATTCATTGTTCATATTCATATGAATATTCATGTCGAAGTTTTTCTCTTATGAAGTAATTATCAGTGAGAGTTGGTATCATTGGAGAGTTGTTGTTCCCTCCTATTTTAGTGCTCTATATGATGTGTGAGGTAAAGTAGGTTTGGGGGATGAGAAGGATGGCTACCAATATTACTGGATTGTAGTTGAGCCATATCACGCGATGATCGAGGTCGAGATTATTGAACCAATCGATTTTAACACGCTTTCTATGGAACCAGAATTCTAGCTTGGTGGTGGATGCTTATTACTTAGGAGTCTCATAGGTTGATGAAACCCCTGTCTAATATTTCTTGGTGGTTGAAATTTCTGCAGTTGATATCCTTATTTGATGTATCAGCACTTTGAAGTCTATCAACTATTTATATTTTCTATATATGTGCATCTCATATTCCTTTCACTGCATACTTGTTTTCATCAAATTATATCATACTTAACCTGCTGCTTTTGACCCTTTTTTTATTTTTGATCTATTCACGGAGTTCCTGATGAAATCTTACATTTTATCCCTTTAAATTACTTTTCTGCTACTTTGGTCATTTTGTAAAATATTTCAGTTGTATTATGTATGTAATCATGGTATTCAAGCATATTTTGACATTTTATTCTGTTAAACTTTCTTGTCATGCAGTTCATGCATTATGGTTTCTGTAAGTGGAATGTCTTAGAATGAATCCTTATTAATGTCTAACTTTACATGACAGTTTACTGTCAGTGAATACCTGCTATAAAAAAAGAGGGAAACTATCTAAAAACATGATTCTCCGTTTAATTTTGTTTTAAAAGACATTTCATACAGAAATTCTTTCATAGTATTACTAAGAGGCTTAGTTCAACGGCTCTGTATTGACTTCTCGATTATTTCCACATTGATAATGGACAGTAGTTAACTGAATTTAAGAGTATACCATTAAAAGTCATCAATACTACTTATCTGCTATCGTTTTCGAAGTTTAGTAGAAATGGTTCAACAGTATCAGATTCCTTTTACTATTTTTATTAAGTATAATTATTGAAAAGATTATGTCAGTAGTGTATGAGTAAAACGTATACACTATGTTTAGATAATTTTACACTGAATTGGATAGTAAATTACCGAATACTCAGTCAATGGTTTAGTACGATCGACTCATTACCACGGAAATGTGACGATACACAAAGTTTGAGTAAGCGATTACCAAAATTTCTGACTGTTAGTCAACTGACTGTGTGAATTTATTTATTCATTATATGGCATACAGCGAAACATCCATGAAACAAGATAGTTCCTTATGTACAGATGACTTGGATAAGATAGCATAACATTTCTAAGTATATGAGACAACTATCCGTCAATCAAGTTTAATTTGAAGATCATCTACTAGCCAAAATTTTTTTTAAAAATTTCTTCAGTTCTACTTTCCTGTCCATTATGACGCTAATATCAAGTGAAGCATTCACTAAGTTTATGACATCGTTTCAACTACAGGCAGCACAGGCACACACGAGGATGTCAAAGTCAGTCAGGATAGGAAATACAGCAACACAGGCCTTCATTAATCCGAAATCAGTGTGGAGATCTTCTGCACTCAGCCTAAGGCGTGAACAACATCCGGATTCTCAACACCAATGTCAGTGAAGTCAGTGCTTCCATGTGGTGGTTGAGAGACTTGGCGTGTCATGGAAAGCACCTACAGCAAACTGCAGACATTCATCAACAGCTGCCACCCACGCTCACTCGATACTGATACTGGAGATCAGATCAGATCAGATCAGATCAGATCAGATCAGATCAGATCAGATGGCCAGAATAATGAGAATAAGCAACAAGGAATTAACTCTGGGAACGAACCAACCGACGAAGAACCTATGGCTCAACAAATATTCAGAAGGAAGTGGAGATGGATGGTATTGGGCATGCACTGAGGAGGCCGACTGGGGACATCACGTGTCAGGCTAGGTCAGACCAGACCAGGCCAGGTAGTCGAGTGTAATCCGAAGGGGAAACGACGAGTTGGGCGTCCGAGGTGAGGTTGACATGTAGGAGATTGTGTGAGGAAGAAATGAGAGTTTGTGGGCAGTTTTGGTGCTAGGTTCAACAGACTGTAGAGAAGAGAGTGTAATGGAGATGTGCTACTGAATCCTCATATTCCATTAGGAACCCAAGGGACAAATACTAATACGGATAGCGGTTCGCAGTTTGGAGTTCAGAATGCGCGTTTCCTCCTACCTAAGACTCGTCAGCTGGATTTACTTACCCCTAATATACGACATCTTTCTCACTAATACTGAAACCTAGAACCGATCGCTTCAAATGCCATAGCGTTACTCGTGAGGTAGCTCGGTCACTATAACTACACCTTTTGAGATTGCCATATTTTTGATGTTATTGCTTGTAGCTTTCCGTCGTTGAGTGGACCGAATTGACCGGCCACATCTTAGTTTATGCTTTTCTCTCGAACTTCTTTGATCCCATCATATCCTGCTTATTAAAGCAGAACCTTCCGCTAAACATTTAATATAAGAAATTTGTGACTTTCTCTCATAACTCAGTCTCCACTTTTACGTCTCTTAAATTCTTGGGTTTTCCCTACTCTTATTCATTAATCCCTGTTAAACTTTCCTGGACTTTAAGGTACAGGATTTCGAAAGATGTCGGTAGAGCGATTGACGTACAAATGAATCTGCTGATAAGCATGGTGATAGTAAGGCATTTTAACTCTTGTAACCAGAAGGCTGCAACTATTTTCTTAGATAACATCCATCCTCTTCATACACACCTTTTTCCCTGTCTATGTTCAGAGAAGACAAGAACCAAAAGCATTAAGTTTTATGCATGAACGACCGCGTCACATATTATTTGCAGTTTTGATATTACTGATTGACAGTGGCTAGCAGTGGAATCCAGGACGCACGTTTCGTCATATTTAGGACTCGTCATCCAACATATCTCCGTCCCATTGAATGTAGTTCTCTCTGACACTCGAACACAAGACCTATCACCTCAAGGACTGAATCGTTATCCACTAGATCAATCAGTCATGATAGCCATTCCTTGTTCGATAGGTATAGTATAGTCTTGATGCTATAGGTTGTACATCTCTGTAGTGACTGAACTCAGTCGATCGGTCATTACACGTCCCTACGATGCATCAATGACACGAAAACTGAGGATACTGGCGATATTGTTTATCATGTTAACGCAAGAATTATTTGGAGTTTGATTGGCAGTCATCTGTAGTTAGTTGTCCAGCTTTTCTAATAAATTATATTTCGTTTTATATTTTCCTTTCCTTTTACTACGAAAAATTAATACATCTAAATCCTGAATACCATGCGTTTCTTCCTCTAGATGTCTCAAAGGCATTTGACTGAATAACTTTTTGTTATGATGTGAATATGTGAGAACGGACGGTAATACTTAACTGTTAAAAGTTGAAGACTGAGATAATTCAACCTCAGAGTGAAATCAAAAGACTAGTAATCAGTTGAGTTCATAGTATCTCAGAATGAATAGGATCATTATTAAAAACTGACCCTATTTATAGAATTGACAGTAACTGTGAAAAGACAGAATCATCACTACATTTAAAGTAAGTGAAGCCAATCAGAACACCAGCAGGTTACATCAAAAGTGACCTTTGTGCGGAAAAACAGCACGAAAGAAAATAATTAAAAATATACAGATAGTAAGTTTTGAATATAAGGGATAAAGGCATCCTAAACACCTTTAATGACAACTTTTAATATGACAAGCAATGTGTATTTTGAGTTAATCACAGTTTTTATGACAAATGAAACTAGGCTTAAGAAGGAGTTGGATTTTGAGGGAGTTGTGGAGATTCAGAAATATTTCAAGTTGTTATTCATCGTAGACTGACATCAGTTGAAAGAACAAGGGGAAACCTTGGAGCACTAGACAGCTGTTTCATCCTAGTATGGGACTCCTTAGCAGTACGCACCCACGACCGCGTCAGGGATCAAACTCGAGTTGTTGTATTTAGCGAGGTATGAATTCAATAGACATCAGTTTGGACGCATCAGTTGCTTTCATTGAATAAACGATTTATTACAGAGTTAACTAGGTTGCATTTAAACGTTGAGATACCTGAGCTATTCACTTTCAAAACTATTCAAGTTTTACTTGTTCTTGTTGTCTGTGGATCAATTTCGACATAGTTGTCGAAAATAAAATCATTAACCAAATCACTGAGGACTAGAGTGTACTGAGTAACTGTCTTGTCCTGACCTCAGACTCTTCAGTAAGAAATATAGTACCTCAAAATGAATGATTAAGAAGTAAAAGATTTCTTATACTAAAAAGGATTCAGGTGGTAGACTAAAAAGTTGACTAGTACTACTTTAAATCGTCTCCAACTGTATATACTAATTTAAATGAAAATGAGGAGTCCCATACTAGGACGAAACAGCTGTCCAGTGCTCCCAGGTTTCCTTTGTTCCTCCAACTGATGTCAGTCTTCGATGAATAACAACTTGAGAAAATGTCATGGTAAGGAGATCTGTAGGGCCGAAAGATAAGCCGCTCTCCCTACTTCCATAAATACGCCGTTGAATTTTTATAATCCCTTGAGATTATCTTCAGAGTTCGGTTACCATTTCCGTGCATAATAGGACCAATCTCCTAACTAATGTCATCGTAGATAATCAAGTGATAATATTTTTTCCTATAAGGCGTTGTGTAATAAATTTTATTGTACGGTAACTGCTGGAATTTGTAAGAGCACTTCTAATGCAAATCAAAATGAAAAAGGTTTCTATCACGATTTTCAATATTCATATAATCGTATATTTCTCACTCATTTCACTAGACTTTATCAGCTTACATATTCATTTTAGGCTGTTTGCAGCTGATAAGGAGTCATAAAGTATAATTAATCTGTTTTCAGTCCATAAATTTGTTATCTTTTCTTTTTAAATAAAACTCTTACAATGATATCTTTACATATTACGACAGAAGTATACATGAAGTAATCGGGCAGTGAAATGAAACATTCGTGAAATATTTAAGCACTATCACAGATGCCTAGGAATGCATTTGTATACTGATTGGTCAGTATTTAGTGGCTGACTACAGATATTTATTTTGTCCTCGACTGTCTATATGTTAATTGATTCCTCCATTTTAGTTAGGCAAGCTTTATGTATCTTCGTATAACAATCACAATTATTTCAAAATCAATAGAACAATATATACACTTTAACGTTTTGACATCTATTCATTTAGGTTTTCATAATGGTCATTCTTACAGGACGATGAGTCAACGGACACCGTTATCTATTATTATTATTATTACTCTCTTGGGTTCCTAATGCAACATAGGGAGTCAGTAGCACATCTCCATTACACTCTCTTCTCTACAGTCTGTTGAACCTAGCACCACAACTGCCCACAAACTCTCATTTCTTCCTCACACAATCTCCTACATGTCAACCTCACCTCGGACGCCCAACTCGTCGTTTCCCCTTCGGATTACACTCGACTACCTGGCCTGGTCTGGTCTGACCTAGCCTGACACGTGATGTCCCCAGTCGGCCTCCTCAGTGCATGCCCAATACCATCCATCTCCACTTCCTTCTGAATATTTGTTGAGCGATAGGTTCTTCGTCGGTTGGTTCGTTCCCAGAGTTAATTCCTTGTTGCTTATTCTCATTATTCTGGCCATCTGATCTGATCTGATCTGATCTGATCTGATCTGATCTGATCTGATCTGATCTCCAGTATCAGTATCGAGTGAGCGTGGGTGGCAGCTGTTGATGAATGTCTGCAGTTTGCTGTAGGTGCTTTCCATGACACGCCAAGTCTCTCAACCACCACATGGAAGCACTGACTTCACTGACATTGGTGTTGAGAATCCGGATGTTGTTCACGCCTTAGGCTGAGTGCAGAAGATCTCCACACTGATTTCGGATTAATGAAGGCCTGTGTTGCTGTATTTCCTATCCTGACTGACTTTGACATCCTCGTGTGTGCCTGTGCTGCCTGTAGTTGAAACGATGATGCCCTGCCTAGGTAGGTGTAGGTGAAAGAGACTACTTCCTTTAGATTTCTACCGTTCATGGTGATTGGTGCCTGTTGTGGTTTGTGTATCTTCATCACCTCCATTTTCTCTACATTCACTTGAAGTCCGGTCTTCCTTCGCTGCCCTGTCTCTTCTGTCAACTTGTTAGTTCTCGCCTGTAGATCTTCAAGTTTGTGCCACAACACATTAGACATAAACCATCATCGGCGGTGAAATCGAAATCTTCTTCTGGGGTCTTTTCATCACTCCAACCAGCGTATGCCTGTCTTCTCACTCTTCACGGTTTCCTGCATGATCCAGTCCAGTCGACCGCAATGAGGAAGATGATGGGTGATCGTAGGCAGCTTTGTCTTACTCCTGTATTCACTTCAGAGGATCACTGAGCTTCCCATTGTGAAACATTTGGCATATGGCGCCTTCATATAGGTGTTGAATGAGGTTGATAAAGATTAATCCGTTCCGTGGTGTTGAAGCCGCTGCCTGCCAAATTGCTTCTGGGTTGAAGCTGTCGAAGTTTTTTTCAAAGTCGATAAAGTTGGAGTGGAGAGTTGACTGCCATTCTTTACTCTGTTCTATGATGATGCATGGCGTAGCGTCGCAATTTGATCCACACATGATTTATTCTTCCTGAAGACAGCAGCCAGCATGTTCTGGTCGTAATTTTGAATCCAACGCACTGTTTGGTGTCTCCATTATGGTATGGCTTAATATTTCGCTTGCTTGAAGTGGACAGGAGCATGATTCCTCGCCAGTTCTTGCAAAGACTTAGGTTTCGCTTATTTGGGATTTTGACAAGGTAGCCCTTCTTACAATCAGTTGGCAGGTACCTTTCCTTCCTTCCTTGCTAAACTTCTGCAACAGTGGCGTTGTGTGAGCATGTCAGCTGCTGATGTCTCTGTATCTGTTTTCAGTGCTTCTGTCTGGATTCCATCTGGTCCTGCTGCTTTCTCGAATTTCAGTAGTTTTATAGCATTCAGGACTTCCTTTCTGCTTTTGTCGGAGGTCCCGTGTTCACTAGAAGTTTTGGCGTTGCAGGTTGTGGTCGATTCAAGATTTTTTTTGAAGTAGTCAGCCTATTGTTTCCTTTCTTTCTCCTCTTTGTTAACTTCACTTCCTTCATTATCTTTCATGGTTTCATATGTGTTGATCTCTCCCTCCCCTCCCAGATAGTAACCTGGTTATTTGATATAGTGTTGTCAGGTCTCTGTCTCTCCTACCTGCAGCCTGTTCTGCCTCACTTGCATGTGTGTCTTAGAAGTGTTTTTTGTCTTTGCGTGCACTCTCCTTCACTTCTTTGTCCAGTATAGTGTTTTATATATTGTTTTCAGTTCCTCTTTTCGTTGTTCATCGCTGCACTGGCTCATCTTCTACTTCACTATCTTCCACTCCCTCTTCTATCAGCTTCAGTGTATCCGTCAAGATCTAACCACTGTCTTGTTTCCTCTTCCTTCCTAACATGGTTATGCAGGTTCCCTTCTATATCGCTTTCAAAGAGTTCAAGTGTTCATCCACACAGGATTCTTTGTTGATGTTGCTCAATGTCTCCCATCTTGTTCTGATGGCTGACGTGGAGATGTTCATTGTGGTTTTGTACTTGAATTTCTGGGTGTTGAACTGTGGTCTATCATCACCAACTTCCTCGAAGGCTTTCAACTTGATTTTGAGGGTTCTTTGCACTCTATGGCGAGTGGTGTGAACCCATAGCTGCTCCCCTTCTTGATCTGATCTTGTGTCCAGTAAGCTGCGTCTCCACTTTCTTCACATTGAAATGAAGTCGATCTGATTTTTAGTGTGTCCTGGTGTCAGATGAAGTCCATGTCGCTTTGTGAATATCCTTGTGTTTGTACACACTGCCTCCAATCACCAAACAAATGAATACGCAGAAATCTGCAAACAGTTCTCCATTCTCCTTCATTTCACCGAGTGCTTCTTGACCCGTGATAAGTTCCCTCCCTGTGTTGTCTGCTCCGAGTTTAGCTTTCATGTCACCCATTAAAATTTTGATATCGCCAACTGAGGTCTTGTCCAGTGTTGATTGCAGTTGTCTGTAGAAATCCTCCTTCTTCTCTTCATCTGCGTTATTTGTAGGCGTTCAGCGTAACATTTCATGATTGTGACTTTCCTTCATTTTGAGTTGAAGCTTGCTGTCATGATCCAAATGCATGAGGAGATTGGTTCCCACTGCATGAGATCCTCGGATGCTCTTGGAGACATCATGATAGCCACTCAAAAACTCAGTGTGCTCGTGGTTGTCGTCTGGTTGACAATATCGGAGTAGATTATTGAAAAAACTCTGCAGTTGGAGTTTGAAGAGTTCACTTCCATTCCATCTGCTTTCGCATATTCCTAGCACTTGAGTGCTATATCTTTTCATCTTTTTTGCAATCTGGGCAGCCTTGCTAGGTTCAAACATTGTGTGGACATTCCATGTCTCCATTCTTACTTTCTGTTTTGTCGAGGGAGAGATGACACATCGGCCAATTGGCTTCCCGGAGACTTTCACCAACCGGTGTCATTTTGCCTCTCTGATTCCAGTGAGGAACAATGTTGTTTTTATTTTTTATATTTTGTTTGTGTTTTGAAGTTTTTTTAGGGGTTGTATTGGGTTTACGGTGTAGGGTTGCTAGCCATATGCCCAACCTTTCCTCTTTATCTTGGCTTAGGACTGGCAAGTAACTAGTGAAGTAGTTAACCAGGTGAGGTTCAATAAATCTACTAAGGACTAATATCTCAGTCTTTCCTTGAAATCTCGATAATCTCCGTAACATTTCTATATATATCTACCTAATTAACGCAGAATTTCAATTAGAGAGAATTCCAGTGGAAGTCAGGCGATTTTATCACCTAACTTTTTACGTAAACATACATACATACATACATACACAGACACAATATGCGGCATTATATGAGCGCACCTAGATTGTTGACTAATTCAGTCTAAGCTTTGGTATTTAGGTTATCTGAATTGTAAGTTAAAAGGAATATTGATTCAGCCTGCACTTCTGTTATAATAAACAAATTCACAGATTCTTTTATCAATATGCTGGTCTATGTACATACAAGTTTTGGCTTCATGAAGAATTTGAAAAAGAAACCTGTTTTCGAAAAATAGCGTCAGTAGATTTGCGTTATACGCTATATGAGTTTATCTTGTTGGCAAACATAAATTATAAATTTGATTTTTGGATATTTCATGACTCATAACTGACAATGGCGTACTTGATTAACTGATCAATAGATTACGGAAAGCTCAGTGATGTCTTTGAAGTGTATACAAGAGTAAGACAAAGCTGCCTACGATCACCCATCATCTCCCTGATTATGGTCGACTGGACTGGATCATGCGGCAAACCGTGAAGAGTGAGAAGACAGGCATACGCTGGTTGGAGTGATGAAAAGACCCCAGAAGAAGATTTCGATTTCACCGCCGATGATGGTTTATGTCTAATGTGTTGTGGCACAAACTTGAAGATCTACAGGCGAGAACTAACAAGTTGACAGAAGAGACAGGGCAGCGAAGGAAGACCGGACTTCAAGTGAATGTAGAGAAAATGGAGGTGATGAAGATACACAAACCACAACAGGCACCAATCACCATGAACGGTAGAAATCTAAAGGAAGTAGTCTCTTTCACCCACACCTACCTAGGCAGGGCATCATCGTTTCAACTACAGGCAGCACAGGCACACACGAGGATGTCAAAGCCAGTCAGGATAGGAAATACAGCAACACAGGCCTTCATTAATCTGAAATCAGTGTGGAGATCTTCTGCACTCAGCCTAAGGCGTGAACAACATCCGGATTCTCAACACCAATGTCAGTGAAGTCAGTGCTTCCATGTGGTGGTTGAGAGACTTGGCGTGTCATGGAAAGCACCTACAGCAAACTGCAGACATTCATCAACAGCTGCCACCCACGCTCACTCGATACTGATACTGGAGATCAGATCAGATCAGATCAGATCAGATGGCCAGAATAATGAGAATAAGCAACAAGGAATTAACTCTGGGAACGAACCAACCGACGAAGAACCTATCGCTCAACAAATATTCAGAAGGAAGTGGAGATGGATGGTATTGGGCATGCACTGAGGAGGCCGACTGGGGACATCACGTGTCAGGCTAGGTCAGACCAGACCAGGCCAGGTAGTCGAGTGTAATCCGAAGGGGAAACGACGAGTTGGGCGTCCGAGGTGAGGTTGACATGTAGGAGATTGTGTGAGGAAGAAATGAGAGTTTGTGGGCAGTTGTGGTGCTAGGTTCAACAGACTGTAGAGAAGAGAGTGTAATGGAGATGTGCTACTGACTCCCTATGTTGCATTAGGAACCCACGAGAGTAATAATAATAATAATAATAGTTGTAGATTTTTTGCTAAAACGTTGTGTAAGCATAGCATTGAAGTGAAAGTAAATTCCCGACGTATGAATTGTTTATCAGTGTGTAATCGATACAGCTGTGAGTGAAGCTGTGGCTTACTGGTTTAGGCAACTGACTGTCAGTTAATCGGTCATTAGTTTGAACCTCACTTCGCCTGTCAAGTTTTGGGCGGTGGTACAGTACTGTTTGCCGTCATTCAGTAGATGTACCTATTGCCTACTCCACGAATTCATACAGTGCTGATAAATATGTTCCTTGTGCTCGACGCTGGTTAGGGTCTATCGATCAAATTTGTGATGTGGTCTGTAGACCAAGTGATGTAAAATTACGTTACATTGCATTTTGTTTCATTTACCGAAAATAGATAATCTCAGATAAGTAACATTGGTCGTGTTACTTTACTTATTTTAAAATTCATTTTAATTATAACCTAATTGTTTACATTAATGCATTACACATTTTAAGAGCTTTCCACCGATCCCTGGTCCATTTATGCATGTGATATGAAGATATAGAGAAATGACTAGTCTAGAGAGCGACCAATCAAAATGTGCTTTATGTTATCACGTCTGTAGTAGGACAGACAGATGGTGGGTCAGCAAATTATCTCTTCATTAGAGGTAGTATTCACCACGGACTGATATCAGTTGGGGAACTATTCAAAGCCTGGGAGCACTGGATGGCTGTTTCGTCATAGCATGGGACTCCTCAGGAGTAGACACCCACGACCCGGTTAGGGATTGAACTCAGGACTTTCAGGTTTCCTGGCAAACGCTTTAAACACTCAGCCACTGGATCGGAGTTCAATGGTTCACAGTCTCCAACTTGTCTCAAATCAACATGTTTCGAAGGTAGCGGTAGATAACTTCTTATATTCATGCGCTTGTAAGTCATTGCCTGTGTTTCTACTTCCTGACACCTGGCCAGTCTTAATTCAGTTAATCTGTGCCAGTACCAAACTAATCAGAACCTTATCTGTATGTAAGTGCTGATAACAAAAAAGACAAATAAGAAAACACGTTAGATTGGAAAATAGTTAGCAAATGAGAAGTTTATTTAATAACCTAAGATAAAGACGTTATTTTAGGAGAAGAACGTTAAGCTTACCCGTCTACTGATTTTTCAGCTAGGAATTCTGAGAGTGTTGGTGCTGGCCAACATGAAGAGGAAGCAAAAATGGCTAGTGTAGATGGGCGGATTCATACTCCTAAAAGCAAACATACAGGACTGCTGTCACTCAGTGACGCTGTAGAATACTGTCTAGCTATTATTTTAGTATTGTTTCTTGTATTATCCCGTCCAATCATAGTGGAAACAGCATCGCTCACTGGGAGGCAGGCACATCCAGCCGACGAGTCCCGAATGAGACGAAAAGCGCATTCAGGATCCCACTGCTAACCATTATCCATCATCAATTTTAAATGTTTATTTATTTATTTTAAAACTAGCAGTATTTTCGGTGCTATGAGGTGCACTACACTCTTTCTGGAATCCAGATTCAGTAGGTAAATCCCGAGAAAAATTGAGAACTGTTAGCATTTTGAAACGACGACTTTTAATTGTGTCATCGTCTTTATGTAGAGATTTTGCTGGAAGCCTAGAGGTGCTTACAGTCTACTCCTCGAACGCAGTCGCCTTTTTTCCACTGATATCCATTTACGAGATATGCGGATGAAGACGTTATTATCGAGTGCTCTAGCGTGTGCGGTTGATGCAGAAGTGATTATATTACAGCTTCACGTATATTATTGTGTATATTATATTGTGTATAACACGTGTATTATGATGAAGTAAACAAGTGTTTTCATGTTCCGGTAATTTTGTTGAATAGCACTTTTTTGCACTGAAAGATCCCGCTTTCGAAAGGAAATCGACAGCCAGTACGGTCTAAAAAAATAAACTGTGTTCAGTAAAAACGATAGAAAGCTGGGAAAATTATGAATTTTTTTATAAGTTATTTGGTTTCAATTGCTAATCAATCGCCTAATAAGGCCACCTATTCATCAAAGGGTATTGTATGTATTAGCCATTGGTGTTACTTGTTTCGGAAAAGCAGTGGACGCAGAGTGTAATGAAATTTTTCATGGGAGTACACGCAGCCATTTTTACGGTGATGGTGAACTATATAAATAAGTCATCAATGAGTTCCTTTCATTCCGTAACCTGATGAATAGACCAATTAGCACCATCCAAAGCATTTTAAGGGTTTTCTTTTAAACATGTCTGACCTGCAATTTAGACCAATCAAAATCATGAAGAGAGTAAGACAGACTTTGGTTATGACCTTGAGACAGCGTGTTTAGCGAATTGAATGAAAAACAACAATTTATTCATTTATATTTTTCATATTGCCTGACAAATTCCTGATTTCATAGCCATGCTTTTAGAATAATTGTCTTGCGGACTCATGGTTTATCAGCCATTGTTGTTTATTTTTCTTATAACCAACAATATCTATCTGTTATATGCATTACCATCTAGTGAAGCACCTGCTCTACAGTTTGGTTTAATATATGATGACGGCACTAAACAAGCACGGGAACGATTTCAACTTCATAGTGATGCAAATCCTAATTCTTCAGTTTATGCTTATAAATATTTGGATGAAATTCAATCTATCTATGTGAATATAAGTATTTCTAAGAGTGACTTGGAATTTGTGGATAATTATGTTCTCACACCTGTTACATTCATGGTAAATTACCGAAGCAGTGTACCTCTAGCTTTATCCTATCATATGGACTTCACATTGTCAGCAGAGTTAGTCAATCAGTCTTGGTATTGGTTACCATCTGTGACAAAAGAAACCAATGTGAATATATCTGTGTACATAATACCGAAATTGTTGGGACTAGATTATTTGTTATTTTGGGTTCGAGAAGCTAAACCAATTTCTGAGTACAACAATGTGACATCCTGGCTTGCTAGTGATTTTGAATCCTTCAGGGAGAATTATTTTAATATCGTATCAATAAACTATCCAGTGAATGTATCCTCAGTTGATTCTCAAAAAGATTACTATAATAATGCAATGGGTTTTCCAATCCTTGTAGTCAAAAACAAAGGAATTGGTGATCTAATTTTCCGCATCTTTGTCATAATCATGGTGACTGTATTTACATTTACAATGGGTTGTGAACTGGATTACTCTCGAATGAGTAGTCATTTTAAACCACCAGTATCTATATCAATCGGATTCTTTTGTCAGTTCTTTTTCATGCCATTGGTAAGTGCTACTCTCTTATATTTACCGCTTACTAAACTAATTTTAAATTGAATACCTTCGAGTTTTTTAATTAACTATTATAGTATATTACTGTTCGTTGCTATACTTGTAATTCTCCGTTATTATACTGGATCGGATTGTTTAGCTTAAGTTTGCATATGGGCTCGTATGTGCGTGCCTCGATATTACCTGAATATTTATTATGATAACTAACTCGGTTGTGACTGGCACAGGGATCCAGAACGCCCGTTTCGTCCTATTTGGAACTTGTCAGCTGCATGCATCTGCACCCCAGCGATTGATGTTGCTCCTATCGGGACTCGAACTCCTTGCCCGTCGCTATAAATGCCAAATCTTTGTCCATCATGCCACTGAGATACGACAGTTACATCTTGTACAACGGGTTTAATGATTACTGTTTGTTGGTATGCTTGTAGTTCTCTGCTATTTTACTGGATCGAATTGTTCAACCTCTGTTATGATACACACACAAGACCTACTAAGAAACCATTCTTGACTAATACACATCACTTGTTGTAAATTAGGGGTTGGAAAGTGTTCTGGTTTATGTATTGATTGGTCACAGGAGTGCGACCAATTTCATGTTGTCTAGTCTTGAGTGCAGACCGAATTCTACCGATCATATTTGCAATGTGGCAACCAAGCTAGGAAGCTCAGCATTGCGGTGCACATTAGTAGATGTTAGTTGGTTGGAGGCAATCGGCAGGAAGCCCTGGACCTATGTTTCGTGCTGAGCCTCCTAGCTTGGTTGCCACGTTGCAAATATGATCAATAGAATTCGGTCTGCACTCAGGATTAGACAACATGAAATTGGTTGCACTCACGCGACCAATCAATATGTGTAAGCCAGTCCTGCAGGAGGTTGGCCGCTGCCCGAATAGCTGAGTGGTAAAGATGCTGTCTACAACTCTGGGTGGCGCGGGTTCGGACCACCGGCGGGGCATAACTTACATCGGGTTACAGACACGCCCTGTTGACGAGTGCCAAAAAACACGAAACCTAGGTCCAGGGCTTCCTGCCAACTGCCTCCAACTGACTAACAGTTTTCTGGTTTATATTTCCCTACTGTCTCTGACTTCTGAGAGTTCCATATTCTACCAGGTGTTTGGACGCCTTTTTTACTGATGAGAATTACTCAATGACCAGTTCACAGTTATGATAAGCGTGTCTTCGAAAGAGTAAAGCCGTCATTCGACTATAAATTACTTTTGCCTGGTTAGTAATTTCTGGTAGACCATATAAATTGATTTCAATTAGTTGGGTGGTTCTATCGCGTACTGTCTTAAACACCCATCTTTCATACATTCCGTCATGAACCCCGCTGCATCCACTTGAGTTTGAACAATCAGCTAGTAAGACCTGTAGATATGACACATAGTTGCATGCATAAATCTGCATTTGTACCAATCAGTCATAAATGTAATACAACTTGTCCTAAGTAATGTTGAATGGATTATGCTTTGTCCTCGAAAAATCCTAACAACACACAGTATTCACATTTTTCTTAGTGGATTTTGAGAATACCATCAAAGCATCAAGGTCATTATTATCGTTTTATCTTTGAAAGTAACTACGAAAAACGCTCTGCTTTCTATGTGTTGAACCACTTCATGTTGTTATTCTGTTTGTCGCCTAACCACTTGTCTCAATTACTCACTTCATTGTCGCTTTACTGTTTTGAATTTTTTTCCCTTGCATTACGGTGCAAATGACGTTAAACTATTGTGCTTTTTGAATAAGTACAGGAAGAGAACCACCTCTGTATGTCTGTCAGCATTATGGCCCGACAAGCCAGGCCTCCTAGAAGAATGTTTTTTCGGGAAGGTGAGTTACACTTAGTTCTTTGAGGTTGTGGAGATTTTAGTGAGACGTGTCCCACTCACATCTTCCCTTGGGGAGGTGAATACGATCAACAAACCAATTACCCGGTGAATTTAGATATGTTAAAGCCTGACGGTTGAGAAGATTGGGAAGTCATGACACTGATCATTTTGAAAGGGCGTTAACAGAATCCTCTGGCAAGAGTGTTCGTTTTCATGTGGATGCATTACTTGCATGTTTTCTGCACAACAAGAAGACCGATCCACCAGGTTTATATTGGAATGTCCAGAGATCTGAAGACGATCTTGTAGCGTGGAACTGAGCTAGAACATTACAATCTGCTCTCATGAAGGTTCTCATCCATGAAGTTCCCAGTTTTCCTAATCAGCTTACTCAGATTGACTATCACTAGCCTTGTTGGTCAATCCTACCTAAATGTGACCACTTCTGAGGCTTTTTTGATAACACTATCAGTGTAGGTGAATATTTTCTTTTATTTAGTACCTATGTAGTCATAATACTTTATTGAAAGGGATTTTAGCCTCTCTTACTTCGAGGATCAAGGGTTCAGGTCAATAAAAGATGTTCTTCACAGTTTTACATTGCTTTGTATCTTCTCGACTTTTCTATATCAAGCGTTACTTGAATTTCATTTAAATTGAACTTCTGACCACTTTTATACTGTCTTGTCACCTTGCTATATACGTCGGCTTACTTGGAAAGCATCTGTTCAAATCAACCAAAACGTAGGAAATGAAGAGAGCTGAAGTTTTTCTACTGCTGAACTAATTCACTTTAGTAAAAGGTTTGGTATTTTTCTGGCCAGTGCTTGAACAGATCATTTATCCATTGTCTCCCGCTATCTGACATTACAGAGGTTGATCTAATCACTGAAGAGAATCCTTGGTAGACTTGGAATATGCAGATGACATAATCCTTTTAAGTAAAGACACTAACTAGATGCAGTGTCTTCTGGAAACTTTGAGTGAGAATTTGAGAATGTTTAAGATGTGTTTCTCGCCATCAAAATGCAAGTTGTTGCTCTACGACTGGTGTTCAGCGGTGCCCTGCCTAACAGCTGAGAGTGTGTTGATCGTTTCACTTACCTAGGAAGTCGGATCAGCCGTGGCGAGTCAGAGGCTGAATAGATATTTACATGGATACAAAAGACTCGATTGACTTTCGGCAACTTGCTTCACCTATGGCACCACCACGACATCCTATTGACTTTTTAAGCGTCTAGTGTACTGGCCTGAAGTTCACTTTGTTCTGCCGTATGGCTGTGAAGCATGGCAATTAAAGGTAGAGGACATGAAAAGATTTGTGGTGTTTGACCACCATTACCTTCGTAGCATAGGCCATGCGTCGTGGTGTCACCCCCTAAGTAACGGAGAAACCAGGTGTAGAGTTTTAGGCAGGAGAAGGAAGTGACCTCGTTAACTTTCATCTCCTGGGACGGCTGGGACATGTGTTCCGCATGTCTAGTAGCCATCTTCCTCGTTGCACAGTGTTGGCTGAAGTATGTTCAAGCCGGAAGAAGGGCTCAGAGTGGCCATACTAAAACATGGCATCTTCCCATGAAGTCCTTGACTATTGGTTTGTAGGATGATGCAGACTAGCCGGTTGGGGTCCGTGGGACAAGAGAAACCAGTGGTTGGAAACTCTAGATGATATGGCTGAGAATCAATGTCAATAGGGAAGATTTATCGACACGTTATCTTCATCTTAGCTGCGATGCTGAATCCAAGACTTTCTCGTTCCTCCTTCATCCGTTTCACTTCTTTCTACTGCGTCTTACTGATTTTTCTTTCTCTCTTCATCTTTCTGGTTTGTTACTCGATGTGATGATATTAAGTATGATAACTTTGACCCTTATAGTTATGCCTATTCCCCTGTTGATGTTGACTAGATTTGATCCATTATCTACAAAATACTCTGAACTGATCCCGAATAACATGCATTTTATTTCCTTGCAAGTAGTGGATTATCTTCATTAATGTCTGGTAACAGAGAATAGTATCCTGCAGATATTTGACTTATTTTGCTCCATGTAAGTATTTTACTGAGATATAGGTCAGCTGAATTTCTTTAGGTCTTACAATCCTAAATATTTTTTCGATTGTTTAAACACACAATGACATGTAATGAATGTATGACATAGTAACATTTGTTTGAATGTAGTTAGAAAATAACTTGTGAAAGGTGTTCAAGTGATCAGTAAATGTGTGAAAAATGATCATCTTGTCAACAACTTCTGTTTTATATTGTTTGTGAATGGTCAGAAAGTCACACCGTGATTTCAGTGACCCATACATTTTCAATAATGAACTTTAAGATAAGTGTGTTCAGTTTTTCACCGTTTTTTGTTTTAAACACTAACCTCTTCTTTTTATTCGTGACTGAATCATATTTTCTTTCGACTCAGATTATTGAATATCAACCTATCATCACAAATGAAATTTCTTCTCAACTAGCAATCAATTGTTTACTAATTTATTCTTCTGTTACCTCTAAGATGTAAGATCTGTCAGTTAGCCTATTATATGAAAAGTGACAAAACTGTATGGTTGACTCAGTGTTAGGGATATTCTTGAAGTCTAGCTAAAAGACGTGAAATCTGATTAGCATGTGCTGACTACATTTTTATGATTACAATAGTTAGTAACGTGGGAGAATATAAATTTGTTGTTGGATGACTTCAAACAGTCTGTAGAAAGGCATAGACTGTAGGTTTTTTTACTTACTATCACTTACCAGGTAGATGCGGATGCTACATACATGAAGCATACACTTATTTGTTCTACTCAGCCTTACATTAAAAGATGTGACTGCATTCACTTCACTCCAACTTAGCTGTGACTTTTGACATCTGACTTATAGAATTTGGCTAGCAATGGGTATCTGACAGCATAATGATACCTGAAGTCCTAGTAACTGATCAGCACACGCTAGTTTCAAGTTTATATTCATTACGGACTTACTGAAATCAGTTGAAGAAACATTGAAAACCTGAGAGCACTGGAAAGCTGTTTCGTCCTATTATCAGAGTCATCAGCAGTGCGTGACCATGACCCTAGTCCATCAGGGAACTAAGCCAAAACCTTCAGATTTCATGGAGATCTCGTCATCATTGAACCAATGAATCGGAACCTAAGGGTTCAGATTTTCCTACTGCTGTCAATTAGCAATGTAGCTCGACGTTGATCCGACGCCATCGGTGAGTATTTGCCCTCACGTTCGACTTGGTTTACCTATCGGTTACGACTTCTCAATAAAACTTCGGGAAATATAATCTTGAAGTAAGCCGTGAAACCAAATTACTCTACTGTGCTTATTAGTGACTTGCCTCAAGGTGATATTTCTCGAAGTCCTATTGAGAAGTCGTAACCGATAGGTAAACCAAGTCGAACGTGAGGGCAAATACTCACCGATGGCGTCGGATCAACGTCGAGCTACATTGCTAATTGACAGCAGTAGGAAAATCTGAACCCTTAGGTTCCGATTCATTGGTTCAATGATGACGAGATCTCCATGAAATCTGAAGGTTTTGGCTTAGTTCCCTGATGGACTAGGGTCATGGTCACGCACTGCTGATGACTCTGATAATAGGACGAAACAGCTTTCCAGTGCTCTCAGGTTTTTAATGTTTCCTCAACTGATTTCAGTAAGTCCGTGATGAATATAAGCTTGAAGGTAATAAATTTACACAAACCTCGAAACTGAAGCATTCAAGTTTTTGAAAAGCCTTTTAAGATTTTCTATTTGAACAAAGGTGACAGGATAGTCTTCATAGTTTGAGAACAAGGTATACTAGGATCAAGGTTTGTGGAAGCATTGTTTGCACTGAAAAGATATTTAAGTTAGTCAGTAGCAAATCATATATGCATCAGAAGTTTTGATTGTTCATATAGCCACAAACAATTCAACGGGCGAAAAACATTTTCATATAAAGCTTTGGAATTATGAACATTGCAACTATCCAACAAACTCATTTTACTACGTTTCCTCAAGGTTGTGTTATGAATCATCAACTAATTAGCATGATTATTTAAAATTCTTTACTAAACAACAAAATTTATTGCAGAACATCTTGAGCAAACCTAGAAATTTAGTGATAATAGAAGGTTAGGTAAGTAATGAACCCCCTGAACAGTGACTACTGCTTATTTCAAAAACTTGAAGTAGTTGTAGTAATAGTTTTGAAACGAATGAACGAGCGAAATACACTCAGCAACCTTGCACACATCTATGCAGCAGGTAATGAGTCACACCTATTGTGTGGAATAAGTATCTTACCTAGCTGACCAAACCGCGGTAGGTGGAACTAGCATTGAACTGGTGATTCAATGGTTAGTAGTTATTTATTCTAAACCACTGAACCACAGCTCCATGTAGTCGCAGTCAGTTAGGATTAGCATAGGACCTATCATTGCTGCGGAAGTGTTCAAGCTTATACACCTCATATCAGTACGTTAGGATAGAAGATACCGCTATGAAATACAGAAACAACGGAAAGCTTTTTCATAAGTACCAGCAGTTCATAAAAAGAGGAAAAGAAGAGATAACAACAACGAAATTCAGTATGACGATCAAGATAATGTGGGGATAGATCTACATCACTTAGACCGATTCCAAGATGTATCACTTAGAATTTTACCCACCGATTTTGTTTTTCACATAAACCTTAACTGGGGATTCCAAGAATTACTTTCATAGTTAAATCGGTAGTATCGCTGTTGACAGATAATAGGACATAAATAACATATATAAACTGTCTGGATGAAACTAATCGTATTTCCATCAACCTTAAGTATTGGAACGAAGGCTAGTCATCCGAAATCTGTTGTTTCACTTTTACTGAAATCAATGTTAGTCTATAGGAAGCCTTTCACTTTAGTTTTGTGCTTGTTACCATTCGTCAGTAAGGCGTATCTTCCGCTCTCTTGAAATTGGAACCATTCTTCACCCAATGTTGCAGTTAGCAGCCTTATCATCAAGCTATTCATAGAATCATTAATATTAGTCTGAGAATGAAATGTTCTTACATAATATATAAGGAATTATGTAGAACACTAATTACAAAGATTATATTCTGGTTATAGACAACTCACTACTTAATAGAGGTTGTTTTAAGGTGGGAAGACAAGCCCCAGCTAGTCACCGCTTTATACACATTTGTTTAGGGAGCAAAAGCATGACCCCAGCGCATTTCATTCAATTGTGTCAGTTTGATAATGTTTTACACGCGAATATCGCTTTCAGTATTTGACAATCGCTAACCTATTGTATATGATTTCACAAGCCAATCAAAATTTGATTTTTGTCGAGCTTAATTGATTCCAAAAGATAACCTTGACCTGACTAGTCAGACAGATTGCGTTAATTTTCATAGTTATTGTAACCGTTACGAAAAGTAACTTGATATTTTAATTGAATTTAGGTGAATATTTGGTAGAATGAAGTGGTTGAATGTGTTGACCACTTCGATTGCTTGGGGAGTTGTATCAGCCTGAATAGATTGGTTACTGATGAAATCTCAGCCTGTACACAGAAGGCCCATTTGGCATTTGCCAGCTTGTATCATCTGTTGCGCCGACTGGCTAGATATCCGAGTACCCACCGAAAGGCGTATATACTATGTTAAAGTTCATTCTGTCCTGTTAGACCGTTGTGAGAGATGGTCGTTGAACGCAGAAGATATGAAGCGATTACAGGATTTTAATCACAAGTTTTTGCATAGTATTGCTCGTGTTTGGTGGAATCACCGTGTGAGCAATGTTGAGTTCAGCGAAGGGTTCTAGGCAAGACAGATAAGTCGACTGATGAGGTTGTGCACTTCAGTTGGCTGGGATGACTTGGACATGTAATACACATGCCAAACCACCGTCTATCTTGAAATGCCACACTAGGGGACGTTGGATTAGGTTGGAGAAGGGTTCAGAGTGGCCAGATCAAGCCGTAGCACGAGTCCACAAAGCTGCTGACTGTAAGTCCGAGCCGTGTAGGGAGATGCAGACTGCCTGGATGACTGGGGTCACCGAGGTGATAGGAATCAGAGGTTGAGGACTCTTGGTTGCATGGCTGAAACAGGGTCACAGCATTACAGATGTACTCATTCCTTGACATTTTGTAAATCCCGAATATTTTCACTGACCATTATCTTCAGATTGTTTATTCTCTCACATAACTTTATCTACTTTGATATCATTCTTTTTCTATGCACTACTGTGAAGTGTAGCAACTTGAACCGATGCACTGGTGTGCAAGGTTCTAAGCTGACTTTTTCTTCTCTTTTTAATGTTTAGTGACAGATGAGTGGGCCGGTGATCCACACATCATTCATTTATGTAGCATTTAAATTGACAACAAATTTTTCAATGTAGGAAGTACAACCGTTATCAGAAGATTGTGGGTATGAACCTGAAAAATATGCATAGTGTGTGAAAAATCTAACATTTTAACAGTTTATATTGGTTAGTTGCTTAAAAACAACCAATTTCACGTTGTTTAGTCCTGAGATCTGACTGAAATCTACGATCATTTCGTAATGTTGTTACTAAGCTCCAAGACTCACTACTGTGATACACTTTTGATGAGAATGTATTTACTGACTTGTATGTTCAATCTTTCTGTACACTTTTTTACTGAGTGACCCATCATCTCTTTTATTCAATGATACATCTGAAAAACGTAACATATTTTCATGTTCTTCACAGGTAAAAGTCAAGTGGGGGGATGAACTTCGTTTAATTTTCTTAACAATTCATTTTTATCGATTTTTTGATCAAGGATAATTAGGTGTCGTCAGTATAAGGTTTATAGATATCCGAATTGTCGATGATATCTAACCATTTCAAAAAACTCTTGGATCGACCATCATAACCACCACCACCTGCGACTCGTTGAGAAATACCACCAGCAGCCCGGTCACACAACTATCAGTGACTACAAACCCTCCGACAAAAGTGGAAGTGAAGTTATGAATGCCATCAAGTTGCGAGAAACCGGGAAAGCAGCAGGATCAGATGGAATCCCTCTAGAAGCACTGAAAACAGGCTAAGAAACATCAGCAGCTGACATGCTCACACCACACCACTATTGCAGAAGGTTTGTAAGGAAGGAAGGAAGGAAATGCCACCCTGGCAATCTCCCAAAAAAGGAGATATGAGCCTATGCAAGAAGTGGCGAGGAATCACGTTCCCGTTCACTCCAAGGACGCAAAATATTAAGCCACATCACCATGGAGAGATTGAAGGTTGCGCTTGATTCAAAATTACGACTGGGACAGGCTGGCTGCCGTCTTCAGGAAGAACAAATCATGTGTGGATCAACACTATGCTACGCATCATCATATGACAGAGCATAGAATGGCTGACAACTGTCTGGGGCGACTTTAAAGGCCATTCTATCAACGATCAAAACAATCAATTAAGTTTCTGCATTCCGGCTGGAAAGGCAGAGTTGTCTGATTGGTTATCTCAGCGGTTACTGGGGTGGCCTTTAAAGTCAATCACCGTCTATCTAACTATAAATGTGATCACACGAACTATGTTTTAAATTAGTCCCACCCCAGAGTTAGTCATTTCTCTATGCCCACATCAAAATGTTTATAATCATGTATGATATGGGGTAGGAGACATTTGATTTTATTTGATAACTAGGTAATATCTCTACAATGTGTTGATTATTATTATTATTATTACTCTGTAATGCACTATACCATGTTTTCAATAAAAATAAATAAATACAACAAAGTTATAATGCAGAAATTAATGTGGTAGACCACCAGTCCCATTCCATTGTATTCAGTCTAATGAAACTTCTCGGTTGAATAGAGATAACTTCTTGCAACAGATTAAAACTTTACTGCGTAAATGACTAGTCACTGGCTGCATCTATACTAAGTTTAAAGGAAGCAAGGTGAAGCAGTTATGTGTCATTTTTGAAATTCAACGCAATGATATGGAAGGAGTAATATGGCTATTTTCTGATGTAGATTTTCCATCTACCTTTGCATTTTTGACATTTCTCTACATCACAATATAATCATCGTGTACAGGTAAATAAGCGGCATAGTCGAGGACGTCGAAGCCAGCCAGGATCGGAAAGACAGCAAGACAGGCCTTCATTAACCTGAAACCAGTCTGAGGATCTCCTGCACTCAACATGTGGAACAAGATCCTGATTCTCAACACTAATATCAGACAAGTCAGTGCTTCTATGTGATAGTTCAGAAACTTGGCGTGTTACGAAAAGCATTTCCAACAAACTACAGATATTCATCAACAGCTGCCACCTACGCTCACTCGATACTGAAGATCAGATGGCGAGAACAATAAGAATGAGCAACAAGGAACTAACTCTGGTCACAAACCAGCCAATAACTTATCACCCAACAAATATGCAGAAGGAAGTGGAGATGGATGGGATTGGGCATGCACTGAGAAGACCATTCGGAGGCACCACGCACCAGGCACTCGAGTGGAACCCAGATGGGAAACGACGAGTTGGGTGTCTGTGGCGAGGGTGATATGTAGGAGATGGTGTGAGGAAGAAATGAGAGTTTGTGGGCATTCGTGGCACCAGGTTGAAAGGACTGCAGCGAAGGGAGTGCACTGGAGACGTGCTACTGAAGCCCTATATTTCACTAGGAACCCAAGAGACAAATATTTATAATAATAATAATAATAATAATAATAATAATAATAATAATAATACAGGTAAATAAATTGCAGGAGAAGGTGAATTTCAATTTCTTCGAAAGTCATACTTCCGTTAGTCAGGTATAATTTTACGTCAGATATTTCTGATTAGCACTAGTTGATCGATATGGCTGTGAACCCCTACCAATCCAGGTGGCTTGGACATCAGTTGCACATGTGGAGCCACGTCCTACACCGACGTGGAACGTAAGCTGAAGTTAAAGTGAGTGGAAAGAGGGCTCAAGGTTCCCAGACCAAGACTTTACACTAGTCTATAAAGTCCTTAACTTTCCATCTGAAACCTCTAGGCAAATACAGACAGCCTGGTTAAGATTATCGAGGTAATGAGAATCAATTATTGGAGATCCCTGTTGATATGGTTGGAAATTAGTCGCAGCGGCGCAGATGTATTCACTCTTTGATATCTTCTAAAGCTTGAATATTTACACTAACCTTTATCTTCAGATGTTTTATTCTATCACACTACTTTGTCTACTTTGATATCAGTCTTTTTCTATCCACATGTTCTTTGAATGCTACTGTATAGTGTGGTGATGTAAATGGATGTACTAATGTGCAAAGATATGCGTTGATTTTGTCTGTCTATCTGACTGACTGACTCACATCAGTGCCTAGAAGATTATATCATATATGTGTTAGGGATTGTACTAATATTTTACTTTTTTTTTCAGTTTTAAAATGGTTGGTAAACAACACACATTGAGCATCAACTAGTATGCTTTGCCAAAGGTCAATAACAATGTTTTAAAATAGATTAATATCTAAGATGATAGAGAACATAAATGTCTGAAGATAAATGCAAGAAAACTTTAACAATCAAATAATATTTAGTACAGTTAAAGCCATACCACTGTTTGTTTGTCTCATAGGATTAAGTCACGTGGTAGTATTGGCACTGATGGATTGAATTAGTGAAATATGATTGTAAGATTATTCGATTTTCCTGTTCAAGAGACTTAACTAACTACTAGAAAGTCTTCAACTTGGTATTCATCATGGACTGACACCAGTTGCAGGATTGATCTAATGTTCATTACTGGCTAGCTTTGACAGGCGATTCCTGAAGTTCCAATATGAAGCCGAGACTGATGGCCCAACCGACAGCTGCTATCTTGACGTGGTGGTCGAGCTTGCATATCTTGATGACCCGATGAGTTATGCTGGTGGGAACACTTGTTCCCTTGAGGTCCTACCATACAAGAGACGTCTATTGGATAGTGGTTAGACTAAAACCAGTCACCGTTGTGGTATAAATTACTACACTATGATGGGGCTCTGAGGGCGAAGTCGTACTGCTGCCAGCTGGATGAGGTGTGGTAGCAGTAAGGTGTTTCCCTTGGATGACAAGCAGTGCCATGCTGATGCTGCCTTCTCAGTGGAAGGGGGGGGTTAGAAAAGGTCGGCCCCGAAAATAACACACTCCCCCATGCCCCACGGTCTGCCGGGCCGGCAGCGCTGGTTCATTTGTCGTTCCTTTTCCACCATCCGGCCCCGAAAAACAAAAGTTCAAAACAACCATACACAAAAGTCTGAGTTTGACAGGCCTCAAGCAGATGTCTGGTGGGCTCTGCGGTCACAGAAATATCTTTCAGGTACCGTAAGAAGAAATAACCTTCCATAGTGTGGGGAGTCAGGAAGTGTCAACCCCCCTCGCAACTCTGTTAGCACTCAAGTTTCTTCAGATTGCTATCCACCCCCTTATCACTACCTTCTAATCTTCTTTCATGTCTCTCAATTAACGATACTACATCATCTTCAATTTCTCCTAGTTCTGCAGCCTTCGACAACGTGACCAGTGGGGCTAACCTGGTGAACATGAGGACAAATACTCAACCATGACATTGGGTAATGGTCACGCTACATCGTGAACTGACAGAAGTAGGAAATATGGACCACTGGGTTGCAACCCAGTGTCTCAGTGGTAATGTACTACCCATGGAAGTCGAAGATTCTGTGTTCGATCCCTGGTGGTGTGGGATGATCGTGCGCACTGCCAAGGAGTCCCATACTAGGACGAAACAGCTGTCCAGTGATTCCAGGTCTCATATGTTTCCACTATTCCTCCATCTAATGTCGGTCCATGATGGATACCAACTGGAAATCGATAAGTCTCCACAAACCCTCAAATTGTACCAGAACGTTTATTCTACAAAGTGATATCAAAATAAGAATTATGTCTGATTGATACTTTAAAAGTATTGGAGAGGGATGATATGAGAAGCTAAATGAAACAACTCATAATTTATCACAATTATTATTACTATTATTTGTCTCTTGGGTTCCTAGTGAAATATAGGGCTTCAGTAGCACGTCTCCAGTGCATTCTCTTCGCTGCAGTCCTTTCAACCTGGTGCCACGAATGCCCACAAACTCTCATTTCTTCCTCACACCATCTCCTACATGTCACCCTCGCCACAGACACCCAACTCGTCGTTTCCCATCTGGGTTCCACTCGAGTGCCTGGTGCGTGGTGCCTCCGAATGGTCTTCTCAGTGCATGCCCAATCCCATCCATCTCCACTTCCTTCTGCATATTTGTTGGGTGATAAGTTATTGGCTGGTTTGTGACCAGAGTTAGTTCCTTGTTGCTCATTCTTATTGTTCTCGCCATCTGATCTTCAGTATCGAGTGAGCGTAGGTGGCAGCTGTTGATGAATATCTGTAGTTTGTTGGAAATGCTTTTCGTAACACGCCAAGTTTCTGAACTATCACATAGAAGCACTGACTTGTCTGATATTAGTGTTGAGAATCAGGATCTTGTTCCACATGTTGAGTGCAGGAGATCCTCAGACTGGTTTCAGGTTAATGAAGGCCTGTCTTGCTGTCTTTCCGATCCTGGCTGTCTTTGACATCCTCATCTATGCCGCCGCCGCATGTAGTTGAAACGATGCTGACCTGCATAGGTAGGTGAAGGAAATAACTTCTTTTAGATTTCTCCAGTTCATGTTGATTGGTGCCTCTTGTTGTTAATACTGTTGTTGGTTGTGCATCTTCATCACCTCCATTTTCTCTACATTCACTTGAAGTCCGGTCTTCCTTCGCTGCCCTGTCTCTTCTGTCAACTTGTTAGTTCTCGCCTGTACATCTTCAAGTTTGTGCCACAACACATTAGACATAAATCATCATCGGCGGTGAAATCGAAATCTTCTCCTGGGGTTTTTCACCACTCCAACCAACATATGCCTGTCTTCTCACTCTTCACGGTTTCCTGCATGATCCAGTCCAGTCGACCATAATCAGGGAGATGATGGTGATAGTAGGCAGTCTTGTTTTACTCCTCTCTTCACTTTCACTCGAAAGGCATCACTGAGCTTCCCATTGTGAATTACTTGGCATGTAGCATCATATAGCATATAGCAGCTGTTGAATGAGGTTGATAAACGTTTGTGGCACTGAAACCGTAGTGTTGAAGGAACTGCCTGGCAAATTACTTGTCGGTCGACGCTGTCGAAGGCCTTCTCAGATTCGATGAAGTTGAGGTAAAGATCCAGTTGTCAGCCATTCTATGCTCTGTCATATGATGATGCGTAGCATAGTGTTGATCCACACATGATTTGTTCTTCCTGATATTCCCGATATCGCCAACTGAGGTCTTGTCCAGTGTTGATTGCAGTTGTCTGTAGAATTCCTCCTTCTTCTCTTCATCTGCATTATTTGTAGGCGTTCAGCGTAACATTTCATGATTGTGACTTTCCTTCATTTTGAGTTGAAGCTTGCTGTCATGATCCTGCATGAGGAGATTGGTTCCCACTGCATGAGGGAGATCCTCGGATGCTCTTGGAGACATCATGATAGCCACTCAAAACTCAGTGTGCTGTGCTCGTGGTTGTCGTCTGGTTGACAATATCGGAGTAGATTATTGACTCTGCAGTTAGGAGTTTGAAGAGTCCACTTCCATTCCATCTGCTTTCGCATATTCCTAGCACTTGAGTGCTATATCTTTTCATCTTTTTTGCAATCTGGGCAGCCTTGCTAGGTTCAAACATTGTGTGGACATTCCATGTCTCCATTCTTACTTTCTGTTTTGTCGAGGGAGAGATGACACATTGGCCAATTGGCTTCCCGGAGACTTTCACCAACCGGTGTCATTTTGCCTCTCTGATTCCAGTGAGGAACAATGTTGTTTTTATTTTTTATATTTTGTTTGTGTTTTGAAGTTTTTTTAGGGGTTGTATTGGGTTTACGGTGTAGGGTTGCTAGCCATATGCCCAACCTTTCCTCTTTATCTTGGCTCAGGACCGGCAAGTAACTAGTGAAGTAGTTAACCAGGCGAGGTTAATTTATCACTACAATGTAAATGTAATCAGTTTTTATCGCATTTAGAAACCTTAAAATCTTATTAACCTCTATCGTTCTCTTCTTCTTCCTCATTTACGTTTAATTTATTGTAAAATATTTCAAATAAGTTGGAAGGTATCCTGACCAACAATGGACTGGATAGTTTGAAACAGCAAAACTACCTTTAAGAGCAACCGATTTACAGGCAGTTTTAGAATATTCCAAATTAAGTACACTACCTAAGTAGAGTAGAATACTTAGGACGAATTATATCTCTCTCAGCAAGCGCCAAGTGTTTCAGCCTCATTTTCCATTGGTAGTTTACTTCAAAACCTTATGCTTTTATACTGAACATGTTTGACGTGCTTTTCGTACCCGTCAAAAGTAAGATAGTAGTCAAGGACTGGTCTGAAAATATTCCTGGTTTAAACATAGGAAGTGAAGTGGTGGAGTGGGTCGACCACTTCACTTGCTTGGTCAGTTACATCAGCCTGGACGGACTGGTTGCTGATGAAATCTCAGCTCGGATACAGAATACCCATTTGGCATTCGCCAACTTCTGTCATCCGTGAAATCGACTGGAGAAATTACCGACTATCTATCTATCAAAGGACAAGTATAGTTCACGGTAGTCCATTCTGATCGCTAATACCTCTGTGAGACACGATCGCTTACAGTAGACGTCATCAAGAGATTACAGGGTTTTGATCACAGGTTTCTTTGTAGTATTGTTTGTGTTTAGTGGAACGACCGTGTGAGTAGTGTTGAGATCAAGTGATGGGTACTAACCAAGATAGATAAGTCGATTGAAGAAGTAGTAAACTTGGAGGTATCCGGACCAACAATGAAGTAGAGGGTTTGAAAAAACTTGGGCACCGAGTTAGTATGACTCATTGTATAAGGTGTATCTTTACTTGTGTAAGCCCGGTGTAGAACAAATAACAAAATAAACAAATATTTTGTATTATTCTTCAACGTTTCGATCTTGCTAGATAGATCCTCAAGGTGACGAACACATTACACTCACACCTATGTAAATTAAAAGATCCGATTCCGCATTTAGAACAACAGAACTGTGTTTATAAGGTAGACTGCAGTGAATGCGATGCCACATACATTGGAGAGACATCACGTCGAGTACTAACACGTCTAGCCAAACATGATCGAAGATGCGAGAAACCACCGAAAAATTCCTATGATGTGGAAAAAGCTCTGCCCTTCTTCGGTCAACAGAAAAGATGGGTTAGACATCTTACTAATATGGCAAACACTAACGACTCACATAGGCAGTTGTAAATAATATATGAAGAGAAGGTAGAACATAATTATTTCATTCCACATTATTTATTCCCAATTTATTCTTACTTGGATAGTTTCCGGTGTTATTTCTCTTAATCGTCTTAATCATAACATACATGCATACATAACACGCTACTGATGTACTACTATTTTCATCAATTTTATGCTGCTTTCAGAGTTATATACATTCTATGAACCATTCTATATATTACACAATCCATTTTGTTATCACTCATACATCAACTGTTATCAAAAGTACCTTTATCATTATCATTATCATTATTATTAATTTATTAATTAATTTATTTATTTAGAAGTAGTATTCATCATGGGCTGACATCAGTTGGGGAACCATTGAAAATCTGGGAGCACTGGACAGCTGTTTCGTCCTAGTATGGGACTCCTGAGCAGTGCGCACCCACGACCCAAATATCAAATATTCATCCTTCCAAACTAGTAATCTATTCTTTTTCACCCTTGATGACTCACAACCCTATTGTTCTGTTCATTGTCGAACTGAATTTCCTCACCCTATTTTTGTTCCACCTTACTCTCACTACTGAAAAATGCCTCTCTGATGTATCTGCTTATTCACTCACCTGTATTACATTGATCTTTGCTCTATATCACGATGTAATTGGATGATCGTAAAGATCACCACCTGAAAACTTAATTTGTGCATTGACCACAATCTGATTAAATTTTCATGTACCCTGTAAATAAGTTTCACATTAAAACTACTAGGTTGATGGTATACAATGAAAATTATGCTTGCATCACTTTTCAACGATCAAAGTATACACTCTGCTGATTGGAAACTATGATCCTTCACATTTTTAACTACTTGTTAAGATTTTCCTGTTTATCGGTAATGATTATTCTTAAAACCTGTACTATTTATGCTTAAGAAGTTATTTCATAAATACAATTTTTCGATGACGAACATCATGTGATGTTGTCATCTGATAGATCTGATAAGTGAAATAATTCCTTAAAAGCGAAAAATATCTTTTATTCTCCCTTGGTATTTTTGTAACTCGTCACTTTTTATAAAACTTCTGTTGTCACTTGTTTTATTGTTGCAGTCACCATTTGATATAACCTAAGTTGTATATTTATTTGTGTGTGACAGTATGGACGCTTGTACCCTCATATTCCACCATTAATGATGGCTTACTTCCTTCGTAATGGAAAAAGCGGTAATATAACTGGTGTATATACAGCGTCAACAAGTATATACAAAATACAAGGCTTATTATATATATATATATATATATATATATATATATATATATATATATATATATATATATATATATAGCTCAGTTGTTAGAGCGCCGGGGTGGAAACCCGGTGGTCGCTAGTTTCAATCCAGCCATGGTCCAAATTTTCATTTCACCTTCAATCATCACCTAGCATGAACTCAATTGATTTTTCGTCTTTTCAACCAACCTGATACTTGAACGTTGGTCCACGTGTTTTTGAATTTGGGGGTTTGTGGGGATTTAGAGATTTTTTTTCAGGTTGATATTCATCGTGGACTGACACCAGTTGGAGGAACATTGGAAACCTGGGAGCACTGGACAGCTGTTTCGCCCTAGTCTGAGACTCCTCAACAGTGCGCACCCACGACTCCTTCAGGGATCGAACCCACGACCTTCAGGTTCCGTGGCCCGCACCTTACCATCGCGCCACTGGATCGGAGTTCAGTGGTCCACATGTCCAACTTCTGTCAGTTAACAACAGCGTGACCGCCACCCAATATGTCATCGTTGAGCATTTGTCCTCACGTTCACCAGGTTTGGCCAATTGGTCACGACTTCTCACTGGCACTTCAGGAATGACCTCTTGATGCTAGTCACCAAAATTTCGAAGCAAAGCGATTAGTTGAAAAAAGCTTTAGCGGTTTATGGGTACTTATGACGATTTTGGCAATCTTATTTCACATTATGACAGATATCAGCTTCTCTGAGTTAGTTTGCATAATGCTTTTCACCGTCAGTTGGTCACATGCCTATTCCATTCCAAAAAACTACAATGATGTTGTATGTCATCTGATGAGAATAATTTTTTCGATTATACCTAACGTGTTTCTACTTATCTCTCTGAATCGTGCTGTATACCTTTAATTTTTTTTAGAATACACAGCAAGAAAACGATAAAAAGTTATTCCTTTCTTTGGAACTCTAGCTTATTGGTCTAGGCAGTCTACTAACAACTAGTATTGGGTCACAGGTTCTAACACAGCCCCACCTACTTGAGGTATGGGCTTCGAGATAAGTATCACTAGGCCTCAAACAATAAGTGTGGCTCATTGCCTACCAACATGAGTGTATACAAGGTTATGTAGCGAGTTTACTCTTGTTATCTTTTCGTTCCTCAAGTTAAAAACTTTATTGTACTCCTAAGCTGGTGTGAATCAATCCCCAGTTTAGAGAATAAGGAATACAAACGAATCAGATGCTTTTGAAGCAGAAAGAAGGATGAAATACTCATGTACTGAGGAATTATTGTGTGAACCCTTCTACTCCAGTTTTACGAATAACTGTACCTACACTGATCGACCAATAAGCAGCAATGGCGGTGGGAAGTGTTCTATTTTACTGGATTGTTTCAAGGAAGTATTTGCCAAACTGTTGTTTTATAGTATCATTTTTATGGTCATATTTATAAAATCGAACTTAAATTTTGTCTTTGTTTGATATTAAGGATGTATAATGGCCAACAGTGGAATCTAGGATGCATGTTTCCTCTCATATGGGGCTCATCAGTCAGATTAACCTGCCTCCCAGTGAGTGATGTTGCCTCCACTAGGAGTCGAACCAAGGCCCCTTCGCTTCAAACGTTGGAATGTTATCCACTGGTCCACTACGTTGAAATAGAAATGCCGGGGACACTAAGACATCCGCACAGGAGCCTATATGACAATAGTGGCCGATCAGTTCGGTTCAGTCAGTGACAGGAAATTACAACCTATAATATCTTGACTAATGTTTTGCTTGTTATAGAGGTTAAAGTGATATGTAAACCATCTAACCATTGGAGTTTGATTCATTTCAAATAAGCTAATAAGTGACTGTTGACTTTAAGGCATTAATAGGTGATAAATAATTAAGAGAGAAATTAGTGAAAAGAATAATTATACAGATTTGTAAATCAGTGTTTCTGTTGTATTGTGTTCTCAGTTTCAATGCACACAAACAATCGTGGTCACGAATTTGATTTGGAGCATAAGAAAATCGTCTGAACAGCCGATTCAAACCCTGTTAGCGAATTTTCAGCAGTATGGCATTCTAATGAAGTACTGAACATAAGACATGTGCATATAGAACAAGTACAGCCTTCCATCAACCAAGGGCAAATTGACCAAACAAACCAACAATGAAGCACACTGTGACAATAACAAATAGCTCAGTCTTGTTGTAACAAAGATTCTCTACCAGTCTGACTGAAGGAAATTTAAGGTCAAAGAGGTCAAAGTGTGACAAAAATCTCTTCCCTACCTTATAATTCGACAACACACTCAGGGTCAACAAAAATGCTACCTGAATATTCGTGTAACATTCGAATATGCTTCACCTCTTAATGAAGTTGTTGCTGTGGATGCTTGTCACCAAGCCTAGTGGTGCAACATCCACAACAAAAGTTCAAAGCTCAGAGAACATCCAATTAGTGCTAATAGCTTTGTGAAAGTTATAGTAAACCGGAATTTACAACAACCAAGCTTATATATGATAACTAGATAAGTGTTCTTCTGTATGAATGATTCTGCGTTGTCAGAATTGTAGAATAAAGATGATTTCCATATGGAGTGTGTGTTGTGTGTAAATTGCAGACTGAGATTTGTATGTACACACATATGTTGATAATTCTTATCGCCTTGATGTATACTGATTATGTCAGTATTTGTGGAGTGACTGGGTAGAGACTAGGTTAAACTACGTTTTACTTCTTCATTCCTGATTCCATTTAATGTGAAGAGATTCTCCTATGAGACGTTCTTTATAATTTCTAAAGCCTTTCTGAATAATTTTGATATTGTCAAAATCGATCTTGCAACATGAAATTATGGTGAGTTGAGCTATGGCTGGTCTGTTTTTTAAATTTAAAGTTTTTTCAGTTCCACTGGTACTCTAGGGGGTCCGGTAGAAGCCGTTTGGTGTTCACTTTTTCTAATTTTGATTTCACGGGAAGTTTGTCCTATATATATTACATCGCAGTCTGAGCATTTTGTTTTACAGATACAATTAGATTATGAATCTAGAGGCATCTCGTCCTTCAAATGAACTAAGGTGCTCCGCAATGTGTTTGATGTTCTGCAGAACACTCTGATATTGTATTTGTTGAGCAGTCTCTTAATTTCATCCGTTGTGTGTGATCTTTACGGGATAACTATTCCTGAGGCCTGTGATTTAGGAGTAGTTCTATGATCTAATTTAATGTTATTTTCTGTTTTACCAATGAATTTTATCGGATAATTATTCATTTAAATACCTTGTTTATGCATTCTAATTCCTTAACTCTTACATTTCCATCCGTTACTAGAGTGTTTGCTCTCCTTAAGGGACTGCAGGTGACAGAAACTTTCGCACTAATTAGATGTGATGAGTTGAAATCTAAATATTTGTTAGAATGCCTTGCTTTCCTAAAAATGGTTATATCTAAGTGTTCGTTTTCTTTTCGCTTAATAAGACAATCAAGCAAAGTCAGTTTCCCTTTATCCTTTTCTTTTTCTGAGCTGAATTCGATACTGGGAAATCTAGAGTTCAGCTAATCTAACAGTGCTTCGTATAAGTCGCGTTTTAAAACTATAAATGTGATATCAACATATCTCAGCCAAATTTTTGTCTTTAGTAAGTCACTGAAGACACTTTCTTCAAACTTACTCATAAAAAGGTCAGGTATTCCTGATTGTAGTGGACTGAATCATGCAATAAACAGTGAGAAGCGAGAAGAGGAGGATACACTGGACCGATGTAAAGACCCTGGAAGAAGATTTGGATTTCGCCACCGATGACTTATGTATAATGTCACACAAACTAGAAGATATACAGGTGAAAACTAACAAGTTGACAGAAGAGGCAGGGCAGAGAAGGAAGACTGGACTTCAAGTGAACGTAGAGAAGACAGAGGTGATGAAGATACCCAACCAACTCCCACCAACACCACCACCACCAACAACAACAACAACAACGACAACACGCTCCAATCACCATCAACGACAGAAACTTAAAGGAAGTAGCCTCCTTCACCTATTTAGACAGCACTGTGTCAAGTACAAGTGGCACAGGCACAGACGAAGACGTCAAAGATAGCCAGGATCGGAAAAGCAAGACGAGTGTTCACTAACCTGAAACCAATGTGAGGATCTACTGGACTGCATTCAGTATAAAGGGTGAACGAGGTCCGGATTTTCAACACCAATGTCAGTCAAGTCAGTGCTTCTATGTGGTGGTTGAGAGACTTGGCACGTCACGAAAGACATTTCCAACAGACTACAGACATTCATCAACAACTGCCTACACTGCCTCGACACTGAAGATCAGGTGGCGAGAACAATAAGAATGAGCAACAAGGAAGTAACTCTGGTCACAAACCAACTGATGAAGAACCTATCACCCAACAAATATGTGGTGGAAGGAAGTGGGGCTGTATTGGGTATGCAGTGAGAAGACGATTCGGGGACATCACGCAACAGTTGATCGTGACTTGAAGGAGCTTGTGTTGATAGAGTTGTGAGGGCGGTTGACACTTCCTCACCACTCAAACTGTGAAAGGTTATTTCTTCCTAGCGTACCTTACAGAGAATTAGATTTCTGTGGCCACAAACCCCATGGGATGTTTGCTTAATGCTCGGTCTTTTATGGATTGTTCTTCTGAAATTTGGTTCTTCTAACGCTGGAAAGCGAAAATCCATACCCCCATTCCCGAAGGACCCTGAGGCAGGGATGAGTGTGCCATTTTTGGGGTCGACCTTTTCTAATCCCCTCATTTCTTCCCGTAAGAAAGGTAGCACGAGCGTGGCACTGCTGGTTATTCAACGAAAACACCTTACTTCTGTCACACCTCATCCAGCTGGCAGAAGTACGACTTGGCCTTCAGACCCCACATCATAGTTAACACTATCTGCTTTTCATCCTACCACTATCAGACAGAGCTTTCTCACCTAGTGTAGCTCGTTGAGTCATTGATGTACAAGCCTGACCACTATGTCAAGGTAGTAGCTATCGGCAGGTAGAAGGTTAGAGTGGGACTTATTTAAAGAGACTGAAACCTTACACAATTGTAATTGTCACCAAAGCGGGATTATTTCGTATACTCTGATTTATCAAAGATCAGTCAGCTGATTTTTAGATACCTAAACGTGATTTATCTACCTGGTTCAATCATTCATGATGATTTTCCACTCGAAATGTTTTTCGCCATTAGAATCACTTCCAAGTATGTCATAATCCATACTATCCTTTAACCTAAAATACGTTTTTTTCAAATTTGTTTCAATTCCATTTCAGATTGCTTTCTGTATTGCGAAGACAATTCCTATTAAACCAGAGTTTGGTTTCGGTTTACTTACTATCGGTTGTTCTCCGGGTGGTGGTGTTAGTAATGCTTGGTGTCTTTTGCTTGGTGGTGATATTAATTTAAGCATACTAATGACATTCATTAGTACTCTGTCAGCCCTTTGTAAGTTTCTATCTCTTTGCATTCTTACACTATGTGTAATGTAACTTTCGTTTTAGATTATTATTTATTTTAAGTGCTGATTGATTCTTATAAATGGATAAAATAATTACTATCATGAAAGTAGACTAATGCCAAACATATCGAACAAATTGGAGCTATGGCTGAAAGGCTTAGGTGGCTAACCTTTGATCAATGGGCTGCTTACGACTTTGAACACCTCTCCAACTACCGAGACGTGGACAGCTAGGTAGTTAGTATCATTAAACCTCACACAATAGGTGTTGTTCATTGCCTACTGTATGAAAGTGCACATGATTGCTGAATACATTTCATTTCTTCTTAAATATGTCGTCATACAGAACCTTTTATACTGTGATAATCGAAGTGGTCGGCAATATTATCCGGGATGTGGTTTGTAGCCTGTTTCAGACTGTTTAACAAGACATATTCCATATTGTGATTATAAGCTGTAAATTTAAGATGTTCGCATAAAATTAACATCGTTTTTCTTTATAATGATGGATAATGGCTACCATTGAAATCTAGGAGGCACGTTTCATCGCATATAGGACTCGTCAGCTGGATGTACCTACCTTCTAGTGAGCGACGTCACTCTCAATAAAATTGGAACCCGGAGCCAACCTCCTCAAACACCGAAGCATTATCCACTAGGCCACTGATTCATGATAGCCACTTTTGTGGTACGGATATGGTTTATATGATGTTAGAACACCAAGTTTAGCAGAATATGGTGAATTCATCTCCTTGTCTTCGACTGAACACAGGTCTTAAGTTCATTATATATATATATATATATATATATATATATATATATAGAGAGAGAGAGAGAGAGAGAGAGAGAAAGAGTTTGAATGAAATAATTTATGATTACTAAAATTAAAGTTATCTATTACTAAGCATCCAGTGGGCACTAGACATGACATTCAAATCTCCAAAGCATTTAAAATAATTAACAAACAAAGCAATACTAAGCTACTAAGATTTGCAGAAGCAATTGCCATCAGAAGAATTAAACCGAACCTATACATTCCAAAAGAGGCAGTTGTTAACTTCCAACTTTCGTAGTAGCCATTGATTTGCTTTGTTACTAAGTAAAATCCTTTCCAAAATTCTCGATTTTCATCCCCTTTTATAAAACCAAATTCACATCCACCCTGTTTGCATTGCCGGTCACGACTTTTCACTGAAATTTTAAGTGAACGTGAGAACAAATACTCAACAATGAGGTTGGGTGATGGTAGTGATATGTTGTGAACTGATAGAAGTTGGGAATGTAAACCAATGGATTCCGACTAGGTGCCTGATTGGTAACGAAACATGAAAGCCCTGGGTTCGATTCCTGGCGGATCATGGGTCCAGTTCTCCTAGGTTCCCAAAGTTCTCCCCAACTGATGTCAGTTCATGATGAATAACAACTTGAAAAAAAATGTTCACCCTATATTTACACTATTAACTCATCTCATACACTTACGTAATACTTTCTTTTCTATTTTGGTTGTTCACATGTATGAAGATGACAGTCTGACTATATAAGTACAAGATAACTTCAGTCTTAGTAATCACAAATTATTTCATTCAAACCTCTCTAATGTGTATCAGTTCATTCATTGGGTCATCAATGGACTATTCTCTTCTTGATAAGTGAATTATGTGAATTTTATTTCTCTCTGTCTACATATAGCCTGTATGTATTTGAAGAGAAGGCAACGAAATACATTAAATTCATCATATTCTGTTAAACGTGATGTTCTAGTTTTGATAAAACTTTTGAATGGAACCAATTGTATTAAATTATATGATTTTCAACAATGGGGATAGTGGATAATGCTTTGGCGTTTGAGAAGTCTGTGTGTACTTCTCTATCAAAAAGTTTATGTTGAACAAATTCATGGAGAGCAACAATTAACAATCACACCATCACTAGCAAAATTAGTACCAACAATAAAACAAGCAGATAAATAAATTAATGTGATCATTTGTTCACTAAATACAATGTTAAGTAGCCAAAACAATGTGGTTTAAAACTATACAGGGCATACGGCCAGGCAACTTACTGGATGTATTTCTAAGGGGATTGATAAAATCCGTAAGAAGATCAGTCTTTTAGCATTTAGTTAATAGTCCTATCATGGCAGATAAGCTTAACGTTTGCAAGATAACCATTCGTACACCATCAGACCATTTTGAATACTATTCATACTGGTCATTTACACATAGTGGCAACTGTATGAACTCAACTTCAAAATCCTAGACTATCTGTGCACAGTTTATCTTTATCTTGGCCCGAACTCTCCACCTGGTTTGATGATCGAATTATCTACATTTGTACGATGTTTTCTTAGTTCATATCATCATTCTGTATATTATAACTGTTTTAGGCAGCACTGTCGCTATGACAATTGACATTAATATCATTACCAATACTAAGAAGGATGTAATTGAGAACAATACTATTCTCCCAAACTTCAAGTGTTAATGGGAACAACATTGTTCACTAGAAAGTTCGTACATCTCAATTGATGAGTTTTACATTGGGATAAAACGTGTTTCCTGGATTTCACTGTTAATCGCCATCTATCATTAACAAGAAAAGTGAAACGATACATAATATCAAGCCATTAGCACACGATGAAAAAAAATTCAGTTCCATCTAAGACAGGATAATACAAATAACATCATATAAGTGTTAATTCATTGAAATAATTTGATTTTAGGGTATACTGTTGAAAGTGTTGATGTGATTAGCTTATAGAAGTGTAGATTATAATAAGAGTTTAAATTCTAATATAACTTCATATCTCAAGTTGTTATTCATCGAAGACTGACATCAGTTGGAGGAACAAAGGAAACCTGGGAGCACTGGACAGCTGTTTCGTCCAACTAGTATGGGACTCCTGAGCAGTGCGCACCCACGACTCCACCAGCAGGGATGGAACCCGCGACCTTCAGGTTCCGCGACCAGCACGTTACCATTGAGCGACTGGGTCAGAATCCAATGCTCCATATTTCCAACTTCTGTTAGCTCACGATATAGCGCAAACCGCCACCCAATGTCATCGTTGAGTATTTGTCCTCACGGCCATCAGGCTTTGACTCCACCGGTCACGACTTGTCATTGTAACTGCGGGAATACTTCTCGAAGCTAGTCACCAACGAGCACTAGTTCAATTAAATTTTGAGGGGGTTGTGGAGATTTGGAAATATTTCAAGTTGTTATTCATCGAAGACTGACATCAGTTAGAGGAACAAAGAAAACCTGTGAGCACTGGACAGCTGTTTCGTCCTAGTATGGGACTCCTGAGCAGTGCGCACCCACGACTCCACCAGCAGGGATCGAACCCGCGACGAAACAGCTGTCCAGTGCTCCCAGGTTTCCTTTGTTCCTCCAACTGATCTCAGTCTTCGATGAATAACAACTTGAAATATTTCTAAATCTCCACAACCCCCTCAAAATTTAACTTCATATCTGTAAATTTTAATTATTTATTACTAACTTTGGAAATATTGCTGATTTACTGAATATATTTTATCACCATTTTGTCTGGTTAATTTTGCTTCGATTTCATTCATACAAGACAGAAATGTGAATGAAGTCTACATATTTTATACAAAATGAAAGAAATAACCGGATAAAAAAGATTTCATTATTTGTAGACGATTATATAAATAGTTTTGCTTATTTACATATCCATATTGAAAGATAAGATCAGTTATGTGTATTCCTTTTTTATTTTTGTTTAGAATAAAAGTCATAAAAGGTTATCTTATAATAGTGTAATAAATTCTGTTGAGTAATTACATTCAGAAGTTAGATCATTCAGGTTTTTATCTCAGAACATATTTTGTTATAACTGATGTATGTTGTTAATAAACCAACACAACAAGCTGTGTACTGATATTCACTAAGCAATAACTAAGTACATGGTATCTCTTTGTCGTCGACTAGATGATATGAAGTGGTACAAATGGATAGTGAATCCCTAAAGGTAACACTGGATCAGGTCTTGCCATGACGTGGACTAAGGTTGCTCAATTAGAAGTCTACAGGGCTAACCACCACCTTACACAGCATTGGTATTTTTACTTTCGATATATTTATTATTTGTTACTTTGGGTTCATAATGGAACATACGGCTTCAGTAGCACATCTCCATTCCACTCTGTTCTCTGCAAACCTTTCAACCTGACACCAAAACTGCACACAAGCTCTCATTTCTTCCTCACATAATCTCCTCCATGTCACCCTCACCACAGATGCCCAACTCATCGCTTCCCATAGGGGTTCCACTCCAGGGCCTGGACTGATGCGTGATGTCCCCGAATCGTCTTCTCACTGCATACCCAATACAGCCCCACTTCCTTCCACCACATATTTGTTGGGTGATAGGTTCTTCGTTGGTTGGTTTGTGACCAGAGTTACTTCCTTGTTGCTTGTTCTTATTGTTCTCGCCACCTGATCTTCAGTGTCGAGGCAGTGTAGGCAGTTGTTGATGAATGTCTGTAGTCTGTTGGAAATGCCTTTCGTGGCTCGCCAAGTCTCTCAACCACCACATAGAAGCACTGACTTGACTGACATTGGTGTTGAAAATCCGGATGTTGTTCACGCTTTAGGCTGAGTGGAGAAGATCTCCACACTGGTTTCAGGTTAGTGAACACTCGTCTTGCTTTTCCGATCCTGGCTATCTTTGACGTCTTCGTCTGTGCCTGTGCTACCTGTGCTTGACACAGTGCTGTCTGAATAGGTGAAGGAGGCTACTTCTTTAAGTTTCTGTCGTTGATGGTGATTGGAGCGTGTTGTCGTTGTTGTTGTTGTTGGTGGTGGTGGTGGTGTTGGTGGGAGTTGGTTGGGTATCTTCATCACCTCTGTCTTCTCTACGTTCACTTGAAGTCCAGTCTTCCTTCTCTGCCCTGCCTCTTCTGTCAACTTGTTAGTTTTCACCTGTATATCTTCTAGTTTGTGTGACATTATACATAAGTCATCGGTGGCGAAATCCAAATCTTCTTCCAGGGTCTTTACATCGGTCCAGTGTATCCTCCTCTTCTCGCTTCTCACTGTTTATTGCATGATTCAGTCCACTACAATCAGGAATACCTGACCTTTTTATGAGTAAGTTTGAAGAAAGTGTCTTCAGTGACTTACTAAAGACAAAAATTTGGCTGAGATATGTTGATATCACATTTATAGTTTTAAAACGCGACTTATACGAAGCACTGTTAGATTAGCTGAACTCTAGATTTCCCAGTATCGAATTCAGCTCAGAAAAAGAAAAGGATAAAGGGAAACTGACTTTGCTTGATTGTCTTATTAAGCGAAAAGAAAACGAACACTTAGATATAACCATTTTTAGGAAAGCAAGGCATTCTAACAAATATTTAGATTTCAACTCATCACATCTAATTAGTGCGAAAGTTTCTGTCACCTGCAGTCCCTTAAGGAGAGCAAACACTCTAGTAACGGATGGAAATGTAAGAGTTAAGGAATTAGAATGCATAAACAAGGTATTTAAATGAATAATTATCCGATAAAATTCATTGGTAAAACAGAAAATAACATTAAATTAGATCATAGAACTACTCCTAAATCACAGGCCTCAGGAATAGTTATCCCGTAAAGATCACACACAACGGATGAAATTAAGAGACTGCTCAACAAATACAATATCAGAGTGTTCTGCAGAACATCAAACACATTGCGGAGCACCTTAGTTCATTTGAAGGACGAGATGCCTCTAGATTCATAATCTAATTGTATCTGTAAAACAAAATGCTCAGACTGCGATGTAATATATATAGGACAAACTTCCCGTGAAATCAAAATTAGAAAAAGTGAACACCAAACGGCTTCTACCGGACCCCCTAGAGTACCAGTGGAACTGAAAAAACTTTAAATTTAAAAAACAGACCAGCCATAGCTCAACTCACCATAATTTCATGTTGCAAGATCGATTTTGACAATATCAAAATTATTCAGAAAGGCTTTAGAAATTATAAAGAACGTCTCATAGGAGAATCTCTTCACATTAAATGGAATCAGGAATGAAGAAGTAAAACGTAGTTTAACCTAGTCTCTACCCAGTCACTCCACAAATACTGACATAATCAGTATACATCAAGGCGATAAGAATTATCAACATATGTGTGTACATACAAATCTCAGTCTGCAATTTACACACAACACACACTCCATATGGAAATCATCTTTATTCTACAATTCTGACAACGCAGAATCATTCATACAGAAGAACACTTATCTAGTTATCATATATAAGCTTGGTTGTTGTAAATTCCGGTTTACTATAACTTTCACAAAGCTATTAGCACTAATTGGATGTTCTCTGAGCTTTGAACTTTTGTTGTGGATGTTGCACCACTAGGCTTGGTGACAAGCATCCACAGCAACAACTTCATTAAGAGGTGAAGCATATTCGAATGTTACACGAATATTCAGGTAGCATTTTTGTTGACCCTGAGTGTGTTGTCGAATTATAAGGTAGGGAAGAGATTTTTGTCACACTTTGACCTCTTTGACCTTAAATTTCCTTCAGTCAGACTGGTAGAGAATCTTTGTTACAACAAGACTGAGCTATTTGTTATTGTCACAGTGTGCTTCATTGTTGGTTTGTTTGGTCAATTTGCCCTTGGTTGATGGAAGGCTGTACTTGTTCTATATGCACATGTCTTATGTTCAGTACTTCATTAGAATGCCATACTGCTGAAAATTCGCTAACAGGGTTTGAATCGGCTGTTCAGACGATTTTCTTATGCTCCAAATCAAATTCGTGACCACGATTGTTTGTGTGCATTGAAACTGAGAACACAATACAACAGAAACACTGATTTACAAATCTGTATAATTATTCTTTTCACTAATTTCTCTCTTAATTATTTATCACCTATTAATGCCTTAAAGTCAACAGTCACTTATTAGCTTATTTGAAATGAATCAAACTCCAATGGTTAGATGGTTTACATATCACTTTAACCTCTATAACAAGCAAAACATTAGTCAAGATATTATAGGTTGTAATTTCCTGTCACTGACTGAACCGAACTGATCGGCCACTATTGTCATATAGGCTCCTGTGCGGATGTCTTAGTGTCCCCGGCATTTCTATTTCAACGTAGTGGACCAGTGGATAACATTCCAACGTTTGAAGCGAAGGGGCCTTGGTTCGACTCCTAGTGGAGGCAACATCACTCACTGGGAGGCAGGTTAATCTGACTGATGAGCCCCATATGAGAGGAAACATGCATCCTAGATTCCACTGTTGGCTGTCTTGCTTTTCCGATCCTGGCTATCTTTGACGTCTTCGTCTGTGCCTGTGCCACTTGTACTTGACACAGTGCTGTCTAAATAGGTGAAGGAGGCTACTTCCTTTAAGTTTCTGCCGTTGATGGTGATTGGAGCGTGTTGTCGTTGTTGTTGTTGTTGTTGGTGGTGGTGGTGTTGGTGGGAGTTGGTTGGGTATCTTCATCACCTCTGTCTTCTCTACGTTCACTTGAAGTCCAGTCTTCCTTCTCTGCCCTGCCTCTTCTGTCAACTTGTTAGTTTTCACCTGTATATCTTCTAGTTTGTGTGACATTATACATAAGTCATCGGTGGCGAAATCCAAATCTTCTTATCGGGTTTTTACATCGGTCCAGTGTATCCTCCTCTTCTCGCTCCTCACTGTTTATTGCATGATCCAGTCGACTACAATCAGAAATTTTATGGGTTATAGTAGGCGGCAGCCTTGTTTTACTCCTGTCTTCACTTCGAAAGCATCACTGAACTTTCCATTGTGAATTACTTGGCATGTGGCGTAGTCATATAGTTGTTGAATGGGATTGATAAAGGTTTGTGGTATTCCGTAGTGTTGAAGCAACTGCCAAATTACTTGTCGGTCGATGCTTTCAAATCTCTTTTCAAAGTCGATGAAGTTGAGGTATAGTTTGGACAATTATGAAAATTACTAATTGCAGTGTTTATCTTTGAAGCTCTCAATATTCTGAATTTTTCCTTACTTCTACAGTTTTATTCATCATACTGAATATATTTGTGAAGCGATAGGAAAGAATAATTACTGAGAATAAACATGAAAATGGCTTGGTATTCTCTCAGTTTTCAACATCAGGCTTAGTGACACACAGCAACAATACACAGCATTTGACTTTATCTACTAGTAAGAATCAGCTTGTGGTTTTTAAACACTTAAGTATTCTCAATATCATGAAGTTAAAGTCAAGTGGACCAAAGAGCACTTCATGTATTAAATTCTTTTCAGTTTTTACACTTATAGATCTAGTTAATAAATAGGATTGAGATGTTTAGCCAGGATGACTGAATTCAATGTAAAGTTTGTCCTGTGACCAGATTTGAACCAGATTATCTACCCTGCACTCTGCTTCATTAAAGTATGAAATCTTCCCGAAAACAAGGTGCCAGTTTCACTAACTGTGATGCGAATGAATAACATGTAATTATTAGTCAACCTTCAAACTGACTGCCCAAGCAGGGGTTGGTTCATATGTTGGTGAAACTAGCTGACCGCATTCGTACTGCTATTTTAATTTAAAACATAAGTTCTGCTATTCTAGAGTGACTCTCACGTAACCTTGGAAGCACCAATCAGATAACAGGCGATTTATACCATCACTTTGGTGGAAGGAAATTGGAAGTTGACAAATGACAGATGATTCCAAAGTTTCTCCCTGTCAAAAGAACCAGAGGCAGTCCTAATGTCGAGAAGTATGATAACTGTTGCCCTGAAACACGTCTAACGGCGTTCAAGTATCTGATGAAGGGGAATCCATGATAAATCCATCCACATACAGAAAAAAAACAAGTTTCTCACTGCATGTTATGCAGAGCTTACGAAGCGTGATAGCAGCCAACACTTTAGATGTTATCAGTAACAGATTGATAAAACGATAATTATCAGATAATTTACGTAGATCCTTTTTGAAAATGGGTACAATAATGGCTCCATTTCAGAATAATGAGACACTCTCAGTTTGTAATACCTTCTCAGAAAGTGAAGTCAGTTCTCCAAATTCAGTCTCACTTTCACCCTAAAATAGAATGGGGTAGGTTTTCTGAACACGATGCCGTATGCCACTTTAGAGATTGCAGTTCCTTACAGACCTCCACTTCGTAAGGTGGTTTGGTGTTCAAGAGAAAGGATAAATACCATTTCTTTAAAATGCATGGTTCTGCTCTTATTGACCTTTTTCTTAAAATGTTAGCTATATTAACGTCATTTATTAAAAGTCGTATTCGCTTTTAGGAACTTAAGTAATCATCAGTAACCCTCAAACTTTCGGATTATTTGAAAAGGTTAATCTTTCAGTAATTGTCAGAGTGTTGTGTGTTTAGTGTATTACTTAAGGTTTTATCGATTTAGGGTAAATCTAACTGGCCCGTGTTACTTTGAGAAGTACAACTGAAGAATGCTGAATGATTCTTGATTCGGTCGGATCAAATCGAAGATGTTTGTCAGAAACCTAATGATTATTCCTTGCTACCCAACAAACACCCACCGAAGCCAACAACAACAACACGCTCCAATCACCATCAACGACAGAAACTTAAAGGAAGTAGCCTCCTTCACCTATTCAGACAGCACTGTGTCAAGCACAGGTAGCACAGGCACAGACGAAGACGTCAAAGATAGCCAGGATCGGAAAAGCAAGACGAGTGTTCACTAACCTGAAACCAGTGTGGAGATCTTCTCCACTCAGCCTAAAGCGTGAACAACATCCGGATTTTCAACACCAATGTCAGTCAAGTCAGTGCTTCTATGTGGTGGTTGAGAGACTTGGCGAGCCACGAAAGGCATTTCCAACAGACTACAGACATTCATCAACAACTGCCTACACTGCCTCGACACTGAAGATCAGGTGGCGAGAACAATAAGAACAAGCAACAAGGAAGTAACTCTGGTCACAAACCAACCAACGAAGAACCTATCACCCAACAAATATGTGGTGGAAGGAAGTGGGGCTGTATTGGGTATGCAGTGAGAAGACGATTCGGGGACATCACGCATCAGTCCAGGCCCTGGAGTGGAACCCCTATGGGAAGCGATGAGTTGGGCATCTGTGGTGAGGGTGACATGGAGGAGATTATGTGAGGAAGAAATGAGAGCTTGTGTGCAGTTTTGGTGTCAGGTTGAAAGGTTTGCAGAGAACAGAGTGGAATGGAGATGTGCTACTGAAGCCGTATGTTCCATTAGGAACCCAAGGGACAAAAAGTAATAGTAATAATATCTCGTACGTATTCCTCCAGTAAGAAATCAGCACGGATTGAATAACAGTGGAGTCTGCTTGTGGTTATCCGAAACAGAAACAAACTGTGAGGCATGAAATAAAATTGTATCACATTGCGTGTTTCTGTGAAATGAGAATATTTGATACTTTAACTTGTAAATCTTCATCGTTGATTGGATCGAAGTCATCGGCCACTATTGGCATGTGGGCTTCTGTACGGATCCTTCTATATCTAATTTTTAAGTTTGTGGAGAATTATTGGCTGATTTCAGGTTGGTATTCCTCATGGACTGACATCAATTGGCAAGACATGTGAAACTGGGGGCAGCTATTTCGTCTTAGTATGAGACTCCTCAGAAGTGCGCGCTCATGACGTCTCCAAGGACCAAACCCAGGATCTTCAGGTCCCATGGCCAGCACGTTACCACTGAGCCACTGAGCTGAGAGGTGATGCTCCATATTCACTACTTTTTCCATTTCATGATATAGCGTACCTCCATCTAATGCTGTCGTTGAGTAACTGTCCTCATTTTTGACCTGGTTGACCCCACTAGTCATGACTTCTCGTTGGAACTTCGGGTATCGCCTCTTGAAGCTACTCACCAATAAGCTCTAGATTATCTTGGCTTAGAGGTTTGTGGGAATTTATTTATTGATTTCAGGTTGGCATTTATTACTGACTGACATCAGTGTTGGGGAAACATTTGAAACCTGGGAGCACTGGACTGCTGTCTCGTCCTAGTATGGGATTTTTCATCAGCGAGCACCCATGCTTCGATGTTGTCGGTATTTTCAGTTTTGATATTACTGATTGGTAGCGGCGATTAATAGCGGCCGATCAGTCGGGCCTAATCAATGACAGAGATTTAAAAGCAATAACATTCAGAGCATACTATAACTGTTGCACAGAGAATGGCTATCGTGGCTCAGTGGCATGGTTAATAACACTCTGGTGTTTACATCGTATGTTCCTTGGTTTCATTTCCAGCTACCGCCAAGTAAATTAATTAATTCCCTTCAGGATGTTGTACATTAACATGTGTATTCACGAGAATTCTGTTTATCCAATTTATAGCTGTCCAGTCGTTAGTGCTAAGCATCGTGGAGATATGGCTTATTGGTTCAGGGAACTAACTTTCAACTAATGGGTCATGGGTACGAGCAGCGCTCCTCCTAACGAGGTTTGGGCAGCCCGATATTACCGTTAGCCCTCATACAATTGATATGACTCACTGTCTGTCACACAAATAAGCACAAGGTTGTTGAGTGGTTTTCGATTCGGTTTAGTATTATTTAACATGAGAAAACATCATACATCATGAGAATACATCATAGCATCATAGTATCGGTTTGTATATCGGTAGACTTCATTCACTGTTAAGCAGTAATGACTAGACAGCTATGTATTTTGCCTACTGGTGACCGATGTGTATACATAATCGAGTCTTAAAGATGGTCAGCTATAATCTGAATAGCTTAGTGTTTCAGCGTTTCACTTATTTCATCACTCATGGACACAGGTTTGAGTCACTGTGGAAATACTAGTTCTCTGATTGTCACAAATACACCTTACTGATGAACGTCAAGTTATGTAATGTCCATAAGCACTTAAACTGGGGGAAAGTCATGTAGGAACTGTCTAGAGTGATCAATAATAGCGAACACTATCCAACTTCGTTGACAAGGGGAGAACGAGAACGTATCTTCAACTCTGTAACAGAATATTTATTAAACTCAGAATATTTGGCTCCTTTCAATAAGTGTTTCAAAATTCTCTACAAAAGCAACCAAATCACTCTAAAGGAATGAGGTTAGCGAATCTAGGGATTCTAAAGAAGTAAGTATAACCAACCTTTTTATTTGTCATGACCATCACTAAGTATAGATCACCCTAGATAATTCCTATATGACATAGCTACTTTATTTTGTTATCGTTTCGTTGACTTCTCTGTTTTAAACGCCTATGGATAGTACGTAACTGTCTATTGTCACGCCATTTAGATTTACTTTTGACTGTAAATCACCCTGGAATGTTCTATGCTTTCTATAATATAATATTCCCAGTGTATAGCTTAGAAAATGATTTCGTTGAAAGGAGAAAAACTTTCACCACTGAATGGTTGATGGTGAGTTTTTGTTAGATATACATGCCCAGCTGACAAATTTCTTACATCTGAATTTATCTAGATCCCAATGATTGTTATTTTTGACAAGTGGTTTATCATAAGTGAGTTGGTTCAGTACTGTTTCTTCTCCTCGAAAAAGAGAGAGGAGAAAAAAGCAATGTAAGTAGTCTAAAAACATACAGATGGACAAAACAACTGTAGAAAAGACTTTACCAGGAAAGATTTTGGTATGTAAATCACTGTACGCTTATAGATTACCTTAGAAAACGGTGCAAATGCTACTCCTCCGATATCCATCCATCCATCAAAATCAACATAGGACCAGGTATTACTGCATAATGGTCCGAGTTACCACAACTCATATCACCATATGAAGTAAAAAGGTAGTGAGTTGGGAGATGAAGAAAATAAAACTCAGTCAAAAGCAACACAGAGTACTAGAAGAGAGAAAGGAAAAATGAGAAAATGGTGGGATTCTATATAGCGTTAAGATGAGGATAATGTGTGTATACATCTACGCCACTGACATCGGTTCCCACCCATATCACCTAGAGTCTCAAACCTCTAGTTTCTCTTATTCCGTGGACCCCAACCACCTAGTCTGCATCGCCCCACATGGCTCAAACCAATAGTCGAAGACTTCATACATTGGTGTCATGTTTTAGTCTGGCTACCTTGAGCCTTTTTGCAGTCTGAACCTGCTTTGGCCAGCATTGTGTGACGAGGCAGACGGCGTCTGGGCAACGTAACACATGTCCCAACCACCTCAGTGACAGCCGCGTCAACTGATTTACCTCTTCTCCCTAAAACTCTACACCTGACTTCTGTGTTACTTACATGGTGACACCACAGCACACGGCCTATACTATGAAGGCAACGGTGATCAAACATCTGAAGCCTTCTCATATCTTTCACCTTCAATGGCCATGTTTTACAGCCATACAGTAGAAAAGAGGGGACTGCTGTGCAGTACACGCGACCCTAATTAGACAAACGGATATCACGGCGGCGCCACAGGTGGCGTAGATTAGCAAAAGCTAATCGAGCCTTTTGTATCCGTGCAGAGATTTCATCGGCCACTGAGCCAGCACGACTGTTCCTACTTCCCAGGTAGGTGAAGTGGTCAACACATTCAACCACTTCACTCTCTATTGTCAGTCATGGCGTCATTGAAGACCAATCCTGGAGCAATAATTTGCATTACTCCCCCAATGTGAATTGGACAACTTTCCAACTCAACATAGATCCATTCTAATCATCATCAACATTGATAGATCATTTCCACTTGAATTAAGCTGTCTGTATGTTTACCAATCATTTTATTTTGGACAGTCAACATTTCTGATAATATGTTTTTTCTTCTCTTTCAATCTCCTTACAGTCATGATGCCGCTTCTTCTATTCGTGTATGGTCGATTCTTTATTGATGTGAACAGAGTGAAAATTCCCTATCTTAATATTGTCTTCCAATTATTACAAGTAGCTATACCAGCGTTAATTGGTTTAGGTCTACGTGTATGGAAACCAAAATGGGCTATACGATTCACAAGGTTTACACGTCCATTATTCATCTTTTTTATAGTCTTCTTTCTTACTATCGGTACTTATATTAATTGGTCATTATTTCGTCTATTAGGTGTTTATCCAATTGTAATTGTTACTGGTGCACTTCTACCCTGGATTGGTTTCAGTTTAGCTGCATTATTTACATTAGTTTTAAAACAATCACGTCAATTAATTGTTACAGTCGCTTTAGAGACAGGTATACAAAATGTTGGTGTTGCAATACTTGTCTTGTTATATTCAATGCCAAAACCAGCTGGTGAATTAGGCGCTATTATACCAATTACTGTAGCAATGTTAACACCAATTCCATTATACTTTATCTACTTAGGCTTAGTCATTAAACGTAAGTGTTGTAATCAGAAGAGAACTCCAGTTGTTAATGATCCAGCTGAGCATGAAGCACTCAACAATCAAAAGGTATGTAATGATCATGGTGTAATTAGTGTCCTCCATACTGTTGACACACCTATCAACACTAATGATAACAGAGGAATTGACCAATAAGATTTCTCCTTTTATGTATTCCCCTTAACTTTGAATTATTTGTTCTTTATCCTTTTTCGATAGCTTTTCTACTTTATTATTATTATTAATGTAAACTTTGAGGTATCATTCAAGCTGATTTTTGTGCCTGTAAAACTGTTGAACAATCATTTTAAAAAACAAGACATTTTCATCGAACTACTATTAAGTAGTATATCTATCTGTTTGAGGATGTGTTTGTTTAAGGAACGCTTTCAATCTATCATGTTGTCATTGTTTTGTTGATACACTTTAGCTGTTTTTTGTATCTTGATTATTACAATTCGATACAGTAAATGTTTTTGTCCACTACTAATTTTGTGATATCCTTTTTTTGTTTACTTTTGAAGTCAAAGAGAATGGATTTTTAAAAATCAATATGAGGTTGTTTTCTATTTTTCCAAATTATTTTCTTTTTTTTTTTACATGTTTTTCATTGAATTGATTACCAGTAGTAAGAGAAGTTAGCTGGCCATCAGTTGTATCTAGTCGTATAGTCGGCAAGTTACCGTTTCACAGTCAACTTTTAGAGTTGTTTGGACAATGCAGGGACAAAGACATTTACAGAATAAAATCAGCTGATTTTATTTCGTGGCCTTTCATCAGCTGAAAACAGCTTACAATTGAAGTAAATTATTATTAGTGGTAATAACATTACATACTTTAAATACATGGAAATAAATGAAGATTTGAAATCCAAGATTAAGAATAAGGTAGTAAGTCAAGGAAATACAGGATTAATCGTTACAAATCATAAAAGATTCTGGAGTTGTGAAGTGGAGGCAGGGACAACAAACGAAAATCAGTGTAAAAGGCGGCAATGTTTAAGAGCTATTAGGTTACGTAATTGCCTGAAAAGATTGAAAACTGTTAAGTGATTAACAGTCGGTAAGTAATTAATGAAGAGATGATGCAATCGAAAGAAAAGAGAGGATTATATACATACAAATACAATAAATTATATACATTTACCAAGGCATAACCGTGTTAGGAAGGAAGAGGAAAAGGCGAGACAAGAAATTGATCGCCACCGATACATGGAAGTTGACAGAGGAGAGAGACGAAGACGGTGAAGCAGAAGATGAACCGGTGCGGTGCAGTACAGAGCAGTGCAGCGATGAACAACGAAAACAGCAACTGAACACAACATATAAAACACTACACTGGACAAAGAAGTGAAGGGGAGTGCACGCAAAGACAAAAAACACTTCTGCAACACACTTGTGAAGGAAGCAGAACAGGCTGTAGGTAGGAGAGACAGAGACCTGACAACATTGTATCAAATAACCAGGTTGCTATCTGAAGGGGGAGAGGAGAGATGAACACAGATGAAGTCAATGAAAGATGGTGGAGGAGACTTAGTTATCAAAGAGGAGAAACAAAGGAACGAAAGGCTAACCATTTCAAAAAACTCTTGGATCGACCATCATAATCACCACCACCTGCGACTCGTTGAGAAATACCACCAGCAGCCCAGTCACACAACTATCAGTGAATACAAGCCCTCCGACAAAAGTGGAAGTGAAGTTATGAACGCCATCAAGTTGCGAGAAACCGGGAAAGTAGCAGGATCAGATGGAATTCCTCGAGAAGCACTGAAAACAGGCTAAGAAACATCAGCAGCTGACATGCTCACACCACACCACTATTGTAGAAGGTTTGTAAGGAAGGAAGGAAGGAAGGAAGGAAATGTACCTGCCAGCTGATTGTAAGTAAGAAGAGCTACCTTGGCAATCTCCCAAAAAAGGAGATATGAGCCTATGCAAGAAGTGGCGAGGAATCACGTTCCTGTTCACTCCAAGGAAGCAAAATATTAAGCCACATCACCATGGAGAGACTAAAGGTTGCGCTTGATTCAAGATTACTACCGGAACAGGCAGACTGGCAGTCAACACTCTACCAAACTTCATAGATTTTGAAACGACCTTCGACAGCGTCGGGGGAGGAGTAATTTGGCAGTTTTTTCAACACTACAGTTTCTGTGCCACAAAGGTTTATCAACTTCATTCAACAGCAGCTATAGGCTATATGATACTACATGCCAAGTGATCCACAATGGAAAGCTTAGTGATGCCTTTGAAGTGAAGACAAGAGTGAGAAAAGGCGGCCTACGATCACCCATCATCTTCCTGATTGTGGTTGACTTGATCGGATCATGCAGCATACCGTGAGTAACGAGAAGGTGGGCATACTCTGGACCGATGAAAAGACTCCAGGAGAAGATTTCGATTTCACCGCCGATGATGATTTATGTCTAATGTCTTGTCACACAAACTCGAAGATGTACTGCTGAAAACCAAGAAGTTGACAGAAGAGACAGGGCAGCGAAGGAAGATGGTACTTCAAGTAAATCTAGAGAAGACGGAGTTGATGAAGATACCCAACGAACAACAGCATCAACAACAACAGGCACCAATCAGCATGATCGGGAGAAACCCAAAGGAAGTAGTCTCTTTCACCTACACCTACCTAGGCAGGGCAGCATCGTTTCAACTACAGGCAGCACAGGCACAGACGAGGATGTCAAAGCAGCCAGGACCGGAATCACAGCAAGACAGGCTTTCACTGATCTGAAATCAGTGTGGAGACCTACTGGACTGCATTCAGCATAAGGGGTGAACGAGCTCTGGATTTTCAACACTGATGTCAGTGAATTCAGTGCTTCTACTGTGTGATGGTTGAGAGACTTGGCGCGTTACGAAAAGCATTTCCAACAAACTACAGACATTCATCAATAGCTGCCTACACTGGCTCGATACTGAAAATCAGATCAGAAGGCCAGAATAATGAGGATAAGCAAGAAGGAACTAACTCTGGTAACGAACCAACCAACGAAGAACCTATCAGTGAACAAATAAACAAAAGAAAGTAGAGATGGATTGGATTGGATTGGATATACACTGAGAAGGCCGATTGGGGACGTCACGCGCTAGTCCAGGTAGTCTAGTGGAATCCAAAGGGGAAACGACGAGTTGGGCGTGCGTGGCGAGGGTGACGTGGAGGAGGTCATGTGATGAAGAAATGAGAGCTTGTTGGCAGTCGTGGCGCGAGGTTGGAAAGACTGCAGAGAAGAGAGTGTAATAGAGGCGTGCTACTGAAGCCGTATGTTCCACTAGGAACCCAAGGGACGAATTATAATTACAAATGAGAATGATGGTAGTTTGATGTTCTCTGAACTTTTCTATACTATCATAGACTTTTTATTATAAGGCTTGGTGAATTCAGATTATGAATTTAATCCTGATGATGTCGCATCCACGATGAAATACTAAAGTTCGGAGAACACTATACCTCTATAGTCCCAGAAAAGTTTTGCAATACTTTTCCATAAAATATCTGATATATTTATAATTAACTTTTTTCATTAAGTCAATTATTTCTTTATAAACCACTTACTTTAAAGCCATATTACAGATAACACGAAAACCTCTGTTGACAAGGTTTTTTTCTAATGAAATTTTGTCGTCAAATTTATCGTTTTTCCTTATTCCTTAGAGTTTAATTCAGTCTTTACATTTTAATTATTTGAAAGTTATATGATATGATTATAAAAATCGTATAAATGTATCTATTTACTAATGTTTGTATATCTCCTTGGATTAGTATACCGAACCCGTTTGATCGGTCACTCTTGGTAATATGCACTTCTTAGATGAAATTCGCTTTCCGGATCCGTCTGCTATCCGCCATCATCAGTTCTGTATAATAATCAAAGGGTAATTGCAAGCATCAGTAAATAACAGTTGATACCCATTACACAAGAAGGGACTCTGTAGACTAATGAATAACTCTATGGTGTTTGAAGTGATAGGTGCTGGTTTCGACTACCAAGGGGAACATCATCATTCTCTGGGATACAGTTACATTCAGCAGATAAGTCCAAAATATTGCGAAACAGGCATCCCAACTTCTGCTACTAGCCAGCAGCAAACAAATGACAGATGTATATCTACGTATCTGAGCTTCTGTCCACAATTCTTTAAGAAAGTACTCACTTCTATTCTAATTAAAGTTGTTGGTAGTATGATCAATTTATATATGACTACAATGACTCCCCTACTGCATGAAGAGATGAGCGAATACTTGATAGAGTACAAATGAATTCCAGCAAAGTACTACCGAGGAATGTGAACAAAACATCTGTTTCTGTCTACATAAATCCTTCAAGCGTATGACACAGAGTTGACATATTTTTGGCATCCTATAAATTTAATGGTGATCAATTTATGCAGCAGCTAAAAGTGAGTGTGATTTTTCATGATGTATTCAAGGTGTTAATATTCGTCCATGGAAAAGAAGTGGTGGTTGTATACGACTGAAGACGATTACATTAATACTGAGTAACGAATTTATCATTCTTAAAATTGAACTAACCTACTGCTCATTGATGATTAACTTCGAGAGATGATTCCCGAAATTCCAATGAGAAGTGGTGACCAGTGAGGCCAACCAAGTCGAACATGTGGACGACATTGGACTCTGTATCGTGAACTGACAGGAGTGAGAAATATGGATCACTGGATTCCAATTCAAGGGTTCAATCGGAACTTGGAGATCCTGGTGGTATGGAGTCGTGGGTGAGCACTGCGGGTGAGTCCTATACCAGGACAAAATAGCTGTCTAATGCTGCCAGATTTCGAATATTTCTGCAACTGATACCAGTCAGTGATGAATGCCAATCTGAAATCAGTAATAAATCCCAACACACCTCAAAATTGTGTTCTCTGTTAATTGAATGGTCATTCATCCTAAGTTGGTTCATCTTGCAAAATCTCCTAATTAATAAATTTTAAAGAATATGATACTATTATTCAATTCAACAACAATAATCTATCAGTTCTCTCATCAGATGCTAGCTGCTGCTCGTAGCTCCACGTGTGGATTAGTTCCTCCTGAGCCAAGATTTGACTTGGTAAACGTTCCCTTACATCATACTAATTACTATCATCAGGTAAACTTAATATAAAATAATGTACAAGAAAATTATCCAGTGATAAGTTAATCTGTCGCGTTCTACTGATTTTACTAGCCGGTGTGCCAATGAATCGTCTTGCCGTAGATACTTTAACTTACAGAAAACAAACCTATATTAATACTTGTTGGTACTTGTTACACTCGATCGGATTGACTAATCTCTGTTGATGTATAGGCTCCTATGGGGATCCTTCAACATTCCGTGAGTATTTACTGTCATGATTTACTTGGTAGTGGCTAGCACCAGTATCCAGGACATGTGTTTCACTCTGTTCGAAACTTGTTAGCTGGATGCTCTTCCACTGGCGATTATCAGTATGTATCATTAAATTACAGAAACTAATACCAGTTGCCTAAGAGGTAGTTCTCTTGCCTCAATTGTCTAATGGGTTACGTCTTGGAGATTGAAGCGATGTATATGGAGTTTGACTGCTGCTGGAATCACAGCTTCTCGCTAAGTATCAAGTAAATGCAGCTGATGAGCCTCAAAAAGGATGAAACATGTATCTTGGATTCTACTGCTAGCCACTAACACATCAGATATGTGATTATTGTTATAGATGAATTACGTAGTCATAGGCATTATGAGTACTTTTACTCTAAATTAAATCCTTGCATTCTTTTTCAATGATCAATTGATTGGATAAAGTTTATTATTGTCAATGAATCATTTAGGTATATCAGATGATTTTTCTACATTGTCTTTAGTCATCAAAAAAGAATAGAAATATTTTTACATAGAAATGTACTTTTGAAATGAAATAACTGAAGATTTATGACATCATTACATCTTTGAAGCAATAGAGAATTAGAAAAAAAAATATCATTTTTATAGTAATAATCATTTATTGTACTATTAGCGTTTATCAATGGTTATCTTCTTCAGCTGACAACAATCTGATAAGCATCGATGTTTACGAATCATTGGAAGAATTTTTTATCATAACTTTAATAAAGCAAGAATTAATTCACTGTAGTTCATTGCCCACAGAGAAATATAACTTATCTACCTACCATAATTATCGAGAATAAAACAGTTCATTGATGATAGACTATGAAAGAATGAAGTGAATTGTTGTGACTCAAATTAAAGTTATCTTAGGTTTATATAGTCAAATTACCATTTTGATAAGCGTGAAAAATGACAAAATGGAGTTAAAGGGACTTATTGCCTCAGAACCTGAAGATCCTTGGTTCAGTCCCCGGAGAGGTCATAGATACGCACTGCTGATGACTCCCCAAGTAGGATAAAACGGTTATCCAGCCCTCTCAAGTTCTTTATGGTTCTTCAACTGATGTCCATGATGAATGCTACCATTATATATATATATATATATATATATATATATATATATATATATATATATATATATATATATATATATATATATATATATATAAAACTGTGGAAGGGCTAATACTGAATTGCAGAATATATTCTTGGCTACCATGGAAGTTGGAGGCTAACAACTGGCTCGTTTCGGATCCACAAGTTCAGTCTGGTTCTCTTGACGGCAACTGCTTATATGAATCTTTGCAAACTAAAATTCTTTTGTTTATTAAGTATATTAAACGCACTCATCATATGTTTATGAATGAAACTTTAAAAAATAATTTGGCACCTTTATGCTTCACTTTTTAGAGTTTCAACCCTACTCTTTGTCTTTCTAAAGTTTATGCTATAGTGCATGTACACGTGAATTGGCAGTAAAATGACAATCTGACTAAGCAAACATGCAATAACTTTGATTATAATATAGGAGTAAAACTTCAGCGCCATGATAGATTGTAATTCCATTTTAGTCAGTTTATGTTACACAGTGAAACAATATCATTTACTGGATAACGGGTTGAACACAATTTATTGTCCATATTCATATCACGTAACTCCACAACTTTGAGATAGAGTCTATATAGTCCTAATTTCCTTTCCTTCTTTGTGATGACAAGGTTAGTAGAATCTTCCATATACCTGGGACAAATGCAAAATCATTTTGACTACACATATTTGGTGTTGATACGATAAACAGCGATTCGGAGGGAGATGTTGCTATCCGAGTCTTTGTTTATGGAACCAATACTAAATAAGTGTAATCGAAATGACTTTGCACCTGTCCCAGATATATGGAAGATTCTACTAACCTTGTCATCACAAAGAAGGAGAGGAAACTAGGACTACATAAACTCTATCTGGAAGTTGTAGAGTTACTTAACTGATATGAATATACACAATAAATTGTGTCCGAAACGTTATCCAGTAAATGATGCTATTCTTTCACTGTGTAATATTTCGAATAAACAGACAAAAGTGGAACTTTGATTTTAGTCACATCAATTTATTTCATTCAATCTTCTTTAATACGTACCAATTCCTTCTATATGTTCCATCCGTAATGCATTTTTATGAGACCAAAATGCAGCTGGGAACAAAAGAAATAGATTAATTTGGATTAGCTAAATAAACTTCTAGCTTGTCTCCGGATGCTTAAGGTGTTTTAAGTTTTGTTTAAACAAATATACATTTCAGTAGACTTTGACTCTATTTTGAGCTCCGTTTATGCTGGTGAGCATTCACTTCCTCAAGCTAATTCATTATTAACAGTCTTTTTTGTTTTGTGTTTCGTTTTCAGTACTTACACGTTAGATAGGTTACTGATTAAACAGGTAATAGAACACATAGAGTTAAGTACGGTGATTAGGTGTTACGTAATAGCGACAAACCCAGTCTACTACACATCAATGAACTACCTTTCTCGCAATCAATATGTTAGGTATTTAGATTGCATTTTTCCGTATATTTGTCATATAACTTTAATAGACCGTACAAAATTGAAAACAATGCTATGCATTAAAATCAATCCACCAAATTCTAAAAACAAAATCTTCATTACTCTTGCTGCGCTTAAAGTTTTCAAAGGGACCGATTGTTGTCTTCAGTGGTCTGTGATGAAGATATTACTATACTAAGATGAACGGCTGTTCAGTGCTTTCAAGTTTTAACGGCTTTCCAGGTGATGTCGGTCCGTGATGAATGCCACCTTAAAAATAAATTTTGATTTTAAAATTGTTCTACTCATTAGTAATATAACTATTTCTGCCACATTTCATCATCAAAAATTTGCTTTTAAACTACATTTCGAAACATGTGAACTACTGTAACAGAAGTATTCAGTTAGTCAGTCAATCAATTCTATTACAGGAAAGATGATTATTGTTGTAAAGGAACTGATAATCGTTTCACGGAATGTTTTAAGCATAATTTATCGATAAAGTGTAACAGTGTTGTTGCTTGTACTATACCCGTCGCATAGGAAGTGGCTATCGTGGCTCGGTGGTCTAGTAGATAACTCTTTGGTGTCCAAAGCGGTCATTCTGGCGTTCGAAACCGATGGGAACATCACTCACTTAGAGGCAGGTACATACAGCTGACGAGTCCCGAATAGAATGAAACGCGCGTCCTGGATTCCACTGCTATCCACTATTCATCATTAAAGTGTTACAGATTTTGAAGAAATGAAGATGAAACAGGAGGAACACTAGAAGTAATTAAAGTTGCCTAATCCATTCGCTCATCCAATTCGAATCCGACAGCGAAATCTTGATGTGTCCCATCAATGAGCTCAGGAAAAGTCTATTTTGAGAATCTGATTAGCTAAACATATGATACTGTATGAACATCTGAAACAGTTATGATATGACTCTAAAATATGTATCATCACTCAATGAACAAATTGAAGAAAAACAGGTATGATCACTATTTCTAGCAACTGAACAGATGAAGCATCTACTTCAATAACTATGAAATCAATGATATACATCTGCATTGTATAAATTATGTATAATATGAAGGAGTAAAGACTTCAACATGAACAAACATGTTTTCAGAGATATAATCCTCTGAATCTTGTACAATCTCATTTATTTAAGCATAGTCAGTATGGATAAAGGTGTCAGTATATATTAGTCACTAGTAGTTTGTAGTTTATATCCGTGAGAATATTATAAGAATGGAAATTACTCAGGGAAATACAAAAGAGTATGAATTTGACATTAGGTTTCGGTTGACCTTAAAGGTACCTTAGCCAATTACATTCCTCTATTTTATAGAACAGTACTTTTCCAGAGGATTCTTCGAAACTCAATTAGTCATTTCAGAAGTTACTAGGGTGGTCTTTCAAGGAGTAACAACAACTGGAATAACCAGTTAGACATCTTCATTTTATGAAAATCTGCCTTTCAAGTTGAAATCATTAAATATAATTGGTTGTTTTGATCGTTGCTTTTAAACCCGCCTTTTCAAGTCAGTCTAAGTTTTCAGGCTATAATTCAATTTTTGCTGTAAAGATGGCCCTAATAAACATTCAATTATGACTCTAAAGGCTACCATAAAAACTGCAGATGAAACCCAATTAGAGTTGTGCATTTTATGAAAAGCAAGACAGGCGTTCACTAACCTGAAACCAATGTGGAGATCTTCTGCATTCAGCATAAAGCGTGAACAAGATTCGGATTTTCCACACCAACGTCAAGTCAGTGCTCCTGTATGGTTCATCAACAACTGCCTACGCTGGCTTGTTACTGAAGATCAGATGGCCAGAATAATGAGAATAAGCAACAAGGAACTAACTCTGGTCACAAACCAACCAATAACTTATCACCCAACAAATATGCGGTGGAAGGAAGTGGAGATGGATTGGGCATGCACTGAGAAGGCCGACTCGGGACATCACTCACCAGGCCGTAGAGTGGAACCCCGATGGAAGCAACGAGTTGGGTGTCCGAGGGTGACATGGAGGAGATCGTGTGAGGAGGAAATGAGAGCCTGTGGGCTGGCGTGGAACCAGGTTCAAAGGTTTGCAGAGAACAGAGTGGAATGGAGGCGTGCTACTGAAGCCCTATATTCCATTAGGAACCCAAGGGACAAATAATAATAATAAATAATTTTATGAAAAAGCCATCTTCCCAATCGAGATAAAAAAAAACCTGACTAGTTATTTCACTTTTTGCTAGAATGGTCATTACATTCACTTGAAATCATAAATTACTGGGCTATTTTTAAGGCCACCTTAGCAACGATCGAAACGACCAATCAGATTTCTCTATTTTATCAATATTCGCCTTTTCAACCAAAATGTGGAAACCTAATTGGTTGTTTTGATCGTTGCTAGGATAGCCCTTAAAGACTCCCTGGATTACTATTTGTGAAAGGTAAGTATTCGAAAATCAAGTGGTGTTTAGTGGTTAATAATATTAATAACAGTAACAATAGTGACAATGTTAAAGGTACTTAATCTTATGGTTACATTTGAAGTATGAGTGGTAAGAAACTGAATTGTAATGCATTGATCAATTTCTTAGAATGCATATAACTTAGAAAGGAACATAAAATTAAGATGTGAGGCGCAATAACAGAGCTTTTTTCAAGTTTTTACAGATCATGGTTACTGCTTGCAACTTCGACCGTGTTACTGCTTGATATGATTTCTCTCCATTGTATGTAGAGTCGTATTCCCTACAGTCTACTTTATAAACTCAGTTCTGTTGTTCCAAACGGAGAGTTGGGTTTTTTAATTTACACAGGCGTGAGTGTAAAGTGTTCATCATCTTAAAGAATACTCTGATGTTTTAACTGTTAAGGATACATCTTACTTTCTTTGATGGGGATGGATGTTCATTAAGGAAGTACTGAAGTACTTATCCAATCATTATGGCTTGGTTTTTCCTTGTCTTTTTACGATAAAATTCTTTCAATCATTTTTAGTAACTTTTCCAGATGTTTTTTTGGACTGAAGACTTTCTGAATAAGTTGTCTATCTGCTTTCTGAGATTCCACTCTATTAGATAATCTTTGTGATCTCTTCAACAAATTTTTGCTGATGTTTAACTTAGTTTCTATTGGATGAGCTGAGTCGAAGCCAAAGACATCAATATCAAGTTTCCCATCGTTACTTCGTATGACCATGCGATTTAGGATAGATAGCGTTCACGATTTTGTTACTAATTCAAAAACGGATTTTATGGTATAGAAACGGCTTTTGAGATATCTGAGACGATTTTTTAAACCTTGTCTTTTGGCTATGAGAAAGGTGTCATCAACGTAACTTCACAATACTCGTGGTTTTAAATTTTATTAGCTAAATAGGTCTAATTCCATTTTCTACATATATAGGTTAACTACAATAGGTGAGATTGGTGGGGCTATCGCTACCCCAACGGTTTGACAACAAAGGTAAAACGGTTGCAGTCAAACATAATCCCAGTGTATCACAGATTTCAATGATGGAAATACTGTATCCAGGTTATAAGGAAGTATCATATTCTAATAAAGATTTAACCATTCAGTCCATTGTTGATCAGGATATATTCAAACTACCAATAATTATTGAATATTAAACGGTGACACTTTTCTGTGCACTATATTAAAGTTATTACGGTGTGCAGCTGCAGAGGATGATGTCGCCGAAAACAAATTTTCTCGCTGTACTCTTTATTCTTTTATGAATCAATATGAATCTGATACAAAACAAACATACTTTCCTTTATAAAGGGGTGGTGTTGAATGTCTTCTAAACATCTTTCAACCAGGTTATCAAGTATTTAGTAAGATTACAAACTCATAAACGAGTTTACCGTCATAAAACCACTGAAAAATACTAACTTGTTATAAAGTAAAAGTGATTTATTGCCAAATTATGCATCGCCTTATGAGTATCCTTTCAACTGGAAATATCTATTTCCTAAATGGAATACATTGGGTATAAGAACACTAACATAGTTCTCTCTATCATTTGCTTGAAAGTACTACTTTTCAAGCGGATATATATAAATACATATATCCGCTTGAAAGTAGTACTTCCAAGCAAATGATATGTATTATATATATATATATATATATATATATATATATATATATATATATATATATATAGGATCGTTAACCAACAAATTTTCTCTTGACTGACTTCTAGGTGTTTATCTCATGACCAACGTTGATCATGTTATCCTCAGTTCATAATTAACCATCATATGTAATAAAGAATTCAGCATGATAAAAGTTTTCGATACACTTAACATTGCTGATATATCTACAGGATTTATTCTAAAGCAATGAACCATACCCATCAACTGTTTTAAAAAAACGGTGAAATAGGTATACGTCGGTTATTTTAATAGTCTAGTTGGTGAGATTTATTCTACTATTTGACACTGTTTTGTATATTTCAAACGGAGATTGTTGCAAGTATTGTAAACCGCATTGAGGTAAGTTTCTAAAATAATGAGTAGTGAAACAACAGTTTGAAACAGTTAGTACCTTTTATGAATTTCAATCACCTAGTTAGAAGACGAAGTTTATCTGAGCAATGTGATGTATTTGCGCAATACATTTCGAACAATCTGATCACACATTTACTTGTCAAGTCAATATATATTAAACCGAGGACTGGGAGTGGAGGGGGGAGGATAAATACAACAATTAACACACAATAGGGGATTAAAATTAAGAAAGATGAGGACAAATAGGAAGTGACATAGTTGGTCCTAATCTAGCTGATATTTATGTCATATATTGAAAATCTGGCTGGTGATCTCATCGCTAAAGTTTCTCTTTACAAGAGACATGTTGATGACATCATATTGATTTGTGAGACGCATGAGGATATGGTTTGTCTGCTAAATAGACTTAACGCCGTACAAACACACGTCAGCCTGACATGTGAGAAAGAGAATAGTAATCAACTGCCATTTCTAGATATACTTCTCAGTCGACGAGAAGATGGTTCAATAAGACGGTCAGTTTACAGAAAGCATACATAGACAGGACAATACCTGAATTTCCACAGTTTTTGTCCAATTTAATACAAGCGAGGTTTAGTAAAATGCCTGTTTAACAGGATCTATCGTATCAGTACACTAGATGCGATGGATGAAGACATCAAATTACTGAGCAAAGCACTTATGCAAAATGGATATCCGACGAAGTTTATAAACCGTTGTAGAGGTCAAGTAGCACCAAAGCCAACTCTATACACGGTCCTTAAGAAAAATGTCCACATCACTCTACCATACAGAGGAGAGCTAAATAATATGATTTTGAGACGTAGGCTGACATCAGCCGTTAAGAAAACGTATTGCGCAGCGAATCTTACCATTATGGAGAAAACAAAACACATGCTTCACCAAAAACCTAAACACTGCACCAGTGATTACGTCACATCCCATTGTGTTTACCAATTTACATGTGTGTGGTCACACATACATAGGGAGGAGTAATCGAGTTATGCAGTTGAGGGTGGGAGAACATGTGCCTAAATGGCTTCAAAAACAAATGGAGTGTGAAACAGTGATAAAAGCTGGTGGGAGACGACCCTCTTCATTTTTAGCTAAACATATCATAGAAACAGGTCACAAAGTTAATGTTTAAACAGCTTTCAAAGTCTTATATAGAAACAGTCAGGGAAGTATTCTGAGATTTGCGGAAGCCATAGCCATACACAAATTTAAGCCACCTTTATGTGCACAAAACAGTTTGTTATTACACTACACTTACCTTGGTAAACTTTGTTTTCTTATCAAGATTAGGACCAACTATGTCACTTCCTGTTTGTCCTCATCTTTCTTAATTTTAATCCCCTATTGTGTTAATTGTTGTATTTATTCCCCCCCCACTCCCAGTCCTCGGTTTAATATATATTGACTTGACAAGTAAATGTGTGATCAGATTGTTCGAAATGTATTGCGCAAATACATCACATTGCTCAGATAAACTTCGTCTTCTAATTACGCTTTCGAAACAACTGTTTAGACAATAAAAAAATCCACTATATCGATGTTAATACAAAGCAAATAGAAAAACAAATTCATGACAGAATTGTAGAATTTGTCCTGATTACTCCTTAGAAGTCCAAAATATTCCTATTCACAGTGATAATTGACCATGATCTGCTATTTGTTTGTACAACAGCGAAATCTGTCTATGAGAGCAGACAGAACTTGAAACAGTTTTTCTGTCTGAATTGATGTGACATCATGTGCTGTCTTTGAACCACCAATCTGTAGTCAAATCCTATTTTATAGTTAACTGAATAACTTCGAAGGACGTCGACAAGTCCTGGAAACAGCATGATGGTACCAACTGAATAATACTGACATTTAGCTACCTAAAGTCAACTCAATTCTTACAGTAATCAATAATTGGTAAGCACGAAAACAATGCCTTGTGTTGACTAGACATCGAGATTTTTGTCAACAGGAAACTCAAAAGAAAATCCACTAAAATTCTACGACAACCTGTTGTTGTTGACTGCATCAAAGATCACTAAGTGAATGTTCAGTCAACCTTAGATGGTAAAAATATACAGTTATCCATAACACAACCGGAACTTTAGCACAGCTTAATACGGAATTAGAAGATTGTCATCTCTGAGTTGATGGTTTCGCCGATGTTCTGATCTCAACCTTGGTTTGCCTTCCCATTAGGTAGTATGAATAGCGAAAGAAAAGTAATGCCCAACGTTGATCCCAATTATTATCATTTCTCGGGTTACAACTATGTACGAGTGGTCTTACAGCCATTAATTTCATATCATCTACCTCAGAGAGAAGATAAAGTTACCTGTCTAACCCACAGAATGCACTACTATTTGTATTAAGCGAAATATACAAGAATTGTACACAGCCTTATAGCATGGATGGTCTAATTAAAAAGACTAATTTGAAGGCCACCCTAGTAGCGATCGAAATAACCAATTAGGTTTCTTGATTTCGGTTGGAAAGGTAGATTTTTATGAAATAGAGTAGTCTAATCGGTTGTTTCCTTTGTCGCTAAGATGGCTTTTAAAGTCACTCACTTCAAATATTAAAGAATGAGAACAAAGATAAACACATTGAGAACACTCTTAATTGATTAGCTGTGTCTCTCATTCTGGCTGTCGACGGATGCAATAAAGATGCAGAAATATATGTAGGTGTCACAGCTGTATGTGGCATTTCCTGATTTCTTCTTCAGTTCTCTTATTATCTCATGCACCTTTTAAGTAATAATAAGAATCTATACCGAATAAGATCATACAAATTAAAACGATTATACCATTAGAAGCTGTAAGTTAAGTTAAGAGGTTCATTGTTCCAACGTGTTTCGCTATCGGATGTTGAAGGCTGATCACAAGAAAGTTCTGCCAGGCTATGACTCCTTCCTCGTTGGTACTCATCCTCATGGTGTACAGTGTAACCACTCAGAAATCAGTGTTTTATCTATGATTCGAACCTCCGGTAATTCTTCTCTTATTAGCTTTTATTTTTTTCCTACCTCGATGACAGTTTTATATTTTTCTGCATGCGGACTTGTACTACTGCTCATTATTGAGTAGTCTGATTCTTTATTCACAATTTTACTTTGTCGCTTACCAATGCAGTGCTATACTTTGGTCAAATCGTGTTTCGAATCTTACGCGAAAATCGAGCGCTAGGTATATTTGTTAATTACTTGGTCGTTTTGGTTCTAAACTTCAGGGATGGATTTCATTACTGGATAACTCACTGCGAAAGTCAGAGACCTGGTTAACTACCTAATGGATCAATGAATTTGATTTCCTAAATCATGCAACCCTTAAAAGGATGTTGAAGTGATAAGTTGAAAGAAGTTGTGGAATATTGATTTCCACCATGCTCGAGCACTCCTCAATGTGTATCTGAATCACTGGCATAGTGTCCCCATCAGCTGACATCTATTCTAGGAAGAAAGTGGTGATCGAGCATACGAAGCCAGTGAACATCTGCTACCCGAAGTTGACTCTCTTGGTTGTATTGTGTTCTCTGAGCTGGGTTGTTCAATCGTAAAGCTTTTATCGTCTTTCTGGACGACATCATCAGCATCAACTTCAGCATGAAGCTCGGAGAACACAATACAACCAAGACCATCCACCTGACCTACAAATATTCTCCACTATTTCAAGCTGACTCTTACTGGTGAAGAGTGGAATGGCTCCTGACAAAATGTCATAACACAAACCTCTTGAACTTAACCTTATGTCTTTTGAACAGTAGAATTACTAAAGGCTGAAATAGACCCCTCTGGTTCTCAATATATTATCAGAAATACTACTCGTCACACACCCAACAGTGATCAAACAACTAGAAAGCCAGAAAAATATCAAACATTTTCAAAGCCTCACCCTCAGAACTGACCTCGAACACAGGTGTTACTTTGCACTTGTAAATTGTATAGTACGTACTGTGTTTACAAATAATTATGACCGAATAGTTAAGTGCTGTTTAAGAAGCATATCTATTGATGCTTAGTAAGATGATATAGTTCGCATACTCAAGGTCAAAAATTCCTTCTTCTGGTATCAGATTTATCTAACCATCATTCATCTGCCTAAGGGGTGTCTTGAGAATATTAGTGATTTTCAAAGGTGTTGAGGAATGGCATGACATCGGGTAACTCTCTTTAACCTTATCTCTGGTTTGGGACAGTAGACAGCAGTTTAAAACCGACCGGTGACAAATCAATATCCTGGTGATTGTGACATTCATCACATGGTTAGTTTGCTAGAAACATATCCAATGATGATATCATTCATGCATTATTGGACGATCCTAGGCCATTCGACCTTTTAAAACAGTTTACAAAGATTCCCAATCATAGTCTCAATTCCTTTCCTAGGAAATATGAGGAGTAAGTTATTTAGTTCGTATGTATGCCTTAAGATGCGTTGGTATTCAAATTCTTTAATACGCTTTCTACTTCTTGAGTGGTTTGTTATCAATGTATAATGGAGCACAGTTTGTTACGGTCAAAAAACCTAGTGAAGGATACCAAGCTGACTGAGTTCCTAAATGGTCCAAGTATCTTTTTAGCTTGTTAAGTGGTGTAGAGTGTTCCTAACAGACTGTCTTACTGAAATTGATTTTTGTCACAACTAAGTGAGATGGGTTTTAAAATTTTACTACTGTCTAAGGTGTAACCGCTGCTTTAGCCTTACAGTCCGTGCATTAACCTTGAGTAGTCTTTCATGCACTCATCATCATCATTATCAACATAGGACCAGGCATTACTGCTTAACGGTCCGAGTTGCCACACCTCATATCAGCACATCAAGTAAAAAGGTAGTGAGGTGAAGGATGAAGGTAAGTGAATGCAGTCAAAAGAAATATAGAGTACGAGAAGAAAGGAAAGAGAAGTGACAAAATGGTGAGATTCGGTATGGCGTTGTTAAGATGAGGATAATGTGTGTATACATCTGTGCCACTGACATCGGTTCTCAGCCATATCACCTAGGGTCTCCAATCACTGGTTCCTCTTGTCCCACGGACCCAACCACCTAGTCTGCATCGTCCTACATGGCTTAAACCAACAGTCAGAGACTTCATACATTGGTGCCATGTTTTAGTCTGGCCACCTTGGGCCTTTTTCCAGCCTGGACCTACCTCAGCCAACATTGTGTGACGAGGCAATCGGTGACTAGGCATACGTAGTACGTGTCCCAACCATCTCAGTCGACGAAGGTTCATAACCTCGTGAACTGACTTACCTCTTCTCCCCAAAACTCTACACCTGACTTCTGCATTACTCACATGGTGACACCACGGAATACGTCCTATACTACGAAGGCAACGGTGGTCAAACACCTGAAGCCTTTTTGTATCCTCCACTTTCAATGGCCATGTTTCACAGGCATAGAGTAGAACAGAGCGGACTGCTGTGCAGTACATGCGACCCTTAATAGACAAACGAACATCACGGCGGCGCCATAGGTGGTGCAAATTGGCAAAAGCCAATCGAGCCTTTTGTATCCGTGCAGAAATCTCATCGGTAACTAACCCACCTGGGTTGATCCTACTTCCCAGGTAAGTTAAGTGGTCAACACACTCAACCACTTGACTCTCTATTGTTAGCCACGGTACCGCTGAAGACCAGTCCTTGGGCAAAAATTTGCATTTGGGTGGTGAAAATCGCATCCCAAACATTCTCAAATTCCCACTCAAAGTGTTCAGAAGACTCTGCATCTTGTCAGCGTCTTCACCTAACAGGACTATGTCATCTGCATATTCTAGATCTAAAGTGGTTTTACTCTTTGTCTTCAGAGTACACCGATGAGCAGCATGAAGTAGTAAACAAAAAACTCAAGAGGCTTGTTATTTGTTGGCAGAAAGTTTAACGAACCGACAATAATATTGATGGATATTTTAAATCTAGTGTTGATCCAGCAGATGGAGTTACTTTTCATTTTTCACGGTATCGGCAACAAATCTTGAAAATAGTTCAGTCTGGTATCCATTTGTAGTTATTATTTAAAATTAGCATATGTTTAAAGAGGCAATGCCGATAACTAACAAGATGTACCCTGCACATGGAGCACATCAAACATCGGTACTACAGAGTAAGAAACATTCTTCTATGCATCCATACCATGGGTACGTGACTTTGATATGATCTATTTGAGTTCATATTTGAGTGGAGTAGAAAAACTTTCAACTGAGAGATTCATGTTGTCTGAAAATACCTTGTGGTATGAGCAGAGTTGTAGAAACCCAACCTTTTATTCAACCTGGAACCAATTAATATGCACTAACCGCCTGAACAACCTTCCTTTAATTTTCAATACCTAACTTTTACATCGTTTCTATGTCATTTATTTCCTACTTCGACTAAACCTGTTATCTTAATAACAGGCAGAAAACTGTTGACTTAGTTTCAGTCTTAGTGCTCAGTTCAAAAGCAACACCAGTGAGCTTGGTAGCTATGATGGTCAGCATTAGATATTTTCTTGTCTTTTGACTTTTTTTGTATTTGAAGCTATTGATATTGCGTTCAAGTCTCAGTGGGAACAAGTTGAATCACTGTGATGAGGGCATATCTAGCTGATGAGTCTCAAGTGTGATGAAACTCGCGCCCTAGATTCCACTGCTAGTCATCACCAAGAAAATTACATCACATTCATGATTTTATTACCAAAGGAAACTAGCAGTCTGCATAGAATTCGTGATTGTGACCTCAATATGGGGCGAGAACAATAATGTAGACACGGGATACAAGTACCAGTATGCTGCTTTTTGTTGCCATTTCGGTCGGGGGAAGAAGCCAGAAGGCAGTAAGCAACGAAAATCACAGTAAATACTGTTATAAAAACCATAACATATACATTACAGATCGAAGTTCTTGGGTTGCCCATTCACCTTCTGAATTAAACTGAATTTCGGGGCGTTATGAATCCATAGAGCCTGTTAACACTGTACACAACCGTGACTTGTCGTCAGAGCTGCTGATGTCTGTGGACCCACGTGTTCGAAGACTCAGCAATGACTCAGAGGATTCTACTACTTATCGAACATAATGCAACACCAAGTCGAATTATTGAAATGGTTGACGCAGAGTTCGGTAAACTGATGACGTACGATGACTATAAAAACTTCCTGGAACTGGTATAGCCTAATAACGTGGCATGCTTATTTCATATGTGTTCATTAATTCATGACATAGACCTACTGATTTCTTAAATTCGGCAGAAAGGTTTGCTGTGGTATGTTCTAGACAGCGAAAGACGAGTCAAGATGTTTAGTTTTGTAAATTGGGAAATGATAACGAAATATGAGGAGTTTTCGGAAGCTGTTGGTATGGATTTTACATACAACTCCTCTAAGGAAGGGTATGCGGCTAAGGTTAATAATTCTGTTTTTCGGTCTCCCCCCCCCCGCCGCTTTATCACTTGGTTATCATGGATGGCCTTTACCGCATCTTCCCTGTGACGTAGAGCATAACTCACCTACAACGCCTGATGAACGTGGAGACTGTGTTGCAGTCTTCCAAGACCATCATGGTTAACACATTAAGAACCTTGACTTTTGTTGTTGACAATAGTGCAGCAGAACAGGGAGCCGTTTGCAGTCAACTTCCGTACTGTTCCATTGTCTTATGTTCCTTTCATGTTATACACTCATTTAATGATAAGGTAGTTCGTATACCAAAAAGTGAGAACCTTACAGTTCCATAATCAGGAATGTAGACAAACTCATGTTCCAGGAAATGGTGTACACTTATGACCCTGATAGGTATCCTCACCGATATGTAATAATTGATTAGATTTCATGAATTGAGGCGTTCTATGAGAACAGGACATCTGGTAGCGTTTGCTTACATGAATGCAAATCTGTGGGCCAGTCGGTATATATGAGCTTCATGCCTCATACAGGATAGTTATTCTAGGTAACAAAACGAACAACAGAGTTGAGTGCTGCCATATCCACTTGAAGAAACATTTACGTAAATGTTTTCCTCTGGAGTTAAGCATTCGAGAAATTTGGGAATATTCCATGGAACTACATCGCAGGAAGGCTAATGAAGGAAATCTCAGTTTGCACTACTACATGCATTTTGATGTTAATCCTTTGTTCTAATCTGCCTAATTACAGACAAACCGCATAACCTCTAATGTGCTGTGTTGTCTGACGAACTACGCAGCATATTACGTATACAAAAGTATGCTGGTGCATAAAGATATGCAGGTAGTTGAATCTATACAGGCGTACGTAGTCTTTCAAGAAGGACAGGAGTTGACAAATATGACTGCAAATGCTGCTGCTACACCAGTAGAGTAATGTCTATGCCCTGCCATCATTTGATTCATTTGCACAGATTTTTGTTTCTTGATTTCAGTAAGTCTTTTGAGACGTTAATTAACTTCTTTGCAGGTGTATTTCGCCACTCTACAAGATAGTTACGAAACTATAACCATATGCATACTGAACGTAACCAGGTTACTGTAGACATTGGAGGAATGCGAATGCTCACTTCCGCAATGACGTATGAAATACAGTTACTGGTCCAGTCAAACTCAAAAAGAGCGCGCAGACTGTTGTTAGATACGTACGCCAGAGCTGATGAGGAGCGCCACCTACAGGATTAGCCTTCACTAACTTCACAGACTGCTGAAAACCTACTAAATACTTATGTACATATTGTTCTATTCTTTAAATAAATTTTCAATAACTTTTCACTTTTTCCCTCTTTGTCGTTTACTAAAGTGGAAAGTAGAATGGGTTATGGTGTTAGTAATAGAAATCGGAGGATTTTTGTTAGTTTTATGATCAACGGGTGTAGGTATTCAACTAACAACCATTGCGTTATACCTCCCAGGCATGCTCCATCAACGAAAGTCTGGTCAGTCAAGTAATATAGCTAACCCTCACACAGAAGGTTTGGTTTCTTAACTAAGTAACCACATAACCTAGTGAGAACTACCTACTACATGGAAGCCCTTGGTATTTACTTCGCTTGTGCAACATCTATCCTTACGCACCATAGTATTTCCTTTTAAACCATCCCTATTCCCAAGTAAACAACAGTTGCACTAATTCGAAACCATTAAGATAAGCACAGGGTCGATTACCTACCATTCCCACTTGTCATACTTCACGTATGCAGCCTGATAACACTCGGAAAGGCGCTAGTAAGTTATTTAGAATCTTATTTTCATAAAAGCAACATCCTTTATAAATACATACAAGAGTATATATATATATATATATATATATATATATATATATATATATATATATATATATATATATATATATATATACCTCAACTTCATCGATTTTGAAAAGGCCTTCGAAAGAATAGACCGACAAGTAATTTCTCAAGCAGTTGCTTCAACACTACGGTTTCAGTGCCACAAATCTCTATCAACCACTTTCAAAAGCAGCTGTAGGCTGTATGATGCTACATGCCAAGTGATCCACAATGGGAAGCTCAGTGATGCCTTTGAAGTGAAGACAAGAGTAAGGCAAGGCTGCCTACGATCACCCATCATCTTCCTGATTGTGGTTGACTTGACGGGATCATGCAGCAAACCCTGAGTAGCAAGAAGGTTGGCATACTCTGGACCGATGGAAAGACCCCAGGAGAAGATTTCGATTTCACTGCCGATGATGTTTTATGTCTAGTGTCTTGTCACACAAACTCGAAGATCTACAGGCTAGAACTAACAAGTTGACAGAAGAGACAGGGCAGCGAAGGAAGATGGTACTTCAAGTGAATCTAGAGAAGACGGAGTTGATGAAGATACCCAACAAACAACAGCGTCAACAACAACAGGCACCAATCAGCATGATCGGGAGAAACCTAAAGGAAGTAGTCTGTTTACACTACACCTACCTATGCAGGGCAGCATCGTTTCAAGTACAGGTGGCACAGGCACAGACGAGGATGTCAAAGCCAGCCAGGATCTGAATCACAGCAAGACAGGCTTTCACTGATCTGAAATCAGTGTGGAGACGTACTGGACTGCATTCAGCATAAGGTGTGAACGGGCTCCAGATTTTCAACACTAATGTCAGTGCTTCTACTATGTGATGGTTGAGAGACTTGGCGCGTTACGAAAAGCATTTCCAACAGACTACAGACATTCATCAATAGCTGCCTACACTGGCTCGATACTGGAGATCAGATCAGAAGGCCAGAATAATGAGAATAAGCAAGAAGGAATTAACTCTGGCAACGAACCAACCAACGAAGAACCTATCAGTGAACAAATAAACAGAAGAAAGTAGAGATGGATTGGATTGGATTGGACATACACTGAGAAGGCCGATTGGGGACATCATGCGCCATTCCAGGTCGTCTAGTGGAATCCAAAGGGGAAACGACGAGTTAGGCGTGCGTGGCGAGGGTGACATGGAGGAGATCATGTGATGAAGAAATGAGAGCTTGTTGGCAGTCGTGGCGTGAGGTTGAAGAGACTGCAGAGAGGAAAGTGGAGTGGAGACGTGCTACTGAATTCCTTTGTCACACCAGGGTCTATGATTTATGTCCAAACGTCTATTGCTATACGGTAGAATGGTTACCGGCTCTCAGCATACTTCTCCTCAAAAACTGTCTTCATATCCTTGCGTTTTGTCAAAACCCACGACTACCTATTCAATTATTAATAAAAAATGACTTATAGCAACAATCATAAGTTATTTGGAATAAAAAGTTGTACGAAAAAATTCCATTTTTATAGACAATATCTGAATGTTACGGTTCTCAGTGAAGCTGAGTAAATTTTACGCCATATAGAGTCTCCTAGAGTAGGCAATTGTCTTGTGTACTAGTCCTCACTAACTATTCAGATTCGTTCTGTTATCTTACATTTACAACCACTAACAGTTCTTCAAAAACGACATGAGCATTGTAACGGCAATTTCACTTCCCATCAAAATATTGAGGTCAGTAAAAAATCTCTAACACGTTAACATTAGTTATCTCAAGAAAGATAACGTATATTATGGCAAAATTAATTTTCATATTGGTGCTAGGACAGAAAACCCTTAGGAGTCAACAAAGATGACTTTTCAATCCTTATTAGCGATTAAATATTGGAAATATAATGTGACTTAAACTAAATACCTGTCTCATTTAATTAATATACCCAATATTTCCTGCTTAAATACATAACGTTTAAGTAAAATCAAAAATTACATCCATTACATCCATATTATAAGCAGTTTATGCCATTTTTTTAACCACAGCAGAGCATATCTGTCAAAGAAAACAGATTATACCCAAAGGAAACATCAAAAACTATTCGTTTTGACAAATCTTCAACCTGTTTCAACTTTTATGATATCAGCTAATTAAGAAATCACCTGTGACCTAAGGGAGTGTACAATCAGCCTATTCAAACATAGCTGTACTAATTATTTCATCCACTCAATTTTCTTATATTTCAGCGGACAGTTTGACAATGAATAGCGTTTACTACCCCCACTCGCTATACACTTATCAAAGTAACATACAGAATAAAAAAAATCTATTGGTAATAATATTAAAGTCCAGTTACAAGGTCATTTGTGAGGCATTTGTTTGTTTGCAGCTAGGTCATCCTACAGGATGACTCAGAAATCATCTAGTGAGAAGAACTGATATAGACTAAAAAGGAAAGTATGAAAACATACAAGATAAGGTATTGTCTGTTTTAACTGTACCTATATTTCTTTTGATGTCAACCTATATACTTTGAATGCTGATAGATATTTAAAAAAGTTTCAGATATATATTTTAGAAGATAAGAATGATACTTCTATAATTTAGCCAGTTTCCATTGCTATGCATGAATAACTCTAAAGGCCATCCTAGCAATTGATGAGACAGTGAATTACATTTCTTTATTTAATGAAAAAGTACTTTACCAGGAAAAATACTAAAGCCTGAATGGTCATTTCTGCAGTTGATACGGTAACCTTTAAAATCGCCCTCCATATATCACTTCAGGGTCCTTCTTTTGACTTCCCAGGTCAAAGTCAAAGAGTCAAAAGGTGAGAAAAGGACTAAAAACGCTTTATGTATGATAACCTTGAAGGCATTTAAGTGCTCTTGCACTTAGTTATATTGACTGATTATGATCATGTTGATAATAAGTAATTATCAGTTGTTGGTAGGTTTTTGTCTAGCCTGTAAGTATGTTGTTGCAGGGGAAGATTGTAACCATGAGATTCTGGAAAAGGATAGATGAAGAGAAAAACGTGAATCAACTATTCAGCTAACAGACAGGGTGAACTTCCATTTAGTTATAAAGGATACTTGATAAACGGTAGGGATTCATAGTGAAAGAATAGGGAAGTCTAGAAGTTGAGTTTTGAATTCGTTACAAATAAAACTGGGAATGAAGATTAAGACTCCATGTATCAACAGTGATAGTTTTTAGTAATATGAAACTAGGACAATTTTATATTTCACTTTAGTATTTTTTTGCTTAGAGCAAATCAGTCGCAATATTGCTACTTACACAAATATATCAGTAGTATTTATTACCATAGTAAACTGCATATCTTTAAAATATCTGTAATGAAATAAGTTACTCGAGTGTTATTTATATGAAATCAAGGTAGGGTTTCCTTGTGAAGCTTTGACGTTGTAATGACGATGTCTAGGATAACAGCGAAACGGTTGCGAACCAAAAATCTTGCCCATATATTGCAACTCATACTGATAGTCTCTACTCTAATCTTTAGAATGTTGTAACACACATACTTCTCCCTTCATGCTCCCAGATGAGATATGACTACTTAAACTCAGTTTTATCACATTTGTTTTTAGGATAACTTCGATATGAAAGAGAAAATGGAATTATGAAAAATATCTGCAGCTCAGAGGGATAGTTTTGATGATGTTGTCTTCTCTGAGGTGAATGCTTTAATCGTGAGGCTGTCATTGCCATGCTAGATAACATCATCAATACAAACTTCAAAAAGAAGTGAGCTGGGAAATATGAAAATCTTGAATAGAGGAGGCTTGGCATTGAGGTCAGTCAGTAATCAACAGACATACTGACACTGACCTAATCTATCAACCAATAAGAAACAGCTGGAAGATCAACCTTCAGGTTAGTAGGACAACCAATCGAAATAAATATAAAGACAATGATAAGACCCCGGTAGAAACAACCAACCACAAACAATGCCATCAGGAGAGGACACTAAATAAATTGGGGAGAAAACCGAATAGCTCACTTCTTTCTGAAGTTTGTGCTAATGATCTTGCCTAGAATGACGATCACGATCAAACCAACCAGTCCAGAGAAGAGAACACCATAAGAAAATGGGGTAGAAGTTTGGAAAACAGTGAGGTTGATGAAATTGTAACTTTTATCGGTGAGTAAACAATATTTTTGCATTCTGTAAACAAGATCAGCGATCAGTAACTGAACAGTTGTCTCTCTTTCATCTTGAGATACAGTCACTCTTCATTTCTCGTTGAAGAAAAGGCTTACACTCATTTACATAATAACAGTATAATTAATTTATGTATGGATATGCCAAGTGGGTTTCAGTCTACCTAATCAAGTCATACATCAGGTCAGTCGTGACTGAACTGGTTCATTGGTAACGTCTCTGACTGTAGCACTGGGTGATGCAGGTTCAAATCTCACAGGGGACTTCAGTTCCCTAGACGTTACAGATGTGTCATACTTACTGACGAATGCCAACAACCGCGAAACCTAGGTCAAGTAAGACTTCCTGCCGATTGTCTCCAACCAACTTACATCCATCAAAGCGTACCTCGATAGTGAGTCTATTAGATTAATGGTAGCCACATTGCAAAAGTGGTTAGAACAGAATTCTGAAAATAAATCAGTGGCAATATCAATAAAATAAACTGTAAAATTCTTGCAATCACCAAGTCTATCCTATTCCTTAACCTTAAAAGTGACTGGACATATATCTAATATTTTTTTCGAGGTATCCATAATTTTTATTATTATTATTAGTCCCTTGGGTTCCTAGTGGAACATAGGGCTTCAGTAGCACGCCTCCAGTGACCTCTGTTCTCTGAGATCTTTTGAACCTGGTTCCACGACAGCCCACAACCTCTCATTTCCTCCTCGCACGACCTCCTCCATGTCACCCTCGGACGTCCAACTCGTCGCTTCCCATTGGGATTCCACTCGAGCTGGCCTGACGCGTGATGTCCTCCGTCGGCCTTCTCAGTGCATGGCCAATCCATCTCCACTTCCTCCTGCATATTTGTTGCGTGATAGGTTCTTGGTTGGTTCGTTCCCAGAGTTCCTTGTTGCTTATTCTTTCTGGCCATCTGATCTTCAGCAGCGAGCGTAAGCAGTTGTTGATGAATGTCTGTAGTTTATTGGAAATACCTTTCGTGACGCGCCAAGTCTCTGAGCCATACAAGAGCACTGACTTGACGTTGGTGTTGAAAATCCGTATCTTGTTCCGCATGCTGAGTGCAGAAGATCTCCACACTGGTTTCAGGCTAATGAACGCCTGTCTTGCTTTTCCGATTCTGACTTTGACGTCCTCGTCCGTCCCGCCTGTAGTTGAAACAGTGCTTCCTAGATAAGTGAAGGAGGTTACTTCCTTTAAGTTTCTCCCGTTGACGGTGATTGGAGTTTGTTGTTGTTGTTGTTGATGGTGGTGGTGCGGTATCTTCATCACTTCTGTCTTCTCTATATTCACCTGAAGTCCCGTCTTCGCTGCCTCTTCTATCAACTTGTTAGTTTTTGCCTGCAGATCTTCAAGTTTGTGTGACATTAGGCATAAGTCATCGGCGAAATCCAAGTCTTCTAGGTTCTTTTCCGTCGTCCAGTGTATCCCCCTCTTCTCGCTGCCTACTGTTTGCTGCATGATCCAGTCCACCACAATAAGGAATATCATGGGGGATAGTAGGCAACCTTGTTTCACTCCTGTCTTCACTTCAAAGGCATCACTGAGCTTCCCATTGTGGATTACTTGGCATGTAGCATCTTCATATAGTTGTTGAATGAGGCGGATAAAGGTTTGCGGTACTCCGTAGTATTGAAGCAGTTTCCAAATTACTTCTCGGTCGACGCTGTCAAAGGCCTTCTCAAAGTCGATGAAGTTGAGGTGGAGAGCTGATTGCCATTCTATGCTCTGTTCTATGATGATACGAAGCGTTGCAATTTGGTCTGCACATGATTTGTACTTCCTGAAGCCTGCCTGTTCCGGTCGTAGTTTTGAATCCAGTGCATCCCTTAGCCTCTCCAGGATGATGCGGCTTAATATTTTACTTGGGGTGGACAGGAGAGTGATTCCGCGCCAGTTCTTGCAAGCACTGAGGTCTCCCTTCTTCGGCAGTTTGACAAGGTAACCCTTCTTCCAATCAATGGCAGGTACCTTCTCTTCCTTCCACACCTTCTGCAATAGTGGTGTGAGCATGGCCGCTGTTGTCTCTGCATCTGTTCTCAGTGCTTCTGGCGGTATTCCATCTGGTCCTGCTGCTTTCCCGCATTTCAGTAGCTTTATGGCGTTCAGGACTTCCATTTTCGTTGGGGGATTTATGTTCACTTGTAGTTCAGCGGCTGCAGGTGGTATTTCTGGACGAAGTGCAGGTGGTGGTGGTCGATTCAAGAGCTTCTTGAAGTGGTCGGCCCATCGTTTCCTCTGTTTCTCTTCTTTCGTAATTAAATTTCCTTCTTCATCTTTTATTGGTTTCATCTGTGTTGGTCTCTTCCCTGATAGCAACCTGGTTATTTGATACAATGTCGTCAGGTCTCTCTTACCTGCAGCCTGTTCTGCTTCACTTGCCAGTGTTTCGTAGAAGTGTCTTTTGTCTTTGCGTGCACTCTTCTTCACTTCTTTGTCCAGTGTTTTATACATTGTGCTCAGTTCCTCTTGTCGTTGAGCATCCTTGCACTGGTTTATCTTCTGCTTCACCATCCTCCTCTCCTCTATCAGCTTCCAGGTATCCGTCGAGATCCATTCCTTGTCTTCCGCCTTCTTCCTTCCTAATACTGTTGTGCAGGTTTCTTTCCACATAGCTTTCAAAGACTTCCAGTGTTCTTCCACACAGGTTTCTTCAGGGATGTTCCTCGATGTCTCCCATTTTGTCTTGATGGCTGACGTGAAGATCTCCTTTGTAGTTTCATCCTTCAGTTTCCGAGTGTTGTACTTGGGTTGAGGTCTATCACCAGCTTCCTTGAAGGCTTTTAACTTGATTTGGAAGGTTCCTTGCACTAGGTAGTGGTCTGAACCTACATCTGCTCCTCTTCTTGACCTTGTGTTAAGTAGACTGCGTCTCCATTTTCTTGAGATTGAGATAAAGTCGATTTGATTTTTAGTGTGTCCATCTGGTGAAATCCATGTCGCTTTGTGGATATCTTTGTGCCTGAACACACTGCCTCCAATCACCAAATCGTTGAATGCGCAGAATTCTGCAAACAATTCTCCATTCTCATTCATTTCACCTAGTGCCTCTCGACCCATGGTTAGTTCTCTTCCCGTGTTGTCCCCTCCCAGTTTGGCATTCATGTCGCCCATCAGAATTTTGATATCGCCAACTGACGTCTTGTCCAGTGTTGATTGAAGTTGTCTGTAGAAATCCTCCTTTTTCTCTTGCTCTGCATTATTTGTAGGTGCATAACATTGTATGATTGTGACCTTCCTTCCTTTTGAGTTGAATCTTGCTGTCATGATCCTGGAGGAGATTGGTTCCCACTGCATGAGAGCCTTCGATGCTCTTGAGGACATCATGATAGCCACTCCATAACTCAGTGTGCTCGTGGTTGGCGTCTGGGTGACAATATCGGAGTAGATTATTGATTCTCCAGTTGACAGTTTGGAGAGTCCACTCCCATTCCATCTGCTTTCGCAAATCCCAAGCACTTCGATGTGATACCTTCTCATCTCCCTTGCAATCTGGGCTGCCTTGTTGGGTTCAAACATGGTGCGGACATTCCATGTCCCCACGTTTACTTTCGCTTTCATCGAGGGAGAGAAGACACATCGGCCAATTGGCTTCCCGAAGGCTTTCACCAACTGGCGTCATTTCGCCTCTCCGATTCCAGCGGGGAATAAGTTTGTTTTCATTTTTTATATTTTGTTTGTGCTTTGAAGTTTGTTTAGCGGTTAGATTTGTTTTACGGGGTAGGGTTGCTAGCCCTATGCCCAACCTTCCCTCTTTACCCGGGCTTAGGACCGGCTAGTAACTAGTAAACTAGTTAACCAGGCGAGGTTCTGATTACAGCAAACGACATCTAATCTTAATATTTCTGATAACCCCTATCCATTATTAATGCCTAATTTTGGTTGTTTGCATGCATTTCCATCAAGTTAGTTGATTCAGACTTCTTAATTTTAGCCATGACATGATATCTGAGTCAGCCTCAGAGTTGACCTTATTGTAGACGAATAAATGCCTAACGAATGACCTTGTCACTCAATAAAGACAAATTAGCCAATCAGAGGATCATATCAAATGCATGTTTCGTGCAGGCAATAAATGGCGTAAAAACTTGATTAGTTAGTGTGAGGCATGATACCAAACCTAGTTTCATTTCTGTTTTTAATAATTGTAGTGGATGATGCGGTAGAACAGCATTTTCTATGTATGAATGTCCAGGAAAATGTGATAGCAATTTTGTGAATACTTTCATCAGTATATTTACGTTTAGCTCACTAATAATGTTAGAATTTCAGTTGATTTTCTTCCAGAATTTACGATGAGATTGTACATAACTAAACAAAAATGTGTTAAAACAATGAAATGCACCCTCTTGATCACAGGGAAAGACAAAAAAGACGGTTACAGTAAAGGCAAAAATCTTTTCAACAAAGTCAGTTACTAAGCTGCACATTCGAGAATACACACTACAGTTATTATTATTATTTTATTTGTCCTTTGGGTTCCTAATGCAACATAGGGCTTCAGTAGCACGTCTCCATTTCACTCTGTCCTCAGAAATCTTTTGAACCTGGCTCAATGACAGCCCAAAAGCTCTCATCTCTCCCTCACAAGATCTCCTCCATGTCACCGCCTCGGATGCCCAACTCGTCGTTTCCCATAGGGGTTCCACTCGACGGCCTGGACTGGTGCATGATGTCCCCAGTCGGCCTTCTCAGTGTATGTCCAATCCATCTCCACTTCCTTCTTAATATTTGTTGAGTGATTGCTTCTTGATTGGTTCGTTGCCCGGCCAGAGTTCCTTGTTGCTTATTCTCATTATTCTGGCCATCTGAGCCTCAGTATCGAAGTAGCATAGGCAGTTGTTGATGAATGTCTGCAGTTTGTTGGAAATCCCTTCCGTAATGCGGCAAGTCTCAACCATCACATAGAAGAAGCGCTGACGTGACTGACATTGGTGTTGAAAATCCGGATGTTGTTCTAACTTCATACTGAGTGGAGTTGGAGGAGATCTCCACACTGGTTTCAGGCTAATGAACACCTGTCTTGCTTTTCCGATCCTTGCTAGCTTTGACGTCCTCTTCTGTGCCTGTGTCGCCTGTAGTTGGGGTAGTGCTGCCTAAACAGATGAAGAAGGCTACTTCCTTTAAGTTTCTCCCATTCATGCTGATTATTGCCTCTTGTTGTTGATACTGTTGTTGGTTGGGTATCTTCATCACCTCTGTCTTCTCTACGTCCACTCGAAGTATCGTCTTCGCTGCCTCACCTCTTCTGTCAATTTGTTGGTTTTTGCCTGTAGATCTTCAAGTTTGTGTGACATTAGACACAAGTCATCGGCGAAATGCAAATCTTCTAGGATCTTTTCCCCTGTCCAGTGTGTCCCCCTCTTCTCCCTCCTCACCTTTTGCTGCATGATCCAGTCCAGTTGACCACAATCAGGAATATCATGGGTGATAGTAGACAGCCTTGTTTTACTCCTGTCTTCACTTCAAAAGCATCAGTGAGCTTCCCACTGTGAGTTACTTGGCATTTGGCGTCTTCATATATTTGCTGAATGAGACACGCTACTGTGGGTATAATTGTTTCCGCTTAGGGGTCAAAATATGGTGTCAATGAAATGAAGTTACGTAATACGAATACAGGTTTAGAGTAGGAAAATTAATGCAGGATTTTGAAAATCAAAGTATAACCACGTAATAAGTAATTAATCTGTCAGTCAAGACCTTATGGTGACCCTGGTAAAGACAAAGGTTGAACGTGCCTTTTTCTGGACATAAAGCAGTGGTTTGAACTTCTGAATGGCTATTGCTTCGACTACATCCAAATGCCTTGATCTCACTCTCTTAGAGGAGTTTGCTCTAACCCTGTAGAAGATTTCGAATGAGTTCTGAAAAGAAGCTGAGTGGCTTGAGTTCACATGGTGTTCTGTTATTCAGTTGGAGATACATCTCCGTTCCCCCTTCGCTAGTCACGTCGGCTAGTGTTCATGAGCACGTCTGATTAGCGAACGAATGGTACGGCCGATATATTCAGCTCCACAGCGGCAAGTAATCTAGTATACACACACTGATATAGCCCATTACGGCAGCTTTTTCCACACATATTGACCAAAATGTTTCTTTCTCGAGAAAATGCTTCGAAGATTAGCGGAGAAGTATGTTCTGTCTAAGAGTATTGATAGGCATTTCCTGAGGGTTTCAGGAGCAGGGTCATTTTGGATTCAAGATTCAGCAAGAGGAGACTTTTAAGCGCCTAATGTGTTTGTTTAATTGTGTTCTTTAGCTTTTAAGCTTATTTGCTCCTGTGGAGCATTTGGGCATAGCTGAAGGAATGATCATTCAGAAGTTCAAACAAGTGCTGTGTGTCCAAAAAAGATACGTTCAACCTTCATCTTCGTCAGGCACATCATAAGGTCTTGACTAACATAGATTTACTCCTTATCACGTAATAATACTCTTCTTCTTCATGAGCCTTCGTTTATTTTCCTACTCTAAACACTTACTCGTATTATGTAACTTCCTTTCATTATTCAGTATATTCTGACCCCTGAGTGGGAATAGTTCTGGAATGTCCTACCCAATGTAGCGTATATTCAGGAATGCGGAGCTTAGTGAATGACTGTCAAAAAGAAATTATTTTCCTCGCTGTGATCGTCTTTTTGTCTTTTCTCATGTGTGAAAACTTCTAATTCATGCATAGCCGGTCCTACCTTAGACAATGACTGATTCTGTAGACTACTCTGGCAACTTACAAAATAGCCAAATAAGTTCATTTATCTTGGTTGTATTGTGTTGTCTGAGCTCAGCTGTATAGTCGTGGGACTCTCATCATCTTCCTAAATGACATCATCAGCAATAACTTCAGTATGAAGTGAGCTGTGAATATCTCTCCGTCAGTGATTTAGTAGCTTGCCCTGAAGAAGTGGTCTGTGATTGGTGATTTCCTTTGATTGTTGTGTCATTGACTGCATAGATTTCCCTGTTGACTTTTCCTCTGCTTGACCTCTGACCTTTCTGTCGTTTATCACTTTCCTCATTGGTTGATAGATTGAGTCTATCTATGCCTATACATCTCTCCATTGATTGCTGACTGACTGAATGACCTTGATGTCAAGCTTCTAGGAATTCTCTGATCATATTCTTTGTGTTTCCTCTTTCCATCCAAAATTTCTACATTGTCAAAATTCAATTCATGTCCATAGTTGTTATTTAGGTACTAAATCAGTGACGGCGAGATATTCACAGCTCACTTCATACTGAAGTTAGTGCTGATAATGTCGTTTAGGAAGATGATGAGAGTCCCATGACTATACAGCTGAGCTCAGAGAAGACAATACAACCAATACCATCCACTTGAGCTACAAATATTCCCCACTATTTCAAAGTTTATTTATTTATGGAGATACTACTTATCCAAAAGAAATAAAGAAACCTAATTCGTCAGATCAGTGGTTGTTACGCTTGTCTTCATAGTCATAGGATGTTACTAATACACAGTATTAATCAGGTTTTCTCTTCAGAAATGAGTGATTTCAGTGAGTGTTGTTCACTCGTGACCATTTGTCCAAATTGCCGATTGATGGTCTGTTCGATGTTGGTTGTATGCCAAATTTGTTGGTATCCAGCATGATGTCGATATCTCTGGTTCCGAACAGAGAAGCATCCTGATTTCTCAACACTTTAATGCATTGAAAAGACTAAGGAAAAAAAATGACATAATCATTTATGAACCTTATAAGGGACCTGGTGTAGTTGTTTTGAATATGCTGCACTATAAAGACAAAATGTTATCCATTCATAGAGTATCGTCAGACAGAAGACATAAGAGAATTATAAAGAAAAGTAACTGTATGTTTAGTTAAGCTTTTTAATATGAATGTCACTAGCAAAGAGGAATTTCATTCATTAAAACCCGTAGAGTGTGAACACCTAAACTTTTTCCTTTTATCTAAGGTATAACAAAACAAATATCTCACTACGTCTAATATCACAAACGCGTTCCTCCTCAAAGTATTAATCATCAAAATGGCTAGCTCAAATGCTAAGTACAGTTAGAAAACAATAGTGTAAGTTTTTATTTAAAGAGACTTACATAAATGACATTAATATTAGAGATAAGACAATGTATTCTTTCGGTGTAAACTCTTTTTCCACCAACATGTGATTAACCGAGACTGTTGATATTCTTTGTGGTTATGTATCCTTAAATGTTCCTTTATTCCCCAACCGTCCAACAAATTCGAAAGAGTTATTTCTACTATGCACCAATAAAGTTTACTTTACTTTCGAAGGTGAACATTTTCGACAAGTTGATGGTGTCACTATGAGTAATCCTATAGGATCACTGATAATTGATGTTTGTATGTTACATGTAGAACCTTTGGCTGAGTATTTCATCAAAAAAGGTCCATCTACACAAGAGATACGTTGATGATATCTTAGTTTATATGCAACAAACATGAGAATGAGTAAAGTCTTTTAGACTGACTTAACACCCTACACTTACTACGGAGTACCGCAAACCTTTATCAGCCTCATTCAACAACTATATGAGGACGCCACATGCCAAGTAATTCACAATGAGAAGCTCAGTGAAGCCTTCGAAGTGAAGACAGGAGTGAAACAAGGTTGCCTACTATCCCCCATGATATTCCTGATTGTGGTCAACTGGACTGGAACATGCAGCAAACAGTGGGGAGCTGTGAGGAGAGGGGGATACGCTGGACTGCGGAAAGCAACCTAGAAGATTTGCATTTCGCCGATGACTTGTGTCTAATGTCACACAAAATTGAAGATCTACAGGCAAAAACCAACAAATTGACAGAAGAGGTGAGGCAGCGAAGACAGGACTTCAGGTGAATATAGAGAAGACAGAAGTGATGAAGATACTGCACCACCACCACCACACCAACAACAACAACAAACTCCAGTCACCATCAAAGGCAGAAACTTAAAGGAAGTAACCTCCTTCACTTATCTAGGCAGCACTGTTTCAACTACAGGTGGCGGCACAGACGAGGATGTCAAAGTCAGAATCGGAAAAGCAAGACTGGCGTTCATTAGCCTGAAACCAGTGTGGAGATCTACTGCACTCCAATCAACATAAAGAACAAGATCCGGATTTTCAACACCAACGTCAAGTCAGTGCTTCTATATGGTTCAGAGGCTTGGCGAGTTACGAAAGGGATTTTCAATAAACTACAGACATTCATCAACAACTGCATACGCTGGCTCGCTACTGAAGATCAGATGGCCAGAGTAATAAGAATAAGCAGCAACGAGCTCTGGGAACGAACCAACCAAGAACCTGTCGCTCAACAAATATGCGGTGGAAGGAAGTGGAGATGGATTGGGCATACACTAAGAAACCTGACTGGGGACATCACGTGTCAGGCCAGTTACTCGAGTAGAAGCCAGATGGGAAGCGACGAGTTGGACGTCCGTGGTGAGGGTGACATGGAGGAGATCGTGCGAGGGGGAAATGAGAGGTTGTGGGCTGTTGTGGAGCCAGGTTCAAAAGATTTCGGAGAACAGAGTTCACTCGAGACGTGCTACTGAAGCCGTATGTTTCATTAGGAACCCAAGGGACTAATAATAATAACACCCTACACAGCCACATTACTTTATCATGTGAAGCAAAAAATAATAATCAGCTTCCTTTTCTTGAAGATAGGTTGATAACAAAAATCAATGTATAAAAAACCTTCGTACACTGGACAGTACCTTAACTTTCATTGTTTCTGTCCAGTACAGTGCAAACAAAGCTTAGTAAAAGGCTTATTCAAAAGGATCCAATGTATCTGCACAACAGACACATTGGAAGAAGAGGTCAAATTTTCAATGGAAACACTCATCAAAAAAGTATATCTCCTGAAGTTCATCAAGCGTTATAAAAACGTTTCAACAGTGCAAACCAATCACTGTATGTAGCCAAGCCCAATACTATGAAGAAAACGAAGCATATACTTCAAAAGAAGCCTAATTAATACATAGATGACTATTTCACACCCCGCTGTGTATATCACTTTACTTGTATGTGGTGACACATACATTTAGAGGATTTATCGAACTATGAAGTCGAGAGAGGTGGAGGATATCCCTAAATTGTTCAAAAAGCAATTACACCCCAAAAATTCGATAAATACAAGAGGCAGATAGACGTCATCATTTATTGTCAAGTACATTTTAAGAAAAAAAATACAAGATCGGCCCTAAAACAGACTTTAGACCTTAATTTTCATTTCACTTTCAATCATCACGCAGTACCATTGTATAGGAGCTATCATGACCTTATACTTAGGTTCATTGAAGCCTCAGCTGTACGAAAATTTAAATACCCTTTGTGAATTCAAAAACCTTCCTTGGTAGTATGATGTTGCTTGTATTATCTCGTCGTTGACTCGATCGGACCTGTCGGTCTCTATTGACTTATGGACCCCTAGGAGGAGGCCTCGATATTGCCTGTGGTCTCGCTTTTGGTATAGGTGTTGGATGCTGGCTAGCAGTGGAATCCAGGATGAACGTTACGTTCTGTTTCAAACTCATCAGCTGGACGTATCAACCTTTCAGTGAGCGATGTTGATCCCGAACTCAAGACCGATGGTTTCAAACGCCAGAGCGTTATTCGCTAGACCACAGAATCACGATAACCATTTCTTGAGATGATCGTTAACTCAATTTAATGCTAAGGGAAGTGTAAAATAGTATATCCTTCCATATTATTATTATTTATTTGTCCCTTGGTTTCCTAATGCAACATAGGGCTTCAGTAGCACGTCTCCATTTCACTCTGTCCTCAGAAATCTTTTGAACCTGGCTCCACGACAGCCCGCAAGCTCTCATTTCTTCCTCACACAATCTCATACATGTCATCCTTGCCTCGGACACCCAACTCGTCGCTTCCCATTTGGGTTTCACTCGAGAGCCTAGTGCATCATTGGTGACTAGCTTCGAGAAGTGATTTCCAAAGTTCCAAGTCGTGTCCAATGGAGTCGACCAAGTCGAACATGATGACAGTTACTCAACAACGACATTATATGTAGGTCTCGCTGTATCGAGGACGACTAGATTCCGACCCAGTGGCTCAACGGCAAGGTGCTGGCCATGGAACGTAGAAATCCTGGGTCCGACCCCTGGTGGTGTCAAGTCATGGGTGCGCACTTCTGAGTTGCATAGTGGGGCGAAATAGCTGTTCAGTTTTCCGAGGTTTCCAAGGCTCTTCGAACTAATGTCAGTCCATGAATTATTCCAACCTAAAATGTCATCTTATATATGTTAATCCGTGAAACATGAGATGAGGGTTTTGATATCCGGATAGATATTAACTGAAGTTAGTTTATATTAATAGGAATTCTAATATACACGACTACAACTTTCTGTAAGAATAGTAATTTAAGCAAATGGTAATAGCTGGAAATATTTTGAAGTCTTACTCCTTAGAATACATAGAATTCTTGTATTTCTAAGACAATAACAGGCTATCCTTACTTGGAAGAAACCACATTTGAGGCGGTTTACTAGGGATTAGCTAAGTAAACTGTGCTGAAAATATCTGTATCTGGTAATTTACACTTTACACTGAAATAGATTAGTGATGACTTGTAAGTAATTTTTATCCCTGATTGTCATTGGCTAATAAATCCTCGAATTTCTGGCCACAATCACACTACTGGTTATCTTGTGACCCGTTTACTTGGTGTCCTTACAGGAAGTTTTAATTTGTCAACAATGTGATCTGATGCATGTCAGTGATGTTGTAGGTTAGTTAGTTTATTTTAAAAAAGGGAGGAACGATATGTACCATCGAATCTCTGCTGAAAAACTGAACATTACAGAGTTAAAGGTTTTGCGGTAACAAAGTTTTTGTTAACGGATGAACGGCTTTTCACCTTTGCATGGGTTACAATGTTTCTCCAGCTAATACTGGTTCATAGTAGAAAACTTATCAAACATGTATAACAAAGTAATAGTGTCTTGTAAACGTGATTCATATCATGATTTCGGACATGCATAATGTTTTGTTAGATGTGTGAAATCACTTGTCAGGAAGCCTTTTTCGATCCTTGTTTCGTGTTTGTTGGGCCTCATGAATAGGACGTATCTGTAACCGTAAAGAAACTGGTGTTCTGTCAGTGATTCGAACTAGTGTTATTCAGTTCAGAAGTCTGACAGTTTATTACTAAATTATTCAGACCGTAAATAGTTTCTTGTAAGACTGGATAATACACATGAGTTGATCATCAGATAGCAACTGATGCAGCCATCTAGATCTCTTAGTGGTAAACTTACTAATTTCAGTACTGAGTTGTTCCAGTTTGCATCATAGTTTTGAACACGCCTTGCTGATGGATACCAGGAATTACGAAACCTAAGTTAACAAGGCCTCCTGTCAACTGACATCCACCATCTAACACCCAAATACGGTACACCGCATTGTCAAGTCGCATCGCAAATTTGGTCGGTAGATAAGCTTGTTACTGCTCAGCCTCAAAAACAAGAGCGCTACAAGGATCACTCACTAGTCACTTACACGATAATGGAGTTAATCTAGAGGCCACCCTAGCAATAACTAATATAGCCAATCAAGTTTTTTTGTTTCGGCTTGAAAAGCAGATTTTCATAAAATGCAGAACTCTAATTGGTTATTTCAGTTATTGTTAGAGCGCTCTTTAAAGTCACTTCATTTATGCAGATAATCTTTTGAGTGACTTTAAAGGCTACTATAGCAACTGCTGAAATAACCAATCAAGTTCCTTCATTTCGATGTAACTACATTTGCCCTCATTCTTTGAGATTGACTCTAAAGTCCACCCCAGCAACCTCTCAGATAGCCCGTTTGGTTTAGCTATTATAAGAAAAGCTACACTTACAAACAAAATAAAGAATTTCAGTTGGTTATTTCAGTGGTTACTGCGGTGGACCTTAGAGTTATTATTCTTTAATATTCTGATTAAGCTACGTACACTTTAAGGCCTTGTGCACTTCTTACATATTCTGCGAAGTGAAAATAATTGAGTGGACCAACCGTTTGACTTCGTCTTCTCCCTGAATCAGCTGATGTGACCTCAGTGGCTGCAGTATCAACGCGTTAATAACAAACAACTCTGGGTATAGTGATATTAGGGGCCAATGTCGGGCATTCCCCCGAGTCCATTATTCCTAGGACTCAATGGCAAACCAAAACTGAGGTTGAGACCAGAACATCAGCAATCGCTACCCAGATAGTCAAACATAAATATATATCTTACTAGAATGAATATTCTCGAAAAGACTAGATGGGGAAAGAAGAACGAATGTGTCTCTGAAAGCCAGTGAGTGGTGTTGTTTCCACTGAGATTTGAGCCCAGTACTTATTGTTAATATTGTGACTGGACATCTTTCGCACATATAAGATGAGTGAATTCACCATAGAACGCAAATAATATCCTCGAGGCTTCAAACAGTTGCATGTAAAATTGTCGATCAGCTTCTCATTTAAATGATGCTCAGGTGTAAGAACACGGCAAAGGATGGAACACTGAAGAATGTTTATTATGACACTTTGTGCATCACTGATGAAATACTGTAAACTTTTCATTGAAATACTCATTTTCACAATGTGTTTCACTCACTCTCCTTCCATCTAATTTTCCTCTTAATACGTCTAAATTATCTCATGAGTTTCTCTGTGCAGAATATTTACCCATCGCTCGTAATTGCCTATAGCTTCTGCCAACCTCCCAACATATACTACGTATACCCTTTCTTATCAGTAGCACCCACTATACAGGTACTTTTGTATTTCTCTTCTCTGTTAAATTCATTATATCTCTGTTCTTAGTATCAATGTTCACTTTCAATAAATCATTTAGAACTAACTTTATCACAGTAACATAATCATTCTTGCTCATTCCCTCCACATTTAAACCTTTATTCGGCCATAGTATAACAATGTACTCATTATTTCTCAAGTGGTTTATTGCAACTTGATGTCATTTGGACAAGATTCTGAACTATAAAGTCGGTGATATTCGATATTGATTAGGAATAATGATTAACTGAACCTTGTTCCAATCCATATCAGTCAACTGATTCAATAAATTTTCAAGTTGAGACTCTGTATCGAGTCTGTTGACAAATTCCCTCAACATATGGAACTGAAATCCAGTTGAAATAAACAACTAACTTCTGCATATTCTTATGAAGTTCTCATTGATAACTCCACCATTTCGACAAACGCAACATCATTATAATCAAGGCTTATAATTACAAATCTCGGAATTTATTTGTAGAACGGGTAACTGATGTAAGTCTATGGTCTGTAAATAGAAATAGCATGACTGAATTCATTAAAATAATCAAAGAGTTCACGAACAACAAGTGGTTTTGCGCAATAAATTATTTTGAACTAAACAGTCCTCATCTGGCGGCATAGATAAGGATGTCAAAGCCAGGATCAGAAAAGCTAAACAGGCCTTCATTAACCTGAAACCAGTATGGAGATCTACTGCACTCCAATCAACATAAAGAACAAGATCCGGATTTTCAACACCAACGTCAAGTCAGTGCTTCTATATGGTTCAGAGGCTTGGCGAGTTACGAAAGGGATTTTCAATAAACTACAGACATTCATCAACAACTGCATACGCTGGCTCGCTACTGAAGATCAGATGGCCAGAGTAATAAGAATAAGCAGCAACGAGCTCTGGGAACGAACCAACCAAGAACCTGTCGCTCAACAAATATGCGGTGGAAGGAAGTGGAGATGGATTGGGCATACACTAAGAAACCTGACTGGGGACATCACGTGTCAGGCCAGTTACTCGAGTAGAAGCCAGATGGGAAGCGACGAGTTGGACGTCCGTGGTGAGGGTGACATGGAGGAGATCGTGCGAGGGGGAAATGAGAGGTTGTGGGCTGTTGTGGAGCCAGGTTCAAAAGATTTCGGAGAACAGAGTTCACTCGAGACGTGCTACTGAAGCCGTATGTTTCATTAGGAACCCAAGGGACTAATAATAATAACACCCTACACAGCCACATTACTTTATCATGTGAAGCAAAAAATAATAATCAGCTTCCTTTTCTTGAAGATAGGTTGATAACAAAAATCAATGTATAAAAAACCTTCGTACACTGGACAGTACCTTAACTTTCATTGTTTCTGTCCAGTACAGTGCAAACAAAGCTTAGTAAAAGGCTTATTCAAAAGGATCCAATGTATCTGCACAACAGACACATTGGAAGAAGAGGTCAAATTTTCAATGGAAACACTCATCAAAAAAGTATATCTCCTGAAGTTCATCAAGCGTTATAAAAACGTTTCAACAGTGCAAACCAATCACTGTATGTAGCCAAGCCCAATACTATGAAGAAAACGAAGCATATACTTCAAAAGAAGCCTAATTAATACATAGATGACTATTTCACACCCCGCTGTGTATATCACTTTACTTGTATGTGGTGACACATACATTTAGAGGATTTATCGAACTATGAAGTCGAGAGAGGTGGAGGATATCCCTAAATTGTTCAAAAAGCAATTACACCCCAAAAATTCGATAAATACAAGAGGCAGATAGACGTCATCATTTATTGTCAAGTACATTTTAAGAAAAAAAATACAAGATCGGCCCTAAAACAGACTTTAGACCTTAATTTTCATTTCACTTTCAATCATCACGCAGTACCATTGTATAGGAGCTATCATGACCTTATACTTAGGTTCATTGAAGCCTCAGCTGTACGAAAATTTAAATACCCTTTGTGAATTCAAAAACCTTCCTTGGTAGTATGATGTTGCTTGTATTATCTCGTCGTTGACTCGATCGGACCTGTCGGTCTCTATTGACTTATGGACCCCTAGGAGGAGGCCTCGATATTGCCTGTGGTCTCGCTTTTGGTATAGGTGTTGGATGCTGGCTAGCAGTGGAATCCAGGATGAACGTTACGTTCTGTTTCAAACTCATCAGCTGGACGTATCAACCTTTCAGTGAGCGATGTTGATCCCGAACTCAAGACCGATGGTTTCAAACGCCAGAGCGTTATTCGCTAGACCACAGAATCACGATAACCATTTCTTGAGATGATCGTTAACTCAATTTAATGCTAAGGGAAGTGTAAAATAGTATATCCTTCCATATTATTATTATTTATTTGTCCCTTGGTTTCCTAATGCAACATAGGGCTTCAGTAGCACGTCTCCATTTCACTCTGTCCTCAGAAATCTTTTGAACCTGGCTCCACGACAGCCCGCAAGCTCTCATTTCTTCCTCACACAATCTCATACATGTCATCCTTGCCTCGGACACCCAACTCGTCGCTTCCCATTTGGGTTTCACTCGAGAGCCTAGTGCATCATTGGTGACTAGCTTCGAGAAGTGATTTCCAAAGTTCCAAGTCGTGTCCAATGGAGTCGACCAAGTCGAACATGATGACAGTTACTCAACAACGACATTATATGTAGGTCTCGCTGTATCGAGGACGACTAGATTCCGACCCAGTGGCTCAACGGCAAGGTGCTGGCCATGGAACGTAGAAATCCTGGGTCCGACCCCTGGTGGTGTCAAGTCATGGGTGCGCACTTCTGAGTTGCATAGTGGGGCGAAATAGCTGTTCAGTTTTCCGAGGTTTCCAAGGCTCTTCGAACTAATGTCAGTCCATGAATTATTCCAACCTAAAATGTCATCTTATATATGTTAATCCGTGAAACATGAGATGAGGGTTTTGATATCCGGATAGATATTAACTGAAGTTAGTTTATATTAATAGGAATTCTAATATACACGACTACAACTTTCTGTAAGAATAGTAATTTAAGCAAATGGTAATAGCTGGAAATATTTTGAAGTCTTACTCCTTAGAATACATAGAATTCTTGTATTTCTAAGACAATAACAGGCTATCCTTACTTGGAAGAAACCACATTTGAGGCGGTTTACTAGGGATTAGCTAAGTAAACTGTGCTGAAAATATCTGTATCTGGTAATTTACACTTTACACTGAAATAGATTAGTGATGACTTGTAAGTAATTTTTATCCCTGATTGTCATTGGCTAATAAATCCTCGAATTTCTGGCCACAATCACACTACTGGTTATCTTGTGACCCGTTTACTTGGTGTCCTTACAGGAAGTTTTAATTTGTCAACAATGTGATCTGATGCATGTCAGTGATGTTGTAGGTTAGTTAGTTTATTTTAAAAAAGGGAGGAACGATATGTACCATCGAATCTCTGCTGAAAAACTGAACATTACAGAGTTAAAGGTTTTGCGGTAACAAAGTTTTTGTTAACGGATGAACGGCTTTTCACCTTTGCATGGGTTACAATGTTTCTCCAGCTAATACTGGTTCATAGTAGAAAACTTATCAAACATGTATAACAAAGTAATAGTGTCTTGTAAACGTGATTCATATCATGATTTCGGACATGCATAATGTTTTGTTAGATGTGTGAAATCACTTGTCAGGAAGCCTTTTTCGATCCTTGTTTCGTGTTTGTTGGGCCTCATGAATAGGACGTATCTGTAACCGTAAAGAAACTGGTGTTCTGTCAGTGATTCGAACTAGTGTTATTCAGTTCAGAAGTCTGACAGTTTATTACTAAATTATTCAGACCGTAAATAGTTTCTTGTAAGACTGGATAATACACATGAGTTGATCATCAGATAGCAACTGATGCAGCCATCTAGATCTCTTAGTGGTAAACTTACTAATTTCAGTACTGAGTTGTTCCAGTTTGCATCATAGTTTTGAACACGCCTTGCTGATGGATACCAGGAATTACGAAACCTAAGTTAACAAGGCCTCCTGTCAACTGACATCCACCATCTAACACCCAAATACGGTACACCGCATTGTCAAGTCGCATCGCAAATTTGGTCGGTAGATAAGCTTGTTACTGCTCAGCCTCAAAAACAAGAGCGCTACAAGGATCACTCACTAGTCACTTACACGATAATGGAGTTAATCTAGAGGCCACCCTAGCAATAACTAATATAGCCAATCAAGTTTTTTTGTTTCGGCTTGAAAAGCAGATTTTCATAAAATGCAGAACTCTAATTGGTTATTTCAGTTATTGTTAGAGCGCTCTTTAAAGTCACTTCATTTATGCAGATAATCTTTTGAGTGACTTTAAAGGCTACTATAGCAACTGCTGAAATAACCAATCAAGTTCCTTCATTTCGATGTAACTACATTTGCCCTCATTCTTTGAGATTGACTCTAAAGTCCACCCCAGCAACCTCTCAGATAGCCCGTTTGGTTTAGCTATTATAAGAAAAGCTACACTTACAAACAAAATAAAGAATTTCAGTTGGTTATTTCAGTGGTTACTGCGGTGGACCTTAGAGTTATTATTCTTTAATATTCTGATTAAGCTACGTACACTTTAAGGCCTTGTGCACTTCTTACATATTCTGCGAAGTGAAAATAATTGAGTGGACCAACCGTTTGACTTCGTCTTCTCCCTGAATCAGCTGATGTGACCTCAGTGGCTGCAGTATCAACGCGTTAATAACAAACAACTCTGGGTATAGTGATATTAGGGGCCAATGTCGGGCATTCCCCCGAGTCCATTATTCCTAGGACTCAATGGCAAACCAAAACTGAGGTTGAGACCAGAACATCAGCAATCGCTACCCAGATAGTCAAACATAAATATATATCTTACTAGAATGAATATTCTCGAAAAGACTAGATGGGGAAAGAAGAACGAATGTGTCTCTGAAAGCCAGTGAGTGGTGTTGTTTCCACTGAGATTTGAGCCCAGTACTTATTGTTAATATTGTGACTGGACATCTTTCGCACATATAAGATGAGTGAATTCACCATAGAACGCAAATAATATCCTCGAGGCTTCAAACAGTTGCATGTAAAATTGTCGATCAGCTTCTCATTTAAATGATGCTCAGGTGTAAGAACACGGCAAAGGATGGAACACTGAAGAATGTTTATTATGACACTTTGTGCATCACTGATGAAATACTGTAAACTTTTCATTGAAATACTCATTTTCACAATGTGTTTCACTCACTCTCCTTCCATCTAATTTTCCTCTTAATACGTCTAAATTATCTCATGAGTTTCTCTGTGCAGAATATTTACCCATCGCTCGTAATTGCCTATAGCTTCTGCCAACCTCCCAACATATACTACGTATACCCTTTCTTATCAGTAGCACCCACTATACAGGTACTTTTGTATTTCTCTTCTCTGTTAAATTCATTATATCTCTGTTCTTAGTATCAATGTTCACTTTCAATAAATCATTTAGAACTAACTTTATCACAGTAACATAATCATTCTTGCTCATTCCCTCCACATTTAAACCTTTATTCGGCCATAGTATAACAATGTACTCATTATTTCTCAAGTGGTTTATTGCAACTTGATGTCATTTGGACAAGATTCTGAACTATAAAGTCGGTGATATTCGATATTGATTAGGAATAATGATTAACTGAACCTTGTTCCAATCCATATCAGTCAACTGATTCAATAAATTTTCAAGTTGAGACTCTGTATCGAGTCTGTTGACAAATTCCCTCAACATATGGAACTGAAATCCAGTTGAAATAAACAACTAACTTCTGCATATTCTTATGAAGTTCTCATTGATAACTCCACCATTTCGACAAACGCAACATCATTATAATCAAGGCTTATAATTACAAATCTCGGAATTTATTTGTAGAACGGGTAACTGATGTAAGTCTATGGTCTGTAAATAGAAATAGCATGACTGAATTCATTAAAATAATCAAAGAGTTCAAGAACAACAAGTGGTTTTGCGCAATAAATTATTTTGAACTAAACAGTCCTCATCTGGCGGCATAGATAAGGATGTCAAAGCCAGGATCAGAAAAGCTAAACAGGCCTTCATTAACCTGAAACCAGTATGGAGATCTACTGCACTCCAATCAACATAAAGAACAAGATCCGGATTTTCAACAGTAACGTTAAGTAAGTGCTTCTATGTGATGGTTCAGAAACTTGGCGCGTCACGAATAGCATTCCCAACAAACTAAAGACATACATCAACAACTGTCGCCTACGCTCACTCAATACTTAAGATCAGATCAGATGGCCAGAACAATGAGAATAAGTAACAAGAGACTCTGGCTACCTGGCTGGCAACGAAACCAACCAAGAACCTATCACCCAACAAATATGCAGAAGAGAGTGGAGATGGATTGGATTAGACATACACTGAGAAGGAAGACGGTTTGGGGACATCACGCACCAGGCCGTCGATTGGAACCTAAAGGGAAGACAACGAGTTGGGCGTCCGAGGGTGATATGGAGGAGTCCATGTAAAGAAGAAATGAAAGCTTCTGGCAAATCATGGAGCCGGGTTCTACAGACTGCAGAGAAGAAAGTGAAATGGTGTTGTGCCACTGAAGCCCAATGTTCCACTAGGAACCGAAAGGACAAATAATAATAAATAGTGGAAATAACAGAAGAAAACACCTAGCTTGGGACTGACAGAGTATTTTTTTAACTCAAAGGAGACAACTGTTATTTGTTCTACTTTTCTGAAAAATATATACAAATAAACTGATTCACCAAACTGTTCAGTAATCGTATTTATATTCATATATTAGTATAAGTTGTGCTGATAAGATCAAACTGTTTCACCTTAGCAATCAGTCACCTCAACTTTCAATTTCTGCTTTAACCTCTTCCGTTTTACCATCTTCATAATAGTAACGCTTATCGACTGTTGTTACTTTTGGATTTGGAGGTTACCGGGGATTTATCGATATTGGTATTCATCGTGGACTGACATCAGCTGGAAAATTATTGAAAATCTGGGGGCACTGGATAGTTGTTTCGTCCAAACACGGGACTCCTCAGCAGTGCATACCAGCGATTTCTCAGGGATCGAACCCAGGACCTTCACGTCCATCGGTTAGCACATTACATTTCATCTTGAAGTAAGTTACTAATGAGCACTGGTCAGTAATCTGAACTGAAGGTTTGTGGGGATTTACTGATTTCAAGTTGGACAGCTGAAATCCGACCCAGTGGCTCAACCTTAGCATGTTTGATGCAAAACCCAAAGCCGAATCTCAACGGAATAACTTCCTCATTCACCTAACAGTACCATAAAAAGAGTAATTATTGTCGTCGTTGTTGCTGCATACTGGATGAGTATATAGTCGATACTCAGAGTTATGCGTTAGATAGATAGACAGACAGAGAGCAAGCGAGAGAATGACCGGACCCTATTCACCTGAATATTATGACTATTATTAATATTATAATCACATTTTTTAAGCTCAGCAAAACATTATAATACGTTTAACAGTATCGAAATACTTACAGATTTGCCCAGACTTGAAAAAAAGATGAACTGAATTTACCTTGATTTATACACAGTTAAAAATGAGAATTACAATGTGCGAAAGTACAGTACATCTTTCATATTCTAATATTGAGTAACTGGTGAGTAAGTAATTTCAGTTTTAGTTATATCTGATAAAAAGAAAATCCGTTTACCAATCTAAAATTTATTTGTTATTATTTCTATAAAATTTTGTCCACAAATCAAATAACGCCAACTGTACGTAACTTTTTATTTGTAACATTACGGTCATTCGATTTCAGTGACCTTGTTGGAATAAAATGACCTCAAGTTATCGTTTAATCAACCAATCAGTGTAATCGTCTGATAAAAAATCAATATGAGGTATTATCTAAATGAAACACCTATATAACATCGGAGTATTTGTTCAGTATTCTTGCTCTTAATGAACGAGATCGGGAGTTTTTTTATGATCAACATTCGGCATTCAAATAAAGGAATAATTCTGCTGAATCATAAAACAAAGAGTCTGATTAACAAATTTATTTTTCATCAGTTTGATTATCTGAGATATCAGGAATTTGTCGGACTTGTATTGATTCTGGGTGATAATTTGGGGTTAAAATAAAAATCGAGACTGCAGCAGGATTCAGACCATCAACATCCGGGTTTCTGGTCCGGTGCTTATTATTATTATTATTAGAACACAAACGTGGTACACCTTGGGGACCAAGAAATGTACCGCACAAAATAATAAAACAAGATTACGAAGACATAAAGCAAAGGAAAGTGGATAAAAACAAAGCACAATAAGAATAGAATGATTAGAAGGGTGATTCATCAAGGTACATTCCAAATGAAACATTCATTACTTTTCAGCATTAGAGGATAGGACGAAGCTACAGCATGACTGGCACTGGTTTCGGTTCTGAGCCATATCTGACAAAGTCTCAAGCCACTGAGTTGCGTGGTCTTTTGGACCCTACCCAGAGAGTCGCGATGAACCAATAGATGCTAACCCGATACAACTATCCTTCATCCCACGGCGCCACTTCATACACCGACCACCTATCCGCTTTTTCCATCCAGTCCCAGGCTTAGCAAACAATGAAGGGCTTGGAAGCCGTTGGAACAACATGCGTAACAGATGTCCAATACACCGAAGTCGGTGTTTTTAAATGGCTTCAACTACTGAATGACGATATCCATGTCCAAAAACCATGTCGCACCTCCCAACTACTTACATAGTGTTGCCAATGGATACGAGCAATTCTGTGGAGATAACGATGATCAGACACAGAATAGTCACACATCCTCAGTTGAGGGAGGCTAGGAATCACAGGTGTAGAGCGGAACTGCTGGAACCGAAGAAATGTAAACCTGACCTCTTACGGTCAAACGAACATCGCGGAGGCGCCAAAGGAAGCCCAGATTGACGCATGCCACTCTGGCTTTCGATATGCGGCTGGAAATTTCACCATTCATATCTCCATTAGCAATCACACAACTACCCAAATACACGAGGTTTTCGACCATTTCCAACGGCCCACCACCAAGAGTGAGCGCAAGCACATGCTCCTACTAATCTTTCAAGAGTACTTTGTACTTTATTGGTGCAAAGCACATACCATACTGACATAGGCTGGTGCTCTACCAGCTGAGCTACGAGACCTACTTGCTGACCAGATTTTTATTTCACTTTAGTCATCACCCAATACTGATACAAGTCTGCCAAACCATGAAATCACTGACCAATCTGATTCCACCCTTCCTAAGTTCTTTTGAATAATGTTGGGATTTGTGCTGGAAATACGATCTCTGTGAATGGTTTATATATTTGGCTTCACATTAACGAATAAATCGACAAATAAGTATAAATGAAGTCAGCTAGAACAGTTTACCCTTGATAAATATTTTCAGAACTGTTCTAGAGTGACAGTCGTAAGCTCAACCCTAAGCAAGGTAATGCGTGCCATCTAGTTTTCACCGGCTATCGAACTAATACTGATCTCAGATAAGAACTGTTTTGAAAATTAATATGTTAGGTGAAGTCATCCTTTATTGCCTTCCCCTTTGATTGTGTCATCTGTGTTAAAATAGCGAGTTTTGAAATTCAGGCTACTTTTTTACTGATTATTTTTTTCATATAGAAAGAGCTTTCGCCAGTTGTTGTCGTTTTTTTATTTTCCTGATGAATATATTATTGGTTATAAGGTGGCTACCACTCGATAGGGTTTAAGTCAGTAGTTACAGATTAGCGAACATGACACCTTGTTTCTCGGTATCTCATCATTTGAATCTAAGCGTCTAAGAACTCAATGCGGCAGTTTGTTACCGAGCAAATGAAGAAGAATTTTCTCTTTAGCCAATAAAATATAACTGTGAAAAGCCAGTTTTGTATGGATTGGTTCTATATCTTTCCTCCAAGCAAACGGCGACCTTATGGAAAGATAGGTTGACCATTAATCTTGTTGGGATATTAGGTTTGTGCTTTTTCGGCAGGCCAAACAAATATGGCAACTGCAAGGGACCCCAGTATCCCTTATATTCCATACTTACAGTTTAAGTATATTTGAACTCTTTTACTTCGCGCTCTTTTTCCCATGTGACCCACTGGAGTTCACACTGGCTCCTGTCTCCTTAAATGTACTAATTATTCCTTGCCTTTTAAGGTTTCTGTAAGCTCTACTGGACACAAAGATGGTTTCTGCAACTAACGCCATCTAAAAACATTAGTTAAATCTAGGAAAAATTGGTCCTAGAACTACTCGAAGTTAGTTTTGAGATCCGTAAACATCACAGTCACATTTATGGACAACGCACTGGCACAAAGAAAGTTCTTGACAGTATCGATCAACAACTATCCAGTCAGTCTGTAGTTGGACAATGCGTCAGATACGATCGTCATTTCTAAAAAGCACTGGAGTGATATTGGTTCACCTCCTCTACAGACATTAGTAAAGACCTCATTGAGTGTATATGGAGACCAACTCCCATTGCCGGTAAGTTTGTGTGTCATGTCTTCTTCATTTAATTAGTGGAACATGCTATGTTGTTAAAGCCAAGCTAAATTTAGTTTGGTCTAGATTGGTTCGACCGTCTGGGGTTATCAGACATTCCACTTAATACCCTCTCTAACCAGGTGCAAACGGCACCCCAATCTTCTAAAATCATTTAGAAATTTAGTCTTTGTCTACTAATCAGTGTGATCATCAATTCAGTCAAAATCCAACAAGTACCCCTCCTACATTACCTGCGCATTTATCAATTTGCGTGCAAACGCAGAAGCAAATACATTAGAAAGAGGAGAAAGGATGGATTACCTTAGATTTTTTGAACAGATTCTGAAGAGCCTACGACTCTTAAGGGAAAAAACACTTTGGACAGGACAATCAGTCTGCATCTGATTGACATTAGATATCAGACAGACGCCTTCAATTTCTCCAAACTCAATTCTCTAGAAGTTTGCTGAAACCACAGCCATCGAATGCTTCGAAAAAATTAACTATGTTCAAAATAAACTGTGTTCTACCTGTCTGCATTGGTTAACCTTTTTGATTATAATTTAATTGTATCATCCTCTACCAACCATAGATGTTTGCTCATTAGTTAGTTGGAGGTAATTGTCTGGAAGCAGTGGACCAAGGTTTCATGCCGGTTGGCTCTCATCAGCAAAGTGTATCTGCAACCTCTACAGAACTGATGTCCCACCTGAGATTCGAACCCGCATCACCTAGTGTTGTAGACAGTAACGTTACTACTGAGCTTTTCGAGCCATGATTGACTTCCTGTAGGACTGGAGACCATACATTGATTGGTCACGGAAGAACGAAAAATTTCATGATCGGTAGAATTCTACCTAGACTCAGGACTAAACAGCACGCTTCCTGTCGATTGCTTCCAACCAACCAATACCTAGTTGCGTCATGTTCTGTTTCTATCGAGTGCTTTTTAAGTAACTGAGTCTATTTGAGACTTGTCAGCCAGATGTACCTGCCTTCTAGTGAGCGTGTTAGCTCCCACCAAAACTTAATCCCGAGACCGATCACTCTAAATGCCAGTGTTATGCATTAGACCATAGAGTCATGCTAGCCATTTTGTTGTTCGACGGGTATAGTTTTAGTGTTGTATTAACAGTATGTTGAATACATTTGTCACCTCCTCTTATCCAACTTCCGTCCTAGAACATTCGTCTTATCCTTCTATATATTAGCAAACTTACTATTAGTTTCGTAATTTAATCACCCAGTTCGTGTTTTTTTAATTTCATCATATCGATTTTATCTTTAATTTAAGCCAAGAATTTTCTAACAAACTAATTCAACTATGCAAACACTTATGTAAATGAAAGTTAAAATTAGGTTGTAAGTAGCTGATGAGAAACCATGAAATAAAATAGATCCATACTACTGTACTAAAACTATTTGTTCTCACTGTATTTAAGTTTGTACAGGTAAAGGATTGTATGCTTTTGAACTTATCCTCTTTAAGTGATTCTGACCATACAGTAATGTAAAGGAGACTCTGATTCATGGACATTATTATCTCAACCACTAAACACCGAAAACGTTCATTATGAATTGCACTACTTTCAGTGATTTATTGAGTAATGTCCTAATTTAGAGATTTATTTAGCCAACCTAAATATTTTAACACAACTACTGTTGTTATTCGTATGGTTATATTGCATTTTATTATCTGTGTTTCAGTTAGAGGTTTATGAAGACATTGATTTCAAGGGTGTATTTATCAGGGAGCGACTTCAGTTGAAGAAGTATTGAAGCTGTTCAGTGATCCCGGATTTTCAGTTGTTCTCCAAATGACATCAGTCCGTTATGAATTACCATATGTACGCCATGAAATGATTGATTGACTGAAACGTCTTACAAGTTATAGAATAAAGGCTATATGTTAATAAAATCCAATTGAGGAGGCACTGAAGAATGTGCACAATACACAAATTGAGAATGACCATCCGGATAAATTCATAAAGGAACATATAATGACAAAAATGATAAGAAAGGATATTCCAACGGGTGGCAGAAAACCGCTTTACATCGCGGTACGGTTTATAAATGACATGCTTAGTGAGATATTAATTCACAAACCAGATAAATCAATTCAGAGAACCTTAAATACCGGTAAAATACAAATTTCCTTTTCCACACGCTCAATGGTAACACTGAAACTAGCCACTTCGCGTTGTGTTTATCAGTTCGAATGCTCCTGTGGAGCCAGGCTGCTACTCTAGGAATTGAATTTACTGTGCTCTCGACACCTTCCACAGTGATTAAGCAATGGTGTGGCAAAGACCATTACTAGGACCATGTTAATACACTTTATTAATAAAGCATGAGGTGGATATGAATGAGTTGTTTTTCAGTTTGTACCAGGTTCCCATGAAATTGCCAAAAGGTACCAGGCTCCAAATCTTTCAAACTGCAGAAGCAGTTTATATCAGGACCAACCGACCAGAGTTGTGTCTAAAAAAGGTAAGTATTGCCATTATAACTAACTTGGTTCAATTTAAGAATCACAAATTCCTTGGCATCCTTTCCTAGGTAATCTAATTTTCCAATCATATATTGTGGATAGCTCACACCATTATTGCAGAAGGGTTGGAATCAAGGAAGGAAAGTTACCAGCAGGTTGGAAGAAGGGATAACTTCTCAAACTCTCGAAGAAGGGAGATCTAAGTCTTTGCAAGAACTGGCGCGGAATCACGCTCCTGTCCACCCAAGTGAGCAAAATATTAAGCTGCATCATCCTAGAGAGACTAATGGATGCGCTGGGTTCAAAACTATGACCGGAACAGGCTGTCTGGCTAGTTTCAGGAAGTACAAATCATGTGCGGACCAAACTGCAACGCTGCACCGTGCATCATCATAGAACAGAGCATAGAATATCAGTCAACTCAACTCTACCTCAACTTCGACAGCGTCGACCGACAAGTAATTTGGCAGGCAGCTGCTTCAACACTACGGAATACCACAAAGCTTTATCAGTCTCATTCAACAACTATGTGAAGACGCCACATGCCAAGTAGTTTACAATGAGAAGCTCAGTGATGCCTTCGGAGTGAAAGTGAAGACAGAAGTAAGACAAGGCTGTCTACTATCACCCATGATATTCCTGATTGTGGTCAACTGGACTGGATCATTCAACAAACAGTGAGGAGAGAGAAGAGGGGGATATGCTGGCTGGACCGCGGAAAAGAACCTCGAAGATTTAGATTTCGCCGATGACTTGTGTCTTATGTCACACAAACTTGAAGATCTACAGGCAGAAACCAACAAGTTGACAGAAGAGGTGAGGCAGCGAAGACGATACTTCGAGTGGACGTAGAGAAGACAGAGGTGATGAAGATACCCAACCAACAACAGTATCAACAACAAGAGGCAATAATCAGCATGAATGGGAGAAACTTAAAGGAAGTAGCCTTCTTCATCTGTTTAGGCAGCACTACCCCAACTACAGGCGACACAGGCACAGAAGAGGACGTCAAAGCTAGCAAGGATCGGAAAAGCAAGACAGGTGTTCATTAGCCTGAAACCAGTGTGGAGATCTCCTCCAACTCCACTCAGTATGAAGTTAGAACAACATCCGGATTTTCAACACCAATGTCAGTCACGTCAGCGCTTCTTCTATGTGATGGTTGAGACTTGCCGCATTACGGAAGGGATTTCCAACAAACTGCAGACATTCATCAACAACTGCCTATGCTACTTCGATACTGAGGCTCAGATGGCCAGAATAATGAGAATAAGCAACAAGGAACTCTGGCCGGGCAACGAACCAATCAAGAAGCAATCACTCAACAAATATTAAGAAGGAAGTGGAGATGGATTGGACATACACTGAGAAGGCCGACTGGTGACATCACGCGCCATTCCAGGTCGTCGAGTGGAACCCAGATGGGAAGCGACGTGATGGGTGTCCGAGGCGGTGACATGGAGGAGATCTTGTGAGGAAGAGATGATAGCTTTTGGGCTGTCATTGAGCCAGGTTCACAAGATTTCTGAGGACAGAGTGAAATGGAGACGTGCTACTGAAGCTCTATGTTCCATTAAGAACCCCAGGAACAAATAATAATAATAATATGATTTTGGATATCCCTTCTTCCCTATAATCTGGAATGATTTTTACCCATGAAGTACATTCTATCAAGCTATTTTTCTTCAAAATATCTTTCTTATTGCCTTCCTATTACTCTATTACACTCTCACCTTACTGCATTTTTTACACTTAATAACCGTTCACATAATCAGTTATTTTAAATCTAATTCCACTACTATCAGTTGATTCTATTATCTATGTTCACAGAAGACTTTTCTGAACTGATTTCATCAACTGCATAACATTATCAATAGACTGATAAGCGAAATTTCAATAATATTAATGCATATGTACCTATAACTGTAGCATCTGAAGAAGTTATCGAAAAGAATATTTTTTGTTCACTCAAGTAGCTTTTACAAAAATGGTGCATTCAACTTGTATTGTAAATAACCTCAGTATAGCCTAATATTTTCGATGAATAGTAATTTTGGTTTAAACTTCTTACTTTCTCCTTAGATTTCAGTGTTAGTCATCATCAAAAAAGTTGTAACTGAATGAAATTCGTTCTGGTATCAGAGCGTTTGCACAAAGAGCATGAAGAAGCATATTTCCGTCGAGTATGTTGAACGGTAAGGAACTAAAATGTTATCGATGGATAGTGGCTAGCACTGGAATCCAAGACGCAGATTTCGTACTATTTGTAACTCCTCAGCTGGAATTAACTGCCTCCCAGAGAGCGATATCACCCCCGCTAGGGCTCGAACCAGGGACTGACTGCCCCTGAAACTCCAGAGTGTTGTCTAGTAGGCCACTGAGTCACTTCTTGGGCAATCAGCATAGTTCATATGATGTGGCTTGTATTATCCAGTCGCTGAATGGACCGAAGTGATTGGTCTCTGTTAGCATATTAGCTCCTGATTGATCGCCTCGACATTGGTCCCGAGTTGTAGTCTTACTGGGAACAACATCGGTCAATGAATGGCAGGTATATCAAGTCGATAAGTTCCAATAAGACGAAACCCGCGTCCTGAAATTCCACTGCTAGCCACTATCAATCATTAATATCAAAATTCAAAATGCAGACAACATTTAGGCGTAGGACCCAGGAGCCAATATTCCAACAGAGACCGATGAATGCGGTCCAGTCAACAAGGGGATCATACAAACAGCACCGTAGGAATAGAAATACTTGAACAGTAACTACAAACCATCTTGAATGAGGTTGATTCATTTATCAGGCAAATAATTCTGCCGAATTACATTTCAAACATAGTCTTTCTCTTGTGTTCTGCACAGAAATTGACTCAGTGTTCGTAATCTTAGTTACCGGCTAGATAACCGATGAAAATCAAATTACTGACTTTTTGGGAAAAGGGAAAATAGGAGGAATTTTCTGATTTTATTATAAACTATAACCGTACCTGAAAAGGTCGATTCTGAGGTATGATGAAGTGTAATTACTTTGGTTGCAGTAACTTGAAAACAAAGAGGGCCTACTTCAGATGGATAATACCTTCCATAGTTACTGAATTTAGTGAAGAGCATCTCATCCATTCACAAAATAATTAAGCCCATGGTGAAGTTTTATTCAGACCGTTGCCGTTCCACAGAACCTCAAACATTGTAGTGCATTAATATCGAAGAGAAGTCTATTGGAGCAAGTATTTTTCCTTTCCGACAAACAAGTGTAGTACGCTGTTCTTAACCGGTAAATTTCTCCTAGATTTGTGTCTTCGTCTTTCCTCAATCTTCACCATTCGACTGTTATCACATCTTGATTAGTATTCAGCACGATGTGAAATCAGCTATCGATACGCGTTATCAAAAACTTGATGTCAAAAAGAAGTCTACACGTGATGAGTCAATTAGGTCAGTCAAGACGATAGAAACGCTCTAATGATACAACTAAAAATTATCTGCTTTTATGGCAATTTTAACGCATAAGCGATGCCTAGGCTAATATGCTCACTGTGAAGTTCGAAGATATAATTTCGTGCTGTAATATAGTTACTGATATATTACTTTAATGACTCCTAGTACACGACGAAGCAGAAATTTAACACCCCTTTATTAGTAGTTATGCTTCAATAAATACTCATTCATAATGATTGTCACCTTGAGAAGACCTGAGGTGTTTGATCACCGTTGCTACCGTAGCATAGACCATGTGTCTTTGTGTCACCACCTAAGTAACGTAGGAATCAGGTGTAGAGTTCTAAGTAGGAGAGAGGTCGTCAGATTTCATCGACCGAGACGGACTGGACATGTCTTACGCATGTCTAGTCACCCTACTGCCTCGTCGCACAATGTTGGCTGAAGTATGTTCAAGGTGGAGAAAAGGTTCAGAGCGGCCAAAATAAAACATAGCATCATTGCATGAAGCACTTGACTGTTGGTCTGAGGCATGTCTCGAGATGCAGATTACCTGAATAGGGTCCATGGGATAACAGAAACCAGTGGTTGAAGATTCTAGGTGATATGACTGAGAATCGATGTCAGTGGAGCAGATGTATACACACTTAATCTTCATCTTAGTCACTATACTGAATTCGGAATTTTTTCATTCCTCCTTACTCTCTTTTACTTTTTTCTACTACATATGACTGATTTTTCTTCCTTTCTTCATCTTTCATCTTACTAGTTTGTTACTTGATGCCCTGACATGAGGTGTAGCAAACTGGACTGTTACATAGTAATGCTGATGATGATGACCATGAAATATTAGTGTCAATTTTGAATAGAATTAAGTGTTCATAATCCTATTATTTCATTCGTCATCAGACTGATAATCTTGATTCACAACAGTGTGAATTTTTATCCAAGATATGTTAATGAACAGTTTGAGTAATTCGAAACCAATCATGTCAGTCAAGAGTTCTTAACCACTCGATTAAACTGGTGTAAACATTAGATGACTGATTTACTGTTTTTTTGGTCTGAGTTTATGAACAATCTTCCCTGAAAAATTCGAACGGATTGTTCAGACAAAACATTCAATATCAAAATCTATCTACCTAACATTTGAATAGACCAATATACCTTAAAATGGATTATCAGTTCAACCTTCGATGGTCTAGTTTGGCTAAGAGAATAAGCGAATCAATATAAGTGGTTTCTAACTAATTGCCACAACTCGTGGTACTTTCTTTGTTATACATATGAGAGAAATTACTCTTCAGTTTACAACAAAAAGCATCCTAACACCCCAGTTAGGTGGTTGAGGAAGCTGATTAATTCTTAAGCAATAACAATTTGCATTGTACATACAACTTGTAAATTGACCATATAATTTTTCTTTATTTATCTCTATTCATCCTGTTTGTTGGACGGTATCAGTATTACACAACTGTTCAATACATCAATACTATAATATTACGGTTTTAGTGAACATTTAAAGCGCCAAAGATTAAGTCAGAAACACATGCAACTAGAAGTATTTTTATGTCATCCATGTCTTGGACAGTATTTATTACCAGACTAGGTAAGCTATAGGTAATACACACATAAACAGAACTAATTTTGATGTGTGACTCTTTGAAAATAATCGATTGTGACCTTATGATAAGCTTTGTCTGACTTTTTATTCCATTTTATTCTGCTATTATCATCTGTATACAAGCTGATAAGAATAATGACTACATCTTCCATTAAAAAATCAACAGCTGCTGACTCTACTTAACAATTGCAATATATTTATCGAAAGAAAACCGGCATATTATGTGTCATTTTTAATACAGGATATATCAATGGAATACTCATAAAATCTTGGACACAAGTGCATTGGTTGAAGTGACCACACTTCACAGTAGCATACAAAGAACGAATGAATAGAAAAAGACCGATATCAATGTAGACAGAGTTATGTGACAGAATGAATAATCTGAAGATAACGGTTAGTGTAGATATTCAACCATTAGATGTCAAGCTGTAAATTACATCTGCGCCACTGCGACCAATTTTCAACCATGTCACCAAGAGTCCTCAACCACTGATTCCTATCGTCTTGAGGACTCCAACTAGATATTCTACATTTCTTCACATAACTGAGACCAACAGTCAGGGACTTTGTTGACAGATTCCACATCCTAATGCAATCACTCTAAACCCTCTTCCAGCCCTTAGTATGGCACGTCGAGATAGGCGGAGGATGGGCCGGCGCATTACAAGTCTGAGCCATCTCAGTCGACTAATAATTGCAACTTCATCGTATAAGGTACATTTTTACTTGGGTAATCTCGGCGTAGCATATGAGAACAAATAACAAAATAAACAAATACTTTGTGTTATTCCTCAACGTTTCGATCTTGCTAAAAAAGATCCTTTTCAACAATATGAATCTGAAATTAAGTTTTCAGGTTAATATTCAAGTTTTGGTACACAAGGTGGCGATCTTTACGATCATCCAATTACATCGTGATATAGAGCAAAGATCAATGTAATGCTGGTGAGTGAATAAGCAGATACATCAGAGAGGCATTTTTCAGTAGTGCGAGTAAGGTGGGACAAAAATAGGGTGAGGAAATTCAGTTCGACAATGAACAGAACAATAGGGTTGTGAGTCATCAAGGGTGAAAAAGAATAGATTACTAGTTTGGAAGGATGAATATTTGATAGTTGGGTCGCGCAGTGCTCATACGAAACAAGTCACGGATACAACCATTCACTTCGATAGCGTAATTAGAAGACGAAGTTTATCTAAGCAATGTGATGTATTTGCGCAATACATTTCGAACAATCTGATCACACATTTACTTGTCAAGTCAATATATATTAAACCGAGGACTGGGAGTGGGGGGGATAAATACAACAATTAACATACAATAGGGGATTAAAATTAAGAAAGATGAGGACAAACAGGAATTGACATAGTTGGTCCTAATCTTGGTAAGAAAACAAAGTTTACCAAGATAGGTGCTGTGTATTCTGAGATTTGCAGAAGCCATAGCCATACACAAATTTAAACCACCTTTATGTGTACAAAAACAGTTTGTTATTACACTACACCTACCTTGGTAAACTTTGTTTTCTTACCAAGATTAGGACCAACTATGTCAATTCCTGTTTGTCCTCATCTTTCTTAATTTTAATCCCCTATTGTATGTTAATTGTTGTATTTATCCCCCCCCACTCCCAGTCCTCGGTTTAATATATATTGACTTGATAAGTAAATGTGTGATCAGATTGTTCGAAATGTATTGCGCAAATACATCATATTGCTTAGATAAACTTCGTCTTCTAATTACGCTATCGAACTTCATAAAAGGGACTGTTTCAAATTTTTGAAGCGAAGACAATCATTTATGCCGGAGTCATAAAATAATCAGAAATATAATATCGACAACCGTAGCGTCACGGCAAACCAGATTATTATGATTAGCTTTTCCTTATTTAGCTCCAGTGTTTATACTTAAGGACTTCGGCGCCAACTAACATATTATCGAGGAAAATGATTCGTGCTTGTTTGCTACTGAAGCACACGTTACACCAACTAGAAATATTCAATCTCAATGTGATCACTTAATACGAAGACAAACTGATTTCATGGAAAATAATCCAGTATCTACTTTGAAGTGGCTTCACACAAATATTGATGATGATTTTATTGATCATAACTACATACCCTTACTAGTGAACAGTAGTCAAGTTATACGGACCCTTAGGATGAGTTAGTGTTTTGGAGTAAATGTCCTCAATTATATGTAATTAAGATGTCGTTTCCTCTCGTGATAACAAACAAATAAGTCAAGTCCCACACCGATATTATGAATGATAAATAATGATTGTTCAGTAGACTTCTCTCCTTTAAGGACTTGACATTTTCAAGGCAACCAAAAGAGTTGACGAATCCTGACTAAGTCTGACTCAAGTAGAATATCAATCTCTTCATCTAGGTCAATAAGTATATCTTCTAGTTAAAATAGGATTAGGTGAGTAGTACAACAATATGGAACTTTATAATAATATTATAAGGGACGATATTCTATCCTCTTGGAAATTATAATATTCATAGAAAGTAGAACTGTTTTGGCTTAAAATCACTAACGTCCTATACTCTCAAAATGATTATCATCATAGTTCATTATCACGAGAAAACTAATGCAAATCATATATTGCTTGAAACGTATTATGCTCGATTTCAAAATTATCAGTCGAAATCAGCTGCGCATTGCATTTGAAGATGTCGATGGTTTGATAAACACTTTCGTTAGCTCTAAAAAGAATTGGTACATAGATAGGAAGCGGCCTAAATGGAAATCAACAATTTAAGTCATCAGACGCTAAGGTAGAAGTTTCTGTACTTCACTCTTTGCTTCATATCATTGTGTAGTCAGGAAACACCTTATTGGACATTTCATCTTCCAGTTGACTAATCAGAATAAGAATTTCACTTTTGGTCTAATGGCTTTATATATTCATCAAAACTGTATATAAAATGATGCATTTTTATTAAATATCTACCTTGCAGTCACAGGTCGTTCTTTAACTTCTGATTTTGATGCCTCAGTGAAGTATTTGATGGTAAAGGAGAACAATCGCTATTCGTATTCAGCTCAAAGGTCTCTGTTGGGGATGTTTAATCCCTCAAAACAAATGATATGTATATTATTTTCATTGTAAGACTTAAACCTTAATTTCACCCCTTCTTCGCTTCATACAATGTTACTTGCTCTTGACGCTGATTGGTCAACGTTTTATATGCTATTCCGTTTTCCCTGGTCAAGGGCCTTAGAAATGCATATAAACCACTGGACTTTCATCTGTGATCGCATTGTTTCAGTTGAAGCAATCACACCCTCAGTCCCATTGTCTTCTTAATCTTCTCGTTTCAGCTGAGTTTCACGTTAGGAAGTCATTGTTCTACCGTAAGACAGCACTAGTGATAATTCGTCTCTTTTCAATACCAGATATCATTGTCTCAAACTGGTGACAAACTACAATGGTGATTTCATCACTCATGTTGGTATTGTCAATCGTGAATGAGAAAAATTCAAGCTGAGATCCATCGCCAATGAACAATTCAAATCCTTGATACTCATATACACTCTTCAGTTACCGAAGTGCTCTATTAGAATTAGATTACTTTATCGGTAGGAGCAAGACTCGACGTTAATGTTGAATGACATCATGGCTGAATAACAAAGACTGGGCAACTTGCAACGGGATACAAGTTTAGTCAACTCCAGATGCTGGAGTGATCATGAATTGAATATGGTTCGCCAGACATCTAATTATTCCATATCCTTTTCTGGCCGAAAGATCCCTGGTTCTCCATCTCCTTTTTATCATTACAACAACTCAATCCAGAAGAAACATGAAGAAGACACCTTCATTCAACTGCTGACATTGTGGTGTATAGCATTTTGTCAAATTTGTCTTATAAGGAGAACAAATGCCGAGATTATAACATTGTTGGTCATCAAGATGGATTTTTTAGGAAGCACCCATCACAAAGAACACGCAGTTCACCATCGAAGTCTCCACCAGTTGGCAAGTCTTTAAGTCTTACCGCTCCTTTCCAAGCACATGCACCAGTGCGGGGAAGACATATCAACGTTCATTTAAATAACCATCCAGTGCGACTACAAATTGAGTTTCAGGCATTACAATTACTTCAAAGAAGCTATGGTTACAGATTGGCCAACCTCCAGTCCAGAAGACTCTTCAAACTGCCATCAGCGCATGCGGTGGCCGGTTACCACTTACTGGTCAGTTTCCATGTACTGTATGTAACTCGATAGGTGGAATTTATCTATCTGACGCAGATCTGAATCTCCATGATTTCAAATGGTCTTAAAACCTTGATCTCTCGGATATACCTCTAGGTGCTATCTGTAATCAGATCAAGAGCGAGCTGACATTAGCCAACGTTTCTCAAACGTATTTAAGCCTGGTATCGGTTGCTGCACAGCATTCCAAGCTATCCTTTGCCTTCCAGACGACGCCAAACGTGGTTTTTGGCCGAACTACTAACTGAGCTACAAGACCCGACTCCTTAACCAGACTTTTATTTCACTTCAATCACCAAGGGTTTTTCCCGACTACCATGTGGATTTGGATTGAGATGAGAAGTCCTGACTGGACAACTAGTGTGAGTACGATCGAGCAATAGTAGGGTGTCATGAATTCACATGGTAGTTGGTGATTGAAGTGAAATAAAAATCTGGTCAGCAGTCAGGCCGAAAACTCGGTTGTCGCTGGCTCGAATCAGTTCTCGGTTCTCCAATCATTACCCAGTATAAATATCTATCTTTGAGAATTAAAAAAACAACATACGTATATACATATACAATAGATTATTCTATTTCTTTTCTGGTGTCAATGTCAATAATTATTATCCTAAAATACACAATATAAACAATCAATATCATCAGCTGATTATGTCGAAGAAGTAGAAGACGAGAAAGAAGAAAGAGAAAAATCACATCACTGTCACCAAAACAAAAAGTAATCATTGATGAATCGATTGAGTTATTATTATTGCCGATAAAATGGAAGGAGAATATTACACAATGACAATATTGATAAAACATCAGACAGTTAAAGCAAATTACAACAAATAAATACATAAAGAAGTGATTAACATTTGAATTTCTCATCATGAAGAGAGAAGAATCTCAAAATGACAGAATACATGAATGATCAGATTGTATAGTAATATTCCACTGGGAGATTTTTCTTAAATGCTTTGTATATATATATATATATATATATATATATATATATATATACATATGTATATACATATATATATATACGGTCAACATGATTCCCATTCAAAAGATACCTTGAGAGATGAATTATTACAAGCGGTAAAGAAGACAGTTGGGGGGGAACCGATAATAGGAATTAAGTAGAAAGAAAATGGTGAAAAAGACACACATAATTTCTACAATTTTAAATAAACATCAAAAATAATAAAGAGGGAAAAATTCTTCAAAATAACAAAATGCTTGTTTCTTTTTTAGAGACCCCTGAGTAATGTATAAGAAACATTTCACATTATTATTATATTTATCATTAATGTATCGAAGATTGGATGTGCGCCAATTTGATAGGCAATAGGAAAATGTATAAGGGGCGTAGAAAAAGAGGCTTTGTTTTCCAGAAGAGATCACAGTAAAAACCAAAAACATCATGAAGTGATTAAATTATCAAGTCAGTATGTGTGTGTGCGTGTGTGTGTAAGTGCATGGCAACTAAAAGGGATCATTATTTGTCCAACGTGAAATGCATTAAACACAAAACACACACGTAATCAATCATCATCATCATCACGACTAAAACAACAACAACAACACGAATATCGAGAATAATAGGAATCAATAATCTGATTTGCAGGTAGATTAGTAATGTGAATAAATTCATTGATCACATATTATATATGGGGGGTGAACTGCACAACCAAGCAGAAATTGATGGGAGGGGGTGGGAGGATTTCAATGCAATTTCTCTTTAACAAGACATCCACTACAACACTTTGATGCAACTGAGTGAATACCATTCACATTCGACGTTATTAGTGTTCCTATTGATTGTTGAGTTGTCCTAGTTGACTCAACTAACTTTGTCTCAGTATGATGATGATTCATACCATGAACAGAAGAAGGTGTAACATCAGTGCCAGAACTAGGAACAGATACAATTGTACATGAAGTAGCAGCATGTTTATAATTTGTATCAGAAGTAACAAAGTAATCTTCAAAAAATTCGAAAAGAAATGCAAATGTTGGACGTTTCTCAGGAGAACTATCCCATATCTGTAATAACATATCATAAATTGGTTGTGGACAATTGGTTGGACGTGGCATACGATATCCAGTACTGACTTGATGTAATGTCTCAGTATTGTTCATTGATGGATAGGGAACTTGACCAAGTGTAATCAACTCGTATATAACTATACCAAATGACCAAACATCTGATTTAATTGTAAAACGACCCATTAATGCAGCTTCTGGTGCTGTCCATTTAATAGGGAATTTTGTACTCTTTTGTGCCATATATGTAGAATAATGATCTTCAACCATACGTGCTAAACCAAAATCAGCTATTTTAACACAATTATTCTCTCCAACTAGAATATTACGTGCAGCTAAATCTCGATGAATATAATGCTCTTTCTCTAGATATGCCATTCCATTGGCAATCTGTAATAATATTTAAAAGAATTAGAGATAAAAGCATAGTACATTATAGTCAACCCCCCTCCCCCCCTCAAAAAAAAATCAATTTACACCAAGCAGCTTATAAAAATTAAGTGTTCCATTTAAAACTACTGTTTATCATGAGATGATGAAGACTATTTGTAGCTCAGGAGGATAATTTTGATGATGATGTTTTACCTGAGCTAAATGATTTAATCGTGAAGCTTTCATTGTCATTCTAGACAAAATCATCAGTCCGGACTTCAGAACGAAATGAGCTATAGTGTTTTCTCCACAAATGGATTAGTAGTTTGTCCTGATAGCTTTGTTTGTTTGTTTGTTTGTGTGTGTGTGTTTCTTGTAGAGGTGTTGTCATTGTCTCCATGTTTATTTTGATTAGTTGTCCTGATAACCTGAAACTTGACTTTCTTATTATGGTTGTAATGACTGGAACGGATTCGGATAAATTGGAAACTCAAGTCTAAAGAAAGCTAACATATGGATTTAAAGCCTCAACTACAGCAGCAGAAAACCCAAAAGCACGCAAAATCGGTTGTATAAAAACATTGTTCGGAAGAGAGAAAACACACTGTGGTACATCATCAACACTGCTAAGAAAACCTTTTTGTGATGACTATTTTCCAGAAGAATGGCTATTGACAAAATTTCATCAAAAGATGTTTACATAATTCGTCATCAACCAAGAAGTCCACCTAGAAAACTAATAAACGGATCGTCCTATCCTACATGATGAACATATCCGAGATCACAACTAGATATTTGAAGCCTTTTGGAATTCCTGCATCTCACAAGGCAAACCAAACATTATCTACAAGATAAACTGCTGAAAGTGAGAAAAACACTACAATGGACAGAGCGATCATCGTCTTCGCATCCGTCTACACGAATATCAACTATCGGTGGAGGATCATGATATATCATACCAATGCATACACAAAACTCTGGAGAAGAATTTAACTGGGAAAATTTGAAAATCCTGGGATAGAGGAAATAAAAAGAATGTCAAAGAATTTTTAGAAGCTTGGTATTTAGGTCAGTCAGTGATTAACAAACAGATTGACACTGACCCAATCTATCAACCAATAAAAACACTAGAAGGTGATATGTCAGGTCATCCGGACAATCAGTTGAAATAAATATGGAGACAATAACAAGACCTTGAAAGAAGCAACCAATCACACACAAGGCCATCAGGAAAGGACACTAAATAAATTGGGGAGCAAACCTTATAGCTCACTTCTTTCTGAAGTTTGTGCTGATGATGTCTACGATGACAATGAAAGCTTCACGACTAAACAATCCAGCTCAGAGAACACAACAGCATCAAAATGCTGTCGACAATTCACCAATTCATGTATTAGGTGATGAGTCACACGTATTTTGTGAGGGCTAATGATATTACCTAGCTGCCTGAACCTCCGTAGGTGGAACGAGGTTTTATTGCGCGATCCACTGGTTAGCAGTCAACTACCTATATCAATAATCCACACCTCCCTAACTATCAACCTGAAACATTTCGAAGCGCAGCGCAGGCTACCACCTGCTTGAATTCCTTAGGATACTATATATGGTTAGGGACCTTTTGTAGCATGGTCAATAATTAAGTAAATCATCTCCACAAATCTGGAGATTTTATTGATTTTTACGAATGCTCTCCCCCCCCCCATTTCATGTCATTTTTATTTGGATACCTTTTTAGTTCTGTTGACTGTTTGTCTGTGGTGTTTCAAAGCGCGGTAATCTCAACCGCAACATTTGTGGGTAGTATTCTGTCCTACACGACTTTTGGTGTATGTGTGTGTGTGTATGTGTAAGTGAACAATGTGTCATCCATAAGGTACTATGAGGTAAAAGGCGATAAATATTTACACTTGGAAAAATCCCTCTTTTTAAGTTTATCGTCGGAATTCTCAGTCATCTTTTCATTATTTATCCCACAAACTATATACAAGAAAATTTACACTTATACCTAGCAGTGTATCTGCTTGCAAGACGTTTTACACAGAAAAAAAGCACAGCTATGTAAATTTGTATAATATACACCCTTAGCTACGTCGACTGGATGACAGGTGACGAAAAATGCATGCATTCGGTTCAAACTGGTCAAACTAACAAGATGCGAAATCAGATCAAAATGCTCTCAGCAACGTGCACATTTGTGCAGTAAGCAATGAGCCACCCGGCTACCCAAACCTCAGTAGGTTGGGCATTGTTTGAACCCGCAACTCGTTGGTTAAGAGATAACTGCCTCGAAAAAATGAGTCGCAGCTAAAACGACGAGATAATAGACACCTGAAAATGTCTGTTTACAGAAAACCCAGATGGAACATATAACTTACTAATTTTAATAGTTGCGTGGTTCTAGACACCTAAGGAAATCTGATTCATTCTTTGAATCATAAAGTTTACACACTATCTGTGGTGTAGAAGATGAACTTGATTTTTTTCGCAAAATGTTTTGATTGAAAGCAAGTATCCTGAGTCTTTCATTGCAAAAACTATGAAACTGATAGTCATTCTTCTTTAACGGTTACTAAGATGTCTCTTTCCATGAATTTACAGTTCAACGGGAATACATTAGCAAATAGATTAAGAAATCGTCTGTCATTCTCATTGAGGAAAACTTTTTATGCTCCCAGAACTCAAAGTAACTCTCTTAAAGGATGAACTAGCCCTCTTGATCACCTCTATGTCTGTTTATCCGTCAATTTACTTGCTCTTGTGGCGGTAAAATGCACTGGGTGTACTCTGGACTCCACAAAAGAGTGGAGTTCATGTACGACTGATAAAAAGCGTATGCCTAAAACTTCTTCAAACTGCCGAGATAACTAATATTTTGAAGCTTGAACTGTGCACTCAAAAAGAAGCTTGTTCAGTCATTTGAACTGCAATAGACATGACCAGTAGGAATATTTTACCCTGAAATTCTTTTCTTCTTTCATCCGCTAACTGACAGATTACATTATATTCTTTCGTCCTGATTTCTTATTACATTCATCAGTCCCCTTTAACTATTTGGTATTGCTCCCGTTTTGTTATTACTATTTTAAACATTACTGAATTCAATTCTCAGTCCTTCTAACTGAAATTCCTTCAAAAATACTTTATGAAATATTCCTTCTCTGTTACAATGTGAACAGAATATATCTACGTGCGATTGTATAGCTGGAGAATGATATCACTGAAGAAAATGACTCTTCACTGAACATTTTTTGTCATTTGACTTAACGTGGATTTTTATACTACTAATACAAAGTAAGTAGATAAGTGTATGCATTATTTTCCTGACTACTTAACAAATACTAACTAATATACATTTCTGAGTAGTCTAGCACCATTTTTGAGTGTTTTAAAAATCAAGCATACCTTGCTTTTATGTCATTAGTCGATAAAAAGAGATAAAAGCAACAAGGAGCAATTTCTTTTTAAAGACACCGGAGAATTTACCCTTTTTTCATTCAGTAGAAAAGAAACATTGGTTTACATATCCAATCATAGATCGTGAGCTGTTTTGTTAGCTAATATTTTCACTAATAAGTGCTGAAATCGAATCCAGAAAAGAACACAGTGAAATTCAATGAGTTTAGCTATTTCTATGAGAAGTTGAATTCATTTACCTACCGATTACGAAGTGTTTTCTAGTGGCTCTAAAGTCCCCCCCCCCCCCCCAATAACAACTGAAATGATCAATTAATCAGGCACCTCTATATTTCGACTGAATGCGTGGTTTTTCAAACAATAACGAAACTCAATTAGTAATCTAAGCAGTGGTTAGGATGGCCTTTTTTCATCGATTCACTGAGTAAAACATCTAACGTATTCAGTAAATGTGTAAAATGTGGGACACTGGTTACCAACCGAAAGATTAAATGATATTCTGTTCACTACAGAACTTGACAATTCCAGCTTTGGATGTCCTCGCTAATGAGTGGTCCTTTGTAAGGTTGAAACAAAGTGTTCATCACTGCCTTTCTCATTTATTTGTGACAAAAATTGTGCTTAAACATGCCAATGATCATCTTGGTAGTAACAATAAAATACTACTTCTTCGTGAGCAACCATAGATTAGACAATGATAGTGCTGACCCAAATCCTTCAATCATGGAAAACACTTTAGAATGCAGGTGATAGTCCCTAAAAGTGTGCACTATATTTAGTAACAGAAAGCTAGGAGCAATTATTAGATTCCTTCTTGATATGTTATATATTTGCTTGCTGGTGAGTATCAGGCAAGTATATCACCAAGAGACGGTAGCAGGAACTAATGCTGCAGTCTCTACCAATTGACACTATCATCACAGAAATTACAACCTTTTTTGCAATGCCGTTCGTTGACTCTTCACTCACATACATCAGTCAGTATTAACCTGCGACTTGACATTAACGCATAACATTCCAAGTTACTACAGCTCATTTCATCACATCAAGCGAGGATCCATCAGAAAAAAGATAAAGAAATGAAGAAGAAAGCAGTTATAAGTGATAGGTCATTAAAAGAGAGCAAGGAGGAATGAGAGAATACCAAAATTCAGTATGATGATTAAGATGAAGATGTGTGGATGCATCTACACCACCAAGATTGGTTCTGAGCTACATCACATAGTTTTCCAACCACGAATTTCTGTTGTGGCATGGAAGTCTACATTCCCTTATACGATTCAGACCAACAGTAGAAGACTTCATGGACTGATGTCATGTTTTAATCTGGCCGTCTTCTACCTTTCTCCAGGCTAAACCTAGTTCAGCTAACATTGTACTCCTAGGCAGATGGTAACCAGATATGCCATAAAAATATGCCACAGCTATCTGATTCACTGAAAGTTAACAACATCATCGACTGAGGTGCAGCATGAGCAATATTGATAGCAAATCTGGTAGGTCTTAAGCTGAGTTAATATGGTTACAATGACTGGTGTGTTTTGACTAGTTTCCAGTTACGGATATCATCGGGAAAAATACTGTTGTATCCGTATCCAGAAAGAATGAGAGCAACAACCAATCAATTATGAATATCCTTTATGAGTCTATGTTCTCATTCTTTGGTATCCTAATTAGGACACCTACACTTTAAGATATTGCACACTTCCCATACTTTCGCTATACCGTTGCAGTGTAAATTGCTACACTATGACGGCCATCTGAGGGCAAAGTCCTACTGCTACTAGCTAGATAGACTAGCAGTGCCACGCTTATGCTGCCTTTCCTACGGGAAGAAGGGAGGGGAGTTACGAAAAGTCGGTCTAAGTCATAAAACACTCCTCCTTGTTCCACGGTCGTCCCGTGCCGACGGTATGGGTTTTTTCTGTCCGGCGTCAAAACAACAATCCGCAAAAGGCTATGTGACAGATCTCAGACAGATATCTTGTGGGTCCGTCCACAAGTTTCCAGTGGTATTTTTGTTGAGTGGGGAGGGAGGAAGCCGTCTAAATTTCTCCTCTCTCTGAGTCAGCCAGTGTGAAATTAATGGTTGTATGATAAACTCGCACACAATAATTTGGAGGGATAACAATAGTTAGGACCGGAGTTTGAGCATTTCCTTCAATTCGTTAATTATACGACCTAACAGGAAACCCGAACCTCGGTTACGACTAGAATATCCGTCAAATCTTCAAGACAGAGTTATAATAAACATTATTCAAATAAACAGAATGCAGTGTAAGAATCAAACATATTACCTGAGCCATCATATCAACAAGGGAATTGAGCTGTAAATTCTTCCCTGCACCATCACGAAGGTATTGCAATAGACTGCCGTTGCACATCAATTCAGTCACAATATATATAGGATCTTCAGTGCATACAGCGTACAGTCGAACTAACTTTGGATGCTGAGCTGCACGCATAATACGTGCCTCTTTAAGAAATTCCTCTTTAGTCATTGTGCCTTGTTTTAATGTTTTCACAGCAACTTCTGTAGTCCCATTCCAGGTACCTGTTGCAAGAACAAAGATGCAGGAATAAAACTCCAATAAGGCTAATACCATGATATATAAATATATATGAAACATTTGACAACTGCTACTTCTTGTTGAATGTGATGTGGCCACCGGATGAGTAACAAGAGATATATGGAATAGTTGATGCGGTCATAAGTTTCTCTCTTTTGTGATGACTAGAACATGTGTAATATATATCGAGGCCTCAGTTACCTAAAACACTACGTTAGGTAGGATAATGGTTGATTATAATAAAGCTAAGGGTGACTAGACTAAGATGTGGTACCAGTTCATCAAATCACTAACTTCCGGGTTACGAGTTCGAATACTGACCTGTCTACACAGATCCCGGCAACTACATAACGTGACTAGCTAGGGTAGTAGATGTGACTCATTACCTAGTGCACGAACCTTCGAACATTCGAAGAGGAAAGCCGGAGAATGAATGATGTAACTTAATATCAGTCGCAGTAAAGCAGATGCACTTGTAATTTTTTTGGCGGGCTTAAATCTTGAGAATTTTAACTGTCCTATACCTCGATTTTCTTTTCTTTTTGTACTACAGTTTTTTCTTATGATGCTCAATTTTATTACTGTCATTTTTCTGTCTGTCCCAGTAGTTGACTTCAGCTTCACTGTATTGTTGTGAAGTGTGGCATCATGAACCGAAGTGATAATGTGGTGTCCTGTGTCTGAGGTTAGATTACTAAAGTAGTCTACTGAGTGCACTTTCAGGTTAATTAAACATTCACCACGAATAACTTAACTCTAGAGGACCTGGTTTGCCCATTACAGTTAGAACCAGGAACAACCTTGAAACCAGCACAAAGCTGGTATATAGAAAAATAAGATGAAATAAACTGATGAGCGCAATAAAAGGTGACACTGACAGAGACATTACTTTTAGATACATGGATTGCAGACACCATCATAAAACTAATAAGTTTTCAAGTAGTTCTTGGATTAAGATTGTAAAGAGTGGGCTTAATTCGTTTTAGGCAAGGTCGAGGTGTAAATGAAATTTTGAAGAATTTCCTTTGGTATAAAACATGAGAACTACCCATGAAGAGTCATGAAAACATTACTTGCCACAAAGAGTCTCTTAAACGCTTCAATCAGTATATGCCAGTTTCCTCACAAAAGCACAGAACTTCCTGGAAGCTTTCACAACCAATTACAACATACCGAACACTCGTGAAAAACCATATGATCATATATATATACCTAGGGTTCGTGCTTGCTGGAACTCATCAGAAAGAAACATATGCAGCTTCCAGGGGACTGATGTTGTTGATTTCAACATTGGGTGACGCGGGTTCGGACCTTAAAGAGGACGTCAGTCCCCTCAAGGTTGAAGACATGCCTCACTTTCTGAAGAGTGCCAAAAAGCACGAAACCTGGTTCAATCAGGACCTACTGCCAACTACCTCTAACAGAGCAACATCTATCAAGGTGCACCACGATGGTTAGCCTTTTAGCTTGGTGGTCACATCGCAAAATGACTGGTAGAATTCGGCCAGCCTTTCGAATTCGACAACATGAAATTGGTTACCCTCCCGCTACCAATCAGTATATAACCGAAAGCAGTCTACGATTCGAAAAGTGCTTGGCTTAATTCAATAAAAAAGTAACTACTGCTTTGTCATTTTAAGTGACCGGTGTCAGGCTTCAGTTTCAGTAAGAGTAGTAAAGATGCAGATAAACTTAGCTGATGAAAACTAAGCAGAAGGGAAAGCACTTTCTGAAAACCAATATCAAGAAAAACCGAGGGAAACATAATAACTACCAATAATCTATTAGGTTGCTTTCTTTCCATTATCATGAAGGAATCATCTTGCCCAAATATTGTTCACGACATCAGTAAGTAGAATAAAACACAATGAGTAACTGTGCAGAACTAAGCTATCAGCATAGGGGCCTTTCTCCCAACAGAGGTTGAGCGATTTGACCCAGTATAGCAGCGGGACAATACAAGTATCAATAAACAACGGCTGATACCCGTTGCACAAGTGGTGGCTCTCGTGCCGCGATGGCCTAGTGGGTAGTAATTTGGCGTTTCAACTGATAGGTACTAGGTTCGAGTCCCAGTGGGAGCAACATCACTCACTGGGGTACAGGTAAAGTTCAGCTGGTGAGTCTCTAGTAGAACGAAATTCGCTGCTATCCACCTAGCAGTTTAAAACATAATTATTGTACCTGGCTGACCCAGAAGTTATCTGTTTTCCAAGAATCATCAGCATATGTATAGCAACATTGTTTTATTCCAGAGAAAAAGTAGGTAACAGAAACAAAATAATTACGTGAGACATGAAATTCCGATGTTAGCTGTTATACTGGCCAGAAAGTGGAAAACATAGATCTCATATAAGTGTTATCAGCTGTAATGTCTTATTTTTTCTATGTATGACTTACTAACATTATTGTATAGCTCGATTCAAGAGCATTCAATCAACTCATTCATTTATATATGACTTATTAGCTTGTATGTTGACGGATATCAATTATTGCGTGTTGCTTTATTTTTTTGGCATTACAATTAGTTGCTTCGTTTTTATGGTTTATTGAAATTTACTTGTGTAGACACAGATGATTCAGGGTGCCAACAACAAACGAACAGTAGGTACTGCACTTCACGTTCTGCTGCATATCCTTGGAAGAATCAAATTGCGTAACTTATCGTGTGGGTGGACTGAGCATATACGAAAGCGAAGTGACTTTAATGGTTGCCCTAGCAACTGCTGAACTAACCAATCAGGTTTCGGTATTTCAATAGGGGGGTTAATATTTTATAAAATAGAGAACCGTAATGGATTATCTTAGCAGTTGTTAGAACGGTCTTTAAAGTCAGTCTACGAGGTGGGGCATGCATAAGCGAGACTAATTACATCCAACGTCAGTGTTGAGTCATCAGAATGACGTGCATCAGGTAATTACAATCAGAAAACGTTAAAACATTGATGAAAGGGTTTCGAAAATGACAGTGATCCTAAAAGCTGAAATTTTTCAGCATGTTATACTCACATGGTTGTATACAGATATCTCTTAAACTTTAAGATCATCATTAGAAGTCCATTTTACTTCAATTTGGATGTTTGCGGGCATTTTTTTTTTATTGATTTCGGGTTGGTATTCATCACGAAGGGACATCATTTGGAGAAACACTGAAAACCCAGGGGGACTGGACAGCTGTTTTGTCCTAGTATGAGACTTTTCAGGAGTGCACACCCAGGGCCTGCAGATCTCCTGTTCAGCACGTTACTATTGAGCCACTGGGTCATAATTCAGTGGTCTATATTTCCTGCTTCCGTCGGTTCACGAAATAGTATGACCTCCAACCAATCCCGTCATTCCGTAGCTGTCCTCTAGATTGCATTAATCTAATGCTCATTGGTGACTCTCCTCGAGAGGTGAGTTCCGAAGTGCTAATGAAAAGTAGTGACCGATAGGGCCAAACAAGTAGGACATGAGGCCAGTTACTTTACGACAGCATTGGATGCAGGTCGTGCTATATCGTGAACTGATAGAGATAGAAAATAAAGACCATTGGATTCCAACCGAGTGGCTCAACGGTACATGCTGGCCGTAGAAACTGAAGGTCCTGGGCTCAACCTCAGACAGGGTCACTGGTGCACACTGCTGAGGAGTCTCACACTAGGATGAAACGACTTCCCAGTGCCCCCAGGTTTCCAATATTGCTCCAAATGATCTTCCTCCACGATGAATACCAACCTGGAGTTCATTTTATTTTACAGGAACGATTATATTGGCTGGCATCTAGGATGTGTCAACCGTTCATCAGACTCCTTATCAATATCACAGTAAATACGATAACAGTGGAATGTATTTACCACTGGTTCAGATATAAACCCGATAGTAAACGAAATGTATTATGAATGCATTTAGGTCTTTTATGACAATGAAATACCTACGACACTTTATCAAAATGCACTTGAACTGAATTTAAAAGTGTATAATAGTACATTCAATCGCAACAAAATAAACCGACTATCAAAGTATAAGTATATTACTGTTACATGTTTGTAAGTAAGCACAATACAACCTACCTTTCCAAACTTCCCCAAATTGTCCAGCACCAAGTTTTTCAATTAAAACTATCGACGACTTAGGTATCTCCCATTGGTCTTTTGTTTTAACAGATAAATCAGAAGTTATTGGTGGAGGACGTAGACATGCTCTTGTTAGTTTACAACATAATCCATGTGAATCGATTGAATAGAACTGGACTAATTCTTGAAGACTAGAAAAACTACACTTGGTTGTTATATAATAGTAACGATAATCTGGATGCTTTATACGATAATGTTTCACAGTATTCATAACACCGGATAGTCCACGTTCTTCATCGCGTACAGATAAAGTTAGGGAACCTGAAGAATTTGCAAAAATGTAATTAAAAAAAAACTACACACACTACAACAACATAATACATATATATAGAATCTGAAGCAGTATCGAAAATCGGATGTTTGAAATGAGAATGGATGTTTACTACGGAACTGGATGGCTACATTACGTCATGAATTTTAACCAAGCTGAAATTTCAGATAGTTAGCTAGCTGGGTGGTAATACGCTAGGTGAAGAAAACATGAAGGTCTTCAGCTCGATCCCATATAGGTTCGAGTTCTAGGCTACTTGATAGTGGCCATTCGGTGGTAAATGGCTCTTAATATTTCAATCTTCAAAAGGTTACGAATAGTGTTATGTGTCAAAATACCATCTAACCAGTTTGACGTAAAAGCGGTAAATATATATATGTTCTAGAACGACCATAACAAAGAAGGAGGTTGTACATATTTCTTTTGAAAGCATAATGATGGTTTGAACATTTGAAACGCTAATACCTATGTTATGCCTCAATGTCTTAGTTTAACTCCTATGGAGTGATTTGGTCACAATTTGTACAGAATTTTGAAGGACTTATCAAAAGGAGTCAAATGTCACAAGTTTATTAAGTGTTCTATTATAGAGCTGAAAATGCATTTCCGTTCTCCCCTTGTCAACCAAGTTACATAGTGTTGGTGAGCGCGTTTTACAAGCTGGTGTACAGGACGGCTGATGTACTCGATTCTGCAGCAGCAAGCAGTGGTATACACATATTGATGTGACCCAATGCTCCAGCTTATCCTTTGGGTGCTGACGAAGGGGTTTCTGACAGAATAATATAACTCCAAGATTAACGGCAAAGAATGTTCTGTTTATGGACTTTGATAGTCTCTTTATAAGTATGTCTGACGCATTATCTCTCTTGAATACAAGGTTCAACAGTAAAATCTTTTTTGGGGCAGTATGCTAATGCTCCATGAAGTTTTTGGCTTTAAATTCTTATCTATAAACTTCAGTGGGTAGATATTTTCCATCAGGATTTCTCGCAAGTTTTCTAGTTCATCGTGGATGGTATCTTCCGTGCATATTTTTTGTATTCTTGAAGAGAGTGAATTGATTCTGCTTAATGGCATACAGCTTTGAAAATTATTAAGCTGAATGTTTAAATTGGGCATTCTCTGGACTGAACTGTCAACTTTTCTTCGAAGTTAAACGTCAATGAAGTGGAGTTCCGAGTTCGAATCTGCTTCTAGAGTAAATTTAATAAAACGGTGAGTACTATTGAAAGTTGGAAGCAGGCTTTCGAGATTCGTATTCTCGTCACAAATAATAAAGGTATCATCTATGTATCTTTTGTAGACATGAAACTAGCTGACTACTTTCGATGAAGTCGTATTTTTCAAGCTGGCCATAAATCAGTCAACTAGGAGGGACTGTAGAGGCGATCCCATTGTCACACTGAATGCACAGCTAAGAGAATGATTTCGTCGAAAAGAGGAATTCTTCGTCGCTGCAATCATCTTCTATGTTTTCCTATGATCAAATGGGGTTGTTTCGATATTCTCAAAACCAAGATGAGTGTCACAGACAGATACTTGTCAAGTTATTGAGTAGAGTACAAGTTCAAGACGAATAAGCACTCTTCTACATTAGGCCAATCATTCACCGTGACTGATATACTAGGGAAAAGAAAGGTGATTGACTTGGACTGGCGTATGATAGAGACCAAAGAAAGCCATAAGGGGATCATTTAACACAGCAAAGTTACGCTATGCATTCTACAGTCTGCTAGTGATGACTTCGCGAATTAAAAACAGGCTATCTGACTTTGCCTCTTCTATATGCATTTACCAACTCAACTGCTCCAGTGGAGCTAGTCACATTAGGCGTGCAGTTAGGCAAGTCCGTTGTCAGGTCGCCGAACATCATCTGTCATGGTTAAGTGAAGGGCGAACAAGATTGATATAGAGCTCAATACTCTCTCATTTGGTCGACATCCGATACGGAGTTAATATTCACGACGCCTTTAGCCAGTTTGCTCTTTCTCCTCTTGTCTCTAATTATCGTCAACAATTGATCGCTTAACATAATAATTCGTTTTCTTGTCCTTTCGTGTTAGTTACTATTACACAAACTATTAATTGTGTAACAACCTGTTTACAATTTCACAAAATCTACCATGTAATTATTCTATACTTTCGCTATAGTCTTCAGTACCGTGATTAGTTATCACTCCCGTTGATATTTCGCGATTGATAAAAAAGCTTATCACTATTAGATTGGTGTGTAATTTTATGTTTTGAAGATGCTATATATTAATATTAGTATAGAACCACTGACGAAGAACTAATTGAAAATAAATATTTCTCTGCTCCTATTGTTTGTTTGCTAAATTAAAACTTGACAACATAAACTTCACAAAAGAAATCGACTTTGGGGAATTATTCATCCGTAACATCTGATTATATTTTTATTTATCATAATTTTGGATATTATTATGTGTAGTTATTCGTCTTTTGGTCCACATACTAACGAAAAGTGCGCTCACTGGGAGGCAGGTACGTCCATCTGATGAGTCCCAAACAGGACGAAATACACGTTGTGGATTGTACTGTTAGCTGCTATCTGTTGTTCATATCAAAAGGGGTTCTCAATCTAATGAAACTAATTGTGATGATACTACAAACACCTGTATTCATCACTAGAAATACAGATGATGAAATTATAACGTCGTCACAGTAAGGAGAAAATTTGCATTGTTAGTCACATTTTTCAGTCACATGGTTCTTTACATAGGCTTGTAAGTATGCGGTTTAATGATTGGTCGTTTATTTTTAGTAGTTTTTATTCTTATTGGTCAATTATTGACTACAGTAAGTAGGATAAACAGGCAAAACTTTGCTACTCTAAACAAAATGACTATCCCCTTTATTTTTTTTTATCACTTTGTTGTGGCTTCTACCTTTAGTAGAGCATATTCATAGAGAAAAGTTGAATTCAATCGATTTTATAATTATTCTTCCCAATTTATTTGATTCTTAAGTAGTTACAAAACTACATACGGAAACAATTTCTTGTTCCCCCAGGATAGGCAGATAACAACAATAAGGTTACATTTCGAAACTCTAGTAATGCTAATATTATGCGTTTTGGTGGAGGACATTTCAAGACTTTTGGGATATGTCATGGAGGCGGTCGAGTCACTGAATGCTAGATGTTAATAGAACAGACTGTAGGTTCGTTCGTTCTCACAACTCTACCTTGTAACAATAAGTAGCATGCTTTTTCTAATACCTTTTAAAGAACTGACCACATTTTCATTTAATAGGAAGGAATAGTTACTGAGAAGATGAACACAAACCAATTTATTATTATTTATTGATACTTGTAATTCTCCGTTGTTATACTGAATCGAATTCGTTAATCACTGCTGGCATGAGGGCTCTTATGCGGATGCCTCGAGTCTCAATAGGAACAACATCACTCACTAAGGTGCAGGGTATGTCCAGCTGACTAGACTCAAATAGGATGAAACGGGCGTCCTTAATTCCATTGCTAGCCACAATCAAGTCAATTATAACAAACCAATCTAGTTTACCATTTATTTAAGAATGAATTAAAAAGGATACTTTGTATAGTTGAAGTTATACCAAAACTATTGAGACTTTAATATTATTACACGTTTGATGAATGCATACTAAAATCGGATAAAAATGTATAGCATGATCAAGAATTTAATGATTTATATATAGAACTGACTAACCTTGACTAGTCTCGCTCTCACGTACTAAGAATACACCTTGTGAATTACCTTCAAGCAATAATAACCTTTCCGAGTCTTTACGAGATAATTTAGGCATGAACCATCTACAAGGGGAATATAGGTGAAAAGATTACACATACATATATCATGGGATTGTGGATCATCGGTTTAAGGAGATGACTTCCAACTAACGGATTATGGGCTCAAACACCACTCCAATTACTCAGGTATGGACAACAATAGATGTGCCTTGTTGCTTGGTTGCTGAGTGGATTTCGATTTCAATGGGGCGAATGATATGAGTCAGTGGGAAAGATGCATTCACTCCCTATTCTTGAAAGTTTGAACGATTTCATTAACCTTAGTTGTTTGATGCTTGTAATCTCCCGTTGCTATGCTGGGTAGAATTGCTCGACCTCAGTTGGCGGATGGGTTCCGAATATGGATGCCTCGGTACGGCCCAGTTACTCATGGTGTTGTATTCTGTTAGGTGACTGGCAGTGGAATCCAGGACGCACGTTTCATCCCATTTGAGAATCGTCGGCTGGATGTACCTGAACCCCAATGAGTGATGTTATTTCCACTGAGACTCGAACCCAGTACCCGTCGCTTCAAACGCCAAAGCGCTATCCACTAGGCCACTGGGGGATGAGAGCCTCCTCTTGTGGAATGTGAACCAGCTGTTCTTTGAAAGTTGTATTTTCTCGTTGCTATACCCGGACCTGACCTGACTTCAGATGCATCCATTCTTTGACTTTTTCGAAAATTGGAATACTGTCATTAAGCTTCATTCTCCCATTCTTTCTCTTCTCGTACACTTTTGTCTACTTTGATATCATTCTCCATTTATGTACTTCTTTCTCGCACTTTTGTGCGAGATTATACATTGGTTCCCAATGTCTGACAGATGAGATGTTTGTCAGAGGAAGACGAAGTGACAAGAATACAGGTACTAGGTTACTGATACTTTTGACGTAACTTTTGGATGTAGTGGTGAACAGAAGAGAGCTAACAAGAATGTGGACTTAGAATGGTGGTTTGAGTAGTGTATTAAACTTCAGGCTTTTTATGATTTTTTTTAATTTACACCTTATTTTCGCGCCATGCAATGTCACTTATTTTTACGGCGGGTGAGAATACAAAACACTGATTGGTTTGTTTTACATTTTTAATGTACTATTTTGTTTTCCCTGACCAAGGATATGTTAAATTCATAACTTGAGAATAAAGATATTTATTTATATAAGCGACTGAATTTTCAGCAATGAGATTATTATTCGATTGAAGTAAATATACTTCCAGTCCCATCGTTTTTTTCGGTTTCTCGATTCGGAATATCGAATTGAGAAGCCATCGTTCTATTGTTAATTGTATCACGCCAGAGCATTGTATCGTTATATATAACGTGAACTACAAAACATTTCTTTTCCCATAACTTGCAAATTTGATTATTATATACTCCACTCCCTTTAATAACTCGTTACCAGTGACTTCGAGCATTTTTTTGCCACTGATGATACCAAGTCTCAGTGAATGGCTACACAATTCTCATAGAAGTTGGAAAGGCTTTTCCAAAACTGGGATAGGGGGGATCGATGGGACCTAACGGCTATCCTACAGTCGTCGTTAGGATGGTGGTCAAGAACAACTGGTTTGAGCAGATGAGACGCTGGACAAACCAAGCTACTAGAAATGATTCCTTCAAGCTGCTCTGGGTCGTTATTCAGTATGGTTTATAAGAACGAAGTCTTTTAAGAACCCGTTTGATTAAAATAATGTCTAAGATCATGCAGTCTATAGTCATCTGATACCCAAGTGGAGCTGGAGTACAACAAATCTAAAAGGTCAGTAAGGTTTCAGACTAGGAATAGAGTGCACTGGTCAGATTTCCATCCATCTACAGGTTTTACAACAACAGCTATCATTTTTCTTGACCTAGATGTGGTATTCGACTATGTCGATTGAGAACTCTTTTGGTATTTGAACACTGAGAAACTATATTATCTTTATTAAGAGTCCTTACTGGAACTCACGCAAGCATTTATGGGCTAATGGAGAGCTTTTCCAATTTGGTGTTCATTATGGACTGATATCAGCTGGAGGAATATTGGAAACGGAGAGTTGGTAGTTAAAGTAACAATATAACATGGAGACAGCCAAAAACATCCATCAGCGCAATGCGTTTTAGCTTTGTTACAGATGTGTTGCTGGATGTAACCCTAAGCACTTCTGAATTTTAGAGAAACTGTTCACCTCTCGGAGGGTATCTAGTCAATTCATAAAAAAAACATAGTCCAGATGGGTGAATACACTGGTTTTTGAACATCTTGAGAAAAAAATCTGAGTACCTTCAGTGTGAAACTGGTACCTGGTAAGTGTACGATTATGCCTCGGGAATGGTAAACGTAGTCTCCTATTTTATGGAATGAAGTTGGTGAGGGCTCTGGCTACTTCAATTAGAACAGCTGCATCACCACTGAGGTGGATTGGTTACTGACAAAATCCCAGTTCAGATGTAAAAGACTTGCTTAGAATTTGCCAAATTTCGCAACTTATGGTGCTGGTGAGATATCTGATCACATATCACAGGTTGAGCATACTACATAATGTCTCATTGTACTGGTGCGAAACATGGTCATTGAAAGTAAAAGACACAAAGAGTCTGTAGATATTTAATCATAGGTGTCTTCGTAGCAATTCCCAAGTGTGATGGGACCGCAGACTGAGCAGCGTGGACTACTAGGCAAAGAAGGTGAGTCAACGGATGAAGTTGTGAACTTGCACTCACTGAGGTATCTTAGACAAAACATATGTCTTTTTTGACAAACAACCTTAGCTGGAATGGAACCAGTTGAGGAGAAACTAAAATGTAGCTTGACAAGGGCATGATAATAATCCATTGGTTTAAACCTTCAACTTTTAAGTAGAGTGCTAGGTTCTAATTCTGCTTGACTTAGTCACGCTCCAGGAGTCGGTTAGTATCATAAGCCTTTGCACAGCAAATAGGACTCATGACTTAGCATATAATTACGTACCAGGTTGAGTTACATTTTTTGGTTGGTGACAGCTGGCTCGATTTGAAAGAGGTGTAGACTACCCGGCTGAGGTCAATGAGATACTAAGGACTGATGATTAAAGAACAACTTGACCCTTATATACTTCCTGATTTTAATATTATTGCATCAGATCACTTTGTCTTTCTGTAGCATAGAAAAGTGTGGTAATTTGACGGAACCTAGGTGTTCGAACTTGTATAGGAAATAAGACGATAAATCTTCCAGGCTGAAATGAATCATTACGCATTGACTGTTGAGACAATTATGGTTGGTTGTCGTTAGGTGTGATAAGTATGAATCTTAAACATACAAATAAAGTTAGACTTGGAATGTAAGGTAGTATGGTGGCTAAGTCATATTTACAAATACATATTTCTTAAACGTCTTCCTTGGTGGTTCATACAGCTTGGATACTATATACAGCTGTGTATGCCACAGAACGGGCCACATCCAGTACATAGGTTAACGAAATTATCTCATCATTTACACTCCGATAGATAGAGCCCGGTTTGCACAGGGGAATCACTGATCAAGAGTCACCTACTGTAATCAGTGAGATAGGTTACTACTGCTTACTAAATGGTAACAACACTTACTTCAGACGACAAATTGTTTTGGTTGAAAAGATAAAGTTTCTAAACGTTGATATACGGAGTAAAGGAAACTAATGATACACAAGAAGATTTGCTTTAATTCATATAGCTGAGGGAAATTTAAACGCTACTTGTCACAATGCGGCAAGAGTAGTTTAAAAAAATAATGCGACGTAGACTACTCATTCAGGTGTTCAACTTTCACACTGCCGGTCAGTGATACTGATGTGAAACTGTGGCTCATTGGTTTAGGGAGATGACTTTTCACCGATGGGTCACTGGTGCGAGCCGCACTTCACCTACTGAAGTATGGGCAGCCAGATAGTATCATTAGCCCTCACACAATAGGTGTGGCTCATTGCCTGTTGCACGAATGGCCACAAGGTTGCTGTATATATTTCGATTCGATTCAACTGGTGTTGATAAGAATCTCGATTGAGTAGTAGTGATTATCATATGTGTACACTTATTCGTAAACATAACGAGATGATAGAGACTAGTAGTTATTATGTTGTCATCACTGTGAAGACAAATATATGTTATAGCTCTAGTAAGTATTACACTGTGTGGGTAGAATTTAGGGGAAACACTGAACACAGTGTCATTGAAATACTATACATGATAAAATAAAAAGCATATCAACCAGGGGACTTACTCTTCAGCTTCGACTGATCCTTTGCGGGCAATAAATGAACTTGGTACATAACCTTTTCTACCGGAACTTAAGTTTTGTATGAGCCACCAGTCGGTATCTCTGAAGAGGATTAAAAGGAACAACTTCAGTAACAAAAATAGGCTTTGATAGTTTGGTGTAGCTTAAAGAATCAAATTATAGAAGTTTTAAGCGTAGTAAATAAACACAGTTATGTTATGACTTAATTATACGCTAATTGGCTTTGAGTGAAGTATATGTATGAAAAATATGCTCTTTGATTATATGTGTAGTGATATAATGTTCATGTGCGTCTATTTAATGGTATACGAGTATGAATTTCGTTGAGAATTTTAATGGTCATACAGAAGATGGTGTACTACACTGGTCGGATCAACTATCCAGAAATTCGTAACCTTTGCAAGAACTCAGCAAAAATAACATATATATACATAAAGCAATTCATTTGCTTCCATTACAAGCTAAGTGCCACACAAAATGACATCAAAAAACTAATGATACAACTTCGTCAGGTACGTACTTTGGGAGGAGATAATATAATTATTAACAGAACACAAACATGGTACAGCAAGGGCACCAAGAAATGCGCAGCAGAAAATAATATAACACTATTTTGAAAACATAAAGCGAAGGGAAGTGGAAGGGAAGATAGTCCAATAAGATACATTCATTACTTTTCAGCAGCAGAAGATGGAAGGAAGCTACGGCAAGATCCCCACTGGTTTATATTTCGAGCCATGTCTGATTAAGTCCCAAGCCACTGAGTTGCATGATTTCTCGGACCCCACAGAGAGAGTCGTGATGCGCCAACAGATGCTAATCCGATACAAACATACTTTATCTAAAGGTGCCACACCACACACTGACCACCTATCCATTTTTCCCGTTCAGTCCCAGGGCTAGTGAATAATAAACGGTACGGAAGCCGCTGGGAAGACATGTGTACCAATTGTCGAAGCCATGGAAGATGGTGTTTTCAGATGACTTCACTTACAGAATGACGATATCCATGTCCAAAAGCGATATCGTACCTCAGAATTACTTACATGGTGTTGATACCAGCAGATAGCAGCAATCCTACGGAGACAATGATGGTAAAACACACAGGATAGTCGCCCATCTTCAGCTGGGAGAGGCCAGGTCTCGCACCGAAGCGTTGTAAACCCGACCTCTCACGGTCAGACTAATGTTACGACGGCGTCAAATAGGTGGTTCAGATTACCGTATGCTACTCTGGCTTCCGATATGCAATTAGAAATTTTCTTATATACCTCCACCAATACTCATACAACTACCAAAATACGCAAGCTTTTCGACTATTTCCAACGGCTCACTACCAGGAGTGAGCGAGAGCCTAGGTTCCTACCAATCTTGGAAAAGTACTTTGCGATTCGATGGTGCAAAGCACATACCATACTTAAGGACACTAATCGCCACTGATTAGGCGCGATTTGAGTAGCCTGTGTGCTATTGCACAGTAAGACGATATCGTCCGAATGTTTAACGTTGAATAACCTGTCTCCGAGTAACAGATCTACACCACCATCATGCATTTTATTCAGAGCTGTTGCAAAATTGTCACCAATGGCAAAGTTAAAAGGGAATGTAGAAATTGGACAATTCTGTCTTACGACAGTTAAGTATGTATTTGAACGTGACAGCAATGCTCATCCTAAGGAAACCTAGGGTTATATTAAGTCTGCTGTAGAAACTGGTAAAGACAGTTGTTAACCTGCACTCCAAGGTAAGCAAACGTCATTGGATTTTCGCAACGTCATCCGAACTGATTGATGTGAGAAGACTAATTTCAGCTAGCTCTGACCACAACAAAAATCGAAAGTTACTGAAACGTAAGTTGATTAAGAGTCTTCGCAATGATCACAAGCAGTGGTGGGCGGTGGGAAAGATGGAGAAGATACCAGAGTTGGGTAACCCAACAATTATTTTAGCTTAATAAGGAGACCGATGAGAAGAAAACGACTGTTAGTAAAGCCATCAATGAAAGGGAAGGGATGTTGATGACCTCCCAGGACAGAGGGGCCAGAACACCTTGAAGCGCAGTTCAACTGGCCTTCGGCAACGCTTGTTATCCACCATCCAGCTGGATGGCTTGTATAGGTCGTACGTCTAAATCTTCTGGAAGTTGAAAAGACTGCTGAACTTGAAACGATGCAAAGCAGTAGGACCTGAAAATTGGCCACCCGGCGTTTTCAAGGATCGACGTAGGAAATTGTTGGTTAAAGTGACTGAGGCACTAGGTGGCGTACGGGAACCAAAGGTAGTCCTGTCAAACTAGTCTACTTCACTGATCATCTGCCTATAAGAAGGGAGAGCAGGTCTTTTTGTGACAACCATAGATGAATTTGTCTAATATTGTATTCAAGATCCTAGGATCCAGTTATCCCACGCCTAACTAGAGCTTGAAAAAACCAGGTAGGTTTCAGGCCTGGAAGAGGATGCATCGATCAGATTTTCACCCTCCGACAGGTTCTGGAGCACATGCATACCTGACAACGGTTAACAAGCCATATTCTATGACCTGAAGGCGACATCAGACTCTGCCGACCGTGGAGTGTTGTGTCAGTGTGTCTGACTGAAGGGAATACCGGGTAAGTATATAATGTTCATCAAAGCTCCCTACTTGAACCCAAGCAGCAGTTTTACGGCTTATGCAGAGTTGTCATCAGAATTGACGGCAACTAGTGGTGTCCGTCAGAGATCCCTACTGTCACCGTTCCTGTTTAACTTCATCAGAGACATACTAATAGACGTAACCTTAAATACTTCAGACTTCACAAAGAGCGATCTACTCCCCGGAGGGCATCTGGTTTACGTAGAGTAAACAGATATTGTCCTACTAGATGAGGACGCCAACAAAATACAGGGTCTTCTGAACGCACTGGGCAGATATCTAGATATGTTTGACTGGCATGCGTTTCGCGCCTTTTATACGTAAAATGATGCATCAGAAGTGGTGAGCAACTACTCCCAGGAACGAAGTGGTAGTTTTTAAACCACTTCATTTACTTCAGTTGCATCAGCCCGAACGAGCTGGTTACTGACAAAATCCCTGATCCCAGCTGACGACATATTCGACTATCTATCGAAAGACGAGTATGCTGCGTTGCAATCTCTTCTGACCTGTTATACAGATGTAAGTCATGGCCATTGAAAGCAAGACATGAAGTGGTTGCAGGGTTTTGATCGGTGTCTTCGTAGCGTTGCTCACATTAGGTGGGATCACCTTAAGAGAAATGTTGAGGTCGCGCGAAGGGCACTAAGGAATGATAGGCAAGTCAACTGATGAAGTTGTAAACCTTCATCAATTGAGTTGGCTTGTTGTGGCTCATTAGTTTAGGGAGATGACTTTTGACCGATGTCACGAATTGTAACATCGCTCATCGCTTACTGTAAGAATTTGTGCAAGGTAGCCGAGATTTTGACTTTTCGATATGGTTTGGACAAGTATTACGCATGCCGAGGCACCAGCTGCCTTGAAGTACTATGCTAGGGAAAGCTGGATTAAGTTGGAAGAGGTTCCAGGGTAGCTACACGAAATGGTGGCACCAGTCCATGAAGTCCCTGACCTATGTTTTGAATTATGTAGACTATCCGGCTGGGGTCTTTGAGACGACGCAAATCAGTGGTTGGAGATTCTTGGTGAAATAGCTGAAAATCAGTCACAATGGGGTGATTGTATTCACTCTAAAGCTTGTATATTTTGACTAACCCATATCTTCGAATTAATTATTTCCTCACATTACTTTATTTAATTAGAAACTACCCTTTTTTCCAATTTTTCTTTGTTTACTACTGTGAAGTGTGGTCACTTGAACCGATGCACCTGTGTGGGAGGTTGTAGGTTGACTTCGTGTTTCTGGATGTCTTTAACCAGTGTTTTAAGTGTCCTGAAACACATGAATTTCGAAAAAAATGCAGCTGAAACCTCTGACATTTATTTAACAACTGATTGTAGTATTTGTTTGTCCAGAAACATAAGAGGTCAAAGAACGAAATTAAAAGCTAACACAGGACAATAGTTATCAGTGTAAACACCTCATTATGACGTATGCTTGATTTAATCAGTCATCTAGTTTAATTGATTAGGAAACGCAAGTCAATACTGCTGCAAAAATAAAAACGGGTTACTGAGTTCAATCGTCCGAATAGACTTGGTACGCATGTTCATTCATATGTGAACGATAAAATTTACACAACGAACGTACATGACAAACGACAATACAAAAGTTATGGATAACTGGAAAAGGCTGTTATGAGGTTTGTAATAGAAACACCACAATGGTACTTTGATTTAGAAGCCTATTTGGCAGTATTCCAGTTTACTATGAAACTTAGCAAGATCTTGTAGCACGCTCATAAAATACTTTCTGACGACTTACGCCCGTTATGAGATTGCAATGACTTAAGCACACGGTAGTTAATATGTCATAGACAGTGGGAGATCATAGTGAAAAAAACAGTAAAAAAGGAAGGACTTACGTATCAGCTAGAACTAAGACCTCATCCCTTCTACAAAGGGATGTTTCCTCTTCAGTTCTCGCACTGTAGTCAAAAAGCGCTACAAAATGTCGAGGTTGAGATGGCTGGCTAGGTTCTTTTATGACTCTAAATGCGTTTGAGTTTACTCCTTTGGAATTATGTGAAAGACACATTTCGATGGTTGTAGGAAGACGGGTGGCTTGAGTTGAGTGAGAACTAGGAATCATGCAACTTTCTAGCGAAGGCAGGCGGTTCCGCGGGACATCAGATACTTCATGCTTGTTGGACCTGGAACGAGGGGAGAGAAATGGACTGTAAGAAAATTTCTCATCCATCGTCTGAACTTTGAACTCGAGGTTGTTGGCTTTTTCGCTTCCCAAAGAGAACGGTCTATCTTTTACAGGTATTGATACTATCATTCTTTTGAAACAATTCCCCATAACTTGCTTTGCTCACACACATCCCAATGGTCTAAGCTGTTAGTGACCCGAAGAAGCCAGAAACCAAACGTGCCGCTGAAATGAAGGCCAATGTCCAATATTCAATAACTCAGTGTGGTTCACAACAAACTAATATTTTTTGAACCCTGGTGTCTACGTTCCAGGGCTAAATTCCTCGTGTCTGATGTTAATTCGTCGTCAGAGACTCTAATCTCCTTGAAAGAATACAAAGAACTGCAACAAAATCCGTTGTGGGGCCAAGGGGAAAGACGTATCCTGAAAGACTTAAACACCTAAGCCTATTTACCTTGGGTTATCGCAGAAACAGGGGTGACTTTATCATGGCATACAAGATCGCCCATCAGGCAGACCATGCAAACAATTCAATTTTGCCTGCAACTCAACGATCTTCATGAGGAAACCCCATTAAGATAGCACACCAGAGAGCCAACACCATACTTAGATCCAAATTTTTCTCCCTAAGAGTATGTGCTTTACGGAATGTTTTACCATGACACATCGTTATAGCTCCCTCAGTCGACTCATTCAAAAAGCGATTAGACAGTTATATCACCTCGCATGGACTACCAAGGACGTACTCAGGTAGTCACCAACCTCAGTATCCCCCAACTCCTTCCTAACTACCACTCAATATCTCCCTCCTAATACACCCACATTACCTACTAATTCTTCTGTAGGAATCAAAGCCACGCGACCATTCGTGCAATTCTCAGGTACCTTTCTTTCGTTCTCATTTCTCTTTTCACCCCTCCTTCTTCTCCTTCCCTTTTCTCCTCCCTATGTCCTTTTTTCTTCTCTTTTTTTGTTTTCTCTTCATTCCTTTACCACTACCTTACTATTCTCTTTCAGGTACCTACACAGACTGGAGTCACGGCGGTTCCCTAAACTTCCCAACAACCCGTAGCTCCCCAGTCACTCTACAAATTACAACTTACTAACCCACAAAACATCCACCACACCGAAGCTAAAAGCAAGAAAGCAGAGGAGTGAACGGAACAACTCGAACCAAGCCCTAAGAACTAGACGCGAGAGATCAAAAACTACCAGTTTTCTACGGTCGCACCATCAATATTGGATATTGGATAATATTAGACGTGGAAAGTTGTTTGTGAGTATTTCTTCTTTGCATTTTGTTGACCAAGTATGTATAGAAGTTGATCAGCTGCCAGGAATATTGACGGTTTCTTCACAACCTCTGTCTAAAAAGGACCCTGAAATTGTGAAACGTGGCAGAAATCAAGTCATAAGTAATAGACGAAAGACCACTGTGTTTGAAAGTGGAAGAAATAGCTGGTCTGTGTAAGGCAATATTAAGTGTCCCTGAAAACTCGAAAATTAGACAGTCGTCAGGTGGTGACACGTAAGCTTTGCTATGGGTTAGTTGGACCAGGGAGTTCCTGTAGAGAACAGTTGTAACCGGTGTGTGTCAACATGCTAATCCAGCTGGATGAGCTAATGCTATCCCCCGTGGTAAACTATTTCATAGGGCCTATTCTTTCATTGAAAAGAAGATGGCTATAGTCCTGGTGTCAATTCTCTGATGAGAGTGGTGGCAGTTGCGTATTGATGTGTTTCATCTGATAAACAATCGTATACAACTTTATCGGTTAACACGCTTCCCCACTGGAATCAGGGATGAGTAGTTGAAGTTTTGGGAGTCGCTTGGAATCAGATTCACTCCAAAATCCAACAGCCCACTTCAGTGCCCTTCACTGTACTTTCTGTGGCTAGGATGGGTGTTCTTTGACGGAGGTTTCGAAACCATGAAGAAGAATTCGGAATGTGAGGGCTTGAAAAAGCGTCTAAATGAAGTGTTTGGCAAAACCTTCCTTTGCAATTTATGCGGGCGTCTTGTATTGTGGGTAAACCTGGTCTAAAATCTTTCCTTTCAGTTGCCTGTGGAGTGCTGTTGCTCGTTGTGATGTAGTTAACTCTACTGACTAGGAGTCTGAAGGTGCCTTAATTCACACTTCGCCATTTCAATCCTTAGACCGTTTCTTGTATCCCAAGATTGAAGTTCTTATTGATCATTTTGAAGTGGTTCTGGATCACCAATATCGTCTGTCATGCACCATACCTTGACTTTGTCTGAAAATAAAAGTATAGACGAAGAGAACCCACAAAAAAGTAGTTTATGGAGAGCAGAAGTGGGATCGCTCCCTAGGTGACTACGTATATGGAATCCGTCCACACAGGCAGGTTCTGTAGACCTCGGCGCAGAACTTATTGCTCTCTAAGTACAACTAAGTGACATCATTTTGTTCCAGTGACTTGAGCTGGAAATCGTTAGGCACTGTAACGTCATCAAGCACCCTGATGTACCTAATAGTGAATGGGCTGTGGTAGTTTAATCAGTCTTCTCACAGGCCGCAGTGCGTCAGTGCATCACTCTTTGAATTGCCACTGAACCTTCCTTCCGGCGATCACCTTGCTAACTGGGTCAGACGCTGCAACAACGTTATGAACTTCTAGGCAAAGTCACACCTAAATCGTATGAAGCTTGAGAAAGACCAGTGGGGTTTGAGTGAATAGTTCCGCAAGAAATGTATTCCTACAATGGCTTTGGCGGTGGCTTAAGCGTAAAGTGAGCTATTATCTCAGCTTTCAACCAAGATAAAGGGTAATTTCACTTCAGCGAATGGGCTGGGAGGGCGTAACCCAAACAGAGTTGAACACTCCGTGGATGTGGAATGGATGCAATACTGTCTGACGCTTATCCTTGGTGAATTCTCATCCCTCATTTTTAACTTGCTCCTCAAGCATTCCAAGGGTTACCCACACATTTTCACTATCTGCAGCTGTAAAAGCATGCATAGTTTCGTCAACGAAAAGAAATGAACGGCCTGAGATAGTGAAAAGTTGTAAATAAGTAATAGGGGCAACATACTGCTGAAGTCAGCAAGTTGCCGGACAACGATGATGATCACCAAGTTCTGAATGTCCCGCTGAACTCAGTGTGGAATTGATAATCACCTAGAGTTTTTCAGTCTAGATGACGATGGCAGAACTCTGTGTGATATAGAGTCTAGAACCCTGACCAGATACCTGAAGGTCGTTCAACTGCGCTTCGTTGCTTGTAGATTCCTTGGATTACTCAACAACTGGGTTGACCAACATTTCGATGCTAAAAGTCATTGCGACTGATTTCGTAGCCTACATTCGTCTTATCTTCCTTGGGTAATAGATTCTTTGGCTTCCATAGTATGTTCTGCAGCGATGTAAATAGTTTACGTGTCACGCCACTGCCAAATGGCTAGAGTAATTGATTGACAGTTTTTGAGGCATTTTTGAGCTACGGTTAATTGATTCGTTCCGTAGGCAGAGGTAATTGTTCCAGTGCGTGCTGCGTTGATAAGCCTTTTTTAATGGGGTCGATTAGATAGCTACCGGCTCTGAAAATTTTGTAAAGTTGTTCTCCTACTAATTTTTTTAGTTGCCGAGTGCTGCGTTGTGCTACGGCACGTGAGAATAGTGATTTTACACAACTTTTCCCATGAAATGGTGGGTTATTTCTGTCGTAGTTTGAAACATGATCTGCGTGCGTTACTTGCCCGCACATGTGAGCAAGTAAGGCTTGATCATGTATTCTCCCGATGAGCCCATCTAGTAGCACGATTTATCCATTTTCCTCTTCCTCCTTCGTGAATTCAGTGCCTTCATAGGTTTGGTTGATGTTATGGAACGCTTAATTCACCTTTTTTGATAATTTTGAAATTGTCATCGATGCAGCGAATCCATATTTTCGTATGATTATTGGAATGACTATTGTTTCTTGTCTCTGCACCGCAGGTTCAGTGGTCAGTCCACAAACTAGATAGCCTATGGCAGTGCCTTTAATTTGTATTTAAATGTACCCATTTAACTGAAGAGATGTCGTGAGACATAGGTTGATTAGGACTACCAAGTCCGCAGCAATAAGTTTCGTGCGTATAAAGATCCTGATCATCGTTGAAAAATCTAATCACTTTTCCTTTGGCGAGATATGAACTGACAATCTTGAGAAGTACAGTTACAGCAATGGACGTTATCATTTTGGCGTTGTCTAATTTGAATTCCACTGTTCCCAAGGGAAACTGAGTTGACAAATTGGATAATTGTTGACTTCCGTCAACATATTTATATTTATGCGGCAACTAAACTGATGGCGTTCTCAGTAGCGCTACGTTTAAATTGGTCATTGGTTTACTTAATTTCAGCTGTTTCACCTCATGCACATTGGTGATCAATTTATTTTGAGTTTATTGAAGACGGGTAACAATTTGTCAATACGTGTTGGTTGATACGTGAAACTTCAGGAAGAAGAACAGGAGTAGTATTCAGTGCCGACATCAAAACTGCCTATCTTCAGATAATATGAATCCTTTTACTTCGAAAACCTAGGTGTCATATTTTTGACCTTTTCCCTGACAAAGAAATCATCGAACACGATGCCACGTATTCTGCAGTTATGGTCAGTTTCTACTGACAGAGCACTAGGTCAGTATTTTACGAATTGTCCTTATGCGAACTTACAGACATAGAGGCCAATCATCAATTACTCGTGCTTGTTGTATGCCCACGAATACAAGACTAAGGAAGAATTCAGTAGCGTAGTCGTATGGAATAGTACAATTACTAGATAGGGCCGAGAACCGATGTGTTCCGACAAGCTGGCCAGAAGGTCAGTCACGAGTAACGCAACGTAACACGACAGCATGCTAAATCGCGTGGATGCTTGACCCCATGCCCTCAGCTTAGTGAGCCCGATAAAACTATGAAGGTCAGCACCAATGTCGAGTCTTGTCAAACCCTGGGCTAGTGATTTCGGAGATGTATGTGACACTACAACAGTATTCAAAATTGAAAGTAGGTAGTGAATTTTTCAGGTAGTATTTGCTTTACTCCATCTTCATTTTATTTGAATGAAAACAACATTTGAAGTTATCAGGCTGGTATCCCGCCTTCCAGTCCAACGATTTTGTAACAATAAGTCAGTGTAAAGCGTACTTCTTTCTGAGTCACCACTGTGACTCTGCAACTACACAGCTGCTTGTTAGTGTGTGTGCAGTAATCTATCTTTTCTACATTCATTCAAACAGGACTTGTGGGTAGGTGCAGCGGCCAGAATCCAATAATCTTGGCCTGAACGCGGGAAATAACTAGGCGGTGCCAACTGACGTGAACCTGACTAGTTCCTGCGTTCTACTGTATAGCTCCCTAACTTCCGCGAGTGACGCACAGTCAAAGGTTGAATCAAAATATCAAAACACGGTTTGTGGTAATTCAATAGTAGATTCGTAACAAAATCTGTGGTACCATCAAAGCAACAATAAGTTATGTCAAAATTACAAAAATACCTCAACAGTGCCGTTGGATAACTATACAGTCCAAAACGTTCTCGGGTGCAAATACGTACTACACGGTAAAAACTGGTTAAATAAATACAACTGTTAAGTACCTGTCGGTCAATAGGAATATTCCCGACAAAAGGGATCAAAACTCTGCCTACAGGAATCAAATCAACAAACAAACGTTCCCAGTAGACAGTCAAAAGGCAAACAGTCAAACCACTGCACAACCGTAAGTTGAACCAAAGCAAAATGTCGGGCGCAGTAAAACAACATCACCTTGTCAACAGTCCAGCATCACATAATAGGAAAGTGAAGCATTCATAATAAGTCTCAAACATACAAAGGCAAATACCAAGTGAAAGGCCAAATAAGACAGTTAAACAAGCAAATAACATTACACCGGCGAGGGTCAAAGGTACGCCATCCATAACGAGGGTGAAAATGTTAAAATAAATGTCAATACAATCAAATAAGGGTGATCGGGAGGGATTTTCAGATCAATTTTCCTTTGCACTGTCTTCTCACGGTAAGGTATGAAGCCGGTTTGCAATCCGGGACTCAATGTTAATTCCGGCAAGTCTGTTTAGTAAAAGGGGTCTAGGGACAGAATCCAAGCCAAAGGTATAATCTAAGAAGGCGTTGATCTAACGTACTTAGCATTTTTGTCCAGACCGTCAATGATATTATGATGTTAAGCAACCGTAGCATCTAAAGTACTCCTTCTGGTTTTGTAGGCGAGTTCATTTAGAACTCTGAAAGCCTCTCAATCAGGTTAAAGCCTAACACTGTTATAGTACTGTACTTGATACAACCATTACACACTTTTTTGTTGGTTCACTTCATTTTTTTACATTTAATTTCCCAAGCTGTTTTCAGTCTTCCAACGTTTCTACCATCGCTTGCATTGGTTTACTTCTAATACTTACTAGAGATGAATATTTTGAAAAACCTACACACTACTAATTTGTTTTCAGGTGAGATGTATTCAGTAGCAGTTTGATAACTCAGTGAAAGTCACATCTGACAATTTAGCTTATTTATTTTCACTAGTCATTATTGCTGGTCTAAAATAATACGTCTGTGTGTTAAGTAAATCATCTATTCTTCATTTTACGCAACTACTGAGTTTTAGATTTTTCAGAAAGAACCCATGATTAGGTCTACTAGAAATCTGTAATTCTCCATTCAGTGACTATTCTAAAGTCATCTGGTTTAAACAGTTGCAAATAGAAGGCAGAGTAGTTAAAGACTCTTTGGAAATGAGAATATACTTGTCAACCATATTAACTTTACTCACCATCCGAACTAAATGGATGACTATGATGGAGAGTCCAGTTTTCTTTTAGTTGCATTGTGTTCCCTGAGCTGGGTTGTTTAATAATGCAGCTTTCATCGTCTTTCTGGACGACATCATTAGCGCTGACTTCAGAATGAAGTGAGCTGTCAATATGTCTGCGTCAGTGATTCAGTAACTTGCCCTGATGAACTGGTTTGTGGTTAGTTGTTTCCTTTGATTGTTGTGTCACTGATGGCACAGATTTTCCTGCAGACTGTTCCTCCACTTGACCTCTGACCTTTCTGTCATTATTCATTTTTCTCACTAGTTGGTAGATCGGGTGTGTGTTTACACATCTCTCCATTGATTGCTGACTGACTGACGTGAATGCCAAGCTTCTAGGAATTCTATGACTACAGCTTCACGATTGAACAACCCAGATTATAGGATACAATACAATCAAAACCATCCAGATGAGTTGCAAATATTCTTCACCAGTTCAGTTTTCTGGATGTTGACAAACATAGTAGATCTATTTATTACAATAGCACACAGAATGCAACCTAACTGAACTTCAATAGCTTTCCTGTCATTGACAACTAACCAGGATTAAATAAAATTTTATTTCACAGGGGCAAAATGATGTGATTCTTTGATAAAGTCGAAGAAGGGTTGAAAACAATTTAAAGATGGCTACGAGAAAACAAATATCCACAAGTATTTTTAACCATTTCAGGGTATACAAAAGGCAGAAGAACGTGGTAGGTTTCAGTCAGAAAGAAATCTGTATTCATTCAATTCAGTTGTGGAAACTGGAGATTTTCCTGCATTCAGTTTAATTCCTGTGTACCCTTTAGTCCAATGAGAAGTCGATAGGTACCCTTTCTATGATACCTCCAACTGTTTATATCAGTTAACATGTAGCCATCGAAGCAGATATATTAGAAGAACAGCAAAAAGAGCTTATCTTAAATTTTCTGGACATACTACGTTGAGCCTACAACTGAGAGAATTAACATTCAGACCAGCGCAATTCCTTGGCATCTAGTTGACACTAGAAATCAAGCAGACGTCTTCAGTCTCTTCAAGACAACAAACAAACAAACAAGCTCGATTCTCCCATAATTTGGTGAGGTAATAGCCATCAAAAGCCTCAAACCTGATTTATATATCCTAGAAGAAATAGTTGTGAACCTCTGTCTATCTTGGTATCCTATTCTTGGCTGTTGTGTGATTGCATCATCCTTTATTAAATCTAGATGTTGATTCCTTTATATTTATTTATGACAACTTCTCTCCAGTTAACTTGCTTCATGTCAAACGTTTTCAGTTAGCTGGGCTTAAGTCACACTATTTGGCATTTTTTGTTCAGTAAGTAATCTGTTCGTAGTACGACTTACTTGTGTAATCTTATGACGCTAAATCCCCATATTTAGATTACTACTACTGTCGTTCATTTTATTCGAAAGACTTCTATCGGATTGTACATATAATTTTGATAATTTAATATCCTTATTAGTCTTCCTTGAATTTGCCGTTATAATTAGGTGTTACTGTGTGTCTATTTCTGTCTATCTTCTACACTGACTGATATACTATTTCCTTTCAGTGAAATAAAGTATGCTAAATTCTCAGTAAAATTATATATTTCGATATTCTGGGAGTTGTAAGCAATTGATATGACATCATTAAAATAAAACGGATGCATTTTATCCTCTTCCCAATCTTGTACTGGCTCGTTTCGAATTCATCAAAGGTTGATCTGTGCGTATAAGTTCTAAAATGTTGAAATCTCATAGTGTTGGTAGAAGACTAACTCCACTCATGTAATCTGAACAGCTAAATATTATTTCTTGATGTACTTACTCATAGAATGATCCTGTATGCAGAATTCCTTGTTACTGAACAAGTCCGGAGGCTTTCAGCAGAAGTACTGATGTATCGTGTTAACAAAAGGTCTAGGATTCACAATCGTGCCCACAACATTTATCTTATAATCGTTAAAACGCGTGGTAGGACCAATCATTGATTCTATCAGTTCGTGTTATTGTGATATGATCCATACTATGCTGACGTTGTGGTTATATGGAGTGATGTATCTTCCCTGAATGTATTTGATGAATCAGTTGTAAGCTAAGATCATTTGCATGGTATGTTTGCAGTTGGAAAATAGTGATCAAAACACCCTTTGTGTAACAGTTTCCCTCCATAGGTTTACTGATATTCCGGAGTATACCTTCAGTAGTCCACTCTCCTCGTTGAATTCTTTAGTCAGCATTCAGAACTAGAGAATGTGAAGTTGGTTGCTGTACAGCAACAAATCACTACATCTCATTAAGTCGTACAGGACGTCAGTCTTCGCCCAAACAGGTCAGAGGTGGTGTCATTGACTACAAAACTGGTTTACGCTGGTCCAAATTTCAGAGGTGACATCCTTTCGGTTTGGGTTGCCTATCAGCCTTCCTGAGGATTGCGAAGAAGCACTACCAAATGACTTATCTAACTATATCAGATAGCTAACAGTAGTGAATAACGTGACTATTGTTAGAATGCAGCCTGACAGAACTCATTTTATAAGGTGGTTGTTAGAATTCTTCGGTCTGATTATTCAGCGATGAACTACAAAGTAGCGTTTGACAACAATACACAAATTCCTGTCCACTTTTTATACATGTGAATGAATCTCAGTTTACCTGACCTAAAAGAATATTTTAGCTAATGAGGACCAGAAGGTAGTATTATGCATTTGATGAAATAACTTCCCGTAAGCTTGACAACACTGTTCAAACAATGGAGAAGTCGTGTTAGTTAAGTCGACTTAAACTTCGCTTCATCAACCTAAAATAATCCTTCCATGATATTCACAGTATTTTTATATTTCCGGGGCTAGAGAGTAAAGCTATGAGATGTATTGCTTAAATTCACATAACCTTCATAGATTCTAGTGGACGCTTGTAGACTTATAGTGTTAACATTATACACAATGAGTCAATTTGATTGCATTTGTATCAATAAACATGTTTCTCTTGATTGAGTTATTCCCTCTCGAGGCTCCGTATTCTCAGTAGTGCTATGCTGACAGTAATTGACAACGAAGAACGAAGTAAATGTAAATAGAGTTATTCCAAAATGATTATTAACTTTACTAAAACAAACATATTACAGCAAATTATGATGTTTTTCTTCACCAAATTTGATTTCGGTTAGGATGATATCTGGAAAAAAAAAATTTACTGACATTCAGTTGCATGAAAATTGTTCAGCCTTAAAATTATCAGCATAATGTACTGTGCTGTAGTTTAGAGAAGAATAAAACACAAAAACCTAATGATCCATGGTGCAGATAATATCACCAGGAAAGCTGATTCATCCATTTCTGCCAGTAATAAAAAGATGTTTATGACACAGTTTACCACAGGCAACACTTACTGGACGTCGGAACAATCAACAAAATTCACGATTAGAACAATTAAACTATCAAGTGCGAACATTTACAACTGGTTACTTATTGATGCTTGTAATTTTCCGTTGTTATACTAATCGAATTGCTAAACCCTTGTTGATATATGAGTTCCTATGTGGCTGCCACGATACTGTCAGGAAGAAATGAATGTCCTGGATTCCAGTGACAGACACTAGGTAGAATGAAATTAACAGTATCAGTAAAAACAGAGAATATCCGCTGTACAAAAGTTGGCTATCCTGTATCAATGGCCTAATGGATAACGCTGTGGTTCTTGAAGAGGTAGTTATCGCGTTTGAGCCACTTAATATACTACAAATGAAATAAGTTGTATTCATTTACCGATTCATTAGGATGCTTAACTCTCTCTTACCATTGATCTCTGGGATCAACGTTTGGCTTCTGCTTGCTGTCATACGTAACAAATCCAGGTGATAACGATTCTTGTAGAATAATGCTATTTTGCATGGAAATTAATGCCTGAAATCTCCCTGCATTCTTCAAATATACACATTGCTTACATTAAGTGTGTAATGATGTATGCACACCCTGAAGAACTAAAATTGTTAGCGGTAAGCTATTACGTCATACGTTTCATTTCATCAAGTAACTTAAACGAAACAAGCTGTATTGGTTTGCAGTCTATTGGCTCACCTGTTTGTCAAATTATTAACACAAGAATATCCTTCTGTTATGATGGTAAGAAACGTGCTACAATGAGTTGTGTTAATATCTCAAGCATAAATGCAATCTAAGGTGGATAGTGCATTTGAATTGTATTCACTGAAGATAGTAAAGCTGTAATGAAAACGTAAGTGGGTTTCTAAAGAGACAGTCTGGAAGATCAATCCGAAGAATCACGCACTGCTTCCGTTTTGCTTTTCAGTAATAGAAGACAGACGAAAATTACAGAGCTGTCATCATTGGTTCTGATTCTGAACCATATCTATTATCATCTTGAGCAACTGAGTTGCCTGATTTATCTGACCACATGTAACGAGTCATGAGTCAATTACAGTTGTTAACCCGACACAACTAAATTTCACCCCGTCTCAGGTAAGGCACTGGCCTCCTCTCCATTACTTCTAAACAGTCTTAGTGCAACTGAACAGTTATAGTCACTAAGAGGGCTGGGTGAGATATATCTTAGCCACCAAAGATAGTTTATCTAGGTGAATATCTCCCGTGTATGGCGATCATCTTGACACCCAAACACAAGCCCTCTCACTTCAGAACTAATTGCATGATGTGTTCACTGGATGACAGTTATCCTATGGTGACAATGTTGATGAAATACTCAGAGTCGATAGACCTCCTCAACTTAAAAACGTCAGGAATACCTACCGTGAGGCGTTGTACACCCTGGATTTCAGGGCAAAGTTAGTAGCATGATGGCTTCAAATGCAACTGGAGTGAGGCAGCCTGGTTTTTGATTCGTACTTCGAAATATCATTAGCCGCATCACCACCATCACTTACACAGATATGTGAGTGGTCAAAACTTTGCAGAAACTTCCACCAACAAGGAAAACTGCAAGTGCAGTCTCCCTTCAATTTTATGGAACCGTTTTGAGTACTGATATTGTAAAACACATAGGATATATGCGAACACTGACTACCAAGTGGCTGAGTGAGGTTTTCATGGCCTGTACGTAGTCACACAATAAAAAGAAGGCCGGCGACCAGAGAACAATAAGTATTTTCTTTCGCGACACCACTATAACACACTTCCTTGGCGGTTGTGTCTAAAATTTCATCGTTCGTGAAATCTAGGAAGAATGGTGAAGTCTGGTAACTGCATCTAACCCCACTGTTTACTGTAGAACACTTTACTGAGGTGGCTGTATGCCTTCACTAAATTTGGAGTGTTGAAGCAAAACATTCTGCGACAGATAGTTATAGAGTTCAAGCCCATCCAACAAATCGAAGGCAGTACAGTTATTCGTTATAAATATGACTACGATGTTATTACTCAACGCAATGGCCTAGTGGACAATACTCTGGTGCTCAGAGTGATCAATTCTGAGCCTGAATGTTAGTGGGAAAGGGAGGCAGGTACATCTAGCTGATAAGTGCTAGATCAGACGAAACGTATGTGCTAGATCCCACTACTGTCTTTTATTGTGATACTTATAAATACAACCGTTGTTGTTCTGAAATCAATGTAGTATGTTTGAGCATCTGGCAACTGTGTGATGAGTGACCAATGGATCCCTGACTGAAACAAAACTCAACCTGATCCTGAAGTATCAGTTACTCATGCATTGTGTACAGACTGCGGAGCATGATAAGAGCCGGCTTCCGGGTAGTATCGACCGGAAGCAGACTGATAATGCTTTTAAAAAGGGTGCTACAGTGGTTCCATTCTGAAGTAACGGGATACTCTCACCCTGGCATACCTCCTCCAACGATTTTGTCACTTTGTTGTATAAAATCTACGTTGATCATCTGGAAGAACCAGTTATAGTTTGTCAAAACCAGTTGCCCTCTGATGCTATATAACTTTCAATTCTACATAAATCCCAGATTCGTCAGGTAGGCTAGTGTGAAATAATTGTGTAGCACTAGACACTGCTGTCCTTGTCAAACACCCGAAGAAGGACGACCTAAGCCTTTGCAAGAACTGGAGCGGAATCACCCTCCTGTTCACCCAGAGCAAGCAAAATATTAAGCCGCATCATCCTGAAGAGACTAAACGATGCACTGGATTCAAAACTACGACCGGAACAGGCTGGATTCAGGAAGTACAAATCATGTGCAGATCAAATTGCAACGCTTCACATCATTATAGAAAAGAGTACAGAATAGCAGTCAACTCATCTCTACCTCAACTTCATTGACTTTGAAAAGGCCTTTGATTGAAGAGTTGACCGACAAGTACTACAGGAGGCACAGGCACAGACAAGGATGTCAAAGTCAGAATCGGAAAAGCAAGACAGGCGTTCATTTACCTAGAACCAGTGTGGAGATCTCCACTCCACTCAGCATAATGCCTGAACAACATCCGGATTCTCAACACCAACGTGAAGTCAATGCTTCTGTATGGCTCAGAGACTGACGCGTTACGCAAAGCATCTCCAACAAACTATAGACATTCATCAACAGCTACCATCTACACTCACTCGACACTGAAGATCAGATCAGATCAGATCAGATCAGATCAGATGGCGAGAATAATGAGAATAAGCAAGAAGGAAGTGTGGCCGGATAACGAACCAACCAAGAAGCTATCGCTCAACTAGTATGTGGTGTAAGGAAGTGGATATGGATTGGACATACATTGAGAAGTCTGACTGGGGACATCACGTGGCAGGCCAGGCAGTCGAGTGGAACGGAGATGGGAAGCGACGGGTTGGGTGTGTGAGGTGAGGTTGACATATAGGAGATGGTGTGAGTAAGAAATGAGAGTTTGTGGGCAGTCGTGGAACCAGGTTGGAAAGATTGCGGAGAACAGAGTAGAATACAGATATGTTTCTGAAGCCTTATATTCCACTAGGAACCCAAGGGAAAAATAATAAATAATAATAGACACTGCTGTAGCGACAGTTTAACTGAACTGCTTTTTAAAAGCTCTACTCAGACATTTATGAAGGTATGTGTCCGTCTGATAACATGATTCATGCTTCCAGTGAATCGAATGGGCTTCTTACTGTTGTCAGCTGCAGATGCTACTTCGATCTCTTTCGCACTTTCTGAATACAAGGCTTTATGGTCTCTCCGCAAATTTCGTTTCATTTGTGGCGCAGTGGACTGCTGCACATCACTGTACTAGCTGCCTTCTGAAATGTAGCTAGTAACTCCCATTGGTCATCTAAAGAACACTTTCCTGAACCTCAGTGACTGACGTGTGTACACAAGTCTTCAGCTAGCGCCAGGACACCTGTCAAGTGCACTGGTTGAGAAAGTCATTGAGTTGATAGTAGAACTCCTAAATGACTAAATTTAGGCATCACGCTGCCGTATAAGAGGGATTCAAACAGTATGATCTCAAGACGAAAACTTAATTCAGTTATTAAAAAGATACACAATGCATCGAAGCTCAATATTATTGAGAAAACGAAACCAGTGCTTCAAAATAAACCTCATCACCACACAGATGAGTACGTTACATCCCTATGTGTATACCAATTAACGTGTGTGACACATACATTGGGAGGAGTAACCGAAGTGTGAAGTCGAAAGAGAGTGATGGAGCGTATCCCTTAATGAATAGAAAAAGAACCACATTCCAACATTCTAATAAATACAGGGGGAAGAAAGGTGCCATCATGTATTGGTAAACACAGTATACGAACAGGCTACATGATTGACTCCAAAACAGCCTTTAGACCATTGTATAGGAGCCATCGAAATCGTGTACTGAGGTTCATCGAAGCCTTAACCATGCAAAAGTTCAAACTTTCTTTGTTGATTCAAAAACAGTTTGTCCTTACCTTAAATCTTCCTTGATCATCTCAATGCTATTTCATTGTCATGGAAAATATGGAAATGTACTATTCTTCCTTATTATCCTCATATTTTCCAAATCTTTTATTATCTTAATCTACTTATCTTACCCCATAATCTTTCCATACTTTATATAAAATGCTTTGATAAGTTAATGTGTGATGAGACTGTTCGGGATGTATTGTTTGAATACATCACATTTCTCAGATAACCTCTGTCATCTTATCACACTCTACAAATTTATCAAAGGAACTAACTATGTTTAGTAATGATGGGCAGTGGCTAGCAGTGGAATCCAGGATGCGCATTTCGTCCTATTTGGGACTCGTCAGCTGGATGTACCTGCTTCCCAGTGACGGTGTAATACAAGCAATAACACTAAAGGGACTAACTGTTTCAAATAAATATTTATTGGTTCTTAACGCTTATAAATAACTGGAAATATAAACTAAGCTACACTGATTAGTCAATAGAAAGCAACCAATTACATGTTTTCGATTCTTGAATGCTAACCAGATTCCTTCGATCCATTTTAAAATGTGAGACAAATAATTTATAGACTACAACATTGGGTGATTTGGATATAAATCTCAGAAATGACATTGGTTCTTTCAAGGTAACAGATATGACATGTTAAAGAAAGTCAACAATCATGAAATGCATGTTCAGAACTTCCTATTGCCTACTTTCAACTAAATAACATAAATCAACTTAATTGGAGAACATTAAAATGTAAACTCACTTCTTTGGAGTAAATATATCTTGCACATTTGATTCCTTTGATTTCCTTTTATTTTTGAATTTATCATGATGTGGCTTATGTAATACCTAAAATATTATTGTATTTATCTGAAAAAAATTATTTCTACATACTTTTCTTTGATTGTTCAAGTCAATAATATATTTAATTAATTGATAAGCTGAATTTTTCATCATGAAGAAATTATTATAAAATAATATTGATTTTGAGACATTTATCTTCAATAGTTTCTTTTCTTTATCATATGTACAGAAATCAGTTGGTTTGCCAATTCCATGATATCTTTTTGATAAACGAATTGCTATCTGAAATTTAACACATAATGAAAATCACTAACTAAGAGGCTAATAAATTATGAAAATTTAATTTTGGAGCATTTAAAAAATAATTAAAAAAAATTATTTTTCTAATGAAATGAACAATTTTTCGATTGTATCACTGATATTGTATGAAGAGATTAACTTGAACAAATAACAAGTTGTTAGATAACACTATGAAACATTTTTAGTGTTTATTTGTATCATGTATTCAGAGAATATCGAAACAGGGGAATTGAAAGCCTTAACTTATGTTAGAATGACTCTTGTCAGTATGGCTGTTAATGGTATCATTGAAAACCTTTTGCTTTTTGGCAACAATGTCCTGCATACACTATAAGTATTAGACTTAAAATTAAGAATAAAACATTTTCATGAATCGAATAGCATTTTGCCAAACGATGATTACATGTATTTTGAAACGTTTACTATGACATATAACTCTAATGAATTTTGAGACTAACTTCCTTCTGTACAGAAATTGTTTTACACATATACTTTATGATTAATAATGTTATTGAAAATATCTTTCACTTCTTAGTACGAGTTATGACAAGTTGCTGTTGATTGGTAGAAAATAATAAAAGTGACTCTATGATTCTTGATATGGGTGTATAAACAGTAATAATCTAAATCCAATCTAAATAAGATCGATACCATAATGTTATACATAAAAAGAGAAATCCTAGCTAACTTCGTTGCACCAATCAAATTTCTTTTTTGGGTATACTGGAGTATATTCAAAACTGTAGTATTCTGAAAGATACAAAAGCTGGTCATTAGTTGTAAAACTTTTCACACTTAAAAATGATCAGATTGTGTGTTTATCAATATTAGAATAAAAATATTTTCCACTTATTACTTCCAATTCAAACTGAGCTACTTGCGTAGTCCACTATCAAACGGTGATTTTGTAGCGGAAGGTAGACCTCTACAAAAATATTGTATTGCTGAAAATTTCTCTTCTGTTTGTATGATACTTCTTCAAACTGTCACCAAAAAACAGATATGATTATGCTATCTGCATCACAGACATTTTAATAATGAGATGGGGAAACTGGAATTTTAAGCTTTGTATGTAAACACTACTTTGATATTGAACGTAATCAATAAAACACTGTTTCTGTATTACAAGTTATAAGCAACTAATTATTTTCAATCTTTTCTCGTTTTAATTTTGACTTACTGTTCTAAGATGCAGTCAAAATGTAAGATAACCCCAAATATGTCATTTTAAATTTGGGGGTTTGTGGGAATTTATCGATTTTTCAAAGTGGTAATTATCATGGAATGACATCCATTGGAGGAACATTAGAAGCCTGGGAACAATGGACAACTATTTCGTCTCAGCAAGGGATTTCTCAACAGTGTACACTCATGGCCCCACCAGGGTTCGAAGCTAGGACGAGACAGCTGTCCAGTGCTCCTGTGTTTCCAGTGTTCCTCCAACTGATGTCAGTCTATGATGAACATCAACTTGAAAAAACCCATTTTAGTTGATTTATTAAGTGTATCACATAGTGTAACAGTATTAATAACTGGATTACGTTTCAGGGACAATTTATCGTTCATAATTTTTTCACTATAATTCCACAACTTTTAAACGTGGTTTGTATAATTCTGATTTTTGAAGACGTAATCCAGTAAATTACACTGTGTCCACTGTGTGATATATCCAAGAAATCAATTAGGCTGGAATAAGATTCTTTTAAAGAGCCCAAGGATTACTCTTATAATAAATTTGACAATAGCTAAATGTATATTTATTTGAACAATGTATGAACAAATATCGTACCGTATTCCAGTCGCCTTGGAGAGCCTGCGATTGAATTGAAGTATGAGAAGTAATAATGGCATAACATACTTTACACATGTAGAAATAAATGAAGATTTGAAATTCAGCATTAACAATAGGGGAGTGAGTCAAGGAAACACAGGGATCTTAGTCAGAACCAATAGTAATTTATGATGGAGGATTTTTGTAGGTGAGGAGGAGGATTTAATTTTGTTGGTTTTCATTGTCATTTAAGACAAAATCATAAGCACACACTTCAAGAAGAAGTAAACTAGCTTGTCCTGTTATCAGGATGAATGCATCAGAAGTTTCATTTTCCTTCAAAATGTAGGTGGTGAAAAGTTCCATTTTTGTCCTGGTTCTACTGATTACCATCGGGTAAAGAACAATGATTTCATGTTGGTGTTCATAAAATACCATCAGTTGGAGAACCATTGAGAACCTGGGAATATTGGACAGCTGTTTTATTTTAGTTCTGGACTCCTAATCCGTGTGCATCTATGATCCTACAAGGAATGAATGCTACGAATACCGTAATATATATATATATATATATATATATATATATATAACATCCTGATAAATAAAACTTCATATTAAAAACTTCAAACAGTAGTCAGACATCCATTTAAATAGCCCATATGACAGAAAGGATCGATCGTTATGTTCCAGTATTATAATCAACGGGAAACTATAAGCATCGATAAACAACAATGCCTGGTCATAAGTTATATGGAGTCTGTAGTCTTTTTTGCAACTTCTAACCAACTACTTTAAAATGTCCAATGGTGTTTTTTCAATATTCCCTGAATTGTGTGTTGAAAAGTTGTATGTATGCTTTTTGAAAATTTTCCTTCAAGGGATATATAAACATATGGAAGAGTACTCGATTATACATTATTTGACACTGGTTGGGCTTGAAAAAAATCAGCACCATGTGAATTGTAATAATCATGAGTTATTTTACAGACTATTAAGATACAATGGGATAAGAAAACAGCTGACATTCATATAAAATTAGATTGAAAATATCTTACCTTGGTATTCCAATTTTATAGCTGAGATATGCAATGAAAAACTAGTTTCACAGAGATCAAGAGTACCATGAATAGTAGAAAAATATGCTAATAAATTTTTTTGAATAAGATTGTTTCAGACAAGGAAAAAATTGAAACGAAGAGAACCAAAAAACTGTTTCATTCAGCATGGTAATGTTTTTCATAATTCAGGATATAGCATAGAGAAAAGGTCAAGCAGTGAGCAGTTAATCATTTGACAACAAGTATGAGATTCAGTCACTCTGAATTTCATTCAGTGTAAAATCGACAATACTTGATGTTGAATTCGACTTGAAATGGATTATTTATCTTTAATTCAGACAGACAATTCATGAAGTCTAAGGCAGCTTTAAACGTCACCTTAATAACATTGAAATGACCAATTAAGTTTCTACATTTCTGCAGGAAAGGCAGATTTTCATAAAATAAAGAAGTCTAATTGGTTATTTTAGTTTTTGTCAGGGTGACCTTTAAAGTCACTCGGAAATCTATCTGGAAACAAGTGAATAATGAACAATAAGTTGGTTTTTAATCGAAAGATTTGTAGAATACTTTATCAATTTTAAGGAGTCTCCACTACAGCTGTATTCGATGGGTAGAGAGTAGGTTTAAAACAAAAAGCGTAAAAAGAGAACTTTGACAAAACAATAAGAAGACGTAAATTGTCTGAACCATGTAATGTATTTGTGCAACACATTTCGAACTATCTGATCACATTCGTACTTGTCATAGGTATTTATATAAAAACTCATGAAGATAAGGGGTGAACGACAATGTCACATCCCATTGTATCTACCAATTCAAATGTACGTGTGGTGACACATACATAGCGAATACTAATGGATCCATGCAAGTAAGGGCCTCGGAACATATTCCAAAGTGGTTTCAGAAGCAAATCAAATCACCTGAACCTATAAATGTTGGTAGCAGACGTCCAAGTTCTTCGATCGCCAAACATATCTTTGAGACAGGTCACAAGATTGATGTGGCTACTTCCTTTACACCTATTTACAAAACATTTTGGGGAGGGATCCTGAAATCTGTTGAAGCCTTAGCTATTAGGAAGTTGAAACCACTTTTATGTGTTCATCAACAGTTTGTTGTCACATTAAATCTTCCTTGATAAATTCAACTATTGAAAACCAAGTTCGATGTACTATTATTTTTTCGCTCTACTGATTTTCATTGTTATTCGGCCTTTAAGTCAGCGTTCCTACCTGACCACTTTTTTATTTTCTCACCCCTTATCTTCATGAGTTTTTAATATAAATACCTAGGACAAGTACGTGTGTGATCAGATAATTCGAAATGTGTTGCGCAAATACATTACACGGTTCAGACAATTTACATCTTCTTATTGTTTTGTAGAAGTTCAAAAAGGGAACTAATTGTTTTAAAAAGAGAACATTTTTGTGCGAAACTGGGCCATGCCATGCACTCATACTGGCATACATTACAAAGTGTAATCTCATTTGTTATGAAGTTGATGAGTATATCGACAAAACAATCAGTTGAAATCCAGTGTTTCACATTCCGAAACATGCTAGTTCTGTAAGCAAACGATGGTTGCCTCTTCAGGCGTATGCTTACCGGTGACAATAAATGACGTTTGCATAATGCAAACCAAAAAGATTGATAAATAAACAAAGATGTTGAACAACTGAGTGGTTCTAAACCTCTCAAAATGATCTGTAGTATTTCGCCAGCCAGTTCAGTATCATCTAAACAGCGGTTGGGGGTTTCATCGTGCTTATCTGGTGGACGAATTTAGCTTGAAAAGCCGAATTAGTTCGGATCACCTGAATCTGGCTATCTGACTTAAATGGATTCACATACCTAAAATAGGATAATCATTTTGCAAATGACTTACAAACTGCACGGTTAACGTTGATATTTTTCTCCGCCTGATTTGTTTCTAAACATTCAAGTTGTTTACTGGTAATATCTTTCGCTATTTCATGTTACTTTTGTGTCAGAGATCAAACCTTGTGATCTTGGCTATTGGCAGTTGCAAAACTACTCAACTGTGACGAATATCAACGTAGACCGTACAATGTTATACTGACCTCGATGACCAACAGAGAACTCCAGAAAGCGCTTTTCGTGCGATCTGCAACTCATAAGCTAAGTGTACCTTCACCTCAGTGAATGATTTTGTTCTCATTGGACTGTGCACTTTATAAGACATTTGCAAACTCATCATTCTGTTTTCAGAATAATGAATGTTATTCGCAGGATTTCAAAGTGGCTACAGAATAAAGAATTCGTTGGTGTAGAAGACAACTGGTTTAGTCTTATTACTTCATATTACATTGATTACACATATCTGAAAAGGGAACAGAAAATTTATTCTAAGCATTTTAATTTTTGACCATTTTCATCACTCACATTCATTCGTTGAGAAAATTATCTCTGTATTAGTTTTCTTCAACACTAACAGAAAACTGTGCAATGCATTCAAATAGTTTTACATTTCGATCCTTTTGATTTTTCGCTTGAAAAATAATGTTTCCTCGGGACAAATAGTATTTCATTGTCTACGATTTTTGATTTCACTGAACATGTGTAATTTAACATTAAACATGCATGAAAGAAGTGAGTAACTTATTACTCTGGAGTCTCATCGAATTTCATTAGACCATGATTTTATTTTGAAAGATATTTCATGTTAAAAGTAGTTTTATGAAAATGTTTCTTGTTATATATTTTTATGGAAACTATGTTCCTTTTTATTACAAAGGTTTTTATATGATACCGTGGTTGCTTGGACCGAAATGATCAGTCTCTATTAGTATATGGGCTCCTGTGCGGATGCCTCGATATTGCCAGCAAATTTGTTTATGTTGAGGATGGATCGTGGCTAGCAGTGGAATCCAGGATGAGCATTTCGTCCTATTTGGGACTCGTTAGCTAGATGTACCTGATTCCCAGTGAGTGATGTCGTTCCCACCGGGATTCGGACTCAGGAACTATCGCTCCAAACACCAGCGCGTTATCCACTACACCACCGAGCCAAGATAGCCACTTCTTGTGCGACGGGTATGGTTTTTTTTATGATTGCTGGCAATATTGAGGATTCCGCACAGGAGCCCATATGCTAACAGAAACCGATAACTTCGGTTCAAGCAACGACGGTATCATATAAAAACCCTTATACTAAAAAAACCATACCCGTCACACAAAAAGTGGCTATCTTGGCTCGGTGGTGTAGTGGATAACGCGCTGGTGTTTGGAGCGATGGCTCCTGAGTCCGAATCCCGGTGGGAACGACATCACTCACTTGGAAGTGGGCACATTCAGCTGACAAGTCCCAAGTAGGACGAAATGCGCGTCCTGGATCCCACTGCTAGCCACGATCCATCCTTAACCATGTTCCTACTTACTCTGGATGATGATTGAAGATGAAATGAAAATTTCAACCACGCTGGATTCGAACTAGCGGCCACTGGGTTTTCGGCTCGATGCTCTACCCACTGAGGACCTCGTGGTTGAAATTTTCATTTCATCTTCAGTCATCACCCAGTGTAAATAATAGCCTGTCAAACCATCGCTATCTCAGATAGTCAAAAAGATATTCCCTTATTGGTTCTTTTTTCGGTGTCTTTATCATCAAAAGTTGAGATGTAGTTCATTGTCCTTATTTTGCTTAGGAAATAATATAATTTCATAGATTGAATTTTGTGTTGCTAACTTGTTGTTCACATATGCTTAGTTCAAATGTGATCCTTTTGTTGTGTTTACATTCACTGTTTAAGCGTTTACAACGGAAAACAAAGAACTGTCAGTTGAATTTAAATAGCCAGGAGTAAAAACTATACTTATGTAAAAGTTGAGCAATCATACTGTAAGACCATAATTAAAATCATGAAAGATTCTTCTTATATTGGAAAAGAATCAGAATTTCTCATTTTATGTTGGATTCAGTGATTTCACACAAATTACTAATTCATTGGATCCCTTCAGTAGATGTCGGTTTCGCATGAAAATACACTTAATGTCATGTTATACGAAATGACTAAGTAGTTATCTTTCAACAACTTAATTCGAATTAGAATTTCTGTGACAATTTTTTCTATACATTTCAATGAAATGATTTTGCTTTTTAATAGTAGGCATAATTTGTACTTACGTTTAACTGAGATTATTTCTAAAAGATATTGAAAAAAACAGAGTATTGAAAAGATCCTTTAAGATAAAGCTATATCAGTGAATTCTTCATCAAGTTTCCATCATTTTCACGATGTCTGACTTGATCGCCTACCTGTCATTACTAATTATTTTTCCATGAGAGTTTGTAAAGTGAAAGCAATTGCATGCAAAACATTGAATCAGATAACAGGAAAACACTTCAAATAATAGAACAAATATGTTTTCCACTCACTAGCTGACCAAATAACATTATTGCTTTCAAGGTTGGCAGATAATAAAATTTTTTCCAATCGTTTGAACCAGTAGTTTGAAGAAAACATACGCGTCATCTCCGTGTTGGACAATGCTAGTATGACATCGATGGTTTTAGGAATATGATCTATATAGACTGCAGGCAATGAGATATCACATGATATGCGTTTGGGTTTAAATTTCGGACCTATACTTGCCATTAATTGCATCATCTAAGTGAAAAATGAAAAGACATCAGATAGGTTTGTCTGTAATAATTAACCTCCTAGGTGAAAATAGATTCACCTAAATATTTATTCAGCATACATAAAATTTGGATCATTCATCTTGAAAACCGATGATTCTGAAGACTATTTCAAAGACTTTTCTACTACATACTTCAAACTGTCTTTGAAATGCAATGAAACAACTGACCAAATCTCCTTCTCATGGTTCTCCAGTTTATCTCAGCCACTAGTAATAGCTGCGGAATATGAGGCAGATCTACTCATCATAAGAAAGGAATTTTCTTCTTGCTTGAATTATTATTATTATTATTATTATTATTATTATTATTATTATTATTAGTCCCTTGGGTTCCTGGTGGAGCATAGGGCTTCAGTAGCACGTCTCCAGTGACCTCTGTTCTCTGAGATCTTTTGAACCTGGTCCCACGACAGCCCAGAAGCTCTCATTTCCTCCTCGCACGACCTCCTCCATGTCACCCTTTCCTCGGACGTCCAACTCGTCGCTTCCCATCTGGGTTCCACTCGAGGGCCTGGCGCGTGATGTCCTCCGTCGGCCTTCTCAGTGCATGGCCAACCCATCTCCACTTCTTCCTGCATATTTGCTGCGTGATAGGTTCTTGGTTGGTTCGTTCCCAGAGTTCCTTGTTGCTTATTCTTTCTGGCCATCTGATCTTCAGTAACGAGCGTAAGCAGTTGTTGATGTATGTCTGTAGTTTATTGGAAATGCCTTTCGTGACGCGCCATAGCACGAAACTGATAATCACATTCCTGTTTCCTGAAATCTTCGAGTGAGTCAGGTTCCTATTTCACCTTTAATCTTCATACAGTAGTGTTAGCAATAAACAGTCAACTGACAGAGATCTTCAATAGTGCAGAAAACATATTCGGTCATCATAGATAAAAGCTTTCATGAAGCATATTGAGTGTAAGTCAATAACTTACGGTGGTTGAGTACTGAAGAAGTACCCATTTGTCGCTGTTTCATTTGTTTTTATACTACTACACTGAGAGGCTTTCCATTCGTTCAGCTTGCTATATAATGACTGAAGTCTCGTTTATAAAGAATTCTGATATGTCGGACAAAAAATGTTTTGAAAAATTCAGTTATAAAAACTTACATTGGAACGATAAGCACCATAAGTAGAGGCTGATATCCCTTTATTCTTTCCATGTTTATAACTTCTTGTCTTAATAGACAATTTAAGTTCAGTTAAAAAAATATCTGGAAGTAATAAGAGAATATATACATGAATTATAGGAAACTTTCAACAAAGAAATATACAGTCGCCTGTAACATACATTCAAACATTTAATTACTAATTACAAAAATTAAAAGAGAACTATGATCCGCTAGCAAAAAGTCTAAGTGTATCACCCTACATTCAGTCAAGAAGTAGCCTTGGTAAATAATACAGCGTGATGAAGATTGCCTGAAACATGTGATCAGTTCACCTAATACATTTTGAACAATCTGGTCAGATACACTTACTTCTCAAAAAAAACATAATACCATGGATGAAAGTAGGGTCGAGTAAGATTAAGAAATTAAGATCATACAAAGTTTGAAAGATATAAGGACAATAAGTAAGAAGAACACATCTTTCATACACCCTTTGGTATTAAAATGAGATAAAGATTACCGAGGGAGATTTAAGGTAAGGATGCACAAAGAGGTTTCAAACTTTCGTATAGCTAAGGCTTCAATGAACATTAGTACATGGTCTTGATGCCTCCTATACAAGGGTGTAAAGTGTTTTTGGGGTCAATCCAGTGACCTGTTTTACATAATATTGTCTCTCTATAGACGATGACGTCTGTCCAACCCCTGTATTTATCGGACTATTTGCATGTAGTTGTCTTTCTAGCTATTTAGGGATACGCTTCACCCCGCTCGGCTACACACTTTGATTACTCCTCTCAATGATTTTGTCAAACATGTAAATTGGTATACACAGAGGGATGTAATCATCTAAGTAGTGGTGAAGTTTATTTCGAAGTATATTTTTCTTCTCAGTAAAATGGAGTTTGGCTGCATACTGTGTCTTTTTAACAACTGAATTCAGTTTTCGTCTTGAGATCAGGTTGTTTAATTGCCTCTTATACGGTTGAGTGATGTAAACGTCTTTCTTCGGGATGGAACACTGATTGCTTTGCACAGTTGTGACGTTTTTATAACGACAGGTGAACCTCAGGGAATATGCGTTTTCCAAGAGTGTCTCTGTTAAGAAATTGATTTCTTCTTCCAATGTATCTGTTGTTCAAATGCGTTGGAACTTTCGAAGAAGCTTTTAACTTGACCTCGTTTGTACTGTATTGGACGGAGACTATGAAAGTTAAGGCACTACCTGGTTCACGTAGACTTTCTGTACACTGACCATTTTACCGATCCATATTCCCTTCTAGTTAATAATACATGAAGAAAAGGGGAGTGATTATTATTTTCTGATGTCTCATGTCTATACGCTACATGCAGAATGTTTGGCTGAGTATTTAATCGAAAACGTCTCTCTGCACAGGAGATACTTTGTTGACATCTTAGTTAAATATGACAAACAACAGAATATAAAAAGTCTTCTTGGTCAACTCAACACCATGAAAAAGCCATATTGATTTGGCCTGTAAAGCAGAAAATAAAATCAGATTCCTTTTCTTCACTTATTATTAACTAGAAGGAAATATGGATCGGGGGTCAAACTGAAGAGCTGTGGGTCTCATAGTGAGCACGTTGACCATTCGGCAAAGAAGTCAGAATCCACTACTGGGAAAAAACAAGTTTGAAATTCTCTCAGGTTTTTAGTAGTTCTCCTACTGATATCAGTTTATAATTAATACCATTTTGAAATCAAAAATCCCCAGGAACCTCGAAATTGGGTTAAAATGAATGTAATGGAGTATCGAATAATTAATTTTTGCCTTTAGTTTTATAGATTATTGTTTAAACCCATTTAACCTCTGTTATAATTCATATAAATATGTATGACAAATATATGTGACCAGATTATTCATAATGTATTTTATTACTATATAACAGGTTTCAGATAAACTTAGTATTCTTATTACTTTGTCGAAACTATTCAAGCAGACCCACTGTTTCAAATATGCACTCGTCTGAAACACTTTTTAAATACACATCCTTTAGATATAGATGTGTGTATGTATATATAGGCCCCAGGTGGCCAGAGTAAAACATGCCACCAATGTATGAAGTCTCTGACTGTTGGTTTGAGCCATGTGGGCGATGCAGACTAAGTAGTTGGGGTCCGCGGGACAAGAAGAACCAGTGGTTGGAGACTCTAGGTGATGGCATGACTAAGAACCGATGTCAGTGGCACAGATCAATACATACATCATCTTCATCTTAACGACGCTATACCGAATCTCACCGTTTTCTCATTCGTTCTTTCGTTCTTCTCGTACTTCATATTTCCTTTGACTGAATTTTGTTATCTTCATCTTTCACCTCACCACCTTTCTACTTGATGTACTGATATGAGCTGTGGCAACTCGAACTGTTACGCAGTAATGCCTGATTCTATGTTGATATTGATGATGATGATATTTGTTTACATAACTTGAGGGAGTCTACTAACACTTTATTAATCAAAGTCATGAAATATATTTTTCGCAATATATATTTGTTAAAAAAACCATGAGAACAAAAGAGTAGATTACCTGAGATGGCAGACATCATTAGACTGGCTGGTGCGCCGACGTCTGAAGCAGAAACCTGAAGTGTTTCAGCTGTCATGTGACCTGATAATTATATACATGAAAATCATAACTGTGAACATTTACTTTTTATTTTATAGTTGTTGAGCTCAAGTAAATAGGTTAATTAACAAACCAATGAAATATAGTTGAAAATTTACTTTTCTTAATGGAACAGAATAAACCATAATGCTACCAAGGAAAATTACACTAAAATATCCTTAATTGTAGACAAGACTAGTTAATACTTCCAGTATCCGACATAGGCAAATTAGAAAATCTTATTCAGCTATTATGTCACAAAATCCCCTGAAAAACGTATGCTTAAGCCATTGCATTATGATACTTCATGCTTATTCAGCGATTATCGTCTGTTATTACGTTAAGGTCAACAACACCACCGATAACAACAAACTCCAATCACCATCAGTGGGAGAAACTTAAAGGAAGTAGCCTCTTTCACCTCCACCTAACTGGATAGCAACGTATCAACTACAGGCGGCACAGGCATAGACGAGGATGTCAAAGTCAGAATCGGAAAAGTAAGACAGACGTTCATTTACCTAGAACCAGTGTGGAGATCTCCAATCCACTCAGCATAATGCCTAAACAATATCCGGATTCTCAACACCAAAGTCAAGTCTATGCTTCTGTATGGCTCAGAGACTGGTGCGTTACGCAAAGCATCTCCAACAAACTATAGACATTCATCAACAGCTACCATCTACACTCACTCGACACTGAAGATCAGATCAGATCAGATCAGATCAGATGAGATGGCGAGAATAATGAGAATAAGCAAGAAGGAAGTGTGGCCGGATAACGAACCAACCAAGAAGCTATCGCTCAACTAGTATGTGGTGTAAGGAAGTGGATATGGATTGGACATACATTGAGAAGTCTGACTGGGGACATCACGTGGCAGGCCAGGCAGTCGAGTGGAACGGAGATGGGAAGCGACGGGTTGGGTGTGTGAGGTGAGGTTGACATATAGGAGATGGTGTGAGGAAGAAATGAGAGTTTGTGGGCAGTCGTGAAACCAGGTTGGAAAGATTGCGGAGAACAGAGTAGAATACAGATATGTTTCTGAAGCCCTATATTCCACTAAGAACCAAAGAGACAAATAAATAAAAATAATTTACACAGTTTATCTTTCACTAGATTTTTCGATGAACTATTAGAATAGAGATATTTGTGCACATCATATAATTTAATTCTACTATGATGTTCATGATTTTCACCTGATGCATGACAGTTATATAAATCAATACTTTAGAGGGGTGACTTTCAACCAAATGAATCGCGGGTTCGAACATAGCCTAACCTATCGAGATAATGGGGCAGCCAGGTAGTAGTATCACTAGTCCTCACACAGTAGGTGTGACTCATTGCTTGCCACCCAACTATGCACCTTACTCATTTGTAAATTTATTTCTACGAAAATATTATTTTTGCACTAAATTTTCCAGTTCACACTAGACTTTTTCTTCGACTGAGCTCAGGTCAGCTGGGTGCATTTCGGATGTTGGAAGAGGGTTCGAGGTAACCAGACCGTTTGGGGAGGTGTAGACTACCTGACTGGGGGTCCTTGAGACGATATGAATCAGTGATTGATATGCGGACTCTTTAACATAACCTAAAGCTTCAATATTTTTACTTAGCTTCATTTTCCCATGTATCTTTCTCTGGGGTAAAGTGTGGCAAGTTGAACCGATGTACTTGTGTTCGAGGTTCTACATTGATTTTATGTCTCTGTCTGAGTACATTTCTAGACTTCCAACAGCTTATCTTCACAGTGACTTACTTATGCAACCCCTTTCATACTTTTTGATATCATCAGAGTCGATTTACGCTCATGTAGCACGAATTTTCAACTGGGTAATGCAAATAATCGCAACCGCTTGACTGAAATTTGTCAATACTATTTACGTAATTAAAGCAAGATTTATTGAATTCATAAATTTCAATAGGACTCTTCACCTTTTTACTCTACATACATGATTTTATATACTAGTATGCAATAAAGGAATACATACACATAGAATACAGACTAAGACATTGAATGAAGCATAGCAACAGAGAGTGAATAATTTATTTTTATTAAACAGAACTAGGATTAGATTGAGAGGGGGTAACGAATTGATCATGAGAATTAAAAGGACTTAGGATGGATTACATCATTTCAAACAGAACAATCAGTAGTCAGCTAGATAGCTGGATAAAGTTAGAGCAAGACATATGAGCGAATAATAATGTTTTCAACTGGATACTCTTCAGGTTTTACTCTAATACAAACAGCTTTATATATATATATATATATATATATATATATATATATATATATCGTTGAACCAATCATGTAGATTTGTCGGTTGATGTGACAAATGTTTTAAACATCACGATGATGATAATAATACAAATAATAAAAGTGATAAAGTTGACCAAAGCACTCGGCAATATAGATGATAATGATGAGAAGAACCAAGAAAGCAGCATGAAAATGTAGGCACTCCACTGATAGTAAAGGTGGGTCAAAAACTAGGAAAAATAAAAGTGGCGTAATACTGAACGACGGAGGTAAGTGGATAAACAAACTCTAGAAAAATACAGTTATTATGTGAAACGGGTGAAGAATAAGAAAATGGACAGAAAAAAGCTTTATGATAAAGTTATTAACTAAGTATTCCGTAGCCAAGAAAAGCGATGTACAAATTTATTCTGGATACATAGACTAGGATTAATAACTAGAATTTCTACAGCTTCTGCTATGTGTAAAAGATGAGTTTGAATACCTTTCGAAAGAACATATGGTATGTGGTGAATAATCATGAAAGCGTGATTCTTATCTACAAGGTGACTACTATCAACGAGCTTCTGATAGATTTTATGTATCCCTTTCCCAACCATGAAGGTAGACGCTGAGTAACACACTAAGAGAACATAAGTGTTAGGTAATCAAAATATCGATTATAGTAGTAATAATAAGATTGGGTGATAACAATGAGAATATGAATATTGAAAAGATTGAAAATTACGTCATTTTGAAACAAGATAAATGAACATCAATCAACAAACTTGGTAACAGTGTAAAACCGAAGGAAGCTAGAGTAATAGTTGGACGATAACAATGATAATAACGATGGCGATAAGTCATTTTACTAGTAAGCAGTGAAGTTCAAGAAGACATGATAGTACATCAGAATGATAGTGAAGTATAGGAAGAAATAAAGTGGAAAAACAAGACATTTATAAATAAAAATAAATAAGTTCAAAATACTTTTACACCTCTACCATGGTAGATTCATTCATTGTCGTAGTCTGTATTGTGTGTATGTATTCGTTTATAGCACAAAAGTAAACACAATCATGTATGTAGAGTAAAAAGCTAGCTAGTCCTAATGAAATTTATGAATTCAATAGATCCTGCTTTAATTACATTTGTTACTTGTTTTAAATATCAATTATATATTATTCACCATCTAAACAATTAAAACGAGTCTCAAATAAGACGAAACATGCGTCCTAGTTTCTTCTGCTAGCCATAACCAAGCAAATTATCATAATTAACATTCAGGTAATATTGAGGCATCTGCATTAGAGGTCGAAAAATTCGATCCAATAAAACAACAGAGAATTACGTACGAATATGTCAGTCAGTAGTAATAGCTAATACCCGTTGCACAAGAAGTGGCTTTCGTGCCTCCATGGCATAGTGAATAACGTCCTGACGTTTGAAGCGATGGGTATGAAGTCCGACTGTCAGTGGGATCAATAGCACTCCGCACTGGAGTGCAGATACATCCAGCTAATGAGTCTTAACATGAAACAAACTTCCTGGATTCTTCTGCTAGCCACAACCAAGCAGATGTTCACAGTGATTATAAAAAGCTAAACAGTTCCATCTATCACAAAATTTAAAGTTTTGGAAAGGTTAAATTAGTATCGGTGATAACAACTATAAAAAGGTTGGCTTCCATAAATAACACATGAAGTAATCAATTGAAAACAATCATATTTCTAGAAACGTACCATTATTGAGAACCCAAATATTCAGTAATATACAAAGCAGTACATTACTTAACATGTTTCGTGCCAAATATCAAAATCTTGGCTATTGTTTGTATTTTAAGCTCTGAATGCAGTGTAAATTAACATATATATATATATATATATATATATATATATATATATATATATATATATATATATATATACATTCTCTGTCGTAGGTTGTAAAGAAAAAGCATCTGATTGGATAGCTACAAAGCATTAACAAAAATGCAACTAATTGAAGTAAACGATAGGTTGGAAGAAGTAGTTCCAGTTATGACTAGGATCATGAGCAAATAGTTCAATCAAAATACTATCAAAAACTTATCTTTTTCTACAAATCTTTATTACAAACATCTGATCTTCAGTATCGAATGAGTGTGGTCAGTTGTTGATGAATGTCTGTAGTTTGTTGGAAATCCCTTTCGTAACGCGCCAAGTCTCTCAACCATCACATAGAGGCACTGACATGACTGATTTAGTGTTGAAAACCCGGATCTTGTTCCACATGCCGAGTGCAGAAGATCTCCACTCTGGTTTCAGGCTAATGAACACCTGTCGCGCTTTTCCGATTCTGACTTTGACATCCCCGTCTGTGCCCGTGTCGCCTGTAGTTGAAACAGTGCTTCCTAGACAGGTGAAGGAGGCTACTTCCTTCAAGTTTCTGCCTTTGATGGTGATTGTAGCTTCTTGTTGTTGTTGGTGGTGGTGGTGGTGACATTGGTTGGATATCATCATCACCTCTGTCTTCTCTACATTCACTCGAAGTATCTTCTTCGCTGCCCCACCACTTCTGTCAGCTTGTTAGTTTTCGTCTGCAGATCTTCGAGTTTGTGAGACCATAGACACAATTCATCAGCGAAATCCAGATCTTCTAGGTTCTTTTCCGCAGTCCAGCACATTCCCATCTTCTCGCTCCTCACTGTTTGCTGCATGATCCAGTCGAGTTGACTACAATCAGGAATATCATGGGTGATAGTAGACGGCAGCCTTGTTTCACCCCTATCTTCACTTCAAAGACATCGCTGAGCTCCCCACTATGAATCACTTGGCATATGGAGTCTTCATATAGTTGTTGAATGAGGTTGATAAATGTTTGTGGTACTCCGTAGTTTTCAAGCAGTTTCCAAATTACCTCTCGGTCGATGCTGTCAAAGGCCTTCTCAAAGTCGATAAAGTTGAGGTAGAGTTGAGTTGACTGCCATTCTATACTCTGTTCTATGATGATGCAAAGCGTTGCAATTTGGTGACAAAGGAACATGCTGTGTGTTATTCTGGCAGCCGTCCGTCAGTAAAGAGCAACAGCAAAATGGAAACAACTAAAGTAACTTGTAAGATTCACAACGACGATGAGAGTTGTTGAAGATGGCGATGTTATAACTGAAACAACCAAGCTACAACAGATTACCTGATAGACCAAAATAAGTGTCTATAAATTATAACAATGCAGCAATATGTTCAAAATAATAAGGAATCCCTAGTAGCAAAATCATTCAACTGTAAGTTGAACATAAGTTCAAAAAGCCGAAGTACAAGCCAAGTCTTCATAACAAACAAGAAGCTGGAAAAATGACCTGCAGAAAAGCCAGAAACAACCAAATCACGCAGAAAAAATCAATTTTGATCATTCTTAACTACACTGAAAAGCAGATAAAATCAAAAAGCAGCTTCCGTAGGTAGAAAAAGTCACACTAAACAATTCCACATAACAAAGATAATGACCTCAACCACGCGGTAATAGCCTGACAGAAACAACGCAATTGTTTTGAAACAACGATGATATTGTGAGGAATTTAGCCTATCAAAGACTACCTACATTGACATTGTCATCTCCCTCTTCTACCGCCACATTCTGAGTAACATTGTGTCATTGGGCTGTTTTTCAAGAAGTCACACTAATTATGTCATCATCGCTGTCTGAACTAGTCATAAATTTGCTGTCGCCAGCATTACGGGACAATGTTTGAGACAACAAACTGTTCACATTCTCTTGAAATAATAACTTCAACGTCTTACAATATACGCAACACAGCCAGGGAGACAGGTTTGCTGCATCGCTTGATATCAATAGGTGATAATCTACGTAATATCCAGATGAAACATTCCACACACCCATCACATTGCATTCCCTCCATTACATGGATAGTGAAGCTGGATTGTCCACACAGGGATTTCTTCTACACTGTAATAGAATTCGGAATGAAACTGGAACAAGCAGGTAGTTCACAAAACAGGACAATAACACATACGTTAAGCGAAATGTGAAAGATGAAAGTGGGAACAACAAGCGGAATCCTGTAACCAGAGCTCATCAAATAAGCATTTTATAATAAATAACAGAGAAACGGATCCATAAATCAATTCAAGTGTCAGTATAATCGAAATCCATGAGTCTGTGTTCAGTTGAATTCACAAATTGACCTGAAATTTGAGCAGGTAAAGTTATTTGACAAACAGCATGATAACCAATATGTAAAAGATATTGACGGGTATACTGGTGAATGACTATGTTCACTCAGCACTTCATCCACTACAGCTACCCTACCATACCAGTAGGAGTGGTGAACCTCTATTCCACCCATTTCGCTTCATTGAGATTCCCTGTGTAATCGTGTGAATCTACAATTAGACTATTACACAGGGATATTGATGCTGAATCAAGGCTTCATTAGGAATTTCTCTGTGACAATCATCTGTCAAATATTGTATGCTCGATTTACTCAGATGATGGAAGAATTTAATGCCTGCAGCATTTGAACTGAACACATTGTGTAATGAATGATCAGGGATCCCATGCAATTACGGTCAGCCTGATTCCTTTGAGAATAACATTAAAAACGATTGCTGCGATCTAGGGTTTCGACTAGAATCGATTACTGGATAAGAAAGTGGTCAGCGACTATTTTTATGTCGAGTAAGCTTATGTTACCTTCCATGGATTGATTTTCCCTTGATTTTCCCTTGCATGTTACGAGGTTCAGACTGAAATCATTCACATCACTGTCATTTAGATGATGAGTAATGCAATACAGACGACGTATATTGTCGACAATTCACGTAGATTATTTGTTTTGAGTTGTTCTGGCTATTTTCAGCATACACATTTTCCGAACAACATTTCATGAAGAAAAGATCGATGGTAAACAATTAAACACTGTGTAAGTAGTTCCTGTTAGTATTACTATTGTTATTATGAGTTTTCCCTTGGGTTCCTAGTGGAACATACGGCTTCAGTAGCACGCCTCCATTACACTCTCTTCTCTGCAGTCTTTTTACCCTGGCGCCAAGACTGCACACAAGCTTTCATTTCCTCCTCACATCATCTACTCCATGTCACCCTCAGCTGGGACGCCCAACTCGTCGTTTCCCATTTGGATTCCACTCGACGGCCTGACCTGTCCTGGTCTGGAGCGTGATGTACCCAATCCGTCTACTCGGTGTATCCCCAACCCAATCCATCTCCACTTTCTCCTGCATATTTTTTCGAGCGATGGGTTCTTGGTTGATTCGTTGCAAGTCAGCTAGAGTTTCTTGTTGCTTATTCTCATTATTCTGGCCATCTGATATTCAGTATCGAGCCAGCGTAGGTGGCAGCTGTTCATGAATGTTTTTAGGTAGTTCCTGTAGTATTGGAAAAATTCTCTCATGTTAAAATATATAAACTCCACCTGTAGTGAGTGGAATTCTCAAGTGACTGTCAGGATGTTGAGGTTCTTCTAAGTGTATGATGGCTCACCTGTTTCAATGAATCCTTGGTATATTAAGGAAACTGAAAGGCAAAGAGAATTTTGAGCCGAAATTAGCATCATAACACATAATTGGTTGTCATGAATGAAGGGGAGAAATTCTCTGTCTTAAATTCTCACTCAGAATTCGAAACCAGCCCACGATTCTGTTGAGTAATCTAGTGAAGTGTTGATTCTCAAATGGTGTGACACAGACTGTTTGCAAATTTAAGACACTCACAGTCTTATCATAAGTTTCGATAAATAACATTTGGAATGGAAAGTTAGCAGACGTACTTTCTTCTGGTCACAACCTTCTCCGTCCTATTATTCAGAAATGAAAAACAAAGTATTACATCATGAGCACAGTTAAGTAGACTATTTCATGCTGTAGTGCTTAATACCTGGCATCGAGCATCGAGGTGGTTGGGAAAATATTTCCACTCCATCTTCACATGTTATTGTGAACGCATTGGAAATTAGGAAATTGTCGTTCATTCAGATGATAATTTCGCAAGTAGCATGGTGAGGACGTGGGAAGATTTCAAACACCTTGTTAAGCTCAATAATAAATTAATCGAATAATGCTGACGCTTACCTGTATGGTTCAGCGAAACTCACTGATAATAATTCTGAAATTAAACAGCGAGAAAAGCAGTCAACATCGTCACGATAACATATGGCAGATATGAAAATGTTTCACTTTCAATATCTGAATCATAACACTGTAAACGCTGGTCACCCAAAGGTGACATGTCTAATAATCTTACTCACTATTCATGTATAAGGATAATATGCTATTTATGACAGATAGATGCGAATCAATATGCATTTTGTGTCCTTCCAACAAGGAATACAATGTGTTCCAGTTGGCAACGTCGAACAAGGGAACATGATTAGAAGTGATGAAACTTCACATCAATATGAACGAGTCAAATGATTTTGATGAATGCGAAATGCAAATCGGCTACTCAATAACACCAGTGTGTGTACAGAATGCTGTTGTGAGGATTTCGATTGTAATTCACCTGACGAAGGTGATTTTCCAAATATCAGATGGAAGTTGAATTTATGAAAATCCGATTTACGAACAAGCTGTTTATCACGTGTGACATGCGAGAGCACTCCCCACATGGTCAGCAAATCAAATAAACACTTTTGTTCAGTGACAAGCAATGATATTCATCTCACCAAGACATGCTACGATCTTCTCCCAAAACGATCGATCTAAAATGCATTCAGGTAGGAGAAGGTGTGTCATCACAGTTATATGTGAAATGTGATCACGCTGCTCAACAATATAAAACATGTAGTGAATGAAAGTTGTGGCATTCGGTATAAGGGAAGTGAAACAGAGAATAAGAGTCTTCATCTGCACCTCATGCAAATATTCCTCGTGTACTTGATATTGATGTCACGTGATGCTTATTGCATTACAAATCCTAGTTCACTCTCACTTCCATGTTGTTTCAAGTCGACTGTGATCAGCTTTGACAACCGTCAGCGCCGCCAATTGTTTGTTAGCTAGAGAAAGTGAGTTGTGAAAAGCAAGGTGAATTCCTTGAACCTCTGACGATTTCCTAATCCCCCTTACTACTCACCATTGATAAATGTAAAGAGAGAGGTGTTATGAGGAATAGCTGATATGCAGTATATCCGAGTATTGTAAGGTAATAACTGAACGTATAGGAGGTAGACAAATTTCTGGATTAGGTTTGCGTTATCAGAACATGTTTTGATCAACTGGTGAATAAGAATTCATAAATGTTTGAAATGTATGATGAAACAAAGTCATAAAATTGTTTTACCATCGATGCTGTTGTTCATTATTATCGACTGACCACCTACGAAGTAGATAAAAATGCAACATTTGCTACACGTTAGTGCATTTCATGATATGTGAATACAAGCGAAATCATAGTACACCCAATCAACTGGTATCAATGTGCTGTCATGCCTATGAACCAGTCTCCATCAACTTCCCTCTACATCTCATCACAATAAAATCATTCTGTACAAACTGATTAGATGATAGACATTTATTTGCTGACTGACATCGGTTTCATCACCTGCTACATAAAATAGACAAATGTTGAAGATCAGTCGGTAAAATGTGTCTAGTCAATACCTACAGAATTCGACTTACCCCCATTCATATCCTGGTTTTCAGTCGTTTGGCTTACTAAACATTTCGAAATTATGTGAAAAACACATCATCGTCATCAGGTGATTTTCATTGTGACAGAAACTAAATAAGAAGGATGAGCACTTGTTCTCTTAAATTAGGAGCACTATTCACCATCGAATAGAATTCTAAACATATCTATCCTACAGTTTCAATGCATTTTCATTGTGACAGATAGTTGTTCAGACGGAGAAGCACTAAATACACATATCAGTCAGTCTGAATCAATCACTCATCGATTGGATGGACAACAAGGTTCAGAGCCTTTCAATCTGCATTTCAGTGGAAACGCATCACATGAAGTATTGAAACGGAGACTAGTAGAAACTGTCAATAGAGTATTATTTGCAACCAGTTCACCAATCATCTACAATCATAACCCATTGATTCACATGTGCAAAAAGAAGCAAATCATCAATGAATGCACTTCACTTCTTTTCACAAATAAGTATTCATCTAGTCTTGTGAATCTATGTACACAGATTGACAACACAGGAGAGTTGACAATGACCAACTGCGATAATTGCGAGCATGTGTTATTGACAGTCAGTTCCAATGGAGCAAGAGTTTGAAGGCGAAACAGGTAGTCGACAGTGGGAGCGGTCCCATGAGATCTGTTATATGTATCATTCGAAATGGAATGTAGCCTTCCAAGTTGTATGCAAATGGTGTGTATGGTGTGTATTCGGATAGTTGAACCTGTGTCAATGCAGAGATGAGACCAAGTAATAATCACTCAAGGACAGTTGCCATGCCAACTATCAATATGATTTGATAAGTCTCATAATGTTTCCACCGTCTCAACCATTTCCATCATCCATCTTCTCCTTCTTCTTCGTCTTCTCCATCCAAGACTACAAGCGACGAATGTGTGCATCTACACAGTGCTGCCAACAAATACCATACCTATATCAAAGATGTGTTTGCATTTCTCATCCATGTTCACCATTCCCTAATCATTTCTCCTCTTGAATCAGTAAGGTGTATGATTCATTGAGGGTGAAATCTTCCATCTGCAGAATACATGGAAGCTTTTCTCACTACTTCACTCTTGTCAGTGGCAAAATATAGAATGGTCGAATCGCTCGCTCGCTCACTCTCTCACTCACTCACTCACTCACTTTCCTGTACATCTGAAAGTGTTCACTTCCATAAACGCTGTGATGCACATACGCTTCACTCGTCTGAACACACGTGTCAACCAACAGCTCACACCATTCGTTGCTTCAACTTTCGAATGATGATGGATACTGACGTTTGAAAACACAAAGGCGTGTCATTCGATTAGTGGTATCTCATCGAATTTCGTCATCTCATCTCATCTCATCGCATCTCATCTCATAGCATCTCTTCCAGAAGCGAATGTGAAATGAGCAAACATTGTGAGGAGACTGACTTCAACGAGTCAAGGCAGTTGAGACGTTTAACTAACGACAAATGAACACCTTCTGAAATCCACATACCACACAGTTGGGAAGACAACAACTGATTCAGCAACATTGTATACGTGTGAAATACAAATACATGCAGCATTCAGATGTTGTGTGGATCTTCATTATATATAGCCTTGGGAAACATGGAAAACAAATGGTTGAAACTGAGATTGTCTCAGTTAATATCTTGATGTTCACATCACAAATGCTTTAGTTGAGTAATGGAAATCTTAAGTAGTTAGTGTTTCACGTGAGTGTGACAAACAAAAGAATTCTGCTAACACATTCACAAGTAGTTGCAGAATCTGTCAATTTTTTATACGTTCAGATGTTGACTCACTGGTATTCACCTGTGGATTTTCTGGCAATCGACCACCTGAAAAGTGAAGCATCTCTAGTGCAATTTCATCCATCAAATTGTATGTAATTCAGAACATATTGATTAGAACAGGGAGTGCAACAAACCTGCTTACAGTAACAACAAGCATGACAACACTCTCAGGTGTGAAAATACAAGTAGATAAATTACAAATAGAGTAACTTGTGCCAACCAGATACTTGGTTATTGTGAGAATCTCTGTCACAGCTTCACACTTGTCTCTCAGATGGTCAGATTCATGAAAAGAGATGCATATTCGTGATACTTAAAATCGACTAGTCATGAAACCATAAATCATTGACGCGAAATCAGAGTGGTGAGGAAGACGTTGACACCCATCACTGAGCAAGAATGCATCGAGACGATAGTGATTTGTCTAGTTCCCAACTGCGCCTTCTGATCATCACAATTGGAATATCTGAATCATTTCTCTACTTCTGCACAATCTATGCAGCACCCACGATAATGCGTTGTGTGTTATTCATTGTGAACCGGTTTACAATAGAAGTGATGCATGTACAAAGAAGTGACATTACTGGTTGATGCACTGCTATTCAAACAGCCACCGTTTCTTCACCCTCGATAGAAGGAAGTGAGTTTGATGGAACATTTCAAGTGTCGGCACACTATGTCAACAGTTACATCAGTAGACAGCATCAGGCTATTGAAGAAAGATTTGGTCAATGACTGACACTTCGATTCTAGCCTTTCATGAAGTTACACATCTTTCTCGAATTCAACTTTCATCTCTCTCAAACCTCCATGAGTATCTTCAATGTGTTATACGCTCTCCAATAACCTTGAGCAACCGTTTTACGGTTTCTCACCTTGGCTTTCAAATCTGTCACTCATGCGAAATGCGATGGTTTAAGTGTCTCGCCCTGAATAATGTATCTCACACATCTCCTTTACAATTCTATTCACTCAGATATCTCACATTATTTAGCAAATATTTCGGTGTTTATATATCTGATGCTTTTCGGTAAGTAGAATAACTGTATACTCGACTGTCGATATTTCTTCTCTTCACCTACAGTTCATTCTTTCCTCTCCACATCTTTTGCCAAATTTCCAATCTCACTTCCTCTCTGCATCACATTTATTGGCGCTTCATTATCAGAGGAGGGATGTGCTCGTAAACTATGAGACCATTTGAATTTCAACACTCGATAAAAGGGAGTGTGTGAGGTTTATCATTCAGGATGACGGAAAACGCTTTATGAACAACTTACGTGCTACACTGCTGATTGTCAACAAAAGTAGGAAAGTGACACGATGCATTTTGAAGATTCACGAGTGAATGTTTGTCGAGAATCTGGCCTTTAAATACCACTGGCCGCGTCGCATTTGACGAATCAGAAAAGAGTACAAGTTATTCATTTTCGGAAAGTTATCGAAACAAAATTTGTTGGTTGTTTTCTAAACACACGTTGTATACATGTGATTGGTGGGTTGTAGAGACCAACTACATTCTCACTGCTTCACACTCTACAAATCAGAAAGTTTATGAATGTGTGATGTGAGTGTTGAGTGAAGTGTATGTTTGTGTCCACAACGTGATGTATTCAATGCTGTAGTGAAGCCGGTGCATGCAAAGTAGTAGTATGATTTCCGTGGAGTGCTTGTTCTAGATGTAATGTGGAAAGATCCAGCCCCTCTTACATTTCGTGCCTAAGCGATTCAGTCAGATGCAAACAGAGGGTAGTTGAGTGATTATGAACTATCATGCTTATGCACTTGACAGTATAGCTCTGCATGGATAAGAAGAAGTGCAGTAAACCTACCAGTTACACAGATTTCAACTGCATGCGTTATTTCGACAGTTCAGATTTCGCAGATGCTCAATTCCGGATAGCATATTGACAGACTCGAAGGTGAATGGTTCAGAGAGTGATGTATGCAAAGATGTTGAATGATTAAAAATACTGGGGGTGAAAACGAAGCAGTGCAAAAGATAGTAAAAGTAGAGAATCACATCACACATTGGCTTACGGTCGTAAGTGCTTAGTGAGAGCAGTTTGTAGAGAATGTGAAAACCACGGCGTCTAAGAAACCAGGAAGTTTGACTGAGTACTATGACTCCACTCTTGTTTTCAGCATCTTGAAGGAAAATGCGTTCTAATCAATAACGCCTTATTACAGATGACTTGTCACTTGCTATCTCAGCATATATCTGAATACTTCCTAGATGTTTCAAGACTGAAGACCAGAAAGTCTTATATAACACCATCATAAGCTCATTACGCTGCTTCGAAAGAAACGCACTGAAGGAATTCCTAAATATTACCCTCATGAGAGTATTAATCCACTGACCACTGTCATCTACTAATTTCCAGTGTCTCGGAAAACTCAATCTCCACATTGGCATTGCTTGCAACATAATTATTCAATGATTAGCGGAATATTGGTCGTCGTCGTTAGACGGCGTGTCATGAAACCTACTCTTGATAATGCTGATGTCAGGCATAACACATCGACCGGCATCCATGTGAATGGAAATCGGAGTGATGGTCTGGCTGAAATTACAGAACGCATTCAATACATGAATGCATGTTTTATGTTGGAACTGTTATTTCAGTTTTCTGATATCTCCGGATGCGTAACCTTGGAGTTATTCAACGCATTGTCTTCGATTTCGAGGGCTATCCTGCAGCCACAAAGTTTTCATGGTGTCGACAAAACAGTAAGAATTCGGAGGTTTAAATTCCACTCCGAATTCCCTGAAAATAAAACGATGATGCGATCTCACAGATTGATTAATTTCCGTCAACTCAGAGTGATGACTTGACATTTCTGCAGACGGAAATGGCAGAACTGACTATTATGTAATCTTTTGATGCAAAAATTACCGATAATACATTGCTGTGGAATTCACTGAGTATCACAATCAACACACATTAGTAATCTTATCTAACTGGCAGTCAGCTACGAGGAAACCCCACATGAACTCATCTGCTGCTGCAAACATGTAGACGTTGTTAGTAAACAACGACCAGATAATATTCAAAATATTTTGTAATGAAGATTTTTTTGTAGGAAGGTTAATCACAAAGACAAAAGTGTTGTGACGGTAGTGTGAGATTGTTTTGAAACAAACATTGTCAGCTATTTGAATGCCACCTTTTGATTTTCCTACCGTACACATCAATCCAGTTGATGCAGTCTTCAACGCTGACAAACTTCTTCATGATGTGAAGGCAGATATGCTAATCACATGTTATTTTATGTCTTTGATATTTAACACAGTGAAACAGGCACACCCTGATTTTATGGCTTTGTTTCTCCTTCTTCACCTGTCGACTACGGGGGGGAAGGGGGGAGGATTTTCCATTTGTTTGAAACATGTACTGATCCACCTCTTCTGCACTTATTTGGTGTTGGTTGACTGGATAAACAAAGATTCGATTATCAATATTATTCTCACCCTCAGTCTGGGTTGGCTAGTTTTAAACACTGTCACCAAGTGTGATTGTAGTAGAAGTCAGAAATAACTGTGACTCAGGGATGATCTCTCCACCTGGAAGCATCATTCTGAGTGTTAGCTATTCGCAGAGTTCAGTCGCTTCCTAATCGCTTCCGAAGTCATATAAACTGGTCAAGTATTGAATACACTGGATACATGAAAGCCACGATAACTGAACAGGCGTCACTTCTATACCTCTCGTAGATTCCAACTCAGTTTGCAGCATTCTCATCAGCCACATTCAACAACCATACACAGGTAATCCAAAAACATGCATGAAATTCAACGAGCACTTCCTTTCATTTTCACTCAGCATGAAGAACCGTGATAGCATGATACATTTTCGTGATACTCGTTCAAACATTGAGGAGGCAGATCATGGCAAAAGTTCACGTGTATTACATGTATTAAATTGAACAAGATACATGTCTGTAATGAATGAGTAGGATTATTCTCGTTCTCCTCACTAGCATTATTATTTTGGAAATCGTGTTGACGGTCGATAGTGGACATTGGGAGCCACGTTTTCTACGGAATGAATTGATATGAGTAAATATGGTGGTCGTTGCGAATGAGGAATCAATGAGATTTGATATGTTATGCTGAACAAACACCTAATCAACAGACGAATGATTGTGCAGTGTCAGCTAACAGATAAATGTAAAACAACCAAACAGAGATGTTGAAGTCGAAAATTGGAAAAGGTTTGAGGCCGTTAATACAATTGGGTTTGTCACAAAATGAGGTTCCAGCCAAAAATTTATTTGATAACATTTACGACAAAGTGTTGAGTAGTGGTTTTCATTGAAATGGTGTCGCTTGAAGGAACAAACTCCATTGAAGAAGAACCTTTTGGTGTATACTAAGATACTATTTTATCTGAACGGCAATAAAGCATGATTCCCTTCGTAACTGATATATGAGGAATCCGTGGAGCGAATGCACTACATGATTGAGACAAATTCTGTCTACTCGTTCCTCATTCGAAGTGTATTTCGAGGCAATATTTGTAAGTCTTCGAAGAGAAGATTGCCTTCATTCACGCTGACATTTCAAGGAGCTTGTCGACTCTGGGTTGAAAGTTGTTTCCGAACTGGTCGAAACTGGATCTTGTCGGACGTCCATTTCACGTCCATTTCACACTCTTCATACAGTCTGCTGAAACACTGAATTGCCGTAACTTGCAATGAAGTATTTTCTAAAACCTAGGCATAAATTAATTCATTTAGAAGCCGTATTCCTGCTCTTCTTAGCAATATCCTCTCAGTCCTACTTCCCTTCATCACCACAATCACATGACATTCTACTGCATCGAAAGCCATGTCATGTCATGTCATCAAGAAATTTCACTGTGCAACTTGTCTCACGATGCTTGACAAATGATCAAGCACTGCAAAAGTTAAAAGGCATCAATGGAGAGAAGATTCCATATCATGATGAGTGCACCATTCCATATGTGCATATTACACTATTATTATATATATTTTAATTGTCAGAATATGTGCTGTTGTTCACTATCCTGCCTAGGTGTCAGATATAAGAATTCAGTGAGAGGCAGTTGGGTTGTTTATGATATTTGACGTTGAGGGTGTTGTCGATGCCTTCACGTGGTGATGAGTGAATATTTGTGGTGCCAAATGTCTGACAGACACATGCATGAGCATGATCATGGTCAAACGTGAGCACCACAGTTGAACTACGAGTAGATTACAGACCTCACAGTGTTTGTTTTCCTCACTGGAAACAATCCAGTCACCTGTCTGAATAGGCCAAGTAATCTGAATAGACTAGATTGACCCACGCAGATCTTACAGACTTTCGCATTTCATATCTACGAATCAACCTGAAACTTTGTGTTTGCATAGAGTCGAATTCAGTGACATGAAAAATCGTGGAGAATGAAAATCCGATTGTCCACATGGAAAGTCAGTTGTGAATTCGTTGCCTCGAACTCAGAGTGCTGTTATTCGCCTGTGTGGTTGGCTTCCTTGACAATGTCGTTGACACTATGAACATGGACGACAACAGAATCAACAGTCCAGTTTTCATTGCTAACGAATTCACTCGGTGAGATGCAGTGTAGCAGAAGCAGCAGCAGCAGCAGCATTCGTATATGAAAGCGAAAGCGTAGGAGACTCATTGTATTGTATTACACTGGAAATATGATTGCTCAACGAGCGGATGTCAACAATGTCAACAGTGTCATTAAGCAGATAACTGCAAAATCATTCATTTGAAATCCTAATATGAATGAGTAGAAACGTACTGTGTGCGTCATATTAACGTGACCATCGACAAAGTGAAGTTGCAGATAGATTTTCATTCAATGAAATGTATTACCAATGCGTAACAACATTCACTCGAACTTATTCTGTAGCGATAACAAATCCTATCCAGTTAGGTGAAGATGCTCATCATGCTATGTGTAAAGGAATAAATCCAATATCATGTGAACAATAAAGGACAGCGCAGTCTCGTGTACTTCGGAAATGAGATAAGTTAAAACAAAGGAATGAATGTTATGATATTTTCTTTGTCTGGTCTACTGTGAGGTTGGCGGTATGCTTGACATGAAGTGATAAAATACCGCTGATTAGACTAGGTGAACTATTTAGTCTACACTTTGAATAACAAAATACACACCATATTGTAATTAGTATCAGGCTGAAGACAATCTGAACAAGAGGTGATTAAGTTTGCAGACAGTGTCATATGATATTTTCCTGATCTTTTGTATTCACTGGTGTTTCACAACTCAAAGGAGTTGATGAAAAGCAGCGAAACTATCGTGACGCATTCAACTGGATGACCACTGCCATCACTTCTCTCACACTCAACTAATTCTCCTACCCATGTAGCTAGCTGCCTTTAACAGAGAGTGAGAGAGAGAGAGAGAGAGGTGATTTATGTCAACTTACTGCATGTATTCACCAAAATGTTTTCACAATCTAATATCGGTTTGTAGGAGAGTAGAAGCAAGTTGATATGAACACTACTAAGAAAAATTACTATACGACTCATGCTCATCCATCGTGATGGAATGAATTTCTGTAGTATTGTGAGTGTTCAGGTGTAAAGTGTAACAAGTTATTTGGCAAATCTTCGAGAGGATCGGTTGAATGTATCAGTTTCTCACAGTTACTACATGGATTCTTTTCAGCAACATCATGCTGACTAGTGAGTGAATCAACCTGCATACAGTCCTAATGTTACCATACCATGTATCTTATACACAATAGTTTCACGAAGTTCAGCTGAATAATCTGCCTCTTGATTATTACGATGTACTCTGAAGAATATGTAACGCCTGTTACACTGCTGAAGCTCTCAGTCGCTAATGGTTATATATACACATATAGGAACATTTTAGCCACATCTCTATGCATTAACCAATTTACATCATTTCATTAGATAACATGCGTCAACTCCAATCACCATGTTCGATGTACCCTGATTGACAGCTTTCTCGATAACTGCTCTCTAGATATTCATGAAGGCGTATTCTTGAAAAAAGTTTATTATAACAGATTCAAGTGAAATCTAATTTGTGGAAGCGATTGTTTTGATGTGAGAGTTGAATGGGTTCACATTTCAGCTACTTTCACTGGATTTGTTTGACGAGTATGGAATCACTTGATTCCGTATGCTTTCAATCACAAGCTTGCACATGCAGACAGAGAGACAGATACCACGAGAAAGGAAATCGACATAGCAACTTTGTGGTGCCATTTGCAACACATATGGAAGAGTGTACTAAGATGAAGGAGAAGGTGGTGCAGAAAAATGCAGTCATAAGAGGTGAGTTGGTTGAAAACGGTTCGCATATATATAATATATATATATATATATATATATATATATATATATATATATATCTGCATCAACGAAGTAGAATCTGAGATATGCAAACTACATGGTTCAGTTGTAGGTTTTAGTTTTCATGCCCACCCCAATCACGAAGTTCATATATTCCTACACAACTCATGTCAGCAGTCCAATCATCCATTGACTAGCCATCTACAAACTTCGTCTTGCAAGAACCTAGTTCAAGCTTCATAGTGCAATGAGTCAGATGGTGACCAGGAATACGTAAGACAAGTCTCAGCCACCTCTGTCGATAAACATACAAAACCTATTCAACTGACGCTCCTCTTCACTCTAAGACACTGAGCATGATCTCTTACGTAGTGACATCAGTGGACGTGGTTTTCAAGCTTATGAAGCCACCTCTGGTCGCATCGTATCATGTCAGTGTGCCCCTTCCAGAGGACTATATCATGTTCACATTGAAGATCTTCTAGGAAGTTAAGGCAATGTGTATGATTCCACATTTTGAGTGAATGTAACTCGACAAAGTATGTTATCTTCTGCATCTCAAAGTTAAGCATCACAATAAGCTTACATTATCCTTCACTATATCACTTGTATGGTGATAACATTGCTTCCTCAGTAATCTTGTCTTAATAATCAACAAATTATAAAAGCCTCTATTTCGATACTTCAAACCTTTTTATAAGGTGAACTCACTTGAACAGCCTCCATTCGTGTATGATACAGAAGCGACGACTAAAATCTATCAGGTTATTCACATTGAGAAGATAGGTAAGGAAATGTTATTAATTAGGATAATGGTGAAAGTGACATCACGAGTTGAAGACATGAAAATACAAGGATGACAAAGAGGAGCCACGTTAACTATCTGTGTGCTTGTCAGTATGTACAAAGCATATGATGTGTTCAACGAAGGATAAATGTATTAGGCAGTGTAAATCAGACAAGTTATTCGGCTTGAAGGAAACTGTTTCTGTTGAATATTCTAGCCTGTGAGCAAATAAGGTGAATTAAAATTCAGGTCTGAAAGTTCTCAAGTTTCAGGAAAATAATTCGAACATAATATTACCTCCAGTTTAACTAAGGTTATATGCAGTAATGACTAATCCATCTACCATCAGTCTACAGTCTCCGGTGAAATATGAATCGGGCGTGTAAATAACTAAAATTGATAATACCACAGCGTTTATTCCTATGTAGTCTGCCTAAATCCTCACCTCAGCTTATAATATTTTTTACTTTTTCCAAATATAATGTAGCCATTCAAAACTTACCATTCTTCCTCTATCATCCTTCTCACTATCGAATCCCCTATCACAAACTTTGATTCATCCAATCTCCATTCAAATCAATATATGATGATATGATGATATTGTTCCAAATAAACTGAGCATCTGCTCATTCTTATTTAACTGTTTCTTCATTGTGTGTTCATGTACTTCAGTATCGATTATTCATCCTCACAAAGACTTATGAAATCAACTTTGTTAGCTGAACTTTGCATTTTATGTTGAATATTCTACTGGTAACAGTAGAACTTGTTGAAGAGAAATTCACTTCGTTAATACATTGCACAGAAAAGCTTAATTCTCATGAAATCAGGCCACATTCTTCATACAACTGTTCTTCTCAGTCATCTATTGTATAGCTCTGAATTCAAATATGCTTTTTGATCAGTTAATATCACGATTGCCGACAAGATAGTTGAGGTCATTCTACCGCCACCATCTTGCTACTTTCTATATGACATGCAACGTTTCCTACACTGGAAGGAATGCAAAAATCTAAAATGTAACCATTATCATTGATTTGAACTGAAAGGAGTAAGGGACTAATGTGTTACAAGTGTATAATTTGTGCACACAATCATTGCTCTTCATAAATATCGGTAAAGTATACGCTAGCCATAATAATTGAAAACAATCTCGACAGTCTTCTTCACGTTCACGTCGAATAAATATTTTATGTAAACACTCATTATTCCGTATTGTCTGAGTAGTTTTCGCATCTAGTAAACCTGTGTTTTACTTCACTCCATCTGCACAGTGACTACAAATTTCAACGGGAACAGTTTCCTTCATATCAGATAATGTGTCTCACTCACACACTGCCTAATGCCTTCATCCTTCATTGTACATAGTTCTCAACATCTTGGTAGGCATGCAGATAATTTCGGTGGCTCCTCTTTGTTACGCCTGTAACTCTACGTCTTGAAATGGTGATGTGAATGAAGAAACTTCTCACCTCTCAATGATGCCATCATGAAGTTTTTGATATTATTCCCTAATTTTCCATGATAAAACAGACAATGCTTGAAATGAATGGGAAGTCTTCGAAGCTTCTTTTCACTGTAAGTAGGATCAGAGTATATAAGACTTTCTTATCTTGATTTTTTTGCCGTTCGACTAATTCCTAAGCTCATAAAATCTCTTTCTCTCTTGTTGTTCACTTTCAGAATTCATATTGTTGCAGTTAGGCAATCAATCCAGGTAAGTACCCATACTGTTGATTAGAGTGCAGTAAGTTGGTACACTTCGCATCATCATTGAACAGAGTATAGAATGGAAGTCAACCCAACTCTACCTCAACTTCATCGATTTTGAAAACGCCTTCGACAGCGTCAACTGACTAGTAATTTGACAGGCAGCTGCTTCAATACTACGATTTCAGTGCCACAAACTTTTACCAACCTCATTCTACAGGAGTGTGAAGACGCCACATGCCAAGTGATTCACAACACAATGGAAAGCTCAGTGACGCCTTTGAAGTGAAGACAGGAAGGAGTAAGAGAAGGCTGTCGCCTACCATCACCGATAATCTTCCTGGTTGTGGTTGAGTGGACTGGACTGGATCGTGTAACAGGCAACTGTGAGGAGCTGTGAGAAGATGGGCATATGCTGTCCTGATGAAAAAAGCCTGGAAGATTTGGATTTCGCAGCTGATGATGACTTATGTTTAATGTCTTGTACCACAAACCCGAAGATCTACAGACGAAAACCAACAAGTTGACGGAAGAGGCAGGGCAGCAAAGGCGGGACTACAAGTGAATGTAGGGAAGATGGAGGTGATGAAGATACCCAGCCAACAACAGCATCAACAACAAGAGGCACCAATCACCATTTACGGTCATCCCTCTCACCTACCGAGGTAGCATGGTTTCAGTTACAGGTGGCACAGATAAGGATGTCAAAACCAGGATTGGAAAGACAACAAGATGAACTTTCATCAATCTGAAATCAGTGTGGAGATCTACTGCACTCAGATTAAAAAACCAGTTCTGCATTCTCAACAACAATGACAAGTCAGTGATTCTACCATGTGATGGTTGAGAGACTAAGCGCGTTAGGAAAAGCCTTTCCAACAAACTACAGATATTCGTCATCACCTGCCGCCTACACCCACTCGATTCTGACACTGAAGATCAGATGGCCAGAATACTAAGAATAAGCAACAAGGAACTCTGGCCTGCAACGAACCAACCGATGAAGGACCTATCACCCAACAAATATGCAGAAGGAAGTGGAGATGCATTGGGCATACATTGAGAAGACGAGGTGGGGACATCACGCTCCAGGCCAGGTCCTCGAGAGGAATCCAAAAGGGAAACAACGAGTTGGGTGTCCCGGCTGAGGGTGACATGAAGGAGATCATGTGACGAAGAAATGAAAGCTTCTGAGCAGTCTTGGAAAAGGTTCAAAAGACTGCAGAGAAGAGAGTGGAATAGAGGAGTGCTACTGAATCCCTATGTTCCACTAGGAACCCAAGAGACAAATAATAATAATAAAAAGCTGACAAACTTATTGACACTTAGCGAGAATTGTTTACTTTCATCATAATGAATGACAGACAATTCATTGGAGGCAGGAATTATTATGCATACTGTAACAAATTTCATAATCCATCACACATGAACTCAGTATTTCAATTAGGAAGAGTGCTGCATAAATATTTGGCTGAGTGCTGAGTGTGTTTACTGCATACTGTGGGATTTGATGTAAATGAAGCCATTAACTCTTGTTGAATGAGTCTTAATACTATCAGAAAAACGTGTTGAAAGTTGGAAATGAATTTAGAGTTAAGTGATTTTGAAGAGTAGAGAGAAAAGGCACTTTTGAATTCGATAGATTGTCAGTGAATTGGGAAGATAATGAGAGAAGTGAATAATTTGAAGGTGGTATTTGTATTGAGAGGTGTTAGTTGGTGAACTATTGAAAATATGGTAGAACTTTGCATTCTTCTCATCGAAAAGCACGACACTTCAACCGTCCCTTCGTATTACTTCACCAAGAATAGATCAGACGACAGTCAAATCTTTCAGTGAGCACATCATTATTCAACCACTGGTTTGAGATATGATGAAATAAAACGTCAAACAGTATACAGGTGTCTTTTGATGACAGAAATTTCTAACTCAAACTGATTGTTTATGTATTGAAATGCGACAGAATTTCGTGTTAGTGTAGGACAGACAATCACATTCTAATGGCAAGAAAATTGTTGCATCCTTTTAAATATCTTGAAAATGAAGATGTCAAGTGCAGTGTACGTGAGCATGTAAAACCGAGAAAAATAATTTGGCAAGTAGGATGCTCGACGCCAGGTATTCAACACCATAGCATCTACTTAACTGCACTAACGCTGTTTAACTTTGTTTTGATTTCTGAATAATAGAGTAGAGAATGTAGTTGTCAGGAGATGGTACTTCCTTTAACTTTTCATTCGAAATGCTAATTATTGACCTGTACAATAAGACTGTGAGCACCAAATTTTGCAAACAGACTGTGCCGCAACTTTTGAAAATCAGCAATGAACAAAACCTGTTTTGGAACTATGCATGGGGATTTTAAACCAAAGAAAATTCTCCCATCCATTTATAACAACCTATTATGTAGTATGATGTTAATTTCGGCTAAAAAATATTCTTTGACTTTCAGTTACCATACTTAGCCAAGGTTTGTATAATACAAGTGAGCTATAATGCACTTAGAACAACATAAACTTATTGACAGTCAATTGAGAAATCCACTCACTGTAGGTGGAGTTTGAATATTTTAATATGAAAGAATTTTTCTAATACAACATGAACTACCTGTGGAGTGTTTAATTGTTTCCTATCGAATTTTTACACGTGAAACGTCAATTGCAAAATGTGTTTGCTGAAGATAGCCAGGTTAACGGAAAACAAATCATCTACGTGAATTATCGACAATGTACATCGTCTGTAACGTACGCAATGAACGAACGCCTAGCAACCCTTTGTATTTAAAAGCTGAGCTGACAAGTTTCCAGCAGCGATGCATTACTTTTCATCTAAATGAGAATGATATGCATGATATCAGTCCGAACCTCGTACCATGCAAGCGAAAATCAATTCAGGAATCTTGAAATTAGTGTACTCATTATAAAAATGGTCCGTGACCAGTTTTTATTTCACTAGTCAAATGTTCTGACTCTAGATTACAGTTGATAATACTCACTATTGCATCAGTAATCAAAATCAACAAGCGTTTCTGATATTCTTCACGAACAAATCAGCCTAACCGTAATTGCATGAGATCCCTGGTAATTCATTATACAATGTGCTCATTTCAAATGCTGCAGGCATTAAATTCTTCCATCATCTGAGTAAATCGAGCATACTGTATTTGACAGATGATTGTCACAGAGAAATTTCTAAGGAAGCTTTGATTCAGTATCAATATCCCTTTGTAATAGTCTAGTTGTAGATTCACTTGAAGTAAAATGTTTCGAAAAGAGGTTCACCACTCCTACTGGTATGGTAAGGTAGCTGTAGTGAATAAAGTGCTGAGTGAACATAGTCATTCATCAGTATACCAGTCAATATCTTTGACATTTGGTCATCATGCTGTTTGTCAAATAACTTTACCTGCTCAAATTTCAGGTCAATTTGTGAATTCAACTGAACGCAGACTCATGGATTTCGATTATACTGACACTTGAATTGATTTATGGGATCCGTTTCTCTGTTATTTATTATAAAATGTTTATTTGATGAGCTCTGTGTAAAGAGAATATTGAAATACACAAATTTGGTTTAGTTCTGGTTGTTTTTTGAACAGGTGAATAAGTGAAATGCCTTCGAAATACACACTGTAAATAAGGAAGTAACCACTGATGAACAGGAGTAAGATGTTTTTTGATATGAAGTACGTGGAGACAGTGATATAGAAAGAGAAGGTGTATGTGGACAGTGAAAATCAAAGGAAATAAAACTGATGATGTGTGAAGTCATCTTTAAAAACATAGGTTACATAAGCTTTTAATTTTTTTCATTGAGTCCTATGTCCTACTTTCCTCATTACTTCGGTCGTATGCGGAGCTCAAACCTTTTTTTTCTAAATATATGCTACCTCTATAAGTTGTAGTTTCAACAATTCACTAGTATGTTTATGTGTTATAGGTTAGTGAATCGGTCAACATCGACATCTGATTCCCCTGATCTCATTCCTATCCATAAGCTCTTAGTTTCGTCACAGTCTTATACCATGTGGTTGTTGAATTTTGTATAGAGACCAAATTTCCATTACTAGTCATTTTATCTTATAGCAGGCATTTTTAAATGAATGTTTATGATATTCAGCTGCGTGAATAATTCATTACTGTCATACTCTCACTTCACAATGTGTAGAATAAATAAAATCAAAGTGTGAAAGGTGAGTTTAAGAAGCGTCGTATGTGATTAGCTAGCTAACATTTGAATGCCCTCCAAATATATTTACACAACTGAGCATTTTCTTCAAAAAGAGTTGTAGCAACAAGACATGCATCACTTTAGATAATTCTACATTTCAGAGCACACTCAGTAACTTACTGTCAATAGCTTTAATGAGTACATTGTGGATTCATATTCAGAATGTGTGGAGTCGAGTCACCTTCTGGAAAGTGGTTTCCTAATTCCACCTTTGTCAATAACTCCGAAACCAATCTCGAATATGAATGAAGGAACACATGCTTAGAATCTCTCAAATCAATCAATCAATCAATCAATATCAACATAGTACCAGGCATTACTACCTAGCGGTCCGAGTCGCCACACCTCATGTCAGTTCATCAAGTAGAAACGTAGTGAGGTGAAGGATGAAGATAAGTGAATGCAGTCAAAAGAAATATAAAGTAAGAGAAGAAAGGAAAGAGGAGTGACAAAATAGTGAGATTCGGTATAGCGTTGTTAAGATGAGGATAATGTGTGTATACATCTGCGCCACTGACTTCGGTTCTGAGCCATATCACCTAGGGTCTCCAACCACTGGTTCCTCTTGTCCCGTGGACCCCAACCACCTAGTCTGCATCGTCCTACATGGCTTAAACCAACAGTCAGAGACTTCATACATTGGTGCCATGTTTTAGTCTGGCCACCTCGGGCCTTTTTCCAGCCTGAACCCACCTCAGCCAACATTGTGTGACGAGGCAATCGGTGACTAGGCATACGTAGTACGTGTCCCAACCATCTCAGTCGATGAAGGTTCACAACCTCGTCGACTGACTTACCTCTTCTCCCTAAAACTCTACACCTAACTTCTGCATTACTCACATGGTGACACCACGGAATACGTCCTATACTACGAAGGCAACGGTGGTCAAATACCTGAAGCCTTCTCATGTCTTCCACTTTCAATGGCCATGTTTCACAGCCATACAGTAGAACAGAGCGGACTGCTGTGCAGTACACGCGACCCTTAATAGACAAACGAATATCACGGCGGCGCCATAGGTGGCGCAAATTGGCAAAAGCCAATCGAGCCTTTTGTATCCGTGCAGAAATCTCATCGGCAACTAACCCACCGGGTTGATCCTACTTCCCAGGTAAGTGAAGTGGTCAACACACTCAACCACTTCACTCTCTATTGTTAACCGCGGTACCGCTGAAGACCAGTCCTGGAGCAAAAATTTGCATTTGGGTGGTGAAAATCGCATCCCAAACATTCTCAAATTCCCACTCAAAGTGTTCAGAAGACTCTGCATCTTGTCAGCGTCTTCACCTAACAGGACTATGTCATCTGCATATTCTAGATCTAAGGAAAATTCACCTGTGATTCGGTCAACGTCTTTGTAATTAGGTGACGAGAGGGAAACCTCCATAAGAATATCTATGATAAAATTAAATAAGAATGGGGATAGTGGGCATCCTTGACGGACACCACTTGATGAGTATAGCTCCCTGGACAACTCACCATAGGCTCTAACATGCCCACAAGTGTTCGAGTAGAGAGCTTTCAATAAGGTGATGTACTTACTAGGCACGCCTTTCAGTGACAGACACTGCCATAAGACTTCTCGATCAACGGAGTCAAATGCCGCCTTCAGGTCGAGAAATACAGCTATTGTCGGGCGTCTGTAAGCATGCCTATGTTCCAGGACCTGGCGCAGTGTGAATATTTGGTCGATACATCCACGGCCAGGTCTAAAGCCTGCCTGGTTTTCTCGGGCTTGCTGTTCCCGAGCTCCACTCAGGCGTCGGAGAATTATAGAACTTAGGATCTTAGACACTATGTTTGTCAGGCTGATTCCTCTGTGGTTATCACAAGAGGACTTCTCGCCTTTCTTGAAGACTGGGATGATGAGTGACTTAGACCAGTCGGAGGGGATCGTATTTGATTCCCATATACTGGCTAACACTTCCGTTAGCCTGACTAAGAGAACTCTACCACCATTCTTGTATACCTCAGCAGGTAGTCCGTCTGGTCCTGCTGCCCTTCCCCGTTTCAGGCTACCTACCGCTTTCTCAACTTCTTCTAGTGTTGGGGGACCTGTCTCTATGTCCCATTCAGGGTCCGACTGGATAGCGGGCAGCGCAATGGTGGCTGGAGGCCAGTTAAACTGTTCCTCAAAGTGTTCTGCCCATCGTCCCAGTCGCCTTCCCTGCGAGTGAATCGCCGATCCGTCCTTCTCCGCTATAACCTCACTAACTGTTGTTGACCATTTCCCCCCAGTCTCCTTAATAAGTCTAAATAACTGTCTACTGTTACCGATCGCCGCTGCCTTTTCCATCTCTTTAGCCTTTGCTGCCCACCACTGTTCACGATCGTTGCGCAGACTTTTCGTCAGTTTATTTTTAAGTTGCGCTCGCTCTTCATTGTACTCAGAGCCTGCAGGGATGCATTCACGTGCATCCATTAGTTTGGAAGAAGCTGCTGATATCCACTGGCTCTTTTTAGCCATTATCTTGGAGTCGGCTACAGTCTCCAGTGCTGCTTTTACAGTAGACTGAAGATGGCACCAAGCTTCTTCTGGATGAGTGACAGTCTTTTGTTCCGATAACTGCCTAGCCAACTTCTCACTGAACACGGCTTTGGTGTTTTCGTTGTCCAGCAGAACTCGTAGTGGTTTTGTTGCCAAATTTTTTCTACGTCCATTGAGACGCAGGCATATACGTGCTCGGACCAACGCATGATCGCTGTCCAAACACGTACTCCAGAAGGAGCGGCAGTCTTCCACCGATCCTCTCCAGCGATGACTAATAGCAATGTGGTCTATCTGTGTCCATCGCTGAGTCGAGCTCGGTGGACGCCAGGTCAGACAGTGCCTTTCTTTATGTCTGAAATTTGTGCTGGCTAAAAATAGGCGGTTATCTGAGCATAGTTGTAATAGGCGATCACCGTTATCTGTACGTTCAGCTGGGATTCCGAAAGTGCCACCTAAGTGCCTTTCTGCCTCACTCAGTCTACCCACCTGTGCGTTGAGGTCACCTGCAACAACCACTACGTCCGAACGTTTGGCTTTCGAGAGGAGGTTAGACAGTTTATGGTAGAACTCGTCCTTCACTTCATCCGAACTACAGTCAGTGGGTGCGTAAGCAGAGATTACAAAGAGACAACGGCGAGTCTCACTATTCCTTTTAGTTCTCACTGTGCCGTTCAGCCTCATAGCGCAGAGGCGACTATCAACTGGGATCCAGTCTAGTAGTGAGTTTTCTGCCCTGGTGCTTAATGCTATACCTACACCTGCAAGACCACGAGAGCTAGCTATCGAATCTCCAGAAACTCGAAGGGTGAATTTTGCAGATTCACCAGATTGGTCAGGAGAGGTCAGGTGAATAACCACACTTGGGTCCTGTATGCGTGTCTCACAAACACAGCACACATCCATGCCCGAGTTGCTAGAGTCTTTGCTAACGAAGCCTGTTGGCCAATTTGACGGAGGGTGCGGAAATTGAAGGCCCTGATGTGTAATTTTGAGCGTGGTTGAAGGAGACGTGGAGGAAGATTAGAAGATCATGATAGAGGAGGTGGATAGCAGTCAGAAGAAACTTGAGTGCTGACAGAGCTGTGAGGGCGGTTGACACTTCCCGGATGCCCACAGCGTGGAAGACTACTTCTTATTAAGGTACATGGAGGAGATTTGTGTGACCGCAGAGCCCATCGGACATCTGCCTGACGGCAGTCACACGAAGCCTTTTGTGTATGATTATTTTAAAATTTTGTATTTTTGGGGCCAGATGGTCGAAAGGAAACGACAAATGAACCAACAGGCCGGCTCGGTAGACCGTGGGGCATGGTAGAGTGTGTTATTTCTGGGGAGGACCTTTTCTAACGCCCCCTTCTTTCACTGAGAAGGCAGAATCAGCATGGCACTGCTGGTCATACAAGGAAATACCTCACTGCTGTCACACTTCATTTAGCTAGCAGCAGTACGAATTCGCCCTCAGACCCCCATTATAGTGTAGAAATTTACATCACAGCGGTAACTGCTTTTCGTCTAACAACTATCCAACAGACCTTTATAGTATGATAAGACATCGAGGGAACAAGCGTTTCACCAGCATAGCTCGTTGGGTCATTGTGATATGCAAGCCCGACCACCACGTCAAGGTAGCAGCTATCGGTCACCGAATCTCTCAAACCTCGGATATGTCTACAAAATAGTCAAAATAGGAAACTTCAAATGCCTTTTTCAATTCAAAAGTGGATTTTATCCCAACAACTCAGCTGTTATATCCATTAAATGAGTGACTGAAGTTACACTAACTGTCATAATACCTAAATACAACTGAAAATGATGGATTGTTAAAGGCAAGTGACGTTAATTAGAACAATAATTGTTTGAATGAACAATGGTCTCCAATAATTTCATCTTCAAGCTCTATAGTTATAAACCTATGAGCATAAGTGATATACAATAGCCATTGTAAGGCAGAATGTGTAATTATTTCAATATTGAAACAGTCAGTGATATGAGTGAATAGAGATGTAATTAAGTGTGTGTCAGTTGTTCCCAGGTGAACTGGTAGTCACTCTGGTGTTTATTGTGTGATAAATCATAATGAACTGGACAATCACGATATGAGGAGGAAAAATCTAGATATACCGATTCATTTATGTACATCTCTCAGAATTCCTAGTGCACGAATATTTGGGTGGTATGTAAGTAGAGCAAAAATTATGTGAATACGATACCTAAATATTTTAACTCCTTTGTAACCCATGTACATACTATGGAAGAGTAAAATAAATCCTACGTAACTCCCTTTTGTTACTCGCAATTCAACCTTTACTTCATCAACAACTATAACCACCATGGTTGTTAAGTTGACGTCGCTGTAGTGAAGTCATAAATGTGAAGTGCTAAGGGTTGGGAATGACTACCAGAATGAATAAACTAGGGTATGAGACCAATAACATGAGGAAATGAATATTTGTCAATGACGTATGGTACAGCAAATAACAGGATAGGATAATATGACAAGAGAGGTTAAAATATGAAATCTGAGATATGAATATTCATCGAAGATAAGTTAGCCTCATTGTGGCCATGGGGGATGAAGTGGTTCTGCATATTTCTTTTGAACGTGTAGACTTGATGTCCTTCAGATGATTCCTATTGCTTCGTCTATTTAAAACGTGTGTATCTGTGTCCCTGTGATAAGATTGAAAGGAATACGATGTATCACAGTGAAGGCATGATTTTAAATGGATTGAAATTCACTGAGTACCAAATGCGAAACGACTTCACTATGATTCTCTTTATTGTGTCTTCTCATAAAGAGACTGGTAAGTGTTCATGGAAGCGCATTGATAGAGTCAATCGAGTACGGCCTACTTGAGTAGCTCCACAAGAGCAGTTGAACACGTGAACGCACATTCAAGTGGTCTTCATTGGTAACCTATCCTTCTGGCCTTGAGTCATTAATTGGAGATCACATATTTATTGATGAAGCCATCCAAACTTAAATCTGGTATCCATCTTGGTTGGTCAGCTCTTGGTGCAAAGATCTCGAAAGCAAATCTCGTCCAAAACTCAATGGTTTTATTTGAATTTCAATCCTGAGATAAGAGACAGTGTTGGTATCGAGCTGTCTTCTGTTTTGAAGTCAGCACTTACTCTTTCCTTTGCTCCAATATGTGAATGAATTTTGGACGAATGGAAGTCGGGCGAAGTGTAATATACTGTATGAGTGTGTGAGGTACTGAGATGTCATTGAGAATAATGAAGTGTTTCATGACTCGTTCCCTAAACCATCAGAGTGATCGACTCTCGTGAATTGTCGTTAACTTATCAACTGTGGGAATGATTTTGCAATCCCAAGTGTAAACAACGCTCGAGAATTTGTGAATGTGCTTGTTGAATGATGAATGGAGTGGGTGTGTGAGTGAGTACAACACTGAAGCCTTCAAATGATGGTTAGGATATAATCTGTAGGTTCAATATGTGAGTGAAGTTGGAGTGGAGCAGGATGTTAGTCTGATCCATGCACCACATTCAATCTGCAAGCACATTACCAACATCATAATGTAGATAATTTACAGGAAGATATGCAACAACTTGAATGATGTAACTTCAGAGACTGCACAAACCGGAGAGACAAGATTGGTCTCCGTAGATCTGAGAGACAGTTGCGTTTCCATTGCACAAACAAACAAACCTCAAACTGTATGTTTACATAGGGTCATATATAAAGCCATCGGAAATGATGCAGAGTGAAAACACGATTGCTCAAATGCAAAGTCACCTGTTAGCTCATTTCTTCGAATCACACACAGTACAGCATTTCTCACTTCATTTCATTATTTGCTGTTTGATTCACGCACATCATCTACGCACGGTGATGGAAACGGTCAGGGAACAGGAGCGATTACGGGAGGTAGACAAATCTGTTAATTGCGATATGCTGTTCCGATCCGACAGTGAAGTCAAAGCGAAAATGAACGGATGTAGTGTACTGCAGAACGGATATACCTAGTCAACAAACAAGTGAGTGCACAGAATCAAGAAGTAGTTGACTGGAAAATTGTACTCCTGAAATGCCAACATTGAATGAGTTATAGATTTCTGGTATGCCTGAAATTGTTGTGGTCAACAAGAAAGTTCAGTTGAATCTAAGTAATATGAATGAGGCAAGAGAGATTCTGTTAATTAACTTGTACAAATAAATGCTATCCAGTAAGGAGTCAATTTAGGATAGACAAACGTCTAATCATCACCCTAAGCATTAATGACTGAATATGATGTGATGTTTGCTTGTTTGCTGTGTAGGAGAGTGCATTGTAGTGAAACTTACAAGCGAGATAAGTGTGGCAAAGAAAGGAATGTTGTAATATTTGTGTTTATCTGTTCAATTGTGAAAGATTTTGTGTGTTAGTTATAAGAAAAGAGAATAGTTTTGTATAAGTGAGGTGAGGTATTTGGCCTGCGTTTAGAATAACAAAATTTACACCATATTTTAATAGTACATCAGGCTGAAGTACACTATGAGCACAGGATGTTTGTGTTCCTCAACACGATTGCATACCTTCTTCCTTATCTGACTAATCATTGTGGACTGTCTGGCAAGCTGAGTTGACGGAATGAAAGCACAGTGTTTTCACAAGTTCAAACGGTTGACACTTCCGAAACAATAACGACAACCAAGGTGACCTGCTAATCATGTGATAGCTATTAACAGGTGGAGATGAAATGTGTCGCTTTACTTGATATTCTGGTGACACCGAATGCACAGTATGATATTGTTTTATGGGATAATGTGTACAATTTGGTGTGAACACTGCTAAGCAATCGGAAATCTACTCCAACTTCATTTATTTTGATGATATTACTTTGTGTTGAAAATTGTGAAGCTTTTGGGCCGTATTGTGTCGAGTGGACTGGCAAACATTTGTAGAGATGCGTTGAATAAATCAGTTGGCTTCTTTTCCAACATACATTCTTCCTAACAATACATGCAGATTTTTCTAATCTAACCCTTCATTCTGTGTGTAAGTGTTTCGTCTGACCTTGCTGATTTCTCAATGTGTAAAGCAGTATAATTTGGAAAAAATATCGAATCTCTGTTTAATTGAGTAAGGTGAACGGGGATCAGCTATGCTTCAGCGGACACAGATGATCGCTGGCTGACAGTATTATTCCTTTTCCGCCTTGTCTGTTAAGGGAGTACGTAGCCGGATACCTGGGATGCCTTTCCATCTATTGCGTCAAAACTGCTTACGAGTAAGACTCTGAAGAGTAACTGTTTCATAGATGGTCTTGAAACTGGTAACAAGTGGTGTTTGCAATTGAGGTGGTGGAAAATGTGTACATTTTGTTTATTTGCTGTCACATGAAATGGGTTAAAATGAGAATTACTTCCACTGTGTATTTTAATACATATAACTGTTTCATGTTAAAAAGTGTTTGTGATTCTGTATGGAAATCTCAGCGTGTAACATTTCAGCAGACTCATTCCCTATACAATATTTTAAAAACGAATGAATACTGGGTTGGAACAATGTTAGTAATAACAGTATTAAAGTGACTAATATGAAATGAGCAACTGGTGTCTCATAAGTTGCTGCTCATAACTCAGTAATGAATACAAAATCGAGTGTAATTTTACTGATGGTAGTTCAGTCAGCCAGCAAAAAAATCTACTACTCGATATAAGTATCCTGGCAATAGTGTGGTGCTGCATTTTTGAACATTTACATATTCCATTCTGTTTAGCATAACGATCTCTCCTCGTTTTGTTCTCAGCTTGAGAAAGGATAGTTTGGAAACTTCATTCTGAAAGTATGTGAGAGTGTGTGTTATGCTTCGAAGACATTGAGAGATCAAAACAAACCAAAGGGGAAAAATTTGATGAAATATATTTGTCAGCAAATGATTAGTAGCCTGAGGTGTACACTGTTTACCCTAAGATATCCACATGTAGAAATTTATCCTTCGAACGCTCTATTGTTTTGAGTAGATTCTCGGAATAATCTGTCAGTGACTCCCGTAACATACGAATCATGAGTGGTAGTCACTGATTCTGTTTGTACACCTTGACAATGTTTCACTGTCACGGTCATTCTGGATCAGTCAGCATAATCTGTACACGTGGAATATATTTCGAGGTGTGACTCATTTCCAATTAACTGTTCACACTTCTTTTCGGATATGCGTTAATCAGGATGGTGAAGGTTTTGAAGATGACATCAAATGGAGACCTGTGTGGTCGTTCAACTGTGAATAACGTTGTCATGGGACTATTGCTTCATGAATATTTCAGCCTCACTACTTTCGCTGCTATATCTCCTCCAGTTAGCAGTTGAATTTGAACTGGATTGATTGAAACAAAGGTGTAAACCTCGAACACCGTTTCTCTACGAATCTCAGAGAATTCATTTCTCAAAAATGAATCACTGATAGTGGGAGTTGTTGGATGTGAGCATGAAATTTAGCGTGAAAATAAGGGATACATTTTCGGCGAAATCTGTTTATTTCTGTCCATCCTGTTCCTATGTTCCCTAGTGATTTCTTTGACACTCATCGTAAATTTCCATATCAATAGTTAGACAAGTTTGTTGGTGATCAGATTGTTCGAAATGTATAGGGCTGACACATCGTATGTTTTAGAAAACATTTTAGTGCTTTAAAGATGCTTCTTAGCTATTAATATAATATTATACTATTATTTTTTCGCTTAGCTTCCTAGTGGAACATACGGCTTCAGTAGCACGTCGCCATTGCACTGTCTTCTCTGCAGTCTTTTCAATATAGCGCCACGACTGCCCACAAGCTTTCATTTAATCTTCACACCATCTCCTCCATGTCACCCTCGCCTTGGACACACAACTCGCCGTTTCCCATTTGGATTCCACTCGACGGCCTGGCCTTGCCTGGCCTAGAGCGTGATATCCCCAATCGGCCTTCTCAGTTTATATCCAATTCAATCCATCTCCATTTTCTTCTGTTTATTTGTTTGGTGATAGGTTCATGGTTGGTTCGTTACCAGCCAGCTAGAGTTCCTTGTTGCTTATTCTTATTATTCTGGTCTTCTGATATTCAGTATCGAGCCAGCGTAGGCGACAGCTGTCGATGAATTTCTGTAGTTTGTTGGAAATGCTTTTCGTGACATGCCAGGTTTCTGAAGCATATAGCAGCTATGCAGCATTAAACTCTACAAAATAAGTTTCAGTGAATATTAGTACTCATCTATAATAATGTGGCTTGAATGAAAATGTAACTTCAACATACCTTGTTGATGATGGGTTTAATGTCAAGCATACAGAACATCTTACTTATTCTATATAGGTTAATATGGCTTACTGCACACAATATAAAGTTTAGTGAGTATATTGAATGGATTTGTCTACCTTCCAGGATAACTGTGAATTAAATTTCTTCTCTTATGGCGAATAACCACATTCTGTTTCAAAAGCAACCAAATTATAAGTGAAATTGTGTTGAGCAGTCATATTTCCATGCTCTACGATTTCTGACTGCATTATATTCGACTGAACACACACACACACAGGGAGTTTCAGGTTTGTTTGTGGGTTTGAAATGCCAAAATCTCTTACACCTACATGAGTCGATCATGTTTCTCTAATTTATTTGGTCTCTGAAGTTTGAGAATTGGGGTTCTTCTATATTTTGTTGTGCAAAATTGTGTGATGTGATGTGAAACATGCTTTCCGTGGACATTCCACTATGCAACGTCACTTTCAGCAACAGACCTACTCCGTGGTTTATGTATGAATCCTCATTTCTCCACCATATTGTTGTGCGACGTTCATAATCCAACCACATGAATAAGATTCACTCAGAATCTTTCTGTAGGATTTTCATCTAGTCTGCGGTTATGACGGTTTGTAAACTTGGAAGTGTTTGAACTAATTTTATCAGTGTGAAAATCCACTTGGACCTATGTAGGCGGGATTACGACCAACCTAATTCCATGAGAGCTTCTGGGCTGTCGTGGAGCCAGGTTCAAAAGTTTGCAGAGAACAGAGTGCACAGGAGACGTGCTACTAAAGCCCTATGTTCCATTAGGAACCCAAGGGACAAATAATAATAAATTCCATGTGGTGATTGTCATGACAATTAGACGGTTGAGACCACCAGAGCTAAGCGAACTAGTTGGCAGAAGAAATACCTAACTATGTTTTTAATAAAAGTTGTTTATAAACGTCTATAGCCAGACTCATGCATGCTGACATATTTTAGTAGGTTATAAGTGGGTGTGGATTGGAAATGCTTCTATATTCCTGGTATTCTTAGGGTTAAAAACTTTGAGCTTTGTTTTTCGAAGAGACATCTAACGTATCTAAGACAAACACATCAAAGCGAGATCAGAACATGTTGATATTCTGCTATGAATCGAGTCAATGGTTTGTAAAACATAAATGTTTCAGGATTATTTCTACCTGTTAATGAGCCAATGAACGTTACCATGAAGAAGGCAGTGTTTCACTTTGTGATCCACATGTAATGAAAGCATCTAAATGATGAATTATTAGGAGTCATAACATTGAAATTTTCGCAACATGGTAATCAACGAGAAAAACCTATATGGCGTGTTTCAAATGAACGTTTCAACTGTCAGTGATCTACAGAAATGATTGTACTTGTTTCATAAATGTTGAAATGTCGTTTGATCCTCTTTTTTGAAAGATAACATCTGTGCGTGTTCTTCAGTGATTGACATCATTCAACCAAGTACGAGTAACATTCTTCTTGGAATATATTTTTTTTGAAGCTTCTTGCAATTTTTCTACATCGATCAATGACCGAGGAACTATTTTGTTTTCAGGATAGCATATAATAGTTATCGGCGGAGAAAAATCACTAAATCACATCACAGAAACATTCAATTCTCGATTAACTATGGCAGAGAGAACAGAATGTCGGATTGATGAGTCATTACAGTAATAATCTGCGATAGAACAATCATGTACATCTTTTCGATGGTATCATGTACGCATGTACATTCTGTTTAACGAACATTTGTGTACAAATGAGATTAAAACTACTACTCCAGCATCAGTCGTGATAAAAACAAGCGCAGACCTAGGTACAGTTGTTATACTCTCCCACTGTAAAGACGCTTCCCTGCACTAAAGGAAACATTGCCTAGAAAAAGAGGCCTAAAATATGAGGGGACCATAGAAGGCATGTCATGCACTGTGACTCAGCAAAATATCCAATTTTCTATATTCATCACATTCCACTCCATTTTATTCAAAGCATGACCCGCTTTCCACTACTCTCCGATTGTGTGACACACAGGGATTCTCTGCAAACCAGTTGCATGGTGAATGGAGTGGGTGTGTGAGTGAGTACAACACTGAAGCCTTCAAATGATGGTTAGGATATAATCTGTAGGTTCAATATGTGAGTGAAGTTGGAGTGGAGCAGGATGTTAGTCTGATCCATGCACCACATTCAATCTGCAAGCACATTACCAACATCATAATGTAGATAATTTACAGGAAGATATGCAACAACTTGAATGATGTAACTTCAGAGACTGCACAAACCGGAGAGACAAGATTGGTCTCCGTAGATCTGAGAGACAGTTGCGTTTCCATTGCACAAACAAACAAACCTCAAACTGTATGTTTACATAGGGTCATATATAAAGCCATCGGAAATGATGCAGAGTGAAAACACGATTGCTCAAATGCAAAGTCACCTGTTAGCTCATTTCTTCGAATCACACACAGTACAGCATTTCTCACTTCATTTCATTATTTGCTGTTTGATTCACGCACATCATCTACGCACGGTGATGGAAACGGTCAGGGAACAGGAGCGATTACGGGAGGTAGACAAATCTGTTAATTGCGATATGCTGTTCCGATCCGACAGTGAAGGTCAAAGCGAAAATGAACGGGATGTAGTGTACTGCAGAACGGATATACCTAGTCAACAAACAAGTGAGTGCACAGAATCAAGAAGTAGTTGACTGGAAAATTGTACTCCTGAAATGCCAACATTGAATGAGTTATAGATTTCTGGTATGCCTGAAATTGTTGTGGTCAACAAGAAAGTTCAGTTGAATCTAAGTAATATGAATGAGGCAAGAGAGATTCTGTTAATTAACTTGTACAAATAAATGCTATCCAGTAAGGAGTCAATTTAGGATAGACAAACGTCTAATCATCACCCTAAGCATTAATGACTGAATATGATGTGATGTTTGCTTGTTTGCTGTGTAGGAGAGTGCATTGTAGTGAAACTTACAAGCGAGATAAGTGTGGCAAAGAAAGGAATGTTGTAATATTTGTGTTTATCTGTTCAATTGTGAAAGATTTTGTGTGTTAGTTATAAGAAAAGAGAATAGTTTTGTATAAGTGAGGTGAGGTATTTGGCCTGCGTTTAGAATAACAAAATTTACACCATATTTTAATAGTACATCAGGCTGAAGTACACTATGAGCACAGGATGTTTGTGTTCCTCAACACGATTGCATACCTTCTTCCTTATCTGACTAATCATTGTGGACTGTCTGGCAAGCTGAGTTGACGGAATGAAAGCACAGTGTTTTCACAAGTTCAAACGGTTGACACTTCCGAAACAATAACGACAACCAAGGTGACCTGCTAATCATGTGATAGCTATTAACAGGTGGAGATGAAATGTGTCGCTTTACTTGATATTCTGGTGACACCGAATGCACAGTATGATATTGTTTTATGGGATAATGTGTACAATTTGGTGTGAACACTGCTAAACAATCGGAAATCTACTCCAACTTCATTTATTTTGATGATATTACTTTGTGTTGAAAATTGTGAAGCTTTTGGGCCGTATTGTGTCGAGTGGACTGGCAAACATTTGTAGAGATGCGTTGAATAAATCAGTTGGCTTCTTTTCCAACATACATTTTTTTAGCAATATCATCGAAACTAGAACGTGCACATGCATATAGATGACGCTTACATTTTACTTTTTTCCATGAGACTAAACGGGTTAATATGAGGCTTTTTCCCATTGACGATATTGATGAGGATGGTAGTTCATTCCGAAAGAGATTTGTGTTGCTTTATATTTAACTTTTTGTGAGAAAGTTGGTTGATATTTGTACACTTGATGTGTGACTTATTCGTTGGTAGTTTTGTGGCATGTAATGAAAGTGCTCACCTTGGTCATGAGAAAGGCATTCAGTAGTCGATTACAACGTCATCGAAGTAATTGCGTCTAGGAATTCAGTGTTCTCATGTATTTAAGTATTATGTTGTTTATACAGAATGAGTCGTTGAATAGGTGAACTATTCTCCACTGAAATGTTTGTTATCTTTAAAGTGGATGTCGCATAACCACATCTCTTGTCAGAGCCCTCCTGTACACTTAAATCTATAACATGAGGTAGTAGCGATTGAATGGAGGTCATATTAGATGGAATATAATGAATAAAATCACCAATCAAATACATTCATCCAACGTACTGCTGAATAAATAGACACTTTAGGTGTTCCCTGCCATGTTGGTGGTTCACACAGTGGCAATGTCAGGTTAATTCTCAACAATTCGATTTCTAGATTTTTCTGTGAGATGTCCGAATTATCACTTATATGTAGGTGTTGTGGCTTGTAATGAAAGTGCTCACCTTTATCATGAGAAAGGCGTTCATAGATCAATTATATCCTCATCGAAGTAACTGCTCCTAGTATGTGAATATTGCTGTGTGCTTATATATTCGGCATTTATTAATTATTCTATAGTTGAAGAGATTAACTACCATATGCCGAAACCTCTGTTCTCTTCAGCATGAATGTCACATTCCCATATGTGTTATGGGGGCCCTCCTGTCTCTTCTACACTCAAATCAAGAACATAAGGTAGTAAATGCACAACATCTATTCATTCCTATCTAGCTGAGAACGCACGATAACAATGCTAATCTCAGATGAGAATTCCACACTCTTGCTCCATGCTCACTACAAGTATACAACCAAGGAATGCTGATTTCTTCGACAGCCTAGATATTTTCAAGGCACCGAATGCATTTCACTGTAGACACAAATCCAATCTGATGCCAAATATTCAAACCATAGATACACCAAACTATTTAGTATTTACACAATCACACTGAAGCAGTAGGAGTGCAGTTGTTCTCTGAAACACACCAATCACACATTGGATGTGTATTGGTACAGACACGCAGACTTTCTATTTGAAGTATTATTATGAAAATGAGGTCATCTGTACTATTTCTTATTCGTCCACAGTAAAGCCTTCAACAGTATATATAGAAACGAAACTATTGAGGGAGATTTATTCTTGCGTTCCGAAAATGCATTGCTTCAATATCCTCCTTTTGTTGGCTGTTTGCAGACCATCATGTGAGTCCTTCATAATATGCTTTTGTAACCAGTTGGAGTTAGAAAGAAGGACACGCATTTCATAGAGTGCTAGGAATGCAGTTGTTCCCTGTTTCATCAGTATATTACTGTTCTGTTTGAATTTTACTGTGTGTGGAGACAAGTAAAATAACCTTGTCCATTGTCAAACGTCTATAACTGTGATAGATTCATCCACCAGGTTAAATAGGTATTGGAATTGACGGTTACAGCTTAAGAATATGGTGTTTTCATTGAAGCTGATAGATAAATAATGGACTTAGTTAGTGTGGAATGGAATGTTAGATTCCATGGAAGGTATTTTTTGATCTGATAATCACCACAATTTCACCTTCAATATCTTATCATAGAAAACAGCTTCGAAGCATGTCGGTAAATATTTACGTGGCATTGACAGATATAAGTTTGAGGAACATGAAGATGAAACCACTATGAGAACTGAAGCAAACAGAAGTCATCAGGGCAGTGTGCAGTTTTCGACTTTCAAGACGGTGAAAATCAAATGATTTTTTCTAGAAGCTTTGGCTTTCAAATAGGTTTCCGAATGAAATGTATATAATGCAGAGTAAAATTATCATGAAAGATATGCAGGCGAATATAAAAAATAATAATAAATACGCTGATCTGTGGAGAATACTTTCATCCAACTTTTCACTGTCGGGTACTCAGCCTGTGTGTATGACACCCTACAGTCGGTCAGTAGGAGTGACGGATTTGCTGACTGATTTCTCTCAATTGAATACAGTTAACTGACTCATGATATTCTAGCGTCAAAAATATATATCTAGTTCTGATATGTTGGATATAACGTTTTTACACAAGTCATGCTGTGTGTTATTCCAACTAGAGCTTCCATTTCTGAGTGTATTATTGTACTTAATGTTATTTTTATGTAAGTCTGTTTTATTTGCCGTTTAAAGTAAAAGCACTCAGAAATACGTTTATATGAAGCGATTTTCATATGACTTTGATCTTTGTAGTTGGTCGTGTGCCAGAGAATGTGGTAATTGGTAAGTCTAATCTTAAGGGTTCCAGCTCTACGTTTTTTTTGTGACTAATACATGTGAATTTTGATGTAGAATATTTTGTACTTCCAGTGAAGTATCAAGTTTAAAACATGAATTCTCTTCAGTAACTAATAAATTTATCATTTGTGCACGTATTTTCAAATAGTGAGACATTCAACTGCATTTATTCACCCTCACTAGATTCAAATGAAACCTTCAGATGTTATAAAGTGTATGTGATTACAGGATTTGACACTCTTGAGATAGAATCAATGACGGGTTGAGATGTAATGTAGAGGAGAGTTTTTCCGGGAATGCAAATTCTGCTTTATAGTGAACAAATGAAGAAATACCTCAGCATCTTCACTATACTCTTTCGCTTCTATATAGTCTGCCCTTGATACTCATGTTATATCTGTCAGTGAGAAATCCATTTTAGAGTGCTGACGTCCAGTGGTTCGAGACTGAATCTGCCCGTATCAAAACATCTGTACGTGACAGCGTCAGAGTTCTTCATGAACTATTGAGGAGTGAGTTAAGGAAGACTATGAGGTCTTATTTCACAAGATCTGAGTCTTGTAGCTAGTCCAATTTGCATTTTGGTGAACACATTGATAGTTGGTTGCTTGAAGTATCCAGTAGGCGAGGCAACGCTGTAACAGTCAACCCACAGCTTCTGGTTACGTACCCTGTTGTTCAAGCTTTGTCGATAACAGCTTCCATAAGGTTAATAAGGTGACATTCTCACAGACGCTCTACTTTGAAATGATATTTTCAGATAGCTGGTCCTGGTGTCAGCAATATATGTCCAGTTTTCGCACGACTGGCACGATCAACAAAACAGCCAGTTTATCCACATGTCATCCCCATTGTCAATCTCAATGGATTTCTTACCGATAAAAATAAATAATGAGGCTACAGTGGATGAAAGTATACACTTGCAACCTCCTCATAGTAAAAAAATTATTGATTCGCACAAGTTTAAAACCGAAAATGTTACCATGAACTTGTCCCAAGTACTCAGCTATATTGACTGACAATTTATCTAAGCCAACAGCAAGAAAAGAAGCTTTTGTAGTTGAGCTGAGTATTAAACAGCTGAGTGATAAGGACAGCCAGACATATCTACCTTCTCTCCTAATGACAAGTAAGCTTAATGAATTAAGGGTAATCCGTATAGGCGGATAAGAATTGACGGCAGGGTTCTTAGGATCCTCTTATTGCACATTTTTCGACGTCATTGCAAGGGTAGCGAACATAGTTCATGTCCATTCTGTTGCTTCTCATCATTCCACAGATCAATATCAATAATTTTGTCTGTTTATACGAGCAACTGTCTCCATATCTATGTCCAGCTGGCTAGGACACCACTCTGTGTTCCATAATGAAACGCCATACAATTGAAAAACAGAACTCAGCTGGCAAGAAAAGCTTTTCGGTTAGCTTAATCCTCTGGATCAAGGAGTAAAATGTAAACGTAAACTGTTGACAGTCTGACTTAATTGACATGCTTTCGCAATGCATCCACAGCTATTTTCAATAGTGAAGCTATGGCCTCCTCTATTCTTGTTGTGAAATACCATTTGCGGATACTAACTGCACCTGACCTCGTACTTTTTATTTGAATTATTTTCAGAAAACGTGGAAAGACATTCGGGTGAGTCAAAGCTTGAGGGTTGTGCTGGATTTCAAAACTATGTGCAAACCTTTGCTCGTTTATTCATTCATTTCATTTCCTGAGACCAGTAGAGACGAACAGAAATATCTGTCGCCTGCTCAAGGATAACGAATACATTAGAGGTGCGAGATGAAAGGATAAGGTTTGGAAAAATCAAGTCAAATTGTCAACCACTTAACAGCAATCATGGTCTTTGAAAATGACATCTCCAGGTAACATAGGTGTTGAGATCTGATTGTTGTGGAATAGAATGGAAAACAATCAAATGAATGAACTAATAATTCAAGTCACATCTTCTTGAAGAATGCAGAAAGCAACTGTAGGCAAAAAATGTAGCACACATATCACAAAACTCAATCAGCAATGTCTGCTTCACTCTGGCTGCATCAAACGAAATGATGCGATCCCCACATAAGAAAGCAGATTCAAAGTAAGAAATCAAGAAGACAAATGATAGGCGTTTTACCAGATTTCCATGAGAAATAAAAAGTACAATCGTCTTAATAGATGGCTTCATCAGTGCTTACTTTACATGAAGTCGTTTGAAGTCATCTAGTTTGGTGACGATACTTCCATGAAGAAACCTAATTACTGATCGAGCACCAACCAATTATCATATTTCGTTGCACTTTACATCTATTTCACTCAGCCAATGTTGATGCACAATTTATGGCACAAATTGATGCCACTGAATGAAGATGTAGGCTATGGAGAAAGAAGCGTTTTATGTCAGTCATACACATGTTTCTTCCAAGCAAGAGCATAGAGGTAAACAGGTTGAATAGACCATCGAAAAATGACGGAAAACGCTTAGTAATCACTTGATACATAAATCATGGTTTTCGAATGCTTCAGTAGAACAATAAGTCTGTGATGAGCGGTTTGCTTCCAGTGACTGAAAGTCTGAATATCATTTGTGATAATTAACCGTTAAGATGTGAGCGAATGCCGGTGAGCAGGCATGATTGCATGTTCAAACTAGTTAATTAGGTTCTCGGAACATTTTATTCTCAGCATACGCTACAAACTAAATTAATTCATTGTAACTGTTACACTGTTCTATGCATTGTAGGTCAAGATGAACCACATGTTGTGCCACTTAGACCAGGTGAAGCCTGTTTACATTGACTTTTTGAAATTTATGAATTCTCACATACACAATAATAGTAACATTTGCTGATAACATAAAGTCATTCAACGGACTTGATTGCACGCTGAAAATATGTGGATCATAGAAACGCAAGTTCATTGCAATCCCTTGACCAGACACTTTTACGATTACAATACTCAGAGTTTTCTCTTACAACACGTCTCTTCTCATGCTGATTACTGATGAGCAGTTACAGGTGTTAGGCAAAATGTGAGGCTGTACAGCATTCACTAAGTTGCTGGAAGTAGAGTGGTTTTCCTGATGAATGTTTATGTCAATGGAGATTGGTTTTCTTCTGATGACTCAAAGTCTGGATATCACTTGCGATAACTAACTGTAAAGATGCTAGCGCATGCAGATAAGCAGGAATGATTGCATACTCATGTCAGTCAATTAGGTTCTCGGAATATTTTGATTATTTGATTAATTCATTGTAATTGTTACACTGCTTTTTGTATTGTAGGTAGAACTAGACCGTATACTGAAGCAGCTAGACTAAGTAAGGAATCTCTAAATTGCCTGTTTCTAATGATTTTTCGAAGAACTGTAATGTCTTGACCAGACACGTTTACACTTACAATACTCAGATTTATCGACTAAATCATGTATCTTCTCACGTTGATTACTAGTGAGCAATAACAGGTGTTTGACAAAATGTGAGGCTGTATATCACTTACTATGTTACTTGAAGCTGTTTGGCTTGCCTGATAAATACATAAATCAGTTACCTTAAGCTCAAAACAATGTTAAAATCAAAGTGAATTAGAATTTGTCATGAAAGAATGTGCATAGTGGTGAGAAACACAATTACATGACGATCACATAGAGATTTGGAAGTTGGATTCATTTTTTCACATGAATATCAGTCATAGGATGTTTGTCATCATCCTACAGAGTAGTCTAACTATAAATTTATTATTAACTATTCTAAATTGACACGTGTGTTCATTTCAGCGGGATTGTTTCGGGAGCGCTTAAGAAATGCCGTAGGTAAGATGGATAAATTTCTTTCCTCAAACACTCGTTGGAATAATATACAACCAGTGTTGTTTGTACACTCACAAGCTTAACACTATGAATAGCTCACTTCCAATCTGTACTTGAAGTATACAACCTCTATCTGATGTCTCGTAAACCACATTTTCAAAAATTGTGCTTGAAGTATATAAGATATTAGGCTATCTGCTAGCAAGATTAATTCATATTTTTGGATTCAGAGTGACCATATCAGTTTACTGATATGCGTTGAAGTGGCATTTTATTACTTCCAATAATTTATTTTCCATGATACAATTGATAGAAATCTGAGACATTTGTTGCCTAAGGACGATGATCATTGATAAATGTGATCATCTATCATGGCAAGCCCAACCAACAATAGGATTTACAACAAGCACTAATCACCATCAACGGGAGAAACTGTAAGGAAATAGTCTTAATCACCTACCATTTAGGCAGCATCGTTTCAACTACAGGCGGCACAGACGAGGATTTCAAAACCAGGATCTGAAAAGCAAGGCAGGCGTTCTTCAGCCTGAAATCAGTGTGAAGATCTACTGCACTCAGCACAAAGAACAACATCCGGATTTTCAACACCAACCTCAGTCAAGTCAGTGCTGCCATATGGTTCAGAAACTTGGTGAGTCACGGAAAGCACTTCCAACAAACTACAGATATTCATCAACAACTGCCTATGCTCACTCATTACTGAAGATCAGATGGTCAGAATAATAAGAACAAGCAACAAGGAACTCTAGCCGGCTGGCAACAAACCAACCATGAACCGATCACCCAACAAATATGCAGAAGAAAGTGGAGATGGACTGGATTGTGTATGCACTAAGAAGACCGATTGGGGACATCACGCTCCAGACCAGACTAGACCAGACCAGACCAGGCCAGGCCAGACCAGGCCGTTGAGTGGAATCCACATGCGAAACGACGAGTTGGGTGTCCTAAGCGAGGGTGACATGGAGGACATCGTGCAAGGAGGAAATAAGAGCTTGTGGGCAGTAGTGGAGACAGGTTGAAAAGACTGCAGAGAAGAGAGTGGAATGGCGATTTGCTCCTGAAGCCCTATGTTCCATTAAGAACCCAAGGGAAAAATAATAATAACATCATGGCGGGCACTTCATCGATCACGATAACTTTTCTTTCAACCTTTTGCCTCCTAGATTTTTGATATTCCCAGTAGCACTTTTAATTTAGGTGGATGAGGTAAATAACACAGAAAGTCGTCATGTCAACAGTTTTTTCATCAGCTTTCTTCAATTTTTTATTTCAATATTCCGTTTATATAGGTAGTGCGAAAACAATTCGTCGACGCCAGTAAGTGTTCTTTTGATTGGTTTTTGCGATAATGTGTACGACAACCCATCTGAATAAACATCATGTCAATGTGAAAAATCTTTAAACAACTTATGATATTACTTATCCAATGATCACTTATTTGAGACATTTTGAGTATTTAAAGGAACATCCTACATCATAGTAGATGTTTATTCCTACTTTTTGATCAAAATTTAAGAAGGCAGTTTTATATCTTGAAGTATCACTGAATGTCTATTTTTTGAATCTTTCGTTACGGCATAAGCATACCTATTAAAAAGTAGTTTAATGTGAATATCTCCAGGCGTAGACTCTTATCCCAAAATACTGAATAGTTGAGCATCTTTGTGTTTCAAAATTAGTGATACCACTTAATGATAAATGATAATTGTCTTAAGATGCTAATGAATCTAAGTGGATCTTAAAGTCAACTTCAGTAAGTCAGTCATCTGGCCTCTTTGATGTATTCATAGTCGATTAGTTTTTATGAACTTTGATAAGCGAAGAATGAGGTATACACGGTGTGAAAAAGCGTACGATCCATATACTTACATGAGAAGAAAATGTGAGCTGGAAACAGCACTCTTCTTTCAGTGAAACTTATAACCCGTGAGTGAATTTCAGGGGAACAAAACTTTGGAGTCAGGAAGTTTGCATTCTTAGTCAGTTGGCAGGTACTTTAACAAAGAACAAATTGTTATCATTTAAATTTATCAGTGAGATATCAATGTAAACTTGTACATTGACAGAGTTAAATACGAAGCTGATAAATATGAAAATCCTGAATCATGCGAGCAGGGCAGCAACCATCTTGCATCTTGCATTCGAACGTATGTGACAGATACCCGTCATACTATTACACCATAAGTGTTAATATCATTATCTTGGACACTAGGTATATGAGCTTGTAGACCACAATGGAAGTCTAAGATGACTGACTAAATATCAGCATTTAACTAGTGACTACAATTTTGAGTATATTGAATTAGAAGAACCAATCAGAATGTTACCTTCATCCTGTAAATGGTATACGAAAGTAAAAAAATGACTGGAATGTAATGAACACTATTTTTATAATCTTAAAATTCATTGGATGTATTATTACTGTTACTTATTATTTGTCTCTTGGGTTCCTAATGGAACATAGGGCTTCAGGAGCAAATCGCCATTCCACTCTCTTCTCTGCAGTCTTTTCAACCTGTCTCCACTACTGCCCACAAGCTCTTATTTCCTCCTTGCACGATGTCCTCCATGTCACCCTCGCTTAGGACACCCAACTCGTCGTTTCGCATGTGGATTCCACTCAACGGCCTGGTCTGGCCTGGCCTGGTCTGGTCTGGTCTAGTCTGGTCTGGAGCGTGATGTCCCCAATCGGTCTTCTTAGTGCATACACAATCCAGTCCATCTCCACTTTCTTCTGCATATTTGTTGGGTGATCGGTTCATGGTTGGTTTGTTGCCAGCCGGCTAGAGTTCCTTGTTGCTTGTTCTTATTATTCTGACCATCTGATCTTCAGTAATGAGTGAGCATAGGCAGTTGTTGATGAATATCTGTAGTTTGTTGGAAGTGCTTTCCGTGACTCACCAAGTTTCTGAACCATATGGCAGCACTGACTTGACTGAGGTTGGTGTTGAAAATCCGGATGTTGTTCTTTGTGCTGAGTGCAGTAGATCTTCACACTGATTTCAGGCTGAAGAACGCCTGCCTTGCTTTTCAGATCCTGGTTTTGAAATCCTCGTCTGTGCCGCCTGTAGTTGAAACGATGCTGCCTAAATGGTAGGTGATTAAGACTATTTCCTTACAGTTTCTCCCATTGATGGTGATTGGAGCTTGTTGTTGCTGTTGTTGTTGGTTGGGTATCTTCATCACCTCTGTATTCTCCACGTTCACTTGAAGTCCTGTCTTCACTGCTTCTTCTGTCAACTCGTTAGTTTTCGCTTATGGATCTTCAAATTTGTGTGACATCAGACACAAGTCATCAGCGAAATCCAAGTCGTCTATAAAATTTTCAAGTCTCAAACTGATAGAAAACTATGAAACAATCGTCAATGTAATTCACTCAAAAGTTGTACACAGTCTGCATGCCATTTACTGAAAAATCATACCATACTAATGACGTCAGCAGAAGCATAACCATTTTCCTGTGCATGATTAGTAATTCCAGTAATCGCACTACAACCACTCACTAGTCACTATCAGTTGGTCTCAGAAAGATAAATATCATTCGAAATATTGTTCAGTTGTCAGTTTCCAGGACGTAGTAATGAACAAGAGAACAAGATGATACATCAAGCATCTAGTAGAAATGAGATGTTTTCTATCCAATAAGAGTAAATACTTTGACGAGTAATTTAGTAATACTCACTATTCTGATGTATTATGAACCAATCGTAGTATGAGAGTCTTGTTATGCATGCTAGTCAGCTAGCTGAAAAACAAACCAAGTTAAGTTTCAATCTTCATCATACATGTATGTGACTGTCTATATCTCAGAAGGGAGTGGAAGCATTTCAAATTCAGTTGGTAGGTATGTATTAGTTATGAGTGTATAAAAGCCTGTGTAAGTGAAACTAACAAGAAATGTTTTGGTGTTGTACCATTTTCATCAATATCTTTATGATGCAGAAAATATTTTCATATTTCAGCTAACATAACAAAGAAGATATAAATTTCAGGTAAGTTAGTTCATAAACGCCATTAATCAGTTTACATTTTTTCGTCAAGGATTCGTAAAAGCCAATGATAAAACTTTGAGTACTCTCACAAGCATATTTTTTTATAGAATGAAATATTAAGCTATGATTCTAGTGTTTTAGATCAGTCAAACTGATGTGAATGCTCAAATGTAAATATTTGTTGTGCATTGACAGCGACCAAATCAACGTGGAAATACTATGTTAAATATTCAAGCATGTCATAAAAATAAGAATATATATGAATGGCTGACAACAATTTTAACTACTATAAAATTGTATGAAGCCTTCTGCATTTCACCGTTAACTTGACAAGCATTCAGTGCTACATCATAATCATTCCTCTGACAGATATCTATGTACCCAATTGTTGTACTTTCCCTTAACTGTCGATTGTAGAAGAATATAGGACTTCATGTTGCAGACTTAAATCAACGTGAATAAGATAGGCATTGACATACAGAATACATCTTAAGACTATCTGCTGTCGTATTTATTTGGTACCGAAATTTTCACTCAGTGTACAATCCACATCAGAAAATGGCCCTTTTTCTTATCTACGATGTGATCACTCTGAAAGTAGTAACACTAAAAAATTTTGGTACAGTATGATACTTTATTGGTAATATTACTGAAACATATTGTTACTTTAATCAACAATATAAAATGTGAAATGAAATGTTATTTCATGTGTCTGACAGAAATTTTAATGTAGCTATAGTTTGAGAAGCCGTGTTTATCTGCTTCGGCTTATTGTAGTTCCCAATATACACAATTTCTCGGTTTGCTATAGACTTCAACAATAAGTTGAATAGTTTACTAGTTACTTTGTTTTTCCATGATTCATGCTATGGAAGAAATAATGAGTCGGTATGACCATTCACTAGTATATCCAGTTATATAAATCACACGAAAATAAATGGTATTGTCTTTTGTATAACTTCATCTTATCTAATTTCAGGTCAATTTATGAATCCAACTGGTTACATAAAAAAGATATTTTAAGTTGAAATAACATGAGTTAAAATCTTTTATCTATTTTTCTGTTATTTGTTATAAAATATTTTGATTTGGTAACGTTCGTGTATAACAATTATGCATATAAATAAATTTGTTTCACTCAGGTTTGTCATTCTAATTAATTTACATAAAAGATTTCCGAATTATCGCTCACAGGCGAAACAAATGGATATCAATGAGGGGAAAGGCGACAAGGTGTTCTGTCATAGGAAATGCACGAAAATGTTCAGCGTACCATCCACTTATCTTAGTGTCAACAGTCTCTCTCCATGTTTATTGATTGGAACGCGTTCTTTATTGAGTATCCATTAGCCATATTCATGAGTAGTAGCATTTCAGTGGTTACAACTGTGGTTCCTAGGATCGAATAACACAACATGTCAGTGCTACTATGTTGGAAGTCCCTGATTAGTCTATTCGGTCGCTCAACACATCAGCTCTTCAACTTTTCACTTATGATATTATAACATTAGCCAACAAACCTATATGTTAGTTATGCATACGCTTGTTAACTGTCAGTGAAGTGCAAACAAACAATTTCAGTTTGAACACTACTTACTGTGTCAAACAGATTTCACATGTACATTGAACACTAAAAATATAACCAGGAGAACACGTCTGTTTATTTCACACATAAGATTGGTCGTCGTAGTACTGCAGTAAGTTCTGTTGAACAGCTTCGGACCCAAGCGTAACACCACACTTTGAAGACCAGACCCACAGAAACGTCTCCTAATTTACAGCAAAAGGTGTCAAAATTCCTGAACCGATGAATTCATGTACCTTTAAAAAACTTGTAATTTTCCCACCAAATGTCACTATATTTGTTAAAGAGCAATAAATTTAGTCCATACTACTTCCATATTGAATATTATCCATAACTGAAATAACCACTGTGAAGTAATATACATTAACTTGACATGAATTCATTCGTCTATTTTTAACACTTCACTTATAGACCTTTCATTTTTCACTAAACTCAGCCTGAAGGATACTAGTCACTGATGTTTTTTTCTGAATTCTTTCAGTGGTTTGGCAAGTGACTTGATTCCCTTTGATTGATATTGCTCTACTTGGTGATATCAAAACATCTGAACGATATCAGGTTGTAGTGCACCTTCCTGGTACCAAAATATAACTAAGGCTAAAATAAATAGTTTAAATTAAATTAACTAAATAAATCTCTAGCCTGTCTCCGGATGCTTAGGGTGTTTTAAGTTTTGTTTTAACGAGCATGCATCCGAGCAGGCTTGGACGCCATTTTTGCGCTCCATTGTGCTGATTACCACGCACGTACTCCGAGTCCCTAGTTCAGCCTTACAAGCCAGATAAGTTGATTAAACTTTTCCCTCATTCATTATTATTACATTTACTTTAATTAAATACATAGCTCCTTCAAATACATTGCGTATCAGTTCTTTTGATTTGTGTTTTGTTATCGGTACTTACACGTCAGGTAAAGTACTGGTTAAGCAGGTACTAGAGCACAACAAGTTAAGTAGGGTTGATCAAACGTTACGGAATTGTAACACGCATCCCTACAAGGTGCATTTCATTACCCGTCATTGGTAAGTTACATAAAATTTTCACTTAAATACCCGGGTTATAACAAAGGACGGTGTGAATGATGACAAAGTGGCAAGATATTGATGAGACTACTTTCAACAGGACAAGTAGTCGACTGATAGCTTTTGTGAACAAGGTTTTAACTGGCTTGATGCAGCTTAACTGATCTTGCATTTGTTACTCGCAAACAAACCTGGGACTGGAAGTTTCGATGGGATGATATGTTGGTTGTATTGTATTCTCTGAGATGGATTGTTTAATCTTGCTGCTTTCATCATCTTTCTAGACTACATCATCAGCACTGAAATCAATATGAAGTGGGCTGTCAATATCTCTCTATAAGTGATTCAGTAGCTCGCCTTCAGGAACAGGTTTGTGACTGGTTATTCCTTCTGATTGTTGTGTCATTGACTGTATAGATTTTCTTATTGGCTGCTTCTGTGCTCTGCCTCTGACAGTTATGTTGACTTTCATTTATTTTATTAGTTTACAGATTGGGTTCATATCGATGCATCTATTGATTGCTGACTGACGCGAATGTCAAGCTTCTAGGATTTCTCTGATATTTTTTGTGTTTCCTCTTTTCAAGATTTCTGCATTCACAAAATTGAATTCATGATCACAACTATCTATGTGTACCGAAATGAGCCCATTTCAAACCAGATAATCATCGACAAAGTGAACTGTAATAATTGTGATGAACACTACATTGGACAAAGTGGTTGCCCTCTTCGCCTTCGATTACATGAACACCAATTGGCTATTAAACTTCACAACACCAATCATTTCAATGCACGTTGATAACTGTGGATATGAATTCAGTTTTAACAATGCAGAAATCTTGTACGGAGAAAACACAAAGGATATTAAAGAATTCCTAGAGTCTCAGCATTCCGGTTAGTCAGTCAGCAGTCAACAGATTTATAAACACAGACCCACTCTATCAACTAATAAGAAAAAAGATAAGCAACAGAAAGGTTAGAGATCAAGCAGAGGAACAGTCAGCAGGGAAATCTATTCAGTCAATGACACAATAATCAAAGAAAATAACCAATCACAGACCTGTTAATGAAGGCGAGCTACCGAATCACTTGTGGAGAGATAGTGACAGCTCACTTCATACTGAAGTCAGTGCTGGTGATGTCGCATAGAAACACAGTGAAGACTCTACGACTAAACAGTTCATCTCAGAGAACACAATACAATGTATATCATCTACTTAAGCTGCGAATATTCTCCACCATTTCAGATAAACTTCATTGGCCGTATTATCTTTCTTTTTTTTAATGGTATTTTACTTGTTACGTTTTTATATTATCATTGTATAGCTAAGTTTCAAAGCTTTTGATTGACTCTTTACTCTTGTCTATGCTACTCATTGTCTAGAAATAATAGTTGCGCGTTTAATGGAATTGAGAACTGTGCACCACTGCATTCTCTGCAAATGAAATGGTTTAGTTAATTTTTATGAACTGCTGTGAGTTGTGGATATACGATTCAATTGTATTATATATGTGACTCAGATCGCATTTACTGTCAGTACTGTTAGCAAGGACTCTTAGCCTTCTGTAGTAGAGAAAGGGGATAAAAAACCTGTTGTTCAGTGGTTTCAAATGTCTCATCTCAGAACTCGAGTGTCCTGGGTTCAGTTCCTGGTGGGGGCATGGGTGCGCACTGTTGAGGAGTACCTTACAAGAACGAAACAACTGTCCAGTGCTCCCAGGTATCCAATGTTTCTCCAACTGATGTCGGTCCACGATGAATACTAACTTAAAATCAGTAAACAGATCTTTTTTTATTGTCTCTGAAGGAGGAAAGACGTGGCTTCCTGAATTCCTCCGCTAGCCACACTTTCCTGCCGAGTTTTAAAATGGAACTGAATGCTTCATCGAGGTATCCTCACTCCTGCCCACACTTTAGCAGAAACTAATCACATCGGTTCGCTCCAGTCAGCATTGGAAACAACCTGTCATAATAGCATTTAATCAATTAATAAGTGAAGATATTTGCAACAAATATACCCAACTTCTCTCAAGAGTCCGATTGCGTTCTCCGAGAATTTAATCACCTGATGTTAAATATCATGACTAGATATAATCACTTCACTGCACACGTCACTTTAAAATGTGGTAGTATTTGTAACCTAATGACAGTTAGCTGCTGTGATGTCACTACCATACTGATAAGATATCATCTGAAGATAAGCATATCATAAACGTAAACGCCGGTTATCTGTATGTGCATGTAACACTTTATCGTTATTTAATTCAGTAAGAGTTTGGCTGTATGGTAACGTGCTCACTGTGAGATTTTAGAGTCTTTGCTTCAATAGCTGGCAGGGTCGTGGTTGTGCACTTCTGAGAAGTCCAGATACGAGGACGAAACAGCAGTAAACTGTTTTCAGTTTTTCGACAGTTCTCCAACTGAGGTCTACTCGTAATGAGTACTGCGCTGAAATGCAGATGTACTATGGAAATGTACGGACCCATTCTGGATGAAAGGACCCTCAAGGGACACTGCGCTTCAATCGAAAACCTGACACATTACTCATATGAAATATTATTGTTTCAGACAGGATGATAATTTGGCGCTATGAAGGTGTGCCATATTTCTGTCTCTTACTTGGATTTCGCAACAATCGCAATTCACTACCCAAATGGAAGCTAAACACAGGGTGTTGAACATCTTTCAGTACTAAAGATTACTTAATTGTTGTGTACTTCTGAAGTCGACTGTAAACGAAGAGACTACTTCTAATTACAACTCTCTATTCATAAGAAGTAAATGCTAGGAATGTCCTGTCTTAACCTCTTATACAGTGTTCCTTGTCAAGAATCACACTGTGTCTAACTATCTACCAGGTTACTCTCCCAAGATCACGAAAAATGATTTGATGGCAAATCGAGAAAAGATGTACAACTTTCTAAATAAATGCAATCAAAACACCTATTGACACTATAATCTTTCATATTTTTCAACTTTTTCTCAGTTCATTCGCATTTTTATCCGGTTCATTTCTAGAGCCGAAAGGTCACGTGCAGAAAAATGATAACAAAAAGCCATTTAATGTAGTGAATATATTTATGAGTCTGCGTTAGTTTTACTTGAAATCATGGGAGATGGAAACAATAATTAGTTCACCTAGTAATAATTGCTTTCTGACATCTGAAGGAATTGATGAAACTTTATAGGATCTAAAAATTTGTTTTTTAATTGAATGTAGATGCTTGTGTTGGCTATCAATTATTGCCGATGTTCGCAGCTTGTAGTTGGTTGATATTTCTGCTATCGTGTAGCTCTGATCCTTTAGGAACTTAGATAAATCTGCGTAATTCTTCTGAAGTGAACTCCAAATCATGCCATGAAACAGAAACAAGTGAAAGTGATTTTGAAGAATCATGTTCCTTTAGACCTATTTGGTTTGTAGTTTCGAAAGAATCCAATACATATTAAACCCAAGACACTTTGCATTCACTAACAAGGTTGGAAATAGACTACCTGCTTTTTACAACAACTGATTCGCTAGGAGATTATATGTTTCCTAGCGTTATCCCAATGGTCTGCGACCCTAAGAAGTAATGATGGAAAAAATTCTTCCCGTCTGCAGTTACCGACTAAAATGGTCAGTGTCGAAATGCCCATGACAACGTCCTACTATTGTCTGACTACAAATAATGAGGATATATCTAAAAAGCCTTGGATCCTACTAGGTCTCTGATGACTTTGGAACCATTTTATTCTATCCGGGACTCTCACTTAGTGATTACGCTAAAAGGGGACGCTGACTTCATGAGTCACCTACTTGTGAATGCATTACTCAAGGTTTTGAGGTGACACTTTGCAATCACATTTGTTTTCTTGTCTGAAAGCGATTACTACTTTAAAACAAGCATGACGTTCCTCCACCATTCTCTCAAGTGTTTTTAGCGCTTCTTGATTCAATATTCTCTCCTAATTCTGCTAAAATTAACGATTCTAGGCTTTGGCATGGATTATGTCATCCTGTTCCATGAGGGAAAGTGTGCCTGGAGAAAACATTAGTTATGTAGGAGAAACATTCGAAGTATAGCCCACAAAAACACGCGTAATATTATTACACTTGTTGAATGTCGTGTGATTTTAAACGCCACATTGGTAATGGATATATGTACATGCTACTTAAGTCAAGGATGAGTACATTATCTCAGAGTCACTACAGTACTGTAACAAATATCATCAGCTCACAAAAAGGCAGCCACACAAATGTTCGAGGTGCTTCTGTCTGAAATTCGGGGGGCCCTCTGTACTCCACATCAATAAATTAGAATGACTAGCCTTCGCTACTCTGCAAGAGTCATCACCGCCTTTGAAAATGGTAGTGAAGCACCCCAAAGATGCTTAATATAAACTGCGGATAAAATGTAAAGCGTCACTCAGCACTGACTGGAGTACCGACAGACCACTGCGGAACAGATGTCACCAACTGGATCACAGAGAACTGCAAACTCAAGACAACTGACGCATTACCAGGCGACCATCCAACCGGGTCTATACAACAGCACAATCAGAAACCTTAGTCATTTTCGTAGCAGCCAGACAAAAAATGGTACGCTGTTTGCTAAACTTACCGGAGCAATGCGTCTCCCACCTATGGCAGACGCACGCGATAGAGCAGCCGACTTCATCATCTTTTTTAAGGTTGATACGTCAACAAACCCACTACTCGGATAGATTATTGCTGCCAAACTGTTTCGTCACTCTCGGGACTCCTTACGAATGCAAGGCGAGGTGTTACTAACAAGATCCATGAATCCGTCAAATATGGTCACTAAGAGCGGAGATGAAAGTCATGGTACTGTTCTTATGAAAAATAATGCATCCTTCGTATCAGCCAGTAGACATGACTGGATGTCAGTAGTGCCTTGATAAATAAATAAATAAATATTCTATTCTCAAATTAAGAGTTTAACGTGGGAGAAGCCAGGTTACAGGCATCCTCAAATTGATAATGGTAAGGGAATCTGCAGCAGTTGAGCTATCCTGAATGATACAGAAGGTATCGCATCGAGGTTTGTCATGATATCAAAAGTGGCTGCAGGTTGTGAAAAGAACAGAAAAATATCACTTCACAGTACATATAAGCTGTTTATGAGTTCCGGCTGTCTCCACTCCCTATTCTTTTTTCACAATAAAGTGATACCAAAATCATACAATATTCAACGTTTGCGTTACATGTGACCTAGATGCTTAACCTGGCGGTATTGTTCCATGTTTCGTCAGATAAACGTTTATTTTAACATCGGTTCACATGTTTATAGTGTCGTTGGCCAACAGAAACCCTCTTCATCGATTTAAGGTAGCAGTAAGTGTAAGCATAACCATATAATCTACGTGAGCATATAAATCCTCGTGCTTCCACTCGTAGTGTAATCTTACCCAGCAGTACAGATAACCAACTGACAAACAGAGTTGTTAGACTGACGAAACCAGCCAACTCACAGCGCATCTCAACTTCAGGATTACTCACCATTCAATCTAACTCACCGGCGATGCTCAGCTAAGCTTAGTAAGCCTGTTACAAGCTAAAAGATCTGATCGGGGCTGTGAGGGCAAGTTATGATACGTGACGCAAGAACGTAGAAGGGAACCACCAAGATCCCTAAATTCAGCGCTTATGACACAGGAATGAACTTGTGCCCAGTACATCAGGCACTTGGAGCTCTATCAGTATAGTCCCCAAAAGGCCTAACAAAATGGAATTCTAAAACCTGGAATGTCTGGATTCCCTCTAGAACCGGCTACGTTGTATCGGAACGGAATAACAGCATCAGTTTCTTCGCAGTAGGCTTTCAGGTCTCTGCAGAACACTGCCTTAAGAACCGGGAGCTCAGACAGGGAGGTGAAGTGGCTTTCCACGTAGGCAGAAGTCGCGAACAAGGTGGTTCCTACCCGACTGCCGGACATCATTTGGTGCTGCTTTACTTCTCGCAGCATCAAGTACCTGCTAAAGGCTCTATATAGGTGTCTAACCAGCACTTCTGACAACAGTGAAGTGGTCATCAACGTAATTCTGACAACAACCTACACACAGTGCACCATCACCAGCAGCAATTTTCGACGCTCCAGCACGCATTAATTTAAAACTGATGATTTTTCTCGAAGGAACCACTGGTTTTGACAAATGCCAATCTCAAGGTGGGCGTTTCGACTGAAATATGTAATATCCTAGCAGAGATTCATGACTTTGGTATGATAGAATTTTTGTTATTGAGGCCCAAGCATTTTACCCGCTACGGTGTAGCTAAAAATTGCTAACCTTGCGTCAAGGTTTAGTTGCCCAGACAGAAGTTGAGGTGAACAGAAAACTATTGGCTGCTATCAATGAAGGACTACTGGGGCGTAAAGAACGTACCTCTACAGATTTATAGCAGAAATGTACTTTGAATGATGCTTCTCCCCCAAAAAGCAACGAAAGATCAACTTTTTCTGCTTCTTCTGGGACCAGTTGTACTTAGAGGTGTTGTATCCCTTCGTTTTCACCTTGATTTCCGTAAACTATCATCAGTATTTTACTTGCTGTAAGGTAAGAGGTTGCACTGTGATCTTCTGAAGGAAACCGGAGTGGATTTGAACTACTTTCTGCTTGAATATAATCATTCACACAGCTATGAACGCCTCAAACACAGTGTGCATTCTGTCAAGTATATCGCTGGCAAATTGAAACTGCGTAGACCGAGTGAATCAATTAGCACTTGCTTAGTAGAGTTGTGTAGGCGTAGATTACGGTTATTCATTCATTCTTCGTACTCAGCGACTGGGCGAGCCTCACACTGGCGTGCAGATCACGTTTTCTAACAAGGGCAGCCCACAGGTGTAACGCTATAGAGAAACTCGAAGGTGGACCCATATTCCATGATAATAAGGCAATGGCTGACTGCACTAATGTCACTGTTTCTGTGTATGCTCCGGACGCCGAGGTCACTGTTCCAGAGAAGACATGTCCGACTACTGGAATGGAAGCCACTTAGTTTGAGGCTGTATAAAGACTTCAAAGATGATTTCACCTTTCCATTCACCTCTAGTAACATCTATATATTAGGTCTTATCTCTGCCAGCCACTAATCATTCTGGGTGTTCGTGAAAACGACCACTTTGAAGCCGTGATGACATCAGGTGAAAAAATTTCTAGTTTGTCGTTCCGCTGTGTCGTGCCTTCGTGAGCCGCATACGAGCTTGGGTCGCCGCTGGCGCAAGCTTCAGGTTCCCTTGCTCATAAGCACTTACTCCCGACTTTATCTCGTCAAAGATTGGGTCTCTGACTGCCATGGTAAAACAATTTCGCCGTCTATGCAGGGTCCAGCGGAAGTGATGTATTCCCCAGTTGAGATAAAAGAAAATCAATAACTTACTGCCTCCAGCTGGTTTGTGCATATAAAAGCGGCAACGCGTAATCCCGGGTTTTCGTGGGTGATATGTTTGAGGGAGCGGTACGGTTTGTCGTTAAGTGTCAAAAACTAAAGCAGTGTGGTAAATCCTAAAGTACTGCAGCCGAATTAGCGGAGCCAGTAGTAAAAGATGAAAAGCCTTTAGGACTTCCTTATAGTGTCCACCGAGAGACAGATTCCACTCTAGAGAATGCAGACGGTTCACTGCTGATGCCGCTTGAGAAACCTAAGTCGTAAAACACCAGTAAAACGGCAAAAACGCTTTCTGAGCGCCTAAGAAATAATCTCCGAATTTTCTCCTACACTATGTAGACGTTGACGTGACGAAAGCGCAGGCAACACGCAGACGGCCGAAACCACCGTCGATCAATTACCTAGACCCGCCGCTGTGACGAATTCTATGGTTAATCATCAGCTGTTTACTGCGTTCTTTGCATATCCAGTAGTAAGAACTTTATTGTTTCTCCACTTGTTTTGTGAAATACTGCAGGTCCAAACTAAATTTTCAGCCACACTATTCCGATTAACCGTCAATCGCGGGTTGTTGTTAATCAGGCCTCATATCACAGAACAGAAATCACCGCCGTAAAAACTTACCGTCTGTAATACGAAACAGATGAAACAAAATAAAATTTGATGGAAGCAACATGAAATCTGTACAATTTGGCGTCCGAAACAAAATGCGGAATATCGGTCAGCGACATGTTTCCTGCTGAATTACACAGGGACCTCATACGGATTGCGAAAAATCACCTGGATATACTGGAGGAATTCTATAAGATGTACACTAGCTAGGAACAAAGGTCGAAGTATACCTAGTATTGATGCTTGGAGGTCTACCTCTGACAGAATTCTCCATCATATCGCACTGGCCTTTTAGACGGGTGATCTTGCGAGCCATAATACAAAAAACGCCTATTTCTGCTACAGCCTTCGGTAAAAAGGTTTAAGTCCCCCAGCCAGTCAGAGTATATATTACTCCTCAGTACGGCAGCATTTTGTTGCAGATCCTCGCATTTTCTCAAGGAGATTGCTGTCTTTTTAGAGTGCTGAAAGCGCAACCACATTGAAGACTTCCAGATGCAGCTGAACATGGAATTTGGAAACTGTTTGAAATGGTTCTGGAGTGGGCGCACCAACTGTCCTCTCGAGAAGCATGTGATAGTATTCAATCCGGTCGCTATTCCCTCGTTATGAATTCTGGTGTTTAGGGCAATAGAGAGGTTGAGCCTGAGACCTTTGCCGGTGGACGCTTTGGTCATGAGACGGTTCCTCAACTCGCATTCATATTCGGTGGCTTCACTCCATGGGTGCTGATGTGAACTGTTTTGCACTTTTCTGGAGTAAAGCTCAAGCTGTCCCCTGACAACCAGATTCCAAGTTTCCGCGACCCGCTCAGGAGTACTTTACAGCCGACTTCCTTATTTAGCACCCGAAAAAATTCCTGTGGCTTCAGCAAGTGGAAGGATTGGCAAGGAAATTTTCTTGGGCACATCAGTAATTAACCACTGGTCCCTGGGACACCCTCGATGTTGATAGTCCCCACTTGGGCCGTACTGTGTTCACTTATGCGGAAAACGATTCGCTTTCTAGATACGCTTTGAAAGAAGGAGGCAGAAGTTCGTTCATGCCTGATAGCGTAATATGGTGGATTGGGATGTTTGTGCTTGACATACGTTGACTGTTTGTAAAGCAAACCTGAAGTGTTGCTCCACCTCGATCTCACCCTTGGTGAAAAATACGACTAAAAATAATTCAAACTGAAACACCGTATACGTACCAAAAAGGGTTCGATGACCTCCCTTCTGTACCATTCGGGACCACTAAAATCTGGCACAATTTTAAACGAGTATCATTGTGATGATGCATTTGGACCGGCTTTTCTCATAATAAATTCACAAAGTGGGAATAGAATATTTAATTATTCACTCATTAACTTAGAATTCTCGGTCGAGAAAAAATACGTGAGCTGGTTTTCTGTTGGCCAAGTTAGATATCCAGGCATCCAAACATTTAGTCGTTTCTGATAAGCACTCCAAGGACCATTAAGGCATCGCGAGTGGGGCGTTCCCATAAGGGAACCTCAGAGTCTCGTCTACTATCAGGATATGCCACACTTTGGACAGTGACGGGAGGCAGTGCGATTGACCTGCAGCCACCAAGACTTCTTCCGCCTCCTCCGCATAAAACGGGTGACAATATGGCGCATCTCCAGTCCTTGCAGAGTGTATAGGACGCCAACAGGCGCCCGGATAGATCACAGATTAGTTTGCGAGTGTCCCAGAGTAGATTTGGTGTCAGGTGTAATGGGCTGTGTTTCAAAGCACGAGCTCAGAAGCCCAGGTATCTCTGGACTACTCAGCACATCTTCGTTTAAGTCTCTTATGAGACGAACTTCTCAGCTGGTCGACTTCCTTTCCGATATGATAATAATATATTTAGAACAACCAATTATACGAACACATGACATTCTTACAGGCAGTATCTGAGTGTTATCTTTCTAAGTTAGGCCGAGAAAGTTTGGAAGGAGTAAATCATCACGCCATATACAGTCTTCCGGGGTAAGCAACTGTTTGTATGTTGCTGGCTGAAAATATTGGGTAAAGGCCATCCTGTGACACAGCAGTAGCGAAAACTGACAAGGGTAAAGTCACTCAGTGTGAAGAGTATCCTGGTGGCAGTGAGTCACATAATCGGTAAGACTACACTGCATATCAATGTCGAGTATAAATTAGGCTGAAAATATGTGAGCATTCAATAAATTCGTGCTGCCTGCACATGGCATGCGAAACTAGAGTTAGATACATGGATGGACGGGGGGAAATTCAGGACTAGAATAGTGTGGCGGCATGCAGAGTGTGGTGATTGTTTAGGTCCATGACGTTTCAAACAGAGTCGGTTGAATAAATTAAGCCAGAGGTGCGACTCTATTCGGCTGCCGTGGCCATATTGCGGTGGAGAGTATGTAGGGTTTCGTCATTAGGACGTTCAATAGGACTTCATGGTCGGTGGTTCATATGAGATCACTTCCGGTTAGCCTCTTTACTAAGTGGGTGGTTGTCAGGTGTCTAAGAGCCTGTGTGTTTGGGCACAAACAGCATTTATTACCAGCATACCTGGATACTGTTAGGATTGGAGGCATGATTTTCCTCCGGTGTTTTGTTATCTCCAAGTGGTAAAGAACGGTAGTTCACACATACTAAATATAAGTTCGAAGTGTTCTTCGATGCCATGTTTTCGGTACGGTCCAGCGTGATAATCCGCATATCGGATAAGAAAGGGAAACGTTGAATCTACACGGGCCTTTCGGGTAACTTTGTGACCACCTCTCGTTTGGCCGGCAGCCCAACCCATTGCTGTAGACTCCTAGGTTGCATGAGCCACGAACCTTTTTGTAGACCGAGAAGTTTCGCTCCCCGTGCCGTGAACGCAAGTCGAAGCAGGCCCGTGTTCTGGTCTAAAATAGGCCCTCTGCCCCACACCTCGGCCACGAGGTTTGTGTTGGCAGTGAACGTGTTGCGTATGCCACACTTTGTAGGAATTGTCTCAGGGGTCATTTCCTTCATCTGCACCCACTGCTCGTCTACTGTGAGACATGCACAGACTTCGGGTCCCGATTCACTCCTGAGGTCCGTCTCAGCCTCAAAAATTGCAGTGTTGTTGCAAGGAAAGGTGATTGATGTCTCCAGTTTCAGGGTCTGCTGAGATATCAGGGAGAAGGCGATAACTGGACGATCACTACAAAGAAGAGGCGGCTAGATACATGCATTCTCAGTGAGGTCACCGTTTGTGAGGGCATAGTTTGGACATGATACGCTGCCGCTGGATGCCTAGCGTGTAGCATCATCAGCTTCCTCTGAGAGACCGGACGCCTTGAATACACTCTCCGGCTTCTGACCGAACAGTGTGTAGTGTGTCTCCGCCTCAAAACAGTTGGGTAGTGAGCCAAAATCGCCGGTGGTGGCTCTGGAATTGCAATCCCTAGAGCCTGTGGCTAGGATTGCAGTCTCAACCATCTACCTGTGAGTAAGATTGCTACCAGCTATATATAACCCTTGGCAGGTGTCTGGTGAGGCTGAGAACGGAGTAATGCCATAAAGAATTCAAAACTTAGGTAGAAGTTTCATCACTTACTACTTTTTTCTATTTCGTCCACAGCCTACAAAGAAAACCACCCAGCCTACCTTTCTTAGATCCATGACATGCGTCACTCTATCTGGATGTCCCATGATAGCCTAGGCTGTGTAAATGATATAGCACCCTGTGAAAGTGTTCTTGGAGCGTCCTCGTTTCCGCCTTTCTCTTATCGGTCCCCTTACACCACTGTAGATGCATACTACAGGATCCTGTGCAAGAATGAATGGTCTGATGATGTTCTTATGTAGAAGACGCCTTTTATTTTTTCTTTTATTTTTAAATCCTAGGGATAGTAATCTAGAGAATTATTACCTTCCGCCTGAATGGTGACGCCATTTATCCCTCCCGCAACATGACCTTTGCAGAAGTTTCCTTTATTTTTAAGCCCTCTCAATGTCGGAAAGTTTCAGGTTCATATTATGAATAACAGAGTACCAGTAGATGCCATTTTCTTGGGATTCAGTATGACGTTCAGTGCATCGTCCTATTCCAGGACGAGGCCGGAAAGTTCCGGACCGATTGACCGTCTTGTAGCGGGAAAAATGATTTCAACATCCCCCTTGATCACTCCATTTAACAGGTTTGACATTTGTTTGAATATTCTTACCCCCATTATATTCCCAAAAAAGTGGGATCAAAGCTTTATCTGCAAGAAACATATCAATTATAGTACGTAATCAACCCCGCTTGGTCAACTAGTTCGCTAGTTACTAGCCGGCCCAAGCCCGGGAAAAGAGGGGAGCTTGGGCGTAGGGTTAGCGACCCCACCCTGGAAAGCAAATCCAATCGCTAAAGAAACTTCTAAGCACAAACAAAATATGGAAAAAAAAAACAATATTATTCCTGGCTGGAGCCGGAGGGGGGAATGACGCCAGTTGGTGAAAGCCTTCGGGAAACCAGTTGGCCGGTGTGTCTTCTCTTCCTCGATGAAAGCGAAAGTAAACGTGGGGACATGGAATGTCCGTACGATCTTTGAAACCAGCAAGGATGCCCAGATTGCAAAGAAGATGGGAAGGTGTCGCACTGAAATGTTAGGAATTTGCGAAAGCAGATGGAATGGAAGTGGACTCACAAAACTATCAACTGGAGAATCAGTAATTTACTCCGGTCACCCAGACAACAACCACGTGCACACTGAGTTTTGGAGTGGCTATCATGATGTCCCCCTCTCAAGAGTATCGAAGGCTCTCATACAGTGGGAACAAGTCTCCTCCTGCAGGATCATGACAGCAAGGTTCAACTCAATAGGAAGGAAGGAAGGTCACAACTATACAATGCTATGCACCCATAAATAATGCAGATGAAGAGAAAAAGGAGGAATTCCACAGACAACTTCAATCAACACTGGACAAGACCTCAGTTGACGATATCAAAATTCTAGTGAGCGACATGAATGCCAAACTGGGAGAGGACAACACAGGAAGAGAACTTATCATGGATCGAGAAGCGCTCGGTGAAGAGTGAGAATGGAGAATTGTTTGCAGAATTCAGCGCATTCAACAATTTGGTGATTGGAGGCAGTGTGTTCAGACACAAGGATATCCACAAAGCGACATGGATTTGACTTCACCAGACGGACACAACAAAAATCAGATGAACATCTCAATCCCAAAAAAGTGGAGACGCAGCCTACTTGGCACAAGATCAGATTGAGAAATGGGGAAGATATAGGTTTACACCACTCACTATCTAATGCAAGGAACCTTCCAAATCAAGTTAAAAGCCTTCAAGGAAGCTGGTGATAGACCACAGTTCAAGTACAACACTCGGAAACTGAAGGATGAAACTACAAAGGAGATCTTCACAGCAGCCAGCCATCAAGACGAAATGGGAGATATCGAGGAACATCCCTGAAGAAACCTGTGTGGAAGAACATTGGAAGTTTTTGAAAGAAATGTGGAAAGAAACCTGCACAGCCGTATTAGGAAGGAAGAAGAAAAAAGATAGGGAATGGATCTAGACGGACACAGGAAAGCTGATAGAGGACAGGAGGATGGTGAAGCGGAAGATACACAAGTGCAAGGATGCTCAACGACATGAGGAACTGTGTACAATGCATAAAACACTGCACTGGACAAAGAAGTGGAGAGGAGTGCACGCAAAGACAGAAGACACTTTCACGACACGTTGGCAAGTGAAGCAGAACAGGCTGCAGGTAAGAGAGACCTGACAACATTGTATCAAATAACCAGGTTGCTATCAGGGAAGAGACTAACACAGATGAAACCAATAAAAGATGATGAAAGAGGTTTAATTACCAAAAGAGAGAAACAGAGGAAACGATGGGCTGATCACTTCAAAAAGCCGTTGAATCAACCACCACCTGCACTTCGTCCAAAAATACCACTTGTAGTCACAGAACTACAGGTGAACACAAATCCTCCAACAAAAATGGAAGTCCTGAGCTCCGTAAAGCTACTGAAATGTGGGAAAGCAGCAGGTCCAAATGGAATCCCTCCAGAAGCACTGAAAACAGACGCAGAGACAACAGTGGACATGCCTGCACCACTACTGCAGAAGGTCTGGAAGGAAGAAGAGGTATCTGCCTGTTGATCGGAAGATGGGCTACCTTGTCAAACTTCCGATGAAGTGGGACCTAAGTCTTTGCAACAACTGGCGCGGAATCACGCTCTACTCCTGTCCACCCAATGCAAGCAAAATATTAGGCCGCATCATCTTGGAGAGACTAAAGGATGCACTGGGTTCAAAACTATGACCGGAACGGGCCGGCCGGTCGCAGGAAGAACAAATCATACGCGGATCACATTGCAACGCTATGCTACGCATCATTATAGAACAGAGAATAGAATGGCAGTCAACCCTCTACCTCAACTTCATCTACTTTGGGAAGGTCTTTGACAGCGTCTACCGAGAAGCAATTTGGTGGTTGCTTCAACACTACGGTTCTAGCGCCACAAGCCTTTATCAGTCTCATTCAACAACTACATGAGGACGCCATATGCCAAGTAATTCTCAATGGAAAGCTCATTTAAGCCTCTGAAGCGAAGATGGGTGTAAGGCAAGGCTGTCTACTATCATCGATGATATTCCTGATTGTGGTCGGCTGGACTGTATCGTGAAACAAACAGTAGGGGTTAGAAGACGGGGATACGCTGACTGGACAGATGAAAAGACCCCAGGAGAAGATCTGGATTTCGCCGCGGATGGCTTGTGTCTAATGTCACACAAACTTGATGATCTACAGGCGAAAACTAAAAATTTGGCAGAAGATGCGGGGCAGCGAAAACAGGACTTTAAGTGAAAATAGAGAAGATATGGGTGATGAAGATACCCAACCAACAACAACAAGCCCCAATCACCATCGACGGGAGAAACTTGAAGGAAGTAGCCTCTTTCACTTATCTCGGCAGCACTGTTTCAACTACGGGCCGCATGAAGGAGGACATCAAAGTCTGGACCAGAAAGACAGCTAGACAGGCTTTCATTAACCTCAAACCAGTGTAGAGATCTGCGCTCAGCACATGGCGTGAACAGTATTCGGATTTTCAACACCAACGTCAGTCAAGTCAGTGCTTTCATGTGATTGTTGATAGACTCGGCACGTTACGAAAGGGATTTACAACAAACTACAGGCATTCATCAACAGCTGCTTACGCTGCCTCGTTACTGAAGCTCGGATGGCCAGAATGATGAGAATAAGCAACAAGGAACTCTGGTCGGACAACGAACCAACGAAGCAAGAACCTATGAGTGAACAAATATGCAGTGGAAGGAAGTGGAGATGGATTGGACATACCCTGAAAAGGCCGACTAGGGACATTGCGCGTCAGACCAGATAGTCGAGTGGAACCCGGATGGGAAACGGCAAGTCAGGCGTCCGACGGTGACATGGAGGAGATCGTATGAAGAGGAAGTGAGGGCTTCTGGGCTGTCATGAAGCCAGGTCCGAAAGATCTCAGAGAACAGATAGCACTGGAGACGTGCTACTGAAACCCTATGTTCCATTAGGAACCCAAAGGACAAATAATGATAATAATGGTACGTTATTGTGCCAGAGAACGTTTCGGGCTGCCCAGCGGGACTGTTGAGGTACTTTTTAATTTTGATACAACTTGTTGCTGTTTGATAGCATCACAGATCTGTTACAAACCCATCACCGATTTACTACAAGTCGTGTTTTGATGTTGCTGAACCAATCTTTGATTGTTTGTGACTCACGAAAGTTAGACGGCTGTACAGTGGAACTCGGGAACTTGTTTGGGTAGCATAAGTTTGGTCCCGTTAAATTGTTTCCGGCGTTCAGGCCAAAAAATTGGATTTTAGTCACAACAAATCTACCCTTATGCGTTAGAGAACTCCTGGAGGGAGAGAGCATAATCTTTGAGCTCTACTCTTGGAAGGTGGTAGATGGTGGGGTACCGCGGGGCACATAAGTGAGTCCTCTGCAGCTCCTTCTGTATATGTGTGGACCGATGGCCACCAGGAAATCCCCACTGGTCTGAAGGCTGATGACTCAAAAGTCTGACCAAAAAATGATGCCAGTAAGCCTTAAACAGACCTGAACAGCCTGTTAACTTCGTTAGACAAGTGTCTGATGGCCATCAACCCAAGTGAGTGGGTGGGAAGGTTAATTATGCCTGCAGGCGGCGTAGACTATAGCTTTGGTAGCACTCCTTTGTCCTCGGGCACAACCCATAGTGACACAGTATTCACAGTAACCCATGATTTTAGAAATACGGTACGCTGCCATCCGGTAACAGTTCAGCGTATTGGGAAACTGGGCATTACGTAGAACCTCTATCAAGATGACTGACGGTGTGTTCATCACCTTATAAAGCCCCTTAGTTAGATTCAGACCGGAATGCTATGTGAATGTGACAAATCCTCGTCTGAGGGATCAATCGAAATTTCCAGAAATAGTCCGGAAGACGCTTATGAAAGAAGCGTAAGACGTTTTACCAAAACCTGGATGCAGTCGATATACTCTGCTACTAATTGTGTGGTTGAAGATTCCTAAGTGGTACGCGATACCAAATGCTCTGAACAGACGTCCAAGCCTGGAAGCGCTTGCAGACATATGTGCAGGAAGAAAAGATGGCCGCTCTCTTCTATAACTTTCATAATTCCTGAAACAACAAGCCCTGTAGGGCAGTGATTTTTAAAAGCAAGTTCGGACAACTTATTCAAATGTAACGTAACGCGCCTGGTTTTTCTTGAAGTCACGGAGCCAACGGAATAGGAGGATAGGTATAAAACTATGGTAGGCAGAAGGCGAGACAGAAATCAGTGGTTCTAAATTAAAATGCGCGGTACTCAGTCTACTCATCCACTAAGAAGGGAATTCAGCGCTTTTGAAACATCCTAGGTGTTGTTGAGAGTGAATTTTACGGCTGTGACTTCTATGTACACTGGTTCTGCTTGGTGTCGCAAGGCTATCAGAGGAAGAAAAAACGTTTGGCTTAGTAGACCGTACGTCTCCACACAATGATCAAAATCTTACCACCGGTTCCTGACTTTACCCAGTTTATCCCATAAAATATTCGTAAGAGTAGTGGTTTTGTTTTCATGCTTTGGGTCGTTTCAGAAGGTTTCAGAAGGAATCAAGAAAAAGGGTCGAAATAAAATAAAGGAGGCCACTTAGATCGCCAGGCGAAAAGAACTCTTACCATCCTCACGAACGTGCCAAGTATTGCAAGTTGGAACCGTCAGTGTCACGAAAAGCCCATCTATATGAATATCATAAGCCTCGGTAATGGCTAAGTGCGACTCAGTGCAGCGAAGAGTTAACACTCTGGCACTTTGTTCAAATAAGTAGCAGAAAGTGGCACTATGTTTAAACAAGTAAGATGAATTATGCTATTTCTTCCTGTCTAGCTAGTAACTACCTGAGTCGTGTCATTGATTTCTCGTGTTCTAAAGGGTGATTAGAGGCCAGATGGCCACCAAAGGGTCTCTAAGCAGACATCTGACCCACCGGAATCACAACATGCAAGCTTACAACGTTTGATCGGACAAAACAGTGGTTTCGGACATTTTACTGGCGGCAGTTGTGATAAGGGTCAAAAAGGAGAAGAGGATATTGTGTTGAGACCCTGAAGGCTGCTAGTTCATCCAAAAAGTGGACACAGGTATTCTTCTAAGATAATCATAAGGTTTTGAGACCCTGGGGACCATGTGGGTGTGTAGGCTGTTCATACAGCTTTTCTATATAATTCAGAAACAAACCACTGGGTGTTCCAAGGAAGAATCCAAGTAGACTGTAGACCTCACTGGATGCTGCAGTACATTTTTTTGGGAACACCTGGTGTTTCTCATGAGACAGTGCCAGAGCTCTTTTCGATGCTCAACTGTCCTACTAGCTGAACCTTCAGAAAGTAATAAAAGCCGTGCGTACAGACTTGACACCATTTCACTATTTTACATCTACCTGGGCTGAGGGAAAGCTGATTGTTTATTGTCTGACTGTGGATGCTGTGCGTAACCCACCGAGTCATGGGCAAGTCCAAAGGCTCATTTATTTCCCCGACCATTTCAAGGTGGTTTCTCTACAAGAAAGACAGAAGGTTTCGAGGGTTGAGCAGGTCACTGTCAAATCTGGTGAAATGTAGTGGGTCAAGACCAGCTACCTGAGATACGATACTTGCCATCGGACAACACTTAGATAAGATTCCCAACCTTGGCTGACCGCGGCTCGTCATGAAGACAGTTCCCTACCCACCCACCATCTTAAGTTCGTTATCTCTCTTTCGCTCCTTTTGTTAATAAGCGATGAGTCAGTCACTTGTCTAACATCTATCTATAGGTTCTTGACCAATGGGAATATACTTGAACCTCTAAATGTGTAGAATAAGGTTGCCATAGTCCTCACGTTCCTTCTGTTGCCAGACATTTAAGAATGCTTGCATGAGCTGTTCGAGTGCCGGTTCGGTTGTTCATTGCAGGTAGCTGGAAGAGCGAAAACACCACTGATGTGTGCTCCGATTTCCTTTTAACTTTGCTACAAATACGAGGCATATCTAAACATGTACACAAACACCACTATATAAAAGCGTTGATATTTTTGTATGCACGAATCGAAAGGCCGGATAGAAGAATTCTCAACCGCTGCAGCACAAGAGGTCGCAGTGACAAGTTTAGCCATCAAACAAAAGTAGTGGGGATGTAACAAAGTGGTCCCAGAAACCTCTATCGCTTCATATCGGAGGGGAAGTCGACCAGCAAGTTCGCGAATCTTACCACATGTCTTGGTGGGAGTGTGCTAAACAGTCTGGAGATAGCTGAGCTTCTGAACTCATACTTCCAGGCTCAACCTAGTACTAACACTAAATCTACGTTGATTCGACATGACATCGACCAGGCCATGAACAAAGAATACCTCTGCCACATCCCGACCACAGAGAATAGAGTGTCAGCGAAATTATCCAGGCCATGCCCAGGCAAGTCCCCTGGCTGCGATAATCTAAAACTGATAGTCCTAAAATCCGCACTGGGTTGTTTGCAAAACCAATCTGCAACCCCTTCAAGCACTCAATAGAGCCACGCAAACTTACGCAAGAATGGAAGTGCGCCGTCTTGTCACCCATCTTTAGGGGAGGGAACAGGAAATGACCTGGCGACTACAGACCGATTGCTCTTCTTACACTGTCAAAAGTGTCAGAAAGTCTGGTGGCTGACGCTATCAGGGAAGTCCTCAATAGGGAAAACACCATCCGTACTGCTTAGCTTGGCCTTCGGAGTGGTTGTTCATGTGCCACCAGCTTGCTAACCGCCTGGAACGGCTGGACACTTACATAGGACAACAGAAAACCGGTACATGTTGTTTGTCTCGACCTAGCCAAAGCATCTGACAGTGTTCTGTCTACGGTCCTGTTTCACAAGATCACATCGGCCAGTATAAGTGAACCTCTACTCACTTAGTTCAAGAAGTGCCAAGAAGGTAGGCAGTTCTGTCCCAAGGCAAATAGAGTACGACGAGTGGATATCATCGACTTCAACAGTAGCCCCAGGGACAACCCCAGGAGTGCTTCTGCTGCTCCTGTTTGCCAGTGATCCGAAACACAAAATCTTTTCACCCATCCTCCTCTTCGCTGATGACATTAGGACTTTCAGAGTAATAAAAAAAAAGGCCTATTGTACGGCACAACTAAATGACCTGCAATAACTTGAACTCTAGTCGTCACAAAAGGAACTGAGCTTCAACCTAGAAAGGTGCTAAGCAATGCACATCAGTAAACATGAAGCAAGAACAGTCGACTTCTCGTACAAATTGAGGAACCGTGTTATCACCAGAGTGTCCAAACAAAACCTATTGCTGCAATCGTAACAGTATCCAGGTATGCTGGTAATAAATGCTGTTTGTGCCCAAACACACAGGCTCTTAGACACCTGACAACCACCCACTTAGTAAAGAGGCTAACCGGAAGTGATCTCATATGAACCACCGACCATGAAGTCCTATTGAACGTCCTAATGACGAAACCCTACATACTCTCCACCGCAATATGGCCACGGCAGCCGAATAGAGTCGCACCTCTGGCTTAATTTATTCAACCGACTCTGTTTGAAACGTCATGGACCTAAACAATCACCACACTCTGCATGCCGCCACACTATTCTAGTCCTGAATTTCCCCCCGTCCATCCATGTATCTAACTCTAGTTTCGCATGCCATGTGCAGGCAGCACGAATTTATTGAATGCTCACATATTTTCAGCCTAATTTATACTCGACATTGATATGCAGTGTAGTCTTACCGATTATGTGACTCACTGCCACCAGGATACTCTTCACACTGAGTGACTTTACCCTTGTCAGTTTTCGCTACTGCTGTGTCACAGGATGGCCTTTACCCAATATTTTCAGCCAGCAACATACAAACAGTTGCTTACCCCGGAAGACTGTATATGGCGTGATGATTTACTCCTTCCAAACTTTCTCGGCCTAACTTAGAAAGATAACACTCAGATACTGCCTGTAAGAATGTCATGTGTTCGTATAATTGGTTGTTCTAAATATATTATTATCATATCGGAAAGGAAGTCGACCAGCTGAGAAGTTCGTCTCATAAGAGACTTAAACGAAGATGTGCTGAGTAGTCCAGAGATACCTGGGCTTCTGAGCTCGTGCTTTGAAACACAGCCATTACACCTGACACCAAATCTACTCTGGGACACTCGCAAACTAATCTGTGATCTACCCGAGCGCCTTGTAACTCTTTTGAATTGTTTTGACTACATCTACTTTTATTCTTCGGTACCATCCCAAATATTTTTTGTCTCTTATATGTTACTCAAGTCAAGGTTTTGATGCCTGTAAAACTCGCGAATATTCCATAATCTCTCAAGAACCCGTGGCCACCTAGCGAAAACAGTTCTTAAAGCGAAGACGTGACTCTCATCAGGTATCATGGGCATAGCTTGACCTTACCCCAAAAGGACAGGCTGTCGAGAGAGGTCGAAGGATTTGCCATGCATGTTTTCACCCACCAACTAGTCAAGAAGGTAACTGATGGCCTGTTTTGCTTATTACCAGACTCATTATAATGCTGTTTCACAACCCAAACCAAGCACCTAATAGGAGCGGTATGCACTACAGAGCCTAAGGCACGATTGGTCACCGCAATTTCGGCATCTACCCCGGCACCCTGTGACCATGGAGTACTCACTCGGGGCTTCAGCACACTGGGACTCAACCTGGGATATGAAGTAAGATGTGGACATATATTCCTTGAAGGCAGACTTCGAAACACTTCTACGGAAACAAGATTGGTAGGAAAGGTTGGAAAAGACACCAAATGGAGACCAGATGGAATAGGGTCACCACCTGACTGATTTCTGACAAGCGATGATCTTTTGGTGGATAACATCTTCGCCCACTCCCCTTAGGTAAAAACGACCGGGGTTTGGTGGGATTTTTCTGACAACCAAGGGGAAAGCCACTAATAGATGAGTCAGAAGCCTTCTGTTGTCACCGAGCAGTGATATCCTGCAGGCTACTCGGCCACTGTTGACAGGCGAACACTGGAAGCATACCAGAGAAGTCGTCTGGACCGCCACCGAAGACAGTGTTTTCAAAATTAACCAGATGACCGCCCCTCAAACGGTCTTGAGTAGCTCGCGCAACCCAAAGGTAAATACAGAAGAAAAAGAGAGCGTGTTATCGGTGATGTATATCATAGAAGGAGTCATACCTTCTAGGCCACAAGAAGGCAAACAACGTGCGTAACATAAGCGTTGATGACAGATACGTGTACCGGAGTGACCCGCCAAAACGGCTAAGCTACCATCCCAAAGGCTTGTATCAGTTTACGCCACAGCGAAAACCGACGAATAAAGGTTTAAACTTGGCAACGGACCGGCTGGGGAACCCTTGAATAGTAATGAGATAGCGGAACTGTTGAGCAGCCGATTTGAAGAGCAACTCAACACAGTGCTACATCCGCTGCCAACGCCCAGTAATGTAGCGAAGTTCTGGGACTGTGATACGAAGCTGACGAACGCAAACACTTCGTCAAACCAATTGCCTGCAAAACTTTAACACTGAGAATGGGGAAATCTCCGGGTTGTGACGACATGAAACCGATGGTCCCACAGGATTGTGCCATAGTGCTAAGGATACCCATTCGCAACCTGCTCACGCACTCGTTGGAAGTGAGTCAACAACCTAGTCTTCAAGAAAGCAGGCGGATAAAACCCCTGTCCAACTACAGACAAAAAGCGTCAGTTCTCGTGCTACACAAGATACTGTAAAGCATGGTTGCAAGCTTTGTTTAGGACCACTTAAACGGAAACAAGAACGTTTGTCTCACCTAGCATGGCTTCAGAACCGGACTGTCATCTGCTGCAAACTCAAGACCCGCTTGGGACGACTGGACCACTATACGCGACAACAAACAACCAGTCCACGTTATCCTCCAGGACTTGGCTGAAGCCTTGGATAGTGTTCCGCACTATAACTTGCTCGACAAAATAACAAAAATGGGTTTCACTGAACCACTCAGAGCGTGGTTTACAGCATATCTGGGAGACAGAGAATTCTCTACTAAATTAAACAGAGTTTGATCGGCCCCGGAAGAACGCAAAGACAGGAGTTTCACGAGGAGCTGTCCCTGGGCCAAACTGTTTCCACTTCTCGCAAATGACCTTCCCATTAAAGTCTCCGTGTCTGTCCTCTCATTTGCCGATGACACCAGAACATGGAGGGCATTGGCTTAGGAAGAGTATCCTAGGATAATTAAAGACGACCTCTTGCAGCTACAGTTCTGGTCAACTACGTAGGATTTAAGCTGTGGCCTGGAGAAATGCAAGGCGATGTAACCTTGCAGGCCAGAAGCAACGAGAACCGACTTCATCCTCGGAAAGTGTGCAGCCATCAAGGTATTGACGGAGAAGAAACTAGGACCAAACCCTTCTGACACACTGAATACTATTGCCGACTGCAAGGGGAACAGTAGCAAAGACGAACGCCATCACGCACTTTCTGACAAGGCAGATTGGAGCGCTAACCCCAGAAATGTTACTCATTGAATACTCTCGAGAAGATACAGAGATGGGTTACAAGGTCGGTTGTCAGACTGAAGGGCAAAACATATTTACAACGCTTCAGAAACCTAGCTTGTCCGCGTCAAGCTATCGAGGGAAACGAGGTGAACTGATAGCAGCCTACAAGATCATTCACCGAGTGGATCACCCAAATAGCTCACGTTATCTTTCCGAAACCGGTAGTCCCATTGGAATCCCACTAGCACACCCGACCATAAGGCTTAGACGACAGAAAGATCAAACTTCTCACGCATAGTATATGCCTTATGGAAGGCTCTACCTTAGAAAGTAGCCACAGCTTCATTAGTCGACTCCTTCAAACGACCACTAGATGAGTATGTGGGCGCAAGGGCTTTACCGCGAACATTCGTCTATAGTAACTGAAGATACGCTCACTCATCACTTTAATCCCCAACCTTAGTACCCTCAGCAAGATGCATCTCTTCTCTACTTTATTACCAGCATCACTTAACTTTCCACAAGTACTTTTCACTCCTTTTTTTATCATTCTCTATTCACCCTATCTCAAGCACTTTTTAAATATCACCTAGTATTTACTTGTAGATGTTGGCAAAACTAGGGACTGCAAGAGGTCATTTGATCTTGTTCCTAGCTCTTTTACCTCCCGAAACAAACGAAGCTACAATTTGCAAGTAGAATATCAAATAGAAAATCACTACCTCAAAAACTATAAGCAGGAAAACGCAAAGACTTCTGCAACCGTCGAAGAAGTACAACCGAACAAAAAGAACCTAGCCTCAAGACTTAGAGGCGACAGCTCAAAGGCTACAAGTTTCTTCTACTGTCGCAATTGTTATTGGATGTAGGATAGGTCTTGTTTGAAACTGGCTTAGACAGCGGCTCGCTTGAGTTACTTACTTAAGCGATGATGACAGGTGATTTCCGTACAGAAGCTAAAGAGTTGGATCAGTGGATAGAGCAGTTGTACGAATGTAATCAGTTGACAGAAGCTCAAGTCAAGTCCCTCTGCGAGAAGGTTAGTTAGGTTATTTAGTGAGTATATTTTTTAGGCTAAGGATATTCTGACTAAAGAGTCCAATGTCCAGAATGTCAGAAGTCCAGTCACCGTATGTGGCGATGTACATGGGCAGTTCCACGACATGATGGAATTATTTCGCATTGGAGGGAAATCTCCGAATACCAACTATTTATTCATGGGTGATTACGTAGATCGTGGGTACTACTCCGTCGAAACTGTCACCTTACTAGTCGCTTTGAAGGTTCTAAAGTTTTATTTTAAATTATCCCTGCAGGTCAGGTTTAAAGATCGAATAACTATTCTTCGTGGAAACCATGAAAGTCGTCAAATCACCCAGGTTTACGGATTCTATGATGAGTGCCTACGTAAATATGGCAACGCTAATGTCTGGAAGTACTTTACTGATTTGTTTGATTATCTTCCTCTCACGGCTCTTGTTGATAACTCAGTAAGATAGTTTCCAATCTGATATTCCTAGATATTTTGTCTGCATGGTGGTTTGTCACCATCGATCGATACTCTTGACCACATAAGAGCCTTGGACAGAATTCAAGAAGTTCCTCATGAGGTAAGTGCCTAGAGTCCATTTTTTAGAGACCATATTCTACATATGCGTATTCTTTATTAATGAAGCGTGGTCTACATAATCGAAAGATGCAGGCAGTTAGTTTAAGTACTCCGTTTCTAATTAGTGAGTCATGAACTCGAATACCATTTCACCTACCACAACCTGTCCAGCCGGGTAGTAACAAGTGCGATCTACAACCTAGTACCAGAATGCTTTTCGTATGAAATACTTGTCAAAACGAATATTTTGACCATTGAATTCTTATTCAGTGGTGTACTTGTTCTCGAGTAATCCAGGAAAGCGAGTTTATACAATCGATAAATGTCATAACCCTCAGAAGTCGTCTGACGCAATTGTCATCTGAAATAGTTTGCAGTGCATGCTTTTAATCCTCCGACAAGAAAATATTCGACCCTTACATTCATTTTACTGGGATTCCCATGGTAATCGAATTACTGTTGCTTCAAATAACAATAATGCACTCAGTCGGCGAATGTGTGAATGACAAATGCCAGTAGTAGTCGCCTCACTGTCATGTGCATTGGCAATCCAGTTACTCGGAGTTAGTTCTTTTAGCGTAAACATCGGTTACTTGTGTAGCGAACCATTTACTCAAAAGGTAGTTAAAAATATTCGCTAGCTTTGCACACGAATCATATGCATGTTCACTTCATGTTTTATATAATTTATTATAGTCGCCTGTAGTTTATTCTGCAACACAAACGAGGTGCCAAGACCTCAGTAAATGTAGTGAGGTTCGGATTTACGGTCCGTCAGTCAAAAATCAACCACGTAGGTCGAAAAACCACAACAGACAACCAGGATTGTTTTTAAAACATTCCAACTAGACTCCAGCTACTCTAAGGTTATCAGGTGGTGATTTGGTGGAGTTGTGGCTCGTTGGTTTCGCGAATTGACTTCCAACTAGTGGGTCGCGGGCCACTCCCCATACCGTTTGGGCAACCAAGTACTGTCGTTAACCTTCATACATTAGGTGTGGCTCATTGTCTACCGTGCAAATACACACAAGATAACGGTAGATTTCGGTGGTGATTTCGCAAATCAATCTCACCATTCGATGTTCGAGCAGATTCCTAGATTCCAATGCTGCTTCAGTTGCTTCGGTCTGAACAACCAGGTATCGCAAGCATTCGCATATATGTAGCTTCTAGCCATATGCATAAACACGTACCAGGTTGGGTGGAATCATTGCCATTATCTGTATCCAGTCTGTGTTGCTTTAGTGTTACTGTATGATGCATATCCTGGCTTCCATGTGGAATCAAGTGTTTTCAATGAAAAAGATGGTGATCAGGGCATTAACGAAAGGCCTTCAATTCCTGGTGTGGTCGAAAAGCAACGTAGCGTCCTAGGCACATTCGTCATGGCACCTGAAGACCACCAGTCGTACTAGTTTCTGACCAAGGTGTGAAATTCAAATATCCCACTCAGCTGTTGGCGATCTATGGTTACACTCCGTAATAGTCAATGACTGTTAAAGGTAAAAAGTTGGCGACTGCTTCAGGTATCCGACTACAGTCACCTTCATTACATCACTCACACGAGGCTTCTACCAAATTTGATCGATGTTTCATGCTAGACGTCATCTTCGGTAAAAGAGGTTATGAATCTTCATCAACTGATATAGTTAAGGCATGTGTACGCATTTTGGTATGTTAGCTAGAGTAGTTTCAGGTTGGAATAACTTGGCAGCCATTTCAACACAAATATTTTTGACTTGACCGAAGCCATTTATAATTAGAAACTCTAAGTTCTATGGCTCCCAATCAATCGCAGTTGCTCAGATGTATTCACACCGTATCTCAGTTAAAAAAATACTTCTATTTTTCATTTTACCTTCTGAATTTGTCTTGTGTTTTCTACGTGACACTGCGGACGTCATTTTAATTTACGCTTCTACTGATGACTACTGTTATGTACGTCACCGTGAAGGTTCATAATATCTATTGAATTATCTCCTTAACCTAGAAATAACTTAGCTTACACTTACATGTGATGCTACAAAAGCAACCCTAGCTAAACACTCGTCACGATCGTTATTTCTGCATCTTGGATATCTAGGTTTTGAAACCATGAAGTCATATTCAGTAGTTGAGACGTACGGAGATTGATAAAAGCCAGTCACTTTCTTCAGTGTTGTTGGAACTGATTAGAATAAGATCACAGTCAGAAACAACAGCAACTCAGAGGTAAACGGAGTAGGTGTCATCGTAGTTACCACGAACAGTTGTGTTCCATGCAAAAGAGGCTAACCCGACAGAATTAACTCTCATCCCACGACTCCACATTATGAGCCCCTCACCTCGGCAGTAATGCCTGGTCCTATGTTGATATTGATTGATTGATTGCTCTACAACTCTATCCTATGCCTACACTAGCGAGTTCACAGAAAGCAGTCATTGGGCCTCCGGATACTCGTTAGATGAATTTTGAAGATTCACTACTACGGCCAAGTGAATTCAACTTAAAAACCGTGCATACATTTATCAGAAACATTGCATGTATCCATGATCCACATTTAAGCTTCTGCAGGTGAAGTGTGTTACTTGATGTTAAAATCTCTAACGTGAAATCGACAGTGGGGCTTTAGGAGACTAGAAATGGCCTCAGGTCTTTGGCAATGGTCACAGAGTATGAAATTGTAAGTGGCCTAATATTGTTATCAGGAAGTCGCAAAGGTTAGTTAGGTTTTGTATACCAATGGAAGTCTGTGGGCTGTTAAAACTTCCCAGTTCATCTCACTGTTGAAATTTTTCCTTCAAGTTGTTTGAAAGAGAAAATGGGTCGGTTTTGTATGACACTACAGCCCATGGGACACCCTCTTGAGGTTTATTAAACCTGACATTTTTAGGAGTTTTGGATTGAAATTCGTTTGTATTACCGCCGGTGATGGACGGCAGCTGGGCACGGAAGGGTATACCATTTTTAGAATCTACATTTTCTAATCCGGCGACCCAAATGAAAGGTAGTACCTTTCTGTGGCATCCTGTTAAGTCAGCAGTGCTATGTCCCCGTTGGACCCCCCAATTATAGCGTATCCATTTATTCTATACCGGCAACTGCTTTTTGTACTAAGACTTCCCATCAGACTCTTCTAATATGTGTAAACCTCAAGAAACAAACGTTCCTACCAGCACACCTTGTTAGTTCATTATAGTATACAAGCTATCTATCAGAAGTCCACTAAGAGTACTAGCTAGTGTACGCAAATCAGAGACAATCTCTTTAAGCCTATTTAAATCATTGATTGCTTTAATCGTTAAGAAATAGGAAAAAAAATGTGGCAACCACATGGTAATCAGTTTAACAATCGTCGGTTCTTAGATTTTACGCTCTATAATCATGAGACACTAGTAATAGCTCAACACTAATGGACCCGAGAATGCCGGCCAGGTTCCATAACTTAGTGAAAGCGCAATGGTCACATTTTTAACCCCCTACAGGTTGCAAAACATTCATACCTACTGGTTTACGAAAACTGTCTTACTTCTTCATGAAAGTAGTATTTTAACCAGTCAATTCAGAGGTCTTATATCAATGACTGAAAAAAGTATTGACTTAACATACTATGTTAACACAATCTACACATGCAACATTTAACAGGCCAACGTAGGTTGTGATTACACTTGCTTCAGTTGAAGCCACCTCAATTCACAACAAACATGTAAAGAAATCGATAGAAAAAGAATGACATGAAGTAGATAAAGATCTGTGAGAGTAGAGGTGAAACACGAAAGTTAATAAGATCGGTCGAAAATTCAAAGATGACAACGAGTGAATTAAACCGGCGCTATTGTGATCACTTTCCAAAGATATAACCAAGAGTCGATAACCACTGACTTCCATCTTTCTGAGAACTCCAGTTGGTCAACCTGCCACTAAACCTCTATACACAACTCAGTTCAATATTCAGAGACTACACACCTATGATACAATTTGGTTCGCCGACTCTCGCCTCTCTTCCAACTTAATTCCACTTCAGCTAGTGTTTCGTGTAGAGACACGTCATCAACTTAATCCATGAAGGTTCACACCCCCACCTACAAACTTTCCTTCTTTTCCTACAAATGCATGCCTCACCTCAGTATTCTTCACACTACGAAGATACCCATAGTCACAGACCTTTATAGCCTCCTCATGTCTTCCACTTGAGAAATTCATGTTTCACAGTTGTCTAATGGGATTGCTATGCAGTATACTCATCTCCTGACAGGTATTCAAATATCTCGGCGCGAGAAATAGTGACCGTTTGTTAAATCTCAAAGAACTCTTTCATGTCGCGTCTGAGTTTTCATTAGCAATTAGTTAATTAGAGCTGATACAATGCTGTTGGTTGAGGCTGGTAAATGCTTGGGGCCGGCCAGACTGAAACACGGCATTACTGCATGAAGTCCTTGGCTGTTCGTTTGAGCCATGTAGGGGAATCCAGACTAGCTGGTTGGGGTTCGCTCGACGAAAGAAACCAGTGGTTGGAGACTAAGCGATATGGCTGAGAACCGATATCATTGGCGCAGATGCATACACACATTCGCATCTTAACCCCCATACTTAATCTCACCATCTCGTTCTTCCTTCCTCTCTTTTACTACATTCTGCTTCCTTTGATCGATTTTTCCTTCCTTCTACATCTTTATTTTATTGCTTCGTTACATGGTGTGCTTATATGAGATGTGGCAACTTGGACCGTTGTTCAATAATGTCTGGTCCTACGTTGATCTTGATGATGATACATTTCACCAAGTAGTTTATATGACTCAGGTATTCTGTCACTTCATTCCATATTTATTAACTTTTAGTTTGTGTAGAGAAGTTTCGAAGCAGCATCTTGCATTTGGTAAATGAATACGTTATGCCAAACTTTCTCAAACTTCACCACAGTATTCAGAAGGCTATGCATTTCAGTATGTTAGAAATCAGTCAACAGTAAACTCTCCAGAAATGACCCTTGCATAGTTGGGTTGCCTGCACAAATTAGTCACTAGAATGTGAATAATTTGAGATTGGAATTGAACCAAGGAGTTAAATGGCTTTAACAATGAGATCAAGTCTAGTAGTTTGAAGACTTATATACTTATGTCGAGATTTATCAGTTTTTCAAGACAACATCTTTGTTGTTTGCATGACGTCTGTATCATCAATCAAACTGGGCTAAGTCATGAGATCAACATGTGAAGTCTCTAACATTGTGTGAGTCAGGTGTGTGTGTGTGTGTGTGGAACGGGGGAAATGTAGACCTGGAGGTTAGAGTAAGTGATAAATGAAACCGATAATGCAAGAATTTCAGTTGTTGGTCACTATAGTGCAGATGTGTTCACGCCTTATCTTCACGTCAAACGCTATATTGCATGTTATTTGTTTTAAATCGTATTTTACCCTTTTTTACTGTTTTCATTCACATTAACTTCACTTTCCTTACTTTCACCTTCTTGCATTGTATCTCGATGTACTGGTTTGGATCAACTTGGTTTTTCTCGTCTCATTTTGATATTGATTGATCGACTACCAATAATCTCGTCTTTGCATGACCCACTCTCAAGATAATTTAAACCTTCAGCGAAATATCTATTTATGAGTTTTATTAAATCTTTTTTCAGGGTCCAATGTGTGACTTGCTCTGGTCTGATCCGGATGATCGAGGTGGTTGGGGTATCAGTCCACGGGGTGCAGGTTATACATTTGGACAGGATATTTCGGAGACGTTCAATCATAGCAATAATTTGACGCTGGTTAGTCGAGCACATCAACTAGTTATGGAAGGTTTTAACTGGTGTCATGATCGAAATGTTGTCACTATCTTCAGTGCTCCAAACTATTGTTACCGTTGTGGTAATCAAGCAGCTTTGATGGAGCTTGATGATAATCTGAAATACAATTTGTAAGTTGTTTTGATCGTGATTAGTATTGATGCACCTTTCTTATCCCATATCGTCATTATTGCTGTTGTCCTTTCAAAAGTTACTTCAAGTATTATTGTTTACTGTTGCTTGAACAACTATCCTGAAGACAAATAGGCAGTGATAAGAAACTGAATAATGTTTCATTTATGTACTTAGATTGTATTAAAACACGATTCACTTAGCACATTACTGTTGTGAGCTTTAGGTTGTTTATTTAACTGCTTGTGTAGTGCGGTGTGTGAGAACTCGTGATTTCTAAAGGATGAGAAATATTTTATATGTTTTCAGTACATAATAACTAGATAAAATTTTAGCGTCCAGTCAACAAAAACATAATGACGATTGAATTTAGGGATATGTGGGGATTCTGTGATTTCCCAAGTTGGTATTCATCATAGACTGGCATAAGTTGGAGGAACATTAAAAACCTGGGAGCACTGGACAGCTGTTTCGTCCTAGTATGGGGCTCCTAGGCAGTGCGCACTCGTGACCCTGTCTGAGACCGAACCCAGGCCCTTCAAGTTCGGTGGTCAGCATGTTACCATTGAGCCACTGGTTCGGAATCCACTGGTCCTTATTTCCAAATTCTGTCAGTTCACGATATAGCGTGACCATCACCTAGTGTCACCATTGAGTATTTGTTTTCACAGCCACCAGGTTTGCCCCAGTGGTCACGACTTCAGGAATCACGTGTCCGAAGCTAGTCACCAATGAGCACTAGATCAATTTAATTTGCGGGTTTGTGGGGATTTATTGATTTGTCAACTGAAGTGATAATTTGGAAATATGAACCGTTGGATTCCGAACCGGTGGCTCAGTGGTAACGTGTTGACCACGGATCCAGAAGGTCCTTGGTTCGATCCATGGAGGAGTTATGGGTGCCAAGGAGTCCCCTACCAGGATGAAACAGCTGTCCAGTGCTTGCAGGTTTCGAATGTCTCTCCAACTGATGTCAACCTATGATGAATACCAACTGGAAAAAACATAATGACAAAGTGAAAACAACAATGAGTCAGTGTTTTAAAGTCTACAATGATTTTATTGCAGTACTAATACTGTCAGTTTTACGAGCAAATTTCAGTTACAGTCTGGTGAGTTGTAACTCATTGGTCTAGGAAATTGACTTTCAACCAATGAGTTACGGTTTTGAGCCCAGCTCCGTGGTCTGGGCAGCAGGTAGCCCTTACACAATATGTCTGGCTCATTGCCTACTGCATGAATGTGCACAAGGTTGGTGAGTGCAATTCGATTCGATAGTCAAGTCATCTTCAGTAAACCTCCACGTTCATCGATACATATAAGGTTGACTGATTAGTTGGAATATTCAGAGTATCTTATTACTTGCAAAAGCACTTAGGTTGTCCAGTTACTGTAGTTTGTTAAAAAGAAAATTTTTTCTCCTCTTTTTTTGTGCTTTTTTCTATTCCTTGACCAGCGGACTAAACTGTTTTTCTCTTATCTAATATTACTTCTTGTTTAGTTTGCAGTTCGATCCCGCTCCACGTAGAGGTGAACCACATGTATCAAGACGTACACCGGACTATTTCTTATAATTTTTTCTATCTAATTGATTTTGTGGGTTTTCAGTAGCCTTCTTACAAAATCATGTTTTTACCGGTTGATATCAGCTTGTGTGGACAGTCATCTTTAAAATACAGTTTGGAAAAACAGCGAGCTTTTCATTCTACGTAGGTTTTATTCATCTTTTCGCATATATATATATATATATATATATATATATATATATATATATATATATATATATATATATATATATATGCCTTATCACGAAATGTATCTCTAGCTTTTTTATTGGTCAATATTTGCTCTCAAAGGTGCAGGGAGATTGTGTAGTGCAAACCGTTTGATTTCGATCTGGAAATTTGCATGTACTTACAGCTCTGTAAAACTTCTAAGCTAATCGATTGTTTGTTGATTTTACCTATGTTAATTATTCCTTTTTGATGTGAAGTTGATTGTTTTGAAGATTCTGTTAGCTTAATGTCCAGTTCTTCAGTTTTAGGGGGAATGTGTATGTCTTGTATACTGTTCATTTTATGATGAAACTGGTTCTGATGGCTTTAATTGTTATGTGTGAGTGTACTGCATGAATGTATGGGCCAATTTTTCATTTAGGCTTATTTTATTACTGTCACCATCCAGTTATATTGAACATCACTTTTTTTCCATCAACTAATACGTATATTATTAATACAGGATCGCTAATAATTAAAAAAACTAATGTATTCTACATTTGTCTGGGTGTATTAATCGAGTATGTGAAATTCAACAACTAATCCGTAACTGAACTCTTCTACTTTATTACTGTTTCTTTTTGAAGTTTCGTCATATTTTAATCCTATTTAGGGTTTTGTAAATTCTCTTTGTTCATCATCCCGTATACGTGTTCTGATTTCAAGTTAATTTCATTTGAAATTTTTAAACCGATGAAAATTGACTTAGGCATTTGTTTCACATAACCAACCACTATCTATCTCTAGATGCAATATGATGTATGATTTGGGTTACAGGAAGGTTCAAAGTGTCCAGACCAAACTGTCTATGTGCCTCCGAATGTTAGTCTCAGCCCCGTATGGAGGTTGAAACTCCCCGGTTGAAGTTCAAAAAAGGGGAAATGAATCAATTTTTGGAAACTGTGTGACATCAGTAAGAAATGGTCATAAAACTGCACATGTATACACTTTATCATCTCTGAAGCCCTGCATATTTATTACCGCTCTCCCCATCGACTTTCTGCTGGTATGAATTGTAGCAACTAAAGCTAATAAGCTTTTTCTGGTCCTAGGTTGATTTCTCTAAATCTTGTCATATATTTGCCAATAAATATCCCAATCACACAACCCATGGTAGCTTGCGACGTTCCTGCTATGCACAGCGCGATGATAAGTATTGTAATCTGATTAGTTGGTATTCACTCGTGTTAAGAATTATTTGTTTTGATGTGATTTCATTTGAAGTGTTGAGATTTGTGAGTATGGTTTCCTCAAATAATTTGTTTCACTCTTTAGAGATATATCTAGCTATAAGTAAAGTAGGGAAGTCAAGTAACTGCCGGTTCAAACTTTGCCATTATTCCCATATCTTACATTTGTCTTGCTTTTGTTGGCATGCTTTCCTTTGTGTTATGTTTCTGCAAAGTCTGTTGATTTACATGGGATAAGTTCGTCTTTCACTTTAGGCATTCATTCTAGGCAAATAAACCAAAGTTTTCAAAACAGGTTTCAAGATGAACGTATTTTTCCACTGCTTTTGATCTCTCGGAGACTTAATCCTTTGGTTTAAGAACTTTGTACAGTAAGGTTTCTGCATGTATGAAATCATGAGTTGACATTCATGTGCGTGTAATACTAATGCACGTGGCATACTTGACGATGGTGCTACAAAATATCACGGTTTTCTGAACATCTTTTTTGAAGTTCCTAACATTTCTAGCATACGCTTCCAACACACCGAATGCTCCGTTAGAACTTCACTCACTAGTGGTTAAGTAGTGATTATTTGTCAGGAGATAAGTATACTGCATAGCAATCCCATTAGACAACTGTGAAACATGAATTTCTCAAGTGGAAGACATGAGGAGGCTATAAAGGTCTGTGACTATGGGTATCTTCGTAGTGTGAAGAATACTGAGGTGAGGCATGCATTTGTAGGAAAAGAAGGAAAGTTTGTAGGTGGGGGTGTGAACCTTCATGGATTAAGTTGATGACGTGTCTCTACACGAAACACTAGCTGAAGTGGAATTAAGTTGGAAGAGAGGCGAGAGTCGGCGAACCAAATTGTATCATAGGTGTGTAGTCTCTGAATATTGAACTGAGTTGTGTATAGAGGTTTAGTGGCAGGTTGACCAACTGGAGTTCTCAGAAAGATGGAAGTCAGTGGTTATCGACTCTTTGTTATATCGTTGGAAAGTGATCACAATAGCGCCGGTTTAACTCACTCGTTGTCATCTTTGAATTTTCGACCGATCTTATTAACTTTCGTGTTTCACCTCTACTCTCACAGATCTTTATCTACTTCATGTCATTCTTTTTCTATCGATTTCTTTACATGTTTGTTGTGAATTGAGGTGGCTTCAACTGATGCAAGTGTAATCACAACCTACGTTGGCCTGTTATATGTTGCATGTGTAGATTGTGTTGATTAACATAGTATGTTAAGTCAATACTTTTTTCAGTCATTGATATAAGACCTCTGAATTGACTGGTTGAAATGCTACTTTCATGAAGAAGTAAGACAGTTTTCGTAAACCAGTAAGTATGAATGTTTTGCAACCTGTAGGGGGTTTAAAATGTGACCATTGCGCTTTCATTAAGTTATGGAACCTGGCCGGCATTCTCGGGTCCATTAGTGTTGAGCTATTACTAGTGTCTCATGATTATAGAGCGTAAAATCTAAGAACCGACGATTGTTAAACTGATTACCATGTGGTTGCCACATTTTTTTTCCTATTTCTTAACGATTAAAGCAATCAATGATTTAAATAGGCTTAAAGAGATTGTCTCTGATTTGCGTACACTAGCTAGTACTCTTAGTGGACTTCTGATAGATAGCTTGTATACTATAATGAACTAACAAGGTGTGCTGGTAGGAACGTTTGTTTCTTGAGGTTTACACATATTAGAAGAGTCTGATGGGAAGTCTTAGTACAAAAAGCAGTTGCCGGTATAGAATAAATGGATACGCTATAATTGGGGGGTCCAACGGGGACATAGCACTGCTGACTTAACAGGATGCCACAGAAAGGTACTACCTTTCATTTGGGTCGCCGGATTAGAAAATGTAGATTCTAAAAATGGTATACCCTTCCGTGCCCAGCTGCCGTCCATCACCGGCGGTAATACAAACGAATTTCAATCCAAAACTCCTAAAAATGTCAGGTTTAATAAACCTCAAGAGGGTGTCCCATGGGCTGTAGTGTCATACAAAACCGACCCATTTTCTCTTTAAGACAACTTGAAGGAAAAATTTCCACAGTGAGATGAACCGGGAAGTTTTAACAGCCCACAGACTTCCATTGGTATACAAAACCTAACTAACCTTTGCTACTTCCTGATAACAATATTAGGCCACTTACAATTTCATACTCTGCGACCATTGCCAAAGACCTGAGGCCATTCCTAGTCTCCTAAAGCCCCACTGTCGATTTCACGTTAGAGATTTTAACATCAAGTAACACACTTCACCTGCAGAAGCTTAAATGTGGATCATGGATACATGCAATGTTTCTGATAAATGTATGCACGGTTTTTAAGTTGAATTCACTTGGCCGTAGTAGTGAATCTTCAAAATTCACCTAACGAGTATCCGGAGGCCCAATGACTGCTTTCTGTGAACTCGCTAGTGTAGGCATAGGATAAAGTTGTAGAGCAATCAATCAATCAATATCAACATAGGACCAGGCATTACTGCCTAACGGTCCGAGTTGCCACATCTCACGTCAGTTCATCAAGTAGAAAGGCAGTGAGGTGAAGGAAGAAGATAAGAAAATTCAGTCAAAAGAAATATAAAGTAAGAGAAGAAAGAAAAGAGGAATGACAAAATGGTGAGATTCAGTATGGCGTGAATTTCTCAAGTGGAAGACATGAGGAGGCTATAAAGGTCTGTGACTATGGGTATCTTCGTAGTGTGAAGAATACTGAGGTGAGGCATGCATTTGTAGGAAAAGAAGGAAAGTTTGTAGGTGGGGGTGTGAACCTTCATGGATTAAGTTGATGACGTGTCTCTACACGAAACACTAGCTGAAGTGGAATTAAGTTGGAAGAGAGGCGAGAGTCGGCGAACCAAATTGTATCATAGGTGTGTAGTCTCTGAATATTGAACTGAGTTGTGTATAGAGGTTTAGTGGCAGGTTGACCAACTGGAGTTCTCAGAAAGATGGAAGTCAGTGGTTATCGACTCTTTGTTATATCGTTGGAAAGTGATCACAATAGCGCCGGTTTAACTCACTCGTTGTCATCTTTGAATTTTCGACCGATCTTATTAACTTTCGTGTTTCACCTCTACTCTCACAGATCTTTATCTACTTCATGTCATTCTTTTTCTATCGATTTCTTTACATGTTTGTTGTGAATTGAGGTGGCTTCAACTGATGCAAGTGTAATCACAACCTACGTTGGCCTGTTATATGTTGCATGTGTAGATTGTGTTGATTAACATAGTATGTTAAGTCAATACTTTTTTCAGTCATTGATATAAGACCTCTGAATTGACTGGTTGAAATGCTACTTTCATGAAGAAGTAAGACAGTTTTCGTAAACCAGTAAGTATGAATGTTTTGCAACCTGTAGGGGGTTTAAAATGTGACCATTGCGCTTTCATTAAGTTATGGAACCTGGCCGGCATTCTCGGGTCCATTAGTGTTGAGCTATTACTAGTGTCTCATGATTATAGAGCGTAAAATCTAAGAACCGACGATTGTTAAACTGATTACCATGTGGTTGCCACATTTTTTTTCCTATTTCTTAACGATTAAAGCAATCAATGATTTAAATAGGCTTAAAGAGATTGTCTCTGATTTGCGTACACTAGCTAGTACTCTTAGTGGACTTCTGATAGATAGCTTGTATACTATAATGAACTAACAAGGTGTGCTGGTAGGAACGTTTGTTTCTTGAGGTTTACACATATTAGAAGAGTCTGATGGGAAGTTTTAGTACAAAAAGCAGTTGCCGGTATAGAATAAATGGATACGCTATAATTGGGGGGTCCAACGGGGACATAGCACTGCTGACTTAACAGGATGCCACAGAAAGGTACTACCTTTCATTTGGGTCGCCGGATTAGAAAATGTAGATTCTAAAAATGGTATACCCTTCCGTGCCCAGTTGCCTTCCATCACCGGCGGTAATACAAACGAATTTCAATCCAAAACTCCTAAAAATGTCAGGTTTAATAAACCTCAAGAGGGTGTCCCATGGGCTGTAGTGTCATACAAAACCGACCCATTTTCTCTTTAAGACAACTTGAAGGAAAAATTTCCACAGTGAGATGAACCGGGAAGTTTTAACAGCCCACAGACTTCCATTGGTATACAAAACCTAACTAACCTTTGCTACTTCCTGATAACAATATTAGGCCACTTACAATTTCATACTCTGCGACCATTGCCAAAGACCTGAGGCCATTCCTAGTCTCCTAAAGCCCCACTGTCGATTTCACGTTAGAGATTTTAACATCAAGTAACACACTTCACCTGCAGAAGCTTAAATGTGGATCATGGATACATGCAATGTTTCTGATAAATGTATGCACGGTTTTTAAGTTGAATTCACTTGGCCGTAGTAGTGAATCTTCAAAATTCACCTAACGAGTATCCGGAGGCCCAATGACTGCTTTCTGTGAACTCGCTAGTGTAGGCATAGGATAAAGTTGTAGAGCAATCAATCAATCAATATCAACATAGGACCAGGCATTACTGCCTAACGGTCCGAGTTGCCACATCTCACGTCAGTTCATCAAGTAGAAAGGCAGTGAGGTGAAGGAAGAAGATAAGAAAATTCAGTCAAAAGAAATATAAAGTAAGAGAAGAAAGAAAAGAGGAATGACAAAATGGTGAGATTCAGTATGGCGTGAATTTCTCAAGTGGAAGACATGAGGAGGCTATAAAGGTCTGTGACTATGGGTATCTTCGTAGTGTGAAGAATACTGAGGTGAGGCATGCATTTGTAGGAAAAGAAGGAAAGTTTGTAGGTGGGGGTGTGAACCTTCATGGATTAAGTTGATGACGTGTCTCTACACGAAACACTAGCTGAAGTGGAATTAAGTTGGAAGAGAGGCGAGAGTCGGCGAACCAAATTGTATCATAGGTGTGTAGTCTCTGAATATTGAACTGAGTTGTGTATAGAGGTTTAGTGGCAGGTTGACCAACTGGAGTTCTCAGAAAGATGGAAGTCAGTGGTTATCGACTCTTTGTTATATCGTTGGAAAGTGATCACAATAGCGCCGGTTTAATTCACTCGTTGTCATCTTTGAATTTTCGACCGATCTTATTAACTTTCGTGTTTCACCTCTACTCTCACAGATCTTTATCTACTTCATGTCATTCTTTTTCTATCGATTTCTTTACATGTTTGTTGTGAATTGAGGTGGCTTCAACTGATGCAAGTGTAATCACAACCTACGTTGGCCTGTTATATGTTGCATGTGTAGATTGTGTTGATTAACATAGTATGTTAAGTCAATACTTTTTTCAGTCATTGATATAAGACCTCTGAATTGACTGGTTGAAATGCTACTTTCATGAAGAAGTAAGACAGTTTTCGTAAACCAGTAAGTATGAATGTTTTGCAACCTGTAGGGGGTTTAAAATGTGACCATTGCGCTTTCATTAAGTTATGGAACCTGGCCGGCATTCTCGGGTCCATTAGTGTTGAGCTATTACTAGTGTCTCATGATTATAGAGCGTAAAATCTAAGAACCGACGATTGTTAAACTGATTACCATGTGGTTGCCACATTTTTTTTCCTATTTCTTAACGATTAAAGCAATCAATGATTTAAATAGGCTTAAAGAGATTGTCTCTGATTTGCGTACACTAGCTAGTACTCTTAGTGGACTTCTGATAGATAGCTTGTATACTATAATGAACTAACAAGGTGTGCTGGTAGGAACGTTTGTTTCTTGAGGTTTACACATATTAGAAGAGTCTGATGGGAAGTTTTAGTACAAAAAGCAGTTGCCGGTATAGAATAAATGGATACGCTATAATTGGGGGGTCCAACGGGGACATAGCACTGCTGACTTAACAGGATGCCACAGAAAGGTACTACCTTTCATTTGGGTCGCCGGATTAGAAAATGTAGATTCTAAAAATGGTATACCCTTCCGTGCCCAGTTGCCTTCCATCACCGGCGGTAATACAAACGAATTTCAATCCAAAACTCCTAAAAATGTCAGGTTTAATAAACCTCAAGAGGGTGTCCCATGGGCTGTAGTGTCATACAAAACCGACCCATTTTCTCTTTAAGACAACTTGAAGGAAAAATTTCCACAGTGAGATGAACCGGGAAGTTTTAACAGCCCACAGACTTCCATTGGTATACAAAACCTAACTAACCTTTGCTACTTCCTGATAACAATATTAGGCCACTTACAATTTCATACTCTGCGACCATTGCCAAAGACCTGAGGCCATTCCTAGTCTCCTAAAGCCCCACTGTCGATTTCACGTTAGAGATTTTAACATCAAGTAACACACTTCACCTGCAGAAGCTTAAATGTGGATCATGGATACATGCAATGTTTCTGATAAATGTATGCACGGTTTTTAAGTTGAATTCACTTGGCCGTAGTAGTGAATCTTCAAAATTCACCTAACGAGTATCCGGAGGCCCAATGACTGCTTTCTGTGAACTCGCTAGTGTAGGCATAGGATAAAGTTGTAGAGCAATCAATCAATCAATATCAACATAGGACCAGGCATTACTGCCTAACGGTCCGAGTTGCCACATCTCACGTCAGTTCATCAAGTAGAAAGGCAGTGAGGTGAAGGAAGAAGATAAGAAAATTCAGTCAAAAGAAATATAAAGTAAGAGAAGAAAGAAAAGAGGAATGACAAAATGGTGAGATTCAGTATGGCGTGAATTTCTCAAGTGGAAGACATGAGGAGGCTATAAAGGTCTGTGACTATGGGTATCTTCGTAGTGTGAAGAATACTGAGGTGAGGCATGCATTTGTAGGAAAAGAAGGAAAGTTTGTAGGTGGGGGTGTGAACCTTCATGGATTAAGTTGATGACGTGTCTCTACACGAAACACTAGCTGAAGTGGAATTAAGTTGGAAGAGAGGCGAGAGTCGGCGAACCAAATTGTATCATAGGTGTGTAGTCTCTGAATATTGAACTGAGTTGTGTATAGAGGTTTAGTGGCAGGTTGACCAACTGGAGTTCTCAGAAAGATGGAAGTCAGTGGTTATCGACTCTTTGTTATATCGTTGGAAAGTGATCACAATAGCGCCGGTTTAATTCACTCGTTGTCATCTTTGAATTTTCGACCGATCTTATTAACTTTCGTGTTTCACCTCTACTCTCACAGATCTTTATCTACTTCATGTCATTCTTTTTCTATCGATTTCTTTACATGTTTGTTGTGAATTGAGGTGGCTTCAACTGATGCAAGTGTAATCACAACCTACGTTGGCCTGTTATATGTTGCATGTGTAGATTGTGTTGATTAACATAGTATGTTAAGTCAATACTTTTTTCAGTCATTGATATAAGACCTCTGAATTGACTGGTTGAAATGCTACTTTCATGAAGAAGTAAGACAGTTTTCGTAAACCAGTAAGTATGAATGTTTTGCAACCTGTAGGGGGTTTAAAATGTGACCATTGCGCTTTCATTAAGTTATGGAACCTGGCCGGCATTCTCGGGTCCATTAGTGTTGAGCTATTACTAGTGTCTCATGATTATAGAGCGTAAAATCTAAGAACCGACGATTGTTAAACTGATTACCATGTGGTTGCCACATTTTTTTTCCTATTTCTTAACGATTAAAGCAATCAATGATTTAAATAGGCTTAAAGAGATTGTCTCTGATTTGCGTACACTAGCTAGTACTCTTAGTGGACTTCTGATAGATAGCTTGTATACTATAATGAACTAACAAGGTGTGCTGGTAGGAACGTTTGTTTCTTGAGGTTTACACATATTAGAAGAGTCTGATGGGAAGTTTTAGTACAAAAAGCAGTTGCCGGTATAGAATAAATGGATACGCTATAATTGGGGGGTCCAACGGGGACATAGCACTGCTGACTTAACAGGATGCCACAGAAAGGTACTACCTTTCATTTGGGTCGCCGGATTAGAAAATGTAGATTCTAAAAATGGTATACCCTTCCGTGCCCAGTTGCCTTCCATCACCGGCGGTAATACAAACGAATTTCAATCCAAAACTCCTAAAAATGTCAGGTTTAATAAACCTCAAGAGGGTGTCCCATGGGCTGTAGTGTCATACAAAACCGACCCATTTTCTCTTTAAGACAACTTGAAGGAAAAATTTCCACAGTGAGATGAACCGGGAAGTTTTAACAGCCCACAGACTTCCATTGGTATACAAAACCTAACTAACCTTTGCTACTTCCTGATAACAATATTAGGCCACTTACAATTTCATACTCTGCGACCATTGCCAAAGACCTGAGGCCATTCCTAGTCTCCTAAAGCCCCACTGTCGATTTCACGTTAGAGATTTTAACATCAAGTAACACACTTCACCTGCAGAAGCTTAAATGTGGATCATGGATACATGCAATGTTTCTGATAAATGTATGCACGGTTTTTAAGTTGAATTCACTTGGCCGTAGTAGTGAATCTTCAAAATTCACCTAACGAGTATCCGGAGGCCCAATGACTGCTTTCTGTGAACTCGCTAGTGTAGGCATAGGATAAAGTTGTAGAGCAATCAATCAATCAATATCAACATAGGACCAGGCATTACTGCCTAACGGTCCGAGTTGCCACATCTCACGTCAGTTCATCAAGTAGAAAGGCAGTGAGGTGAAGGAAGAAGATAAGAAAATTCAGTCAAAAGAAATATAAAGTAAGAGAAGAAAGAAAAGAGGAATGACAAAATGGTGAGATTCAGTATGGCGTGAATTTCTCAAGTGGAAGACATGAGGAGGCTATAAAGGTCTGTGACTATGGGTATCTTCGTAGTGTGAAGAATACTGAGGTGAGGCATGCATTTGTAGGAAAAGAAGGAAAGTTTGTAGGTGGGGGTGTGAACCTTCATGGATTAAGTTGATGACGTGTCTCTACACGAAACACTAGCTGAAGTGGAATTAAGTTGGAAGAGAGGCGAGAGTCGGCGAACCAAATTGTATCATAGGTGTGTAGTCTCTGAATATTGAACTGAGTTGTGTATAGAGGTTTAGTGGCAGGTTGACCAACTGGAGTTCTCAGAAAGATGGAAGTCAGTGGTTATCGACTCTTTGTTATATCGTTGGAAAGTGATCACAATAGCGCCGGTTTAATTCACTCGTTGTCATCTTTGAATTTTCGACCGATCTTATTAACTTTCGTGTTTCACCTCTACTCTCACAGATCTTTATCTACTTCATGTCATTCTTTTTCTATCGATTTCTTTACATGTTTGTTGTGAATTGAGGTGGCTTCAACTGATGCAAGTGTAATCACAACCTACGTTGGCCTGTTATATGTTGCATGTGTAGATTGTGTTGATTAACATAGTATGTTAAGTCAATACTTTTTTCAGTCATTGATATAAGACCTCTGAATTGACTGGTTGAAATGCTACTTTCATGAAGAAGTAAGACAGTTTTCGTAAACCAGTAAGTATGAATGTTTTGCAACCTGTAGGGGGTTTAAAATGTGACCATTGCGCTTTCATTAAGTTATGGAACCTGGCCGGCATTCTCGGGTCCATTAGTGTTGAGCTATTACTAGTGTCTCATGATTATAGAGCGTAAAATCTAAGAACCGACGATTGTTAAACTGATTACCATGTGGTTGCCACATTTTTTTTCCTATTTCTTAACGATTAAAGCAATCAATGATTTAAATAGGCTTAAAGAGATTGTCTCTGATTTGCGTACACTAGCTAGTACTCTTAGTGGACTTCTGATAGATAGCTTGTATACTATAATGAACTAACAAGGTGTGCTGGTAGGAACGTTTGTTTCTTGAGGTTTACACATATTAGAAGAGTCTGATGGGAAGTTTTAGTACAAAAAGCAGTTGCCGGTATAGAATAAATGGATACGCTATAATTGGGGGGTCCAACGGGGACATAGCACTGCTGACTTAACAGGATGCCACAGAAAGGTACTACCTTTCATTTGGGTCGCCGGATTAGAAAATGTAGATTCTAAAAATGGTATACCCTTCCGTGCCCAGTTGCCTTCCATCACCGGCGGTAATACAAACGAATTTCAATCCAAAACTCCTAAAAATGTCAGGTTTAATAAACCTCAAGAGGGTGTCCCATGGGCTGTAGTGTCATACAAAACCGACCCATTTTCTCTTTAAGACAACTTGAAGGAAAAATTTCCACAGTGAGATGAACCGGGAAGTTTTAACAGCCCACAGACTTCCATTGGTATACAAAACCTAACTAACCTTTGCTACTTCCTGATAACAATATTAGGCCACTTACAATTTCATACTCTGCGACCATTGCCAAAGACCTGAGGCCATTCCTAGTCTCCTAAAGCCCCACTGTCGATTTCACGTTAGAGATTTTAACATCAAGTAACACACTTCACCTGCAGAAGCTTAAATGTGGATCATGGATACATGCAATGTTTCTGATAAATGTATGCACGGTTTTTAAGTTGAATTCACTTGGCCGTAGTAGTGAATCTTCAAAATTCACCTAACGAGTATCCGGAGGCCCAATGACTGCTTTCTGTGAACTCGCTAGTGTAGGCATAGGATAAAGTTGTAGAGCAATCAATCAATCAATATCAACATAGGACCAGGCATTACTGCCTAACGGTCCGAGTTGCCACATCTCACGTCAGTTCATCAAGTAGAAAGGCAGTGAGGTGAAGGAAGAAGATAAGAAAATTCAGTCAAAAGAAATATAAAGTAAGAGAAGAAAGAAAAGAGGAATGACAAAATGGTGAGATTCAGTATGGCGTGAATTTCTCAAGTGGAAGACATGAGGAGGCTATAAAGGTCTGTGACTATGGGTATCTTCGTAGTGTGAAGAATACTGAGGTGAGGCATGCATTTGTAGGAAAAGAAGGAAAGTTTGTAGGTGGGGGTGTGAACCTTCATGGATTAAGTTGATGACGTGTCTCTACACGAAACACTAGCTGAAGTGGAATTAAGTTGGAAGAGAGGCGAGAGTCGGCGAACCAAATTGTATCATAGGTGTGTAGTCTCTGAATATTGAACTGAGTTGTGTATAGAGGTTTAGTGGCAGGTTGACCAACTGGAGTTCTCAGAAAGATGGAAGTCAGTGGTTATCGACTCTTTGTTATATCGTTGGAAAGTGATCACAATAGCGCCGGTTTAATTCACTCGTTGTCATCTTTGAATTTTCGACCGATCTTATTAACTTTCGTGTTTCACCTCTACTCTCACAGATCTTTATCTACTTCATGTCATTCTTTTTCTATCGATTTCTTTACATGTTTGTTGTGAATTGAGGTGGCTTCAACTGATGCAAGTGTAATCACAACCTACGTTGGCCTGTTATATGTTGCATGTGTAGATTGTGTTGATTAACATAGTATGTTAAGTCAATACTTTTTTCAGTCATTGATATAAGACCTCTGAATTGACTGGTTGAAATGCTACTTTCATGAAGAAGTAAGACAGTTTTCGTAAACCAGTAAGTATGAATGTTTTGCAACCTGTAGGGGGTTTAAAATGTGACCATTGCGCTTTCATTAAGTTATGGAACCTGGCCGGCATTCTCGGGTCCATTAGTGTTGAGCTATTACTAGTGTCTCATGATTATAGAGCGTAAAATCTAAGAACCGACGATTGTTAAACTGATTACCATGTGGTTGCCACATTTTTTTTCCTATTTCTTAACGATTAAAGCAATCAATGATTTAAATAGGCTTAAAGAGATTGTCTCTGATTTGCGTACACTAGCTAGTACTCTTAGTGGACTTCTGATAGATAGCTTGTATACTATAATGAACTAACAAGGTGTGCTGGTAGGAACGTTTGTTTCTTGAGGTTTACACATATTAGAAGAGTCTGATGGGAAGTTTTAGTACAAAAAGCAGTTGCCGGTATAGAATAAATGGATACGCTATAATTGGGGGGTCCAACGGGGACATAGCACTGCTGACTTAACAGGATGCCACAGAAAGGTACTACCTTTCATTTGGGTCGCCGGATTAGAAAATGTAGATTCTAAAAATGGTATACCCTTCCGTGCCCAGTTGCCTTCCATCACCGGCGGTAATACAAACGAATTTCAATCCAAAACTCCTAAAAATGTCAGGTTTAATAAACCTCAAGAGGGTGTCCCATGGGCTGTAGTGTCATACAAAACCGACCCATTTTCTCTTTAAGACAACTTGAAGGAAAAATTTCCACAGTGAGATGAACCGGGAAGTTTTAACAGCCCACAGACTTCCATTGGTATACAAAACCTAACTAACCTTTGCTACTTCCTGATAACAATATTAGGCCACTTACAATTTCATACTCTGCGACCATTGCCAAAGACCTGAGGCCATTCCTAGTCTCCTAAAGCCCCACTGTCGATTTCACGTTAGAGATTTTAACATCAAGTAACACACTTCACCTGCAGAAGCTTAAATGTGGATCATGGATACATGCAATGTTTCTGATAAATGTATGCACGGTTTTTAAGTTGAATTCACTTGGCCGTAGTAGTGAATCTTCAAAATTCACCTAACGAGTATCCGGAGGCCCAATGACTGCTTTCTGTGAACTCGCTAGTGTAGGCATAGGATAAAGTTGTAGAGCAATCAATCAATCAATATCAACATAGGACCAGGCATTACTGCCTAACGGTCCGAGTTGCCACATCTCACGTCAGTTCATCAAGTAGAAAGGCAGTGAGGTGAAGGAAGAAGATAAGAAAATTCAGTCAAAAGAAATATAAAGTAAGAGAAGAAAGAAAAGAGGAATGACAAAATGGTGAGATTCAGTATGGCGTGAATTTCTCAAGTGGAAGACATGAGGAGGCTATAAAGGTCTGTGACTATGGGTATCTTCGTAGTGTGAAGAATACTGAGGTGAGGCATGCATTTGTAGGAAAAGAAGGAAAGTTTGTAGGTGGGGGTGTGAACCTTCATGGATTAAGTTGATGACGTGTCTCTACACGAAACACTAGCTGAAGTGGAATTAAGTTGGAAGAGAGGCGAGAGTCGGCGAACCAAATTGTATCATAGGTGTGTAGTCTCTGAATATTGAACTGAGTTGTGTATAGAGGTTTAGTGGCAGGTTGACCAACTGGAGTTCTCAGAAAGATGGAAGTCAGTGGTTATCGACTCTTTGTTATATCGTTGGAAAGTGATCACAATAGCGCCGGTTTAATTCACTCGTTGTCATCTTTGAATTTTCGACCGATCTTATTAACTTTCGTGTTTCACCTCTACTCTCACAGATCTTTATCTACTTCATGTCATTCTTTTTCTATCGATTTCTTTACATGTTTGTTGTGAATTGAGGTGGCTTCAACTGATGCAAGTGTAATCACAACCTACGTTGGCCTGTTATATGTTGCATGTGTAGATTGTGTTGATTAACATAGTATGTTAAGTCAATACTTTTTTCAGTCATTGATATAAGACCTCTGAATTGACTGGTTGAAATGCTACTTTCATGAAGAAGTAAGACAGTTTTCGTAAACCAGTAAGTATGAATGTTTTGCAACCTGTAGGGGGTTTAAAATGTGACCATTGCGCTTTCATTAAGTTATGGAACCTGGCCGGCATTCTCGGGTCCATTAGTGTTGAGCTATTACTAGTGTCTCATGATTATAGAGCGTAAAATCTAAGAACCGACGATTGTTAAACTGATTACCATGTGGTTGCCACATTTTTTTTCCTATTTCTTAACGATTAAAGCAATCAATGATTTAAATAGGCTTAAAGAGATTGTCTCTGATTTGCGTACACTAGCTAGTACTCTTAGTGGACTTCTGATAGATAGCTTGTATACTATAATGAACTAACAAGGTGTGCTGGTAGGAACGTTTGTTTCTTGAGGTTTACACATATTAGAAGAGTCTGATGGGAAGTTTTAGTACAAAAAGCAGTTGCCGGTATAGAATAAATGGATACGCTATAATTGGGGGGTCCAACGGGGACATAGCACTGCTGACTTAACAGGATGCCACAGAAAGGTACTACCTTTCATTTGGGTCGCCGGATTAGAAAATGTAGATTCTAAAAATGGTATACCCTTCCGTGCCCAGTTGCCTTCCATCACCGGCGGTAATACAAACGAATTTCAATCCAAAACTCCTAAAAATGTCAGGTTTAATAAACCTCAAGAGGGTGTCCCATGGGCTGTAGTGTCATACAAAACCGACCCATTTTCTCTTTAAGACAACTTGAAGGAAAAATTTCCACAGTGAGATGAACCGGGAAGTTTTAACAGCCCACAGACTTCCATTGGTATACAAAACCTAACTAACCTTTGCTACTTCCTGATAACAATATTAGGCCACTTACAATTTCATACTCTGCGACCATTGCCAAAGACCTGAGGCCATTCCTAGTCTCCTAAAGCCCCACTGTCGATTTCACGTTAGAGATTTTAACATCAAGTAACACACTTCACCTGCAGAAGCTTAAATGTGGATCATGGATACATGCAATGTTTCTGATAAATGTATGCACGGTTTTTAAGTTGAATTCACTTGGCCGTAGTAGTGAATCTTCAAAATTCACCTAACGAGTATCCGGAGGCCCAATGACTGCTTTCTGTGAACTCGCTAGTGTAGGCATAGGATAAAGTTGTAGAGCAATCAATCAATCAATATCAACATAGGACCAGGCATTACTGCCTAACGGTCCGAGTTGCCACATCTCACGTCAGTTCATCAAGTAGAAAGGCAGTGAGGTGAAGGAAGAAGATAAGAAAATTCAGTCAAAAGAAATATAAAGTAAGAGAAGAAAGAAAAGAGGAATGACAAAATGGTGAGATTCAGTATGGCGTGAATTTCTCAAGTGGAAGACATGAGGAGGCTATAAAGGTCTGTGACTATGGGTATCTTCGTAGTGTGAAGAATACTGAGGTGAGGCATGCATTTGTAGGAAAAGAAGGAAAGTTTGTAGGTGGGGGTGTGAACCTTCATGGATTAAGTTGATGACGTGTCTCTACACGAAACACTAGCTGAAGTGGAATTAAGTTGGAAGAGAGGCGAGAGTCGGCGAACCAAATTGTATCATAGGTGTGTAGTCTCTGAATATTGAACTGAGTTGTGTATAGAGGTTTAGTGGCAGGTTGACCAACTGGAGTTCTCAGAAAGATGGAAGTCAGTGGTTATCGACTCTTTGTTATATCGTTGGAAAGTGATCACAATAGCGCCGGTTTAATTCACTCGTTGTCATCTTTGAATTTTCGACCGATCTTATTAACTTTCGTGTTTCACCTCTACTCTCACAGATCTTTATCTACTTCATGTCATTCTTTTTCTATCGATTTCTTTACATGTTTGTTGTGAATTGAGGTGGCTTCAACTGATGCAAGTGTAATCACAACCTACGTTGGTCTGTTATATGTTGCATGTGTAGATTGTGTTGATTAACACAATGTTAAGTTGAAGTTTCTTTTGTTGTCGTTGGCGTGACAGGACTAGGCCGTTGTGTATGAAGATTGATGACGTCTCTTGTTTTTTATAGTCTGCATTGTGCCTGTGCAGTGTGACTGATGCTACAGTTCCAGTTGTATTTCTGCAACAGCTCGAGATTACTTTGTAATACAACCAATCTTGATTCAATAAATGTAATCCTTGCCCTCCTATACGATGTCATTTTTCTTCTTGCGAAACTGCTCCTCGTAATAATCCGCAGAGAATTTATAATGATTCTATATTCTAGACAGATTTTTTTGATGCATCATTGGATTTAAGTAAATTTAGTATTTAAAAAATATTGGCAGTTAACACCATTATGAGGTTTAAATGGTGCTGAAGATTGTAGTAAGTTCATGTGGGAGCCATGATTTGGTTAGTTCACGGCTAAATTGTAAGAGGTTAGGGAGTGGCTTTTGTAAGTTTTCTGGTGGAGGATTATTCAGCCAGTATGAAAATGAGAATTTCCAACTTAGTCTTTTCTTTACAGTCCTATGATATACTACTATCCTGTCAGGATCCTATTATCATCTGTCTCCGAATCTATTTTCATAATTTTGCTGTTAATCTACAACAATATTGGCTGAAGTTATTTTATAGAATACATGAGAATATCCATCATTAATGAAGTGCTGAAATACAGAATGTAAAGTAGTTGCACAATAATCTCTGAGACAATGGAAATAATCAGAAAAGCAAAGAAGGAATTCGACAAGGTGGAAAGTGTCGGTGGATATGAAATGCGAAGATTGAGTGTCCACTTGATAGATATAAAGAAGGTGAAGAAACAAACAAGGATCGTAGTGAAGGTGATAACAGAGGTCTTACTAATTATACTGAAACGGAGAACTGTGATGGTATTGAGACCATAATAAAGTAAGGGATTGTGTGTGTGTGTGTGTGAGCACAAAGTAATCAGGCTCGGATAGGTGTGTTGTAAGTACTTCTTCTATGCACTTCTTTTGAACTACTTCCTTTGACTATGTAAATGACGCAGAAGGACTGGTGGAACTGTGTCTAAAGTTGACTAAATGTTCAAGAATTGAACAGTTGTTCGGTTTGCACTCTTCCGTCGACAACCATGCAGGATAGTGGTCAAAGATACTTTTGGAAAGTGAGGGCTTTATGTGGCTTGTATAACTAGCTGCAAAGGAGCAAGTAAATTCGTACACATATATTGAGGTGGTCCGAAGCGGCAACTTATCCTTAACACTCCCCGTTACCGACCGCTGACTAGAGAAGCTGATCTGTAGCTTCACAGAGAAGAATGTCTTCTTAAGCGATCTGGGCAGCTGATTCTCTGGGACCTCTGCTGCCTTGTTACCTTTGAAACCAGCATTCATAAATAAAGCCGTCTAGTTTTTTCTCATATCTGGATGTGTATCCATTTTGTATGCGAAATTTCCTTAGTTTATGCAATTCATTGTCAATAGTATCAGTCGTGTGTATTCTTGATGACACAGAATAAATCGGATTCCATTTTTCTGCTTAGGGGCTATCCATCTATGGAAATTCATGTGTTGTCCATTCTGTGTTGACTTCCTATAAATCAGTCTTTGAAGGGAACCATCTAGGTTACGTTTCGATAAGCCACTGAGAAAATGAAATTGACCAAAGGGTGACAATCATTAAGCTTTTTAACTACAGTCCCAACATCTATATTTTGATCACATGATGAGTGTATCATCCATATGCCTTTTAAATAGGTAGGAAGTAACAATTGCCGAGCGGAGCACACTATTCTCTAAGTTTGTCACGAAGTAATCAGCCACTTGCGATGCAAGTGGTGACCCCATCGTTTTTTCTGTACAGCTCGTTGAATTTAAACTACACATTTAAAGTACATCTTATAAGTAATTCCTCTAAGTACCATTTTGGGATACCTAGGTGAAAATTATAATCTTCAATGAAATCACACAGAAAAAAGGTGGTTTCCGTGATAGGGACATTGGTGAATAGAGAAACTACATTCAGAGAAATCATTCGCTTACCGGACGATTTGGAGTTTTACGTGACATTTTTTCGTATCCTTTAGATGAATACTGTTGGTTTTCATTGTCGTTGAGAACATTTATTACTGAGGAGGAATGGACTGAGCAAGCTTGCGCACATTCTTGTAGTAGTCGATGGGCTACAACTAATGTGTGAGGTCTTATTCTACTACCTGTCTGCGTAAACCTCGGTAGACAAGGGTGGGTCTGGACCTATGACCCACTGTTTGGAACCAATGAGTCACAACTATGCACACTAATTACTAGAAGTCCATCACCGATTGTGTTAACGTGATTAATTACCATCTAGCCAACTTCTCAAACAGTTTATTAATAGTGATACGGTGTTGAAATTCTAAAAAGATACTAAGATGTTCAAAAAACCGGAGTAGGACATTTGGATAGGTCAGAAGTAGCGTCGCTTACTGCAGCATTGGATGACACCAGTTCAGATCTCTGCAAGTTTATGAGTCCCATCGTAATTGCAGACACACTTAGCTGTGTCAACAAAAAACTTAATTTCAGCAGGACTTCTTGCTAACCGTGTGACATCAATCGGAGAGCGTTGAGATGGTGAGTCTGTCGGATTTATGAACAAATCACAAAACTTGATGCCTAGAATTCTTTTTGTAACATAGATCCGACAATATAATATTAGCAACTCTATGGTGAACAGTCAATGCAACAGGGATACCTTTTGCTATGCTATTGATGCTACACTTACGGTCAGTCATCTTTTCTGTTTTGGAAATAGATAAGCTGGAATTGCAGCAAAACTCCTATCCGATGAATGGAAGCCGTTAGGTGTTGGAGAAAACAAACTTTTAACTTTTTCCGGTGCTTTTATTGATGTTATTTAGCTTAAAGTGGAGATTTTAGCCAGGAAATGGGTTTCAAAATAAAGGATATTAATTCGAAAAGTCGTGTGGTCAATGCCAATGTCCTCAGCAAAATGGGGAATTCAAAGAGAGATTCAAGTATGGAAATATGCGAACCGAACAAAACCACCTTAACCCCTGAAAGTTTATGGTAATCGGTAAAGTCTGCGTCGTAGTTTTTAAAGACTGTTTGAAAAAAACACATAATCCTTTGAAATGTTTTTGATTACAGATTTAAAACGAATCTTTTGCAGATTTTTACCACGAGTCAATATCAGTTGGTTATCTCATAGATGTTGAGGGGTAGTCAATAAGGTGACAACAAACTTCTGATTGATCATTCTAAGAAGTCCATATTTTAGGAGTTTTTTTAAATTAGAAGTAGTGCATAACGATAAAATAATAGGGTATATCAGTTATTCAAACTGAAATTAATCATGTAAGTTCTATATGTTTCTACTGCCTCACAAGCGATAATCAGCATTAGCAATTTATCCTACTCTATGACATCAAACTTCAGGAAAAACAATTCATGTGCGGATCGAATTGTGACGCTTCGCTACGCATCATCATAGAACAGAGTATATATAGAATGTCAGTCAAATCTTTACCTCAACTTCATCGACTTTGTAAAAGCCTTCGATAGCGTCGACCGAGAAGTAATTTGCCAACTGCTTCTACACTATGGTTTTAGTGCCACAAACCTTTATCAACCTATTTCAACAGCAGCTATATGATGCTACATGGCAAGTGATCCACAATGGAAAGCCGAGGGATGTCTTTGAAGGGGAAATAGGAGTAAGACAATGTTGCCTACTATCACTGATGAACTTCATGATTATGGTCGACTGGATCATGCAACAAACTGTGAGGAGCGAGAATATGAGGATACGCTGGCTGGAGCGATGAAAAGACCCCAGGAGAAGCTTTGGATTTTGCCGATGACCTGTGTCTGATGTCGCATAAACCTGATGATCTACACGCGAAAACTAACAAGTTGACAGAAGATGCAGCGAAGACAGGACTTCAAGTGAACGTAGAGAAGACAGAGGTGATGAAGATACCAAACCAACAACGGCAAGCTCCAATCACCATCAACGGGAGAAACCTAAAGGAAGTAGTCTCTTTCACCTGGACAGCATCGTTTCAACTACAGGTGGCGGTGGCACAGATGAGGACGTCAAAGCCAGGACCGGAAAGACAGCAAGACAGGCCTTCATGCATTAATCTGAAATAATCAGTGTGGAGATCTACTGCACTCAGCATAAAGCGTGGACAAGATCCTAATGTCAGGGAAGTTAGTGCTTCTATGTGATGGTTGAGAGACTTGGCGCTTTACGGAAAGTATTTCCAACAATCTGTAATCATACTTCATCAACAACTGCCACCTACGCTCGACACTGAAGATCAGATGTCCAGAATAGTAAGAATAAGCAACAAAAAACTCTGGCGGCCTGGCAATGAACCGACCGACGAAGAACCTATCACCTAACAAATATGCAGAGGAAAGTGGAGATGGATTGGATTGGACATACGCTGAGAAGACTGTTTAGGGACATCGCGCGCCAGGCCAACCCCTCGAGTGGGAAACGACTAGTTGTCCGTCCGAGGGTGACATGGAGGAGATGGTGTGAAGAAGAAATGAAAGCTTTTGGGCAGTCGTGGAGCCAGGTTCACAAGACTGCAGTGAAGATAGTGCAAAGGAAATGTGCTACTGAAGCCTTATGTTCCACTAGGAAGCCAAAGGACAAATAATAGTAATGACATCAAACACATTGGGTTGAGGCAGGTGATGTCAAGCGCAAACACCAACGAAAACACTTCATAAAGCTAGATGAGTAAACAGAACTGCGAAGAAAACTTATCAATTATACTTACAACAGTAGAAACTTAAGTGGAAATATATCACTAGACTCCAAAAACTATTGGTAAATGCTACCATCAATTTACACCTGCGCTTTCCATAGCATTATTCACTGAGGTTACAGTCTTTTTTCTTCTAACTTCTTAACAGTCAGATTATTGGTAAGCAGTACAGTAGTTAATATTCTCATACAGTCTTCTGTTCACTATCACACAGACTCAAAAAAGTGCTCCTATGCTCGTAGATCCTTCCTCTATAATTCACTCCGGTTCAATACTCAATGTATAATTTGCAAAGCCATACTGTCAGTGAATTCATGCGCATATATCCAAAATAAGTAACTAAAGATGTATTTTAAGTTAATGCATCAACCTTATTCCTATTAGAAATTTTATTTGATAATACTGGTTTTGTATTCAAAGACAATCGACAGATTTCTTTCAACAACTATTCTTCTTTGAGCAAATAAACACAAGAACACACTCATGTATACGTAAGTGATAACTAACCTATAGGTATTAAAAGTTATCAGTTTCAAATTTGTAATTCTTCAAGTTCAGAATCATCATAAGCATTTATATGAGAAGTTACATTAATCAGTTGTTTCCTTAAATTTTGTTGATTATCAAAATGTTTTCTTTCAACATCATTCTTTGAACTTATAAAGGTGAATGTATTCGGTCTGTTGATACCATTGAACCCACTTCTTTGTTTCATTGTTCTATTCGATGATAACCATGATGAATCGTTTGAAGGTAAAGATTTAAGTTGATTGTTATTATGGTTATTTGTTTCATTGATGTGATTATTAGTTTCGCTGTGAATTATCGGTATATCTTCTCCATTATGACCTTTATGTGAATCTGTCGTCGACTGTATGTAGTGTAGTAAGTAAATGAGTAAAAAGCATTAAAAACAAGGGGATGAAATGTTTGCTTAAAAAATCAAGATGGAATTAATCGATAAAATAGAATTATACATCACTTTTTAAAATATCCGCTTATATTTTGCATGTTTCTGTGACGTGTAGCATCGGTATTTTGGCACGGTCTATCGAATATACTATTTCATCTGACTGATCTAATGTCTTTTTTCCTTGGTCTCGCACTTGAAGGTATATTAAAAATACGAATAATTAGTGATTGGCCCCTGCGTCTGTAAAATTCACACAAGATCAATTGTTAAGGTTCTGTACCTTCTAACATTGATTTTTCTGGACTTTTCATTGGTGTTCCAACTTTGAATGGTTTATCTATTCTGAATAATCTATATTTCCATTCACCTTTCAAGCTGACAGTGTTAAGGAGAATCCTCTTGAAGTACAGGGACCTTTTGCTGCACTTAAGTAGAATATTCACAAGTTTCATCCATTCCTTAGTTAGCTGTTAGAATGATTTCACCTTTGTTCTTCCAAGTTTCTTTTATTTTCTCAAGGTTTTACTTGAAAATAAGTTTACCATGTTGCTTAGTCTTCTAGCTTAGTGACTACACTAAAAACATGAAATAGTGTTCAGTCAACACCCGGGACTCGATAATATATGATAGTTTACTTTCCTGTGTACAATCAATGTCTCCAGTTAATTTTTACACAATGTCATTTGCACCTTGAATAGCTAAGTGTTAACATCTTGGTTGTATTGTTTTCTCTGAGCTGGGTTGTTTAATCGTGAAGATTTCATCGTCTTTCTAGTCAACATCAGCACTAACTTCACTGTGAAGTGAGCTGTCAATATTTCTCCGTGAGTGATTTAGTAGCTTGCCCTGACAAGCTGGCTTGTGATTGCTTGTTTCCTCTGATAGTTGTGTCATTGACTGTACAGATTTACCTGTTGGCTGTTCCTCTGCACAACCTTTGACCTTTCCATTATTTGTCATTTCTCTTATCGTTTGATAAATTGGGTCTATGTCTATACATCTCTGACTGACCTGAATGCCAAGCTTCTAGCAATTCGCCGATATTCTTTATGTTTCCTCTGTTCAAAATTTCCACGTTGTCAAAATTGAATTCATGTTCATAGTTATTCACGTACATTGAAACGAGTGATGAAATGTCGTGACATTTGGTAGCCAATTGGTGTTCATGTAGACGAAGGCGAAGAGGGCGACCACTTTGCCCAGTGTAGTTGACAACAGTTATTGCAGGTGATTTCGTAAATGATATTCGGTTTGTTTTCTTTAGTTGTTGCATCCTTTGGTCTGCATATCATCATCATCATTATCAACATAGGACCAGGCATTACTGCGTAACGGTCCGAGTTGCCACACCTCACGTCAGTTCATCAAGTAGAAAGGTAGTGAGGTGAAGGATGAAGATAAGTGAATGCAGTCAAAAGAAATATAAAGTACGAGAAGAAAGGAAAGAGGAGTGACAAAATGGTGAGATTCGGTATAGCGTTGTTAAGATGAGGATAATGTGTGTATACATCTGCGCCACTGACTTCGGTTCTGAGCCATATCACCTAGGGTCTCCAACCACTGGTTCCTCTTGTCCCGTGGACCCCAACCACCTAGTCTGCATCGTCCTACATGGCTTAAACCAACAGTCAGAGACTTCATACATTGGTGCCATGTTTTAGTCTGGCCACCTCGGGCCTTTTTCCAGCCTGGACCCACCTCAGCCAACATTGTGTGACGAGGCAATCGGTGACTAGGCATACGTAGTACGTGTCCCAACCATCTCAGTCGATGAAGGTTCACAACCTCGTCAACTGACTTACCTCTTCTCCCTAAAACTCTACACCTAACTTCTGCATTACTCACATGGTGACACCACGGAATACGTCCTATACTACGAAGGCAACGGTGGTCAAACACCTGAAGCCTTTTTATATCTTCCACTTTCAATGGCCATGTTTCACAGCCATACAGTAGAACAGAGCGGACTGCTGTGCAGTACACGCGACCCTTAATAGACAAACGAATATCACGGCGGCGCCATAGGTGGCGCAAATTGGCAAAAGCCAATCGAGCCTTTTGTATCCGTGCAGAAATCTCATCGGCAACTAACCCACCAGGGTTGATCCTACTTCCCAGGTAAGTGAAGTGGTCAACACACTCAACCACTTCACTCTCTATTGTTAACCGCGGTACCGCTGAAGACCAGTCCTGGAGCAAAAATTTGCATTTGGGTGGTGAAAATCGCATCCCAAACATTCTCAAATTCCCACTCAAAGTGTTCAGAAGACTCTGCATCTTGTCAGCGTCTTCACCTAACAGGACTATGTCATCTGCATATTCTAGATCTAAAGAAAATTCACCTGTGATTGGGTCAACGTTTTTGTAATTAGGTGACGAGAGGGAAACCTCCATAAGAATATCTATGATAAAATTAAATAAGAATGGGGATAGTGGGCATCCTTGACGGACACCACTTGATGAGTATAGCTCCCTGGACAACTCACCATAGGCTCTAACATGCCCACAAGTGTTCGAGTAGAGAGCTTTCAATAAGGTGATGTACTTACTAGGCACGCCTTTCAGTGACAGACATTGCCATAAGACTTCTCGATCAACGGAGTCAAATGCCGCCTTCAGGTCGAGAAATACAGCTATTGTCGGGCGTCTGTAAGCATGCCTATGTTCCAGGACCTGGCGCAGTGTGAATATTTGGTCGATACATCCACGGCCAGGTCTAAAGCCTGCCTGGTTTTCTCGGGCTTGCTGTTCCCGAGCTCCACTCAGGCGTCGGAGAATTATAGAACTTAGGATCTTAGACACTATGTTTGTCAGGCTGATTCCTCTGTGGTTATCACAAGAGGACTTCTCGCCTTTCTTGAAGACTGGGATGATGAGTGACTTAGACCAGTCGGAGGGGATCGTATTTGATTCCCATATACTGGCTAACACTTCCGTTAGCCTGACTAAGAGAACTCTACCACCATTCTTGTATACCTCAGCAGGTAGTCCGTCTGGTCCTGCTGCCCTTCCCGTTTCAGGCTACCTACCGCTTTCTCAACTTCTTCTAGTGTTGGGGGGCCTGTCTCTATGTCCCATTCAGGGTCCGACTGGATAGCGGGCAGCGCAATGGTGGCTGGAGGCCAGTTAAACTGTTCCTCGAAGTGTTCTGCCCATCGTTCCAGTCGCCTTCCCTGCGAGTGAATCGCAGATCCGTCCTTCTCCGCTATAACCTCACTAACTGTTGTTGACCATTTCCCCCCAGTCTCCTTAATAAGTCTAAATAACTGTCTACTGTTACCGATCGCCGCTGCCTTTTCCATCTCTTTAGCCTTTGCTGCCCACCACTGTTCACGATCGTTGCGCAGACTTTTCGTCAGTCTATTTTAAGTTGCGCTCGCTCTTCATTGTACTCAGAGCCTGCAGGGATGCATTCACGTGCATCCATTAGTTTGGAAGAAGCTGCTGATATCCACTGGCTCTTTTTAGCCATTATCTTGGAGTCGGCTACAGTCTCCAGTGCTGCTTTTACAGTAGACTGAAGATGGCACCAAGCTTCTTCTGGATGAGTGACAGTCTTTTGTTCCGATAACTGCCTAGCCAACTTCTCACTGAACACGGCTTTGGTGTTTTCGTTGTCCAGCAGAACTCGTAGTGGTTTTGTTGCCAAATTTTTTCTACGTCCATTGAGACGCAGGCATATACGTGCTCGGACCAACGCATGATCGCTGTCCAAACACGTACTCCAGAAGGAGCGGCAGTCTTCCACCGATCCTCTCCAGCGATGACTAATAGCAATGTGGTCTATCTGTGTCCATCGCTGAGTCGAGCTCGGTGGACGCCAGGTCAGACAGTGCCTTTCTTTATGTCTGAAATTTGTGCTGGCTAAAAATAGGCGGTTATCTGAGCATAGTTGTAATAGGCGATCACCGTTATCTGTACGTTCAGCTGGGATTCCGAAAGTGCCACCTAAGTGCCTTTCTGCCTCACTCAGTCTACCCACCTGTGCGTTGAGGTCACCTGCAACAACCACCACGTCCGAACGTTTGGCTTTCGAGAGGAGGTTAGACAGTTTACGGTAGAACTCGTCCTTCACTTCATCCGAGCTGCAGTCATTGGGTGCGTAAGCAGAGATGGATAACAGTCAGAAAAAACTTGTGTGCTGACAGAGTTGTGAGGGCGGTTGACACTTCCCGGCTGCCCACACCGTGGAAGGCTATTTCTTCTTAAGGTACCTGAAAGAGATTTGTGTGACCTCAGAGCCCATCGGACATCTGCTTGAGGCCTGTCACACGAAGCCTTTTGTGTATGATTGTTTTGAAATTTTGTATTTTTGAGGCCGGATGGTCGAAAGGAAACGACAGGTGAACCAACAGGCCGGCTCGGCAGACCGTGGGGCATGGTGGAGTGTGTTATTTTTGGGGCCGACCTATTCTGACCCCCCCTTCCACTGAGAAGGCGGCATCAGCATGGCACTGCTGGTTATCCAAGGGAACACCTTACTGCTGGCACACTTCATTTAGCTAGCAGCAGTACGACTTCGCCCTCAGACCCCTATTATAGTGTAGCAATTTACACTATAACCCTAACTGCTTTTCGTTCAACCACTATCCAACAGACCTTTCTGGTATGGTAGGACCCCGAGAGAACAAGCGTTCCACCAGCATAGCTCGTTGGGTCATTGTGATATGCAAGCCCGACCACCACGTCAAGGAAGCAGCCATCGGTCGGGTTGGTCTGCATAGTAATGTTTGAAGGGAATTTGTTGGTTCATGAGCCACACCAATTCAAAGTGGTCTCAGTAATCTTGTCGTGATTTCTGATATATTTTTATATATGGAGAGATATTAATAGCTCACCTCATACTGGAGTTAGTGTTGATGATGTCGTCTAGAAAGACAATGAAAGCTTCACGAATAAAAAGCCCAGTTCAGAGAACACAATACAACTAAGACCATCCACCTTAGCTATAAATATTCTCCACTATTTCAACATCGTTTCCGATTGCAGTACTGAGTGACATAGCTTCGAATCTCTAAGGAGACATCAGCCCTTCTCAGGTTACAAATATGCCTTGCTGACGAGTGTCAACAAATAAGAAACCTAGGTTCAAGGTTTCTTGCTGATTGCCTCCAAACACCTAGCAGTTAATTGTCGGTTGTTTACTTTGTTCTAGTTTTAACAGATTGGAACAAGAATGATTTCCTACTAGTTACCGAAGAACCTTTTCTAGAATACATTTTTAGTAAAGCCAGTCACTGAATTTCATAGCGAAGATACATTCATGCACTTTACGTTTCTAGATCTTAGATATTAAGTTATTTCATAAATTTCAATTCTACATCTTTATGTATTCTCCTCCCCCCCCCTCGCCCTTTTGATACACTTTCATGAAAGGAATCAACCTGAAGTGATAAACTCTGTTTACATTTTCCATATATGAAAATTTCAAATAATATAACTGGTTTTACATCAAACAACTTTTTACCTCAACTTCAGTGTTTTTATCTTTTTTCGGTCCAAATAAATCATTCCAAAGTTCTTCTTCTCGTGCTTTTCCAAAACTTCTTTTTATCATCAATAGAATGTTAAGTTTGAAAAACAAAAGTAGATGACTTTTGGAATAGCAGTTAAATAGTATACGCAAATAAAAATCATAATTTGTGAAAATAAACAAGTTAAATATCCCGGTTTATGTTATTTGGATATTATACACCAACTTACATTAATTATTTAACGTAGTATCAACAATCATGGGGATCTTTTATAGTGCATGTCATCTATTGTTATGAAAATTTTTTTAAATCAAATTGGCTGGTTAGTAAAAATAAATCAATCTAATATTGTCTTGTCCCATATGCTAACTGAATTGGAATAATGAAATTTGTGACGTGATGATCAAGTTGGGAATGTCGCCATCTTGATCTACTCCTACTAGTGTTGGACGGTTTCAGGTAGTTTGCTGGGAACTATGACAGATAACAACTCAGATGGCCAGAATAATGAGAATAAGCAACAAGGAACTCTGGTCGGACAACAAACCAACGAAGCAAGAACCTATGAGTGAACAAATATGCAGTGGAAGGAAGTGGAGATGGATATGATTGGTCATACACTGAGAAGGCCGACTGTGGACATCACACTCTAGGCCATTCCAGACCGTCGAGTGGAACCCAGATAGGAAGCGACGAGTTGGACGCCCAAGGGTGACGTGGCGGAGATGGTCTGAAGAAGAAATGAGAGCTACTGGGCTATCGTGGAGCCAGGTTCAAAAGTTTGCAGAGAACAGAGTGGAATGGGGACGTGCTACTGAAGCCCTATATTCCACTAGGAACCCAAGGGACAAATAATAATAATAATGACTGATAACAAGATGTGTCTGCAGCGTCAACTAAAATGGTGCTTATCTTGATATTTGAAATAGCGTCAAGCAGTTCTACTGTAGAAAGATTACTGATCTCAGTGACTGTCCTGTATATCTGAAGTCTAAGGAATGTAGCTGCTCATAATCGTAAACTATCCAATAAGGTTTCCCAGTGCAAGATTTATCACTAAACAAGATTGTATCGCTACGCTATACGTATTTAATAGAGGTATGATAGAATGATACCATACCGTAGTGCCCAAATTCTATTCTCATAATGATAAGCTATTAACGGTCGACCAGAAGTCTTAGAAATCTCTAGATGAACATAATGAGTAAAGTGGTAGCTTACATTATTTCAAGACTACGTCATTCGACTCTATCAAGAATATCCACCTTATCTGATAACAAACTTTTAATTGAAACATAAATATAAGCGAAGAAAAGTAGTCAGGATAGTCAACAGTTGCCCTCACAGCCCACTATTTTTTTCAGTTTGAATACACTCCTTTTCCCCAGGGACAAGGTCGTTTTTCCTGCATTTTTCAAGGTCACTATCTCATTGGTTGACACACTATAGAATGTAATTGAATCGAAACTTGGACGGCATAGAAATTCAAGTATATATATATCTTACTAGTGAAACAACCAATAATCCTACCAATTACTGTGTAAATTGCAGCGACAAAATCTGTAAATGAAAACTCACTGAAACCAACCGCTCTTGATGGTTATACTTATCCATCCTGTATAATGGCAATGTTTACGCAACTTCTTGAGAAAACAGATTGCTTCTAAACTAGTCTTCATAGAATGAAACTATACGTTCCCCGAAATTCTAAACTAACATGATGACCAAATGAAGGTTCTATTAGGTTCGAGTGAATAGCTATGATACAGATGCTAAGAATGCTGTTTGTTGTACTTCATCCATGGAAATGTCTCACCAAAAACCAATATTTTTACATCATTATATCAAAGAAGGTAATGAAGAAGCAGATCTGCTATTGATCATATTGTCACATCCAAAGAAATAGTCGTTTTAGCTGATGAATGACTGGAGATGGTGAATGCTGAGGTAGATGCCACCAACGACTATAGTGAAATCAAACAAGTTGGACAACTGAGCGAAGACAGGCTATGGAGAATATTGTGGGCCGACAAAAAGATGACCCGATTAAATTCGGAGGAAAACAAAGGACGAATGAGAGACTTTTCGAGGTAACATATCGTGCATAGTGTAGGGCACAACAATGAGCTACATGATGATCATAATCATGAGAACTGTTATTTAAACATTCAATAACTTTGTAGCGTCACACACTTCTCCAGAATCAACTGCCTAGGGTTCGACGAGATACAACATTGATGCTGACCTTCACAGTCTTACCGGACTCACTAAGCTGAAGGCATCCGGTCAAGCATCCTCGCCATTTGGCACGCTGTCGTGTTACGTTGCAATGCTCGTAATCGACCCTCTAGCCAGTTAGTTGGAACGCATCGTTATTTCGGAACGACCTCGCAAATATACCATTCCATCCGACTACGATATTGTATTCTTCTTTGGTCTCGTATTCGTGGGTATGTTGTAAATACAAATAATTAGTGATTAGCCTCTGCGTCTGTCAAGTTCTCACCAGGACTATTCCTATAACTTGTACAGGCTTTATTCTCTGAAGAAGCGATTTCCGCTAAGTTGTGAAACGTAAGAAGTTTATTTTTCCACTTCATTGCGATTGTAAAAATATATTTCATTTAAAATCAATTTACCCAACGCTCAGTTTATTCAATCAACTCTGTTAGGTCTAAGGAAGTTACTTCATGAACTTTATGATATTTTCAAATGAAGAAATATATGAACAGTTGAAAATCGTCACATTCTGCTAGTTACATCTGTTTGTTATTGGTACCATAAGTCTGTTTCGCCGGTTTACGGCTGAGCTCATCAGCTGTACACTCAGGTGTTAATCAGGCTTGCTTGGATAAGCAGACTGAATGTGAATAAATGGATTGGTTTATTAAAAGGTAGTTGGATAATTTTCTCCATTATCCCGCAGCTGGGTAGATGTCTGTAAATTAGCCTAAAGAAAGTAAACCATTAAAATAAGGAAAAGGCAACCCAGGTGATCGAACTACCCAAATTCAGATTATCTAACCTATCGATGCTGATAAATTTGAACTAAGATCCCACTTTAACTACTTGTGTTATGCTTTTTAGTATTCTATGTCACTTCTTTCAGAGCTTCGAACATAACAGGCTGGTAATTCAATATAGCTGTTGAGTGGCAAGTAATGATCGCGAGGGCTTGGCAGTTTACAAGTGGTTCTTAGGTTTTAATATAAAATTTCGAATTGCAGTGAGAATAAATTACATTTTGTTTTGTTTATCAGATACAACACACAAGGAGACACTTCAAACACAATTTATTGTCCATAGTCATATATCAAAATAACTCCACAGCTTCTAGATGTGATTTATGTAGTTCTAATTTTCTCAGGTTGCAACCAATACGGTGACTAACTAGGCTCCTCATTTCTGCTAGATAGGTGGTTTCCCATGAAATGGTGAGACCTAACTGATTATCATAATGGTTACTACGGTGCCCTTTAAAGTCGCTCATTTTCTCGCCGTCTAATGAGTAGTAGTATTTTCCGTATATCCGGTGCTGAGTCATTCCTGTTGCTTTATTTATGCGGTATGAAAATCCTCCTCATCCAATTCGGTAGAATAATTTAATGTACTAAATCTCTTGAAATGATTACAAGGTTTTTTCGAGCACAAAAGCCCAGCTAAACCAAATTCTGCATATCTTAATGAAATAGAGAATCTAGAAAACTGCTCGATCACAGATATGCATCCAACCAAATGCAGCTGCGTAATAGGATGGGACAGAGTGACAATCTCAGTTGGTTGGAAGTAATCGGCAGGAAGCCCTGCTCAATCTAGGTTTCGTGCTTGTTGGTACTCGTCAGCAAGGCGTATCTGTAAACTCGATGGAACTGATGTCTTCTATAAGATTCGAACCCACGTCAGCCAACATTGCAGTGAGCGACGTTACCAGTGATCTAGTCGGGCCATTATTATTGCAAAGTGATCGATAGCATTCGGTCAGCATTTAGGACTAAACAATGTGAGGTTGGTTGCCCTCCAGTAACCAGTCAGCGTATAGTGACGATCCTTAAAACTAACTTTGCAGCGTGGAGGGAGGGATTGATAACCGTATATTTTTTTAACCAGTCAGCACCAAATAAATGCAACACGAATGATTCAGCACCTGATCCTATTACCTGTATTACAAAGGAGGCAAGAAAATGAGAACTACATAAAACATGGAGTTATTTGGATATAACTAAGGACAGTAAATGTCGAAAGCCTAATCCAGTAAATAGTACTGTTCTAATAAATAAACTTAAATGGAACAAGATCAGTTGGAAGAACATTAAAGACCTAGGAGGACCGGACACCTGTTTTGTCCTAGTGTGGGATTCCTCAGCAGTGCGTACCCATGACACTACCCCACCAGGAACCAAACCCAGGATTTTCAGGTTCTGTGGCCAACACATTACCACTGAGCCACTTTATAGGAATCCAATGATCCATGTTTTCAACTTCTGTTAGTTCATGAAATAGCGCGAGCATCACCCAATGTCATCGTTGAGTATTTGTTCTCATGTCCACCACGTATACCCCACCGGTCACAACTTCTCACTGGAACTTCAGGAATCACCTCTCGGAGCTAGTCATCAATTGAAGGTCCTGGGTTCCATCCATGAAGATGTCATAGGTGGGCACTACTGAGGAGTCCCATAGTGGGGCGAAACAGGTTTTTAATCTCCCTCCAACCGATATCAGTCCATGATGAATAACAACTTGGAAAAAATACACTAAATCTCCACAAACCCTCAAATTCAATCAAAATGGAATAATCCTTACAATTGTATGATAAATCTAACAAACAAAACTAATTTACATTCTATCTATCATACTGCTGAAGATTCACGCCTATATTATGCGTATGAATAAAGTTGCATTATGTTTTGTCTTCATACCATTCACTGAATAACTGCTTTCAGCCTTAGTTAATGTGAGATTCTACAGCTATAATTTAGAGTCTACTGGCATTAAAAAGTCACCGCTTTTGGTATTTAATAACTGCATCACTTTGAACAAAAGACCGTTATCCTGGTGGGAAAACATCAATTAGTATTCAGTCTAAACTACTATACATTGAAAATGATCACTTGCTTTCCCTCAAAGATGATATGGATAATAAGCCTAACTAAGCAGGAGTAATACTGAAATAACTTTCATTTGAAAATGAATTGAGATTTCAGTACATTGAATATTCCTATTTAAACATTCAGAAAAAAGACTGATTGAGCGAGCTATGAAATATGTTCCGTTTCAATTAGGTCTTCGTCTTCGACTCTACACTAATAATTATATAGTTTTACAATTCAATCGAATTACTGATCACGTGGTCGGGGGTTGGTGAACAATAATCATACATTTTAAGTAAGTCATGAAGAAGTCGAGAAGATGGGCATACGCTGGCTGGGCCGATGAAAAGACCCCAGAAGAAAGTTTGAATTTCGCCGATGACTTGTGCCGAATGTCACAAAAACTTGAAGGTCTACAGGCCAAAACCAATAAGTTGGCAGAAGAAGTGAGGCAGCGAAAATAGGACTTCAAGTGACTTCAGAGAAGACGGAGGTGATGGAGATACCTAACCAACAACAGCACCAACAACAAGCACCAATCACCACCAGCAGAAACTTAAAGGAAGTAACCTCTTTCACCTACCTACCTAGGCAAGGCAACATCGTTTCAACTTAAGGCGGCGGCATAGATGAGGATGTCAAAACCAGTATCGGAAAAGCAAGATAGGCTTTCACTAATCTGAATTTGCTGTGGAGATCTACTGCACTCAGCACAAAGAACAACATCCGGATTTTCAACACCAATATGAAGTCAGTGCTTCTATGTGATGGTTCAGAAACTTGGCGCGCCATGAAAAGCACTTCCAACAAACTACAGACATTCATCAACAACTGCCTACTCTGGCTCGATACTGAAGCTCAGATGGCCAGAATAATGAGAATAAGCAGCAAGGAACTCTGGTCGGACAACGAACCAACGAAGCAAGAACCTATGAGTGAACAAATATGCAGTGGAAGGAAGTGGAGATGATTGGATTGGGCATGTACTGAGAAGGCCAACTGGGGACATCACGCTGTAGGCCATTTCAGACCGTCAGTGGGACCCAGATAGGAAACGACCAGTCGGGCATCCTGGATGAGGGTGACATGGAGGAGATCATGTGGGGAAGAAATGAAAGTTTGTGAGCAGTCATGTCGCCAGGTTGAAAAGACTGAAGAGAAGAGAGTGCAATGGAGGCGTGCTACTGAACCTCTATATTCCACTAGGAACCCAAAGGAAAAATAAAAATGATAATATGTTTGGTTTTGCGTAGAGTGGTAGGTAAGAAATTTTCTACATCAGAAAATGCACATACGCATTCTAAAATGAGTACATTGAGAAGATCAAAAGAGTTTTGAAGTCTTTTTTATTCGTTTGTGCATCAATAAAAGCATTAACTGACCCCAGTTTAGTAGTATAATGTGTTATATAAAACTTTCCAGCGTAAATAAACAAAGAAATATACAAAGTAGCTCTCGTCATGGATCGGTGTCAGTTAGGTGAAGAACCATTGGGAGTGCTGAATAGTGTGCACCCATGACCTCACGTAGGATAAAGCCCAACTACTTCAAGGTCTTTCAGTGAGTACTTTATCATTAATTCACTAGATTGGCATGCAATGGTTTCATTTTTCATACTTCTGTCAATTCATGTTATAGCATGACACTTATCTGATATACTCGACTGGAATTTATCTCCATACTCGACTTGATTGAACACATCAGTCACATTTTCTCGCTCAAACTTCAAGAAATCTATCTATCTTAAAACATGTCAGTAATTACCACGAGATAATAATAAATTGGTGGTTCATAAGGATTAATTGCTTTTAAAGTAGCTGTGTCACTATTGACTAAGTTTAAAATGAGGATGAATGTCAACCAAGTATATCGCAAAGTGATAGAATTAAGAAAATGTGAATAATCAATTTCCAACCCAGTGGAAAGTCTTATAGTCTTGGTTTCAATTCTCAATGATGTAATGAGTCCATAGTACCACGGGAAGGCCAGAACTAAGATAAAACAGCTGTCCAAGTCTCCCGGTTTTTCAGTGGTTCTCCAAATGATATCAATCAGAGACAGTAACTACCCTGAGATCAAACAATTCTTAAAAACCAACAAAAGAGGCATTATTCGCAGAATATTAATGATTTCAATGTTCTTCTGTCAAGTGTTTTCTTGAAGTACAACACCGATTCAGATGTCTAGCTATCAACTTTGGCTTTTTTTCCCTATATTTAAACACTAGGACTTCAACACCTGATGGTGTTTAAGTTTAACACTAGATTAGACACATGTTAGTTGGTTACAACAATTTCACTTACGTAGTTTTGGTTAAATTGGCGCTTCCAGGAAGCTGATGTGAATTCGAATTAGGTGGATTCAGGCATTGCTTTTGTTTAGCCTTTTCTTCCTCTTCTTTATCAACTTGTTGAAGTACTTGTAGAAGATGAAGTTTATGCCTTTTTTCCTCTTCATGGGTATCTGTTATTTCCTTTTGCTTTAAATCTATGCTATCATCTTTACGATTGTTCTCTTGGTTATCTCTGTGACCAGTTTCTTCTGTGTTTACTGAACCACGTTCAGTTAATCCATATTTATTGTATTGTAAGTTAATTGGAACTGGATTGAGTATTTCCTTTTCATGAACAGATTTACACGTATCGATAGGTACTTCATTTTCACTGGTAATAAGTGGAGTATATTCTTGTTCAAAGTGTTGACTTAACTTGACTGTCTCTGTATAGGTTGCAATTTTACTGACATAGAGCATTTTTTTTAAAACAAAGAAGACAGAATAGATGTCGTCATAAAGAGAACATTGGAGAGATGGTTAAAAGGTAGTCATTTCCGAGATAACTTAGCTCTATCAACTTGCAGTAAACTATGAATACTTGCTAGTGACGTTCAAGCTCAAGGTTATCAAGGACGTTCAAGGTCCTCACAAGTAGATTCTATTCAACTGACAATCAGTTGTAATTGATCATACATTATTAGAAGTTATCAAATTGTTTTTAATGACTGAGAATATCTGTACAGTACTCTGGCAATTCAAATTGAATATTTACTAAATATCAACTAGTAATAAGTAAATTTTCAAGAAATTCAAGAAACATACTACTGGTGAACAACTTAAGTAGTTATAGACCATTCTGGCTGATCTGAAAATTTCGCCAGCTAACCAATCAGATAGAAGTGAACTAAAAGCAGGGCTGTCACTTCATTCATCTGGGGCTGAGCTGATCAGTGATGTATTCGAGGAAATTCAGCTGAATGAAAAAAATGTTGACACTATAGTTAGGCAGTTGAAAAACTACTCAATCGTATTGAATGTCAACGTGGACCATTCAATTTGTAAATCATTCGCAAATAAATCATCCTGGAAATCCAAGAAACCTGTAATATGAAAGTTTTATACATTCTAGATGTAAGATCAGACTGAAAAATTCTTTATTTCATTTATCTTTCATTCAATAGTTTAAAGTCTTAAATTTACAGATGTACAAAATTTTCGCATATCATGTACAAGGAAACATGGAATTCGCATATTTCCGAAAACATATTGCTGAACACTATCTGATTTGGCTTACCAATCAAAGATGAGTGAAGAAAAACAATTTCATCCACATGTGAACACTCAATAGAGTTAGGTCATTCAGCTCCTTGAGATTCATTGTGTAAGCTAATTTACAAAGTTAAAATGGAACTACTTGAAAGGTTTAAGTTTCCAATAGTTATGCATAGTTGAAGCATTAGCTATACGTGAACAAAATCCAAAACTTTGCATTGAAAAATGTTCTGTGAAATCAATTTCTCTACCTTGGCCCTATTAATTCATTTTGGTTATTATGTCAAATTCATTTCAATACTTCAATACTTTAGTATAGTTCACTTTTATTATCAGCATCATTATCACCAAATTTCACTTCATTGATAACATTTAACCCATGCTTCACCATTTATATATCAGTTCGCTGCTTATTCATTGATGTATTTCGTATGGTTTAGTTAACTTATCATTAGTATACACTTCTTTGATAACTCTTGTCCCTTATCTCATCATTTATTATCATTTCGTTCCTTATATAATGACCCATTTTCCATTTCTCTCACACGAACAAATCGCATCACTAACACTAATTGTTTAGTATATTTATCTGCCACTTTGGAATTATAAATACGACTGTACAGCTTGATAATGAAGTCTCTGAAAAGAAATATTTCTTTACTGATACATGTCCTGTTTTGTATATTTATATATAACCAGATTACTATCTGGGAAGAGATCAACACAGATGAAATCAATAACAGATGATGAAGGTAATATAATCACAAAAGAAGAGAAATAAAGGAAACGATGGTCTGATTACTTCGAAAAGCTCTTGAATCGATCACCATCTGCAGCCACAGAACTACCAGTGAACACAAATCTCCCAACAAAAGTCGGAGTCCGGAATGTCATAAAGATACTGAAATGTGGGAAAGCAGCAAGACCAGATGAAATCCCTCCAGAAGCATTGAGAGCAGACTCAGGGACAACAGCGGACATGCTCACACAAACTCGGAGATCTACAGGCGAAAACTAACAAGTTGATAGAAGAGACAGGCAGCAAAGACGGAACTTCAACTGAATATAGAGAAGACACAGGTGATAAAAACACAAAACCAACACCTCCAACAACAACAAGCTCCAATCACCATCAACTGGAGAAACTTAAACGAAGTAACCTCTTTCGCCTACCTACATACCTACCTACCTAGGCAAGGCAGCATCGTTTCAAATAAAGGCGGAGGCGGCCCAGACGAGAATGTCAAAACCAGCCAGGATCGGAATGACAGCAAGACTGGCATTCATTAACCTGAAACCAATGTGGAGATCTTCTGCACTCCACTCAGCATAAAACCTGAACAACCGCATTTTCAACACCAACACCAACGTCAAGTCAGTCAGTGTTTCTATGTGATGGTTCAGAGACTTGGCGCGTCACCAAAGGGATTTCGAACAAACTATAGTCATTCATCAACAACTGCCTATGCTGCCTCGTTACTGAAGCTCAGATGGCCAGAATAATGAGAATAAGCAACAAGGAACTCTGGTCGGACAACGAACTAACGAAGCAAGAACCTATGAGTGAACAAATATGCAGTGGAAGGAAGTGGAGATGATTGGATTGGTCATGCACTGAGAAGGCCGACTGTGTACATCACGTTGTAGGCCATTCCAGACCGTCGAGTGAAACTGAGATGGGAAACGATGAGTTGTGCGTGTGTGGCGATGGTGACATGGAGATGGTGTGAGGAAGAGATGAGAGGTTGTTGTCAGTCGTGGAGTCAGGTTTGAAAGATTGCAGCAGAGAATAGAGTGGACTGGAGACGTGCTACTGAAGCCAAGGGACAAATAAATAATAATTATATATATATATATATATATATATATATATATATATATATATATATATATATATATATATAACAGAAGAAATATTTGGCTATGCATTGTCCATTTTTATCAACTTTCGTTCAGTAATGTTTTCATACTTTAGAAGTCACTTCGTTAAATAGTGAAACATAAAGCATAACTGCACCTTTTACTGTCGATTAATTATCTTTAACACCGAAAAACTGAAAATATCACATTGTAATTTTAATTTGCTCAGTCAACTCGAAATAATTTACTTCCTGGATGGATAAAATGAATTGAGTAGTGAAGCGAAAAGGGAACATCACATCAACACTAAGGACTGATTTACTTCAGTAATGTTATATAAAGCGAAAACATCAGTTTCAACAGAATAGCTAGAATACATTATACTTCACGGTTTCTCTTCAGTCAGTTAAAACAACCTTAACATCAAATTATACGAAAAAAATGTTCACACAGTTGAAAAAACTTGATAGAAAACTATCATCCTGAAGAAAAGATTAAGTTGATGTCATGTTATTGAAATTGCAGTAGGTGATAATAAACTTCAACGAATAGTTGCGAGGCAAAAGTAGAAGTTGTAAAATGTGGGGGAACAAATATATTCTATGCACTATGAAAGGTGTTACGTAACGCAAGTGACCTTTGACCAGAAATAAGACGTAGAATTTAGAGAATAAGGTTAATAGTGTGAAGCAGAACAAACCATATAGGCGTGTCAATTGATTATGCTACGTAAAAGAAATCATGATTATAGTGATACCAAACATTACCATAGTCAAGACAGACAAACAACTTTCGTTTTGAATACATAAAGACAGTTTTCATTGTTAGACGACTATGGCTTAAGGTAAATGTTTCAATTTGTGTCCACTTGTTTATTTTAAATGATTTCCGGACATTAACTTCATGTCGACTGTTATGTAAGGTGGCGAGAATTTTACAGTTGAAAACCATCTTTGGAAACCTCTTTGAAAAGTGCTCAGGCACGCTGTCACAATCTTCCCTCTTCATTCAATCAGCGTGCACCTTGGTATGTGCAAGTGAATAAGTATTAGCAACTAAGGATTACATGAAACTGTCAACCTTAGATTGTCTTAGTGAGGCATCTGTTTCACAAAGAACGGTTAGTCTAGAAACTGTTAAAGTCCTCCTGAATGCAAAAAATCTATAGTCAACCATCTATACGAAGTAAATGCTGATGAAATCTAAGCCTGGCGATGAAAAGTCCGAGAAAAACCAAGATAACTACCATTCTAATGCTGAGCTATAAGTCTAATTTACTATCTCAAAAGCTTTCCAGTCCAGTGCGCTTCTTTATGCTTGGAAACAAAAGAATTTTACTGACCAAAGTGCTTTTACTCGAGAACAAATTTTCTTCTCATATAAATGCTTAAGAAAGCATACCCTGTCACTAAGTGTTAAATATAGACCACTTATCAATTGTCCAACTGGAACCAAGATCGCTGAACAAAATGGAAGGAGAATCATGTGATTAGTGATATCAGATGCACATAAGAGACTCAAGGAAGGCAACAGGATAGTCACTACCCAACAACAAATACTAAGACCAATGTTAGGAAAAGAGATGAGGAACCAACAAGCCACTGCCATAAATATAGCAACGAAACCCAAAAGAAAATAAGAAGAGAAAAACTGAGAAACAAGTTGCTCAAGATCTCTAAATCAGAGGGGAAAGAAACGAAACAGAAATAGGTAGTGAACCTTTCAGAAAAAACTTATCCTCCTCGGAATACAATTCAATTCCTAAAGGAATAAACTACAATACGGAGAGTAAGAATAAGTTGGATTTTAATGCAGCCTGTGAACTTTCATTGAAAACTACGACAGATAATCATATTGCTAGTGAAAATCAAAGGAAATAAAGCATTACAGGAAATATCAGTGACTTCTGCAATCACTGGAACTGAAGCAGAACGAAATATAACCTCATAGAATATCAAGATCTCCTCAACTTGCTGGAGGGTTGCAAAAGTATTATCTTCATTACAAACTAATAACACCCGTAGATTCTTGAGTATTGTTTAGAAACCTTTGTAATACTCAAAAGTATCAGGCATTAAGTCTTCAACTAATTCCGTCAAGGTCATTGTTGTATGAAAAGAATAAAATTTTAGCATGAATTAATGCATAATGATTTGAAAAAGAACAAGACACTGAACGTGAGTGTTTTGGTTGTTAGAATCGTGTATACACACAACAAAGTGCATGGTGAAATGAACTGTATACCATTTGGCAGTGAATGATGTGTCTTGTAAGAGATTACATACAAATGTCATTGGGTTAACACTCTATGGTTGTTTACACGCAAAAAAAATGTCAAAATTTACCATATAATAGAAAGTACAATCTAGGATATTATCTGAAGGTTTTCTGAATTTTTTAGATGCTTCAGTATTCCAAAGGCCATAATAAAGAATACTGTCTCACAAGTTTTTCTGTAGCAGTTTAGAACCTATACAAAAGTAAACCTATACAGCATTCACATTCATAACCTTCTCATCTACAATCGAATGACCTACAAACGCTATAAAACAACACAAAAGTCAAATAAACCATAAGGAAAATCATTGGAAGGGTGTACGCTTAGCATCAATGAAAAGTTAGCTTTCTACTCTAGACTATCAAGAAAAGGATGATTATGTCACCATCGTCAATAATATCACAACTAAAAGTCCATTCCTAATAAATAATGTATCGGTCAAACAGTACAAAAGTTAAGTGTTAGCAAAAAGACGTCATCAAAAGCAGAATCAATGTAATAATTTATGAAGGAAAAAATGGTTCTACAGTTTGTACACAACAATAGATATTTCACATACGAAACAGACTGACGCTCCTGTAATTCTTGTACTCTATTTACCATTAGACATCCTATTAAATGCAGACTAGCCTATTTATTATATTTAAGAGTATACACCCAAAAGTAAAAGTACTCAGGAATAGTTTGAGAACTCTTTAACCATAATGTCAAATAAATTGTAAGAAAAGTATATTCAAAGGCTATAGGTGTAATATTAAGGCATCTAAATGTCATCAGTCTAGTCTATTCCTTAGAAAAAGAAAATCTACTTTCTAAATTATCACAGAAGCTGCAAATCACAAATATTACTTGGAATCAGTTAGATTATTCCATATTTTTTTCTAGAAATCCACGTGAATCTCACTGCATAAATGAGTGTCTCAGTTACATACTTAAATATTTTAGCCTAATTTACACTTTTAATGCATAATCTGTCAATAGACAGTCAACTAAACCGCAAAAATGCTTATGAAACATGAAATTTCATGTTATACCACACAAATCAGGTAATCGTTTAAGATATCTGTCTCGTTCAAATGTGACTTAATGAATATGAAATTTTGTGATATTTTAGAAATAGAATTGGCTGAACAGAAAATAAAATGAGACGATTACATTAAACATGAGTAAAATAGAAACTTCAATTGGAACAACATCACTCACTGGGGTTCAGGTACATCTAGCTGACGAGCCCTATATAGAGCGAAACACGTGTCCTGGATTCTTATACTAGCCCCAACCAAGTAAAATAACTATAAGAAGCTTCCAGGTTGATATAGTATACTTTAAAAAAATAGGCGTACACCGTATTAGTAGTTGAGGTGGTTTTGTGTTAGCAAAAGCTTTTTCATACTGTTTCAGTCTATAGAAGTTACCTTCAGTATTAAACGAATTACAGTTGCTTAGTTATTCTCTGAAGATTTTTATGGTATAAGTCAGTTCGACATCATCGGATTGGAATTCAGATAACTGTACACAAAGGTAAACATTACCTAACTCAATTTTGTTCGCTTACATACTTACATTTATTAACCTCCTTATGGATGCCTACTTCAGTTAATTGTTGGATCTGCTTAGATGTTTCAATTCCCCAGAATACTTAAATCAGACCGTATAGTTTTAAGAAGACTGGTTTAACACTATCGGTGGCGAATTTTCAAATTACATTTGGATATTGTTGCTGTTTAATTAAACCTTGGTCTTTCAGATGTCGCAAGCACCTGGTCACAGAGAGATGATCTAAAAATCGTAGCACTTTCTGTATTGTTCACTTTCAAATTTTTTTTAATTAATTGGATAATCTCGTACAAGAAGGGTAGTTATTTGTCTACAGTTTCAGCTAGGTGTTTAAAAAGGAGGCTTCCTAGAAAATCGATCAGTTGGGAATATTTCAACATTAATTTGAAATGGATGGATTACAGTGTTACAGTCGATAATTACCAATGTAATAAAATCAAATCCTATTGCTTTGCGGAAATGAGTATACCAACTAAATGATATGCTTATAAAATTTCAGAATGAGAAGATATATCGGCTGTCTGGTTTTTGAGATCAGTCTATGCCACACTGCCCAGTCTTCTTAGACTTGATGGAATTAGCTATGTGATAACTCAGCTAGATGACATGGGTCTGATCACTTCCCAGTAACAAACTACTGCATTGAATGTAGTTGAGACCCAATGAGCTGTGGAATACATTTTTCGACTCTAACACTTACAGATACAGCTTTAAATCTGTTCAAAGACATCGCATAGTGATGAATCGGAAAAAAGAAATTCGAAGTTCAGCAAAGCATCTTGCGAACCAACTGCAATAAACTGATTCGATATGCGTTACCAGCTCACAGTTTAACTGAATAATTAAGTACGCTTTAAATTTTATAACAACTTCGATGAATATGCAGTAAATTCAAAATTAAGGTTTGAAGTTTTCTGTACGAATCTAAATAATAAGGCATAGAAGCAAGTGTAAATACCTACAAGTTCCATACAACTTTAATGATATTCAAAATTGTAATTCTAAGTCACTTTCTAAAACTTGTAAGTAAATTATTGAATGTTCAATTGTATAGCAAGTGGAAGAAATATGATGAATAAAGTTTAATAACCAATGAATATATCTATCCTGTAAGTGGCCATTTCATTTATGTCAATAAAGAATGAAATGATTTGGTTGATTCTATTGTTACGATTGAATTAGTCTACATAAGTATGTTGGTGATCTCATTTCCAAGCGAAAATACAGCATCGACATACGTTTGGATTAATTTGCATTGACTTTTTACATTTCACTGATTTGAGTGGATCCCAGTAATTATCTCATGCATAGCGTACATAATATCAATACCAATTACATAACCACTTCCTAGAATTAGAAGTAGTTCAAAATGTAAGTGTTCCTGCTCTAAGCTGAAGAACTCGTCAACAAAGACTCCAAGACCAGATAATACATCGTCATCAGTGAAAACTTTAAAATGAAGGGAAGTGGTTTGACTATGCATGAATTTTCATTGCTGATAACTCTACTTAGTTTTACCTGAATTGTTGACCAACAAGTGCACAGAAGTATTCTGGATAGCATCAGTCGACTTCTCGTTGCCATATCTTAATGATAGACTAGAAATAATATAATCGCTTCTTACTTGTTTTCTGAATGACGTTTGTTGAGGTCACTTTATTGCGGCTGTTTGTTTTTCTACTTGAATGAACTAATGAATGTCATAATGACCTGAGTAGCTAACTTGATCTTATTAATTGAATCATTTCATGGACAGTAAAGTACTTTTTATGCTAATTTTTTGAGTTATTTCAAATAAAGAGAAGTTTACACTGATTATTTGATTTACTTCATCGAAGGTGGAATCAATTACAGCGACTGGATACTCATTAAAGCATGAATAAGCGTGAGATAATTATCTCCACTTGACCAATTGATAATCTTTACTTTAGTTGAACTAAAGATTTTTATCAGCATGAGTTTATTCTAAATAGATTAATATTGTTTCTGTCGAGTTCAATGTGCTGGCTAATTCATGGTTGATTTTATCAGAGTTTAAAGCCTCCAGAAGTTTCCTAGCAACTTTCATGTTTGAAACCTGGAGTAATGTAAACTTTTAAATATTTAATGGCAGTTTCACTGATGTTTAGTTGAATAGAAAACATTATTGGAGACCAATTATAATTTTAATAGGTAAAAATGTGTAGTTCTAGGTATCAGTATTCAGTAAAAGTCATTGTTTAAGACAAATACTTCTGATAAACATCGTCATTATGAGCGGAAGTATCATAACTCGACCTTCCTATAACCTTTTGAAACAATTAGTCCCTTTAATAAATTTCGATAACGCTATTGGAAGACGTAGATTATCTGAAAATATGATGTATTTGCGCAATACATTTCGAACAATCTGATTACACACTTACTTGTCAAGTCAATTTATATATGAAAATTAAAGGTCAAATATAGTGAATATGAAAAGGTTGTGACACTAGTCTTGGTAATATAATCAGATAAGGATTACCAAGGTAAATTAAGTGAAACAACAAACTGTTTTTGTACACACAGCGGGGGATTAAGTTTACGAATGGCTAACGCTTCGGCAAACTTCAGTATGCGCCCCTTCCCATAACCGCTTACTCGTCTACTTCTCAACTGAATCACGTACTGAAAGTTGACTACTGTTTATTTTTGGATAATATAATTTCACAGTACAATAGTATTTTATAATTATGGACGATTCTTTTTATTCAATTAAACCTCATCGTGTTATCAATCGCCTGAACACAAGAAATGAACTAGTAATTCCTTCCTTGGAATAATACAGTAAAAACATATTTGACATTCATAAGACCATATACAATCTGCTGGTCTACTATGAAATTAATAACATACTAAATTAGAGATACACTAAGCTTATGATGCAACCCTTAGGGTAAGTATTCAGCGAATAACTCTTTACTCAGATTTACCTTAGCATTTCAAATATATATATATATATATATATACCTCCAATATAAGGAGAGAATAGGGTTTTATACACCAAAAGTGAGATGGCTGAAACTTCAGGAGTATTCTGCAAAGAATAAGTAGAATATCACCTCATTTCCTTATATCTCACGCATAGATTACTAAATTCCTTTTACTGAATGCCAATTATTGTTTAGTATACTTGTTTTAGAAGAAGATAGCTTCAATAAATTTCTTGAAAGTCCCAATAAACACATGAATTTTAAAGAAAAACATCTACTTATAACACGATGATTAATTTGTAAATCGTTTGCAAATTGATCATCCTTTTTCATATATACCAGTCTATGCAAGTTAACTAACCAGATTCAAGTGATTTGAACAGTTCAGCTCTGGATTACTGACTGGCTGGCAAAATTTAAAGATCAACCAGAATGGTTTTCAGTTACTCAAGTTGTCCAGTAAGCAGTAAACATTTACTTATATATACGATTCCACTTCACGATATATAGAAATAGTTTCTAGTCACTTTTTAAAAGTTAATCAAAATACATTTACAAAAAAGTATTCTGGTTGACATACTTTTCTTTATTTAATTGTATATTGTCACCGTCTAAAATTTACAACAACAAAAAATATATTGAATAATGAACAAATGTTTAAATTTTTAATAGAGTCGATTGTATAAAGGTGTTAATTGTTTAAAATTCATTGAAAACATTGAATATAATAACTTTTAAGTGTATGAAGAATGAACAAAAAGCTTCTCGTAATTTATCTGCTCACTTTTCTACTGATAGCTATAATATGTAACTAAAACAGTTACAAATGTCTCTGGTTTGAAATTATCCATACTGTAGTTTTAGACTTATCCAGTTAGGAAGTTAACGTAATGAAATGTCAAAAAAGAAAAAGGAATCATTCACAAAGCAGCTAGTCTCACTGCTTATTAACTGAAGAGAAATTAGCCTACAGTTCACAACTATATTTTTTAGCTGATCTTTAGTTGAGCCTGAAGGATAATGTATAAGATCTAAGTGTTATTACGACCTCAATTGTATACTTGAATCACCTAACGCTGAGCCTTACCTTTATGCAAACCCGGATATTTCATATTACTGTATGCTTCATTGATATTTCTAGCTTCCCGTGTTGATTATTATAACGGAATGACTGACTGACTGAGAATCGACTTGAAGACACGCATACAGAAGCATCGGTTCGACTTGCCACACTCTACAGCAGTATACAAAGAACAAGTGGATAGAAAAGAAGTGATATCAAAGTGGATAAAGTAGCTTGAGAGAATGAACAGTCTGCGAATATTCAAGATTTAGAAGACATTAAAGAGGGAAAATATATGTGCTATTGTGACCGATATTTGGCCATTTCACCAACAGACCTGAACCACTGATTCCTTTTGCCTCAAGAATCCCAACCAGGGAGTCTATATCGCCTTTACACAGCTCAAACTAGGTGCTAGGTCTTGGTTTAGTAAGTCAACGAAAGAATTGAAAACAACTTTTTAGGTCAAGTTGGATCAATCCCAATAATGTTATCACTATGTGTAGGGGGGGGGGCATAAAACATCTTGTTATACCTGTGGTGACAGTCAAACAGCGCAGTGGTCATCAAAATAAGAGTACACTGATCATCAAGCAATCTACACTGTAACATGAAAGGCAAGGCAAGGTGATAGCTATTCGATAACTGATACCTTCGAAGCTTTTTCCACGTGTTCTTGTGACATCCTAAAAATAATATTCATATTCAGCATCAGCTACACTTCATCTACTTTTTATTTAAGTACTTTGCAACCTGTTTCATTCAAAGGAGACTCACTTTTTACATTATTATTCGTGGCATATTCTTTTTCCAGTGATTCGATTTATGGAGAAGTGATTGGACTGAAGTGTGATATACTAGTGAATTTAATATCCTCAACAGCAAATGCTTATATACATGTGATATATGACTCTAATTATCAGGTACTGCAGGTAAATTTGATTGAAAACTGTTTTTCCGTTCGAGTAACGAAGACTGAATTAACTATTTACACTCTCTAAATATAAACCTGCAGTGATCAGTATGTTATCATCCACTATGCAACACATATAATAGAAAAAGACTGATTGAGCAAAGGAATATATTCCTTTTCAATTAGGTCTTCGTCCTGGGCTCTACACTCATATATAGTTTTACAAATTAATCAAATTGTCAATCCCGTGATGTCGTTACATAGATGGTACCTTTATAGTTTCCCAAAGTAAGATTGATAAGAATGCTGTTCTCGGTAACCTCAATAATGTTCATCCAGCAATCAACTTCATAATGGAAGAGGAGAAAAATGATAGTATCCCATTTCTTGATGTTCTGTTGGTAAGACGGTTAGATAGAACTCTGAAACGAAGTGTATATAAAAAACCAACATCAGCAGGTCAATACACGCACTTCTTTAGTGCGTGCCACAGCTATTCGCTCAGAGGATGCAGTAAAGGAAGAGTTCCCCACCATCCATGATCTGCTTAGTAGGAATGGCTACCAGGACAAGTTTGTAACTATGTATATGATATTACGAGTGTTAAGACAAGAACGCCAACAGTTCCTAGGAAGCAAATCTTCTTGAAGCTGAAATCCAATAGTGATATTGCCAGAAAGATCATCACACAACGCATAAAAAGAGTCTTGCATAAAGCACTCCAACCTCTAAATTATGTCACATTTTCTACAACCGCACGGTTCTAGGTGCAACAAATAAAGAAAAAATGGCCTAATTGTGTCACTTCTATGTGAATTTAACAATTCAACTGCTCCTGTGGAGCTAATCACATCAGGCCTACTTAATCGCTTATGTGAATGACTGAACACTCATCAAAAATCACTCCATTTACCTAAGAATAACCTGCTTCATATTTACATCATTATTTCTAAAATATCACCATGGGATTGATAATTTCATTAAATTGTAAAACTGTATATTATTGTAGAGCCCATAATGAAGACCTAATTGAAAAGGAATGTATTTCTTCCCCCAGTCAGACTTTTTAATCAATGTCTAAATGGTAATATTTCACATACAACAGACGTTATTTGAGCATACTTGTAATTTCCAGTACTTTATTTTTATGGACCAATGGTTTTACTGTATGTTGATGTATGGACTATTTAAACAAGTCTCAATATCGATACAACTGGCAGATAGTGACTAACAGTGAAGTCCATGACATACTTTTCATCTTATTTGGGACTCGCTGCCTGGCTGGGTGTACCTAGACCCCAGTGAGGGATGCTTTCCCCCTAAGGCCCAAACAAAGGAACAAACGCCTCAAATGTGAGAGGATTATCCACCAAACCACTGAGCTACGATAATCATTCCTTGTGCGACGAGCGTAGCATAGTTCTGATGGTTTAAAGCCAAGAGGCTACCCATGGCTGATCAATTCGATCCAATCAATGGTGGAGATTTATAGGCTTTAATATGAAAACGAAGTTTGAATACCGTTTAGAATTTCACTGGAATGTTAGTTACTGTTGGAAATTATAAGCATGAATAAATAACAAACTAATTTGCAGACTGACATCAGTTGGAGGAACAAAGGAAACCTGGGAGCACTGGAAAGCTGTTTCGTCCTAATATGGGACTCCTTAGCAGTGCGCACCCACGACCCCGCCAGGGATCAAATCTGCGACCTTCAGGTTCCGCGGCCAGCACGTTACCATTGAGCTACTAGATCAGAATCCAATGCGCACTGTTGAGGAGTCCCATACTAGGACGAAACAGCTGTCCAGTGCTCCAGGTTTCCTTTGTTCCTCCAACTGATGTCAGTCTGCGATGAATAACAACTTGTAATATTTCCAAATCTCCACAACTCCCTCAAAAATTAAACTAATTTACATTTTTACCCTTGATCGCCTTTTTTTCATTCATTTTCAAGTCGTAACATTCATGCATTACGAGTTTTTGACTGGAGCAAATCAATCTAATAAGAAGTCCTGACCTGTTGGATAAACCATATTGGACGTGAGGAGAGATACCCAACGACAGTATTGGATGAAGGTCACGCTATATCGTCAGCAGACAGAAGTATGGAAATGTGGTTGAGGAGCCTGAAGGACCTGGGTTTAATTTCTAGCAAGGTCGTAGGTGCGCGTTGTTGAGCGATTTCATACTAGGACAAAGCAGCTGTCTAGTATTCTCAGGCTTCCAATGGTTTTCCAACTGATGTCAGTCCATGTTGAATACCAAGTTGAAATCAATAAACCTCCAAACTGAATTATTGTCAGTATAGAATAAATTCCAGAAGATGACTTCAAAACCAGAGCCTTACCTTCTTTAGAATCGATGATCCAGATCGGAGAAAGTGATATGGATAGATAGAGGGATAATGTGTTGTTTTAAATCTATTTTCACCTACTGTCTGCAAAAATATTTCACTTGCTATTCATTCTTCATTCTGTTGCTCAGCGGTGTCTTGAAGTCCTAAAGTGAATAAAGAGGTCTAGAACATGATGAATGACCAATGTTGATGAAATAGACAGTAATGTGAAGGATAGTAAGATGAATAATTGCTTTTCCTACCGTTTACTATGTTTACACAGACCACTAGACTTGGGTCATCAATCAACAACAAGTTGTAATGGGTTACTTCCAATAGAAGTTACCTGAATAGTTAGAAAATAGGATTTCAAACTGTGTTTGCATCACTGCAGAACCCTTTAACGTTACAAACTGACATTATCTGGACTGAAATTCCATGAGCTAATTCATCAATTACCAATCACAATACTAATATGAACTTGTCATAGAAATTTCATATATAACATAAGTGATAAAGATTTTCAATTATAAAACTTACTTATTGAATTTATGTGCTAAAAATGAACAGGAAAATTGGTTGAAACACCATCTAATTCAGTGATACATTGATAGTTATTATTGTACAAAAAGTAAAAACGATAAAAAAAACTTTATACATGTGATATTATTTACCTAGTGGTAAGTTAATTGTGGAATTAGAGTATGCATCTCATACCAATTAAAACTCATCATTATAATGTACTTAAATCCTAGAGGGTGATAACGCTGGCTATAGGACTGAAACTCTGTATCATAATTTTAAACGTTGATCATCGATTCCACTACTATTCTGGATGAAGCAAGTTATATCATAATGAAAATTTAAACAATATTGAAGCATCCCATCAGAGACAAAAATATGCTAAAAGAAATCCGGTCTGTATCGGTCTGCTACAATATACAAGCAATAACAATTATCAATGAATAAATTCTTAATTTTCCGAGAAGTAGGATGAATAATTATGGTAATGGTACTCAATAAGCGAATATCATCATAATCCTATTGCTTACCTGGCTACGCTGATGACAATGTAAAGAAGATCTTTGCAACAAAAAAATATTCCCAATAGTCCAGAGTTGGCAAATATTGAAAATACATAACATGTCATCTTAATGCAATAAACAAAAGAAAGTCAGAACAACAGATTCATTTTCAAAGAATTCCTTCCCAAGCCACACATCCGTATATATATATATATATATATATATATATATATATATATATATATATATATATACTGTTTGTCCCTTGGGTTCCTAGTCGAACATACGGCTTCAGTAGCACGTCTCCAGTCCACTCTATTCTCTGCTGCAATCTTTCAAACCTGACTTCACGACTGACAACAACCTCTCATCTCTTCCTCACACCATCTCCATGTCACCATCGCCACACACGCACAACTCATCGTTTCCCATCTCAGTTCCACTCAACGGTCTGGAATGGCCTACAACGTGATGTACACAGTCGGCCTTATCAGTGCATGACCAATCCAATCCATCTCCACTTCCTTCCACTGCATATTTGTTCACTCATAGGTTCTTGCTTCGTTAGTTCGTTGTCCGACCAGAGTTACTTGTTGCTTATTCTCATTATTCTAGCCATCTGAGCTTCAGTAACGAGGCAGCATAGGCAGTTGTTGATGAATGTCTGTAGTTTGTTGGAAGTGCTTTTCGTAACGCGCCAAGTCTCTGAACCATCACATAGAAGCACTGACTGACTTGACGTTGGTGTTGGTGTTGAAAATGCGGATGTTGTTCAGGCTTTATGCTGAGTGGAGTGCAGAAGATCTCCACATTGGTTTCAGGTTAATGAATGCCTGTCTTGCTGTCATTCCGATCCTGGCTGGCTTTGACGTCCTCATCTGTGTCGCCTCCGCCTGTAGTTGGAAAGATGCTGCCTTGCCTAGGTAGGTAGGTATGTAGGTAGGTGAAAGAGGTTACTTCGTTTAAGTTTCTCCTGTTGATGGTGATTGTAGCTTGCTGTTGCTGTTGTTGTTGTAGGTGTTGGTTTGGTATTTTTATCACCTGTGTCTTCTCTATATTCAGTTGAAGTTCCGTCTTTGCTGCCCTATCTCTTCCGTCAACTTGTTAGTTTTCGTCTGTAGATCTTCAAGTTTGTGCGACATTAGACACAATTCATCACCGAAATCCAAATCTTGTAGAGCCTTTTCCTTGGTCCAGACATATATATATATAATATTTGAAGACTGCATACCAGATAACGTAAATAGGAATAATGATGGTCCCAGTCAAAATTATATTGCTAATTGAAGCCATAAAGATATGGTGATAGCAAACACCATGTGAAGTATGATTTCTAGACTGTTTAACCCATTGCATCTGGTTTGTAAATAAGTGAAAATATGGTAGAGCTAGTGAACAAACAAAGCATTAGGTAATATGAATGAATCAAGTTAACTGAGATAGATTGAAAAGTTAAATAAAGCTACGTATTGAAGAGTATAAATCAACCTAACTTTACAGGTAAAAGGAAATGTGTTACAAGCTTTATCCTTCAACACTCGAAACGTTCCAACTAATCAACCGACGTAATCAATAATCTTTAGATTATTTGTTGAATTTGCTTAAAAATCCTAGGTTTTCACAGTTTTCAACTTGTGAAAACAACAGAAGCCTTGACTGTTAGTAAAGTAAAACGCCTGCGGTTGTATAAGAAGAAAGTAAGTACAGTATTCTTGTTTAGCTTAGCCTTTACCTCATTTCGTTCTTGGTTTCCTGGCTTGGAATCTTTCCTACAGCTGACTTTGGTGTTACCTGATTTTCATAAGGGTTTATAAATTTCAATAGATATCCGTTTTCTATAAGGGTATGGTTAGTGCATTAATATCTTCATCCAAGGTATTTGTTGAACAAATACAATAGAACCTAGTAAATAAGCATTTTATTAAACCCTGCTTGTATTGGATTGGACAAAAACTATGAAAACTCGAATATTATTCTGTCCATGTAGGCTTCCTATGAACTGACCGTTTTATTGAACCGTCTTCTCATCCACTCAAGAGTACGATGATTATTATTCTCTTTCTCAGAAGTCAAGCTAACATGAGTTTGTATGGTGTGAAGTTTTCCTAATAGACAAATCGTATCTCACAAATCAATATGATGTCATCAATATATCTCTTGTAAGACGACACTTTAGCCAAACCTTCGATATATGACATGTAAATATCAGCTAGTAATGGTTCTAAGGGACCACCCGTAGCTACACCATCAACTTGTCGAAAGCGTTCACCTTCAAACGTAAAATGAACTCTGTCGGTATATAGCTACAATAGTTCCCTCAGAAAAGTCCTAGTAATTGGAAATGATAGGTTTCTAGAAGACAGATAGTCATTACGTTAGTAGTTATGGAAAACAGCACGTTAGTGAATAAAGTACTTACATCAAAAAGTGTACAATCTTGTTTTTGATATACATGTTACCAAGAAAGTCAACAAGGTGAAAAGTATCTTTCCATGAAAACTTACACAGTTCTTAAGGAAAGTGTGTAAATCACTCTACCATACAGAGACGAGATGAACAGTATTATTTTGAGACGTAGGTTGTCAACCATTAGGAAAACCTATTATGCATCGAAGCATATTATTGAGGAAAAAACAAAACACATAATTCACCACAAACCCAAACACTGTAGAGATGATTAAGTCACATCTCATTGCGTTTACCAGTTTACATGTGTGTGGTCACGAATACAAAGGGGGGGGGAATAAAGGCATCCAGTTAAGGGGTTTTCGATACGAGACAATTTTTAACTTGCTTATGAAATCCAGTCTTCAAATATATATATATATATATATATATATATATATATATATATAAGATGAACAGGTGACCTGTGAAGTAAGCGAAGTTTGAAACGAAGCGGAAGCAAACTGACGACTTTGAAGGAGAGTCGTGGTATATCCCGAATTGACAGAAGTAGGAGGGTGTGGACCTCTGAACTCGGACGTAGTGAGTTAGTGGTTAACTCGCTCTGTGCGAAAATTGGAGATTCTGAGTTCGACTCATGGTGGGGTCTTGGGTGTGTGTTTCTGAAGAGTTATATACTAGGACGAAGCAGCTGTCTATTCCTGATAGTTTCTCACTGGTTTTCCAACTGATTTCAGTCTGTGATGAATATTGTCTTAATACATATACGAATGTGTGGCTTGGGAATAAATTCTTTGAAAAGAATCCTGTTCTCTGAATGTTTTATATTATGAATTGTAATTACCAATATATTCAATCACATAGTACTAAACAACCATTATATGAATCATCCCTTGATATGGATTTATTCCCTGACATTTGCTAAAAATCATTTTTCGAAATAGGAAGTATGATTATGGAAGCTTTAAAGCTATCATAAATTAAAAAGAGAACGGTTATTCAAACTCATGCGTATTTGCGTTAAATTTCCATCAGGTTCCTTACACAAAAACAATATCCTCTAATATGAAATGTCTACATAATGACTAGCTACGTGAACTATTAACCTTTAGATGAGCCAATCATCAGTAATTAACAGATTTAGCTGTTTGGTTCTTGTTTCTCAGTGCTAATCGAAGTTTATAGATCAAATTCATAGTCTGAGCACTGAGCTAATTCGTATGCCATCACGGTGTACTAAACTTTGATATTACATTCTAGAAGTCAATCAGCAGAAAACCCTAGATCTAGGTTTGTGGCTTCTCAGCACTCATCAGCATATCACTATGCAAATATAAAGAAATTCATATTTTCTTGGTGATTTGAACCTATGTTACTCAGGAGTGAATTCAGTGACTTTACCATTAAGCTACCTAGGTATATTATATACAATAATATTCTTAGGCTCTGACTGACTCACCGTAGGGCTTCATTTAGTATACGAATAATCTATCAGGCGATAGCAGGTGTTGTATAGACATTAATAACATACTTCGAGACGGATTCCCTAAAGTTTCAATGCGAAGTCTTAACCAGCGGAGTTAACAAGATGATAAGTGAGGGTAAATGTCCGCCGATTACATAATACGAACTGGTAGAATTAGGAAGTAGTAATCATTGAATTCCAACCCGGTGGCTGAATGGTAACACTGTAGCTACAAAACCTGCTGATCCTGAATTCCATTCATTATAGGATTATGAGTGTCTACTGCTAACGAGGCTCAAACTGAGTCGAAACTCATGTTTAATGATCTTGCCTTGTCAATTTCTCTCCAACTGACATCACTTCATGGTGAATAATGGTTCGAAATCAAACAATTCCTACAATCCACAAATTGCAATTTATGTACATTTAACTGTTTTTCATTTGCAATCTTAGCTTAACAAGCCATAAGAGAAAGTAAGTAGCCAGTGAACAATAAGTCGAGTTTAAATAAAAAAGTGAGTAATAAAAATAATTGACACTGGGTGGTGATTGAAGGCGAAATGAAAATTTGGACAACGGATGGATTCGAACCAGAGACCACTGGGTTTCTGGAACGATACTCTACCAACTGAGCTAAGAAGCCCAGATTAGGGCCAATAAATATAGGGTTGTTGAACAAGAATGTTGTAAATATATTGACATTAAGGGTGAATAATGACTAGTAGTGGCATTCTAGATAGACTTTTCGCTTAATTTTGAACACATCGACTGAATTCAGCTGTATATCACTGCTGATTTTGCTCGGTATCAAAATGAAATTACTGGCTACATCGATATGACGACATACACATATCCATACACCAGAGATGACTGATTAATTCGCTACAAATGGAATCAACAAAAGGCAGTTTGAAGTCATAGTATATACACGTTAGTTGAGCCATTATATGCTGGAATTATACAGCTTTCTCATTATTTAATCAACATGGAAGAAAAAGAAAGCGTATAAGACGTTTCTACACACCAAGTTCATGTATTACAGTATTCAAAACAGATTTAACAGTTCTGAGATGATAGATACTCATAGTTAGTGTTATTCTGCTCATTATTTTTTGAATTATTGAAAACCAGATTTAGTGTTGAGATTGCCACCGTTAGGGTTAGGGGTAGTTAAACATATCTCGTATTCTTCTTTCCTTTACTCTTAAGTAGTAATACCAAAAGATATTCTGTCACATATTGTGAACATATTATTGTATTGAAGTTGGGGAAATCACTAAGTAATACACTTTTAGATATACCTTACTTAAGGTTAGATCTTAGCCTACTAATTTTAGCAACGGAAACAGTGAAATAAAGGAATTCTGTCGCCAGAAATGTTAACAAAGTCATTTTAGACTTTCTATCTTCGAAGTGATCATGTGCCAGAATGAAGTTATTCTGACAGCTGATAGCTAAGATGTGATGACAGTAAGTTGTTCTTGAAGCAAAACCCAGATTGTTTTCACTACATCAAAATGATGAATTAGATAAGGTTGATTTTAAAAGGTATGACATGTACCATATGACCATCGGCTTCTAATATCATCAATTGAAAGTTTATAGGTGTGAAGTCGATGTAATTAGTTATAAATCAAAATTTCCTGGAAAGACAATATATGAAAGGAATCAAATAACATCGGTTGATTTATAAACTCGTAGAATTCTGGCTTCCCATTTGGACTTCTTAGCTAACAAACTATTTGTTTACCTACTCAAAGCAATAATATCGTTAGAATGTTATTGAATTTTCATTATCAGTGTGAAACAGTGATGCCTTCAATAAATAGTTCCCCGTATAACAAGTGTGTTAGGATCCTGATTAATGACGTTTAATAACAAGTGAATGAATTGTAGATTTTGACTGTATACACCTACAACCAATTTCTTATATAAAAGAACATTTCAAGTTGTTATTCATCGAAGAATGACATCAGTTGGAGGAACAAAGGAAACCTGGGAGCACTGGACAGCTGTTTCGTCCTAGTTTTAATTGAACTAGTGCTCGTTGGTGACTAGCTTCGAGAAGTATTCCCGAAGTTCCAATGACAAGTCGTGACCGGTGGAGTCAAAGCCTGATGGCCGTGAGGACAAATACTCAACGATGACATTGGGTGGCGGTTTGCGCTATATCGTGAGCTAACAGAAGTTGGAAATATGGAGCATTGGATTCTGACCCAGTGGCTCAATGGTAAAGCGCTGGTCGCGGACCTGAAGTCGCGGGTTCGATCCGTGCTGGTGGGGTCGTGGGTGTGCACTGCTGAGGAGTCCCATACTAGGACGAAACAGCTGTCCAGTGCTTTCAGGTTTCCTTTGTTCCTCCAACTGATGTCAGTCTTCGATGAATAACAACTTGAAATATTTCCAAATCTCCACAACCCCCTCAAAATTTAATAAAAGAACATTATTAGTTAGCAGTATACAGTAATGTGCTATTAAAGAGCTTCATAAGGGATAAAATGTTTGGTGTTATCACTCACTTTTAGAAGATGATAATAGAAACTATTCTAATGAGATTGAAAAACTATGATTAAGTATAAAGTTAACTAACTTTGTATAGGATGTATTTTCACTTGTGTAATCCCGGCGTAGTATATTAGAACAAATAACAAAATAAACAAATATTTTGTATTATTCCTCAACGTTTCGATCTTGCTAGGAAGATCCTTTTCAAGAGTATGAATCTGACACTAAGTTTTCAGGTTAATATTCAAGTTTTGGTACACAAAGTGGTGACCTTTACAATCATCCAATTACATAGTTATATGGAGCAAAGATCGATGTAATACAGGTGAGTGAATTCGCAACTTGGTCAGAGAAGCTTTCTTCAGTTGTGCGAGTAAAATGGAACAAAAATAGGGTGGGGAAAACTTTTACTTCGTCTATGAAAAGTACAATGGGTTGTGAGACATCAAGGGTGAGAAAGAATAGATTACTAGTTTGGAAGGATGAATATTTGAAGATGAGATAATATATCTTAAATACATAATAATAATGATAACCATAATTGTACTTTTGATAACACTTGAAGTATGAGTGATAACAAAATGGATTATGTTATGGTTCAGAGAGTGTAAAATTGATGAAAATCGTAGATCAATAAAGTGCTATGTAATAGGAATAGACAATCTACCTTCTCTTCAGATATTATTTATAACTGCCTAGGCGAGTCATTAATGTTTGCCATATTAGTGGGATGTCTAACCCATCTTTTCTGTTGACCGAAGAAGGATATGAGCAGATGTGCAAAGCTTCTGCAATGGTCCGCTCTTTGTGAGAGAGAAAACCCTTTTGCAGAACTTTTGTCTGTTCAAATGATATTTTATGACCTGAATATAGGGTATGAGCTGCGATAGCAGGAATTTTTTGGTGGGTTTTTGGAACTTCTACTGTGTTCGGCTAGACGTGTTAGTACTTGACGTGATGTCTCTCCAATATATGTGGCATCGCATTCACTGCAGTCTACCTTATAAACACAGTTTTGTTGTTCCAAATGAGGAATCGGATCTTTTAATTTACACACGTGTGAGTGTAATGTATTCGTCACCTTAAAGAATACTCTGATGTTGTAACTATTAAGGATACGTCTTATTTCCTCTGAAGTGGATGTTCGATAAGGAAGTACTATAGTACTTATCCAATCTTTATGGCTTGACTTTTTCATATTTTTATTCGATAAACTTTTTTTGATCGTCTTTAATAGTTTGTCTGGATAGTTACTCAGTCTTAAGACTTTCCGAACAAGTCGCCTATCTGCTTGCTGAGATTCCACTTTATTTGGTATCCTTTGTGATCTCGTCAACAGATTTTTGGCAACGTTTAATTTAGTTTCCCAAGTTTTTTTCAAACCATCCAGTCCGTTGTTGACCAGGATACCTTTAACTAACTTTGTTCAGTTTTCTTACCTTATGGCTTTCTGTATTCAATTTCAATTGATTTTCGGGAATAATTGTACATGTGGGATTTTCTGTTGCTGAGTATTTCTCAGATTTTTCACAGGGGATTTCAACATGTTTCTGTCCCTGACAATGTATAACAATTCAGTAACAAAAAAAATAATCGATCACTAGATCAAAATTCAGAAAAAATAAGCTAATCAAATGAATCCTCATGAAAAGTAGTTGGTGTTTTAAGAATACACAACACTTTTAATTGCTTCCCAACCTCTTGAATCAAAATTTTGTTTTTTCCTTTCTTCATTTGAATAACATTTTTTGATGTATCTTTTAACCTTAGACAACAAGTTTTATAGAAGAGCTTGTTTAAATCATTCTGATAGATGACATTAATTGGCTTGAAACGCATAGAGAAACGCGAATTACCTGGCTGGGATCAATGCAATAACCAAACTCAGTGGGTTAAGGCTCTAGATGAAGTGGTATAGAATTGAGTACAGCGCAAACGTTACCTCTTTCTCCTTCTCTTCTTGTGACGTTTTTCAAATTATGGTTACACTTTTTCCCTATTTCTCTCACCTTCATTTTGTTGCCTTATATCCTGATGCTTTGATGTGAGATATGCGAAAACTCGAACCACTATGAAGTAGTATCAGGTCCCACGCTGATAAGTGAATAAGGGATTCTGATTGGTGTAAATGTCAATTACTTGCCGCTCATCTGGACTACTAAATACACTACATTACTTCCAAGGCCTTTTCAATATGATCTTTCTTTGAACATAGTTTCTTCACTCACTAGTTTTATGTACATTTCTTTGTCTTTGATTGCACTTTCAACACAGTCGAAGATCCTTTCAGTTGATAAACGACCATCAGAAATGTATTAATTCTTTACTATAAACTTTTATGTCAGTATTACATTCAAAGTTGACAACAAAATCAAATGTTGGAAATAATTGGAAAAGACAAATTCGCATGGTCGTTTAACAAATTACGAAGTTAAATATCACCTATATTTTAGTGAATAGTTAATCTATCACTTGAGGTTAACTTCCACTAAAAGTATTAGCAAAGTGACTGTAATCCACGTTAGTTACCCGGGTCATATCAATCACTAAAAATAAACGCATCTGTCAATAATTAAGCTTCAACTTATAAAAAGACATGACCTGTGTCTTATGTCACACAAACTCGAAGATCTACAGGCGAAAACTAACAAGTTGACGGAAGAGATAGGGCAGCAAAGACGGGACTTCAACTAAATACAGAGAAGACACAGGTGATAAAAATACCAAACCAAAACCTACAACAACAACAACAACAACAGCAACAGCAAGCTACAATCACCATCAACAGGAGAAACTTAAAGGAAGTAACCTCTTTCGCCTACCTACCTACCTACCTACCTACCTAACTAGGCAAGGCAGCATCTTTCCAACTACAGGCGGAGGCGGCACAGATGAGGACGTCAAAACCAGCCAGGATCGGAATGACAGCAAGACAGGCATTCATTAACCTGGAACCAGTGTGGAGGTCTGCTGCACTCCACTCAGCATAAAGCCTGAACAACATCCGCATTTTCAACACCAACACCAACGTCAAGTCAAGTCAGTCAGTGCTTCTATATGATGGTTGAGAGACTTGGTGCGTTACGAAAAACACTTCCAACAAACTACAGACATTCATCAACAACTGCCTATGCTGCCTCGTTACTGAAGCTCAGATGGCCAGAATAATGAGAATAAGCAACAAGGAACTCTGGTCGGACAATGAACCAACGAAGCAAGAACCTATCAGTGAACAAATATGCAGTGGAAGGAAGTGGAGATGGATTGGATTGGTCATGTACTGATAAGGCCGACTGTGTACATCACGTTGTAGGCCATTCCAGACCGTTGAGTGGAACTGAGATGGGAAACGATGAGTTGTGCGTGTGTGGCGATGGTGACATGGAGATGGTGTGAGGAAGAGATGAGAGGTTGTTGTCAGTCGTGGAGTCAGGTTTGAAAGATTGCAGCAGAGAATAGAGTGGACTGGAGACGTGCTACTGAAGCCGTATGTTTGACTAGGAACCCAAGGGAAGAATAATAATAATAATACGACAAAATCACCCGCAAAATAGACGAATTTTAAAGCCTTGATTATACTGTGTTCCTTGAGCTGGGTTGTTTAATCCTGGAGCTCTCATCGTCTTGCCAGACAACATCATCAACACTAACTTCAGTATGAAGTGAGCTGTCAATATCTCACCATGAGTGATTTAGTGACTTGCTCTGACTATAAGGTCTGTGATTGGTTGTTTCCTCTGATTGTTGTGTCATTGACTGTACAGATTTATCTGTTGGCTGTTCCTCTGCACAACGTCTGACCTTTCTGTCGTTTATCATTTTTCTTATTGCGTGATAGATTTGGTCTATATCCATACATCTATTGATTGCTGACTGACTGACCTGTATGCCGAGATTCTAGCTATTCACCGATATTCTTTGTGTTTCCTCTTTACATTCAAAATTTCTACATTATCAAAATTGAATTCATGTCCATAATTATCCACATACATCGAAATGAGTGATGAAATGTCGTGGCGTTTAGTAGCTGATTGGTGTTCATGTAAGTGAAGGTGAAGAGGGCGACCACTTTTTGCAATGTATTGTTGACAATAGTTATTGCAGTTGATTTTGTAAATGATATTCGGTTTGTCTTCTTTGGTTGTTGTATCCTTTGGTCTGCATAATAGTATTTGGAGGGATTTTGTTGGTTTATAAGCCACACTAATTCCAAGTGGTCTCAGTAATCTTGTCGTGATATCTGATATATTCGTTATGTATAGCAGAATGATGCGTTTATCTATTTCTGTCGATAGCTTTGTATTTGACGATGCACGGCATAGTCATCTTGTGATAAAGCTTCGTAAAGAATCCGTTGTTTTTTAGGATAGACATCAAGTAAATTTCTTCGTTTCTCCGTGAATTCTGACTGTTTTCGTCTTAAGCCCAGTGAAAGGCCATTAATTTCTTCTATGGTTTTTAATCAAACACCTTAAGTTTATATTAGAAGGTTTCTCTGAAACTTTCATGAATTGTAAACGCAAAAAGATGTAAACTGAATCTCAGTTCCTTGAATTTACTGATGATACTGAGGTTTATGAAGTTTTTTGAACGAAGTTCATATTTAGTGTCATTGCTTGAATTAAACCGTCGTTGATTGGACCGAATTGATCATTCTCTGTTGGCACATAGACTCCTGTGAGGATGCCTCGATATTGCCTATGATTCAGTTACGTATAGTAATGATGGGTAGTGGATAGCGGTAGAATCCAGGATGCACATTTCGTCCTACTTGGGACTCTTCACCATACCCGTCGCAAAAGAAGTCGCTATCATGGCTCGGTGGTGTAGTGGATAACACTCTTGCGTCTGAAGCGATCGCTTTCGAGTCCAAATCCGGGTAGGAACAACATAACTCACTGGGAGGCAGGTACATCCAGCTGACGACTCTTAAATAGAACGAAGTGCGCATTCTGGATTCCACTTCTACCCACTAACCATCATTGCTATACATAATTGAAGTTCACATTTGATCATAAATCGAGATCGGAAAAAGGGCTATGTAAAGTTTGAAACAGTAATGAGAAGAAGACTTTTCATAATTGAATTAATATTTGATTGCCAAGTTTAATGACGTAATATGATGCATGCGAATAAAAATCAGAGCTGTAGGAGAGAATGTGATGTATGAGATATGAATGAAAAGATTTTTGAAAGTAGAAATATTCTTACATTTTATGTCAGCTGCAACTCAAGTGACTGGACAAAATTCTTTTGAATTTCGAGTTTAACCTTCAAAATATTCATTGTCATGGCTTTCCGCAATTTGAAGTTTTAGGTGTACATCATTCACGAGACTTCCAGGGACTCTTTAGCTGACTATGAGGTTACTTTCGTATTAGATTTGTTTATTTGATGTGTAACACACAGAAATACACCGGTATTCAATTAATCACGTTTCAAGCATAAATTATTACGGCTCATAATCATATCAATGTTATCACACTCCATTCGATATCTGATTTCTATAGTCCTGTCATCCACCTCATATTCTTTGTTTCTATTGCTAGTTAAGTTTTCCGTATCTCTAATATAGATGTTGCATCGTTTCTGTTACATGTGTTGGGTGTTGATTTGTTAAACAAGGATTCAGTAATCAATCCCTCTCTCTCTCTCTCTCTCTCTCTCTCTCTCTCTCTCTCTCTCTCTACATCTAATTATGTTCGACTTTAGTACAGTGGTTTTACAAACGTTTAATCCTGAGCCAAAGATATGGTGGCGATATATGGATGACACATTTACTGTGTTGAAATCGGAACATATCGACAATTTCCTCACACATATAAACTCAGTAGCAGGTGCAATCCAATTCACACTTACAAGTTAGAAAATGAACAAGGAGAATCACTTATGTTGGATTACAGAATAAAACAGTGGTTTGGATACTATCATTTACACAAAACCGATACATTCTAACAGGTATCCAGACTTCAAGTCATCCCATTCAACGTCAGTAAATGCAGGTTTCGTTAAATATCTAAATGATAGAGCTAGAAAACTAACTAGTCAATGCAACGACGTAAAAAGGAGTTGAAACACGTAAGAGAAACACTAATAGTTAATAATTACCCTCTAAAGTTTATTTTAAAAAATCGTACAAACACATAAGAAAAGAAATAATAACAATAACACGAGTACAAATAATAACGACAACACGAGTAGAAGGGAATTCACAGCCTTCATTGTTACCATATAAGGAAGGTACATCAGAAACTTTACATAGGATCCTCAATAAGCCTGGAATTAGGGTGACATTTAAACCTTCAAACTCACTCAGAGATAAGCTTTGTCGATTTAAATATCCGACAGATTAAATTACGCAAAATGATCTAACGTACCAAATTCCATGTAATAACTGTGAGGTTAAGTACATAGGTCATACTAGCCGGTCGGGGTTAATTAGAATAGTGGAAGGCAGGAATTCAGCTAGATATAGAATGACAGACCCGAATAGGACCAATAATCTAGAAAAACACTCAGCTATTGTATTAATACACAATCAAATGATAGAATGGGTGGGATAAAACCACTGTACTAAAGTCGAACATAATTAGATGGAGAGAGAGAGAGAGAGAGGGATTGATTACTGAATCCTTGTTTAACAAATTAACACCCAACACATGTTTCAAGTTGTTATTCATCGAAGACTGACATCAGTTGGAAGAACAAAGGAAACCTGGGAGCACTGGACATCTGTTTCGTCCTAGTATGGTGGAGTCAAAGCCTGATGGCCGTGAGGACAAATACTCAACGATGACATTGGGTGGCGGTTCGCGCTATATCGTGAGCTAACAGAAGTTGGAAATATGGAGCATTGGATTGTGACCCAGTGGCTCAATGGTAACGCGCTGGTCACGGAACCTGAAGGTCGCGGGTTCGATCCCTGCTGGTGGGGTCGTGGGTGCGCACTGCTGAGGAGTCCCATACTAGGACGAAACAGCTGTCCAGTGCTCTCAGGTTTCCTTTGTTCCTCCAACTGATGTTAGTCTTCGATGAATAACAACTTGAAATATTTCCAAATCTCCACAACCCCCTCAAAAATTTAACCCAACACATGTAACAGAAACGATGCAACATCTATATTAGAGATATGGAAAACTTTACTAGCAATAGAAACAAAGAATATGAGGTGGATGACAGGACTATAGAAATCAGATATCGAATGGAGTGTGATAACATTGATATGATTATGAGCCGTAATAATTTATGCTTGAAACGTGATTAATTGAATACCGGTGTATTTCTGTGTGTTACACATCAAATAAACAAATCTAATACGGAATTACATTCTACCATAATGCTCAAATTTTACACTTATATTAATGACACTGAAGTTGTTTTCTGCATTTACCGGGTGGTCATAACCGACCAAATGTTCTAAAATAGACCTACAAAATGTTCTCCTTTCTCTGATTTCTCTTTATGTGCATCATATTACATCATTCAACTTAGTTATCAAATATTAATTGGGTCTTGATGTCTTCTTTTCATTGCTGTTCCTAACGTAAGCCAATGATACTAACTCTCAGAAACTTTAATATGTATTCAGTTTGTTAATTAGAGCTAAGGGAACAGAGTTAGCTTCACTCCAATCTGATAAACATTTTCAACTAGTACTAAAATATTACACTAGAGTTATCAAAGATCCTGGCAAAAAATTTAAAAGGACGATTGCATAGCAAACAATATTCATTACTATTTATTGATATACTTGTAATTCTCCGTTGTCTTTTAATGGATCAAATTGTTCGACGTCTACTGACATATGGGCTCCTAAGCAGATGCCTAGATGTTGCCTGAGTGTTAACCATTGTTATTTACTTGGTTGTGGTCAGCAGAAGAATCTAGAACTCAAGTTTTGTCCTATTCAGGACACGATAGTCAGGACGAAGCACGCATCCTGGATTCCTCTGCTAGTTATAACCAAGTAAATTAAAATAATAATTCAGTTGTAGCAAAACAAACAATGACAATTCTGATGCTATCTCCATGACTACAAAGAGTGAAGTGCATGAAGTAATTTCAGTAATATTGGGTGGTAAGTTAAGATTAATGGTTAATCGATCCCAAAAGAATATAATGCTATCAAGTGAAGAGGGAATCAGTACATATCTATCTTCAGAAAGCCAAAAAAAGAAAAACAGCTGACAAGAGATCCGAACTGGAGAGATATATCTGTCAAGGTATTTCAGTTCAGACTAATCTATAATGGGTGTATATTTTTTCATGTCTATGCTGAAATCTTTTTTTGTCTACTTATTTCCTGTAAAATTATCTAGGGAAGTAAACGTTTTAAAATCATTGAAGCGTAAAAAAATGTTCTTTCCCTAGTTATTTTTATGAAATGAACAAGTCTTTTATCTATTTAGCATGAGGTCAATGAGAATGTATATCAGCATAGGTGAGAATTTTATTGATTTTCAACTATACATACTCTCTGTCTCTACTCATATGACCTTCGTTTACCTTAATATCAGTCTATTTATGTACTGTTATAAGTGTTGGGGTAATTGAGTTTGCACACTTCTGTATGAGTTTCTGCATTGGCTTATTTTGGACAGAGTAGTTCAGTATAGCTCAAATCTTATTCTTCTTCTACTATTTATATAACTGATTTCTCAGTGAATAGCAGATTAATAAAAATGTGGTTTATTCTTTTTTTTTGTTATCTAGGACTTTCTTACTGTTTTCTGCTGTATAGTGTGTCAGACTACTAGACTATTCTTTCTCCCCAAGATGTCTTCTTAATCATAACTTCTTCCAAACAGCAATCTGTGATTCTGTACAGCGATGTGTTAATTACTTCGTACATCAATGGCAAATATCAATTTGTACACTAAGACAAATAGGGAACATAAAGTTCTAATTTCCTCTAAAATAAGTAAGTTCATGAACTGAACCAATTTACGTTGCGAAAATACTATTGCATGGGTGTACAAAAACAAATGTCTTCATGTTGAATAATACACACACTCACACAGTAACTTACTTCGTTGTGGCTAGCAGAGGAATCCAGGAAGTCTATTCCGTCCTATCTGGGACTGGTCAGCTGGGTTTACCTGCATCCCAGTGAATGATGTTGTTCCTACTGAGACCCGAACATCGTAACCATCACTTCAAACACCAAAGCGTTATCCACATAGGTGACTGAGATATGTGAGCTGTCTCTTGTGAAACGGGTATTAGTTATTACTACTCGTTGATATGCTTGTACTTCTCCGTCGTTATACTGGACAGAATTGATCAGCCTCTGTTGGTATATGGACTCCTACGTGGATGCCTTGATATTGCCTGGATATTTATCTTTATAATTCACTTGGAATTAAAAGTATATCAACAAACTACAATAACTAATACCCATCATACAAGAGGTGGGTATCGTGCCTCTATAACCCAGTGGATGCCTCTTTGGAGTTTGAAGAGATAGGTACTAGGTTCGAGTCTCAGCGGAAACAAGATCACTCACTGGGATGCAGGAACATGTAGCTGATGAGTCCTAGACATGGCATAACGCGGGTCCTGGATTCCTTCACTAACCACAACCAAGTAAATTATGAAAATAAACACTGAGGCAACTCCCAAGCATCCGTATAAAAGTCTTAATATCAGCATAGGTCGATCAGTTATAACAAAGGAGAATTGTAAGTATATCAATAGATAGTAATAAGAATTAAGTGTTGGTCCACATCTTTAACATCAGTGTTAATTAGTTGGAAATTACTCTATCTGTTCATGCAACTTATTAGTAGACGGCTTTTTGTGAACTGAGCGTTATTATTTCCCCCAATCATCTTTAGATTTGCTAAGTTAAATCTTTCACCATCCATATATCTTATGGTGAATTTCGTGTTTGTTTGGATCTAGTTAGATAAGTGAAACAATTTCGATGGATGATGTCTTCCTTCATTGACAAGTCCGCCAAAAGTATTATTTTCATTGTTTGAATATTCAACTCAAACATGTTTGAATAGAGAAAGAACAATGACTGGGGGAGAATAACATAGTACACTTCTAGTTCGCAGGTTTCTCATCAGCTGCTTACAGCCTGAAACCACTTAAGTATCAGAACATATCCTTTTGCAGTTAACGCGGTAGCTGTTAAATCGGGAAGATATACCTTCGGGTCTCTGAACATATACCAAATAGCCTACGTCTCAGGGTAACAAGTCCTTTCAGTAGTGCAGTCAATTGGCATCTTACTAAAACAGGACAAGGAGTTCAAGCCCTCTCAAGTTTACTGAGGTTACAACAACCAAACGACTAAAACCAGAATTATTTGTTGAAAACGAGGTTTTAACCCTATCTGGATATGGAAAATGTTTATCAAGAGTATTTGCTGCAGATAAACTCGTAAACTGTTAATTAAAATTGGTTCAAGTAGTCAGTCTGTGTACACTGCACTACTTTGACTGTACAAGTAGTTGTTGAACGAGTTAAACATACTTTGCACACACGGGTAGCCATTACAATTCCGCTATTATCGACATCAGTATATCTTGCTATCGGTGGTTTATGCTTATCGCTTTCCCTACGTCGGAAGAGGCCAGGAAGCCAAACTGATATATGTTGTTGATACGCTTCTTCAGAAGATAGAAACAGACTTTTTGGGGTGTAATTCTTCAGCTTCGTCTAGATGAAATTCAATATCTGCACTAGCTTAAAAGCTGACTTGGGATAACATGAGTTTATCATCGGTATTACAGACATCTGTGAAATTTTCGATTACTGGAATTTTGACAGAATATACTTCATTTTAAAAATCAAGAATAAAAATCGGAGCAGAATAATATGAATCCATTATGGTATTTCGGTGGTCCTCATCAGCTGCTCATAACCTAGAATATTCCCATTAATAAATTATGATCAAATACTAACATGCTTCAGTGAGTTCAACAAACACGGGACAATGACACAGCGGAGTGAGGAACCTGTGTGGGTTAAAATAAAGTTAAAGTAATCCCAGGTGTATTGTATTCTCTGAGCTGCGTTGTTTAATCATGCAGCTCTCATCGTCATTTTAGCCAACATCATCAGCACTAACTTCAATATGAATTGAGCTGTCAATATCTCTCCGTGAGTGATTCAGTAGCTTTCCTTGACGAAGTGTCTTTTGATTGGTTGCTTCCTTTTATTGTTGTGTCATTCACTGCATAGGTTTTCTTGTTGACTTTTCTTCTGCTTAACCTCTGATGTTTCTGTTGTTTATCATTTTTCTCATTGGTTGTTAGATAGGGTCCATGTCTATACATCTACTGATTGCTGACTGACATGAATGTTAAGCTCCAAAGAATTCTCCGATATTTTTTGTGTTTCCTCTGTTCATATTTTCATCTCAAATAAGATCCTATCCTGTCGATGGAATAAAAACTACACTACTAAGCTAACTAGAGGCTACTGCTCAAATTTTTTTATGTGATATGAACCTTCCTTTTCCTTAATTTTCCAGAAAACATCTATGCCTGATTTTCGCTACGGTCTAATCAAGGATTTACATGTATATTTAAGAACTTTCACTGGAATATTCGAGGAACTGATAACTTGTGAACACATCAAGGGGTTTTTAACTTCTTAAGGAATCTAGTAACTGGGAATTGAACTTCCTAACAACCAAGAAGTGAAAAATAAGAGAATTTAAGTAAACGAGATGAATTTAGTTTGAGGTTTGTGTGGAGGATAAGAAACTGTGGACTATGGTGTCAATCAAGTCGTAAGTGAAGCGGATGTCGAGTGAAGATCCTGAATGATAGTCACGGTATATAGCAAACCAAAAAATGCATTAAAATATGAACTACTTAACCTTAATCTGGCAGCTGAATGGCTAAGTCACTCGTCATGGAAACTGGAGGTTCTGGGTTCGATTCCTGGGAGAGCCGTAGGTGCCTACTGCTGAGTCTCACACAATGACAAAGCAGTTGTTCAATGCCCCAAGGTTTTCACCAGTTCTTCAACTGAAGTCAGTCCGTAATGAATATTACCTTGAAAGATATGATTTCAGTTGGAATCCGTTGTATTTCATTCCTTATCTGTATTGAGATCTTGTTAACTAGGAAGAACAGAACAAAAGATTCCATCTAAAGGCTTTTGGAGAACAGATTGACCTTAGGGCAGTTTTTTCCCGATGGATAAACATCAGTTAGAGGATAATTTAAAAACTGAAAGCAAAAAGTGATGGCTTTATCCTAGTGCCAGATTATTCTATTCACAAAATCCAAGGTAATACTAAACTCGGAACTACATAATCTTGGTAATTGCGTCATTACAGTAGATTCGTAGATTGGAGTTCTGTATTCTATTATGTTTTATTTCCATCAACTGTTATCGAACCCAGGTGAAAATTTACTTCAAAGTATTATAGATATGCATAATTACTTCATTTAGTCACAACCAGAAAATCAGTTAAGAATATATATATATATATATATATATATATATATATATATATATATATAAACTGACCACACTAACTCACAGAAAGCTCATTACACGAATTTTCTTTATTCTCATCTGAAATATGTTCATCCATTGAATGAGAAGGAGTAGCAAGTTCACAATTCAACTTTTTATTTTTACTATGCATTCCAAAACTATCAGACAAATTTTGTCGTGTTTCATTCACCATTTGATGTAATTCTAACTGAGTGGATTTTGATTTCAATTTCGGTGTTTTTATTTCTTCAACAGTTTGAGAAGATAATGAAATGTCTACAGTTTCTTGATTTCTGGTATCTTCCTTCCTTCCTTTACGAGTAAAGTCGTTATTATCTTTAAAAGAGTTTATACTTAATTTTGGTAGGATACATCCACGTCCACTACCACCACTAGCAGTAGCAGCAACATTAGGGTACTTATTTGAAGGTAATGACTTATCGTTGACATATTTCATCATGTGACCATCATTATCCTCTTCATCACCGGTTGTATACGTCGTCGGTAAATGGGAAGGATGAATAGCACTCCTTGGAATACGATGACTATAAACATTTTGCAGTTCTAGCAGTTTTGATTTCTCCTGTATTGTTATGCAGAAAATAAAAGACTATTAGTATGAAATAAGAATTGTAACCTTATGTACGTATTAGTTAATCGTAATTCATGACTCAGCAGCCTAATGGATAACTACCTAGCGGTTGAAATGACTGGTACGAAGGTTGGATCTTAGTGGAAACAAAATTACTCACTAGGAGACAGTTACGTCTGCTTGATGAAGCCCAAATAAGATGAAACGCATATCAAAATTGTCATCAAGTATAAAATGAAGAATGAAGCATCCAAATACTAAGAAAACACTCTATGAAATAAACTGAGACAGTTGCATATACCAAAGATAGAATTCTGAAATAAAATTGTTTATAGCATACGTCAAGCCACATCTAAAGTTGTTTCAACAGCACCGATTAATCATTGAAGTCGATTGCAAGAACTTTGCGTTCATTGAAGAGGTGAACAGTTCCATGTTAGTTTATTTGTTGGATATTTTACATTGGATGACGTTTCGAATAGATTTTATAGTTCATATCCATGTCAAAAGTAACTCTACATCTTTCACATTGTTTTTTTAGTTGTGGAGTATCACGGTACCCAAGTTCTTCTTTGACAATAAAAGATAAATAAGTTGTCTTGATAATGGCAAGCCTTGCAGTATGAGATATACTTTTGTCTACTATCGGTATGATATAAAGTGTAAGTGTTCCCGATACGACCGAAGTCCAGTATCAATTGTTTGGATAGTTGGAACTAACTACTAGCTAAACCGCATGACAAAAATACACTCAAGAAGCATAAGTTGAACTGATGTTCATATTAAAACAAACACTATCGATATTGAAGTGGAGTTACTATGGTTAAAACAAAACTTCCATGATAGGAACTCAAATAATTTAGAATCTTTGCCAACCTTAAAAGAAGAAGAATAACTTTCGAGGCAAAAGAAATACATTGAACTATAAATACTGAGATGGAATGCAAGTTAAACAGCTTTGAATGTGAGCATTAAAAGATGAAGAAAGTATCAAGTTTAAGATCAGACAAAAATAAACATGTCACCAGTTTAAATAAGTCCTACAACAATGATAATGGATGGAGGGAGAAATACTAAGACAGTAGAAGAAAATCCAAACGAAAAACCAACACATCATAAACTGGAAATAAAAAGAACTGATAAACGTGATATTTCAATAAGTTGAAAGTTGACTGAGATTGTGAAAGGATAACAAATAGCTAGAATTGATTAGCGAAATCTAAAATAGGAAATTATTATTTTACTTTACTGCTATAGTCACTAAAAGTATGTAAACAAAATGAATTTCTGGAATTGTCTACTTCTTAATCGGGAATGTTTATAGAAAGTTTGACTAGATATTTATCAGAAGGAAAGAAAAGAATTATCACCAGTAATATTGTTGTTTGATAGTGACTAGCAATGGGATTCACGACGTACGTTTCCTCCTAGTTAGGGTTCTCCAACTGGAAGTACCTTCTTCCCAGTGAATGATTTTGTTCTCACTTAAGACTCGAACCCCAGACCAACGACTTCAAACACCAGGCTGTTATCCACTGGGTCATTGAGTCACAATTGCCACTCCTTGTGCCAGTAACTATTATTAATATCGAAAGTGAAGATACAGGCAATATCGAGATTTAAGATGCTTGAGCAAAAGTGTATAAAGTCATAATTTCTTGCAATGTTGCAACACTCTTCAATTATGCAGACCCAAGCCTAACCAAGTAAACAACAATACACTTAGAAGGTTCGTGTGAATTTTATTCATTTCAAACTATTATTCCGCACACACTGATATCATTTGAAGAACCATTGAAAAGCTGGAAGCACTAGACAACTATTTTGTTCAAGAGTGGAACTCCTCAGCAGTGCACACCCACCACCTCACCTTACCAGGGATCAAACCAAAGATTTTCAGGTTCTGCGGTGATCACATACCATTTTAGCCATTGGGTTAGAATCCGATAGGCAGCGTTTTCCTACCTCTATCAGTTCGTATATAGAGTGACCATCTAACACCATCGTTGAGTACTTATGCTGACATCCGACTTGGTTTTTGGATGACGAAAAGAAATTTACTTGGGTAAACTTATCTTCGTAACGACAGATATATCCAAGCTAGGTACAAACTATTAAATAAGAAAGGTTGATCGTTTCATCATTCAGTTAACTAGCCATAATTGAAGGAGGGAGGATACATACTGGGCACACCGAAGCACAGTTTATTTCAAAGTGTGACAAAGTTCTTAATTCAATGAAAAGCTATTCATTAAGTCATTAACTGCTAATCTAAGAGATAAGATGTTCTGGTTGTTTAATTTGCATTCATTATGAGTCAAAGTTCTCATTTAGGATTAATTTTTGTTAGGCAGATGTACTAATCTTTCTATGTTCCCGAATACATTATTATTCGTTACCTACCTGTCTTGTTGTAGGAAATGCGAAGACGGAGATGAAGGAAGGAATGTTAATTATTGACAACTTGTACATTAGTCATCAAATATGATACATCTTGGACTAAGACAGTCATTTGCATGATATGCTTCATTACCTCTTCTGCTTCTATCTTGATTTGCTCTTAACACGCCCACGTTGTTCCTTGCGTTTTTCTGGGCAGAATCTTTACTCATTTCTGGTAATTCCTTATGATTTCTGCCGCCCTCTCAGCATATACTACTTATATCCATTCCGAACAGCAACGCCTACTACACTACTATATCTACATCCTAACTTCGCACGTTGATATATCTTCACTCATGTGGATTTTTTCCGTGATACTAAGGGTTTTTAGGATGACCAGACCAAGATGTGACACCTATCGATGAAGTACCTGTTTGTTGATCCAAGTTGTATGAGGTGATGTAGACTATCTAACTGGGGTCCCCGAGGCGATAGGAATCGGTGGTTGAGGACTCTTGGTAACATGGCTGAAAGTCAGTCACGATGTAACAGACATATTCACTCATTGATGTCTTCTAAAGCTTGACTGCTTGAGCTAACGTCTATCTTCAAGTTGTTTATTCTGTTACACAACTTTGTCTACTTTGATATCACTCTTTCTATCTACCTGTTCCTTATATACTGATGTGAAGTGTGACAAGTTGAACCGATCTACTTGTGTCTTAGGTTTTATGTTGATTTTGTATGTCTACCTGACTACAGGTTGGCATCTAGAAACGATATACTTTTATGTATATCTGCAAACGGTAATTTCTGTCAATCATAATGTATAAAGATGGGATTGCTTTTAACCATTATTCAACTATCTTCAAAATGAAGCGTCCACATAGATAGATGGATATATATAGTATTATAGTGTACGCTGCCTATAAGATAATGTATGAAGGCATACTGATACAATTTCGTTTGAGAAAGTAGTAAGAGTTGACAGCTTGTGAAGTGGAAAATTAGTAACATTGAGAAGTAAGATAGAAACGTAAAAGAAAGAGTGCGAGAAATTGAAGGATAACCGACTTGGAAGAAAAATAAAAATATTGGTCTCACAGACTAGAGTGGCTACAAACTTGTAATATTCAGTTCACTAGTTACTAGCCGGTCCTAAGCCCGGGTAGAGAGGGAAGGTTGGGTATAGGGCTAGCAACCCTACACCGTAAAACAAATCTAACCGCTAAACAAACTTCAAAGCACAAACAAAATATAAAAAATAATAGCAAAATTATTCCTCGCTGGAATCGGAGAGGCGAAATGACGCCAGTTGGCGAAAGCTTTCGGGAAGCCAATTGGCCGATATGTCTTCGCTTCCCTGAATGGAAGCGAAAGTAAACGTGGGGACATGGAATGTCCGCACGATGCTTGAACGCAGCAAGGCAGGCCACATTGCAAACGAGAAGAAGGATCACACTGAAGTGCTTGGAATTTGCGAAAGCAGATGGAATGGAAATGGACTCATAAAACTGTCAACTGGAGAATCAATAATCTACTCCGACATCGTCACCCAGACGACAACCACAAGCACACTGAGTTATGGAGTGGCTATCATGATGTCCCCAACAGCATTGAAGGAACTCATGCAGTGGGAACCAATCTCCTCCAGGATCATGACAACAAGGTTCAGCTCAAAGGCAAGGAAGGTCACAGTCATACAATGCTATGCACCTACAAATAATGCAGAGCAAGAGAAAAAGGAGGAATTCTACAGACAACTACAGTCAACACCGGACAAAACCTCAGTTGGCGATATCAAAATTCTAATGGGCAACATGAATGCCAAAGTGGGAGCAGACAACACAGGAAAAGAACTAACCATGGGTCGAGAAGCGCTCGGTGAGGTGATGAACGAGAATGGAGAACTGTTTGCAGAACTCCGTGCATTCAACGATTTGGTGATTGGAGTGGGGAAGTGTGTTCAAGCACAAGGATATCCACAAAGCGACATGGAGTGGATTTCATCAGACACCAGGACACACTAAAATCAGATCGACTTTATCTCAATGTAAAGAAAATGGAGACGCAGTCTACTTGACACAAGGTCAAGAAGAGGAGCAGATGTAGGCTCACACCACTATCCAGTGCAAGGAACCCACCTTCCAAATCAAGTTAAAAGCCTTCAAGAAAGTTGTTGATAGACCACAGTTCAAGTAAAACCCCCTTAAAAGAAACTGAAGGATGAAACTGCAAAGGAAATCTTCACGGCAGCCAGCCATCAAGACAAAATGGGAGATATCAAGGAACATCCCTGAAGGAACCTGTGTGGAAGAACACTGGGAGTCTTTGAAAGCTATGTGGAAAGAAACCTGCACAGCCGTATTAGGAAGGAAGAAGGTGGAAGACAAGGAATGGATCTCGACGGTATCATGGCAGCTGATAGAGCAGGGAGAGAAGGATGGTGAAGCAGAAGATAAACCAGTGCAAGGATGCTCAACCAGGAGAGGAACTGAGTACAGAGTATAGAACACTACACTGGATGAAGAAGTGAAGAAGAGTGCGCGCAAAGACAAACGACACTTCTACGAAACACTGGCAAGTGAAGCAGAACAGGCTGCAGGTAGGAGAAATCGAGACCTGACAACATTGTATCAAATAACCAGTTTGCTATCTGGGAAGAGATCAACGCAGATGAAACCAATAAAAAGTGATGACGGAAATTTAATTACGAAAGAAGAGAAACAAAGGAAACAATGGGCTGACCACTTCAAGAAGCTCTTGAATCGACCACCACCTGCACTTCGTCCAGAAATACCACCTACAGCCCAGCCACAGAACTACAAGTGAACACAAATCCTCCAACAGAAGTGGAAGTCCTGAGTGCCATAAAGTTCTGAAATGTGGGAAAGCAGTAGGACCAGATGGGATCCCGACAGAAGCACTGAAAACAGACACAGAGACAACAGCGGACATGCTCACAACACACCACTATTGCAGAAGGTGTGGAAGGAAGAGAAGGTACCTGGTTAGTGATGGGAAGAAGGGTTACCTTGTCAAACTCCCGAAGATGGGAGACCTCAGTGTTTGCAAGAACTGGCGAAGAATCACGCTCCTATTCACCCAAGCTGAATATTAAGTCGCATCATCCTGCACAGACTAAAGGATGCGCTAGATTCAAAACTACGACAAGAACAGGAAGACTTCAGGAAGTACAAATCATGTGACGACCAAATTGCAACACTACACTGAGCATCATCATAGAACAGAGCACAGAATGGTAGTCAACTCTATACCTCAACCTCATCGACTTTGAGAAGACCTTCGACAGCGTCGACCGACAGGTAATTTGGAAACTGCTTCAACACTACGAAATACCACAAACCTTTATCAGCCTCATTCAACAACTATATGAAGACGCCACATACCAGCCAAGTAATTCATAATGGGAAGCTCAGTGATGCTTTTGAAGTGAAGACAGGAGTGAAACAAGGTTGCCTACTACCACCCATGATATTCCTGATAGTGTTCGACTGGATCATGCAGCAAACAGTGGGGAGCGAGAAGAGGGGATACACTGGACTGCGAAAAACAACCTAGGAGATTTACATTTCGCCAACGATGACTTGTGTCTGATGTCACACAAACTTGAAGATCTAGAGGGGGAAACTAACAAGTTGACAGAAGAGGTGAGGCAGCGAAGATGGGACTTCAAGTGAAGTGAGTGTAGAGAAGACAGAGGTGATGAAGATACCCAACCAACAAAAACAACAACAAGAGGTACCAATCACCATCAAGGGGAGAAACTTGAAGGAAGTAACCTGCTTCACCTATCGAGGCAAGGCAGCAGTGTTTCAACTGCAGGTGGCAGAGACGAAGACGTCAAAGCCAGCCAGGATCGGAAAGACAGCAAGACAGGTGTTCATTAACCTGAAACTAGTATGGAGATCATCTGCACTCAGCATGCTGAACAACATCCGGATTTTCAACACCAACACCAACGTCAAGTCAGTCAGTGCTTCTATGTGGTGGTTCAGAGACTTGGCGCGTTACGAAAGACATTTCCAACAAACTGCAGATATTCATCAACAACTGCCTACACTGTCTCGTTACTGAAGCTCAGATGGCCAGAATAATGAGAATGAACAGCAAGGAACTCTGGAAACGAACCAACCAAGAAGCTATCGCTCAACAAATATGCAGAAGGAAGTGGAGATGGATTGGGTTGGGCATGCACTGAGAAGGCCGACTGGGGACATCACGCGTCAGGCCAGACCGTCAAGTGGGACCCCGATGGGTTGGACGACCCAGTTGACGGTGACATGGAGGACATCGTGCAAGGAGGAAATGAGAGTTTCTGAGCTTTCGTGGAGCCAGGTTGAAAAGATTTCAGGGAAGAGAGTTCACTGGAGAGGTGCTACTGAAGACCTATGTTCCATTAGGAACCCAAGGGACAATAATAATAATAATAATTGACTACAGTTTGATAAATAGACGTGATACATGGGTCGTTCAAAGCAATCACTTAATAATTCTGCAGTCAAGTCCCCACAACCTGATTTTACACCAGAATCAAAGAATAAACGTTTCATGAATAGTTAAACGATCCAATTGAAACCTGCATCTAGACAACCAGTTCCCACTGGTAGTGATGACAGTGAGTCAGATATCGGAACAGTTCATCATGTTGCTGATATGAAAATGTTTCACAAGCTGAAACTCGCAAGTGACACGAAACTTGACCTCAAAAAAAAACATGAAACTAAAAGTGAAGACGATGAAGATGGAAGCGTGCAAGGGAAGACGACTAAAAATTTTCAGAGAGGCAAAGTCGTCAACTTAGTTGGGTTGTTGAACACTCATAAACCAAAGTCCTAGTCAATAAGTGATAAAATATATGTTACAAGCATGCCACCTAATTCTCTAAACATCAGTTTAATTCTCTATGAATTCATATAATTGATGACATGCCATTTTCCGTTAAAATTAAAACTCATTTTTGTAATAGTTCAGAAGATTTATAGCTCAGGATAAGATGATAACTATTTGATATTCTCTAAGCTTTGAAGCTTTTTCTTTTTTTGTTTTATCAATATTAACTTCTCTATGAAGTAGCCAAGCCTAGTGTAGAAATCCTCAAGCAAGGAGAGAACATCAAACAATTACCAATCATTTCTTGAACCCAGAATTCAAGTTGAATTTTTATTTGTATCAAATCACAAGATTAATACTCAACTGAATAAAGGAAAGAAGAATTGTTGAAATATAATTAAATTAATAATTATCATACAAATCACTAATAATGACACCTTACCTGAAGTTGTTGAGTTTTCTGTTGGAGACTATTTTCTAAATTTTGGCATCTTTGACGTAGACATCGAAGTTTTTCATCTGTGATATTTATTTGTTGCTTATAATTTTTTGTTAGTACAGCTAATTCATGCTTTAATTTCTGAAAAGTGTATTTTTAGAAAAGTTTTTTTTTTCTTAAGGAAAAAAAATACCTTACTAGACTACAATAACATCTGTAATATCTAAAACCAATATATACTACAGTAGGATTATGACTGATAGGTAGGCAGGTTGATGAATAGAACAGTATCAAATCACTCTCAGTAAATATCACTCACTCAAGTTGCCTTCAATCTGTAATGCATGAAAGTAGAAAGACAACTAGAGTAGAAAGAAACTTAAATAAATGAGATCTTTTGTCTTAGAGTAATTTGACTATTGACTTAATTCTATCGAACAAGTTTGTATTATTATCACTGAGGAAGTAGACTGACAACCATCATGTACTTTAATTGATGCGGTATTGTTAAAAGATACTGACAGAAATGAATTCAGCTGATACTTTAAACTAAATCAAAGGAAGTTGAGTACCTTAATCGATAAATAGGTATATCTCACATTGTACAGGAAGTTAATCACGATATGAATGATATAGTTATAACATTTTGAATTTAATACATTCAATATTCCTATTTAGACATTCAGAAAAAAGACTGATTGAGCAAGCTATGAAATATGTTCCTTTTCAATTACGTCTTCGTCTTCGACTCTACACTAATAATTATATAGTTTTACAATTCAATTGAATTACCGATCACGTGGTCGGGGGTTGGTGAACAATAATCATACATTTTAAGTAAGTCATGAAGATGATGTTTTAGAAATAATGATATAAATAATCAGTAGAGTTATTAAAATTGAAAATATGAAGCAGATTATTCTTAGGTAAGTGGAGTGATTTTTGATGAGTGTCCAGTCATTCACAACAAGTGATTACGTGATGATAAGAAAACAAATGGACACTGATAGAGATAAGAGGGAAAGCGGTGTACAAAGTAATCCTGGAAGTTACATCATGTTGACGGCCACGGTAATGAAAGTGGTCGAATAAACTTGTTTTGGATACAAAGGTTAGGTTTGTAAAGATGGATTGCAATCGCCTCTGCTATGTGAGGTAAGCGAGTGAGTTATCTATATGGTAAATTAATTGGAATATGATGATTGGTTTTGAAAGCTTTGTTAGTATCGAATTGATATCCTGTGTCAGATAGGTGTGCAAATGTGGAGCTCTTTATTATCCTAATTTGTCTCTTGCTCAAACATAATGGGTGGTGCTCAGAAATTCGACGATGGAACTGCCTCAGTGTACGCCCAATATAACTATATAGAAGCTAGGTGCTAGGAATAAAGACAAACTGTCTGATTTTGGCACTCCCATGTGCATTTATCAGTTCATGATATTGGTTTCTCTTGAGTGACCAATCAGTTTAATTCATCCATGCCTACAGAATATAGACGTATTCGGTCCAATTAACGATGTAGATTTACAAGTTATAACATCAAAACCATACTATGTCCGTTACAGAAGGAGTAGTTATCGTGACTCAAAGGCCTAGTGGATAACTCTGGGGTGCTGGAGACAATCAGTCTTGGGTTCGACCCCTAGTAAAGACAATAACTAATGGTGTCCACCATGGATGTCTACTGTTACTGCTCCTATTTGACTTCTTTATAGAAGCATTAATGATCATAGCCTTAGGTACGTTTGACTTCACAGGGACTGATCTGGTTGGCTTGCAGTACGCAGATGATAATGGCCTGCTAAGTGAAGACGCTGACAAAATGCAATGTTTTATGAATACGTTGAGCAGAAATCTGAGTATGATTGACTGGCATACGTTTCGCACTTGTTAAATGCAAGATTCGTCTGCAACTACTCTTATTTTAATGATCGGGATTGAAGTGGTGAAATTTGTCAACCACTTCACTTACTCGAGGAGCTGCATTAGCCGACACCTACTGGAAAGGTATCCGACTATCTAACAAAGGATGAGTAGGCTACGGTACAGTCCATTTTGTGTGGTTGTACGGCCGTAAGACATGCGCGTTAAAAGTAGAAGACATGAAGCGGGTACTGTATTTGGATCGCTGGTGTTTTCGTAGCATTGCTCGCGTTTGGTGAACTCACCATGTGAGCAATGCTGAAGTTAGGCGAAGGATACTCGGCAAGAAAGGCATATCTACTGGTGGGGTTGTAAACCTTAGACATGTATCGCCCATGCCGGGTCACCGCCTACCCGGACGTACCATGCTAACCGATGTTAGATTAGGTTGGAAGAGAGTTCAAGGTGACCAGACCAGACCAAAACTTGGCACCGGTCGACGAAGTCAGCTTCGTCCATCATATTCATGCTGGTTGCCCAACCAGGACAGTAGCACACCACGAACTAATATGGTTGGCAAGCGAAACTCTTGGTGACCAAAGATGGCTTAACCAGCTGCGTCTCATAGCTCAACTGGTAGAGCATCGTGCCGGTAACCCAGAGGCTGTTTCTGCTGCGCACATTTTTATTTCACTTTCGGTCATTGTCTAGTATTAAAAATCCTTATTAGTACGAAATATTTTGGCATTACTTATCAACCATTGGTACTTAATACTGATTACAGTGATCAAGGAAGTAATGTTTCATTTCTTAAACAGTGATATTTTAGAAATTATGACAGGCACAGAGTATAACCACAAGGTTGTACTCCTTAGAGGTCTATGGGTGCAAGATCAAGGACGAACATAATTTAGTTACTAGACAGGGATCACATATTTGTGAGAACATATCAAAAAAGTGAGATGTGTGGGCTAACTAACTACAGGATAGTGAGTAAGTAACTCAACGCAACACGCTAGAACCTTGAATGTCATGGATGCTTGACCATGAATCTTCAGCTAAACAACTTCGTTAGAACTACAAACCAAACACTAAATATTGACACATTTATTCTAATAACCAAGAATTACATATTTCAATGAATCTAATTCTCCACCAGTTTCTGTTGTTTCATCTGGTTGTTTTTTTATTCTCTATATCCCTTTCTATTTATCTCATATCCCTAAAAGAGGACCATAATGCTAAGAACTACTCTGGATCCATTCATAGGTTAAGTAAACGACCAGTATAAAAAAAGAGAGGTTCAAACTATTGATGTAAATCATCCAATCTTATCAATAATCCTAAGTTAGAAAACTCGTTTAGTCATAAATTTATGCAGATATAACCAGTGAATATGAAAGTGATCTGACAGATAAACTGAAATCATGACTTTTCAAATGACTAGCAGAATATTCTACCACTAGGTTGATTACGAAACTATTCTGTACTACTGTCTCTTTGCAACAGATCAGAATAGCTCATAGCTCTTACATTTAAATGATAGACATAAAAAAAGTGAAGATTTATACGATTTAGTTGATGTTTAAAGCTGAAAAGGAAACCTAAGATACCATGGGATTCGAACCATCAAGTTACAGAGTTCATTTCTCTTTCAAGAGACCCAAGTTTTTCATACTACTTAAATCGTCAATCCTATTACTTAAAAAGCCGTTCACCTGAACCATTTAGGATTTTTTTAAATCAAATTACATGAATCTGTTGAAATTCTTCTCATAAAGGTTAAATTTATGCTCAAATAAAGAGATTACCAAATTCTTTTTCTTCTCTTCTTCTAATTCATTTGATAAGTCACCAGTTTTATTACTTCGTTTACGTGATACTGATGATCCATCATCACAGTACTGAGATTGACTTTGTCTTTCATCATACATTTTTTCCAATATATAAATACGATGATACAATTCACTGATTTTTCTTTGATCTGTACTCGACTGTGTAGTTTTTTCACGTAATCGTATTTGTAATGTACGAACTTCTGCAGTTAAACGATCTACAATCTGTGGCATATCAGCTTCTTGTCCAATTGCCTGATAATAAAAGAATTTTGTTAAAATAAAAATAATGAGAATATGGTAGGGACAATAAAAATGAACATAGATTCGATTCATAGGTTTGTGAGGAGTTCAGCGATTATAAGTCATTCATCACAAAGAGATATTAACCAGAAGATAATTTGAAACCAGAAAGATATGCCGTAGTCTCTAAGATGGTGTACTACTGTGAAAATCCAAAGTAGGACGAAACAGTTTTCCAATGCTTCCATGTATTCATCACCTGGTTGACATATCCATCCATGATGAATGCTTTTTTAATATACACAGCTGGACAAACATCATGAACTTCATCACATTCATATTAATCGAGTTTGCGAAAATAGACTATTCTTACTAGTTAGTTGGTTGAAGGCAATTGCGGGAAACCCTGGACTTAGGTTTCGTGCTTTCTGGCACTCGTCAGCAAGGCGTTTTTGCAGCCATGACAGAACTGATGTCCCGCCTGAGATTAGGACCCGCGTCACCCAGTGTTATAATCAACAACCTTACCACTGAGCTATTTGCGCCGCGGCTGACCTCCTGTAGGACTGGTTTACGTGTAATGATTGGTCACGGGAGTGTAACCAATTTCATGTTGTCTAGTCCTAAGTGCAGACCGATTTCTATCCATCATCATATTTGCAATGTGGCAACCAAGCTAGGAAGCTCCGCATCGTGGTACACATTAGTAGATGGTAGTTAGTTGGAGGCAACCCCGTGACCAATCAATACATGTAAGCCAGTCCTACAGGAGGTCAATCGCGACCCGAATAGCTCAGTGGTAAGGTTGCTGACCACAACACTGGGTGACGCGGGTCCGAATCTCAGGCGGGACATCAGTTCCGTCATGGCTGCAGAAACGCCTTGCTGACGAGTGCCAGAAAGCACGAAACCTAGGTCCAGGGTTTCCTGCGATTGCCTTCAACTAACTAACATCTACTAATCTGCACCACGATGCTGAGCCTCCTAGCTTGGTGGTCACATTACAAATATGGTCGGTGGTATTCAGTCTGTACTCAAGACTAGACAAAGTGAAATTGGTTGCACTCCCGGGACTAATCAATAAATATTTTTACTAGTTTTTGCTTTATCTGTCTTCTAGTTAACAACTATAGAGACAATAAAATTTTAATGACTGGTTAGTTTGAAAAGATTCAAATAATATGTGGGTTTATCGTCAACATTTAACTTTCGGTTACAACATTGAGCATGAGAAATGCAGTAAGAAATTTACTTTGCAGCTTTGGAAAGAATTTCTCAGTTAGAAGAACACGTCATCTTCAAATCTTAATGGCTTTCGGCTGAGATTCAACCTCAAATCAAGTCCGCTTTAAATTTCTTCAACCATGATCTGTGTTAATTCTCTATTCACCTATATGAGTGTGAACTACTGTGAGTACATAAATATAAACACGTAACTAGAGGATAATATTTTTGGTGTTTGAAGCGATGGATATGGAGATCAAGTCCCAGTGAGAAAAATATCACTCACTGGGGTGCAAGTACATCTAGATATCAAGTCCCAAATAGGATGCAAAACTCGCCCTGAATTTCACCGCTAGCCACAAACAAGTCAGTTATAACATACCTAAAGCATTTGAACATAGTAAACTAGAGAACAACACAATAGATGGAAACGCTCACTATGGTAAAGTAAACTGTAAAAGAACCAGAGAAGAGAATGCATAGTTTTATCGTCATTCAACTTTTTGGCATACACAACAAGGTGGACAACATGAATTTATTTTGGGTACTCAATGATTACGAAACATTTGAAATATACTCAGGTTTTTCAATGTCACAGTGAGTAGAAGGGTATAAAATGGACAATATACAGCATCCTTAACTTATCAATTACCTACTTTTTTAAAACTTCTAAGTCAAGAAATGGAATAAATAGATGAAATTTAGCAAAAGCACCAGGACTTAAAGTGGACATTTGCATCACTGTGACCAATTACCAGCTTTATCATTGCCTTGATGACTAATCCAGCCAGATGACTACACTTCGTAAAATGGCTAAGACCAGCAGTTGCAGAATTCCTAGATGATTTTGAACCTCCACACGGTTTACTGTACGAAGGAAAATCATGAATACTCCAAAGAAATTTTCATCAAGAATTGAAATCAACCGGGTAAACATCAAGAAACTGGGAGCACTAGAAATGTGAATCATCTTAGTTCTGAGGTTTTCACTACCCTATGAAAAATTGAACCCAAGACCATCACGTCTTACGGAGAATGAATTACCATATACCCACTAGGTTGGTATCAGATGGCTCACGTTTGTACAGTTCTGTAGACTTGTAGGATGCCACAGTCATCGTCCAATGACATTTTTAGAGAGTTTGACGTTACGCAACTGATGTCCACCTTTGATGAAGACCTCTGTTGAATTGACCAGCTTCCCACGAACCTCTAAATCATATCCTCAGTATAGTTGAAACTAATCATAGAGATTTTCTTATGATGAGTAGCGTATGAAATAGTAAACTTAGCTATCATAGTAACAGGGTTGATGAAAGCAATCATAACGCAAGTGATGATGGGGACAAAAAAAACCATCACTCGGATAACCAAAGGTTAAGAATTTCAATATCTTCCGCTATGCATAATCGACGAGTGTAAAAATGATTCAGAGGCTTTGGAAGTATGCAATAAGTGGATAGCCTTGAATGCATTAATTGAGTTATCACTCCAAAACAACTTGGACAAGATCGCGCTTATTATAGGTTTATTATTATATTATTATTTGTCCCTTGGGTTCCTAATGGAACATAGGGCTTCACTAGCACGTCTCTAGTGAACTCTCTTCTCTGAAATCTTTTGAACTTAGCTCCACGAAAGCCCACAAGCTCTCATTTCCTCCTCGCACGATCTCCTCCATCTCACCCTCATCCGGGACGCCCAACTCGTCGTTTCCCATCTCAGTTCCACTCGACGACCGGCCTGATGCGTGATGTCCCCAGTCGGCCTTCTCAGTGTATGCCCAACCCAATCCATCTCCACTTTCTTCTCCATATTTGTTCGGTGATAGGTTCTTGCTTCGTTGGTTCGTTGCCCGACCAGAGTTCCTTGTTGCTTATTCTCATTATTCTGGCCATCTGATGTTCAGTAACGAGACAGTGTAGGCAATTGTTGACGAATATCTGTAGTTTGTTGGAAATGTCTTTCGTGACGCGCCAAGTCTCTGAACCACCACATAGAAGCACTGACTTCACGTTTGTGTTGGAAATCCGGATGTTGTTCAGGCTTTATGCTGAGTGGAGTACAGAAGATCTCCACATTGGTTTCAGGTTAATGAACACCTGTCTTGCTGTCTTTCCGATCCTGGCTGGCTTTGACATCCTCATCTGTGCCACCTGCAGTTGGAACAGTGCTGCCTTGCCTCGATAGGTGAAGGAGGTTACTTCCTTCAAGTTTCTCCCGTTCATGGTGATTGGTACCTCTTGTTGTTGTTGTTGTTGGTTGGGTATCTTCATCACCTCTGTCTTCTCTACACTCACTTCACTTGAAGTCCCATCTTCGCTGTCTCGCCTCTTCTGTCAACTTGTTAGTTTTCCCCCTCTAGATCTTCAAGTTTGTGTGACATCAGACACAAGTCATCGTTGGAGAAATGCAAATCTTCTAGGTTGTTTTCAGCAGTCCAGCCAGCGTATTCCCCTCTTCTCGCTCCCACTGTTTGCTGCATGATCCAGTCGAACACTGTCAGGAATATCATGGGTGATAGTAGGCAACCTTGTTTCACTCCTGTCTTCACTTCAAAAGCATCACTGAGCTTCCCATTATGAATTACTTGGCTGGTATGTGGCGTCTTCATATAGTTGTTGAATGAGGCTGATAAAGTTTTGTGGTATTCCGTAGTGTTGAAGCAGTTTCCAAATTACCTGTCGGTCGACGCTGTCGAAGTCCTTCTCAAAGTCGATGAAGTTGAGGTATGGAGTTGACTATCATTCTGTGCTCTGTTCAATGATGATGCTCAATGAAGTGTTGCGATTTGGTCGTCACATGATTTTTACTTCCTGAAGTCTTCCTGTTCTGGTCGTAGTTTTGAATCTAGCGCATCCTTTAGTCTGTGCAGGATGATGCGGCTTAATATTTAGCTTGGGGTGAACAGGAGCGTGATTCTGCGTTAGTTCTTGCAAACATTGAGGTCTCCGTTCTTCGGGAGTTTGACAAGGTAACCCTTCTTCCAATCACTAGCCAGGCACCTTCTCTTCCTTCCAGACCTTCTGCAACAGTGGCGTGAGCACGTCCGGTGTTGTCTGTGCGTCTGTTTTCAGTGCTTCTGTCGGGATCCCATTTGGTCCTGCTGCTTTCCTTCATTTCAGTAGCTTTATGGCATTATTATAGGTTTGATCTTCCCTTTTTTGAAACTGCAGAGATAGATGCTGAGTGAAACGTATATTAAGCAGGCTATTAGTACACCAGGTATAGCTAAATGACCAGGAGCAGCTAAGCGTGTAAATGCACATAGAAACAGTGAGACTAGGCAAACTTTCTTTTATTTGAACAACAATGATCGGTCGACTACAAAATGATAATCAGAGTTTAACTGCTTACAAAGTCGTCTTAATGGCTAATTGTCATTCAACAAGTAATCGTACCTCTGACCAGGTGGAATGAAAACCTCATTCAACCAGCCATTTAAGAACAGAGAGCTCTTTAGAAACTGAAGAATAAAAAGAACGTCGTTATAATTCCAGTTGACAAACGGCACATCACAGTAGTCATGAATAAAGACGACTACATCAAAAAGGCGAAAGACTTATTCATGGACCAAATGTATATCAACCATTAGAGACAAATCCCATTCAAAAGTTAGACTCTCCCACATTAATAAGACCTTGAGCAAACTGATCAAAGTAGGACAAATTACAAAACAAGAGCAATGGTGAATAAAATCCAGTGGACATGTTTTCCAACGTTTCTATAAGAGACCTAAAATAAGCGAACCAAACGTCCAACTACGACTCACTATTTTACTTCCTGAAACTCCAACATATAATCTTTGAAAAGAACTCTTCAGAAAGCTAAACCATATGGTGGAATCATGCGAACACTTTATCAACTCCTCGACACAATATTGAAAACGAGAAAATGATGCTTTCTTTCGACGTTACTGCTCTGTACATCTCAGTTGAACCGAAAATGGTAAAGGATGCAATGATTCTTCTCCTCACTAACAACATACACAGCCATAGTGTTCAAGTTTGATACAATTAGCTGGTTTATGCCTTACAACATATTTTCGATCAGTGTCGAACTCTACAAACAGACAAAAGGAACACCAATGGGGTCGTCTATACCAGGGAAAATTTCAGAAACAGTAATGCAAGGCTTGGAAACTGTGGTGTTGCCATTGATCAAACCAAACCTTTGGATCCGATATGTAGATGACACGTTTGTCATCATCAATAGAAATGAACTGAAAAACGCTAACAAATTAATCAATAACATTTTCGATGATGTTGTCATTCATAGAAAGGAAATGGGAAACTGAAGTATACAGAAAACTAACATACGGTTCATATCCTCAACTACAATAGCAATAACCCAACAGTACACAAAATGATTTGTATAAAAACATTGTTGAAAACAGTGAAACACTATAATACATCAACCTTGCGGAGGAAAGAAGAAAATTACTTGACGACCATATTTCAGAAGAATGGCTATCCAAGGAACTTCATCAAAAGATGTTTACATAATTCGTCATCAACCAAGAAGTTCACCTCGAAAACTAACAAACGGATTGTCCTACCCTACATGAAGTACATCTCCAAGGTCATGACTAGATTATTGAAGCCTTTTGGAATCGCTATATCTCACAAGTCCAAAAATTCTCTTCAGTCTCTGTTATGTATGCCAAAAGATACAATAACAAAGGAAGACAAACCAAACATTATCTACAAAATAAACTGAGGAAACTGCGAAAAACATTGCATTAGATACAGTTGTCGCATTCTTCGTATCCATGTACATGAACACCAACTAGCAATGAAGCCTTATGATGAGCAGCTTCCCTAATATCAATGCATGCAGACAACTATGACATTAATTTGACTGGGGAAATATCAAGATCATGGATAGAGGAAATGCAAAGAATGCCAGAGAATTTTTAGAAGCCCGGTATTTAGGTCAATCAGCGATCAACATACATATTGACATTGACCTAATCTATCAATCAATAAGAAACTAAAGTAAGATCAAATTTCAAGTCATCCGGACAAGTAATCAAAATGGAAAAAAGGAGACAATAACAAGACTTTTACAGTAATAACCAATCACACATAAGGATAAGCTACTAACTAATTTGTGTAGAAAACCTTAAAGCTTACTTCCTTCTGAAGTTTGTACTGATGATGATGTCTATAATGACAACGAAAGCTCCACAATTAAATCATCCAGCTCAAGGTATACAACATCGTCAAAATGTCTTTGATTTATATATTTGTTTAACTACATATCCAGCGAACGGGAGTTTTATGAGTAGCAGTTGTTCTTGGAACCATAAAAGATTCATACTTCCAGCTAACCACTTTGTCCATCTGCCTTCTGATGAAGCTGTCAGTATGACTAATTTCAGTCAGTAAGTAATAGATATAGTCTAATTCACTAGATGACAAATTATAAGAAAATACTCTTCTTGCTTTATTTTTGGATGAAGCTGATTAAGGTTATTTTGTATGGCATAAATACGTGGCTAATAAAATCCATGTGCTAAGCTATAGATGTTACTTTTCCTGATACAATTCGCTTATTAAATTTTATCTTTTGCAGAAAAAATTCTCAAAAATTTAGTTTTTTGGCGTCCTCTTCATTACACAATAGATCATTAATAGTTTACCGTTTTCAACACCGTGGTCAAGAACAATGAATATGTTGTCAGCATAAGTGCAGTAAACAGTCAGTCCATTGATGATATATTTCAACACGCCATCTCGTAGTTGAGCAAGAAATTAATCTGCGAAAATTAAGCTATCTAATTAGCCTACAATGAATCGATCTACTTCTCCACAATGCACTTTATCTAAGAAGCAATGCGAAATCATAAAAGATACAAGAGGTTGATCATTGGGATTGACATGGTGATCTCAATACCAATTCCTGTTTCCTACACTTTCAAATATCGGAACGAACGCATTTTGTCAAAAGGAAAAACAACGATGGTTGTAGCGAAGAAATATTTCCCCCTTTCGATGAAATCATTCGCCTCACTTTACACTCACGACCATATACTACGAATGCACAGAACACTTCAACGTAGTTTCTGGTCAAAAGTAAAAATAAATTGAGTGATAAACGAAATTTATGTGGTACACATAAAAACAGAGAGATCAACGAATGATCACAAAGTGAAATATAGTTGCATCGCAAGAGAATTATCTAGACTGACCAGTCACCTACGATGGTCAGAGCATAGAACTGGCCGTATATACTCCACTTGACAATAAAATAATGGTTCGAACTTCTGATTTACTAACGCATCATCTGTGCTCATATGTCTTAACCATACGCCTGTCAAATGGTTTGGTCACTCAATACTCAAAATTTTGAAAGGCTTACAAAAGAGATCAAGTGTTTTGAGTTTATTAAGCGTTCTGTTATAAAGCTAAAGATGCATTTCCATTCTCTTCTTGTCAGTCAGGTTAAGAAGTTTCGCGAGCGCATTTCACAAACTGGTAATATGGTACAGCCAATGTACTAGGCTCAACAGCACCAAGTAAACTCATACACACAATAGTATGACCGAATGCTTCGGCTTGCCCTTCATGTAATGGCAATAGAATATGATTCGGGGATTAATGGCAAAAGAATGATCTATTTATGACGTTTTCCCCCCTTTTAATCCCCGCGTTATTTGTGTCTTAAATTTGTTTGAAGACAACTTTATCACTGTTGTTTACATGTCTGTATAAAAATATCGAGACTTGCGATTAGGCAGTTACAGCTGAGTGGTCTGAAGATTTTGATAAATTTGAACGTCAAGAAGGTTGAGGTTTAGATTACTTACACTTCAATTAAACCATACAACCATAATTTGCTACACCTTCGGGTCCGAAAACGTTTTCAGCTAAAGAGATTCAAGCATTTCCGCAATATTATGAAAAAAGGATGGGAGAAGTAACACTGAAGATTACTGAGAAATTCAATAATAAGCTGAATGACATCCAGGCAGAATCTACATCTATAAGTCCATGGATTTTGAAAAAGACTTTCAGTAAATAATTCACTGATGGACAGCGTGAAAATAAAATTCACTTTAAGGAGGCTGATAATATGAATCATATTACAATGGTGAATGAGGATGATACTAACCCCTATGTTATCCATCCCGAAGTAATAAATGATGCAAACATTGGATCAGTTCATGTTGGTGATAATCATGAAGTAGTTGTCGGCAGCTTGCAACATGAAACACGGTTGGTGCAATTCAACCTTTTTAAAACCAGACTTCATACTATGTGTTGAAGAAATGCTCTCAAGGAGTATCAGTGCAAGTTCATAAATTAACGTCAACAATTACACAGATACTCAAATGGAGTTCAAAAGTTCCTTGCACACAAATCAAATGAAATAGTTGCTTCACATGATACTGGATTACTATACCAAAGACAATTTATCGTCATACGCTTAAATGGGCACCAGTATCGCCTTTAAGCCAGTTCCGCTTCAGACGTCACCTCCACTAACTATTAAGCTACTGAAAAACCCCGAACCACCTCACATTCGCAGATTGCTCACATTGTATAACTCGGTCAGAAGCAAGTCAGTTTGTTAATAAACTGCAGTGTTGACTATTGACGTTTATCGTGAAATGTAGTGCCTTATCATTCAAACCAACAAAATTCAGGTTGATCTGGCTCAGCCTGTCATCTATAACACTTAGGATTCTAGGCAAACAGAATTAAAACAACAACAACAATGGCTATAAAAAGTGATGACTGGAGATATAGAAAAAAAAGAAATTCTAGCAACTTCAAAGATAACTCATTCATATATTGAACCGTATCCTATTAGTTTGTTAATCACAATCTAAAAAGCTTTTCCTTAAAAGAGTTAAGATGTTTAGGTCTATTATTGCGCATAAATCACTACGTCTAGATGTTTGTTTTCAAAGTAGTTTTAAGTGTTTCATCCAATACCTACTAAGTGACCCTAAAAGCCATTATTGAGATCATCAGTCACATTACTTTATTTTAAGAAAAAAGATCAAATAAGGAAATCCAATTTGCTGTATCGCTACCTTGTCGAATTCCCGAAGAAGGGTGACCTAAGTCTTTGCAAGAACTGGTGCCGAATCACGCTCCTGTCCACCCCAAGTGAGCAAAATATTATGCCGCATCATCCTGCACAGACTAAAGGATACGCTAGATTCAAAACTACGACCAGAACAGGAAGACTTCAGGAAGTAAAAATCATGTGCAGACCAAATCGCAACACTACACTGAGCATCATCATTGAACAGAATATAGAATGGCAGTCAACTCCATACCTCAACCTCATCGACTTTGAGAAGGACTTCGACAGCGTCGACCGACAGGTAATTTGGAAACTGCTTCAACACTACGGAATACCACAAAACTTTATCAGCCTCATTCAACAACTATATGAAGACGCCACATACCAGCCAAGTAATTCATAATGGGAGGCTCAGTGATGCTTTTGAAGTGAAGACAGGAGTGAAACAAGGTTGCCTACTATCACCCATGATATTCCTGACAGTGTTCGACTGGATCATGCAGCAAACAGTGGTGAGCGAGAAGAGGGGATGCGCTGGCTGGACTGCTGAAAACAACCTAGGAGATTTACATTTCGCCAACGATGACTTGTGTCTGATGTCACACAAACTTGAAGATCTAGAGGGGGAAAACTAACAAGTTGACAGAAGAGGCGAGACAGCGAAGATGGGACTTCAAGTGAAGTGAGTGTAGAGAAGACAGAGGTGATGAAGATACCCAAACAACAACAACAACAATAGGTACCAATCACCATGAACGGGAGAAACTTGAAGGAAGTAACCTCCTTCGCCTATCGAGGCAAGGCAGCACTGTTTCAACTGCAGGTGGCACAGATGAGGATGTCAAAGCCAGCCAGGATAGGAATGACAGCAAGACAGACGTTCATTAACCTGAAACTAGTGTGGAGATCATCTGCACTCAGCATGTGGAACAACATCCGGATTTCCAACACAAACGTCAAGTCAGTCAGTGCTTCTATGTGGTGGTTCAGAGACTTGGCGCGTTACGAAAGAGATTTTCAGCAAACTACAGATATTCGTCAACAATTGCCTACACTGTCTCGTTACTGAAGCTCAGATGGCCAGAATAATAAGAATAAGCAACAAGGAACTCTGGGAAGGAACCAACCAAGAAGCTATCACTCAACAAATATGGAGAAGAAAGTGGAGATGGAGTGGGTTGGGCATGCACTGAGAAGGCCGACTGGGGACATCATGCATCAGGCCAGGTCGTCGAGTGGAATCCCCAAGGGAAACGACGAGTTGGGCATCCCGGATGAGGGTGAGATGGAGGAGATCGTGCGAGGAGGAAATGAGAGCTTGTGGGCTTTCGTGGAGCTAAGTTCAAAAGATTTCAGAGAAGAGAGTTCACTAGAGACGTGCTAGTGAAGCCCTATGTTCCATTAGGAACCCAAGGGAGAAATAATAATAATAAATTTGCCATATCAGACTTGCTTTCATTGTATACTTGAATGTAAGTTTTACTTGCGTTGCAATAAACGTTTTTCAGCAGATGCATCCAGCTGAAGAGTCCCAAACAGGATGAAACGTGCATCTCGAATTCCATCGATACCCACTAAGTAAATTTTAATCTCTTTTAAAAGTTAGTTATGTTATCTCTATCAATGAATCTAGTTTTCAGTTAGTTATTCCAGTAACTTTTATCAACACGCAAGTTAAATATACAACAGTATCTCTACCATGATCACAGCAAAAGTGACTCATTAACACATATTAGTGAGATGAACCAATTATCCTATAATGCCATGATTTCTAATCATTTTTGAATCAGTATCAATTTTTAGGTAAAAATCTTCTCAAGGTCACAATCAGTACTACTAGATATGTTATTTAAGTAACATCAAAAATATAACGTACTTTATCTAATCGTACAGCTTGCATTTTATACTGTCTTTGCAATGTTTTCAACTCTAATTTACACTCTTTCAATTGTTTATTCAATTGTACAATTAAACTGTTTGCATCAGCTAGTGCTAATTGATTTGATTCCCACATTTCTATTAAACCTGATGATACACTTTTGTTTAAATTATGTAATTTCTTTGATGATAGATGATTGAATTTTGACTGGGTACTTGTTGTTGTAGTTGTTGTAGAATATTGAGGTAGTTTTGATTTGTTGGAAGAATTTGTTCTTTTTGGTAAAGAAGAATCTGTTTAAATGACAGGATGTATACAACAAAGAAAATTAATGAACATAATATTTGTTTTACTGTAACAAATAATTCACTTTGATTCATATATACATTGTGCTTATAAAGGCAATCAAGAAGTAGCGTATATATTTCCCTTATAAATTCATCTTTTCCATGATATTCTAATTTCAGTTTTATTGTAGGGAAGTTAATATATACCATTATTGTTCAGTGAGACTAAAAGACTGTAAATATTATCTTCAATAGTATTTTTTTAGTTCTACAGACTTCAGTTTGTGATAACTGTTAAACCTACGTGAAAATACAGTAAGTTACAATGAGATGAAGCCTAACAATGGGTTAGTATGGGTACTTACTTAAGTCAGCATGCGATACGGTGACAGGATTAACTTATTAGTAAGTGATCAACCAGAGAAAACTGAAATGCTTCGTTGAAAACTTCTTTTCATTTATAGTGTGCCACGTTTCAGTGTGAAGATGTAACTTATTGGTTAAGTCAGCCAGTTTTCAAATAATTGATCATATGCTCAAACCACGTTCTACCAACAGAGATTTGGATAGCATCATAACTCCTTACACAAAAAATACTCTCATTGATTTCAGCATACTAAATACTTTGAAACAATTAGTCCCTTTTATGAATTTGGATAATGTAATTAGAAGACGTAGATTATCTGAAAAATGTGATGTATTAGCGGTATACATTTCGAACAGTCTGATCACACATTTACTTCTTAAGGCATTATATATGAAATCTCATATTGATAGTTGCAGTGAGAGTTAATGGATTAGTCGAACTTCATGTTCATTCTTCATGTGTACTATCTGATATTTCATTAATTTGTCATATCAAGTTCGTCAATTTTTGTAGTTCTGTCATCATTAAATCGAAGGAGAAGACAAAACAGAAGCTGTCAAAATCTTGTACTAATGAGTCTCATGTTATCTCATTCCCAATTAATCCAGATAAATATGTGACTAATGTATCGTCTATTCAACTTTCGACGTGTGAGAAGGAGGCGCTTTCCCTTGGATTCAGTTTTTCGGTTCCCCACACGAAAGTTTCGGATTTGGCTATTGATGCCCAATTTGAAAGTCTTTATGATCAGTTATTTCCCCTTGTTCCAACCTCCTCAGATAATCAGAGTTGGTTTAAGGCTAAGCTGGTGGATATTGCCCATCAGTTCCATAGTTCAGGCCCAAGACAGCGAAGTATCCTAACTTCACAACATTTCAAAGCCCTAAAAGGACTTCGAAATAGATCTGATATTATCATTCTCAAACCCGATAAAGGGTCCGGTGTGGTTGTGATGGACAAATGTGATTACAAAAACAAGATGATGTCCATCCTTAGCGATGAAAGTAAATTTATGGCTGATGTTCCATCAGACGACCTTAGAAAATTAGAATGCAAAGTAACATCTAGTCTAGTAAAACTCCTGAATATCAATGTTATCAACAAGGAAGAATTTGCTTCCCTCAAACCAATGGGGTCTGAGCTACCTAATCTGTATGGATTGCCTAAAATTCATAAAACAGATAATCCTTTACGTCCTATACTCTCCATGTTCCGTTCACCTACACATAAAGTGGCGAAATGGTTAGCAAAAACTCTAATTCCTATTCGAAATGATTTATGTAAGTTTTCTTTAAAAGATACTTTTGAACTTGTTAATTATGTCAGTGATATTAATATCAAAGATAAGAGATTGTATTCATTTGATGTCAACTCCTTATTTACTAATGTACCCCTAATTAAAACCATTGACATTCTTTGTGATCATATATCTTCCAGTAATCCTTCTTTCCCTATCCCCTCAACGTGTTTGAGAGAGCTGTTATTATTGTGTACGATAAAGTTCATTTCACATTTGAAGGTGAACATTTTCGACAAATAGATGGTGTGGCTTGGGAAGTCCTTAGGACCATTGCTAGCTGATATTTACATGTCACACATTGAGGCTTGACCGGCGATCTCATCAATAAAGTTACTCTCTATAAAAGATATGTTGATGATATAATCGTGATATGTGATAAGCATGAAGATGCAACATGTTTGTTAGAAAGACTTAACAACGTACAAAACAACATAAGCCTGACAAGTGAAGAAGAAAAAGAAAACCGTCTGCCATTCTTGGATATACTCCTAAGTCGTAGAAATGATGGTTCAATAAAACGGTCGATCTACAGGAAACCTACTTGGACAGGTCAGTATTTAAGTTTCCATAGCTTTTGTCCAACCCAATACAAGCGAGGTTTGGTAACTTGTCTATTTAAAAGGATCGAGCGTATTTGTACGGAGGACTCAATGGATGATGATATCAAAATACTAACGGAAACATTAGTGGAAAATGGATATCCATTGAAGTTCATAAACCGCTGCAAAAATCAGCGAGGATTCAAACCTGATCTGTACTCTGTTTCGAAGAAATGCGTTTACATCGCGTTACCATACAGAGGAGAATCTAATAGCATAATATTAAACGAAGGTTAAGGTCTGCTGTTAGCAAAACGTACTATGCAGCTAAGCTTATCATAGTTGAGAAGACCAAACACCTGCTGCTACCTAGACCTCAACGCTGTATAAACGATTGTGTCACATCCCATGCGTTTATAAATTTACATGTGTGTGTGGACAAACATACATAGGGAGGACGAATCGTGATATGCACTTGAGGGTAGGGGAACATGTTCCAAAGTGGCTACGAAAGCAGCTGGATTCACAAACATTGATAAGCGCAGATGGCAGACAACCATCATCATCCATTGCGAAACATATCATTGATAAGAGTCACAGAATTGATATCAAGACAGCCTTTACAATTTTGTACGAAACTGTCAGGGGCGTATACTTAAGTTTGTTGAGGCGCTAGCCATAAATAAATTTAACCCCCCATTGTGTGTGCAAAAACAGTTTGTCCTTACATTAAGCCTACCTTGGTAATGCTTATTTTATCGTATTACCAAGATTGTCTTCAAGTCTTATCTTTTATTCCTCTCATTATCTTTCTTATTATTGAATTCCTTTATGTCATATGTGTCCTTCCCCCACTTCCAGTTTTCATATATAATGCCTTAACAAGTAAATGTGTGATCAGATTGTTCGAAATGTATGGAGCTAATACATCACATTTTTCAGATAATCTACGTCTTCTGATTACATTAACTAAATACTTTATCATTTCGACTATCTGTGATAGCCATGGTTTGGTAAAATATTATTGGCACTAGTTGATGATTGAAGGTGAAATGTAAACTTGGTCCACGATTGGATTCAAATCAGCGACCATAAGGTGCTCCATCAACTGAGCAACGAGATCCGAGTGCTGACCAGATTTTTATTTCACATCAATCACTAAGAATTTTGCCCGACTACCATGTGAATTCGTGACGCGTTCCTACCGCCTCATCGTACCCACACTGGCTGCTTAGATAGTAACGCGTCACGAATTCACATGGTAGTTGAACAAAACCCTTGGTGATTGGAGTAAAATAAAAATCTGGTCAACACTCCGATCTCAAAATTCAGTTGGTAGAGTATCAGGCCAAAAACTTAGTGGTCGCTGGTTCGAATCCGGTAGTGGTACAAGGTTTCATTTCACCTTCAATCATCACCCAGTATACATCCCATATAGTTGCGAATCACTGCATTTGGGAAAAAACGACTCAGTTTTTTCCTTGGATCTACAACACTTTCGCATACATAGTATCAAAGCTATTTTATACATTAGAAACCACACGACAAATTCGTAAGGTTGATTATGAAGTTACTAATATGCACAAGACCTTCACTCAGAGGCTTCCAGGATTCAATAATTCATTGCAGAAGTCGCGCCTCTTTCGAATATATGATACTAAATACATTCAACTCGGTCCTGAGTCTTTCACTACAGAATACCCTCTCCGTCGTAGACCTTTTACTTCGTGGTCAACTCACCTTCCTCCCGCTAAAAAACGCTACAAATAAACAACGGTTATAATTACGATTAGGAAGTTATACAACGCCAAAAAATTATGAATATCCTGCTAGTTTATACACACACACATCACATTATTGCGTCTTTTTTCCAGCACTGACATCCAACAGTTTAACATTATGATGAAAGGAGCCTGAAATCTTTAAGTCGTCCACTTGTTAGTCTTAGAGGCACGAAGTAATGACAGTCACGTAGACAACATGCCATGTAATATACTTAACAGCACTATATAGAGTTCTAACCAGCCTCTTAATATCACTATTTTATCTCTTATAATAATTAGGCGTCACCACTTTATGAGCATTTGTAAACGTCTTCCCTCAAAACCTTATTCCATACTCAGTACATCCTTTCAACTAATAACTTATGGGGTTACTTTATGTGCAACGGCTGATTGCGATAATGACAAGTACTTTCATTTCACAAACGGCAAATCAAGAAATAATAGGTTATTGGATACTGTGATATAGAAATTCAGAACACTGTGTAAATCCTCTAGATGAAACTCCTAAATAAAGAACAGACTGGATTAAACAACATGGATGGACATGTACCACACTGGTTCTTAGTGCCGCATATCAATGAGGCAATATCCCTAAAAATGAGAGTGAAGTACTCACGGTTAACTTGCTTCTAGATGGATTTTCCTGGTATCTGGTGAGAAAGAATGATCTACACGGGCAATAAAGTCGAAAGCGAGGATGGACACCCACTTAAGTTATTCAATCATAATATTACTTTGCGAAAAACTGAAAGAATTGGAAGAACTTCAGCCACCAATTATGAAGTGCTCATCACAAGACCTGATTTTCCAAGGTTCGATCTATTGTCAATTCACAGGTGAGTATTCTTGAGGAGTCGCGAACTATGACGAAGCACATGTGCAATGAACCTATATTTCCAGTAGTTCTCAATCTATATCAGTTCACGCTTAAAACTGTCTCTAAAGAATAGTAACAAACTAGTGATACAATGCAAAGGATAACCATAATAAATTGAAACTGATCAACATTTCTAAACATTTTGCTGTCCGGGATCAGATAAAAATTAGCCCGATCAGCGCTGCAAAATATTGCTAATTTTGAAAGTTAACACCAATATACTGTGCAAGATACTGTAACATGATTAGGATAACTGCTGTCTATCGAAGTTAATAATTGTAACCACTAAATATTTTGTTGTTTCTACTGTTTTTCAATACTATAAACAATCCTATATTCCAGTAGCATATCATGTGATTAACCTTCAGAACTAAACAAGCTGTGTCTCGTTGGTCTAGGCATTCCATTTTCAACAAGCGGGTTGCAGTTCCAAGTTCGCTGGATCAACCATTATTTGGACAGCTAGGTAGTATCACCATCCCCCATACAATAGGTGTGTCTCATGACCTAATACACGAACGTACATTTAGTTGATGAAGACGGAGCACTAAGACGAAAATAACAAAAACATATGTATTTTTGAGATGAATGGGGATTTTAATTTAGGGGTAGCATTCATCAGCAGTGAGGATGCCAACTGAAAACCCTGGCTGATAGTTGCACTGCATTGTGAATTGAGAGAAGTTGCGAACTGTGAACCACTGAAATCTGACCCAGTGGCTGGATGGTTAGCGCGTTTGCCGTGAAACCTGAAGGCCCTGAGTTCGATCCTTAGCCAGGTGGTGAGTGTGTACTGCTGAGGAGTCCTATACTAGGAAGGAACAACTTTATGGTGCTCCCAGGTTTTCAATAGTCCCTGATGAATACTACCTTCAAATAAGAACATATATTTCAATTTTTCCGCGGTTATCATCTTCCAATTTTATTTATAATCTGTTGGTGAATTAGCCATGGAGTGTTGACGATATACGTAAATTGAATAACCAAGATGTATCTGATAAAGGTGATGAAAAATGACCGAAAATGACTTTTCATTTGTAGTAACTTTGAGACCGGTTTTAAGTCATCGTAAGATTTTCTTTAGCGACGAATTTATCTGGAAAAAGATGTTGAGTCATTTTGATTATAGGTGTTCAAAGTTGAATGGCTAAACAGACATTTAATTATCTATTCCATAGTTTACACGATCAAGTCTATTTGAAGGATTTCACCTTTTTTCATCCCAGCGTATCGTTGTGCCTAATTGTATTTATGCTAATGTTTAAGCTTTCATCTACATTTTTACCTTTCTTAAACATTCCTAAGATTAAACAGCTTGGTTGTCGGGATATATGACTACCTTCAGTGTTGTAAATTTACCTTCCAAATGGTTATTAACAAGTTGGAAACCTAGATCAAGTAGGGCCACTTGTAGACCGACTTTTGATATCTAACATCAAACATAATTCAGTACAAAGACATGATACAGCTTACAGGTCATGTAGCAGGCTTACTCAATAGTATCTGATTGGAATTTAGTACTAGACAGCTTGATTGGTTATCAACTTGTAACCAATACATACAAGCTACATCAAATCATGAAATAGTATTGGAGTACTTTGAGTAAGGCTGCATCAGCCTAGTGGGGAGAAATGAGAATTTCATGATACGGATGTATAAGAAAACGTAGTGATCGAAAATCTCAACAGCCCTACACACGATGCTGTTCTCAAATCCTGTTGAAATCGATTCAATTGGACTTGACTGTTCTTGTCACAGATAATAAGATACATTCAGCATAAGAGCGCCTTGATTAAAGACTGAGTGAACTGGTTTTCGCTGACTTGACTAACATTTCTTAGACTATCAAGAATTTGGAAACACGCGTAAATTTCATCGACAAGTCAATATCAAGTATGAATATATCCTGACCAACGATGAACTGGGTGGTTTGGAAAAACTTGGGAACCAAGTTAGTGTGATTTCTTTTATTTGCTAGATTCTTGTAATTTCCCGTTGCTATACTGGGTCAAACTGGTGAACCTGTGTTGGCAGATGAGCTCACGTACCTATGCCTTGATATTTCTCAACTACTCATCACATCATAATCTGCTCGGTGGTCGGCACTGAAATCCAGAACGCTCGTCCGTCTTATTTAGGAATCCTCAACTGGGTGTACATGCACCCCAGTGAGTGACGTCATCCCCGCTGGGACTGGGACCCAGTAACCATAGTTTCAAATGCCAAAGCATTATCCACTAGCCCAATGAAGCCTATACTACGCCTATATTACACACATAAAGTACACCGATGAATTACTATGAAGTATTTATAAGATTGTCACTGGTAAATAGTCCCACCATCTTCCAAAACTATGGTACATGTGTGTGCACTCATTCCAGTTCTTGCTGGTAGCCAAGTTCAGCATCGTAAACCCACAAACCTTCACAATATCACCAATTCATACACTTGTCCAACATACTTATTGTAGTGTATTTTATTCTTCGTTCGAAATGTGGATGGTTTGTAGTCGTTTGCAAGAATTTCTTTTCCCTGAGGTACTTTAGTAGCTGTTTTGTAGTACTATCCACTTTTACAGTTATTCTAATTATCAACATTTTCTTCTACGTACCCGCTTCTCGATTAAATTGTGCGCTAATTTACATTTGTTCCAACATTTTAAAGCCTTCTGCTTTCATTTACTCTTGCCAAACTAAATTGTGGTGGTTTAAACTCAGTCACGCTTGACAGATGTCCTCAAAATAGTAATAGTTATAGTAAGTCTGTAGATGTTATTTTCATAGGATCTGTTAAGATCCTCAATAAGCTACCTCACTGTAGTTTGCTGATAAAAATGGAGATCTTCAGAATCGTTTAAAGTCTGCCTGTATGGGCCAGAGAGTTTCTTATTCATAGCAGACAAAGAACAATCATCAATTTCTAACTATTTTCTTTCTTTCAAGTCGGTACGAAAAGGAATGTCGTAAGGCATAGTTTTAGGTCTTCTGCAGTTTCTTCCATGAGTAAATTAAATGTAAAGCATTGCGAAATCTTCCATGATTGTCTATGCCAATGATGTAAACATTTGGCTAAAATTAAAGGATGAAGATGATGACGCACACTTAAAACAATCCTACCGAGTTTGTTAAGCTAGTCATAGAAATGAATGATGCTTCTCAATGCAGGCTTATGCGTGACCATGACCAAAAAGCACGCAGATATCATCAGCCACAATATCGGCTGCAGTGCTCTTCTTTCATTATCGACCCACAATATAACCTAGGAGTCAAAGTACGTCATTACTTGAAAACCGCGGTGCACTGTCGGTTAGTCGTAGCTCAAAGTTTCAAGACACTGCACAATATGTAGAACGCTTAGTCGCAATATGTCCACCAACATGTACACAGTTTAATTCAGATGCAAACTAGAAAACTACCCACAAGTGGTAAATCCTTGTTTATAAGATAATTCAGATATTCTGGAAAGATTTTAAAGAACAGCAACACATATGATTCTTAGGATGACAGTTATGACCTGAGAGAAATGACTTCAGAGATGAACATCTGCCGTTTAAGGTAAATGTGAAACATTGAGAAATCATTCCCCCCCCCCCCTATCGTTTCTCTCTTTTCCATCCTATGATGTCTGAACACTTAAGATGACGTAGCAAGAGACTACCGAAGAATCCCCGTAGAGTACTGTTATTCGCATCACAAGGAGAGGCATCGTTGACATTAATTGACTCAATCAAGAGAGGACTAGAAAACATTAAGAACTATTGGAAAAGGATTAACATCGGTTCAAAGTCTGCGATGCTCAAATCCCACACCTAAATTTGAAATATCTGTTTACCTACTGACATTTTACAAGTAATGTGGAGACATTGTGCAATATTCCAGTTTAAATGACCGTGTTAAAATAAAGAAATTCAGGCCGACAGAAGAAAATTAAAAAAGTACACTCTTCGAATAAATGCTACTTTTAAGTCTCTGTACAACCACCAATAACTAGAAAAAGCTTAGTTCCAGTGGCTGGGACAATAAAAGATTTGTTTGCATGATTTGACACCTGTAAGAAGTATTCAGAACACTGAACATACTAGAAAGAGAGATTTCAACAGACGCCAATAAGATACACCCTAAGCCTTTTACAGAGTCTAGTTCATCTTCGCACCTCTGTGAAATGAGTGAGACAATAAAGAAAGGAGAAATGGCACCTTTATCCATAACCCAAACCTAAAATTGCATCCTTGGGAAAAGATGTTGAAATGCCTCAAAGTTAACGTCAAGTGTTAGAGAAAATCATGAGTAGAGCTACGACGACTAATTTAAAATACTACTTCGCGTTAAACAGTGCGCATCATCACCCTTGAAAGAGATTCCTTTTGCATGCTCGTTTTCTTCACAGATGAGTATTGGAAGACCTTCAACGATAAAAGATTTTCTTCTTCATGATCATTATATGTATAAATCGAGTTGTGCATTTAAAAGATGGCTGAAACTTCTCACATATACTACCCTAGAGTTTTGTTCAGATACCATAAGTTTTGTCGTTGCTATGTTAAAGGGGATATTAACCTTGATTTATCACGTAGCAATTTTTTTCACGACAATCTTTTACCTAAAAGACTGCTAAAATAGGGTCAAATGTTGGTATGAAACCATGGGGAATCCAAATTTTTTACTCAGTGAATCCAGGTTTCATCTCATAACTTATAAATAAATGCAGGTTAGCCGGGAAAATATTATCCGCCTATTGATACAGTTTATTTTGTCAAGTGCTCACAGATGATGTTAGTGGAAGTGTGAAACCTGTATAAATACTTCTGTCTTACGAAGTCATGCAGGAGCTCCGGAGTGAGCATAGTATTGTACTGGTTATTAGTTATAGTCCAAGAATTCACAGCACTACAGTCAGTAAACATGACCATTATCTCAGTTGTAAAATGAGTGTTAACTATAGTGTACAAAGCCTCTTTTTTATTTCGGCCACAATATTGTTTATAGGCTGAAGATGTATGACAGAGGATTGGCTTAAGTCGTACTGACAAGTTTTAGATATCTTATGCACATATACACCTTGAGATAATTAGCTTATCACGAGAAAAAAGAATCCTTAAGCTTTATTTATCCTCCCAATCACATAGTTACGAGGAGGAAACACAGTTAAAACGTACTGGACTTCGAAAAATGAATACGAACATGAAAAATCATCCCTTTTTATTATAGACAGAAACTTTCCAGTGAAAATTACAGGTAAATTCAAAGGCCAATCTCTGGGTCATTGTTGTCTCTGTCAAATACTGGTGAAGAAAGAGAGACTGAACTCATCCCTGATTATCTGTTCCGTCTTGTCTAGTCCGAATATTAACTTATATAACCACTAATCCAATCACTTGGCAACTTCAAAGGTTTTAAGAACTACGTGAAGTAAACAAAGATGGACTTGGGAGCAGTGATAGGGAAGGAGAACAACTCCGTCCGTAATCTTTTAACTACAGTGACTGAAATGTAGATGGCTTGTGCAAACCTATTGTTGATAAACAGCTGAGTAAGATCAAAGTGAACTAAATTAAACTGACTAGATTTAAAGTAACTTACTATTGTTCGAAGTTATGTCACTTGCTTCGCTACGCTCGCTCAGTTTATTGGTTCTGTAAAATCATTTATTGACATGTTTTTTGTCGTCATTTTCTTCTTTATGCTTTCTTATATTGTTGAATCGTTTCTGTTAAAACGACAATCACCGTTTAACACTTTCATCTTATCCTCAATCCTGGGAGTTGATGAAGTGATAGAAGTCAGGGAGTAGGTGTTAACAAGACAATATCTCTGTGGAAACCAGTCAACAATAGTGCACCGTATGGTGCAACTTTAGGCTTTGTACTCTTCGTAGTTGATGTGAATGATTACTGATAAAGGTCAGGTCATACTGTCTTGTGTTTGCATGCACAACGACAAGGAAAGGCTAGTCCTAAAAGAAGACACATACATCAGCTACGTGGCCTAGAGGGTGGTCACCGGAACTAAACAAATACAAATGCTGTCATGTATTCTAGTCATGAAAAAGCATGCAAACACAATAATAACAATAAGCCGTTACCTAAAGTTTTCAAGTGTAAGGATTTAGGAGTCACTGTAAGCCATGACCTTAAAATCATAACGAACCTAAGGTCATGAGCGAAAATACCAAAAGAGTCCTATGGTTCCTTCGTAAGTCTTTTCAGTGCTTCATTAGTGACATGTTTTAGATATTATATTCTACATATACCGGACTTAATTTTGAATGTGTGACCCAGACAGCGAAGCACATATGCTGGTACAATTTCAACGGATAGGCATTAAAATGGTTAAAGAATTCCGTATCGTCCTATAGGGAGGGCAGTTAGATCAACTTGACTTATTTCCACTATCATGAGGGAGATTTAGTGGAGAACTGACGCTGGGATATTGCATTTGAAGCAGTGATCCTGGCAGTTGTCTATCTTGTTTATTGCTTCCCTCTAAAAATGGTCACATCACCGAACAGACCGAAAACCTCGGTCAAATAGTCTACGTCTGAAAATTTATTCAACAGACCCAGGTGTAAAAACTAGAAATTTCTTTTTCGGATCATGCTTTCTCTAAGTCTCCCAGGAACACTTGTTAAGAAAGATTAGATCATCGTACTCAGCATTGAAAGAATAAAAGAGATCAGTTGATCTGTTATCACTTATAACGAAAGCTGAATCGAGGACAGATATATATGAGTATTATTACTAGCGTAAATTCATACATATTATGAAGCGAAGAGGTTATTATGGACCAGCATATGCAGGGTGATTTATTAGTTTTTAATTTCTGATGTTATCATAAGTCTAGATCGTTGAGTTGAGATGAAACATGGCCAATAGTAGGTGAGTAAGGTGAAGGACATGAAAGTACTACCGATGGAGCCCAAATAACATGATAATCTGACAAGTATTACATGACTCATACAAAAAATTATGCGTTTGTTTCCCCGAGTTTTTGTAACTTCTTATGTGATATATGCGAAAATGCTGATGGTCACAGCAACCGATATATAGAAAAAGAGATATACTACCTCCAAATAGTGACATTAAAACCTCTTGAAAAACTTCAGCATTCTTCCGTATAACTTATGCCTTCTTCTTTGCTCGAGATGTCATGAGTTTACAGAAAATACACCCCACATACAGGTTAGCTAACTTTGTTTGGAAAAATTAAGTTCCAAATTGTTCATATTAAAACTCAATAACATAAGGACAAAAAGAAAGAGGAGCCAAACGGCAAAAATGTACCTACGGGTTTTATTGATTTGTTTATTCTGATTGTATTTCTGCGATTTATTGTTCATCTCTGATAACTTATAGACCTTAGAATCCATTTTCTCTTGAGTATCCGTGAATTCTGAGTCTGTTTCATAGTTTTCACTATAGTCTTGACTGACCGGAAGATTAAGTGGCTGATTCCAAACCTGAAAATTAACATCCTTCAATTAATTGTGATTGCAAGAAATAAAAAGACTTCCCTTATAGTAGTTAAAATTACCAACCTTGTCTTTATCGAATACACAAGATTCCATTTCGAGAAAATCACAAACTAACGCAGATACAATCCTCTAGTAATTTCAAAACATCGCTAGGTTTCTACGGTTTTGGTAGACGCGGTTATTTATTAAATAATTTTCCCCTTGAGTATACATGATTCTAACACCTAACCCAATATCCAATACCCAGCTCTAACATGCTGAACCAATAGTGCGACTGCAGGTAACTTATAGTTTTCGAACTCTTGCTTCTAAGCCACAGCGATTGGTTCTCTTTGTTCTACCACCTAACATCAAAAGTGAAAGTAGAGGAAACCTGTATTTTTTGAACTCTCCGTTCTAGGTCTTCAGTTATACTCCTTCGGTGGCTGCAGAAGGCTTTTCAGTTTTCCTGCTTACAGCTTATAGTGAGTGTCTATTCTAAATTTTTCTTTTGCAAACTGTAGGCTGGTTTGTTAGAGGGAGCAAAGGTGGAGCTGATAAGATCGGTTCCAACTTCCAGTATCGGTGGTGACAGGTTTGATAGGTTCAATCCCTCGGTGTCTTATTTTTTCTTTTTCGGTGTCTACTTCTCATTTCTTGTTGAGTGGTTTGCTCCTGTAGCAGGCGAGGAAATCTCTTCCGCTCTCCCACGTTTAGTTCCAGCTAGACGAATGCTTTTGTGAATTGATATTTGTAGTTTGTAGATTTACTGGGTCAGGAAGCAATGCGCTGCTTTGAAGATCAAGTATCTTTCATGACTCTTCTCAGTACAGTTACCTGAACAGAAATGACAGGATAGTAGGAAAAGGTATATCGTGGGTTTCCGCAGAGTAAAGCTAGATAATTTGAGTCTAATTGCTGGAGGGGAGTTGAAAGATACTGCTTCTGCATCGAAATGAAGGATGGCGAATACCCTTGGAAGAAAATATTGGACTAGAGTATGTTGTACTACCTATCACCCTCACGGAGTTCCTTCATCCCAACCACCATATTTCAGATAAGTTTAGTTTGTTTGCAAGACTTGCTATGCACTTGATCATGTAAGTCATGTTGAGGTCATCATTATTTCTCCCATAACGCATGGCAAATACGTTTAAGCTTATTAGTCTTCCCGGGTATGTTTTCCCTCTTAGTCCTACAGACGTTTCTGTCGCAGACCTCTATATTTTCCCAAAGGGGCTGCAGTGTCAACTGAAAGCTAGAAGCGCTACCACAATGAGAAATGCCAGATGCAACCGAACACAGGATTTGAAAACTGCTGGAAACAGTTCTCTGGTAAGAGCACTGAGCCCTTTGCTCAGGGAGCCGATGGTAGCGATCACTTTGGCAGCTAGTTCTTTGCAGTTAGAGCTATCGTTTAGGGTATCGAAGTAGCTGGGCACTATGTAGTTTTCTCGTGAATACTTCAATGATATCATGGTTGTTCAATTTGAATTTGGTCATCTGCGTTTGGCGTATGGTGAGGTGAATAACTTATTTTTCCAGGTTGAAGCTCAACCCGTTTCCTGGCAACCAGCGTTCTGTTGGCTTTAGACAGTTATGGAGAGCCAAACAATCGGCCTCTACGTCTGCCATTCTCCAAATTTTGGCGTCATTAGCAAGAATTGTGGACGATTATGTTTTGTTTCAGAGATAGTTGATGAACAACAGGGACAGAAGCGGCACCAGCCCTGTTCTCTAAGGTACCTCCCCCCAATGTTGATGGTCTCCACATCAACCGAATTCCGTTCACTTTTGCCCGGAATTGTCCGCCTCCTAGGTGGGCTTTAAGCCAAGAGAGCAGAGACTCACTCATACTGACTGACGTGACCTTGCGACGTAAGACTTTGTGTGGCTAGCCATCAAATGCTTTAGCTAAGTCCGGAAAAATGAAGTGCACTGATTTTCTGTCAACCCAGAAGGAATGTCAGGATAATCAAAAAGTTGTTAGTTCATGAATGATCACTTCACTGCCATGGCGATCAACATAAACAGTGTCTTCCCTGTTAACGAAACCCTGGGGCTCGCCTGCTATCGGGCTTTCCAATATTTTCTACAGCAAATGGAGTAGAATAGTAGTTCTGCAGCTACCGAGAATTCTTCTGTCTGTTCTAATGAAAATGGATGGCGAGATGGCACGCCTCTGATCTTCAGTGTACCCTCATGGCCCTAACGGGTGATTCAAGAAAGTGGAATAGTTACGTGCATGCCTCGGCAGAAATCCCTAGGGTTGCTGGTCTGAGTTGGTCTCAGGCGGAGGACTAGCCGGGGCTGGACCTGCGTAGTCTTTCCGATACCTTTTTCTGCGTCATGTGGGCGTGGCGAACGTCCTTGTTGGTTAAATTCCGATCGGTTATATCGCACTGTGCTTCAAAGCGTCATCTGGGGAGTTCAGCCATTTCTAAGCTGCTTGGTACATCTCCACTGAAACCTGTAATAAAATTAACTCCTTTTCTAGTCGTCTTCTTTTTAACATGAAGCGGTGCTGGCTTTTCGGGTTGCGTTTTAGACTGTTAGGTTGCACTGTTCACCAATCTTTTGTGGATACAGAGTTCTGACCCCCTACTTGATGGGTGCTAGGCGAACCAGGCCTAGTATTTGGTCCGAGGTGGCCTCTGCGTTCAGCGCCTCAGACATGCCGTCCGCTCTGACTCCCGATGTGTTGCCCGTGACATGCTGTAACGGACTGACAGAGGATTGTTTCATTTATCTGTTTCGAATGTTCGCCCGCTGTGAGATGAAGAGTATCTTCAGGCCTTTGTGCAGTCATGAGGCAATTTCGCATGGTTTCTATGTTGTCATTGCTATGGCAGGTTTTCGGTACCTATGGTTGAAGAACCTGCTTTATCATCATGAAGAAGGTTTTTACCACACGATCTGTGCGGCTAACGAGCTGTTGAAGCCATGGGTTGTCAGTGAGGAGATCGCTGTTCTTCCTGCACGTTAACCAGGCGTTGTGCATTAACGTTAGGCCCCATTCTGCGACGTCGCCCTCTTTAGTTGACAGGTCATCTGTCTTAAATGGACTCTCGTACCTCTCGCTAAAGGACACAGAAGTGTCTCTCATCCGTCTCCAAGCGAATGGATGGTCAGCTGAAGTACCTAAGGGTGGTAGGGGATTCGCTGGAAGTGAGCGATGGGCGTCACAGAGCTCGCACAATTTCATCTCTAGGTCGCTCAATCCCAGCAAGCCACATTCAGAGTCGAAATTCTGCTTGTCAGTCACTTCTCCGTGGTTAAGAAGACTGTCGTTGCACACGGAAACGTTGCATAGGATTATGGGGCCTGATCATTCGTCTACATTTGTATCACAATATGTTGTGGGTTGGTTTTCCTGAACAAGTCGCATCTTCTTCACTGTCAGCAATTTTTGTGTATTCAGAAATGCTTGTCAATAAACCAACTTCGAGAGTTGGGACCTATGTGGCTGGCAGATGTTTTCCACACCTGAATAACTCACTGCCTTGACCATCCACAGAGCGTCACTGAGTGTTTAGATGTCAAAACTCCCAATCATGGCAGTGGCAGAGGTACAAGCTTGCATTTGGGGGACTACTGGAAAGTTTTCTCAGCCTACCTAATGGAGTCTGTAGATAGCAGTGAGCTTTCATGACGGCATGAGGAAATGCGTCAGAGATCCGTGCATGGTAGGTGCGTAATGTAAACATCATATTCATCTGGCACGTCCTTATGATGTCAAAAATGCACTAACTTAAACCCACAGCTGGGCCGCGTACGCGATAATCGCCGCCATGGCCAGGAGATTTGGTCAGATGCCGTTTTTTACTTCTTTGTCATCTCCCCCTGCAATTTTCGCGAATGAGCTTGGGTTCGAGCCATGCCTCCCAACGAGGTCTGCATTTCACTGACCAAGGACGAAGCTGTTTGGAGTATTGCCAGGTCGATAGAATTGTAGGTCAGTCGGGTTGAGTAATCACGAGCGAAGGAGATGAGTGTTCAAGGAAAGTTAACAACAGTAAGCAAAAAATGTTGAGGACGTGACAAAAGAGGTAACAGTGGAAGAAGGAGAGGGAACTGTTTAGTCACCACAAAGGAGCAGAAGACTGAGTTATGGCAGAGAGCAAAAACAACGCAGGGGACCAATCCGAAAGCAGAAAACGGTTGAGTCACTTTGGTAAGAGAGCCGGAAAGGTCTGATGACATTCCGCGTCTTTAAATTTTGCTGAGGCTTGGTTAGAACCAAGACACTTTCGCTAAGTATAGGTCAAGCAAATGATCGCACTCCACGTTGTTACTTGATATTCAGCTTGTCTTTCTTATTTGATTCCGTGTGCATGTTACCCATTTCCTTCCCAACATGCTTTATCAATGACAGCTCCTTTTTTCAGGAGATTGAGGAAAGTGGTACCTTGTTTCTTCTCCGTTGTTGATGTTCAATCCAGAAGTACCTAAATGGCTTTCCCCCCTTCAAGCAAATTCTTTCCTGGCCGTTGTGATTCAGTTTATCTCACCATAACTTTCCTGTTCATGAGTTCTTGCTTAACTTCCTACAGGATATCTTGATTTACTCGAGGTTGCGCGGAGATTAATTACGGCACTTTTTATTTAGCCGCCTGTTTCGGGTATTTTTACTGTTTCACTTGACCTTGCAGACAGGCGTCTGGTCAGTTTTGCTGAAAATATTTCCGTCATCGGTCGCCATACATTCGTCGCCCTAAAAGATCGCCTTGCCACGAGGGCTTGTAGTTCGGTATCATAACAGTTCGCATTGGCTTCGTAGAGCCAGGATGACATCACTGACATACCCTATTGACGTATACGTTATCGTGACTAAGCGATGCCACAGACAGAGCCAGGTAAACCGTATTTTCTTATCCCTGCGATATATTTCCTCTACGTATAACTCAAGGGAGCAAATTATACAATTCGGAAAAAACGCACTCATCTCTTTTGGGTGAGCCAAGAATGCAAGGTACACTCGAAACAGAACACCGAACTTTTTGCCATACATAGTGCCCTAGACAAATTAGGTGTACTGGTGTAGTTGGCACACACCGCACCCGTCGCTTCATCAAAAGATAATTTTTCAGATTTTTGGTCATCTCATATGGCTAGTTTGGCGTCACACACTCCCCCAAAATCAATAGCCTAGGGTTTGACGACTTTCGACATTGATGCTGACCTCGATAGTTTAGCTGGACTCACTAAGCTGAAGGCACCCGGCCAAGCATCCTCGCCATTTGGCACGCTGTCGTGTTACGTTGCATTGCTCGTATTCGACTCTCTAGCCAGTTAGTTGGAACGCATCGGTATTTTGTCACAGCCATCCAAATATACTATTCCATCCGACTAGGCTATCGTGTCCTTCCTTGGTCTCGTGGGTCTCTCGTGGGTATATAAGAAATCCGAATAATTAGTGATTGGTCTCTGCGTCTGTCAAGTTCGCACCGGGACAAATCCTAAACTAGCATCTCCACTTTCATAGTTCCGCTTCATATCACAGTCTAACCATCCTTTATAGTTCAGTACCGCCTGCTTGCTTCTGTGTGTCTCCCTCTTGGGTAGTCTCAGTTGTGCGACACCTTTCAGTTTCGATGTATGATCTCTTCCTTTTCGGGAGAAATCTCCTAGCCTCAGCCCACTACTGCGGCGTGTTCTTTCTCTACACTTCACCTGATCTCCAGCCTCCAACGACCTTCGATTCCTACCTTCCGTCTGATCTCCCACCACAGAATGCGCTTTCTGGCTACCTTCTACACTTGCAATAGCATCCGTTCACTCGATTTATAATACAAGTATGTTTCACAAAGCATAAGTTACATGAATACACACACTTTACAGGTTTGAGCATTTTGGTAATGAGAAATGACTGTTGTGTACAATGTTAAGCTATGCACTAGATACCATTATTCATGGCACATAAGAGATGTGCCTAGAGAAAGGACGTCAGTGCTTCGCAGAATAATCGTTCAGAATACTGAAGCAAGCTCAGATCGAAAATAGGAATTATTCGGCTACTGCTTGAATCTTCCAATATTCTTGGAGGTGGGGCAGGTAGTACAGCCATGACCTTGGGTTGTGTGCCCTCGTCATAAAGTTTTGATGGCATGGTGAACACTGACAAATGTGATTGTTAGGATTCTATACGAATGAAGCACGGGTTAGGTAAACCTGAAAAACAAATAACAGAAGCAAGCGGCAGGCAAAAAGTCCAAACAGCAGCACAAGAATACTGTGCATAGGTATGTCAGCCATGATGCAAAAGTTACCCATAATAGTAATAATAATAATATATTTCATACAACAAAGGTTATATGAATACAAACCAGTTTACAGGTTTGATCGTTTTGGTAACGAGAGATGACTATTATGTACGGTGTTAGGCTATGCATTAGATGCCGTTATTTATGGCATATAAGAGGTGTATTGAAGCAGGCTCAGTTAGAGTTTAAGGATTATTCGGTCACCGTTTGAATCTGCCAATGTTCTTGAAGGTGAGGCCGCACCACAAACATGACCTTGAGGTGTACGCGTTCGTCACAAGGTTTTGATGGCAATATTTCCCAATGACAAATGCGATTTGTAGGATTCCATTTGAATGCAGGACTGGTTAGGTAAACCTGAAAAGTGAATAACAAAAGCGAGCAGCAGGCGAAATTCAAAACAGGAGCACAAAAATACGCAGGGGTAGATCGACTATAATACATCTGGGTGAGTTCTTTGTACTGACTGTGGAACTTACCTCAAGAAGCATCCAGAATCAACTGTTTGGAGGTAAGCTTAGATGGAAGAAGACGAAGGTGTGAACGACGGTAATGAAAATTAGTTAGAAGCCGAAGATATCATTACGAAATAGAGAGATTAGAGGATTTTGGACCAGGTATTCACTTGCTATATACCTATGTACAAACGTTTGATGAAGTTATAAACATTTAAGTGAAATTCATGGTTTTTTCTAAGATGGTAACCACCTTTTATCTGGTCACGAGGGGGATGATCATGGTGTTGCCTGTTGGGTATTACCATATTGGGGTTACCGAAAAAATGTGGTGGTGCAGAGTACTTACATGTAAATGCTGATAACAGAGGGCAAACAATAAAACATGTTGCATGCTATGAAACTCTTTTATTAGTCCGGAGTAGAGACATTATTGTAAGGGACGAATTTTGGGAAATAGGTGTTAAGTCGTGAGATCAGTTAGGTTGTGAAGAAATGTAGGTTACATTAGAGTAACCACTGAGTTCACTGTTGCATATCGTATCGCACTCCACTTCCTGTTCACTCTTGGTCATCCTTTTTTTTAACGAAAGAAATCGGATTTTAACTTAACTATTGCGTTTAGTTTTCGCACTGTATACTTTTGTCGCTGCTGTTAGTCTCCCTTGAGTCTAGGTACCAGTAACGCCATTGTACATGGTATTACCGTTTGTGGTTTGGCCGTCAACGAATTAATGAGATTCGCTAGGTAGGAGGAACTCACCAAGTAATCTTTGAAACTGGCCAAGAGAATGATATACTTGTATAGAAGCGGAAAGTACGTTCCACAGAATATTGTATTGAGTTATGAAAAACCTACATCGAAGTTTTGGGCGATACTTAATTATTGGGATGATGTACTCGCTATTACTCAGATCATATGCCTGTGTTGATTTAAAAGTGATAGCACACTTCGTTTTAGAGTTTCTAAATAAAAGGCGAAAAAGAAATGTTAGGTTGAGCTTCAGGCGTCTCGGCCAGAGTGATTCTAGTCCTAGTTTTTGCATCTTCCTTCACATGCAAGTCCTTCGTTATATATAAGTAGGCGCCGAGTAGTTTTGTTGAATGTTCTCTACTCGAGTTCTGTTCGATGCTTTCATGTTACGATAGATAACCATGCAGTACTTTAATATTGGGCGAAACATAACCTTTTACATTATAAGTTTTGCCCTAGGTGTATGTTTCTGTGTAGAAGACCAATGAGTCTTCTGCCTTTGGAAACTATTGAATCTGCATGCTCCGTAAAAGTCAAACTTCTGGAGTAAGTGATTCCGAGGTCTTTCACAGTGTTGTATATCTGCAGTGCGATGTCACCCAAGCGTAGTGTTACTTCTGGGTGGGATTTATTGAAATGGAGGATGCCACTTTTATTTGGGTTTAACGGGAGCTGCCAGGTCACGCTCCATATGAATATTCTCTTCAGATCTTCTTGTATTTGAGAGAAACACTGTGTTATTGCTGCAGGAGAAAAGCTGTAGACTATCTTCAAGTCGTCTGCGAAAGGTAGGGTATGCCATTTCGGATAACACTGCAGATATCGTTTACATAGATTAGGAAAAGTATCGGTCCTAGCACACTACCCTGGACGACACCACTTTGTATGGGTCTAAGGGAGGAGTAGCAATTACTGAATTTTACTACTTGGAAGCAACCCTCTAAAGATGTTCTAAGCCAGGACAGTAACGGGTCTTGGAAACCATATGATTGCAACTTAGTGACCAGGCGTTTGTGAGGCACCTTATCGAATGCTTGCTTGAAGTCTAAGAAAGGGCAGTTACAAATAGGCCTTGGTCACGCTTGCTTGTAACGTCGTCTAGATAGTCAAGATAGCTGGTAGCGCATGACCGGCCTTTCAAGAATCCATGTTGTGCTGGTGAGAGTAATTGGTTCGTCGTCATGTGGTCGACAACTGCTTTCATAATCACCTTTTCCGCAGTCCTGGATACTACTGACGTGATGTTTATAGGTCGGTAGTTTTCTGTGTTAGATGTTGGTCCACATCTATGCTTAGGACATACGTATGATAGTTTCCAGTTCTCAGGGTAATTGCCACTGGAGAGGGACGTATAAAAGAGCTTGGAGAGAATCAGCGGTATATCTTCGCCACCTCTTTTTAACAAGATGGTTGGAATTCCATCAGGTCCCCCACTGTATGAGGTTCGAAGTAATGCTATAGCTAGAGAAATGTTTTGTTTAGTGAAGGGCACAGCACTTATTGAGTGAGCTGGCGTTGACGTGCACCAATGACTTTAATTTCGTTCTCTTGTGTAAAGCAGCTAGCAAACTGGTAACCGAACAGCTCGCTGATTTGTAGCGGGTCGTCGTAGAGGATGCCGTTGTCCATGATTAAACTAGGGGTACTATTTTTAGAGCTGCTTATTCGGGTTTTCATCAGTCTCACCAGTGCTTCTGTATTACTAGGTTTACCACATTGGATGCGTTCTTGTTTAACGGCCTCTGTTACTCTTTCTACCTTGAATGTGCCGTATGTGTCTTTGAGTGTGACATGCGATGAAAAGTCATTCGACTTATAGTACTCTCTGACATGGTTTCGCATGCGGTTGCATACTTTCTTGGGTATAAAGTCAACTCCGAAGGAGTATCCCAGACTAACTGTTTGGAGGTAATCTTATGGGGAATAAGATGAAGGTGCATGCAAAAGTAATCTTGTCTTTTTCCACCTTTTTGTCGTGGCCAGTTTTAATTGTTATGTCGGCGGTCGTGGATGGCTACCCGAAATCAGCCTAAAGAGTGATTTATCAGGTGTTTTCCGTACGAATGTGCAATGTGCTGGTCATATTAGCAACAGTTCCATCCCGCAGTTACTCCTCATTGTAGATGACCATTCTTACACTGTACAGTTTTAACTTCTGTGTTGGGTATTTGATGTCATTTCCATCTTAATATCTAGCCCTTCCGGACAAGATTCAGATTTATCACCTTCAAGGTAGGGTACGTGGTCCTTCACAGTATACCGAACCACTACCACAGTTAGATCTCGCACGTGGATCTGCAGTTGCCACGGTCTGTGCCCAGCCTGCAGCACGTAGAACGTGTCTGGTGTTGAAATAACAGTCTGCTCTTGCAAATAAAAGTACACACCAGTTAGTTGCTCAAGGATAATGGGCAGGCCTATATAAGTAGAATTAATGCATGGAACTGAATAAGATAACGGATATCCGAGGTTTAGACACATGTCAGTGTTCAAGCGGATGAATTTCATTTGTAATGTAAGAAGACTGTGATATGCCTTGTTGGAAACACTTCACTCTAAATGCAGAGATGATGACATGCTCAGCACATAACTTATCAAAAATTGACAAGATAATTTATAAGGTCAAAGGGCACAGTAACAGTCTGGTCGGGTAGCAACTAAGAATTCATTACATAGTACTTTTGAGAGTTTGAACAAACATGGATGCAAAATCAGAGAGGGCAATTGTCAGTTTGGTGCCCAAGATTTACCAACCGCGTTACAAAATGGCAAGTAGTCTCAAGTAAGGCCTGGAAATCAGTATGAATATAAAGACGGCGGAACTTGCAAAATATGAGTATTTTTCGGATAGGGAGCTTACAAGTGCCATAACAGTAACAGCCTGACCACATAGAGGGTTCTTCGGCTGTGGAATCACTGGTAAGTATATCATTGCGACGGTAGGTAGTAGTCTTGAAGTATGTAGTTTCATGATTGGATGGAAACAGTACACCCGCTGATATCCTAGGATGAAATGTTTGCTTCCGCACCTTTTGACTTAGTGCGAGATGAAGACAAATGTGGTTTCCTCGCGGTAAATCAAACAGGTGGGGCATCGATTTCACGATGCTCGATTCCAGAGCAACACCTGCAGGGAGAAGGGAAAATGAAAGGTGGAAGAAGGCCGGAAAAATTTGGTAAAAGTATCTTTTGAATAATGAAAATGAGAATCGCTGTCAACGGAGTTTTCCATAAAAGATGACAGTTAGAATAATTCTGCCATCTTACGATTCAGATAGGAGTAGTAAGTTTTGCAGTGCTTTCCACACTGGCATTCAATGTTGGTGGTAGGGTGGAAATTAGTGAGAAGGCATACGAAATGAGGTCACTCGTAAGATATCTGAAAGTAGTCACTGAAACTTAGGGATAGATACTTTACTAAGGAGATTTATGAGAAGAAACCTCAAGTAGTGGGTAGCTGTGCGTAATAAGCATTTGTAATGCACGTTCCTGCATTCCGGCGTCTGGTTAAGGTAGCACCTCATGCTGGGTACTCGGATTAGGAGAGATTCTATGTTAATTTTCAGCGCCTGCTGTCAGGGAGTTTTCCCGCTAAGGAACCTGTCCTTTTTAGAGGAGAGAGCTTTTTTCTGCCGCAGGTTAGCATTTTGCGGGAACGGTTCTTTTATGTCTACCGACCACAGAACTATTACTTGGATCGGCTACAGTGACATTCCCTCACATCAACCGGCTTCCGCTAATTTAAACCTCACAGAGGCGGACACAAGTTTCTCAAAACTGTCCCACCTGCCTTTTCAGCGAGCACCTTGTTGTATGGGGCCTCTAGTTCTTACAGTACATATGCACGTTAGCCGGAAACGTTCGTCAGTCATCTCATAACCCGAGCGTGTTTAACTGGCCACAAAACACCTCTCACCACTATTTTCTCAGGCCATGTCTCAGTAGCCATTCACACCTTACCCATCCTCCTCCGGAAGAAATAATGCTTTTCTTTTGTTTCGATAACGCTATTGGAGGGCGAAGATTGTCTGAAAAATGTGATGTTACTGGCTTATGTGTATATGTCACATACTGAACTAATGGCTCAAGACTTAATCGCTAATGTCACACTCTATGGAATGTATTTTGATGAAATCTTTGTAATATGTGACGCAGATGAGGTCGCCAGGCGTTTGTTAATGGGGATTAGTACCGCATATGGTCACATCAGTCCAATACGTAAGGAAGAAAAAGACCATCAAGTTGCATTTCTTGATACACTCTTGTGCCGGAGGGAAGACGGATCTATAAGAAGGTCAATATACAGAAAGCCTACTTGGGCAGGACAGCACTTGAGTTTCTGCAGCTTTCGTCTGATGAAATACAAGACAGGCTTAGTAAGACGCTTGTTCATTAGAAACCAACGTGTTTGTACACCTGATACGATCGATGGTGAGGGGAAATTTCTGGCAGGCACACTAGTGGAAAACGGATATCCACTTCAGATTGCAAACCGCCGTAGAAAACGGATGAACCCGAAGCTTAAAGTTTCCTCGGTCCCGAATAAAGAAATATTTCATAAAGTGCCATGCAGCGGGAAAACTAGTAATATGATAATAAATAAATAAGTAAATATCTTATTCTCGCGATAGTGATTTAACATGAGAGAAGCCAGTTTACAGGCATCATCACATTGATGTATGTCGGAAAATCAGCGAGATTTTGCCGGTCCTGAACGGTACAGACGGGAGATCGTTTAACTTTACAAAAACATCAGAAGGTCGGAGTTATAAGACAGACAAGAAGATACCACTTTCCAGTATATGCGGAGTATTGAGGTGGAGATAACAGTTCTTAACCTCATTTAACGGACTTAAAATGAGAAACGCCAGTTTACAAGTGCCGTCACATTGATAGCTCTCGAAAGTTTAAAAAGTGGTATTTGGTATTATGCAATTCACATACCAAGTCACTGGTATGCGTAATCTTAATAAAACTTGCCGCAATTCAACGAGTCGGGCACAGGTTTTCATCTCCCATCACACAGGTAGTTTCCACTTTGCGGAACAAAAGCGCACAGCGTTCGAAGTTTCCGTTATAACCAGACGACGTTGTTAGTCTTTTATTTAGTAATCTAGCCGTCCATTTATTAGAAGGTTCTTCAGTTTTCGGCTTTGCTAACAACATAGGACCCATTTACATGATCGGGAGTATCGGTAAGCGTCCACAGTTATATAACCAAGATGAGTGTCTAGATCAATGCCTTCCCAGGTCACTATGTTACGTTTAGTGGTAATATGGACTGATTCCACTGGGAATAATTGTAGTGAATGGGAATAGACGTTGAAACAGTTAGTAGTCCAAATGGCAGTAGTTATACATAGGCTTCAGGCACCCTTCGTATTAGCATAAGCGGCAATATTCGGAAGTGTATCTGATCACTCGATACATAGTACTGGAAAACACGTGGTGTAGAGCTACCGCAGGTAAGTCTTGTTCCGAGCCACTGGGCAATTTGGTTTCTGGTTTACTAGTTTGTTCAAAATATCTGCACTGCTATGAATGTTGGGAAAGTTTAGACGTTTCGTCATTTGAAGAATCCTGACCGGTAGGTGAGTTGGTCTTGAGGATGCTCCGGAGGCCGCGAAAGATTTGGAGCAGTCAAATAATTCTTTGCGTCACAAGGTAGTTATGTTCAGATTGAAATTCGGCATCAGATGTCCTCATCGAGATGTTGCTGCAAATAGGGAAAGGAAGAAGCTCGAGCAGATTTGGAAAAGAGAATTGTTACGCAGTGTAGCTTGGAAAAGAGGGAAGTTCCCGTACTGTTCGACCTATTCGCACATTTTCATGTATGCATGCGCTATTGACTACGGTTTTTCCGTCATAAAGTTCCTAATTTTTTTCATTTCCGGGGCGTGTCGCGGTAGCTTTGAGAGGAAACCAGTTTACATCACGTTCATTATACCGAGGAGGGGGACCAGTGCTCACGCCCCTGTAAGCATTCATAAATCCATCAGTGTAAAAGGAACTCGAAGACTTAGATAACTCTGTTTCATGCACTTAAAGGCTCAAGCGCCTCCTCATTAGCCCAGTATACATAGATGGTGGCTAAATGGGCAATAGACTCATCGCTTATTAGTACCCTATTAAGAGAAGGGCGGAAAACTGTTAACGAACTTGCCGTACGGGTTTCTTCTGGAGGCCCACTCCAAGTGCGCGAGAACTTATTTGGGAAGAAGTTATCTCGAAGGCTTATCGTGCAACATTCAGTTTCAACCAATGATTTATGGTTGCGTATATCATGCGTAGACGTTATAATTAGCTTGATTTGCGGACCATGAGAGTGTGAGCGTTGATGAAGCAACTTATGATAAAATATGAGTTTCAGTTTAAGTCTCCTCTTCCAGAGTCGTTCTAAGACAAGCATGTTGCATCTGGATGCGTAGTCTAGACTGCAATCAGCTCCTAATGTAATGGAGATTAAGGGACGTTGTATCACTTCTACTTCCAGTTTATCGCTTCTACAAAACCCCTGAGGATAGACGGGTATTTTAAAAAGTGGGCGAATGCTCACTTTAAAGAGTGGAAAGCGTAATTCATAAATAATAAATCGTTAAAAAATATCTTTGTTCCCAAGTTATGAATTCGACATGAGAGAAGCCGGTTAACAGGCCTCATCAAAATGATAATTGCAGAGAAACGTAACAGGTTCGGGCAGTTTTGAATGGCACAGAGGGAGGATACTAAACTCTATCACGATACCAAGTGTCCAAATGTTGTGAAAATAGCTGGAAAATATCACCTTACAGTACATATACATCGGTCGGAGTTTGGATCATTCCCAATCATAATTCTTTTTTCACATCAAACTGCACGATATTCGGTGTTTGCGTTATGAGTAGTCGACATGATTGACCCGTCCCCAAAACCCAGTGTTTAGTCAGATAAATGTCTGTTTTGACAGTGATTCTTATGTTCGTAGCTTTATTGGCCAACAATTACTTACTTCAATAATTTCAGAAATAAGTAAGTACCCATACAATCATTTAATCCAGGTGGATGTCTGAGTTCAGGCGTTTCTTACTCTTCAAGTGTAACCCTTCCCAGCAATTCAGGTTGGCAATACTGAAGACATTTGTTGCGGTGCAGGTAATCAAAGTATGGAAGAATCGCCGTTCAACAGTGGTGAATATTACGCATATGTAAAACTTCACAGACTTCACATGAAAGTATGCAGTATTGTCAAGGAGATACTCTGGCTGTTAATTGATTTCTATTAGATGGATTGGCACAGGACAAAGTACAAGAGGAATCTGTTGCATGGCATTGTTATGCATGTGTTGCCGTTAGGTAAAGTGACCTCTCGGGTTTGATTGTTTATCCAGATTTCCGCTACATTTGTCACGGACCAGAAACCGGAGACCAATTATTGTGCTTAAGGTTTCGTATGCCGTATTATTCAGGGTATTGGTAGGGAGGTGAGTTGGTTGTTAAGCTGTTCAAGAAAGAGGAAATCGGGGGTGAGCCAGCTGAATACTTTTAACGTCAGGTTCCAGTACTAGGTACGAAGTAGAATTTTCAGTCAGTTGATACTTTTTGATCAGGCTGACACTGAAAAGAGAAGAGAAAAAAGCGGAAGGAGAAACTGGACAATAGAATACCACGTAAAACAAACTAGGCCGAGAAGTTCCTGCTTTTTGGTCATTAAAACGACATGTAAACTTTAATTTATGCATATGAGAATGACTCTTCTGTTTTTCTTACACGAATTTCATGCGAGTTATTAGATATGCTGTTTTTGTTCGAAAACTTAAAGGGAACACTGGCTATGCATTTGTACTGCACAATCCGACCAGATGGACCGGTAATCAAACACCCTTTGATTTCACTGACGCAAAGGGTACTTAAGATTTATGACAGCCTTACTCTGTACGTCTAGAGGTCCTAGTATACTTTCATTAGCCCAGAACGTATATATAGTGCCCAGGCGAGTGATTGACTCATCATTTGTTAGGAGCTCATTAATTGCAGAACCAAGGACAGATAATGAACCTGCAGTACGTGCTTCCTCAGGAAGTCCATTCCAGATGTGAGAGAACTTATTAAGGAAGAAGTTTCTTCGCAATTTGGCCTTACAATACTCATTTTCAGATGATAGTTTGTGATTACGTAACTAGCGAGTAGGTGTTACAACTATTTTTATTTCCCTGCCGCATGAGTGCACTTTCTCACGAAGTAGTTTGCAGTAACATATGAGATTCATCCTAAGTCACCTCTTTCAGAGAGGTTCCAGTCCTAGCATGTTGCATATGGAGATGGGGCTCCAGATCCTGTGAAATATCTATGGTGTAGACGATTAACAGAGGACGAAGTGAAGGTTGTTATAAACTCACGCTGACTGTAAGGTCCGAGCGAGACTGCGTTGTGCAGCATTTGAAATAAGTCAAGTCGAGAAAAGTAATCTTTGTCCGCTTGAAGAATATTAGGAAGAAAATTATCCCAAGTGATTTGTCTCTCTGATAACTTTTATTCTGCAAGCCGTGAATCCCAAAGCATACTGTCTGGTGGACTGAGGAGTGCGGTCGGACTGCCAACCCGGGGTGGTGGCGAGAACCAGCAGGCGGATGGCGAATGCCTCAGCAGCACAGACCAAGCAGCCACCTAGCCGCAGCCTCCTGAGGCTGTATACTTCTGCCCAACCCATAGTACAAACAAGGAGAGGTGAGTTAATGGGTACAGCATTAAGTGCCAACGTAGATATAAATTACTTCAATTTGTTGTGACAGACAACTTCCGCAACAGTCCCCCAGTTACGTCTGGAAGGACTGGGCCAAAGCAATATAGATGTTAGATGCTTTTAGACGGATAATGGTTGAGACATCTTTGACGTGAAAGTTTGTTGTGGACTGAGCAACGGAGTTAAAGACGGCTGTAGAGATTGTTTCCCTGAATGTGGATATAGTCCTCGGTGCATTTCACGTGTACAGAACAGTGCGCAAAAACATAGGTATTTCAAGTAGGTACCTACATGCGCTTAGCTCACAGACACGAAACTCATTTGTGAGACAATGTCTCTGCAGATTTCGGTGGTAACCCTAATTACGGGTGTAGTGAAGATGCAAACAGGTTTCAAAAGCCTGGAAAATGGATCATGTATTATCAATCATTGGAAAGGCCGGCAACGCATCTACTACCCGTGGGAAGATACTGATTAAGCTGAACATTCGAGAAGATGGCGTTGGAATCACATTATTGGTGAGATCCAGCCCTTTGAAACCTTGGTCCCTCACTAAATGCTTAGAGAGGGTTCACGAGAAGTGACAGTACAATTCTACATGTCCGCCTCAACAAATGAATAACTATTCGAGGTGTTTATCTCCTTTCAAACTCACAGAGTGACCACTTTCTTTAGACCCAAGCGGAAGGGCGATTTGTGGTTATTCAAGCAAATGGACACCAGAATGACCTCCGCTTCAACATTGCCACATGACATCATATCCACTGACCAGTAGGAAAATGTGTAACTTCGAATACTGTTATTTATTCCGGGCGGAGATAATGCGCATGCCTAACTGACAGCTAACTTTGTACTTAAGAGCCACCGACCACTACCCAGGGTGGATAGAGAAGAAGAATGAGGTTAGACGGGAGAGTATTCCTCTGGATTAATAATCAGTTAACCCGAAAACACATGAGCACGTACGCACGTGAGGTGTGGCCTTGTCCGCAGTTTGGGACATTTCCGTGGTAAAAGTAAGCAGCGGATTACAGTGAGAACGGGAGCAGAAAATGAACTCCTATGCGTGCCATAAAAACTGGTGTGGAGACGATGATTAAAAATTGTTCACACAATAACAATGTTTTATGCAGACTGGGGTTCTCTAATAAATCTGTCGAAATGTACAGGTCCCACTTAATGTCTCATATTGTCGTAAGTAGGTTGCCACTGCGGCACACTGTGGTCGCATGAGCACGACACCACGTACTCATTTTTACTGCTTTGCACCATTTGACTCCAGTCTGCCTCGTCGCATTCATCTTGGCAAAACAACGAGCTGTCCTCTACGAAAGTTGTAAGACTACTAGGCAAGAACCGTTTTCAATCATTTGCCTTCACATCTCTTTCTGTTAATCCAACATGGAGCAACATACGCTTCATGACATGAACGAAAACTAGCGCCACTCTTCGAGTGTCGGATACTGTAGTATCACACGAGGACCTACACTTCTTACTGAAGAGAAAAATGACCCCGATGCTCTTACTTATAATTTATTCCTGATCTTTTATATTTTCTGTTTTCAGCTGCCTCAACTGCCTTTCTGTCCACTCAATCCCCTCTCAAAGCATCTTTCGGCCTTGCAGGTATATATTTAGTGTTGAGAGGAGTGGGACCAATGTAGGCTAAACCATATGTTTCTGTCCTTGTCAGAAATGTCTTTTCTCATAGTTGTACTATGTTCCCTACCCGTGCCACTACCTAGGGATGCAGAACCCTCTTTCTACTATGGTGGATATGTTATCACACTGAAATAACATTGCATTCGAGCCTAAAGTGGACGTGTGCGGGGATAAACAGTTACTGTAACTGCACCTGGAAAACCGCCATGCCTCATGTGTTAGCCTTGTTTTTAATGAAACAAGTTGTGATAACAAGGGTTGTTATTAAAATCACTTTACTCCCTATAATATGTGGGTTATGGTCCGGATTCTCAGAAATTAAGAGTTTAACAAACTCATTCCCTGCACAATATTTTTAAAACAAGCAACAAGTGTGAAAAAAGCAGGATTTAATGATTTAATGTAGAGTATCCGGCTGACGAGCACTACTGAAATTTATGAATTCATGAAATCCTGCTTTTTTCACACTTGTTGCTTGTTTTAAATTTGTATCGAGAAACAAATGTTTACAATATTTTTAGACAAAAAGTTAGTCCACATTAGCTTTCAGCCTGAACAGTTAAGCTAACAGGAAATACAGCGAAGTTTCCGCAGAGGCAATTTATTCATCTAACACAAAAATCTGCATTTCGACGTGAGTATCCCAGGAACATAAATGCGCTACATCTCTGTTTATCTGCAAGCCCATTTCTTGCCGGCTTAACGTTTCTGCTTCGTTTCGTTGTCGGCTTGAAAAACTACGGTTTTAAAACATTTTAGAAACATGTGACGGAACATGACACGTCTAAAACACATGATCGGAAAATTGAAACATCCGAAAGGGAAAACGTTGGTATAGTATGGCGGAAAATTCTTAGTAGCCCAATATCTAAGCAGGGCGTCAATAAACGTAGATTATTTATGTGCATCCAGTTTGTAGTTGTCAACGTTCTTCTAGAAGAGTCTGAATACTGAAGGGGCTTTGGGACTCGCAGCGAAATCTTAAGAGACGTATTATTTTCACTGTCAAAACACTGTGGAATTATATCAAAAGTTACTCACTTAATAGTGACAATTCTGTGTTGACGGGTTTTCACTGCCTCAATTGCCAAGTAACATATGCCGGTATTGCAATTCGGGTGATAGGCTGAAATGTTTCCGGACACAGCATTAAGCTGTGATCACTGACAAGACTTCACCCAATTACGGCCTTCTGCATAGTTCACAAGCGACCAGTTTTCCATAATCCCAATCAACCATTCAGTTATTTTTCAATACGTTGCTACCATACATATTATCAGACTGGTGCGAAATCCTCAGGTATTCCCGTTCTCACCAATTTAAGGCTCAGCAAAATAAGAAAACCTTCCCCCTGAGAGCAGAAAACTGATGGAAAATTGCAAAAACTTGAGCATTTTACCTGAAGCAGATATATAAAGCAGGAAAACAATGATAGAATAGCGTCTTAACGGCGTATTCAGATAGATACTCGGAATATTTCAACTCCATCAACTCGTTACAAATGCCACTGTCCTTCTTGAAAAAGCGCAAAAGAATCTGCCCTAAACCCAAATTATACTTACAAGACTGAAGTCTAGGGCCCAGAGAATCAACTAATTCATACTAACGAGTGACTGCGAGTTGCATATTGAATCCTACAGCTTGTTTAACTTGTTGAACTCATCTGGAGAATACTATGTCAACGCATTTGGTACTCTTTCTGACTTTGTATCATGTGGGTTCTGCAGTTTGCTTTCACGTTCGCAATACTTAATTCTCCATTATGGTCTTATTCTGTCAAATTTATTTTGCCCAATAACTGTTCATCTGGTTCTTCAGACTCGTATTCAGAATATTTCAACACAGCAAACCTTTTATGTCAAAAATGCTCACAGAATCTGACTTTTCAGAGGCAGTCAGCAGATGGTAGGACTACTTTGTAATGTTACTTTAAAGGATTATCATGTTTATGTCAACCCGGGTACAAAACGTTAAAGAATTTTGGTGGTAATAATGTCGAATGCTTAAAGTGCGAAGATGGGCAGGTTGGTATACAACATTATGTCAATTATTTCCAAGATGGTCAGTGATGATGGCTTGTTCTGTATACCTTGTGAAAATGGATCATATATCTCGGCTACTAGAAGCTGTAGATCATGTGCATCGACTGCTGTTTCAAGTAATTTCATACTGCTTAATCATTTTGTTTTCAGTTTATTTTGATCAGTCAGGAACGCCACTACCTACGCAGAAATGCCAAAAATGTCTCGGCAATACAATACCTTTAAATTCACAGTGAGTTCTGAGTAGGTAAAATAAAATTTCTAGGTGTGCCACGTGTCAGACTACTATCTCCATGCTGCGTGCGTCCTCCCTATCTGATTCCTGCACATGTCCGAATTCTCTTGTGAGTTTATATGTTGTCCATGAATACTAATGATTTCGGACTGTATTTTGTGATTACAATTTTAGTACGAGCATTGTTACGCTTTACAGATAGCCTAAATATCGCATAATGAATGTAATTCTCAGGTCGCATCACGGAAATGAACATTGTCATTGAATTACACTTCACAACTTCAACCGTGTGGTATAAGTACTTTAGCTTTTAAGTGCTGTCAGATCAAAGGCTACAAGGTCATCTCACTTATTTCCTATTTTATTTGCAACAGATTTCAAACAGTTGACTCGTTAGGCCTCTGAATTTAATAAAATAAGGACAAAACTATAATATGTAACTTGTCTGAATAGTATGATTTATTTGTGTAACATTTGATCATTTTTATTTCAAACGTACTTAAGATAGGCATTTCAAATGGCCCAAATGGTTGTTGATGGGAAAAGAGAAGCTTTTACTTAACTGGCTTCTGCGTCTAAAATCTGTGGATCAGTACTTCTTGTGGTTGTTTACCTGCGTACAAGTAAGAAAGATGAAAAGTGACGGTTAAAAATGTGAAAATTCAGTTAGTTTTGGGCAGATCGCAGCTACATATCAAATAAGTATCCAGTCGGCATTTAAAGGATTCCGACGAAGTAGCCTGGGTCATATTTGCAGGAACTGCGTCCTAACTCTTAAGGAATAGAAGTTGTGCCTGATATCTAACCTGCTATGTTCCCGGCTTAATTTCTGTGTGCATCCTCCAAGATTAGTGCTACGGCTAGGATTTAGTAAGTGACGGAGTGGGTGACCAAGCCTGCTGTTGTTGGATAAAATTTCTATAGGCTTATCTGCTGTTGACCAATCAGTGTGAACAAAAAAGACCTTTAGTCAAAGTCTCTCACGGTACATTTCAAAGATATTTTTTCCAGTACTTCATTCAAATGGATTAGAATTGAAGTACCATGGCTGGAATGATCGGTTGTGATATCATCATCATCATCATCATAACTTGCACAAAAAGATTATATATATATATATATATATATATATATATATATATATATATATATATATATATATATATATATGGTGATGGAAGGAGGCTGGAGAGATCTAATGTTATCCACTAGTCTGATAGAAATATTGAAAACAAATGTTAAACTGGTATCGATTGTGCATGAAATGGTTGACTTCCTGAAGCAAAATAAAGAAAAATGATGTCAGAAGTCTAAGCACACGAATACAGTCACACGATATATCCATCTTGGTCAAAAAAACATCTACATATAAGTAAACTTACATATATTAAAGGCTGAGACGATCTAGTTGAAAGCAATACTGTTGACGTATACGTTCCATTTTAAAAGGAAAGCCAATAAAAGTTTTAAATTAAATGACCATAGTTACATTTCTAAGTTTAATGCCATCCGAGCAGTAAATTAGTTCAGAATTGTCTTTTGAGGCATGACTAATAAAGTTTTTTTTAATGGGGTTCAATAATTCCACCAGTTTTTTCGAATCCTGTGTAGTCATTCACACCTTTTACTTTTCAAGCAGACACGTGTGTCATAGTTATCAAAAAATGTTTAATAAAGGTAATTGAGAAACACAATAAACAAGTTAAAGAGAAAAAAAGAGTTGGGAGACAGACGCACAAGTGACAAAATGTCCCGAGAATCTGTTTCTGCAGAAAACTGTACCTTTTTTTTAGATTCAGATTTGTGATTCATGGATAAAAGACCATAGGGTTTTGATAGGTCCTTTCTACCAGATTTTCGGGCTCATCTCTAAGTTTGTTTAGGGGGTAAGTTAATGGGACGGACACTAGTCTTCTGGAAGGTGGTTCCAAATGTCGATTACTGAGTATGATATGATAGCTTTCATCTCCATTTTTTGTACACTTGCGCCATATCCTTTTAATTGTCCAAATCTAGAAAGAAGCAAAATAGGCGACAGATGAGTATTAAAGCCATCTTAAAATTCCGTAGTGCATGATAAAGTCCTCTCTGTTTATGATGAGGGCAAGATGTTTATCTTCTGAAGTAGTTCCCTATGATATAAACTAGCCATCGTGGGTATCATACAAGTGACAAATCCCTGAGGTGTTAACAGAAGTTTTGAGTCTTCCTTCGGGCAAGGGCTTGCCACCTGTACTCTGTTCTCTAGTCTTACGAGTTGGTGAAAACATTGCTAGTGATCCTGTCGAAAAGTTCTATGTATTGTCCAGTGTGTCCTGAAACTTTGGTTTTCTAAAGGTCAACAGTAAGCTATATTCTTCAGGTCATTATTCATAATTCATTACGGACCAGTACAAAGAGTTGATGTATCCTATCTATATTGTAAGTGTTACTGTCTGTAATTTTTATGTTTGGGAAAACGCTCACCTGAGTTGATAGACATAAAATAATTCTCCAATCAGGTAAAAACGTAGTCAAGTTCTAACTATTTTTTGCATATCTCACCACAACCCCTTTATTTTTGTCAGATTTTCAAATCACCAGCATAGTTAGTCACAAAAAACTCCGTTATGCTTAGTATTTCTCTAACGTAAAGTAGGATTTGAAGCTATTTCTTTTGATATTATGCCCTATTCCACCTTACAGGAGGAGAGTTAACAGTTAATCTTCACTCTATATATTGCAGCAACGAGGAACTCAAATCCATGCAGGTAGATTGCCAGTGACTACAGAACTTTCTGCTTCGTGAGCTACCTGAAGATAGGTACCCTAAAAATGTGCAAAAATCACATTCTTGGGACATTAAGCATTAGATAATTAGTTAAAGTGAAAGGCTAGTCTTTCTGACATCAAACGGTAGTAATAGCTCCATTATCTGCTCAAGAAGTCAGCAAAAGTTGACAGAGAATATCTCAGGTATCCTTAAGAGTAAGTGTTAACCATATTAGTTCTTATGCCTAGTTGTTTTTCAGCTTGTGGATTACATCTTGTGATGCATTGATACGAGTAGAATCTTAGGCTTTAATAACTTGCTTTTAAAGAAAGCGTTTAACTCTTTTATCTCCGGCTATGTAAATCATATTTCTGACGAATGAATAAGGGGTTATTATATTATTATTGTTTGTCCCTTGGGTTCCTAATGGAACATAGGGCTTCAGTAGCACGTCTCCAGTGGACTCTGTTCTCTGAAATCTTTCGAACCTGGCTCCACGACAGCCCAGAAGCTCTCATTTCTTCCTCACACCATCTCCTCCATATCACCGCCACAGACGCCCAACTTGTCGTTTCCCATCTGGGTTCCACTTGAGTGCCTGACGCGTGATGTCCCCGAATGGACTTCTCAGTGTATGCCCAATCCATCTCCACTTCCTTCCAGTGCATATTCGTTCACTGATAGGTTCTTGCTTCGTTGGTTCGTTGTCCGACCAGAGTTCCTTGTTGCTTATTCTCATTATTCTGGCCATCTGATCTTCAGTAACGAGGCAGCATAGGCAGTTGTTGATGAATGTCTGTAGTTTGTTGGAAATCCCTTTCTTAACGCGCCAAGTCTCTGAACAAAGTAGATAGAAGCACTGACTTGACGTTGGTGTTGGTGTTGAAAATGCGGATGTTGTTCAGGCTTTATGCTGAGTGGAGTGCAGAAGATCTCCACACTGGTTTCAGGTTAATGAATGCCTGTCTTGCTGTCATTCCGATCCTGGCTGGCTTTGACGTCTTCGTCTGTGCCACCTGTAGTTGAAACAGTGCTGCCTGGATAGGTGAAAGAGACTACTTCCTTTCGGTTTCTCCTGTCCATGGTGATTGGAGCTTGTTGTTGTTGCTGTAGGTTGGATATCTTCATCATCTCCATCTTCTCCACACTCACTTGAAGTCCTATCTTCGCTGCCTCACCTCTTCCGTCAACTTGTTAGTTTTCCCCCTCTAGATCTTCAAGTTTGTGCTACAAGACACTAGACATAAGTCATCAGTAAAATCTAAATCTTCTAGGTTCTTTTCCGCGGTCCAGGGTATGCCCCTCTTCTCGCTTCCCACTGTTTGCTGCATGATCCAGTCCACCACAACCAGGAATATCATGGGTGATAGTAGACAGCCTTGTTTTACTCCTGTCTTCACTTCAAAAGCATCACTGAGCTTCCCATTGTGAATCACTTGGCATATGGCATCTTCATATAGTTGTTGAATGAGGCTGATAAAGGTTTGTGGTATTCCGTGGTGTTGAAGCAACTGCCAAATTACTTCTTGGTTGACGCTGTTATTATTATTAGTAAACTTAGGGGAAATCAAATGAAATCTAATTTTCTTTACATGTTTTATTTGACGATTGATAAGTCTACAACTAATCATAGCTTAGCATCTCTATTCTAAATTTTAATGGGGTTAATGCTATTGGATAGGCAAATCGAAACCGACTGTTCCTATCATTTTCTTCTGTTCTCCTTAAAATATATTCAGTCTTGGAATGTTTGACCACTCTTAATCACTAAACGCTGTTAGTATCTCTTTGTTATACTATCTGAATGAGATAATTAAACTTCCGCAAACTTTAGAAAACACTAAAAATAGCTTCCGCTCCCTATTCTCCATCTCAACTGTGTATATATCTGAGAGGAAATAGGATACTGAAGTAAACATGGTTGGTGGGCATTAACTCAGAATAATGTTGTCTGTTGCAATGGGATAAAAAAAGATTAGAATAGATTAAGTCATCTCTATATACTACTCTTAGATAAGTGATTGAGATCATACATCATGAGGGGTGTACACAACTAGGTGAAATCATATAGATGGAAAACATTTCAAATAAATCCAGATAATATCTGACAGCACACTTTCCAATCTTTGATCGACAAACATCCCTACCGTATTTAAAAATCTAGTTTACTTGTCTGGTATTATGTAATGAAGTGAATTCCCCAGAAAGCTGTAGAACAATATTTCAGTCTTTCCTCGAAAGTATGATAAATACTTAGTGTTTTGGTGACCTAAATCTGTAGTGCTTTTCATAAAAGTTGAAGCCATTGTTACCATACGATTTATTGACATCGAACGTTTGTTGATAATACACCGAATACAATAAAGAGCCTTCAGCAGGGAACTTACATTATACTGTCTCATCTCCGTCTACCTCGACGTGCAAAGTCGGATTACGTTGTGAGAAGGTTCAGGACGATCGAACTAGGACTTGACATCAGTCAATGAAGTCCGAGATTGTTGATATGAGTCGTGTGGGAAGATGTACACAACCTGGCTGAGATCTCCGACAAGATAAAAATGAGTGGTTGAGAAATCTTGGTGACATAACTGAAAACTGGTCACAATGGAACAGATAGACTTACTCTGTCTGATGTCTTATAAAGCTTGAATATTCACACTAACCTTTATCTTCAAACTGCTTACTCTCTCACACAACTCCATCTACTTTGATATCAGCTTTTGTCTATCCACCTGTTGTTTGTATGTCACTGTGAAGTGTGACAGCTAGAAGCGATGCACTTGTATCCGAGGTTCTACGTTGAATTTGCCCGTCTATCTGACACTGCATACCATGATTGGTAAGCACTAATCAGTAGCGAGCAGTAGATGTAATATCACTAATTACCGTATAAAAGCTAATTAATCTACTTTTATTCATTAACTTCTATCAAGTAAGTTTAACATGCATGAGTTATGAAGGCTTTACTATTGAAGTTCATCTCTAAGTATAGTTTTTTTGATTACTTTCATGACGACCATTTGTTAACTTTACATTAAAAGTAAGCTAAACTTTTCATAAACTTGAAAATAAAACTATACAAATAAAAGTTTAGTCATTTCTTTAAAAAAAAAGGAAATAAGATAAAACTTTTCCAGACTTGAAAAATAGTTTACCGATTAACCTTTTCACTTCCACAGGTTGATGGTGTTTGTTTCCCAGGTGTTACACCAACAACAATTGGTAGTTCAATATCCCCTTCTAGCTCAAGCCCTGTTGTACCTGTAGGATCAGATACTTTCACATTGATATTACCTGCTGTAAGTTTGTTTTGGACAATATGGTTTTGTACCATGAACGCAGATAAACATAATTTACGGTTATTTGTAGAGACTTTTTAAAATATTAATCTTATGATGCAGTTTTCTCGGGGAAGGGGGGGGGGCGTAATAATAATAAGCCTAAGTGATTTTATGAATTATTGCGAATGTTATGTACATTTTCTTTTCGTAGCAAAGAATATTTCAGATGACTACTACACTATCTACTTACTAACGTTAGCTTTTTCTTTTCGGAGGGATTCTTTGAAGAATACTGTAATAGGTTAGTGATAAAAAAGTCTCAAGTATCTAGAATAAAAAGTTTGTAGATGTTGGTCTAAGCGATGTAGAGACATGTAAACTTTCAGGCTAAGGTCTATCTGACGCCCGTAACTGATAGCTGGAAACCGTAAGTGATATATCTCAGAATCTGTCACAGTTGACAGATACACCCAGACCATATCGTTATTGTAACCCTTAAATCACATTTCGTTGCTTACGTTCACTTCTTTCATCGTGATGTAACGAGTTTATACAACTATCGAGAATATTATTTCCACTTTTACATCTTTAATCTTGTCACTTTGCATTGTCATGTAAGATATATACCAGTTTGGAGGAATAAATACGACTATAAACAGAAAATACAGACAAATTCGGTGTATATCTTTCTATCAACTGTTGACTTCTTAATGGAGTAGCGATAGAACGCAATAAGGTTGAAGGTCATTACATGACAACTATGGCACTACAATTTAAAATCAATAAATTGAACTTCTACTTTGTGTCAGATATGTCACACTTACATTGATTCAGGTATTGAGTGGTCCGTCGAAAGACGGGATCATACACACGTATTAGTCAGAATACAGGTTAACCACTATACCTAGTTTTCTATTCTGTCTGTCGATATACTTTGCAACGTGACAATAAACTAAGTAAACACTAAGGTCTACATATAGCTGTGTAGATTAGTCGTTCTGTGATCTTTGTTTTGATTGTTTCGGTTTATAAACCATTATATACATCTTCAATGTCCTCTTCACTAACTCCACTTCTGAATATCTGTATGAAATCTTTTGTAAAGATGTTTGAAATTCTCTCCTGAATCAGATAACTCTCTACTGTATTTGTCTCTCACATTTTTGAACGCATAACAAGCTGGTGACATAGATAAAAGGAAGCTTTCTTCCTTGTAGCCTTATGTAGAGAATTTTTTGAATATATGTACACAAATCTAAAATCCATTGAAGTATTAACTGTCTATCATATCGTAAAGGAGGAAGAATATTTGAAAAGAATTCCAGATGAAATGTTTTTTCAGTACACTGGCTTATAATCTACAACACTTGGAGCTTCAGGTGCCTATAAGCAATTTCATCGATCCAATAAAAATAATGACAATCAATCAACATTTGTATCACGTTTTATTATCTGGAAACGGAAATATTGTGCAACAGGCAAAGACTATCATCCAATATGTATGCTTGGTGTACAATATATTTATAAGTGTTAACAAAATGTATGAAATTTTTGTCAATAAATTTTACAAGGATTTCAATGACACAGTAAGCATATGATTGACTAACTGACTGACTGACTGATTGGATTTCGTCAGTATTCATTTTCTAAAAGTACCGACAACATCTAGATGACTTTTTTTTTACGAGTTAAGAGATGATTAGAAAACAAGGCAAACACACCCAACAGTAGTTCTTCATTAAGAGAAGAAGAAAAACAACTGCATTGAAGAGAAACTTTTCTTCAAGACAAACTTATTTTCAAAAATGTACATTTCTGAACATTGTCTATAAAGGCTAGAACATTCTACAACATTTTCCAGTTATGTATCTGAATATACTGAGTAATAAAAGTGAATTTACGGTAAAGCAAATAAGATAATAAAAAATAGAAGTAGAAAATGAAATACAATATTATGATATGATAGAATGATTACGTTGAATGATCAACTTCTTAAAATTATTTTATAGTCTACTTGGTGACTAGCAGTGGAATGTATCTGCACCTCAGTGAGTTATGTTGTTCTCATTGACACCTGGCACCCATCACCCAAAGCATCATCCACTAAGCTTCAATATATCAGAAGTAAATTTGAACTGTCAACAAACAATAATGATACTCGTTGCACAAGCAGTGGCTGTCGTGTCTCAGGGGGTTAGTGGATAATGCTTCGACTTTTGAAGCGATGGGCACTGGGTTCAAGTGTCAGTGGGGAAAACATCACTCATTGGGGTGCAGCTACATCTATGTGACGAAGCCCAAGTGAGAGAAAATGTGAGTCCTGGATTTTTGAATTCCTTTTCCTCTCATACACTCTTGTCTAATTTGATATCAGTCTTCCCGATCCACTTTTCTTTTGTATGCTACTGCGGAGTGTAACAAGTTGAACCGATCCACTTGTGTGCAAGATTGTATGTTGATTTAAACTTGTCTGTCTGACCACCTGTCTAATTAATTTATGCTCTTACTGAAGTAGCTATCATGTAAAATAAACTCAAAAGTTAAGCTAATCCTTAGAGTGTATCCTTTCAGGTGACCCTGAATGAAATGTATAAAAAATTCGCTTGTAAATATCTCGGAGACAGAGATCTTCTATGGGCAAATATCTCATTACTATGCTAACTTTGCCATCAGTTTAATGTAGTAAAGGATGATAAAGCTCTACCCTTCACTAGTATTTTTGTGTAATGATTATATTTGATCCTAACTTGATCCATATTCATGATCAAATTATAATTTCAGAGCAAAATGATTTATACTAATTTACACATGTTTACTCGTTTTAATTTTATTCATAGGGTGAAACAAGTTCACAAAAAGGAATATCCTCGAATTATTTTGAAACACAAGCTCGTTCAGCTACAGCCTTTTGTTCAGTAAGTGGACGCTTTTAATTACGTTAGAAAATTAAATATGTTGTTGTATTTACTCGTACCTACCAAGAATATTTTTTCAAAAAACAAATATACTACTCATAGTAGGCAAATTGGCAGCAACGAAATTATCCAGCATTAAGATGTTAAAGTGAATAAACATCCCTCCACTAAATGCCTTCTAAAAAATAACTACTCATTTTAATAATGTTTTCATAAAGAAATATTGAACAAGCGATAGCGGATATTTCAAAATATGAATGGTGAATGTAAATGTAATTTAATCTGAAGTTGAAAATCAATAAACAATATATTTTAACAAAACTTTAAATTTGTAGCTTGTGTTATCCTGTCGTTGGTTGAACCAAATAGATCTACCTCTGCTGAGTGCCAAACACAAAGAAACGCGCGTCCTAGATCCCACTGCTAACCACTACCCACCATTACTATAAAACTTGGAATAGTTTCAAGGAGTTGTTTTAACGAATTGATGTCATCTAGAGAATCAATGTATATCTGGAGGTATTTAATAGGTGTTATGTCCTAGTTTGTGATTTCTTAGCATTGCGCACCGACTTCTCTATTTCAGGTCAAATTTAGGCCATTAGGTCTAACGGCAAGCACCTTATCATACATTCACAGAGTCAGAATACGATAATTCATACTTTTCAACTTTTGTCAATCCGATCCATGAGATTATTCTAGTTGTGTTTGAGGTTAAATACTCGTCGATGGAATTCGATGACCATTGTGTCATATCGTGATAGATAGAGGTTGCTAAATGTTAGAAATCAGACCGGAAAAAGCAGATGCCTGTTACATATGAGCTCTCAGTGATTACCTTGCTGATATCACTAGGTTAAACAAAGTCCTTTGAAACTAATCACCTCACAGATCTTCAAACCGAAATAACCTATGAAAATTTGATGAGTGAAAGAATTATCCAGCACTATGTTGAAACTAGTAATATTTATTAGGAGACAGATAGGCAGATTAAATCAACTTAGAACCTCGGATACAAGTGCATCGCTTCTAGCTGTCACACTTCACAGTGACATACAAACAACAGGTGGATAGACAAAAGCTGATATCAAAGTAGATGGAGTTGTGTGAGAGAGTAAGCAGTTTGAAGATAAAGGTTAGTGTGAATATTCAAGCTTTATAAGACATCAGACAGAGTAAGTCTATCTGTTCCATTGTGACCAGTTTTCAGTTATGTCACCAAGATTTCTCAACCACTCATTTTTATCTTGTTGGAGATCTCAGCCAGGTTGTGTACATCTTCCCACACGACTCATATCAACAATCTCGGACTTCATTGACTGGTATCGTGTCTTGGTCTGGCTACTTTGAACCCTTTTTCAGATCAACTCAACTTCCTCCAGCATGGAACATCGAGGTAGACGGGGGACTGGCATGCTCAACAGCGGTTGAAGCCACTTCAGTAGATGAGGCATCACAGCCTCATCAATCGACTTACCTACCTTTAGCTTGACCTCAACATTGTTGTGACAGTGATTCCACCAAAAATTGTGAAAGTAACTAACTGGGATGAGGTAAAGGGGAAACCACACAAAAGTAGGTAAACTGGATAATCCAATCAGTCGTAAACCATATCATCAAAATTAGTGAAAGAGCTATCTGAGTACTGTTTCGTTTACTACAGTACAGAGGAGTAAGTCAAATTATGTAACCCTCTGTAATCTTTCATACACTAGTTAGGATACTAAACGTTAAGTGAATTCTATACCATCTAGTGCGCGCAAATACAAAAGACACTTCTACGACACACTTGCAAGTGAAGCGGAATAGGCTGCAGGTAAGAGAGACTTGACAACATTGTATCAAATAACCAGGTTACTATATAGGAAGAGATCAACACAGATGAAACCAATAAAAGATAATGAAGGAGATTTAATTGCCAAAAAAGAGAAACAAACGAAACGATGGGCTGACCACTTCAGAAAACTCTTGAGTCGACTTCCACCACCCGCAACTAGTCCGGAAATACCACCAGCAACCGCAGAACTACAAGTTCACACAGGCCCTCCGACAAAAGCAGAAATCCTGAATGCCATAAATTTGCTGAAATCCAGATGGAATCCCTCCAGAAGCACTGGAAACAGACGTAGAGACAACAGCGGACATGCTCACACCACTGTTGCAGAAGGTCTGGAACTAAGGAAAGGTACCTGCAGATTGACTGGAAGGAGGGCTACTTTGTCAAACTTCCAAAGAAAGGAGACCTAAGTGTTAGCGAGAAGTTGCGCGGAGTCATGCTCCTATCCACTTCAAGCAAAATATTATGCCGCATCATCCTGGAGAGACTAAAAGACGTGCTGGATTCAAAACTACAACCAGAACAGACTGGTTTCAGGAAGTACAAATCATGCGCGGACCAAATTGCAACGCTAGACCATGCAGCATCATAGAAGAGAGCATAAAATGGCAGTCAACTCTCTACCTCAACTTCATCGACTTTGAAAAGGTCTTCGACAGCGACGACGGAGAAGTAATTTGGCAGCTGCTTCAACACTACGGTTTTAGTGCCACTAATCTTTACCAACCATATTCAACAGCTATATGAAGACGCCACATGCCAAGTAATCCACAATGGAAAGCTCAGTGACTCCTTTGTAGTGAAGACAGACAGGAGTAAGACAAGGCTGCTTGTGGGTAGTCGTGGCGTAAGGTTCAAGAGACTGCAGAGGACAGAGTGCTGTGGAAGCGTGCTACTGAAGCCCTATGTTCCACTAGAAACCCAATGGAAAAGTAATAATGATCATACCATCTAATACAAGCTATTGATTACTGCTTGAAGAGAAAAGTGGAAAATCTGTCACCCCCCCCCCCTGTGGTCAATAAAGAGTAAGTAACAATGGAAGAGAACTGCAATTATTTTCAATTCCTTTGTATCCAAACACAATGGAATATTTCCTTTGAGATGTAGTCTGAGAAAGCATATGGTACAGTAGTCCGGGCGACCTATTTTACACAACCGGTTTTAGCTTACAGTACACATTTGGTTGAAGAGACTAACCTAAGTGTAGCATTGGAGAAAGCTTACTTTAGGTAATGGCTTCGGTTTGTATTCATACCCACTGGCGATTGACACACGCCACATTTTGTAATGTGAAGGCAGCAGCTGACATAGCTGTCTAAGAGGTTTTGTGACTGTGCCTGAATGTTAAGGGAGTTCAGAACAGGAATATCTACTCGAATTCGCATACCAAGACTACAGCTTATGAAAAGTTTTCGTGTGAAGTGACGACAATCAGTGTGGTCCACCAGCAATGCCCATTGTTACCATTTTATTTAAGTTCATTAGGAATAAGCTTATAGACAGAGCCGCAATTACCTCTGACTCCTAAATTATTGGCCTGCTCTCTGGAGGGCTTCTGATTAACTCCAGGTAAACAGACGATATAGTCTCGTTTGGTGAAGATGCTGACAAAACTCAGAGTCTTAGGAACTCCTTTTGCAGTACTTTAGGGTTACGTCCTGCACCTTCCAAATGTAAGTTGATGCTTCAGGATTGATGTACATCATCGACCCTTAGTCTGTGTATAACAAAACGAGTGACAGAATATGTTAATCGCTTAACTTATTTTGAGAGTTGTATCAACCCAAATGGGATTCGAAAGGTGTTTTCAGCCACTTATGGTGCCGGTCAGACATTTAACTACATACCAAGAGAGTATTATAGTTCACAGTAGTTCGATGTTTCCTTTTACGAATCTGTTAGATATGCCCCCTAAAAGTAAAATATGCGAATAATTTAAAGGTTTTTGACCTTAAGTGTTTTCACACTATCGTTCGTCTGCTGTGAAGTCACCGTGTCGGCAATATCAAGGTTAGGCCCGGACTACTATGAACCCAACTTAGTCGGTGAGATTGCAGACCTTCACGAATTGAGTTAACTGGGTTGTGTGTTGTACATACCAAGTCACTATTTTGAATTGAGATATTACCGACATACAATTAGGTTGAAAAAACGTATGCGTTATCAGACCAAGACTACATTGAATTCATGGAATAAGTAGCGGCATTGATTGGTGACATGAGAGAAAAACGTGATCAGTTGATTGGATAATTACAATAATATGTGAGATAAACTGAGAATGAAAAAGTGTTTACAGCAACCATTTTCTCAGGTTCTTTATTCACCTCTCTCTACCTCAACTTCATCGACCCTGAAAATACCTTCTACAGCGTCGACCGAGAAGTAATTTGGCAGCTGCTTCAACACTACGGTTCTAGCACCACAAACCGTTATCAACCTCATTGAACAGCTATATGAAGACGCCACATGCCGAGTGATCCACAACGGAAAGCTCAGTGACGCCTTTGAAGTAAAGACAGACAGGAGTAAGACAAGGCTGCCACCCACTATCACCGATGATCTTCCTGATTGTGGTCGACTGGACTGAATCATGCAACAAACCGTGAGGAACGAGAAGATGAGCATACGCTGACTGGACCGATGAAAAGACCCTATGAGAAAATTTAGATTTCGCCGATGATGATTTATGTCTAATGTCTTGTCGCACAAACTCGAAGATCTACAGGCAAAAACTAACAAGTTGACAGAAGAGACGAGGCAGCGAAGACGGGACTTCAAGTGAATGTAGAGAAGATGGAGATGATGAAGATATCCAACCTACAACAGCATCAACGACAAAAGGGACCAATCACCATACGGGAGAAACCGAAAGGAAGTAGTCTCTTTCACCTACACCTACCTAAGCAGGCAGAACCGTTTCAACTACAGGCAGAGGCGGCACAGACGAGGACGTCAAAGCCAGCCAGGATCGGAATGACAGCAAGACAGGCATTCATTAATCTGAAACCAGTGTGGAGATCTTCTGCGCTCAGCATAAAGCGTGAACCATATCCGGATTTTCAACACCAATTCAGTCAAGTCAGTGAGTGCTTCTATGTGATGGTTGAGAAAGTTGTCGCGTTATGAAAGGCATTTCCAATAAAGTACAGACATTCATCAACAACTGCGTATGCTGTCTCGATACTGAAGATCAGATGGCCAAAATAATAAGCAACAAGGAACTCTGGTTGGCTGGCTGACAACGAAGCAAGAAGCTGTCGCTCAACAAATATGCAGTAGAAGGAAGTGGAGATGGATTGGGCATACACTGAGAAGGCCGATTGAGAACATCATCAGGCGCCAGGCCAGGTCATCGAGTGGAATCAAAGGATAAAGGACGAGTTGGGCGTCCGAGTTAAGGTGACATGGAGGGGGTGGTGTAGGATGAATGAAAGGTTGTGGGCAGAGAAGAAAGTGCAATGAAGGCGTGCTACTGAATACGAATGTTTCTTTTAGGAATTCAAGCGATAAATAATAATAATTCTTTTGAATGTATTTCTGAGCTTAACTATTCTGTTATCGATCGTGTCAACAGTCTATTGAATTTCAAATCGACAGCTTCATGGAGTACACCTGTATATTTTCTAGACATCCAAACCAAAGTTATGCGTACAGAAAAAAGCTTGTTCAAGCATCTGTTCTCCCCTTCTCCTTATATGATCTAATTATCTCTTCATAATAGGCGAATGTTTGTATATTTTTGTTTGATAAGTCAATTCATCATCTGCTTTATATGCCTGAATTAATTATTCATGACATTCTAATTACATAATTTGTTGTTCGCACTACAAGTAATTCTGAGATTAAATTTCGGTTTTCTTATCCACTTGATAGTGTCAATCAATTTTTATTTACTTCAGATCACTCTCAATTACCCAATTATATAACATCAGCTGTATTCACTGTTCGTTATATGTATATTTCAATTCGAAAGTTTATGGGGATTAATTGATTTCAGTTTAGTATTCATCATGAACTGAAATTATATGGTGAATTATTAAAGATCTGGGATCACTTGACACCTGTTTTATCCCTGTACGAGACTCCACTGCAGTGCACACGTATAACCTCATTAAATGTGGAACCTAAAACTTTCAGATTTTGCAGTTACCATAATTATATTGGGTGAATATCATGCTTTATCACGAATTGACAGAACTAGAAAAACGTTGACCATCAGATTCTGGCCTAGTAGCTCAATGATAATATGCTCTCTGTGAAACCAGAAAGTCCTTATTTCAGTCCCTGATGGTGGCATGGATATACATTGCTGAGGAGTCCAATCCTACATCAAAACAGTTGTCTGGCGTTCCCAAGTCTTTAGTGGTTCTCCAATTGATATCAATCCATGATGAATATCAACTTGATATGTACATTTATTAATCACTTATTCATACTTCAACTGTCTTCAATTATTATATCACTATTTCAGATTTAAACTTTGAGTTTAATGAGACTCCAACGAAAATATGTAATCAGTTATCTCTTCAATGTTATCACTGAAATGGAAATGAATCGAAAAAAATGTTATGATGCAGAGTTATGAGAAAGAACGAAAATACTTAACGACTGATAGTGGAGGGTTTAGACTTTTCAACCTGAATAATTCGCAAAGTGAAATCAAAAAACTAGAAATCAGATGAGTTTATAGTATCTCAGATTGAAAACGTTTATGAGTGAAAATGGACCCTATTTATAGAGTTTACAGTAACCTTGAAAGGCGAGAAATAATTGGTACATCTAAAGAGGTACGAGCCAATCAGAATACTAGCGATTCATACAAAATACGACCCATGCGAAGTAAACCAGTTGAAGCAAATACAGACAGTAAGTATGAACTATGAGAGACATAGGCATCCCTAACAAAAGGATAATATATGTGAATAGAGCAGTCTACCGGTGAATCAATACCATGAAACCGTTAGATTAAGTAGCTTGATTTTTCAAATGAAATAATAGGAATTCTTTAGCAGTGATATGTTTTAGCCCGAAATCGTTGTCTTTTTGGTATGGTATAAAAGGCTCTCTGCGGGACCTAACAGTCCTCGGCTGAATGCCTCGCGGGATCATCACCATACACTGCTGAGGAGTCCCAAACTAAGGAGTAAAAAATTTCCAGCGTTTCCAGGTTTCCACTGGTTTTCTAACTGATGTCAGACCGTGGTGAAAATTTCCTTGAGAGAAAGCAATCCTCTTTAACCATCAACTGAATCGTCAAATAATTTGTAAATTGATCTACCGTTTTATGGTGTGTAGATCCCTCAAGTTAACCAGCCAGGTTCATTCAGTCTAAGCGATTTAGGTTTGCTCTAGGCTTAATTTTTCTGGCAAACTGTTGATAAGTTTGTGTTCGAAAGAGTCAAATGTTAGTCCTGTCTTTATATCACTGATTTGTTTGGCAAAGTTGGCTGATTAACAGCAACTTTTGATAGGTACTCATTATTATTCAGTAGTATATATTTTATTGCATAATATCACGTTAAAATATTCAGCCTTTCTGTTGATTTTCACTTACAGCCTGCGTATAATAATATTACAGCATGTCAGTTACTGGCTAACTTATGCACCTTACAATTGAATACACTTTATGGAAGTGGTACTGCATCTTCTACTACATGTTCAGCATTTCTAAATCTTGCTAGTCAAAGAACTGCATTCAATAGTGACTTTACCAGTTGGTAAGCATTTACAAATTTTTACGCAGTACATAATTATGATCTTAAGGTTTTTTAATCACAAAAAACCGTTTAACGCTTTGGGTTACTAGAGAAGTGTTTCGTTTCAGTTTGGTTCTCTTCAGAAGTGAACACCTACGAACCTGCAAGGGATAGGACCGCGAGGTTATGCAATGATTGAATATTAGAATCTTCAAGAAATAAGAAAGTAAAGTAGGTAGTAAGTTTGTGAAGCATAGCCAGTCAATGTGACAGTGACAGACGCTAGTTATACTGATTTACGAACCACAGTTGTTAATTCTTTGATCTTTTATATTTCCCCCGAATTTACTTCTGGTTAAATTGCCTTCATCGATTTCATGTTAATTTTCTGGGCTAATTTTCCTTCAAACAGTCGTTTATAAACATCGCCCATATCGCACCTCTTTCCCTATTGATTTCAAATGCCGGAACCCATCAAAATCAGGAATCCATACTTAGATTTCAAATTGGGCGGGAGGATTTTCATTGTTGATCTCCAATGATTCATTCATCAAAGGTGCATGTGGAATGGTACCTACTTGAATTTTAATAACTTTGTCCCACATGCTACAAACAGACTTTGGTCTAAAGCCCATTCTACAGAGTTATAATGATATATTCCAGTGATAAGGTGGAGGGACAATGCCTATGGATATGAAAAACGAAAGACAAAATGTCAAAGAAAAGTACAATCAGCAAAAGCTTGTATTCATACGCCTCAATTTCAAGGATAATAAATTTGCAGGAACTATTAACAGGCAAACCTCGCCTGATTAACTAGTTCACTAGTTATTAGCCGGTCCTAAGCCCGAGTAAAAAGGAAAGCTTGGGCGTAGGGCTAGCAACCCTACCCTGGAAAACAAATCCAACCGCTAAACAAACTTCAAAGCAAAAAAAAATATAAAAAAATGAAAACAATAGTATTCCTCGCTGGAATCAGAGAGGCGAAATGACGCCAGTTGGTGAAAGCCTTCGGGAAGCCAATTGGCCGATGTGTCTTCCTTCCCTCGATGAAAGCGAAAGTAAACGTGGGGACATGGAATGTCCGCACGATGCTTGAACCCAGTAAGGCAGGCCACATTGCAAACGACATGAAGAGGTATCACACTGAAGTGCTTGGAATTTGCGAAAACAGATGGAATGGAAGTGGACTCTCCAAACTGTCAACTGGAGAATCAATAATCTACTCCGACACTGTCACCCAGACGACAACCACGAGCACACTGAGTTATGGAGTGGCTATCATGATGTCCCCAACAGCATCGAAGGCCCTCATGCAATGGGAACCAATCTCCTCCAGGATCATGACAACAAGGTTCAACTCAAAAGGAAGGAAGATCACAATCATACAGTGCTATGCACCTACAAATAATGCAGAGCAAGAGAAAAAGGAGGAATTCTACAGACAACTTCAATCAACACTGGACAAGACGCCTCAGTTGGCGATATCAAAATTCTAATGGGTGGGGCGACATGAATGCCAAAGTGGGAGCAGACAACACAGGAAGAGAACTAACCATGGGTCGAGAAGCGCCAGGTGAGGTGATGAACGAGAATGGAGAATTGTTTGCAGAATTCTGTGCATTCAATTATTTGGTGATTGGAGGCAGTGTGTTCAAGCACAAGGATATCCACTAAGCGACATGGAGTGGGTTTCACCAAACACTGGATACACTAAAAATCAAATCGACTTTATCTCCATGTGAAGAAAATGGAGACGTCAGCCTACTTGACACAAGGTCAAGAAGAGGAGCAGATGTAGGTTCAGACCACTATCTAGTGCAAGGAACCTTACAAATCAAGTTAAAAGCCTTCAAAGAAGCTGGTGATAGACCTCAGTTAAAGTACAACACTCGGGAACTGAAGGATGAAACTACAAAGGAAATCTTCACGAAGGCAGCCATCAAGACAAAATGGGAGACATCGAGCAACATCCCTGAAGAAACCTGTATGGATGAACACTGGAAGTCTTTGAAAGCTATGTGGAAAGAAACCTGCACAACCGTATTAGGAAGGAAGGAGAAATAAGACAAGGAATGGATCTCGATGGACTCATGGAAGCTGATAGAGCAGGGAGAGGAGGATGGTGACGCAGAAGATAAACCAGTGCAAGGATGCTCAGCGAGCAGAGGAACAGTACAATGTATAAAACACTGGACAAAGAAGTGGAGAGGAGTGCACGGAAAGACAAAAGACACTTCTACGACACACTTGCAAGCGGAGCAGAACAGGCTGCAGGTAGGAGAAATGGAGACCTGACAACATTGCATCAAATAACCAGTTTACTATCTGGGAAGAGATCAACGCAGATGAAACCAATAAAAGATGATGGCGGAAACTTAATTACAAAAGAAGAGAAACAAAGGTAACGATGGGCTGACCACTTCAAGAAGCTCTTGAATCTACCACCACCTGCACTTCGTGCAGAAATAGTACTTCCAGTCACAGAACTACAAGTGAACACATCCTCCAACGAAAGTGAAAGTCCTGAGTGCCATAAAGCTACTGAAATGTGGGAAAGCAGCAGGACCAGATGGAATCCCTCCAGAAGCACTGAAAACAGTCGCAGAGACAACAGCGGACATGCTCACGCCACTGTTGCAGAAGGTCTGGAAGGAAGGGAAGGTACCTAGTGGTTGGAAGAAGGGTTACCTTGTCAAACTCCCGAAGAAGAGAGACCTAAGTGTTCTCATAAAGTAGCGCGGAATCATGCTCCTGTCCACCCCAAGCTAGCAAAATATTAAGCAGCATCATCCTGGAGAGACTAAAGGATACGCTGGATTCAAAACTACGATCAGAACAGGCTGGTTTCAGGAAGTACAAATCATATGCAGATCACATTGAAACGCTTCGCATCATCATTAAACAGAGTATAGAATGGCAGTCAACTCTCTACCTCAACTTCGTCGATGTTGAGAAGGCCTTTGATAGCGTCGACCGACAAGAATATTTGGCAGGCTGCTGCTTCAACACTACGGAATACCGCAAACCTTTATCCGCCTCATTCAACAACTATATGAAGACGCCATATGCCAAGTGATTCACAATGGGAAGCTCAGTGATGCTTTTGAAGTGAAGACAGGAGTAAAACAAGGCTGTCTACTATCACCCATGATATTCCTGATTTTAATGGACTGAATCATGCAGCCAACAGTGAGGAGTGAGAAGAGGGGGATACCCTGGACCGCGGAAAAGAACCTAGAAGATTTAGATTTTACTGATGACTTATGTCTAGTGTCTTGTAGCACAAACGTGAAGATCTACAGGCGAAAACTAACAAGTTGACGGAAGAGGTGAGGCAGCGAAGACGGGACTTAAAGTGAATGTGGAGAAGACAGAGATGATGAAGATATCCAACCTACAACAACAACAACGACAAAAGCTCCAATCACCACGGACGGGAGAAACCGAAAGGAAGTAGTCTCTTTCACCTACACCTACCTAAGCAGGCAGAACCGTTTCAGCTACAGGCAGAGGCGGCACAGACGAGGACGTCAAAGCCAGCCAGGATCGGAAAGACAGCAAGACAGGCATTCACTAGTCTGAAATCAGTGTGAAGATCCACTGCGCTCAGCATAAAGCGTGAACCATATCCGGATTTTCAACACCGATTCAGTCAAGTCAGTGAGTGCTTCTATGTGATGGTCGAGAAAGTTGTCGCGTTATGAAAGGCATTTCCAACAAAGTACAGACATTCATCAACAACTGCGTATGCTGTCTCGATACTGAAGATCAGATGGCCAAAATAATAAGCAACAAGGAACTCTGGTTGGCTGGCTGACAACGAAGCAAGAAGCTGTCGCTCAACAAATATGCAGTAGAAGGAAGTGGAGATGGATTGGGCATACACTGAGAAGGCCGATTGAGAACATCATCAGGCGCCAGGCCAGGTCATCGAGTGGAATTCAAAGGATAAAGGACGAGTTGGGCGTCCGAGTTAAGGGTGACATGGAGGAGATCGTGCAAGGAGGAAATGAGAGCTTCTGGGCTGTCGTGGAGCCAGGTTCAAAAGATTTCAGAGAAGAGAGTTCACTGGAGACATGCTACTGAAGCCCTATGTTTCATTAGGAACCCAAAGGACAAATAAAAATAAATAAATTAACAGGCAACTGAAGATGCCATTGGCGAGAGCTTTCCCCTGCAAACAGGTTAAGTCCTGTATGTCGAACATTGTGTTCTTTAGTCCAATTGAAGGTTGATACCAGAAAAGGACAGAAAGAAGGGTTTACTTTGGATTTTCTGAACACATTCCGAAGAGTTTACGACTGAGGGGAAGTAACATTCTGAACAGCTCAATCTGGTTAACACTGGACATCAGGCTATCTTCAGTTTCTTCAAGATAATAGCTAAATAAACAATCTCAATTCTGTTGAAGTTTACCGAGACGATAGTTATCAAGCGCCTCAAATCTAAATTTTATGTTCAAAAAGAAGCTGTATTCAATTTCTACCCACCTTGATCATCTTTCTTGACTGTTATCTGATTGCATCATCCTTCATTCAGTCCAGATGGTTATTCCTTCACTTTTATTTCCTCACATCATTTTTTATTCAATCAAATGTGTTGAAATAGACTGTTTAAGACCAACGGAGCTAAACTCATGGGGTTTTTGTGTGTTTTATTGGGTAACTTATTTATTGTACGATGCATATACGTGATCTCGCACAAAAAATAGTCTAGACGACAAATATTCTTTTCGGTAAGTTCTCACCAAGTTCTAAAATTATGTTTAACTTGTTCTATAGGAACGGATAATTTGATAATATTTACAAGCTGAGTAACTAAGATTGCGTGGGCTATCCTTTAGTCTTGGGTTGAGCATTGACTAACTACTGAAAGATGTGCAAAAATGACCTGTATAAGACGTTCCACTAACTGTTGTAGCTAGGTATTATGATAAGATGTCACTTGGAACGTCTTCTTTGAATTTTACATGCAAAGATAGAAGTTTCTTCTCCACAATCATAAATTCTTGTTTTGGAATAGCTGTTAGCTATGTTAACTTTGATGAATTTTTCAGGATATTTATTTTCACTTAGAATATCATAGATATATACAGTAGATCTTTCTCTACACACTCTTTGGAATAAATCGGTTTTATTCTAAATGCCAGGCATTTGATTATCTTACGTTTTTACTTGATCTAAACAAAGTTGAGAAAGTGTGTATACTGTACCTTAGTCTTCGATTTTCTATTTACACTTCAAAGTATACAGCTATCTTTGTTTCTTGTCATTAGTACATCAAAAAAAATTTATCAAATCATAAATTTCATTTTCACAAATAAACTGAACTGAAGGATAATCTCTGTTGTAGTGATTCAGAATAGAATACATTTAGTCTGCAAATGACTTCGATTTACCTTTATGTAATTCTGTTCATTTCTAACCTGTTATTATTTGTTATTTTAACCTGTATGATTGTTGATCATTTAAACGTCGATATATGTTACTGAATACTTAAGACTTTATAAATTGATGCCACATTTTAATCTGGCTAAAGGAATTGCTTCTAAGATGTACTTTCAATGTGCAGTTCAAATTCAACAATGATCTAGATATAGACAAAAGAATGGAGTTGTTATGGTGTCGCTACTTGGACCGTTGCTGGCTGATTGCTTTATGGCGAAGCTAAAGAATAGTGTGCTGCATTCAACTATTGACAGTTTCTACCTATATAAAAGATATATGGATGACACATTCATCATAATCGATCAAAATACAGATATTGAAACTGTAGTTAAAACGTTCAATGATTGTCACCCATCGATCAACTTCACATCAGAATTTGAAGAGAACTTGAAATTCCATTTTCTTAATATTTTATTGAAACGGAGACCAGATGGTTCTCTTCAGCGATCAATTTGTAGGAAGTCTACTTGGAACGGACAATATTTGAATTTCCACAGCTGGATGCCTCTCAGAAGAAAGAGGAATCTAATCCATTCTTTATCTTCAAGAATCAAAAGAACTTGCATGAGTGATACTATCCACGAAGAACTAGATAAACTAAGGAAGATCCTCATGCAAAATGGATATCCACACAGATTTATCGATACTAACTTGAAAGTAAATCAGAATACGGAGCGAGTACTCACAGTTCTCAAGAAGACCTTGTTTATGAACGTTGTTTCCAAAGGCGATACGGCAGCAGAGATCCTGAAGAATCGGCTGTCCGGATCACTGAAGAAGACCTTATTCTCTGCAAAACTGCAGATCACCTTCTCTAGTCAACAACCCATTCCGAAGTGTGTTAAGGACAAGTTGCCACTTTGGGTCACCTCGATGTGTGTCTACAAATTTACTTGCTCCTGTGGAGCTAGTTATATAGGCCGCACAAAGCGCACGCTTTCCAGACGTATCTCTGAGCACTATCCTGCATGGTTGTCGAGGGGAGAATGTAAATCAATTAACAGTTCAATTCTTGAGCATTTGGTCAACTCTTGACATAAAGCTAGACCAGAATCTTCCTTCAATGTCATTTGTCGTGTCAGATGGAATAGGTGAAAAGGAGTACACCTTCGGCAGTTGTGCACAGTGGAGGCACTGGCAATTCATCAATTCAAGCCTGATCTCTGCATGCGAAAGAAGTAGTTCAATCTCTCATCTTACCATGGTCTTAACACTTTCATTTTTTCGATTTCATTATAATTAATTAGTTTATTATTATCACCTTCATTATGACCCTTGTCTCATTCTTCACCTTCTTTATACCTATCTATCAAGTGGACACTCAATATTTGCGTTTCTTATCTACCAACAATTTTCATCTTGTCAAACTCCCTGCCTTCCTCCATATTTCTACTGTCTTAGTTTATTACACAACTACATTGCATTCTTGATTCCGGTTTTTTAGCACTAGGTTAATGATGTAATTATACCCTATTGTTTTGTAATAGACTGTTATATGTTTATGATATATATAAATACGATTGTACAGCTTTAGAAAATGATATCGTCGAAAAAGAAAATTTTCTTCGCTGAATTATCTCTTCTCTATGACTCAATGGGCATGTTTCGTGATCTGGCTACTGTTAACCTTTTACCTATCTAGCCATACTTCAATGAAAATCAACTGCTGGAGTGGACGGTTACTAGTGATATGTATCATATTCTAGCCATCTAAAGTGACAAAAAGCGTCATAAATTGATTTCCCTTGTTTATCTAGGAATTCATGCCTAATCTCTAGCATACTGACTTGTGGATCCCAGAATATGCAGTCTATGCTACAAAGACAATGATAGAGGAACACCAGGAGTTTTTAAATGTCTTTGATGTTTAATGACATTGTTTCATAATCACAGAATAGGACAAATGGGACGACTACTCAGTTTACTTAACACTTGACAGATATTCGGATTTGATTTGAAAAGAGTCAGTCGAGTCTTTTGTATCCATGTTAAGATTTCATCGGTCGCTGACCCATCACCTCTGATCCAAGTTTCTATGCAAGTGAATTAATCAATGGAGTCAACTAATTGATTCCCTACTGAAAATCCAGTTAACTATTCAGACCAGTCCTGGAGTCACAATTTGCATTTCAGTGGTAAAAAATGCATCCCAGATATTCTCGAACAGCGATTATCATACCCAGTACTGTATATTCAGATAAGATCCATTATTCCTGTAATATATAGACAATTTCGACGTACATATTTTGACTGTGTTATTTTTTTGTAGGATGACCAAAATGCCATGGCTTTATTATAGTCCAGCTAAAGCATCTACAGTCCTAAAAGATACATCGATAACATCAATTTACAGTCCTAATTCTAATCTACAAATCTATTTGGCTGCATTTAAAATAAATGGAGCATTTTTAGGTTTTCAAGATGCATCTCAAGGTGGACAATTACAACTCTGCAAAGATACTTCAGCACGTATGAAAGCTGCATTTCAATTTGCAACATCATATCAACAAACAGTAAGTTATGTTAAATTTAACACTGATACTGAGTGATGATTAAAGGTGAGATGATATTTTGAATCGTGACAGGATTCGAACCAGCGACCTCCGGGTTATGGACCCGAAGCTCTATCAACTTAGACACAAAACCCAACTGCTGACTAGATCTTAATTTCATTTTAATCATCGATGTGATATTAAGTTGATCGTTGGTCTTCTTTTGCTTCGAATCCTGTCGCAATTCAGTATTTCATTTCACCTTCACTTAGTATCAGTAGTACAAGTCTGATGAACCGTCAGCGTCTCAGATTGTTCAACTAATATCTTAATATTCTTTGATTCGTTTTAGAATCCGCATTATAATCAAAACAAGTATTATTTTTTGAATGTTAAGGATGTGGAATAAATAAGGCGATACTTTGCAGTCATTTAGTCATTTATATCTTGAAGGCAATGTGTTCAAGTGAACGAATCAGATCCCAGTAACTTAAGTTAAAAATCTATTAGAATGAAAAAGTCTTGTAGAAAATTTTACAGTTACAAGAAATTGATTCCCATTTTCGAACGTAACGCTCCTATCAAAAAACATCCTGTTCAACCGAAGGCAGATAAATATCAAATAAAATAGGCCCATATTCTTAGTCGTATTGTGTTCTGTGAGCTGAATTGTTTAATCGTGAAGCTTTGATCGTCTATCAGAAATCACGACAAGATTATTGAGACTACTTGGTGGAATTGGTGTAGCAAATACTATTATGCAGACCAAAGGATACAACAACCAAAGAAGACAAACCGAATATCATTTACAAAATCAACTGCAATAACTGTTGTCAACACTACATTGGAAAAGTGGTCACCATCTTCACCTTCACCTACATGAACACCAATTGGCTATTAAACGTCACACATGACATTTCATCACTCATTTCAATCCAGGTGGATAACAACTATGGACATGAATTCAATTTTGATAATGTAAAAATTTTGGATGTAAAGAGGAAGCACAAAGAATGTGATGAGAGAATCTGTAGAAGCTTGGCATTCAGGTGAGTGAGTGAGTCAGTCAGTCAGCAATCCACAGATGTATAGACATAGACCGAATCTATCACCTAATGAGAAAAATGGTAAACAACAGAAAGGTCAGAGGTTGTGTAGAGGTACAGCCGACAGGAAAATCTATACATTGAATGAGACAACAATTAAAGGAAACACCCAATCACAGACCAGTTCATCAGTGCAAGCTACTAGATGATTCAGGGAGAGATATTGACAGTTGACTTCATAGTGAAGTTAGTGTTGATGATGTGTGTCTATAAAGAGGATGAAATCTTCACGATTAAACAACCCAGCTCAAAAAACATAATACAACCAAGTCCATTTACCTGAGCTACAAATATTCTCCACTAGCCCCATATTGTTTTCAAAGAACCATGTAACATGTAAGGATGTATACCATTTCAATTGTGTGTTGTCACAGAAATAGATGAATCTCTTCGATCCATGCAGTTAAGAGTGATAACTGTTCGGTGTTCTATTAGATTTGCCCTTGACGTTTCATTCCCAGGCTTAGCGACTTCATCAGCATTCATTTCACAATGCTGGATACAGATAATCAAGCTCCTACATCTTTCAGAGATTTTAGTTAGATTGAGACAATCAAGCTCTGAACCTGGGCTTCGTGTTTTTTGCTTGGAATCATTTTCGAATCTCAGGCGGGACATTACTTCCGTAGAGGTTGCAGATATCCCTTTCTGAGGACCACCAAGAATCATGAAATCTAGGTTCAGGGTCTCGTATCGATTACTACTATCCAACTAACATCTATCTCAGTTCATCGAATTACTGAGCCTCCTAGCCTGGTAGCCATATTGCATAATAAACGATAAATTCGATCAGCATTTAGGACTAGACTATATAAAGTTGGTTATCTTCAAGTAGCCGATCAATATCTTTTAGAGATTTCTTGTTTTGAAAACTGCATTCAGACTATTAAATTTTTATTATACTTTTGCAAATAAAAAATTCAGGATGAGGTTCCGATGTACAGACAAATGAAGTAATTGATTCTGTAACCAGTAACTTTAACGATTTGTTTACTAAACGCCTTTCATTGGAATATAATGAAAATATCCTTAGGATAAGACATTTTTAAATCCATGAAATAATCCAACCATATATACCTATCTGAAGTGTGTTCCCTTTCTTCTTTTTCTCGAATTCTTATGACCTTTTAAGATAGTCTTTCATGCAGACGACGCTGTCCTGCTAGATCAAAATGCTAACTAAGTTCACGGTTTTCTGTATGTGTTGAGCAGAAATTTGAGTACATTAGGCATGCGTTTGGCATCAGAACTGGTTTACTGCAAGTACTACCAGTTTAATGGTAAGGGGTTAAGGAGTGGAATATGTTGACCACTGCATCAACTTGGGGAGTTGCGTCAATTGGGAACAGAGTGCTTATTCATGAAATATTATCTCGAATACAAAAAGACTATTTGACATTTGCCAAACTGTGTCACCTCTGGCAGAGACTGACGAGATATCCAACTACCTAAAAAGGACGAGTGTGCTGCACCGCAAACCGTTCTATCTTGTTGTACGCACATGAGATATGGTCTGTAAAAGTAGAAGATATGGAGCGATTACAGGGTTTCGGTCAGCATTGCTCACAGATGGAATCACCGCATGATCCACTTTGAGGTCAGGTGAAGGGTACTAGACAAGACAAACAAGTTGATTAATGAGGTTGTGAACCTTAGTCACCTGAGATGGCTTGGACATATACTGTGCATCCCTAGCCACTGCCTACTTCGACGTCTAATGCTAGGGGAAGTTGTACTAAGTTGAAAGAGGGCTTAGGGCGGTCAGATCAAGACGTGGCACCAGTTGATGAAGTCCTTGACTGTTGGTGTGAGAAGATGTAGATGACAGAAATGAGTCGTAGAGAACTTTTGGCGACAGACATATTCACTCTGATAACTTCTAAAGCTTGAGTATTTTCACTAACCATTATCTTCAAAATGTTTCTCCTCTCATGCAACTTTTTCTAATTTGGTATCACTTTTTCAGTCTATCTGTTTTTTGTATGGTACTTTGAAGTATGACTAGGTGGAACGGATACACTTGTATGCGAGGTTCTACGTTGATTTTGACCATCTATTTATCTGTATTATCTCATGGGTCTCAGTCAAACAGTCTTTACGCCACGGCATGACTTAGACCAACAGTCAAAACTTCATGGACTTATAGCACATCTTAATTTAGTCAGGCTTAGTCTTCTTCTAACCCAATCTTTTTTCGAATAACATTACATGTCGAGGTAGGTCGTGGCTCGCAACGCGCAGCATATATCCAAGCTAACTTATTCAGTGAGTGTTCACAAGCACACTAACTGAATTTCACTTATTTGAGCATATTCACCTCTACCGCGTTGCCTATCATGACCTTGAGTCAATCTTATCTAAGTAAACGACAATTTTCTTCCGTTTTCAAGTGACTAGATGATTCGTAGTTGTCTCTCATCATCATCACAATAGTTGTCTACTTCAATAACTGTCACCTTCTCACACGTTGAAACCGTCAATCTGAATAATGTTTAAAAGGGTACAGTAATTTTATTATTTACTTAACCCTATTCATTTTTCATTGTCAAAATAACGAAGCCTTTTGTTTTATCTTCCAGTGTGAATTAAACGTGGATGATTTATTCAATAATGAAAAGTACCCATCAATTTTCTATGATCCATGTATCCTTTTTCTTTGTATTAAAACTACACACACATTTTAGTTTAATGTTTGTAACTTCCAACTAAAATATCTTCTGGTCAAATCCTAATCTAAGTGCTTCAGCTTGGGCGACTGGAATAATGCCGTAAGCCTTCCCAATATAAGTTTTTCTCACAGGTCTCGGGTTCAAACATCCCTCCACCTAATTTGGTCTTAATGACCTAATAGTATCATAAACCCTAGCCCAATTGGTGTGTCTTCTGGCCCAACACAAATCCTGTACTTCGTTGAGTTACATTGAAAAGAAGATAGTCTATCGATGAAATAGAAATATGGAGTGAAATTGTGGAGAATAAGATGTCTGAATGTGAGAAATTTCTGATGAAAACTAAATTTATTAATTACGCATAAATGAAAGAAGTTTGGAATATGGACTATTGGTTTCCGACGTAGTGGCTCATGGTAACATACTGGCCACGAAAATTGAAGGCCCTGAGTTCGATCTCTGGTGGAGTCACGGATGCTCACTACTGGGGAGTCTCATGCTGGGACAAAACAGCCTTCGAATGCCTCCATGTTTCCACTGTTCCTTCAGTTGACGTCAGCCCTTGATGAATTCCAACCTGCAATAACTGAAAGAGATTACGTCACAGTTTCTGATAAGTTTGAATACAATTTTGAAGCTGAATTGAAATAAAATCTGTTCATTTAAAATGATACGGTATGAAGTGATTACTCAATGAGGAATAATTGATACCAACTTGAAGCCAATAAATCCCCACATAAACCCCCCAAACTGAATCTAATGGTCGTTAGTGACTAGCTTCTAGAGTTGATTCCTGAAGTTTCAATGGAAATTCGTGACCAGTGGGCCAAACTGAGTGGACATGAGGGAAAATATTCAGCGACGACATTGGGAGATGGTCAACGCAGTACCTCAGTGGTAACGTGCAAGCCACGGAACCCGAATGTCCTGGGTTCCATCCCTGGTGGGGTAAGGTAATCGGTGCGCACTGCTGAAGAGTGCTATACTGGGATAAAACAGCTGTCTAGTACTCCCATGTTTCCGATGTTTCTCCAACCGATGTCAGTTCGTGATGAACGACAACTTGAAATCAGTAAATCCCCACAAAAGTTGACAAAAAGTTTATACATGTGCTTTATCGCGACCGATTTTCAACGATATCACCAAGATTCTCCAACAATTGGTCTCCATAATTTTGAAGACTTATGACAGGCGATCCAAATTTCCCTACACCACTCTGAAAGATGTGATGAACTTGTATCAAATCTTGGTCAGGCCACTCTTACTTTTCTTTCAACATAGTCGTACTTCAGTTAAAATCACGCATTGAAGTAGATGAACTTCCCCAGTTTCATCGACCAACTCTCTTCTTTGTCTGGTGCCCTGTATTTAGCTAGAAAGTATTTATTACTAAGGTACCTAGATTTGTGGGCAACTTCTATAAGCCTTAATTAAAACAATGGCTTCAAATTTTTTCAATTAGATATTTATTTTTATGATACTACAACACAATCTAGTCAACTTGTCCCAATACCAATACGTAATACAGCAGTTATTGATAAAAACGGTGATTTTCCCAATCAAATAACAAGCGCAGATCAGAATAGTTTAAATGAAGCCTTAGCTTTGGGTAATACAGCCTCTGCTGTATCTATTGAAGCTACAATACAAAATAAATGGGAGTTAACACGCCGTTTATTTATGGTAGATAATTTTGCTGGTAGAACTTCTTCAACAACGAAAGGTGAGAATAAATTTTTGCTTATTAAAGTAATTCATTGTTTGTGTAAAATGACTTTATGAAAAGTAACAAAGTGAACGAAGAATATATTTTTTCAATAAGTTCTCTTCAGGTTCCACAATTATAAAATGCCTTTGTACTGCATAAAAACAAGCCATGTTAGTGGCAGGTACATTTTCAAAATGCAGTGAGATTTAGGGATTGTAAGGGAATCGATTTAACTCCTTTAAATTAACCAATATTTGGATGATGCATAAACAGAAGAATGTTATTTTGGTGAACGAAAAGATAACGAATAAGATAGCAGGAGTGGCCTTTAGTTTACGGAAGGCCAAGGGAGAAGTAACGCTTGGACATATTCTTTCTTAATACAGAGTTCAGGCTTGATCAATCTGATTGTGACAGCCTCCTGTATGTTGAGCAGGCGTTGGCTAGCTACACATGGTATCGTTTTGGGAATAGGACGAATGACATTGAAAGCTTTATTGGGATTTGTATGATGCCCTGTATCTACTGGGTGGGCTAAGACTATACTGTTCGCAACTTTCACTTCGCCTTTTCCAAACCGAGCCGGTAAATGCTCTCGTATCCGGAGACGCACCCACCTAATCGTACGCCCCAAGTAACTAGGTCTACAGGAAAAGTAAAATTCATATGTGCAAAATGAAGATTTAAGATTAGGTAGGCTATCCTTAAGTCTCGGGTTGAGCATTGGCTGACTAGTGAGTGACCTGCATAAAACGTCCTATTGACTACTCTAGCTAGACACTGTGATAGAATGTCACTTATAACATCTCCCTTGAATTGTAAGCGCAGAAATAAAGGCTTGTTCCTCACTGTCATCAGTTCTTGTTTAGGACCAATGTAATTGATATTAATTTTGATGATCTTATCCGGATGTCCGTTTTCACCAAGAGTATCATAGATACACAGTAGTTCTTTTTCCATACACTCCTTGGAACATATCAGTCTTACTCTAAAAGCCAGGCATCTGATTATATTACGTTTATACTTTATTGGTACGAAGTTGAGAAAGTTCGTATACTATGCTTATATACATTTATATTTATATTTCATAGTATACAACCATCTTTGTTTCTTGTCATTAGCATATCAAGAAAATGTATTGAATCATATATTTTTTATAAATTGGAGTGTTGAAGTAAAGAAATACATATATGCACCTATCAAAGACTAAAAATGTATCATCCATGTATCGACAGTACAACTCCATATTAGCAATTCGATCTTTCAAAGGAGTATTTTCCAATTTTGGCAAAAATAATTATGCAAATATTAGACCCAATGAAGATCCGATCCCATAACTATTCCGTTAAGTTGGCTGTACAGAATACTGTTGAAAATGAACTAGACATTTATTGTACATTTTAGCGATAGTGCTTTGAAATTCATAATTGGATTCCCAGTGTCTGATTTCCTTTCCAATAATTGTTCACTAATATAATCGTAGGTTCCATTAGAGGGACATTAGTAAACAAAGATATGGCACCTGGGGATCCCATGCATTTGTTTAAAACACTCAAGTTTTTTTTATTTTGTCTACAAACTGAAAGATGTTTTCACGCTATATTTCGATAGTCTTACTAAGTTGTTCGCCTTGAATTCATTATTCATGAGTAAGGTCGTCTTGGAAACTGTCATTTCCCGTAGATGATGGCTTAGCCATAGTTACTGTTTTTCACCTCGGTTCGAGTTTCCTGTTAGGTTCAGTGACTAAACGAACTGAGGGAAATACGCAACCTTTGTCTGAACCATTTTCATTTTCCTAGTTACTTATTTACTAACGTCACTCAGAAGACGAATGTAGACTTGTACCCAATATAATAAACAAATTATATTTGGGGAAATATATGGAAACTGTACAAAAACAGACAACAATAGAAAGACACGTTCAGGACATTCGTGAATGATTGGTTGTTTCTCTCATTCTTACTGCGTACAAAGATGGCAAGGAGAGTAAGGACTCATTCCTAGGACTTAGATATTGAAGTTATTTTGTCTTTTCTTCTGCTGTATCATTTATGTAAATTCTCCTTGTTCTCGAGCACAGCGAATGAATTAGGTGGATATCAATACCGGGCCCCCATCAACTTGCCAAAAAGTACCCGCCTCCAAATCCTTCAGACTGCAGAAGCAGTAATAATCAGGATCAAACTACCGGAATTATGTATTCAAACAAAGCAAGTGTTGCCGTCACAACTACTGTGGCCCAATTCCGGACTCATAAACCCCTTTACATTCTTCCCCAGGTTATCTAATTTTCTGATCAAACAATGTAGATATTTCTTCATCCCTATCATCTAGAATAATCTCAGTACATTCTCTTAACCTGGTTTGTTCCCTTACATAAGTAGCATTTTATTGCGCTACTATTCCGCAAATTATCGTTCTTAGTTTATCCTACCTAGCTGTCATAAATACCTTCCTATTGTTTTATTTAACTATCACCTCACAGTGTTACATAAGCTGTTTAACCGTTAAGATAATCAATTATTGAATTCTAGTGATAATTGAATCATCGAACATCTACAGGCGAAAACTAACAAGTTGACAGAAGAGGTGAGGCAGCGGAAACAGGACTTCAAGTGAATGTAGAGAAGACGGATGTGATCAAGATACCCCACCAACAACAACATCAACAACAAGCACCAATCACCATCAACGGGAGAAATAGAAAGGAAGTTGTCTCTTTCACCTGCCAAGGCAAGGCAGCATCGTTTCAACTACAGATGGCACAGATGAGGATGTCAAAACCAGGATCAGAAAGACAGTAAGACAGGCTTTCACTAATCTGAAATCAGTGTGGAGATCTACTGCACTTAGCGCAAAGCGTGAACAACGTCCGGATTTTCAACACCAACACCAACGTCAACTCAGTGCTTCTGTATGGTTCGGAAACTTGGCGCGTCACGAAAAGCACTTCCAACAAATTACAGACATTCATCAACAGCTGCCTACGCTGGCTCGATACTGAAGATCAGATGGCCAGGATAATGAGAATAAGAAATAGGAACTCTGGCAACGAACCAACAGATGAAGAACCTACCACCGAACAAATATTCAGAAGAAAGTGTAGATGGATTGGACATACACTGAGAATGCCGATTGATTACGTCACGTGCCCGGCCCTCGAGTGGGACCCGTATGGGAAACCTCGAGTTGGGTGTTTCAGGTGAGGGTGACATGGAGGAGATTATGTGAGGAAGAAATGAAAGGTTGTGGTGAGTCGTGGAGCCAAGTTCAAAAGACTGCAGAGAACAGAGTGGAATGGAGAGGTGCTACTGAAGCCCTATGTTCTACTAGGAACCCAAGTGACAAATAATAATAATTGATTCTGACATAAACGTTAACAAAAGACTTTTCGGAATTGACTCCTTTAACTGAATAATATTATTAACAAACTGCTAAGTGGAATCTCTGTATTATTGACTCGTAATTCCTTGATATGTGCATATAACTGTTGATCTTAAGAAGAAGTTATCGAAGAGAATACATTCTTTATTCATTTGAATGATCTTTGAATTATAATAGGAGTTCCCTGGTTCGAATCTAGCTGCGATTCAGATTTTCATCTCACCTTCAATTATTACCCAGTACAAATACTAGTTTGCTAAAAACTATGGCTATCTCAGAAAGCTCACATCATAATTTTTAAAAAATGAATAAATAAAAGAATGTTGAAAAGTTAGACAACACTCTATCAAAAGAAGAAAACCTCGATAGATGAAGGTTAATGAAAATACTGAAGATTTTAAAGATGATAAAAAAAATGCATCCGTTTGCATTGATTATTATTAATTTTTCACTTTATTTTTTTCTTTTTTTTACACATATTTGATCATCACCTACCGTCAATTAATACGTAATCACTTGTTGATATTTTCAAGTACCTCAGTTAGTTCGTTATGCATCGAATATTGAAATAAAGTGATATCACAAGATACTGGTAAAGATGGACAAATATTTCCACCAATTATTAAAATTGATTATTCAAATTTATACGCTACAGATGATTATGGCAAATCGAAACAAGTTCCAGTAAGTACATCATAAAAATCCATATCAATATGATATGTTCACCATTTATCTCAATAATGTTACAATTTACATGGAATATTTTCATAAATACATCACTTACTATTACTATTACATATTTATATTGACTGGCAGTAAGTGAACGCTGATTTACGCATATTACCAGTTATAAAATAAGCTTCAGTTCCCAAAGTACTCATTACTTGATTACTCCAAAATGAAAAGGTCGGAAAAACAAGACTAACATATCAAAATGGCTTTCATTTCAGGATAAAATGAGTCAGAGAACTACCAGAAACCTGAAATCATTGAATAGTTGAAACTTCTTAGCAGTGTGCACAAAACACCTGAACCAATTCGAAAGTGAAAATGAGTGTCTGTTGATAATATTTTATGATGGTTATACTTTATCTTGAACTCATGAAAGTTAGAACAAGCAGATCTTTGATTTTTGATCAAAGAGCTAAATGATGAAGTGTTCATCACAAGATCTGATGACTTTGAACTCTGTTCTTATTAGGGTTTTGTGAGTGTACTTTACTTTTTGGGATGAAACAGCTGTCCAGTGCTCTCAGGTTGTTTTTTTTAACAGTTCTCAACTGATGTCAGTCTGCGATAAAGTCACTTTGAAATCGATTAACCCTCACTTAGCTCTTGACAATTTTGTGAAATTTTAAGCTCAGCTATATGCTTTACTTAAAACGTTGAAGCAAGCCGATTTGCCCTAAATATCTTAAGTCAATGCTTCCTTAAGGCTTTGAAAAGTAGATACGATACATCCTAACACTTATCTCTTTAAGAACTATAAAACGTTTATAAATCTACTTTAACTGAATGTTTAAAAGCATAGTATTCATTTTCATTATATTATGGTCTATCTGGTGGTTAGCAGTGGAATTCAAGATGCACGTTTTGTCTTGCTTTAGACTCGTCAGATTGGTGTACCTACATAACAGTTTTAAGTTCGACTAATTGAAATTTTGTTTGTATCTCACTCGACCGATATACCCTAATAAATTTTGCATCGCTCAACTTAAGGTAGTCTAATTAAATCATACATGCACCAGAGACAACTTCTTTATGCTTAGAAAATTAGTAACATTGGTTTCATAGACTTATTTTGAACTATCTCAGTCAGTATTACTGAAACTCACATTTGTTTGAGTGAATCTATAAGTTTAATAGAACTTAAGTTTGTTGTCTCCTCAATTTACCATTATTTGGTGAATGATTAAAATCTAAACAGCAATAAAATTGAAGTAGTACACACATAATCATTTTTATTGCCATGCTAGAAATCTCTATGTTCTTTGCTAAACAATGATTTTCAAAGTAGTTCTCATTACAAATTGACATCATTTGGAGAATCTGAAAGCATTGGAGAGTTAGTTTGGTACTCATCGATGTCGTTCACCTTCGATACTTTAGGGTATCAAGCCTAAGACCATCAGTTCTTCCACAGAACATGTCATCATTCGGCCAGTGAGTTGAAGCCCAATGGTTCATCTTTGCTATTCCTGTCTATTCATAAAATAGCGAGACCATAATGCAGTGTAGTCGATGGATATTCATACTCTCTGCTGACTTATCTGAACTTCAGAAAATCTATTTTGAAGGATGGTGTTTGTTAGGCTTGCTGTGATATATATGGAATAAGGTCAGTCTGTAACTCATTAATCAAAAGCGGGCATAGAAGTGCATTGTCACCGGTAATGGGCCTTGAGATCACCACAGTTCATGAGTAATGATTTCAGTCGATGTAGTATTGATAGACCAATGATACATTTCCATCGAAAAATACTTATTCAGTTATACGTCACGCCATTTAGTTTTTCTAAGGTTGGTGATACGGTTTCTTCACTTCACCTCTATGTACTGATGTGAAGTGTAGCAACTTGAACTGATGATATAGGCCTGCCAGTTTCTATACTGTTTGTATCTATCTCGTTATCCACTCACAAAGTGTTAGACCATCTTACATTCTGACGAATAGCGAAGTTTCTTGGTTGCTTGCTTGCCTGCTAATTTCTTTCACATATTTTACCTTCCAACTTGTTAATGCCTGGTCACCGTCTGTGGTGAACAATGGTGTTAGCTTGAGTAGAACTACGCTAAGAGAAGGATAAAGACCACCAGACTAAGATATTGTATCATTCAATGTCAGATTTGTTTATCTGATATATATAACGCACTGCAATACAGCGTTATTTACTTCATGACAAAGTCTCGAGCATTAATTATCATGCTCATAATCATATCAACGTAATCATACCCCTTTCCACAACCGATTTTTATAGTCCTTTCATCCCCACCTCATACTCTTCTTTTTTATTGGTAGTAAAAATTTCCATATCTCTGGTATAGATGTTTCATCACTCCTATTATGTGTGTTGGCCGGGTGTTAATTCTATGAAGAAAGATTCAGTAATCAATCTTCCTCGCTTTCTACCTAATAATATTCGACTTGTATGCAGTGCTTTTCTCCTACCCACCCTATTATGTAGTTGTGTGTTAATGCATAAATTGTAATAGTTGGGCTTTTTTTTAAGATTATCAAAATTTTGGATTTGCTATGTGGACGACACTTTTGTCATCCTTAAAAAAAAATGCAAAAATTCCCATTTAGACATTTAGTAAAACAGACAATGTGAGCGAAGAAATATTGATAACCTTTCATCAAACAACTTTCACCACTAGATTGGTATGTAATTTTACGTTTTGAAAATGCTATATTGGTGTAGAGCCATTGATGAGGAACTAATTGAAAAAAAAATATTTCTTCGCTTACATTGTCTGTTTTACTAAATCATTAAAAAAAATGGTCTAGAAAACACTTACAGTTTGATCAACAACGTTTTCAGTGACATCAAATTCACAATAGAGAAGGAGTCAAACAACCAACTACCAATCGTAGATGTTTTAGTCAGTAGGATAAATGCCGGAAAGCTGAAAACCCAAGTGTATTGGAAGCCAACACACATTGATCAAATCCTCAACTAAAATAGCAACAACCCAACAACACACAAAATTAGTTACGTGTAGACTCTATTCAAAACAGCGAGAACACACTGCAGTACAGCAACTTCACGAAGAAACGAAGAAAATCACTTGATGTCTATTCTGAAAATGAACGGCTACCCGCGAAACTATCCCGTACATCATCAAGTACTAAGTCATCGACAGAAATCAATAAACACATCATCCCATATAAAGTAAAGAATACGTCAGAAATCACAACAAGATTACTGACACCACTTAATGGAATTGGTGTGGCTCATAAACCAACAAATTCCCTCCAAATACTATTATGCAGACCAAAGGATACAACAACCAAAGAAGACAAACCGAATATCATTTACAAAATCAACTGCAATAACTGTTGTCAACACTACATTGGAAATAGTGGTCACCATCTTCACCTTCACCTACATGAACACCAATTGGCTATTAAACGTCACACATGACATTTCATCACTCATTTCAATCCAGGTGGATAACAACTATGGACATGAATTCAATTTTGATAATGTAAAAATTTTGGATGTAAAGAGGAAGCACAAAGAATGTGATGAGAGAATCTGTAGAAGCTTGGCATTCAGGTGAGTGAGTGAGTCAGTCAGTCAGTCAGCAATCCACAGATGTATAGATATAGACCGAATTTATCACCCAATGATAAAAATGTTAAACAACAGAAAGGTCAGAGGTTGTGTAGAGGTACAGCCGACAGGAAAATCTATACATTGAATGAGACAACAATTAAAGGAAACACCCAATCACAGACCAGTTCATCAGTGCAAGCTACTAGATGATTCAGGGAGAGATATTGACAGTTGACTTCATAGTGAAGTTAGTGTTGATGATGTGTGTCTATAAAGAGGATGAAATCTTCACGATTAAACAACCCAGCTCAAAAAACACAATACCTGCAGGAGACGAGTTTTTTCTAGATTATTGATTTTATTGGGCTCTGTCATTCTACATTTAGCGGAACACAAGAATTTAGCTAAATATGGAATAGAGTCAGTAATCTAGAAAAAGGGTCAGCTGTTACAATTTATGCATAACAAGCAACCACACAATATGGTGGGTAGGAAAAAACCACTGTACACAAGTCGAATATTATTAGGTAGAGAGAGAGGGAGTTTGATTACTGAATCGCCCTGCTTGAACTCTGGGCTACCGTTTTCTATCATTGAGTATATTGCATCAAATTTCTTATTTCTATATTGTTTTAATCGTTTAATTATGTCAACCAATCGTATTGTATATTCTCGCGCGTTTTTAAAATCATTACAACCTATCGCTTCGCAAGTTGATAGGAAATTTAAGAAGAAGCACCACGGTGGATGGCAACGAGCTCTGAAGCGTATGACCATAGATCAAATGACTATTCCGGAAATACTTAGCACAAACTGCAGGTCGTTGCCGAATAAAGTTGATTACCTTCAGTCACTCTTGTCCACAAATGTTTATCGAAACACGGGTGTAATAATGCTGCAGGAAACATGGCTTCATAATCTGTATGATGATGACTTAGTCTGCTTAGATGGTTTCAAATTATTTCGACAAGATCGAAGCTTTTCGAAGAAGAAATGTGGTGGTGGTGTAGCAACATTTATTAGTACTAACTGGTCGTCCTCCAACTATGTATGCTTCTGCTTCTCTAACGAAAAAATTGAGTGCATTACCATCAAATGTCGTCCCAAACATTTGAGCAAATACAAATACATATATATCACAAACATGTATGTCACACCTGACTGCAGTTTCTCAGATTTGTCAACTTTTGCTGATAAATTCACTGAATTTGCTGCTCCGGTTCTGGGAAACTCCTTGTCTATTGTCTGTGGTGATTTTAACTCATGTGACTACAGTTTTCTATTATCATTGGGTCATAAAAATATGGTTAACTTTTCCACTCGTCTTGACAACACCTTAGACTTTGCATTTACAAATGAACCTGGCATATATGAAGCCCGTAAACGGGCTCCACTGCTAAATTCCGACCACTGTATTGTTCGTGTTTTGCCTAAAGTGTACGGAAAATTATACAAGAAAGCTTTTGCATACCTTTCAAGGAAAGTTCAATACAGATGCTATTCACAAGAAAATATATTACGTTTGAGAAGCATGCTTATAGAAACGGACTGGGATATATTTGCTGATGAAGTTTTAGACAACACTATTACCAATATCACAAGCTATCTCAGATTCTGTCTCGATATCTGCTGCCCTACTGAAACAATTTACATGAGATTTGACAGACTTTCCTCTCCTCATCTCAAGAGGCTTCGGAGAGAAAAGGAAAGGTTGTATAAGGCGAGAGATCACCCTGGCGTTAAAAGGCTTAACTGCCTAATTAAGTCTGAAATACAACGTCTGAATACTATATACAAGAGAAGTTCTTATCGTGTAAGAACTCTTCCAATATATGGAAATTATTTAAAGAGCTTACTGGTAAAAAACAGATGACAACACAAACTCGTTCGGATGTCTGCGCGTTAAACAAGTCATTTATACGTCGGCAAGCTAATTTCACCCTTCCTAATGTGCAAAATCAAGTGGATAGCTGCTTTCCAGGTTTCAATACAAATGATGTATTTAAATGTCTAAAGTCTTTGAATCCCTCCCAAAGCTTAGGTCCTGATGGTGTTTCTAGTATCATATTTAGAAAATGTGCAGATATTTTGTGTCATCCACTTACAGATATCTTCAATGTATCGTTCTCTAAAAACATAATACCCACTGCTTGGAAGCAGATAAAAATTGTACCTGTGCCTAAGCCATCTTCTGGATCAGATGTTACTTTTCGACCCATCGCTATAACTTCCCCTTTTCTGAAGACAATGGAGAAATTACTTCTGCTTGTGATTGAGCCTTCATTGATGGCCTTCAGAGATCCAAAACAGTTTGCTTACAAACACCGGAGGAGTACTTTAGATGCAGCTACTGTCTTGCATCATAATATTGTTTCTAGTCTCGACAAAGGTGTTAAGTATGTCCGTTGTGCCTTTTTGGATTACTCATCAGCCTTTGACTCTGTTCCTAGACCACTTTTGTTAAATAAGCTTGCCATAGCTCACACTGATCCATGGGTTACAAAATGGCTGCATTCTTATTTTTCTGAAAGGAAACAGTACACTATTCATAAAGGGATGCGCTCGACTTCATTGCTTACTGAAGCTGGTGTGCCTCAAGGTGCTGTACTTTCTCCTTTTCTGTTTTCCTTTTTTTGCACGATTTGCCTTATTCTGTTGAAACTAATTTTATCAAGTATGCTGACGACCTGACGATTTCTATTCCAGTAAACTCTTCTTTGGATTGCTCGAAATTAAATGAATTCTTGTCTGAAGTTGGTAAATGGTCTCTCTCAAATGGTCTCAAACTAAACCCCTCTAAATGTCAGACCGTTAATTTTAGCCTCAGGCGTAAACAAGACTTATGTGAGCTGCTTAAATCTCATGACGCCTGCTGCATCAATGGTATTTCTGCAGAAAGTAAATCGAGTGTGAACTATCTTGGGTTGGGTTTTACTTCTGACCTTTGTTGGTCGTCCCATATTTTATTGACTTGTAAAAAAATCTTTCGTTTAACTTATTACGTAAAGAAATTGAGGCTTTCTGGTATAACTCAACTGCTTCTTTTACAATTTATTAATTCCTGCATTTTACCTATTCCTCTATATTGTTCCCCATTAATCTTTCCTGGTCTTCTTAAAAAGGACTATGTTATGTTGCGTAGGGCTTTGAAGACCGTCAGCAGGGTGAGTGGTGTGTCTCTGGCTCAACTGATTAACACTGTAGTTGATCGACATATAAATTCCTGCAAGCTACTAGCTACAGAAATTTTAACTGACAGTGAGCATCCACTTCATTTACAGCTCTCTCCATGTATCTCCTCAGGGAGGACAAGGAGAAACTACATAAGACTGTATGCTCGTACAGCTAAGTATAAGAATTCGACTGTACCTTACCTTGCACGTATATTTTGTGAGGAAAAAAGTGTTAGAACAGAAATCACACATCAACTTTGTGACAGTTAAAAATCTCATTTCAATAATTTAACTTACAATGCAAAATTTTCTCGTTTTTAATATTCTTCACATAAATTTTTATAATAAAACAATTCAAAAGGCTGCAAAGTAGTATGTATATACATATATTTTGTTGTTATTGCAACATATATTACGCTGAGAATTCCAAATTGTTCCACAAATTGTTTGGAATAAAGTGAATTATTATTATTATTTCTTCATCGAATCAACACCCGGTCAACACATATAATAAGAATGATGCAACATCTATACCAGAGATATCGAAAATTTTACTACCAATAAAAACGAAGAATATGAGGTGGGGATGAAAGGACTATAAAAATCGGTTGTGGAAAGGGGTATGATTACGTTGATATGATTATGAGCAGTGATAATTTATGCTCGAAACTTTGTCATGAAGTAAATAATATGGAAGTGCATCCTGTCATAGTTCTCAAGTTTTACACTTATATTAATGTAACACTGTATCGTTATTTGTATCCTTAGACTACTTATCTTATCGGTGTAGGGAGGTATAGACCTTAAGGTTAGAGTCCCCATGACCACCGAAGTCAATGGTTAGAGACTTCAGTTGATGCTACTGAAAACCACTCGTTGTGTTGCAGATTAATTCACATCTCGCTCTAATCACTATATCAAATATAATGTAGTTGTCCTAACCACTTTTCTCTTCATTTGACATCCTCTATCTTTTTACTTTATGATTTCTATTTGTCTATCTTGTTTCTTTTTTTCATAGTATCTTGATGTATTGATGTGAGATGTGGCAACTGAGATTGGTCCGTAAGGATACCACATTTGATTTTGACACTGATTGACTAAGGTGCCACCGCTTCGTCAGTACACTACTTTAAGCCCATCCACTTAAGCTTTAGTCACAAAAGACTGCTTTTCTTTCATGTTCCCCCTTTCTTTTTATCTTTTTCTTTTATGCATTTTATTTTATCTACAGATAACCTTCTCAGTCACATATACAAGTTCAATCGCTAAACAGGCTGCTTTTGATCAAGCTTTGCGTATTGCATTGGGTGTTATGTCAACTTTAGCCGCTTGTTGTGCAATGATACGTACATGGATATGGTCACGTCGAGCTGGTGTACGACATTTAGATGTTATGCTTATTATTAAATTAATATTATACGCTGCAGGAAATATTGCTAATGCATTTCTAATAGTAATTTACTTCGTATCAATTTACTTTCTAATATTTTATAAGGTGAGTTCAGTTTCATAATGAATTGAATAATTCACTGCTTAAAAATCTAATAATGTTATTATATGACACTAAATCTTTAAAATATTCAACTATTATTCTAAGTAATGAAATAATATCTAGTCTTCTTTGTTAATGTCTGCAAAACAACTGATACTGATGCTTGAAGAGTAGATGAGACGACGTTACACGAGCTTCCATGACAGATATTTATCGAAATAATCAGAATTTTATTGTGATATCACTTTATTCTGATTTTTATCCCATTTTTTTCTCACAGGTAATGGTACCATTGTAATAACCTATTTATCATTTGTCCTTTCGATTAATTATCATTTTTTTTCATATAAAATGGTATTATGTCAACTAAGATAGAATTAACACTATTTCTAGGACAGTTTCTATCACAGGTTAAAGTCAGCTGAAGAAACCAGTGGTAGATAGGTATATTTTTTTTCCGTATAAGACTCCTGGATTAGTGTCAGTTAACTGTCCAATGTATGATTCTGAAATGTTTCTTGAAATCAGTAACTTCTTTAAAAGCTTTTAAGTGAATTATAATTTCATGTTCACTAGTGACGTGTTTGGAAATAGATTTTGTGAAATCTATATGAGATATGATATCAACCAATTTGAGTATTAAGATGAATCCTCGCCGATTGCACTGGTTAGTAGTAGTACTACATCGTGAGTTAATAAGAGTTAGAAGATGCTAACCTTCTGATTTCAATATAGTGGATGCATAACAAGGTTCTCAACTATGAACCTGTTGACCTATAGACCCCACTTTTCATGGGATTGTATGTATACTGCTAAAGGAGTCCTAAACTGTAACGAAACACTTGTTCGGTGCTCCTTGTCCTTCATTAGTTAACTATTCAGATTTTAGTTCATAAGTATCATAGTCATAAATACCGTTTAAATAATGAAAATTAAGTTACTGTTGTTAACAGTAAGAAAAGTAAGTCTGCTTGAATTTAAAAATGGTTTTAAAGTATGGTCTCTCTCTATCGATGAGTCCTGGAGTACGACTCTTCAGTGAATATCAACTTCAGAATGAAAATCATCTAGTTTTAAAAGTATTTCAGTTGGCATCTATTCAAAAATGATATGTCTCTAGCGCGATGTGGAATCGTAGATATTTTCCAGTTTTTAGTCTTATATTACTAAAATACATGAATATCTACTACTTAATACAACCATCTGGTGTTCTTTCCTTCAACCATACTATTTTTTTTGTTAATTACAATACGTTTCTATTTGATTCAACGTTTTTCCACTCACGTTTGTTAGAATCACTGTGTAAGCAATTTTGAAATCAAATGGAGGGTTCTAGGCAAGAAAGGCTGGTAAGTCTATTAATGAAGTTATGAACCTTAATCGACTGAGATGGTTTGGATATATAATGCACTTGCTAAGCTATCCCATACCTCAATGTTCTATGCTAACGGCAGCGGGATTAGGTTGGAAGAGAGGTCAAGGTGACCAGATCAAGACGTGATACCAGACAATGAAGTCTCTTACTGTTAGTCTGAGTCGTGTGGGGTGATGTAGACTCCCTGGTTGGGATCTCCGAGACAAAAGGAATCAGTGGTTGAGGACTCTTGATGACATGTCTTGAAATCAGTCCCAATGGTGCAGATGTATTCGCTCCTTGACATTTTCTAAAGCTTGAATATTTACACTAACTATTATTTTCAAATTGTTTGTTGTTTCACAACTTTATCTACTTTGATGTCAGGTTTCACGTTAATTTTGTCAGTCAAACAGTTTCCGCTGTGAAGCTGAAGACAGCCTGAATGAATTTTTCATGTTGTATAACTTTTGACATTATTTATGTTTCATATCAGCTTTCATTATCTCGAATGAAGTGATACCTTACCTGATCGCTTATTGAAATTCCTTCTTTACTGTTGCATACAATAAGAATATGTTCATTGGGTTAAATCAATACCATTTGATCTGGCAATATTTAATGGAAAACAGGTTAGAGATAAGTTAATGATGAATCGTGGCTAGCAGTGGTATTCAGGATGCGCATTTCGTCCTATTTGGGACTCGTCAGCTGGATGTACCTGCTTCCCAGTGAGTGATGTTGTTCCCACCGGGACTCGGACTCGGGAGTGATCGCTTAAAACGCCAGCGCGTGGTTCACTACACCATCGAGCCACGATAACCACTTCTTGTGCGACGGGTATAGTTTTAGCATAATTGTTTTCATACCATACCGTTGTTGATTGGACCGAATTGATCGGTCTCTGTTGGCATATTGGCTCTTGTGCGGATGCCTCGATCCATCATTAACATTATTAGAACGCAGGCAATATCGAGGCATCCGCACAGGAGCCGTTATGCCAATAGAAACCGATCAATTCGGTCCAATCAACGACGGGATGATATAAAAACAATCATACTAGGGTAGAGATAACTTGCATAAAACTGAGATCCTCATTGATTTCAGAATTATCCCCTTTTTATCGAATCAATAAAATATATGAATTAAATTTTTGCAAGAGAGATATCGTTAACCGCATTCAACCGGTTGTTGGAGTAAATCTTCTGACAAAAACGCTACATATTCGATGACTGAAAAATTCCTATAGGGAGTCAATTGTAGCATGTATCATGGTTTCCTGCTGACTGACTACTAACATCTAATACTGTAATACGGTATACTGCAAGATCAAGCCATCTAGTTTGATGTCACATTCTGAATCTGATCAACAAACTGTGATCATCAGTTCAAATATAAGATGATAGTTAAATGGGATACCATCAGGTGACTAGTTCGTCTACAAAGAGACAAATCAACTTAGAACCTTGAGATGACAATTGATTCCATAGACTAAATGATGCTATTGCAATGTTTTACAGTATATATTGAGCAAGTTAGTCATACTAATCAAGACACTCTACTCAAACTTATACAGATGAATGTACAGTTTAACCTATAATCTTATTGTCAACTTCCTCTATTCAACTGAATGTTTTCAACTCATATATTTTCAGGTTCAAAGTGTATACGTCATCAATCTACCGAATTCTGATGATTTTATATTAATTTACATAGCATCAGCATTTGCATTGAAGTGTTTAGACTTGATACATTTAATAGCTGTACAATGTACAATGGATATATTTTTAATCGATTGGGAACCGCCAAAATATCATCGAAATATTACAGGCAGTAATATAAATGTTAATAATAACAATAATACAACATCAATTACAGATATACTGACCAGTTCCAGAAGTCAATCATTGAAGAAATTAAATATAACCGATGGTAAGGATTTTTCTACTTTAATATTGCCATTACTATTATTATCATTATTATTACTATTATTATTACCGTAGTATTATGAGAGGTTTAATGCAATTCCTTAGAAATTTGTAAACATGAGTAATAATCTTTATTTACGAAACGTTCATTTGGTTAAGTCAGCTTGGTAATTCTTCTTCATCTGATTTCAGTGAGTTATTTGCAATTTTTTGTTCAATGAGTAATTAAAAGGTTAAATGAGTGAGCGTAGTGTAGGTGATCTTCCATCTCTGACATATTAAATGATCTCTACAGTCTGAGTGAGTTTTTCGTGTACTGTTGCTTAATTCGTCATAAAGTTTACATACATGTGAGGAGGAGTCAGAAGGTAAAATAGCTTCTCTTGATGTTCTTCTCTCAAGACGAACATATGGAATTTGCTTGGGAAAAGTTCGCAGGTGGGGCAATAAACACAGTATCTTAACTTTGTCCCCCTTCAGTACAAACAAAATTTAGTAAAAACTATAAGTTAGAGATTAAAGGCTATTTGTTCAAAAGATACGATTGAGAAGGAGGAACTAGTGAATTCGCATAGCACACTAACTGGAAATGGCTATCCTGATTAATTTATAAAGAAACATATAATCACAAAAATAGCAAGGAAGGATATTCGAACTGCTAGCAGAAAACCATTATGCATTCCAGTACAATGTAGAGGTGACGTTTTTTACTATATTGTATTATTATTTGTCCCTTGGGTTCCTAATGGAACATAGGGCTTCAGTAGCACGTCTCCAGTGCACTCTGTTCTCTGCAAACTTTTGAACCTGGTTCCACGACATCTGTAGCGTGGTATTATTTCACAAACTGTACAGATCAATTCGGAGAACTTTTAATATTGGTCAAATTACAAGCTACGTTTTCCTCACTCATAATAGTGACACAAACTGAAAGATGAATCTCCTAGACTGGGCACTTCCTGTTGTGTTTATCAGTTTGACAGCTCCTATAGAGCTAGTTACATTGTCCACTGCTGATGAACACCTCCCAGCATGGTTAAGTAAAGGTATAGTTGAAACGAACCAAATGTGGTTATAAATACGGGGCCCCCGTCAACTTGCCAAAAGTTACCCGGCTCTGAATCCTTCAGAGGCAGTAACAGTGAGGATCAAACTACCAGAATTATGTATTCAAACAAAGCAAGTGTTACCGATACAACTACTGTTGACCGATTTGGGACGCACAAACTCCTTCATATCCTATTCCTAGTTATCTAAATTTTTAATTCCATACTGTAAATATCCCTATATTCCTATCATCTGGAACAATTCGATCACATTCACTTACTCTGTTTTGTTTCTCAACATAAGCCGCTTAATCGTTTAATTTATCAATTACCTTGAATTGAATTCCAGTAATAATTGACTCAATAGTTAACGTTCACAAACGACGACCTGAATTTTCTAGCTTCGTCAAGTTTCGCTGTATCATCTTTTAGCAAAGACTATGAATTTCTAATAGAATCACCATATAAAGCAAATTAACTGCTTTCAAGAAATCCAGAAACAATCAAATCAAAAATTTCCACTAATTAATGCAGGAAAAATATCCTTTGGAAAATAATGAGATTACAAATGAAACATCATCAAACATCGATAACACAAAGTGGTTAGTCAATCGCTCCTCGAAGACCTTAAGTCCAGCTGAAGTGAAAATACTTGAAAAAGGACTAAACTTTAACGTGACAGTAGGTCATCTAAAACCCGAAGATGTCATGCCTAGCATAGAAGTGGCATTAAACTTGGTAGATGCAGGAACTGCTGAACAGATTAGAGCACAGTGTGCCTTAGCATTGAAAAAACAAAAGAAGACAGCGAAACTTGACGAAACTCGAAAATTCAGCTTTAAATAATCTGCAAAATGACAATAACATAGTAGCTGCTAAATATGACAAAGATAATTCAACAGTGGTTATAAAAAAATTGAACTATCTAAATAAAGTTGATGAATATATCCAAACAAATCCAAATAATGACGACAACACCAGTAGAAATAAGCTTAAAGCCTCTATTGTGTTACCACATAAAGAAGGGATATCAGAAATTTTACGTAAGATCCTCAACAAAACTGGAATTAGGGTAGCACTTAAACCTACAAACTAACTCAGAGATAAGCTTTGTCGGCTTTGTCGGATCCGATAAAACCAATTAACCAAAATACTCTAATCTATCAGATTCCTTGCAATGACTGCGAGGTTCTGTACGTAGGACAGACTAGCCGGTCGGGATCAGTTAGATTAGCGGAACATAGAAATTCAGCTAAGTATAGAATGACATACCTGAATAAGACCAATAATCTAGAAAGATACTCGGCTATTGCAATACATGCATCAACACACAACCACACAATAGGATGGGTAGGAGAAAACCACTGAACACGAATCGAATATTATTGGGTAGAGAGAGAGGGATTGATTATTAAATCTTTGTCCATCGAATCAACACCCGGTCAACACATATAATAAGAATGATGCAACATCTATACCAGAGATATGGAAATTTTTACTACCAATAAAAAAGAAGAGTATGAGGTGGGGATGAAAGGACTATAAAAATCGGTTGTGGAAAGGGGTATGATTATGAGCAGTGATAATTTATGCTCGAAACTTTGTCATGAAGTAAATAACGCTGTATTGCAGTGCGTTATATATGAGATAAACAAATCTAATATGGAAGTGCATCCTGCCATAGTTCTCAAGTTTTATACTTATATTAATGCAAAATATTTGTAGGTCGAAAAGACTTTGAAAGATTACACTGAGATTGTTTTTTAAAATGATTATGAAAGCATCATGATTCAAGCAACTGACTCACTGGATGCAGCATCTCTGAATCTTGACAGTATATCAGGCATATTTAAACACGTCCAATCAGCAGATAAACTTTTCCGACCGGATTCAGTGAAAGGAGAAAACATTGAGGCGTGGGGTAGACAGAAGAATGAGTGTAACGAAGTAAAATTCTACTTTTCAACGAAAATACTCACTTAACTGTACATTCGTGAACACATAATAGAAGGTTCTATCGTTTCCATTGCAGTTTAACAAGTGATTTCATCGGAAAGCAAATATCTTCATAATTGCAGTCATTTTCTTTCTGTTTTTCCGGTTAATGATAAAATGGGTTTAATTGAGTTTTTTGGCTTTTAGTATGGTCTCTCTCCCTCTTTCTTCAAGCGTTACTCTAACAGATCAGTTTTCTTCCAAAATACAAAGGACATAATAAATACTAAATTCGAGAAGGAAGTCAAATGTAGCATGAAAACGTTACCATATGATCATGGAAACTGCGTAAGGTAACAACTTTAAATCATCTCCACTTAATATCTTAATTACTTCAGTGGAAAAGTATACTTTTATGCACAGAAAAACTCAGGCTAGCAGTTACTAACTTTCTAGATTATATTACGCCTGTTTTAACTTCCATTCTCAAATATTGTTCAATCCACTTGAGTAATATATCTACGCTTTTCATTTCTGTTATCATTATCATCAGCAAAGAAAACACGTGTTGGTGAATGCCATAATGATAAGATACGTAATAGGGCTGGTGATAAAAATGTATTTTTAAGGCGGTGCTTTTCATGGAATGACATCAATTGGCGCACCATTAAAAGCCTTAGCGCAATGGATAGCTGTTTCGTCCTCAGTAGTAAATGCTCATGCTTCCGCCACGGATTGAACCCACACATAGTACACAGTTTCCTTCTTTTGTCAATCTGTAGTATAAAGCAACCATGGTTAACGCTTTCGTCATCAAACTTGAATGTCTTGAGTTCGACCCCTAACAAGGTAGCGTCATAGATGTGCACTGTTAAGGAGTCTTATGCAAGGACAAAACAACTGTCCAGTTCTCCAAGGTTCTCATTGGTTCCTGGATTTATTTTAGTTCGTGACGAACACCAACTTCAGGTTGATCATATGCATAAGCCACAGACTAATGGTGCCAAATTTTATAAACCTTCATATGAGTAACAGTAGCCTAAACTAAGTAAAATTGATTTACTTATATCCAACTGTTATCATTATTTGTCCTTTGGGTTCCTAGTGTAACATAGGGCTTCAGTAGCACGTCTCCATTTCACTCTCTTTACTCCAGTCTTTTCAACCTGGCTCCACGACTGCCCACAAGCTTTCATTTCTTCCTCAAATGATCTCCACCATATCACCCTCAGCTCAGACGCCCAACTCGTTGTTACCCATACAGGTCCAACTCGAGGGCCTGACGTGACGTGTGATGTCCCCAAACGGTCTTCTCAGTGTATATCCAATCCAATGCATCTCCACTTTCTTCTCCATATTTATTTGGTGATAGGTTCTTCATCAATTGGTTCGTTGCGGGGCCAGCCAGAGTTAGTTCCTTGTGCTTATCTGATTATTTTGGTCGTCTGATCTGATCTCCAGTGTCAGCGTCGAATGAGCGTAGGCGGCAGCTGTTGATGTATGTGTGTAGTTTGTTTGAAATTCTTTTCGTAACTCGCCAAGTCTCTCAACCACCATATAGCAGAAGCACTAACTTGGCTGATATTATTATTATTATTATTATTAGTCCCTTGGGTTCCTAGTGGAACATAGGGCTTCAGTAGCACGCCTCCAGTGACCTCTGTTCTCCGAGATCTTTTGAACCTGGTTCCACGACAGCCCACAACCTCTCATTTCCTCCTCGCATGACCTCCTCCATGTCACCCTCGGACGTCCAACTCGTCGCTTCCCATGGGGATTCCATTCGAGGGCCTGACGCGTGATGTCCTCAGTCGGCCTTCTCAGTGCATGGCCAATCCATCTCCACTTCTTCCTGCATATTTGTTGGGTGATAGGTTCTTGGTTGGTTCGTTCCCAGAGTTCCTTGTTGCTTATTTTTTCTGGCCATCTGATCTTCAGCAGCGAGCGTAAGCAGTTGTTGATGAATGTCTGTAGTTTATTGGAAATCCCTTTCGTGACGCGCCAAGTCTCTGAGCCATACAAGAGCACTGACTTGACGTTGGTGTTGAAAATCCGTATCTTGTTCCACATGCTGAGTGCGGAAGATCCCCACACTGGTTTCAGGCTAATGAACGCCTGTCTTGCTTTTCCAATTCTGACTTTGACGTCCTCGTCCGTCCCGCCTGTAGTTGAAACAGTGCTTCCTAGATAAGTGAAGGAGGTTACTTCCTTCAAGTTTCTCCCGTTGACGGTGATTGGAGTTTGTTGTTGTTGTTGATGTTGGTGGTGCGGTATCTTCATCACTTCTGTCTTCTCTATATTCACCTGAAGTCCCGTCTTAGCTGCCTCTTCTGTCAACTTGTTAGTTTTTGCCTGCAGATCTTCAAGTTTATGTGACATTAGGCATAAGTCATCGGCGAAATCCAAGTCTTCTAGGTTCTTTTCCGTCGTCCAGTGTATCCCCCTCTTCTCGCTGCCTACTGTTTGCTGCATGATCCAGTCCACCACAATAAGGAATATCATGGGGGATAGTAGGCAACCTTGTTTCACTCCTGTCTTCACTTCAAAGGCATCACTGAGCTTCCCATTGTGGATTACTTGGCATGTAGCATCTTCATATAGTTGTTGAATGAGGCGGATAAAGGTTTGCGGTACTCCGTAGTATTGAAGCAGTTTCCAAATTACTTCTCGGTCGACGCTGTCAAAGGCCTTCTCAAAGTCGATGAAGTTGAGGTATAGAGCTGATTGCCATTCTACGCTCTGTTCTATGATGATACGAAGCGTTGCAATTTGGTCAGCACATGATTTGTACTTCCTGAAGCCTGCCTGTTCCGGTCGCAGTTTTGAATCCAGTGCGTCTTTAAGCCTCTCCAGGATGATGCGGCTTAATATTTTACTTGGGGTGGATAGGAGAGTGATTCCGCGCCAGTTCTTGCAAGCACTGAGGTCTCCCTTCTTCGGCAGTTTGACAAGGTAACCCTTCTTCCAATCGACAGGTACCTTCTCTTCCCTCCACACCTTCTGCAATAGTGGTGTGAGCATGTCCGCTGTTGTCTCTGCATCTGTTCTCAGTGCTTCTGGCGGTATTCCATCTGGTCCTGCTGCTTTCCCGCATTTCAGTAGCTTTATGGCGTTCAGAACTTCCATTTTCGTTGGGGGATTTATGTTCACTTGTAATTCAGCGGCTGCAGGTGGTATTTCTGGACGAAGTGCAGGTGGTGGTCGATTCAAGAGCTTCTTGAAGTGGTCGGCCCATCGTTTCCTCTGTTTCTCTTCTTTTGTAATTAAATTTCCTTCTTCATCTTTTATTGGTTTCATCTGTGTTGGTCTCTTCCCTGATAGCAACCTGGTTATTTGATACAATGTCGTCAGGTCTCTCTTACCTGCAGCCTGTTCTGCTTCACTTGCCAGTGTGTCGTAGAAGTGTCTTTTGTCTTTGCGTGCACTCTTCTTCACTTCTTTATCCAGTGTTTTATACATTGTGCTCAGTTCCTCTTGTCGTTGAGCATCCTTGCACTGGTTTATCTTCTGTTTCACCATCCTCCTCTCCTCTATCAGCTTCCAGGTATCCGTCGAGATCCATTCCTTGTCTTCCACCTTCTTCTTTCCTAATACTGTTGTGCAGGTTTCTTTCCACATAGCTTTCAAAGACTTCCAGTGTTCTTCTACACAGGTTTCTTCAGGGATGTCCCTCGACGTCTCCCATTTTGTCTTGATGGCTGCTTTGAAGGTCTCCTTTGTAGTTTCATCCTTCAGTTTCCGAGTGTTGTACTTGAATTGAGGTCTATCACCAGCTTCCTTGAAGGCTTTCAACTTGATTTGGAAGGTTCCTTGCACTAGATAGTGGTCTGAACCTACATCTGCTCCTCTTCTTGACCTTGTGTTAAGTAGACTGCGTCTCCATTTTCTTGAGATTGAGATAAAGTCGATTTGATTTTTAGTGTGTCCATCTGGTGAAGTCCATGTCGCTTTGTGAATATCCTTGTGCCTGAACACACTGCCTCCAATCACCAAATCGTTGAATGCGCAGAATTCTGCAAACAATTCTCCATTCTCATTCATTTCACCTAGCGCCTCTCGACCCATGGTTAGTTCTCTTCCCGTGTTGTCCCCTCCCAGTTTGGCATTCATGTCGCCCATTAGAATTTTGATATCGCCAACTGACGTCTTGTCCAGTGTTGACTGAAGTTGTCTGTAGAATTCCTCCTTTTTCTCTTGCTCTGCATTATTTGTAGGTGCATAACATTGTATGATTGTGACCTTTCTTCCTTTTGAGTTGAATCTTGCTGTCATGATCCTGGAGGAGATTGGTTCCCACTGCATGAGAGCCTTCGATGCTCTTGAGGACATCATGATAGCCACTCCCTCAGTGTGCTCGTGGTTGGCGTCTGGGTGACCAGAGTAGATTATTGATTCTCCAGTTGACAGTTTGGAGAGTCCACTCCCATTCCATCTGCTCTCGCAAATCCCAAGCACTTCGATGTTATACCTTCTCATCTCCTTTGCAATCTGGGCTGCCTTACTGGGTTCAAACATCGTGCGGACATTCCATGTCCCCACGTTTACTTTCGCTTTCATCGAGAGAAGACACATCGGCCAATTGGCTTCCCGAAGGCTTTCACCAACTGGCGTCATTTCGCCTCTCCGATTCCAGCGGGGAATAAGTTTGTTTTCATTTTTTATATTTTGTTTGTGCTTTGAAGTTTCTTTAGCGGTTAGATTTGTTTTACGGGGTAGGGTTGCTAGCCCTATGCCCAACCTTCCCTCTTTACCCGGGCTTAGGACCGGCTAGTAACTAGTAAACTAGTTAACCAGGCGAGGTTATTAGTGTTGTTATTAGTGTTATTAGTGTTGAAAATCTGGATATTGTTCATGCTTTATGCCGAGTGCATTGCAGTGGAGTGCCGTAGATCTCCACACTGGTTTCAGGTTGATGAAGACCTGTTTTGCTGTCTTTTCGATCGTGGCTTTGACGTCCTCATCTGTGCCTGCGTCGCCTACAGTTGAAACGATGTTGCCTAGATAGATGAAACAGGCTACTTCTTTTAAGTTTCTCCCGTTGGTGGTGGTTGGGAACATTTATCACCTCTGTCTTCTCTACATTTACTTGAAGTCCCGTCTTCGCTGCCTCACCTCTTCCGTCAACTTGTTAGTTTTCGCCTGCAGATCTTCAAGTTTGTGCGACGTTAAACATAAATCATCGGCACTATCTATATCTTCTAGGCTCTTCTCATCGGTCCAGCCATCGTATGCCCATCTTCTCGCTCCCTATGGTTTGCTCCATGATCCCGTCTACCACAATCAAGAATGTCATAGGTGATAGTAGACAGCCTTGTTTAACTCCTGAATTCACTTCAAAGCATCACTGAGCTTCCCATTGTGAATTACTTGGCATATGGCGTCTTCATATAGTTGTTGAATGAGATTGATAAAGGTTTGTGGTATTCCGTAGTGTTGAAGCAGCAGCCTGCCAAATATTCTTGTCGGTCGACGCTGTCGAAGGCCTTTTCAAAATCGACGAAGTTGAGGTAAAGAGCTGACTGCCACTCTATACTCTGTTCAATGATTAGTCATAGCGTTGCGATTTGATCCCCACATAATTCGTTTTCTCTGAAGCCAGACAGCCTGCTTCAGTCGTAGTTTTGAATCCAGCGTATCCTTTAGTCTCTCCAGGATGATGCGGCTTAACATTTCGCTTGCTTAGAGTGGACAGCAGCATGGTTCCTCGCCAGTTCTTGAAAAGGCTTAGGTCTCCCTTCTTTAGGAGTTTGACAAGGTAGCCCTTCTTCCAGTCAGCCGACAGGTACTTTTCCTTCCAAACCTTCAGTAGTGGTGTGAGCATGTCGGCTGTTGTCTTTGCGTCTGTTTTCAGTGCTTCTGGAGGAATTCCATCTGGTCTTGTTGCTTTTCTGAATTCCAACAGCTTTATGGCGTTCAGGAGTTTGGCTTTTGTCAGGGGGCTTGGTTAACTGGTAACTCTGTGGCTACTGGTTGTCTCTCTGAAAGAGTTGCAGATGGTGGTCGATTCAAGAGTTTTTTTGAAGTGGTCAGCCCATCGTTTCCTTTGTTTCTCTTCTTTGCTAACTAAGTTTCCTTTACTATCTTTCATTGGTTTCATCTGAGTTGATCTCTTCTCTCCCAGATAGTGACTTGGTTATTTGATATAACGTTGTCAGATCTCGCCTACCAGCAGCCTGTTATTCTTCACTTGTCAGTGTGTCTTAGAAGTGTCTTTAGTCTTTGTGCACACTCTTCTTCACTTCTTTGTCCAATGGCACCAAAAACATAATTAGGATTTATCATATAATCACTTATTTATTCTCACTAAGATAGAAGTAGAATACCTAATTAGTAATGTAGGAAACGATAAGATTGAGACACAGGGAGTAATGTTTATTTTTGACATCTTGTACAGTGGTCATCAAATATTGTACACTTTACACTGAGACAGTCATTTGCATAATGTGCTTCATTTCCTCTTCTCCTTCTATCTTGATTTGCTCTTAATACGCCCACACTGTCTCTTGCGTTTCTCTGGGAAGAATCTTTACCTATTGCTGGTAATTTCCTATGATTTCTGCCGCCTTCTCAACATATACTACACATATCCATTTTGATCAGCAGCATCTACTACAATAATTCAGTTATGAGAACTGAAAGTAATGGATCGATTCTTAAACAGTTTTATCTCAGGTTTCGAGGTTTAAACAATGTACAACCATATCTGCAATATCATTTGAAATTGAAAGCAAAATTATCAGATTTCATTCTGAACTTAAACATTGAGTCAAAATCCAGTACTTTATGTTCCCCAACTACTATCAGTTCATGATTTAGTGGGAGTAATTGTGTAAACAAAAAAAAGAACAGTGTAATTAATTTATGTGAACTATAATCAGGATCTGATCAAATAGTTTAGTAAATACTGGGCGTAATGTAAAAGGTTGACGTTAGATATTGTTTTTATTTGTGTAGGTCACAGAGTGTTTCTTCAAGGACCAACTTCCTTGTAGAAACTGGGGGCAGACTTCTGTGCAAAATGTTAGAATTATTTCATATCAAAAAACATGCCGTGATTTACACAAATACAAACTTTTACCTGATAACATCATATTGTTTGAAAATCCTTTCTTTAGTGCTTATTGATAAATTGCTAAACTCTGTTAATCATTCACTTATCATTAGCTATCACAAATGAAACATTCCAAAACTTTACTCTATAACATGAAATTTAATCAGGTTTCAGTTATTATATTTGTTATCTTCTATTCAATTGTTCAATTTTCATTTGTACAATGTTCAATTTACTAAAATACACTTTTTTTTCTTTGTTTTCTCATCATGAAAATATCAATACAAATATATGTATATTATATACGAAGAAGGAGTAGATGATTTAGATATACATTATAAAAGAGAATTTAAATCATCTCTACCACCATCATTATTATTATCGAATCAGATAGAAGATACCGGTGTTTCAGTGTGGCGGACAATTTATGTTGCTAATGAATGGAATGAAATACAAACACATCGTAAAACGAATTATTTAGTCACTCTTTCAACTGTACTAATTTTAATGCAGGTAAATGAGTATATATATTGTCTTTTTATGTAAATATGTAAGCATGTTCACATTCATTGATCATTGAACTATGACTGATGTTATTTGTAGTCAGCCTTAAGTGTTGGTCGTATTCTACAGACCGAACTTGATCAATGGAATTCGGTTTTGTAGGCTTTTAGATGTGACACTTCAAGTTGGTACTCATTGTAGACTGATATCAGTTGGAAGAACAATGGAAATCTGGGAACACTGGACAGTTGTTTCATCCTAGTATGGAACTCCTCAGCAGTACACACACACACGACCCTGCCAGGGATCGAACCCGTGCCCTTCAGGTTCCGTGGCCCGCACGTCATTATTGAGCCACTGACTCAGAGTCCAGTGGTCCATATTTCCAACTTCTGTCAGTTTATGACATAGCGCAACCGCTATTCAATGTCATCGTTGAGTATTTGTCTTTACGGACACCAGGTTTGCCCCACTGGTCATGACGTCTCACTGGAACTTCAGGAATCACCTCTCGAAGCTAGCCACCAATAAGTACTAGTTCTATTGAATTTGGAAGTTTATGGGGATTTCGATATATTTCAAGTTGATATTCATCGTAGACTCTAAATTCAGTTTAGGTATGAGTTGATTAAGTCAATAATAATCGTGGTTCAGTGTTCTCTCAACTTCAATATTTTGTCGCGAACATTTAATCACCAAACTTGGTAAAATCTTTAGCACTAACTTCATAAAAACCATTATATTGGACAATCATTATACGGCCACGGGTAAAATAATATTTTCTGATGAAAATAGATAACAGTACGTTTCGGTTATGAATGTATTGCTTTCTAAACAATGTTCACATCAGCTAAAAAATGTTTAAAAACCTGGAAGCACCAAACAGCTGTTTCACCATAGTATAACAGTGCTCAATAGTGTTTAACAGAATTCAGAACCTATTGTGGCAGATATAATTATGAATAGTTGGTAACAGATGGCTGTTGAAATATTGGGTCCTACTCCAAAAGTATGCTTTCGATATATAGATGATATGATTACAGTGCTGAAATCGGAGCACACATGGTTTTTTTTTACACATTTTAATAAAATCAGTAGTCAACGCAATCCAACTCACCCTATGAGTTAGAAGATAGTGAAGGGGAATAAGCGACATTGGGTTGCAAAATAAAACGAAAACAAGATAAGAGTTTAGACATTAGTCTCCATAGAAAAAACTCAAATTGTTACTTAGACTTTAAATCATCTCATCATGGGTTAATTAAAGTTCCTAGGAAAACAGAAGACAAGAAGGACACTTTACCATCAACAACTATCCTCCTTAGCTGATGAATAACTACCTTATGATATGACTAATAGTGGTTAATAATAGTGGCAGTACTGTGAAGAGATAACTCAAGAGCTCTACACTATTACCCTACAGAGAAGACATTTAGAGATGTAGAATTCTGAATAAAGCTGGCTGGGATTAGAGTGGCATTTAAACCTACTCACTCACTTAGAAATAAACTTTGTAGGTTGAAAGATCCTATTGATGCAACTAAGCAGAATAACTTAGTTTACCGAATCCCTTGCAACGATTGTGGGGTCAAATATACAGGTCAAAGTAGTCGACCAGGGTCAGTTAGGTTATCCGAGCACAAAAACCTAGCTAGGTCAAAACTGGTAGGTCCTAGTAAGGTAAGGAATTTAGAAAAAAAGCTCGGCCACTGTTATGCATGAAATTAAGCATAACGAAATGGGACAAAGTGAAAACCTTTAAAATTAACATAGCTCGATGGAGGGAGAGATTGATAACTAAATCTTTGTGTATCGAATCAACACTTAATACATGCAACAGGAAAGACTCAGCACCTGTTGGGGATATGTGGAAAATCCTATTTCCTATATCTTAAAAAAGGTGAGAAAATTAGGACTATATAAAGGATGCCTCAAAGTTGTGTAGTTATTTGGACATGACTATGGACAGTAAATTATGTCCGTAACATAATTCAGTCAATAATACTGTTCTGTTGTGAGACACATCTAATGAATCAACTTACATCGCATTCAGGACCGTTGGTTCTTTCTGCAAACACGTTATCACTCAGCTACCGGATAACTGTGCAACGGCTCAGGTTATCAAATTCTGCAACGATTTGTGATATGGCAAGTATTTGTTCAGGCACCCAAAGTAGTTCATCTCACAGATCACGACCTCTCAAAAAACTTTCAGGATGTTCATTTCGAAGTAAATAACCAATGAAGAGTCCAGAAATGAGATAAAAATTTTTTCCCAGTCCTTTCAGGTTTTAACAGTGTATTTGATCGTTCATATTTAAGAACTCTGAACATGATTTGATGCTGGAGATAGTATGCAAGATAACAACATTTTAACATCCAAATAAACAATTAAATCAATACGATTTTCTGGCCAATGTTTATACAAACTCATCAGCAGACTAAACAGGCGGCATAGACGAGGATGTCAAAGTCAGGATCGGAAAGACAGCAAGACAGGCTTTCATTAACCTGAAACCAGTGAGATCTTTTGCACTCAGCATAAAGAACAAGATCCGAAATTTCAGCACCAACACCAAGTCAGTGCTTCTATATGGTTCGGGGACTTGGCGTATCACGGTAAGCACTTCCGACAAACTACAGATATTCATCGACAACTGCCTACACTGGCTCGTTACTGAAGCTCAGATGGCCAGAAAGAATAAACAACAAGGAACTCTGGTTGGGCAACGAACCAACCGACGAAGAACCTATCGCTCAACAAATGCGCAGAAGAAAGTGGAAATGGATTGGGTGTACACTGAGAAGACCATTCGGGGACATCACGCGTCAGGCCAGGCTGTCGAGTGTAACCCGTATGGGAAACATCGAGTTAGGCGTCCTAGGCGAGGGTGATATGAAGGAGATGGTGTGAGGAAGAAATGAGAGCTTGTGGGCAGTCGTGATGGCAGGTTGAAAAGATTTCAGAGAAGAGAGTGGACTTGAGACGTGCTACTGAAGCCGTATGTTCCACTAGGAACCCAAGGGAAAAATAATAATAATAAGGCAAGCTGTTAACAGATTTTCTTAATGATAGTTATGCAAAGTAGAAGATATAATAATCCAGGCTGGTAGTACAGTCATCGTATAAACATTGTTGACGTAGGGCGTAGAGCTCCACTAAAGGTAGCCAGTCATTAGATGAGGTTTTACTAAATTTCATGGTCAGAGGTTGCACATGCTGAACAACCACCTGTTTCGACGTGGGATGTTTGTCAAAGTAGGATTGTTTTGGAAGAAGGTTAAGAGGTGACTGAACTAATATGTAGTACCATTCCACGAAGTTTTTGACTGTTAGTGAGAAATGTGTATGAAGATGTAGGTTGCCTGTCTAGACCAGCAGAATTAATAGAAATCAATGGTTTGAGATATAGCTCAAAATTTATCACGAAGATGTAGTTGAATGCACTTTTTCATTACCCATCGTCTTATTATTTTTTTCCTCTCGTACGCTTTGATAACTTTAAGTGGTATACTGTTGTTACCAGGCTCTACTTTGATCTGCTTGCTGTTCATCTGCAAACTGATGCATACTTTTTCGTTAACATATCTAAACTTTACCGAAGTAAACATCGAATTCACAATGATAAATATGTGATAAGTTAACCCAGTGATGCCATGGTTAGGGTTTGTATTATGTATGCCTACTCGTTTATCTACCAAACTGTGGAGAATCTTGTGAGTTACGTGAGTAGAATGAAGTATCTTTTATAGTGGCTAAACCAAGAAGTTACTATGACTTTCCCATATAACTAAATACCTCTCCATAGTTATATGCCAGAGTGTTGACGTGAAGAAACTCTACACAGTACGGTGAGATGGTGTACGTCCTTGAGCTTTTGGTCAAGAAAACTGAAGATGATATGTACACCAGTGATTACTGATCGAGCCTAGTTATCCAACGAGGGTGAGCTCCTGCCGGATTTGAACAAACACACCATCATAGTTAACTTGGCGGTTGACGAGACCCATATGCTCTGATCAATGGTGTGAGTCTCCAAACCATGGGTAGGCCAGCTGACCTTCAAGGTTCTACTCAGTTAATTGGTTCTAGGAGCAGCGGACCACGATAAAGGTAAGGGAGTTCAGCTTCCTAATCCCGATATTCACTGTTATTAACGCAGTTCCAAGAGAGGTGATGTTTTTTACCTTGCGAAGGTGGGCAGTATTCAGTCCGTAATGCCGGATATCGTTCGCTTTAGCCTTGGCCTATTCAACAGGTAGCCTAAGAAGAGCCTCCGTGTCTGAAATATTGATGAGACGAGGATTGTCATCTTACGGGAAGGTGAGCTGCATCGCTTTCTGCTAGATCGTTGATAATCAGTGAAATAAATCCCACTCACGTCTGTGCACGGGGAGGTAAGTATGATCAAGTAACCGATTACCCGACGAAGGTGAATACGTTGAAGCCCCATAGTTAGGAGGGTTTTGGAGCTCACTAGTCACTTTTGAGGTAGCGTTAACGGAGTTCTCCGGCAGGAGTGTTTGTTTCCAAGTACTTGCGTTACTATGAATGTTTCCTGCTCAATTAGAGGAACAATCTCCCAGGTTAAGAGATAATTCATCCAAGTAGACAAGGTTCGGCCTGCAACTGGGAGCTGAGTCGAAAATTGGAGTAAAACTCTCTTATGTGACTTGACCAAGGTGTGATTATAAACCACACAGTTGCTGGATAGTAGTCTGTTGTTATAAGTTGTAAACTAGCTAGTTGAGGTTTGTGCAACAGCTTTTAGAATAGTACAATCAATCTAGTCAATCCTAAAACTGGTAATTCAGAGCTAGTAATCTAATTTGCATACATTTGATCACAGTCTTCTCTTTTCATTGTACAAGGTTCTATGCTGATCAGGTAGTTAGCGTGATGTCGATGATAGGAAAATCCAGTGAAAGTAGCAAACCGTAGACCTAACCTAGTTAGCACATTGATTCTTCATAGATAGAAAATTCAATGTAAAACTTTGTACAGAAGCTACTCCACTCTCCAGAAGCATGTAATGCCCACTGAATCGCAAAGAAACGATACTCAAGTAGCGAAAGGTGTGTCGGTGAACTGAGAATAAAATAACCCATCTTAGCAAAAATTCCAATAACAAAAACTGGATACGACTGTGACACTGTCATCAATTCTTTATCGTATCACTGGGAGTTTTCGCCCACTGTTGTATGATATCTGGACCAGAAAGCTGGTGATTGGATCGAATCTTGTGGTTGTATAGATTTTCATCTGAACTCTCATCAATACACCTGATACATAAAGACCAACTTGTAAAATTACAGCCATCTCAGAGAGTATCACTATCAATTAGTAAAACATTTTAGAGTCACTCATATATTACCCGTTTGATATTATGAGATAGAATGCGTTGTTGAGCTGTTTTTCTGGACAGGTATTTTTCCTGAATGATCGATAAGCTTTACAATTCACCTCATGATATCATTAGACCAAAAATAATGAATAGAATAAATGTAATTAACCAGTCATTTGAAAATTTATGCGACAGGTGGCAAACCACACCTCTTTTGTTAGGACGTCGAATACCTCCTGGATGCTCAAACTTCAGCAGATAGGATACTGTTTGTACACGTAGAGTACTGTTCTGAGTTTTTGAACCTTAGTCGACTGAAATGGCTTGAATATGTGTTGCCCATGCCCATCCGCCGTCTACCTCAACGTGCAATGATAGAGGAAGTTGAAATAGGTTGGAAGAGGGTTCAGGATGGCCAGACCAAGATGTGCCAACAGTTGATAAAGTCGCTGATTGTTGGCCTGAGTCGTGTAGGAAGATATAGTCTACCTGATTTTATCACTCAGTCAGTTTTGAGGTCACTCGCCTAGAACAAACAACCGCAGTTCCATTGACCAATGTTATAACCTTCAATTTTCATATTATAAGTAGTCTAGTCTGAGATATGTAAAAATGATTACTGCACATTTCAAATTAGTCATCACAAACTGATATCATCCAGATTACCACTGAATAACAGGAATCCCTAACTATTTGTTGCATCCTGGTCTAGAACTCCTCGGTAGTGAGAAACTCTGACCTCCTACCGAATGGAACCTAGAATCATCAGGTCCCACAGCGACTACTTTATCATTCAGCGCCAAAGGTTATATCCAACTTTTTCAAATTCTGTATCTTTCACAGATAAATTTATTATTTTTAAATTATTTTTCTTTTTAAGTTGTTATTCATCGTAGACTGACATCAGTTGGAGGAACAAAGGAAACCTGGGAGCACTGGACAGCTGTTTCGCCCTAGTATGTGACTCCTCAGCAGTGCACACCACGACATTGCACCACCAGGGGTCAAAACCGTGACCTTCGGGTTCGTGACCAGCACGTTACCATTGAGCCACTGGCTCAGCGGAATCCAATGGTTCATATTTCCAACTCCTGTTAGCTCACGATATAGCGCAACCACCATCCAGTGTAATCGTTGAGTAACTGTCCTCACGACCATCAGGCTTTACCTTTTTTTTTATAACAAAAGATTATGATATTTAGTCTACTAATGGTTCTATAAATCTTTATATTATGTAATAGGTAATTGGATTGGAAAATCTAGCTTCAGCAGATGCGAAATCAAATGTTGTATTCAACCCATATGAATATCAAAGTCCTCAAAGTCGAATATTTCGTATTGCTCTTATACTTTCAATATTTGCGTTATCTGGTAAATTTTAATATCCCTTCATTTTTCATAAAGTGTTAACATTATTATTATTATTATTATTATTATTATTATTATTATTATTATTATTATTATTATTTAAATCACTTTAATATCAAACCATTTGATCAGTATAAAAGTTTATGTTGCGTTACACTGCTTACTTAAGAATATACAGATATATACATAGCTGACTGCTTTCACACAGTTTTCTTAGTTACATCAAACTATGCTTGTGAATAAGGTAGTGAACATATAATTGTGAAACAGTGACTGCTCTAAGTAAATTCCATAGCGTCTAGAGGCGTTAAGATTCAACTGAGTAAATGTGAACTATGGTTTACAAGTTGCACCTGATTCTAACACTTAAGTCAGTGTCATTTGAGATTCATAACAAAAGATTCCGTCATATTTTCTGTGTATTACTACTTTTATATCCCATATTCATTGCTGCTTATTTACTTGTGCTGATAGGCATCAAACACTTTCCTTACTATAGCAACAAATTGTCGTGATCTGTTCAAAGGATGAGTATGTCATTGTACTGCTGTAGTTGCTACTGAATCTTGACCTCAAATGACTGACTGAGTGATAAAATCAACGTGGAATCTCACACACAAGTGTATCGGCTCAAGTTACTACACTTCACAGTAGTACACAAAGAACAGATGAATAGACGAAGACTGATATCAAGGTAGACTAAGTTGACTGAGAGAATAAACAATCTGAAGATAAAGATTAGTGTGAATATCCAAGCTTTAGAAGACATCAAGGAATGTATGGATCTGCACTGTTGTGACAGATTTTCAGTCATATCACCAAGAGTTTTCAACTAATGGTTTATTTCGTCTATGGGATCACGGGCAGGTAGACTACATCTTCCTACACAACTCAGACCAACAATCAGCGACTTTATCGACTGGTGCCATATCTTGGTCTGGTCATTTTGAGCCCTTTCCAACTTCATCTCACTCCCTCCTAGCATGAAATGTCGAGATAGGCAGTGGCTCGACATATGCAGCACATGTCCAAGTCATCTTAGTTGACTATGGTTCACAACCTCATCAATCTACTTGTTTCTCTTGCTTAGTATCCTTTCCTGACCTCAACATTCCCCACACAGTTATTCTACCAATGCTAGGAAGACACATTTAATCGAAACCCTGAAGTCGCTTCATATAGTCTACTTTTAAAATCCACGTCTTACAGCCGTACAACAGAACAAAACGGAATGCCGCGCAGTCAACTCGTCCTTTGATAGATAGTCAGGTATCTCGCCAGTCGGCGCCACAGATAACGCAAGTTAGAAAACGCCGAACGGTTCTCCGGTATCCTAGCTGAGATTTCGTCAAGAAACAGTACTTTCGTACTGATGCAACTCCCCAAGTGTGAGTGAAGTAGTCGAAACATTCCACCACATCACTCCCTATCTTTAAACTGGGAGTGGTTGCAAACCAGTCCTGGAGCATCATTTTTCATTGGATAAGGGGAGCGGAAAGCATGTCAAATATACTCATATTTCTGCTCAACGCGTACAGAAGACCCCGCATCTTGTCAGTGTCTTCACCCAGCATGACAACATCGTGTGCATACTCAAAGTCAACCAGATGACTTCAAGGGAGTAGGTCTATCCCTCTGAAATCAGACGAACCCAAGGTTGCGTCCATTAGTAGGTCTATGACGAAGTTAAGTGGGAACGGCGACAGCGGGCATCTCTAGCGGACACCACTAGTTGTGGTCGATTCTGAAAAACATTATCCATAAGCGTTATGTACTTGCTTGGTACTCCCTTCGCAGTCAGACACCGCTGCAACACCTTACGGTCGACCAACTCAAATGCAGTCATCAGGTCAAGAAATATGGCAAGTGTCAGTCGCTGGCCGGTAGGTATGCCTTCTTTCCAAAACCTGACGAAAGATAAAAATATGATCGATGCACCCTCAACCAGGTCTGAAACCTGCCTGGTTTTCTCGAGTTTTCTGTTTTCGAGCTCCGGTTAGGCATCGAACAACTATGTACCCTAGGATTTTGAATAAAATATCAGTCAAACTAATTCCCCTACGGTTGTCATACGAAGATTTCTTCCCCTTTTTACAGACTGGGATAATCAGCGAAGTACATCAGTCTGGCGGGACTATCTCTGATTCCCATACACTACCTCCGTTACTCGTTTTAGCGACTTCAAATACCTACATACACAAGAAAACCACAAGTCTAAAAACCATACTTCCAAGTGATACCAGACAAAGTGCATCACTTGACGAATCGTTATTTTACTTCCTTATTACGCGAGTTGAAGTTTTAGTTAACAAACAGTCTGCAGAAAACTTTATTTCGATAGCTATGAACTATTTCCAGTTCTTGGAGGTAATAATAATTGTAGTCATGTGAAACTGGAAGACATAAGAAGGTTACAGATTTTTTATCACATGGTTTTAAACAACGTTGCGTATAGTACTGGATAAGGAACGTATGATCTTGATTAGGTTTCAAATTGTCATCGGGTGAATTACCTGGAACATGTGAATTTTGCTTTATCATAAGCATTGGTGCCCAATGTTAGCTGAAGCAGGATTAAGTCGAGGAAAAGCTAAGGGTGGTTAGATTAGGGCATAACACCAAGTTGTTAAATTATCGACTGTTGATTCGAGTAGTTTAGATAGATATAAACTGTTATTAATTGATACTTATAATCTCCCGTTATTCTGGGTCTAACCGATCGACCTCTATTAGCATATGAGTCCCTGCACAGATGCCTCAATATTGCCTAATTATTGACTACGCTTTGATTTGCTTGGTGGTGGCTAGTAGTGAAACTCAGGACATGCGTTTCTTTCTATTTGGCGTTCGACCCGGTGGTACTGGGTCCTAGTTTCAGTGGGGACAACATTCACTCGGGTATTGGTACAACTGGCTGATGAGTTTAAAATAGGACGAAACGCGCATTCTAGATCCCACTATTATTCACCACTAGGCAAATTACAGATTTAAACTGTTTTTGAATTTCTTCTGAAGCTAAGAACCAATATTTTTAGACTATCGGAGACATGACACGAAATTGTCTAGTGAAAGTACAGACGTTATTGGGTGGTGATTGAAAGTGAATCTGAACCACAGCAGGATCTAGACCAGTGACCTTTGGGTTACCGGCTGGTTACTCTACTATTTGAGCTACGAGGCCAGTTTGCTAACCAAATTTTAACTCTACTTTAATTACCAGATGTGTTCAGTTTTTGTGATCTTTGAGACCTTGGACAATTTCACAGGCTTTTATCTCATTATTTGTCTGCTCTCGTATCTGTTTTCTGTTGATTTTAATATTTTATTCCTGTTCACTTAATCGTGTTTTACTAATGTGAAGGTTGGCTAACTGAACTAATCCCCCTTCATGAAAAGCTTTGCATTGATTTACCTATCTGTCTAGACGCAAAATTTTATGAATTGCAAATATTTTGTAGCCTATTTCTTTCAATCTTCTGAGGTAATATAGTTTGTATCGCTTACAATATACGTCTGAAACTGTGTTTATGGTTATACATAGATCTTTTTTAAATCTTATAGTTGAGAAATACTTACCAGTTGAATAGTGTTGATCACTTGGTATAACACTGTACCGGTAATACAGAGTCCGTTTGATTGAATCTTGTGAAAATAAAAAGGTTGAAATCCGCTCACTAACTTGTGCATATTCGTGTGGTAGGTGGTATGATAATACCACCTGGCTATCCAAACCTCGGTAGGTGGAGTGGTGTTTGAACTCCCGTGGCCCATTGGTTAAAAGTCAACTGTATAAACCAATAAGCCATAACCTTGTATACAGAAGTTTTTTTTCACTTTCAATGATAAAATTCTTACATAAGAACAGTCAGTCAATCCAGACTACCTCAAAGAGTATGAAAACCAACTAGAACTCATGTAATGAACAATGATTTTATTTTTACTGATACTAATCATATCCTCTTTTAACTGTCTGTTTTTACAAAAGGTATACTTCAATGGCTTATTACAATCACACTGTGGGAAAAATGTTTCTCTGATAAATTACGCAGTTTTGCTGATCTATGCAGTGTAGCAAATGTATCAGTATTTATATTTGCTCAAGCTAATTTTGGATATTATATTCATGGACATTCACCAACAGGTCGTTCAGATATCGATTTAGGCGGGATAATACAAATATTATCAGTTGAAAGTGAAGGTATAGCTCCAAGACGTGGTATTACACCGACTCAGATGATCATACTTATCGTATGGCATTACCATCTGGATTACGTCAAGCATTTGATCGATTATATACTCCAATGCTTGATTTAACTTTAAATGTAGATAAATGGATGAAACGTACTTCAACACAAGTGATTACAAATGAAGTCTATCAAAATATTAATCGATTTTTGAAAAGATTCATTTCTAGAGTGAGTATCGTCATTATTATTATTATTATTGCGCAAAACAGCTGAAGAAGTATCTAGTTTATTTCATATTAAAAACATTTAGTCATAGTTTTTCTGACTACTTTGGGAAACTACAAATGGTACCCGTATTATTGTCATCATGCGAATTGACCCCATATCACCTTATCCATATATACTTCAGGGTATTGTCTGAACTCTGAAATGAAAGGTCAGTTTGCAACTTACAGGTTGAATGATTTCTGTTCATATTTACTACAACTGAGTTGTTTCTCAACTGTCCAACTGTGGTTTTAACAGGTTTTCTGGAAATCCTGAGTCTTGAAACAAAATGTAATTGTTTTTTATTCACTTTCACTGCTTTCAACCGTGGCCCTCCTGCCAGCTGTAAGCGTGGGTTAGTCAAAACACTTTACAATACAGCTAGGAAATTATGTTCTACGGACTAGTTGGAGGAAGAACTAAACTTTATTGGGAAGTGTCTCCAAGAGGATGGATATCCTAAGAGATTTGTTACGAAGTATGGAAAAGAAGAGGTCGAGAGAAATAAATACTCAACTGTGGAAAATATTAAGGCTATTATATGCCTCACATTCAAGGAAGATGCAGTACCCAAGAGAACAGTCTCAAGAATCAAAGGAACACTGAGAAGGAGCATTCCTACAGCTAAATTTGTATCAGTATACAATACCACATACTAGTTAAATCAGACAAAATTGGATAATTACCCTCCTTATGTCATCTTCAACTTTATTTATGAATTCACATGCACTTGCGATGGCAAGTACACTGGAAGGACTGAGAGGAGGGGTGTCGCTTCGGTTCAATGAGAGTATCCCTGAGGATCTGTGCTTGAAAGAAAGCAGAATTTTAACCAGTGCAATTACCAGGCACCTCGTAGACACATGACATCACGTTGAAACCTTAAGTGCTTTTGAAACAACGAACGTACAGAAAATGTCTGGATAACTAAGTTTCGTGAAAATAATTGAATAAAACGCTTCCAATCTGATGTTCGCATACAGAAGAACAGTGTGTTTAATCTCACTGCTTGGTGACGAATTTGAACGTGTTTCATTCTGGTTACATAATTCCTTGTTTATTTATTATGATAATTTACTTGATTATGGCTAGCAAAGTAATCCGGGACGTGCGTTTCGCCCTATTTAGGACTCGTCAGGTTGATCGACCTGCACTCCAGTGAGTGTTGTTCCCACTGAGACTCGAACCGCGTACCCATCCCTTAGAACGCCAAAATGTTATCCACTAGGCGACTGAGACATGATGGTCACCTCTTGTACAACGGGTACAAGTATATCAACAAATAGTAATCTTTATTTATTTATTATCACTAGTTTTCTCTTCTTATATTTCTTTTCCCTCTGTACAATCAGTCTAAAATATTATTATTATTATTATCATTATTATTAGTAGTAGTATTACCATTATTATTTGTCCCTTGGGTGCCTAGTGGAACATTGGGCTTCAGTAGCACGTCTCCAGTCCACTCTGTTCTCTACAATCTTTTGAATCTGACTTCACGACTGCCCACAAGCTCAGTGATGCTTTGAAGTGAATTCAGGAGTTAAACAAGGCTGCCTACTATCACCCATGATATTCCTGATTGTAGTGGAATGGACCATGCAGCAAACCGTGAGGAGCGAGAAGATGGGCACACGATGGCTGGACCGATGAAAAGAGCCTAGAAGATTTGGATTTCGCCAACGATGACTTGTGTCTAATGTCGCACAAACTCAAACATCTACAGTTGAAAACTGACAAGTTGACAGAGAGGCAGGACAGCGAAGACGGGACTTCAAGTGAACGTAGAGAAGACAGAGGTGATGAAGATATCCAACCAACAACAGCATGAACAACAAGCTGCAGTCACCATCAATGGGAGAAACATGGAGGAAATAGCCTGTTTCACCTATCTAGCCAGCATCGTTTCAACTACAGGTGGCACAGACACAGACGAGGATGTGAAAAGCAGGATCGGAAAGACAGCAAGACAGGCTTTCATTAATCTGAAATCAGTGTGGATATTCACTGCGCTCAGCATAAAGCGTGAACCATATCCGGATTTTCAACACTAATTCAGTCAAGTCAATCAGTGCTTCTATGTGATGGTTCAGAGACTTGACGCGTCACGAAAAGCACTTCCAACAAATTACAGACATTCATCAACAACTGCCTACACTGGCTCGACACTGAAGATTGGATGGCCAGAATAATAAGAATAAGCAACAAGGAACTCTGGTTGGGCAACGAACCAACAAAGCAAGAACCTATCGCTCAACAAATACGCAGAAGAAAGTGGAGATGGATTGGGTGTACACTGAGAAGACCATTCGGGGACATCACGCGTCAGGCCAGGCTGTCGAATGGAACCCGTATGGGAAACATCGAGTTGGGCGTTCCAGTTGAGGGTGACATGGAGGAGATGGTATGAGGAAGAAATGAGAGCTTGTGGGCAGTCGTGATGACAGGTTGAAAAGATTTCAGAGAAGAGAGTGGACTGAGACGTACTACTGAAGCCGTATGTCCTACTAGGAATCCAAGTGAGAAATAATAATTCTTATTCTGAATAATCTGAGTTTAGTTAAATAAAATAAGATTTGTTATTCTCCAGTACTCATATTTCATTATTTAAATCCACTTTTCTGTTATATTCAAAGGATGATCCAGATGGTTTGCGTTATAGAATTGTACGTCGTAAAGCATTTGAAGATATTCTTGATGGTGAATTCGATGATACTACATTTGAAGGATTATTTTACATTGGTAAGCAATGAATTTTTTTAAATTCATTGTTGTTCATTTCATCAGTTAAATATTCATGTTCGGTGATAAATATTATAGAGTCGGTTAATGGCCTCATAAACTTGCACTTAGTATCTACCTGATATTTTACCTAGACTTTTGATAGTTAAATCCACGTATGGTTTCTAAAACTGTGAACCAATTACTCTTCAAGTTTTCAAAAATATAGATTTCTGATATTGGATGATCATTAAAGATGAGGTGAAAATCTCGGCCATGACAGGATTCGAATAAGCAACCTCCGGGATTTTTTAGCCCGCTGCTCTACCAAGTGAGCTGTGAGACCTAACTGTTGACCAGATTTTTTATTTCACTTTAATCACCGAACGTTGAACCTGACTGCCATTAGAATTCGTGATACGATACTGTCTGTTGGCTGCATTCACAATGGTTGTAAAGTCAGAATTTCTCACCTCAATCCAAATTGAATTGAATTCAAGAGGAAGAGAATCATTTATTATTTTATTTATTATTAGTCCCTTGGGTTCCTAGTGGAACATAGGGCTTCAGTAGCACGTCTCCAGTGACCTCTGTCTCTGAGATCTTTTGAACTTGGTTCCACGACAGCCCAGAAGCTCTCATTTCCTCCTCGCACGACCTCCTCCATGTCACCCTCGGACGTCCAACTCGTCGATTCCCATGGGGATTCCACTCGAGGGCCTGACGCGTGATGTCCCCAGTCGGCCTTCTCAGTGCATGTCCAATCCATCTACACTTCCTCCTGCATATTTGTTGACTGATAGGTTCTTGGTTGGTTCGTTCCCAGAGCTCCTTGTTGCTTATCTTATTATTCTGGCCATCTGATCTTCAGTAACGAGCCAGCGTAAGCAGTTGTTGATGAATGTCTGTAGTTTATTGGAAATGCCTTTCGTGACGCGCCAAGTCTCTGAGCCATACAGAAGCACTGACTTAACGTTGGTGTTGAAAATCCGTATCTTGTTCCGCATGCTGAGTGCAGAAGATCTCCACACTGGTTTCAGGCTAATGAACGCCTGTCTTGCTTTACCGATTCTGACTTTGACATCCTCGTCCGTGCCACCTGTAGTTGAAACAGTGCTTCCTAGATAAGTGAAGGAGGTTACTTCCTTTAAGTTTCTCCCGTTGATGGTGATTGGAGTTTGTTGTTGTTGGTTGGGTATCTTCATCACTTCTGTCTTCTCTATATTCACCTGAAGTCCCGTCTTAGCTGCCTATTCTGTCAACTTGTTAGTTTTTGCCTGCAGATCTTCAAGTTTATGTGACATTAGGCATAAGTCATCGGCGAAATCCAAGTCTTCTAGGTTCTTTTCCGCAGTCCAGCGTATCCCCCTCTTCTCGCTGCCTACTGTTTGCTGCATGATCCAGTCCACCACAATAAGGAATATCATGGGGATAGTAGCAACCTTGTTTCACCTCTGTCTTCATTTCAAAAGCATCACTGAGCTTCCCATTGTGAATTACTTGGCTGGTATGTGGCGTCTTCATATAGTTGTTGAATGAGGCGGATAAAGGTTTGCGGTACTCCGTAGTATTGAAGCAGTTTCCAAATTACTTCTCGGTCGACGCTGTCGAAGCGAGGCCTTCTCAAAGTCGATGAAGTTGAGGTAGAGAGCTGATTGCCATTCTATGCTCTGTTCTATGATGATGCGAAGCGTTGCAATTTGGTCTGCACATGATTTGTACTTCCTGAAGCCTGCCTGTTCCGGTCGCAGTTTTGAGTGCAGTGCATCTTTAAGCCTCTCCAGGATGATGCGGCTTAATATTTTACTTGGGGTGGACAGGAGAGTGATTCCGCGCCAGTTCTTGCAACACTGAGGTCTCCTTTCTTCGGCAGTTTGACAAGGTAACCCTTCTTCCAATCAATAGGCAGGTACCTTCTCTTCCTTCCACACCTTCTGCAATAGTGGTGTGAGCATGTCCGCTGTTGTCTCTGCATCTGTTCTCAGTGCTTCTGGTGGTATCCCTTCTGGTCCTGGTGGAGAATCATAGTGAGTATCAATTTGACAATCTGAAGTATCTATAGTTTGACAGACTTTTATTGTTAGTACTGAGTGATGGGTTTCAGAAGGATTCGGACCGCGATCTGGAATGCTGGACTACTATCTAACTGATATCTACATTCCACATCAAGTATTAAGCGGTTCAGTAGACGCTGAATGTGAGCTAAGAAAGAATTCTTATAAACTAAGGATACTTCTTGAAAAAACAAAAGAAAGCCTACTGAAGCTTATAGAAAGTTTTATACGCTAGAATGATTTTCGAATTCAAAACGACACCTAACCGGCAACAAGATTCCAGCAGATGGACTGAAATTGATCCGATGAGCGATGAGATCCAATCACTAAGTTCATCTATAATCGACTTGATCCCTACATGGAATTATGTACGACACAAATCTAATATGCAGTTAAATCCTACCACTGTGCACAAGTTTTACACCTATATTAGCTATTGTCATAGCAAAATAAACATTATTTATATAAAGAATAGCTTCAAAACTGATTTCTGAAAAAAACCATAGGATGTTGAAAATCATATCATTTTACCCTAAATCTTCTGAGGGATAAAAACCTTGATTGACTCTGAACTCGAATTCAGAAGGTTGGAGTTTCGAAGATGTACATACCTTTTGAAATATCAAGGATAATTCCACTGCACGGGATTTCCCAGACTCAATCAGCTCATGATTACAAATATGCATCAAAAAATGATCGTAATTAGGCCCTTACACTAGTTAGTGTAACAAACCTATTTTGTGAGTGGTGATTATGCTACCTGGCGGCTCAAACGTCAGTGACTACAGTCAGATTTAAATCTATTACTCAATGGTTGAGCGACAAATGATGAAATCAATAAACCACAGCTTTAAAAATCTTCAATAACCAATACTAGACATTTTTATGGAAGTAAGAAGATCAAGATTTACGAAATAAACTGAGCTCAAATTCATTTTGTCACCTCTCAGTCACAAACCGATCTCTCGAATGTCAACCTGAGACCAAGCATTACTGCGTAACGGTTCGAGTTGCCACACCTCATATCAGTACATCAAGTAAAAAGGCAGTGAGGCGCAAGATGAAGATAAGAGAATGCAGTCAAAAGAAATATAAAGTACGAAAAGAGAGAAACGAAGAATGAGGAAGTGGTGAGATTCAGTATAGCGTCGTCAAGATGAGGAATAATGTATGTATACATCTGCGCCACTAACATCGGTTCTCAGCCATATCACCTAGGGTCTCCAACCACTGGTTTCTCTTGTCCCGCGGACCCCAACCACTTAGTCTGCATCGCCCCACATGGTTAAGACCAATAGTCAAAGATTTCATACATTGGTACCATGTTTTGGTCTGGCCACTTTTTTTTCAGCCTGGACTTACTTCGGCCAACATTGTGTGACAAGGCAACCAACGACTAGGCATACGTAACACGTGTCCCAACCATCTCATTCGATGAAGGTTCACAACCGTGTCAACCGACTTACCTCTGCTCCCTAAAACCCTACACCAGTCACAAATACTCTTAATTAAATCTAGAATTTCAATGGTAACATACTTCTGTGTAAAACGAAACTTAAACAGTAAAAAAAACATGAATCAGACGAAATCAAATAAAGAATGTCGACAGTACAAATGGTGATGACAAAGGTTTTTATTTATAATTAGTGGAAATAGAGCTTCTCATGTGTAAGCAAAGGATTATAAAACACAATCATGAAACTGGTAGTGATAATAACGGATTTATAACAAATAAGTAGAGATTAACAATGGATAGTGACTAACAGTGGGATCTAGGATGAGCATTTCATCCTATCTGGGTTCATCAGCTGGATGTACCTTCTTCCCAGTGACCAATGTTGTTCCTACTAGGACTCAAGCCCGAGACTGATCGCTTCAAACGTCAGAGCGTTACCCACTGGGCGACTGAGTCACGACAACCACTTCGTGTACTGTGGGTAAGCTTTTTGTTGTTACTCGTACTATACCGTCGTTGATCAGATGGAATTGATCTGTCCCTGATGAGTCCCAAACAGGAAGAAACGCGCCTCCTAGATTCTGCTGCTAGTCACTATCTATCATTAATATGAAGTTGAAACAACAGGCAACATCAACGTACCCACGCAGGAGCCCATATACCAATAGAGACCGATCAATTCGGTCTAATCAACGACGGGATAATACAAGTAACAACATAAATAATCCTAGTGTGTTTTAAAAAAATCAAAAAAACGACTTTTCGAAACATTTCAGTGTATAGGCGATAGCTTCTTCGGTAGACCATTGCGTTCAGCGAGATATTCTAAACACAGTCGAAAACATACAAAGGAACGATAGACAACAAGCAAGGAATCTGTCATCTTAGAAGTTATTTAGCTGAAAAACTTCTCTACAAAACAATAATCAGCGACCCATTTGCCTGAATTTCTCCTTTTTAGATCGATCCACCATGGCTGATATTCTTGGGACCGAACACTATTAAATTTAGAATCACATTCTATGTATTCAACTGACTTATTTAATTCATGATTGTTTGGAAGTTGAGACTAGATTAATTCAAAAGTTGTTTTCACCACAGACTGATGTCATTTGAAGAACTAGTGAAAGCATAACAGTTTCTTCTTAGTCTAAGATTCACCAATGGTGAATGCTCTGTACCTGATGAGATCTACGCTAAAAAAACTTGAATCGAAGTCCACTCAATAACCTTATGCACATTTTTTCTACCCTTACCTATTTTCTGACAATTAGTGATACTACCTGATTGCCCGAACCTCGGTAGGTAGAGCTGCTGTATTCGAACCTACAACCCGTTAACTGGAAACCAAGTACTTAGACAATGAGCTACAGCTCCGCCAAGTCTAGTGGCGAATATACTAACATTCAATCAGTGTTGGAATTCAGGAGTCCTCTTTCTCAGACTTCTACTAATTCACAATACGACGCGACCATCACCTGTTGTCAGTAATCCTTACTTCCGACTTAGTTACTACCACATATCATAGCTATCATGTGCTCACAGGTTTTCAGTGTTCTTCCAACTGTCTTGAATTGCTTTAAAATCACCTGCTGATTATCACTAATTTTGCTTCATAATTTTGTATTATGCATAAATAGATGACGGAAATTCATTCGGAGATGCACTTTACTATGGGAATGAATGGCTGTTGTTCACATTCGATGCACTTCTATTCTGTTTAGTTGACTTATTAAGTCAAAATTTAATACTGGCCGCATTTTTCGTTATTCTAATTGGAAATGTAAGTTTAAAAAACATCCGTTTAACTTGATTTTTCTGCCATTTTGAATGGAACTAGTTGTTATATACTATGTTGACCAATCAGGTAGCTAGATTGCGGTAGGCTAAACACAGAGGCCAAACTCATCAACGGTTTCTTCTGCACTTATTTACTTCGCAGGACCGAACCCTTCAACCCACTTCAAAATTAGCCAGTTAGTTGGCGAACTGGTAATATCTAGAATCCAAACTATTGTTAGTGAAGTTGCAAGAATGGTACACCGGGGATGTAACTCAACTTAACTGTGGTTTCTTCTGGAAACTGAAATTTTCGGCCCACTAACAGCGACCCACTCAACACCAGCAATAGTGTCAAGAAAGCAAGCACAACTCCATAATACCTACTACTACTACTGATCGACATGAGTAGTTAGATGCCACTGTGAAATATCACCGGTGGAACTTACTAACCATCTACTTGAGTTCTTCTCATCGCAGGCTGAGAATCTTGCAAACAATTGCTTTGAATGCCATCTTAGTACTTTAGAATTTTGAGACTGATACCGTCCTATTCTAATTACTTCACCGCATACATTTCTATATTCGTTTATGAGATGAAACATTTTGATCTTCAGGTGAGTTGAGTTGGGTAGGTGAAGTTACTCACCAATTGACAGAAAATGAAGAAACGGTCCATAGGATTGTGACGTCTTATCCGGATAGTAACTTGTTCACTAGAAGACTTGATACTCCCAATCTGGACCCTGTATAAGGTCTTGCGTTCTTGTTGCTGAAGACTTCTAAGCTGAGATAAAACAGTTTTCTAATTTGTTGTGTTTCTTCAGCTGATTTTAGTTCGTAAAGGAAACTGTTTTTGAAATTAGACTGATAGATAAAGGATGTATCTCATTTATCCTGGAACTATCCAACAGCGTCGACCAAGAAGTAATTTGGCAGCTACTTCAACACTACGATTTTAGTACCACTAACCTTTATCAACCTCATTCAACAACTATATGACGACGCCACATGCCAAGTGATCCACAATGGAAAGCTCAGTGATGTTTTGAAGTGAATTCAGGAGTTAAACAAGGCTGCCTACTTTCACCCATGATATTCCTGATTGTAGTGGAATGGATCATCCAGCAAACCGTGAGGAGCGAGAAGATGGGCACACGATGGCTGGACCGATGAAAAGAGCCTAGAAGATTTGGATTTCGCCAACGATGACTTGTGTCTAATGTCGCACAAACTCAAACATCTACAGTTGAAAACTGACAAGTTGACAGAGGAGGCAGGGCAGCGAAGACGGGACTTCAAGTGAACGTAGAGAAGACAGAGGTGATGAAGATATCCAACCAACAACAGCATCAACAACAAGCTGCAATCACCATAATGGGAGAAACATGGAGGAAATAGCCTGTTTCACCTATCTAGCCAGCATCGTTTCAACTACAGGTGGCACAGACACAAACGAGGATGTGAAAAGCAGGATCGGAAAGACAGCAAGACAGGCTTTCATTAATCTGAAATCAGTGTGGAGATCCACTGCGCTCAGCATAAAGCCTGAACCATATCCGGATTTTCAACACTAATCCAGTCAAGTCAATCAGTGCTTCTATGTGATGGTTCAGAGACTTGGCGCGTCACGAAAAGCACTTCCAACAAATTACAGACATTCATCAACAACTGCCTACACTGGCTCGACACTGAAGATTGGATGGCCAGAATAATAAGAATAAGCAACAAGGAACTCTGGTTGGGCAACGAACCAACAAAGCAAGAACCTATCGCTCAACAAATACGCAGAAGAAAGTGGAGATGGATTGGGTGTACACTGAGAAGACCATTCGGGGACATCACGCGTCAGGCCAGGCTGTCGAATGGAACCCGTATGGGAAACATCGAGTTGGGCGTTCCAGTTGAGGGTGACATGGAGGAGATGGTATGAGGAAGAAATGAGAGCTTGTGGGCAGTCGTGATGGCAGGTTGAAAAGATTTCAGAGAAGAGAGTGGACTGGAGACGTGCTACTGAAGCCGTATGTCCTACTAGGAACCCAAGTGAGAAATAATAATCCAACGATGTATTCTCACTACTGAAGTATTGCTCTTCATACCGAATAAAAATTTATGCGTGTTTGGAATACCTCGACTTCTACTATATGCTCTTGAGAAGTGTAGTAACTTACCGTCAGACATGTATTCACGATGTACCTTTGGATTTTTGTTTAAAAAGCGTCTACAAAACACATAATTCAACAGATTTCCAATAAGAAATTTAATTTCTCTATCTTTGTCTATTCTGTCATTCCAGATACTTACATTATTACGGAATGATCTTGGACGTCGAAATACCGCTCGGAAAACACTCATTGATGAGCGTTTTTTGGTCTAAAATATTCGTGCTTTCATTTTACTATTGATATATGATGTAGTGGATTTATTGTTATGAAATAAATTCATAGTTTTTCGCTTACGAAAAAATGCTTGTATTTTACAATCGATCATAACCATGGTGCTACAGAGCAATTGGATTGAAATCAAAGTGTATTCACCTTACACCATCTTAGTTACAATCTAGAAAATCCAATGACCACAGACTAATTCTTACATCTTTAAAAATGTGGTGTTAGCATAAAGTTCATTCCAACACTACTACTGAATAGTCATCCAGTAAACAATGTTGATGTATTTGTCACAGAATACACCGCTTTTTTCCTTGCTCCAGCCATTTACAATCAAAATTAGGGCAGGATGGAAATCTGATGATGGTGACGAACAGCAAGTCGGGAAGAACAATATTTAGTGGCACTTTTATAGTACTAACGAAAATAGTTATCCAAATGATTTAAATAGTGCTTGTCTAAGTCTTTGAACAGCACAAACCTGTTGGTTGGTTGGACGCAATCGGCAGGGGGCCCTGGAAACAGGTCCCGCGCTTCCTGGCTCTCGTCAGCAAGGTGTATCTCCAACCTCGACGGAACTGACGTCCCGCCTGTGACTCGAACCCGCGCCACCCGGGTTCGTATTCAGCGACCCTACCACTGAGCTATTGGGGCAGCGACTGACCTCCTGTAGGACTGGCTTACATGTATTGATTGGTCATGGGAGTGCAACCAATTTCATGTTGTCTCAGGCGGGACATTAGTTCCGTCGAGGTTGCAGATACATCTTGCTGACAAGTGCCAAAAAGCACAAAACCTAGGCCCAGGGCTTCCTGCTGATTGCCTCCAACCAACAAACATCAACTAATGTGCACCGCGATGCTGAGCTTCCTAGCTTGGTTGCCATATTGCAAATATGATCGATAGAATTTGGTCTGCACTCCCGTGACCAATCATTACAGTACAAACCTACACGCTAAGATAAAATTCACGTCCCCTTTAATTATATTACCCAACCTAAGTCTCCAAATCATCAATAACTGAATTGTTTTTTGAACCGGTAGCACAGATATTATGATGAATTAGCCTAGTAAAAAGTTTAAGGTCACTTGTAAAATAAAAATACTATTCCGTTGAAGAGTAATAACCCAATCTTAACCGACATCCATACATCGTAACAAAGATTCAACGACTCAGTAACCCCGTAGGGTTTATGTTCTAATTTATTCCAGAGATCATCGTTTTACACTAATGACTTAAGCAGAAGTAGATAAGGTGGCATTCGAAATCATAACACAATGTTCGGTAGTTGAAAGCTGACACTCGAAACACCTACTCGATGTATTATTGAGAAGAGTAGAACAGACACATGAGTCAAGATAGTAAACAGTGGAAAAGTTTTCTTTGGTTGTTACCTTCAAGTGTATCTATTATTTGACGAATATGCATCAAAGTAAGTAGATTAGAATCTGCAACTCCTTAGCAATGTGGACCTATATGGAAGAGTTGAATGTGTAATGACTGAATAGATTTTCTAGTTCAAGTAAGGATAATAAATTACCCGACACAACAATATTCTCGAGAACAGATCTACTAGCTGGTCTGCATTCTTTTTAAAAACTGAATTGATAACGGCTTATGAGGAAAACTTGATATATTGTTGGTACAGCCTACGAACTTAGCTCCATAAGGAAAAAGTGTATCGATGTTGTCAGCAGAATAACTTTTTCTTTGACCTTTGATAGATTACAATGTGAGCTGAAATGTAAAATTCAAGTAAAGCACGTCTTTCAGTTCACCTTCAAAACAAAAACGTGAAAAATTGCAATAACTTTATCAGCCTTGAATTCGATATTCATGTACAGATATTTCTTCAATACTGGTGAACTGCGTGGAACATATTACTCCTTATTCATGCACTTCCCAACAAATAGTGTTAGACAACTATCATGAATTAGAGTTTTCCGGAAAAACATTAATTTCCTATTTAATTTATCTGCCATAGATAGGTGATAGATAGACAGACAAAATCAAGGTAGAATGACACATAAAAGTGCATCAGTTCAAGCTGCTACAACACTTCACAGTAGTACATAAAGAACAGGTGGATAGAAAAAGATTGATATCAAAGTAGAGGAAGTTGTGTGTGAGAATAAACAATTGGGAGCTAAAGGTTATTAAGAATATCCAAGTTTTAGACGACATTAATAAGTGAATAGGTCTGCTCCACTGCGACCGATTTTCGGACATGTCACCAACGGTTCTTTCGTCTCCGGGCAGTCTACATCTTCCCAAACGGCTTCATCGACTGGTATTACGTCTTAGTCTGACTACCCTGAACCCTCTTCTAATCTAATCCAACTATCCTTAGTATGGCACTTCGAGGTAGACGGATGCTACATAGGCCATCCTTGTTTACTACTCTTCGCCTGACTTCAACATCGGCCACATGGTGATCCCACCAAAAACGAGCAATGCAACAAAGACGCCTATGATCAAAACCATGTAACCGCTTCATATCTCCTACTTTTACCAGCCATGTCCCATAGTCGAATAACATGACAAATGGACTGTAACGCAGTATTCTCATCCTTTGATGAGTGGTTGGATATCTCGCCGGCACCACAGGTGGCAAACAGCAAACGGGCCTTCTGTATCTGCGCTGAGATTTCGTCAGCAATCACTCAGTCCAAGTTGATGCAAATTCTCCAATGAGTGAAGCGGTCGACCCATTCGTTGAGATGAAAGAATTCATGAAATCCCTTTTCCTGATCATAGAAATCAAGCTGTAAACACTGGAAAGCTGTTTATTCCAGGGCGTTTGTGATAAATCAATGTCATTTCTTCTTCAGAGTTGGAATAAAAAATATTAAATTCTAACCTGACTTTTAGAAGATGGGAGGATTTAACTGGAAATCTCCAGAATTCTATCTAACTCGATTTTTGAATCACAAATAACAAAAACCCACTCATAAACTTTGTATATACTTCAAAACTGGTCAGCTAGCAAATGACTCAAGATTTACTGCAGTCCAAATAAGTTGTGAGACAACCAGTAAGTTTCATTAGGTATCATTGCTACTTTATCTTTTTAATTAGTGAATTTGAACTGCATGCTCAGCGAACATCATGACTAACTGATGAATATATTTAGTCCGTATATCAACATTTAAACTGAATAGAACCAAATGTTCCAGTAAGACGAACACTAATAAACAAAGTTACAACAACTAACTAAGCCATAACTGGAATAAAGTACTCATACTAGTCATTTAGAACCATTAATACCAGGCCAGTCAACAATTTCGTGGGGGAACACGAGGTCACTTTGAGAACATGAGGCAAACCGAAAAAACACCGGGTCAATGTTGTACAACCCTGAGTTTTCAATGAAGCTATTCCCTCGTTTTGCCTCGCGAAAATGTTGAATGGATGATCAACTCAGATATGCCCATAGACGAAAATACCTATAAATTCTTAATACAAATGTCAAACATATCCCCGATGAACGATCTAGAGTTATACAGAACACACTCTTCAGCACAACAACAATACTGTTTATTGACAATATAGTTAAAACATTCTACACTTTTTCATTCAGTACAATGGGCACCGTCAAAACACGATGAAGAAACACAGATTTATAGTCAGTGGACAATCGATAAACAGAAATCTCACAGAAGGAATGTTAATAACATAACAGCATCATATGTACGAATATTGAATATATCATGTAGAAAAAGTGGATATCATAGCATGATTTATATCATTATTATGCATTAGGTATGTGTATCAAGTGAAAGATAACATAGTTTTAACTGAATATCAGGATTCAAACTGACATTTTAGCAAGGCATGCTACAATAGAATTTTATAGTAACTTTTCTCAAAGATGAATTGGTTTCGAAAACAATAAAAATCATGATTACCCCCCCCCCCCCACACACACACACACACACACACTACCACGAGTGAACATAACTTAATCAAGAAGTAACAAATAAGGAAAGAATACTAACAGCAACGATAAAATAAAATTTTGAATATCCGGTATTATGATATCATGTGAATGTGATAAAGTCTGAATTAAGAAAAAAACACAGCGCCTATATGTACTTTCATTAGCCTTTATCAGATATTTTCTTGCCAGAGATCTGAAGTAAAAAGAAGAAGAACATAAATTTCAAAGGTAAATGCATCGATTTTATCCAGTGAAAAACTTCAAGACATCAATTTGAGGTAGAAATACAAAAGTAGACGCCCATCAATGACACTGGGTGATGATCATGCTATATCACGAAGCATAAAAAAGTAAATCATCGCGTGGTAACATGCTAGCCAAGAGACTTAACAACTCTGAAGTCAATCGCTCGCATGAATATAGTTAAACACTGATGAGGGGTCTCGAACTAGGACAAAACAACTGTCCAATACTCCTTGGTTTGAGATAGTTTTCTAAATGATGTCAATGAGAGATGAAAACTATGAAACCGATTGACTACTAAAAATCCCTTCAGTGAGACAGACAGAACAAGGAAAAATCTCGAATGATTCAAGTTGTCATATATCTCTGAAGTAATAATGGAATAACTGAGTCCACTGAAGAATATCGGTGAACATGCATGAAATAGGCAGCATACCCATGGTGGGATATTAAGAATCTATAGAAATACACATAGGTGTATGTACAATATTGTGACTGACTTTCAGTAGTGTCAGCTACTTTGCATCCGTTAATTTCTTATACCTTGAAGTAACACAATGAGGAATTTCACAGTTCCTTTTGCTACTCAAAGTGATGATTAACTACTTTATGGGTTGATTCTACACGTTAATCTGGATGACCTGAGGGGTACTCAGCCAATTCTTACTCCAAATAACACTACACGGTGGACGGTTTACATATGCAATATATGTCTCAAGCACTTCAGTTAGTAGCGCTGGAAACCATATCGAACAACCTACCTGAATTATTCATGTATAATTAAGCAGATACAAGTAAACAATAGCCGTAAAATATTCTGCATTACCCTGGTTGAAAACCATCATATTTCTTACCTGAAGAATAGCAACAATTATTCCAAACAATCCGATAGCACTACCGAAGATTTCCACCACGAGTATTTTAACAAACAGTGCAGAATTTGCAGCATCTGCCAAGGCTGCACCTGAGCCTACCATACCGACACAGACTCCACATATAAGATTACAGAAGCCAACAGTTAAACCAGCTGCAAACATTGAGTAACCAGCTCGATGAGCTTGACGAATTATGCTTTCGCTTGCACCGACAGGATTGTATGACTATATGTTTATGACAGGATAAGAAAGTTGACAAACAAATGCATACTAAAATTACGTTTGAAATATTTTGAAAGCAAAGGATGAGATATCTTCGATACAACAGCCAGTTACAGACACTTGTTAACAAGGTTTTTAAGCTTTTGTTTAATATTCAAGCTGTCTGGAGTTGCAAGTGTTAACTAATTATATGAGTTAACAGATTTCAGTTTATTATTAAAATTAGTTCCCTTGGCATAAACTGAAAAGTTTTACTTCGAAAAAGACTCGTCATTTGGAAGCAAATGTACTGAGATCATCTGGCTGCCTTGGAGTATGCACATGATATTCTCCTGTTAGGTGAAGACGCTGACAAAATTCAGAGTCTTCTGTACGCGTTAAGCAGAAATATGAGCATGTTTAGCACGTGTAAATGCATCTGCAACAATGAAATCGATTCTCAGCCAAATCACCTACATTTTGCAACCACAGATTTCTGTTATGACGGTGGTAAAATACAGGAAGACTTCTTATGAACTCTTCATCTTCTAGTGTTTCGTTGGTGGCTTTTTGGTCTGTTTGATTTACAACCAGTGGATCATGCGTTCAAGCTCTGCTTGACCTGTCAAGGTCTGGACAGTCAGGTAGTATCGTTAGCCGTCACACGATAGATGTGCGCATGGCTGCTGAGTCGCACTTTTTTCACTTTATTTCACCTGCATCCTTAATAGCCATGTATCTGGAGAAAACGAAGTGGTACACAGTAAACTGGGTGCTTAATAAACAATCGGGTCAAAAACAGTACACAATGCAAAGCTAGCTGAGACAGGTTCCGGTTGGAGAAATGTCAGAGGTCGCTAGACTAGAACATATCAGTCCATGAAGTCTCTGACTGTTGTTCTGAACCGTGAAAAAAAACGGATCTCCTGATTGGTGTTCACGTCATAACAGAAATCTATGGTTGCAAACTGTAGATGATTCGGCTGAGAATCGATTTCATTGGTGCAGATGCATTTACACAGTATCTTGATCGTTATATCACACTTCGTTATTTGTTTCACTCCTTCTTCCTATAAATTTCTACTAATTTTGATTACTTTATTTCTTATTTCTCTTTCATCTTGGCGCCTTTTAGTTTGATTTACTGGTATAAAGTGTGACAACTTGGTTCGTTAAAAAGTAATGCAAGTAGCCAATTTATCACTAGTACATATTTCTTGAGCTCTTAGAAGCAGACAATTAGTTACAGAAAGTTTGCGATGAAGACATTGTCCATTTTGTTCGTATTTCTTGTAACATCGAAATGCTGGTTCTTCTATTCCGAAAGGATAGTTTTAAAAACTTGTAAAATATGTACTAGTGATAAACTGGATAATGAAATGAAATCCGGGTTTACTGATTTATGGATAAATGGGGAATTTCATCGTCACAGCTTTAACTAATAAGCAGAATGGTAACCACCATCACAAAGAAAGCGGTCTTCACTGCAATGCCACTTATACGTCACTAGATTATGCAACTGATAGCTTATGGGCTTTGGTTGGCTGCTAAACGCACCTTCTACACCACTTCCCTCTCTTTAACCGTAAAGAGATTTCCTCTTCTACTCCCACCAATCAAAGGCCGTTAATTCTACCTCGAATTGCATCTACAAGTTCACCGGTAGTTGTAGCCAAACCTATATATCTAGATTTAATGCCATCGGAAAGGGTATTATCCTCAGTGATGAATAAATCAAGTGACTAAAATTAATGTGTTTAACAAGAGTAAGAACCCGCCATACCCTATTGTCAAGCATCTACATTGATGTCTTGTCACAAAACCAATGTTCATCACTATTTTTTAATTGTTTCACATAACTAAGACCAGATGTTATGAAAGAAGACAAAAGCGCTGGATTAGTCGTATACACCCAAAACATTAATTTCGAAAAATAATTGACGTGACCCTTTATTTACCCTGAAGTATATGACTTATTATAATGATCGGTCAGTAATATACTCTATTATTTTATATAAGTACAAAATATTGACAAGTAACTTCATTATCGTAAACCATCGTATTTGCCATGCAATTTTAGAGTAACCAAAAAATTATACCATATCTCATTGTGTTCTACATGACTTGTTTGTCAAAAGACTTCAATTAACAAATTCTTCGACATCAGGACCTGTGACAGGCCACTTTGTTTCCTTAAGTTATTTGTTGTTTGTGGAAACACTATGTTTTACTACATTCAAAGAGAAGTGGTGATCATTTTCTACCTAATTTAACAGTTTTACAATGTTTACTCCAACGAATAATAAACCTTGTGACAAGCATGTTTGGTGGGAGAGAATAAAGTCAAAAATGTAAACTATCCTTCGTAAGGATTGTGCACCACACATTTCCGTTCACTGAGACTGACAGAATTCTAATGAGTCTAGTTGCCGTATAATGTCAAATTACCATACATTATTACAATACTATTCAATATCCACTATGGTGTTCGTGAGGCTCTATGTAAGAAAAAGCACGAAAAGTGACTGAAGTGGCAGTCTTGATGTACTTTGGTTCAGATGTGAGAATTTGGCATTCATCCACTTGTCTGTTTCTAATAACTATACTCGTTTCAGTGCCAAAATTCAAAGTTTAACTTCATTCAAACATGCAGAAAGTAACCAAAAAGAATAGCAAGACATCAACAAATGTTTGACTTACTCCAATCTGACTCAGCATAACAATAGCTGTAATGATTCCATAGATAGCTACAGCTTCACAGAAAATAATGCTAACCAAGTTTTTTGTGCGTATACGTGGCGCCTTTACAGCTGCTCCCAAGATACTCGAGCCTGTTATATAAATGCCCCTGAAAAAAATCCAATGTAAACTAGTTACACAAAGCCTCATTATACTAATTACTCAGCCGTAAAATTATGACTCTCTTGATGAAAATAACATGCAATTTGGGACTTTTTACAACGGACTTAAATCAATCATAAAAGAAAAATCGTAACGCCAATACTGACGTACTAGCATTTTGCCACATTCATTTTCTTTTAATAAACACTTTTACCATTATAAGGCTGTGAATGGTTTTATATACTTCAAACGAATCACAAAGAAAGGGAGATTGGAACTTAGTTGGTGTCAATGAATCCAGTTTTCTTTAACAGTATTGTTCATTCACATGATTTTTACATCAATGATAACATTCCCTGCACCGATTTCACATCTTAAGGAAATATTCGAGTAAATCCACTTTTATCTTTAAGAGCAGACGACACTACATTCATAACTTTGATCATTATTAAGATGTCTTAGACCTACCTATTCAGGTCTAATTTCGTTTAAGACACAGGAATGTAATGGCAGTAATTTACTTCAACTGCTGGATATTTCAGAGCCTTAAAAGAACTGCGACAACCTCATTGCCAATCTTAGACAAGATGAAAACTTGGGTATTGTGGCCAAGGAAAGAAAAAAATTAGGAATGTGAAAGGCGAAGTCTGCTCTTAAAGACGGAAGCAAATTTACCAGCAACTTTGCTTTAGATATAAAATTAGCAAGCGAATAGTGATAACCAACAAACTAGTCCATAAGACGTCCTTGTAATGCCTTCAGTAATAAAGACAGTAAGCCACTTTAAGCCGTAAATCCTCATAGCAGACATTTCTATGAAGATCTAGTTTCCCCCTGTATACATTAACCGAGGGAGCATGTTACACATTGCTTACGTATAAGGCTATTACTATACAAAATAGAACAAAACCATGCGCTTTGAAAATAATATATACGCCCCCAAATCAAGCTATCTTCAGCAAAGGACTGAATGGGTTGCCCAGTTAATCAATTAATTAACTTCGCAAGCTCCTTACCAAGCTGCTCCAACAACGGACAATGATATGGCAAGACCGACACCCATCGCAGCCCACAAGTATGGGGATGTTTCTGCCAAAACCCTACAAAATAATATACAATTGTATTAATACGGATCCACATACCATCCTATGTCGAATCTATGACCCTCACCGCTGAGAATATAATACAGACCTAGTTAAGTTTACAACTACTCTAAAACTAAGTTACCTATCAGTATAAAAACAGAAATTGCTGTGTATGTCGGTATATAATACACATTCAGCTTTGTACAGGCCATCCTGAAAAAGCTCAAACGTTCCGCGTAACAACCCAATGACCATACAGATGTTCAAGGAGGCGACAACGGGATGCAGGAAGCTTTCGCTTAACTGACTTTTGTGTTTACAGATAACGCAAAGCAATTTTCTTGGGTTGTCAGCTTATTCGGAAATAACTAGATGGAAAAGAAGGCGGTTAAAACAGAAAAATTAAGTTAGCAGGTGTCGAGTAGACGTTTGAAAAATTCAAGAGAAGCAACCTGGATTACTTCTGCTGGAAGAACTCCAAATATTTAACAACTAGGTAGTAGGATTTCACGATTGGTATCTAGCCTGCTATGTTTCATGCCTAGTTCTTGCGTTCCGTCTAAGGCTTGTGCTACAACTAAGGTTGTCAGTGATGAAGTGAGTATTCTGAGTTTGTTGAGACACTGTAGGCTAGTATCCATTCCCGCTTTAGTCTTCTCTGTTCTGTAGAATACAGAACAAGCGCTATAAGTCGTTCTTCATATGCTTTAGACCCAAGTCCACAAGCAGATTTGGTCAACCACCTCTAGACACGTCCTAGGCTTAAGTTATCCTTCTGCAGAGAGGAGGAAGACCATTGTCCCGAAAACTCAGATGGAGTCGTAAACAGATGCTGAACATTTGGCTAAAACACCTATGAACAAACTGCACTACAATTCGCCTGAAAGTTATCAGCGCCAAATTTCCACGAAATGCGTTTCTATCGCATCTAGCATGGGATTTCGAGTCCTGAGTGAATAATACGTACAGGTCCCCCTCCATCTATGATGCTTCTAATTCTAACTATACATACGATATGTACCACGTCTCAGATGCATAGGTTTGCACTTTCCAAAAGTTAAATGCAAGCCCATCACTGATCACCCAGTTTTGAAGCTGGGTTAAGTTTTCCAGTAGGGAGACACTATCCCCCTGACTTCTGCTCTCGCTCCGTAGTTTCTTGCCGTTGCTGAAAAGAAGAATTTCCAAAGGAACCTTTTGAGGGAAGCAGTTTATGTATGCTAGAGAAGGAGGAGACCTTAGTACAGGAACCTGGGATACTTCAATTTTAAATTCTCCTTCGTCGGATTTGAGAAACCTACTCAAAATCTATGTGAGTGGCCAGGTGTACATGGGGACAGCCAGCCAATGAGTGATGGTTTGACTTCCATGAACTTCAATTTTTCAGCGAGGCAGCCACGATCAACACCACCAAAATTTCTAGAAAAGTCTAAATAAATAATACCAACCCAGCCTCAACGTCCGACATCTGTCTATAGTGGTGGGCAAGTTAGTGATGCTAGAGTACTTTCTTATTAGTCCATTTTTCAAAAAGTAAAGAGGTGACTCCTAAAACCACGATTAACATCTTCATTACTTTGGAGATTCTGGATAAAACGTCACTTGTCTCCATTTCTTTGCGCTGATTCGCTGACTTCGTTTGAAGATTCGCTCTGTTTGACCCAACTCCCAAAGATTGGGCACCCCCCTTGACTGAGAGGACCTTGTAACAGTTTACTTAAGGGTTTAGCCAAGATTGACGCTCCCCTATGAAAAACCGCTGCATGGATTTCATTCAGTCCCCAAAAGGTCTCTTCTGTGAGCAGCAGCAGTTTGCGCAGTGCTAGCTTAGTGGTCAAGTCAGTGACCAAAAGTACTAATTTATCAGTGGGACGTTCGTAAAGTCCCCGGTAAGTGGTTGGCGAGGGAACGATTCGCAAATGCTGACTGGTTAAGAGTTCCGCTGCCTCATTTCACTTCTAGTCGGAACATAGGGCCATAATAAATGGCAAAATGCCTCTGTGACCTGTATGAACAGTGCAACGGAGCGGAACAGAATTTCTGGGTCAGAAATGAACATGTTTATGAGTTTAACTCGATGTCGTTGTCCATGGGCCCCTAATGCTCTCCTGAATGTTTCCTTTCTGGATAAACAGTCTCTATACGTGTTCGTTACAAGGCCTCTTGAATCCGGGCGAGTGGTATCCTTTTGACCCAATTGGTAAATGTATAGAGTTGCTTATTTCGTCAAATGTGAATCTCCAACTGGTGTTTCTGTCCTGAGACACATGTACAGCTTACCAATCCAACAATTCCAGTGTCGTCCAGTACCCTAGAGTGGTCAGTCGTCTAAAGTTTCAGGCAAAGGTCGAGTCAGTCTGGCTTTGTAAATATATTAGGAACCGCTAAAAACGTGGGCACTCCAGCTAAAAAAATGAGCAATTGTTGGGTGAATCTTCAGGTATTCTTCATCTCTGAAGACTCAGTCTTAACGAAATGGGTCTTGCTCTTCCCTCCATCGCCACACTGGTATCCCGTTCTCTGTGTGCTCCAGTTCCTCAGTCAGAACCGAGCTCGAATCGGACGTCACTGCTGCTAAATGCTTGATCTGAGGAGTTGGAATTATAATATGTGTGCGACAGTTTAAAAGGAGAGCCCTTTGCCCATATTATTTGGCCGACACACTCCACATCAGCGGATAGCTTCCTATGAACGACCCCAAACAAGCACTTCGTAGCCTTATATAACTTTATAGAGTACCAGCGGGATCCTCCAGGACAGTCCGGTTCTTGAACGTGGATCCAGAGATCTGCAAGGGATGAGCCAACGCAGCAGGCTACTCCACCTCCTTACCAGCTATCTTGTCGTCATAGAGTGGCGTGATGCTAGAAGCAACCGGCTTCTAATGTGACATTTCAGTAGAAACCCACATCTCAGTAACACCAATAGGGCGACTACACGCATTCTTGCTCAGTTACTGTAGTTCATGCAGTAAGTTCGGCAGAATTTACGCACCTGCATAGATGCAGTTTATGCTCTCTACTTTGAACACACTTCCAGAAAATTCTCCAGAGTCTAATTTCCTGGCCAGATCCTTAGGTGGAGAGGCCGTGAACCTGCCTAAGTGTAGCTTACCAGCAAATGGCTCCCTGCCTCTCTCTTCTTTTCAGTCAATGGCTTCTGTCGAAGGTGAAACCGGCCCCCACATGTTCTGTGTTCTTTGCAACCTCTCTTTCTGCTCCCTGTCAGGGCGCACGAGGACTCCAGGTGGCAGGTGATGGATATTTGAGCAGAATGCCCCAAAGTGGATGCTGTCGTCCGGAAGGGCGGGAAGACCACTTTTATCAACCCTGGTCTAGCAAGGGTGCTGGATACAAACAAGGCACTTAGCTCACACCTGGACGACTGTAAATGCAGACTGTAACCGAATGGACCCAGAGCTTAAATGGTTTTAATTTTGAAGCCACGCTTTTTATCCCCAAGTATAATAACTGCAGTTTTCCAGGATCAACAAAGTATTATCGTCGGGGGGACCCAGAGCTAACACCTAGCCAAAAGCTGCAAAATTGCAAACCGTCTCTGTGCGTGCTTCACAATAATGAATTACCTGGGTTGTCTTGGAGAAAGTGCTCTCTGTGTGTCTGAAGTTACCCTAGCGTCCTGCAGCTTTATGAGTTGTCATGCCATTAACATCAGAGGCAGATGAATGAGAAACTACATTGGTGGCAAAGTGTGAGTGGTAGATTTTAATGTAACTATCTCGGGTTCCTTACTCTCCTTATTTTGTCAGGTAACTCCAAGAAGTGATCAGATCTTTAGTGTTCCTGCCTGCTACTGGTGCAAAAATGTGGAAGGTCAGCATGTAGACTAAGACAAACTCATAAGTCATTTGGGACCCTGCTGCTTAAAAATTAATTCCGTGGAACATGTAGTCATGCATAGTGGTCACATGTAAAAGAAGGAATGCCAGTGCTCAATTTCCAAGCCATTGACGACCAAAGAGGAGCCATCGGCACTGACTTGAAGGCCTCTGAAGACAGCGATGCAGCAGCAGGGAGAGAGTCTCGGTTAATCAGCTCTACAGTTAGCGTGATCATTTTGCTTTGAAGAAAAATAGAGAAAGAAGCATTTGGGAGCCAGAAGCCCTTTTATTAGATCCTAGTTAGCCGGTTACTTTTGCACCCAACTTGACTCCTTGAAAAGCAAAGTTTTGTTTGTATTCTGGTTTTCTTTCATCTCGGACTCCCAATCCTGTTTGAACGGTAGTGACTTACGTGACCCTATTAAAACCGGAATTTTAACTTGATTTTATTCAGTTATGAATGTGATAACAATACTAGGTAAGTGTATGCCTTCCTTGACACCAGTTTATTACACAGGATGTATGTGAACAGCAAGTTCGTAAGAAGTTAACTTCTGTTGGTTCCTGTGCTGTTTGCAACATATAAACAGACATGGAAGCTCGAATGCATGTATTGAAACTGAAGTGCTTTGACAACTTACCAACAAACACCCCGTTTGCAGAGAAGTGTCATATACTAGTGTCTTTTTTCGAAACTAAGCATTTAATTGTACTTGTCAGTTTCTTGAGGATTATATACGCACTTTACGTGTAAGTGGCCTAGTCAGCACGTAACCGCAGGTCAAATGCCAGTTACACTTTCTTATTCCTTTTACACAAATGCACCTTGAAGCTGGAAATAGTTGGCAAATTATGTTTTTAAAAAGAGTATTTTCACCGTGTCCAGCACGTTTACTTTCGCTTTCATCGAGGGAACACACGTCGGCCGACTGGCTTCCCAGAGGCTTTCACCAGCCGGCGCCATTTCATCCCCCTGATTCCAGCGAGGAACAAGTTTATTTCTATTTTGTATATTTCGTCCGTGCTTTGAAGTTTGTTTAGTGATTAGATTGGTTTCCCGGGGTAAAGTCGTCAGAATCATGCCCAACCTTCCCTCTTTGCCCGGGCTTAGGACCGGCAGTAACTAGTGAACTAGTTAACCAGGCGAGGTTAAAGCAGCATGGGCAACGATAAAATTTATGAGCTGCCCTGTTCCCAGAGTTATTCGTCAAGCTGCATGGGAGACAAATAATGTCCACAAAGTTATTAGCAAGTCACGCCGGTAAGAGGAGACAACTTTATTGAAGAGGGTCCGGGGGCGAGTGACAAATGATGTCAAATGGGGAAAGTGCCTGGGTGAAAGTGTGTCGAGCTCTGAAATCTGACTACGAATTTATATACGCGTCCAGATATACTCGCTTATTTATCATTCCCGACACTGCCAATCCATCTGCTTCAGACAGTGTAAATACCAGGAGTTAACACGAAGTATATATAGGGATACTGCATTGGTCAAAGAACAGGCGAACGTTTTTCAAATCAGTACAACTGAACAAAATGTTCGATTGTGGGTTGTTAAATACATCAACACAATACTGTGAAACAAAATGCTACACAAATCCCCCGCCATAATACAGATATAAGGAGGAGCATTTGTGTTCAATATAAAATGTTACCTGATAAAGACAAATTCATTCTGAAGATATTTAAAACAGAAGGAATGCTAACGAAACCTTTTATCAGGACGAAAACTGATTGGAAGTGTTTATATAAAAATGAAGCGTACGACAGTCGAAACACTAAAATAAATTTACCGAAGTAATAATATATCCGGAGATAAAAAAAACCAAAATCGTAATACCCGGAACATTATGAAGAAGTAAGAGATGCAGAAGTCTACGGTGCCAGGCAAAAATACACGCGGAAAAGTCTGACGAAATAGTGTGATCATGTTTTCAACAAGGTAATGAACAAACAGCGGTAATTATGTAACTGGGGAAATTAATTTTTGAAAGTAAACTGCCTGAAAGTAACCTTGCTACCAGCGGACCCTTCGTCGGGAGCTCGTGGTTCTGCCATCATCGTTAGTTCTGGGAGATTCCGACTCGGCTGTTTCCATTTTGACGGTGGTGTTCAGCGTTTCCGGTTGCCTCACTTGGGTTCAGACTTGGCATCCATGGCGCCTGGTCCCACAAAAGCTGGCTCGATTCTGTCAATCCCGACCGTTTCTCACCTATCGGAGCGTTCGACCGCGACAACTTTGTCTGATTTGCTAATTACCTTGAAAGGTCCTTCATACGGGGGCTGTAAGAGTTTTCTCAGGCCGTCGTGCCGGATAAAACGTGAGTGCACTTTGAGATGCACTGAGGTACGTTCGCTGGGTTGCCTCGGTATCTTTGGGTCTGAGTTGGAAGTGTGCTCATGTGTCACCGTAGCTGTTGCACATAATCAGTAAAGTTCGGTGGAACGTCTGTTGCTGAGTCAAAATGCCCTCTCGGCAATCGCAAAGTAGTTCCATAGACTAACGCAGCAGTGCAACAGCCAATGTCCTGCTTGACACTCGAACGTATACCAAGGGGTACTAGTGGTAATTTGTCACTCCACTTGTCGCCGTTGATGGAACCTTTCAACAATACCATTGGATGCAGGATAGTAGAAAGTGGTCCTAATGCGCTTGATCCCGAGAAATTCGGTTAATTGTTGAAATAGACTACTGTCGAACTGAGCGCCTCTGTCTGTGGTGATGACACTTGGGACACCAAAGTTAGAAAGCCAGTGTTGGATGATATTTCTCACTACCGTTTCGGCAGATAAATCCTGCAGAGGTATTGCCATCTCGTAAATCTGTCCACATATGTTAAAATGTAGCTGAGACCATTTGACGGGGTAGTGGTCCAACAATATCAATGGTCAAATGGTCATATCTGCCATACGGCGCGGAAAATCTTCCAGCATGCGAAAGAATGGCTGACAGTAGTCTGGAATCTTTTCATTAGGAATGAATAAATACTGGAGAAGGTGGAAAACAAGTGCAAACGATAACGCAAAAATTTGGAAGTTATGAGTTGAAATACGTCGAGGCTGTCATCTGAAAAATCGCATTGCAAAGATAGTAGCGTATATATGATTTTACTAGCCAGTATAGTTCTGTTGGAGTAGATGCCATGTGACTGACTGTCATTCCTATTTGTTGTGAAGTGATTAGTTGGCCATAGGTAGGATAATAAGGACTGTGTCCTGGGTTCACAACCTGTTTCTAGTGGAAACAAACTTCAGGCAAAGCCATTGCCGTTGTGCTGCTTAGTGTCCCCTTTACCTCGCCAAACCAAAGGGGCCAATAGATGATATAGCAGCTACGGGTGTTGCGGGTGCTAGATGCCACGAAGACGGCGAGTGAAGCCTGCCACAGTACCAAGTAATGTTGTTCTCAGTTTCACTCGGACCTCGTGCCCATCACCTCACCCACTGGCCTACTACATAACGCTTTGGAGTTTGGGTGGACGGGTGCTGGATTCCGATCTCACCGAGAAAAGCACAATAAAATAACGCAGTGAATGAGAGGGATGAAAATTTATAAAACCCACCTCCTAACAGATTCCATAGGTTGCGCATTATCTCCTTCGGTTTGTGTTCCATCTAAATTGGAATTTTGAGGGCTTCATTGTGAACACGAAAATGGGGGCAGTTAAACATCTCTGCACTTTTGATAACTGGCACGTAAAGTGAGCTCCGGACCAGACGATCGGTCAGTAACTAACTTCACCATAGCTCGAATGCCAGGATGTGAAATGGCATGCATCTTAGGGGAGACTAGTCGTCTCACTGACAAGGGCACAAACGCATGCGGTTTACTCCTGGATGCATCACAGTTGATGGATAGGCAGTCATGAAGCACCACTTCTTCAGGACGTAATGAGGTGTTCACACCACTTTTCAAGTGTTTTGAGTCCTCATCCATCGCCTGCGACTGCCATTTCTGCTACGTCAGTATGGCCAGGTTCTAAGACATTCACGCACATACGAGACAAAGCATCGGCTGCCTCGTTTTTGCTGCCTTTGGCATATCTTGTATCTAAAGTGAATTCTAAATGTTGAACTTCTCGCAGGCATGTAGTTGTCATGGTTTGGGTCAATTGCTTTTGTGATTGGCTACGGTTGGTAAATGCTATAAATACATACCCTTCGAGCATATATCTGAAATGCTTGATAGCCAAGTAGATCGCCAGTAACCCTCTGTCGGATGCACTCTATCAAGATCGAAAAGCATTAAGCCGTCTCAAGAAGAAAGATAATGGTTCCCATTGACCGTGAACAAACTGCTGCAGTACTACCCCTACCACAACATATGAAGCGTCTGCCATGATTACTAGTGGTGCTTCTGAATCACGACGGGAGAGAAGGGTTTCAGAACTTAGAGCCGGCTGAAGTTTGCCAAAAGCATCATGGGCCTCTTGAGTTATGTGAAACACTTTGGCTCGTCCCTGTAACAAATCTGTCGGTGGTCGGGCGACTTCAGCACTTTTAGGTATGAAAGTTGGCTAGAAGTTTATTAACCCCAGTAGTATTCGCAGCTTTCGAAATGAGTCTAGAATCGGATATTCTCAAATTGCACCTACTTCTTGCGGAGCTGGTTTAACACCGTTGGCATTAACAATGTGCCCAAAAAACTGTGGGGATTCCTTATCAAATTCATCCTTCTGTAGATTGATTTTAATGCCACATTCACGCAGTCGTCCTAAAAGAGTCCTCAGATGCTGCAGGTGTTCTGTTTAAGATGCGCTACCACTACTAAGTCATCTATGTATGCACTGACGAAAGGTAAGCCACGAGGTACCTGATCTATAAATCCTTGGAATGTTTGAGCAGTATTTGTCAAGCCAAACGAGACACGAATAAATTTGAATAACCTGAAAGGGGTAGTGATGGCCGTCCTAGGAACGTCATTGGGCACCACAGGAACTTAGTAGTAAGCTCGCACGAGTTCAGCCTTGGGAAAAATATTTACCTTCGTCATGGAGTCCATAAAATCATGCATGTGAAGAACTGGATACTGACCAAGAACCGTGCGCTTATTTAACGCTCGATAATCACCATAAAGTCACATTTCACCTGTTGTTTTTTAGGTACCATAAGCAGAGGTGGTGACCATAAGTTCCTAGAAGGGCGTATAACTCCCAACCTCGGAAGTTTATCAACTTCCTGTTTCGCTATCTGCAGCTTTTCAGGGTCTAACTATAGAGATTGTGAAGAGACTGGAAGACCTTTTGTGAGAATATGGTGTGCTGTCGCTTGTTTCGGCGGAAACTTTATGTAATCCACTTGCACGAGCTCAAGAAATTTTCGCAGAAGGATATGGTACTGGGAAGTCCTGTCTGTTGGAGCTAAGACCTGGTTTATTGTTTTTATCTCCGTGACGATGCACGCGATATAAACTTCACTATTACGGCTGACTAGTCTATGGCGACTAGAGTCGACCAACAGTTCATAGTGTGGCAGGAAATCCATACCGATGATGGCGGCGATATGTCCGCGACGACAAATCCCCGCTGGAACAGTGTATGAAAGTCAATGTCTAGGATCAGAATTATGGTTCCGTATGTGGTGATAGCGGATCCACTTTCCTCTTGTAATAAAAAGGTCGTGTTGGGATGGTGTTTTTCGAAAAGTGTGGGTGGGACCACGCTCACTTATGCTCTAGTGTCAACCAGAAACTGCTCTCCGCTCCTCCTATCGGTCAGCCGAAAAGAACGACTGTGTTGTTGTACGCCGGCTACAGCAGCCGTCACTGATCTCTGGCCTTTCCGTTTCCCAACAGAAAGGTCTTAAAACCGCATGATAACAAACAACGACGTGCCTCACTGCCAAACCTCTTGTGATACCAGCACATGCTGCCTTTCGACGCAGTTCTACTCTTGGTTTTACTAGGACTGTGGGATCTACTTCTGTGGAACTTCGATGACTGTCGGTATAGCCGCAAAGTTATCAGTCATCCTGTAAGTGTGTCGATCTTCCCATTCAAAGCGGCCACTCGGCCATTTCGCACTGTCTCAGCAATACTTTCAACCCGTTTAGACATCCTTCCGTACACGGTCAGCGATGTCAGCCAGCCTGTCAATGGCAGTGTCCACATTTCCGACAGCCAATATCTGCTGAATACATAACGGAAGTCTCAGCAGCTATAGCTGGCGGAATAGGCGGTTGCCTACGTTCCCACCTTTCGACAGACTTTGTTTGTCGCTCAAGTTGTGAAGGTGTTCTGTCACCAAGGCGGGCGCTACTTAGTAGTTGATCGGCAGCTTTTTGGTCAGACGACGAAGTAGTTTTCATCACTCTTTGCTTAAAAACACCATAAGGTGTGTCTAGGTAAGGCTTTGATACCATCTTCCTTACTTGGTCAGTCGCTTCTTCCGGTAAGACCGAACTTGTGCATCCGAACTTTCTGTTTTGTGAAGTTATATGATTGGCCATGAAGAAATGTTCCAAAGGGACAAACCACAACTGTAGCTCACTAAAAGAAGGCAAAGGAGAAACAATGACACCCACAGACCCTACACTCAAAAAGTTCTGATTATAAGAGTTTAAAGACGTCAGCACTGGTACAACAAAAATTCAGTGTTAAGAACTTAAAATAACAACAGCAGAAGAAATACAATAAATTAGTTTGTTAATGCCTACCATACAGCAGCTAGAGAAATTCTCAGCATATATATCCGTATTGCGTACAGTTATTAGTGGTTCCAGTACTCACTTGAAAACAACAATATGATCCACCAGTAAAACTTGCAAGAGTTTAATCGCGTCGGGTCCATTAGTTTGTTGAGCTTCCAAATGTGACTCTAAAGTTATGTACGCGTTCAGACACACTATCGCCTGTTTATTATTCCTGTATTGTGAAGTAGGAAGTTTGTTTTAACGCATCACATTTCAATCTATTATAGCAACATCTCTGTGACAAGAATAAAATGACGAACAATTCATTGTGGTGTAGAATAATTTCAGGTCAATATTTCGTAGTGTTTAGTTTCATATGAAATGTTTTCTGCTTTTTGAAACCTATTAAGCTTTTCTGGCTTGAAATGAAACGAGTTAGATCGATATACGACTGTGTATCCCACGGAGCAATTCTGGGTTCCTTGTTGTTTTTACTTTTCTTGAATGATCTCCCGCTGCATATCAGCTACCTGATTTTCGTCTGCACTGAAGAAGACAAGTTATGGAGGGCAGCAACTTGCGAGACCGAATGAAGTGTACTACAAGACGACTTCGAAACACTCAAACAGTGGGCGAAATTTAATGGATCAGCATTTAATCTAGATAGATGCCGGTCCTTGTTCTTACGCTTACCTGATCCACAGAAAGTACCAGACTATCTATGGCTCACATCTTCCTCATACTGCGGAGGAGAAAGACCTGGGTTTAATAGTAACGGGGAGACTAGATACCAGTCCCAATAACCTAGGAGATGCCTCAAAAGCATAGTCAGTACTACACCTTGTGCATAAACAACTAGATAAAACTCTACAAGACCTACATATGACCCCAACTGGAGCTCCATAACGTTTTCGCTCCACTACACTTCCTAGAGAAGTTTCAGAGGCAAGCTATAAAGGCTGTTGTAGGGGTGCAACGAAAACCGTATAAGGATAGACTGAAAGACCTAGGCCTATTCTCTCTTATTTACACAAGGTTACGAGATAATTTGATAATGGTCCACAAGATACTACATATTCCAAGTCTCCTGAACGAAGAAATACTGCCAAGTGACAACTATGGTGATCCCCATGGAAGCCAAAAGAGAATTTCCCACCAAAGGTCAAAAACTCGTGTGCGTTCACACTTCTTCTCCCTTCGAGTCTGCATTACCATCATAAGTAGTATTCGTTTCATCTGTTGAAATTTTCAAGAAAGCGGTAGACAGTTACACAGAGACCCATGTTTTACTCTCATCTAATCGGAACACGAAGTAGACCAAAAAAATCAACTCCTATCACACCACTCCAACTGTGTTACTTCCACACCAGTTTCCTTCCCATTGTTACCACTTAACCCTTTTTATTCCTCTTACTTGCTGTGAATTAGCACCACCTACCTAAGTTCTACATATATTTGCACCCCTCTCATCTTACTCTGGTGTAAGTAGATTACTCTATCAGCTCACTTTTCTGTGTCTTTCACTCACACACATTTGTCTTCTCAGGTTATGTCTTCAATATCCCGAAATTTCTCTAACGGCCAGTTCTAACAAGTGCTTAGCAACTCGACATCTGAAGAACCCAACTACACCACAGTTTCAGGCAAACTGACCGACACAACCTGCTGTTCTATATGCCAGAGCTATAGCAGGCGAGTGGCTGGATCTGCTGCATCAGAATCCACCAAAGACCTGGAACCATTACACAAGACCGAGGAGAGAGCACGGAGAAATCAACTGGTTTACACAAGCTCGCTAAACAGATATTGAATATCAAAGGTTTGGAAAGTAGGAGAAATGTCTACAAAAGCTATGTCGCAAACAGTACGGTAAAGTGTTGCTTTCTATGCCAACCGTAATGGCTTTTTTAAATGCTGTTTCTGAGATATTGACACAATGTTAGTGAGACGTATGGGTTTTTAGTATGATAAATACCGCTTAGTTACTACCCTTTGGATAGCTACCCAAAAAGTAGGAAGGATGCCTTTACAGACAGACAGTCTAGTTACAACAGTTAACAGGCTATCTACAAAGCCCGCAAAATTAGGTGTAGATAGTGCGGTTCCGTTGATTTATCCAGGTCTCAAGTACTCGCTATCCAAACATATCACTGCAACCGATATCCACAAGGTCCATTCTGCTGAATTTCAGCGCTTTCATTGTTGAACTCGTGTTCATAATAGGTTCTTTGATACAGGACCCAACAAAATATCTGCAAATAGCTTCTGCTTCTTTTTGTCACCTTCAGTTAGCTGATTAATTCTTATTTCTTCTATTAAGGTGGGGACAACGTGGTACGTTTTATTCTTGCTGTTCACACAAGAAAATAACCTCCTTGGGATGCTCAGCTGGAGCGTAAATTGGGACACGTTCCAGGTCATATTCAGAAGTGGCGGGTAATAGCCATATATTTACTTCAAGTTCCTTTGTTATGCTTCTTCTTTCTCAACAGCATCACCATTAATGACAAGACTTCAGCACGTTTTTATCGTCATAATAGACTTCAGACTTTTTGATTTATCCAGGGAGGTTAGTAATTTCCTTTTTTAGGGATAGTGCAAAAAATGAACTTTCGAGCTACTCGAGCATTCAGGTGTTTGTAGAAGGACCGTGCAGCCCCAAGTGAGGCTTTTGGATTGACTGTTAAGTCCTCCAAAGATACTGCCAATTTAATAGCTTCCACGTTCACCTTTCACGCACTGGGTCCAGCTGGGATGTTGGCCTATCACAACACTGCTGTCGCTATTCTAAAGATGATCACAGCTTTTATTAGGAAGTACAAGGTGCCAGGTGAGGCTTGCATATGTCAAAGAGTAAAATGTCTGAAAATTATGGAGTGTGCTGATAATCTTGTTGAGTTGTTGTCATGATGTGTTGCATAACAGCAAAGAAAAATGACATTTCGACTGGTCTATGATCAAGCAAATTACTTGATACTCTGTTGTTAAACTGCGCTCATTGACTGACAGTGCTTCCAGGCCTCCTAAAACCAGTCACATGCATTAATTTGTCAACTTATTCAGGAGAAAGTCCTCCGCCTTGCATTCAAGTTTACGATATGTTACAACTAGGTCAGCGTCACGCCCTTTGCACTTCAGTAAGCAAACTGGTGTTCCCCGTGTTTCATTTCCGTGTGCAGCCATTTCTATGGCTCTTAAAGTTGAGATTCACTTGGCGTAAAGGATAAAAGCACTACTTCTGCCTCCTTGTTTATTGCTTAGAAAGAAGTACTGCCTTGTAAATATGCTCCAATATAACTGATCCCTCAAGAGGGCATGTTTTTGCGACAACAGTTATATTGCAGCTTTCTGTCCCTATTACATTTCTTTGCTTGATCCACTTAATCAAGAGTCTTCTTGCATTGATATATATATATATATATATATATATATATATATATATATATATATATATATATAACAGAACCATCTAAGTGAGTTTTCTTTCTACCATAGGGCTTTGACATCACTTGTTTTTAAGCCTGACTATAAGAACCCACCATTTTTTATTCTTTCCCTCTGCTGAAAATTGGAACTTCAATTCCTCCTCCGCTTCTTGTTAACTGATCTGATCAAAGATAAATCCCTACACAGAAGTAACTTATTTCCTCTAAGGTTTTGAGTATTCCCTAAAATAATGCCTCTATTCTCTTCTGATTTAGACATAACTTTAAGCATTTGAAATGTCTTACCTGCTTTTATATTTTACATATTTTTGGCAGAGTGACACCTTGTATGTTTTTGGAGATATCTTTTCAACTAGACTTTGGAGTTCAGTAATGTTATTTTCAAAATAGTCTCGAAGTTGCGGGTCCCTACTTTCTTCAACCCTGTGGAAGTTCATGGAATTTTCACAAAGTACTAATTCGTCCTTTCTCTTTTGATTGATGGCAGTTGACTCTAAGATTACTATCGGCTTCTTGTTGTGCCGCCTGTTTTTGACTAAATTATATCTCTCAGATTAACTGCATATGGAAGGCTGACTAATGCTCAGCTAAATAACTTTAACACTGATAGTCTCATGTTGGAACTTCATCCCCTTTGAGCACGCATTTTCATGAATTGGGTCTCTAAACTGGATAGGACATGTAACTCATATACTCTCTTAAAAGGCACTAACGGTGCTACCGATTCGTTTCTTCCATCAGAAGCTGACCTGGTCTTATGTTTCACAGCTTTCAGTCTAGATATTATAGTTCTGGGGATATGAGAACCTTAAGATACTCGCTTAGCATTGGATGCTGCACAGCGACCTGTGAATAAGCAGGTACAGTGTCGTCACTGCTAACAATATCATTATCTTTTCTTCTGGACAATAACTTCTTCAAGCTGGTATTCAAAAGCAATTTAGATCCTTCAATGAATCCTCAAATATCTGAGGCAAAACAAAATACCCCCTGTATTGTTGTACTTTATGCATACTGTAGGTGGAAGTGCATACTGTTATCATGGTACCACCTTCTATACTCATTACACTGCCTATCACAGGCGACTGCAAAGTGGTACTGTGGTCTACCACAGGCATTTCCGTGACACCATGGGTTTATCTAGCGAAGGTTTAAGTTGAACTTGATATCAGCAAAACCGACACTAATGCAATTCTAAAAAGTTATAAGTCTGGTAAGAAAAACCAAACAGAGTATTCATAAAAGAGATAAACGTCTGCAAAATGTAAAAAGTTTCTTGCGCTGATAAGTAAGCACTTAACACCAGTCGGTGAACAACTATGAAAAAAATACCCAGGAAAGTTTCTGTGACTTTTCAGCTAACAATCATTTCGATTAAAGCAAAAAATACCTGAATTTGGTGCGTGAACTGGAGAATGCTAAAAATTCAGCTGAATGTGAAAACATCACTTCATTTTCAAAGATAATACAGGCATATTATTAAGGTAATCCCAAGAAGCAAACACAGCCGTAGTGTACAGATTTACAACCTTAAGCTTATCTTTGACCCCACATATACCCAACACTAATGCTATGTTGGTCTTGGCTTACCACATTTATTATAGTTGAGGATAGAAAATACCAGCTCAACATTAAAATTATACAGGCCCAAGGTTCATTTTGTGATAATCCGTAGTTAGAGTTGTTCAGCTGTAGACTGAATGCCTTGTTTGCATTCCAACACACTTGCTTGTCATCCTTACACTAAGTTTAAAACGAAAGTTAGGAGTTAAATTGTCCTCAGCAAATTAAAATTTGCAATGTTTACAAAGCATCTTAAATAAATGAACCTTTTTAATTAGGTTATTTAGCTGCACACATCTGCAAACTATGCTGTAATTTCCCGGTGAATTCAGCATCTGTCCAAAGCTCCATGCATGCTTACATCTGAAAGTTGCGTAGAAACAAAAATTTTTTATCGTTAAGGTATGAACTTTTAACAACTTTCATCTTTGCAACAACTGGAATAGTCTCACAAAAATCTTAGAGGGATGATTCTGTGTTTATCCGACGCTTCTATCAACGTTTATGAAGGTCAAATTTTCTACTCTTCTTAGGTTCCTAATTTCATCCAGTGACGCATGATTTGATCACTTATACATGCATCGATTTTTGGTCTCTGAATGATAACGCCCAATACAAGTACACTTTGGTTGTCTTTGATGTTAATACAGTCTGTAATACAGTGTAAGGTAGCTACAATCAAACTGAGGTCTCGTAATAGTATGCATCGATTGTTGGATGTTTACAGTCATTTTCTTGTGAATTTGAATACGAATTTCTTGCCTCACTAGGTGGACCGCTGTTCATTATGTATCATCTAACTATCTGAGGTAACCGTAGTTTGGGAGACAAGTACTTATTGTGTATTCATTGTGTATTAATATACTATAAACAAAAATTGCCAAGTGTTTGTGTTTCATTTTGGCTATAGAGTCTGCATCGATCTCTAACCCCGCTAAAAATCACATCTCAGCTTATCAATAGCCTCCATTAAATCGGTTGAAGAGTTTACAGTAGTTTCTTGTCGGCCTGGTGGTGAAACCTACCAAGGATAAGAACCTGTCGTTTGAAAATGATTCCGCCGTAAATGATATTCGAAGAGTATCTTTAAACTTATAGATATTTCCCAACGGAAAACATTCATTCACGTAAAACACTAACGTTCCTTTAAAAAGTTATGTGCTTCCTTGATGGTAACAATGTTTTGAACCCTTATTATGACCTTTCCGAATGCATTTTGTAATACTGTCTGGACAGCCAATAGAGAGTTTGCATCGCGTACAGCAGAAATAACTTCATTACCAGATTTCATCAATATGTCATTCTGTATCAATATATCCAGTCCCAAAATAGTGTCGTCTAGATACTTCAGTGTGTTATTTAGTTTTGGCAGCCCCCTATAAAGTTTTTTTCACCTGTTAACTGTACTCTAAGATGGCTCTTCCTATCAAACAAACACTACAATGGTATCAACTTACAGCGGATCCGTTATATAATTTATTGTTATCATTACTATCATTATCATTAGTTTGCAGTACTGGAAATTCTGCAAGAAGTGAACACTACGGAAGTATCTGAGTATGAAAGAAACCAGAAGCTTGCTGTATGATCATTGATTCAAAATGTGTACCGTTACTTGGTTAAGCAAATGACGTACTTCAAACTAAAAAATCATATATATTGTCACTAAACTGCCATTAGGGGGTGATTTTGTACACTTCAACATTACTTGGTTGGAGACAATTTGCAGGAAGCCCTAGACACAGGTTTCACACTGTTTGACACTCGTCACCAAGGTGTATGTGCAACCTCTATGGAAGTAATGTTATCTCTGCGACTGGATACCACGCCACTCAGTATTTTAGTAAGTGATGATACTTTTCAACTATTCTGGTCACGATCAACCTCGTGTTGGACTTGACTACATACATTCATTGGTCACTGGAGAGCACTCAGTCTCATACTATCTAGTCTTCTGGAGGGATGATAGAATCCAATCTATCATTTTGCAATGTAACCACCAAGCTAGGAGGCTCCACTGTCGCAGTACACTTTGATGGATGTTAGTTGGTAGGAGGTAATCGGCTGGAAGCCCTGGACTTAGGTTCCGTACTTGTTGTCACCCGTCAGCAAAGTATATCTGTGTATCTTCAACATTAACTGAAAATCAATTTAACTGAACTAAATATCGAAGTTACTGTTGAATTTCAAACGCCTGTTCCCGATGTACTAACATTTCAGTTAAATCATCTATACTACTTACAACTTACTAGTATTAACCGGCCTAGTTTGTCAATGAGTGATCTTTTTCAAGGTAGTTTACATCATGAATAGATACGAATGGAAAGCCTTTGAAGACAGAAACTCATAACCCAATACTAGTCTAAGATTAGAAGTAAATTCAATGCACGATTCTGAAATGTGATATTGATTCATTTATCTGAAAACAGATCAACACTAATTTCTATTTTTAACCGCATTTGTGATAGTGAAATCCAACCATATGATAAGATGGTTGTCCTAACCTGACTTGTGTACAGATGTTCAATTTTTGTCAACTGTAAATCTACATTCTCCATCCAAGAATCATCATGACACTATACATAACTGAATCCTTTTTGATGTTTGTCCATTGTTCATAATGAAACATTGTTTTTGTGTATTTGAACCATCAGGCAGGAAATCTGTAGTTAAGTATATGATGATTATGAATTGATGATGTAGAGTTAATGGATGAGTTGAGTGATTAATTTACAAGTTATTTGGAAAACATATGATCCACACGGACACTTCTAACAGGTGAGTAGTTTTTAAGCTTACCAACTGTAGTGTCAACAACCAGGACAACAAATTATAATCTTTGACAGAAAATTGACATGATGTGATGAAATATGCTACTGAACAACATGGATAGTAGCAATCAGAAACCAGTCAGTGTAATCTACAGCTTTCACTGGATAGATCACAGTGATATAAAAGCAAGATGGCTGTTTTGCTAACTTAAGGCCAAGCTCATCAGTAGTGTATCTAGATGAATTCAGATAACACGGCCTGAGTGATTCTTAACTACTCATTCTGTTCAATGGCATATTAGGTTAGTCACCGCTCAACATGAACTTCTATCAATCCACATAAAGCATTTCTTCATGTAATTATCTATACTTACTTGTATCAACTAAGGAATTAGCACTGGTATCTGAAACTGCTTGCTGAGTACTACAAATTTTCGACAAAGATCCCTCATGTGATACAGATAATAATCAATCCTATATAACGTAGACGTATTTACTACTTGTCTTACCATGATAATTACATGTTTTTCTTTCCAACTCCTCTCTGTCTTCTTTTATACTTTGTCTTATTGAATTCAATTTTCTGGAGTGTCACCACAACAGAGAAAACTAAATAAATTCTTTGCTTATTCAGTTTCAGCCTTTCAGACATCCAATGCAATAATTTAGACATTAATTTCCGCTCAAAAATGATATTATATGTTCAGTATAGTGATAAATAAATTAAGACTTTCCAATCTTCAATTTTAGATTTTGAATTGCAAAAACATGGCCTCACTCCTGAAGAAGTGACTCAAATACACTTTCAAATATTGATACACTTTACACACCTGAAGTAATCTGTGTTCATATTTTAATTGCGTAAATATATTTCATCTTTTCCAAAAAAAATTTATTGAATTCACTTAAATTACCAAGTGGAAAATTATTGGAAGATGATCAACAAACTCTAGATGAAGATTTTATGAAACCAAATTCAAATTATGCAAAATCATGTAAGTAAGACATTGTTGTAGTGGTAGTTGACGGTCTGATTTGGGTTAGAGTCGATTTGTTTGCGAGTTAGGTTCATATCGTTCATAGTCTGCTAGGCTCACATCACTTGTAGAGTGCTGGGTCCCACTACCAGTCATAGTAAAATTGGCGACGGGCATGGTATGGGCTTCTGGACCTTGGTCGGCTATTCTGTTTACAGTACGCATCCTTGTGTCCAATAGTATGGCATTGTTGGCGTTTATGATGTCTGAACGGAAACGATTTTACGTAGTGCCAAGCGCCTCAGTAACAGCATGCTCCGGGCGGTTTCTGATGCGGTGAGTTCGACGTCGACGGTACTGGATTCACCTCATGTACTTCTGCTGCACTCTAACTGACGGACTAGACCAAGTTGGCATCTTTACGAAGGTTGCTTAGTCTCTGATACTTTTCTCCAATATCTTTCAATGTCATTTGTGGGTCCTACTCTAATCTATTTAACGGGTGTGTTCGTATATTGGCGAATAGTGGGGAATGTAGCCCTCAAACAAAGATTAAGACTTTAAAATGGTCTTCTGATAGTGACTTCAACTTGAAGCGTTCACAGGTATGGGTGACTATTCCTAAATGCATGTGAATATCGTCGTTTTCGTTCAATACCAGCTTCATACTGTGGTAATGTATGTTAAACAACGACCTGTGGTCACCAAACTGATGACGAAGTATCTGCACAGTCTCCACAAACGTTTTATCATTGGGTTTCTGTGGCAGGATCAAATTGCAATAATTATCTAATTCGTCCACTCCCAACTTCCGAAGCAACAGTTTTGTATTGTTTTGGTGGTGCTAGAGTTTTAATTTGCTTTAGAGTCGATTTGTTGCTCGTTGGTTCGCATCGTTCATAGTCTGCTAGGCTCGTATCGCTCATAGACTGTGAGGTCATACTACCGGTCAAAGCAAAACATACACGGGAATATATTGTCAATTAATGGTGAATACTACTTCTTAATTGACCACAGCTAAGGATTTATGTCAAACTGAGAGCGATGCTCATCCTAAGGAAACCTGGAGTGATATTCAGTCTGTTATAGAAACAGTTGTAAAGACATTAATATCAACTATGATCAAAATTTCATTGAATAGTATCTCAAATATTGGACGCTAAATAAAAGTTTGACATCGGATATAGTTTGCATTTTTGTAAGTCACAGAGTGTTTGAAATGAAATGAAATAATTTTAACGTTTCTCACGGAAGTCTGGTTAGAGCTTCTTCAAGAAAATAATCAAAAATAAAAATATTAAAGATTTATAAATTAAATCTTGAGGTGAATGGAAATTTTAATTTTAAGGTATATTCATCACGGACTGACAACAGTTACAAAACCATAGGAAGACCGGGAGTACTCAGCAGCTGTTTCATCCTAGTGCGAGAATTCTCGACTGTAGGCATCTCTGACTTGGCTAGGGATCGAACTCGGGGCCTTCAAGTTTCATGGCGAACGCTTCAAACATTCAGTCGCTGAGTCAGGGTTCAACGGTTTACAGTTTGCCTAGCTGAGTCATGAGTGCGTACTGTTGAGGAGTCCCGTACTAGGATGAAACAGATGTACAGTTCTCCCAGGTTTTCACTGGTTCTCCAACGATATCTGTTCATGATGAATACTACCTCAATACATAAATAAATCCCAAGATCTGTACTTAGTCTCCTTGTCCAGTCTTCTTCATATAGTCATTGTCTTTTTAAAATATGATTACTAATCATTCAGTGTGAAATTATATTTCTCTTGTTGTTTGGTTTGTGTGTTATTTGTCATTCATATTTTCCTTGAATTTTTATTGGTTTTTTCGAAGTAGACTGGAAATGAATAGTAGTAATGATGAAGGTGACGATAGTATTAATAATGAATCAAATCAATCCAGATTGTACGTTGTTGCTGATGCATAGTTGAGACTGGTGTTGAAAGTAAATGTTAGAGTCACTCTTTCTGCATAATAATTGGCAATTATCCAAAAGCAGCTAACTGTACTCCATCTTGTCTGTTCAAACTGTCTGGATTTACCCAAATACGTAAAACTTCAGCCATCAATCTTTCTGAGTATGACCCAGAACCTTTTGTAGAACCTTGGTTCCGTCAAAATTAATTTTGTGATCCATTTTAATAAAGTGGAACACGAATACCTATTTGTTTTATAGCTTATTAGCCTTTACTGAGGTTTTTGGAATCTGTTTTAGGCATAATCTATACTCCTTCATTCTTACATTTACCCGCCTGACTGTGTCGCCCAAATATACTGCAGTACAATCAGTACATTTGATTTCGTCAACGCAGTTCTGTTGATTTTCTTTAGGTACTACATCTTTCACTTTGATTAAGCTAGAGCGTGAGGAATTTATCGCATGAAAATTAACTCTTATGTCATATTTGTTGAGAATCCTTCTTATTTCTTCCAGGTCTCCTTATGGTATAAGATTATGACCGTACTTATCTGTTTCTGTGGAGGAAGTTTTCGTAAATCCTTAATTTTGTTTTAAAAAGTTCTTTTTTAGAAGTCTTGGGAATAGTTATTTGCTTTTTTATTATTTTTTATTATTAGTCCTTTGAGTTCCTAATGGAACATAGGGCTTTAGTAGCATGTCTCCAGTGAACTCTCTTCTCTGAAATCTTTTGAACCTGGCTCCACGACTGCCCACAACCTCTCATTTCCTCCTCGCACGATCTCCTCCATGTCACCCTCGGCACCGATGTCCAGCTCGTCGCTTCCCATCTCGGTTCCACTCGACGACCTGGCCTGACGCGTGATGTCCGCCGTCGGCCTTCTCAGTGCATGCCCAATCCATCTACACTTCCTTCCAGTGCATATTTGTTGGGTGATAGGTTCTTGGTTGGTTCGTTCCCAGAGCTCCTTGTTGCTTATTCTGGTTATTCTGGCCATCTGATCTTCAGTAACGAGCCAGCGTAAGCAGTTGTTGATGAATGTCTGTAGTTTATTGTAAATCCCTTTCGTAACGCGCCAAGTCTCTGAACCATACAGAAGCACTGACTCGACGTTGGTGTTGGTGTTGAAAATCCGGATCTTGTTCCACATGCTGAGTGCAGAAGATCTCCACACTGGTTTCAGGCTAATGAACGCTTGTCTTGCTTTACCGATTCTGACTTTGACATCCTCGTCTGTTCCACCTGTAGTTGAAACAGTGCTGCCTACATAGGTGAAGGAGGTTACTTCCTTCAAGTTTCTCCTGCTGATAGTGATTGGAGTTTGTTGGTGGTGGTGGTGTTGTTGGTTGGGAATCTTCAACACCTCTGTCTTCTCTATACTCACTTCACTTGAAGTCCCGTCTCCGCTGTCCTGCCTCTTATGTCAACTTGTTAGTTTTCGCCTGTACATCTTCAAGTTTGTGTGGCATAAGACACAAGTCATCGTTGGCGAAATACAAATCTTCTAGGTTCTTTCCCATGGTCCAGCGTATCCCCCTCTTCTCACTCCTCACTGCTTTTTGCATGATCCAGTCCACTACAAACACGAAGATCATGGGTGATAGTAGACAGTCTTGTTTTACTCCTGTCCTCACTTCGAAGGCATCACTGAGCTTCCCATTGTGAATTACTCAGCATGTGGCGTCTTCATATAGTTGTTGAATGAGATTGATAAAGGTTTGCGGTGTTCCGTAGTGTTGAAGCAGCTGCCAAATTACTTCTTGGTTGACGCTGTCGAAGGTCTTTTCAAAGTCGATGAAGCTGAGTTAGAGGGTTGACTGCCATTCTATACTCTGTTTTATGATGATGTGAAGCGTTCCAATTCGATCTGTGTTGTATCCTTTTGAAATAAAATATAATTCCCCCAAGCTTTTAAATATTATCTTCACCATTTATTCATCAAGCTAGATAACTTTGTCTACACTTACTACATGAAAACAAGGACCATTTTCAATCCATGGTTTGGTGATTTCATCATTATTATTATGGTTATTGCTTGTATTATACCGTCGCTGATTGGACCGAATTAATCCGTCTATATTGGCGTATGGGCTCCTGTGCGGATGCCTTGATATATCTGTGTTCTACTTATGGTAAAGATGGATAGTGGCTAGCAGTGGAATCCAGAATGCGCATTTCGCCCTAGTTGGGACTCGCCAGCTGGATGTACCTGCTTCCCAGTGGGTCACGTTTTTCCCACCGGTGGTGTAGTGGATAACCCTCTGGCGTTTGAAGCGATCGCTCCCGAGTCCGAATCCCGGTGGGAACAACACCACTCACTAGGAACCAGTCACATCAAGCTGATGAGTCCCAAATAGGACGAAGCGCGCGTCCTGGATCCCACTGCTAGCTACTCTCCATCTTTACCATTATTATTATTTATTATTGATGGATAGTGGCTAGCAGTGGAATTCAGGACGCACGTTTCGCCCTGTTTCTGACTCGTCAGCCGGATTTACCTGCCTCCCATTGGGCGATGTTGTTTCGATAAAGACTCGAAATAGAAAACTGATTATCTCAAACGCCAGAGCGTTATCTACTAGATCACCGAGTCATGATAACCACTTCTTGGGTGATGAGCATAGTTTTAATGTTGTTACTTTTGTTATACACTTTGAACTATGCCCGTTGCACAAGAAGTGGCTGTCGTGACTCGGTGATCTAGTGGATAACTCTCTGGCGTCTGAGCCAGTCGGTCCCAAGTTCGACACCTGGTCGGAACAACATCACTCACTGGGAAGCAAGTACATCCGGCTGACGAGTCCTAAAGTGGATGAAGTGTGTGTCCTGTATTTCGCTGCTAGCCACCATCTATCACCGATATATACAATTCAGACACAGGCAATATCGAGGCATCTGCTCACGAGCCCATATACCAATAGAGACCGACTAATTCAGTCCACAAGACAATACAAGCAACACGATCATCATTATTATTTTCCTCCTAAGCTACAAAACTCAACTTTATACTTCACTATTTACATAACTAACTTTTTCCTTGTAGGCGGTCCAAGTGAGTACTTAAAGCGTTACATATTTCCTTGTCTACTACCCGCCATGGAAGAAATGCTTAGACAAGCAAAACAAGGACGTTGCTTTGAGGTAAACATTTTGATAAATTCAAACTACTGAATACCACTAATTAAGTAGTCAAATTTTAAAATGGATAAGTTTTCTCGAAATGTTTTTTAATGTTCGTCACAGGTTGGTGGTTAGAACTTGAGTTAGGAAGTTAAGCGACACTAAAAAGTGATGTAGTTAGTAAATACTTGGATCCTGGCTCGGACAGTGGTAATCAGTAAGAGCTTTCTTCCACTACGTCTCCTGTTTTGTCTGCGGTGTCTCGTCCCAATTTCTTTTTTATAATTACTGTGACTACGGTTTTTTTGCTAATGTTTGCTGGTGAAATATTAAGTGCTTCCAACTCATTTCTACCATCTTTTGGTGAAATAGAAATCCTATAAACTTCAATTATTCGAGGCATTACCCTAGGATACTTACTGCATAGCGGTGATAAATTGATCACCAGTGAGTAATCTATCTACCTATTTAGTACTTCATGTTCAGCGCTGATCAACTTGTTATACAAGCTAAGTAACACAATACTGCAGTGCACTGTATGTTGGAGTTAAACACTGACAATTGTTTATCAGGAAGCTGTGGTTGACTTGATTTAGGTTTCATGGTTGTTAGGAATCATCAACAAAATATACTTGGAACCCAGAGGAAACTGGTGTTCTCTGGAGTCCTAAGCCTTCATCACCCAGGGATTAAGTCACATTTTTAATTTAAAAGTCGTTCAGACACCAGTATGACTTGGTGAAATATGCCGACAAGCAAGAAAACTAGATCAGACATGACTTCCTACCAGTTTACTCTCAATCCCCAAAATAAAAATATAGGTGAATACTACTGGCTGCTGGATGAAGGCCCTGACGCAATGTTGGACCTTCTGGGAGCACTGAGTAGAAATCTAAGTATGTATGGTATGAACCTCGCACTATTCAAGTGTAAGACTATGACAAAGGACTACTGGTCTTCAACTACTCCCAGCCAGCCAGAACTGGCTAGTCGCTGAAGATACAGAAAGGTCGTTTGACGTTTGCCAACTTGCATCATCTGTGGAGCCGAATTCTGAGATATCCTACTTTCTATCAGAGGAAGACCATACTGTGCTGAAGTCTGTTTTATCCTGTTGTATGACGAAGACATGGCAGCTGAAAGTAGTACACGAAGAGATTTCGGGGTTTTGATCATAGATGTCTTCGTAGCATTGCTCACTTTCGATGGAATCACTGTATGAACAAACTTGTGATAAGCCAAAGGGTACTAGGCAAGAAAGGCTGGCAAGTCGATTGATGAGGTTGTGAATCTTCGTCGACTGGGATGGCTTGGGCATGTACTGAGGATACCAAGCCCCTACCTACCTCTATGCACCACACAATTTGAGCCGTACACCTGTGTGCGAGGTTCTACGTTGATTCTGTCAGTTATTCAGTCTACCTCAGTCCTCTTTTCAAAATTAAATATCTCATAGCATTGCCTGCAACAGGTTTCTATCTAAAATCCTGATTTTGATTTCAGTACGTGTTACAGAAACACCAGTTCTGAGAATAGGCTATTGTTTCAATTCGTCAACCATTGACAAGTAGCAAAGAAGACAGTTCCTGTTAATGAAATCTAGAAATTTTGATTCGAACTTTTACTAAGCCATTTTGCCTGACTTCTGCTGTCAATCTCCTGAACAAGAAAGCATAATTCAAAGTGCTTACTGAACACTGTAGTGTTTTTAGCTGTAGGTGGTAATTATTGTCTAAACTTATCATTCTTGGACACAACTATCTGTCTTCTATCTCTTAAACCACTTTATCTTCAATTTAAAGCTTCATATTCTAGTCTTATTTCTTATGACTGAACTCATTCAACAAGAAATCTGCTCTGACTAAACAGCCGTATAACACGGAAGCTGATAAAAGTGTGTATCTGTCACGCTTAAACTCACTATCTGGCTTGATCCTAGCAACTGTATAGCACTCGTAATAGGTAGTCTTAAGTAGACAAATATAATAATCCCTATTTTCTATCAAGCTGACAAGAACAAACGAAAAGTATCAAAGGATCTTAGATGCCTTGAAAAGTGACAGGTGTACATGTGTCTGGAAAGCATTTAATCATCTTCGAAAGGCAAGATTCTGGAATATTATCCTTCGAAGAGATGCATATCCAAAGGTTTTGGGATTTGGCAATTCATAACGACCTACTCAGTTCATATGTCTGCAATCAAGTTCATTCAGTCTACTTTACTAATCCTATGAACAATCCGTATCTATTGCTCGTAACTCCAAGCAGTTGCTTGCCAAATCTAACTACATTCAAAGTTAGAACTGAAATTAGGACTAATGATGTTTATGATGAAAAGCTGTTCACTAAAATGATAACTTTGGGTTTTTAAGGTAGTACTCATCATGGACTGATTCCAGATGTGGAACTACTGAAAGCTTAAGAGCACCGGACAGTTGTTTCGTTCTAGTTTGGGACCGCGCAGCAGCTTGCACCCATCCCCCTACGAAGGCTCAAACTTAGGGCCTTCAGGTATCATGGCAACCAAGTTGCTATTCAGCGATTCGCGTTTTCATACTTATTTGAATTCATAATACGTCACAGTTATCATCAAAATGCTACCGCTGAGTATTTGCTAATCACCTTTATATATGTAAGTTTAATCAAACTGTCACTCCTGGATGTACTTGTTGCAGGTTACATTCATAAAATAAGGTAGTTCTGCATCGTCTAACTAAATATTGATTGAAACTGTAAAGGTATTTGCCCTAAAGTGTCCAGTGGTTCAGTGGTAGGAGTGGGACAATCTTGAAACGGTTCTTTTAGTCCCATGCATACCGCAAGAAATCGTGGAAAGAAGAAATTAAAGCTTATGGGAAGTAGTGGAGCCAGGTTAAAAAGACTGCAGAGAACAGAGTGAAATGGCGACGTGCTACTGACGCCCTATGTTTCACTAGGAACCAAATGAACAAATAATTATAATAATGATGAGAAAAAATATCACAAGAGAAGGCTCTAAAGCAGAATTGTCAAAATTAATTGATTTTCAATAGAAAGCAAACTAGTCACAAAAGTTGAGTAGACACTTTTTCTATTCATTTTTGCAAAACAGGTACTCAGGATGTTAGTGTAAAACCTGAAAGCTTTTTAATTGTACGGTACAGAAATCTATCACTATTCACGAGAAAAATAGTGCCAGTTTATAGTTTTCAGTCTTGACGTGAACATTATTAATGAACCATATTACTTACTATGCGTGACTTTAAAGACTACCCTAACCAATCACGGTTCTCTGTTGTATGAAAAAATAACTTACCGCCTGAAGTACAGAAACATGATTAGTTTTTTAGCAGCTGCTAGAGTGACCTTTAAAGTCAATCAATACCAAGTATTGTATAATTGAGATGCGCTCAAGGTCACAGCCTCCTTCCTCAGTTCAAAGCCTGATGAATAGCAACCTATTCTCTGATGATTGGTCAACTTTTCTGTCCAATAAACGATTGACTTTAATCTCACTGACCTTTCAAGGTCATGTATTCATTCACTCGTGCACAAATTATCATGCATTGACAGTATCAAAGTCTAATTTTCAATGTGAATGCTGTAAGGTCACAGTAAAACTTTTCTTCACGAAAAAATTTTGTTTTCGTAAAGTTACGTTATTGACTTTAGGTTCGATTTTATGCAAAACCTTTAATATGTCTGACTGAAATATATGCATATTTGAGAATAAAAGCTGTCACTAAAATTTGAACAAAATAAAATCTAAAATCTACTAAGAAAGAAGTTTGAAAAAGGTTTTTATATTACCTGAGAAAAGTGTTATCCCAGAGCCATAATAAGTTTTAGCTTATTGATCTCTAAATGACTGGCTACAATATTTATGCAAATTGCTTATAAACTGACAAACGTTGTCATTATGTTTTCTCCTGTAATACAACCACTACACTAAGAGAAAAGATGATAGGGTGCCGTATGTTTAATCTTAGATAGGTGAGACACTTTCGGAGGAGGCGTTTTATGTGTTTGCGTCAGTGTATGAGTGTTTCATTTGCACTTATCAGTAAGATAATGTATGTATGTGCATTAAGTCCTGGAACAACAACTTTAAGATGTGGTTTTGTTGCTCAAAGAGCGAGTCTACTGCACTGCAGTTCTTTCTCCCCTGATATACTGTAGTGAGACATGACCATTAAAGTAGAAGATATAAGACGGATGCAATGTTTTGGTCACAGGTATCTTCGTAGCATTGCTTGCTTTCGATGGAATCACCGTATGAGCAGTGTTGGGTTCAGGAGAAGGGTAATAAGCAAGACAGGCAAGCCAGTTGATAAGGTTGTGAACTTTTGTCGACTTCGACGGCTTGGACATGTACCGCGTATGTCTAACCACTATCTACCTCTATGTAACATGCTACAGGAAGTTGGATTAGGTTGGAAGATGTTTCACGGGGGCCACACCAAGACGTGTCACCAGTCGATGAAGTCCCAATCTGCTGGTCTGAGTAGTGTGGGGAATGTAGACTGTCTAGATAGGGTCCCCAAGACGACAGGAAGCAGTCGTAGAGGTCTCTTAATGACATGGCTCGAAATCGGTCACAATGGCACAGATGTAGTCACTCCTTGACGTCTTCTATAGCTTGGATATTCGCACTAACCTTTATCTTCAGTTTGTTTATTCTGTCACACAACTATGTCCACGTCGATATCACGCTCTTTCTATGCACTTGTTCTTTGTGCACAATCGCGAAGTGTGGCAGTTTGAACCGATGCACTTATATGCATGGTTCTATATTGATTTTGTCAGTAAGTTGTCAGTTGCTCAATCTGTAGCGTAACCAGCCGGAAATCAGGTGGTCGCTGGTTCGATTCTTGCCGTGGCTTGGGTTTTCACCTTACTTTCAATCGTCATCTAATAACTACTTAATAAGCCATAAGGATTACCTAGGTAATTTTTAGGGGCAACTCTTCGCAAATAAAACACTCCAGAACTTCAATCTGTGACTATTATGCATGTATGCACATCTGTTCAGATAGAGAAGATTGCAGACGTCCCTTTCTGTTAAATGTAAACAAGTGAGTGCTACATAAGAGTGGTATAGTAACTAAAAAACTTCACATTGCTAAAATCTAGTCCCAGCTTAGTATTATCTTAGATTTAAGTAGAAGAGTGGTTTATAGAACCTCTAATTAGAAATTTCAATAAGGTTACTGAGAAGAACATGAAAGATGACGCTTAAACGTTTGTCTGTTGAAGAACAGAACAATTAGGTAAAGAACAGAATGATAAAAAGCAAACAGAAGAACCTTTGGCTTTTACGAAATACCACATTTGATGAGATCCTCACTAGTTCCATCAAATGACTGAACTAGTATTCAAACATTTTTCAAGATCTAACCAAAAAATCAATCAATCTGTCTAAAAAAGGGAAAGGTAACTCAATTTAACTAATCTATTAGTCTACCCGTTAAACTATTTTTAAAAAAGATCAATCTACAGATAATTAAGCGTGATCTGACTAGCTTACTGGTAATGTCTATGACCTCAGCACTAGGCGTGGTTAATTTTAATGTCAGAGGAAGAGTTTGTTCCTTATTAGCTGGATTTACAGTCTATTGATTAGTGTCGACTAGTAAGAGACTTATGTCAAGAAGGACTTCTCTACAAATGATTTACAATATGTAGGTAGGACCAAGTCGTAGTTTACTCAAATTCAATATTGGAAGTTTGTAGTGATATGTGACTGGAGGAAAACAACTCATTTACTAAGGATATTTCAGAGGCCCGTAAGCACCTGCGCGTGTCTAAAGATAGATGCTCATTACTTAGGTATATATATCATATGTATACACATCATGGGTTATGTTGTTCGATTACACAATAACGACATGGGACCCGGTAATATTGTTTAACGGTCCAAATTACCACACCTCATATCAAATTGAAGGATAGATGAATAGAAGGAGAATGTCATAGAATGTCATAGAAACAGAAGAGCGGTATGACGATTAAGAAGTAGATTCATCTGCATCACTCAGATTGACTAACTGCCATATTACCCACAGTTTACAATCCTTGATTTTGTGCGTGATGCAGACACCAATCGCAAAGTCCACATTTCCCTACACAGGTCAAAACAACAGATAGACACTTCACAGAGTGATTGAATGCTCTAGTCTAACCATCTCTAACCTTGGGATTCATGTTTAAGGTTGCAGATACGTCTTGTTGTCGAGTGCCAACAAGCACGAAACCTATATTCAGGGCATCCTGTAGATTGTTACCAACTAACTAACTAACACCTATCGAAGTGCACCGTGATGGTAAGCCTCCTAGGTTGGTGGCCAAGTTGTGAATGTTTGATAGAATTCTGTCAGCACTTAAGACTAGAATAATAGAAATTGAGTGCTCTTCAGTCACCAATCAATGTACGTCGTCTCAGTGAATCTTAAGGAGTTTATATGTCTTATTTTCAAAAAAGCCTCTAGGAAGTGAGATTCTGAGTCATTTTCAGTTTCTACTGTGAATTTAGTTGACTTGTGACATACATTGAACATATTCGGCGGTCCAGTGGATAAAGCTCTGGTGTTTGAAGTGATCGCTCCCGAGTTCAAGTCCCAGTGGGAAGAACACTCACTGTGGGGTATGTATAACCGACCGACGAGTCCCAAATAGGACGAAACATGCGTCCTAGATTCCACTACTAGCTACTATGCGTTATCAGCATGTATCTTTAGAAACTTTCTATTCTACTCCTAAGTAAAATGGTAATCATGTGACCCTTTTGACTAACAATAGACTATTATTAGTTTCCAATTGGTTTAAATACAAATATACAATATAGCTTTAGTAAATGAAATCATTGAAAAGAAAACTTTGTTCTCTCTTAGGTTTCTGTTTCGATTAACTTCTCCACAAAGTCATCTCAAATCTGTATATTCATAAATGCCAATTGCAAACGTTCCAAAAGAATTTCTGGTCTAGAAAGTGACTAATTTCAACATTACATAACACCTAAAACAATTTGGAAAGTTTCAAAAAAGCTGGCGGATAAAATCATAGAACGAATAAAAGTATGTGAGGGACTATTTTATCAGGAAGCTTTGGTAACAAGTGCGAGACGAATATAAAAGAAAATTCACTATGATAGTTTATAGGCCATGAGAAATTAGCTGACTGTACATGATCTTTTGGAATACAACTAAGGCTTGGATTGTTAATTCTTTAGTTGCACATCAATAATTTATTCTTACACATTGTGAATCCGTTTTACCCGCCAAACTTCAGAAGTTTCCAGACTGTTTCCGGCGAGATATCTGACTATCTATCGAAGGACGAGTATACTGAGCTGCAGTCTGTTTTGTCCTGTTTTACAGCTGCGAAATATCGCAGTTGAAAGTAGAATATATGAAGCGGTTACAAGATTTTGATCGTAAGTGTCTTCGTAGCATTGCTGGCTTATGGTGGGATCTCCATGTGAACAGTGTTGAGGTCAACCGATGGGTAATAGGCAAGGAGGGAAAGGTAGTCGATGAGGTTGTGAATCTTCATCGACTGAGATGGCTTGGACATGCGTTGCGCATAACAAGCCACAGCCTACCTCGACGTGCCATACATAGGGAAGTTGGATCAGATTGAAAGGGGGTTCAGGGTGACCAAATGAAGACATCTCACCGTTCGATGAAGTCCCTGACTATTGGTCTGAGAGGTGTAGGGAAGTGAAGACTACTTGTGGGTGTCCCCGAGAAGATAGAAATCAGGTTTTGAGAACTATTGCTGAAACGGTCGAAAATCAGTCGCAATGAGGTAAATGTATTCACTCCTTGATGTCTTGTAAAGCTTGAATGTTTTGAGTAACCTTATCTTTAAGTTTTGTCTCCCGTCATACACTTTTGTCTACTTTCATATCAGTCTTTTTCCATCGACTTGTTCTTTGTATACTCGTGTGGACTGTGGCAACGTGAACCAATGCATTTGTGTGTGAGATTCGATTTCAATTTTTCTTGTTTCCCATGTTATACAATTATCACTTACTTTCTAGACCTATCTTTACTGTTCTAGTCACTTTGACTCTTGACTAAAAGTTCTTCTGAAACTTTCCAACTCGAATAGACAGCTTTGGATTGAATTTCTTAAAAAGGTAATTATCTTCACTGCGACTGGCTTTTTAACTTCTCTACGAGTGAAAGTGTTTAGAATTATGAAGGTGATAATCAGTGTGCTTAACTCCTTCATTTACATCAGTTTTAAGCCAAATAATCTAGATTCTGAAATTTTTCATGCCTATAATCTTGAAAATCCTATCCACATAGTTTTCATCTCCCTACATGGATGAAAACAACAGTAAGTGATTTCCCCCATCGGTACCATGACTTAATATGGACACCCTTAGCATTCTCATAACCTAATCCTAATTTAGTCAACATGGAATGTTACGATAATCTGTGGCATGATTTGGGCAGAATAAAACATTGTTATTTGCTTAACTGGTTCTATGCAGAATAAGCATTAAGAACAGTTATCCTAAAAATAGCCAATATCAGAAATAATTGAAGGGCAGTAATTCACACTAGGGTCTAATGTTTGAATATCAGCCTTCTTCAATATCAATGAATCGTTAGGCAGAGTTTATAAGCCTACAAAATAAGGTGGGCATTTTAACGCATACACTATCTGTCTCTTATGTAAGCAATATGAATATACTATGGAGGTCATTTGTATAACAATGTATATATTGAAATATAATTAATTTGTTGAGAATTACATAAATTTCATAAATTTCCTGTGACGTATAATTAATCATGATTTAGAATAATCTAGTGAACAAATAATTGAAACCATTGAATATGAACCTAAGTATATTAGTAGAACGTTGATAGTTGTGTAAACGATATAAGTCAACTCTCTACCTCAACTTCATCGACTTTGAGAAGGCCTTCGACAGCGTCAACCAAGAAGTAATTTGGCAGCTGCTTCAACACTACGGAATACCACAAACCTTTATCAATCTCATTCAACAACTATATGAAGACGCCACATGCTGAGTAATTCACAATGGGAAGCTCAGTGATGCCTTCGAAGTGAGGACAGGAGTAAAACAAGACTGTCTACTATCACCCATGATCTTCGTGTTTGTAGTGGACTGGATCATGCAAAAAGCAGTGAGGAGTGAGAAGAGGGGGATACGCTGGACCATGGGAAAGAACCTAGAAGATTTGTATTTCGCCAACGATGACTTGTGTCTTATGCCACACAAACTTGAAGATGTACAGGCGAAAACTAACAAGTTGACATAAGAGGCAGGACAGCGGAGACGGGACTTCAAGTGAAGTGAGTATAGAGAAGACAGAGGTGGTGAAGATACCCAACCACCACCACCACCAACAACAACAAGCACCACCACCACCATTCATCAACAGCTGCCTACACTGGCTCACTCGATACTGATGCTGAAGATCAGATGGCCAGAATAATAAGAATAAGCAACAAGGAACCCACTATGACTGCCTGGTAACGAACCAACCAAGAACGTATCGCCGAAAAAATATGCAGTAGAAGAAAGCGTAGATGGATTGGGCATGCACTGAGAAGGCCGACTGGGGACATCACTCGCCAGGCCCGCGAGTGTAACCCAGATGGGAAGCAACGAGTTGGTCATCTGTGCCGAGGGTGACGAGAAGGAGATCATGTGAGGAAGAAATGGGAGCTTGTGGACAGTCGTGGGGCCAGGTTCAAAAGTTTGCGTAGAACAGAGTGCTCTGGAGACGTGTTACTGAAGCCCTATGTTCCATTAGAAACCCAAGGGAGAAATAATAGTAAACGACATAAATGTACAGAATTTCAACAAGTAATAAAATTAAGAATACTTCTTACCATCTTGAAATTGATGTCAACCCTTTAGACCAAATGTTTTCAACTGTATACAGCGAAATTCATTTATTACATCAAACTAAAGTGTATTCTTGATGTAAAAACAATCAATCGTCGAAAAAACAAGTAAAGTCATTCTGTAATCCTCAAGATTTAGATAAACTTATCAATTATGGTGGGTAATCTTAAACTGAAATAGAGTACCTTGACATTACCATTCATTGTATCCAGTGTTGTGCAGTTAGAGAGAGAGAGAGAGAGAGAGGTAAACAAATCAAGAGAGAATGCCTAACAGAAATTCATCGCTTCAAATTGCCATACTGCAAAGCTGTATACAAAGAACAAGTGGATGGAAAAAGAGTAATAATGAAGTCGGAAAAAATGTATGGAAATGGAAAGAATTAAGAATTAAAGATTTTTGAAAATATGAAGAGTATTGAAAATGTGAAAGAATCAGTGTATTTGCATCACTATGACTGATTTTTAGCCATTTCATCAACAGCCTTCAGTCATGGATTCTTATTGACCCCTATAATGACGTCCAAACCTTACACAGCTTAGACCAATGGACTGATGATACGTCTTGTTTTGGTCACCCTTCGTTTTAACCCAGCTACTAAAATAGCAGATAATTAGTTATTACTAGGTGATGATTGAGGGTAAAATGGTCATCTGGACCGTGCCTGGATTCGAACTAGCGACCAACGGGTTTCCTGCCTGATGGTCCATCAACTGAGCCTCGAGGTAGAGCATCGGGCCAGAAAACCGGTGGTAGCTGGTTTGAATCCGATCGTGGTCCAAATTTTCATTTCACCTTCAGTCATCAACCCGTAACAATACTAATCTGCCAAACCACGGCTATCTCAGATAGTCAAAAAAGATAATTAGTTGCCTATTTACAAATTCCACTCATTTACTGTTAAAAATCTCATCTATAAACTAGTCGAGTCTTTAAGATTAGCAGTTTCTGTTACAATTCCCCCAAGGATGGATTTACAGGAAGGAATGATAGGAGGAATAGTTTACACATTTCAGAGTTGGATGCTGCTGAACATGAAGATCAACATAACTTATTCATCACTGACTTCTAGAATCAAACAGATCTGCACTAAAGATGTGATTGATGATAAACTAAGAAGACTCCATAAAAAACTCACTCAAATCATTTATTCCGATAGATCTGTCAAGAAAAACCCGAAGCTGTAACAACATACTGAATTACTTCCTATAGTACAAGAGGAAACTCGGTCTATGCATGTAGACCTCAGAGGTAACACACCAGCAGAAATTCTAAAGAAGTGAATATGTAAATTAATGAGAAATGTATTCTTCTCTGTTGAGTTTCGAATTATTGTCTCTGGTGGGTAACTATTGTGTGGATGAGTCGAGAACAAGAAGCCCCTTTGGGTTACCTCAGTTTACATGCAGTTGTAGAGCTAGTTATCATAGCCTTACAAAGCTTGCTCTTTTTAAATGCATTATCCTCTTTGTTCATTTAGAGGAGAGTAAAAACCAATGAATATTTCGATACTTCAGCCCTTAGACGGTTACCATGATCCATTTCCATCATGATTGTCTTTTAAAATTGTCTCCATAGTGAAAACAAATGGTTCAAAATGTCTGGAATTCCACAAATTCTGATAGGTTCACCACTGCAATCCTTTTACCTTCTTTTTAGAATCGCACATATATAATCCCTAATTCTGATTTGTCTTGAACCCTTTTATCTTCTCCCATAGAATTTTCATTATTGGTGCCTACATGATTGTTATTACTTTTAATATGAACTTTATTTCTTGCTTCACCTAGTCATTTGCATATCCGAATGACTTATCAGGAATGAATTAGTGGTAAGCGAAAAGGTTGCACCATATCTCCAACTGACGGAAGTAGGAAATAGTGGGCCATTGAGTTTCAACCTATTGGCTGAACTGTAACCTGCTTGCTAGACACAGTGACAGATATAGGCTAGATCTATCATAGAATCGTAGGTATGCACTGCTGAGGAGTCTCAGACTAGAGTGAGACAGTTGTCCAGCGGTACCAGGTATTCAATATTTCACCAACTGATATCAATCTTTGATGTACACCATTTTGAAATCAGCAATACCCTTTTATGTCGGTATGATTTGCATATGGATATGTTGAAATTTATTTACTTTGGAAAGATTAAAATCCCAAATCCAAATCTGTTTGAAGGTATATGGGAAATGAAATGAACTCGGAGGTTTTTTCATCTAAGGCTGAAATCAACTGGAGAACTATTGAAAATCTGGGAGTATAGGACAGTAAGTCGAGTGCGAGAAATAGTCGGACCATAAAACGAATTTTAAGTTGGAAAGTGTGAACTGACAGGCAACGTGGTCATCACGAGACATGGAGATCCTGGTTTCAATATCAGATATGGTAAGTGATGTGCACTCTTGAGGCATCCCAAACCAGAGTTGCAGGTTTTCAAGAGTTTTCCAGATGATGTTGAAGGATAATGAAGACGTTTCTGAGAACAAACAATTTTCTGATTTTCTTTACTTTTATTGAAAATTTTTGTTGTTAATATATCATGCAAAACTCAATTCGTTAAGAGGGTTATGATAATTTAAATCTTGCATGAAAATGGAGCTGCTGGATATGCAGATATGTTTGTCATGCGTTCAATAGTCGTGTCAAGTATATAACTTTCTTTCAGATTTAAACATCTTTATGGCGCTAAATTCTAATTTTTAGTTTAAAGGCTTAGTTTAAACAAATGTGCACTTTTTTCGTTTAAATTGTAGAAAAAGCGTTTTGGATTCAACGGATTGGATTTTCTAACACTTTATTTATATAAGAATAATTTATATAATATAAATCATCGTGAAGATCTACAAAGTTTATCAGATATACCATGGGTTTCAAAAGAATGGGAGATTCGCCCACGTAAACCCTTACCGCTTAGTTTACAATGGTCAGATGAACAGGCAGCTATAAAGTTACAATCTTATTGGAGAGGTTATCTAGTGAGTTTCATATTGTTCACTTGACAGAGAATATAGCTTTAAGATTTCTTGATATATCTTCAGATCTAGTATTGTAGATGTTAACTATCAAAAATCCTTGTTTGATTTCCATGACCTGACCTCAGAACTGATTGATATGAGCTCAAATCATTGAGGTAGAATAAGTTGGTTTAAGATTGTGGATACACCTTACTCATAACTGATGATAAGCAAAATGCCGAGATGAAGTATGACTTCCTAACGATCTACTTCCAACGCTTAACATCAACAAATATTCCACTATACAGTGAAGTCATTGAGTCAAGTGGCTACAGTATAAACTTAATTTGTAGACTCGTGTAAGAACTCAGTTAATAGACACCATAAAATGATATACACCTACTTTTGGGGACGGAAATCACAAATCATTACCACTAATTAAATCTCAAGTCCCTAGGAACTGATTAAATGTACACCCTGATTCATAGAAAAGAAGAGCAAGATTTTTATAAATTAAGAAAGGGTACTTTACAACGACTACATTATCAAGCTATAAAATCAGATTTATAGTTAGTAAATAATCAGATATTTCAAGTTGTTATTCATCGTAGACTGACATTAATTACAGGAATAAAGGAAACCTGAGAGCACTCGACAGCTGTTTCGTCAAAATATGGGACTCCTCAGCAGTGCGCACCCACGACCCCACAAGGGGTCGAACCCGCCACCTTCCAAATCCCCACAACTCCGTCAAAATTCAATCAGATATTTGTTGTTATGATATTAGAAGTAAGTTTGAAGGTATGGACTGGATGGTTAGAAAAAACTCGGGTGTCGAGTCAGTATGATTCATTATATAAGGTATATTTTTACTTGTGTAATCCTGGTGTAGTGTATTAGAATAAATAACAAATAAACAAATATTTTGTTTTATTCCTCAACGTTCCGATCTTGCTGCTCACCCTATTTTTGTTCCATCTTACTCGCACAACTGAAAAAAGTCGCTCTGATCGAGTTACCTGTTAATTTACTCATTTGTATTACATCGATCTTTCCTCCATATCACGATGTAATTGGATGATTGTAAAAGTCATCACCTTCTGTACCAAAACTTGAATATTAACCTGAAAACTTAATGTCAGATTCATACTCTTAGAAACGATCTTCCTAGCAAGATCAAAACGTTGAGAAATAATACAAAATATTTGTTTATTCTATCATTTGTTCTAATATACTACGCCAGGGGATTACCGAAGTAAAAATACACCTTATACAAGGTTGTTATGATACTTGTAATTCCCTGTTGCAATGCAGGCCTGAATTACTCGACCTCCTTTGGCGGACGGGTGCTCATGATAACCTTAGTGACTCAGTAGATAACTCTCTGGCTTTTGAAGCGAAGGATACTGGATTCGAGCCCCAGTGAGAACAACATCACTCACTAGGTTGCAGGTACATTCGAGTCGCAAATAGGAAGCACGCACATCTTAGTCACCTCGATAAGTCAAAAATGGTCAGATAGTTGTCCTAAAAAACTACTCACTCTATATGTGCATAACAGACTTATTGTTGGTGGTGGTGCCTAGTTTCATTTGGCAAAAGGAATTACTCAGAAAAGAAGAACTGAACTCAGATGGTGATTAAAGGTTAACTGGTGCTATGAAAGGCCAAAACGACAATGGTGCTGAGAATTAAAGTGAAATAAAATTGACTGAGAAATGGATTTTTACGGCCTAGGTAAAGAAAGAGATTTCACAATACGCTCCTGAATACACATTTAGTCTTTCGATTTTATAGAGTTAGAGCATCAGCTATATGTAAGTAGTGGAAACGCAAACGTTTAGTGTTATCATACCTGTCAACTAGCTCAAAGAACTCCTCCTCAGATGCACCTTCAACATACAGTTCAAGTTGTATTTGTAAAAGAATGATGTAGCTATGGGGTCCCGTCTTGGTTCACTCTTAGTTGATTGCTTCATGAAATTTCTTAAAAATGATGTCCATAGTTAACTAATCAGCTCAGTATGCTTTTAAAAAAGATACATTTACGACATTTTTTATCATATGCGGAGAAGGATTTGATTTGTACAACTCGTTATCAATATAAGTGTAAAGTTTGAGCCCTATGATAGAATGTGATTCCATGTTAGATTTGATATAAAGGACACAGTGATATAGTATTATCCATTTGGCGACTACGTTTCGAACATCAGTTATTATTGCTCATAATCATATCGATGTAATCATACCACTTTCAACATCGGATTTTGAAAGTCCTGTCACTCACCTCGTGTTCTTTGTTTTTATTGGTAGCAAAGTTTTCTGTATCTCCGGTATAAATGTTGAATCATTCCCATTATACCTGTGTTGGCTGTAGTTCCGATAAAACAAGATCCAGTAATCAATGTGTCTCCACCTTATTGTATTTGTATTAAGTACAGTAGCAGTATATCACCATGTTGTGTGGTTGTGTGTTAATGCATCCATTGCAGTAGCCAAGGTTTCTTCTAGATTATTGATTTTATTCGGGTCTCTCATTCTATATTCAGCTAAATTCCTATATTCCGATATCCTAACTGACCCCAACTGACTAGTTTGACCTATATACTTCACCTCACAGTCATTACATGATATTTGATAGATCATATTATTTTGCTTAATCAGTTCTATCGGATCCTTAAGCCGACAAAGTTTATCTCTGAGTTACTTTGCAGGTTTAAATACCACCCTTATTCCAGCCTCGTTGAGGATACTACATGAAGTTTCAAATAAACAAATCTAATATGAAGTTTCTGATATTCTTTCCTTATAGGGTAACACAGTGGAGGCTGTGAACTCCCTTTTACTCGTGTTGTCGTTATTAGTCGGACTCGTATGACTGTTATTTTTTCGTTTCTTTGTGTGTCCGTAAGAATGTTTTAATAAACTGTAGAGGATAATTATTGACTATTAGTGTTTCTTACATGTTTCAATTCCTTTATTAGGTCCTTGCATTGACTAGTTAGTTTTCTAACTTTATCATTTAGATATTTGACTAAACCTGCTTTAACTAACATTAGACGGGATGACTTGAAGTCTAGATACCTGTTGGAATGTGTCGGTTTTGTGTAAACGATAGTATCCAAACCACCGTCAATCCTTCATTTTATTTTGCAATCCAACATAGGTAATTCTCCTTGTTTATTTTCTACCTTGTAAGTGAATTGGATTGCGTCTGCTATTGAGTTTATATGTGTAAGGAAATTGTCGATATGTTCGGATTTGAGCATAGTAAGTGTTTCATCCACATATCGCCACCATATTTTTGGTGTAGAACTAAACTTTTGTAAAGCCATATTTTGCTAACTATTCATAAATATATCTGCTACGATCAGGGGTACCGACGATCCCATTGCTACTTCTTCTGTTTGTCTGTATATTTTATCCTGAAACTTGAAGACTGTGGAGGTCAGGTGAAACTGTTTCTCTAACATGACTTCACCAAACGACATCTTAGCTCTTTGAGTAAGTTCTACGTCAGTATTTCTGACTGCCTCCAGTGCCATGTTGATTGGTATTTTAGTGTACAGACATGTTACATCGACACTAACCAGTTTCTTATCCTCTTCTATATATAGGTCATTAGGTTTTACTTTCAACTCGTAGGAATTGGCTGGTTTAGAATCTGAACGGTTCCTAATAGGACGTAATATCGATGCTAATTACTTTGCTAGTTCATATGTTGGGGTATTTGAGAAGTCAACTATGGGTCTAATGGGATAACCTGGTTTATGAACCTTAACAGTACCATAAGTTCTTCTAGTTCACGAAAGGTATTTGAAAAAAGCAATCAGAAGACGGATACTACCCGAAACATGTGATATATGGAACAAAAATTTGATCACACACTGACTTATCGAATTATTTTTATGAAAATTTACGAAAGATGTCAGTCTAGTCGATGGGAAACAGGAGAATGTGAAGCACAGAACAAAGTATGGTGGTTAAGATCCAAACTACCAAGTTAGATTCAATGTGAGTAAAAACAAACAAAGGTGGTTTTAATTTATGGGTGGTTAAAGATTCAATAACTTCAATTACTGGTCTCTGACTACTTTTATATTATACTTCGGACGTTATTGACTGTGTGACTATTTTCTAATTTCAAAATCACATCGACGATACACTGGTATGACTCTGAGCAACAGTTTATGCTTGAAACGTGGTCATCAAGTAAATAAAACTATATCACTGTGTGTTATAAATCAAATGAAGAAATGTAATACGGAACCTCCTCACCACTTTTAACACTGTATATCCACGCATAAAATTCACTCCAGAGTATGAAGAAAACTTGATATTCCCATTCTTGGATATGCTAGTAACAAGAAGATTGGATCTTTTTATCCGCAGACAGTAAACCGACAGGGATTAGATACTTAAACAGCTTCCAAAGTTATGTCCGTCTCATTAGCAAACAGAATTTTGTACTCTGGTTATATTCAAGGATTCGGAAAATCCGCTCTAAATAGCTATGGTTTCTATATAAAATTCTAATGGAAAACGGTTGTCCACCTTGATTTTTAAACTTTGAAATGAGAGAAAAGTCACAAATACAAAAGATACCGAGTGTCTCAGCGAAAACTCTTTCCACGAATTTAGAATTCAAAGTAGCCACTTCAGCTGAAATTGCATCTCAAGATCTTTGAGGAGGATAGTCTGAGAACCAACTTTTGCCACAGATAGTGTGTCATTGCGCTGAAGACAGAATACTACATTTGGTCACCTCAATGTGAGTCTACCGGTTCACGTATATTGGTCATATTATTATTTTTCCAATGAGTTCCTAGTGGAATATAGAGCTTCAGTGGCACGCCTCCAATGCACTCTCTTCTCTGCAGTCTTTTGAACCTGGCTACACGACTGCCCACAAGCTTTCACTTCTTCCTTACATGATCTCTTCCACGTCACCCTCGCCTCGGGCGCCCAACTCGTCGTTTCCCCTTTGGATTCCATTCGACGACCTGGTCTGGAGTGTGATGTCCCCAAAAAGGTCTTCTCAGTGTATAACCAATCCAATCCATCTACCCTTTCTTCTGCATATTTGCTGCGTGATAGGTTCTTAGTCGGTTCGTTGCTGGGACAGAGTTCTTTGTTGCTTATTCTTTCTGGCCATCTGGTCATATAAACAGTGTCAAGTTCGTAAGCATATTTTAAAATATTGCACAGCTTCTTTAACCAAAGGAGAAAGATAAAATATCAACCATTTTGTTGTTGAACATCTTATCACCTCCTGGTATCTGATTTCTCTTAGTAATCCCCTTAAAATAATTTAAAAAGTACCTCACCACAGTTCCAACTGCATTTGACTGAATCATCTGTGCATAGTAAAATCCTTAGCAATTCAAAATCTGAGGCCCGATCTCTGTGTTCAAAAACATTAAATGAATTCATTGGCCTTATCATGGCTAAAGTAGTGATTGTCTTGTCTTTGGGAATTTTCCTTTTCACGCCTAAATATCATAGTAATCGCGCTTCCCTTTTGATAAATAATAAACTGATATTTGTTTCCGATGATTTTCAATACGACTGTACAGGTTTAGGGATTGGGAAGTCACCAAAAAGAAAATTCCCTTCGCTGTTACATTTTTCTTTATTCCAGAAGTTCGAATCAGTTCAGCTTATCCTTATCACCAAGCTTAACTGATGAGGAACTGAATGACCACCTTATCCGACTAGATGTTCATTATGATCTCGTGAAAAAATCCATGGTATTCAAAAATAATTGTTCATAGTTTGAATACCAGTTGAAAAATCATCGCTCATTAAAATGTAAGTACTTTCTGATGAAGAGTTCTGAATAGGAAGCATACGGCATCCTGAAATTCACAGCGAACAACTACCACCGAGACAGTACTGTTATGATATGACCCTCGATAACACCAAATGATTCTTCAAAACATCAAGGACAAGCACTGAAACAGTATAATACGGATCCATCTCCCTTTATTTCAACGGTTTTCATTGGCTGCTTACAATCTAGGATTTTTAAAATGACAAATCCCAATAAAGTTTTAACATTAGCTTACGCTCGCTACTGAAGATCAGATGGATTGCCAGAAAGAATAAGCAACAAGGAGCTCTGGGAACGAACCAACCAAGAACCTATCACCCAACAAATATGCAGGAGGAAGTGGAGATGGATTGGGCATGCACTGAGAAGGCCAATTGGGGAGATCACGCGTCAGGCCAGCCCTCGAGTGGAATCCCCATGGGAAGCGACGAGTTGGACGTCCGAGGGTGATATGGAGGAGATCATGCGAGGAGGAAATGAGAGGTTGTGGGCTGTCGTGGAACCAGGTTCGAAAGATTTCAGAGAAGAGAGTTCACTGGAGACGTGCTACTGAAGCCCTATGTTCCACTAGGAACCCAAGGGACTAACAATAATAATAATAATAATTAGTTCACACACACTAGTTCAATGAATTCAGTCAAAACGAGATAAGACATACCTAAATAAGGTAACTACATGAGTTGAAATACGGTCAAAATGTCAATTAATAATGTCAAAAATATGTATCTTATTAGAGTGAAAGTTCGGATAAAAACTAGTTGGAGGAAGAAGAACGAATACTGTGGAATTTAGAGAAAGAAATTATTTAAGCCAATTAGTTGATAAGTTAGTAATAATCAGAGAACGAAATGAGTAGAGGTCAGCTGGTTAACATTTGGGTTTAAACTTAACTGAAAGTCAAATGATAGTTTGATGATGTGATCAAATAAATAGAAGGTTAGGAAATTAGAGTATCACGGTAGCGGAAGACTGATAACGGATTCTTTGTGAATACAAGAATCTGGTCTCAGGCGTTTGATTGCAATGTTTCAAGGGAGCGAAGAAGATTTGAACAATTTCAAAATATCTGCTTGATGTTTTTATGTTCACTAAGTACTCAGTAATTCTACTACTGAGAACAAATGATCTCAATCATAGGCTGTACAGGTCATGTTGAAGATATCGAAGGTAAGCTCTTCTTTCTATTCCTCCAATGTATCTGCGCTGGCAGATACACATGGATCGATACACACAACTGGAGGTAACATGTGAGGAGTAATTGTTGACTTTCAATTGTTCTAGTGATCATGAATTGCGAAATATGGGAATTCACCTTGTTACGGAATAAGTCGAAGCAGCGTACAGTCCTCAGTTTACCCGCATCGTTAAGGTGAAGGAAGAGTGGCTCCTTAATAACTATTATTTTCTTGGTTGCAGTCACTATCACTAACAATTAAAGCACAAATTGACAAAAAGCAAAGAGTTTTTTTTACTTACTAAGGGAATCAATGGAAAATACTCAGCAAGAAGACATTGTATCTCCGAATAGTTGATTGAAAAATAATTTGATTATTAATAGGTCGAATTCTCATACTTATAACACAGTCTCAGCAAATCTGATGATAGGTAAAACACGTGGTGTTACCACTAAAAGTAATACCAGTGAACAGTTTTAAAAAGAACCAGTTGTATTTGTGAATATGAAGCAAATCACATCTAAATGAAACCTGTGAAAATATCAAGACATCTATTCAAGGAGCCTATGCACCAATAAACTGGTCAATCGCGGCCCTTACAGCTCAGTGGTAAATTTGCTAACTACAACACTAGGTGATGCGGGTTAGAATCTCAGGTGGGACATCAGTCCTCTGGAGGTTGCAGACACGCTTTGCTGACGAGTGCCAACGAGTATAAAACATAGGTCCAGGGCTTCCTGCTGATTATCTCCGACCAACTAACATCTACTGATCAATTCCGCCTGGTAAAGTCATCAACGAGAAACACTGTGTCACCAGCGTGTAACCGATGCAGCTCTCTGGTCACTATTGCTTCGTACTGATTGAAGTCGGTCGACCAGGCTTTTCAATATTTTTATTCAGTGAAGTAACGGAACGCCTAATTGCACTGCATTTGATGTTAGCTACTGGGAGTAAATAGGTAGATTCCAATTACCGACGGTTTCCTTATGGTTTCAGATATGCCTTTTTAGTGAGTGCCAATCACTATGACACCTGGGTAAAGAAGGCCCTCCTGACAATTGATTTGCGTCATGTAACACCGAAACCTGTTCAAATTTAATTGTGAAGTCAGTTATCAAATCTGCTTTTCATCAGTTCATGAAATCTGTAAATGTTAGTTTAATCAGTGTTAGTAATGTAACCTTCCTGGTTAGAGGGAGATAGGAGAGAATCTAAGGGGAATAGACACTTGAATAGGTTTTGCCAACAGGACTAGGAATCATTCTTGATCCGAAACATGTATCTAGGCCTTTTATGACTCCAAGCCTCTGATATCTATATCCCCTTTACTTCCTCTTATCTTCGTCAATATGACATTCTAAGTCAGCTAGTATCAATATTTTCACCTTCTTATCTCCTCTCTTGTAAAGTTTTAATTGGTGTTTTGATGGGAAATGTGGCATAGTCGACCACTTTTCAGCTGTACCACGTCCTGTGTTATCAATTCCTGATCGTTATCACCTACAATGAAAGGAATTTGAATAAAATTAAAGAAAAATTGGATTTTCATGACAACATACAGATATAGTAGTGATGGATACTGGCTAGTAGTGGAATCCAGGATGCGCATTTCGTCCTACTTAAGTCTCGTCATCTGAATGTACCTGCCTCTTTGTGACTGATGTAGTTCCCACCATCGCTTCAAACGCCAGAAGGTTATCAACTAAACCACAGAGCCATTTCGTCCCAAATATGACTAAATGTGCATCCTGGATTCCACTGCTAGCCACTATCCATCATTACTATAATCAAAACACAGGTAATATCGAGACATCCGCACAGGAGCCCATATGCTAATAAAGACCGATCAATTCGGTCCAATCAACAACGGTATAATACAAGAAATAATACTAAAACGTACAGATATATTGGGACTAGTAGAAAGAATAATTGCAGAATGCTCCTTGAAAGATACCTTCAAATTTGTGAGTACTGTGAAGTAGACAAACATGTAGATGACTTCATTAGGTGTTAAATCTGTGTTTACCAATGTCTTCCTGATGGAGGCAGTACGTTTTAGTTGTAAATTTACTGGTTCTAACAATTTGACCATTGGTAGATCTAATAATTTTATTCAAGGACTAATCTGAATGTCCAGTTTATATTCAATGAAGAAATAAACATATGGAAAGATGTAGTAGTTAAAAGGTCTGAGCTTCCCCGCTTACTTGCTCACTTTTTATGGTTTAGTTCAAGTGTATTAACTTTCAATCAGTTGCCGAACAGTTCAGTGTCAACAGGCTCTGTGTGAATGATACCTAAATGTTATGGCAAGGAGACAAGTGAGTTCAATAAAATTCTGTAGATCTTCAATAATACTCATCAAAACCTATTAGTTTTCAGGTTAGTATTCATCATAAACTGACACTAGTTGGGGAAACATTGGAAACCTGGGAGTACTGGGTAGTTGTTTCGTCTCAGTATGGGACTCCTGAGCAGTGCGTACCCATGACTCCCACCCAGCCAGCGATGGAACCCAGGATCTCCAAGTTGTGGGACCAGCACGTCATCACAGAGCCATTGAGTGGACATTCATTAGTCCATATTTCCTACTTGTCAGTTCATGATATAGAGCAACCTCCATCCAATCCCATCTTTGAGTAACTTTCCTCATGTTTGACTTGGTTTGCCCCACAGATCACGCACTCCCTGTTGGAACTTTGAGAATCACCTGTCAAAGCTGGTTACCAATGAAAACCAGATTAGTTGAATTTTTAGTCATAAGATCAGTAGTTAAGTGCTGTCAGCGGAACCTGAAGGTCCTTAGTTCGACCCCGACAGGATCATGGATGTGCACTGTTAAGGAGTCTCATACTTGAATGAAATAACTCCAGTACTCCCAATTTTCCTCCAACTGGTGTCAGTCTATGATAAATATCAACCTGAAACCAATAAATAAATCCCCACGAATCTCAAAATTTAAAAATCTACTTGTTTTACGCTTAAAGTGGAGTTGCAATGTGAACATGTCTTCTTAGCTGTCGAGAATAATTGATGAATTTCTTGAAGGATGGAATTAAAAATTAACCTGAGTTGCACGAACAGCTGACAACTTTATATGTCTGTGTAAGCATAAAAATGAATGTTATTTTTTCCTCTCATCACAAACATCTATCGCATATGCACAGAAGTCAAGTTCGACACAGAACTGGAATCATTCCGAAATACTCTGGTTCAGAATGGAAACTCAACATCATTTATTGATGAATGACTGAAAAATTGACTTCATATTTCAATAACCCATCAGTACCTTAAAAAAAATACCCATCTAAGAATTCCTGATTCAAGGGTCAAGTCCTACAAAATCACCTTTGAAAAGCAGTCCAAAGAACATTTCTTTTCTGTATGCCAATTTCATCACACACACACTCTACTTCTTCAAAAGTTTAAGAATGAGATCCTGCTGTTTGAAACATCAGTGTGTGTATAAACTGAGTTGTTCCTGGCGAGATAAGTGAGTAGGTCATACTAGCAGAGCATTATCAAACCATATTAACAAGTAATTAATTACCCATCTAGTTGTCAGAAAGAGAGATCAAGGCAACTAAACTTCTACTTTGAAGTGCACTGACTGGTCACTTAACAAATTTCGCTCAACGTAAAACATAAATTAAAATCACTACGTTTAAAGAGATTTGGACTATGTTCCCTCTGTATCGCAGAATCTCTCACTTAAAACGTGTTGTTCAGTCCTTTCGCTATCATATCTATGTTTCAGAGCAAAATGACTTTTGTTTAGTTGATATGCTTCATTTCAAACTGAATCTACGGAATTTGTTCAATACTTATAGCTCACTTACTAAACAGTGATCGTTTATTCAGTATGTAAGTAGAAGTAAGCGTACTGGATGCAGTCAAAAAAATGTTGAGCATCAACAATCGAACTTCACCACTGACTTGACTTAAAATAAGAGCCGTTTGACTGCAAGAACTCTGTATGCTCAAGTAAATTACTTATAAGCGGGAAAGCAAAGCAAGGTCACCACAGACTGATATGTAATTCACATTCATTTGACTAACAAAAACCTCCAGACTTAAGTTCTAGGTTCCTAACTAATCATTTCCTTTAGTAGTATATTTTCTTGAAGGCGGCATAGATGCACTAAATCTTTCCCTACCTCTTGAGTAGTTCGTTAATTTAAACGTAACCTTTCTCTATCCTTTGTTTTCTGATTGCTTTAAATTACTTTTTTTCTCATTTATTCCTTACTATTTCTTTGCATATTCGCTAAATTCCAATAACTAAGTAGTATAATAGTTTGTACACTGCTTCAGTTGCTCCCAGTCATCTTCGAGTTGCAGAAGAGTTCAGCAAATACTTTTTAGGGAATTATTGTAGCTGAGAAATCTCATTTTTGATAACACTGCACACCGCATAAAACTATGTCTCTAAAACATATTGAGACTGTAAGTTCATGAATACTATGCATCTTAATATAAGATGGTTGGAGGTAATCGGTGCCCTAATTTACGGTTTCTGGCTTGTCGATAATCTCGATAGCGTAATTAGAAGACGAAGTTTATCTGAGCAATGTGGTGTATTTACGCAATACATTTCGAACAATCTGATCACACATTTACTTGTCAAGTCAATATATATTAAACCGAGGACTGGGAGGGGGGGGGGGATAAATACAACAATTAACACACAATAGGGGATTAAAATTAAGAAAGATGAGGACAAACGGGAAGTGACATAGTAGGTCATAGTTAGTCACATATTTATCTGGGACGCATGGAAATGAGTTTGCATGAATGTCATTGGGAAGGGATCTAGACAATTTTTGCCTCGTTCTATCCTTCGTTTTACTGGTTACGGAGCTACAAAAATTGATGAATTTAATGTGGCATATAAGAGAAATATCCGACAATACACATGAAGCATGAGTATGCGTAACTTCTCATTGCAATTATCTATGTGTGATTTCATAAGCCGAACAAGATTTGAAAGGTTGGGTTGCAGTTTAGAGGATCGCAACATTTTGTAAAATTGTCTGGGAAAAATGTGATCAGAAATGCAAGATTTATAGAATTCCAATTTCACTTTCTTAGATGCGATTTTACACTTTAGGTTAAATAGTTCGTTGTGTTTACCAATTTGCATGTGTGTGTGGTCACTCATACACAGAAAGGAGTAATCGAGTTATGCAGTTGAGGGTGGGAGAACATGTGCCTAAATGGCTTCAAAAACAAATGGAGTGTGAAACAGTGATAAAAACTGGTGGGAGACGACCCTCTTCATCTATAGCTAAACATATAGAAACAGGTCACAAAGTTAATGTTCAAACAGCTTTCAAAGTCAGGGACGTATTCTGAGATTTACGGAAGCCATAGCCATACACAAATTTAAGCCACCATTATGTGTACAAAAACAGTTTGTTATTATACTACACCTACCTTGGTAAACTTTGTTTTCGAACCAAGATTAGGACCAACTATGTCACTTCCCGTTTGTCCTCATCTTTCTTAATTTTAATCCCCTATTGTGTGTTAATTGTTGTATTTATCCCCCTCCCCCCCTCCCAGTCCTCGGTTTAATATATATTGACTTGACAAGTAAATGTGTGATCAGATTGTTCGAAATGTATTGCGTAAATACACCACATTGCTCAGATAAACTTCGTCTTCTAATTACGCTATCGAAATTCATAAAAGGGACTAACTGTTTCAAATTGTCGATAATCGTCGGCAAGGCATAGCCTCAACACCAAATGAATTGACCTCTGCTCAGAGACCCAAACTTGTGTTATATAATATATAATAATTATATTATATAAATAATATAATAATATATATATATATATAAAGGCTTTACCACTCACGTTATCAGATCTTAAATATTCTCCACTAACTTCATTCCTGTGTAACACATATATGTACCCTAAAAATATCACATTTAAGAACTGGAAAAGAGATTAACTCATTAAAGGGTCTGTTTAATTAAAATAAGAATAAAAGTTTTACTTCTATTAACATAAATCAATGATATGTAGACCTGGTTCGTATATTGATTGGTCAATCTCCAGTGACCAGTCAATGTACCTAATTCAGTCTTACAGGAGGTTATTTGGGCCCCTTACAGGTCATGATAACGTGTCTGACTGCAGCACTGAGTGACATCAATCCCAATCTCAGGCGGGACATCAGTTCTATAGAGGTTGCAGATACGCTTCTCTGATGAGTGCCAACAAGCACGAAACCTAGGTCCAGAGCTTCCTACCGACTGGCTCTATCCAACTAACAGACTTGACTTAGCAATCTTCAAACTGAAATCAATGATTATAGGTAGGAATTCCGTGGCCCAAGTTAAAACTAAGGTGCCCTAACGATTACTTTATAAACTTCTTATTATACCGATTATTATAAACATCCAGACTACAGTTGTTAGGACCGTCCTGGAAAATAACGAATAGCCGAGTCCAATTAAATCATCATAAAAATATGTTGTCATAAAGTCTCAGTGTTTTGAACATCAAAATCAGATACATCTGAATGCTTAGATGTATAAGTAATACCTTTTCTGTCACCTATCGCTGGAATTGAGAAATCCTTTATGGACAGGGGTATCATCCAGTACAACAAAGAGTCGTCCAGGAGTCACAAATACAAAACCAGACTTTCCACACTGAATAGTTACACATTTGAAATAGTACGCTGAACTTATCATGCGATCCATATTGGTGTAGATCCCTCTGATTTTCGATATTTAATTGGAAATCTCGCTATCAGACTTCCATCACCACTCACTCTACTCAGAGAGACAGGCATTGCAACTAATTCCTACTGACTCACCATAAAGGTAGGTAGCTTCGAACATAGATTAGCTGAATGTTCTATTGAGACAATAGAAGGAACCGATTAGCTTACATCAATCTGTTTAGAACGAGGACAACGAAACATCAGTAGGCTGAAACACACAAGAGCATGACTAAAGTTGAAACATAATCGAAAGGGAGGAGCACTTCTGTATATACCCAAACTATCAGTAACCAGTTACGGTAGGACCTGTGTGAACCCATGCTTGGATAACAACCAGATGAACCAGATCAGGCAGTATATCCTACAAGGTCTTTCGAGCACACTCTTCGGTAACATTTCGTAAGCACTCTAACTGAACCTTCTAATCTGACAGCATCCAGATGATTATTGATAGGAAACAGATAATTAGTACAGCTCCTACCTAAGCGCTTAATGCAACAACAGCATGAGGAGGGCTAGACGCTATTGCCTTGTCTCTGGATAAATAAACATCCAAAACGTTAGCATATGGGAAATTTATTCGAAGCACCTTACAAATCAGTGACAACGTTGTCCAAGGTTCTATATTTGTTGTCTAATTTGTATCACTTTGAGAACCCTGAAAACGTCAAGGTTTAACTGTATGGAAGGCATAGACCGAATACACTGATAGATACCAGTAAAAGAGTAATCCCGGAGAAACGGAATAAGAAATATGATTGGAAGGATTTTATTTTTGAGATTTTTCTCTAGCTTTTAAGTTTCCTTAATCTAATGCCTTTTTTAATACAGGTTAGAAGAATTCCAGAAGTGCTTGAACTTCGACAATGGCAATTAGACTGGAGGAAATATAATCAAATGAAACGGAATCAATTACAACATATCTGAAAGAAACTTTTTTACTCTAATATATGCAACAGAAAGGTAGTTTTAATTATGCAATAATAAGAATTCCTGAAAATATAACTTAATCATTTAAATCAACAAAGTTCTATTTTATAAAACATATATGGATGATATCTTAATCATAAGTGATGATTCATGGTATGCTACTTCAGTCTTGAATCGAATGAACGAAGTATAGAATAGAAGAAGAGAATGATAACTGCCTTAGATGTATTGATTAGTCAACAGCAAAATGGATCAATAAAACGATCTATTTATAGAAAGCCTACTTGAATAGGACAATACTTAACACAGTTTCTGTCCACTTCAATATAAACAAGGTTAAGTTAGGTGCTTATTTAATCCAATTCAACGAATATAGACAGTCGATATGTTAGAAAATGAGACAAGACTATTGATTGAGAACAACTAGGCAACTAAGTCTATAAGTCAGGATAAAGTTAACACAACATGAAGAAATACTATCTACTCTATTCGTAAGAAAGATCGATTCATCAAGCTACCATACACTGCTGATGAGAACAGTTTGGTAGACAGACAAAGACTTAATGCTACCATCAGTAATACATATTACACAGCAGAGGTTCGGATAATTAAAAATTCGAAGCCTATACAGCCATCGAAGCTCTCGGAACAGGTGAAAGGTGAAGTCACATCTCATTGTATTTATCAATTTAAATGTATTTGTGATCACATGTACATAGGGTTCCACCAGTAATTGAAAATAGGGACTACAAAACATATTCCGAATTGGCTTCAAAAAAATAGTCGCTTGAACCAACTGATTCTGGAAACAGAAGTTTGAGCTCCTCAGTGGCTGAACATATTCATGAAACGGGGCATAAAATGGATGTACAAACGTCATTTAAGCCTATCCATAAGATCTATTAAGGAATTTGCCATTGGGATGCTTAGGCCACATTTACGCGTTCAAAGACAATTTGCCGTCACATTAAACCTTCCTTGGTAAAATCATCTTTGAACTCAAGGTTACAGCACTATTAACTTCTAAGATGAATGGGGATTTTTAATTTAGAACTCGAACTCGTTAACCATCCAGCCACTGATTCGGTTTTCAGTGGTTTACACTTTCCAACTTCTGTCAATTCACGATATAGCGCGACTATTCTCAACTAGTGTCAGTCTACGATGAATATTACCTCTAAATTAAAAATCCGCATTCATCTCAAAAATACATTTCTATAGAGTGCTTATTAGCGACTTGCTTCTAGATGGATATCACGAAGTTCTAATGAGAAGCCATGACCTTTGGGGTCAGTCAGTCAGTCGGAAGGGAAGCGGATGCCAACTGAAGACCTTGGGGGATAGTCACCGTGAAACCCGAAGGTCCTTAGTTCGATCCTTAGCCGGGTCGTGGGTGCGTACTGCTGAGGAGTCCCGCACTAGGACGAAACAGCTGTCCAGTGCTCCCTGATTTTCAATGGTTCCCCGACTGATGTCAGTCCATGACTGCTAACGTTTTGTTGTCGTTGCTTTATTCATCTTCATGCTGACTTTAAATAATTAGCTATCACCCTCATCACCAGAAAAGGTTGATTGTGTATCGCCATTCTCATTTGTATCATTAGGATTGCGTACGTGCCATACGGATGACTGACAAGCAACCAATAGACAAATAAATCAAAGAGAGAAGAATCTTCGACATATTTACGTAGGCTTAGGCTGGTACAATATGACAACAGCATCCACTGTACAAGAGGTGGTTATCATACCTCACTGGCCTGGTGGGTAACGCTTTGGCGATTGAAGCGATGAGTATGACGTTCAAGTATCAGTGGGAACAACATCACCCACTGGCGTGGAGGTACATCCAGCTGACAAGTCCGAAATAGGATGAAACGAGCGTACTAAATTTTTCTGCTAGCCACAATCACGTAGATTACAATGATAAATATCCAGGCAATGTCGAGGCATCCGCATAGGATTCCATATGCCGACACAGGTTGATCAATTCGGCTCAGTATAAAAATGAGGAATTACACGCATATGAAAAAAAAATTGTAAGCACAAAGACAGTTGAGAAATCAACAGACAGACATAACAAAACTGTTAATTCTCAAGCATAAGCCATGCATGTTTCAGACCGCGAATGAAGTAATAAGAACTAGGTCAAGAAGGACCTTATCGTTGATTGTACGCAAAAATTGGAATGCCGTATTCGAAAGACAAAGACATTGTATCGTCTACCTTGAATGGACGGCATGATTTGATCAAGACTGAAATGGAACTATGACTCTCCAGGCTGCATAGATCAACCTCATAGTTACGTGCCAGAGCGTCAACATGAAAGAGCTTAATACGGTGCGGTTAAGTGAGGATAGCTCGTGAAAGCCCGATATGTTCTCTGCGCCGAGGACAACGGGCCGATCCCAGTTGCGTACGACGGTGAGTCTTCTCGTGGCCCCGCTGGATATCCACCAAGTTGTCTTAGCAAAAGTCACGGTTGATCAAATCTGTATGCACAATATCAGTGGCATGGGCCTCCAAAGCACGGTTGGTTTCGTTAACCGTCAAGATTTTATACACTTCGCTGGTAGCAATCGAACTGAAAGGTAAGGCGAACCCAGCTTCTGATATCGGTAGGCTTTACTGTTGAATTAATCTTTAGACAGATGTAATCTTACCTTGCAAAAGTGAGCGGTATTCAGTTCGAAATGCCTATATCGCTAGCCCTAGTTTTGACTGAATACCATAGCCCCAGAGAAGCTACTATGAAGAGTTGAGTGTGGTTAGTGAACGGAATATTCAGAGAATATGGATGGGCCAAAACCTGATAGTTACGAGGATTGTGGTATAACACCGACCAGTTCGACAGAGTGTTAACAGAATGCTCTGGCGAGTGTTTTCAGCTTTGGAATCACAGTTGGCCGGTAGCGTTGATGAGAACAACGGTCAGTCACTAATAATGCTGAAAATGCTCTGAGTGGTAAATTAATGATACTCAATTATTAAACTTCCAAATATCAAATTGGTCTTTTTATCATATCAAGCGCTGAAAACCTGAGCGCTGGGAAGCGGCTTCAACATAAGAAGATTTCAAAAATGATGATACCGCAGCTAAGTTCAATCCCTTATGAGACGGACTGGCATACAATGAAACAAAAGTACCTAATTATTGACAAAATTTTAAAATACAATAACTTTAACACATTAATATAGGTGTAAAACTTGGGCACTGTGGCACAATTTAATTCCACATTAGACTTGTTTATTTGATTTATAACACACAGTGAGTGATACAGTATTATTTACACGATGATGACGTTTCGAGCATAAATTATCATTCCTCATAATCAGATCAATCTAATCACACTACTTTCGACATTTGATTTTTATAGTCATGTCACTTTACATGAGTTGTTTTATGTTGGTAGCAAAATTTTCCATATCTCTAGTATAGGTGTTGCGTCATTTCTATTACACATGTGTCGACTGGGAGTTGGTTGATTCGATGAACAAAGATTCAGTAATCAATCTCTCTCTCCATCTGACTATATTGAACTTAAGTACAGTGGTTCTATCCAACCCATCCTATTGTGTGGTTGTATGTTAATGCATGCATAGCAATGGCTGAGTTACCTTCTAGATTATTGATCGTATGTAGGTCTGTTATTCTATATTTAGCTAAATTCCTATATTCCAATATCCTAACTGACCCCAACTGACTAGTTTGACCTATATACTTCACCTCACAGTCATTACATAGTATTTGATAGATCATATTATTTTGCTGAGTCAGTTCTATCGGATCCTTAAGCCGACAAAGTTTATCTCTGAGTTACTTTGCAGGTTTAAATACCACCCTTATTCCAGCCTCGTTGAGGATACTACATGAAGTTTCTGATATTCTTTCCTTATAGGGTAACACAGTGGAGGCTGTGAACTCCCTTTTACTCGTGTTGTCGTTATTAGTCGGACTCGTATGACTGTTATTTTTTCGTTTCTTTGTGTGTCCGTAAGAATGTTTTAATAAACTGTAGAGGATAATTATTGACTATTAGTGTTTCTTACATGTTTCAATTCCTTTATTAGGTCCTTGCATTGACTAGTTAGTTTTCTAACTTTATCATTTAGACATTTGACTAAACCTGCTTTAACTAACATTAGACGGGATGACTTGAAGTCTAGATACCTGTTGGAATGTGTCGGTTTTGTGTAAACGATAGTATCCAAACCACCGTCAATCCTTCATTTTATTTTGCAATCCAACATAGGTAATTCTCTTGTTTATTTTCTACCTTGTAAGTGAATTGGATTGCGCCTGCTATTGAGTTTATATGTGTGAGGAAATTGTCGATATGTTCGGATTTGAGCATAGTAAGTGTTTCATCCACATATCGCCACCCTATTTTTGGTGTAGAACTAAACTTTTGTAAAGCCATGTTTTCCCAACTATCCATAAATATATCTGCTACGATTGGGGATATTGGCGATCCCATTGTATATTTTATCCTGAAACTTGAAGACTATGGAGGTCAGACATAACTGTATCTCTAATATGATCTCATCAACCGACAGCCAAACATAGGAATTTAGCTAAATATAGAATAACAGACCTACATACGATCAATAATCTAGAAGGTAACTCAGCCATTGCTATGCATGCATTAACATACAACCACACAATAGGATGGGTTGGATAGAACCACTGTACTTAAGTTCAATATAGTCAGATGGAGAGAGAGATTGATTACTGAATCTTTGTTCATCGAATCAACCAACTCCCAGTCGACACATGTGTAATAGAAATGACGCAACACCTATACTAGAGATATGGAAAATTTTGCTACCAACATAAAACAACTCATGTAAAGTGACATGACTATAAAAATCAAATGTCGAAAGTAGTGTGATTAGATTGATCTGATTATGAGGAATGATAATTTATGCTCGAAACGTCATCATCGTGTAAATAATACTGTATCACTCACTGTGTGTTATAAATCAAATAAACAAGTCTAATATGGAAGTTTAACACATATATGTGCATTCACCAAACGGTCAGTGAGGTCGAACTCGCGCGAAAAAGCATGTCAGAAGTATCTATGCAAAATCAGTTCACTTCATTCTCTTGTGAAGTAAGGAATTACAAATAACCCCAAGTGATTTGCCTGGTTTCACCATTTTTAAATTCGCGAAGATCAGTTCAGTGAAAAGCTGGCAATCAAAATCTAACTTTGAGTAAATTATTGACGTAGTATAGTCCACTTGGAGACTGGCAGTGGAATGCAATACGCGCGCTTCCTCCTTGTTGACTCGTCAGTTGAATGTACCTGCACCCCAGTGAGCGGCGTTGAGCCCGCGGAGACTTGAACCTTGGACAGATCGTTTCAAATACCAGTGTTATCAACTAGACTACTCCGTTTGAGACGGGCATAGTTTTCATATTGTTGCTAGCTGCTATTTGCCATTACTATCAAACTAATATTATGGGCAATATCGAGGCACCCGAGTAGGAGGCTATATGCCGATAAAGCTTGGTCGGTTTTCTGTCACTGTGATGCAGGTGCGCCCTAAATGGGACGAAATGCACGTCTTGTACTTCACTGCTGACCACTATCGATACGCACCATTGGCTGTCTATTCCAATGATCAACAGAGATGCGGCTTTGTCTTCGCTTAAATCGTAAGGTGTATTTTCCTTGTTCGCATTTCTAATTGTTCATGTAAGTTAGCTAACCAGGCAGATTCAAGTGACGTGAACTAATTCAGCTGTAAGAGCTCGGCCCCAAATGAGCTGAAATGAACAAATCTGTAATCTCTTCAATTTTGGGAACCAATAGACGGGAAGCCCTCCCTCTTCCTAGCTGTCCTCAATAATTTGAGCATGCATCACTCTGTCCTGAAGTCAGACGTCTTACCACTGAGGTAAGAAGGTCACTACCGACCTACTAAAGCATTGGGTTATGTACATGAATAGGTTATCTGTGTAACTGTAACGTCCTATGCGCTAATAGCTTATCAAAGTCTACTGACCAAGTTTGCAATGCTCTGTAGGTGTACGAATTCAATTCGATAACTAATCAAAAGTATGCTCGCTTTTGACTAAAATCCAGTTGCTGAAAACGCCCTGTTACAGAAAAACAGAGTTAAAATGAGAAATTAAACACTGAGACAACAGTTATTTGATGTATACATATATTTATTGCGTTTGACTGATGAAATGATAAGACAATCACAGAAAGAGATATTTTGATGTTTCATTCACAACAACAATATTTCAATCAGCCTTCTATCGCTTATTTTGTAAAATGATGATAATATATATCTGTGATACAACAAGACAACAATAAGGGAATTTAATAGAAGAAACACATTACAAATCCACAAAAATACATACAGATATACTTCTGTCATAATTCACTTTCTATTGTTCAGATATCTTTAGTTTCACAAACACATCAGTAAGGTTAAAGCAAAATGATATAGGCCTACTAATACTACTGCTAGTACTACTCATGAGTAGTATACACAAATGTAGATCAAATGATAAGTAATGCATAGGTGTATAGATTAAAAACTACATAATAGAGATAGAGAGGTAGATGAGATGGTTAGTCAATGAGTAATAGGTGAAATAATGTATCCACTTGTTACAACAGGTAAACATTAAGATACAAGCAGAACTGAGTTTAGCTCAGCTGAATTGAAATGCTCATGTACACTAAGCAAGACAAGAGGACAGACTCAAATTTGTAGTGTAACAAGAACAGTTTGAACATATCCAAGTGATTGTGCATATGTGTGCATGTTATATAAAGATGATATTCATTGCACACTAAGAAAACAATAAGATAGAAATGCCAACAAACCAATTGGTAACATTTTACTTTAATGGATGTAATCTTTTGACGATAAGATAAAGTATTTTTCTGTAAATTATTGCGTAATCATCATCAACTCCATTAATTATTGCATAACACGAGAAACATAAAGCAATAGAACGAATTAACCCATTCTTGTGTGAAAATAATTCAATCACATTCATGAATGTGCAATATTATGTATGCACAAAAACATATTTTTATAATTTAAAAAATCCTTCAAGTATTACCAGTAGCCGTTGTTGTTGGCGTGGTGATACTGCTGACACCGCCAATACTATCACTAGATGAAGAGTAATCAGATAGTGATTCGGTTAAAACACGTGAATTTATTGGTAATGATGGTAATAAGTTATTCACTGTATTCATCAATTGATCAGACAGTAAACCACGTTTATATAAACCATCGGTAAGTAAACGATAGAATAGAATCTGTTCATTTGGTGGTAGAATATAAATTTTTGGCAACAGAGATACTGGACTATGAATGCTGGGTAAAGAACAAAACAAAGGCAACATGACAATAATACTTTGATAGATAGAGAAAAACGGATGCAAATGGATATTTAATGCAGTTAAAGTATGATCAAAGTCGACTACTAGCAGAGATACTCAATTTTCTAAATAGAACAAAAGGTACCACCTCGTTCTAAAATGTAGTTCTGGAAAGTATAATATGAAGGAGGTTACTGAACCTGTAGTTCGAACCCTGTAAGTTTTATAGACTGATATCCTTACCATAGCAGAAATTAATGACAAAATTTGCAGAATAAGTTGACATCACTTTAATTCATACAGGGTGATGATTGAAGGTAAAATGAGAATTCGCAAACCCCAGACGGATTCGAACAAGCGACCACCAACTCAGTTACGAGGTCCGACTGCTGACCAGATCTCTTTTTATATTTCGCTTCAATTACTATGTGAATTTGTGATGCCTTACTACCGCTTGATAGTATTCGCACCGCCTGCTAAATCAAGCGGTAGTAACGCATAACGAATGCACATAGTAGTCGGACAAAACTCTTGGTGATTGAAGTAAAATAAAAATCTATTCAGCAGTTGGATGTCACAGCGTATCTGAGCTGGTAGAGCATCGGCCCGGAAACTCAGTGGTTGATGGTTTGAATCCGACTGTGGTCATAATTTTCATTTTACCTTTAATCATCACCCGATATAAATACTAGTCTGCCGAACTACGGCTATTCCAGATAACCAAATGATAATGATTTCAATCCACGAATACTCCTCAGCTGTTGCATAGTCTAAAAGTACAACAGTTATTACAGTACAGAAGACATTTCAAAATTAAGAAACCAATAATCTTCAGTTTTATAACGAAATTACTTGATAATCTATAGAACGTGTAAGAGAGTTGTTAACTGTACAGAGGGGTAAGAAATGTAAGAATATAGATCCAGAGAAATAAATACCCAACTGTTGAAAACAAGGTTTTTATTCGCCTTACATTCAAGGGAGATGCAAGTATCCAAGAGAATAGACACAAGAATCAAAGAAGCTTTCCTACAGCCAAACTTTGATCGGTATACAATACCTCAAGTGCGCTAAACCAGTCAAATTTGGATAATCACCCTGTCCATGTCGCCTCTGAATGAATCTATAAATTCCCATGCACTTAAGGTAGCAAGTATCTAGTACTACTGCCAGATACATCATAGGTACAGGACATCAGACCAAAACCTCGACTGCTTTTAAAAGAACTAGTGTATAGAAAATGCCTGCATTACCACGCTTAGTGGAAGCGATTGCAATAAACCTATTCCAACCTGAAGCTTACATTACAGAAGAAGAGTGTGGTTAATCTCTTACTCCCTTAGTGATTATAATTTAATCATGTTTACTTTTTATTACATAACTCTTTATTCATTTATTTGCTCATTATTTTTTTCCTTTCTCACACTATCTACTCCTCTGCGTAAGTAATCCTCTTACATGTTATATGGATTATGAGTTTGTTGTACAACTGTAAGAATCAGCTGAGGAGTATTCCTAAAATGAAATGATAATATCATTATTTTATTCTGCAAATCTCATCCTTCTTGCTTCTTAGGTGATACGACTCAATAGAGTGTGTAACTTTGTTTGACATTAAATTATTTCCCTCTTATTAATGAAGCGACTACAAGTTTTCTATCATAGGTATCTTCATAGTATTTGCTCACGTTTCATGGAATCATCGTGTGGGCAAGGTAGAGGTTAGGTGAAGGGTACTACGCAATACAAGCAAGTCAGTCGATGAGATGGTGAAACTTCATCGAATGAAGCGATTTGGATATACACTGTACGTATCCAGCCAATACTCACCTCGACGCGCTAAAAGAAGTTGGATTAGGTTGGAGGAGTGTTCAGGGTGGGGCTAGAACAAAACGTGGTACCAGTCGATGAGATCCCTAACTGTTGATCTCAGCCGTGTATGGAAATGAAGACTTCGCCGTTCGGAGTCCCCTAGACGATAGGAATCAGTTTCTGAGAACCCTTGGTGAAATAGTATAGTTGTTTTTATATGATGCCGTCGTTGCTTGGACCGAATTGATCGGTCTCTATTGGCATACGGGCTCCTGTGCGGATGCCTCGATATTGCCAGCTGACGAGTCCCAAATAGGATGAAATGTGCATCCTGGATTCCACTGCTAACCACGGTCCATCATTAATCTTGGTGAAACAGCTGAAAATCGGTCATATTAAAGCAGATGTATCCACTCTGATATCTTCTAAAGCTAGAGTGTTTCGACTAACTTTGATTGTTAAATTTCCTCTCCTCTCATACACCCTTGTCTACTTTGATATCACTCCTTTTCTATCCACTTGTTCTTTCCTGTTACAATAAAGTGTAGCAGCTTGGACCGATGCACTTTTGTGAGATGTTCTACGTTGGTTTTGTCCATCTGGGTTAAACCATGAAGTAATAATCAACAAATCACTACATATGAAAAGTCTTATAATTCTCAGTAAAGAATCTCCCCACACATTTCTTTGATTCCATTGACATGTTATGCAACTTAATACTATTTTGAAGCGAATCCAGAATCTTTTTCTTGATAGTCATTCATTCATAAACGTTTAATCACTACTGTTTGTGTCTACTATCATTACTCTATATAACTTAGTAAGTGTCCATAAAACCATCTAGCCTGTTGATACAATCTCCAGCACCATATGCCAAAGCTTACGGAACGCCAAACATTGATCATCCATAATCTGAACTAAACATCTCTGGACAGAATGAAAACATATTAGTTGGTTGAAAGTAAACGCGAGGAAGCCCTGCTTGTTGGCACCCACCAGCAAGGTGTATTTGCAATCTCCAGGGTACTGATGTCCCCTATGAGGTTAGGACGAACCCACGTAACTATAACTCAGTTTGTTGGTATATTATTACCAAAATCAAACCCGGAACTAGCAAAAACAACGAACTCTTACAATTGATACTCATCAGTGATGGATGGTAGTGAAATGTGTATACAACAAACAAGATTTTTTTTGATATTTTCATAAAATATCAAACCTTGGTACAAAACATTGTACAAGTCAAAAGGGGTAAACCATAGTGATAATGAGTTAAAACACCTACGACACTTTCAATATGTAACAGTCATCAAGATAAGCAACCATGCTCTAAATCTCAATCTACTACGTTATATAGCTGTCGTTCAGAAACAGGCATACTCCAACCAGATGGAACACATGTTCAGATAACCATAGGCTAAAAGACAGGAAGAGATAATGAATCAATAATGACGACATTCAAAGCCTGGCAAGCTGCTATACTGTTAATTGTGATATGTTTTGATTACGCTTACATGTATGCATTTCAAACTGTTAACTGGAAAGTACAATGATAAAAATCATAGAGTTATTTTCAAGTCCGATATATACTGACCCAATTTATCAGGACACGAATTTTGTTCAAAAAATAATCGGTCAGCTAGTTACAGTCAGTCAGTCCATTTAACCGTTCTATTATATATATATATATATATATATATATATATATATATATATATATATATATATATATATATATACCATATAACTCTTCCCCTGAACAAATTTAAATAGAGCGAGAACAACAGCGTCAGCAGAATAGCACAGATCTATGTTATTTCGCTGTTCCTCATTAGCTGCTTACAACCTGAAACAATTTTGAACAGTACACGAACAAAGATATGCGGAACAAAATGAGCTCCTTTCATTTCATGGCCCTTCATCAGGTACAAACAGCCTACAACTGAAATGAAGTGTTAGTAGTAATAATCACATAACAAACCTTAAATATGTAGAAATAAATAAAGATTTGAAGTCAAGGATTAACAATAAGGTAGTGAGTCAAGGAAACACAAGATTAATAATCACAAATCTTAGTCAAAATCAATGATAATTCATATCTGATGAGATAGAACATTCTGGAGCTGTAGAAACCGGGCGGGTGGGCAGGAACAAACACATAGGAGAATAACAGTAGGGGTTGTCAAAGTGCTAGCAGGTTACGTAATTGCAGTAAAAAAACTGGAAAAACGTTAGATTAAGTAAATAATTAATGAACAGATGATGCAATCAAAAGAAAAGGGAAGACTATACACATACATATACAAAAAATTATAAACAGTCACTTGGGGAAAGAAAGATTAATTACAGTTTCTTCCTGAGCATATAGGTCAGGTTAAAAATGTTCGATGGTGAGAACTTCCACAAACCGTAATAAACATGGTGTTCTTTCAAGTTGTTATTCATCGAAGACTGACATCAGTTGGAGGAACAAAGGACACCTGGGAGCACTGGACAGCTGTTTCGTCCTAGTATGGGACTCCTCAGCAGTGCGCACTCACGACCCCACACCTCCAGGGATCGAACCCGCGACCTTCAGGTTCCGCGGCCAGCGCGTTACCATTGAGCCACTGGGTCAGAATCCAATGCTCCATATTTCCAACTTCTGTTAGCTCACGATATAGCGCGAACCGCCACCCAATGTCATCGCTGAGTATCTGTCCTCACGGCCATCAGGCTTTGACTCCACCGGTCACGACTTGTCATTGGAACTTCGGAACTTCTTTGTTTGCTGATTATTCTGAAGAACTGACAAACATCTATTTAATGTCCCGTATCAATCAGATGGATGGCGATCGTGCTGGTAGAGACCTTACTACCGTTAAGACACAGATTTCTCATAAAATCGGGTAGACGCCCTTCTTTCAGTCCTTAAAATTTATTTACATAAGTGTTTCCATACTTGATTCAGTTTGTTCGAAAACTGTCAGCTTGGATTAAAGATAACACTGATATGACGTAATTGAAATAACACGAACTGAGTGAAAGAATACACAGAGCTAACAGCAAGTTTATATAAGCGCAAAACTTGAGCAATGTGGTAAAATGTAATTCCATTTTAGTTGATTTATTACATTTATTACAAATTGGAACACTAATATTGACTGAATTGCGTTTCAAACATAATTTATTGTCCATAGTCATGTCAAGATGATTACACAACTTTGAGATATCCTTTATACAGTCCTACTTTCCTCGACCCCTTTGTGACATAGGTAGTAAGATTTTCCATATATCCGGAACAGGTGCTGAGTCATTCCTGTTGCGTGTATTAGCTATTGATTGATTCGGTGAACAAAGATTCCGTTATTAATCTCTCCCTTCACTTTGTCCTATCTCATTGTGTGGTTGTATGTAATTGCATACATAGATATGGCTGGGCCTGTTTTTTAAATTCCTTACCTTACTAGAATCTACCAATTTTGACCTAGCTAGGTTTTTGTGTTCGGATAGCCTAAATGACCCTGATCGACTACTTTGACCTATGTATTTGACCTCTCAGTCGTTACAAGGGATTTAGTAAACTAAATTATTCAAAGCTTATTTCTAAGTGAATGAGTAGGCTTAAGTGCCACTCTAATCCCAGCCAGCTTTATTCAGAATCCTATGTAGTATTTCTGAGGTGCTGTCTTTGCATGCTAATACTATAGAGGCTATGAATTCTCTCTTCACAGCATTGCTACCACCATTATTAACATTTCAAGTTGTTATTCATCGAAGACTGACATCAGTTGGAGGAACAAAGGACACCTGGGAGCACTGGACAGCTGTTTCGTCCTAGTATGGGACTCCTCAGCAGTGCGCACCCACGACCCCACCAGCAGGGATCGAACCCGCCACCTTCAGGTTCCGCGGCCAGCACGTTACCATTGAGCCACTGGGTCACAATCCAATGCTCCATATTTCCAACTTCTGTTAGCTCACGATGCAGCGCAAACCGCCACCCAATGTCATCGTTGAGTATCTGTCCTCACGGCCATCAGGCTTTGACTCCACCGGTCACGACTTGTCATTGGAACTTCGGGAATACTTCTCGAAGCTGGTCACCAATGAGCATCAGTTCAATTAAATTTTTTGAGGGGGTTGTGGAGATTTGGAAATATTTCAAGTTGTTATTCATCGAAGACTGACATCAGTTGGAGGAACACATGTGTAATAGAAATGACGCAACACCTATACTAGAGATATGGAAAATTTTGCTACCAACATAAAACAACTCATGTAAAGTGACATGACTATAAAAATCAAACGTCGAAGGTAGTGTGATTAGATTGATCTGACAAATCCAATATGGAAGTTCAACACATATATGTGCATTTACCAAACGGTCAGTGAGGTCGAACTCGCGCGAAAAAGCATGTCAGAAGTATCTATGCACAATCAGTTCACTTCATTCTCTTGTGAAGTAAGGAATTACAAATAACCCCAAGTGATTCGCCTGGTTTCACCACTTTTAAATTCGCGAAGATCAGTTCAGTGAAAAACTGGCAATCAAAATCTAACTTTAAGTAAATTATTGACGTAGTATAGTCCACTTGGAGACTGGCAGTGGAATGCAATACGCGCGCTTCCTCCTCGTTGACTCGTCAGTTGAATGTGCTTGCACCCCAGTGAGCGGCGTTGAGCCCGCGGAGACTTGAACCTTGGACAGATCGTTTCAAATACCAGTGTTATCAACTAGACTACTCCGTTTGAGACGGGCATAGTTTTCATATTGTTGCTAGCCGCTATTTGCCATTACTATCAAACTAATATTATGGGCAATATCGAAGCACCCGAGTAGGAGGCTATATGCCGATAAAGCTTGGTCGGTTTTCTGTCACTGTGATGCAGGTGCGCCCTAAATGGGACGAAACGCACGTCTTGTACTTCACTGCTGACCGCTATCGATACGCACCATTGGCTGTCTATTCCAATGATCAACAGAGATACGGCTTTGTCTTCGCTTAAATCGTAAGGTGCATTTTCCTGTTCGCATTTCTAATTGTTCATGTAAGTTAGCTAACCAGGCAGATTCAAGTGACGTGAACTAATTCAGCTGTAAGAGCTCGGCCCCAAATGAGCGGAATGGCCGTCCGGTGTTTAGGTCACTCTGATCTGGTCAGTGAATGACTACAGACCAGCCTAAGTGGTTTTTTACCACTCAAACTGTTCATTAGTAGTTACTTCATGATACTTTTGTGTAAGAGATCAAGCCTTGTGATCCCAGCTGAGTGGTTCCCAGCGGAAACCTTGTTGACACCGCAGTTGAGTGACACTTGAATAACTACTCAACTGTGGGAAATGTCAGTGTGGATCGTATGATTTGTAAATCATTTGCAAACTCATTTTAATTCAAACCATTAGTGACATGTTTGAGTAACATCATCTCAAAGACTGACTTTTCATATCAACAAGAATGGATCAGCTGAAATGAACAAATCTGTAATCTCTTCAATTTTGGGAACCAATAGACGGGAAGCCCTCCCTCTTCCTAGCTGTCCTCAATAATTTGAGCATGCATCACTCTGTCCTGAAGTCAGACGTCTTACCACTGAGGTAAGCAGGTCACTACCGACCTACTAAAGCATTTGGTTATATACATGAATAGGTTATCTGTGTAACTGTAACGTCCTATGCGCTAATAGCTTATCAAAGTCTACTGACCAAGTTTGCAATGCTCTGCAGGTGTACGAATTCAATTCGATAACTAATCAAAAGTATGCTCGCTTTTGACTAAAATCCAGTTGCTGAAAACGCCCTGTTACAGAAAAACAGAGTTAAAATGAGAAATTAAACACTGAGACAACAGTTATTTGATGTATACATATATTTATTGCGTTTGACTGATGAAATGATAAGACAATCACAGAAAGAGATATTTTGATGTTTCATTCACAACAACAATATTTCAATCAGCCTTCTATCGCTTATTTTGTAAAATGATGATAATATATATCTGTGATACAACAAGACAACAATAAGGGAATTTAATAGAAGAAACACATTACAAATCCACAAAAATACATACAGATATACTTCTGTCATAATTCACTTTCTATTGTTCAGATATCTTTAGTTTCACAAACACATCAGTAAGGTTAAAGCAAAATGATATAGGCCTACTAATACTACTGCTAGTACTACTCATGAGTAGTATACACAAGTGTAGATCAAATGATAAGTAATGCATAGGTGTATAGATTAAAAACTACATAATAGAGATAGAGAGGTAGATGAGATGGTTAGTCAATGAGTAATAGGTGAAATAATGCATCCACTTGTTACAACAGGTAAACATTAAGATAAAAGCAGAACTGAGTTTAGCTCAGCTGAATTGAAATGCTCATGTACACTAAGCAAGACAAGAGGACAGACTCAAATTTGTAGTGTAACAAGAACAGTTTGAACATATCCAAGTGATTGTGCATATGTGTGCATGTTATATAAAGATGATATTCATTGCACACTAAGAAAACAATAAGATAGAAATGCCAACAAACCAATTGGTAACATTTTACTTTAATGGATGTAATCTTTTGACGATAAGATAAAGTATTTTTCTGTAAATTATTGCGTAATCATCATCAACTCCATTAATTATTGCATAACACGAGAAACATAAAGCAATAGAACGAATTAACCCATCTCTTGTGTGAAAATAATTCAATCACATTCATGAATGTGCAATATTATGTATGCACAAAAACATATTTTTATAATTTAAAAAATCCTTCAAGTATTACCAGTAGCCGTTGTTGTTGGCGTGGTGATACTGCTGACACCGCCAATACTATCACTAGATGAAGAGTAATCAGATAGTGATTCGGTTAAAACACGTGAATTTATTGGTAATGATGGTAATAAGTTATTCACTGTATTCATCAATTGATCAGACAGTAAACCACGTTTATATAAACCATCGGTAAGTAAACGATAGAATAGAATCTGTTCATTTGGTGGTAGAATATAAATTTTTGGCAACAGAGATACTGGACTATGAATGCTGGGTAAAGAACAAAACAAAGGCAACATGACAATAATACTTTGATAGATAGAGAAAAACGGATGCAAATGGATATTTAATGCAGTAAAGTATGATCAAAGTCGACTACTAGCAGAGATACTCAATTTTCTAAATAGAACAAAAGGTACCACCTCGTTCTAAAATGTAGTTCTGGAAAGTATAATATGAAGGAGGTTACTGAACCTGTAGTTCGAACCCTGTAAGTTTTATAGACTGATATCCTTACCATAGCAGAAATTAATGACAAAATTTGCAGAATAAGTTGACATCACTTTAATTCATACAGGGTGATGATTGAAGGTAAAATGAGAATTCGCAAACCCCAGACGGATTCGAACAAGCGACCACCAACTCAGTTACGAGGTCCGACTGCTGACCAGATCTCTTTTTATATTTCGCTTCAATTACTATGTGAATTTGTGATGCCTTACTACCGCTTGATAGTATTCGCACCGCCTGCTAAATCAAGCGGTAGTAACGCATAACGAATGCACATAGTAGTCGGACAAAACTCTTGGTGATTGAAGTAAAATAAAAATCTATTCAGCAGTTGGATGTCACAGCGTATCTGAGCTGGTAGAGCATCGGCCCGGAAACTCAGTGGTTGATGGTTTGAATCCGACTGTGGTCATAATTTTCATTTTACCTTTAATCATCACCCGATATAAATACTAGTCTGCCGAACTACGGCTATTCCAGATAACCAAATGATAATGATTTCAATCCACGAATACTCCTCAGCTGTTGCATAGTCTAAAAGTACAACAGTTATTACAGTACAGAAGACATTTCAAAATTAAGAAACCAATAATCTTCAGTTTTATAACGAAATTACTTGATAATCTATAGAACGTGTAAGAGAGTTGTTAACTGTACAGAGGGGTAAGAAATGTAAGAATATAGATCCAGAGAAATAAATACCCAACTGTTGAAAACAAGGTTTTTATTCGCCTTACATTCAAGGGAGATGCAAGTATCCAAGAGAATAGACACAAGAATCAAAGAAGCTTTCCTACAGCCAAACTTTGATCGGTATACAATACCTCAAGTGCGCTAAACCAGTCAAATTTGGATAATCACCCTGTCCATGTCGCCTCTGAATGAATCTATAAATTCCCATGCACTTAAGGTAGCAAGTATCTAGTACTACTGCCAGATACATCATAGGTACAGGACATCAGACCAAAACCTCGACTGCTTTTAAAAGAACTAGTGTATAGAAAATGCCTGCATTACCACGCTTAGTGGAAGCGATTGCAATAAACCTATTCCAACCTGAAGCTTACATTACAGAAGAAGAGTGTGGTTAATCTCTTACTCCCTTAGTGATTATAATTTAATCATGTTTACTTTTTATTACATAACTCTTTATTCATTTATTTGCTCATTATTTTTTTCCTTTCTCACACTATCTACTCCTCTGCGTAAGTAATCCTCTTACATGTTATATGGATTATGAGTTTGTTGTACAACTGTAAGAATCAGCTGAGGAGTATTCCTAAAATGAAATGATAATATCATTATTTTATTCTGCAAATCTCATCCTTCTTGCTTCTTAGGTGATACGACTCAATAGAGTGTGTAACTTTGTTTGACATTAAATTATTTCCCTCTTATTAATGAAGCGACTACAAGTTTTCTATCATAGGTATCTTCATAGTATTTGCTCACGTTTCATGGAATCATCGTGTGGGCAAGGTAGAGGTTAGGTGAAGGGTACTACGCAATACAAGCAAGTCAGTCGATGAGATGGTGAAACTTCATCGAATGAAGCGATTTGGATATACACTGTACGTATCCAGCCAATACTCACCTCGACGCGCTAAAAGAAGTTGGATTAGGTTGGAGGAGTGTTCAGGGTGGGGCTAGAACAAAACGTGGTACCAGTCGATGAGATCCCTAACTGTTGATCTGAGCCGTGTATGGAAATGAAGACTTCGCCGTTCGGAGTCCCCTAGACGATAGGAATCAGTTTCTGAGAACCCTTGGTGAAATAGTATAGTTGTTTTTATATGATGCCGTCGTTGCTTGGACCGAATTGATCGGTCTCTATTGGCATACGGGCTCCTGTGCGGATGCCTCGATATTGCCAGCTGACGAGTCCCAAATAGGATGAAATGTGCATCCTGGATTCCACTGCTAACCACGGTCCATCATTAATCTTGGTGAAACAGCTGAAAATCGGTCATATTAAAGCAGATGTATCCACTCTGATATCTTCTAAAGCTAGAGTGTTTCGACTAACTTTGATTGTTAAATTTCCTCTCCTCTCATACACCCTTGTCTACTTTGATATCACTCCTTTTCTATCCACTTGTTCTTTCCTGTTACAATAAAGTGTAGCAGCTTGGACCGATGCACTTTTGTGAGATGTTCTACGTTGGTTTTGTCCATCTGGGTTAAACCATGAAGTAATAATCAACAAATCACTACATATGAAAAGTCTTATAATTCTCAGTAAAGAATCTCCCCACACATTTCTTTGATTCCATTGACATGTTATGCAACTTAATACTATTTTGAAGCGAATCCAGAATCTTTTTCTTGATAGTCATTCATTCATAAACGTTTAATCACTACTGTTTGTGTCTACTATCATTACTCTATATAACTTAGTAAGTGTCCATAAAACCATCTAGCCTGTTGATACAATCTCCAGCACCATATGCCAAAGCTTACGGAACGCCAAACATTGATCATCCATAATCTGAACTAAACATCTCTGGACAGAATGAAAACATATTAGTTGGTTGAAAGTAAACGCGAGGAAGCCCTGCTTGTTGGCACCCACCAGCAAGGTGTATTTGCAATCTCCAGGGTACTGATGTCCCCTATGAGGTTAGGACGAACCCACGTAACTATAACTCAGTTTGTTGGTATATTATTACCAAAATCAAACCCGGAACTAGCAAAAACAACGAACTCTTACAATTGATACTCATCAGTGATGGATGGTAGTGAAATGTGTATACAACAAACAAGATTTTTTTTGATATTTTCATAAAATATCAAACCTTGGTACAAAACATTGTACAAGTCAAAAGGGGTAAACCATAGTGATAATGAGTTAAAACACCTACGACACTTTCAATATGTAACAGTCATCAAGATAAGCAACCATGCTCTAAATCTCAATCTACTACGTTATATAGCTGTCGTTCAGAAACAGGCATACTCCAACCAGATGGAACACATGTTCAGATAACCATAGGCTAAAAGACAGGAAGAGATAATGAATCAATAATGACGACATTCAAAGCCTGGCAAGCTGCTATACTGTTAATTGTGATATGTTTTGATTACGCTTACATGTATGCATTTCAAACTGTTAACTGGAAAGTACAATGATAAAAATCATAGAGTTATTTTCAAGTCCGATATATACTGACCCAATTTATCAGGACACGAATTTTGTTCAAAAAATAATCGGTCAGCTAGTTACAGTCAGTCAGTCCATTTAACCGTTCTATTATATATATATATATATATATATATATATATATATATATATATATATATATATATATATATACCATATAACTCTTCCCCTGAACAAATTTAAATAGAGCGAGAACAACAGCGTCAGCAGAATAGCACAGATCTATGTTATTTCGCTGTTCCTCATTAGCTGCTTACAACCTGAAACAATTTTGAACAGTACACGAACAAAGATATGCGGAACAAAATGAGCTCCTTTCATTTCATGGCCCTTCATCAGGTACAAACAGCCTACAACTGAAATGAAGTGTTAGTAGTAATAATCACATAACAAACCTTAAATATGTAGAAATAAATAAAGATTTGAAGTCAAGGATTAACAATAAGGTAGTGAGTCAAGGAAACACAAGATTAATAATCACAAATCTTAGTCAAAATCAATGATAATTCATATCTGATGAGATAGAACATTCTGGAGCTGTAGAAACCGGGCGGGTGGGCAGGAACAAACACATAGGAGAATAACAGTAGGGGTTGTCAAAGTGCTAGCAGGTTACGTAATTGCAGTAAAAAAACTGGAAAAACGTTAGATTAAGTAAATAATTAATGAACAGATGATGCAATCAAAAGAAAAGGGAAGACTATACACATACATATACAAAAAATTATAAACAGTCACTTGGGGAAAGAAAGATTAATTACAGTTTCTTCCTGAGCATATAGGTCAGGTTAAAAATGTTCGATGGTGAGAACTTCCACAAACCGTAATAAACATGGTGTTCTTTCAAGTTGTTATTCATCGAAGACTGACATCAGTTGGAGGAACAAAGGACACCTGGGAGCACTGGACAGCTGTTTCGTCCTAGTATGGGACTCCTCAGCAGTGCGCACTCACGACCCCACACCTCCAGGGATCGAACCCGCGACCTTCAGGTTCCGCGGCCAGCGCGTTACCATTGAGCCACTGGGTCAGAATCCAATGCTCCATATTTCCAACTTCTGTTAGCTCACGATATAGCGCGAACCGCCACCCAATGTCATCGCTGAGTATCTGTCCTCACGGCCATCAGGCTTTGACTCCACCGGTCACGACTTGTCATTGGAACTTCGGAACTTCTTTGTTTGCTGATTATTCTGAAGAACTGACAAACATCTATTTAATGTCCCGTATCAATCAGATGGATGGCGATCGTGCTGGTAGAGACCTTACTACCGTTAAGACACAGATTTCTCATAAAATCGGGTAGACGCCCTTCTTTCAGTCCTTAAAATTTATTTACATAAGTGTTTCCATACTTGATTCAGTTTGTTCGAAAACTGTCAGCTTGGATTAAAGATAACACTGATATGACGTAATTGAAATAACACGAACTGAGTGAAAGAATACACAGAGCTAACAGCAAGTTTATATAAGCGCAAAACTTGAGCAATGTGGTAAAATGTAATTCCATTTTAGTTGATTTATTACATTTATTACAAATTGGAACACTAATATTGACTGAATTGCGTTTCAAACATAATTTATTGTCCATAGTCATGTCAAGATGATTACACAACTTTGAGATATCCTTTATACAGTCCTACTTTCCTCGACCCCTTTGTGACATAGGTAGTAAGATTTTCCATATATCCGGAACAGGTGCTGAGTCATTCCTGTTGCGTGTATTAGCTATTGATTGATTCGGTGAACAAAGATTCCGTTATTAATCTCTCCCTTCACTTTGTCCTATCTCATTGTGTGGTTGTATGTAATTGCATACATAGATATGGCTGGGCCTGTTTTTTAAATTCCTTACCTTACTAGAATCTACCAATTTTGACCTAGCTAGGTTTTTGTGTTCGGATAGCCTAAATGACCCTGATCGACTACTTTGACCTATGTATTTGACCTCTCAGTCGTTACAAGGGATTTAGTAAACTAAATTATTCAAAGCTTATTTCTAAGTGAATGAGTAGGCTTAAGTGCCACTCTAATCCCAGCCAGCTTTATTCAGAATCCTATGTAGTATTTCTGAGGTGCTGTCTTTGCATGCTAATACTATAGAGGCTATGAATTCTCTCTTCACAGCATTGCTACCACCATTATTAACATTTCAAGTTGTTATTCATCGAAGACTGACATCAGTTGGAGGAACAAAGGACACCTGGGAGCACTGGACAGCTGTTTCGTCCTAGTATGGGACTCCTCAGCAGTGCGCACCCACGACCCCACCAGCAGGGATCGAACCCGCCACCTTCAGGTTCCGCGGCCAGCACGTTACCATTGAGCCACTGGGTCACAATCCAATGCTCCATATTTCCAACTTCTGTTAGCTCACGATGCAGCGCAAACCGCCACCCAATGTCATCGTTGAGTATCTGTCCTCACGGCCATCAGGCTTTGACTCCACCGGTCACGACTTGTCATTGGAACTTCGGGAATACTTCTCGAAGCTGGTCACCAATGAGCATCAGTTCAATTAAATTTTTTGAGGGGGTTGTGGAGATTTGGAAATATTTCAAGTTGTTATTCATCGAAGACTGACATCAGTTGGAGGAACACATGTGTAATAGAAATGACGCAACACCTATACTAGAGATATGGAAAATTTTGCTACCAACATAAAACAACTCATGTAAAGTGACATGACTATAAAAATCAAACGTCGAAGGTAGTGTGATTAGATTGATCTGACAAATCCAATATGGAAGTTCAACACATATATGTGCATTTACCAAACGGTCAGTGAGGTCGAACTCGCGCGAAAAAGCATGTCAGAAGTATCTATGCACAATCAGTTCACTTCATTCTCTTGTGAAGTAAGGAATTACAAATAACCCCAAGTGATTCGCCTGGTTTCACCACTTTTAAATTCGCGAAGATCAGTTCAGTGAAAAACTGGCAATCAAAATCTAACTTTAAGTAAATTATTGACGTAGTATAGTCCACTTGGAGACTGGCAGTGGAATGCAATACGCGCGCTTCCTCCTCGTTGACTCGTCAGTTGAATGTGCTTGCACCCCAGTGAGCGGCGTTGAGCCCGCGGAGACTTGAACCTTGGACAGATCGTTTCAAATACCAGTGTTATCAACTAGACTACTCCGTTTGAGACGGGCATAGTTTTCATATTGTTGCTAGCCGCTATTTGCCATTACTATCAAACTAATATTATGGGCAATATCGAAGCACCCGAGTAGGAGGCTATATGCCGATAAAGCTTGGTCGGTTTTCTGTCACTGTGATGCAGGTGCGCCCTAAATGGGACGAAACGCACGTCTTGTACTTCACTGCTGACCGCTATCGATACGCACCATTGGCTGTCTATTCCAATGATCAACAGAGATACGGCTTTGTCTTCGCTTAAATCGTAAGGTGCATTTTCCTGTTCGCATTTCTAATTGTTCATGTAAGTTAGCTAACCAGGCAGATTCAAGTGACGTGAACTAATTCAGCTGTAAGAGCTCGGCCCCAAATGAGCGGAATGGCCGTCCGGTGTTTAGGTCACTCTGATCTGGTCAGTGAATGACTACAGACCAGCCTAAGTGGTTTTTTACCACTCAAACTGTTCATTAGTAGTTACTTCATGATACTTTTGTGTAAGAGATCAAGCCTTGTGATCCCAGCTGAGTGGTTCCCAGCGGAAACCTTGTTGACACCGCAGTTGAGTGACACTTGAATAACTACTCAACTGTGGGAAATGTCAGTGTGGATCGTATGATTTGTAAATCATTTGCAAACTCATTTTAATTCAAACCATTAGTGACATGTTTGAGTAACATCATCTCAAAGACTGACTTTTCATATCAACAAGAATGGATCAGCTGAAATGAACAAATCTGTAATCTCTTCAATTTTGGGAACCAATAGACGGGAAGCCCTCCCTCTTCCTAGCTGTCCTCAATAATTTGAGCATGCATCACTCTGTCCTGAAGTCAGACGTCTTACCACTGAGGTAAGCAGGTCACTACCGACCTACTAAAGCATTTGGTTATATACATGAATAGGTTATCTGTGTAACTGTAACGTCCTATGCGCTAATAGCTTATCAAAGTCTACTGACCAAGTTTGCAATGCTCTGCAGGTGTACGAATTCAATTCGATAACTAATCAAAAGTATGCTCGCTTTTGACTAAAATCCAGTTGCTGAAAACGCCCTGTTACAGAAAAACAGAGTTAAAATGAGAAATTAAACACTGAGACAACAGTTATTTGATGTATACATATATTTATTGCGTTTGACTGATGAAATGATAAGACAATCACAGAAAGAGATATTTTGATGTTTCATTCACAACAACAATATTTCAATCAGCCTTCTATCGCTTATTTTGTAAAATGATGATAATATATATCTGTGATACAACAAGACAACAATAAGGGAATTTAATAGAAGAAACACATTACAAATCCACAAAAATACATACAGATATACTTCTGTCATAATTCACTTTCTATTGTTCAGATATCTTTAGTTTCACAAACACATCAGTAAGGTTAAAGCAAAATGATATAGGCCTACTAATACTACTGCTAGTACTACTCATGAGTAGTATACACAAGTGTAGATCAAATGATAAGTAATGCATAGGTGTATAGATTAAAAACTACATAATAGAGATAGAGAGGTAGATGAGATGGTTAGTCAATGAGTAATAGGTGAAATAATGCATCCACTTGTTACAACAGGTAAACATTAAGATAAAAGCAGAACTGAGTTTAGCTCAGCTGAATTGAAATGCTCATGTACACTAAGCAAGACAAGAGGACAGACTCAAATTTGTAGTGTAACAAGAACAGTTTGAACATATCCAAGTGATTGTGCATATGTGTGCATGTTATATAAAGATGATATTCATTGCACACTAAGAAAACAATAAGATAGAAATGCCAACAAACCAATTGGTAACATTTTACTTTAATGGATGTAATCTTTTGACGATAAGATAAAGTATTTTTCTGTAAATTATTGCGTAATCATCATCAACTCCATTAATTATTGCATAACACGAGAAACATAAAGCAATAGAACGAATTAACCCATCTCTTGTGTGAAAATAATTCAATCACATTCATGAATGTGCAATATTATGTATGCACAAAAACATATTTTTATAATTTAAAAAATCCTTCAAGTATTACCAGTAGCCGTTGTTGTTGGCGTGGTGATACTGCTGACACCGCCAATACTATCACTAGATGAAGAGTAATCAGATAGTGATTCGGTTAAAACACGTGAATTTATTGGTAATGATGGTAATAAGTTATTCACTGTATTCATCAATTGATCAGACAGTAAACCACGTTTATATAAACCATCGGTAAGTAAACGATAGAATAGAATCTGTTCATTTGGTGGTAGAATATAAATTTTTGGCAACAGAGATACTGGACTATGAATGCTGGGTAAAGAACAAAACAAAGGCAACATGACAATAATACTTTGATAGATAGAGAAAAACGGATGCAAATGGATATTTAATGCAGTAAAGTATGATCAAAGTCGACTACTAGCAGAGATACTCAATTTTCTAAATAGAACAAAAGGTACCACCTCGTTCTAAAATGTAGTTCTGGAAAGTATAATATGAAGGAGGTTACTGAACCTGTAGTTCGAACCCTGTAAGTTTTATAGACTGATATCCTTACCATAGCAGAAATTAATGACAAAATTTGCAGAATAAATTGACATCACTTTAATTCATACAGGGTGATGATTGAAGGTAAAATGAGAATTCGCAAACCCCAGACGGATTCGAACAAGCGACCACCAACTCAGTTACGAGGTCCGACTGCTGACCAGATCTCTTTTTATATTTCGCTTCAATTACTATGTGAATTTGTGATGCCTTACTACCGCTTGATAGTATTCGCACCGCCTGCTAAATCAAGCGGTAGTAACGCATAACGAATGCACATAGTAGTCGGACAAAACTCTTGGTGATTGAAGTAAAATAAAAATCTATTCAGCAGTTGGATGTCACAGCGTATCTGAGCTGGTAGAGCATCGGCCCGGAAACTCAGTGGTTGATGGTTTGAATCCGACTGTGGTCATAATTTTCATTTTACCTTTAATCATCACCCGATATAAATACTAGTCTGCCGAACTACGGCTATTCCAGATAACCAAATGATAATGATTTCAATCCACGAATACTCCTCAGCTGTTGCATAGTCTAAAAGTACAACAGTTATTACAGTACAGAAGACATTTCAAAATTAAGAAACCAATAATCTTCAGTTTTATAACGAAATTACTTGATAATCTATAGAACGTGTAAGAGAGTTGTTAACTGTACAGAGGGGTAAGAAATGTAAGAATATAGATCCAGAGAAATAAATACCCAACTGTTGAAAACAAGGTTTTTATTCGCCTTACATTCAAGGGAGATGCAAGTATCCAAGAGAATAGACACAAGAATCAAAGAAGCTTTCCTACAGCCAAACTTTGATCGGTATACAATACCTCAAGTGCGCTAAACCAGTCAAATTTGGATAATCACCCTGTCCATGTCGCCTCTGAATGAATCTATAAATTCCCATGCACTTAAGGTAGCAAGTATCTAGTACTACTGCCAGATACATCATAGGTACAGGACATCAGACCAAAACCTCGACTGCTTTTAAAAGAACTAGTGTATAGAAAATGCCTGCATTACCACGCTTAGTGGAAGCGATTGCAATAAACCTATTCCAACCTGAAGCTTACATTACAGAAGAAGAGTGTGGTTAATCTCTTACTCCCTTAGTGATTATAATTTAATCATGTTTACTTTTTATTACATAACTCTTTATTCATTTATTTGCTCATTATTTTTTTCCTTTCTCACACTATCTACTCCTCTGCGTAAGTAATCCTCTTACATGTTATATGGATTATGAGTTTGTTGTACAACTGTAAGAATCAGCTGAGGAGTATTCCTAAAATGAAATGATAATATCATTATTTTATTCTGCAAATCTCATCCTTCTTGCTTCTTAGGTGATACGACTCAATAGAGTGTGTAACTTTGTTTGACATTAAATTATTTCCCTCTTATTAATGAAGCGACTACAAGTTTTCTATCATAGGTATCTTCATAGTATTTGCTCACGTTTCATGGAATCATCGTGTGGGCAAGGTAGAGGTTAGGTGAAGGGTACTACGCAATACAAGCAAGTCAGTCGATGAGATGGTGAAACTTCATCGAATGAAGCGATTTGGATATACACTGTACGTATCCAGCCAATACTCACCTCGACGCGCTAAAAGAAGTTGGATTAGGTTGGAGGAGTGTTCAGGGTGGGGCTAGAACAAAACGTGGTACCAGTCGATGAGATCCCTAACTGTTGATCTGAGCCGTGTATGGAAATGAAGACTTCGCCGTTCGGAGTCCCCTAGACGATAGGAATCAGTTTCTGAGAACCCTTGGTGAAATAGTATAGTTGTTTTTATATGATGCCGTCGTTGCTTGGACCGAATTGATCGGTCTCTATTGGCATACGGGCTCCTGTGCGGATGCCTCGATATTGCCAGCTGACGAGTCCCAAATAGGATGAAATGTGCATCCTGGATTCCACTGCTAACCACGGTCCATCATTAATCTTGGTGAAACAGCTGAAAATCGGTCATATTAAAGCAGATGTATCCACTCTGATATCTTCTAAAGCTAGAGTGTTTCGACTAACTTTGATTGTTAAATTTCCTCTCCTCTCATACACCCTTGTCTACTTTGATATCACTCCTTTTCTATCCACTTGTTCTTTCCTGTTACAATAAAGTGTAGCAGCTTGGACCGATGCACTTTTGTGAGATGTTCTACGTTGGTTTTGTCCATCTGGGTTAAACCATGAAGTAATAATCAACAAATCACTACATATGAAAAGTCTTATAATTCTCAGTAAAGAATCTCCCCACACATTTCTTTGATTCCATTGACATGTTATGCAACTTAATACTATTTTGAAGCGAATCCAGAATCTTTTTCTTGATAGTCATTCATTCATAAACGTTTAATCACTACTGTTTGTGTCTACTATCATTACTCTATATAACTTAGTAAGTGTCCATAAAACCATCTAGCCTGTTGATACAATCTCCAGCACCATATGCCAAAGCTTACGGAACGCCAAACATTGATCATCCATAATCTGAACTAAACATCTCTGGACAGAATGAAAACATATTAGTTGGTTGAAAGTAAACGCGAGGAAGCCCTGCTTGTTGGCACCCACCAGCAAGGTGTATTTGCAATCTCCAGGGTACTGATGTCCCCTATGAGGTTAGGACGAACCCACGTAACTATAACTCAGTTTGTTGGTATATTATTACCAAAATCAAACCCGGAACTAGCAAAAACAACGAACTCTTACAATTGATACTCATCAGTGATGGATGGTAGTGAAATGTGTATACAACAAACAAGATTTTTTTTGATATTTTCATAAAATATCAAACCTTGGTACAAAACATTGTACAAGTCAAAAGGGGTAAACCATAGTGATAATGAGTTAAAACACCTACGACACTTTCAATATGTAACAGTCATCAAGATAAGCAACCATGCTCTAAATCTCAATCTACTACGTTATATAGCTGTCGTTCAGAAACAGGCATACTCCAACCAGATGGAACACATGTTCAGATAACCATAGGCTAAAAGACAGGAAGAGATAATGAATCAATAATGACGACATTCAAAGCCTGGCAAGCTGCTATACTGTTAATTGTGATATGTTTTGATTACGCTTACATGTATGCATTTCAAACTGTTAACTGGAAAGTACAATGATAAAAATCATAGAGTTATTTTCAAGTCCGATATATACTGACCCAATTTATCAGGACACGAATTTTGTTCAAAAAATAATCGGTCAGCTAGTTACAGTCAGTCAGTCCATTTAACCGTTCTATTATATATATATATATATATATATATATATATATATATATATATATATATATATATATATACCATATAACTCTTCCCCTGAACAAATTTAAATAGAGCGAGAACAACAGCGTCAGCAGAATAGCACAGATCTATGTTATTTCGCTGTTCCTCATTAGCTGCTTACAACCTGAAACAATTTTGAACAGTACACGAACAAAGATATGCGGAACAAAATGAGCTCCTTTCATTTCATGGCCCTTCATCAGGTACAAACAGCCTACAACTGAAATGAAGTGTTAGTAGTAATAATCACATAACAAACCTTAAATATGTAGAAATAAATAAAGATTTGAAGTCAAGGATTAACAATAAGGTAGTGAGTCAAGGAAACACAAGATTAATAATCACAAATCTTAGTCAAAATCAATGATAATTCATATCTGATGAGATAGAACATTCTGGAGCTGTAGAAACCGGGCGGGTGGGCAGGAACAAACACATAGGAGAATAACAGTAGGGGTTGTCAAAGTGCTAGCAGGTTACGTAATTGCAGTAAAAAAACTGGAAAAACGTTAGATTAAGTAAATAATTAATGAACAGATGATGCAATCAAAAGAAAAGGGAAGACTATACACATACATATACAAAAAATTATAAACAGTCACTTGGGGAAAGAAAGATTAATTACAGTTTCTTCCTGAGCATATAGGTCAGGTTAAAAATGTTCGATGGTGAGAACTTCCACAAACCGTAATAAACATAGTGTTCTTTCAAGTTGTTATTCATCGAAGACTGACATCAGTTGGAGGAACAAAGGACACCTGGGAGCACTGGACAGCTGTTTCGTCCTAGTATGGGACTCCTCAGCAGTGCGCACTCACGACCCCACACCTCCAGGGATCGAACCCGCGACCTTCAGGTTCCGCGGCCAGCGCGTTACCATTGAGCCACTGGGTCAGAATCCAATGCTCCATATTTCCAACTTCTGTTAGCTCACGATATAGCGCGAACCGCCACCCAATGTCATCGCTGAGTATCTGTCCTCACGGCCATCAGGCTTTGACTCCACCGGTCACGACTTGTCATTGGAACTTCGGAACTTCTTTGTTTGCTGATTATTCTGAAGAACTGACAAACATCTATTTAATGTCCCGTATCAATCAGATGGATGGCGATCGTGCTGGTAGAGACCTTACTACCGTTAAGACACAGATTTCTCATAAAATCGGGTAGACGCCCTTCTTTCAGTCCTTAAAATTTATTTACATAAGTGTTTCCATACTTGATTCAGTTTGTTCGAAAACTGTCAGCTTGGATTAAAGATAACACTGATATGACGTAATTGAAATAACACGAACTGAGTGAAAGAATACACAGAGCTAACAGCAAGTTTATATAAGCGCAAAACTTGAGCAATGTGGTAAAATGTAATTCCATTTTAGTTGATTTATTACATTTATTACAAATTGGAACACTAATATTGACTGAATTGCGTTTCAAACATAATTTATTGTCCATAGTCATGTCAAGATGATTACACAACTTTGAGATATCCTTTATACAGTCCTACTTTCCTCGACCCCTTTGTGACATAGGTAGTAAGATTTTCCATATATCCGGAACAGGTGCTGAGTCATTCCTGTTGCGTGTATTAGCTATTGATTGATTCGGTGAACAAAGATTCCGTTATTAATCTCTCCCTTCACTTTGTCCTATCTCATTGTGTGGTTGTATGTAATTGCATACATAGATATGGCTGGGCCTGTTTTTTAAATTCCTTACCTTACTAGAATCTACCAATTTTGACCTAGCTAGGTTTTTGTGTTCGGATAGCCTAAATGACCCTGATCGACTACTTTGACCTATGTATTTGACCTCTCAGTCGTTACAAGGGATTTAGTAAACTAAATTATTCAAAGCTTATTTCTAAGTGAATGAGTAGGCTTAAGTGCCACTCTAATCCCAGCCAGCTTTATTCAGAATCCTATGTAGTATTTCTGAGGTGCTGTCTTTGCATGCTAATACTATAGAGGCTATGAATTCTCTCTTCACAGCATTGCTACCACCATTATTAACATTTCAAGTTGTTATTCATCGAAGACTGACATCAGTTGGAGGAACAAAGGACACCTGGGAGCACTGGACAGCTGTTTCGTCCTAGTATGGGACTCCTCAGCAGTGCGCACCCACGACCCCCCACCAGCAGGGATCGAGCCCGCCACCTTCAGGTTCCGCGGCCAGCGCGTTACCATTGAGCCACTGGGTCAGAATCCAATGCTCCATATTTCCAACTTCTGTTAGCTCACGATATAGCGCAAACCGCCACCGAATGTCATCCTTTGTTCCTCCAACTGATGTCGGTCTTCGATGAATAACAACTTGAAATATTTCCAAATCTCCACAACCCCCTCAAAAAATTTAATTGAACTGATGCTCATTGGTGACTAGCTTCGAGAAGTATTCCCGAAGTTGCAATGACAAGTCGTGACCGTGGAGTCAAAGCCTGATGGCCGTGAGGACAGATACTCAACGATGACATTGGGTGGCGGTTTGCGCTATATCGTGAGCTAACAGAAGTTGGAAATATGGAGCATTGGATTCTGACCTAGTGGCTCAATGGTAACGCGCTGGCCGCGGAACCTGAAGGTGGCGGGCTCGATCCCTGCTGGTGGGGGTCGTGGGTGCGCACTGCTGAGGAGTCCCATACTAGGACGAAACAGCTGTCCAGTGCTCCCAGGTGTCCTTTGTTCCTCCAACTGATGTCAGTCTTCGATGAATAACAACTTGAAATATTCCCAAATCTCCACAACCCCCTCAAAAAATTTAATTATTAACATTATTATTACTACTATTAATATCTGTTACTACTATTTTGCTTAAGATTGTTGAGGAATTCATCAATTAATTCGCAAGGGTAACTGATAATGACTAAACTGTCTTTATTGTATCCGGTTTCTTGTCTTTAGATCTTGGGTTTTTTGGCTCTGTTACTAAAAGCTAATATGAGCAGAATTCAGATAATTAGGTCAAGGATGTGAATTGTAAAATATAAAAACAACCAAGTTGTATGAATCGACAAGAATATGGGAAAAAACATGATGACTGTCAACAACACAAAAGTTTTTTTACCATAGTAGACATACACTGATAACTGTTTCATACTGAATACAAAATTTCGGTTTTTAATCGTTTAATGGCTACTGTTTTAGTCACAAGTCTGAATTCATGTGTTCATTAATTATTTTAAGCAATTTCTGGATATCAACTTCATGTCCCCTATGATTAAGGGCTGAAGACTTTTCCACCCCTCAGTAGCAAATTTCTTAGAATATGTTCAGACATGTAATCATAAACTCTTCTTTCTGTTCATTCAATGATTATGCTTTGGTATGAGGTTGAAGGTAACATGAAGAGGGGACTTGTCAACCTTTGATTGACTTAGTAGGTAATTCGTTCGGTAGAGTGCGATTAATCTAACAGCTAGATAAGTCCTTTTTAAGGCAAAATTTATTTTGTAATTAATTCTACTAAAGGAAACTCTATATATCTATGATATCCTGCTAAAACTGTTGTTTTCGCAACATTTAAACACAAAGATACTCGGAAAACAACTTACCGAACAAATGAATTATAATAGAATAATACAAATGTTCCAATTAATACTTGACAATCAAAACGATCCACTACACCACCATGACCAGGGAAAAGATCACCAAAATCTTTGATTTTAAATGCTCGTTTAAAACCGCTAGCAAAGAAACCACCGAATGGACCAACAACTGATGTATATACACTGATAATTAAACAATGCTGTAGAAATGGATACCATGTGAACTGACGCACAGGAAGAAAGAACTATTTACAAAAGATTTTTTTAAATAAAAAAAAAGGCAACAGAAGAAAATGAAAACTTTCATTATGTAGTTGTGGATTGAAAATGAATCCATAACTGTTAAAAGAATGAAACTATCAAATGTTATTGAAAATTTAGTCGATAAGAATATACTTCCATCATGGATAATCTACTCGCTAAATTGCATCAATCGGAAAGTAATCCATTCAGCCACTTTGTGTATATCGGTGCATTAGGTAATAAGTTGCATCTTATTGTTTAAGGGGCAAGTGATACTATCTGATTGCCCAAACCTCGGTAAATGGAGCAGAATTCAAACCTGTAACATACCGGTTGATAATCATCTCCCTAAACCACTGAATCATAACTCCACACAACAGACAGTTAGCATCAACACGAATCCTGATATTTCTATGAAATGGTTCAAGTTGCCAGAACAAATCACAATATACAAGGCACTAAGGTGAAAGATGGGGAAACAAAGTCAAAAATTAATTAGTAAGAAGTTTTAAAAAGAAAGGAGAATGAATAAAATGATAACTAAATTCGGTATGATGATTTAGATAATCTGTGTATGCATCCTACGCTAGTAGGATTGATTCTCAACCATATCACCTCCCGACCACTGATTTTGGTCGTCACGTGGACAACAACTCAGAAGTCCATAATTCCCTACGCTATGCAGACTAATAGACGGATATCATGTTTTAGTTTGGTCATCTTCAACTGTTTTTCTAGCCTATTAAATCATACTTATTGATATAGTTGATAATGAAGTGGACTTTATGTACAAACAATGTTTAGTGTATAGTTCACAACAATGAGTAACTGAACTAATATAAATAAATAGTGAGAAGTGAAGAAATATGTAATTATAGAAAGTGATTTAAACGAATGAACCTATGACCTCTTGAAATTGTAAATGTAAAGACGAGTCCTAAATAGAATGAAATGTGCATCTTGAACTCTACTGCTAGCCAATATACATCATTAATATAAAAATAAAACGAAAGGTAATAACTGAGGCATCCACACAGGAGTTCCATATAGAAATCGATTGATTCGGTTCAATCAATGTCAGGATAATATCAGGCAACAACATAAATTATTTCCACTCTTATTATTCTAACCGTTTTATGATAAAATATTCGCTTGCATTTCTACCCTTCTGGTAAATTCATGTCAATCTTTAAACTAATCACTCACTTGACACAATGCAACCTTCAACGTTTCCCATTAAATTCTCTTTCCTCATACTGTATACATAATCACTAAGCCTGATCATTAATCAATTAACATTTAAATTATCACTGTAACTGATTATTATTATTATTATTATTATTATTATTATTATTATCATTATTATTAGTAATCCCTTGGGTTCTGAGTGGAACATAGGGCTTCAGTAGCACGTCTCCAGTGAACTCTGTTCTCTGAGATCTCTTGAACCTGGTTCCACGACAGCCCACAACCTCTCATTTCCTCCTCACACGATCTCCTCCATGTCACCCTCGGCACCGATGTCCAACTCGTCGCTTCCCATCTCGGTTCCACTCGACGACCTGGCCTGACGCGTGATGTCCGCCGTCGGCCTTCTCAGTGTATGCCCAATCCATCTTCACTTCCTTCCAGTGCATATTTGTTGGGTGATAGCTTCTTGGTTGGTTCGTTCCCAGAGCTCCTTGTTGCTTATTCTTTCTGGCAATCCATCTGATCTTCAGTAGCGAGCCAGAGTAAGCAGTTGTTGATGAATGTCTGTAGTTTATTGAAAATCCCTTTCGTAACGCGCCAAGTCTCTCAACCATACAGAAGCACTGACTCGACGTTGGTGTTGGTGTTGAAAATCCGGATCTTGTTCCACATGCTGAGTGCAGAAGATCTCCACACTGGTTTCAGGCTAATGAACCCCTATCTTGCTTTACCGATTCTGACTTTGACATCCTCGTCTGTGCCGCCTGTAGTTGAAACGGTGCTGCCTAGATAGGTGAAGGAGGTTACTTCCTTTAAGTTTCTCCCGTTGATGGTGATTGGAGTTTGTTGTAACTGATACATATGAGATATTGATAATAATAATTGATGACTGAAAGGGAAATGAAAATCTGGATGATGGTAGGATTCGGGCCATATATGCACACATGTAAGTAACGTTATCATCCATGAACTTAAACAATTTAACTGATATCCAACATGTTGCCATGTTGTAAGCTTAATGTGGCACTCTAGACTAAAACTGTATAGCAGTGGAATCCATGATACGCACTTCGTCCTACTTGGGACTCGTCAGCTGGATGTACCTGCCTCCCAGCGAGTGATGTTGTCCCCGTCGGGACTCGAACTCGCGACGACAGCCACTCCTTGCGCGACGAGTATAGTTTTAGTGTTAGAACACAGACAATATCGAGTTATCCACGCAGGAGCCGATAAACTGACAGAGACCCATCATCATCATTATCAACATAGGACCAGGAATTTACTGCATCACGGTCCGAGTTGCCACACCTCATATCAGCACATCAAGTAAAAAGGTAGTGGAATGAAAGATGAAGATAAGTGAATGCAGTCAAAAGAAATATAAAGTACGAGAAGAAAGGAAAGAGGATTGACAAAGTGGTGAGATTCGGCATAGCGTCGTTAAGATGAGGATAATATGTGTATACATCTGCGCCACTGACTTCGGTTCTCAACCATGCCATCACCTAGGGTCTCCAACCACTGGTTTCTCTTGTCCCGCAGACCACAACCACCTAGTCTGCATCGTCCCACATGGCTCAAACCAACAGTCAGACACTTCATACATTGCTGCCATGTTTTACTCTGGCCACCTCGGGCCTTTTTCCAGCCTGGACCCAACTCAGCCAACATTGTGTAACAAGGCAATTGGTGACTAGGCATACGTAACACGTGTCCCAATCATCTCAGTCGATGAAGGTTCATAACCTCGTCAACTGACTTACCTCTTCTCCGTAAAACTCTACACCTGACTTCTGCATTACTCACGTGGTGTGGTGACACCACGGAATACGTTCTATACTACGAAGGCAACGGTGGTCAAACACCTGAAGCCTTTTTATATCTTCCACTTTCAATGGCCATGTCTCACAGCCATACAATAGAACAGAGTGGACGAGATTACTTACTTACTTACTTACGAGATTACTGACAATTATGCTGAAAATATCACTTACTTTACACATTGTTAGAACAGAATAATGACAACTAACATCAGCTACACTATATAACAAGCTTACTTAGTAATACGCCGGCAACTTAACTGTAATTATAGTCTACTCTAAAATGTATTCGCCGCAAATTTGATTATATTTATATGCTAACAAATTTGATTTTATAGCTGCAGAATTTGAAGAGAAGTTATTGAAAAGAATATTCTTCGTTCATATTTGATTTCTTAGCATATATTTTAGTCAATTATTGTGTCTTTAACCTCGCCTGGTTAACTAGTTTACTAGTTACTAGCCGGTCCTAAGCCCGGGTAAAGAGGGAAGGTTGGGCATAGGGCTAGCAACCCTACCCCGTAAAACAAATCTAACCGCTAAAGAAACTTCAAAGCACAAACAAAATATAAAAAATGAAAACAAACTTATTCCCCGCTGGAATCGGAGAGGCGAAATGACGCCAGTTGGTGAAAGCCTTCGGGAAGCCAATTGGCCGATGTGTCTTCTCTCGATGAAAGCGAAAGTAAACGTGGGGACATGGAATGTCCGCACGATGTTTGAACCCAGTAAGGCAGCCCAGATTGCAAAGGAGATGAGAAGGTATAACATCGAAGTGCTTGGGATTTGCGAAAGCAGATGGAATGGGAGTGGACTCTCCAAACTGTCAACTGGAGAATCAATAATCTACTCCGGTCACCCAGACGCCAACCACGAGCACACTGAGGGAGTGGCTATCATGATGTCCTCAAGAGCATCGAAGGCTCTCATGCAGTGGGAACCAATCTCCTCCAGGATCATGACAGCAAGATTCAACTCAAAAGGAAGAAAGGTCACAATCATACAATGTTATGCACCTACAAATAATGCAGAGCAAGAGAAAAAGGAGGAATTCTACAGACAACTTCAATCAACACTGGACAAGACGTCAGTTGGCGATATCAAAATTCTAATGGGCGACATGAATGCCAAACTGGGAGGGGACAACACGGGAAGAGAACTAACCATGGGTCGAGAGGCACTAGGTGAAATGAATGAGAATGGAGAATTGTTTGCAGAATTCTGCGCATTCAACGATTTGGTGATTGGAGGCAGTGTGTTCAGGCACAAAGATATCCACAAAGCGACATGGATTTCACCAGATGGACACACTAAAAATCAAATCGACTTTATCTCAATCTCAAGAAAATGGAGACGCAGTCTACTTAACACAAGGTCAAGAAGAGGAGCAGATGTAGGTTCAGACCACTACCTAGTGCAAGGAACCTTCCAAATCAAGTTAAAAGCCTTCAAGGAAGCTGGTGATAGACCTCAACCCAAGTACAACACTCGGAAACTGAAGGATGAAACTACAAAGGAGATCTTCATGGCAGCCATCAAGACAAAATGGGAGACGTCGAGGGACATCCCTGAAGAAACCTGTGTGGAAGAACACTGGAAGTCTTTGAAAGCTATGTGGAAAGAAACCTGCACAACAGTATTAGGAAGGAAGAAGAAAGAAGACAAGGAATGGATCTCGACGGATACCTGGAAGCTGATAGAGGAGAGGAGGATGGTGAAGCAGAAGATAAACCAGTGCAAGGATGCTCAACGACAAGAGGAACTGAGCACAATGTATAAAACACTGGACAAAGAAGTGAAGAAGAGTGCACGCAAAGACAAAAGACACTTCTACGAAACACTGGCAAGTGAAGCAGAACAGGCTGCAGGTAAGAGAGACCTGACGACATTGTATCAAATAACCAGGTTGCTATCAGGGAATAGACCAACACAGATGAAACCAATAAAAGATGAAGAAGGAAATTTAATTACGAAAGAAGAGAAACAGAGGAAACAATGGGCCGACCACTTCAAGAAGCTCTTGAATCGACCACCACCTGCACTTCGTCCAGAAATACCACCTGCAGCCGCTGAACTACAAGTGAACATTAATCCCCCAACGAAAATGGAAGTCCTGAACGCCATAAAGCTACTGAAATGCGGGAAAGCAGCAGGACCAGATGGAATACCGCCAGAAGCACTGAAAACAGATGCAGAGACAACAGCGGCCATGCTCACACCACTATTGCAGAAGGTGTGGAAGGAAGAGAAGGTACCTGACGATTGGAAGAAGGGTTACCTTGTCAAACTGCCGAAGAAGGGAGACCTCAGTGCTTGCAAGAACTGGCGCGGAATCACTCTCCTGTCCACCCCAAGTAAAATATTAAGCCGCATCATCCTGGAGAGGCTAAGGGATGCACTGGATTCAAAACTACGACCGGAACAGGCAGGCTTCAGGAAGTACAAATCATGTGCAGACCAAATTGCAACGCTTCGTATCATCATAGAACAGAGCATAGAATGGCAATCACCTCTCCACCTCAACTTCATCGACTTTGAGAAGGCCTTTGACAGCGTCGACCGAGAAGTAATTTGGAAACTGCTTCAATACTACGGAGTACCGCAAACCTTTATCCGCCTCATTCAACAACTATATGAAGATGCTACATGCCAAGTAATCCACAATGGGAAGCTCAGTGATGCCTTTGAAGTGAAGACAGGAGTGAAACAAGGTTGCCTACTATCCCCCATGATATTCTTGATTGTGGTGGACTGGATCATGCAGCAAACAGTAGGCAGCGAGAAGAGGGGGATACACTGGACGACGGAAAAGAACCTAGAAGACTTGGATTTCGCCGATGACTTATGCCTAATGTCACATAAACTTGAAGATCTGCAGGCAAAAACTAACAAGTTGATAGAAGAGGCAGCGAAGACGGGACTTCAAGTGAATATAGAGAAGACAGAAGTGATGAAGATACCGCACCACCACCATCAACAACAACAACAACAAACTCCAATCACCGTCAACGGGAGAAACTTAAAGGAAGTAACCTCCTTCACTTATCTAGGAAGCACTGTTTCAACTACAGGCGGGACGGACGAGGACGTCAAAGTCAGAATCGGAAAAGCAAGACAGGCGTTCATCAGCCTGAGACCAGTGTGGAGATCTTCTGCACTCAGCATGCGGAACAAGATACGGATTTTCAACACCAACGTAAAGTCAGTGCTCTTGTATGGCTCAGAGACTTGGCGCGTCACGAAAGGTATTTCCAATAAACTACAGACATTCATCAACAACTGCTTACGCTCGCTGCTGAAGATCAGATGGCCAGAAAAAATAAGCAACAAGGAACTCTGGGAACGAACCAACCAAGAACCTATCACGCAACAAATATGCAGGAAGAAGTGGAGATGGATTGGCCATGCACTGAGAAGGCCGACGGAGGACATCACGCGTCAGGCCCTCGAGTGGAATCCCCATGGGAAGCGACGAGTTGGACGTCCGAGGGTGACATGGAGGAGGTCATGCGAAGAGGAAATGAGAGCTTGTGGGCTGTCGTGGGACCAGGTTCAAAAGATCTCAGAGAACAGAGGTCACTGGAGGCGTGCTACTGAAGCCCTATGTTCCACTAGGAACCCAAGGGACTAATAATAATAATAATAATAATTGTGTCTTTATTTTAACAATCTACTAAGAAGTGGTTTTTGCACTATTATTTTTATAATCATTCTCCTGATACGTTATTCGAACGAACGAAATGCACCCAACAACCCTGTGCACATCCGTGCAGTAGGTAGTGACCCACACCTATTGTGTAAGGGCGAATGACACTATCCGGCTGCCCAAACCCCCATAAGTGGAGCGGGGTTGGAATCCGTGAACCAATGGTTGATGATAGTCACCTCTTTAAACCACTGAGATACAACTCAACTTCATCCTATTCAATAGTCGTTAATTATCTGTTTGTTAACCCTAATTCTTTATTTTGGGGCTTAAATGTACATTTGTACATTATTGTGTCTTGAGGAGAGGTTATTTTGCTGTATAAACGCGTTAATTGCAAAAATCTTTTAAAAAAAGACCACTAGATAAAAGGACTGAGGATTTTTGGTTCGTAAGTGAGATAAAAGTGTTGACAACTACAGCTATACTTAGATAATAAAAAAAAAGGTAATGACTACATGACAGTGTTTTCTGTCCTCATCAGTAGTAATCAATTAATACAAGCCAAAGTGGACAGTACGTGCTGTAACATTGCTTCATCAACTGAGGAATGAACGATCAGAGTATTATCATCAGCCTGTCAAACATATATAGGGCCCATAGCGGTGTACTACAGAACTACGTCCTTTTCTATTGTTTTGTATGCTAAACAGTTGTCCTATCTTCATTTTGAAACAGTCAGTGGATTTCACTCCCATCAACTTTCAAACTGTGAAGCTATAGATCATTTGGTTTAGATACTCGATTTGTGTTCAACCAGTAGGTCATACTTGCTAGAATGTATATATCTAGGTAGGATTATCAGCCTTAACATAATGTGTGGCTTATGATCTAGAGCATGAGCCCACATGTGGTTGCTGAGGTAAATGTCCCCTTTTTTTTGTCCAATCATCTCATGATAATAATAATAATAATAATAATAATCTAATCATCCGTTAAAATCTCATTAGGTTCGATCTAGAAAGAGGTTGAAGTAAAGCAAATGAAGAGAAGCTAACTAAAACGAAACAACAGCGGTTGTTCAGTTTTTTCCCAACCTTTCCTTATTATTCAATTATAACACACTAACAAGTTATCGAAAAATACAACTAGTAGTATAAAATTAAGTAATAAAAGAGGAGAAACTTACTAAAACCTTCGGTAGATTGTATGTTTGAGCTATAAACACAGGATTTCTTGTACAATTCATTGTTAGCGCACCCTTAGTATCATCCCATTCAATTGGACAAACAAAGAAATCAAACTTCAATAAAAACATATGAGAATAATAGTCCAAATAGAATTGTTGACAAACCACCTCCAATAAAGCCTTCCCATGTCTTTTTAGGTGATAATTTAATCAAAGGAGTTTTTCCATAGAAAAATCCGAACACATATGCCATAATATCATTACATATAACCAGACAGACAGGCAAAAGGAACCTAAAAAGAATAAAACAAATTAAATACACATAAGTAGAACACTACATATATAGGGTGGTGGTTGAAGATGAAATGAAAATCTGGACCACATCCGGACTCGAACCAGCGACCATTGGGTTTTCGGCCTGATGCTCTACCAACTCAGCTACGAAGCCCGACTGCTGACCAGATTTTTATTTCACTTCAGTTACTAAGGGTTCTGTCCAACTACCATGTGAATTCATGACGCGTTACTACTGCTTAATCGTATTCACACTGGCTGCTTAGATAGTAACGTATGACGAATTCACATGGTAGTAGAGCAAAACCGTTAGTGATTGAAGTGAAATGAAAATCTGGTCAGGAGCTGGACTCGTAACTCAGCTGGTGATAAAGTGGAGCCATGGTTAATTGGTTTAAAGGACCAGTAGGTCACGGATTCAAAGCCCACTTCATCCACAGAGGTTCGTGGAGCCAATTAATATTATTAACTAGCATACTATAGTTGTGGATCATTGCCTATTGCAAGAATGTGCTCAAGTTTGCTGAGTGCATTTCGATTTTGATCGACAAGCGTTTACAGTTAATAAAAAAACTTTACTGATCACAGAAATGATGGAAAAACAGAAAATCACTAAGCTGTGTTTCAGGAATCGTAAGACTTCGTATTCTGAAGCTTGGTCACTTCAGTGCATTAGTGCTAGACAGGTAGATCAACATAGAACCTTTCACAAAATAATCTACCGACTGAAGTTGTCACTGGTTTCAATTCTATTGTTATGCTTCAGTCACGGAATTGAAGGATATCCTGAAACAAATTCAGTGCGTCATGATGTTATCATGTGAAACTACATCATAAATAAGTTATCCTTATACTTTAGCCCCAGAGACACCGAGCAATGAACAGTAATGAAATAAATCAGGATAGATTTCATAGCATATATCGAATTCAGCGAAAAATGTCTTTCACAACGGCTTCATACACTGAATAAGGATGATGACAAGGTTAAAACGCACTTCTATACAGATACCAGTCATCCAACACAATACAGTCGTTGAATAAGTCTCATCTAGTAAGTTAAGAATTGAAATCCCTGGGTAGGTGGGTTGTGAAACCGATCATTAACAGTTTAATTACGGTTGAAAAGGTAAAATGTGACCGACAATATGGTGAAACACAGTTATGGTGCCACTGGATAAAATCAGTGACTGTTAATTGTTACTGTGTATAGGTCTCCCGATTAGACTCCTTGAATTCTTAGAATCTTCCAGCTGGAGACATCACGTATTACAGTTCAAATCGATTACAACAGCACATATATACATTTATATATAAGGCTGGTAAATTTTAGACTTTTTATAAGAACTCTTTATCTACTCATTCCCCTCCCCCCCTCCCCAACTGTTTATTTTCTCTGTATGTACTGAACTTAATACCAATATTTAAACTGTATCCAGAAATATCATCTAGTACCAATGGGATCAAATCAACGAGTAACCAAACGCCTCGATTCTAGTGAATGCTGATATGATACAGAATCTAACTGAAACGATATACTTTCGAATTGAATAATGGAAAAATATACAGGGGACTTTTGTATACTCATCTGAATTTTTCCATTTAACTACTTTTAAATCTGGACAAGATAGGAGATGAAGATACATAAGGTTTGATTGGCAATGAACAGAATGAGTTTCTATCGGATCAACGTAAAACCTTTCGTAGAAGTAAAATCTCTAACCAATTGTCTGGTAGACCCCAGGACAAGCGGCCTATACCCTTTTGCATGTCTCAGATAGACAGTTAGTAGGTTTAGTGGATTGGTTTGATTAATCAATCCAGGCGCCAAATTTAGAGAGTAAAATTAAAAATTCCGGGTAGATTTGAGATTGTTTTTTGAAGATGTAATTCAGAAAATAACTGAATTCTTGGTTATCTGGGGGAAAATAGTCAAATAGTCAATATTTTCTGCAATAATTAACTGAAAAAACGGTTGAAAAAGTATGTGACCTTATAATATGGAAATAATCAATAAATTTAATACAAAAAAGTACATTGAATAATTTAAACAATCGTAACACAGTTAGTTTCCAAGCACTTGATCAAAATTCAACATTGAAACAAACAAAAGAAGAAAAAGAATAGAAGGGAAACGAGGGGTGAAACTTACCAAATTAATCCGTTAAAAATATTTGCTATGCAGAAGTATGATGAGGTCACAAAGATGAGCAATGTGACATGAGTCCATCCAAACTAAATAATATAAAAGAAAAGAAAATTAGTAAATAATTTCAACTTGGTAACAGTTAACAACCATTTGAATATAAGAATATCAAGGCCAGAAAGAATAAGCAACAGGGAACCCTGGCCTACCAGCCAACCAACCAAGAACTCATTGCCCAACGAATATGCAGAAGAAAGTGGAGATGGATTGGATTGGACATACACTGAGAAGACCATTTAGGGACATCATGCACCAGGCCAGGCCATCGAGTGGAACCGAAATGGGAAACGACCAGTTGGGCGTCCCAGCTGAGGGTGATACGGAGAAGATGGTGTGAAGAAGAAATGAAAGCTTCTAAGCAGTCGTGGAGCCAGGTTGAAAAGACCACAGAGGACAGAGTGCAATGGAGGCGTGCTACTGAAGCCCCATGTTCCACTAGGAACCCATGGGGAAAAAAAATAATAATTAGGCTTCAACATTGTATGAAACAATTATTATTATTATTATTAATATCATTATTATTATTTATATTATTATTATTATTACTATTATTATTATTATTATCTGTGCTTAGGGTTCTTAGTGGAACATAAGGCTTCAATAGCACGTTGCCATTTCACTCTCTTTTCTGCAGTCTCCTTGGCCTGGCTGCATGACTGCCCATAAGCTTTCATTTTTTCTTCACATGATCTCCATGTCACCCTAGGTTCAGACGCCCAACTCGTCGTTTCCGATTTCGGTTCCACTCGACGGCCTGGCACGTAACGTCCCCAATTGGCCTTCTCAGTGTATGCCCAATCCATCTCCACTTTCTTCTGCATATTTGTTGGACGATAGGTTATTGGTTGGTTGTATGAAACATTCTACCTATATGCTATGACAGGAGAATACTGTCAGCAGTCAGTGACTAACTCAATAACTTGTCACTGTTTAGTACTATAACTAGTAATTCCCGGATTCATTCGGATCGAAATTATGGTATTAAACTACACCTACCGTAAAAGGAATTGCGGTAGTAACATAGTAGCCTGTTGGGTAGCGTTCTCTCGTACTCAAAGTGATTAGTATTTGGTTCAAGTATCCAGTGGGGAATGATAACATTGCACTGGAAGTTAGGTGAATCTAGCTGATGAATCTACGCTTTAAATCCTGCTGATAGCCACTATTCATAACTGCCATCAAAACGGATTTATTTATTACTTAAACTATGCATAAGTATGATACGCAGGAACAAGTGTTAGATCCCAGTTATCTCACTAATTACTTTATCACAAAGCGACAACGTCTAACATCATCTCGTTCCAACAGTACAAAGTGGTGTTGTAAGATTCAGAACTACCATAACTACTGTTGAAACCAGGTCCAGGTACAACGTTACAATCCTCAGTTTTACAACATTTCAGTTGAAGATAATTACGACTGAACAAGAATCACCAGCTGGAAAGAGATGCTTCACTGAAGGTTGTTCATTATGTGAGACTATTTCGCGTAAGACTAATCGTTGTTGTTAATTAACATTATCCCTTGAAATTAGCAACTGAATGATTACAATAGCTTCAATATAAGGTTTTCGTTAGTATGACATATCTATAAAGTTCCATGCTATTATTACTACTGGTGCTGACTGAAGGAGTCCAAATGCTATCAGTTTTAGTTAAGGCCTATTCATTCTAACTAGTTAACCAGACAACTAAGTAGTAATGTACACTTTGAAAATATCATTATTTCCTAAAACTTCGACCTGAAAATAGTGTTTCAGAAAAATAGAACTCCTATCGAATTCTAAATCTGGCTCAACTAATCCATTCCGTCAACAGTGGTTAATTCGTAAGTTTACACTAAAACTAAAATACAGACATGAAATTATGTTCTGATAAGGGTGTTGACGATTAGCCTCACTGAATAGTAGACAAATAGATCAATGTAGAACCTTACACAGAAGTGCATGGGTTCATGTTGTCACACTTCACAGCAGGATGTAAAGAATAAGTGCATAGGAAAAGTGATATCAAAGTAGGCGAAATAGTATGAGAGGAGACAGCCAACCAACCACTGATGCCTATCGTCATGAGGACCGCAACAAGGAACTCTACATCTCCTTCCTTATATGTCTCAGAATAACAGAACTCATTTGGCTACTCTCCTTCTTCTCTAACATACGCCTACTTCAGTTAGTATTACACGTCAAGGTGGGCGGTAGCTCGACAAGTACAACACATCCAGGATACCTTAGTCAGTGAATGTTAACGTCCTGATAGACCAAGTTACCCTACCTGCTTAGTACGCCAAGTCTAACTTCGATACTGCACACGAGGTGATTCCATCATACGCCAGAAAAACAATGAAAACACGTATATTCAAAAACATGTAACCTCTTCAGATCTCATATTTTCAACAGCTACGTCTTACAGACGTATAACAAGGCATGGCAAACTGCAGTGGAGTATAGTTGCGTACTATAACACCTATTCAAATATCTTGCCAAAGACGGAGTAATTTGACAAATGCACAAGTGGCTTTTGCATCTAAGCTGAGATTCGTCAAAAACCAACCGATTTCCGCTGATGCAACTAAACAAAAGAAGTGGTCAACACATTCGTTCATATCATATATATAGGGCACTGAGGTCCAGGTTGGATGCTAGGCAACGTTTCTGTGCGCCAGTCGAACCTTGCTTCAAAGCGTTCTGTCTAAAGTCCTAACCATCTGTTCTTACAGGTTATCGTAGTCCCATCCTTTCCAGTGATGGTCTCACTAACTATAGTCTTCTTCTTGTCAGTCAACTTAATAAACCTAAATAACTGCCGGGTATTACCTATGGTTGATACTTTCTACATCTCTTTTGTTTTCACCACCCAACACTGCTCCTGATCATTTGAAATGATCTTAATCAAGTAAACTTATAATAGATTTGCTCTTCATTGTGGGCACAGCCAGTTGAATTGATCAGTTCTGATGATGTTACATAAATCCAATGGCTTTCACTAACCTCTTCATGTATATCACCAACTTTCCTAACCTCACTTTCTACAGTAAACTGAAGATTGTGCCTGACTTCATGAAAATGAGAATTGTTGCCATGTTTAGAAAAGTGCTTGGCTATCTTCTCCCTTAAATACATACTTGACGTCTTCTTTTTTCAGTCAGGCATACGGAGACCTTACTGCTGCCTGTTTCCTATGCCCATTAGGTCACAAATATACACATCCCCGCATTAACGCATCACCGAAGTTCAAGCAGGCACTTCAGGAAGAGCAGCAACACTTTATCGATCCTCTCCAACGGTGGCCTACAGCAATATGATCTATGTCCATCGTTGGTTTGATTTCGGTAGATGAGAAGTGAGACAAATATCACGACCTTTTCCAGTGTTTACAGATCCATTCAGTTAGGCAGCACACAGATCGCTGTCAACTGGTAATCAGTTGAAAAGTGAGCTATCTGCTCGACAAACTAGATGCTATGCCTTCATTAGCGAATCTGAATACTTGTAAGGTAAGCGTGGTAGATTCAGTACATTGGCCAAATGAGGTAAAGGAATAACTACACTTGTGTCTTGCTTACACGTTTCAGAAACACGACTAGCACGCACGGTTCGAGATGCCAGAGTTTGGGTAAGAGACGCCTACTATGTGATTTGGCCTAGGATTCAGATGCTGAAAGCCTTAATGTGAAATCGACAGCGAGGTTTTAAGAAAATAGCAATGGTTTCTTACTAGCTTGGGTCGCTAGCCATGGTTACTGAGTAGTTGAGGAAACTATTAAGGGTGTAATGATGGCATCAATTAGTGAGGACAAGTGAGGAGAGAAAGCAAGCAAGGTAGTTTATGGTAATATGGCTTTTATATGCTATCAGAGATTGTGAGCACTTGATATCTCCCAAATGCACACATAGTGGAAGTTGTTTCTAAAAAGTACCTAGAAGAGAGAAAGGATTAGTTTTGTGTGATCGCACTGTCCATGAGACATCTGCTTGAGACCGATCACACAAGGTTTTTTTTTGGAAGTTTGAGGTTTAGCTTTGATTGACTTAAATCCAGTTAGAAAACCCATACCGCCGAGACAAGACACCACACAGCACCAGAGAGTTTACTAGTTCCTGAGACCGTTTTTTCTAACCATCCTTCCTATGAACAAGGCAGCATCAGTATGGATTCCCGATCATCTACAGGAAAAATTTTACTCTTGTCACGCCCCAGTACAACCAGGGGAACGACTTCGCCTTTATCTCCACTATAGCATGGTAATTTACACAGAAACAGTAATTTTTCGTTTTACTACCATCCAACAGATCTTTCTAGTATTGTAGAACCTCGGGGAAGAAACATCCCCACCCTGGAAATGCTCTAGATCAATGATAATCAGACTCGGTGTCAGAACATGCCACACCCATTTCATGGGCTCTCATAGTCACACCTCACGTCCGGTGACAGGATAGGCAGTAGACCCGGTTATAAACGGATTTTCCTATCCTGCCTCACTGTATAGCAGCTGAGTATATCACTTATTGGTCATGTTTCCATTAACTGACCGCAATCAGTTTGAATCATTATTATTGTGATTACTGGGGACAGTATATGTTGTAAGTTTTTCATTTAGAAAATGCACAAAACTGGAATGAGGCTTGAAAGGAAGATGTCAACAATGCATAATATATGCAGTGGAATCAGAATTCCCGAATACACAACTAAGATCTAAATACATGCAATAATCAAGGTAGCCGTACAAAAGAGTCCGTATACTGATAGAAACCGACCACCTATCTCATTCTGTAAATTAATAACGGGGGAAAGATGAAGAATTCCAATGACAAAATGATACCAGTTGAACAAATATGTACCGTAATACAGAAGCCTAGGAGATTATCTTTTGTCGTTTGAAACAATACATGGTAGATATGAGTCTCAGTTGGAAAACCAACACACAGAAATGCAAGTACAAGTAGGTACGAAGAAACATGGGTACTGAATTCCACTACCTACTTTTACTGGATGTATTCTCCTACGATGCCATTGAAAGTAAACGAAAACTAAGAAAATATTACTATCAACACTAAGGCTATTGAACGCATACAACAAGTAGTGGGTACTACTCAACTGAGTGGAAATACATTGATTTTAACCACTACAAATGAACAGGAAAAAACAACAAAAAGTCTGAAGTAGAAAATATGAACCAATGGATTCCGACCCAGTGGGTCAACGGTAACGTCCCAGCTCCGCAACCTGAAGGTCCTGGGTTCGACTTCTGGAGGGGTGGCTCATGAATGTGCACTGCTGAGAAGTCCCGTACTAGGACGAAACAGCTGCCTAGTCCCTCCAGATTTCCAATGTTCCTCCGACTGATGTCATTCCATGATAAATATCAAATTGAAATCATAAATCACTCACCAGTGTGAATTGTTTAATATAATGTCTTTTCACTAAGCTTAAAACAAATCCAACAATTCCTGCACAATAGAGTGAGAATGAAATGAATTGATGGTGTGTTATCCACGGTTGGAGAAAATCCTATTGGGATAATTGCAAAAAAAAAGACAACATGGGGAACAGATATTTAGCTTCGACAAAACAATGATGAGATTGTGAATAGTGTAGAGGCGAGAAAACATTCGCATGAATTCTTAGACTTGTTCTCACTTACCAACAGTATTGTATAGGTAGTTATGATTAATTGTTCTCGTCATTCGGCTTCTAACCAATGAGTGACAGATTCGAACCCTGCGCTTAATCCCAGTGTGTAGGTAGTCAGTTCATCTCAGGGAGTCTTAGACAATAAGGCTTCAGTTACTGTGTAGTTGGTTCATAAATGTGAATATACTTGACAAGTCACATCAAATTATCATAACATTAATAACTGGCTGTATTGAACCGAAAATATAACAACAAGTCGAAGTTTAACAATTATGGCAGGATGCTAAAAATTCACTATAACCAATAAATATATTTCTCAACCACGAAAAAATCGGATACATAGATTTTAAAGTAGTCGACAAGGATCAATTAGAATAGCAGTGAACAAAAACTTAGCTAAATAGAGATTAGTATACCCTACTAAGATAAGGAATTTGGAGAAAAGCTTGTCTATACCTATGCACACAATCACACAATAGAGTAGGATAGAACGACAATACTAAAAGTTCAACTTAGTAGATTGGAGGGAGAAATTTATGACCGAATCTTTGTTTGTCGAATCAACACCGAATATATACAACAGGAATGGGTCTACATGTGTCCCAGATATATGGGAAATACTACTACCCTTATCACAAAGAAGGAGAACGGATTACAACTATATAAAGTGTGTCTCGAAGTTGTGAAGTTAGTTACCTGATATGAATTTGGACAATAAATTATATCCAAAATGTTATCCAGTAAATAATACCGTTTTACTGTGGGACAATTCTAATAAACAGCCTCCAAGTTTTACTCCTATATTAATGAGTTAAATGCGATTCTCCATCAGAGTATAAAATATTAAACGACACAAATAATTTCTTTGATACCTCAACTTTCACTACTTTCAAGGTGTCTAAGCAGATAGAGACGCTTTTAACACCCCAGATCACCACACTCAGAAAAAGGGTGGTAAAGAATACCCAGAAATGAAAAATAATGATATCCAAAGCATCATCATCATTATCAACATAGGACCAGGCATTACTGCTTAACGGTCCGAGTTGCCACACCTCATATCAGCACATCAAGTTGAAAGATAGTGAGGTGAAAGTTGAAGATAAGTGAATGCAGTCAAAAGAAATATAAAGTACGAGAAGAAAGGAAAGAGGAGTAACAAAATGGTGAGATTCGGTATAGCGTTATTAAGATGAGGATAATGTGTGTATACATCAACGCCACTGACTTCGGTTCTGAGCCACATCACCTAGGGTCTCCAACCACTTGTTCCTCTTATCTCGTGGACCCCAACCAAAGCTGTAGAAGACTATTAGATAAAAATAAGGGAAGATGAAGGGAAAACGGCAGTTCATTTTTATGATTTAGTTGGAGATGACGCCTAGTTGCCATATGTATGCAGCAGTATGTTCTTCCTAACCATCACTTTGACTCTAATAAAAATAATACAGAACCGAAGTTCTGATTCATTATTATTATTTGTCCCGTGGGTTCCTAGTGGAACATAGGGCTTCAGTAGCATATAGCCATTTCACTCTTCTTGCAATCTTCTAAACCTGGCTCCACAACTGCCCAGAGCCTTTCATTTTTTCCTCACACCATCTCCATGTCATCCTCGACTCAGACGCCTAACTGGTCGTTTCCCATTTGGCTTCCATTCGACGATCTGACCTGGTGCGTGATGTCCCCAATCGGTCTTCTCAGTGTACGTCCAATCCAATCCAACCCATCTGTACTTTTTTCCACTGCATATTCATTAAGCGATGGCTTCTTGCTTCGTTGAAAGCCAGATAGAGTTCCTAGTTGCTTATTCTCATTATTCTGGCCACCTGATCTTCAGTGTCAGTATCGAGTGAGCATAGACGGCAGCTGTTGATGACGTGTGCCTGTAGTTTGTTGGAAATGCTTTTCGTAACGCCCCAAGTCTTTCAACCATCACACAGAAGCACTGACTTGACTGACATTAGTGTTGAAAATCCGGTAGTAGACCTTCACACTGATTTCAGACTAATGAAAGCCTATCTTGCTTTTCCGATCCTGGCTTTGATATCCTCATCTGTGCAGCCCGTAATTGAAACGATACTACCTAGGTAGGTGAAAGAGACTACTTCCTTTAGGTTTCTCTCGTTGATGGTGATTGGTGCTTCGTCTGATTCATTATTCTATCCAAAAGTTCTCAAGGTACATGTAGCCACATTTTAGCAATCATATTTGTCAGAAATGAAAGTAACTGTCCACTCTCGTAGATGAAACAGCTGCCTAGGTTTTCCGCTGGCTTTTAACGGTTTTCCAACTGGTATCAGTCTGTGATGAAAAACCACTTTGGAAATTCTTTCTCTTAAGTCAAAATGTCCGCTCTGCTCACTTATTATTAGTTTTACAAGTGAATGACGACAGTGAAACATCCAAACTAGTTTCGAATAGTACCTGAGTACAAATTAACACCACTAAACGACTAGTAATAATCATAATAATAAATAAATAAATAAGAAGAAGACTGTGGTACAAAATCATTCCTACCAATGACTTACCTCCTTAGCTAAAAGCAATCGAAATCGTGTGATTAAACTTTCACCGAACAAATAATAATTTGATGTGAACAGAAAGTACCACGATAATGGTCGAAACCATGGTAAATCATGTGATCGATAAACCAAATAACCAATGTTGATTATTTCATTGAAACAAGCTAATTGAATGGCTAAAACCTGTATAAAACAGAGGGGCGAGGGGGAGATAGATAAAGATGAGGAAACTGAAATAATAGTTACACACGATAATGACTATCCAATAACTTATAGAAACTGCATTATATCATAAACCCGCTTAGCACTTATGCGATGAAAAATGATCAATTCAAAATGATAAAACAATCAACATCTGACGAATTCCCAAGGAGCTATGAACCACTGGGCTAGGATATTCAACTTCCAACCGGACGACAGACCATTATCAGTGTGAATCTCGATCTCCATTCATCTTGTTTGGATAGGCAGGCACACCACTGATAGTCAGATACTACAACCAGACCTCTAGATCGATAGAATCAAGCATCACTTAGAAATCAAGAGATAGGGTGTGTCAAAGCAAACACGACAACAGGATTAACTAGAACTAGGCGGAAAGATCATTCCTCTAAAAACAAGAAGATAACAGAAATCGAGCAATTCGGTCCTGTATAGTAATAGGAAATAACTATTATCAAAACGACAAATGATACCCGGTGGACAAGCGGTGGCACTCATTCCTCAGTGGGAAAAACATCACTCGACTGACGATACCAAAAAAGGACGAAACGCACGCTCTGGGTTCAACAGCTGGTCACCAAGATGAATACGACAAAAAGATAGCTATTTCAACTAAATCTTGAAACGGACACCGACTTCCTTTCGCGCAGACATCTCCAAAGCCAGCACAAAATATTCAGCATGAAAGACCTTGATACAACATACAGTATATTGAATCACTGAAACTGATAGTACAAAAAAGGAATAACAGAAGAACCAATTCAGCTGATAACGGTGAGCATCAGACCTGAAATTATTATGTAACGGTTTACTTTGACCAGCAATAAGAGGAAAGACAAATAATGTAGTGAAAAGTCGACGAAGAAAGGAAATAAGGAAATGTATTACCAAGATTGAAATGACCATAAGGGGTAGATACATCTACGTCATTGTAATTGATTTCAAACCAAATCATAGCTCCCAGTCAGTAACACGACTGGGTTCAGCTTATATTTTGAAAAATTGGATGCATGAAATCATAAACATTTTCTCTGCATCACAGAGATGATAAGATTTCTGTACCCACAAACACACTTTTACTCACATACTGTAATAATTCCAATTGCTACACTTTCTCTCTCATAACACTAAATTTTTTACACAGAACCTATATATTGGTTCATAACAAGGTAAGTGATTTCTAGCACTACTTCAGATTGCGTAACATATCCATGTGATAAAATGAAAGTGGCCACAAAGAAATAAAAGTATTTTTCAAGCTGATATTCATCATGGACTGGCATCAGTTGGAGGAGTATTGGAAACGTGAGAGCACTGGACACCCGTTTCGTCCTAGTGTGGGACTCTTCAGCAGTGCGTGTCTACGACCTTACCCCGCCAGCGGTCGAACCCAGGACCTTCAGGCTCCGTGGCAAGCACGTTATCGTTGACCAACTAGGTTGGAACCCAGTGGTCCATATCTTAAACTTCTGACAGTTCATGACATAGCGCGACCATCACCCGATGTCGTCTTTGAGTATTTGTCCTCATGGTCACCAGGTTTTCCCCACTGGTCACGACTTCTAATGTCAACCCATGATGAGTACCAATTTGGAAAATCACAAAATCCCCACAAATCCCCAAGTGAAATTGATCTAGTGCTCATTGGTGAGTAGCTTCGACACATGATTTCTGAAGTTCCAATGAGAATCGTGATTGGTGGGGAAAACTTGGTGGCCGTGAGGACAAATACTTAACGATGACAATCAGTGATGATCGCGCTATACCGCGAACTGACAGAGGTTGGAAATATGGACCACTAGACTCCCACCCAGTGGGTCAACGGTAACATGCTGACCACGGAACCTGAAAGTAATGGGTTTGATCCCCCGCGGGGTAGGGTCATTTATGCGCACTGCTGAGGAGTCTCATACTAGGACGAAACAGGTGTCCAGTCCTCCTAGGTTTTCATTATCCCGCAAACTGATGTCAGTCCACGACGAATACCAATTCTAAAAATCACTAAACCCCTACAAATCCCCAAAATAAATAGAAATATTCCCAATTTTAAAATCACCAACTTTAAGCATTAACACTTCAAATATCAGTGTGGACTAAACATTTATTTGTAGCGCTCTCAACCTTTCCTCTGCTTGTTCCAAAATGCAGAGTTAGTGGAAGTAAACGTGTGTCTCATCATATTAACAACTCAACTTTCAAACAACAAGTCTTAATTTCGAATCCCACCGCAACTATCTTGGTTTGAGTAACCCAATAGTAGTATAAGCCCTCACATAGCAAGTGTGGTGTACATTCCAGGAGATAAATCTGCACGAGGTTGAATTGCACTATTATTTATATCGAATTCATACTTACAGGGAAAATGGCACTATAACCGAAGGAATCAGAATTTTGACAATAACAGTAGGATGAAAACCGAAAAAGGAAATGAAACCAAGATGCGAGAAAATGTTTAAATCAGTGCGATCCGTTTCAAATCATGTTACCACCTGATTAATCTAGGCTAAAAAATAAAGATTACTATTTGTTGATATGCTTGGAATTCTCCATTGTTTTACTGGGTTGGATTGTCCGACCTCTACTGAAATATGGGTTCCTATGCTGATGCCTCGATATTGCCTGAATGTTAATTATATTAATTTACTTGGTTGTGGCTAGCAGAAGAATCCAGGAGGTGCGTTTTGTCCTATTTAGAACTCGTCAGTCGGATGTACCTCAAATGCCCCAGTAGATAACACCTTGGCGTTAGAAACGATGGGTGTGAGGTTCGAGTCCGAGCGGGAACAACATCCCTCACTGGGGTGCAGATACAACCAGCTGACGAGTCCCAAGTAGGATGAAACGCGCATTCTAGACTCCTCTGCTAGTCATAACCAATTAAATTAACAAAAAGATGTTGATCACATGATGATATTCACTTTGTTATCTGTTGAAGCATATAAGTTAGGATTATTCTATTTATTAAACTGTTTGCAGAAATCATGGATTATTGCACTTTATAAAAATAGGAATACCACCTAACGTAGCTCCTAGAATGGATAATTAGTTTATGCTTGACTGGTGTACTTATGTATTTGTTAAAGTTTTATTTCATTCTTCAAAACATCCTTGGTCCAAAGGAATTTCATTCAACCATGTTAAGCGAGATTCGCCTGACAATGTCTCTAAAGCCTAAGGTAATTAAGAGGAAGAAAATTTGTGGGCTATCCATTTGAGATCCCCAATTAAAATGACAATGTACAGACAGCCATAACTTGAATCGAATACAATGAGTGCAGTTTGCAGTTTTGCTTCAGATAGTAAATATTACTGAGATATTAGCTTGGAGATTGCATATTCTCCGTAGAGAGTATAAATGGCATGACGCAGTCTCATGAATACCATCGGTTGAAAAATAGTGTTTGCAGTGCGTTGCACATCTATCACTTGTGAAATGATTCTAGAAAATACTGATATTTTTTATATCCTATTATGACCCGATGAAATAAAGTATGTGGAAATTGTAGCAAATATTTTTAGCTCAGAATGTGGATGTCCAGAGTAAATAGTTCTCTGAGCTGGTGTTTTAGTTAAAAAAAAACCTCATAATGCCATGCTAGACATCATCATCAGTGCATCACAGCCTCACAAGAATGTTATAACTATTAAGATCACCTGTAAAGTTGCATCAGCCTTCATGATATGATGAAAAATTTCGTCAGCATTCACATATGGAACTTATGATCCTAAAACATATCGCCATACAAATCAGAAAGGTTTATACAGTGACATTAAAATCTATTCGACTGTATAGTTTTGAAATAAGACCACTACTACTCGACAACAGAGTACTAGGTGAAAATGAAACAAAATCATCAGTAAATAAAATTTTCAACTTTTAATAACTAAATGATCTAAGATATGTGCTGTATAGATCAACTTAATTCCTATTTTAACGGGGGATATTACTTGTTATAACGAAAAAAGGAATCCTAGAACGATTGATTCCAGAAACGATAATCATCCATGAGTGCTCTAACACTTGATTAATACTACCACCTTTGAAACTCCTTAAAACTCGAATATATAAAAAAAGACATACTTCATATAACCGTGAAAACTAGTGTCAGTGTATCAAATACAACTACTCATTCTATGAGTGACTTTTAAGGCCGCCCAAGCAACTGATGAAACAACTAATCACGTTTCTCTATTCTATGAAAAATGGTCTTCCCAGACAAAATACCGCAACCTAATTGATTATTTTCTCAGTTGTTAGGGTGGTTTTTAAAGTTGCATCATTTTACCAACCTACATTTTCAAAATTGTTTCATTGTTGTAAATCTAACTGATTTCAAAGGTTTGCATTTCTTTATCTAGTTTTCTATTGATACTTGGCTTGCTCATCTGACAGCTTTTTCTCATCTACACCAATATGAAATGTGAACAACATGAATAACCTCACAATTTTACCAAATTCTACATTGCAGTAATCATATAGCCAGTGAACAGCTGACCTAAGTGAGTCACTGCATACTCCCTTACATGGATATACCTTTAGTTAATCAGTACATTGACTGACTGATTCAATGGTTAGCTTCCACGTCGGAGACATTCCTAAACAAATAAAAAGATAGAAGTTATGGTTTATATCTGAACGTTGAACATCGTGATCGCCTAAGTCGATGCAGACATTACCCACTCATCCCTAATTAAAACTAGACGCTTAAACTTAGCATAACTAGTGAATAACTTCAATCCTCCCCCCGTCTCTCCTCACACATAAAAGTCCATTCATAAATCATATCCTCCAAATTAATGTTATTACAATCAACATAACTTCAACCAACGAGTAATCATTATCAGTTGTTTATAATAACAATACACCCATTCTGTTTACCAAGAATTGGTTATTTGACCAAGATTCATTAAATACATATAAAAATATACTTAATATCACGAGGATTATAGCTCATGAAAAACAAAAAACAAAGTAATAGTCCTAAACCACCGATTCCTTTTTTCTTGGGGGGGGGGGGACCCCAGTCAGACAGCTTATCTACATCTACTCCACACAGCTCAGACCAATAGTCAGGGACTTTGTGAACTGCTCTGACCACCCTAAACCCTCTCCCAACCTAATCCAACTTCTCTTAGCATGGCACGTCTAAGTGGGTGTTGGATCGGCATACACTGTATATACCCAGACCATCTCAGTCGACTAAAGTTTACAACTATTAAATATGCCCGGTGTTTTAAAGTTTAACAGATACGAATGCTTGACTGGTTGGTTCAACGTTTCATACTTCACCAATAGTCTAACAGGATAAAAATCAATATGGTGAAAACAAAATTGATGAAAAGAAAATTGTACGTGCATCATTAAAAAACCATAAAATTCAGGATTAAATTTTATTTAACCTGACAGAATTGAATAAACTGAGCGTTGGGTCAAGTGGATTGTAAGTTAAATATATATTTTTAAAATCCCCATGAGAGGTAGAAAAATAATTTTCTACCTCTCATGGGGATTTTAAAAATCCAGGACGCACGTTTCGTCCTATTAAGGACTTGTCAGCCGGGTGGTGTACCTGCACCCCAGTGAGCGATATTGTCCCCACTGAAACTTAAACTCAGTACCCACCGCTTCAAACTCCAAAGCATTATCTACCAGGCCACTGGGATACGACAGTCATCACTCATGCAACCAGTATTAGTCGTTTTCTATTCATACTTGTAATTTTCCATCGTTATGCAGGGTCGAATTGCTCGACTTCCATCGGCAGATAAGCTTCTGTGTAGATGCCTCGATACTGCACGGACACTTATTATTGTTGTAGTCTATCCTATATTTCATCTTTTCTTATCCATCCCTTGCATTCCTGTTATCTAATCTCATCAATATGACATATGTTTGTTTTTGTGTGATGGATCTGTTATTATCATTATGATTATTTTATCGTTTTTTACCCACCGAATAGAACTTTAGCCTTTTCTTTCAACAACTTGTTAATTATCAAAATTTGCCGATATCATCATTTGTATTGTTAATATTCTTCAATTGATTTTGCCTGTTGTATGTATCTGTTTGTCCCCCTGTACATGATTGTTTTGTTCCAGCATGAAAGTATGTTTGTGATTTTATTTCATAGTATTTCTGTATTTATTCAAGGTTGTTTTTTTTTTCAGTTGGAAAGGAGTTACAGGATAAGTTAAAATATGAGTTGAATTTATTTCTGTAAATATTGTTCTGGTTGTTTACATGAAAACTGTGTACTTTTGTGTAAGAATCAACAGTAATCCTTCATGTTGACAAAAATAAAAGTTACCATTCGACTCAACTAAGTATGTTTACCGATCGTTTATTCATTATACAATGGCTGCCTCTGTGATAACAAAAGTCCCTAATTCTAACTCTTCTTTTTTCGATTATGATTTAATGAGAGAAAAAAGCAGAGACTCTTTGACAGCGGAGGAAACGAATAATTTCCTGCGTTATCCTATTAAGCTTGCTATTGCGAAGAATGAGATTCATTTTCTAGAAAGCTGTAGTTAACATCAAGAATACTCTAAACACTGGTGGAAATCACTTCGCTACAATCACATACACCTAGACCGATAAACACTCAGACATCATACACTGAAGCATATCGATGAAATTCGATCTTATTTACCTGAATTAGAAAGAAACATAGTGCAAAGATCACACTTATTGTATGAACTCTTAGACAATGACCGATAAGAATTAAAGAACTATGTGAATTCAATTATTGACTACAGATGTAAAAACGACAATAACAAGTTTACGAAGAGTCTTGAGTCAACGATCGTCACATATTTTCCAAAAATCCCCCGAGAAATACGTCTTCTGTTAACCCTTCATCAATTCAACTTTAAATTCTATCACTTGGGCCTAAAAATCTCTGGCCTGTAAATCAACGCCAAACAAACTCCATACTCAGGTCCAGTTTGAGAATCTTCTCTACCAAATGGAAGATCTAATTGCTTCATATGTAGAACATCTAGAGTACTTCAGGTCCATATTACTCGATTTTTTTCACCAATTCTTGAACACTCGATCAAAACAGTTTAATCATCTAACTAAAGATCATATCAGTCAACCCATTGAAAGAATTGAAGCATAATAGCGAAATCATAGTAAGTCATCCTGATAAAGATGCTGAAGAGAAAAGATTGTATCGAGAAAATGTTTGGACTTTTTTCAGATGAAAGCAGCTATTCGAAATCAATAAATGAACGTCAACTGACTGAAATTCTGAAAAGAATGAAAAATGATTCCATCACCAGTTATATGAAAGACTAAGACCTTCTGGATCACATATTCCTCGTCTCTACGGAGTATCTAAAAGCCGTAAACCTAACATGCCTTTACTTTCAATCCTGGATATATTTAGCTCACCTCATTATTCAATTGCTAAATCCTCATCTCAACTTTTACAACCCGTTAGAATGTAAGTTTCTAAATATGCTCTATGAGATATACCCATGTTTATTGGTTCCATATGCAATGTAAACTTATCGGATTGTGTTATGTTAACATCAGATGTTACATCATTACTCTCGAATGTTCCACCAACTGAAACAGTTCGTGCTTCATATGAGACTATGTATGGCTTATTGGCTTAGGGAGACGACTTTCAATTGATGAGTCACGGGTTCCAGCCCCCTCTCGCTCCACCTACAGAGGTTCGGGTAGCCAAATAGTATCACCAGCCCCCGTAAAATAGGCGTAGCTCATTGCTTACTGTAAGGTTGCTGAGTGTATTTCGATTTTTTTTCAATGCAACTAACATAGCTATACCGACAAAATATCTGGAAGAACTATTCTTAAGATGCACATTTCATGTGCAGTTTAGTTTTAATAACACCTTACACCGCCAGAGAGATGGGGGTGCCGATGGGGTCACCATTAGGTCCACTGTTAGCAATTATATTTATAACCAGTTATCAAGCAGTTTAAATTCTACAGATGTGTCGATAGTACATTCATCGTCTATGACAAGAACTGTGACTTGCAGGAAATACTTCGATTTTTCAATGAATGTCACTCCTCCGCCAACTTTACAATGGAGATGGAACTACAATCAAAGATACAATTCCTCAACATATGCTTAGAAAAAGATATCTAGTTATCAGAAGTCTATATGAAATGGACAAATGATAAACTTTCATAGATGGATTTACATCACCCGAAAAAGAAATTTAATCCATTCCCTTTCCTTTTGGATTCGGAAGATTCTTGCTCCGCATACTTTAGGAGATGAAATTCAACTTTTAAGATCGATGTTTATTAGAAATGAATACCCAGAGAGATAGGTAGATAAAAATCTACACCACAATGCTATCTATCGGTTTGCTATTAATACGGAGAAGAAAAAGGATATTCGAGCTTGGAATTCAATAGAGATACAGTTGATGAGATAGTAAAACGGAGACTAATAAAGACCGTCAAAAGAACATCCTATACAGCGACTCCACTATTCACCAATACTCGTCGCTCAATGGTGAACGCATGTGTGATAAACTGTCTCTGGTAGCCACCTCAATGTTCAAATATCAATTCACTTGTTCCTGTTGATCTAGGTGTATAGGCCGTATATGCACAGGCAGATTATCCAACATTGACGCCAACACCTTCCAATATGGTTCAAAAAACGTTAACATAGACGAAATAACAGTTTCATATAACATGTGGTTGGCAGCGGACACACAATTCCAGATTCGTTTGCACTAGTCTACAAAGTCCAACATAATCTTTTGAAGAGTATGACGAAACGTTTACTTTGTATTGCTGAGTTTCGGACAATAAAACAACCGAAACCGTAATTGTGTATCCAAAAGTAATTTTGCCATTCACTATCCTTATTCATTTCCTAATTCTTAAACTTTCAGTTCCTAATTTGAGGTAGTACTAATCACGGAGTGACATCAGTTGTGGAACCACTGAAAATCAGGGAGCACTGGACAGCTGTTCCGTCTCAGTATGGGACTCCTCAGCAGTAAGCACCCACAACCCGGCTAAGGACCGAACTCAGGACCCTCGGGTTTCACGGCGAACGTGTTAACCATGCCATCTGGTTACCGAACTGATATTAGTCCGTGATGAATACTTCCTCTAAAGTAAAATCCGCATTCATCTCAAAAATACATTATTGTATAGTAATCACTAGTGACATGCTTCCAGATGGATATCACGAAGATCTAATGAGAAGTTGTGACCTATGGGGTCAACCAGTCGGAAAGGAAGCGAATGCCAACTGAAGACCTTTGGTGATAGTCGCGCTATGTCGTGAATCGACAGACGTTGGAAACTGTGAACCACTGAAGACTGACCCAGTGGCTGAATGGTTAAGGCGTATTCAGAAGTAATTTTCTCACTCACTGTCCTTATTCATTTCCTAATTCTTAAACTTTCAGTTCTTAAGCCTAACTGATCTGTTAATTTTCATATTGTTATTACGATTTTCGCTAAGCCCAGATAAAAAATTTCTAATTCCCTTATTCACTAAAAACTATCTACTCAGTTTGTTATGAATTCTTTACATCTTGATTTTAACTGATAATTCTTATGTAATCTCCATTATCATTTTGACTATTTGAGATAGCCGTGATTTGACAGACTAGTACTGATATTAGATGATTGAAGGTGGAATGAAAATTTGGACCGCGGTTGGATTCCAACCAGCGACCACCGGGTTTCCTGCCCGATGCTCTATCAACTAAACTACGAGGTCCGACTGCTGACCAGATCTCTTTTTATATTTCCCTTCAATCACTAAGGGTTTTGCCCGACTACTATACGAATTCGTGACGTGTTACTATTGCTTGATCGTAATCACACTGGCTGCCTTGCAGTCACGACTTCTCATCCCAATCCAAATCTAACTGAATTAGAGAGGGGGAACATCATATCGATTATCATTTTGACTATCTGAGTGAGATATCCGTAGTTTGGCAGACTATTGTTTATACTGGGGTGATGATTGAAGGTGAAATGAAAATTTGGATCCCGGCCAGATTCGAACCAGTGACCACCGGGTTTTCGATCTGGTTAAAAAGTACTAGTCTGTCAAACTACGGCTATCTCACTCAAATAGCCAAAATGATAATCAATATGATTCTTTTCCTCTCTAATTCAAGTAGATTCAGATTGGGATAAGAAGTCCTGACTAGGCAGCCACTATGAATACAAACAAGCGGCAGTAACGCGTCACGAATTCACAAGGTAGTCGGAGAAAAACTTATGGTGATTGAAGTGAAATAAAAATCTAGTCAGCAGTCGGACGTCGTAATTTCCATTCCTAAATATTATTGTCACGGTCACAAACTACCAAGGATTATATTTAAATAAATACGATTGTACAGCTGCAGAGGGTGATATCTACGAAAACAAATTTGTCCACTCAAGTCTCTATTCTTTTGATGCACACACACATTACATACATACACACACACACTAAGCATACAGAAAAAGTGAGACTTCATCAAGCCGTCTATACTCTAGCCAACCTCACTGAGATTCACTTCATTTTAGTTCACTCAGTCATCTAATCGGATTATGTGTATCATAATATAATAATATGTAATTAAATACTACCATATCATTTCCTATAAACATATGATATTTCATTTCATTCTGATCAAGGTACTGACATCCTATACAAGTATACTAATAAATGAAATCTTATCTTCAGAGATTAATGAGAGATCACTCATGCACAACCACACCCAAATAAATTCCAGAAAACGTATATAACAAAACAAGAGAAACAACATTTTGCATTGATTTCAGATTGGTATTCATCACAGGCCGACACTAGTTGGAGGAACACTGGAAACCTGGAAGCACTGGATAGCTGTTTCGTCTCAGTGCTCCTTAGCGGTTCACACTCATAACCCTACCAGGGACCAACCTCACAATTTTCAGGTTCCATAGACCTGGCTGCGTCATGGATGCGTGTTACTCAAAAGTCCCATGCCAGGATGAAGCGGCTATTCAGCGCTCTCAGGTTGCCAACATTCCTCCAACTGATGTCAGTCCACGATGAATAGCAACCTGAAATCAATTAATAAATCTCTACAAACTTCTAAATTGAACACTGTACATTACAGATGTTTCAAATAATGATAAGTGAGTTGTTTTCAGCATAAATGAGTAAATATTCAGTAGTTCTACACTATATGGTAACATGTATGCAAGAAAAATATCAGAGAGAAATTTTGCGTAGAATTTTCAACAAGATTGAAATTAGGTGGCATTCTTACAAAGTCAATCATCAGGTATGAAATTTGTTGGCTTAAGAATTCTATTGATTTGATTAGACGAAATTTGATCTACCAAATATTATGCAATTATAGTGAGATCAAATACATACATCAAATCAAATAAATGAGGTCAGTTAGATTGTCAGATCATGGGACATTATTTGAACTGAGAATGTTAGAACCCAGTAAGATCAATAGTCTCAACAACAACAAAAAATCCAGCCATTGAGATCGATCCTGAGCCGAATCACGAAAAGTATACAACCATCGATTTCCGGTAAATCTAATTCAGCCGACATTCTATAACGAGGCAGATGGTAACTAGGCATGCATAACACATATCCGATTCATCTCAACCAACAAAGATTCACAACTTAACAGCCTGACTTTCCTCTTTTCCTTGAAATTCTACACCTGACTTCTGCATTTGTTGGTCCACAAAACACATCCTGTGCTACAAAGGCAACAGTGGATGAAAACCTCAAGCTTCATATCCTCTCCTCTAGAACACAGTGAATTGCAGAGCGGTACACCCGAATTTTAACAGACGATCAAATTTCACTACAGCGCCCTAAATGGGGTAAGTTTGAGAAAGATAAACGATCCTTTTGTATCCAGAAAGAATTTTCCTCGATCACTAACCCACCGAGGTTGATCTGACTTCATACGTAAGTAAGGTGGTCAACAAATTTAGCCGCTTCCTTCTCTAGTGTTAAACCATGCATCAGTGAAGATCAGTAATGGAGCAACAATTCGTGCTTGTGTGACATGACAAGCATCTCAAACATTCTCGAATCGCTATTCAGTATATCTAATAGACTCTCCATATTGTTACGATCTTCACCTTGCTCTTGCTTGCTTTACCCAATGGAGTGGACAAAACAAACAAACCACCTTATTAGGGCAGTCAACCATGAGTAGATTTATATACTTAATTGTGTAAGTCAAAATTATATATATCCAGGATTTTATGTGACTATCAAAGTGGGAGGTTTTGGTAATTTTATTTGATGGCTGTTGTATCATTATGGAATGTATCAACAGAACACGAGTAAATTATTCAACTTACCATGAGCACTAACGCCAATGGACCCAAATAAATCAAAAGCGCGAAAGATGAGATGAGAAGAATAGCAGTAAATAATCGTACAGTCCAGTTTACCCAACGTGGTGGAAGGAAATTGTTCAGAAAACTGATTGCTGGAGGCACATGACCTGTACCTTGCTGTAGTTTCTCAGCAGCCTGAAGATCGGGTGTGATTGAGTCAATCGGTTCATCATCATCTTCATCGCTTGTCTGCCTTTTGGAATTTGAAGGTTCATCCTGTGCAGTATTCTGTTCATCTGCAACACTGACCTGATAGGTTAAAAATTCAAAAAAGATGGATAAAGGCTATTAAATTTACTTGCAGTTTTAGGCTCTGATAACGAGAAACACTGGTATATATTCGAAAGAACGTAATGTACATTCAGGTATGCTATCTAATCCATCTTACAGTAAATCTGTTGAGTAACCAACAGGAGATGGGTTGGAAGACGAAGAATCAGAAACAAACTGTCTCGATTTTGTGGGAAGCTGAAGAGAGGCAACTTGCAAAACAAGAAGCATATCAAAATGAAATGAAATACAATTCAACGAAACGCTAGACAAAATCAACGCAGAACTTAGCACACAAGTGAACCGGCTCACGTCGCCATACTTCACAGTAGTGCACAAAGAATAGATGGACAGAACGAGATAGAGATATCAAATTAGACGAAGTTATGTGACAGAATAAACAGTCTGAAAATAATATAGGTGTAAAACTTGGGCACTGTGGTAGAATCTAATTCCATATGGAGTCTGAAGATAGATGTTAGTGCAGAAATTCAAGCTCTAGATGTCAAGGAGTAAATATATATGCACCACTGTGACCGATTCCTTTCTCTCGCCTACTCTAAACCAGGTGGTCATCATCTCCACACGACTTACACCAACGCAAAGAGACTTCACCAAGTGGTGCAACGTCTTAGTCTAGCCACCCTGAACCCTCTTCCAGCTTCCTCTAGCATGGCACATCAAAGCAGGTAGTGGCTCAGTGTGCACAGTGTATGTCCAGGCTGTCTCAGTCAACTAAGGTTCATGACCTCACCAATAGACTTGCCTGCCTTTCTTGCCTAGTACCCTTCGCCTGACCTCAATATTGCCCGCATAGTGATTCGACCAAACCTCAGTAGTGATACGAAGATACCTGTGATCAAAATCTTGTGACCGCTTAAAGTCTCCTATTTTTAACGGCCATGTCTTACAGTCGTATAACAGGACAGAAAGTACTGAAGAGCAATATACCTGTCCTTTGACATAGACATTTTGCCAGTCGGCACCACAGATTATGCAAGTTAGCAAATGCCAAACGGACCTTCTATATCCCCGTTGAAATTTCCTCAGCAATCAACCCGTTTCATTTTTCATTCAGTGAAAAGCGAATAAGTTAAGAATAACGAGTTCTACATTTAGAGGAGGATAGACAACAAATTCACCTGCACGGAAAAGATCAACTATGTACCCTTTCATTTAACACTAACAATATGGTTTTTTATTACGCTAAGAAACACAAAACAAGCTTACAGTAGTACTGAACGATCTGCACTAACTGTCAAAACCCCCCACATGGAAAAATCACTCTGAATCTTTGTCCGACATACTTATATTCTATATGATTTATGTTAGTCGAATGGGAACGTGCAGAGCGTACCCCAAATATACCATACTGCCTTAAAAGCGAAATTAGTTAGAATCCAGCCAATTAATGCAGATCATAACTAAATATCTAAAACCCTAGGCAAATAACTTTTCAACTTCAGTGAGTGCGCAGTATATAAACGGTGAACTCTTCCACTGAAGTAAGATGTACTCCTGAATTATAATGGGTTTTCATAAGTATACCACTACTTGACCTCTACATGACAGAAAAGGACTTTGTAATGAACCATCAGCCCTAATGGTTGCGATGGGCAGTTAACACGAGAATGATAGCACCCGAATGTATTTCATACCTCACCTAAGTTGTAGATTGTAATATGTTAGAGGAACAAACTAAGAAGCTAAAGACATTGATTTACAGTATGCGTACAACAAACTTAAGAGAAGCAACTAGAACACATCATAATGCAGTTCATTTAAGACTTTTACCAACAAAGTCAGTATCCCTAAGCTCTTTGGTGACCTTAAACTGGAAAAGTGCAACCCAGAAGAAACTAATATTGAAACCGAGAAAGACTCAGGCATTTGATAAATCCTAATACTGTGCACCACGCAGCTACACTTTTGTACTACTGTTTTGGTTATGATGATATGTATATCTTTCCTCACTACTTAAGCAGAGATCTACTGTCCGTTGGTTTCGCTATATTTTGCAAATTAAGAAACAAGTAAGATATGTGGACTGAGTTTCATCAGTTATGCATGTAGAAATCAGACTCCTATATCCAGTTAGCTACTGAACTAAAAGTTTGTTGTTTGGACGATTTGAGAATTTGATACGACTCCTTACTAAATAGTCACTGCGTTTTGAAGTTAAGTGCTGGTATATGTTGTGCCCAAGACATAAAATCACAAACCCTTTTGATCCATACCACAAGCAAACCTACATGTACATGTCACTTTGGCAAACCAACCTGAAAAAGTAGTACTGGATATGGTTAGCCTACGGCGAATTTTCTCCTCAATTTTCTCTCAATGAAAATCCTAAGACAATTATAAACATGCAGACCATAGCTGATACGAATATCTATAAACAATGTGAGCACTGAGGTTGATTTGTTCATCATAAAAACAAATGTGAATATAATCCCAGTGCGTTCAGCAAAATCTTGTTTTGATTTTCTAAATACCCTGGGATTACATTAAAACTCTTTTTTAGTCCTTAAGACGAGCTATGAAAAAGTGGAAATAACGAAAAAATAACATCCGGAAAATGACTTCATAATAATACACGTGATGTTTTTACTACATATCAACAAACTGCTCAACTTTCCTACAAGACACATTCGGACTGTTAAGTAAGCTTATTGGCTTAGGCATTTGAACTAAATGCCTAATTCGGCTTAATGCGGTTAAGGTAAGCACGTAGCTATGGTTTATGGTAAAGTAAACAAACCTGTGAAGGGTTATGTGCTTTTACATAACTGCTGATTTATCCCACTTTTCAAAGTGGACCCACTGAAAGTTGTAGACAGATTCATTAGCCTGAATAACGCTGGTCGATGTATTACCGGGATCTGAGAAGGGTGTGACACCTCAAACCACATATAACATTTGTGTAATGCAAGTTTTGTCATCAGCAATTAAGATGCATTAAGATGTTCAGTGTTTATCAGTATCCACTACACAAAAATCAGATATCAGACTCAACAACGAAGCATAGGCTGATAAACTGAGTTCTGAAGTAAGCAGAGGGAATCATACTTATTATGTAACAACTAGTGATGCCATTATAAGAGTACATTTCAATAGAATCCCAGCGTATTTAGAAAATCAAAACAAGATTTTTCCGAATATTTCAGTTACTGCAGCAGAATATTCGGATTTCTTACTAACATCAAAATATATAGTTAAATAGTACATCAAATATTTAGTGTATGTGGGTCATTGGTGATGTGGTTTAATGTTCAGACTGAGCAGTTATGATTAGTCACTACTCAATTTGAACAACAAAGTACAAAACCAATGACCTACATACACTAAATATTTGACAATATATTTTGATGTTGATAAAAAAAATTCGAATACTCTGCTGCAGAAGTTGTGGCTTACTTAGTGAGACGTTGAGAAATATCTAGTTTTAATTCTCTAAACACACTGAGATTATATTAAAATATACTCTTATAATGATCAAATCAGACTCAGCGATCAACTTCCGGGATATTCGTAACCAGCAATACCACCTGGCTAGAAAAAAATCCTCATAAATGAAGCGTCTCCCCCATCTAACGTATTGGTTTGACTCTATCCGCTTAATTTAATGAGCCATAAATTCTTTAAGAGGCCTACATTTAGTCCTTACAACACTCCCAACGAATACAGTATCTTCTTGGTGTAGACGAAAGGCAAACATTACCGGCTAGAATTACAGAGAGTAAGCATACCAATTTGACTTTTTAAAAAATATAGACCATTTAAAGTTTTCATCTCTACTTCATATCGTCGATGAAAATATAAGATATAACGTCTCCAGACGAATAAAATAAACTGTAGCTCCAAGTGCACTTTCAAAGTACCACATCTATGTATCGTTGATAAACAACCTATATTCACACAAGATAATAGATGAATGACTTGTATCGAAGAGAATAACAAAGCTGCCTCAGCAATAAAAATTCCAAGTGCCAATTAGACTAGACCTTTCACAGCCATAGATACTCATCTAAGTAAGATTGCGGTAATTAGGTAATAAAAATGTAATGTAGCTAAATAACCCAACACAAGTTCAGATACTAAATATACGCCTAATTAGCATCATTTTGCTAACCCTCTCCGCCCTCCAAGACCAAGGTGTATAAGATAGTCTGGGTCAACTATATTGCAGTTAATAAAGGGCTATCGCAACAACTGGTGCCTCATCATGCAAAACAACCAGATATGCTACCTCACAAAACCCGATACATTTTCCTAACATAATGACAGTAAATACGAGTATATTTTGAAGTATGGGCGATTATAGGACCGAAATTAAGTCCTTAAACCAAATTAGTCAATGTATTCATGCATTTGATTATACACCACTTACTGTTCTCTGTTTCACAACTTGGTCATCGCCAATCATTATCAGCCAGTACCAAAGTTGTAAACCAAGTAGGGATAGGTCTAGCCCAGTCTTTTAATCGAATTTCTACAGTGAATGTAACGTTTGAAGACCTGTACAAGGAAGATGTGTAGCAGATACAAACCTAGAAAAGTAGAAACTGAAAAATCATAAACTTAATCTCCGTTTAGAAAAATGCTGTGAGAACTTTATTTCTACTGGAGTACAACAAATCTGCAACTGACATAATACTGATACAGGTTTACAGATTTCTACAGCAATTAACACATCACTGCTGACAATTTGAAATGAGCTATGAAGTAACTAAAAAGCTACCAAAAGACTGCTTTGGAGAGAAACCGTTATCAATAGATGTTACACTTTGAGCGACAGTCTACATGAAACTGGAGTTGCGTTTACCTCTACCTCATGAACAAATTCGTTAAATAGCAAGTTTTTCATCGGTCAATCTATCAAGCAACTGTAAGGGATGGAGTGAACTTATTGGGAAAAATCAAAACTGAGTGTTCAAACCTCTGCATAAACAGGATACTGCTGAGTAAAATATGCCTATGGTTTAGCTGTTTGACATTTGGTTGCATGCCTGCTAGAAATTCCATTTCCACTCACCGCAGAGAATACTAGCGTACCAATCATTATAATTGATTAGAGTTCCAAATCTTACTCATGTTTAGAAAATTCGGCAAGCCATCACTTTTCGTGTGACAGAATAAGGGTCACTAAAGTTCTTTCGGTGGCTCAAAAAAGTATTACGTAGAATTCACGCCGTTAATGGTTTACAAAATTATTCCTAAATAGTTTCGAAGAATACAATTTGTTAGTATTACCATCTTTGTAGATTATGTCCGGAAATAAATTCTCATATGACTTGAGACCTATGGTTTACTCACAAGTTCAATCTTAGCATTCTTCATATGCCAGAACTTGAATTAATACATACCACTGTATTACATCAGGTAAATTCGATTTTTGTGTACCAGCTGTGTAGTATCCGGAGGCATAGTTTGCTCAACTCAATTTTAGGGTATAGTTTAATAATCACATCGGGTAGGCTATCTAATGCTGTCTATTTTTACATCCTGGTTAAGACGAAGTGAATATGACCAAAATATTGGATAACCCCGTGATACTCATTCTGTGCAGATTGGGTTAGGGTGAATACCGTTTCTAGATCATTATCCTTTTCTATCAATGTGAAGTCTTGAAGGTATCCTTACCAACAATGGACTGGATGGTTTGAAAAACTTGGGAACCGAGTTAGTATGATTCATTGTATAGGATGTATTTTCACTTGTGTAATCCCGGCGTAGTATATTAGAACAAATAACAAAATAAACAAATATTTTGTATTATTCCTCAACGTTTCGATCTTGATAGGAAGATCCTTTTCAAGAGTATGAATCTGACACTAAGTTTTCAGGTTAATATTCAAGTTTTGGTACAGAAAGTGGTGACCTTTACAATCATCCAACCACATAATTATGTGGTTGGATGACTGTAAAGGTCACCACTTTCTGTACCAAAACTTGAATATTAACCTGAAAACTTAGTGTCAGATTCATACTCTTGAAAAGGATCTTCCTATCAAGATCGAAACGTTGAGGAATAATACAAAATATTTGTTTATTTTGTTATTTGTTCTAATATACTACGCCGGGATTACACAAGTGAAAATACATCCTATACAATGAATGTGAAGTCTGACAATTATTTCCATGTCTGAAGCTGCCAAGCTTGCTTTCTGATAGAAATGACAAGTTTGGTTAATGTGAGGGACAGATATATTAATTGCCTGACAGATCAAAAAAAACTGAACAATATGCAGACAGAAGTACTTTGCAGGCCAGTTAGCATTTCTGCATACAACACAATCTGTTTCTCTATTCTTTTGTGACATCTCCCGTTTGACTATGCGCAGCCTGCCGTCAGTTTTCAGTTATAAGGATAGTAGGCCAGTTGGCCTGTAATAATCCTTGCAGAAAATATCTCTGTGAAGACCTAGTTTCTTCTTGAACGCGTCGACAGAAGGTGCTGATACTACTTGCTGAGGTAAGGAGTTCCAGACGTTGACAACACGATGGGAGAAACGCAGATTCACGCTAAGTTGATTCGATCGCGGTTTTTGAATTTTCTTGTGATGCCCTCGGAGATAGTCAGTCCTAGCAGGCGTGAAAACATAGGACATATCAGTACCGAAGTCATTATTAAGAATACGAAATGCCAATATGAGATCACTCCGTCTTCTACGGTAAGACAGTGGGAATAAGTTTAGCCGACCTAGTCGTTCCTCATAGGATATATTCGAGAGGCCTGCCATAAGCTTAGTACCTACTCTATTAACACGCTCGAGTGCGTCTGAGTCCTTTTTTAGGCACCGGCTGGCCGCCTGAATGCAGTGTTTCAAGTGAGGTCTAACGTAAATAGAATAGAGTATTCTAAACATGTCCTGATCAAAACGTTTGAAAGCTCTGCGGAAGGACCATAATATACGGAAGCCCTTTGCTGCAGCTGCATTACAGTTTGCAGAGGTTTTCAAATCATGACTAATGATGATACCCAAGTCTTTTAGTTCAAAGACTGGGAGTAGTGGTGTACCATCAACGGAATACTGGAAACAATTGCTATGACCAATGTGCATAATTACACTTTTGTTAGAGTTAGTTTCCAGGCACCAACGTTTGGACCAACCTACTAGTTCATCTAAATCCGCCTGAAGTGCATACCTATCTGGATCACTGCGTATGGCTCTCCAAATCTTTACATCATCGGCAAATAACAGTACCGAAGAGTTGAGAATTTTAGGCAATTGTTGACATATAACAAGAAAAGTGGTGGACTTAGGAGTGTTCCTTGAGGAACTCCACTCATCACAGGTTCCCACCAGGACAGTATCCCACTTACGTTTACCCTTCGCCTTTTACCGTACAAAAAGTTCCTAATCCAGGCTTGCAATGAAGCACCAAATCCGGAGGAGGAGAGCTTTCCCAGTAATTTCACATGCAAGACTGTCGAATGCCTTACTGAAGTCTATAAACACAGCATCTATTGGCAGCTTGCAATTACGGGCTGCAACCCATTCCTCTCTTACGATAAGGAGGTTAGTTGGACAGGAGTGTGCGGCACGAAAACCGTGTTGCTGTGGTGCCAAAAGATTGATTGATTCCACATGTTTAAGTACCCTGTTAGAATTATTTTTTTAAAATCATAATAACTATTTAGTTAGACTCACAAGGCGATAGTTGGACACCAAAGGAGATAACCGGTCTTAAGGACTGGGCTGATTATGGCATCTTTCCAGTCTCTAAGGGGGCGAGTCTGAGTTAGGAACCGTGATCCGTGACTGACTCAGCAATGATTCTGCTAGCGAAGATAGAAGGATGTAACTCATCGGGACCTGGGGATTTTCCATGTTTAAATGTGGCTCTTGCCATATAAAGAGGATATCTTTTGAAAGACTAGGTTCTCTTTGAAAATCTTAACATCTCTAGTGGTCCCTAACGATTATTACTTAAGCTAGCAAATACCTTACTTTTATCCACACCAAGGATTAACTATCAGACGCTTGTCAGATAAACGATTGAATAGTGAAATGAGGCGTGAAACCTTTGCAAGTATTGAGAAAGACATGTATTCAAAATTCAAAGAAATGAATGCACGATTCCAGAGAATACAGTGCGTCTAATTACAAACACAAGGAAATAATGAATTTTCTTAAGATGACTACAGGCTAAAAAGAAACATGCTTACCACCAATATTATAGGAGACAATAGTCCACAATTTTTTGTTGAGACTGAGGGCTTTTTAGTGAATGCTTCTTGAGTTAGGCTAACACAAATGTGAAGGCCAGCTTTTGTAGAACACAAGACCTCAAAGAAGTGATTCCCGCTATGAACTCTGGTAACGGTCGTGACTGATTAAAACAAGTACCGCAAGTATTCACCGAATTTTATTCGTTGAATGGTTACGTGCCACTGTTCCTGACATCATAATGGAAATACGAAACGTGCGTAAAATTGCGAAGATTGAGGAACATGAATATTGCTAACTTCGTCGTTATACCAATTAGTCTTGCAGCATCACTCAACTGAAGTAGTAATAACTGGGCCTTCCTTGATTTCGGGGAAGTGTGTGGCGCTACAGTAGCTATACTAAATTACATGGAGAATCAACTACCGGGTTCGGTTAGTCAATGTGATTCAGATCCAGATTCAGATTCGCTGTTTGAGGATAAAAGTCTGAGCCCACATCAGTCCATTTCCAGGAAATCTCTGTGCTTGTCCACCCCTCTATGGACCAGTCAACTGATGATACGGACACTACTTCTTCCGAGGGTTTATTCCGTACTTGGTTACCGGACGCAAGAACCGGTGCTCTGTGGAGACTATGTTCGTTTTTCTCTTTTGTATTCTCCAGTCATATCCTCTGAAATGCCCCGAACTAGTGGAAAGCAGATTAGGCGATAAGTCAAGTCCAAAGTAATTTCTTACGATCCTGTATGGCCTCTCCCCTATCGACGATTGGCTAACGAGAAGGATTTCAGGTCGATCTTCCTAGGTCAGGATAGCCACCACTGGGATCACACGGGTGACTGCCCTCTGAACTCTTTCCAGATGGTCTTAGTCACTTTTCAGACAAGGATTTGCCACCTGTGTACAGTTTTCTAGTTTCGACCTGACTAAGGATGTGTATAAATCGGCAAACATATAATTACTTATGTTTTCAAACGTTCTGACAATGCCATAATTGTCCTATACTCCGAGTAGGACCAATCGACAGTGTCCTGTAGTTTTCAGGTTATAACTCACCTTGACTCTCAGGTCACTGTGGGTCAGTGCTAAGGGTAAAGAAGTTCCATTAATGATATGGGTGTTAACAGTGTGCGCGTCATGTACCTGCCCAAGTATGTACCCGCATTGATAGGTATCACCCATTTCTATGACCAGGTAAACAACCTGGTTGGTTCTGTATGGCGTGCACGCGTGTCCTTGTCATCCATAATTTCCTGCCGAATTTTTACATCATTGGCCTGAAGAAACATTGGGGATTTCGTGATGTTCGGCAGCTCCTACCATGCAGTTGGACGACTAGTGACTTCAGAACTTTCCAGTTGACCCGGGAAACCTAGAATTAGGTACTTGGTCGAACACTTTACTAAAGTCTATTAAAATGACGCCCACAAGTATTCTGCCATCCTTCGACTTGACTCAGCTTTCTCTGACCGTGAGGTTTGTCAAGCAAGAGAAATTTCTGAGAAAGCCATGCTGTGGACGAGACAACAGAGTATCGCTGTGTAAGTGAACTGTAATAGCTCTTTTGATGATTCTTTCTGGAATTTTTGCTGCAGTACCGGCCAAACTTGTCTGCTTGTAACTTGACGGGCGCTGCCTAGAACCTGACTTGTAGATAGCTGTGACTATGGCACCCTTCCAATCTTGGGGGAGTGTGCCTTCACTGACAGAGCCTGGCTATAGTAGTTAATGGGTCGGCTACATAGAGTGCAAGCTCTCTGACCAGCCTTGGATGTAGCTCATCTGGTGCCGTTTATTTTTCGATACCAGAGTACCTAATGTCCTCAGTACATCACTGCAGTGTCCATAGTTTATTTTGTAGAGACCTCAGCAAAATATCCAGCCATGGTTTCTGCTTTTTCCTCATCCTCTTCAATCAGTCAGCTAGCCTTTGTCCCTTCGACTATGGCAGGTATACCATACCTTATTCCTAGGCTTCATACAAGAGAATAACCTTTTTAGATGTCGCAATGCAGCCTGGGGGAGATGGGTTTCATGGTGTGCCAGATATAGGCGGATAGCAGAAATACATTTACTCTGGCTTCTTTTGATGTTTTTTCATCTCACCTGGGGGTCAGTCTGGCCAAGACTGCTGCTGTATATCTGAAGACGATCACAACATGGCCGTTTTTTACTGAAGAGCTCTAGGTGCCGGATGAAGTATACATCATCTGCGTGCGAGAATACTAAGTCTCAAACTGATGGAGCACGCTGATAAACGTATTTGGCCGCCGCCCTAATGCCCTGCATAAGGATTAAGGAAGAGATTTTTCCACTAGCCTATGGCCAAACTAGTTGGTGGTGCTTCCGTTGTTAGTCTATCCCAGTCAGCTGATGTTGTGTTGAAGTCTCCTACAGCTGGTCGTGGGCAGCCTACTCGGGAGGAAGTCCTCTATCTCACGTTCAGGACTTCGATACGCTACGGTTGGGTTAACATCTTGTCTCTTGCATTTTAGTAGGCAGTGTAGCATTTCACAAGTCCTACTTTCATGTGCAACCGTTTCGGGCGCTTTTACAGTCAGGGTATTCTCAACGCAAAGGATGACATCGCTACCTTCGGGCGCTAAACTGTCACTTCTAAGTGGAAAGAATCCTTGTAAATGCATTTCACTGTAACTGATCTCAGAAGAGAGCCAAGTTTCCGCGAAAGCAATTATGTCAGGACGTTCTACGCTAGTTATATTACTAAGCTTGGCCCGCTTATTTGAGAGACTACGTGTACTTGTGTGCAAGATGACGAAACTACTTAAGTTAGTTTCCGTCCTATCCGCAAAGGCCTCGGTATAATTTGCTGCCAAAACCCACTGCTTTTGGTCCTTGCCCTCCTGCCACCAATCTTGATCTCAGTTCTTCCTCTGCCTCTTGCCTTTTGGCTCGGTTACCAAGGGCCAAATTCTTACGCATGAACACTCCAATTCCCTGAAGCCTAGAACTACCATCAGGAACCGATCCCCCTCGTTCGTTGGTTTGAACATGACTTTACGTAGCTGAAAGCAGTTTTCGGCAGGGATTGCCTCTTCTTTGCCCGCGCCACATATCTCCAGTAGGGTAACTGCTGGTGTGTTTTACGGTAAAAGCTTGCTCATAAAACTTCCCACTTTCCCAGGATCATGTTCAGACCATTTACATGGCTCTGGGTCTCTATTTTCTTCCACTTTGTGTAAGATAACATTCCTGTCAATGTGCTCTACTTAATCTTTTCCCTGCGCAGTAGCGACCGTTGGGTCGATGACCGTTACTGGCCTCTTGGAATCCTTTTGGACTAATTGCCTGACACTTCTCAAGGCGGGTGTGCGAGGGTTACTAAAGCCAGTTCTGTGACCTTGGTGCCGACAGCCTGAGAAGGGACTTATATCCCCTTTTGGGCAGTTTTCGTCGCTAACTGGGCTGCTGAATCCAGTAGGACCTACGGCCTGTATAGTTCCGGGGTTGGCACCGAGTGTGTTCCACTTCCGTCTCTTTCTTCGGAAGTTGACCTAGTCTTACGGTAGGTGGTTCTCAGACCGCGATTGCCAGCTCTGGGGATGGGAGGGCCTGAAGATACCCGCTTTGCCCTGCTTTCCGCAGGCTTTCCTAGGTTGCCGTCAAAAAACCTGGTAAGTAATCTGAGCGCCCGACCTACAGGTTTTCGTGGGACGTTCTTACAACTCTTCACAGCGATCTACGTGTCAATGGGTGCTCTGTCGTTATTACTAGCACGGTTATCGACTTTCCCTTTGGGCTCCAGCTCCTTTGTTACCGTATTTAGAAGCGTTTTTGCTTCTTCTACCAGCGCTCAGATATCGGAGCAGCACAACATGCGAAACCAGACACCCCTTGCATTACTATACCTCCCACATTCTGAGGGCGTGAGGCTTGTGACGTTATCGTGGAACCAACTCCTATATTCTGTACACTGCCTGCCAGGAGCCATCAAGAAGTCGCGACCTGCCATACTAGAACCATTTTAGCGGCACTTTTAGCTCACCATATCGCAGACACTTGAGACAAACGTGATGAGAGAGGTAACGCGTGAGTTACAAAACGAAAAGTTATGAGAAACCCTTGCAAAGTGTATCAGAAAAAACTAATCGCACTGAAAGGCAAACAACCTCCTCAAGCCGAACAGTTAATTGTTAAAAATTCACTTGAGAGAGTTTCTGTCTCACTTTTACCGAAAAATATTTTGATTAGGACAAAACACAATGGCCTTTGATGTGTAAACACAAAACATGTCAAGAATCCTACTGGACATGAAAAGTCACTCTCCTTTCAAGCGGCGCGCGTGAAATGTGATAGCTTCCAGAGAGAGGGATTTCTTCTTGTAACACAAAAATAAGTTCGGAACTGACCCACATATCATGTCCATCAATAGAAGGCAACAAATATGAGTTTCATAGGCTGTTTTGGGGCAAGTTTAGTAACTTAGTGTTTTCAGTCTCCTGTCCTTTATCATACATGCAGTTCTAATCAGTTCATTTATGGCCTTTAATATTCCATTTTGGCCATTTTGACTCTTCATGTTGCCTCCCTGCTTAATTGAGCATATATGTAGCGAGTTTAGGAAGACATCTGTGTTCACTGAAAACTTTCGTGCGCTTTTTGACAATGATGTGTCCTGAATCTGAAGCGAGAAGCTATCATTTGTCTCGGTATTTGTTTGGTTTCACGCACTGTTCTTGCAATTCGCGAGTTTTCCGGGCACTGACGCCACTGCTAACCGTTTTCTTTTTATGCTAATGATGCATCTTTAATTGTGGTAGGAAAATTTTAGGGAAAGCACTTACAGCGGCTATTGCGTGATAAATGCTGCTTCTTATTCCAACTTTATTGCTGGTGTAAGCTAACTGGAGTTGAAGGATGCTGACCATTTGCTATAGTACCAGATTTCCACGAATTTCTGAAGACTGCGGGGAGTGTCATCTCCTGTGTTGTGCATTCCTGTTGCTTTTCCCCTTTTTTCACAAGTTCTGATGGTAGGAAAGCCATGATCTCAGTGACACTGGCCACCAGCCTAGCATCATCGCTGGAAACCGGCCCATAACCAGTGAGAACACCATATCAATCAAGCCTTCCCAGAAGTGATCATCTTCCGGGACATCCTTCAAAGCCGAAACCCCTCAAAGGAGGAGCGCAGCTAATATTTATGGTTAGCGTTAGAAGTAAATGTTGTGCACTTCCAGTCGATTGAAAGTTTGTGCTTACTTGAAGTGTAGTGAAATAGATTATGCGACAAATCGCAGGTGGTGACTGGAAACGGTGAGGGAAGATTCAGATTTGTTTGATCTATATCTCTCTGTCATGTTCGACAGCCAGACTAAATGCGCAGACCACGTCCGAGTCTAACTTGAGAATTTTAGCACGGTCTATCAAAAGCGGGAATAAAAGTTTCAGCAGTTCCAAGAATAAGGAGTTACTCCTATTTCAGGAATTCAGCATCACATGCTCGTAGGTACCAGATTTCCAGTTCCCATGTTGAAACCATTATTTGCGTAACTACTACCTCATACTAGGACGAAACAGCTGTCCAGTGCTCCCAGGTTTCCTTTGTTCCTCCAACTGATGTCAGTCTTCGATGAATAACAACTTGAAATACTACCTCATTTGTCTACTTCAACTAAGACTGATATCGGTGGCTGCCATTTTATTTATCGTCGTACTTATATTTGCATCCCAGATGCAATACATAGACCATTTGAGGTAACCCACTTAGTACTTCTGGCATCTTCATCTCGTTTTGTCACTGCCGACTCATAAATGGTACTGGGCTGGTCTTCTAAAAGCGAATTGTATCACCTGTAAAACAGTGGTTTTTTCCGACCCAGGTCGCCTACCATGTAATATGTAATTCACTTTTGCATTCTTAGGACTTGTCCTGGTGCGAACTTGACAGGCGCAAAACCAATCACTAATTATTCGGACTTGTTATATACCCACGAATGCGAGACCAAGGAAGAACACGATAGCGTAGTCGGATGGAATAGTATATTTGGATGGTTGTGCCAAAATACCGATGCGTTCCAACTAACTGGCTAGAGAGTCGAATACGAGCAGTGCAACGTAACACGACAGCGTGCCAAATGGCGAGGATGCTTGACCGGGTGCCTTCAGCTTAGTTAGTCCAGTTAAACTATCAAGGTCAGCATCAATGTCGAAAGTCGTCAAACCCTAGGCTATTGATTTTGGGGAAGTGTGTGACGCTACAGATCACTCCCCCTAGTGGGTTCATGAGGACCCTAAGACGATACCAGCCGGAAGTAAAAACCCAGTGGTTTCTCCACTGGTAGAACTCTTCCGATGGGCTCACTGAGTGAAGTGGCCTCTCGTTGTCTGAACTTATTCTAGGGTGTCGTGGCAACTAAATAATAAAATACAATAAACGAATCGTACGTCGATTGTGGTCCTCAGTTCCTTTTGACGTTCCGTCCAGTGCTCGTTGCACCTGGAATATAAATAAAAGTATTTAATGCCACGAAATCGTTTCGTGAAGATGGGAATTATTTATATATAAACACATCGAAAAATTAAAATTTACGCTTATTTTCACCGTTTTTTTAAAGTTTCGTTATATGGTAGTAAAAATTGATACAAAAAAGGCAAGTGTACGAGGGTTTGTGCATTGCCGGTAAATAAGAAAAAGTGCCTCGGAAAAAAATTTGTGAGTAAAAAAAGTATGGTTGGCACATTTTATTTCACACCGCTAAGTTGAATACGACTTCAGATACTCTGGGAACCTGACGGTTCGACCTGATCGTGTTTTCTGTTGTGCCGATGGTTGTTGCAGCTGTGCATTACCAGGCACATCGTCGAGAATTTCGATAATTGAGTCATCCGTCGGTCGGATGTAGCGAGCTGAAACGTCACTTATAATGGGGTTGCCTTCGAAATAAGCTGGTTTCAAACGGTCGATACTGACAGTATCTTCACGTCCGTCTCGCTCAATTATATAGAATTTCTCGTGTCGCTTAATCACTTTGAACGGCCCGTCGTAGGGTGGTTCAAGTGGTCGACGAAAAGCGTCGTGGCGAACAAACACGTGTGATGTCTTCTGTAAACTGGGGTGGACGAAAACATCAGTCGTTTGCGGTCTAATCGGAGAAGGCCTAACTGAACGCATTGCGTTTGTAAGCCTAGTCACGTAAGATGCCCTGTCGGAAACATGTTTGAAAGTTGAAGGGGAAACAAACTCACCTGGTAGGCGAAGAGTGGTCCCATAGACGAGTTCTGCAGGAGTGCATCCAGCATCAACTTTCAACGCGTTACGAATACCTAGTAGGACTAGAGGCAGAGCCTCGGTCCACTGAGGTATGTTTGTAGCTGAAAGGGAAGCTTTCAGCTGTCGATGGAAACGCTCTACCATGCCATTTGCTTGTGGATGGTAGGCTGTCGTTCGGAACCGAGTGCAACCTAAAAGTGCCGTTAGAGCGTGAAATAGTCCCACTCAAATTGGCGCCCACGGTCGGTTGTGACGAAGATGGACATCCGAAGTTCGCGATCCATCTTTCGACGAAAACACGAGCAACTGTTTCGGCAGTAATATCTTTAATGGGTACTGCTTCCGGCCATCGTGTGAAACGATCAACACAAGTGAAAAGGTAGGTACATCCATTAGATTCTGGTAGGGGTCCTACAATATCTATATGGACGTGGTCGAAACGCATGTCTGGGGCTAGAAATGAGCCTAAAGGGCTTTTCGTGTGTCGCGTGACTTTACACTTTTGACAAGCTAAGCACGACTGGGCCCACTCCTTAACGTCTTTGTTCATCCCAGGCCAGCAGAAACGTTGTGCGATAAGCCTAATGGTGGCTCGTACACCTGGATGAGAGAGTTTGTGCAACGTATTGAAGACGTTGCGTCGACAACTCTTCGGAACTATTGGGCGTGGTTGACTAGCAGAGACATCGCACAAAATTGTATCCTTGTCTGATCCAACAGGACAAAGTCGCAGTTTGAGAGTTGTGGACGACAACTCATGATGCAGCTCAAGGTCTTCCTTTTGACGCCGAGCTAGTTCAACGAGATCAATACCCTCGATATAGTTTATCGAAGCTATTCGAGATAGTGCGTCGGCTGCGGAGTTGTTTGCTCCAGAAATGTGGCGGATGTCTGACGTGAACTGGGAAATGTAATCCAGCTGTCGCGACTCACGAGGGGAGTATTTGTCAGACGCCGAGCTGAGGGAAAACGTTAACGGTTTGTGGTCTGTGAAAATAATGAAATCACGACCTTCCACAGAATGTCGAAAATGGCGTACAGAACAGTACATGGCTAGGAGTTCCCTACCAAATGTACTGTATCTTGTTTCCGCGTCTTGCAGCCGCCTCGAGAAAAAGGCTAACGGTTGCCACTGGTTGTCAGTCAACTGTTGCAAAACTGCTCCAATTGCTGAATCAGATGCATCAACAGCAATACTCAAGGAGCATTGGGGTCATGATGCATAAGCATGGTTGCGTTCGAAATGGCTTCCTTGACTTTAGAGAAAGCAAGTCTAGCCGCGTTGTCCAGAGACACGAACTTCGCAGTTCCTCGAAGTAGATCTGTGAGTGGTCTCATGACAGAGGCACAGTTAGGGATAAACCTTCGGTAATAACTTACCAGGCCATTGAAAGTGCGGAGATGTTTCACAGTGGTCGGCTCTGGATAGTTTGTGATAGCCGCCACTTTATCTCTCAATGGGCGTATACCTTTGTTGTCAATGGTATGCCCAAGGAAGCTGAGTGATTCAACTCCTATTTCACACTTCTGTAAGTTAACTGTGATGCCATGTTTTTTAGTCTTTCGAATGCGAGGTCCAAATGTTTAAGGTGAGTTTCCTTATCTGGACTCGCAATTAGACAGTCATCGATGTAGACATGAACAAAATTCAGACCACGGAAGACGTCGTCCATAAAGCGTTGGAATGTTTGTGCTGCATTCCGAAGACCAAATGGCATGCGCAGGAATTCAAACAGGCCAAAAGGAGTAATAATGGCTGTTTTCGCGATATCTTCTGCTGCCATAGGTATCTGGTTGTACGCTTTGACCAAGTCGATTTTGGAGAAAATGTTCATGCCGCATAAGGTTGCGGTCAAGTCGTAAACGTGAGGTATAGGGTAGCAGTCCGGAGTTGTTTTGGCGTTAAGCCTTCGGTAATCACCGGTCGGACGCCAGTCGTTGCTATCCTTTTTGGGAACCATGTGCAATGGCGATGCCCAAGGACTGTTTGACGGTCTGATAATGCCCAGTTCGAGCATGTGGTCGAATTCATTTTTCGCCGTTTTGAGCTTATCGGGGGCTAAACGGCGCGCTTTGGATGCCACAGGTGGACCTGTGGTTGTGACGTGATGCATAACATTGCTGGTTATGCACGGAAGAGTGTGCTTCGGTTGTCGTAACTCTGGATATTTCTCCAAAACTGCTTGGTAGGACGCGTCGCCTGATTGTTTGGTTCTAACGATGGCTAAACTCGGACCTACATAGGTGGTGTCGCTTCGTCTCCGTAAGTATTATGAAATCAGCACCATTTCGGGTTTTTCACCCTGTTACGTTTAGTTTTGGGGCTATCACGCGATTTGCTGCAATGTACTAAGATAGTTTCTGTGGAGCTCTACGTGAACTAGTACTTCGAGATGGTAGCAACTGTTTCACAGAGTTGCACAGCTTGGTCACCTCTGAATCCTGACGCTCTGGTCTGTCGCAGACAGGATATAAGTTGGAGACTGGTCTGCTAGAAGTATCCAGTGTTTTATCTGCTAAGGCTGTCAGGTCATCGAGTAGGACTGACCGCAGTGCCACCAACATGGTTTGCACTGGTCGTGGTAGTTTCGAGATAAATAGTTCTCGAAGAGGCCATCGTCGAATATTCGTGCACCGATTACTTCTCGCATGCGTGCGAGGACTTCAGTAGCTGAGTGGCTGCCTAGCCTGATGTTACGAAGTAATTCGACTAGGTGCTGGCAATCTGTCAGATCGCTTTCCTTCAAGAGTGCGGCCTTAAGAAGTGCATAAGGATCACTTAATTCAGGATTAAACATGTGTGCTGTAACATACCCGTTTAATTCTCGCGGTAGCGACCGTATGAGAGCAAGAAATCCAGAATGGGGATCTGAGACGCCCTGTTCTCGAAAACCTGCCTCAGCATACAGAAACCATGTTTTCGCACTGTCTGGTTAATATGGCATGAGTTGGATCGTGTTCGTAGTCGGCTTAATACGAATAAGCTTGGGAATGCGGTCGGACATGAGAAAGTGTAGTAAATGGATATATAAATGTTCTCGAAATGAAAACAATATACAAATATAAAATGGAACAGGCTCACCAATTCAATATTTGTTATTGGTTGGGATACGTGATCACGTCGGGCTCACCAATTTAGGGTTTGTCCTGGTGCGAACTTGACAAGCGCAAAACCAATCACTAATTATTCGGACTTGTTATATACCCACGAATGCGAGACCAAGGAAGAACACGATAGCGTAGTCGGATGGAATAGTATATTTGGATGGTTGTGCCAAAATACCGATGCGTTCCAACTAACTGGCTAGAGAGTCGAATACGAGCAGTGCAACGTAACACGACAGCGTGCCAAATGGCGAGGATGCTTGACCGGGTGCCTTCAGCTTAGTTAGTCCAGTTAAACTATCAAGGTCAGCATCAATGTCGAAAGTCGTCAAACCCTAGGCTATTGATTTTGGGGAAGTGTGTGACGCTACACTCTCTCTACTTGAACACGGGCCAAAAACCAAAAAGCCAGTGATCTATTATTTCAAGATGCGGGAGCCAGTGTAGTGAAAGCCTCATTTTCTCCGACAACAACCATCTGAACTGTTTGAGTTTTTCTCACCAAAGGAAGTCATTACAGAGTCGTGATTAGTCTTTTCTATCTTAAGTGGAATTATTCTACATTGGGAAGTGCTAGGTGGGAGCATCTGGTTTATTAAAACAAAGTTTTTGCGAGGCACACTCAGCCGGATATGCCAAAATCAACCAACTCAACGATATTGCTCTCAAATTAGGCAACCTCATGGTCATCAAATTTTTGCCAAACTAAACAGGCTGGAAACATTGCCTACCCGAATCTCCCAAACCACCCTCATCTCCTGATTATTGGTTGCCTCAACTACCAAACTGACTTAGCCTTCGGATTCTTTAGAGGATCGTTTTTTACGAACCTTCTTTCCGAGTATCACATCCGAGTCTGCAGCTAACGGTGAAAATTCTTGGTCTAGCGGAAAGGACTAAGCAACAAGTGTTTGAAGGTCAGCCAGCATGCGTCCATTTTCCTTCCACTGCTTTTATTACCGCCGTTATGTTAACCCTGAAAAATAAGTCACTGGAGCTGACATGGATAACGAGATACACCACTGGCCAAAGAGATGTCACTCACGACAACAGATCTTCTTTGAGGTCGTCCCTATTGTCAAAGAAACTCAGCACGATGAAGGGCAGCTTAGGTCTATCACGAGGCAGCTTCGGACAAGAACAGCATTAACAAAGCACACAGATTGCAACTATCAAGAGTAAAGACCATGTAGCCCCAAGAACCGTAGGCAAACACCGAGGAGCAAGCTGTTCGCTAAAGTGCCCACCGCGAAGTGCATGCAGCAGTGTAACAGTCAATGACTATGATAAAAGCCTTTGCACTGCCAGAGGGTGTATTTGCATGCGACTTTCATCAGGAATAGTTGCTTTGTCGCTATGACCGTGGAATACACCAACACTACCATCATTTCATAAAAGGCTAGCATGTAAATGACTTTCACTTCAATCTAGGGTGCGGAAAGTTATGTACACTCCATACCAAAAACCTCACCGTTCCTTTTCATTACTTTGAAGTAGTCAACATTTCCGGGTGCATTAGGTAAAGAATTCCACAAAAACTTGAGAGAACCCTCTTTGGGGCACCTGATCACCTCAAGACTAAACACCACTCCCAACTGCTTCTGTGGATTTGACAAACGTTGACAGTATATAATTGATGTACGCAAAACCCAGACAAGACCCAACAAGCCATGGCCGCTGGGTGAAGAGTAGTGAAAAACCGTACTTAGGAATAAAAGCATAAATATCATGGTGGGCCCTTAGGAATTGTCCTGGTGCGAACTTGACAGACGCACAGGCCAATCACTAATTATTCGAACCTGTTATATACCCACGAATAAGAGACCAAGAAAGGACACAATAGCGTGGTCGAATGGAATTGTATGTTTGCGAGGTCGTGCCAAAATACCGATGCGTTATAACTAACTGGTTAGGGGGTCGATTACGAGCAGTGCAACGTAACATGACAGCCTGTCAGATGGCCAGGATGCTTGACAGCATGCCTTCAGCATAAAGACTCCGGTAAAACTATGAAGTTCAGCATCAATGCTGAATCTCGTCAGGCCCTAGGCTACTGATTCAGTTGAAGTGTCGGACGCTTCAGACCAATACCCCTCGGTAGCCTCGTGAAGATCCCAGAACAGTACCAGCCGGAAGTAAAAACCCCAGTGTTTCTCCACCGGTAAAACTCTCCCGATGGGCTCATTTCGAGAAGTGGCCTCCGGTTGTCTGAACTTATTCTAGAGTGTCGTGGCAGATGAAAAATAAAGTACAACAAACCGGATTATACGTCGATCATGATCCACAGTGTCCTTCAACGCTCCATTAAGTGCTCGTTGTACCTGGAATATAAGTAAAAGCCCTTAATACCACGAATACGATTCGTAAAAATGGGAATCATTCATATATAAATGTATCGAAAATATGCTTACTTACAGTTCTTTTTTTGAAAAAGTTTCGTTATGTGGTAGTAACAATTGATACAAAAGTGTAAAATCCAGGTAAATTCACGCATTCTCTGCAGATAAAGCGAATGATGGATGAAAAAAATTAGAGTGAAAAAGCTGTTGGAACATTTTAACGGACGCAAGTTGGTAGAGTATGTCTTTAGATACTGCGGGGACCTGATGGTTCGGCCTGATAGTGTTTTCGTTGCGTTGATAGTTGTTATATCCGTGCATTACCGTCAAGAATTTCGATAATTGGGCTATCCACCGGTTGGCTGTAGCGAGTCGTAACGTCACTTATGGTTGGGTTACCCCCAGAATAAGGTGGTTTCAAACGGTCGATACTAACAGTATCTTCACGTCCATTTCACTTCATTTTCTCATGCCGCTTGATCACTTTGAATGGTCCATCATAAGATGGTTCAAGTGGTATCATGGCGGACGAACACGTGATCTCTTTTGTAAAAAGGGGTAAGCAAGGATATCAGTCTTTTGAGTCACCAAAGGGGGAATTCCACATTTTCTTTTAGTCATTTTGATAAATGCAAATAGTCTTTTGAGACAGTTCTCGACAGTCGTTTACGAGCCGTTTCTCATGAAACATTCAAGACTGTGTGATCAAAGTTTTGCACTGATTACGGACTTTACAGCCCTGAGTTATAACTGTTTCCAGCCCAGTTCCTATAAACAAGTTCTATAAAAGTTTTCCTCACCTTATTAGTTTTGAGTGCCTTTATCAAGACACAGTAGGTGACGTGAAAATCTTCGTGGTGTCGACCATGGAATAGAGCTTCAAACCTATCCCATGCGTTCTCGATTGATGAACCCTTGTCGATGGGCCAATCCTTACTGACCGAGCAGTCCCTTATGCATGAAGTGTGTGTGCGCTACACATTAGGTCTATGAGAGGCAGTGTTGTAATCAAATTCATTCTTTTGAAAAGTGAAAGTTAGCACTGCACAATCGCTTTTGGCTAACGGAGGGAAGTATGATGTGGTCACTTCACAGGTACCGCATTCATGTGTTTCTGGGTTAACTGATCGTATGTGGACGTCATCACAGACCCGAAACTTTATCTATCCCCACACAGCTGTACCTCTTTAGGGGTGGCGTAAAATCTAAATCCTTCATCGGTCAGGTTTCGGTGACGGCCACTACACAGCGAACCAGTTCACAGGTAATAGTCTTGAAGTCTATCATTCTTATGGTGCAAATGTTGGTGGGGATTGCGTTCACAGTGTTTGAGGCATTCGTTTCCAAAACCTCACAACCCGAAAACCCACAACTTTAAGATTTTCTCCATTAATCTGTCGAGCCTTAAGTTCAGTGAACACTTCTCTTCTTTCATCCGGTTTTCGACAGCCCAGTCAGGTCGGATGTGGACGTGTACATTCCGTAGTTTGAATGCTTTATTCACGAGTACATCCACTTCTCTGTCGCTAGGACAACCTTCAAAATCCTCCACTCATTGGATTTATCATTTCGTTTTTCCCCCAACCTAATTACTTTGGAGATACTTACTTTAGATTTTTCAGGTGAAATATGTCTGGTGGCTGACTAGACCGACTTCAGATCATGCGTATGGCTCATTGAAAGATCTCTGTCCACTGACTCCTAAACATTGCAGAAGGTCACACTAGACGTTGGTGGTACATCCTTGGATCTCATGTTGATGGCCTTCGAAGCTTTCTCAATGGGTTCCATAACCTTAGTAGTTTTAGCGATAACCTTAACTGTGAAGGTTTCTTCGAATTCTTTCTCGGAGAAATTGAATTGGATTTACTGATCACCTTCGTAGTATCAAGTTGTTAACAGAGACGCAGTCTTATGGTGAGTCTTTGAGCATCATGGTTGGTGCATCAGTCACCCTCGGTTTCCTCTGACGTCGATTTCGTGTTGAAACTGGTGTAGCCTCATCGAATGATTCTCTGAGATGTGACGTTGGTCCACCTTTAGGTTTCATATTGGAGGAATTGGCAATAACACTTGCAGCATCGTCATCTGACACCTGATTGGACTGACTGTTATCATCACCATACGAGTGTTTTCTGGCCAACAACATTTCGATGGCCTCTTGAATTGGGGCTGAGAAAGGCTCGAAGCAGAAGTGACAACCAAGAGAAGCTGGTTTGCTGCTGCAACACTTGTGCACGGTTGGTGTCAATTGGGTACCAAGTTTATGGGATCCATATCCATGTGCACCGCATGGCATGCCTTCGTCGACTGTGAATCGGCAGTTGGGTCAGCCACAAACATGATTGTGACTAACGATGTTATTCGGAATTCAGTTAAAGTTCCTACTGGAACCGTACTTCAACTGAAGTATTCAGTCAATTAGACCAGAAAGGCTGAAATTGTGAAAACGCGACGAAAACAGCAACACAAAAACCAAATTTAAGCCTCAAAACTGTAAAACTTCAAACACTGACTGAATTACTTATAGTTAAGGTCTAAAATAAATCTTTTGATGTGAACTACACATCGAAGGCCAAAACTGTCAAAAGCATTTTCAAAGCGCGCATAAAATTGAAGTTTCCGCTTTGGTGTTTCTTACAACAGTCTAAGTGTAGTTTCGACAGTGTTTCCATGAAGAACCATATTCTATTACCGTTAAACCATCATAACGTGAGCTAGACACTGAAAGTAAGTCAGGTTAGAACAGATTTCCAATTATTTTATTTTCTAGGTTATGTTTTTTAGGCAGGTGAGTTGAGAAAAAAAGCGGCTTCATAAAGTTTAAACTAACTACCCTCCTTTTTCAGGTCGGAGTCAAGGCGTTTAGGAATCGGCTGCGGGGACAATGGAACCCAGCAACTAATCGGAAGCTGATACGACAACCTCCCACTGTTATACGATCAGTTAAAACTACAAAGATTCTTGAAACAAAGATAGTTCTCATTAACATGACCATTTGTGTGATTGATTGCTAACGTGCTGTTTTCTCTGTCTTTCAGATTGCATGTTGTTCAAAGTCCTTGTGATTTAAAAGTAGTTACCTATAGTTCAGAGCTCGTTATTTGTAATGTCGTACAAATCAATAACTACAATGACAATTTTTTTCAATTCAACATGTGAATAGCTTCAGTACTTCTGTCCGTTATCAAGAACCGTAGAATACCTCGTCAGACCCTGCACGGTTTACTACATTAATCAAGAATAAGTTTCCAGAAAGCTCTTCCTTTTATACTGGTAAGGTAGAAATTTATTCCCCAGGTCATCTTCTTGTGATCTAAACGTATGAGAGAACTTCACTTGATAATATGAGAAACAAGTGTTTATTTTGTTTTTCTTAATTTATCAAATGTTACTAACCAATTTTTTTATTAACAGAAGTATTTGTTGCTCTGTGAGCGTAAGATTTCTATAATCTCTTTTAACAGGGTGATCTGTGCAGTTCCAATGATTTACACTCAGTATATTTATGTCAGCACAGCTCCTGTGCAATACTTGGTCATAGTGCAGGGAAGCCTGATTCATAAAGCGTTGATGCAAGTTTTCTAGACAGAATTAAGCTATTATGCTCTGTGAATTCAGCTATAATGTATTCATCTTGGTGACTCGTAGCGAAATCCAGGAAGCGTGTTTTGTTCTACTTAGGAATAATCAGCTAATTGTCACAAAATAATAAATAAGGAAAATCTCACTCTCATCAGGTATGAACTGATAAAACTCTGAATGAAATTAACTACGTCAATGGTAGGTAGGAAAAGTTATACACCCGTGTGTCTGAAATGCTTAATCTCTCATAACCTACCTTTAATGAACAAGTAAATTCTTCGGGCTGATTGCTTTTTGGTAAACCTAGATAACAATCTGCTTCATTCAACGGATGATAGTTTCTACCTGTATAAAAATATATGGATTATACATTCATCATGCTTGATCAAAATACAGATACTGAGACTGAAGTTTAAAAGTTTAATTACTGTCACCCACCAATCAACTTCACATCAGAATCTGAACAGAACTCAGAATTCCATTTTCTCAATGTCTTATTGAAATGGAGACCAGATGGCTATCTTCAGAGATCCATTTTTAGGAAGCCTACAGAGAATAGACAATACTTGCCTATTACCAGAAAAAGGAATCTAATCCATTCTTTATCTTCAAGAATCAGAAGAATCTCCACAGTGATACTATCGACGATGTATTAGACAAACTATGGAAGATTCTTATGTAAAATGGATACCCATCTAGATTTATTGAGAACTTGAAATCAAAACAGAATATGGAGCAAGTGCATACAGTTCCAAAGAAAGCCTTGTTTATGAACGTTGGTTTCAAAGGCGATACTGCAGCAGAGATCCTGAAGAATGGGCTGTTCAGATCCCTGAAGCAGACATTCTTCTGTGCGAAGCCACAGATCAACTTCTCTAGTCAGTAACTGCTTCCACAGTGCGTTGAGGACAAGTTGACGCTTTGGGCCACCTCAATGAGTGTCTACAAATTCACTTGCTCCTGTAGAGATAGTTATATAGGCTGGACAAAATGTGTACTTTCCGAACGTATCTCTGAGCACTATCCTGTGTGGCTGTCGAGGAGAGAATGTAAACCAATTGACAGTTCAATTCTTGAACTCTAGACATATAACTCGACCAGAGTCCTCCTTCAGTATTATTCATAAAATCAAATAGGATAATTCAGAAGGAGTACGCCTTCGACAGTTGTGCACAATGGAAGCATTGGCTATTCATCATTTCAAACCTGATCTCTGCATACAAAAGAAATATGTTCAATCTCTTATCTAAGACCATGGTCTTAATACTTTCACAGCTCTTTATCGACTTCATTATAATTAATTAGTTTATTATTATCACCTTCATTATGACCCATATCTCGTTCTTCACCTTCTTTACATCTATCTATCACTCAATATTCTTATTTCTCATCCACCAACAATTTTCACCTTGTCCAATTCCTTGCCTTCCTCGTTATTTCCACTGTTTAAAAGATTATTACGCAACTACTCTCCATTATTGATTTTTAGAACGAGCTGGTTTAGTGATGCAATTAGATACTACTATTTAATTATAGACTGTTACATGTTTATGATATATATGAATAGGGTTGTATAGCTCTAGAAAATGATATCATCGAAAAGAAAATTTTCTTCGCTAAACTACTGCTTCTTTTCTCTAAATTCTCTTACTAGATACACTAAAAAGGGATTATTTGCAGTATATTAGTCTGCATACGACATTTTGACTTTGGTTAAATATGTTGCAGATGTAATTACAATTATAAAATGATAACGAGAATTTAACTTAGATACAAATGATAACTTTGACCATAGCCAGAATGATAGTGGAGTAATTCACTTTAAATTAGTTGGTACATTCAACATATCACTTTCAATTCTTGGAGTGACTTCTTGTTATGGTGTCTCCGCGCTAAAGTTGTTTGAAAGGTGAGCCTAATTCTCAATTAGAGCACTGAAACCCAACTAAGAAATCATACACTGGAAGAAGCAATTTTTTTTTATCTCACTGCCAACTACGACCAGGTTACCTAAAGTAAGAAGGTTACACAGATAAACTTTCTATTGAATAGCTCGTCTTACAAACTTTTCATCATGAAGGAAAACCGTAGCTAATTGAGTAGCTTGGTGTACGAAGCAAAAGTGGAAATTATAATCTATCCCTTGTTATACATGATAAATGAACCAGTAAGTTAAAGCAGTCCCATAGAATTTTAAATATTGAACTGAGTAACATACCCACAGTGTGTAGGCTGGTTATGTTACTCAAAGTATAAAGTCGAATTAATCAAGGTCAGTTTGATAGGTGAGTGTTGTGATAGTAAACTACGCCCACATAAGTTAACTGTGGTTCAGTTTCTCCGCAGTGATCTCGAAAATGAAGATAAACTCTGTTGTTTTCTCAATCACTTATCTAACTTCTGTAGTAATATTGTTTTCTTAAAGCTTAACGAAATTAATCTTAAGTCAAGCCAAGACACTGGGGGGGGGGGATACTAAACGTGTTCTGTTTCAGCATTTCAAGAGCTCACAGTCTGTGCGATCTTCAATATTCAATATTCAGTTCGTAAACCCATCCATACAATGAGCAGTCAGTACATTAGGCTATAATAATAACAGTAATAATAGTATGATTAGTAACTCGATCAAAATTAGCTTCACAAAAACGTACAATAGAGTTTACTGGAAGATATCTTAATCAGAATAGTGTGTAGGGGTGCGTGTTACAATTCCGTAACGTTTGATCAACCCTACTTAACTTGTTGTGCTCTAGTACCTGCTTAACTAGTACTTTACCTGACGTGTAAGTACCGATAACAAAACACAAATCAAAAGAACTGATACGCAATGTATTTGAAGGAGCTATGTATTTAATTAAGGTAAATGTAATAACAATGAATGGGGAAAAGTTTAATCAACTTATCCGGCTTGTACGGCTGAACTAGGGACTCGAAGTACGTGTGTGGTAATCAGCACACTGGGGCGCAAAATGGCGTCCAAGCCTGCCCGGATGCATGCTCGTTAAAACGAAACTTAAAACACCGTAAGCATCCGGAGGCAAGCTAGAGATTTATTTAGTTGATTTAATTTAAACTATTTATTTTAGCCCTAGTTATATTTTGGTGCCAGGAAGGTGCACTACAAGTGGTAAAAACTAACTTGGGGAGGGGAATCACACGAGATTCTTAAAATAAATGAAATCAAAAGAGAATGGCAAAACTGGAATTTAAAAAATCCTTAGTATATGGCTAAAGCAAGCTTAAATCCAAGCGAAATGTGCTTCCTATGCCACAAGACAAAATAAAATTTATATCGGCTCAAGTAGCCCGAGAAATAAACGTTCATTAGTTATTGAACCTCGCCTGGTCAACTAGTTCACTAGTTACTAGCTGGTCTTAAGACAGGATAATGAGGGAAGGTTGGACATAGGGCTACCATCCCTACCCCAGAAAACCAATCCAATCGCAAAGAAACTTCAAAGCACAAACAAAATATAAAAAATGAAAATAAACTTAATCCTAGCTGTGATCGAGGAGACAAAATGACACCGGTTGGTGAAAGCCTTCGGGAATCCAATTCGCCGATGTGTCTTCTCTATACTCGATGAAAGCGAAAGTAAACATGGGGACATGAAATGTCCGAACAATGTTTGAATCTAGCAAGGCTGCCCAGATGACAAAAGAGATGAGAAGGTATGGCACAGAAGTGCTGGGAATTTACGATAGTAGGTGGGATGGAAGTGGGCTCTCCAAACTCTTAACGGGAGAGTCAATAACCTACTCCCATATTGTCACCTAGATGACAACCACGAGCACACTGAGTTTTGGAGTAGCTATCATGATGTCTCCAAGAGTATCAAAGGCTCTCATGCAGTGGGAACCAATCTCCTCCTGTAAGGTTCAACTCAAAAGGAAGGAAAGTCACAATCGTACAATGCTACGCTACGCTACGCACCTACAAATAATGCAGATCAAGAGAAAAAGGGGGAATTCTACAGACAACTGCAATCAACACTGAACAAGACCTCAGTTGGAGACATCAAAATTCACTTCAATGGGCGACATGAATGCCAAACTGGGAGGGGACAACACAGGAAGAGAACTTATCATGGATTGAGAAGCGCTTGGTGAAATGAGTGAGAATAGAGAACTGTTTGCAGATTTCTGTGCATTCAACGATTTGGTGATTGGAGGCAGTGTGTACAAACACGAGGAAATTCACAAAGCGACATGTGCTTCACTAGACACACTAAAAATCAGATCGATTTCATTTAAATGTGAAGAAAGTGGAGACAGCCTACTGGACATAAGATTAAGAAGGGGAGCAGATGCAGGTTCACACCACTCATTATCTAGCACAAGGAACCTTCAAAACCAAGTTGAAAGCCTTCAAAGAAGCTGGTGATAGACCACAGTTCAAGTTCAATAAACAGAACGGAAACTGAAGGACAAAACTACAAAGAACATCTTCATATCAGCCATCAGGACAAAATGGGGGACATTGAGCAACATCCTTGAAAGGACCTGCGTGGAAGAACACTGGAACTCTTTGAAAGACATGTAGAAAGGAACCTGAATAACTGTATTAGGAAGGAAGAAGAAAAAGCAAGACAAAGAATGGATCTAGACGGACACACGGAAGCTGATAGAGGAGGGAGAGGAAGATGGTGAAGCAGAAGACAAACCAGTGCAAGGATGAACGACGAGAAGAGGAACTGAGTACAACGTACAAAACACTACACCGGACAAAGAAGTGAAGAAGTGTGAGCGCAAAGACAAAAGACACTTCTACGACACCTTGGCAAGTGAAGCAGAACAGGCTGCTGATAGGAGAGACCTGATAGCATAATATCAATTAACCAGGTTACTATCTGGGAGGGAAGTGACCAACACAGATGAAACCAATAAAAGATGACAAAGGAAACTTAGTTACCAAAGAGAAGAAACAAAGCAAACAATGGGCTGACCACTTCAAAAAACTCTCAAATCGACCATCACCTGCAACTAGTACAGAAATACCATTAGCAACCGCAGAACTACCAGTGGACACAGGCCCTCCGACAAAAGCAGAAGTGAAGTCCTGAACGCCATAAAGTTTGTGAAATCCGTAAAAGAAGAATGACCAAATAGAATTCCGCCAGAAGCACCGAAAACAGACGCAGAGACAACAGTGGACATGCTCACACCACTAGTACAGAATGTTTGAAGGGAAGGAAAGGCTCCTGACGACTGATTGGAAGAAGGGCTACCTTGTCAAACTATCAAAGAAGGGAGACCTAAGTCTTTGCAGGAACTGGTGCGGATCATGGTCCTGACCACCCAGAGCAAAATATTATATGCGTATCATCCTGGAGAGACAAAAAGATGTGCTGAATTCAAAATTACGACCGGAACAGGCTGGCTGGCTAGATTCAGGAAGAACAAATCACATGTGAATCAAATTGCAACACTAAGCATCATCATAGAACATAGCTGTTACTTAGCGACAAGAAGGCAGTTAATAGAGGAGTTATCAAGTCGTGATCAGATCATGTTCAGGTCATGATTTATGCATGCACTGACATGAGGACCTGATTGGAGGAATTCGACCTCACACTAGAAATCTGATTGGTCCATTTGTGACTTCACTATCTGAGAGTGTTGTAACTTCATATATGTCATGTATTTGTCTAATAAAAGTTGTTGTCGCTGTTCTTGCAGTCACAGGCCGTGTTTGTCTTCTGATTTTTCCGCGGCTCAGTGAAGCAGAGGGTACTGAGGGAGGTCAGTCGTAAAGGTATTCAGTTGAAGTGTGTATTGAAACTCAGTATCATTATACCCACGCGCGCAACCCCACCACTCGGTCACAACAACAGCATAGGATAGCAGTGAACTCTCCACCTTACCTCAACTTCATCACCTTTGTAAAGGCCTTCGACAGCATCGAACAAGAAGTAATTTGGAAACTGCTTCAACAATACGGTTTCAGTACCACAAATCTTTATCAACCTCATTCAACAATTATACGAAGATGCCACATGCCAAGTGATCCACAATGGAAAGCCCAGTGACGCCTCTGAAGTGAAGACAGGAGTAAGACAAGGATACCGCCTACTATCACCCATCATCTTCCTGATTATGGTCGACTAGATCATGCAACAAACTGTGAGGAGCGAGAAGAGGGACATACACTGGCTGGACAGACGAAAAGACCCCAGAAAAAGATTCGCAGTTCGCCAGTGATGATTTATGCCTAATGTCTTGTCGCACAAACTCGAAGATCTACAGGCGAAAACTAACAAGTTGACAGAAGAGGTGAGGCAGCGGAAGGAAACAAGACTTCAAGTGAATGTAAAGAAGACGGAGGTGATGAAGATACCCAACCAACAACAGGCACCAATCACCATTAACGGGAGAAACCTAAAGGAAGTTGTCTCTCTCACCTACCCACCTACCTAGGTAGCATCGTCTCAACTACAGGCAGCCGTGGCGGCACAGACAAGGATGTCAAAACCACGATCGGAAAGACAGCAAGACAGGCTTTCATTAATCTGAAATCAGTGTGGAGATCTACTGCACTCAACATAAAGCATGAACAACATCTCGATTTTCAACACCAACGTGAAGTCAGTGTTGCTATATGGTTGAGAGACTTGGCGCATCACGAAAAGCATTTCCAACAGACTACAGACATTCATCAACAACTGCCTACACTGGCTCACTCGATACTGATGATGAGATAAGGTGGCCAGAATAATAAGAATAAGCAACAAGGAACCCACTATGACTGTCTGGCAACGAACCAACCAACAACGTATCGCCAAAAAAATATGCAGTAGAAGAAAGTGTAGATGGATTGGGCATACACTGAGAAAGCCATTCGGAGACATCACGCGCCAGACCAAGCCTGGTCATCTAGTGGAATCCAAAGGGGAACGACGAGTTGAGCGTCCCAACTGAGGGTGACATGGAGGAGATCATGTGAGGGGGGAAATGAAAGCTTGTGGGTAGTCGTGGAGCGAGGTCCAAATGACTGCAGAGAACAGAGTGGAATAGAGGCGGCTACGAAAGCCCTATGTTCCACTAGGAACCCAAGGGAAAATAATACTATAATAATAATGAATATAAGTGTAAAACTTGGGCACTGTAGTAGGATGTAATTCCATTTTAGTCATATGACTATGGACAATAAATTGTGTCCGAAACGTAATTCAGTAAATAATACTGTCCGACAGTGTTTTACACATCAAGTAAAATGGGATTCTGCTAGACTCCGTACGTTCAATCGGAATCTAGAGTTTCTGTTACCGAATAAACGCATGATATTATTCCTGTGTACCATCACTTTAATAATAATAATAATAACAATAGTAATGGCTTTGTTTTGAAAGGTATTTCGGGAATACTCTACAGAATCTCCAGCATGTCATATAGCATCAATACAGTGTAGTCTTTTTTCGGCAACTCAGGAAAAAATAAAGGAGAACAATAGAGGAGAACAGGCAAGATGAAGGAGTTTATCAAACACAAGATGAGAGGCTGAGTTCTACCAGATGCTCTCAACTTCTTAATATCGAAAGTTAGGTGGAAAATTCTTTTGGAAATTAGTAAGATATGGGAGAACCAGGAAAGGTTTAAAGAAAAACATACCGAGATAAATCACACTTGTAACATTATCCAATGCACAACTATCAACAGAACAGAATCATGAGAACTAAGCAGTATACACAGGTTATGTTGACGTCTAAAACTACAGTTTGTAGTCTGATATTCTAAAGAATTAGGCATAAGGCCATTCACGGAGGACCTTACTTCTGTTACCGTTTTTAAAGACATACTATATCCCTCAGTCTCTTGGGAAAGTTTTAACCCGCATTATTATCTACAGCTATTTTCGTCTTTCGTGAGTTACTCAAGCCCGATTTTTTGGTTACTCTGTTTACTGTTGTCCTAACCTCCATTTCGATCAGACTAATAAGTAACTTTTTGCATACTCTGACTGAGTTCGCTACTACAGCTCTGCACTCAGGATGATTCCAAACTATTAGACGTGAACACAGTGACTTGTAGTTAGTTCTCCGTTTTCCTCCTAGTGCATTTGTACCATTACTATTAAAATGACAATGTCACAAATTAGAATTGGTGTGTTCAGCTAATCACTTTTCAGGTTATTATTGAATCAAATTACCATCAGCATTCTGATAGACAGTCTATCGAACATTTCTTTATGAGCGCTATAGCTTAAAAAACGTAACAACTTGTAAGCTGGTTTCAAAAGTTTGTTTTCTTCTGGCACAGTTCGCGGGTGTGATATAACGACACATCCTGTGTCAAAGCAGTGCTTTAACAGAATACAATCCTTAGTGAAACAATGATATAAACTACGCCTAAATAACAATGCATTAACATATGTCAGAAGGCTTATTCTACCTTCCACAAAACAGTTTTCATCTGGTTGAAGCGATCATAATACTACCATCAGAAAAGAATGAAACAGCATAAAAAGATCTACAAATTGGAGTAACTTGGTCAAACAGCTAATAAGACACATGTTAAGTAGGTAAAAGCGAAAATCTTGTTGAAAATAAGTCAATTCAAGGTTAACAGAAAGAATTGATTGAGGGAACATAGCTGACCAATCAAATTTGTGCATTCAGCCTTGAACCACAGATAATGTATGATGGCCAATCTTAATACACGAAACGATTTCCGATTCGTGGTTTAAATGTTGACCGCAGACTATAAAACTGTTGGAATGCAAACCTATTGACATGACACCGGTTGAACGCACGTGAATTTACCAAACCTGAACCCATGATTGTTGAAACTTCTTCCTAAACAACAAAGTCGGGCATTCAGCTCCAGAAGATATCACAGTAAGATGTCATAATGTATTCTTTCAGTGTCAGTTGTCACTCAAACTTAAGATCTTAATATGGGCTGGCTGCTTCCTTGGTCAAGTAAATGTGATTGCAGTCAAGAAAACGAACCCGTTCATTTTAAAAATATTCGATATAATATCTTGGTTAGCGACAACATTAAGAGGAATTATCTATATGAGGTTCTAAATATAGTTTTTTAGCTAGTTGCATACGTCATCAGGTTGAGAATTTAAATCCTTTTTTAATGATCAGTGATGCACTTCCCGTAACACAACGGTTTTATATAGCCTTGAGTAGTTACGACGCATGCTGCGTTTTAATTGACCAAGACAGAAAAGAGGCTAATCCATATATGATTGAAAAACCAAAAGTTATTAGATGAAAGCTAATTAAGCATTGATTCCCATTTAGTACCATCACAATTCAAGTAAAACACTCTTCAACTGTACAAAAGTTGCTAGGATCGCCTATATCCCTTATATTCTCTACTTACAATTTGGGTATATTTGAACAGTTTTAATTCGCGCTCTTTTCCCACGTATGAGTTATATTTTGTATGACCCACTAGCGTTCTGATTGGCTCCCGCCTCTTTAAATGTACTAACTGTTCCTTGCTTTTCAAGGTTATGGTAAATTCTATAAATGGGGTCTATGTTCACTAATAAACGTTTTCAGTCCGAGATACTAAAAATTCATCTGATTTCCAGTCTTTTGATATCTCTTTGCGAATCACTCGGGTTGAACCGTCATAACCTTTAACTATCAATAGTTAATTATTTTCGTTTTTTCTTGCAACTCCACTTCATAACAAAAGTTGGACAATTTTATTTGTAAATTTATTTACATCGAAACAAATAGTTTTATGAGTACTTTTTCTTTTGCCTTTTCGATCCCTTGAATTCTTCAAATTAGAAGGTTTAGGATCTAAAGATGAAGGAGAAAGGTAGTGTTTAATGAAATGGAGTTGAAATAAACTACAAAAATACTTTTCAAATGAAATGAACACCTCAATGTCTACGATAATCTTAACCTCTTACTACTAACATCTTTCTTATCAAGAAATAATCATGCCTATACAGTATCAATACGGACTAAATGCAAATACGACTAACCATATGCCTTAGCAACATAGGAAAGAATGAAAGCTAAAAGTCTCTCTCATTAAATGACTTCGAAAACAGGGTAGTCTGTCTACAAGGAGTTTCATGCAGACCGACAATATTCTTCACTTCGTGGTGGCAGCTTACTTTGAACTTGTAAGTGCGAAGATCACAAAAATGCCACAGAGATCACTACTCGATTGACTGTCCAGTACGAATTATAAGCAATTATAATAACCTATCATGCGCCAGTGTCTGTTACAGTCTCTCTCTACATAATTGCTGGACGAATGACGTGAACTCTTGGGAAGCGTCAAACCTGCTTCGATAAGCTGATCAGAAAAACAGGCAACGAAAAATCGTCTTTTGTGACCATTCTTACTTTGTCACATTAGGTATTCCCTTGTATATCAAAGTTGTGGAAACTCTAGTTGCATGAATACTCCTATGAGATGACTAAAGAGGTATTTGGTGACAGGTGGAATATTCATTGGCTTACTATACTCGAGTAGTGGTTTTCTCCGTAACCCAACTGGTTGGACAAAATCACTGGCGAAAGAGTTGTAAATGTATCTTATACAACACACTATTGAGTACGTACGATAGAAGTTACTGGAGTAATATCACTATGAGCAATTATCTACACGGCTATCAGAGATGAGATAGTCACAGGTCGGTCGTTATGCTTTCATCACTAATAGTCACAAGATTACATCTTGTTCACCATGACAGTGCCTTACTCTTCAAGTGTGAGGTAAAGAAAGATAGACTAGCACCGCCGGCTTTGATCCATGCCCGACGGATTAGGTCACACAAGTAACTGCATCTTAAATGGAAAGTCGTGGTGTAACAAAGGGGATTAACGCAGTACAACTGCTTTTCACTCCTAAGAACCGAACGGGAAATGACACATGGACGATGACAGAAAAAAATGAAGCAATATTATATTTCACGTTGTATAAAGTGAACTAAAATGGATCTAACACTCTGAAACAAATAATCCATAAAACTTACTAATAAGTTTTCTGAAGCGAATACTTGTTTTCGACACTTTACTTCCAGAGGATTTTGAAGCTTCCTTTTGCAGTTTGCAGACAGAATCACTTTGATTTGAAGGTAAGGAATGGAGTGGATTACTGGTTACAGACTGTGGATGATTGAAGCCACCAAAGCTTTCCCGAAATCCAGGTGATAAATTATAAAGTTTAAATATACTCCTGATAAACTTAAAACGATATCTTGACTTGAGAACACGAGCTTTTTTACTAATACATTCCTCTACAGAGCAAGGGAGTTTGAATTCATACTCTTGAGAATCCGGGAGGATATCTGAAAGAGCTTGATTACTTGCTTTCTCTTTAGCAACAAGAGTTCGTCGCATAAAATTCATTTGTAACAAATTTTTGGATATTCCAAGTTCATTGACATCTACGTTAACCATTTTGAATTTCAAATGCGCAACTAAACATGCAAAAGACTTTCCATCAGTTTTTATTAGATATAACCACAGTTATTAATGGGCATCTGTAGTATAGTTATGATTTGAGAATCAAAAACTAAACCTCGAAATCACCTGCTTACACAACACTCAATCTAAGCGTCATTCTAATTTAAAAATAACAGCTTGATAGGAAAAAAACACGACTGTATAACAGGTTGAATTTTGGGGGTAATATTTCGTCACACAAACGTCAAACATGCTAAGTTTCGCATCCGTAACCGACTAGTTAAAAATGGGGTGACTGGATTAATGAGCCACAAGTTTAGTTTCTTCACATACTAGGCCATCATCAGTAAATAAATCCTTAGTACACAATCAAACTTTCGAATCTATATTTAGACAGGAGGTAACAAAACGTTCTCATATGCCAACGATCCTCATCTTGACATAGTTCAGCATAATCTTCGTTTTGCTGTCAAAACGGTTATAAAGATGTCAGTAATGTACTACTAAAGTTTAGCGAATCTTGATAGATCTCTGACCACGATGAACAGCACAAAACACAAATTAGTTCACAAAAGTGAGCGGGGGGCAACGAAAACGAAGGAAGTAGAGAAAGCATTGGTACCAGGCATTACCCAACCTTTACTTAAGCCTATTAAAGAAACTGGTACAAAAGACGGATAACTGATAACAGATGGCTGGGACGTTGGTAAATCACAGCTCAATTGGCTGGCATTTGCAATTCACCTCCCCAACATGCAATAAGTTTGAATGAGATATAGGTATCGACTTCCCAATTGCCACCGAGGTCGAGAAAGACAACCTGATGATTTGTTTTCAAAGTCCTTGAAGAAAGGCTAGCTAGAACAACTGAGGCTCTAGTAGAAGTAAAAGGATTAGAGACTGGTCAAAATAGTATATAAAAGAGAAGAGATAACCAGAGGAGAATCAGTTTGATTAACATTGTGTCCAATATTTCATAGTCCGTGGGCATTAAATAACTAACTAGAGCCTAACCAATCCGAAAATACCAGGCAGGTTTCACGGCCGAGAAAAAGTTGTATTAATCAGATCTTCGCACTGATATGCTCTGCCAACCATAAGTTTGAACTAAAACAGGCTTGCCACACTTTATGGAGGAATGTCCTCTGAGATGAAAACATTCACGTTCCCGCCAGTGATGTTCATCACCACAATTTTTACTCAACTTCATAATAAGTGTAGTGGTTAAGATGATTCTGTTTCCTGTAACTCAGAAACTGATCCGCAGCATCTGGTTGATCTAAACTACACCAAAGATGCGGTCCTGTCAGGATGAAATTCAGACAAAATACATCATTTTGAAGACGCTCTTAGAGAAATTGAGATGTATGGTATGTGTCACATCCGTCAGATGCAAGATAGTGCAATACTCCAGGTCTATGAAAACATTTAGTTTTACAACAGAAAATAAGTTGGTAGCGTCCACTGACCACTACACCTGTTAAAGATCTGTCGGTACTCGAACGATAATTGCTGAAAAAAACTTGAGCTTTGGATACAAAATGCTTAATGAACATTCCCAAATACACATTCTCCAGGGTGAGGGATGGAAGTGACCAACTGCTGAAAGATGTATTTATTACCTGGTAGTTTTTGTCTCATTGTACCTCTGTGAGACATTGTCAACGGAGGTGGAAGAAATAGACAAGTGAATGGTTTTTGAACGCAGCTATCTATGTAGGATCGCTCGCGTTCGGTAAGATAGTATAGCGAACAATACTTTAGAAAGACAAAGAATAGAGTCTCCATGGTAATAACTCGCAAGCTCCGAAAAATACTATGGTTTTGAAAATGTCAACATCTCCCATTTGAGCAGTGTTGAGGTTAGGAATGGGGTACTAATCAAGTCAATGGTTAGTGAGACAATAATGGAGAAGAATGGGTTTCTGGTTCACTCGTGTAAGAGGCAATTGGCATGATTTGCGGAAAACTTCAAGAAACAATTCAACTGGCTTCCAGCTACAATTTTGTTGTCTGCTATCCAGTCGGATCCTGAATGGAACACTAAGAGAGTCCCTCCAACTCTTACTGAAGTTGGAAAGGTTGTAGTCAACCTGAAACGAGGAAGGACATCAGGGATGGATGCAATAGCACCAGAGGTATAGCATCAACTGAAGGTATACAGCATACCTGTAGTATAAGTTTTTAGGTATAATACTGGGACAGGGGTTTAGGAGACTATGAGCCAAAGCATTGCAAGAGGGTACAATTCAGCTAAAAAGTGACTTACATACCCATACTTGGCATTTCCATCCCACATATGCTAATGTAGCGGTCTTTCTGCACTGGTATTGATTCCTCCTACAACACTACATTAAAAATATGTCCATTTTGATACCACTAATATTACTCAGTTATTAGAATATCAAATTCGAAACAAGAAACAGCCTTTGAAATCGGTTTACAATCAACGAGAGACAAAATCAATACAGAATACAGCATACAGTTGCTTCACCTCAAGTTCACACACTTCATGATAGTATTTAAGGAACAGGTGGATAGAAATAGAATAATATCTGAGACCAAAATGTTGTGTTAGAGACTGAACAATTTTAAGATAAAGGTCAGTGTGTACATTCAAGCTAAAGAAGACGTCAGGGAGTGAATACATCTGCACTACTCCTGATGATATTCACACATTACACCAAGAGCCGTTCGAAACTGATTCCTGTGGTCTCCGCGATTCTAACCAGACAGTCAGCATCTCCCAAATAAGACAAAAGATACAGCCTTCTTACCTCAAAAAGTCGTGGAGGAAGGACATCTAGATCCCATTCAGGTTTGAGTTGAATGCTAGGCGACTTAAGAGTGGCTGTTGGCCAGCTGAACTACTCTCAGCCAACATTCTAGTCGACTATCCTGATAGTATAGCAAAGACCCATTTGGTTTGGTAGTCTCACTAACCATCATCATCTCATGGTCAGTATATCTACTAAACCTAAGTAGTCACCAAGTGTAAACTAAGGCTGGTGCATACTATATTTCTTTCCATTTTGTCACCTACTACTACTTTTGGTCATTGTGAGGACTCTTAATCACCTTAAATTCTAGCCAATTTCTCTGTATATTGTACCCAGAGCCCGCTGGAATGAGTATTTTCGTATCAAACAGTTCAGATAAGGTTGTGAAAATCCACTGAATTCCTTTCACATGCAGATGTAGGTTACCAACTGCACCACTGATCAAAATCCTGTAACACCCCAGCACCTTCTAATTTGAATAGCCGAAACCCACAGACGTGTGAAAGGAAATAACCGCAGAGCAGTATACTGGTCCGTTGAAAAATAGTCGGACATTTCGCCAGTAGGAGCATAAGGTGACGCAAGTTGTCAAATGCTAAACGGGACCTCCGTATCTTCAGCAAACAGCCCAATTATGCTGATGCCAGTGCCCAAGTATGTCAAATCCACAGTTTCCCTCCCTGTAGTCACAGACCACTCCTGCAGCATCATCTTACATTTGACAGGTACCAGCGAAAGGCATGCAAAACATACTAAGATTTCTGCCCAACACGTCCAGAAAAACCTGCATTTTTCCCGTATCTTCACCTAACAGGACTGTCATCTATGCCCTACAAATCTGGGAAACAGCAGGCTTTCGTGAGGACGTCAGTCGATCTGAATTCACACGATAAGAAGGAAAAGAGTGGTCATACTTGACGGACACCACCTAACGTGCACAACTCACCACAGGCTCTGACATGCCCAAGGGTGTTCGAGTATAGAGCCTTCAACGGGGCGGATGACGTAGTCACACAGCACCCTTTTCAGTGAAGGACTCCCATAATATACTTCGGCCAACAGGGTCGAATAATGATGTTAGGCGGAGAAATACAGCTTGTGTCGAGCTCTGGTAAGTTTCCATGTGATCCAGAACCTGATAGAGGGCGAACATCTCCTTGATACACCCACAAATAGGTTTGAAACTTGCCTGGTTCCCTCGGTTTTGCTGTGCTCGAGCTTCACTCCTGCATATGGTGACTATAAAACCCAGACACTATGTCCTTCAGTCTGATTCCCCTGTGGTTACTACAAGGGATTTCTCGCCCTTCTTAAAGACTGGTACAATCGGTGATTGGGAACAGTCAGGTGGGATCATATCTGATTCCCATACACCAGGATAGACTTTAGTTAACCTGACCAATAATTCACGACCACCACCTATAAATATCTCCGCTACTGATCCATGTGGCTCTGCTACCCTTCCTCCTTTTAGGCTAATTGTAGCCTTTTCAACTGTGGTGAGGCTTAGAGGGACCATCTTAGTGTTCTGTTGTGTCGGCCGAAAAGTGGAAGGTGTGAATCCCAGATAAGTGACACTGGTCAGACTTTTTCACTTTGAAAGGCCTCCTTAGTTGTGACGTATTTGAAGACATCTATATATAGCTCGGTTCTAGAGATTTCGATTGACCCCTCACTCACCTCTGCATGACCTATATTTCAGAAATAACTGTATGTTCATTACTCAACATTTTCTGCTTGAAACCATTTGTCGTCAGGTAATTTAGTAATGGATGCAGACGAATCACATCGTCTGATATATATGGACAATAAGCACCAGACTTTGGGTTGTTGTACGCGGTTGGGAGGGCGGAATTGTGTGGCTCACCATGTGGGTGAAGTGAGCATATAATTGAGCAAGTATGTACGAGATTAATCACGTTCAACATCAGCGTCAAGACTGAACCAGAAGCATCGCATGTCTAAGACAATTGCGGCCAGACAAAGTTATCGCCAATTGGCGACGAGGTTAACACGGGAATATAACATGTTCTATTCAGAATCCGACTGGATAGCAGACAATAGAATAGCAGCTGAAAGCCAGCTGAACTGTTCCCGTAGTGTTCCGTCCATCATACTGATCATCTTTTCCACAAATGAACCGGGGACCCATTCTTCTCTGCTATCGTTTCACTAACAATTGACTCGATTGGTACCTCATGCCTAACCTCAACATTACTCACATGGGGATTACAACATTCACGGACACTTCCGAGAAGGTGCGATTTGTGAAATATGTACAGCAGCCTCCTGTCTCCTTTCTCCAGAGAACGTCTTGTTGCCGTATACAAGGATAGACCAGCTGTGGCACAATATTCTCGCCATTTTATAAGCAGTTGTGCAACTCTCTGCTGCCAGAAACGAAGTGTCTTAGAGAATGATGAAAAAGCATTTTGCATTTGAAGTTAATGTCATCACCACGTAAACGTTTCCTACACGTTGGGACTAGAAATAAAATTGCCGAAGTATTGTGTAGCTGACGCTTCAGAATTGAACATACATTGCGAATCTATCCAAAATTAGGTAGACTCCTACGTCACTTTATTCTACTCCACAAGAGCATATCCGTGGCTCATTGGCCAAGGTATCTGACTACCAACACTTGAATTGTAGACTTCAATAGTTTTAACAGTTTGACGCTGGAGGTTAGTTTTTGGAAACATTTTTGTTTTTTGAACAGGTTGGCTTTTCAACCATATTTTGTAGTTGATCGCTTTCGTTGCTATCGCATTTTAATTTTTTTGCTCTAACTTTAACTGAATACTTCAGTTGAAGTACGGTTCCAGTAGGAACTTTAACTGAATTCCGAATAACATCGTTAGTCACAATCATGTTTGTGGCTGACCCAACTGCCGATTCACAGTCACGAAGGCATGCATGCATGCACATGGATATGGATCCCATAAACTTGGTACCCAATTGACACCAACCGTGCACAAGTGTTGCAGCAGCAAACCAGCTTCTCTTGGTTGTCACTTCTGCTTCGAGCCTTTCTCAGCCCCAATTCAAGAGGCCATCGAAATGTTGTTGGCCAGAAAACACTCGTATGGTGATGATAACAGTCAGTCCAATCAGGTGTCAGATGACGATGCTGCAAGTGTTATTGCCAATTCCTCCAATATGAAACCTAAAGGTGGACCAACGTCACATCTCAGAGAATCATTCGATGAGGCTACACCAGTTTCAACACGAAATCGACGTCAGAGGAAACCGAGGGTGACTGATGCACCAACCATGATGCTCAAAGACTCACCATAAGACTGCATCTCTGTTAACAACTTTGATACTACGAAGGTGATCAGTAAATCCAATTCAATTTCTCCGAGAAAGAATTCGAAGAAACCTTCACAGTTAAGGTTATCGCTAAAACTACTAAGGTTATGGAACCCATTGAGAAAGCTTCGAAGGCCATCAACATGAGATCCAAGGATGTACCACCAACGTCTAGTGTGACCTTCTGCAATGTTTAGGAGTCAGTGGACAGAGATCTTTCAATGAGCCATCTGTAGTCGGTCTAGTCAGCCACCAGACATATTTCACCTGAAAAATCTGAAGTAAGTATCTCCAAAGTAATTAGGTTGGGGGAAAAACGGAATGATAAATCCAATGAGTGGAGGATTTTGAAGGTTGTCCTAGACGACAAAGAAGTGGATGTACTCGTGAATAAAGCATTCAAACTACAGAATGTACACGTCCACATCCGACCTGACTGGGCTGTCGAGGACCGGACGAAAGAAGAGAAGTGTTCACTGAACTTAAGGCTCGACAGATTAATGGGGGAAATCTTAAAGTTGTGGGTTTTCGGGTGGTGAGGTTTTGGAAACGAATGCCTCAAACACTGTGAACGCAATCCCCACCAACATTTGCACCATAAGAATGATAGACTTCAAGGCTATTACCTGTGAACTGGTTCGCTGTGTAGTGGCCGTCACCGAAACCTGACCGGTGAAGGATTTAGATTTTACGCCACCCCTAAAGAGATACAGCTGTGTGGGGATAGATAAAGTTTTGGGTCTGTGATGACGTCCACATACGATCAGTTAACCCAGAAACACATGAATGCGGTACCTGTGAAGTGACCACTTGTGAGATGAGGTCGAAGCAAGGTTCCTGTACTGTTGGGGGTGATTTACGCACTCCATCCTGCCTTGCAAATGGCCTTGTGCCACTCATATACGCAAGGGGAGTGGGGGCAACAGTTTTAATAGTTGGGGATCTGAACACCCACATAAACTGGATGGAGATAACAGTCTTAGCCTCGGAAAATTGTTTCGAAAATGATTTATTTTCAAGGTACTAGAATCTGTTTCAGTCTAAAACGTAACTTGTGACATGATACGGTTTGAACACATACCATCGTATTAGATGTTCAACCCACCAATATGAAGATATTATGGATCCATCATACTTCCCTCCGTTAGCCAAAAGCGATCGTGCAGTGCTAACTTTCACTTTTCAAAAGAATGAATTTGATTACAACACTGCCTCTCATAGACCTAATGTGTAGCGCACACACACTTCATGCATAAGGGATTGCTCGGTCAGTAAGGATTGGCCCATCGACAAGGGTTCATCAATCGAGAACGCATGAGATAGGTTTGAAGCTCTATTCGAAGAGACAATATCATTGATTCCATGGTCGACACCACGAAGATTTTCACGTCACCTCCTGTGTCTTGATAAAGGCACTCAAAACTAATAAGGTGAGGGAAACTTTTATAGAACTTGTTTATAGGAACTGGGCTGGAAACAGTTATAACTCAGGGCTGTAAAGTCCGTAATCAGTGCAAAACTTTGATCACACAGTCTTGAATGTTTCATGAGAAACGGCTCGTAAACGACTGTCGAAAACTGTCTCAAAAGACTGTTTGCATTTATCAAAATGACTAAAAGAAAATGTGGAGTTCCCTTTCTGGTGACATGAAAAGTCTGATAGTCTGGCGGAATCTAATCTGTTCAGAGGTGAATGCCAATAAGATTACTCTAATTAAGTGTACTCTGTAGATTATGATGTGAGGGGCTCAATATTGGTATCAGCACTCCACCATCAATGGATACAGTGCTCATAACAAGGGAAGCAGTCTTCCAGTTGCTCGCTATTCTTAATCCCAATGAATTGCATATCAGATTGCTGTCTTGGTTAGCGGACACTGTTGTTGAGACTCACTGATCTTTGCAATATGTCCCTGTTTTAGACCCGCCTCCCCAGTCTTCAGTCTTGTTTTTAAGGCTGGTAGTCGTCAGTTGGTGGCTAACTATCGCCCTGTCAGTCAAACTAGCATGGTTATTTAGGTCTTTGAAGAAATAATTCACGTTAAGGTACTTAACCGTCTTGAATCAAAGAATCTTCCGGCACCACAGCAAAACGGTTCTCGTATTGGACACTTCTGTTTAACCTGCCCATCGCAAGAAAGGAATGGGTCACGGCCCTTGACTGCAAGCTACCAATACACACCGTGTTCACAGACTTCAGCAAGGCATTTGATAAAGTGCCTCATGAAAAATCACCCAGGAAGTTCTTCTTTTTTGGGTTTGCTGGTACATTGCAAGTCTGGACTAGGGAACTTCTGTACTATAGAAGACAACGAGTGAGGATTAGTAGGAACTCCAGGTGGAAACCGTGACGAGTGGAATTCCTCAAGGAAAAATCCTAGGTCCCCTACTTTTCTTGTTATTTGTCAACGAATTGCTGCAAATGCTCAACTCTTCAGAGCTGGTATTCACCGGTGATGTAAACGTTTGGAGGGCCGTATGTAGTAGTGTTGATAGATACACACTTCAAGCGGATTTTGACGGACTGGTAGGTCGATCAAAACGTTAGTGCCTGGAAATCAACTCTAGTAAAGGTGCGATAATGCATATTGCTCATTGTAATTTTGTCCGGAAATCCCTTCATGGTACACCACTGCTCCCAGTCTTTGGACTGAAAGACTTAGGTGTCATCATAAGCCATGATTTGAAAACTTTGGCACACTGGATGCTTCTGCCACAAAAGGCTTCCGTGTATTATGGTTCGTCCGCAAACTATTCAAAAGTTCTGGTCAGGATATTTTCTGAATACTGTAGTGCACTTCCGTTAGACCTCATTCGGAATACTGCATTCAGGAGGACAGTCCGTGCCTATAAAAGGATGCTGACATACTCAAGCGTGTTCAAAGGGTGGGTACTAAGCTTGTGACAAGCCCTTCTAATCTGCCCAATGAGGAATGACTAGACTGGTTACACTTATTCCCATTGTCTCCCCGTAAGGAACGGGGTGACCTCATACCGGCATTCCGTATCCGTAACAATGACTTCCATACTGATTACGTTCTATCTTTCTAGCCTGCTAGGATTGATTATCTCCTAGGACGCCACAAAATGTCCAAAAAACCCGACCGAAACAACATAGTGCAAATCCACATTTTCCTTGTCGTGTGGCCAACGACTGGAACTCCTTACTTTAGCAAGTAGTATTAGCACCTTCTGTCAACGCATTCAAAGAGAAACTGTAAAGACTAATACAGGACAACTGGCTTAGTATCCTTATCCCTGAAAAATGGTATCACAGAGGACAACTCAAGGATAAACCATATATCACCGTTCTTCAATCCCGATTTCTTCAGCTTAGACATTAAAAAGTGCTTAGTGAAAATCTGCACTAATTATACAATTATGTAATTTAACCATGGTTTAATTGAAAGCTGATACTGAGTTTGAGCCACTCCCTAAGTTGCCTTCAGCTGCTCATACTACTGCTAAGCAAATAAATACTCGTCAAATACTATTTATGGTAGGCACTTGTCACCATGAAGAGATATAAGGCGCTTCAACAAGAGTTAACTCTTGTTAAATGCTCATTTATGTTTTTATACGTGATTTCATAATTTATCAAGTTACTGCTGATTATTTAACGTCAACATAAAAGGAAATACGAAAAAAGGCTGTTTTTATCACATGAACATGCTTAACGGGTGGGAGAGGCACAAACATAAATAAATAAACAAAAAAACCTACCACCTACCGTTAGCAATCAAATACGCGCTAATGAAGACACTCAAATACGGTCCAAGGCCACAAAATCGGGCAAATACAATTAGCTACAAAAATCTTATGATGTGCTGTCATATTCGCATCTTGTTTCCCACAATCCTGTATTAAAGCATCCAACATCGAACATCAATAGTGCGAGTAGAGGAAACTTGCAGTTTTTGAGCTCTCGCTTCTAGGTCTTGAGGCTTGGTTCTTTTTGTTCAGTTGTACTCCTTCGACGGTCACAGAGGTCTTTGTGTTTTCGTGCTTATAGCTTTGGAGGCATTGTTTGTCTATTTGAAGGTGTTGTATCTGCAAATGGTAGCTTGGTTTGTTAAGGGGGGCAACGGAGCTACTGATAAGATCAATCAACCGTTTGCGATTCCTGTTGTTGTAAGCACCTGAAAGTAAGTGTTAAGTGTTCTTTAAACAGTGATAGAAACGGGTGGGTGAAGAGTGAGAAAAAGAGAAGTGGAAAGTACTTTTGAAAAGATACATGTGACTGGTAATAATATAGAGGAGAGATGCGTCTCACTGCAGATACTGGGGTTGGGGAATACAGGGATGGAAGAGCGTATCGTCGGTTGCTACTAACATATGTTCATGGCGGGCCGTTTGCGCTCACATACTCAGCCAGTAGCCCTTTGAAGGAGTTGATTGATGTGGCTGTGACTACTTCTTTTGGCAGCGCGTTCCATAGGGCACATACTCTACGGGAGAAGTTACATCTCACTCTAGTCCTTGCCCTATGGCGAGGTATGTAAGTGGGATTGCCACGGGATTGTCGGTTTCGGACCGATAATGTTGTCCTATTTGGGTGGTCCTCTTGATGAATGATCTTGTAGACTGTTATCAGATCACCTCATTTTCTCCGATAGCTTAGTGTGAACAAGTTGAGTTGTCTGAAGCGTTGTGCATGTGTTTTGCCTGTTAATCCAACAACCAACTTTGTTGCTCTTCTTTGTACCTTCTCGAGAGAATTGTGTCTCTCTTTATTAGAGGAGGGGCTACCGTGTTGAACACCTTTAGGTGTGGTCTAACGTAGGTTTTGAATACCATGAGGAATAACTCTGGGGTTAACAATCCAAGTTGCCTTCTTATAAAGTGCATGATGGTGTTCACCTTTGCTGTCATCCCCTTATAGATACCAGTAGTATCCAGTGTGCTAGAGAAGCTTAGTCCAAGGTCCTTCTCTGTGGATACCTTGGTGATTGCACGCTTGTTAAGAGTGTAGTTGATTTTCATCGCCTCTGGTGTGCGGAGATACATCACCTTGCACTTCTCCAAATCAAAGCTTAAACCGTTTGCAGCTGACCAGGACTCCAGCTGCAGCAGGTCATTTTCGAGCTTTCTGGAATCCTCTTCGTCGCCTATCGTCCTCCACATTTTGTTGTCGTCGGCGGATAGGAGGATAGATGAGATTTTAGTGGGGGGTTTTTATAAGTGGTAAAAATAGGGGTGGTCCAAGGGTGGCTCCTTGGGAAACTTCTGTTCTTGCTTTCCTCCATGTTGATCGGATTCTCTTTACTTTGGTGCAGAATTCTCTACCCTCTAGATATACTGTAAGCCATGCTAAGAGTGGTTCACTGATACCCACTTTTACTAGTTTGGTGAGAATAGTGAGGTGTGGGACGCTATCAAAAACTTTGGTCAAGTCCAAGAAGATAACGTGAACTTGTTGTTTGTTGTCCCATCTAGTAGTCCAGTCATCCCAAGCGGTCATTAAGTTTGTGGCACATGACCACCCGGTTCTGAAGCCATGCTGGGTGGGACGGACGACGCTGTTCCTTTTAAGGTAGTCCCAAACAACATCTGCAACAAGGCTTCCCAGTACCTTGGAAAGTACGGGGAGTAATGCTATTAGTCTGCGGTTACAGGGGTTCTTTCGGTCTCCTCCCTTGCAGATTGGTAAGAGGATGGCGCATTTCCATTCTTCGGGAAGTTGGCTTACTTCCGGCGAGTACGTGAACAGGTTGCATATGGGTAAGCTTAGTACTTCTGCACAGTTGCGTAGGACAACCAGTTTTATGTCGTCACAGCCCGGGGGTCTCCCTATTCTCAGTGTTGAAAGGTTCGCAAACAATTGGGTTGACGAAATCTTCACGTTCATCAGCTGTGTATCGCGGTCCTGAGACTCCGTTACATTGCCAGATGTTGATAATGGACGTATTACTGGGTTGAGTTGCTCGTCACACCGACTACTGAACAGTTCCGCTATCTCGCAGCTGTTCAAGGGTTCTGCGGCCTCTCCGGTGACCAGGCTTAAGCCCTTATTCTTTGACTTGCATTGCGACATAAACTGATACAGACTTTTCGGATTGTAACTTAGCTGTTTAGCCAGGTTACTTCGGTATGCACACCTGTCATTACAAATTCTTATACTACACAAGTTCCGTAACGCCTTGTAGCTATGAAAATCCGATTCTTTGCGTGATGTACGCCACCGGTACCATGCCTTCTTTTTCCTCTGTATTTGCCTTTGGGTTGCGCAAGTCACCCGAGAGCATTTCAGAGGTGGTTGTCTGGTTAATTTTGGAACACTCTTTTCAACAGCGTTGCAGATAATATCTTTAATCTGTATCCAGTGTTTGTCTATCGATAGTGGGTGCCATTCTTGTGGCCATGCAGCCTCCAGGAGTTCGTTGTTCATGAGGTGGTAGTCTGCTCTCAGGTAACAGCGGAACGCTTCTGACTCAACTATTGGTAGTGTCTCTTTGGTTATCAGAGAGAATCTCACCAATGCGTGATCGCTTTTACCTAAGGGGGGTTGGACACACATCGTCCACCAAAAGATCATCGTCTGTTAGAACGTAGTCTAGTGGTGATCCTTCCCCGTCTGGTCCCCATCTGGTGTTTTCCCCAACCTTCTCTATTAGTCCTGCTGCCGTGAACGTATTTCGAAGTTTGTGTTAAAAAGATCTATGCCCACATCTTACTTCACACCCCGGGTAGAGTGTCAGTGTGTCGAAGTCTCCATAGAGGACTACATGGTCATAGGCTGCCGAGGTGGTTGTTGCGATGGCACTTAGCAATTGTGCCTTATACTCTGTGCTACAAAGGGGAGGCCTATATACTACTCCTACAGGTACTTGGTTTGGTTTATGGTGAAACAGCACCGTAAGGAGCCTGACAATAGGCTGAACACACCATCAGTCACCCCCTTGACTTTTAGATGAGTGCTAGTATATATGGCAACTCCTCCACCTCCTTTGAACTGCCTGTCCCTTCGGAACAGGGTCATGTTAGGCAAACATATTTCCTTATCCACTACGTCTTCTGACAGCCATGCCTCCGTGAGGGGAATTATGTCTGCCTGTAGATGTGTCCTCTAACAGAGTTCATAAGCACTTATATCATGCCAGTCGATAACTGATGAAGCCATTCCGAAGTGTTATAGGATTACAGACCCCCTCCAAGTATGATCTGGCAGTTTGGTCATCTTTAATAGACCTTTCTACCAAACCCAGTAATAGTGACTACAAGAAAATTGTAAAAAGACACGGTCAAGGGATAATACACCAAGAAGATGTAAACGGTAAACGAAACATGAGAAAACAAATATAAAGCGCTTGTTGCATAGCAACATTAAAACACTGGTTATTAGTAGAAGTCATTCGAGTTCAGTGTCACGAGGATAGCTTTCGGTACATTTCACACAGCAAAAGCGAGAGAAGCTCGAAGCAAAAACTCCCATTTCCTTTTACCAGGTGTTTTCACCGTGCGATTCGTTAAATGAGGAGCTGGTCGAGCTAAAGATAAGATCAATAAACGTTTTACGGCATTCATTTGCTTGAATACTTGAACCGTAAAGCCCAGCGTATAGGGAATATCCATTCGATGAATAATTATGCGGGCTGTGGTTGTGTCATTGCTACTGACACAGGAACAAGTGGACGCATTGAGCTGTAGCGGGTGCTATGAGCTGAAGTTGAATTGGGTTGAAAAAAGGTTAACAGCAGTCAAACCCAGACGTTGCATCAGCCCGTGTAATTTTTTACTGATGGTTTGACTGTTGGATGTAGATTGGCCGGCTGGTGTCTTCGAGGCGATAGAATTTGATGGCTGATGACCCTTGACCTGAATGGAAACCAGCGAAGGTGTAGCAGGTTTGCGCACTCTGACGTTTCTAAGGTCTTGAACACTGCTAACCCTCACCTCCTTATCCCGTTCCTTGCCATTCGTATTGTCCAATCTTAATATCATTTTCTTTACGCTTCTTCCTTGCCGTGAAGCGCGGGAAGTTGGGCTGTGCATTTGACTTACGGGTCCAAATTTACTACTCTCCTCAGCAATTTCTCGCAAAGACTTGAGGTGTACTTGAGCAGAGAGAAGATTGTGTCAGGCACCTGTAGATAGTATCTAACACAAAACCCCTTCCTTTATCTTGGCCCCAACATCCCTCTACCGAGTCATTCTCACCTCACTGCAAACAGTAGTCTTACTGGCATCTACACCATGATTGCTACCATAGTTTTCTAATCATCATTTCACCCCTTTTGACGGCATTTAGTGCATGCTCTATATACATGAAGATCAATTCCTACCCCTAGTGATGTCGCACATAGTTTGTTGTCTACAAAAATGTCCCCGTCCTACGTACGTCAACCGAATAGTTGGTAGTGCAATCAGCTGGTGATTTGCCAAGTGGGAATACGACTACTCAGCCGGATGTCAAAGTGGTTGACGAAAAATATTTCTTTCCGAAGTAATCATCTTTCTTCTTACTGACCAACAAATGGGAACATTACGTTAGGCACTCCAACTTTACAACGAATGAGGGTGCGAAATCCTGAATCTGTCACCTACGTAAATTGCTTGTGGCGACGATGTCATATTCGAATGTCCTTAAGGACCAAGTGTACTGTGCAAGTGAGAACTTTATCTCGACTAGTGGTTTTGACAGATGACCATGAAGAGTAGAGGGTTTCGGGGGTTTAAAAGCAAAAACGCATCCCTGATGCATAATGAAACCACACTGTCGGCAGCGTTAAAATCAACCGATGTGATTGGGACATACATTCCATATTCCATCGTTGTGTAGGTCAGCGTAATACGTAGGTTAAGAAAATGCTGAGTGTACCTAGGTCGTGATGCAGCGAAGAGTATGCAGCACTAAATCGCCAACCGCTGACCTGAGTCTTCCAATTATGGCTTTCTCGATTGTAGTCCATGTAGGACCGAAATGTGTCAAAGGAAACCACGGGAGATATGACCCAAAACCACTTACAGTAGGGTACATGCGTCCACGCTGTAATCGTAATGGTAGTGGGATGCACACTTTAGCCCTTTTTGTTCATACTGCTTTCCACTACAGGTGACATCAGTTCAGTTTCCTTGTCTTTGTTCACGCTGACTTTGATCTTTATTTGGCGATATGAAATTTTATTGATATCCAGTTTTGTCTGGCCCTTTATTGCTCATATGTCTTGTTGATACTGAAGTTGCTGTGGATTCGTTTAGTGTCATATTCCAAGATTTTCCAACAGGGGTGTTCTAACGTTTTTCAACAGCATGAAAGCAACATATAGGAACGTCTAAAACGGGAGTAGAAATTGGTCAACTTCGTCACATTTCACCAATTCCATTTCTTAGTGAAAGTGTCTTTGAAGATACGTCGTGGGTCATGTTGACCTGATGTATAAGGGAACTCATTATTGATAACTACTTACTTTTTATCGATCAATAAGGTGGATAACAGCAGCTCCGAAGACGCTAAGCGTTTCCGGAGGGAGCAAGTGGCTTTTTATCTACAGTGAACAACTGAAAACATACGAATACTTCAACTATTGTATGAATACTATGTGGAAGTGATGAAATGAACTTCCACTTTCGAAAATGTACCCCCATGCTTTGGACGATACTTCACACTCATTTTTGAGGCCTATGATACCATGTAACTTTCCAAACCTCGTCAAACAGAGTGGGCTAAAAGTCTGTCTAGACTTATGAACCATAACTGTGGATGGAAATAACCTTGAATAGATATCTCAACAGAAAAAAGTTGCATAGGAAATTGTTGAAGAGCGGCGCACACTTGATTTCCGCAGGGTAATGACACTTTGCTACCTAGGAGTAGCTAAACTAATGTTGGAGTCTACAATTCAAGTGTTGGTAGTCAGATACCTTGGCCAATGAGCCACGGATATGCTCTTGTGGAGTAGAATAAAGTGACGTAGGAGTCTACCTAATTTTGGATAGATTCGCAATGTATGTTCAATTCTGAAGCGTCAGCTACACAATACTTCGGCAATTTTATTTCTAGTCCCAACGTGTAGGAAACGTTTACGTGGTGATGACATTAACTTCAAATGCAAAATGCTTTTTCATCATTCTCTAAGACACTTCGTTTCTGGCAGCAGAGAGTTGCACAACTGCTTATAAAATGGCGAGAATATTGTGCCACAGCTGGTCTATCCTTGTATACGGCAACAAGACGTTCTCTGGAGAAAGGAGACAGGAGGCTGCTGTACATATTTCACAAATCGCACCTTCTCGGAAGTGTCCGTGAATGTTGTAATCCCCATGTGAGTAATGTTGAGGTTAGGCATGAGGTACCAATCGAGTCAATTGTTAGTGAAACGATAGCAGAGAAGAATGGGTCCCCGGTTCATTTGTGGAAAAGATGATCAGTATGATGGACGGAACACTACGGGAACAGTTCAGCTGGCTTTCAGCTGCTATTCTATTGTCTGCTATCCAGTCGGATTCTGAATAGAACATGTTATATTCCCGTGTTAACCTCGTCGCCAATTGGCGATAACTTTGTCTGGCCGCAATTGTCTTAGACATGCGATGCTTCTGGTTCAGTCTTGACGCTGATGTTGAACGTGATTAATCTCGTACATACTTGCTCAATTATATGCTCACTTCACCCACATGGTGAGCCACACAATTCCGCCCTCCCAACCGCGTACAACAACCCAAAGTCTGGTGCTTATTGTCCATATATATCAGACGATGTGATTCGTCTGCATCCATTACTAAATTACCTGACGACAAATGGTTTCAAGCAGAAAATGTTGAGTAATGAACATACAGTTATTTCTGAAATATAGGTCATGCAGAGGTGAGTGAGGGGTCAATCGAAATCTCTAGAACCGAGCTATATATAGATGTCTTCAAATACGTCACAACTAAGGAGGCCTTTCAAAGTGAAAAAGTCTGACCAGTGTCACTTATCTGGGATTCACACCTTCCACTTTTCGGCCGACACAACAGAACACTAAGATGGTCCCTCTAAGCCTCACCACAGTTGAAAAGGCTACAATTAGCCTAAAAGGAGGAAGGGTAGCAGAGCCACATGGATCAGTAGCGGAGATATTTATAGGTGGTGGTCGTGAATTATTGGTCAGGTTAACTAAAGTCTATCCTGGTGTATGGGAATCAGATATGATCCCACCTGACTGTTCCCAATCACCGATTGTACCAGTCTTTAAGAAGGGCGAGAAATCCCTTGTAGTAACCACAGGGGAATCAGACTGAAGGACATAGTGTCTGGGTTTTATAGTCACCATATGCAGGAGTGAAGCTCGAGCACAGCAAAACCGAGGGAACCAGGCAAGTTTCAAACCTATTTGTGGGTGTATCAAGGAGATGTTCGCCCTCTATCAGGTTCTGGATCACATGGAAACTTACCAGAGCTCGACACAAGCTGTATTTCTCCGCCTAACATCATTATTCGACCCTGTTGGCCGAAGTATATTATGGGAGTCCTTCACTGAAAAGGGTGCTGTGTGACTACGTCATCCGCCCCGTTGAAGGCTCTATACTCGAACACCCTTGGGCATGTCAGAGCCTGTGGTGAGTTGTGCACGTTAGGTGGTGTCCGTCAAGTATGACCACTCTTTTCCTTCTTATCGTGTGAATTCAGATCGACTGACGTCCTCACGAAAGCCTGCTGTTTCCCAGATTTGTAGGGCATAGATGACAGTCCTGTTAGGTGAAGATACGGGAAAAATGCAGGTTTTTCTGGACGTGTTGGGCAGAAATCTTAGTATGTTTTGCATGCCTTTCGCTGGTACCTGTCAAATGTAAGATGATGCTGCAGGAGTGGTCTGTGACTACACAGGGAGGGAAACTGTGGATTTGACATACTTGGGCACTGGCATCAGCATAATTGGGCTGTTTGCTGAAGATACGGAGGTCCCGTTTAGCATTTGACAACTTGCGTCACCTTATGCTCCTACTGGCGAAATGTCCGACTATTTTTCAACGGACCAGTATACTGCTCTGCGGTTATTTCCTTTCACACGTCTGTGGGTTTCGGCTATTCAAATTAGAAGGTGCTGGGGTGTTACAGGATTTTGATCAGTGGTGCAGTTGGTAACCTACATCTGCATGTGAAAGGAATTCAGTGGATTTTCACAACCTTATCTGAACTGTTTGATACGAAAATACTCATTCCAGCGGGCTCTGGGTACAATATACAGAGAAATTGGCTAGAATTTAAGGTGATTAAGAGTCCTCACAATGACCAAAAGTAGTAGTAGGTGACAAAATGGAAAGAAATATAGTATGCACCAGCCTTAGTTTACACTTGGTGACTACTTAGGTTTAGTAGATATACTGACCAGGAGATGATGATGGTTAGTGAGACTACCAAACCAAATGGGTCTTTGCTATACTATCAGGATAGTCGACTAGAATATTGGCTGAGAGTAGTTCAGCTGGCCAACAGCCACTCTTAAGTCGCCTAGCATTCAACTCAAACCTGAATGGGATCTAGATGTCCTTCCTCCACGACTTTTTGACTTGAAGAAGGCTTTTCCGAACCTGAGACGTTGAAAAGCACTGGAATCTGAATGTCTGCCACAGTGTGATTGCAGGTTTGTAATTAAAATACCATTTAGTAAAGAAATAGAGGTGCCGGGCGACATTTGCTAATCATTTCCTTCAAAATGGTCGAAATGGCAATTTTTTCCGGTCTAGGAGGAAGGTGGGAAGTGGAGTTAGGAATACAGCGGTATTATTTTGAATAGTATCATGTCAAAAATCCTAGGATCTACGATTATACGGTGGGTGCTCTATAATATCAAACTCGAGGAAACCAGCCAGTTTTCATACCTGGACGGTAGCGCACCACCCAAACTTGTGCTCTTCGACAAGTTCTGGAACACATCCATATTTGCCATATTCTTTAATCTGAAAGTGGTATTCGACACTGTCGACCAGGTGTTTTTTGGTGGTGTTTGACTGTGAAGGATTCTCAGACAAGTTTGGGATGCTAAATACGGACTTCTGGTCGACTTGACGTAGCTGTGTTAGGTTAGCTGTGTCGGAGTTGCCATCTATGTTGACAGGCATTAGTGTCTGCTAAGAGGTACTTGCTGTAACCTTTCCTGTTTAAGTTGTTTATATATGTATTAATGGATATAACCTTATGTATTTCTGACTTCACAAGGATTGATCTACTCTCTGGAGGGTATCTGACTGATTTGCAGCACTTGGGAGACATTGTCCTGTATGTGAAGGGGTCTTCCGAGCATCTTGATCGAAATCTCAGTATATTTGGCATGTATTTTGCATCTGTGGAACGTAGGATGATGCTTCAGGTTGGTCTGCGGCTACTCCGAGTTTAAGGGCATGAAGTGAAGTGGTTTAACGTGTTGACCGGTTCACTTACTTGCAGAGTTGCATCAGTCAAAACAGGTTTGTTGCTGAAAGTTTCAGGTTGCATAAAAAAGACCTGTTTGGTATTTATCGTTTTGTGATCTGTGTGCCGATAAGTAATCTGATGAGTTTTCGAGTTGAACTGCTTCTCACTATTTTTTGTTGTTGTGGGTGTGGTGGATAATGCTGCGAGGTCATCATGTAGTATTCGTTTGTCGTTAGTGATGATTGTTAACTTCATGCGAAGTGATCACACTTTCATTCTGTTTAAACCTTTTTATTTGCGAATTTCGCGTACAGTGTTGATAACTTTTGTTCCTATTCAGCTTCAAAACATGCAGAATAATGACAATGTTTTATCAAGAAGTCACGCAGTTGTTGTTAAAAACGTCATATCTCGTTTTCAATGTGTATATTTCCTGTTTGTACATCTTATTCAGTTGGTGAAACAAAGGTACACGGTTGACCACCTCACTATTCTAATTATGGTTATTCGTACGCCAAACGCATGACTGGTGTAATGAATAGGTAAGTTTAATTTTTGTTGTTCTTTATGGATAACCTTTCCGATTACATTTTGAATTCATACAATTTTGCTACTATGTTCATTAACTATATGCGATTAGAATTACTTTAGTGTTGGTAAAAGGAATTGAAAGTTAGCCAAGTTTTTGTAAACGTGTCATGGATTAAACACCCATTAGTTATTTTTTTAGTTTGTGGCAAGTGCAATTTGAAAGGTTATTAACTATTTATAAATTAAGACATAAGGTTGGGTTGTTTTCTCCGACCACTTTTGTATTCGTGCACCATGCTGTGGACTGTATCAGTTTGAAATTGAGATATTCGACACCGGTTCCATTTTGTTACTATTGCCTTATGTGTACAGTTAAGTTAGCCGTGAGTCATTGGTTAAATGTCTGGTATCTGGACAAAGTGTACAAGTTTCGTGAACCACAGTCACATTGGTCATCAGGTTACACCTTTATCATCTACTGACAGTTTTTAGAATATTAATTGTCATTACACTTACTTTCTCATGTTGTGCTATCATGCCAGAGGTTATAGTGAAACTTATGGTGTCCCATACATACCTATTGTTCTTGCAAAGGTTTTTAGTTCATTTGACAACTTTAATATCTGCCAAGGACATGGTCTCCATGGTATTACTATAAAGCTTACTTAGCCAAAAGTAATGTACATGGTTTCCTTGTGCTGAGTTGTACATCCTGTATAAAATTTGGATATTTTCGCATCCTGTGGGCTCAGAATTAAAAAGTTTTCACACATTTCAGTTTCTTTATTCACTGATTATTCATGAATCTATGGTGAAAATGCCGAAATAACCATAAATAAAATTATTCGGTGTTAAGAAACTATACGATAATTTTCAAATTTTGCAGCAATTTTGAAGTATCCAGTTAACTACATTGGCGGAACGGTATTTTATCCATCTTATGTGGTAATATAACTAACCAGAAGAGTTTGTAGCTACCACTTCATTACAGGATTGCGGATTTTGTTTAGCCACATATTCAGTCTAATGTGGGGTTGAGACATGTAAAGACTTCCGAGTTACATTATCTCCCAGCTGAAAGTTGCTGCGTAGAGAGGAGGACGGTGATAGAATTCAATTGATTTCAAGTCGGTAGGAATAAACTTCAAAGAGTATGTATGAAAAATTGTAGTTATAAGACAACCCCTACGATGCATATCATAGGTTTTCTTATTTATTTCTTGTTACTCTCTTCGAGTCTTGATCCTGAGGATTGTCTAATTGATCTAGGTGACTAAGACCAAATTTAAAGCCCCATAATTCATTGTTATACTATTCAGGTTTTTCTGGAATTTGTTTTCATTCTTGTGCTATTCCACTTACTTAATATTACAAGGTAGTCAACTATAACTCTCTAATCCCATTTGAACGTAACTGTTTCACATAGGTAGCTTTTTCACAAAACCCTTTAGTTTTGTATTACATGTTGAAAACTATCAGCATCTGAGCTACTAGGCGCAAAGCTTCAATGTTCAAAGGTATACCATTTTACGTACAACAACGTTAGTTACATTTTGTTACGTAATCTTAATCCACCTTTTCACACTACGGGCGATCTAATAATAGTAACCTTAGTACTTTATCTTGTAGGGGTACTGGATGTGTTACTGTTATATGAAGCTTAATCAACCCTACTTAACTCGATATGCTCTAATACCTGCTTAGTCAGTACTTTACCTAACGTGTAAGTACTGATAACGAAACACAGATCAAAAGGACCGGTATCCAGGAATATGTCCAAAGAAGCAATATATTTGATTAGAATAAATGTCATAGTAATTATTAGGAGGAAATCTTATCCAGTTTATCTGGCTAGTATGTCTGAACAAGAGACTCTGAAGATGTGCGTTGTTAGCCAGCCCAAAAAGAGCGCAGAATGGCATCGAAGCCTGCTCCAATGCATACTCGTTAAAACAAAACTTAAGATATCTTAAGCATCCTGAGGCAAGCTAGAGGTTTATTTAGTTATTATTTAATTCATTCAGTTTAACCTATTTATTTAGTCTCAGTTACATTTTGGTGCCAGGAAGGTGTACTATAATCTCATATATTTTGTGTTCCTATTTAAAAGGTTCTCTAGCTCTCAAACAAGTATAGTTACAACCTGAACGTGACTATTGAAAACGAGAATCTATACATCAACTTTATATTAACGCTATATCAACATTTTTTTTCCATATTTTTTTAGTTTTTAAAAAATCACTATTCTGCATGATTCAAAATGGAAAGCTCAGTGACGCTGATGATGATTTATGCTTAATGTCACACAAGCTCGAAGATCTATAGGCGAGAACCAGCAAGTTGACAGAAGAGGCGAGGCAGCAAAGACGGGACTTCAGGTGAATGTAGAGAAGACGGAGATGATGAGGATACCTAACCAACAACAGCATCAACAACAACCACCGATCACCATCAACGGGAGACACCTTTAGGAAGTAGCCTCTTTCACAGGCAGCACAGATGAGAATGTCAAAACAGGATCGGAAAGACAGCAAGACAGGCTTTCATTAATCTGAAATCATTGTGGAGATCTACTGCACTCATCATAAAGCGTGAACTAGATCCGGATTTTCAACAGCAACACCAACGTGAAGTCAATGCTTCAATATGGTTCACAAACTTGGTTGTCACGAAAAGCACTGGCTCGACACTGAAGTTCAGATGGCCAGAACAATAAGAACGAACAACAAGGAACTCTGGCAACAAACCAACGAAGCAAGAAACTATCACCCAACAAATATGCAGAAGAAAGTGGAGATGGATTGGGCATACACTGAGAAGGCCAAGTGTGGATACCACGCGCCAGGCCAGGTCAGGCCCTCGAGTGGAATCCAAAAGGGCAGACGACGAGTTGGGTGTCTGTGCCAAGGGTGACATGGAGGAGATCATGTGAGGAGGGAATGAAAGCTTGTAGGCAGTCGTGGTGCCAGGTTGAAAAGACTGGAGAGAACAGAGTGGAATGGAAGCTTGCTACTGAAGCCCTATATTCCACTAGAAACCCAAGGAAAAAATAATGATATTAATTCTGAGTTTCTAATATTCAGTGAATGTATAATGGAAGGAAATATAGCATCTGAGTGAGCAGAACCGTAGGGGTTTGTAACATACCAATCTAAAAAAGTAGTGTACAATATACATTTTGAATGAGATTCCATTATCGTCATTATTCAGAAATGTACCACTCACTGAGACAACTGATTTTATATATCAATAAATAATAGAGAAATAAATCAACATTGAAATTCCTAAGTCTAACGTTGAGAAATTATTTCTTAGATGTACATTGAATGTACACTTTATTTTCAATAGTGTGTATTATAGACAAACAAATGGAATCGCAATAGGATAGCCATTAGACACAATCCTTGCAGGCTTTTTTTCTGACCAAAATGGAGAATGGGTCATTCAAGATGATATCGACAGGCTAGATAAGTATTACAAATACATGGATTGATCAGAACGAACTATTTAGGGATTTTAAGAGATACACCTGTCAATTGCCTTCAAGTTTGAAGAACACAACAATAAGCTAAATCTCCTTGATATTCTATCGAGTAAACGAGGAGATGCATCACTTTGCAGAAGCATGTGGAGAGGAAACAAATCTGCATGTCAATACACACAATTCCTTAGTTTCACTGCTATACGATACAAAAGGGATTTAGTGAAATGCTTCACAGACAGAACAAGGAAAATCTGCTCAGATGACACTCTACAGAGTGAGTTGGGGTGGATTTTTAATTCATTAATTGAAATAGGTTATCCTTACAATCGTATAAGAAAACATATGAATTGACAGGTGAAAAGACCTGAAGCAGAAACCACTAGAAAAAAACTACTATTCATAAACATGCAATTTAATAGAGATATACTCTCTGAAATTCTATTCCACCGACTGTTTGGATTCATTAAAACAACTTCTTATGCAGCTAATCTCTGTCTATCATTTTCTAGTCGAAGATTTGTTTCGTGTCAAACGAAGGACAAGTTACCTAGTTTTGTCACTTCCTTGTGTATTGTCCAGTTTAACTGCTCCTGGGGAAACATTTATATATGGCATACGACTAGGCAACTTAGCCAACGTGTTACCACACACCTACCTTTGTAGCTGGGTAAAAGGCAGGTTAAATCTATAAGAAGCTTTATTTTCTCGCATCTAATTGACAATGATCACAGAGTAGATAAGACTAAAGCGTTCAAAATGATTTACCGCATACTGCTGGACCTTTCCTATGAAGTTCTAATTCGCCGTTGAACATATAGCTAAGGTTATAGGAATTCGAATGAACAATCCAAAGCTCTGTATTCAGAGGAAAATTTTTACAGTCTTTATCTCTGTCTTGGTCAGGGAGAACCTAATGAATGACTTTACTTAGGAATTTTAAAATATACTTCTTTTTATTATTTCATTTTGTCACCCATTTCACACCACTATTATATTCACATTTAAATATTATTTATTCACCAACTTCATACTCCAGTATCCCACAACCTTTTTATACTTTCCTCGAGCTTGACCTATGTTGTCTCTCTGTTTGCCTGTCTAACATGTCGTTCTGATCATTCGTACTAGTCTTTTTACAATATGTATTCCCTTTTTGTTGTTTTCGGATAAATTACCTCGATTGATAATTTGGTTGGTTGTAGCTAGCAGAAGAATCCAGAATGAGCATTTCATCCTATTGAGACTAGTCAGTTGGATGTACCTGCACCCCAGTGATGTTGTTCCCAATGAGACTTGAACCTCGTACCCATCGCTTCAACAACAAGTATGTCAATAAATAGTAATTACCTTGATTGGTTGACAGAACTTACCAGCTTGGTTTGGAAATGGTGAAAAGTTTAGGACTATAGCATCTAATCGATAAAGGGTATCACATAGATGTTAATAAAGCTTTCAATGTCACTCATCGTGTTCCAAAAATGATACCATATGTAGGTCATCAACACCTGCTCAACATAGTGGTGGGGGTCGTATTAAGATTCATCAGACCTGAAGTGTGCATTCCCTTGACCTTCAGTAAACTAAAGGGCATTCCTGACATCTTATTCGTTATGTTTTTGTTCACCATTATATCATCCCAATATTGACTAATTTAAAAAGATAAATCGATTTCCTTACAATCCCTTAATCTCACTCCACTTTGAAAATATATCTTCCCCTAACGTGGCTTGTTTTTACGCTGTACAAATGCATTTTATAATTGTAGAACGTGAAGAGAATACCTATTGAAAAGAATAATCATTCAGATTAAATTTTGAGGGAGTTGTGGAGATTTGGAAATATTTCAAGTTGTTATTCATCGAAGACTGACATCAGTTGGAGGTTTGCGCTATATCATGAGCTAACAGAAGTTGGAAATATGGAGCATTGGATTCTAACCCAATGGCTCAATGGTAACGCGCTGGCCGCGGAGCCTGAAGGTCGTGGGTTCGGTCCCTGCTGGTGGGGTCGTGGGTGCGCACTGCTGAGGTTCATTCAGATTGTTACTTCTTATAAACGTATTGGAAGTTATGTATATCAAAGTGAAGCTTGATGAGATCTAACTGAAAACAATATCATTCGCTTACATGTCTTGTTATAATTGTAATAATAGGAATTTTTAACACTTTGAAATGCCCAAACATTTTTTCTACTCACCTGATCAATGTACAAGTTATCGATAAAAACGATTTCTCCAAAGAATAGTAGTACTAAAATCAATACCTGTAGTTGTCCTCAAGTTTACAGTACACCAATATGCTGTTAATATCATCATAATTTTTTATTATCACTAGTGATTAGATTAAATTGGTCATTCATATGACAATATATTTATCACATTTCACGTTGTTGTTAGTTATGCTTTTTCGAATTCCCTTTAAACTTCTTGATATTTCAGAAAATAATGAACCGTTAACTCTTAGGGTTTTAGGTGCACCATTACGTTATATCAATTCATTTACTTGATCATCTTAGGTCATCTGATTATATGGACATAAACAGGAGTACAATGATCCTTATTCAATCACATTGTCTGTACCAAAAAAAGATTAAGTTTCGATTCGTCAGGCAGCCAAAACAGTAGCTAAGGCAACAGACTATCCTAATCTTCTTGTATCCTTTTCTCTTTTTTTCATGTAGTTTATTCCCTAATTTTTTGACATTTGGTTTCACAACTTTTTCCTTTGAGAAAGAGTTTGGATATGCCTTTTGTTCTTAAGCACTTTATCTGATGAAATGAATACTATCTTGATTTATTTGTGTGAATTTCAGATCTCAACATGTTAGGAAGGTATGGATTTTATACATGTGAAATGTAAGATGATGCTTCAGGATTGGTGTACAGCTACGAGGTGATGTAGTTGAATATGTGACATTTCCACTTACTTATGCAGTTACATCAGTCCTAAAGGATTGACTGCTAACAAAACCTGAGTTTGATTATATTAGGCCCGTTTGACATTTCTGGCACTAGCAAAATATCCAACTACTTATGAAAGGATGAGTAAACCTCATTGCGATCCACTCATTCATATTATATGGTTGTGAGACGTACAGCCTTTGAAAGTAGAAGATATAAAAGAATTACAGGTTTTTAACTGTAAATGATTTCATATCACTGCTTGTGTATAATGAAACCAACATGTGACCTGTGTAAAGATTGAGTGTGGGATACTAGTGTGGCGTCACATACTTCGCCAGAATCAGTAGCCTAGGGTCTGGGGATATTCAGCATTCATGCTGACCTTCATAGTTTAACTGGACTCGCTAAGCTGAAGGCATTCGGTCAAGTATCCACGCCATTTTGGCACGCTGTCGTGTTACGTTGCACTGCTCGTAATCAACCGTCTAACCAGCTAGTTGAAACATATCGGCATCTTGGCACGATCTCACAAATATACTATTCCATCCAACTACGCTGCTGTGTTCTTTCTTGGTCTCGTATTCGTGGGTATATAACAAGTACGAATAATTAGTGGTTGTCCTCTATGTCTATCAAGTTTGCACAAGGACAATTCCTAAACTAGGTAAGGGAGAAAGGAAGTCACTCTCTGAGATTGTACCCTGTAACCGGATTATCTGGCTTCGCACGTGGCACATGGTGAGTCACCATCTATCTCGATATAGGATGCCGACTGAAGCAGTACTAGGTTGGCAAAAGATAGAATCGCCAAGTCAAAACGTTGCACAAGTCTATGAAGTCTGCTCATTTATCTCAGCCATGTAGGTTGTCTTTCTGGCGTACACGAGAGTGGAATTTGATAGTTGGCGACTACGTGATATGGTTCAAAAGGTTGGGGATATATACACTCTTTATCATAGAAACGTTTGATATTTTTGTTAACCTTTACTTCCTTATTCTGTCCCGCCTCATACACACATTTTTCTACTTCAATGTAATTCACTCTTTTTTCTTTTCAAGGTACTGTGAAGTATAGCAACTGGAACTGATAAACATCGTCGCAACGTCATAAGTAGATCTATATGGGTTTTTTAGAGAGAATGTTTGTGCCTGGTATGCTAAAAGATAGTGTGTTGTTACTAAAACATAACTAATATTCTCTTTCTATTTCATTTATGATATAAACTGAATTCCTTTGTGTATCCATGTACTTCAGCTATGATTAATGTGCACAGCGTGGTACTTCGGATCTACTGTCCAATTTAGTTGGATAGTTACACTTTCAACATAATGAGAAATGTGTCAGGCATACATCCTCCCTTGTAGTTTGAAAATCCTTTATACATAACTTCATATTTTTAATATCAACTTTGTGATTATGGTATATGATATGAACATCACTTGTGATTTGATTTGTAAATTCTCCAGTTTGAAGTGATGGAAAAGACTTGTAGCTCAGGGTGAGGATGATGGTAGTTCGACATCTTGTCGTCAACGTTTCATCGCTAGGCTTAATGACATCTTTAATGAAGGTCATTTTGTGTAGCTTTCGTAGGAATGATTATTACGCGAAATGATCTGATTCCCCAATATACTAAACATTATCAACACAGCGCAATCTCTAGACACAATTCTCTGTGGAGGTAAGCAGAATTCTATCTCTTAAATGAACGAAATCATTCCTAAAGCGTCGACTGTCTGACAGAAGGCTCTAATTTAGTGTTTGTCTTGATGTCCTTTTTAACTCTTCAGTTGTAGCCTGATGGAAAGGTAGAACTATTATATTTATTCAAGAATCATCATCTGATTTTACTTGTGGATTCCTTTCCTCATCTTTTTTAATCCTTTGATTGATAAGCTCAGGGTAGTGATTAGAATGTAACACATCTATTATGTATTTTACTTCTATTTGTCTGTCTTCTTAATTCCCAACATGCTTCATGCCACTCCTGAATAAATGCGTTGAGTTGAATCAAGATATCGATGTGAATATGCGCGTTGACGACAAATCGATTAACTGAAACTTTCATCTCCACTAATTAATTACTAAGTTATACTCATGCTACCAAGTTCTGAATTTCAGTCACCATTAATCAGGGTGAAACTGTTACTCATTAAATGCTGGGAGTATTGGGTAACCGTTTTTAATCTGCTTTAAGATTCCTCAGCATAACACACCCCAATCGCGCTTGGTATCCGGACAAAGACAATCAGGTACGATAAATGACTGGAATCCAGTGCTTCACTAACTCATAATTCTCTCAATTCGTGATATAATTCAATCATCATCCAATCTTATTCAAGGGGGGCATCCACCTCACTTTCAACTCGCTTAATTCAATGGGTCACGAATTTTTGTTGAGGTTTCGAAAAACCTAGCTAGAAGTAAGTCACCAGTGACCACTGATAAGTATTTCGAATATTGATTTGTAGAGAAGCAATAACTTCTAAGTGATTTCATCACTGACCGACGTCACGAACTGATGGAAGCAATAATTAGTGTAGTACTGAATCCCAAGTCAGATGCTGAATGACAATACACTCACCATTAGAACTAATACACCTAGGCTAAATTCCTCAAGTGCTGTACATTCGGATAGCTGAACAGTCCCAAACTAGTAGGAAACAGCTGCCCAGTACTCCTATGTTTTCAATATTTCTCCAAGTGATATCAACCTGTCATGAAAAATGATTCACTACTAATAAATCCATACAGACCTACATCTGAATTATAATACATTAAAATTTCCTCAACCCTTACTCTTAAACTGGAGTGGAAATTTCTGGTCCTGAATCCAACATAAGTGAATACGAATGAATTCTCCTTCTGTTTTGCTAACAATGAAATAAAAAATAAATATGAAGTATTTGCGAACTATCAAACAATCCACTGATTTCTGTTTAGTCTCCTCAAGTAAGGCATGATTTCAGGATTCCAGCGTAAATTCTTACAAATATATACTACCGAAGTTAGAACAAAATGCCTCCCTAGAGTAAAGGAATAACACACTATGATCTCATCTAAATCTTTATCATCATTGTTCTTATCTTATGAAAGAAAAACGTAAATGACAGTTATTGTTTCAAAAAATAAACTAAATTTAGTCCTACATCTGGTCGTAAAACAATGTCGCTAAAAATTCCTCTTCATGTTTTATCTGGTTTACTGAGTTTCATGTATAAAGGATGAACTAGTCATGCTTAAACTATCTAATATTTACACACTAACATCACAGATACAAATATCCGCCTTTCAAGAATCCGATGGAGATTATGCTATGACAATCGGTGTCCAATTCTAGGAAGCAAAACAAAATCAGGAAAATAGGATTTTCTAATAGTAATGATAGATAGTGGCTAGCAGTGGAATCCAGGATGCGCATTTCGTCCTATTTGGATCTCATCGGCTCTGGCGTTTAAAGCGACGGGTCCAGAGTTCGAAATGAGATCCTCATGCGTGCTAAAGAAAAACATGCAATTACACAAAACAACAACTAAATAATCCTGTAGAACTTGAGAATTTACAAATCAAATCAGCAATCTATGTTCGTCCCAAATAGGACGAAATGTGCATCCTGGATTCCACTGATAGCCACTATCCATAATTACTATCATAAGAGCACAGGTAATATCGAGGCATGCGCACAAGATCCCATATGCTAATAGAGACCGATTAATTCGGTCTAATCAACGACGGTATGATATAAAAACAATCATATACTAAACAGAATTTTTCATTAATAATTTATACTACTGAATATTTACTAGTAGGACGAAAGTTTTAGAAGAAAATGAGTGCATTTTATTTTGAGGCTTCTCTTCACCTACTCACTCCCTGATCTAGATAGTTGTTGTAATGGGAACATTTCTTGTTGTTGAGTAATAGAAATATGAAAACTGATGAGTATTCCACAAACGTCTACATTTACTTTTCAAAGAAAGTATATTGGAAAATACAGAAAGACGAGTTACAATTCACTGCTCCAAACACTACGAAAAGTCTCCAACTGAAAAGATTTTAATCATCTTCAGCCATAATCACTCCGCAATCCATCGATTTAGAATACCATGTGGATATATCAACTGCTATCAATGTAATCAACAAGAAAACAAACGCAATCCTACTTAGCTTTATTGAACCAATAATATTTGCGACCACGGTGTTCAGAAGGGAATTACAATTAGTTTGAGCCTAACATGGTAGTAATTCTTTCACCTTTTAGCATGACCTTACTTTATGTGTCATTCACTCACCGGTTCCAAATAAGCCAAGCTTCTTTGTTTATCTTTTTATCAAAGTAGGCCAAATGAATAAGCACTCAGCCATGAGAAGTATAAAAATGGACCTTACAGTTTGTAAACCTCGGTTGTGTTATGTTCTCTGAACTCATTATCGCTGTTAATACTGATGACATTTTCTAGAAAGACAATGAAAGTTTATTACTCAACCACCTAGGTCAAAGGATGCAACACAAGCAAGATCATCCAGCCGAGCTACAAATACTCTCTACCATTTCAAAATCGTAGGAGCGTAACGTACTTCACGCTGTTCAAAGATGGGAAGACAAGCTTTTACAAGAGAACAATGATTCTTTCTCCATGAGTGCCTGTATTAGCAAGTCGTGGAGAAGACCGTCAGATGTACACCACCTATTGACTCGGCAATGGGGATGGAAAATGGTTGAACAAATAAGGAAGACAAATGGTACAGTTGGTCATCACAGATGTATATTATAGCAACCAAAAATATCAACTTGTGATTGACAATCAAAAGAGAAAACTAAAAAGTATACTCATGATACAACATATGACAACGTTAAAACGTCAATAAAAAAGTCAAGCAGGTGATACGAAAAACGAAGAGGAAAAATCTTCGGGAGAAAGTCGGTCAAAATTTTCGAAGCACATACACCGTAGGAAACAAACGACTGTGTTGCCAACTTATTAAAACAACCACTGAAAAAAATGGAAGAACTTCTTCAGAAAGGATTGAATTATAATTCAAGGGATACTTCAGGATTAAATGAGGACAGTAAACAAGAAATACGGTAAACAATTTATAAACCATTTACAAACTTAGTGTTATTCCTTGTACCGGTCCATTCAAGTCAGTCAAAAAGCCAGACTCAGTTGGTCTGAACAATTCAAATCTATGCGCTGAATTTATCCAGGTACATTGCTGCTAATCACTTCGATCCTAAACAAGCGAAACGGTCATCTGGTGATCAAATCAACCTGATTTGGCTAACTGGTTGATGAAATCTACAAATCAGTGTGAGTGGTTCACAACTACTCATGTTGTTTGGAAGTATATTTTGATACTTTCGTGATATTCGCAAGTTTTCTGATCATAATTAAAGATCAAACTTTTTGTCGTGCACCATTTATGACAAGTCTAAATTCTTCTCATCTACTTAGAAGTAGGTTTTCTACTTTGTTATCACCCAGAACTGTGGTATTATCATTCACTATTGCTACTATTCTACCGGTCAGAAAATAGTTTTCACTGTGGCATGACATGAGTTTGAGTATAGCTGAAAACATGGAGGCTCTTAACATCTGTTTTAGCCTAATATAGGACGCCTCAGCAGTGCTCACCCATCACCCAAGAAGTAATCGCCAACATATGATCTTAATGAAAGAATATCAAGCTAAATTATTCAACTTCAGGTGTGAAGTGGAAAGATCATAATGTACACACCTTATCCTAATGTGAGGTCCCTGAAATGTCTCCCACGTTCTTAATATCCCCAAAACTATTCATCAGTATCCATCGGATAATATGGAAATGAGAGATAGATAGTTAGCTTGAAACTAGATAGCAATAAAACAGACGCAAAATGTCACAACAATTAAATGAACGTTCAGTATTGGAATCAATGTGTAAATGTATCAGTGTGTGCAAAACGGAATGTTTGCGATAAAAAAATCTGTCAGATTTTAATTCACTCACACACCTGGCTCAATTATGCTGATTACGAAAGTTCTTGCTATGTGTAGAAGATGAATTCGTACTGTAGTGGGCATTGCTGATAAGAATGGATGTAAGTAGTATATGTTGAGAGGATGGCGGAAATCATACGGAATTACCAGCAATGAGTAAGGATTCCGCCAAGAGAAATGCAAAATACAAGTCAGGCATATGAAGAGCAAATCAAGAAAGAAGCAGAAGAGGAAATGAAGCATATTTTGCAAATGACGGTTTTAGTGCAAGGTGTACCATATTTAAGGACATATGTCCCACTTTTAACAAGAAACATCCTTTCCTGCACATCAGTCTTTTACTTGCTTCAGTTGGTATCGGTGTATGCTTTTTCTCACTCTGTACACATAAAGTAACTAAATAGAAAAATCACATGAATGTAGGCAAACAATAAAGCATACACTAATGATGGATAGTGGCTAGCAGGGGAATTTATGATGAACATTCGTCTTATTTGGGACTCGTCAGCTGGATGTACCTACCTCCCAGCGAGTGTTGTTTCACCGGGATTCGATTTCGGGTTCGGTAGCTACAAACGCGTTATCCACTAGACCACTAAGCCACGGTACCCACTTCTTGTGCGATGGGTGTAGTTGGATAGTGGCTAGTCACTATCAATCATTATTATATCATCAAAACACAGACAATATAGTGGGATCCGCGCAGCAGGAGCCCATATGTCAATAGAGACCGATGAATTTGATCCAGTCAACAGGGTATAATACAAGCAATAACACTAGAACAATGAATCATTTATTTTAGGTGTTGTTGCAAAATAAATCTGGCTTTGAAGACCATCTTCACCATCGCTACAACGAACATAGCCTTTCGGGATTTCAACTAGATTACCACACTTAAATGGAAGTTTTGGGAACTGTTGTATTTCTTTCCACTGTCTCATTTCCTTTTTCAATTAGACCTTTTCTCTTTTTAAGGAATTATGCAAAGGTCACAGAAGTGTATTGTATACAAAAGATATTGAAGTGATCTACCAACGTTTCTATTCATAAATCATCCATTCTTCTTGATCACATCCATATCCTGGAGACTGAAGCATATAATTCTCATTGGGTCAAACAGAAATCTGATCAGATACCTAGCATTGGCACTACTTTCAATGGAAGTAGGCATCTTCGAACAACAAGTTTGGGAATTATTGTTCTTTTAAGATGACACATAATCGAAGCTACTTACGATATGATACATTTAGTATATTTGACAACTGTTCAATATTCTTTCAGGTTGAATATTTACTTACGGATTTAAACAATGGTGTTGTCATTACAAATGTTCATTATCACAGAAGAGTAAAGAGTGATCCTATTGAAGCAAATCAACTCATTAACATAGTAAAGCTGTATGTTCTATGGGTGACACTGAATTCATTTGAATTCAGACAACTGGAATTTTTCGCCAGATAAGAATTCATAATGTTATCTAATTTTTAATGTTGACTAGTGATTGAAGTTTGTCCAGGAAGTTTCCAGTAGTACCACAAAGCCATTAATTGACAAGTAACAGAGGTCCACCTTGTTCTGTGTTCACTTAATATTGATAGCTCGTGTTACTCTTACAAGCACTAAATAATATATAGTGCAATGTCTCAAGAGAGAAATGGCAATTAGTGTTTATATTCAATACTTGTCGGTTCCGGAGGAAAAACAAGAAATATCTTCAAGAAGTCAAGAAGACAAGTGAAGAAGCATCAGAAATCGAAGTATACTTCATCCCCAGTCCAGAATATACCTATTATTTGTACTAATTACGTTCCATGCAAAAATTTAATATTTGAGCAATATTCTTCAGTTTACTTACTGATATACCAGACTGTTATATCCCACCAGTCTTCTTCATTACCTTCCTAACTGATTGTTGAGGTATAAGTGAATGATGTGATTCTATATGCATCCCAGAGGTTTTCAGATGAGTTCCTGTGTCATTAGACAATACCTCTCTTTACGACACAATAAGCGTTTGAATAGATTGATAGCGTTCAACTTGTCCTTCGTTAAATGAACTAACAGGTATGCGCTTATCATTCAAGCTCACTGGGGTCTGTAAGTGAGAAGAAAATTAGTATAATGATAGTTCAGTCAGTGATTTATAGGGATTGACTAATTTCAAGTTAGTTTTCAACAGGATGAACATCAATTGAAGAACAATTTCGAATTTGGAAGTACTGGAAACCTGTTTCCCTTCTAAATCGGGCCCCCTCAATGGTGCACACCCAAAAATATGTGAGGACTCGAGCCAAAGTCACTCTAGTCTCGTGACGAGCAAGCTGTCAATCAGATAATAGGTTATAATGTAGTGGTTGACCTTTTCCTACTTCTGTCAAATCGTGTTATGGATAGAATGGGGATACTCGAGGTGACGGAAATCAGTGGTTGAAGACTGTTTGGGAAACGGGTATGTTCAGTCACATTGGTTCAGATGTAAACACTAGGCCTATTTATTGTCTTGAAGATTTTAGTTGACTTGATTTATTGATTCTCTCTCTTCTAATACACCTTTCCTATGTTACTATCCAACTTTTATTTGCATGCTGCTGTGAAGTGTGTCAATAGTGTGCTACGTTCTGCGCTAATTTGTTTATGTCTGTCCGTCTATTGTCCAACATCATCAGTTAGCATCCATCATCATTCTCTACTACGCCCATCCCCATAGATCTTCAGGGTATGATTTTTCTTGATCGAATAATTGAATTTACCTCATAAAAAAGATCAGCAGAATTTAAGAAAGCAAGGCTGTACGAAGTCTAACCTACCACGGTAATACATCCAAGCTCATAGGAAGGAAACAGGAACTTTTGACGTATCACTGAATCACAATCACAAATCTAGATGATGACCTTACCAAGTTCACAACTGATCAGGAAAGTTTATACTCCATTGGATAATAATAGACAGATTCTAGACTTGAGGTGTAAGCGTCGCAGTAGTGTTACTTGTAATTCCCTGTTGTCATACAGGGCCGAATTACTCGACCTCTGTTGGCAGATGGGCTCCTATGCGGATGTCTCGATACTGCGGACATTCATGATATTGCATTGACTTCGGTGACTAGCAAAGGAGTCCAGGACTGGAGTTTTTAATATTTGGGACTCGTCAGTTGGATGTGCCTGTGCCATAGTGAATGGAGTCGTCCCCACCGTGACTGGGGCTCAGTACCCTTCGTTGTAAACGCCTGAGCTTTATCCATTAACCACTGTAGCACGACAGCCACCTCTTGTGCAACGGTTATCAGTTGTTGTAAGGATACCTGTAATTTCCCATTGCTTTACAGGGTGAGGGGTACTAGATTCCAACCTCAGTGGGAACAACATAACTCACTAGGCGAAGGTACATCCAGTTGGTGAGTTCGAAATGTGGCAACTCTCATCTTTTGGATTCCTCTGCCAGTCACTAAGGTCAGTGTAAGGGTTGTAGTTAGTAAACTGTTCACGTGTAGTAGTGCTGGCATAGTTTTCCAAGTATTTCTGGCTACATTACTTCCAGATGTTCCGATCACCTTATTGTTACTTTCCAGCCCAGTCTATCCTGACTTCACGTTTATCAGGCACCTGATTAACGTTACTGATTCGTCTCATTAGATATTATAGTTTGAATTTTTCTATCGTTGATTGAACTGCATTGATCGACCACTATTTGGCCTTTGGTTCAATATTACCGGTATTTTTATTTTAATTATGGATGGTACACAGCTGTAGAGGTCAGAACGCGCCTTTCATCCTATTCGGAACTTGCTGCCTAGATGTACCTTACTCCTTTGTACAGTGTTGTTTCCACTAAGATTGGAACCCAAGACCAATAGGTTCAAAGCCAAAACGTTGTCCAGCAAGCCACTAAGTTAAGATATCCATTCATTGTGGGACAGGCTTAGTACAGTTCAGATGTTATTGTTTGTAATTTCCCCTTCATTGACTGAACCGAATTGAGTCCTAGGGGAAAAGTATCACTTACTGGGAGGCAATCTCATCCAGCTGACGAGTCTCAAATAGAACGAAACACATCCTGGATTCTAGTTCTAGCCCATAAGTGTCATTAATATCAAACTAATATTCCGTTTCTTTATTTATAATAAGTGAACCGACCGCATAATGGAAAAATGCTTCTTGCATGGATGTTAAGAAGCACAATTTGAACAAGGTCAACCCCATTGTAATGAAAACACTGGCAAAATAGTAAATCTTCAAACGTGACTTTATAGACACTCTTTATAGTGTAAGCATGTTCATATGGGTAAGAAAATAACAACCTGTTTTTAATTTAGCTAAGTATAACCTAACAAAGAATGAAGTAACTAGCTAGATTTCTATATTTCGCTTGAAAAGACAGATTTCCCAAAAGACTGAAGTCTAGTTGGTTATATCAGTTGTTGTTAGGTTGGCCCTTTGAGTCAACGCTAAAGAAATATATGCTGAAATGGCTTAAAGAAATGGATACATTTTCTAGATACCCACACACTATCCTATTTGTTATGCGTTACTTGTTATGAAACATATTGATTGAATGATGTAATCTGACATATTGTTAATATTATCTATCGAGGCTAACATTCAGTCAGTCAGTCAACATTATGCTTCGCTGTACTACCCAACTGTTCAAGTCAACATACTTCAAGCCAAATAAACTCATGAACAACTTCAGTGATTAGAAAGTACTTTTGTTGGTGTGTTGATTTCATTAGTTCATACAGCCGAATTAGTTCAGATCCCCTGTTTCATGTAGCTAATTAGTTGAACTGCATGGACCGACACACCGGAGATGAGATAACAGGTTGCAAATGTCCCAGGTTCGATCCCTGGTGAGGTCGAAGGTTCACACTGCTGAGGAGTCCCATACATGGACGAAACAGCTGTAAAGTGCTCCCAAGTTTCCAAACTACCTTCAACTGATGTCAGTCCATAATGAAAACTAACTTAAAATAACTCTGAATCCCCACAAACCCCCAAATTTAATTTCAAAATTGTACAGTTCATCTTCACATTTTTCTCTTTCATCCGAATGGATGACGAAATATAAAGATAGATGAGAGTTGGTACTTTCTAAGTATTCAAGTTCTTCACTAGTATACTTCACTAATTCATATTAAGATTTTGTCAAATATCACCCCCTCCGATCATGGCCGCAGAGCGGTTTCCAAAAAATCGCTGTTCACAGGAAACTGAGCAGTTAAAAAAAATCATCTGTGAGATAAAAGCTGCAAGGATAGAGAAAGTGTATTGAAATATTGTAGGTAGACCTAGGAAACTCACACAGCTAACAAGTTCACTAGTACTAGCCGGCAATAAACCCCGAAAAAGAGGGAAGGTTGGACATAGGGCTACCAACCATACCCCCAGAAAACCAATACAATCACTAAAGAAACTTCAAAGCACAGACAAAATATAAAAAATAAAAACGAACTCATTCCTCCCTGGAATCGGAGAGACGAAATGACACCGGTTGGTGAAAGCCTTCGGGAAGCCAACTAGCCGATGTGTCTCCTCTTCTCTCGATGATAGCAAAAGTAAACATGGGGCATGGAATATCCGCACTATGTTTGAAGCTGGCTGGCCAAGCTGCCCAGACTGCCAAAAAGATGAGAAGATATGGTGTAGAAGTGCTAGGAATCTGCGAAAATAGGTGGAATGGAAGCGGACTCTCCAAACTCCTAACTGGAGAGGAGTCAATAACCTACTCCGATATTGTCACCCAAACAACAACCACGAGCACACTGAGATTTAGAGTGGTTATCATGATGTCCCCCTCCCAAGAGTATCGAAGGCTCCCATTCAGTGAGAACAAATCTCCTCCAGCAGGATCATGATAGCAAGATTCGAATCAAATGAAGGAAAGTTACAATCATACAATGCTACGCTATGCACGTATAAATAATGCAGATGAAGAGAAGAAGGAGGAATTCTGTAGACATCTGGCTTCAGGGAAAGCAAATCATGTGCGGATCAAATTGCGACACTACGCTACGCATTATCATAGAACAGAGCATAGAATGGTAGTCAACTCTCTGCCTTACCTCAACTTCATCGATTTTGAAAAGACCTTCGACATCTTCAACAGAGGAGTTATTTGGCAGCCGCTTCAACACTATGGTTTTAGTGCCACAAACCTTTATCAACCTCATTCAGCAACTATATGACGACGCCACATGCCAAGTGATTCACAATGGAAAGCTCAGTGGTGCGTTTGAAGTAAGGACAGGAGTAAGATAAAGTTGACGACTATCATCACCTATGATCTTCCTGATTGTGGTCGACTGGACTGCACTGAACTGGATCATGCAACAAACTGTGAGGAAAGAGAAGATGGTCATACGCTGACTGGACTGACGAAAAGATCCCAGAAGAGGATTCGGATTTCGTCGCCGATGATGATTTATATCTAATGTCTTGTCACACAAACTCGAATATCTACAGGCGGAAACTAACAAGTTGACAGAAGAGGCAAGGAGAGGCACTGAAGTAAGACGGGACTTCCTTCAGGTGGACGAAATCTACAAATCAGTGTGAACGGTTCACATCCTTTCCGCATTTGTTTTAAAGCATAATTTGAACTTTACGTCATGTTTGCTAACTTTATGAGTGTGATTGAAAATCAAATTATTTGGTACACACATTCGGTTCAACTTTGGGTTCTTTTTCTCAACTATTTATAAATCGATATTTCACTCTGCTGTCATCAATAACTGTGGTATTATCATTCCTTACTTCTGCTATACTACTAATTAGAAAACAGTTTTCATCACAGCATGACATCAGTTGGAGAATTATTGGAAGCCTGAGAGCTCTGAACATCTGTTTTGGGCTAACGTGAAACTCATCAGCAGTGCGCAGGTACCAACCACCTCGTGAGTGATCTCCAGCACATGAGATCTAAGTAAAACAACATAGTGCTGAATTACTCAACTCGAAGGTTAATAGGTGGGTATAAAATGAAAAGATTATAGTGTGTATACCTGACTCCATTGTGAATAATGGATCTGTATGAGTTTGGTGGTGTTACTATTAACTAACACTTGGCCAGCCGTACATGAATCAGTGTGCATCAGTACCAAAGTAATGAGTACCTTACCTACGTGTAAGCACTGGTAACAAAAGACAGGCTAGAAAACATGTTATTTAGTAAAAAGTGCCAGATACGCATTTCATTTATTAGTCAGGGAGTAAAGAGGTTTTACTAGGAGGGTGGGGGAAGAGTGTTAACTTATCTGCCTATTACTGGTTAAGCTAGGAACTCTGAGCTAGTTTCTGCTAATCAGCACAAAGAAGGCGCGAAAATTGGCAAGTTTCGACTGGCGATACCTACACGCGAAAAAAACGTACCGAACTAACGTCACCCATCGACGCCGTAAGAGATTACTTATCTATTATTCACATGGTTTACATGCTTATTTACTCATTTTACGTCTAGCATTATTTTGGTGTCAGAGTATGCACTACCGGTTATCCTACTCCTAGAAGGCTGCTGAGACACTTACAACCTTTGACTTTAAGAACCTGCTGCATGGTGAACTCGCAACACCTTTCCTTATTGGGGATGGAATAGGTGACGTGTGGGTCTCCGGAGCTAGTGCAACTATGTGCATCTATGAGATAACAGAATTTTGTGTCTAGATGAAACCCTTTCGAAATGATGGTAGATGACCTAAAGCCTCTGTCTACATTTCCCGAGAGAACTTAAAGCTACAGGAGAAATGTACATGGGGGGGGGGGGTGAGTCGGTAGAAGAAACAGGTGAACGATCCAATCATTATCACCTAAATCCAACTGTATCCAATAATACGCTTTTTACTGGTCTGAAATGAGAAAAACACGTTCTTAATAGAGGATAAAGGTAAAACTGCAAATATGCGCAAATATGAAATGATGCGCGAAAGATTATGAAAATAAAAATATAAAAATAGTACTATTTAGTGCATTTTCACTATTTAATCATCTGGAGTCAATAATCTACTTCGATGTTGTCACCCAAACAACAACCACGAGCACACTGAGATTTAGAGTGGTTATCATGATGTCCCCCTCCCAAGAGTATCAAAGGCTCCCATTCAGTGAGAACAAATCTCCTCCAGCAGGATCATGATAGCAAGATTCGAATCAAATGAAGGAAAGTTACAATCATACAATGCTACGCTATGCACGTATAAATAATGCAGATGAAGAGAATAAGGAGGAATGAATGTTACTCCTTCTCAGTTAACATGACTAAGTGACAGCGAATTAGCCTTATGTTTTTACGTGTGTATGATACAGTTCATTCATAAAGCTTCGAATAAAATAGACTACACATATCCAATACCCTGTGACCCTAATTTTTGTTTTCTTGTATTTGCTAATCCAAGTGACTGCCAATAAGACATGAATTAAGATAGAATCTAGTTAGATAGGTCAAAGGTCAGTCATGATAAAGGAATAACATTTGACCTAACATTTTGATAATGAAAACATGATGAGGTCAAGGTATAAATCTTGGTGTAGCTTCTCTTTCTATTAGTAATAAAGAGGGGATTTTTAGGGAGTTGTGGAGATTTGGAAATATTTCAAGTTGTTATTCATAGTAGACTGTGATATCAGTTGGAGGAACGAAGGGGACGTGGGAGCACTGGACAGCTGTCTCGTGCCAGTGTGGGACTCTCCAGCAGTGCGCACCCACCTTCTCGCCAGAGATCGGACCCGTGACCTTCAGGTTCCGTGATCAGCACGTTACCACTGAGCCACTGGTTTGCGGGATTCGATGGTCCATATTTCCGATGCCTGATGGTCGTGAGGACAGTTACTCAACGATGACAATGGGTGGTGGTTGTGCTATATCGTGAGCTAACAGAAGTTGGAGATATGAACCATTGGATTCCATCGAGCCAGTGGCTCAATGGTAACGTGCTGGCCACGGGACCTGTAGGTGGTGAGTTCGATCCCTGGTGGGGTCGTGGATGCGCACCGCTGAGGAGTCACACACATTAGTGTGAAACAGCTGTCCAGTGATCTCAGGTCCCCTTTGTTCCTCAAACTGATGTCAGTCTACTATGAATAACAACTTGAAATATTAAAGGAGGGTGAATTTCTAATGAAACAGATTACGTTATGTTTAGGAAGTTGAGTAAGCAGTTAACTAACCCTTTTCTATTTTAAGATTGAAAAGTCTAAGGAATTTGTGATTACAAGTTGGACATGAGGACAGTTATTCAACGACGGCTTTGGATGTTGGTTATGCTGTATTACGAATTGGAAAGAATATGAAAATCTGGGCTATCAGGTTACGATAGAGTACTGGTCGTGGATGTGAATTTCCTGTGTTAGATCATTGTAGATGTTGTGGTTTGCGATTCTCGTGCCAGTCTTCACACAGCCAATTATAGTGCAAACTTTTGAGTTATGAAAGCTTATTATTTTTAAATGACACTTTTAATTGAAGGGGTTCATTAATAGTTGTAACTTTCTTTGATGTAGGTCATTGTCCACTGAATATCATTGAGTATATAACTGCTGAGTGAAAGAAGGAAATAGTTGACTGATAGCAATGAATTAGAGAATTATATCTGTGATTAGAAACCTTTGAGGACGTGACAGCTGTGTGATCGTAGTATGGGACCCCTCAGTAGGGAGTATCCATGACCCTACCTTTCCAGTGATTGGAACCAGGACTGGCTAGCAGGTTTCCATTGAGCCACTGTGTAGGAACTGAACGGTCCACATTTCCTACTTCTATCAGTTCACGTTTAGCGCGACGTACATCCAGTGTTGTCGCTGAGTACCTGTCCTCATGTCCGACTTGGTTTTCTCCACTGGTCACAACTTTTTGAAGTTCAGGAATTCTTTCCAACCTGGTCACTAATGAGCGCTAGATTAATTCTATTGGAGGTTTGTGGAGACTTATTAATTAATTTCCGGTTGGAATCTATCATAGATTGACGTCAGTTGGAGGAATGATGGAGACCTGGAGCATTGGACGGCTGTTTCGTCTAGTATTGGACTCCTCAGGAGTGTGTAGTAATAAGAAAAATTCAGATGAGCGTTCGAATTTTTCAGTGTAGCATATTATCCCCATGGATTGTGTGAGGCCTAAGACACTATCTCGATGTGTAAACCGAAGCAGATAACTGTCTTAAGGGCCACTGTCTGAAGTAAATCCCTGCCATTGGTTCTTCTAAGTGTTCTCTCCACACTTAAGACGGATAAACAGTGTACTTCTGCTCAACTGGTTTGCGGAAATAACCTTCTTTTTTCCGGTGAACTGGTTGCTCTGGTTTGTAGTAATCCAACTGTTACTGATATCCACGGTTATGCGCAAACCTTTAAACTTCACATGCGTCGTCTCCAACCCACATCCGCACGAATACAGTGTAGACAGGTACAGTTGGGTGTAAAAGCTTCAAGACTCAAACTCGCCTTTGTGCATTGTGTTGCTGCCCGGAAACTCTTACCACCACCTTACAACGGATCTTCCAAGTTTGTCAGCAGAAAGGAGAAGCTTTTTGTCAAAGATAGATTGGGACGCCAGGACACCATAAATGTCAGCCACCTTAATATAGTTTATAATGATGACGATCGAACCCTCCCTGCAACATCATCATGCACCTGACCACTACTACAGAAACGGAAAAAGATCATTTTGTTTAAAAACATATTGACTCTTCCAAAAATAAATCACTGGCAGCAGTGACAAAGTGTCGTCTACATGTGACGTTCGATGTATTCACTGGCCCACATAATTAAGAGACTTCATCAAATGGTCGTCTAAGGCTTTGAGGTCAGGAAAAGTCTCATAGTGTTACTATGCTTTCCTCATATGTTTGCTTACTTCAAAAAAGATGATACAAATAATGAAAATGCACTAAATATTACTATTTTTATATTTTTATTTTTATAATCTTTCGCGCATCATTTCATATTTGCGCATATTTTGCAGTTTTACCTTTATCCTCTATTAAGAACGTGTTTTTCTCATTTCAGACCAGTAAAAAGCGTATTATTGGATACAAGTTGGATTTAGGTGATAATGATTGGATCGTTCACCTGTTTCTTCTACCGACTCCCCCCCCCCCATGTACATTTCTCCCTGTAGCTTTAAGTTCTCTCGGGAAATGTAGACAGAGGCTTTAGGTCATCTACCATCATTTCGAAAGGGTTTCATCTAGACACAAAATTCTGTTATCTCATAGATGCACATAGTTGCACTAGCTCCGGAGACCCACACGTCACCTATTCCATCCCCAATAAGGAAAGGTGTTGCGAGTTCACCATGCAGCAGGTTCTTAAGTCAAAGGTTGTAAGTGTCTCAGCAGCCTTCTAGGAGTAGGATAACCGGTAGTGCATACTTCTGACACCAAAATAATGCTAGACGTAAAATGAGTAAATAAGCATGTAAACCATGTGAATAATAGATAAGTAATCTCTTACGGCGTCGATGGGTGACGTTAGTTCGGTACGTTTTTTTGGTGTGTAGGTATCCGCCAGTCGAAACTTGCCAATTTTCGCGCCTTCTTTGTGCTGATTAGCAGAAACTAGCTCAGAGTTCCTAGCTTAACCAGTAATAGGCAGATAAGTTAACACTCTTCCCCCCACCCTCCTAGTAAAACCTCTTTACTCCCTGACTAATAAATGAAATGCGTATCTGAGCACTTTTTACTAAATAACATGTTTTCTAGCCTGTCTTTTGTTACCAGTGCTTACACGTAGGTAAGGTACTCATTACTTTGGTACTGATGCACACTGATTCACGTACGGCTGGCCAAGTGTTAGTTAATAGTTACACCACCAAACTCATACAGATCCATTATTCACATGGAGTCAGGTATACACACTATAATCGTTTCATTTTATACCCACCTATTAACCTTCGAGTTGAGTAATTCAGCACTATGTTGTTTTACTTAGATCTCATGTGCTGGAGATCACTCACGAGGTGGTTGGTACCTGCGCACTGCTGATGAGTTTCACGTTAGCCCAAAACAGATGTTCAGAGCTCTCAGGCTTCCAATAATTCTCCAACTGATGTCATGCTGTGATGAAAACTGTTTTCTAATTAGTAGTATAGCAGAAGTAAGGAATGATAATACCACAGTTATTGATGACAGCAGAGTGAAATATCGATTTATAAATAGTTGAGAAAAAGAACCCAAAGTTGAACCGAATGTGTGTACCAAATAATTTGATTTTCAATCACACTCATAAAGTTAGCAAACATGACGTAAAGTTCAAATTATGCTATAAAACAAATGCGGAAAGGGTGTGAACCGTTCACACTGATTTGTAGATTTCGTCCACCTGAAGGAAGTCCCGTCTTACTTCAGTGCCTCTCCTTGCCTCTTCTGTCAACTTGTTAGTTTCCGCCTGTAGATATTCGAGTTTGTGTGACAAGACATTAGATATAAATCATCATCGGCGACGAAATCCGAATCCTCTTCTGGGATCTTTTCGTCAGTCCAGTCAGCGTATGACCATCTTCTCTTTCCTCACAGTTTGTTACATGATCCAGTTCAGTGCAGTCCAGTCGACCACAATCAGGAAGATCATAGGTGATGATAGTCGTCAACTTATCTTACTCCTGTCCTTACTTCAAACGCACCACTGAGCTTTCCATTGTGAATCACTTGGCATGTGGCGTCGTCATATAGTTGCTGAATGAGGTTGATAAAGGTTTGTGGCACTAAAACCATAGTGTTGAAGCGGCTGCCAAATAACTCCTTGGTTGAAGATGTTGAAGGTCTTTTCAAAATCGATGAAGTTGAGGTAAGGCAGAGAGTTGACTACCACTCTATGCTCTGTTCTATGATAATGCGTAGCGTAGTGTCGCAATTTGATCCGCACATGATTTGCTTTCCCTGAAGCCAGACGTCTACAGAATTCCTCCTGCTTCTCTTCATCTGCATTATTTATACGTGCATAGCGTAGCATTGTATGATTGTAACTTTCCTTCATTTGATTCGAATCTTGCTGTCATGATCCTGCTGGAGGAGATTTGTTCTCACTGTATGGGAGCCTTCGATACTCTTGGGAGGGGGACATCATGATAACCACTCTAAATCTCAGTGTGCTCGTGGTTGTTGTTTGGGTGACAATATCGGAGTAGGTTATTGACTCCTCTCCAGTTAGGAGTTTGGAGAGTCCGCTTCCATTCCACCTATTTTCGCAGATTCCTAGCACTTCTACACCATATCTTCTCATCTTTTTGGCAGTCTGGGCAGCTTGCCAGCCAGCTTCAAACATAGTGCGGATATTCCATGCCCCATGTTTACTTTTGCTATCATCGAGAGAAGAGGAGACACATCGGCTAGTTGGCTTCCCGAAGGCTTTCACCAACCGGTGTCATTTCGTCTCTCCGATTCCAGGGAGGAATGAGTTCGTTTTTATTTTTTATATTTTGTCTGTGCTTTGAAGTTTCTTTAGTGATTGTATTGGTTTTCTGGGGGTATGGTTGGTAGCCCTATGTCCAACCTTCCCTCTTTATCCGGGCTTAGTACCCGCTAGTAACTAGTGAATTAGTTAATTGGGGTAGGTTACTGAATACTTAACTTGATAATGTGACGAATTTCGTATGAGAAAATGAGTGCATTTTATGTTGAGTCTTCTCTTCGCCTGCTCACTCCCTTATCTAGATAGTTGTTGAATTGTGAACATTTCTTTTTGTGGAGTAATAGTAATGTGAAAACTGGTGAATATTCCACAAGCATTTAAATGTACTTGTCAAAGGGGTTATATTGGAAAAGATAGAAGGATGGGCTTCAGTTAATTTCTTCAGAATATTCGAAAAATCTTCTATTAGCCTGTTCTCATTTGTTGACTATTGCAAACATTTGGCGTCTCATCGATTTAGGACATGGGGTGTAAACATCGTCTGCTTTTAAGATAATCAGTGCGCAGATAAATTCAATCCTACTTCGCCTTATTAAATCAGTTACGATTGCAACTTCAGTGTACAGAAGGAGACTATAATTAATATAGCCTTACTCTGATGAAAATTCTTGAATGTAGTAAGGTGATCTTTCTCTCTCTTGTTTACCCACTAGTTTGAAATCAGCATACCTTCTTTACTTGTCTTTCTATCAAGGGAGGATAGTTGAAAAACTACTCAGCGATGAGAAATGTCAGCGTGGACTGTGCAGTCCGTAGAACATTTGCAAGTCAATAATAAGAATAGTAATAGTTAAATAATTATAGAAGTAACAATAATAATAATAGTAATAATAATAATAATGGTTTCATTCCAAACAGTATATTTGATTATTATTATTATTACTTGTCCCTTGGGTTTCTAATGGAGCATAGGGCTTCAGTAGCACGTCTCCAATGCGCTCTGCTCTCTGAAATCTTTTCAACCTGGCTCAACATGTAGCAAAATAATAAATTTACTCGCGTAACAATATTTTTTATCAAAATATTAATGGCACCTGAATGATGTTCATAATAACAGCAGCCGATTGGTTATGGATCAGCATACGGTGTTTAGTGGTGTTGGATGGTTCATTCAGCCAGTAGAAGAATCTACTATTCCAGATAGGTATCCGAAGGATAGAAATAATAATGTATTTTTGTGCATTCAAAAGTTCATTTCCGTCTAATATGACATTTTTCGTTTGTTTAGTTATTACTTCGATAGCGACTAGTTCAGAACATTTTAAAAATTCTCAAGAATAAGTGACACGTTTGAAGAAGATATTTGAGAGATTAAAACAAACTGAAAGATATGAACTTGATATGATACGTCTGGTGAAAAATTTCATTGGTAGCTGAAAGTTCAAGCAGGCCGCCATCCTATTTATGGCGTACCACATCATCCAAGTCAGTCAACCAGCAAGATTCAGTTCATCTGAATGATTCATATATATAATCTGAATTCATCCCGGTTCACCGTTAATGATTGGGCTGTAAATGAGGGAAATGGTCATCTAGTGTAAATACTGTAGCCTACTTGAACCCTGGGCTACCTTATTTTATCACAATATATTACATCAAATTTCGCCTTCCCATATTGTTTTAATTATTCAATTATGTCAACCAATAATAATAATAATAATTCACTTTATTCCAAACAATTTGTGGTACAATTTGGAATTCTCAGCGTAATATATGTTGCAATAACAACAAAATATATCTGTATATACATACTACTTTGCAGCCTTTCGAATTGTTTTATTATAAAAATTTAAGTTATGTGAAGAATATTAAAAACGAGAAAATTTTGCATTGTAAGTTAAATTATTGAAATGAGATTTTTAACTGTCACAAAGTTGATGTGTGATTTCTGTTCTAACATTTTTTTCCTCACAAAATATACGTGCAAGGTAAGGTACAGTCGAGTTCTTATACTTAGCTGTACGTGCATACAGTCTTATGTAGTTTCTTCTTGTCCTCCCTGAAGGGAGATACATGGAGAGAGCTGTAAATGAAGTGGATGCTCACTGTCAGTTAAAATTTCTGTAGCTAGTAGCTTGCAGGAATTTATATGTCGATCAACTAAAGTGTTAATCAGTTGAGCCAGAGACACACAACTCACCCTACTGACGGCCTCCAAAGCCCTACGCAACATAACATAGTCCTTTTTAAGAAGACCAGGAAAGATTAATGGGGAACAACACAGAGAAGGAATAGATAAAATGCAGGAATTAATAAATTGTAAAAGAAGCAGTTGAGTTATACCAAAAGCCTCAATTCTTTTCTTAATAAGTTAAACGAAAGATTTTCTTACAAGTCGATAAAATATGGGACGACCAATGAAGGCCAGAAGTAAAACCCAACCCAAGATAGTTCACACTCGATTTACTTTCTGCAGAAATACCATTGATGCAGCAAGCGTCATGAGATTTAAGCAGCTCACATAAGTCTTGTTTACGCCTGAGGCTAAAATTAACGGTCTGACATTTAGAGGGGTTTAGTTTGAGACCATTTGAGAAAGATCATTTACCAACTTCAGACAAGAATTCATTTAATTTCGAGCAATCCAAAGAAGAGTTTACTGGAATAGAAATCGTCAGGTCGTCAGCATACTTGATAAAATTAGTTTCAACAGAATAAGGCAAATCGTGCAAAAAAAGGAAAACAGAAAAGGAGAAAGTACAGCACCTTGAGGCACACCAGCTTCAGTAAGCAATGAAGTCGAGCGCATTCCCTTATGAATAGTGTACTGTTTCCTTTCAGGAAAATAAGAATGCAGCCATTTTGTAACCCATGGCTCAGTGTGAGCTATGGCAAGCTTATTTAACAAAAGTGGTCTAGGAACAGAGTCAAAGGCTGATGAGTAATCCAAAAAGGCACAACGGACATACTTAACACCTTTGTCGAGACTAGAAACACTATTATGATGCAAGACAGTAGCTGCATCTAAAGTACCTCCGGTGTTTGTAAGCAAACTGTTTTGGATCTCTGAAGGCCATCAATGAAGGCTCAATCACAAGCAGAAGTAATTTCTCCATTGTCTTCAGAAATCGCATTATAAAACAAACAATGTGAGCGAAGAAATATTTCTTCTCAATTAGTTCCTCATCAATGGCTCTACACTAATATAGCATTTTCAAACGTAAAATTGCAAACCAATCTAGTGGTGAGAGTTGTTCAATGAAAGGTTATCAATCTCAAAGTATCAAGAAGGTGATACTTGACCAGGTAATTAATTATTATTATTATCATTATTATTATTATTATTATTATCACCTTCTTGATACTTTGAGATTGATAACCTTTTATTGAACAACTCTCACCACTAGATTGGTTTGTAATTTTACGTTTTAAAATGCTATATTAGTGTAGAGCGATTGATGAGGAACTAATTGAGAAGAAATATTTCTTCGCTCACACTCTTAGTTTTATCAAATGTCTAAATGCGAATTTTTGCATTACTGAAATCGCATTATACACTCTGGCGCGTCTTTTAAATTATTACAACCTTTCGCTTTATAAATTGATAGGCAAATTAAGAAAAGGTGCCATGGTAGATGGCAGCAGACTCTTAGGCGTATGACCATAGGTCAAATGACTATTCCGAAATAATTAGCACAAACTGTAGGTTGTTACCGAAGGAAGTTGATTACCTTCAGTCACTTTTATCCACAAATGTTTATCGAAACACGGGTGTAATAATGCTACAGGAGATATGGCTTCGTAACCTGTATAATGACAATTTAGTCTGCTTAAATGGTTTTAAATTATTTCGACAAGATAGAAGCTTTCCCAAAAAGAAATGTGTTTGGGGTGTAGTAACATTTATTAATACAAACTGGTTCTCCACAAACTATGTATGCTTCTGCTTCACTGACGAAAAAATTGATTGCATTCCCATTAAATGTCATCCCAATTATTTGAGTAAATATACATATGGCACACCTGACTGCAGTTTCTCAGATTGTCAACTTTTAATGATAAATTCTCCTTGGTTATAATCCGTGGAGATTTTAACTCATGTGACTGCAGTTTTCTAGTATCATAGCGTCATGAAAATATGGTTAACTTTTCCACTCGTCTTGACAAAACATTAGACTTAGTATTTACAAATGAATCGGACATATATGAAGACTGTAAACAAACTCCACTACTAAATTCTGACCACTGTATTGTAGGTGTTTTGTCTAAAAATTACAGATATCTTTCCAAGAAAGATCAGTACAGATGGTACTCACAAAAGAACATATTACGTTTGAGAAGCATGCTTATAGAAACAGACCAGAATATATTTGCTGATGAAGTTTTAGACAATACCATCACGAAATGCCACAAGCTATTTCAGATCCTGTCTTGAAATTCGCTTCTCTACTGAAACGATCTACATGAGATTCGATGGACTTTCCTTTCTCATCTCAAGAGGCTCTGGAGAGAAAAGGGAAGGCTGTAAAAGATTAAAGATTATCCTGGAGTTAGAAGACTTAACTGCCTAATTAAGTCTGAAGTACACCGTCTTAGTATTGTATACAACCGGAAGTTTCTATCGTGTAAGAACTATACGGAAATTATTTAAAGAGCTTACTGGTAGAAAACAGATGACAAAAGAAGGCTGTTCGAATGTCTGTGCATTAAACAAGTCATTCATATGTTGGCAAGCTGATTTCACCCTTCCTAATGTCCAAAGTCAAATGGACAGCTGCTTTCCTGGTTTTAATACACATGATGTATTCAAATGTCTAAAATCCTTGAATCCATCCCAAAGCTTAGGTCCTGTTAGTGTTTCGAGTATTATATCTATAAAATGTGCAGATATTTTATGTCATCCACTTACATATATATATTCAATGAGTCGTTTTCTAAAAGTATACTACCCACTGCTTGGAAGGAGATCAAAGTTGTACCTGTGCCTAAGTCATCTTCTGGATCAGATTTACGTTCCAACCCATCACTATGACTTCCTACTTTTTTGAAGACAATGGAGAAATTACTTCTCCTTTTGGTTGGACCTTCGTCGAAAGCTTTCAGAGGTCCAAAACAATTCGCTTACAAGCATAGGAGAAGTGCTTTAGACACTGCCATTCTCTTGCATAATAATATTGTTTCTAGTCTCGACAGAGCTATTAAGTATGTCCGTTGTGCCTTTTTGGATTACTCATCAACCTTTGACTCTGTTCGTAGACCACTCTTGTTGAATAAGCTTGCCATGGCTCATACTGAGCCATGACTTACAAAGTGTCTGCATTCTATTTTTCTGAAAGGAAATCGTATACTGTCTATAAAGGGAAGCGCTCGACTTCATTGCTTACTGAAGGTGGTGTGCTTTCTCCTTTTCTGTTTTCCTTCTTTTTGCGCGACTTACCTTATTCTGTTGAAACTAATTTTATCAAGTATGCTGATGACCTGACGATTTCTATTCCAGTAAACTCTTCTTTGGATTACTCTAAATTAAGTGGATTCTTGTCTGTAGTTGACCAATGATCTCTCAAGTTAAACCATTCTAATGTTAGACTATTAGTTTTAACCACATGTGTAAACAAGACTTGTGTGAGCTGCTTAAGTCCCATGACGCCCGCTGCATTTGTGGTATTTCTCCAGAAAGTGAATCGAGTGTGAACTATCTTAGGTTGCGTTTTACTTCTGGCCTTCATTGGTCGTCTCATATCTTGTTGACTTGTAAAAAATCTTTCGTTTAACATATTCAATAAAGAAACTGAGGCTCTCCTGCATTTTATACATTCTTCTATATTTTTCCCCCACTGATCTTTCTTAGTCTTATAAAAAGGATTTTGTAACACTATGTAGGGCTTTTAGAGCCGTCAGTATGATATGTGCTGTGCCACTGGCCCAACTGATTAACACTCTAGTTGATAGACATTTAAATTCTAACAAGCAATTATCTATAGTTATTTTAACTGATCCTGAGTAACCACAGAATTCACAGCTCTCTCCTTGTATCTGCCTTCAGGGAGGACAAAAGAAACTACATCAGACTGAAAGCTCGTACAGATAAGTAGAAGAATTCGAGTGTGGCTTACCTAGCAAGCATATTATGTGAGGAAATGCAAGTTAGAACAGAAATCATACATCAACCTTCTGCTATACTACTAATTAGAAAACAATTTTCATCACAGCATCACATCAGTTGGAGAATTATTGGAACCCTGAGAGCTCTGAACATCTGTTTTGGGCTAACGTGAAACTCATCAGCAGTGCGCAGGTACCACCTCGTGAGTGATCGACAGCACATGAACTGAAGGTCCTGGTTCCGATCACTGGTAAGGTAGGGTCATGGATACTCCCTACTGAGGGGTCCCATACTACGATCACACAGCTGTCACGTCCTCAAAGGTTTCTAATCACAGATATAATTCTCTAATTCATTGCTATCAGTCAACTATTTCCTTCTTTCACTCAGCAGTTATATACTCAATGATATTCAGTGGACAATGACCTACATCAAAGAAAGTTACAACTATTAATGAACCCCTTCAATTAAAAGTTGTTATTTAAAAATAATAAGCTTTCATAACTCAAAAGTTTGCATTATAATTGGCTGTGTGAAGACTGGCACGAGAATCCCAAACCACAACATCTACAATGATCTAACACAGGAAATTCACATCCACGACCAGTACTCTATCGTAACCTCATAGTCCAGATTTTCATATTCTTTCCAATTCGTAATACAGCATAACCAACATCCAAAGCCGTCGTTGAATAACTGGCCTCATGTCCAACTTGTAATCACAAATTCCTTAGACTTTTCAATCTTAAAATAGAAAAGGGTTAGCTAACTGCTTACTCAACTTCCTAAACACAACGTAATCTGTTTCATTAGAAATTCACCCTCCTTTAATATTTCAAGTTGTTATTCATAGTAGACTGACATCAGTTTGAGGAACAAAGGGGACCTGAGAGCACTGGACAGCTGTTTCACACTAGTGTGTGTGACTCGTCAGCGGTGCGCATCCACGACCCCACCAGGGATCGAACCAACCACCTACAGGTCCCGTGGCCAGCACGTTACCATTGAGCCACTGGCTCGGTGGAATCCAATGGTTCATATCTCCAACTTCTGTTAGCTCACGATATAGCACAACCATCACCCATGTCATCGTTGAGTAACTGTCCTCACGACCATCAGGCATCGGAAATATGGACCATGAATCCCGCAAACCAGTGGCTCAGTGGTAACGTGCTGATCACGGAACCTGAAGGTCACGGGTCCGATCTCTGGCGAGAAGGTGGGTGCGCACTGCTGGAGAGTCCCACACTGGCACGAGACAGCTGTCCAGTGCTCCCACGTCCCCTTCGTTCCTCCAACTGATATCACAGTCTACTATGAATAACAACTTGAAATATTTCCAAATCTCCACAACTCCCTCAAAATCCCCTCTTTATTACTAATAGAAAGAGAAGCTACACCAAGATTTATACCTTGACCTCATCATGTTTTCATTATCAAAATGTTAGGTCAAATGTTATTCCTTTATCATGACTGACCTTTGACCTATCTAACCTAGATTCTATCTTAATTCATGTCTTATTGGCAGTCACTTGGATTAGCAAATACAAGAAAACAAAAATTAGGGTCACAGGGTATTGGTATGTGTAGTCTATTTTATTTCGAAGCTTTATGAATGAACTATATCATACACACGTAAAAACATAAGCTAATTCGTTGTCACTTAGTCATGTTAACTGAGAAGGAGTAAGATTTACGCTTGCAAGATTTTGAATTGACAGAGAGTAATTTCAACTTAGATGGATGATTTCCATGGTATTTTATTCTTTGAGTTGGATGTTTCAGATGTGAGACTTTTATTGTTCTTCTAGACAAAATTATCAGCATTAACTTAAGTATAAAGTCGAAATTGAAAACACCAGATAACAGTTTCATCATAGGTAACATAGGAGACTGGATGTGTCGTTATTACGTAACAACTAACTAACCTTACTAAATTGGATGTGCTCTAGTATCTGCTTAATCATTACCTCATCTAACGTTTAAATATTCATAATGAAACACAGATGGAAAAGACTAAGTTATTTAGGGACAACCTTAAAAGAACAAGAGAATAAAGATGAAGAGGAATTTTAAGAAAATAGTTTATCCAACTTATCGGGCTATTATGTTTGAGCTAGGGACTCTGAGAATTTAAGTGTTGACCAACACAGAGAGTGTAAATAGCGTCGAAGCCTGCTCGGATGCATACTCCTTAAAATGTCATAAGCATCCGAAGGTGAGCAAGAACCTTATATTATTATTATTATTATTGTTTCCTTGGGTTCCTAGTGGAACATGGGGCTTCAGTAGCACGCCTCTATTCCACTCTGTTCTCTGCAGTCATTTGGACCTCGCTCCACGACTACCCACAAGCTTTCATTTCCCCCCTCACATGATCTCCTCCATGTCACCCTCAGCTGGGACGCTCAACTCGTCGTTTCCCCTTTGGATTCCACTAGATGACCAGGCTTGGTCTGGCGCGTGATGTCTCCGAATGGCTTTCTCAGTGTATGCCCAATCCATCTACACTTTCTTCTACTGCATATTTTTTTGGCGATACGTTGTTGGTTGGTTCGTTGCCAGACAGTCATAGTGGGTTCCTTGTTGCTTATTCTTATTCTTATTATTCTGGCCATCTTATCTCATCTTCAGTATCGAGTGAGCCAGTGTAGGCAGTTGTTGATGAATGTCTGTAGTTTGTTGGAAATGCTTTTCGTGACGTGCCAAGTTTCTGAAGCATATAGCAGCACTGACTTCACGTTGGTGTTGAAAATCGAGATGTTGTTCATGCTTTATGCTGAGTGCAGTAGATCTCCACACTGATTTCAGATTAATGAAAGCCTGTCTTGCTGTCTTTCCGATCGTGGTTTTGACATCCTTGTCTGTGCGGCCACCGCTGCCTATAGTTGAAACGATGGTGCCTGGTCAGATGAGTGAAAGAGACAACTTCCTTTCTATTTCTGCCATCAATGGTGATTGGTGCCTGTTGTTGTTGATGTTGTTGCTGGTTGAGCTAGAACTTTACTTAGTTAATATTCAGCTAATTCAATCTAATCTATTTACTTTGGCCGTAGTACGACTTTGGCGCCAAAAAGGTGCACTACAGGAATATCAGAGGTCAGATAATCGAATTCGGCTTAAGAACCGCAAATATTACGCTGCTATTTGGTAAAAGTGTCACTAGACCAAATGAAATATGCTTCCCGTAACCATTTGACCCATTTCTTCGAAGACTAATATGCACAATCTTCAATACTATGAGTTCTGAATCGGACTTTGAAAGCAGTTATATGACGGTTCTGTGTACTCAGAAATAAGAATCAGTGCTCCATCGTCATCGATCACGTTGACGTCTGACCTAGTTCATGGCTTTTCAACATCTATTTAAAAACAGACTCTATTAAGAAGTGATATCATTCAAAGAAGTATAATATACGGTCGTTGCTTTCTACCTAACAACTCTTCCAAAGTAGGCCAACTGGATACCAAATCTATTTTTGTACAGTGACGACTATAGCAAGTCGCATATGAGTTAGGCTGAGGTGGAAATATTATCTGTTAAATATAGTGAAACCTATCAAGCAGGTTTCTGTCTCCACACTGAACGTGTTGAAAATGCACCCAGTTACTTCAAACCAACATATAGTGGGAGTCTCTGCCTCAAAATTCTGTATAGGAGATAAGCTCAGCATACCCAAGATTCATAGCAATGTCAAGTTGAAAAAATATTAGGAACGGTCAAACTAGGTGAAATTGACCGTGGTAGATGAGTGAACAACAAACTGTCTGCAGGCATGAAGAACGCTTGATCAACTTACGCTAAATTACAACATTTACGGAGCCGACAGTTTATCCAAATACCTATCAACGGTCATTTGTGCTGAGGTGTATGTACTCCACTCCATCTAATATATGATGGAGAAACACAGTCGTAAAAGCTGAAGGATGAAGGAGGCTTCAAGTGTTCAACAACCACTACCTTCCCTGCATTGGTCAAGTAATATCAACCCCCCAATAAATGTAATTTACAGAGCAGACGTAGAGTTGTAGGAAAAAGAGGAACATCAGTTGATGAGGTCATAAACTTTCATTGGTTCAAGTGTCTAAGATATGTGTCACGCATACCCACTAGCCGTCCACCATATCGTACAATGCTAGTTAGGCTGAAAAAAGGTACGACGAGGACGAACTAAAAGGATTACATCAGTCCACGAAGTCCCCAACTGTTGATTTGAAGCGTGTAAGGGAATTCGAGTTCAATGGGTTGGCGTACTTGGCACAAATGAAACCTCTGGTTGGACACTCTCGGGGATGAAGGCTCAGAATGAATGTGAATGGTACAACCGCATCCACACATTATCTTCCTCCTAATCATCATATCACTCTTTGTTACTTACTTTAGCCTGTTTTCTTTTCCTAGTATGACCTCATATTATAATCCTAGTTACTTTCGTTTTTATTTACCCTATCTTTCTTCTTACTGCTAATGTACTGATATAATGTCTAGAAACTTAGACTGCCATACAGTAATGCCAACTCATATGTTGATACCTATCACAGCTACTTAGAAAGTAGCCGATTCGTTCATACTTTTATAATCAGCTTTACTTTTATTGTAGTATTAAGGTTTATTTTGTTATATATCTTACATTTATTTATCAAGGTTGTTACATGCATCATTTTTTTGAATAAGGTTTACATCCAATTATTATGGTAATGATGGATAGTGGCTAACAGTGGAGTTGAAGACACGTGTTTTGCTATACTTGGTACTTATCGTCTGGATGCATCTGTCTTCCAGTAAGCAATGTTGTCTAACACTTGACTGGAACTCGGAACCATACAGATCAATTTGACACAATCAACAATGGAATAACACAAGTAACAATATAACACTGAATAAGTTTAAAAAATTAATATGATATTCACCGTTTTAATCAGCTGTGACAATAATCTTTTGTCCAATGTGATGTGAGTATGGCTCAGTTGATCAATCTAAATTGACTTAGTATTACTTCCTCAATCTACTCTTTCTAAGAGTCCCTAGACATCAATTATGATTTGAATGTCTCTTTCAGTGAATAAAAATTTTCTTGATTATTTATCGATTGTATAAAGAATCCAAACATTTGTATCACTACTTATTCCTGACTGACTGACTGACTAGAGAGATGGTGATAAACAATTCATCATGAAATGATTTCTACGGAGAAGTCGAAATGTCTTGAGTGGTCGTTTATTGGTACTTGTATTTTCCGGCTACTACACTGGGTTGACACTGTTCAACTTCTGTTAGCAGATGAAGTCTTGTGTACATATCTCCATGCTGGCTAGATATTCATTACACTGTGGTCTACATTAGTGACTACCAGTGGAATGCAGGACGCAACTGGATGTATCCGGACCCCAGTGAGTGAGTTGAATCATACAACATATGCCGTTGAGGAGTTGGAAACCATTCCGAAAGTAGACAACTGTTTCTTCCTCATTCCTACTGGTGTTTCAGTTGATATACTTTAATGAAATAATCTTTCTTTAAATAAGTACTCAAGCGAAAGATATTTCTGAAGTAAATTCATAAAGCATATTCCAGTTATAGGATAGGTTCATCGTCTATTAGGTGTCATTAACTATCTACACATCCCAGTTGGATAATTACCAGTTTCGCGTTTTACTCTAGCTTACAAATAAGTTAGGGCAATAGTTATTATCAGGTATGGACCTCTATCCAAATTAAGGTAAGTGAGACGATGTACACTGTAAAATCTAGTCTTCTTTTGATGGTGTAATCACTCAGTAGACGAATTTAAAGATTATATCGATGACTAATATTTGTTAGTTAGTTGGAGGCGATCGGCAGGAAGCCCTGCTTGACCTAGGTTTCGTGCTTTTTGGCACTCGTCAGCAAGGTGTATCTGCAACCTCGACGGAACTGATGTCCCGTCTGTGATTCGAACCCGCCTTGCTGACAAGTGCCGAAAAACACAAAACCTAGGTCCAGGGCTTCCTGCCAATTGCCACCAAACAACTAACACCAACTAATGTGCACGCGATGCTGAGCTTCCCAGCTTGGTTGCCACATTGCAAAATATGATCGATAGAATTCGGTTTACACTCAGGACTAGACAACATGAAATTGTTGCACTCCTGTGACCAGTCAATACATAACTAATATTTCACCACTAGACATGATGACCTCTTCAAATCTCCATCAGATGGTGATTATCAGACTGGAAGCTGGCACTACCGTATAACTATCCAAGTTCATGCGCTTCACATCAACACATTAACATTTAAGACATTAAAATGGAAGCGAGAGAAAGGGAGAATCCTTTGATTATTACTCTGAGCTGTGTAAGAAAAAGATTGACTTCATGGTTTGGGTCCGTATGACAATAGATATCGATGGTTAAACACTCATTTGTACAGATTCAGGTATGCATTACTTTCATCCTAGTAGTTATATTACATCTTTTTAGTTGGTTCACCCCATCCACTTTCTTTTCTCATGACTTTCTAATGATTTCAATTGTTTTCTACGACATCCAAGTCCTATATACCTACTGATTGACTGATCCAATTCGTTTACGTAATGCATTACATTCAAGATTGTTCATTCATTACTTTAGTTTCTTTACAAGTGGGCTAATGTAATCGATGGTTGAATTCATTTATCTGAATGCTACTTAACTTGTTTGATCATATCTTAAACTTCCAGATGCAGTAACTGTTCGTCGAGTATAAAGTTATTGTAACCATTTTCCCAGCTGTTTTACACGCATTAATAACTATTATATGACTTAGTCTTGATGCGAAGTTGTCAACTAACCGTTAACTATTTCCAAATTAGTAGATTTATTAGAGGTAGCACACAGTGGGACAGTATTATTTACTGGATGGTGTTTTGGACACAGTTTGTTATCCACAGCTATAATAAGATAATTCGATAACTTTGTGAAATGGTTTGTATAGTTCTCATTCTCTGTTATAAGGATAGTAGGATTTTTCATATATCCGTATAGCGTGCTATTGTATACGTTCGCTAACCAATCTCTAGCTCCACCAGAAGTCAGTTGGCTAAAAGGATTTTCACCCTACCCGTTCTATTGTATGGTTGTGCAAAATTGCAAGTATATACTATGGCCAAGGTATTTCTTAGATTCCTTATCTCATTAGGATCAACCATAGTTCATTTAGTTAGGCTTTGTGATGTGCTCAGATAGACTAATTGACTGTAGTCGACTACACCCACTCATGTATTTGATCTCTTTACTGTAGCAAGAGATGTGGAAAAATAAATTATTCCATTCAATGGAATCAGTACAATCATCTAACCTAAAAAAATTACCTCTAAGGCAACTTGTAGGTTCAAATACCACACTGCAACAAGCAATAATCACCTACCTACCTACCTACCTACCTACCTACCTAGGCAGGCAGTATCACCTCAACTACAGGCGGCACAGGCACAGATGAGGATATCCAAGCCACGATCGGATAGACAGCAATACAGGCCTTCATCAATCTGAAATCAGTGTGAAGATATACTGCAGTCAGCATAAACCGTGAACAACATCCGGATTTTCAACACTAGTGTCAGTCAAGTAAATCAGTACACCTATGTGATGGTTGAGAGACTTGGCGCGTTACGAAAAGCATTTCCAACAGTTTACACACAAGCATCATCAACAGCTGTCATCTACGCTAGCTCACTCGATACTGACATTGAAGATCAGATGAGATCAGATCAGATGACCAGAATAGAACAATAAGAATGAGCAAGGAGGAACTCTGTGTCTGTCTGTCTGTCTGTCTGTCTGTCTGTCTGTCTGTCTGTCTGTCTGTCTGTCTGTCTGTCTGTCTGTCTGTCTGTCTGTCTGTCTGTCTGTCTGTCTGTCTGTCTGTCTGTCTGTCTGTCTGTCTGTCTGTCTGTCTGTCTGTCTGTCTGTCTGTCTGTCTGTCTGTCAACGAACCAACGAAGCAAGAAGCCATCACCCAACGAATATGCAGTGGAAGAAAGTGTAGATGGGATGGATTGAACTGGACATACACTGAGAAGACCGATTGGAGACATCACACAGCAGGTCAGGTGAGGCCAGGTTAGGTCGTCGAGTGGAAGCCAAATGGGAAACGACGAGTTGGGCATCTGATCCGAGTGTGACATGGAGGAGATGGATGGCGTTAGGAAGAGATGGAAACTTCTGAGTAGTTGTGTGGCTAGGTTGAGAAGACTGGAGAGAGGAGAGTGTAATGACGACGTGCTGGTGAGGCCGTGTATTCCACTAGGAACCCAATAGACGAATAATAACAATGATAGGTCTGGTTGGTTGGCTGAGTTGAATGGACCATTCTAGCCATTTTTGGAAGAGGTATGGAAAAATAAATTATTCCATCCAATGGAATCAGTACAATCATCTCATCTAAAAAAAATTACCTCTAAGGCAACTTGTAGGTTCAAATACCACACTGCAACAACTTCATTGAGAGTCCTACACAATATAGTCGTCATCCTGTAGAAACTTTGAATTCTCTCCTCACACCATTGTCACCATTATCATGATTATTATTGTTATCATCAACAACTGTATCACCACTACTAATCATATTCTTCTTACGATTACTAAGAGATTGATGCATTAGTTGAGGAGTGTAATTATTGGTGAGTAAGGTGTGTTCAGTGAATCCAATTTCTTGTTTTAGATCCTCTGTTTTACTAGTAAGCTTTTTCTCCCTTTTACGTATACATTCTGCTAAGCCACCTTTAACCGACATGAGATGAATTGAAGTCTAAGCAACGATTCAAGTGTGAAGGTTTCTGTGGATGCTAGTGTCTAAACTTCTGTCTTGTTTCGTTTATTCTGTAATGCACCATCAATAATTCCCCTTCACTATTTCCAGCTCATAGGTGAACTGGATTGCTTTGAATATTGAATTTATTTAGATGTGTGTAGAAACCATGTATATGCTCCGATTTCAACACTAAATGCGTTATCTACATATCAAAATCATGTTTTTGGAGAAGGACTAAATGTTTCTACAGGCAAATATCTCTCTCACGATAGGTGGTTTTAATGATACCATGTCAACTTCTTCTGTGTTTTTGTATATTTTATTTTGAAACCTAAAGATTGTGGAGTTTAGGTATAGCTCTACTCCTAGTATGATATCATCTACTGCTACCTTAGTCCATGGTGTAAGCGCATGGTCATTAGTCAGCTCATTTCTAACTCCTTCCAGAGCCATGGCGATAGGCATATTAGTATACAAACTAGCTACATCAAAACTAATCATTTTTCACTGTCATCTAAATATATATAATCTAAGCTTCAAGTCATAAGCATCAGTGAGTCTAGATATAAAACAGTTTCTAACTGAGCCTGGTACCATCGCTAAATATTTAGACAAGTCATAAGAAGGAGTGTTTCTAAAGTCCATTATGAGTCAGATAGGACAATTTGATTTATAAATCTTAATAGTACCATAAATTCTATTGGGATTATTAGTTTACGACATTAAGTTAAGCCATTTTGATTCACCTAGAAATGGCTTCATTCGGCTTAATCGATCCACCGTGGGTTTATATAACCTTGCTCATAATGGTGCTCATTGGTTTCTGAACTTCCTTCTAAGGTCCTATCTCTTTATGTTCTTTAACTTTCTATATGTAATCAGATTTGTTTAACACTACTGTAGCTATATTGTTTTCATTTTGAAGGTTCATCAAAGTTTCTTTTTCTGCTTTTGGTTAGTTCTGTTTCGTCTTCTTCTATTGTTTAAGTGTTAGAGTACATTGTGTTCGAACCTTAGATGTTACCGCCTTATCTACTGAACATAATGCCATTTCAATTTCAACAATGATATCTTCAGGTTTCAGTCATTAACTGCTACATTGAAGTTAAGTCCGTTCTCCAGCATTTTTACTCCTCTTGACTAGCGATGTGCTACCGGGAACTTCATTTTTCTTTGCTCCATACTTTTCTTTCATTAGCCTGTTGAACTTCCTTATTTGAGTATTTTTGAATTTATCTAAAGACAGTTAATCTCTATTTGTTGAAGTTGTCATCCAGGAGTTCATAATCTTTTTATGAACTATTTGAATGAGTTTATATTTTAGCTCTTCAATATAATATCAGATGCTGTGCAACTTCTTACTATTCTATGAATTTCTTCTTTTAGACAGAGTTTGTCGATACGTTTTATTACTGCTTTCACCTTGTCTGTTGGAAATAGAGTACGTAGACATAGATATACGGAAGCCACTTCATTTGTACATCTTAGTAAATGTATAAGTAAAAGGGAGAAAAAGCTTACTAGTAAAACAGAGGATCTAAAACAAGAAATTGGATTCACTGAACACACCTTACTCACCAATAATTACACTCCTCAACTAATGCATCAATCTCTTAGTAATCGTAAGAAGAATATGATTAGTAGTGGTGATACAGTTGTTGATGATAACAATAATAATCATGATAATGGTGACAATGGTGTGAGGAGAGAATTCAAAGTTTCTACAGGATGACGACTATATTGTGTAGGACTCTCAATGAAGTTGTTGCAGTGTGGTATTTGAACCTACAAGTTGCCTTAGAGGTAATTTTTTTTAGATGAGATGATTGTACTGATTCCATTGGATGGAATAATTTATTTTTCCATACCTCTTCCAAAAATGGCTAGAATGGTCCATTCAACTCAGCCAACCAATCAGACTTATTATTGTTATTATTCGTCTATTGGGTTCCTAGTAGAATACACGGCCTCACCAGCACGTCGTCATTACACTCTCCTCTCTCCAGTCTTCTCAACCTAGCCACACAACTACTCAGAAGTTTCCATCTCTTCCTAACGCCATCCATCTCCTCCATGTCACACTCGGATCAGACGCCCAACTCGTCGTTTCCCATTTGGCTTCCACTCGACGACCTAACCTGGCCTCACCTGACCTGCTGTGTGATGTCTCCAATCGGTCTTCTCAGTGTATGTCCAGTTCAATCCATCCCATCTACACTTTCTTCCACTGCATATTCGTTGGGTGATGGCTTCTTGCTTCATTGGTTCGTTGACAGCCAGCCAGCCAGCCAGCCAGCCAGCCAGCCAGCCAGCCAGCCAGCCAGCCAGCCAGCCAGCCAGCCAGCCAGCCAGCCAGCCAGCCAGCCAGCCAGCCAGCCAGCCAGCCAGCCAGCCAGCCAGCCAGCCAGCCAGCCAGCCAGCCACCTAGAGTTCCTCCTTGCTCATTCTTATTGTTCTATTCTGGCCATCTGATCTGATCTCATCTGATCTTCAATGTCAGTATCGAGTGAGCTAGCGTAGATGACAGCTGTTGATGATGCTTGTGTGTAAACTGTTGAATGCTTTTCGTAACGCGCCAAGTCTCTCAACCATCACATAGGTGCACTGAGTTACTTGACTGACACTAGTGTTGAAAATCCGGATGTTGTTCACGGTTTATGCTGACTGCAGTATATCTTCACACTGATTTCAGATTGATGAAGGCCTGTATTGCTGTCTATCCGATCGTGACTTTGACATCCTCATCTGTGCCTGCGCCGCCTGTAGTTGAGGTGATACTGCCTGCCTAGGTAGGTAGGTAGGTAGGTGAAAGAGACAACTACCTTCATATTTCTCCCATTGATGGTGAATGGTGCTTGTTGTTATTGTTGTTGTTGGTTGGGTATCTTCATCACCACTGTATTCTCTACCTTCACCTGAAGGAAGTCCCGTCTTACTTCGCTGTCTCGCCTCACCTCTTGTGTCAACTTGTTAGTTTTTGCCTGTAGATCTTCGAGTTTGTGCTAAAAGACATTAGACATAAATTATCATCGGTAGCGAAATCCAAATCCTCTTCTGGGTCCTTTCATCTGTCCAGTCAGTGTATTCCCATCTCGCTCCTCATAGTGTGTTGCATTATCCAGTCTAATCCAGTCGACCACAATCAGAAAGATCATTGGTGATCTGAACTAAATTGGTTCTGTGAGCTGAATATCTCCGGGGCATCCTAATGGTGATCTCTGTCCAAAGCGAGCGAACCGACCGTCTGGTGTTTAGATCATTCTGATGAAATCTACAGATCAGTCTGTGTTCTCTTACTACTCAAGTTGTTTAGTAGTGGTATTATTATTCATTGTTATCAGTGACAGAATTCACACCTTATGATCTTCGTTGACTGAGGCTAGTTTCCAACAGAAACCCTGTTGATACCACAGTTGTACAGTTGAAATGGTCTGGCGCACAATTTGTAACTGATTCGCAAATTGTTTATCCTATTTAAGAATCAGTATATTTTCCTCAATATACATTTTTACCTTGTTTGTAGCGTGCGTGTTTTTACGAGTTATGTGAGGCTATCATGTGAAAAGATGAATTGCTATATTAAATTAATCAATAAATGTTTTGTTTTTGAGATTATCATAGATGACTGTAGTTTGAAAAACTGATCATTTTGTGTTTACCTGCAGTGATTTCATAAGTTATAGAATCATAAACAATCATGGAGTCACTGAAATAGCCAATCAGAAGTTAGTTATTCTCACTGATTTATGATCAACAAAACCTTCAGCGATTCTCATTGTTGGAATGATAAACAAAAAAGTTGAGGATTTTTTTAAAGATATTTTGCTGAAACAAAAAAATGAGATGATAGTATTCATCATGAACTGGAATCACCGGAAAACCAGTGAAAACCTGACACTACTGGATATCTGTTTCATCCTAACATGAAACTCCTCAACAGTAAGCCCCACGAACCCTTCCTCTTCACCAGAGACTCGACCTAGGACCCTCAGGTTTCATAGCGAATGTATTAACCATTCAGCCACCAGGTCGGAGTCCATTGGTCCTTAGCCTCCTACATCTGACAATCCGCAATATAGCGCGACTATCCACTATGGTCTTCAGTCGGCATCCGCTTCCTTTCAGACTAGTTGGCCTCAACAGGTCATGACTTCTTGAGCTAAACAAAACCGCCATGAACCTCTAACTAAACTCCTGTAAAGTGATCATTAGTGGCATGCATCGAAATGAATATTTTGAAGTTCTAATGAGAAGCCGTGACCTGTGGGGTTAACCAGTCGGAAGTGAATAGTCGCACTGTAACACGAATTGACAAAAGTAGGAAACTGTGGACCATTCAACTCCGACCCAGCGGCTGAATGACTAGCATGTTTTCTACAAGACCTGAAGGTCCCGATTTCGAAATCTGGCAGGGTCACGAGTAAGTACTGTTGAGGAGTCTCCTACTAAAATGAAGTAGCTGTCATATGTTCCCAATTTATCTGCAGCTCTCCAAATGATGCTAGTCCATGAACTAAATATGATACCCATAAACGTCAAACTAAATAATTGTTGAACTGACTGGGAAGATGCAATCATCGATAGTGATCAAAATAAAACAGGCGCTTCTTGGAAAACAATTAAAATACCCTTTACCTTCTACAAATTGGATATTCAAAGCTGAAAAATAGCTTTTAAGGCTTACTGAAGTGGATTTAGGCTAGAAACCCGGATTTTTAATCCCCTTGGAATTAAATATCAAAGTTTACTGAGTTAAAATAATGATTATAACTTTACATTAGGGCGAAAACCTAAAGGAGTAACCATATCAATCTGGAGTTCTTCATTCACAATTTCTTTAACCTCATACATTTACGCAGAAACGATTTTACCTAGAATTAATTTCTTTTTAGTTGGGTAAATATACACTCAATTTATACAAAGGAATCACCTATTGCTTCGATAGTACGAAAGACAGCTCAAGGTCATTCAGCAAACTGTTCAAGGTTGGCACGAGTTTTCAATTCTACCAATTCAACAATGTTTTCATTTGATAAACTATTTAGACTAGGAGGGAGACTAATCATTGATACAATTATCATTCAGTCCGGAGGTTTGTAGAGATTTATTCATTGATTTCAGTTTGGCATTCATCATGCACTGATATAATTTGGAGAACCACTGAAAACGTGGGAGCACTGGACAACGGTTTCGTCCTAGTATGGGACTCCTCAGCAGTCCGCACACACGATACCACCAGATCTCGAACTCCGAACTGACAGAAGTAAGAAATGTGAACCACTGGATTTCGACCCATTGGTTGAATGACGTTCTGGCCAGGAAACCCGAAGGTCTTGGGTTTGATCCCTGGAGGGTGGGGTCATGAGTGTGCACTGCTAGGGAGTCCCATATTACGATGGAATAGCTGTCCAGTGCTCCCAGGCTACCAATGTTCCTCAAACTTCATGTCAATCCGTGATGAATTCCAACTATTATCATTCCACATTTCTACATCTTGTCAGTAAAGTGTTTAGCAGTGAAGCAACATTAACTCCTAATTTTCATGGTATTTGTCTAGCCAGGTAATACAATATATCCGGTATGCAGGCAACAGGCTAAAAATGATTTCAGAGGCCAACTGGATTATTTATTAGTATTACGAAAATTCCCATTTAGACATTTAGTAAAACAAACAATATGAGCAAAGAAATATTTCTTCTCAATTAGTTCCTCATCAATGGCTCTACACTAATATAACATTTTCAAACGTAAAATTACATACTAATCTAGTGGTATGAGTTGTTCAATGAAGGTAATAATTGATCAGGTAATTAAGACAGTTAACTAAAGCAAAGATTAATTATCGTAGAAAGATTTTGTGAACAGGTTCTTACATAAGTGATATTTTATATAATGATAACTAATGAGCGAAAATGAACTGTTACGTAAAATGGTAAATTGTTGACGGTGATTAGAGACAGTAGGGGGAGAGGAAGATGGCTAAGTCTGTAATAATAATAATAATAATAATAATAATAATAATAATAATAATAATAATAATAACGGAGCGATTAAAATATTAGTTATAGTGAATTGTGTAGTGGATGAAATGAAGAGTCTTGTTATAATAAATGAGCTATACAGATGGCCAAGGCAAAGAAAGAGGCTGTACGAATCTCTTCTGAATACACATACTTGGCTTGTGTTGGTGGATTCCTATGGCTTCTGCTGTATGTAAAAGACGTTCCTGGCTAAAAATATGAACACATCCAAAATGAAAACCAGAATGCCTACAGTCTCCAAGAAACTATTGTTCCTAAGACTACAATTTCGATGTGACATCATCAGCCAAATTGTGACACAACGCTTAAGAAATGCCATAAGAAGATCATTTAATGCCGCCAAGTTATGTTGTGTTTTCTACAGCCGGCCGATGATGACCACACGAACTAAAGACAGACTCCCTGACTTCTCCTCTTCTATGTGCACTTACCAGTTCAACTGCTCCTGTGGAGCTAGTTACAGTGGACGTACAGTTAGGCAAGTCCGTCGTTGAATCGCCGAGCATCATCGTTCATGGCTAAGTAAGGGGGAAACTAGATTGATACGAAGCTCAATACTCTCTCACCTGATTGACACCGGCCACCGAGTTAACATTCATAATGCCTTTAAAGTTATTTATCACATTCCTTCTCACCTCACCCATGCTCTACGAGTTCGTCTTTTACACACAACAGAAGCCGTAGGAATCCAACTACACAAGCCAAGTATGTGTGTTCAGAAGAGATTCGTACAGCCTCTTTCTTTGCCTTGGCCATCTGTATAGCTCATTTATTATAACAAGACTCTTCATTTCATCCACTACACAATTCACTATAACTAATATTTTAATCGCTCCGTTATTATTATTATTATTATTATTATTATTATTATTATTATTATTATTATTATTATTATTATTATTACAGACTTAACCATCTTCCTCTCTCCCTACTGTCTCTAATCACCGTCAACAATTTACCATTTTACGTAACAGTTCATTTTCGCTCATTAGTTATCATTATACAAAATATCACTTATGTAAGAACCTGTTCACAAAATCTTTCTACGATAATTAATCTTTGCTTTAGTTAACTGTCTTAATTACCTGATCAATTATCACCTTCATTGAACAACTCTCACCACTAGATTAGTATGTAATTTTAAGTTTGAAAATGTTATATTAGTGTAGAGCCATTGATGAGGAACTAATTGAGAAGAAATATTTCTTCGCTCACATTGTTTGTTTTATTAGTATTAATTTTTCCTATTTTACGAGAGAAACCTCGCCTGGTTAACTAGTTTACTAGTTACTAGCCGGTCCTAAGCCCGGGTAAAGAGGGAAGGTTGGGCATAGGGCTAGCAACCCTACCCCGTAAAACAAATCTAACCGCTAAAGAAACTTCAAAGCACAAACAAAATATAAAAAATGAAAACAAACTTATTCCCCGCTGGAATCGGAGAGGCGAAATGACGCCAGTTGGTGAAAGCCTTCGGGAAGCCAATTGGCCGATGTGTCTTCTCTCGATGAAAGCGAAAGTAAACGTGGGGACATGGAATGTCCGCACGATGTTTGAACCCAGTAAGGCAGCCCAGATTGCAAAGGAGATGAGAAGGTATAACATCGAAGTGCTTGGGATTTGCGAAAGCAGATGGAATGGGAGTGGACTCTCCAAACTGTCAACTGGAGAATCAATAATCTACTCCGGTCACCCAGACGCCAACCACGAGCACACTGAGGGAGTGGCTATCATGATGTCCTCAAGAGCATCGAAGGCTCTCATGCAGTGGGAACCAATCTCCTCCAGGATCATGACAGCAAGATTCAACTCAAAAGGAAGAAAGGTCACAATCATACAATGTTATGCACCTACAAATAATGCAGAGCAAGAGAAAAAGGAGGATTTCTACAGACAACTTCAATCAACACTGGACAAGACGTCAGTTGGCGATATCAAAATTCTAATGGGCGACATGAATGCCAAACTGGGAGGGGACAACACGGGAAGAGAACTAACCATGGGTCGAGAGGCGCTAGGTGAAATGAATGAGAATGGAGAATTGTTTGCAGAATTCTGTGCATTCAACGATTTGGTGATTGGAGGCAGTGTGTTCAGGCACAAGGATATCCACAAAGCGACATGGACTTCACCAGATGGACACACTAAAAATCAAATCGACTTTATCTCAATCTCAAGAAAATGGAGACGCAGTCTACTTAACACAAGGTCAAGAAGAGGAGCAGATGTAGGTTCAGACCACTATCTAGTGCAAGGAACCTTCCAAATCAAGTTAAAAGCCTTCAAGGAAGCTGGTGATAGACCTCAATTCAAGTACAACACTCGGAAACTGAAGGATGAAACTACAAAGGAGATCTTCAAAGCAGCCATCAAGACAAAATGGGAGACGTCGAGGGACATCCCTGAAGAAACCTGTGTGGAAGAACACTGGAAGTCTTTGAAAGCTGTGTGGAAAGAAACCTGCACAGCCGTATTAGGAAGGAAGAAGAAAGAAGACAAGGAATGGATCTCGACGGATACCTGGAAGCTGATAGAGGAGAGGAGGATGGTGAAGCAGAAGATAAACCAGTGCAAGGATGCTCAACGACAAGAGGAACTGAGCACAATGTATAAAACACTGGACAAAGAAGTGAAGAAGAGTGCACGCAAAGACAAAAGACACTTCTACGACACACTGGCAAGTGAAGCAGAACAGGCTGCAGGTAAGAGAGACCTGACGACATTGTATCAAATAACCAGGTTGCTATCAGGGAAGAGACCAACACAGATGAAACCAATAAAAGATGAAGAAGGAAATTTAATTACAAAAGAAGAGAAACAGAGGAAACGATGGGCCGACCACTTCAAGAAGCTCTTGAATCGACCACCACCTGCACTTCGTCCAGAAATACCACCTGCAGCCGCTGAATTACAAGTGAACATAAATCCCCCAACGAAAATGGAAGTCCTGAACGCCATAAAGCTACTGAAAGGTGGGAAAGCAGCAGGACCAGATGGAATACCGCCAGAAGCACTGAGAACAGATGCAGAGACAACAGCGGACATGCTCACACCACTATTGCAGAAGGTGTGGAAGGAAGAGAAGGTACCTGACGATTGGAAGAAGGGTTACCTTGTCAAACTGCCGAAGAAGGGAGACCTCAGTGCTTGCAAGAACTGGCGCGGAATCACTCTCCTGTCCACCCCAAGTAAAATATTAAGCCGCATCATCCTGGAGAGGCTTAAAGACGCACTGGATTCAAAACTGCGACCGGAACAGGCAGGCTTCAGGAAGTACAAATCATGTGCTGACCAAATTGCAACGCTTCGTATCATCATAGAACAGAGCGTAGAATGGCAATCAGCTCTATACCTCAACTTCATCGACTTTGAGAAGGCCTTTGACAGCGTCGACCGAGAAGTAATTTGGAAACTGCTTCAATACTACGGAGTACCGCAAACCTTTATCCGCCTCATTCAACAACTATATGAAGATGCCACATGCCAAGTAATCCACAATGGGAAGCTCAGTGATGCCTTTGAAGTGAAGACAGGAGTGAAACAAGGTTGCCTACTATCCCCCATGATATTCCTTATTGTGGTGGACTGGATCATGCAGCAAACAGTAGGCAGCGAGAAGAGGGGGATACACTGGACGACGGAAAAGAACCTAGAAGACTTGGATTTCGCCGATGACTTGTGCCTAATGTCACATAAACTTGAAGATCTGCAGGCAAAAACTAACAAGTTGACAGAAGAGGCAGCTAAGACGGGACTTCAGGTGAATATAGAGAAGACAGAAGTGATGAAGATACCGCACCACCACCATCAACAACAACAACAAACTCCAATCACCGTCAACGGGAGAAACTTGAAGGAAGTAACCTCCTTCACTTATCTAGGAAGCACTGTTTCAACTACAGGCGGGACGGACGAGGACGTCAAAGTCAGAATCGGAAAAGCAAGACAGGCGTTCATTAGCCTGAAACCAGTGTGGAGATCTTCTGCACTCAGCATGCGGAACAAGATACGGATTTTCAACACCAACGTCAAGTCAGTGCTCTTGTATGGCTCAGAGACTTGGCGCGCCACGAAAGGTATTTCCAATAAACTACAGACATTCATCAACAACTGCTTACGCTCGTTGCTGAAGATCAGATGGCCAGAAAAAATAAGCAACAAGGAACTCTGGGAACGAAGCAACCAAGAACCTATCACGCAACAAATATGCAGGAAGAAGTGGAGATGGATTGGGCATGCACTGAGAAGGCCGACTGAGGACATCACGCGTCAGGCCCTCGAGTGGAATCCCTATGGGAAGCGACGAGTTGGACGTCCGAGGGTGACATGGAGGAGGTCATGCGAGGAGGAAATGAGAGCTTCTGGGCTGTCGTGGAACCAGGTTCAAAAGATCTCAGAGAACAGAGGTCACTGGAGGCGTGCTACTGAAGCCCTATGTTCCACTCGGAACCCAAGGGACTAATAATAAAAATAATAATAATTTTACGAGAGAGGAAAAAATTATTTTCTCCGCTGAAATATAACAATTCACTTGTTGTTACAGTGGCTGTTAATATCACTGTACAAAATTAGCGCCATGAATGTACTGTTTGAAAAAAAAAAACACTACTGTCTGATTTTCATTGAAACATTGATTAATTTGTGATTGTTTTGAACCATCACAACTACGGTGTTTTTGATAATACTAAAAATCCAAAACAATTGTGTCCAGAAAAGTACATCAGAAAAAAATTGGTGAATTTATCGAGTCAATAGGATAGTAGATACATTTTTATGTATTTTTCAGACAATGAATGAGTCATTTCATGACTAATCTCACTCTAAATGTTTCACATAAATCACTAGAATGGAACTTGTTATTAAAATAGATTCACAGGAAATGAATGAAGCAACTTATGCATCCAGTTTGAACAAGAAACTAAACTTCTGTTGTTCTTTCAGTAATAGACACTTTACTGCCGATAAGGTGTACTGATTAACAGTGTTATCCAAGACACACCTTTGTTTAGAACTCATCAACTGAAAGTATTTGCAAGTGTCATTACTTCTTTAGACCCAATTCAGTCAACCATGGAGAACTTTAAGGTGTAACACCAAACCACTGCCATCGAACAAGAAGTGGCTACTATAACTCACTAGTAGTCTAGTGGAAAACACTCCAGTAGGAAAGCCTTCAGTCACTAGAAAATAGGTAAGTTTGGCTGATATGTCAAAAATAAGACTTTCGTCTTATCTCACTATCAACCTCATCTTTTATTACTATCAAACCGAAATTAAAGACAATCCTGAAATATCTACATAGTAGTCTATATGCAAGCTATGACTGGTAAGTTCGATTAAGACCAATCAATGATAGAGAAATACAACTTAGATGCCAGTGCATTATTCATTAGGTTGCTGAGTCAGTTATTGTTTATTCATACTGGATCGAAATAATCAGGCGTTGTGTCCAAATCGAAATGGGAGATGCGGTCGCTCATTGGGATTCTAGTACATCCAGCTGATCAGTCCCAAAAATGACAAAACGTGTGTCTTTGGTTCCATTACCGAATAAACCACATTGTAATAAACAGATCAACTCGGTTCATAACAATAATAAAGGATCAAATAACTCTCCTTTTCCTTGCATATTCCTATACAGTCGTGAAACTGTTGAGATAATTCGTGGAGACACAAGTGATGAAACAATCTGTTGTCAAGCTAAATGTCTATCAGCAGACTCCGAATCCACTTCTGAGAGATCTAGTTCATTGACTTAACCACTCGATAGTCAAGTAACTGGTTACTGGTTGAAACTTTACTCCGCATATTTCAACCTGGATAGCCAAGCAGCATTATAAGCGAACAGGCAATAAGTGTAGTTGATAGCCTAGTTAGTATATTAATCAGTATATTTATCCTGTAGAAATCAGTGGCATCTTTAGACTACTAACTACCCACGACTTGATGCAGTGAAAATATCCTGTCAGGTAACCTCCGTTTTACACAAACATCATGAAACAATGAATGATAAGCTATCCACAGACATTATCTACTTAGGTTTGCTTAACACAAAATAGTTGTGTCCTGTTAAATGATAAGATCTACTATTTCAAAACATGAATGAACAGTCATCTAGTCAACATGAGAGAGAAGAATTAGGATTAAAATCACTGAAGATGATTGATACATAGAATCATGAAGAGATATATAGGAAATAGAACGCTCAGGAGTGTAAAATTACAGATTAACTCACAGTGTCTAACACCTAAGTACAGTCCACCTCAGTGTCGTGTCAATTAGCTTAACGGTCATATCTCAGATTAGATCGATAAATTTCCATCAGCCTTCAACAATAAAAACTTGACAGCAAACATTAGTTGCCCATCGCAGAGTGATTTATGTACAGTGTAAGATGTAAGATATAAATTTCTTAGAATTATCTTGTTCAACTATTATTATTGAAACTTTGCAGACGTGTGAATTTGTACGTGTTTCAGATAAATCACTGAGACAATAATATCTACTACAAATTTTATCCATTGTAAAGAAAATCAATCAAATCTATCCAGTGTCCCCAGGTTTTCAATGGTTCCCCAACTGATGTCAGTTCTTAATGAATACTTCCTCTAAATTGAAATCCCTATTCACCTCAAAACTACATTACTGTATAGTACTCATTAGTGACTTGCTTCCAGATAGATATCACGAAGCTCTAAAGAGAAGCCGTGACCTTTGGGGTCAACCAGTTGGAAGGGAAGCAGATGGCAACTGGAGATCTTGGGTGACAGTCACGCTGTATCGTAAATTGACAGAGGTTGGAAACTTTGAACCTCTGAAGACCGACCCGGTGGCTGAGTAGTTAACACGTTCGCCATGAAACCTGAAGGTCCTGAGTTCCATCCCTAGTCTGGTCGAGGGTGCGCACTCCTGAGTCCAAACAATGATATTCTTCAGTTATGGTAGAATTTCAAATGAAATTACTCCCCATGATTAGACAAATGAAACAAATGATTAGTAGGTCAAAATGGTTTGAAATTATACTGAAGTCGTGCAATACGCCTCGAATATATGGGACGATAAAACTACATAAAGAAGGATATCCAATAAGTCAGATTGTATATTTCCCAAACAGACCAAAGTATATGTTATCAAGGTTTCTAGCTAGCATACTATGACCAAAAAGAGACGCTTCGTAGACAAGATTAGTAGACTTCTTTGAACTAGTGAAAATACTTAAGAAGACTAAAATTAGTGAAGAGGAGCAGTTATCAATCAAGACAGCTATGGAAAAGTAGGATGTTTTGAAAGAAAGAACAAATGTTTTCTCTAGAAGATCTACTTAAAAGAGTAGAATACTATGTATAGTAATGATGGGCAGTGGCTAGCAGTGGAATACTGTTAAACATCAACGTATTTCATATTTGAAAAAAAAGTTATATCAACAAAATGAAAGAGTAGCCATGGCATCAATCATCTCACTAATAATAGTCGATATATTCATGGAGTTTTGAGAAGAAACAGCTCTAAAATCATACAGTTGGTGGAGACATGTAGATGACGCACTAATCATAATAATGGAGAAAGATGTTCACAGTTTCCATGCTCATATAAAAAGTCATGTAGACTCAATTAAATTCACCATGAAAATAAAGAATGACCTAGGAGAACTGTAAGATGAAAAGAATGAAAGATGGAATTTTCAAGATTACGATCTACAAGAAAAACATGCTCATTCATGAAGATTTTTGGATTGCCACTTAGAACACAACGGCTCTATGTAAAAAAAAATGGGTTAACACAGAGTCTAGCAACTAGAACGCATAGGTTAACAGTATACCCTGATCATCAGAGAAAAGAAATAAACACATTTTAATCAAAATGTAATTTTTTAAAATCACTATCTTGAACAGTTCATACAAGATACTATCAAGAAAAAGTAGACACTGGAAAAAAAAAATCAGAAAACCATCAGAAAGAGGAATATTAGAAAACTGTAGTACAGCCGTATAAGAAATATACGTCTGAGTTAATGTAAAGAAATCTCAGAAAGATAGGTATTCAAACCATATAGGCTTAAAGCCCATGAATCTTATCAAAAACAAACCAAGTCAACTAGAAGATTTAATAAAAAAAACCAGTGGTCGCTGGTTCGAATCCGACCGTCGTCCAAATTTTCATTCCACCTTGAATCATCACTTGATATAAATGTTAGTCTGCCAAACTAAAGCTATATCAGATCGTTAAATGATAATCAATAAGGTTCCCCCCCCCTCTCTAATAGGTGGCCAGTGTGAATACGATCAAGCTGTAGTAGCGCGTCACGAATTCACATGATAGTTGGACAAAACACATGATGATTGAAGGGAAATATAAAAAGATATCTGGTCAGCAAGTGGACCTTGTAGGTGAATAGGTAGAGCATCGGGTTGGAAACTTGGTGGTCGCTGATTCGAATTCGATCACGGTCAAAATTTCCATTTCACCTTTAATCATCATCCAGTATAAAAAAAAATTCGACAAAAACAATAACGTGTACAAAATATCTTGTACGGATTGCCCAGTTAACTATGTAGGTCAAACGTCACGATCACTCAAAATCGGACTGAATGAACGTTAACGATTAACTAAAGGTCAATCCACACAGGCACAAAAATATAAAAATTTAGAAGAAAGGTCATCGATACCAGAACATGATATTGGTTGAGACATTGTGGACATCTTAAAGTCTAACGAGAACAACACCAAATATATCCTTTAAACTTAAACATCAATACATATGGCAACGTAGATGAATGATAAAGTTCACGATTTAAACAACCAATAATACATGGAACAAGTCACAACAAGTCAGACTATAAAATCGATCAGTAGACACAAAGTAAACTATGATATGATAATAGTACATGAATGTGATTACAGCTCAAGGTTGGTAAGAATTCTGATGGAAGGGGAGAACAACAAAAATGGTGTATAAGGTGTATGAACTAATGGTAGAGGAATGGAAAAGGATATGCTAACAAACATGTTAAAGAAAGACTGGGTTAAAATAAGTGGAAAATGATAAGAATATGAATAATGTTTGAGAATAATATATCAGAAGATAAGATGAAATAATAAATAAAGTTGTAGGTAAAGAAAGACTTACCAAGGCAATGCACGAAGACACGAAGAATATGATGAGAGAATCTAATTTTGACGTCAGACCTCCTCATGTTACCTCCAGTTGTACTTATTTATTCACCTGTACTTGTAGTAGCAGTTATGTATGAAGAACGGAGAGGATCCTTACTAAACGAATCTCTGAACATGTACCGAAAAGCCTGTTATTGAGAGGTGAAAGGCTACCAACCAGCGCCATTGGCAAGCACATACTCGATACAAGTCATGCCGTCGACTCAAACATAACTTTTAAGGTAATCAATAGAAAAGTAAATAGTTGATCGCTACATTATGCAGACTCAGCAGCAATCCGTCGACTGAAATCAGATTTATGTGTACAAAAGGAGTTTGTGGTTCACCTTGCATTGCCTTAATGAATTGTTCCTTTCATACAGTTTTATTTACTATTTTATTCATGCATCGCATTATTTGGCATATTATTCTCAAACATTATTCATATTCTTATCATTTTCCAATTATTTTAATCCAGTCTATCTTTAACATGTTTGTTAGCATATCCTTTTCCATTCCTCTACCATTAGTTCATACACCTTATACACAATTTTTGTTGTTCTCCCCCTTCCATCAGAATTCCTACCAACCTTGAGCTGTAATCACATTCTTGTACTACTATCACGTTGCATCATACCTTTTGTTTACGGAAAGAAAGACTGTTGACTGAACTTATACTGGGTGATGATTGAAGGTGAAATGAAAATTCGGGCTACGGCAGGATTCCAGTCACCGATCAACGGGTTTTCGACCCAATGCTCTACCTATTCAGCTACGAGATCCGACTGCTGACCAGGTCCCTTTTTATATTTCACTTCAACTATCATGTGTTTTGCCCGACTACCATGTGAATCTACGATGCGTTACTACCAATTGTTCGTATTGACACTAGTTGCCCTGTCCAATCGAGACTTCTCACTGCAATCGAAATGTAACTGAATTATAGAGGAAGGATATCATTCTGACCATCTGAGATAGACCATGGTGACTGAAGTGAAATGAAAAACTGGTCAGCAGTTGGACCTCGTAGTTCAGTTGATACAGCACCGGGCCGGAAACGCGGTGGTTGCTGGTTGGAATCCTGCCACGGTTCAACATATGCACGAACAGATAAAAGATTCCGTCAGAAGATGACCTCATCAGAGAACAGGAAAATTGGTTGTGATGACAAGGATTTACTAATAATACAACGAATAATAGTTGTACACATTCATGAATAAACAGTAGTTGTTACATTTAAGTCATAGCATCTTTACCAAGTTTCCGAGCTGTACGTGTTACGAGAACTGATGGTTCTAAGTTCAGTCCAAAATGAAGCTGAGAGTAGGCACTGATAGGGTATCCCTAAACTGCGATGAGACCTATGTCCTACTCTTCTTGGGTCTAAATGGTATTTCTGAATAAATATGAATGTATGATGAATGTTTGGAAGGAAAATAAATAACATTTGTTAAGACTACTTATTGTAAGACTGATTGTATAAAAAGTAATCAGTCGTACAATATGTAACTTAAAAGTAAATTGACCAAAAGTCTTCGCAATGATCACGAACAGTGATCAATGGCGAGAGTAAGAGAGATGAACAAGGCATCAGCGCTGGTTAACACTCCGCAACTACTTAGGCCTAGTAAGTATACTGGCGTGGGGAAAACGATGATTGATGAAACCATCATCGAATAGCATGGAACCGCCATAATGTTTTGGAACAGGTGGCTAGAACGTTGGATGGAACGCTTTGAAGCACAGTTCAGCTGGTCCACAACAACACTTCACTTGCCCAGCATCTAGCCTGAACCTGAAAGAGACGAGGATGTCGGTTATCCAATTCTCTCTTAAGTTGAGAAAGCTCTATCAAACCTGAAACTATGCAAAGCGGGCGGGACCTGGCAATTTGCCACTCCAGGGTTTTCAATGATGGGATAAGAGATTACTGATTTCAGTAACGAATGTACTATGTAGTGCATCAAAATCAGAGGTATTGCTTCAAATTAGTCTACTTCTTTGATCATTCCAGTCTATAAAAAGGCGAGAGAAGCCTTCCTATCTTAACCATAGGAGAATGAGTTTGACTGATAGTTTGTCCTAGATCCTAGGTTCCATAGTTATCCAAAGCCTAACAGGCATACATACCAGCTAATGGCTGACACTTGCCGCATTTCTTGATCTGAGGGGGACATTTCACTCTGTCAGACATGAGGTGTTGTAGCAGTCTGACTGTGAAGGGAGTACCGAGTGAGTACAAAACGCTAACCAAAGCCCTCTACTTGGACTTGTGCAGCCATGAAAGGGCTTATACAGAGTTATCATCAGAATAGACGACAAGTAATAGTTTCTGGCAGAGCTGTCCGCTATCACTGTTCCTATTATACTTCTTCATAGACATAGTAATGTGCATAGGCTTAGGTACGTCTGACTTCACAGGGATTGACCTACTCCCTGGAGGTCATCTGGTTGACTTGGAGTATGCAGATAATATTGTCCTGCTGACTGAAGACAATGACGGAAAACAGGGTCTTCTGAATATCTTGAGCAGAAATTTGAGTACATTTGGCATACGCTTCACTCTCACCTGTCAAGTGTAAGATGATGCTGCAGGACTGGTCTGAAACCACTCCCAGTTCGATGAAAGTGAGTGAAGTGGTGGGTTTTGTCGACCACTCCACTTACTTGGGGAACTGCACCAGTCTGAACGGGTGGTGGCTGACGAAATCTCAGCTGGAATACTAACTAAGTTAGTTTTGTACGTTGTCACTCTATCTCACCCCACTGTGTGGTTGTGTGTAGTCCCATTCAGACCTATAGCCGAGCTTTTCTCTAAATTTCTCATCTTATTAGGATCTACTAATCTTGATTTAACTAGGTCTTTGTGATCTGTTATTCTAGTTGACCCTAGTCAACTATTTTGACCTATGTATTTGATCTTACAATCATTACTGCAAGGGATTCGGTAGACTAGATTATTTTGCTTAGTTGCATCGATAGGATCTTTCAATCTACAACGCTTGTTTCTAAGCGAGTTTCTCCAATCGAAGTCAGTTCGCGATGAATATCAGCCTGAAACTAATAGATAAGTATCCACAAGCCTCCAAATTATACGCTGAGATTATTTTTAAAAATACCTTTTTGTATCTCTTTTCATAAGCATTCTTTCTAATATTAGTGATGGGTAGTGGGTAACAGTGGAATCCAGTATATGCGTTTCGTCCTATTTCGGACTTGTCAGTAGGTACATCCAGCTGACGCTTAAATTCACTTCATTCTAGATGTATTTTATACCTTCTGTAACCAGTTTATGTTCCACATTTGCCTGTCGGTTTATCTGTGTATCTGTATTGAAAATTCATACTGATTATTTATACTGGGTGATGAGTGAAGATGAAATGAAAATTTGGACCACGGCGGGATTCCAATCAGCGACCACCGGGTTTCCGGCCAGGATGCTCTACTAACAGAGCTACGAGATCCGACTGCTGACTAGATCTCCTTTTATATTTCACTTCAATTACCAAGGCTGTTTGTCCGACTGCCATGTGAATTCGTGACGCGTTACTACAGCTTGATCGTATTCACACTGACTGACCTGACCAGTCATGACTTCTCATCCCAGTCAAAATGTAACTGAATTAGAGAGGGACAGCATCGTATTGATTGTCATTTGATTATCTGATATAGCCGTAGTTTTTCAAACTAGACTAATTATTCTTTCTTGGAGCCTCGAGGAGTGTTGCCGTTGTTGCCTATCTAATAATCACCAGTGTACATTTCATGTCCGGTTTTTCTAGCCAGTATGTGGTATTTATGATCCTTACAGACGAAATTTATAGCTTCTCTAATCGTTGAAATTAATTACATTGATGTTTTTTTAAACTCACATCATTTCCGTCAGTGGTGTGAAATCCGAAAACCTACTAAGCACTAGATCTACTAAGTTACAGTTCACTGTGTTTTGGTTTGTAGCTGTGAAACATTGCTATCCATGATGGAGAAGATAAGGAGGTCTTTGGTGTTCAACCACCGTTACCTTACCCGCTCTGGTTGTGTGTTGTGGACCCACCAAGTTAATAATGTACAGGTTAGGTGTAGAGTTTCAACTGAAAGGGGAGCATGAGGTAATGAGATCTTAAGCCTTCATTGAATTATGTGGTCGAGATATGTATTGCGCATGCCTAGTCACAGATTACCACACTAAGCAACGCTTACTGGAATAGATTTAGGCTGGAAAAAGGCTGGGATTAGTCAGACTACAACACAGCATCAGCGCATGGAGTCTCTGACTATTGATCTTAGCCGTGTACAGATATCTATACTTCACAATTGGGGTCCAAATGACGATATACATTGATGCCTGAAGAATTTAGGCGATATGCCACAGAATAGATCTCAGTGGTGTAAATGTATCTTTATCGGAGTATTTTTCTTTTATATTCCTTCGTGTTGCTTTCTCTTTCTTTGATTTATTTATGTGGGTTTTGGAAAATTGAACACTAAAGTAGTACTGTCAGGTCTCGTGTTGATACTGACTGACTGTTTAAATATTATTTAGCCAGAATCAAAATCTTCATGAGAAAACGTAGCAGAGCAGTATAGTTAACAATTTGAACACTTTTTACCACTAATTACATTGGTTTGAGAACCGTAGAAAATCTAGAACAGTTGCTTCTCCCTAGTATATGACTCCTTAGTAGTGCATATCTATGATTTCTTATTTGGACCACTTTCCAGTGATCACAAGTAATCCGGCTCAAGATGAATCTTTAAATGTTCGAATCCAAAATCATGATCTGTGTGGTTAACTAAGTGAGGATGGATGCCCAACAATGATATTAGTTGGTGATTGGGTTATATTACAAATCGATAGAAAAAAAGTGGAAATAAGGAGCATTGAAATACTGTATGTTTTTTACACCCTTGTCAACTACATGGAAGTTAGTTAAACTGAGGTTACTTAGAGGAAGTCCATGGAAATTGAGATGGCATCAACTTCTGAGTTAAAGTGATATAGCGATTGTCCAGTAATTTGGAGAATACTGATTCGAACATTGATAAAAGACTTGAATATGGCTATTTATTCTTTTTCACTGGAGGTATTTGGTTATACGATGGACTCTGAAGGTTACAAGTCTCCAGAGACAGCAAACTCTAAGGGTCTGAATTAGACCAATATCAAATCTTTGAAGAAATTGATACAATAACATATAATATCATCAAGCATGCATGATCCGTTGAAACCCAGGAGGACTCACTTACCAAGACTGTATGGACTAAGATACACAAATCAGGAGTGATGTTAAGACTATTTCTTGATATGCAAAATCCTCTTTACCACGCTCTAGTGAAATGACTGGTCACTATTGTCCAACCTTTACACAAATAACTAGTAATACATAGTTTAAAAGACATGTCTGAATTTATAGACAGAATTAAGGATGCTAACATCGTGGACAAAATTATGATATCACTGGGTGCAAAATCTCTATTCACTAGTGTTTCTCTTGTAGAGATGGTCGACTGTATACGTGAACGGTTGGAAGAAAAGTCAACCAACTTTGGAATGTCGATAGATGTCATCAAAGAATTATTGCTCACATGTACAATGAAGGCTAATTTTAAATTTAACGGTGAACTATGCAGACAAGTGGATGGTGTCACAATGGACTCGATACTGGGTACCATATTAGAGGAAAGTTTTTTGTCCAAACTAGATAATGGTTTGCTTGAATGATCTTTCAGAGAATTCTGATTTCACTGTCAACACGTGGATGATACTTTCATCATGCGCAACAGCAATATGGGCGGTCAAAGACGCTCAGCAGATTCAGCGCAGTGCATACAGCGATGAAGTTGACATCTGACATAGAGCAGAAGGCAAATTAACTTTTCTTAATGTTCTCTTCTGTCAAGACAAACAGATTGATCGATAAAGACGTGAGTGTGACAATACGCACATATGCATCATCATCACCATCATTATCAACATAGGACCAGACATTACTGCGTAACGGTCCGAGTTGCCACACCTCACGTCAGTTCATCAAGTAGAAAGGTAGTGAGGTGAAGGATGAAGATAAATGAATGCAGTCAAAAGAAATATAAAGTACGAAAAGAAAGGAAAGAGGAGTGACAAAATAGTGAGATTCGGTATAGCGTTGTTAAGATGAGGATAATGTATGTATACATCTGCACCACTGACATCGGTTCTCAGCCATATCACCTAGGGTCTCCAACCACTGGTTCCTCTTGTCCCGCGGACCCCACGCACATATTCTCAGCTTCATCCCATTTCAGCATAAATGAAATTTAATAAAACAGAATAAAGACTATTTATTCAAAAATACAATTGAGGAGGAACTAACGACTTCGTGCAACACACTAAACAAAAATAGCTATCCTGATAAATTCTTAAGAAAATGAAAGGAAGGATATTTCAAGGACTGGCAGGAAACCACTATACATTTGGATACAATTCGGAGATGGTATCCTCAGTGAGATATTATAGTTCACAAACTATTCAGATCAATCCAAAGAACTTCTAATTACAAATTTCGTTTTCTGCACGCCCAATGGTGACAGCGAGATTGAAAGATGAATTGCCTAGATTAGCCACTTTCCGTTGTGTTAATCACAACGACTGCTCATGTGCAGCCAATTACATCGGCCGCTACTCTAGGAGTTGAATTTTCTGTGCTCATGACACCTTCCAGCGTGGTTAGACAATAATTTAGTAAAGACCATTACCAGCTGCATGTTAGCACAATTGGTCGACACAAACCATAAGATGGATATGAATGAGTCGTTTTTCAGTCTGTACCAGGTTCCTATCAACTTACCAAAAGATACCCGGCTCCAAATCTTTCAGACTGTAAAAGTAGTTTACATCAGGATCAACTGACCAGAGTTGGGTTTAAAAAGTGAGTATTGCCACTGCAACCACCTTGGACGGATTCGGGACTCACAAATTCCTTGGCATCCTATCCCAGGTAATCTAATTTTTTCTAATTATATGCTATAGATATCCCTTCTTCTCAATAACTTGGAATAGTTTTAACTTACTGTGTACCCTAACGTGAGTGACATCCTATCAAGTTATTGCTCTTCAAATTATCTTTCTTGTTACCTTCCTACTATTTTATAAAACCATCACCTTATAGTATCTCCGACGCTATATAATCGTTTCGATGACTAATTAATTTAAATCGGATTCTATTATCAATGTTCGCACTAGACTTTTCTGAATTGGCTTCATCAACTGCACAATATTAACAACAAACCAATGAGCAAAATCTCAATATTATTGATGCATGATTCCTAAATATGTAAATATGACTGTAGGACGTGAAGAAGTTATCTGAAGGAAGATTCTTTATTCACTCAAATGGCTCAACAAAAGTATGTATCTTCCCTATTAAAAAACATCTTGAATAACTTAGTACATTGTCATAGATCAATATTTCTCAAAGTTCAAAATAAGACAAAATTACTGGATAATGTATCCTAGTTCCTAGGCTTTCTTCAAAAGATATCAGTTCACTATGAAAATTACCAACTAATCAATTTCTTAGTATTTGTTTACTACTAGTAAATTCCAGTTGCTATACAGCGTCAGATTGCTCAGTCTCTGTTGGCAGATGGGCTTCTATGTGGATGAGCTGATGCTGCCGAATATCCATAACTCATTAGGGTGTATGTATATCCAGCTGACGAGTCCCAAATAGGACGAAACACGAGTCCTGGATCCCACTACTAGCCACCAAGCAGATCACAACACAATGAGGAATCGAGCAATATCGAAGCATCTGCTAACAGAGGTCAAGCGATTTAAGCAACACCTGAAGCCCGTTGCATAAGTGGTGACTATCGTACCCCGGTGGCCCAGTAGACAACGCTTTGGCGTTTGAAGTGATGAGTATGAGGTTCGAATCTCAGTGGGAACAACATCACGTACAGGAGTCGAGGTACACCTATATGACGAGTCTCAAGTAGGACGAAATATGCATCCTGAATTCCACTCATAGTGACCAAGGTGACTACAACATAGGCTTATTTTTGTTTTTTACTAGTTAGCATACATCATAATATTTTTTCTAGAAACTAAGTGGAGGATCACTAAAAAAGAAACAATCATCCAATAAACACCAGACATTGTTATGCAACATTATACTTGTTAGTTGAATATTTCAGACTACAAATCAATGTTTTGAGGGAGTTGTGGAGATTTGGAAATATTTCAAGTTTTATTCATCGTAAACTGATATCAGTTGGAGGAACAAAGGAACCTGGGAGTACTGGACAGCTGTTTCATCCTAGTATGGAACTCCTCAGCAGTGCGCACCCATGACCCCGCCACGGATCGAACCCACGACCTTCAGGCTCCGCGGCCAGCTAACAGAAGTTGGAAATATGAACCATCGGATTCTGGCCCAGTGGCTCAATGGCAACGCGTTGGCCACGGGACCTGAAGGTCGCGGTTCGATCCCTGGCGGGGTCATGGGTGCGCGCTGCTGAGGAGTCCCATACTAGGACGAATCAGCTGTCCAGTACTCCCAGTTTCCTTTGTTCCTCCAACTGATATCAATTTATGATGAATAACAACTTGAAATACAAATCAATGGCCTAGGGCAGAGAATTTTTTTTCTTCTACCCGTGAAGCAATAACATTCTACAAAACTGTTACACAAACAGGAATAGGCACCATCCATTAAATAACGATATGATTAGATAAGCCGTGAATGCAAATAATTACCTACATAAAAAGAAAATTTTGTCCATTGTGGACAGAATCATTTTATTATTATAAGTATATCAAACGGTTCTACTGATGGTCAAGATCAGTAGATATCAGTCGTTATTGAAGACTAAAATGGATAGAGCCATTTACTGTCGTGTTAGGGTTTGTTTGAGTGAATTAATTCTGTTCTATGTCAACATGAGTGACTTTAAAGACGATTCTAGCTGCAACTGAAATAACCAAACAGACTTATCTATTTTATAAAAATCTGCCTTTCGAGACGAAATGGAGAAATCTAATTGGTGATTTCGATCGTTGGTACGGTGGCCTTTCAGTTCGCCCCGCTAACATAAAAACTTGTAAAAGTAAAGGAATATATTACGCAGTTAAATTCTAGTACCATTTTCATACACTGAAATTGAAAATAACTAATCAATAGTAAATAACCTTGACTTTGGATTCCTATTCGCTAATATGATTTTGGCTAAGCCACCCACTCACCTTTTCTTTATTTCCTTTCCATTACTTGTCTATCCAACTTTGTTCGTTTTCATGCTGTTGTAACAGATTCTATAGGACACAGATACGTCAATTATAAGGAATTTCTGAATGAATCTATGCAGCATTGATTGCCTGATTGACTACTTACTGACTATATGACTGAAAGGTAATTGATAGAAATCAATTAACGATGTTATTTAATCCAAATACTAAGGGTGAGGTAATATATTTCTTCTTTAGCGAACTCGAAACTATCCGAGTCAATTGTTAATACATGAAATAAAAGACGACTATTTTTGTAGTGAAAAGACAAAGAGAAATACTTCAACTTGAAGTAAACGAAGGATATTTTCATCATAATAATAGACAAATTTCAGGATTATTAAAATCAACTAAGAATTCAGTAGCCTCGCCTAGTTAACTAGTACACTAGTTACTAGCCGGTCCTAAGCCAAGAAAAGAGGGAAGGTTGGGTATAGGGCTACCAACCCTACCAGAAAACCAATCCAATCGCAAAGAAACTTTAAAGTACAAAGAAAATATAAAAAATGAAAATAAACTTATTCCTTGCTGGAATCGGGGAGATGAAATGATGCCAGTTGATGAAAGCCTCCCATCGGCAAGCCAATTGGCCGATATGTCTTCTGTATTCTCGATGAAAGCAAAAGTAAGCATGGGGACATGGAATGTCCACACAATGTTTGAACCCAGCAAGCTGCCCAGATGGTAAAAGAGATGAGGAGGTACGGCATAGAAGTACTAGGATCTGCGAAAGCAGATGGAATGGAAGTGGACTCTCCAAACTCTTAACTGGAGAGAAGTCAATAATCTACTCCGATATTGTCAGCCAACAACAACCACGAGCACACTGAGATTTAGAGTGGTTATCATGATGTCTCTCTCCCAAGAGTATCGAAGGCTGTCTCTCCTCGAGTGGGAACCAGTCTCCTCCTCCAGGACAATTACTGCAAGATTCAACTCAAAAGGAAGGAAAGCCACAATCATACAATGCTACGCTACGCACCTTCAAATAATGCAGATGAAGAGAAGAAGTAGGAATTCTAAAGACGACTGCAATCAATAATGGACAAGACCTCAGTTGGCGACATCGAAATTCTAATGGGTGATATGAATTCCAAACTGGGAGCAGACAACACAGGAAGAAAACCAATCATGAGTCGAGAGGCACTGGGTGAAATGAATGAGAACGGAGAACTGTTTGCAGACTTCTGCGCATTCAACGATTTGGTGACTGGAGGTAGCGGTAACAAGCACGAGGATATTGACAAAGTGACATGGATTTGATTTCACCAGATGGACACACCAAGAATCAGATCGACTTCATGTCAACGAGAAGAAAGTGGAGACGCAGCCTACTGGACACAAGATCAGATCAAGAAGAGGAGCAGATGTAGGTTTACAACACCCACTATCTAGTGCAAGGAACCTTCAAGAGAGAAGGGAGAGGGAGACGGCGAAGCAGATGAACCAGTGCAGTGCAAGGATGCACAAAGAAAAAAAGAACTGAGTACAACCTATAAAACACTGCACTGGACAAAGAAGTGAAGAAGAGTGCGCGCAAAGACAAAAGACACTTCTACGACATACTTGCAAATGAAGCAGAACAGGCTGCAGGTAGGAGAGACCTGACAACACTATATCAAATAACCAAAATACTATCTGGGAGGGAAGAGATTAACGCAGACGAAACCACTGAAAGATAGTGAAGGGAACTTAGTTACCAAAGAGGAAAAACAAAGGAAACAATGGGCTGACCACTTCAAGAAACTGTCAGATCGACCACTACCGCCGCCGCTACCACCTGCAACTCGTCCAGAAATACCACTAGCAACTGCAGAACTACCAGTGAACTCAAACCCTCCGACAAAAGAAGAAGTGAAGTCCTGAACGCCATGAAGTTGCTGAAATCCGAAAAAGCAGCCGGACCAGATGAAATTTCACCAGAAGCACTGAAAACGGACGCGGAGACAACAGCCGACATATTCACACCACTACTGCAGAATGTTTGGAAGGAAAGGCACCTATCGATTGACTGGGGGAAGGCCTACCTTGTCAAACTCCGGAAGAAGGGAAACCTAAGTCTTGCAAGAACTGGCGAGGAATCATGCTTCTAATCCTGTCCACCCCAAGCAAGCAAAATATTATGCCGCATCATCCTGGAGAGAGTAAGAGATGCGCTAGATTCAAAATTACCACCGGACAGGCTGGCTGGCTTCAGGAAGAACAAATCATGTGCTGATCAAATTGCAACGCTGCAGCATGCATCATCATAGAACAGAGTATAGAATGGCAGTCAACCCTTACCTTACCTCAACTTCATCGACTTTGAAAAGGCCTTCGACATCTTCAACGAGAAGTAATATGGTGACTGCTTCAACACTGGTTTTGGTACCACAAACCTTTATCAACCTCATTCAGCAACTATATGACGACGCCACATGCCAAGTGATTCACAATGGAAAGCTCAGTGATACGTTTGAAGTAAAGACAAGAGTAATATAGGGTTGCATACTACCCATCACCGATGATCGTCCTGATTATGGTCTACTGGATCATCCAACAAATTAGGAGGAGAGTGAAGAGGGCCATACGCTGGCTAAACCGATGAAAAGACCCCAGAAGAGGATTTGGATTTCGCTACCGATGAGTCTATGTCTTTTAGCACAAACTCGAAGATCTACAGGCAAAAACTAACAAGTTGACACAAGAGGTGAGGCGAGGCAGCGAAGGAAGACGGGACTTCCTTCAGGGGAAGGTAGAGAATACAGTGGTGATGAAGATACCCAACCAACAACAACAATAACAACAAGCACCATTCACCATCAATGGGAGAAATATGAAGATAGTTGTCTCTTTCACCTACCTACCTACCTACCTAGGCAGGCAGTATCACCTCAACTACAGGCGGCACAGGCACAGATGAGGATGTCCAAGCCACGACCGGATAGACAGCAATACAGGCCTCATCAATCTGAAATCAGTGTGAAGATATACTGCAGTCAGCATAAACCGTGAACAACATCCGGATTTTCAACACTAGTGTCAGTCAAGTAACTCAGTACACCTATGTGATGGTTGAGAGACTTGGCGCGTTACGAAAAGCATTTCCAACAGTTTACACACAAGCATCATCAACAGCTGTCATCTACGCTAGCTCACTCGATACTGACATTGAAGATCAGATGGCCAGAATAGAACAATAAGAATGAGCAAGGAGGAACTCTGGCTGTCTGTCTCAACGAACCAATGAAGCAAGAAGCCATCACCCAACGAATATGCAGTGGAAGAAAGTGTAGATGGGATGGATTGGATTGGACATACACTGAGAAGACCGATTGGAGACATCACACAGCAGGTCAGGTGAGGCCAGGTTAGGTCGTCGAGTGGAAGCCAAATGGGAAACGACGAGTTGGGCGTCTGATCCGAGTGTGACATGGAGGAGATGGATGGCGTTAGGAAGAGATGGAAACTTCTGAGTAGTTGTGTGGCTAGGTTAAGAAGACTGGAGAGAGGAGAGTGCAATGACGACGTGCTAGTGAGGCCGTGTATTCCACTAGGAACCCAAGGACAAATAATGAGCTGGTAATAATAAGCATTCAGTAAAATTTCATACGAATTATTAGGAAAATGAAGAAAACACGATGAGTTAAATGTAGCAGAGATCTCATGTATTCATTTCTTGGGTTCTCTTCAGCTGCATATACTACTGTTTGCTATTATATATATATAAATATACAGCGTAATTACATAGATCTGAAAGGATCTACTGATTGAAATGGAAGATGACACCGATGAAGGCCGACCAAAATTGATGGCATTTAATAAGCTTGTAAAGATAACCCAAAGGTTAATTATCTATGGAAAAATAGAAGGAAGATTCTAGAGAAGATATTGGTAGTTAGGAGGACGTTGAAAGCGAAAATATTGACATCGCCTACTACAACTAGTGACTAGCAACGAAATCCAGGACGCATGTTTCGTCTTATCTTGGACTCGTCATCTGAGTCTACGTGCCTCACAGTATTGTTGTTCCAATTAGGATTTGAACTCAGGGCCAGTTGCTTCAAACACCAGAGCGTTATCCACTAGGCCACCGAATCCCGACAGCCGGTTCTTGTGCGACGGGTATAGGTTTTCTGTTGTTGCTTGTATTTTCCCGACCTCAGGCACCTCCGGGGACCCCTCGATAATGGGATGAGATGGAATTTCTTTCTGTCCTAGAGTTGTTAACCCCAAGTATTTGTTGCCTTTGACTACTCTTAGCTGTCTGCTTCAATCACACTTACATTTTGGTTTATATTGATATTGGCTGACATCCATCTATCCGTTAATCAACATCTTATTTATTTTGTTTGATGATATGATTATAAATAGTTATGTATTTCTTTTTGAAGAGATAATTATAGTATTGTAATCAGAACATTCTCTCATCACTTTAGATATCATCATCAGTACATACATGCTTCCACAAACTTGAATGATCGCTTGGTCAGTGAATGAATGTCCTGGATTTCGTTGCTAGTCACTAACCATCATTAGTATCTATGGGCAGTGTTTTGAATTGATTTCAACTCGATGACATTTGTTTGAGAATGAAAGGCCCACAGGTTGTAAAAGCAAATCACTTCTTACTGGACAGTATGCCGATTAGTGAAAATCGTTCACTGAAGCAGTTTAAATTGAAGTACTCAAACCTGATCTTCGTGTTCAGGAAGATACAATTGTGTAGGTTTGTTGGAGGCAATCTGTAGGAAACTCCTAACTTCCGTTTCGTGCATTCTGGGACTCATCAGCATGATGTATCTGCAACCTCAAAGGAACTTAGGTCCGGACCCACGACATTAACACTGACGTGGTCCAACCTCAATTGCACTCCTGTAGGACTGGATTAGATACATTGACTGGTCACTAAACAGCAACTAAGTTGTTCAATCTTAAGTGCTGACCGGATTCTGTCGGTCATTTCGCAATATGGCCACCAGGCTAGGAAGTTGGTTATTGCAGTGTACTTTGATGGGTGTCAGGAAGCCGTGGATCTAGTTTTCTTAAGTGTCAATATTGTTTTGGCTTGGTAACATTTATTTTCAGAATTTGTAATTTTATGTCCAGCTATTTTTCTCACGCTCCCGATCTCTCTCAAAATCTACTCTCATTTTCTGAGATGTGTTTATCTTACCAATCAATAGAGTAAAATTCTGCTAACCTCTTGTCACGCTTACATCTTCAATATAAACATAGGACGAGGCATTACTGCGTAACGGTTCGAGTTGCCACACCTCATATCAGTACATCAAGTAAAAAGGCAGTGAAGTGGAAGATGAAGAAAAGAAAATTCAGTCAAAGGAAATACAAAGTACTGAAACAGAGAAATGAAGAATGAAAAAATGGTGAGATTCAGTATACCGTCGTTAAGATGAGGATAATGTGTGTATACGTCTGTGCCGCTGACATCGGTTTTCAGCCATGCCATCACTTAGAGTCTCCAACCAATAGTTCCTCTTGTCCCATCGACCCCAACCACCCAGAGCACCGCTCCATATGGCTCAAACCAACAGTCAAAGACTTTGATGCCATGTTTGAGTCTAGCCACCTCGAGCCATTTTCCAGCCTGAACCTACTTCGGCCAACATTGTGTAACGAGGCAGACGGTGACTAGGCATACGTGACACGTGTCGCGTCGCAACCATCTCAGTCGATAAAAGTTCGTAACCTCGTCAACTGATCTACTCCCCCTCCTCCTGCTCCTTAAAACTCTACACCTGACTTCTGCATTACTCACTTGGTGACACCACGAAACACGGTCTATGCTACGAAGGCAACGGTTGTCAAACACATGAAGTCTTTTCATATCTTCCGCCTTCAATGGTCATGTTTCACAGCCATAGAGTAGAACAGAGTGGACTGCTGTGCAGTACACGTGACTCTTAATCGACAATCGGATATCACGGCGGCGCCATAGGTGGGGTTGGTTGGCGAAAGCCAGGCAGCCAGCCAGTCGAGTCTTTTGTATTTGTGCACAGATTTCATAGGCCACTGAGCCAGCCACCAAAGCTGATCCTACTTCCCAGGTAAGTGAAGTGGTCGACACACTCAATCACTACACTCTCTATAGTTAGCCACGGTGGGGCACCGTTGAAGACCAATCTCGGAACAACAATTTGCATTTAGTTTGTGACAAATGCATCCCAAACATTCTCGAATTGCCACTCAAAGTGTTCAGAAGACTCTGCATCTTGTCATTGTCTTCACCTAACAGGGCAACATGATACTGATAAAAGAGATGGGAAGAGTGAAACTTGAGCACGGTGACAGAATGTATTCCCAATTTATGAATGTAGACTATATATTTTGTCCGAAGCGTAATTCTACAATAAACGGATCTTTAACTAGCCTAATTTTGTAGGTTGTTTAAACAAGCTATGATATTTCTCTGTCGAGAGTCTGATACACTTATTAGCTTGATTAAAGGTAAAGATGTAACTTACTGGTTTATGGAGATTACCTTCAACAGATGGGTGGTGGGTTCGAACCCTGCCTCACCTGCCGAAGTTTGGGTAGCGCGTTAGTACCATTAACCCCTACAGAAGACATGTGATTCATTGCCGACTGCACGAAGATGAACAAGGTGGTTGAGTGTATTTCGATTCAATTCTTACAGAGAGACTGATAAAATCAGCATAGAATCATGCACACAAGTGCTTCGATGCAAGTAACCACCACTTCACAGTAGCATACAAAGACGTGGGTGTTGAAAAGGTTCATATCAAATTAAACAAAGATGTATGAAACAAGAAGGAATTTGGAAAAAAAATGAAGGTTAGTCAACACATCCAAGCTTTAGAAAACACCAATTAATGAATACATCTACACTACTGTGATCGATTTTCAGCCATTTCACCAGGACTTCTCAACCACCGTTTCCTATGTTCTTGGGGACTCCAGCCAGGGACTTCATGCACTAGCATTACGTCTTGGTCTTGTCACCCTGAGCTTAAGCGTAAAACTTGAGCACTGTGGTAGAATGTAATTCCATTTTAGTTGATTTCTTAGATGTATCACATAGTGAAACACTAATATTTACTAAATTACATTTCTTGCCTTCTTTATGACTCGGGTAGTGGGATTTTCCTTGTATTCGGAACAGGTGCTGAGTTATTTCTGTTGGTGCTGATTCGATAGACAGAGATTTGTTTGATTTTGGGGGTTTGTGGAGATTTAGTGATTCTCCAAGTTGGTATTCATCATGGACTGGCATCATTTGGAGGAACACTGGAAACCTGGGAGATCTAGACAGTTGTTTCATCCTAGTATGGGACTCCTAAGCAGTGAGCACCCATGACCCCGCCGGGGACTGAACCCAGGACTTTCATTTCCAATGGCCAGTACATTACCATTGAGCCTCCGGGTCAGAATTCAAATGATGTCAGTCCATGATGAATACGGACCTGAAAGATTCGGTTATCAATCTCTTCCTCTACCCTCAATTACTTTTCTGGATTTCCACCCGTATCCCATCGTATTGTGTTTAACTGGCTGACATTTTTTCTAAATTCCATTGCTATGCCTGCAGTTACACACAACATACAGTAAGATACGATAGAGAAAAACTTTGGGCGAATTCAAAGACCACCTAACCAGCAATCGAAATAACCAATTACGTTTCAGCGTTTTAGCTAGAAAGGCAGATTTCCATAAAATAGCTAAGTCTGACTGGTTATTTCAGTTGTTGCTAAGATGTCTTTAAAGTCACTCCAGAATCCATAAGACTAACACAACAGGGTGGGAGAGATTGAGAACGGAGTCTTTGTTTATTGGAAGCAGCACCTAATTCATGTAACAGGAATGACTCAGAGCCTCTTCCAGATATATGGAAAACCTTACTACCCATATCACAAAGAAGGTGAGAAAATTAGAACTGTATACAAAGCATGTGGAGTTATCTAGATATGACTAGAGGCAGTAAATGTCCAAAGCGAAATCCAGTAAATAATACTGTTCCACTTTGATACATCCAATAAATCAACTAAACGTTCTAATCAAATTCAACTTCTTCTAGGTAGGCAGTTGCTCGGTATGAATGTCTTATACAGTCCAGTCAATGTGAATAAATTTCGAAATGAATTCGTCTGAAGCACTAGCTAAAACAAAGAAACATTTATAAGTCGACTTATACTGAGGTTATAATAACTTTCGTATACTTCCATTGAAACTGTATGTTTATTTGTTCACATAAGGATTGAATTAACTGATTTATTTGTTTCGCATTAGTAGTCCATTCTGCTCTAAATATAATCTTGAAATTAATGAGTCAGTCAATCAAACCATCAAGTTGGATAACTATCATCTAGTGTGCATTCATGGCTTGCTCTGATACAAATATCCCAAAGTTAATTAAGAAGTTAGCAAGAGATAATTAAGCAAAGAAAAAAAATTTTTTCGAGGAATCATTTTCGTGAGCTGTACAATTGTAATTGACAGAAATGCGAAACTGAGAACTATTCAACTCCGACCCAGATGGCTGAATGGTTAATGCGTTAGGCACGAAATCTGAAGGACTTGAGTCCGGTCCCTAGCCAGGTCGTGGGTACTTATTGCTGAGTTCCATACTCGGACGAAATAGCTGTCCAGTGCTCCCAGATCTTCAGTAGTTCCCCAGCTGATATCAGTCAGGGATGAATACTACCCTAAAGACTAAAATACCCATCAATAGAATGTCACCGAAAACTGTCAATAGAGTAACAAGGTGATCATTGGCTAGAGGTCGCCACAAGGTCATAGAAAACTGTTTATAGAATTATAATAAATAAGCATATAACAAAATGCCTTAGGAAGGTTATGACCAGAGTAAACTACAGACTGGAAGTATCTTTCTGGAAAGCAGAGACTAGGCTTAAGCCCATGAATTCTCAAAGCTTCTGCTGTCTTCAGGTGATAAATTCATACTCTCTTCGAAATGTTTGATTCTTTAAATGACTTTAAACGAAGATTCTGGTGGAGCAGAATGACCAGGTACTCAAGAGTCGAGCTCTTAATCGCTTTACACTCTACTCTAGATAGCCATGCAGGACAGCGTTCATAGATAAGTTTGGACAGAACAAGCTCCGTGCGGCCTATGTAACCAGGTCCACAAGAGTAACTGAGTTGGTAAACACGCACAGAGGTGGCCCAAAGCGGTGGTTTATCCTACACACGTTCTCAAATCAGTTGCTGATAGGAGAAAACAATCCAAAATTAGGCAGAAAATGTCTTCTTCAGTTTTTTCAGATTCGATTCTTGAGTACCTCAGACAATGTATTTCACTTGAATCCAATATTCCCAAACAGTCTCTTCTTCGGAACTGTAACGGTTCCGTCATGAAAAAGCCTACGCTTCATTTTCCTCCCAATGAACCATTCTCGCTGAATACTAATGGAAGTTCGTCCAACTCCCCAATTACTACATCACCAGCACAAATTATTCTACATTTTGCACATAGAGCTTAAGTAGATGTTTTCATGACTTGTGGAAACTGATACCGTCTAGGTCTGGCCACCCTGAACCTTCTTCTAACCTAATTTAGTTTCACCTAGCATGAAACATCGAGATAGGCAATGGTCCATCTGACCTCAACATTGCTCATACAGTGACTCCACCAATCGCGAGCAATCCTACGAAGACACCTACGATCATAATACCTTGTAATCGCTTCATGTATTCTACTTTCAAAGGCTATGTCTCAAACGTATAACAGGGCAGAACAGACTGCCAAGCAGTATACTCGTCCTTTGACAGGCGACGGATATCTCGCCAGCACCGCAGATGACCTGAGTTGGCAGATGCCAAACAAGTCTTCTGTATCCGAGCTGAGATTTCGTCAGCAAACATTCCGCTTACGCTGATGCAACTCCTCGAATAAGTGAAGTGGTCGACTCATCCCACTATTTCATTCCTCATCATTAAACTGAAAGTGGTAACAGACCAGCCCTGTAGCATCAACTCACATTTGAGAGATGCGAACCGCATGCCAAACTTACGGCAATTTCTGCTCAACGCCTTCAGAAGATAGTGCATTTTGCCTGCGTTTCCCCCTAGTATGACAATATCGTATGCATACTCCAAATCAACTAGATGGCCTCCAGAGGGTAGATTTATGCGTGTGAAATGACAGATGGACAAAGTCATAAGAACGTCTATTACGAAGTTAAATAGGAGTGGAGACAGTGGGCGTCCCTCGCGGACACCACTAGTGTTGTCAATTTACATGGAAAGTCTGCATAAGCCATTTAATGGCTGTGTGGTTTCGGGTAGACGGCTCTGTTAGGCGCTACATACTTGCTCAGTACTCATTTCACAGTAAGACTCTGCCACATCCTACAGTTAACAGTTATATGCCTTCAAATTAGGAAAAGTTGTAAGACTTGACCGTTGGCCGGCATGTATGCCTATATTCAGGGACCTGTTGAAGGCTAGAAATATGACCAATGCATCCTCATCCAGGTTTGTAACCTGCCTGGTTTCCTCGGCATCGAAAACTGTGGACCCTAAGATTTAGGACAAAATACCAGTCAAACTAATTCCCTCATAGCTGTCACAAAAAACTTCTCTCCCTTCTTTATAGGCTGCAATGATCATAGTAAACCAGTTTGAAGGCAATACCTCTGATTTCCATACACTACGTAGTACACCCGTTACTCAAACCAGCAGTCTCTCAACCACATCCTTGAAAACCCTGGAGTAGCAAATTGTCCGGTCCCTCTGCTTTGCATCGTTTAGGTCCGATGCAACCTTCCCAACTTCAGGACCGACATCTTCATACCATTCAGGTTCAGCTGGATATGGAGCAACTGAAATGTTACTGTGGGTCAGTTGAACAGTGTTCTGGCCAACGTCCTAGCCGCCTGTTATCACGGTCCCATCCTATTCGATGATGGCTTCATCAACCATCGTCTTTTTCTTGCCATTATCTTTAATAAGCCTAGATGGTTACCGGACGTTACCCAACGCTGGCGCCCTCTCCATCTCTCTCACTTTCTCCAGCCATCACTGTTGGCGATGGGTGCGAAGATCCTTGGTCAACTTACTTTTAGGTTGCTCCCGCTCTTTGACGTGGTCACAGTCAGCTGAAATGAGTCTTCTCACACCAACCAGTTCGCAAGATGTTGTCGAAATGGAATGACGTTTGCTAACCTGAGGGTCTAGGTGTATACTACTGTTTCTACAGCATACTTAGTATTACAGTAGCTTTCCTCAGGATGAGGACTGCCGTCACTTTCAGATAAATGATTCAGAAATGAGGGTTGGAGAGTTTGGTGAAGATGTATGAGGCTCAATATTAATATCATGACTGACTGACAAAATCAACGTAAAACCTAGCATACAAGTGGGTCGATTCAAGCTGCCACACTTTACAATAGTATAAACAGAACAAGTGGATAGAAAAAGTGAAAGCAAAGTAAATTAATTCAGTGGACAAGCAGTTTGAAGATGAAGGTTAGTGGGAATATCCAAGCTTCGGATGGTAATGAGTGAATAAATCTGCGCCATTGACTGGTTTTCAGCCGTGTCGCCAATATCCCTCAACCACTGATTACTTTCGTCTAGAGGACTCTATTACTGTCATAAGATGAAGGCAGACGAGAGCAGCTGAAGACGATACGTCTGACTGGGTCTTGAATACCCTTCGAAGCGTGCCGGCGGATGGCACTTCCCGACTGCTCATACCGCATGAGGCTATTTTGTCCTTAAGTGCATCTACTTGAGTGTCACAGACAGCCTACTGTAGACTGTTCCATTCAACATGTGGCGGCGGAAACCTGTACCGTCTACATTGCAAGACCGCAGGGTGGAGAGTTATGTGCTACTTTTGAGCCAAACCTCATTCTCGTGGGAAGGCAGCACTAGCATGGGCCTGAAAGTACATCAAGACTCTTACACCCCCCATCCAGCCAACAAAAGTACCCAGCCCGTGGAAGAGCACGACAGCAATCCACACCACAGTAGAAACTCCCCTTCGCCATAGCAACATCCTCAAAGCTACCTGGCATGGAAAGACCTAGAAGGAAAAAGCGTCCCAAGACCACTGCCCTTGAGACAAGCCAGCCTGAAGTCCACATCAAAAAGGCAGCTCTCACCCAGACAAGTGGTCACATCCATCAGTAGACACATCGCAATGAGAAATGCAGCAATACCAAGCGTCTCAAAAACTGCATATTCCAGATCACGGAGTAATCGCGTGAGTAATCATGAGTAATATTAGCAGCAATCTTCCAAAGGTAGGAAAATCCCCTCGTAACACACCGACGGGATAAAGACTCCAACAGCATCGACCTCAATGACACTTGAAGAATGTCTTCAAGCCAGTCTCCTAGGCTTTTAAGGTGCTAATCAAAGTCGAGGCAAGTAAACCATGATACAACTCGCAAAAAATATTCCGGTGAAAACCTATACCAGACATACAACCCTGTGGTGACCCCCAATCTCACCCAACCTACACTGTGAAACAAACCGGCGTTACACTGCTAAATTGTGGGTTATATTGTTACCAAACAAATGCACACCACTGGTGCATATCACAACCAGTCGCTTGGTAAGTAGCCAACCTAGATGAAACGTTCATTCACAAAGTGATAGCAAAGACTGTATTCAATCTGACAATGCAGCATCGGTAGTTTCACGACGGCAGACGTGCATATGTATAACCTCTCGCAACAAGCCCGCTTTTTTTCTTGCTACTCACAAACTACGAGGCCAGTAAGTACTCATTCTGAGCGTTACACGACCCTGATATATCCGGGCTTAACCACATTTGCACCACCACGAGATCAAGCTTCGTGCTGTAGAATTAGTGAACGGCGGTTCCCTGGGTTAAACGTCTGTCTTATTGGAATACGTTCTGAGTTTGGAACGGTTACAATTATCTTCTCGGTTCTGAAAAACCTGAAAGGATAGATATACGGTTATTAATAAATCTGCTCTCAAGGTGGTATTACTGCATCTGATCTGAGGAAAGCTTCTCGAGTACAGCCTAGCTGTACCACAGGACTTGAGGTGTGTGTAACCCCCTTTTAAAAGTATCAGGGGATGGGGCTGTAACAACTGCTGCGGGGAGGGAATTCCACAGATTACAGACTAACTGCAAATGAGTTAGCACGGGTCTTTGTTCGTGCTCTATTCTTAACGGATGACGCCTCAGGTTGCGTTCCGACTAAAGTTTAGAGGGGACCTGTTAGGATGGAGGGGATTATGGGCGATGTGGTACGTCATGATCACTTCCCCTCAGATCCTTCGGCATTGTACTGGGTGCAGCTGAAGAGCAACTAAGCGGTCCGCGTAGTTTGTGCCGTAACCCAATCACTTTCTTTGTAGCTCTTCTGTGTACCCGTTGTAGGATGACTTTGTCCTTTTTCAAGAACGAGGATATCACAAGCGAACTTTTTTTATAGATGAGGAAGAATGTATAGAGCGTTCACTGTGGTGAAAAGAGGAGTTCGATACCTTAAGTTTCTCGGGAGAGACCCCAGGACTCCATAAGCCCCACTGGCTGCAAGGCGACAGTGGACTGAGGCTCCTAGTGTATCGTTTAGTGTAACTACCAAATCTTGTTCCATGTTAGAGTGACATGCCTATTTCACCCAGAGAGCAAGGACTGGGACTGCTTTTACGTTTGTCAACTATCATAATTCGACACTTCCAGTTGAGACGTAGCAGGTTTTCTGCAGTCCAATTAAGGATTTTCGTAAGGTCCTCCTAGAAGACTGAAATATCCGTTGGCATCTGTATTTCACTCTAAATCATCAGATCATTGGCATATTATAGTGAATGTGAATTAAGGACCCCTGGTAGGTCACTGATAAAAGCAAGAAAGCGTAGCGGGCCCAGTTTAGAACCTTGAGGCACACCATCGAGAATCGGGAACCAATTAGATCGACAGGAACCAACTCTGATTGCACCCTGGTGTACGGATAATCTATAAGCCAAATAATTTTCCGTGTGCACCCATGAGCTGTAGTTCTTAACAATGAATATCCCGGTATACCTTGTCGAAGGCCTCAGAAAAGTCAAGTAAACGAATGTTAATAGGCTTTTTCTGCCCGACAGCGTCCGTCTGTTCAAGATTCATTTCTGAAGTGAGTCATTTGTAACTCTCTCCATGACCTTCGCAATTGTAGTAGGAGGCGAGTAGTTAGTTCCCACCTTTAAAAGTTAGGACGACAGCCACCCGTTCTCAATCACAAGATAACCTGCCTTCCAGAAACGAGCATTTGAAGAAGTCAGCTGGTGGGGCGCACAGCACACTGAGTGGTCTTGAGTGAATCCCATTGATTCCTAGAGACCTATTCGGGTCGTGTTTTTAAAATTTTCATAATTATGGAGGGTCTAAACTCCATGTGGTTTAGCCCCTCTGTAATACGGGTGTCTGACAGATGCGTGGTTCTGCCCCCCAAATGAGTTTTGAAATTCATAAGCTAGTAGGTTTCCCACTTCGGAGTTCGAATGGCGAATCTACTAACTAATGGGGTCCTGTAAACTAAGCGAGCTGTTACTCTTCTGTCTCACCAGCGAGTACAGTATCCCATGACCACCCTCCGGTGTTCTACAAGGTTGTCTGGTGGTCTATTGTCACTGCCGATGCTTAATGTACATCTGTTACAGATGTCTTTATAATTTAGCCAGTCAAAACGGATATTAGTGCACCTACATAGATTCCAAGATGACCATTTACGCCGTATTACTTTGCACGTGCTTAACTCAGGCCAGGAGTTGAACTTGTTGGTTCCTATTGAAACCAGAGCGATGCCTTTAATCATCTGGAGGATCATATTCTTCAACTGATCGCTTCTGACATCAAAATCCAGTAGATCATGGCAACTTAAGCAAGCGGGACATTCTAAGTCTTGCCGGACATTCTCTCAATGTTCTCTTGTAGTTCCTGACTAGTGGCTGATCGGGTGACCTAGATACGCAAATACTCAAGGAGGTAACTGCATGGTCACTCAGGCTGAGGGCTGAAAACCTCCAAGTTGCTTACCCAACGAACTGATTTGTAGAAATGTAATCTAGTCGGGATGCCTTACCGTCAAGCCCCCAGCGAGTGAACTGGAAAATATGCTCAGTCAAGGAGATCGTGTACAGCGTGCTGGAACTTTTTTCGATACACGTAAACGAACTCAAAGCTAACTAACGCGCACTATGAAAGACAACCACGCATTTTAGAGAATGAAGCAGGTTCGTGATGGTTAATGGATATTATACCTTTACTGGAAATTCTGAGACTATAAAGCCTGACACCGAGTGCACCACTGTTTATTAGTGGAAAGATAGGTGGTTCTGAAAAAAAATAAAAAACCACTGAGGATTGCCATCCGTGGCAACGTCAAACAGAATACAAGGCACCCAAAAAGCAGGTTTACTCATACCGACTGAGTTTTATTGATAAGGACATATATAAGAGGTGTATAGAAGAGCCAAATTTAGCACTGTCCACAGTCATCAACAACGACAGTTGCATTAGTCTTCCCAGACTCAGAACCATATTTCTCCAAATTTTTGACGATTTGCTGACCTTCTACAACATCACCGAATACAACATGCTTGCCGTCGAGCCACGGACAAGCAACGGTAGTAATAAAGAATTGAGAACCGTTGGTGTTTGGACCAGAGTTGGCCATGGACAAGACGAATGGCTTGTGCTTAAGCTTGAAATTTTCGTCTGCGAACTTTGACCCATAAATGCTTTTGCCACCGGTACCATCAGCATTAGTGAAATCACCACCTTGGCACATGAAATTCGGGATTATGCGATGAAATACACTCTTTTTATAGCCATATCCTTTCTCATGAGTGCAGAGGGCTCGGAAGTTTTCAGAAGTTTTGGGAGTGTCAGCAGACAGCTAGAAAACGTAAGTGATGTAGAATAAACCTACTTGGAAAACAACTCTTCCTAACGGCTTGCCATCTGCAGATAAATCGAAGAACACTTTCGCCGCCTCAGCCGCCATTTCTCTGAACGACCGAATTTTCGAGAATAACGCACAATGACTGTCCACTAGGTGGTTCCTACTGATCCAAACAAACAACTAAGTAATTGTACATTGTACGTATTGTCTCACAAAACATTTGATGTAGATTTGACACTCAACCCTCAGTGATGTGGTCAGCTTATTTCTCCAAAAGACCTCAGAGATGTCTGATATAACTGTGTAGTTTTGTTTCATGAACTCCAGTGTGGCACGTGCGTGCTGACTGACAGAGCGTCAACGCCAATTTCATACAATTGAAATCTGGTGTCTGAGTTCGGTAAAATATTCCGTCCCACTCTGTGGCATTAGAATTGTCACCGGTGGACTACAGACTAACGTGAAGAGCATTCTTCACATGAATGCATCGAATTGTTGGTGTCTAATGTTAGTCATCTCTTTATTCTGTCGCTTCATGTTTCTGCTGAGAAGTTCAGTGTTTGCTGGGCAGCAAACACTCAGGATGCATATCCTAATCAGAGATTGCTTTTTTCCTGATATGCAACAACTGCCTGCGAAAGGTCAGCTATGTTTGATTCACTCCTAGCGAGTGGGCCACTGTTGATTGATTTCGGTCCCTCTACTATCGTTCACATTATCGACAGTCATCAAGCTTAACGTATCGAGATGATGCTAATGATATTTACTGCTGAAAACTCCTGAAACGTTTTTGCAAGTTCCTTACTTTTTGGGATCACCGCATGATTTCCAGTGACCTACTCTTACAGATAGGTTGATTTCACGCCAAATCTTAGGCTAGTAGCCGTGTCGTTGTGTATTGGAATGACAGAATAGATGATGCTAAAAGTTTGAATTGCTTTGCTTTTTGATGCCTCCGAACCTAGTTGTGGAGTTGTTTCTAACTCTTGGAACATTACTAAACACTAACCGCCAAACTGTGTACTGTTCTGTAGTGAAACTGAAATGCAGTCCGTTTGGAGTCTGCAAGAACTTCAGCTTTTTTCTGGTGCAGTAGACCCAGGCCTTCCCTAACCTATCCTTCGGAAGACTGAAACAGTGTATGAGCTTGATGTAACTCCTGCGTTACCTAGTTCACTTGCATCTTATAGGGATGAGCTTGCTGGTGATTCGTTTGGTAAATCTTCCATTCAGTTTGCCTGGCCCTTCAATAAAGCGGCTGCAACAGCTTTGGTCCACCATCTTGTGCACAGTCGAATGCAACGCTACTCAACAGGCCTGACAATTACTCTGAGAGGCCAATACCAGATCGTGACTGGATTTAAGGTTACCACAACCAACTAGGGCACCTGCGTGGAAGAACACTGGAACTCTTTGAAAGACATATGGAAGGAAACCTGCATAACCGTGTTAGGAAGGAAGAAGAAAGAAGACAGGGGATAGATCTCGATGTTCACATTGAAGCCGATAGAAAAGGGAGAGGAAGATGGTGAAGCGGAAGACGAACCAGTGCAAGGATTCACAGCGAAAAGACGAACTCAATACGACGTACAAAACACCGGACAAACAAATGAAGAAGAGTGCGCGCAAAGACAAAAGACACTTCTACGACATACGTGCAAATGAAGAAGAACAGGCTACCGGTAGGAGAGACCTGACAACACCATATCAAATAACCAAATATGATAGTGAAGAAACCTAGCTACCAAAGAGGAGAAACAAAGGAAGCAATGGGCTGACCACTCAAAAAACTCTTTAATCAACCACCACCACCTGCAACTCGTCCAGAAATACCACCTACAACCACAGAACTACCAGCGAATACAGGCCCTCCAACAAAAGCCGAAGTCTTGAATGCCATGAGGTTGCTGAAATCTGAAAAGGCAGCAGGACCAGATGGAAGTCAGCCAGAGGCACTGAAAATGGACGCAGAGACAATAGCCGACATATTCACACCACTACTGCAGAATGTTTGGAAGGAAGGAAGGGTACCTTTCGTCTGACTGGGAGAAGGGCTACCTTGTCAAACTCCCAAAGAAGGGAGACCTTAGCCTTTTGCAAGAACTGGCGGGAATCATGCCTCTGGTCCCGTTCAGCCCAAACAAATTATGCCGCATCATCCTGGAGAGACCAAAGGGTTCTCTGAATCCAAATTTCGACCTGGACGGGGCTGGCTTCAGGAAGAACAAATCATGCGCAGATCAAATCGCAAAGTTACGCTACATATCATCATAGAGCGCGACAGAGTATGGTAGTCAACTCTCTACTTCAACTTCATCGATTTTGAAAACGCCTTCGACAGCATCGACCAAGAGTGCAATGCTGGCGTGCTACTGAAGCCCTATGTTCCACTAGGAACCTAAGGAAAAAATAATATAATAGTATAACAACCAACTTGGTTTGGTGACGTTCGAGAGTTCCCACCTGTCCGTGGCTTTAATCCAAGAGATACGTATGTGAACGACCATAGTGACCTACTCCGTCAACAATATCACGAAGAATATGATTGCAGTTGGCACCCTCCGCCACCCAGTCCCGGAGGTGTCTTCATTCCTTGAAATATAAATAATAGTGTTAGAAATGTGAAGGAAACCCCTTGGCTTACCGCTACCCACCGGCCACGTTTTAAGGGTAGTAACATTCCTGACTATAATACGTACCGCTCACCCTCTCCTGAGTCGTTTGGAGATCGATTCTCCTCATTTGATTTTCAAGAGCGGGAGCTATATCTGGGAAGCAGCCACGCTTACCACTTAGGAACCAGGGCTGGTCCAGCTCAGACGCCCTTCCAACGGGTTAATGGACGCTTCACCTCGGCCGGCAAGCACTTCAGGTGGGCCTCGAAAAGTCTGGGTCAAAACCGGAAGAAAGTTTTTGGCTTCACCTCAAGAAATGCATCGGGCTTCCCAGAAATGCCAAAAAGATCCCTAAAGGAGTTTCAAAGTACCCCTGGACGTTACCCGAAATTCCCCAGAATACCTGAGTCCAAATTCATGTTCATAAATCAAGAAAAAAGCCTGTTTGTGAAGCGCTCAGTTAACATGTGCGTTTCTTTATCCTGTGATGCAAACGTGACCTCAGAAAAGGGAGCCAAGACCGTAAGTGGGGTTATCACTCGTAAGTATAACAATTGATAATTTCATACCTTGCATAACTTTGTTTTCCTGTCTGTAATCACCTTTCCGCCCTACAGAGTTAGCTCGATTTTCACAATGACCAATCCATTCGTTTCCTGTGTATCACAACCACAAGCGTTTTGTGGTTCATTTATCGGACCAGCATCGAAAAGTATGATCATTCAACCTTAGCTGTTGATCAAAAAGGTCGACAAGTTGAACGGCTTGCCGTTGCCGCCAAAAATACAAACGGGACTAAGGGATGATGAAGAGCGTTTGACAAGCAATGTAGAATGCAGTCAAAATGAAAATTGGTGAACAGGGGACAACATGAATTAATACCGCGTCTTATGTTACTGAGAATAGGGCGCACGAACACACCGCACTTTCAACGTTTAGAAAGCACGTTCAACGACCGAGTTACATCCCACTAGCTGGGATCTGTTCTTCATCAAGATCAACATAGAGCCAGGCACTACTGCGTGGCGGTCCAAGTTGCCAGTCACCATTGGTGTAAAATGTAGTGTGAACATTTCATTCGAAAGTCGTCCAAAGATACCATCACAATCTGCAAGTCATGGTGACTGTACTGTTCGAAACCTAGCCCAGTTTTACCAAGCATTCGTGAGTCTGTCTAAAAGACTCACAGTGTCTGTAATGCATTCAATTGCAAATAATACGAACAGACTCTGAAAACACAGTGCACATTGTAAGCTTTTCCATCTATCGATATCTCATCATGTAGTAAGTTGTGTAGGTCCGCTAGCTTATAGATGAACATTCTGTGAAATGGCATTAATCCTAGGATGCGCCTGAAATTCCGGAGTGAGTAAAGCTTTAATTTCGGGAATCACCAAAACGTTTCAAACCGCTCTCAATGTTTGGCGACTTTGACATGTTATACAACTATGGGACACCTGACAAGCAAGCGTTGAGTAAATGCTGTTTCTACTAGGTTCTTCGATGTAAGCGCTTGATCGGGTTACAAATTACTGTTTCTGTTTTACCTAACTGCCAAATTCGTTCGCCCTGGCATGAAGGGTAGTGAACTTCAGAAGAAACTAGATGACTCCACGAAAACCTTTTTCCGTGACCTTGGAGGCAGGGCAGCAAAGTGTTCGAGCCGGAATCACGGGTAGTACGCATTCTCATACCACTTCCTTTGCCCAATTTTTAAAATAAACTGACGCTTTTGCGGTTAAACAGTACTTTTTCAGGCCACGGAGAGCTAGTGCAGAGGAGATGGAACGCGATAAGACCAACAGCACACGTTTCACGATTAACAACGGCCATGATAAGCAAATCCTACTTCTATTCCTTTGAAAGGTCTTGCTGATCGTCGTTATACTGATGTTTCCATTTTTCCAGGATGAATTATGGACGGAGTCCAGGTGGTACATAGAGTATCCAGGGTAGAAAAATGTGACTTTGGCAGTTTTATAGAAAATGCATTGTATTGATGAAGTTATTATGATTACTTGTCCGTCTCTAATGCTTGTATAATTCCGAAGCTTCCGAAGGATGAAACATATTTTACTAGTTTGACGACGGGTGTCTCTAAGCCATGTTAGTTGACATACCTATCCGCGTTATTGCAATTTTATTGGTTTTGTAAATGTACTGTAAGAAGTGAGCGAAAGTAGATAAATAAGGGGAAGCAAAGAGAATCTCTGGCGGAAAAGTAGACAAATAAGCATGTAAGCTGGGCGAGATAAGCGATTTCAAGGAGGAAAGAAAGGGACAATTGAGAGGAAAAGGCGTAGAACGGAGAAATCCATTGCATTTTCCCATTGATGCCCACTATTTTCGCACTCAGCCTCTCCTCCCTTTCCCACTTGTCTATCTTTTATTCCCCTTCTCCCCTTTTTGTCTGCGTGAAGACTCCTGCCAGGCTCGTAAAGTTTGATTCATCACAAGCCGTCCGAATTGTTACCGATTCTACTGATGAAACCCTCAGTCTAAGAGATATTTCATTGCTTTTGTCCGAAAGCCAAGTGTTCTGCGAAGAAGTCGATGCACTACATGACAGAAGGGAGTGATCAACACAGTTATACAGTAGCGTGTTCTAATATTAGAAATTAATATCATGCTGAACAATCATAGGGATGTAAGTTAACACTCCATCCTCGTCGCACGAAGTCAGTTATGGACACTGACAGACGGTTCATAGGCAGCATTACCTAGTAGTTGAAAGAGTTCGATTTCATATGGGATGCGCGCCATTTGTATCGCACTTTCTTTTTTCCCTTAAAGTTGTATTTGGATTATACAAATAACCCAGAGGCACTTGATAAGAGGACGTCTGCCTAATCCCAGCACACTTTGGTTGCGCCCTAGTAAATATCTTTCATACGTGCCTAGTTTTCGTATATATAGAGAGAGGGCCATTCTCGTGACTATGATGCGTTAAGGGATTTGTTTTTCTTGACGTGTCAGTCCAGTTCCCGGTGACAGCTAAACCCTCCAAATAGAACCACTGATAGTTTTTCCTTGGTTATGGAGGAAAATCCCACTAGCACTTGGTCGTTTTCGTTCAAGGTGGGTTGGGTACTGATGTCGTTTGTTAAAATGCCGTCAAGTTGCTGTCTTCTTCCATCTGCTTTTTATTGAGTGTTATTCACAACTTTTATTAGTCCTACTGTCCCCAAGGTGTTTTTCAGCCTGTGATAGGAGGGTTTGTGTCTGCACTGTCCTTTCAACCCTCGGTTAAGTGCCAACGTCTTGAAGTTTTGCAGAAAGGAATATGAAGTCACTAGCCACTGAGGTGGACGCCAACATCGTGATGAGCACCTGTTTCTTAGGCTGTATTGTACTCATAGCAGACCTGTGTATGACTTCTAGAAGGTATATGTGGCTCATGGTCAAGTAGCACAAGTTTGGAGATTAGGCGAGTACGCCGTATGTTGCCTCGTTAGCCTTTAGATTCATGCTAACCTATATGGCCACTCCTCCTCCCTCTTTGAACTGTCTACCTCTTCGGAGTAAGGCCATGTAAGCTAAACACACCTGCCTGTCCAGGACCCCTGAGAGCCGCGTTTCAGCGGTGGAAACTATGTTTGCATGCGGATGGCAGCGTATTTGCTTCAACCCAACTGACTGAATTCTGAGGCCTCGTACACAACAGTAAAGTGTGTTCAGGTAATTAGCCCCCGGTTGAGTGCAGTACGGTGACTTACGCAGGGGTTGTCACGTTACTGCTTCGGACACTGAGCCATACCGAACTGCAAACATCTATTTTTTGAATCCTTATGGCATCCAAGTTTTAGTGCAGAGGAAGTAGTGTTTATCGTGATCCTTGCAGGGATTGGCTTATTAAATAGTTTCCTGCTAACCAGTGTGGTCTGAGGTTTCAGAGAGGCTGTCCTCTATCTTCCCGTCTAAAGGACCCTGGTCTGCCTTCACAGCATTGTGGCGCCTTCTAGGCATTTCACACATTTGTCTATTGTTAGGGCCTCTGTAAACGATGACCAAGGGTGGAAGTGAACAGACGGCGACATTGTTGCAGGAACGCTTTGTAGGCGGATCGACGCGGCCTACATACGCCACTGGAGTCCCGTTTTTGATGACAGTCATCTCCATCGCTAGGGCGGTGCCCACGGTTTGCGAGTCCTTCCACCAGTTCAGGTGTCTCACGTGCCACCTTTGTTGCAGCCCTGTGCAGACTAGCAGGAGCGGATTATCCTTCTTCCCCTCTGGTGGCCCATGGTTTATCTGACTTCGCTCATATGTCGCGATAACTTCCCAGACCGAAGGGTGCTACCCCCATGTGGTGGTCGGGCTTGCGTATGACTGTGACCCGATGAGATATGCTGGTGAAACAACTGTTCTCTCGACGTCACACTATACCAGAAAGGTCTATTGGATGGTGATAAGATGAAAAGCAGTTGTAGCGTAGATCACCACACTATGGTAGGGATCTGAGGGCGAAGCTGTATTGCTGCCAGCTGGGTGGCGCGCGGCAGCAGTAAAGTGTTTCTCTTGGGTGACCAGAATTGCCCCCTGGTGCTGCCTTTCCAACAGGGAGCAGGGGTGGTTGGAAAAGATCAACCTCAAAAATACACACATACCCAGCCACGACGTTCCTACTTAAAAGCAAAAAGTCAGAGTCTCAAAACTGCCGAAAGGTGGCGTGTGACCAGCCCTAGGTAGATGTCCAGTGGGCTCTGTAGTCACACAGTATCTCTTCTTTTTCAGGTACTTCAAGAAAAACTAGCTTTCTACGGCGTGGAAAGCCGAAAAGTTTCAACCGCCTAAACGCCTCCAGTAGTACACGAGACCTAATCGGATCTAACTTGTACCCCTGGACTGTGTCTCCTCTTTTGCCCCCACCCCCTGATACTAGCATTGGGCGCCGTACGCCGCACTCAACCTCCTGCTCACCAACCAGTGACAAGGTCAAGGCAATCGAAATCTCATTCCTCGTCTCCCAATACACCATGTATGAGCTCTCAACGTCAGAACTCTATGCAGAATCGGACAGCAGGCATCGCTTGCCAAAAATTTGGAATCTCCGGCCATGGATGCGTGCTGTATCTCTGAAACAAGTATACAGAACCCGAGTGTGGTTAATAAGTAGGCCTCACTTGGTAGTGATAGTGAATCTTCGAGAGTTCCCGTAAGTGTCCGGAGATGTGAAGGCTACCTCTCGTAGGTCCGTGGTGTGGTCATAGCATTGAGATGTAGAACAGGAAGTTCACTTCTCGGCCGGGCACCAACAAACGGCTATCTGTGTGCCGTTTGACTGGGTGGGTCTATAATGCCATGTTAGATAGTGATACTGGGCGATTCCTATTCTCAAGCCGGGCCCATGCCTCCACCGACCGTACTTCTTGTAGTCCAAAGGATAAGCTCTACAGGAAGCTGTCAACTCTGGCACAGAATTCAAAACGATCAAACGGATTGGTAGGGCCAAGTGTCTTTAACACTCAAGTGGGGAGGTTGAGCCAATCGGAAAGGTATTTACGGAGTCTCGTGCCAAGGAACAGAAAAGGGCGATTATCTCCCGAAATTTTGTTCCTACAATCACTTGTTTCTGGTCAGCGCTAACTTTAAGTATGAAGAGGCGCTGACTAACATGGGGTCGCCGACTTCAAACCAACGATGGACACAAGTAGAGCGCGTTGCCGTAGGCCGTCGTTGTAGAGTATCGGTGAGGGAACTACCGCTTTTTCTGGAGCACCAGTTTGGACTCCAATCACGCACTGGTACGGGCTCTCATATACCCGCACCATATTGGCCGCAGAAAGCAGGGCAGCGGGACCCGTCTACGCTCCGAATCGACCAAAGATGCTAATTTACCAGCAATGGTGCCCCTAAACTTTGGGCCGGTTAACTGCTTCTGAAGCTGCGTCAACCTGACATCCGCATCCAGCTGCCATGAACCAAATAATGACCTCCACCGAGCCTCGCTGACACTAGATCCCTTTGAGCACTGATTGCTTCCACAGGCAAATCCATAGCTCCCCCTGTTCTCGTCAAACCTGCTAAAAGACAACGGTTCACGAGATATTACGAATTACTTTCCGTTTTGATTGCATCTCCTTCGGTTAGCGCTGAAAAGGAATTACTTTAGCACTCATTACTCCTCACCCCCCACCTTCGTCGGGTGCCCATCGGTCAATGCTAAAAGGCAAATGTCAGCAATACTTTGCTACTTGCCCATTATGGACAGTGTACTACCCTGGGCGTCGGCTTCAACCGGCATTGGTAACCGGGGTGGTTGTGAAAAAGTCGCCGAGTAATCTGTTGATAATGGATCGTTACAAAACGAAAGTCATGACACGAATGCCACTCCTGAAGGTGTGAAACGAGGATGGGTTTTCGGAATGTCGAAGTGCTGGACGGGAAGTTGGGATCATGTAGCATTCAAGATAGACGGTTCACAGGTGCACTATGCTGCTATACTTTTCGTTTTCCAGCACTTTTGCTACACATTCAAAAGGACATGAAGTAACTAACCAGTTAACCACTGCAAACTGACAGACCAAGTGCCTTCAGTTGACTGAGACCGTGGATGACTTAGGTACAGGCCTCTGATTTTTGGAAGGGCTTCTTGAGTGTTCCCAAGACTGTCTAAAGTTACGTAAGTCCAGAGGACGAGGGAGTTACCATATCTAGCAAGCACAGTAAATCTATGGGTCAAGAAACCCTCCATCGGCCCCCTGTGTGGCCAACGACCACTCACTATGTGATCCTGAGGAGGTCCCACATGCCCCTCGTTCTCAGTAGTAGGCCTGATCTTGTGAATCATGGATACCCTGATAATGTGGTAAAAGTGAGGTATCTGCAAAGGAAGCTGAGATAGAAATTGAATACAACAGGGACATTTAGAAGCGATGTCTACGAAGACTGTTTGTTTCGAAATTGCACCAAAGTTTACCTGTAAACAAGTTTGAAGAATGAGGAACTCGGCAGGAAATGCAACGTGGTCCCTCCAAGAATACTAAACGTCATATGATGTCACCTACAGACGTGAGACGCAACGCGTTGATGACGGATGAGGTTGTCAGCCGCAGGCTGGTGCCTTTCGCCTTGTTCTCAGATGTGAAGCGAAGTCACCATCATTAGGCTTTTATAATGCAGCTCAAACTCAGGCGCGAGAAATGTACTTTATAAACTCCAAAGATATTCTGTAATAACAATACCAAGCTATGTAGCCCCTTATTCCTTGAGTCCTTTTTAGATACTCTGGTCCCCAATAGCGCTTCCCCGAATTCTTAGATAGCTAATCCCACCTCTCATGCCTCTATGCTTCGCTTCCTCGTCCGATGTGCAGATTATGACCGGGGATCACAGCAACACACATCAGCATCGACATACGCTTCGAACTTCCATTCAATATGTGTGAGCTATCGTTTTTACCACCTAGAGATCCAAAAAACCAGAAGATAATTCCCCCCGGACACGACATCCCCAAAATGCCTAGCTCCAATTAGAATAGCATCCAGAATTTTGGTAATAAATGCTGTTTTCGTTAAAACGTGTGGGTTTTTGACTACTGACAAACACACCTTGAAACGAAGCTGACCGAAAGTGACTCCATATGAAGTGCCGATCTTGAAGTTGTATTAAATGATTTGATGGAGAAATTCCATATATTCCCTACCGTAATGTGACAACATTAGCCGGATAGGATTGCGTCTTTGGCTCAATTTGTTCAAATGACTGTAGACAACATCACAGACCCAGACAATCGCTACACTCTACGTGACACCAAACAATACTAGTTCCAAATTTCTGTCTCGTCCATCCCACTATTTGACTCTAGTTTCACACGATACCTGTAGACGGCACAAATTTATTGATCGCTTACATTTTTCAGCTTCATTTACACTCAAAACTCGATATGCGGTTATGTGACTCACCACTGACAGGATACCCCTAATACTCGGCGATTCTTCCCATGTTAATTTTCACTACCTCTGTAATGAAATTGGTTTTACCCAATATTTGTGACCAGCAATGTCCAAACAGTCGCTTACTCCGGAGGATCATATATGGCTCGATGAGTTATTCATTCTAAAGCCCCTCAGCTCAAGGTGGATCGCGGCTGGCAGTGGAATCCAGGATGCGCATTTCGTCCTATTTGGCACTCGCCAGCTGGATGTACCTGCTTCCCAGTGCGTGATGTTGCTCCCACCGGGATTCGGACTTGGGAGCGATCTCTTCGAACGCTAGCGCGTTATCCACTACGCCGCCGGGCCACGATAACCACTTCTTGTGCGACGGTATAGTTTTGAGTATAATTGTTTTCATATGATACCGTCGTTGATTAGAGTCCACTGCTAGCCACGATCCATCATTAACACAATTAGAAGACTGGCAATATCGAGGCATCCACACAGGAGCCCATATGCCAACAGAGACCGATAAATTCGGTCCGGTCAACGACGGCGTCATACAAAAACAATTATACTAAAGTCTCTCAGTTTACCTGGAAAAATTGCTTTCAGTTATTCCCCGTAAAAATGGCATGTGCTCGTATAATTCATTGTTTGGCATATATTACTGTTATCTTATCATGGCAGCACATGAAGAAAAAACAGCTAGACAGCGTGGGATGACAGGTCTGATGGTGGGGACTTATGGAAACCACCCTTATCTGAGAGATGCTCAGTAGTGGATGGGGCCTTTGGATGCGCGAGGACACAGCACAACAAGGACGATGAATGACACCGAGTACCTGATGACCATACCAGCGTATTACTACGGTTAACAAAGAGTCAAGGCTAAGGGGCAAAAAGCAGTGATAGCACATGGCACAAGTAGTGATGGACTAAGATAGTGCAGAAATGTTTAACACAAGATGGCAGATCCGATGGTGGGGCTTATGGAAACCACTGTTATCTGTGGTCATTAGACCCGATACACTTCCTTCGGCCTCTCTTCCTTTGAGACTACAGCGACTCCTTGCCGCGAGCCCTGTATGTGCACATCAAAGCTCTCACTGTACTCATACGCAAGTCGAAGTCACCATCCTTAAGCACTTGCAAGACAGCTTAAACTACGACGTGAGAAATGCACTACATAGAACTTCAAAGGTATTCTATAAGTAGAATATAGAACCATGTAGCCTCTCAATCTCGTGTCCACTTTAGATACTCTAGTCTTTAATACTGCTTTCCCAAACCCTAAGACAACTAACTTCACTTCCTCACCCGACATGCAGATTATGATGGCGAATCTTATGAACGCGCGTTGAGCATCGAGATAAACTTCTATTCAAGACGTGAGAGCTATGATCCTTTGCCACCTAGAGATGTAAAATCACCAGGAGCTAGACAATTCACCCCAGACTGCAACCCCTCCAAAATAAACAGCCCAATTGGGAGGGCAACTAGAAATGTTGGTATAAAATGCCATTGCATTCAAACATGCAAACTCTCTCAGTCCTGACAACCACTCACCTGAAAACGAGGCTAACCAAGAGCTACCTCATATGACACCCCAACCTTGAAGTCTTATTCAATGGTTTGATGGTGAAACCTCTTATATTCCGCACCGCAATATGACAACAGCAACCGGACAGAACTGCATCTCTGGCCTAATTCTTTTAAACGACTCTTTTAACAGTGTCATAGACCCAAGCGGTTGAGACACTGTTCACGACACCATACAACACGACACATTTCCCGCCGCCGTCCACTCCAGAATTTAACCCTAGTTTCTCTTGCCATCTGCAGACATGCAAACTTATTGACTACTGACATATCTTCAGATTCACTTGATCTCTGCATTCGATACACAGTATTCTCTCATGGATTACATGACCCACCATCGCGAGGACACTTCTCATAATGAGAGATTACACTTTCTGCAGTCGACTGGTAGTTGCGGGTGGAAATGGCGTAACTCCCTCAGCGTACTTTGTGCATGTGCTGGGATCATCTTTATACGGTAAATGAACCCCGTGACCGACTGCAAAATGGGATGTTCATTGAACTAAAGTGCATTCTCTTCCACTTCATCAGTATTGTGCAGTAGGTCATGCAGAACTTCCATTAAGGACACTACTTCGTATTCGAAAACCTTATGTGCGTTGCCTCAATATGGACTGGGTGCCGAATGCATGAAGTTGGCCCCCGTCTAAGATTGCTAGCTGTTGCAGCCTACCAAAAAGGAGATAGGTACAAAGTGCGTGTTAATAGTGCTACAAAAGGCACCTGGAACTGAAACGGTCTACTGAAACCTGCACGTCTTTACTCTGAAGTAAAAAGTCGGTCTGTGGCAAGGGACCCAAAATCGCGAGCTCGGTGAAAAGTAGTAAGTAAAAATGCCGTCATTCCTAGGCCTTCGATATTCTTGTTTCCCTCGTCCCCAATCGTCGTTCCGTGCCTCAGGGTCAATACAGCCTCCAAACATGACTGCAGTCATTCGTCACCATTGCATCAAAATCATAACTAATTTGGGGTCCATGTATCACGTCTGTAACCTCGCCTCGTTAACTACTCCACCAGTTACCGGCCGGCCCTAAGTACGGGTAAAGAAGAAAGGTTGAGCTTGGGGCTAGCAACCCTACCCCGTATAACCAATCCAACCGCTAAGGAAACTTCAAAGCCAAGTAGAATATAGAAAATGGAAACGAAATTATTTCTTGCTGGAATCGGGGTGGCGAAATGACACCGGTTGGTGAAAGCCTTCGAGAAGCCGATTGGCCGATGTATCCTCTCTTCTCTCGATGAAGGCGAAAGTAAACATGGAGACATGAAATGTCTGCACCATGTTTGAACCTGGCAAGGCTGCCACATCGCAAAGGAGATGAGAAGGTATCACATTGAAGTGCCTGGGACTTGCGAAAGCAGATGGAACGGGAATAGACTCTCCAAACTGTCAACTGGAGAATCAGTAATCTACTCCGGTCACCCAGACGACAACCACAAGCACACTGAGGGAGTGGCCATCATGATTTCCCCTTCAACAGCATCGAAGGCTGTCTCTTATGCAGTGGGAACCAGTCTCCTCCAGGATCATAACAGCAAGGTTCAACTCAAAAGGAAGGGGGTCACAATCATGCAATGCCACGCACCAACAAATAATGCAGAGCAAGAGAAAAAGGAGGAATTCTACAGACAACTGCAATCAACACTGGACAGGACCTCAGTTGGTGACATCAGAATTCCAATGGGCGACATGAATGCCAAACTGGGAGCGGAAAACACAGGAAGAGAAGTAACCATGGGTCGAGAAGCACTTGGTGAAATGAAAGAGAGTGGAGAACTGTTTGCAGAATTCTATGCATCTAACGGTTTGGCGATTGGAGGCAGTGCGTTCAAGCGCAAGGATATCCACAAAGCGAGCGACAATGACTTCATCAGACATCAGGACACACTAAAAACCAGGTTGACTTCATCTCACTGTGAAGAAAGTGGAGACGCAGTCTACTTGACAAAAGGTCAGGAAGAGGAGCAGATGTAAGCCCATACCACTATTCAGTGCAAGGAACCTTCGAAATCAGGTTAAAAGCCTTCAAGGAAGTTGGTGATAGACCGCGTTTCAAGTTCAACACACAAAACAGAGACTGAACTGAAGGCGGAAACTACCAGGGACATCTTAACGTCAGCCATCAAGACAAAATGGGGGACACTGAGCAACATCCCTGAAGAAACCTGTATGGAGGACACTGGAACTCTTTGAAAGCTATGTGGAAAGGAACCTGCATGAGCGTATTAAGAAGGAAGAAGAAAGAAGACAAGAAATGGATCTCAATGGACACATCGAGCTGATAGAGGAGAGGAGGATGGTGAAGCAGAAGATAAACCAGTGCAAGGATGCACAACGAGGAGGGGAACTGAGTACAATGCATAAAACACTGAACAAAGAAGTGGAGAGGAGTGTGCGCAAAGACAAAAGACACTTCTACGACACATTGGCAAGCGAAGCAGGACAGACTGTAGGCTGGTAGGAGAACAGAGACCTGACAGCATTGTATCGAATAACCAGGTTACTATCTGTTATGGAAGAGATCAACACAGATGGAACCAATAAAAGATGACAGAGGAAATTTAATTGCCAAAGAAGAGAAATAAAGAAGACTGTGGGCTGACCACTTCAAAAGGCTTTTGAATCGACCACCACCACCCGCAACTGATCCAGAAATAACACCAGCAGCCCAGCCACAAAACTACAAGCGAACACAAATCCTCCAACAGAAGTCGAAGTCCTCAGCAGCATAAAGCTACTGAAGTGCAGGAAAGCAGCAGGACCAGATGGGATCCCACCAGAAGCGCTGAGAACAGACGCAGAGACAGCAGCGGATATGCTCAACCACGACTGCAGAAGGTCTGGAAAGAAGGGAAGTACCCGCAGATTGGATGAAGGGCTGTCATGTCAAACCCCCGGAGCAGTGGGACCTAAGCCTTTGCAAGGACAGGAATTGGCGCGGAGTCACGCTCCCATCCACTCCAGGCAAAACATTATGCCGCACCATCCTGGAGAGACTAGAGGATGCAATGGATTCAGGAAGTACAAATCATGTGCGGATCAAACTGCAACGTTACCCATCATCATAGAACACAGTGTAGAATAGAAGTCAACCCTCTACCTCAACTTCATCAACGTTGAGGAGGCCTTTGACAGCGTCGACCGGGAAGTAATTTGAGAACTGCTTCAACACTGGTTTTAGTGCCACAAACGTTTATCAATCTCATTCAACAACTGTATGAAGACGCCACTTGCCGAGTAATTCACAATGGAAAGCTCAGTGACGCTTTTGAAATGAAGACAGGAGTAAGGTGACAAGGTTGCCTACTATCACCCATGACATTCCTGATTGTGATCGACTGGATCATGCAACAAACAGTGAGGGGCGAGAAGAGGGGGATGCTCTGGACCGCGGAAAAGAACCTAGAAGATTTGGATTTCGCCGGTGACTTGTGTTTGATGTCTCACAAACTCGACGATTATCAGGCGAAAACTAACAAGCTGGTTGACAGAAGAGGCAGGGCAGCGAAGACGGAACTTCAAGCTGACAATAACGGTAATATATATTTCATACAATATAGGTTACATGAATATAAACCAGCTTACAGGTTTGATCATTTTGGTAATGAGAAATGACTATTATGTACAACGTTAAGCTATACATTAGATAACGTCATTCATGGCACATAAGAGGTGCGTAGAGGCAAGCTCATTTCAAAACTAGGAATTATTCGGTTATTTTTTGAATCTGCCAATATTCTTGAACGTAGGGCAGGCATTACAGTCATGACCTCGGGGTGTGTGCGTTCGTCATAAGTTTTGATGGCAAGATGCACGCGGACAAATGCGATTTCTAGGATTCTATTTGAATGCAAAACTGGTTAGGTGAACCTGAAAAGTGAATGACAAAAGCGAGCAGCAGGCGAAACTCAAAACAGGAGCACAGAAATACGCTGGAGTAGATCAACCATGACACACCTGGGTGAGTTCTTTGTACTGACTACAAAACTTACTTGAAGAAGTATCCAAAACCGGCTGTTTAGAGGTAAGCTTAGGTAGAAGAAGACGAAGGTGTGAAAGACGGAAATGAAAATTAGTCAGAAGCCGAAGATATCATTACGAAATAGAGAGATTAGAGGATTTTGGACCAGGTATTCGCTTGTTATATACCTATGTACAAACGTTTGATGAAGTTATAAACATTTAAGTGAAATTCATGTTTTTTCTAAGATGGTAACCACCCTTTATCTGGTCACGAGGGGGATGATCATGGTGTTGCCTGTTGGGTATTACCATATTAGGGTTACCGAAAAAATATGGCGGTGCAGAGTACTTACATGTGAGTGCTGATAACAGAGGGCAAACAATAAAACATGTTGCATGCTATGAAAATGCACCGATAGACAGTTCTTTTATTAGTTCGGAGCAGAGACATTATTGTAAGGGACGAATTTTAGGAAATAGGTGTTAAGTCGTGAGATCAATTAGGTTATGGAGAAATGTAGGTTACATTAGAGTAGCTACTGTGTTCACTGTTGCATATCGTATCGCACTCCACTTCCTGTTCACTCTTGGTCATCCTTTTTTTAACGAAAGAAATCGGATTTTAACTTAACTATTGCGTTTAGTTTTCGCACTGTATACTTTTGTCATTGCTGTTAGTCTCCCTTGAGTCTAGGTACCAGTAACACCATTGTACATGGCATTACCGTTTGTGGTTTGGCCGTCAACGAATTAATGAGATTCGTTAGATAGGAGGAATTCACTAATTAATCGTTTAAACTGGCCAAGAGAACGATATACTTGTATAGAAGCGGGAAGTTTGTTCCACAGAGTACTGTGTTGAGTTATGAAAAACCTACATCGAAGTTTTGAGCGATACTTATTTGTTGGGATGATGCACTCGCTATTACGCAGATCATATGCCTGTGTTGATTTAAAAGTGATAGCACATTTTGTTTTAGAGTTTCTAAATAAAAGGCGAAAAAGAAATGTTAGGTTCAGCTTCAGGCGTCTCAGCCAGAGTGATTCTAGTCCTAGTTTTTGCATCTTCCTTCACATGCAAGTCCTTCGTTATGTATAAGTAGGCACCGAGTAAAGTTTTGTTGAATGTTCTCTACTCGAATCCTGTCCGATACTTTCATGCTACCATAGATAACGGTGCAGTACTCTAATATTGGGCGAACCATGACCTTGTACAGTATAAGTTTTGCCTCAGGTTTGAGTATGTTTCTGTGTAGAAGACCAATGAGTCTTCTGCCTTTGGAAACTATTGAATCTGCATACCCCTTAAAAGTCAAACTTCTAAAGTAAGTGATTCCGAGGTCTTTCACAGTGTTGTGTATCTGCAGTGCAATGTCACCCAAGCGTAGTGTTACTTCTGGGTGGGATCTATTGAAATGGAGGATGCCACTTTTATTTGGGTTTAACGGGAGCTGCCAGGTCACGCTCCATATGAATATTCTCTTCAGATCTTCTTGTATTTGAGAGAAACACTGTGTTATTGCTGCAGGAGAAAAGCTGTAGACTATCTTCAAGTCGCCTGCTAAAGGTAGGGTATGCCATTTCGGATAACACTGCAGATATCGTTCACACAGACTAGGAAAAGTATCGGTCGTAGCAAACTACCACGGACGACACCACTTTGTGTGGGTCTAGGGGAGGAGTGGCAATTACTGAATTTTACTACTTGGAAGCAACCCTCTAAAGATGTTCTAAGCCAGGACAGTAGTGGGTCTTGGAAACCACATGATTGCAACCTAGTGACTAGGCGTTTGTGAGGCACCTTATCGAATGCTTGAAGTCTAAGAAAGGGGCAGTTACAAATAGGCCTTGGTCACGCTTGCTTGTACTGTCGTCTAGATAGTCGAGATAGCTGGTAGCGCATGACCGGCCTTCTAAGGATCCATGTTGTGCTGGTGAGAGTAATTGGTTTGTCGTCATGTAGTGGGTAACTTCTTTCATAATCACCTTTTCCACAGTCCTGGATACTACTGACGTGATGTTTATAGGTCGGTAGTTTTCTACATTACATGTTGGTCCACATTTATGCTTCGGGCATATGTATGATAGTTTCCAGTTCTTAGGGTAATTGCAACTGGAGAGGGATGTATTAAAGGGCTTCAAGAGAATCAGCGGATATCTTCGCCACCTCTTTTTAACAAGATGGCTGGAATTCCATCGGGTCCCTCGCCGTATGAGGTTCGAAGTGATGCTATAGCTAGAGAAATGTTTTGTTTAGTGAAGAGCACAGTACTTATCGAGTGAGTTGATGTTGACGGTGCACCAATGACTCTTATTTCGTCCTCTTGTGTAAAGCAGCTGGTACACTGGTGACTGAACAGCTCCCTGATTTGTAGCGGGTCGTCGTAGGAGATGCCGTTGTCTATGAATAAACTAGGGGTACCATTTCTGGAGCTGCTTATTCGGGTTTTCATCAGTCTCACTAGTGCTTCTGTATTGCTAGTTTTACTACATTGGATGCCTTCTTGTTTAACGGCTTCTGGTACTCTTTCTACCTTGGTGTGGTGCATGTGCCTTTGAGTGTGACAAGCGATGAAAAGTCTTTCGACTCATAGTACTCTGTGGCATGGTTTCGCATGCGGTTGCGTACTTTCTTGGGTATATAGTCAACTCTGTTTTTCTTAATTTCTCTTTGGAGCGGTGGAGCAATATAGTCTTGAGCTGTGCCTATATATTCATAAAATAGATCACAGAGTTCTTTGGCTGAACTGTTGGTAAAGAGGTGCTCCAATCTAGGCAGCGCAGAAACGGTTGTAGTCCGTGCCATTTGGCATATCTGCAGCTTCTAGTTAGTTCTGTTCCTGACTTTTGGGCTGATTTTTTGCTGGATATGTTGAAGTATTTATATGCAATCTTGTGATCGCTACCTGGAAATTGTGTACCCACTTGGAGTTTTGTTGGTGTGGTTCCGTTTGTGAGGACTAGGTCCAGGACACTATTGTACCTGGTAGGGTGATCCATATATTGTTGCCAACCCTCTGTTTCAAGAATGCTTATGAATTCATCAAAGCGCTCTGGTTAGCTGATTGGTTGCCACGCTATATCTGGCATGTTAAAGTCACCGCATATAATTTCGCTGTGTGTGGTAGTGTTGCCACACGAGCGGACAAGCTTGTTAGCTTGTCGTCGTATTCCACTGATGAGGAAGGGAGCCGGTAAATGCATCTGTTAGAGGGATGTGGAGCGAGTAAGTTTTGCGATAATCCATTCTGAGTCATCGGTCTCGTTTAGATCAGATGTTGGGCACTGCGAGGCAGTGATGTCGGACTTTATATAGATGATGCACCCTCCTCCCTTACCATGTAGTCTGTCCCTCCTGAACGAGGAATAGTTGTCGATGGAGATCTCTGCATCACAAATATCAGAGGTACACCATGTTTCTGTAGCCATTATCACGTACGGATCGGACACCAGAGATAGCAGCATGACGTCTTTCATTTTGTTGCGTATAGAGCGGGCGTTAATCAGGCAAACGAGAGCGAGTTAGAGTACAAAGGTGTTTGGACATATCTCGAAAAAAGTTAGCACTTCTGTATATTCGTCGTGGGTCCTTTGCGTACATCATGCCAGCGATGTCATTGCCTTTTGTACGGGGTGACGATTCAGTACTGTTTACCCCAGAAGGAGCGAGAAAGAAGACAGAGGTGATGAAGATACCCACCAAGAACACCACCACCAACAACTGAAAGCTCCAGTCACCATCAACGGAGAAACATGGAGGAAGTAGCCTGTTTCACCTACCTAGGCAGCACTGTTTCAACTACAAGCGGCGCGGACGAAGACCTCAAAGCCAACCAGGATCGAAAAGCAAGACAAACGTTCATTGGCCTGAAACCAGTGTAGAGATCTTTGCACTCAGCATGTGGGACAGATCCGGATTTTCAACACCAACGTCAAGTCAGTGCTTCTGTATGGTTCAGAGACTTGGCGCGTTACGAAGGCCATTTCCGACAAACCACAGTCGTTCATCAACAACTGCCTGCGCTCACTCGATACTGAAGGTCAGACGGCCAGAAACAATAAGCAAAAAGGAGCTCTGGGAACGAACCAACCAAGAAGCCATCGCTCAACAAATGTGCAGGAGAAAGTGGGGATGGATTCGGCATACGCTGAGAAAGCCGACAGGGGAAACCACGTGCCAGGCCAGTTGCTCGAGTGGAACCCGGATGGGAAGCGACGGGTTGGGCGTCCGAGACAAGGGTGACATGGAGAAGATAGTGCGAGGAGAAAATGAGAGCTTGTAGGCGTCGTGGATACAGGTCCAAAAGATTTCAGAAAACAGAGCGCACTAAAGACGTCCTACTGAAGCTGTGTTCTATTAGGAACCCAAGGAACAAATAATAAATGATAATATATCAAGCCTGTGCATAAATAAAGGGTTGTTCAAACACAACATCTGTGTCAATAAGGTCCTCATATCACAGCAGTTTGAAAAAATATAACATGCTGAAGATGTGGAAGTATGGACTTCCGGATAGAGACACAATCCACTTCACTTGCTCCCACGTTTGGGCAAGTGTGAACCAGTTGAGCGGACGCTGTACGCCATTAAACATGCATATTACAAGTATGTCTAATGGTGGTCTGTTGGCTGTGAAAGGAGCGCAAGTGAAGTTCAATTAGAAAAAAGGAGACGCTGTAGCTGGTTATTTTTGAAGTGTTTTCGCTCGTCTCCCAGCTTTTGGATTCTTCCACATCGAAAAACTCCCGCTTGCAATACTCAATCTAAAAAGATCGAACGTTTGCAGCACTTTTGTCCCCGCACGCACTTCACCGCTGCGCGTTCGTCAACCCACTTCTCGACAGTCGAAAATTGGCACTATTATCCTTTGAACCAACCGGTCTACCTCCTGTCAGAGGTTCTTGGGCGTTTTGACCGCCAAACTGCCTTAGCTCTCGGTTCTTTTCGGAGGCCATTCCCCAGGAAACATCTTTCCTGGCTATGCATACACATCTGGAGCTTACGGTAAAACTCGTTGGTCAAGAGCAGAGGAGCGAGTGATAAGTGTCTGAAGGTAAGCCAGCATAAATTGTCTTCCTTTATATATTCTGTCCTTTTACTGCATTCAGTCTTCACCCCCTTTATTGCTGTTAACTATTTGTTTTCCTCAGAAGTTTATATTATAGCGACGTGTCTGCTCAAAAGGCTAGATCTGAAGCTTCGGCACGGATAACGCTGTCGTGCACAAAAAGGGACGATAGCGCCTGAAGCAACACTCTGGTCTGTACCCATAGGAAAACAGAGGTAGGGCAGAACACCAAACTTCTAAAGAAGTGACCAACCCATATTTCTAGAATTTCAGTCGCCATCAGACGGGTGACACAGAGTAGCACTAGCCCGTCACAACCCAGTCCTACCCTGGGCAAGGATCATGCCGTGCCTGAAAACAGAAGACGGAGCAAAAGGCTTCGGAACAGGCAGCCACAAGAGGTTCGCCACAATCCGTAGTACTTTCTTCATGGAAAGAAGGCTGTATTACGATATCCGATGGCTGCAGTGTTTGCACTAAAGTTGTTACAGTAGTTGATGAGGCATTTGCATACAACCTATGTCACCGATGGGAGCATTGTCACTGCGACACTAAAGTCCCCCGACAATACTATAAGCTGATGAAGCGACAACCATGCAAATGGTTCTGGCACATTTGTCGGAATGCAAGAAGACGCCCACACTCCGCACAGAAAGCCTGAGAGAGATGTTCTCCGCCACGCAAAAGCTATCAGTAGCCCCGAATAAAATAGGGTTACCATAAAAGGATAACGCAAAGGGATCTGGAAACGGAACTAGGGCTTCGGCTGCCGACACGCCACCACGCGTGGGGACCACATTCAGTCAAGTCTCCGTACCTCCTACCCAGCCTCAGAGAACGCCAAGCGTATGGCGGAAGACATCGACCGCTGGACTCTCTATGAAACCCACCCAAAACACCCCACACACCGTGGCTGAGAAACAATCAGTAGAAATCACAGACCCATTGGAAAGTCGAGCGTGCCACCCACAACGAACCCAGGTCACAGGAGGGCTAACTCGATCATCTTGTTCAACATCGATGTATCGAAAGACTCACTGTTGGTCGAGAGGGAACGGTTTGATGGCCGAATGTGGGCCGACTAATGTCAGATGCTAGGACTCCCTCCCTCGCCGTAACTTTGTGTCACCTTTCTCGAGGAAGCCGGGCACCCCAAGATTAGCCACCCCCTTTACGTGTGTCCCTGAACACTGTCAAAGAGACTGAAGACACCCTCCCTCTCTCGCGACAACCGGACGTTGTTAAGCCTGCAAAATTCGGGCCAGGCCTGACAAGCCATGGTCAATAAGAGGGGAGGAGAGAGAGTCAGTGGCTGGAAATCCCAACAGAAGCAACACCATAGTTGTACATGGGATTCTAGAATTGCCAAGCGACCTCTCTGTTAAAGATCGGTACCTTCACGACGTCTAACAATGGCGATGGCTCATAGCCAAAGTTGGTCTTGACGGCATGCCGGCCAACAGCGTCAGTAGACTACCAAGGCCAGCGCTTCTGAAGTCCACACCCACCCCCGGACTACTCGCCGTCCAGTTCAACTCATATGCCTCCCTCACAGACGTTCTACACGCATGATGTAATGCGAAAGATCGCATGGGTGGCTCAATATGAATGTGTGAAATTAAGCCCAGACCCACGAGGCAACCACCAAGACCTCTGGAGTCGTTTGGCGTCACACAAGCACTGACCAGTGAGTTAGATACATCGAGTAAAGAAGCTCCCACTGCCGCAGCCCCAGCCCAAGTTGAAAACGAAACTTAAAAAAGGGAACGATGCCAGTCGTATGAGGACTGGTGACGCTAGACCCAACCGCGTAAGCTCTCCTCCCACGAAAATACACAACCAGCCCTCCCCTCTCACTAGGCACACTCTAATATGTATGTACCGAAACGTTAGAGGGCTAAGAGGGAAGGTAAGAGAAATGAGGACGCTGCGTGAACATCAGCCCTCCCGACATCATATTTATCACCGAATCCTGGCTCTTGCCGGACATCTCCGACGAAGAGATGCATGTTACTGGCATGGAACTCTTCCGCAGGGACAGAGAGCTCAGAGCAGGAAGGTGTCTCTCTACGCAAACTTCCGTTTAAAGGCAAGGGTGGTCGGCGATACGGCCTTAACCCAGCTCCCAGAATCTCTATGGTGCTAGTTCACTCTCTACAGTACCAAATACCTGCTCGGAGTCATAAACCAGTCCCCCACCAGCTCCCCACACATAAGGAAACGGTCATCAAGGCAATCTTAAGGACTTCCTCTGTAAATTACGATTTCTTAATCATTGCCGGCTACTTCAACACCCCACCCATCCTCTTCTAGACGGAAGAGAGATGCATGAGATCCTTCAATCAGAAGCCGAGGAATGCAATTAAGACTGCTGGCCTCTCAGAGAAAGTGAGTGATGCCACACTCTGAGGAACTAACGGAAGCGCATCACGCCTTGACTACGTTCTGACGAAAGATGGACTTCTCATTTAGGACGTTTGCATCCGACCTCTCCTGTAACAACCTTCTCTATGATTACTAGGGAGGCCCTGCAACTGGAGACGTCCAACATCTTCCCTGCTACGGCAAGGCCAACTATGAGACCATGAGGGACTATCTCATGAATGCATCGTGGCAGGTAGACTGAACTCGTCTCAAATAGATGAATACCGGTTGAAGGCGAGGAAAGTAACCACTGGGGCCATCAGTCACAGTGTACCAGAGGTAACACACAGACAATCAGTAGGAACCTCATGGCTAAAACGTGGGACAGAGGCTTATCCAGAGCAAGAAGCAGGCTTGGTTCAAGTGGCGTTCATCACGCAGGGGGTCTGACGTTTTAAACCACTAAAGGATTCGCAACCACTGTAACATTAGAGTGCGCAGCGGTAGAGTTTCCTATCAAACAAACCTGGCGGAGAGGTTGCAAAGCAATCCCAAAAACTTGTACTGCTTCATGTCGAGAGGGAAGTCGACCAGTAAGGGAGTAAATCTTGTCACAGGTCATAATGGGAGTATACTAAGCAGTCTAGAGATCGCTGAGCTTTTGAGCTCACACTTCCAGGCCCAACTTAGCACCGACACAAGTTCCACACCGACTCGTTACGACACCGACCAGGTCGTAAATAACGAATACCTCTGTCACATCTCAATTACAGAGAAAAAGGTGTTCGAGAAACTATCTAGGCTACGTCCAGGCAAGTCCCCCGGCTGTCTTAACCTAAAACCAGTGGTTCTAAAAAACTGCGCAGAGGTGCTTACGAAACCACTCCGCAACCTCTCTGAGCACTTAGTAGAGCCGTGCAGACTCCCTAAAGAATGGAAGAGCGCCATCTTGTCACCCATCTTCAAGGGAGGGGACAGAAAAAGCCCCGGCAGCTACAGGCCAATCGCTCTACTCCCTACCGTGTCGAAAGTGTTGGAAAGTCTGGTAGCTGATACTGCCTGGGAATTCCTCAATAGGGAAAACGCTGTGCATACTGCTCAGCATGGTTTTCGGAGTGGTCGCTCATGTGCCACCAACTTACTAACCGCCTGAGACGACTGGACACAAAGCTGGGATAACAGAAAACCGGTATATGTTGTATTTCTCGACCCAGCCAAAGCATCTGACAGTGTCCCACCAACAGTCCTGCTTCACAAGATCATGTCAGCTGGTATAAGTAAACCCCTACCCTCTTGGTTCAAGGAATGCCTAGAAGGGAGGCAGTTCTGCACCAAAGTAAACAGAATAAGGTCGGAGTGGAGACCATCGACGTCAGGAGTATCCCAAGGAGCAATCCTAGGACCACTTCCGTTTCCTCTGTTTGTCAACGATCTGCCAGACAAAATATCCTCACCCATCCTCCTCTTCGCTGCTGACATTAAAATTTGCAGGGTGGTAAAATACGAAGCTGACTATACAGCACTGCAAAAGGACTTGCAGCAACTCGAACCCTGGTCGTCGCAAAATAGCCTGAGCTTCAACCTGGAAAAGTGCGAGGTAATGCACACCAGTGAATGTGAAGCAAGTACGACCGACTTCCAGTACATATTGGGCAACCGTGCTATCACCAGTGTCCATGGGAAAGATTTGGGGCCCAACTTATCCGACACCTTGGACACCAGCTCCAACTACAAAGGTATGACAACCAGAGCGAATGCCATTCTACACCTTTTGCGTAGACAGTTTGGCGTCCTCACTCCCGAACTCTTCCTCACCATTTTCAAATCTTGCGTGCAGCCGCATCTAGAGGTCTTCAATACGGTGGCCCCCCCAACACTCAAGAGAGACTATAATCTCCTTGAAAAAATACGAAGAACCACGACAAAATCAGTTGTGGGGCTAAGGGGAAAGACGTATCCTGAAGGACTTAAACACCTAAACCTATTTACCTTGGGTTATCGCAAGAAGAGGGGTGACCTTATTTTAGCATACAAGATCGCCCATCAGGCAGACCACTCAAACAGATCAGTTTTGCCCGCAACTCAGCGATCTTCACGAAGAAACCCCATTAGGATAGCGCGCCAGAGAGCCAACACCATACTCAGGTCCAAATTTTTCTCCCTAAAAGTATGTGCTTTATGAAATGCCTTACCGTGACATATCGTTATAGCCCCTTCAGTCGACTCATTCAAGGAACCGTTAGACAGTCATGTCACCTCGCATGGTCTACCACGGACGTACTCAGGTAGTCATCAACTTCACTAACCCCCAACTCCCTCCTACCTACTGCTGACTCTCTCCTTAGTACACCTACATTACCTACCAGTTCTTCTGTGGGAGCCAAACCCACGGTACCATTCAGGCAATTCCCCCATGCTTTTCTCTCTCTCTTACTTCTCTTTTACATCCCTCCTTTTCCTTTTTCTCCCTTTCTTTTTTCTTCTTCATTCTTTTCATGTTTTACCACCACCCTACCCTTCTCTTTCAGGTACCTACACAGAGTCACGACAGTTCCCTAAACTTCCCAGCAACCCGTAGCTCCCCAACCACTCTACAAGTTACAACTTACCCATAAAACATCCACCTGACCGAAGCTAAAAGCAAGAAATCATAGGGGATTTCCTCGTCTACTGCAGGGGTGAACGGAACAACTGGAACCAAGCCCTAAGAACTAGATGCGAGATATCAAAAACTATCACTTTTCTACGCTCGCACTATCAATATTGGATATTGGAAAGCTATAAGCAGGAAAAACTTTAGGACTTTTTCAACTCCAGAAAAAGTGCAAACAAACAAAAACACCAAGTCTCAAGACCTAGGAACGAGGGCTGAAAAACTACAAGTTTCTTCTGTTCTCACCATTGGTATTGGATGTAGTTTGATGTTACAGTATCTTCACACAACGTTACAAATTGAAGGTCACTTGCTAGGTTTAGGCCAAACCCAGTTTTCCAGTCTTCGTAAGTTCTCCCAAACTACCCAAGTTGTCTGCACTGCACCCAAAGTTTCGCAAATATGGCATTATGACAGGCAGTAACTAGTGTACATAAATAAAATTTGCATGTGTGGATGCTTGGTCGTAGTATATACTATATATATCTCGTATATACGAGATCTGTAACTGTTTATTAACTTCCTGAAGACTAATCTTGTGAAATATAATTTATTTTCGAGACGTGCTTAGGATTTCCAAACTGCTCTCGAAGTTCCAATATCCAATATTGAAAGTGCGAGCGTAGAAAACTGATAGTTTTTGATCTCGCGTCTAGTTCTTAGGGCTTGTAACAATGTAACTGTATGCGAACAATGTATCGCAAATTTTTTCAGGAATCGCCTAAAAAATGTCAAAGTGCATCTAAAGTGTTTGCCAGCTGAGATTTCTGTACTGCACAAACTACTTACGCGATGCACGCATTATTTCCACAGTTCATAGGGTTTTCATGTATCGATCAGATTATTTTAGTGCTACGTGCATTAGTTGCGCTTTCGTCCCCACTGTTTCTACATTTCTGTTTGGCTGGGCATACTTTGAGTGTGAGGCACATATGTTCAAATCGCTGTAGAAGGTGGAAGTTAAGATGGCTTAACAATCTAGTCGTTACCTCTGATAGATTGGGTGCAGTCTATGCAATTTTTTTCCTGATTTACATATGCGAGCTTCCGGTTAAATTGCTGACCAGATGAGAAAGACTGAGTGATAAGTGTCTGGTGGTAAGTTGTCTCCTATTTTATTTCCCCTTGTGACGGCACAGAAGACTAGGTTACAAGTGGAAATCCATTTGGCGAAGTCGAGAGGCAAACGGAAAGTAGTGTCGAGATGAGTTGAGCAACTTAGTATCCCCTGTATCCGGGATCCCCACACCCACTTCCTGCCAAACACAAGATTTACGTAAACCCACGTAGGCAGGAGTGGTAGTAAAACGCCTCCAACAATCACATTGGAATAAGGTTAAAAATCGTATCCAATCTATCAGAGGTAACAACTAGATCATCTGGATCACTTTTGATTTTCATACTGGGCCATGAGTTCTCATAGGAATATCCTCTCTCTGTATGTGTGTGTGTGTGTTATTAAACACTAGTGTGTTCCACTTACTCTTTGTTCTAGAATTAGTTACCTGTAAGAGAACATCACTGAAAATCAGGATAAACTTTTTTGTCCTTTAGATTTGTGTTGCACAGAATCGCAAGCTAGTCGTATTCTTTGCTAGAGTGTATGCTTTTAGCGAGATGGGATTACCACAGAACTATTTTTTCAGACTGCTGCTTGTACTAACCGGTTGCTTCTAATGATTTATTCCAAAATTCTGTTCATGGGTGCTGCAGATGGTAATCCAAATCTATAACAGTGGACTATCTTTATAGCAAAGTGTGAGTAGACTGTGAAATCTGGTTCGGTAATGGAATCTAGTTCAAATTTGAGGTGTTCATTTGTTCAGCTACACCCACTACTCACAGTCATTGCTACTCGGAGCTTTGAACTTCAGTCAAAAGATGACTTAACTGCGTTTAGACTTTGATATAAAAGCATTTTCAATTCATTTGGTGTTTTTAATCCTGCGTTAGATTTCTCCACACTTCCTACTTGTGTTCCCGTAAGGTTTTCAAATGTTTTATGCCCGAAATCTGGGGCTGGATTTTTACGTTGTTGACTTCAAGTGTATAACCACATATTGTGACATTGAGATATAATTTATAAACCTAGTTCGTGGACCTAAGCATTATGGTCACGGATCTGTATCTTGTGGTCTGCAAGAGCCGAAAAAGTGATCTTATAATGACCTGCAGTATTGAGCTGATGTGCAATGCTGTCTAAAACAAACAACTAAAGGTGATCAAACTAAAACTTGCCTCAAATACCTAAAGTTAATTATACTTTGTATGGTGCAAAGAAACAGGCTTGTTGGTCGAGGGTTTAGGGGATGGGAATCAATAGTTCTAGATCCTAAATGTTGTAGCTAAAGGCGGATCACAATCATTTGAGTGGGTGCATCTACTGGAAAGTCTTCCATAGAACGAGTCTTAAGTTTTTCATCTCATAACTGAATAACATCAAGATGCAATCAACTATCTCAATTGATGTAGACCTCTTGGATGGGTTCCATGAGATGAAATGAATCGGTCGTTGAGATCTCTTGGTGACATGGTTGATAATTTGTCGGTCACAATGGCTCAGATGTATTTACTCCTTAGCATCTAAAACTTGAATATTTGCACTAACTGTTATCTTGAAATTCTTTGTTTCCTCATACAGTCTTGTGTACTCTGATATCAGTCCCTTCCTATCCACCTGTTTTTTGTATACTGCTGTGAAGTGTAGCGATTTGAACCGATACACTTGCGTGCGAGTTTCTACGTTTATTTTGTCTATGTCTAATGTTGACTGTTAAATTCAGTCGTGGAGATTGTTACAACAAAATATTATTCCCTAGTAATAATCTCAAATATTTTTCTCTCGTTTTTATATAGTCTACAAAATCAGCGTGGGTATTGAAAATCTAAATCTGAACTTTCCGCATTTTCTTTGATATAATGCCCCGTGACACAAATGAAGACGATAACTGGGAAACAGAACCTGATTTTGTGGTAATTACTTCTTTAAAGTGAAGGAGATTAATTCATCCATTTTTTTCAACACAGAATGATGTCACTGAAAAAGAACAAAGATGGGGATCAAAAACTGTTGCTGGTTCTGGACACCAAGCCTCTATAGAGTAAGCATTTTGCGCATTATTTTTCTCTTATTGGTGCGTGGGCGGATTCTTCAGTTGTTTGTGTGATAATATAAATCGTAGTGTTTCGCAATAAATACCATGTTGTTGACTGCTGGTATACCTGATGTCAATTCGTAGTGAAATGTGCTGTACACGCATTGTCATCAACCACTAATACCTGGTTTTTGTCAAGTTTGACATGAAGCGTCTTATATAAGCTAATTAATTTATTATAGTTGGACAAGGTGTGTGATAGATAGGCTAGTTAATGATTTGAAGAATTTTGGAGTTATTCCTTTCTGTAGAAATGCCATATTTCCTCCTTAAACTCTGAAGCAAACACTTGTTCTTTCAAAGTACTACTCGGACTACTGAATCACTCCGGCCATAGGAGATAAGAATGAATCTGAATTTGTCTTCGTTACTAAAGGTCTTAAATGTTGACTACTGAATCTAAGTCACTCTTAACTTATTTCTTTCACTGCCGCTACACTGAATTGTTGGTTTTCTTAATCCACTTGATGCATAGGTGATCGGAAAAATCATAAAATTATCTTATCACCTATCGATGCATTTCATTCACATCTTATTAGTTGAGTAGTTTGTCTCGACTTTAAGAAATTTGAGATTCTGACCAAAAAAAAGATAAATATTCAGTTCAGTTTCAATTATAAGGATAGTAGGCCAGTTGGCCTGTATTAATCCTTGCAGAAAATATCTCTGTGAAGATCTAGTTTCTCCTTGAACGCGTCGACAGAAGGTGCTGATACTACTTGCTGAGGTAAGGAGTTCCAGACGTTGACAACACGATGGAAGAAACGCAGATTCACGCTAAGTTGATTCGATCGCGGTTTTTGAATTTTCTTGTGATGCCCTCGGAGATAGTCAGTCCTAGCAGGGGTGAAAACATAGGACATATCAGTACCGAAGTCATTATTAAGAATACGAAATGCCAATATGAGATCACTCCGTCTTCTACGGTAAGACAGTGGGAATAAGTTTAGCCGACCTAGTCGTTCCTCATAGGATATATTCGAAAGGCCTGCCACAAGCTTAGTACCTACTCTATGAACACGCTCGAGTGCGTCTGCGTCCTTTTTTAGGCACCGGCTGGCCGCCTGAATGCAGTGTTTCAAGTGAGGTCTAACGTAAATAGAATAGAGTATTCTAAACATGTCCTGATCAAAACATTTGAAAGCTCTGCGGAAGGACCATAATACGCGGAAGCCCTTTGCTGCAGCTGCATTACAGTTTGCAGAGGTTTTCAAATCATGACTAATGATGACACCCAAGTCTTTTAGTTCAAAGACTGAGAGTAGTGGTGTACCATCGACGGAATACTGGAAACAATTGCTATGACCAATGTGCATAATTACACTTTTGTTAGAGTTGATTTCCAGGCACCAACGTTTGGACCAACCTACTAGTTCATCTAAATCCGCCTGAAGTGCATACCTATCTGCATCACTGCGTATGGCTCTCCAAATCTTTACATCATCGGCAAATAACAGTACCGAAGAGTTGAGAATTTTTGGAAATTCGTTGATATATAACAAGAAAAGTAGTGGACCTAGGATTGTTCCTTGAGGAACTCCACTCATCACAGGTTTCCACCAGGATAGTATCCCATTTACCCTTACTCTTTGCCGTCTATCGTATAAACGGTCCTTAATCCAGGCTTGCAATGAAGCACCAAACCCGGAGGAGGAGAGCTTTCCCAGTAATTTCACATGCGACACTTTGTTGAATGCCTTACTGAAGTCTATAAACACGGCATCTATTGGCAGCTTGCAATCACGGGCTGCAACCCATTCCTCTCTTGTGATAAGGAGGTTAGTTAGACAGGAGTGTGCAGTACGAAAACCGTGTTGCTGTGGTGCCAAAAGATTGATTGATTCCACATGTTTAAGTACCCTGTTAAGAATTATTTTTTCTAAAATCTTAACAACTATGCTAGTTAGACTCACAAGGCGATAGTTAGACACCAAATGGAGATAACCGGTCTTAAGAACTGGGCTGATTATGGCATCTTTTCAGTCTCTAGGGTGGCGAGTCTGAGTTAGGGACATATTGAAAAGATCCGTGACTGGCTCAGCAATGATGTCTGCTAGCGAAGATAGAAGGATGTAACTCATCGGGACCTGGGGATTTTCCAGGTTTAAGGTTAATGAGCAACTGTAAGACTCCTTTGTTGTGAACACTGTATCTATTAGTGGAACAGTGCTGACACCACTATTTAGCACTTCATCGTCATGATCTACAGAGAAGACTTCACTAAAGTAATCAGATAGACATTCAGCTTTGGACAGATTAGATTCCGCCAGACTATCAGACTTCTCATCCGTCACCAGAGAGGGAATTCCACCTTTTCTTTTAGTCCTCCTTCTGACGAATGCGAACAGTCTTTTAGGACAATTTTGGCAATCCCTCACAAGCTGCTTCTCGTAGGACATTCGAGACCGTGTAATCAAAGTCCTGCAGAGATTACGGACTTTACAGTACTCAGTCTTAAATGTTTCCAGTCTAGTTTCTAGAAACAAGTCCCATAAACGTTTCCTCCGCCTTAACAGTCTCTTAATGTCCTTATTAAACCACGGAGGGCAATGTGAGGATCGTCGTGGAGTCGAACATGGAATAAAAGGCGTCGTTACCTCTTCAAATAGAGTTCTAAACCTATTCCATGCATTCTCAATTGATGAGTCCTTGTCGACGGTCCAATCCTTACTGACCGCGCAATCCCTTATACTTAAAATGTCCGCACGCTATACATTAGGTCTAGGGGAGGCAGTGTCATAATCAAACTCATTAGTCCGAAAACCAAAAGTTAGTGCTACATGATCGCTGTTAGCTAATGGAGGGAAGTGTCGTAGATCCAGAATGTCTTCACATTGATGGGTTAGAACTAAATTTAATAACGATGGCTTGTGTTCAAAATCGTAACGTTTTGCACATGTTACGTTTTGAACTAAAGCAGATTCTAAGACCGTCAAAAGTAAGTCATTTTCGAAGGAACCACCTGGTGGTGAGACTTTTAGCTCCGTCCAGTTTATGTGTGGAGCATTCAGATCCCCAACTATTAGGCATCTATTACTTCTACTCCAGTTACGCATATGGGTTAGCACGAAGTCATTTGCAAGGCAGGATGGACTACGGTAAATGACCCCGATAGTACAGAAACCATGCTTTGACTTCAGCTCGCAACTGACCACTTCACAGGTCCCGCATTCATGTGCTTCAGAAGTGACTAATCGTACGTGGACGTCATCCCAAAATATAGTAGTATGCCGCCACCTTTGCGACCCACAACCCCATCCGTCCTTACGCAATAATACCCTGCAAGGAGTGGCGTAAAATCTAGATCCTTGATTAACCAGGTTTCAGTAAGGGCAACTACGTCAGGACCTAGCTCACAGATTAGAGTCTCGAGGTCTGTCATTTTGCTTCGAATACTGCGAACGTTAGTGTAGATAACTTTGATTGTGTTGGAAGAGTTCCATGACCCACCCATATAGGCCTTGGAAGCGTTCGCTTCCAAGACCTCACAACCCGAAAACCCACTAGTTTAAGATCATTTTCACTATTAGCCTGTCGAGCCGTAAGTTCGGCAACAGCTTCTCTTCCTTTTATGCGGTCCTCGACGGGTCAGTCAGGTCGGATGCGGATATCCGAATTTCGTAGTTTAGATGTGTTACTCAAGAGTACATCCACTTCATCCTTGTTGCCTAAAATAACCTTTAAAATTCTTCTCTCATCAGGTTTTTCGTCCGTTTTCTTACCTAGCCTAACTACTTTGGAGATGTGTACCCCTTTAGACTTTTCAGGCAGAATACGTCTGATGGCCGACTCGACTAGTTGCAGGTCATGGCCATTACGTATTGAAGCATCTTTGTCTGACGACTCGTCAACATTCCAGAAGATTAAACTGGGCGTTGGAGTGGAATCCTTGAGTCATGTATTGACGGCCTTTGAAACCTTCTCAATAGGTTTCATAAGCTTAGTATCTTCCTTGATAACCTTTGACAGTCTCTTCGGATGCTTTCTTGGAGAAATCTATATAGATTTGTTGACCACTTTTACAGAGTCAACGCTGTTACCGCAGATGCAGGCTTTCGGTGAATCCTCAGGTATTATGTTCGGTGTACCATTTGCCCTTGGCTTTCTCTTGCGTCGAGTACGCTTTGGAACTGGTGTAATTTCACCAACTGGGTCACCAGCATCCATTAGTCCAATGAGAAGTCCTGTGTCAGATATATTAACGATTACACTTGCAGCGTCATCATCTGATACCTCATTAGAATGACAGCTATCATTTCCACGTAGCTATTTTTTGACAAGTAAATTTTCAACAGCCTCCTGGATGAGGGTTGGCAACGGCTTGCAGCAGAAATCACATAACCAGGGAGAAGCTGGTTTGCTGCAACGCTTGTACACGGTTGGTGTCAATCCTGTACAAACTTTGTGGAACCAACATCCACATGCATCACATTGCATACCTTCATCCACTGGAAATTTACAGCTGGGACGACCTCAAGCATGATTATCGTTAACCATGTTATTCACTCGTGTAGTGTACTAACTAAAGTACTCGGTCAAAATTCCGACAAGGGGACCTAAGGTGTGACTACACAAAGACCAACCTTAAGCCTCAAAAAATGATTAAATTTCAAACACTGACTTAAGTACTTCAAGTCAAGGTTCATATGAAAGCTCTTGATGTGGATTACACAACATAAGCAAAAATGTCAAAAGCGTGGAAAAATTCGCTTCCTGTTTTCAAAGCATGCGCGTCCAAATATGGGAAGAAGAGCACTTTGAAACGTCTTAAAGTTTGAAGGTTGTAGACGGAAATTATTTTCCTTATAGGTCTCATGAATGAGGCATACACGTAAAGTCTGTAGAGTTTATGCTTTATTTCTCGGTCGAATTCGTGTAGTTTAGTTCTTAGGCTACAGTTTGTTAACATCAAGCTGCACAAATCTTCGCTTTCTGTTGACAGTAAATTTTAAATGGATTATACATGTACCTTCATGTTTGCGGGTGTATTTTACTAACAAAGTCTAAGGAAGCATCTGATAAACAGCACGTAGTGATACACTGTTATTTACTTGATGACGTTTTAAACATGAATTATTGCTCATAATCATGTCAATGTAACCACACTACTTTCGATATCTGATTTTTATAGTCCTGTCATCTCATATTCTTTGTTTTTATTTGCAGTAAGATTTCCTATATCTGTTATAGATGTTGGGTGTTGATTCTATTTAGTAATCAATCTCTCTCTCCGCCTAATTATATTTGACTTAAGTAAAGTGGTTTTTTCCACCCCATTGTATGGTTGTGTTAATCCATGCATTGCAATAGCCGAGTGTTTTTCTAGATTATTGATCTTATTGGGGTCTGGCACTCTATATTTAGCTAAATTCTTATATTCGGCCATTCTAACTGACCCTGACCGGCTAGTTTGACCTGTGTACTTGACCTCACAGTCAATGCATAGAGTTTAATAGATTAGATTATTTCGCTTAACTGGTTCTATCAGATCTTTAAGCTAACAGGGTTTATCTCGGGTAAGTTCGTGGGTTTTAATGCCAACTTAATTCGAGCCTTGCTGAGAATACTACGTAAAGTTTCTAGTGTTCCTTCTTTATATGGTAACACAGTGGAGGCTGTGAACTCCTTTCTACTAGTGTTGTCGCCATTTTTCGCATTCATATTAGTGTTATCATTTTGCTTCTTGTGATCGTAAACATTTCCTAATGAACGGTAGAGGATAATTATCAAATTGTTAACGCTTCTTTAATGTGGTAGTCAGAACGCGCGAGTGAGATGGAAGCAGCAGCTGAGTCTGAAAATGTTCGGAAGCTGTTCTAGCTCATCCGGGCCACTGGCAGCAAGAAGCCTGGTGTCAGTGAGACGGTCTGTGAGGTAGATGATACGCCGGCAAACACTCTTGAAAGACGCCTGGAATGCTGCGCGGAGCACTTCAAAAGCAGTTTATCTGGTCCACGCCTTCAGCATTGTCAGCTTCAGTGTATCATGCTCCATAGTCGGTTAGCAGTGACCCACCCAACGAAGCAGAGGTCTATAAGGAACTCCAAGTTCTGAAACGCCACTGGGCACCCGACCCGGACAAATTTCCTCAGGCACTTTCTAAGGATAGACGGACGACTCTAGTCAGGGGGCTGACTAGATTGTTTGCAAAGGTATGGCAGACTAAGTGTTCCATCACTGGAGTGAAGCCATCGTTGTGCCCATCTTTAAAAAGGGTCTACGTAATGTATGTGATGATCATCAGAGTATTAGTTTGTTACCATTCGCGTCGAAAGTATTGACTGCTATCATACTTCACAGACTTTGCGAAACACGTGAGTAAATGATTCGCTAGGAGCAGGCCAGGTTTCGTTCGGGTCGTGAATGCATTGGTCATGTGTTTACCCTCCCTCAAATGCTTCGACATCGTTAGACGTATTGCAAGCCAACAATTGTTGTTTCTTGACATTAGGGCTGCCTTCGATTCATTTGACAGAGCTATACTCTGGAATTGTCTGTTGGAGAGGGGCGTGCCTGAGAAATTTATTCACATCTTGAAAGCCGTATATAATAGCACCATAGATAGAGCGGGTGTCTCCATTGTTCCAAACCAGACGTGGGTTTAAGCAGGATTGCCCGATTTCTCCATTTCTCTTTAACTTCGTCATCGATGACATTCTTGAGACAGCTCTGAAGGTGCGTGATAGTGGTGTAGATCTACCATCCGGAGACTGGCTATTCGACTTTAAATGTATGGAGGTTATCGTCTTACTATGTGTCAACACACAGGCTATTCAAATCGCACTTAATCAGTTGGTGATTAGTGTCCGTAAGTATAATATGTGCTTTGCACCACTGAATTGCAAAGTACTGTCGCAAGATTGACAGGAGCCTTTACCTGCGCGCACCCATGGTGGTGAGCCGTTGGAAGTAGTCGAAACGTTTGTTTATCTAGGTAGCTGTGTGAGTGCTGGTGGAGGTGTGATGAAATTCCCAACCACATATCAAAATCCAGAGTGGCACACGCCAATATGGACCAGCTTTGGCACCGTCGCGACGTTAGTCTGACCGTAAAAGGTTTTGTTTTCAATGCTTAGGTGTGAGCAGTTCTACTCTACTCCAGTGAAACCTGGCCTTTCCGAGCTGAAGATGTACGACGACTCTGTGTGTTCGACCATCGTTGTCTCCGTAGGATTGGTCGTATCCATTGGCAACACCATGTCAGTAATTCTAAGGTACGATAGCGTGTGTTTGGGTATCATGGAGGTCGTCGTTCAATAAGTGAAGTTATCTGAAAACATCGTCTTCGGTGGTTTGGACATGTGTTACGCGTGTCATCCCAACTTCTTCCATACCGTTTGCTAGCCATGGGACTGGATGAAAGAAGCAAAGGTGTGGTTAGTGTATAACGTGGCGCCATGGGATGAAGGGTAGTTGTATCGGGTTAGGATCTGTTGATGCATCATGACATATTGGATAGGGTCCGAGAATCCACGCAACTCAGTGACTTGAGACGTTATCAGATATGGCTCAAAATCGAAACCAGTGATGGTGATACACTGTAGCTTCCTCCTATCTTCTGCTGCTGAAAAGTAATGAATGTTTTGTTTTTAATGTATCTTACTGGACTATCCCTTTAATCATGCTATTCTTATTTTTTTCTTTCTTATTTATCCACTTCCCTTCGCTTTAGGTCTTCATAATTTTGTTATACTATTTTGTGCGGCGCATTTCTTGGTGCCCTTGCTGTACCATGTTTGTACTCTAATAAATAAACAAACTAACATAAAAGGTATGGCAAATCTTACTACCAATAAAAAAAGGAATATAATGTGACAGGACTATGAAAACCAGATGTCGAAAGTGGTGTGATTACATTGATATGATTATGAGCAGTAATTTATTCTCGAAACGTCATCAAGTAGATTATATTGTTTCACTGTGCCATATACATCAAATAAACAAATCTAATATGGAAGGGACTTTCGACTAAATGTATCGTGACTGATAGCTGCTACCTTGACGTGGTAGTTGATTTTGCATATCACAGTAACTCAGTGAGCTATACTGGCTGAAACACTTGTTGCCCCCAGGTCCTATTATACCAGTAAAGTAAGTTGGAGAGGGGCAAAATGAAGTTCAGTTACCGTCGCAGCGTAAATTACAACACTATAATGAGGGCCCGAGGGAGAAGTCAGGCTGCTGACTGAAGTTGGTCGACAGAAATAAAGTCTTTCCCACTGATGACCAACAGAATCATGCTGATGTTGCCTTCCTTATGGTAAAAGGAGGTTAGAAAAGGTCGGCCCCAAAATTAGCTCACCCCCTCCTACCCTGTAGTATTCCGGTAACGGTGGTATTTTTTTCTAACTGGATTTAAATCGATGGGAGGTAAACCTCAAACTTTCGAAAACACCGTGTGTAGTCACCTTCGAGCAGATTTTCCATCGGTCTTTCGGTTGCCAACTACTAATACGAACCGAATTTATCTTTCAGATGCCTCAAAAACGTATTGTTCCACGGCGAGGGCAGCCGGAAAGTGTCAACCGTCCTCACAACTCTGTTAGCACTCAGTTTCCACCAGATTGTTACCAACCTTCTACACCTTCGTCTTCTAGTCTTTCCTCACATCTCTCGGTCAGTATTCCTGTTATCATTAATTTCTTCTAATTCTGCAGCTTTCGATAACGATTTGAGTTCACGGAACAGCTTTTCTGGTCTCCTGAAACCCCATTTCAAACCTTATATTGGAGTTTTTTGTGTTAACTTCCTCCATCAAATCGAATAACAAGCCTCGTCATCCAAAATTCTATCGTATCAAGCCATGAACATACTCTGTGTTTGTGAGACATAGAGAAATCTTGTGAGGTTTTTCCCTTAACCTCAAGCAGTCAGAATAATGGATCTGCAAAACTCAATGCTTGAGTTTCTAGATATTCGATGACTAGTTCTCTCAGTCTTGCAAGTGTAGGTATAGCATTAAACCTTAAGGCAGAAAGTGCACTGCCCGATTAAGTCCCGGCTGACAGTCGCTCGTACATTTTATGACTGAATGGCACAATGAGGACTAAAAAGAGTAATAAAATTCACCATCGTTCCTTTGTAATTTATGCTATGCACCCACTAACTGTAGTTCGGATGACGTGAAAGATGAGTTCTACCGAAAACTGTCTAGTCTGCTTCCGAAATCCAAATACTTAGACATGGTTGTTTTAGCTGAGGATTTCAATGGGTAAGTGGGTTGGCTACTTCCGTCTGAAGGGCACTGAAATGGAATTTTCAAAATCCCAGCCCAACGGAGAGATAATGGTGATCGCCTCCGACAATTGTGCTCAGATAACCACCACCACCTGTATCTGACCAGCACGATCTTCATACATAAGGAGAGGTGTCCATCGACCCCAACGGCGAACACGGATAAGTCGTATTACTATCAGTTATCGCGAGAGAGACTCGGTGGAAGACTACCGCTCCTTCTGGAGCATGCGTTTGAGCAGTGATCACACATTGGTCTGAGCTTGCGTATGTCTGTACGTTAATAGGCGCAGGAAAACTACAGCAAAAAGTCTTTTCGAGCGCAGCTGGGTGATGAAAATACTAAAGCTACCTTCAACATAACGTCTCTCATCCCGAAGGAGTTTGATACCGTCCCCAGTCTGCCTTCGAAACAGCATTAAAGACCATAACCGACTCTCAGAAAGTAGTTAAAAACGGTAAATATCAGCAGTTCCTTCTGAATTAATGCGTGCGTATGAGCGCATTCCTGCAGGCTGTGAGTACAAAGAAGAGTAGGAGCAACTCAAACGTAGACTGAAGAGAAGTCTACTTAATGATTGTGAGCAGGAATGGTTAGCGAAAGCTAAATAGATGGAAAAGATAAATGTGACAGACAAAAGTAGATAGCTGTTTAGAATTATCAAGGAAACTAGGGCATAAAAGTCCATAGTAAGTGAGGACATATCGGAAAATGGATGGGTCTGGGATCTACTCGCGTCAGAAGTGATGGGAATGATGGGCAAAACACTGAGGGACATTCCGACTAGCCTGCAGCTAGTATTCCGTTGCCGGCTACACAGTCAGATCCTGAATCGAGCACGGAAATAAGCCTTCAACCCTTATGGAAGTAGAAAAGGTTGTAGGTAACCTGAAACTAAGGAGGAAAGCAGAGCCAGATGGGCCAATTCCGGAGGTATTTAAAGACAGCGGTGGTTGATTATTGGTTAGATTAACTAAGAAGTTAGCTATCATATGAATCACATACGCATCCCCTGGCTGGTCTCAGTCAACAAAGTATAGAAATCCTCTTGTGGTGACTACAGACAAATCAGTCCGACGAACAGTGTCTAAGGTTTTGGAATCTGTGATCGTTAGACGCCTAACTGGAGATCTGAAACAGAAAACCTGAGAATCCTAGGCGAGTTTCACACCCGGTCTTAGGTGCATCGATCAGATATTTATCCTCCGCCAACTTTTGGAACGCGGGCAGGCCTACCGGCACCCCGACACTGGCTGTAATTTTTGACGTAAAGGTTGTGTTCCATTCCGTCAACCAAAGGTCTTACAGTAGTGTCTGCCGCTGAAAATGGAGCCGAGTAAGTACAATACCCTGTTAAAAGCTCCATTCTCGAACATTTGCCGGTCTGTTAGAGCCTATGGTGAGTTGTGTATATCAAGTGGCGTCCGTCAAGGATGTCAACTCTTTCCATTTTTATTTAATTTTGTCATAGTTTTCCTCTCGTCATCTGACCTTGCAAGGATTTATCTTATCACAAGGAACTCTTCAGAGGAACCTGAGTACGCAGATGACATAGTCATGCTAACCGAAGACCTTAACAAGACTCACAGTCTTCTGGACACGTAATGATAATTTGAGAATGTTCGGGATGCGTTTCTCACCACCCAAATACAGATTGTTGCTCCAAGACCTATCTACATTGGCTCCTTGTCTAACAATATGGAGTGAAGTGGTTGCATGGTTTGACCACTTCACCTTCTTAGGAAGTTAAGTCAGTCATAGTTTGTCAGTGACCGACAAAGTCTCTGCACGGATACAAAATGCTGGCTTTCTCCAACTTGGGCCATTTATAGGGCTGCCGTGATATTCGATTATCTTTTAAGCGTTGGGTTTACTGCTTTACAGTTGCTCTCGCCTACCATATAGCTGTGAAACATAACCAGTGACAGTGAAAGATATGAGAAGCTTTAAGGTGTTCAACCACCGTTGTCTTCATAGCATGGACCGTGTGTCGTGCTGCCAATAAGTTATAAACTCAGGAGTTATGTGGGGAGTCTCAGGTATTAGACAAAAATCAGTTAATGAGGTTATGAACTTTCATCGACCCAAGTGGGGGTGGACTTGTGTTACGTACTCCTAGTTACTAATTGCTTCATTGTGTAGTGTCGGTTGAAGTAGATTCATGTTGGAAAAAGACTAGAGGGGCAGAGAAACTTAAAAAAATGCCGTCATTCCGTAAAATCTTTGACTATTGGTCTAAGTCCTATACAGGAATGTAGACTACCTAGCTTGGTATCTTTGAGATAATAGGAATCAATGATTGAAATTTCTTCGTGACATGGCTCGAAATCGGTTAGAAACGCACAGCTGTATGCACTCTTTGTCATTGTCGAAAGTCTGAACATTTCCACTAACTTTATTTCTCCTTTCTCAGTTTATACACTTTTGTCATATATGGTGGTGTGAATTATGTCAAGTTGAAATAGTGCGCGTATGCGCGGCATTTTACCTTGATTCATCTATCTGATTAGTGTTTTTAATTATATTCATTAAAAGTATGGCCGCGTTGAGAGAAGAAGTAAAACAGGCAGATCGTCTAGCGAAATTAAAGATTGCACCTAAACCATCCTACGGATATGGCGGGAAGTTCGGTGTTGAACAGGATCGAATGGATAAGGTGCGTTTCACAATTATATTTTTTGAATAATTCATAATAATTTTTTCTACTATTTCTTCGAGAGTTGAAATAATGGCAGACAGAAGAAAAAGCTTTTATCTAGAGAGTACTTCGAACAAATTTCGTACAATTCTTACACTTTAATGACGAAATATATTTTGATAATTTACGAAACAAAACACACTCAGTCACTTTGTACACATTTGTGCAGTAGGCAATGAGCCACACACCTACTGTGTGATGTTTAGTGATAGGATAGTACCTGGCTGCTGGTCGACCCTCCGTAAGTGAATCGCAGTTCGAACCCATGTCCCACTGCTAATAGTCATCTCCCTAAACCATTGAACCACAACTCCATATGTGATTTTGGTTACAATTAAGAACCGAATTTAAAAGGGACTTTAGATAAAGGAAAGTGATAGCCAGTTTCAGTTATTATTGACTACCAATTTTATTCAGGTGGTTGTAATCACTCTGAACTAATATCAATCGCAGAGCCACTAAAATCCTTACAGCACTAGACAAGTGTTTCATCCTTATTTAAGATTCGCTAACAGTGTACACGCATAACTATCTGGTCTCACAGCGAGCACACAATAATATTTAGCTACTGGGTTACAATCCAATAATTCACATTTTCCTACCTTGTTTACATATCTGATTCTTTCCAAATGTCCAAAAATCAAGTTTCTTTTCGTAGCAGATCATAGTGAGAAGATTTAAGTCAATAGACTACTTTATGCAAAATTGAATAATTCTTCCAAATAACTCATCAGTCTAACAGGATACTACAGAAGATTTCTACAAAGACTCACTTCATATTTATTGATACCTGTGAGTTCATACCTACATCAAACGTGAACTTATTGTGACGCACAATTACATGTGAGGAAATATCGATGTACGTCATTTTGGATAGGATTTCGATATATATATATATATATATATATATATATATATATATATATATATATATATATATATACATGTACTGTGTATTTTGTCAACTAAAGTCGTCTTCTTCAAGTCAGTCCACAGGCCCGTCTTTCACCTTCCGATCTTCACCACTCAGTGGAGTATCAGGTATGGGGGAGAACAGTCGCATTACTCGTATCCAGTTCAAGTATTTCGTTGTGTTATTACTCGTTTCGCTTATTATTAGAATCCACATCGTACTCCAACATGGTCATATCATTTGGCGACAGGTATTTAATTCATTTTGCAATGTCTATTTCCATGGAAGACCTCAAATCCATTTTGCAACTTCAACAAGCTTAGAATGAAGCAGCTCAACTGAAGCTTACTGAAACTCTTACTGAGAAGTTATCGATTCATCAGTTGCCGTCAGCATCTCTTTCAGGTAAATATGAAGACATTTCTAATTCTGTCAGTGAGTTCAGTTATGATCCAGTGTCTGGTCTCATATTTGATTTATGGTTTCATCGATATAAAGATGTTTTTCGTATTGAATGTTCTATGTTCGATGATATAGCTAAAGTTCGTTTATTATTACGAAAACTTGGAACTATCGAGCATAATAAATGTGTCGAAGAATTCTCATGAATTATCATTCGATGAAACTATCAATATCCTATCTCAAATACTTCGTGAGCAGTCCTCTGTATTTAACATTCGATATCCATTGCTTTCAGCTATCCAACTTTACCCTCTAATGATTATGTGTTGTCATGTGATGGCAAGGTGAATCGTGAGTGTGAACGATTCAAAGTCAACAAAATGACTTCCGACGAATTTGAATGTTTGATTTTTATTTGTATTCCAAAGAACGCTGAAGATGCTGATATCCGAACCAAACTTTTGTCACGTGTCGAACAAGATCGAAAAATGACACCACAGATGATGATAGCAGAATGCTAACGCTTGATCAATTTGAAGCATGATACAGCTATGGTACAACAAAAGTCCCAACCGTCTGATTTGGGTTCAATCAACGCAGTGAAAACCCCTCAGTCTAGTCTACAACTTCTTTCAGTTTGCTGGCATTGTGCTTCGTGGCATTCTGTTAATTTTTGCCCATTCAAAAAGCGTAAATGTCGACAGTATCATCAATTTAGTCATAAAGATGGTTATTGTTCTCCTACAAAGAAGAACTCCATGGAAACTAAACATAGCTCTTTGAAACACCGTTTATCGTGTCAAGCCAAAAGCATTTTCGCGACGTTTAAAGTTGATTTTGAGAGCAAGAGGTAGTATGTTCGTCTATTTGTCAATGGAAAACCTATTCGTCTGCACCTGGATACAACATTCGATGTCACTCAAATTTCTTGAAACACATGGCGCACACTCGGGTGCCCACAGATCCAGCCAACTGAACATATCGCTAGAAATAGACACAATGCTTGCCAACCAACCTGGGGTTGCAGTCTATTTAGATGATATGATTGTCACAGGCAGCAGTAAGTCTGAATTGTTTGATCGACTGGATGCCATCCTTTCTAAAATGTCTGAATTTGGTTTTTATCTTAAATAAGTGTACATTTTTCATGGATTCAGTGAAATATCTTGGCTTTATCTTCGATAAACGTGGACGTCGACCAGATCCAGAGAATGTACGTGCTATCTAAAATATGCCCCCTACATCAAATGTTTCGACATTACGATCTTTTCTTGATCTCATCAGTTATATTACAGTGTTTTCTTACCAGAACTTCACCATTTACGTGCTCCGTTGAATAATTTGCTGTCTAAAAATGTGAAACGAAATTGCACTTCAGAATGTCAACATGCTTTCGGCAAGGTAAAATCATTGCTCATGTCGGATATGCTACTTACTTATCATGTTACTAATCTAGAAATTATTGTTGCTGCAGATGCATCTGATTATGGCATTGGTGCCGTTATTTCTCACTGCTTTCTTGATGGCACGGAGAAAGCCATTGCACATGCTTCTCGAACTCTAAATGCAGCTAGATTGAGAAAGAAGGACTGGCACTTATTTTTGCCGTTAAAAAGTTCCACAAAATGCTACATGTCAGGAGGTTTACTCTATTCATCGACCACAAACCCTTATTTTCCATATTTGGTTCAAAGAAAGGTGTTCCAGTACATACTGCAAATCGTCTTCAAAGATGGGGTGTTATATTGTTGGGATATAATTTTGACATCAAATACAAGTCAACCTCTGAATTTGGGCAAGTAGATGCTCTATCACGTCTGTTGAGTAGTCAGAAGTTAGACAATGAAGACGCCGTAAACAGAGCTCTTGTATGTGCTAATCAACTACTTCCAATGACTGCAGATAAGGTTGCCCATTACACCCTACGTGATCCAGTTCTGCTGCGAGTCTCAAACTTTAATCGGTGTGGCTGACCCCCGCATGTTCATTCTCATGAACCGAAGCAATTTTATCTGTTGTCAAAGACTGTATCATGTTTCTTGATCTTGTAGCGGTTCCTGCTAGTCTCGGTTGATATGTCCTTTGTCAGCTTGATTCGTCGCATCCTAGCACGGGCAGGACGAAATCGACTGCTTACGGTTATGTGTACTGGCCCAATATTGATGAACGTATCCATGATCTTGTTGGATAATGCAGCAAAAGTACACAACCATCCAAATGCCCACGCAAGATAGGACTGTGTTCTTGGCAAATACCAAGGAGACCGTGGTCTCGATTGCATGTAGACTTTGCTGGACTAATAAATGGTGTGCATTTGTTAATATGCGTTGATGAGCTGCCGGAAGCTATTCCTAGGCGGTGTATTACGCCAAATACAACAGTGACACAGCTGCATAAGCTATTTTGCCGTTTTGGTGAGTGATAACGGGACTCCGTTTACATCATCTGTGTTCTCCGACTTTTGCAGTCCGTTTTGTATTCAACATATTTGTGCCCCTACATTGCAAAATGAATTAAATACCTGTCGCCAAATGATATGACCATGTTGGAGTACGATGTAGGTTCTAATAATAAGCGAAACGAGTAATAACACAACGAAATACTTGAACTGGATACGAGTAATGCGACTGTTCCCCCCCATACCTGATACTCCACTGAGTGGTGAAGATCGGAAGACGAAAGACGGGCCTGTGATTGACTTGAGGAAGACGACTTTAGTTGACAAAATACATAGTATTTATTTACAACTTCCACTCAGAAAATGATGCGGCTAGATCACCAATCAGCTGACAGACAAAATTGTTCAGATCAGGATCTGAAATGGGAAGAATCACCTTAAATAGTCATTTCCATTTTTGGCGACTTTCTGTGACTAGGTTGAGCACTGTGTCGGAAACCCACTTGTCGGTTGTTCGAATCCGGTACCGATCAAAATTTTGATTTCGCATTTAATCGTCACCGAGCATGAAACTGTTTATTCTCATCTTCAACTTATATGCGTGTATATATTGCTTTTGAAATGGTGGTCATCGGAAGGAAATGTTTCTTTCCCTTATATATTGATTTATTGCTAATTTTCATTATCTTTTCGCGAGATGCTTTTTGTGATTTGAAGTTTACAGTGTTTAGGTCATCATCTATTTTAAGTAGTTGGTTGATTTCTATTGTCTGATGATTTTGACCTAGTGCCGTGGATTTGTGTCTGTTTATTTTATGGAGGTGATTTTCAACTAGTGTGTCAAGGGTTCGAACCCCACTCTACCTACCGAGGTTTAAGCAGTTAGGTAGTATCATTAGTAGGCTGTACATGGTAGGAGTAGCTCATTGTAGACTGCACGACTATACAAAAGGTTGCTGAAGTGGATTTCGAGTCTATTCGAGATCTTACCAGGAGGAAGGTTTTTCAACTTGAGGTATGCTGTGCGACAACATACAGGCCACCCACATCTCACTTTATCAGTTGGTCATCCATGTCCGTATGCTATGTGCTTTGTACTAAAAGAGTGTAAAGTACTTTTAAAAGACTGGCAGGAACGTACCTGCACACTCATCTCAACAGATGATCCTCTGGAAGTAGTAGACAAGTATGCATATATTTGGGTATTTGTGTAGTTGCTGGTTTAGGTGTAAGTAATATGACTTGTAGTTTTATAATTGAGAACCAGCCAGTCCGGTTGATCTTTGTTCCCGTTCTGACGTTATTCTTTAGTTAAAAGGTTGACTGTACAATGTATGCATGCAAGCGTTTCCATCTTACGTCTGTAAAACCTGGCCTCTATGAGCTAAGAATGTCTGACAACCCTGTGTTTTCACCTATTGCTATCTTCAGTGTTGCTGGACACCTTATGGAATCAGCATATAAATAATTCTGAGTGAAGTCATCATAAAATACCGACTTTGGTAGCTTTGGGGTTATCTTAACAATATCATCCTAACTGTTTCCGTACTATTCATTGTTTGCCAGCTGTCGAACTGTTTGAAATAGGTGGTCACGTATGGTGTGACACCTTGAGATAAAGGATAGTTGTGTTGGTTTGACATGGTTTGGTATCTCGAAATTCCCTCAATGGAGTCTGGGACATCATGCTATTCAGCGGTTTAAGATGATAATAGGTGTGACTCAGAATCAAAACTACTGATGATCATGTTGTAGTTTTCATGTGTTCTCTGTCTTCGCAGGATAACACAAACTACAGGGAACATTTTTCGGATCGATTCCCTGATTACCCTTTTTTCCTTCTTGTCCTACATCTTTTCGTTCTTTCGGTTTCATAGGGTTATCATATTACGTTTGAAAAACAAATTAAAGATGTTTTATTCACTTTATTGATTTTGGGACGAAGTTAATTGAGTATATTGATGCACTTGATTTGCGTGTTCGTGTAATATGCATTCTACTTGTATGTGTGTGTGCTAATCAATCGACTGTTTCGTTGTTTATCCTAGTCGGCAGTGGATTGGAGTCATATTGAAGTATCAGAGAAACATGCCTCACAGAAGGATTATGCGAAAGGATTCGGTGGTAAATATGGTGTACAAACAGATCGTCAAGATAAGGTGAGTGATTATCATCCATGTGATCCATTTGTTTGACATTAATGGTGTTTTTGACAAATGGTTTTATTCTGAAGTTAGCCTTTTCAATATCTGCTTGTGGATAAATCAGTTAGTGATGTACCCACACTATGAACTTCATTGCAATATCCTCTCTCCTATCGCAGAGTGTTCTAGAGAGAGTTAATTTAGAAGACATGAGAAGGCTTCAGGTGTTTGACTACCGTCGCCTTCGTAGTGTCACCAAGTGAGTAACGCAGAAGTCAGATGTAGAGCTTTAGGGAGAAGAGATAAATCAGTTGACACGGTTGTGAACTTTCATCGACTGAGATGATTGGGACACGTGTTACGTATGCCTAGTCACCGATTGCCTCATCACACAATGTTGACAGATCGGAAAAAGGTTCGGGGTTGTCAGACTAAAATATGACATGAATGCATGAAGTGTTTGACTGTTGGTTTGAAGCATGTGGGGAGATGCAGAGTGGGTGGTTGTGGTCCGTGGGACAAGAGAAACCAGTGGTTGGTGACTCTAGGTGATAGCATGGTTGAGAACCGATGTCAGTGGCGCAGATCTATACACACATTATGCTCACACTAACCGCTATAATTAATTCTACCATCTTATTATTCCTTCCTCTCATTTACCACTTCTACTTTCTTTGACCACTTTTTCTTTCTTAATCTTCCATTAGAACCTGGCGCAGAAGTGCATCACTTCAACTTGTCATTTTTCACAGGAATATTCGCAATTGTGACAGATTTCAAGTCTATAACCATTTGATTTCTCTAGTCTTAAGGATCCCAATCAGTTAACCTTGCGTAACTTTAACAGTCAGGGACTTCTTGGACTGGCACCATGTCTTATTCTGGCCACCTTTAACTATATTCCAACCCAATCGTACCCCGGCTAACACCACGCATCCGAGGTAAGCAGTGGCAGTGGCAGCACACCTCAAAACCATCTTAGTCAATGAAGATGTACAACTAATTTGCCTTCCTTACATAATACTACACATAGCCTTATCATTGTCAACAGGGTGATTCTAAAAATTTAAAACCATCAAGTAAGATATCAGCTCAGAAACACAGCTTGCAGCAAAATTAATTAAAATATTCTTAACACTGACTGATTGACTGATAAGATTAACGTAGAACCTCGCAAACAGATGGTCTGGCCCAAAGTTGCCACACTTTGTAGTAGTATATAAAGAATATGTGGTTGGAAAAAGAGTGATATCAAAGTGGATAAAGTAGTGTTAGGGAATAAAGAATTTGAAGACAAGAGTCAGTGCGAATATTCAAACTTTAGAAGACGTCAACAGAGGGTGAGTAAGTCTGCGCCATTGTGATCGATTTTCAGCCATGTAACCAAAGTCTTCAACGACTGGTGCCTGTCGTCTCGGAGACTGCAACCACGCAGTCTACATCCCCCAACGCGACTCATACCAACAGTCAGAGACCTCATCGACTGACCACCATAAACCCTCTTGCAATCAAATCCAACTGCCCTAGCATAGGAAATCGAGGTAGATGGTGGTTAGGCATGCACAGTACATGTCCAAGCAACCTCATTTATCGACTTACCTTTCTTGCCTAGTATCCTTCTCTTGACCTTAACGTTGCTCACACGGTGATTCCACCAAACATGAGCAATCCTTACGAAAACACTAATGATCAGAACTCTGTAACCACTTCATGTCTTCCACCTTCGACGACTATGCCCTACGGCCGTAAGGGAAGACAAAACTAAGCTATTCAGGTCACAAGTGACTTGAGCACTAGGAACTGGACAGCTACACTAATTACCTACTGGTAATCGGTTCGTGTACTTGATCCAGTCCTACATGGTGTTAGTATTAGCCTGAACGACTCAATGGTCGCCTGAAAATTCTGCGCTTTGATACGCGTAAAACCCATGTAATGGACACCAGACTCCTCATGGTTACATATATGCCTTACCGATGAGTGCCGAAAAGTACCAAAACCTAGATCAGATAGGGCTTTCTACCGATTGACTTCCAACATACAACACCAAAACGTTTACATTTATTTGTAATTTTCAAGATGAGCATGTTAGAGAAGGAATTAATTTTTCTAAACATGAGCTAGCTGGTGTGTCCCAGTGGGTCTGGTGGATAAAGCTTTGATAGGTATTGGGTTTGAGTCTCACGGGGGGGGGACAACACTCACTGGGGTGCAGGTAGATGCAGCTGACGAGTTCGAAGTGGAATGAAACGCGCATCCTGGATTCCACCGCTAGCCATTAAATAGACTACAATTCCCTAAGCATATCTGTTGTTCGATTGCATCTAGTGGATATATATTCAAAGTAATCACTTCAAGTATTTAATCGTCATCACCTTCATAAGATTTCCTGCATGAGGTAGAGCCACCGTGATATCAATATCCAGGTTATGCGTAGTTTTAGGTATGTAGATGCAAAGTTTCATCGACTTGTTTAGCTTAGTCATGGATTATGCCAGGCGATCCACCGTGGACCTTAGCGGACAATTTCACCCAGAGCAGGATTAGGTTGTAAGAAAGCTTAAAATGGTTATACCTACACATTGAATTAGTAGATTATGCTTTGGCTTTTTGTTTTAATTGTGCATCTTTCTAATATCAACAGTTGGAGACTCTATATGATACTGGGTTAGAAAGGGACATTATTATTATTATTTGTCCTTCGGGTTCCTAGTGAAACATAGGGCTTCAGTAGCACGTCATCATTGCACTCTCTTCGCTGCAGTCTTCTTAACCTGGCTCCACGACTGCCCACAAGCTTTCATTTCTTCCTAACACCATCTCCTCCATGTCACTCTCGGATCAGACGCCCAACTCGTCGTTTCCCATTTAGCTTCCACTTGAGGGCCTGGCCTGGTGCGTGATGTCCCTAATCAGTCTTCTCAGTGTATGTCCAATCCAATCCAACCAATCTACACTTTCTTTCACTGCATATTTTTTAGGCGATAGGTTCTTGCTTCGTTGACAGTCAGCCAGAGTTCTTTGTTGCTTCTTCTTATTATTCTGGCCATCTGATCTGACCTTCACTGTCAGTATCGAGCGAGGGTAGGCGGCAGCTGTTGATGATGTATGTGTGTAGTTTGTTGGAAATGCTTTTCGTAACGCGCCAAGTCTCTCAACCATCATATAGAAGTACTGAGTTACTTGACTGACTTAGTGTTGAAGATCCAGATATTGTTCACCGTTTATGCTGAGTGGAGTGAAGTGCAGTGCGGTGCAGTAGATCTCCACATTGATTTCAGGTTAATGAAGGCCTGTCTTGCTGTCTTTCTTATCCTGGCTGGCTTTAACGTCGTCATCTATGCCTGTGCCGCCTATAGTTGAAACGATGCTGTTTGCCTAGGTAGGTGAAAGAGACTACTTCCTTTAGGTTTCTCCCATTGATGGTGATTGGTGCTTGTTGTTGATGCTGTTGTTGGCTGGGTATCTTCATCACCTCTGTCTTCTCTAAATTTCACTTGAAGTCCCGTCTTCGCTGCTTCGCTTCTTCTATCAACTTGTTAGTTTTCGCCTGTGCATCTTCGAGTTTGTGCATGACATTAGAAGTAGATCATCACTGGCAAAATCGAAATCTTCTCCTGGGTCTTTTCATGGGTCCAGTCAGTGTATCCCCCTTCCTTTTTCCAAGGAAGGGGTTAATTTTCCTTTTTTTTTTTTTTTAAACCTTTTTTTTTCCCCTTTTTGTTACCGCAGAGGGGGGGGCTACAGCAACTCTTATCGTTGGATCGCAGCAATTTCAGGTGTTATGTTAAGACTAGCTGACTAATCATCTCTAGATAAATCATAAGAGCGTTTAGTTGAAATAATTAACACACACCAGTTCTGATTATTCTTTGAATTATACTGACAGATTCAATTATACAACGTATATTTGATTGTTAACTTACAGTACATTACTGTGGTTTGTTTGATAAAAAAGCGTTTCAACACTGCTGAAATGCTTATGAGAATATTTCACTAGAAACTCTATCAGTGTTTTATCTGTTTCATGGCACTGTATCTACATTTAACATTCTGTCACAGTATACAATATTCTCCACAAAGTAAGTCAAATCTATTGGAACCTACACTTTGTATGATTCAGACATCATAAAGGGCATGATGGGAATTAGTTTTTATCGCGCTACTGTTGTTTTTCAATCCAATATCTCTATCATCGAATTCTACTGGTTGATAACTTGTTTAGTCTAGTTTTTGATTGTGAGAACAGATAAATGTTAACATCTGTTGAATCATAATAAAACTATACAACACAATTGAATGATTACGAGCCACATTTATCGTGTTGGCGTTTGTCATACAGCCTGGTTGAAGTTGATGGAGTGACATTCGAACTCCATGATCCACACAGATAGATAGAATCAAAGTAAAACCTCACACAAAAGTCCATAAGCTCAACTTGGCATACTTCACAGTCGTATACAGAGACAGGTGGATAGAATAAGAGTGATATCGAAGTCGATAAAGTTGTGTGGGAAAATAACCTATTTGAAGATAAGCGTTAATACGAATATTTAAGCTTTAGGAAGATATCATGAAGGGAATACATCTGCGACACTGTGACCGATTTTCAGTCATGTCAGCAAGAGTTCTCAATGACTAATTCCTATCGTGTCAGGGACCTCAGGCCCACATGACTCTGACTGACAGTAAGAGATTTCATCGTCTGGTGCCATGTGTAGGTCTGACCACCCAGAACTCTCTTCCAACCTAATCTACCCTTCCTCTAGCATCACATGTCAAGGTAGGCGGTGATCCATAGGTTATAAGTCAAGCTTCTAGGCCAAGGAGCCACATCTCTCCAGCTGCCTGTTAATCGTCAGTTAGCTGACTGAAATTTCACTAAACTCCTAAACATGTCTAACATTCTTAGGGTTTCTCTGTCTTGTCTCAATCAAATCCATATATGTAGGGCTTATATGTTTCAATTAACGTCAGTAGTAGTGTACAAAACGACAAGACGGAGACGAATAAAAGAATGTTTATTATTGACAACTTGTACATTAGTCATCAAATATTGTACACTAAGACAGTCATTTGCATAATGTGCTTCATTTCCTGTTCTTATTCTATCTTGATTTACTCTTGATACGCCCACATTATCTCTTGCGTTCCTCTTGATAGAATTTTTACCCAGTGCTGGTAAATTGCCTATAGTTTCTGCCACCTTCTCAACATATACTACTTATATCCATTCTCATCCACAGCAACCACTACAGTAATAGTAGTAGTAGTACATCGTATTTTTTCCCCAAAGCAGTCGAATACTTTTCGTTGACGCAATTCGAAGAAAACGTGATGTGTTTACCTGGCACCGCTGACTGAAAATGTTCACATAACTTATTTTCCTTACAATGATATTAAATTCCACGTGTAGATATTCACCTATTTACAATCTCTTATATGCATAATACACAGGGTAATCTGAAAACAGCTATAGTGATGGTCGTGTTACTCGTTATTGCTTATATGTATCCGATTGTCTATTAAGGGTCACGTGTACTGCACAACAGTCCACTCTGTTCCACTCTATGGCTGTGAAACATGACCATCGAAGGGGAAAGACATCAAAAGGCTTTAGGTATTTGACCACCGTCGCCTTCGTAGTACAGTTCGTATTCACTGGTGTCACCACCCCACGTGAGTAATGCAGAAGTCAGATGTAGAGCTTTATGGAGAAGAGATAAATCTGTTGACATGGTTGTGAACTTTCATCGACTGAGATGATTGGGACACGTGTTATGTATGCCTAGTCACCGATTGCCTCATCACACAATGTTGACAGATCGGAAAAAGATTCGAGGTGGCCAGACTAAAATATGACATGAATGCATGAAGTGTTTGACTGTTGGTTTGAGGTATGTGGGGAGATGCAGACTGGGTGGTTGTGGTCCGTGGGACAAGAGAAACCAGTGGTTGGTGACTCTAGGTGATGGCATGGTTGAGAACCGATATCAGTGACGCAGATCTATACACACATTATCCTTATCTTAACGATGCTATACTGAATCTCACCATTTTCTCATTCTTCCTCTCTCTCTCTCTCTTTTTGAGTACTTTATATTTGCTTTGATGAGTTTTCTTTTCTTCATCTTCCACTTCACTGCCTTTTTACTTGATGTACTGGTACGAAGTGTGGCAACTCGGACCGTTACGTAGTAATGCCTAGTCGTATATTGATTTGGATGGATGTATGAATTGACCGTTTTACAAAGAAATTTTTATGATTTGAAGTTATCAGTGTGTAATTTACAAGGTACATTTATTTATTGTTGGATTTTGTGTTGAAATGTTTCATCCAATCTATTGATTTTGAAACTTGGTCAGTTGAGTTTATCATGCACCTGATTTATCACGTGTTCGTGTAATATGCATTCTACTTGTATGTGTGTGTGCTAATCGATCGACTGTTTCATTGTTTATCCTAGTCGGCAGTGGATTGGAGTCATATTGAAGTATCAGAGAAACATGCCTCACAGAAGGATTATGCGAAAGGATTCGGTGGTAAATATGGTGTACAAACAGATCGTCAAGATAAGGTAGGTAGTTTCTATCAATACGGTTACATGAGCTTCAACCGTACATATTGCTGCCTACTATATGTAGATTCTAACTGTGGGTTGAAAATATCATCATCATTCACTTTACTTTCAATGGCTTAAAAAGATGCAAGAGTGATTTTCAAGGCACCTTCTATCAACTAATAAAATAACCAATCCGATGCCGGTATTTCAGTTGGGATGTCAGTTTTACATAAAATAAAGAACCGTAATTGGTTTTGTTAATAGTTGTTAGGGCGTGGTCTAGTGTTTAAAGTCACTCGAGATGCGAATGCTAGTTTAGTTGAATGAATATTAGAAATTTTGGGGAATGTAAGCAGTTAGTTGTCTTGAATACATCGTGTTCATCTTTATGTTATTGTATGCGTAAACCATTATTGTGTAGAACGTATTAGACTCATTCAACTAAGTGGACTGATTTAATGTCAGTATCATTAAAGTATGTTTGTTTGGATAAACGGTATTAAGTGACATATGTATACTGTTTTTTTGAGTCATCTGATGCATAAATTGTCGGGAAATGAGTTTCACATCACTGCTGCAAGATTTGGAAAATATGCTTTTTGAAAATCCATGTATTTTAAGAGAGATGACTTTCAATCAATGAGTCACGTGTTCGAGTCCCGCTTCATTTACCGTGGTCTGGACAACCAGTTGTATACGTTGATTAGTCATTAAAGAGCGCTGACAATTCTATTGATCATGGCCACCATCAAGCTAGGGGGCGCACCAACATGATACACTTTGATGGGTGTTAGTTGGTTGGAGGCAATCGACACGAACCCCTGCTTAACCTAGTTTTCATGCTTGTTTGTACTCATAAGCAAGGCGTCCATGACTAAAATATTGGGTGACACAGATTCAAAACTCAGGGGGACATCAGTTCCTTCGCCAAGTACCAACAGGCGTGAATCTTAGGTTAAGCGGGACTTCCTATCGATTACCTCCAACCATCTAGCAACCAGGTAGTATCGTTAGCCGTCATACAATAGGTGTGATTCACTGCTCGTGCATTGTGAGAACACTGTTGCTATCTGGTGACTTTTACTTTTATAGTCTCATTTAATTTTTCTGTATTCAGATGTTTAGTCTTTTTCGTTTGATGTATTGGGATATGAATGTTGTGATCACGGATAAATGATTTTGTCCGAGCTAACTTTTAATGAATACTAGCGTAGTATTTTACTGTGTTATATGAGATAAGAAGTCGAGGTGTGGTTCACTGGTTTAGAAGCTCAGTTTTCAGCCAGTGTGTCATGAGGTCTAATCTTAGCTCTACTTATCGATGTCTGGGTAACTGGGGGGTGTGAGTAGACTTCAAACAATAGATATGCATCACTGTATACTGCATAAACGGAGTGTCTTTAAAGGCCACCTTAACAACTGTTGAAATAACCAATTAGGTATCTTTATTTTTTGGAAAATTTCCCATCTAGCCAAAATCTATGGATACCTGATCGGTCATTTTGACTATCATAGATAGCCATCGTTTGGCAGACTAGTATTGATACTGGGTAGTGATTAAAGGTGAAACGTGAATTTGAACCACGGCCGGATTGAAACAAGTGACCACTGGGTTTCCGGCCCGGTAGTCTACCAACACACATATGAGGCCTGACTGCTGACCAGATTTTTGTTTCACTGCAACCACCAAAGGTTTTGCCCGACTACCATATGAATTCATTACGCGTTACTGTCGCTTGATCGTACTCACACACTGGCTGCCCTGCCCAATCAGGACTTCTTATCCCAATCCAAATTTAACTGAATTTGAGAGGGGGGGCATCATATTTCATCATTTCACCTCCAATCATGACCCAGATCAATACTAGTCTGCTAAACCATGGCTATCTCAGATAGTCAAAATGGTAATCAATATGATGCTCCCCCTCTAATTCAGTTAGATTTGGGTTGAGATGAGAAGTCGACTAGACAGGGTAGCTAGTGTGAATACGATCAAGCGATAGTAATGCGTCACGAATTCACATGATAGTCGGGCAAAACCCTTGATGATTGAAGTGAAATAAAAATCTAGTCAGCAGTCGGACCTCGTAATTCAGTTGGTAGAGCACCGGGCTGAAGACTCCAGTGGTCGCTGGTTTGAATTCCACCGCGGTCCAAATTTTTATTTCGGTAATTGTTAGGGTGTCTTTTAAATTCACTCTATAGACAGCGTGCTAATGGTGACTGAATTACCATAATATTTGAATATTCAATAACTAAAAAGCTTACATAAAAGGTATTGAATGGTTTGTAGACATTCATTCATTCACCATCCCCTGCACATCGCCTATATTACTTTGCCTACGTTACTATGTAGTAGAATTCTGTTAAAGAAGCTATAGCATATACAGTGGAACTTTCAGAAAATTGCGAGATTATGTTAAAAAAATACTTACGTAATCATTTAGTCAGATTTGGCGCTCAAGCTTCTACAGGACGTTGATAAAAACCACGGACTTGGTGCTAGCGATAGGTAATGATTAACAGTGGGATCCAAGTCATGCACTTCTTTCTATTTGAGACTCATGAGTTGGATATGACTGCCTTCTCAGGTTCGAACTTGGGACCAGTCGCTTCAAACCCCAGAGTGTTATCCACTAGGTCATTGAGTCGCGACGCACACCTCTCGTGCAACGAGTATGGCTTTTATGTTATTACTTGTATATTATCCTGTCGTTGGTTGGTCGGAATTGATCGGTTTCCATTGCCAGTTAGATAGTACAAACAACAACCTGTCGCATACCTGGCTGTAGTGACTTGGTGGCCTATTGTTATCTGGTGTTGCAAGCGACCATTCCCTAATTCGAGTCTTAGTGGGAACAACATGACTCACTGGGCAAGGGAGGAGGTACATGCAGCTCACGAGTTCCAAATAGGACGAAATGTACGCCCTGAATCTCAATACTCGTCACTATCGATCATTACCATAAAATTAAAACGACAGGCAATAAGGAGGCATGCACGCAGGAACTCATATAGAAGCTGATCAGCTGGGTCTAATCAATCACGGGAAAATACATACAAGAATATATGGACTAGGTTTTTACCATATTTTCCCCACGTTGTTATTGCTGTTTAATTGGAAGTGAGATTGTATGCTGGTTATAGCTGTATTCTCCTTGAGGAGGTCTTTTCGGCTACTGATTTTTCTCTATTTATCTAATCATTCTTTTTATCTAAGTCAGCTGTAGGTTGGGATCATAAAGAGGCAACGGAAAAACATCCTTCACAAAAAGACTATTCTGCTGGTTTTGGTGGTAAATACGGTGTTCAAACAGATAGGCAGGATAAGGTAAGCTTTTCAATGTACTTGCTTGTGAATTACTCTCATTTTTATCAGACTCTGTGGTCTTAGGTGTGTGTGTCTGTGTGTATGAAGAGAGTTTGTAGGAATACGCAGCATAAAATCGAAGCTCGAGATAGAGAACACTTTTTCTGGGGACTAAAGATGGACCCTTGTGATGAATATCAGTTATTTTTAAGGGTAGATGAAAACATTTCCATTTTCTTGAATTTTGCAGAGGGTATTCACTGGTCACAATTAACATGTGAGCTTTTTTATGGATACCATGGTATTGTCACCAGTTATTTACTTTTGCTTATGCTCTCATATGCATTTTCTTGTTTTTCTGCGTGTCTATTTCCATTCACTTTATCAATATAAAGTGTGCTAGGGTTGACCAGTATACTATTGAAGCATTTTTCTCTTCCCAGCGCAAATCTAAGTATACACCTCAGACATCAATAAGTTGTGGGTTTACACACAGGACTATAAGTTGGACCTAATGTGTAAGACCTTTCATCCAAACTAATATACAGTTGCCTAGGATAGATTAGGGGGAGCTGGATTTAAACCAGAGGTTAGTTATTTAAAAGTAAGTTGAAGTTGAGGGTTTGTGGGGATTTAGCGATTTTTAAGTTGGCATTCATCATGGACTGATATCACCTGGATGAATATTAGAAACCTAGAAGCACTGGACAGTTATTTCATCCCCAGCAGTTCTCACCCATGACCCCGCCGGGGATCGATCCCCTAGGAGTCTTATACTAGAACGAAACAGCTGTCCAGTTCTCCCAGGTTTCCAATGTTCCTCCAACTGATATCAGTCCGTAATGAATACTAACTTCATCAGGAAACTTTAGTGCTAATAGAGTTGTGAGGGCGGTTGACACTTCCCAGCTGCCCACACCGTAGAAGGCTATTTCTTCTTAAGGTACCTGAAAGAGATTTGTGTGACCGCAGAGCCCATCGGACATCTGTTTGAGGCCTGCCACACGTAGCCTTTTGAGTATGATTATTTTGAACTTTTGTATTTTTGGGCCGGATGATCGAAAGGAAACGACAAGTGAACCAACACCGCCGGCCCGGCAGACTGTGGGGCGTGGTGGAGTGTGTTATTTTTGGGGCAGACCTTTTCTAACCCCCCCTTACACTGAGAAAGTAGCATCAGCATGGCACTACTGGTCATCCAAGGGAAACACCTTACTGCTGTCACACCCCATCGAGCTAGCAGCAGTACGACTTCTCCCTCAGACCCCCATCAAAGTGTAGCAATTTACGCTATAACGGTAACTGCTTTTCGTCTAACCACTATCCAACAGACCTTTCTAGTATGATAGGACCTCGAGGGAACAAGCGTTTCACCAGCATACTTCATTGGGTCATTGTGATATGCAAGCCCGACCACCACGTCAAGGTAGCAGCTATCGGTCGGGGAATACTAACTTGAAAGTAAAATAGCCTGTCATATTTACCTCTAACAGCATCTATCCAAAATTTTTAAAGCCATTTCGATATTGATATCCTAACGTATTTAAAAAATTGTTTCAATTGAGACAGAGACAGTTATCCGCCATCTTTTCTCATCCAGGTAGGATAATTCAGGTGTTTTTGTAGCCATTTAGATGCATGTCCCACCACTTTCGGTTGCTTAACTCAATTATTCCGTATTTATGCGTCAACTCATACATGTGGGTTGATGAACTCAGTAAGTAATTAAGTAGTCGTAAATAGTTTGTTGAGGCTTTGTTCCCCTAATGAATAACAGACACAGCTGCGTAATATTTTTCATCTACAACAGGCTTTAGCCTTAGTTTCAAAACAGTACTATTTAGTTCCTGTCCTACGACTTAATGCTTTGTCTACATCTGCAAAATCGTGAGAACCGACTATCAAAACCTCAGATACTGTAAACATAAATCACATAAACTTACCGTTCTCATCGGTTTCGGTCAAGTAAACAAACACACTTGTATATTCTATATGTGTCCGAGAAATACATCATACGTCCATGACTTTGAGATGTTAGAGTTTTGTCTAATGAAATCTGTCCTCTGATTTGACGAAGTCCTCGGATATTGATAGTAAGTAGTTTAGAACACTGTCTCATGGATTCTCATCATTATCACCTACTGAAAAGCTGAAAGAAGTTGAAAGTGGTGTAGAATTACTAGCAGATAGGGGTGAACAAAATTTAGGAGACAATGAGGAAGAAGATTGATGATAATTAGAAACGAGTTGAGGGCTAACGAATGTATGGGAGCGGTTGACACTTTTCGTATGTTCACGTCGTGAAAAGTTAGGTTATTACGGGTTGCTTGGTAGAACTAAACTTTAGTGATGGGAAACCTTGAGGACAGCCAATAAGGTTATAAATGTCCTATACCAAAAATATGGTAGCGAATGTGGTGACACATTGACTGTGTTGAAATCGGAACATATCGACAATTTCCTCATGCATATAAACTCAGTATTAAACGCAATCCAATTAACTTACGAGGTAGAAAACGAACAAGGAGAATTACCTATGTTGGATTGCAGGTTAAAACGAAGAACAGACGGTGGCTTGGATACTACTGTCTACAGAAAACCAACACATTCCAACAGGTATCTAGACTTCAAATCATTCCATCCAATGTCAGTTAAGGCGGGATTAGTCAAATGTCTAAATGATAGAGCTAGAAAACTGACTAGTCAGAGCAAGAACCTAAATAAGGAATTGAAACACATAAAAGAAGCGCTAATAGTTAATAATTATCCTCCGCAGTTTATTAAGAAATTCTTACGGACACAGAGAAAACGAAAAAATAACAGTCACACGAGTTCGACTAATAACGAGAACACTAGTAGAAAGGAGTTTACAGTCTACTTTGTGTTACTTTGTAAGAAAGGTACATGAGAAACTTTACATAGGATGCTCAACAAAGCTGGAATTAGGGTGGTATTGAAACCTAGAAACTCACTGAGAGATGAACTTTGTTGGCTAGCTTAAGGACCCGATGGAACTAATTAAGCAAAATAATCTAATCTATCAACTTCCATGTAATGACTGTGAGGTCAAGTAAATAGGTCAAATTAGTCGGTCGGTGTCAGTTAGAATGGACAAACATAGGGATTTAGCTAAATATAGAATGACAGACCCGAATAAGATCAATAATCTAGAAAAACACTCGGTTATTGGATTGCATGCATTAACACGCAACCACACAATAGGGTGGGTGGGATAAAGCCACCGTACTGTACTTAAGTCCAATATAATTTTGGGTGGAGGGACAGAGAGAGATTGATTACTGAATCTTTGATCATCGAATCAACCAACTCCCAGCCAACACATGTGTAATAGAAATGATGCAACACTCGTACTAGAGATATGGAGAGTTTTACAACCAATAAAAACAAAACATATCAGGTGACATAACTATAAAAATCAAATGTCGTAAGTAGTGTGATTACATTGATCTGATTATGAGGAATGATAATTTACGCTCGAAACGTCATCAAGTAGATAATACTAGATCATTGTGTGTTATAAATCAAATAAACAAATCCAATATGGAATTCTTTACATCCGTTTACCATGTTGCTAACGCTGCATAGCCTAATAAATTATGATGAAAATTACGTTGTAGGTTAGATGAGAAATTTGGTGGAGTAAATAATGTGGTTAAGATAGGTAAATGTCTCTTCCAGAGACGTAATTATAACCCAAGAAGATGACTTGAACAGGGCTTGGCAATTCACATACATTTGCCTTGACAAATTATAGTATATATGGCCGAAATATCCAGAAAGTACATTTTCAGAGGATAAAGAACAGAACAGAAATGTTTATCCTAGAAAAATGAGTGGCATCTAGTACCATCATCATTATCATCCAAATCAACATAGGACCAGGCATTACTGCGTAACGGTCCGAGTTGCCACACCTCATATCAGTACATCAAGTAAAAAGGCAGTGAAGTGGAAGGTGAAGAAAAGAAAACTCAGTCAAAACAAATATAAAGTACTCAAAGAGAGAGAGAGAGAGGGAGAATGAGAAAATGGTGAGATTCAGTATAGCGTCGTTAAGATGAGGATAATGTGTGTATAGATCTGCGCCACTGACATCGGTTCTCAACCATGCCATCACCTAGAGTCACCAACCACTGGTTTCTCTTGTCCCACGGATCACAACCACCCAGTCTACATCTCCCCACATGCTTCAAACCAACAGTCAAACACTTCATACATTCATGTCATATTTTAGTCTGGCCACCTCGAATCTTTTTCCAGTCTGTCAACATTGTGTGATGAGGTAATCGGTGACTAGGCATACATAACACGTGTCCCAATCATCTCAGTCGATGAAAGTTCACAACCCGTGTCAACTGATTTATCTCTTCTCCCTAAAGCTCTACATCTGACTGTACTACTGTACTACGAAGGTGACGGTGGTCAAATACCTGAAGCCTTTTGATGTCTTTCCCCTTGATGGTCATGTTTCACAGCCATAGAGTAGAACAGAGTGGACCGTTGTGCAGTACATGTGACTGTTAATAGACAGATATCACGGCGTCGCCATAGGTGGCGTAAGTTGGCAAAAGCCAGGCAGCCAGCCGGTTGAGCCTTTTGTATTTGTACAGAGATTTCATCGGCTACTGAGCCAGCCACCAGAGGTGATCTTGCTTCCCAGGTAAGTGAAGTAGTCGACACACTCAACTGTTTTGCCGATACACAGTTGAAGACCAATCTCGGAGCAACAATTTGCATTAGGGTGGTGAAAAACGCATCGCAAACATTCTCAAATTTCCACTCAATGTGTTCAGAAGACTCTGCATCATGTCATTGTCTTCACCTAACAGATGTATGTCATCTGCGTATTCTAGGCTTACCGAAAATTCTCCTGTGATTAGGTCAATCTCTGTGTAGTCAGGTGACGAGAGGGAGACCTCCATAAGAGAATCTATGATAAAATTGAATACGAATGAAGTTAGTGGGCACCCTTGGCGGGCACCACTCGACGAGTGCAGCTCCCCGGATATCTCACCATAGGCTTTAACTCGCCCACAAGTGTTCGAGTAGAGTGTCTTTAAATAGACGATATACTTAGTCGGTACGACAATATGCACAGATCCTTGAAAGTCGTTTATCCCATCAAGCTGTTGGTCACTAGAAACACTTCGTTGATTGGACAGCTGGAGTGCGCACAAACAACAATGAAAATACGTAAAGTCATCGTGGAAAGTTCTTCAGACCTTTAGTGGGATCATGAGGTCAAATGATGCAGTCTCATATGGATGAGTGGCAAGACAGACAATGCTATGGTTTCAAAGATCATAAACCTATTTAAAATCTAGATCTTTTTATTTCTCATGTGAAGCAAATTTATAAATCTTAAATAATGTACGATTTACCCTAATGATGACGTCTTTCATATTCTTGATTCGGATTGGTCAGTGCATACTTGAAAGTGACTGGCCGTCATTAAAGTTTTGTTCTACCAGTTGCTTTTGTCGGTTTGGTTGCATGACTACAAAGCCGAAGGGGACAGCTGCTCGGGTTCTGTCCTTCGTACATGACCTCTTTGGAATTAATGAATTACTTCCTAATCGTGTTCTTTATATACTTTAAAACCAGACAACTGTGGAACAAGAGGAGACTGTACTATTTTTAAAGCGAACTTTTTCTCACTCCTCTTTCCGACACGGCGAAAGCAGTATCATCTAGTAATACTGGTTGTGCCTTAGAAACACTTTGTCACAACCAGTTGTTCAAGTTCAGTCTCAGACCTCATCATATTTCAGTATTTTTATTTGTGATATTAGCTGCTTTTTGTCTAACCATTCTACAGCTGACTTTATTGGCATGGCAACAGTCAGTTTAACTCAGGTGGGTCATTACGACGGACAGGCTAAACCATTATTACATTAAGATAGCAGGTGTGGTTGACACAAAAAAGTAGAAAAAACAGTTTTCGTTGTGAAAAGTTGTCGGTATTTATGAATTGAGATGTGTACACTGTGTCCTCTAAGCTCAGCTTCTCGGGAAAAACGAAACCAATCCAGCCATCTTGTACACATTCGTTCAGTAGGCAATGAGCTATACTTATTGTATGAAGGTGAGTAATACTACCTGGCTACCAAAACCTCTGTGGATGGCATGGGGTTCCATTCCACTACCTAATACTTGGCAGTCGTCTCCTAAACCACTGAGCCACCGCCCAAGTTGTCGGTGATAGGTATTTCGCTGTGTCATCGAAATGTCAAGTGTTAAATATCTAGCCAATATGAATAACTGGCATATTACTAGAGCATGTGGAATCGACACTCTTGGGTTATAAGAACGAATTAAATGGAAATTCCACTCCGCTCCATTGAATTCAACAATCACTTTGCCTATAATTATGACATGTTATACATTTAATATAAGCAAGTGAAAACACTTATCATATTGTACTAATGGTAGGCGGTTTAATAGCCGAAAACCTATAAAAGAGAGGCAAGATTCGAAGCAGTGACCTTTCGATCAGTATTCTTCTGCTTTATTGACTAAACTGTTTTGTTACACACTAGATTTGATTTCTATGTCATCTAGCTATTTTACTGACTGTTGTGCTTAGTTCTATGGTTTCTCAGTGTTTTAATCTACCACTAAGATAGAAAATTTGAGTAGTTTTCCAACCATAATATAGTCATGGTTGTTTTTTTTTTCTCGGTTGTATGAGAATGAGGCTGTTTAATAATTTATCATCATTCACAAAGAAATTCAGGAATCTAATTTGTCGAACACGTTATTACCAAGCGGAAAGATTTAATTCCAGAGCATGTTAGTTCAATAGTATTCAATTCCTAACCCTACAGGCGAGAGTGACTTCAACCATTGAGGGTGAGTAAAAGAACGTTGAAAAGTCTTTGATTATAATATTGAAGATAAGGTCATGTGTTGTGTATCACGAATACCATGACTAACAAACTAGCCGAAAGCTTGTTATTCATCGAAGACTGACATCAGTTGGAGGAACAAACGAAACCTGGGAGCACTGGACAGCTGTCTCGTCCTAGTATGGGACTCCTCAGCAGTGCGCACCCACGACCCCACCAGCAGGGATCGAACCCGCGACCTGATGTCAGTCTTCGATGAATAACAACTTGAAATATTCCCAAATCTCCACAACCCCCTCAAAATTTAATTAAACTAGTGCTCGTTGGTGACTGGCTTCGAGAAGTATTCCCGAAGTTCCAATGACAAGTCGTGACCGGTGGAGTCAAGCCTGATGGCCGTGAGGACAAATACTCAAAGATGACATTGGGTGGTGGTTTGCGCTATATCGTGAGCTAACAGAAGTTGGAAATATGGAGCATTGGATTGTGACCCAGTGGCTCAATGGTAACGTGCTGGTCGCGGAACCTGAAGGTCGCGGGTTCGATCCCTGCTGGTGGGGTCGTGGGTGCGCACTGCTGAGGATTCCCATACTCGGACGAAACAGCTGTCCAGTGCTCCCAGGTGTCCTTTGTTCCTCCAACTGATGTCAGTCTTCGATGAATAACAACTTGAAATAGCCGAAAGGTAATATATTTCTGATTACAATTAAAGGTTATAGATTTGATTACTGAAGAAGGTGGGAGAAAGAGGGAGGGAGAGATAAAGAGTGTTCTCATTTTTCAAAATATATCCAAAAACCGGGTAATTCACGCCTACAGTACTTCCTATATCTCTAGCTTTTCTGTAATGATATAAATTGTTTGATTTTCTACACATGTATGTGGCATCCATATAAAATAAGATTTTCTTTCTCTATATTTTTCTAGTCTGCTTTAGGTTGGGATCATCATGAAAAAACAACTTGTCATCCATCTCAAGTAGATTATACTAAAGGATTCGGTGGAAAATTTGGTTTACAAACAGATCGAGTGGATTCATCTTCAGTTGGTTGGAATGAAGCCAATAAAACTGAGTTGCATCCATCACAAATGAAAGGTAGTGTACTGACTTTTCATATAATTAATTCCCTTCAACATTTTTTAGCAGAGTTACAACAATAAAATTTGCTGAATACAATAAAGTCATTGTATTTTATCGCCTTATTCTCTCCAATTGAATACAGGCTATTGAATCATTGGATATGGATAAACAGAAATAACATCCACATAATCCATTCATCAGAACATATGAGAAACAGAATCAACGTAGACCCTTGTACACAAGTGTATCAGTTCAAGTGATCACACTTCACAGTAGTATACAAAGAACAAGTGTATGGAATAAGATCCATATCAAAGGTGATAAAGTTGTGTGAGAGAATAATGAATTTGAAGATAAGGGTTAGTACAAATATTCAAGGTTTAGAAGATGTCAATGAGTGAATACATCTGTGCCATTGTAATCGATTTTCAGGATTCATCAGCCATTGATTCTTTCATCGCACAGACCTCAGTCAGATAGTCTACATCTCCTCACATGACTCACACCAACAATCAGAGACTTCATCCACTGGTACCACGTGTTGTAGGTATGGCCACCGTGAACACTTCTAACCTGATCCAACTTCTCTGTACCATCATACTTCGAGGTAGGTGGTGGTTCGGCATGCTCATCATCCAGAAGATGATGATGAGAGATAATGCAACAATTCCTACAGATTAAGAAAGTCCAAATGAAATAAATTGTGGTCACTAAAATTGAAGTCATCTATCTTATGTGTTTATATATTCAGATTGTCATCTTGATACACGTGACTCAGCAAAAATGCACTAGAAAGGATTACATAAGTGTATATGATAAGTTAATAATAATGTAACTATAGGGTTGAAATGTTTTGGTATGAACTAAAGTCAAGTGAGTCTAGGTCAACTAGTTAACATATGAAGGTGAAAAACCTGAAGGTTCTGAGTTCAATCCCTGGCTGGATGCGTACTGCTGAAGAGTCCTATACTAGGACGAAACATTTATCCAGTTCTCCCAACTGTTGTCAACCCTTAAGGAATACTACTTTGAAATAGAAATCAATTATCGAATTGATTTTAAAAGAGGATGAGAATACAAATTTTCGAAGGGTTTAAACTAAATGACAAAACAAATCAATGGCTACCATAAAAAGTTAGAGGGTAACAATTGCCTCCTTTTTGGGTGCTTAAGTTCAGTTTAATTCCTCTAATGCTAATTACTTCTGTAAATATTATAGGATTCATTGTTTCGTTTGTTAAATAATATTCTAAATGCCTTTGAGATCCGGATGTTGTGTTCTATGTCTATTAGGTGTGTATGAATGAAACTTTTTTCAAACACTTTGGCTCCTTTAAGCTTAATTTATTTGGAATGTGTTTATAAAATCCAATCTCAATCCTACTCTCTATCCTACTGATACATGCGCTCTGATATATACACATATAAATTGGTAACATGAAACAGAAAGAAACATTTCAACTTTTGATTATCATAGTGAACACTGCTTTGTTGAATTTTCAAAGAGTTGTGGGGATTTGGAAATGTTTCAAGTTGTTATTCATCCTAGACTGACATCAGTTGGAGGAGAAAAAGGAAACCTGGGAGCACTGGACATCTGTTTCGTCCCAATGTGGGACTCCTCAGCAGTGCACGCCCACGACCCCGCCAGGGATCGAACCCGCGACCTTCAGGTCCCGTAGCCAGCGCGTTACCATCGAGCCACTGGGTCAGAATCGAATGGTCCATATTTCCAACTTCTGTTAGCTCACGATATAGCGCAACTGTCACCCAATGTCGTCGTTGAGTAACTGTCCTCAAGACCATAAGGCTTTGCCTCCACCGATCATGACTTCTCATTGGAACTTCGGGAATACCTCTCGAAACTAGTCACCAATGAGCACCAGTTCAATTGAGTTTTGAAGGAGTTGTGGGGATTTGGAAATATTTCAAGTTGTTATTCATTGTAGACTGACATCAGTTGAAGGAACAAAGGAAACCTGGGAGCACTTGACAGCTGTTTCGTCCTAGTGTGGGACTCCTCAGCAATGCGCACCCATGACCCCAGTCTACGATGAATAACAACTTTGTTTTGTAGATGGAAATTAATTTAACGACTGTAAAGGTGATTTATTAGTTCAGTTCTTATTCTTTTATTAACTTTGTTCATGAATTCATCACCCTTGTGAAAGTCAGATGAAGAAATATAGGTTACGTCTCAAAATTATCAATTTCATTTGTTTCCATTGTTCTCATTTTGATTTTACCTATAAATCTCTTAGGGTAACCATTTTATTCCAGACATCTCTCGACGAAATGAATTCCTTCCTATTCCATTTTTTGCTAAGTCATATTATATATATATATAAGCACATAAGTTAACTTCAATTTTAGTAAGCACAACTTATTTCATTGGAACCTCCTTAATCTGTATGAATTCCTGCATTATCTGTCATCAATAGACTATCATCTTCTGGATGATGGGCATACCAAACCACCACCTACCTCGAGGTGTCATGCTGGGGGAAGTTAGATTAGATTGGAAGAATGTTCATGGTGGCCAGACCTACTCGTGGTACCTGTGAATGAAGTCTTTGACTGTTGGTATAGTCATGTGAGGAGACTGCCTGGCTGGGGTCGCCGAGATGATAGAAATCAGTGGTTGATGGATTGCGGTGACATGACTGAAAATCGGTCACAGTGTCGCAGATGTATTCCTAAACCTTGAATATTCGTAGTAACCCTAATCTTCAAATTCATTATTCTCTCACACAACTTTATCGCCTTTGATATGGATCTTATTCCATACACTTGTTCTTTGTATACTACTGTGAAGTGTGATCACTTGAACTGATGCACTTGTGTACAAGGGTCTATGTTGATTCTGTTTGTCATATGTTCTTGATGAATGGATTATGTGGATGTTATTTCTGTTTATCCATATCCAACGATTCAATAGCCTGTATTCAATTGAAGAGAATAAGACGATAAAATACAATGACTTTATTGTATTCTGCAAAAATTTGTTTTTTTTATTCCTGCTAAAAGTATTACTGAATTATTCTTTTCAGTGTATGTATGCGTTAAAATTGGCATCTGTCTTACTATTGTAGGTCAACAACAACGTAAATTAGACTTCGTAATCACATTGAATCTAAACAAAATCTTCAGTTAATATATAGGTGTAAAACGTGTGTACTGTAGCAAGATGTAATTCCATTCTATTGATTTGTTAGTTATATCGCACAGTGTAGCAGTATTGTTTACTGGATAACGTTTCGGACATCACTTACGCTGTCATAGTCATATCAAGATAACTACATAACTTTAAGATATCCTTTATATAGTCCTAATCTCCTCATCTCTTTGTAAGATGGATAGTAAGATTTTCCATATATCTGGAAGAGGTGCTGGGTCATTCTTGTTGCATATGTTAGGTGTTGATTCGACAAACAAATATTCAGTTATCAATCTCTCTCTCTCTCTACCCTGTTATGTTAGTTTTAAAGATTTTCACTTTGTCCCATCCTATTGTATGATTGTGTGTAGTTGCATGCATAGCTATGAATGAGCCTGTTTTCTAAATTCCTTACCTTATCATGCTAGGATTCACCAAGTTTGACCTAGCTAGGTTTTTGTGTTCGGATAGCCTATATGACCCTGGTCGACTACTTTGACTCATGTATTTGACTTCTCAGTCGTTACAAGGAATTTAATAAACTAAATTATTCAGTAGGATCTTTTAACGTACAAAGCCTATTTCGAAGTGAGTTTGTAGGTTTTAATACCACTCTAATCCCAGTCAGCTTTATTGAGAATCCTACGTAATGTCTCTGAAGCGTCTTCTTTGTATGGTAATAGTACAGAGGTCTTGAGTTATCTCTTCACAGTACTTCCACTGCTATTATTAACATCATTATCAACGCTATCATTACGACTATTAATAACTGTGTTACTGATATTTTCATACGATTCCTAAGGAGCTTATCAATTAATTTGAGAGGGTAATTGTTGATGATTAAGGCGTCTTTAATGTATCTGGTTTCTTGTCTTAGATCTTCTGCTTTACTAGTAAGTTTTTTGGCTCTGACACTTTACTAAACCAACTCTAACTGAAATGCGGTGAGACGATTTGAAGTCTAAATAAGGGTTTGAATGTGAAGGTTTTCTGTAGACACTAGTGTTTAAACTCTCATCTTGTTTCCATTTTCTTCGGCAATCCAACATCTCTAATTCTTCTTCCCTATTTTCTAATTCATAGGTGAATTAGATTGCGTTGACTACTGAGTTTATAAATGTGTGAAGAAATTATGTATGTGTTCCGATTTCAACACTGTAAATGTGTCATCTACATATCGAAACCATATTTTTAGATCTGGACTAAATTTTTCTACAGTCGTCCGTTCCCAGCTCTTTATAAATACGTCAGCCACGATAGGGGATATTGGTGATCCCATGGCAACTCCTTTTGTTTGTTTGTATATTTTATTCTGAAACCTAAATATTGTGGAAGTTAGGCATTTAGACTCACTTAGAAACGGCTTTATTCGGCCTATTAGACCCATTGTAGACTTCAGAAACACTCCTACTTATGACTTGTCTAAATATTTAGCAATGGTACTAAACCCAATTAGAAACCGTTGTTATGACTTGAAGCAAAGATTAGATTACTCCTAGCATGTTATCATCTACTCGTACCTTAGTTCGTAGTATAAGCTCATGGTCATTATTGAGCTCGTTTCTAACTGCTTGCAAGGCCATGTCAATTGGTATATTGGTATACAAACTAACTACATCAAAACTAAACATTTTCTTTTACTATCATCTTATCTGTGCTTCAAGTCATAACAAAGGTTTCTAATTGGGTTTAGTACCATAGCTAAATATTTAGACAAGACATAAGTAGGAGTGTTTCTGAAGTCTACAATGGGTCTAATAGGCCGAATAAAGCCGTTTCTAAGTGAGTCTAAATGATTTAATATAATGCTGAAAACTAATTATCCTAGTAGGATTTATGGTACTAGTAAAATTCATGAACCAGGGTTATCCTATTAGAGACTGAACCCAGTCAGCACCTTCATGTTCCGATGTGAGCACAGTACCATCGAGCACTGGGTTTGTAATCCCTGGCGAAGTCATGGGTGCGTACTGCTGAAAAGTTCCATTGCTCCAAGATATTTCAATGTTTCTCTAACTGATTGATATCAGTCCATAGTGAATATCAACTTGAAATCAATAAATCCCCACAAAATTCCTAAATTGAAGCACAGAATTCTTGATGTCTGACTTTGGTCTCACTCTTTCCAGTTGTTCAACGTAATTCACTTTTTTTTGTTAAACGATGTATAATGATTTTATCTTCGTATTATTCTCCTACCTTCTTCCAAATTTAGCCCCTATTTTCAAGCCAGATGGCGGTTTAAGAAGTATACGTCAACAATTTGAACAGAATGCTAATAATGACTACAAATTATCGAAAAATTCATCTGCTCCATCTGCAGCTCAACAACGTGTTCTTGAGGAACGTGCTCATTGGGATGCTGAGCGTAAACAAAAAGGGATTGAACAACCGAAAGATATATCATCGGCATCGATACCGGTATTATCTGCCACAACTGAATCGGTTAGTGAAAGCCATAGAGAAGTTGTTGTTTTTTCATTCTTCCAAGTAAACCACAGTTGTAATTGTTTAAGTGGGAATTACTGTAATACTGTTTGGTTAACTATATACTAGACTAGGTTGCCGAATTACTATTTAGGCTGACAACTTCTACACTAGTGATCTACTATGATTAAACGATGATCATCTTCCAAAGGCTCTAACTAAGTGCATTTCAGAGAAGCTTAGACCGTTAACCAACTAACTGTACAGATAATCAATGTTCAATGATACTTCAGAAGAAAACATTAATCTCTCAAAAAGTCTCTCAAAAGTCTCGTTTTGTCTCAGTTGGTAAAGTATCGAACAGGAAACTTGATGGGGTCGCTGGTTCGAGTCCTGTCGTGGACCAAATCTTCACCAGTCTATGATAAAAACAGTTTTTAAATCAATTACTCACTTAACCAATCCTAACAGAATCCTTAGTTGAATCGCAGTCCAGATGGTGTTTCAGTGATGATAGATAGAAGTTGAAGAAATTGACCATTGACTTCTAACCCAGTGACTAAATCCCAACTATCTCGCTACAACATTCAGTGATCTTGGTCCTCATCGTTCATGAGGTGTTGAGTGTGTACTGCTGAGTAGTCCTAAATGGGATGAAATAGCTCGCAGTTTTCCAATGGTTCTTTGGTTGGTGTTGAAATGACATAACTTTAAACTTTATGCTTCAGACAACTGATAGCCAACCGAGGATACTATGAAGGTCAATAAACAGACAGTAAATTCTAAGCACTAGATTTAAGGCTGCCTGCCTATTCTTATGATGATCTCATTTATGAAGAGTAGTCAAGGTCAAAAGATGTAGATATATTATCTCTTCCAGGACTGTTTTCATATTCTTAATTTTCCGGTGAGCTAATCATCTTATCAACAAGTTAATCGCCTTTATAGTCTGCTTGTTTAAATTTCTCACAGTTCTCCATATGTTTTGAAAAGCAATCGTATTTGAAAGGATAGTTGTTTTTGGATGTACCAGTTATGAATAAGGAATGAACCACAGTTTCTTGTTACTAAGATATGTTGTACAATGAGATGAAATATATGTTTAATGCACATTATAATACTTTTCTGTCTACCTTCGAAATGTCGTGCTACTTCTGAGAGTTCTGTATATTCTGCTCTTCTTTCTGAAGTACTTTCATCCCATCATACATTTCAAAAAAGGAAGAATGTATACCCCCCCCCCCTTGTATTCATAGTTGGAGAATATTTGAAGCAAATATCTTTTTTAGGTGTACAACTAACAAGACATAGCAATTAAGCATTAAAGCGATTTATTATGGATGAAACCTACTTGGAACGAGTAGTACGCGAACTTCTACAGTCGGGGAGGGGGGGGGGGGTTGTCTAGAGACAAAAACGAAATCTCATCTTTCCCCTGTGTTATAGAACCCGTAACATTTGCAGTCCTGAAGTCATTAATGAAGAGCTAAACATCCTTTAAAATTCTCTGATGAAAAATAGTTGTTCCGAACGTTTCCTTATGAAAAGTATGAAGCTGAGGTTAACTGAATCAAATCAAACTTATGTCTGTCAACTTTTTCTCTCATTTTCGGTGAATTCCTGTTGAATCTTCTAAGCTTTATTAGAAGACTTTGTAACACAATGGAATTTGAGAATAAACTAGTGAAAAGATTACGTCTTCATTGAATGCCTTTTGTTGTATGACTGAATGAGAATTTCCTTACATATGCAAACTCTTTTCATAACTTCACTAGCCATTATTCATGGATTTGTGTGTAGGTCAAATGTCTGTTAGTTGGTTGGAGGCGTTATACAGTGTTGCAATCAGCGACTGACCTCGAAGTTGCACATGAGCCGTCCTGGCGATTGGCAACAAAAATGGAACCTATTTTAAACAGGGCTTCCTAGCGATTGCCTTCAACCAACTAACATCCAGCAAAGTGCACGGCGATGATTGACCTCGTAACTTGACTATTGTCATTTTACAAAATGATTAGTAGAAATCGGTCAGCTCTCAGGACTAGACGACATAAAACTGGTTGTATGTTAAATATCTGTTGGAAGAGTCAGAAATCCTCGCAGCTTTCATGAAATGAACTCATCTTAAGAATATCACAACACTGAGAAACTAACTAAGTTAAACACATGAAAATCGCATATTTCTGAGGTCGCCTTAGATTAAGATTGGTCACGAATAGATTCCAATTCTACGATATATTACTCGGGGTAATGCATACAGGTCAAGGTTACACACTGTTGAGGTCTACAAACAAAGATGAAACAATTCTTCAGTGATTTTTCATCTTCAATTATTGATTGGTTGGTTACCAATGAGTACTTTCACCAAAATTAATAGCTTGTTCACGAACACGTACTATTATAAATTTTTCAGCTTTGTATTTCAGCTGTATACATATAGTTTCATCCACTTTTTTTGTTTTCTGGAGGTTTGACACATTGGTGGGAAACAGTTGATCTTCAATCAGAGTTTAATAGGTTCAAAGTTCTAGAGATGCCTAATCCCCAAGAAAAACCAATTTATAATGTGTTTATATTATCACTGTAAAATTTAAACCACATCTTCGCGCCATGCTATGTTACCGCAGTTTAGGATACTAAACGCTGATTGGTCCATTTTCCACTTTTAATACGCTATTTTGCTTTCAATGGCCAAGACCATCTAAGGATATATAAACGACTGAGTTTTCTGCTGTTATCATGCGATTCGAGCTAATATACTTTCAATCCCATCATGTCAGCTGAATATCGAATGGAGAAGTCATTGTTCTATCTTTAATCGGATCGCGTTGGAGCATTATGTCGTTTTATGTACTGTGGATCACAACATTGGTGATGGAAGTGGGATATTGGTAAATAGACTCTTCGAAGTTGGGCATATTCCTCGAACGACCAATGAGGATTATCGGATTCTCATGTAATCCAAAATTTCTGGTACTGACTTATCACTTGGTATGCCAGTTTTAATACCTCCTTCAGTTGACGGCACCACCAATAGAATTACTGAATTTCGCTACGATCCTCATGCCAATGAGACTTTCGGTGCTTGGTCAGGCGTTTCGAAGGCTACTTCAAAGTGGATTTTGTTGGCCAAGATGATTCCTGGAAGGTATGTCTCCTACTTCGAAAGCTTGGTCCACCTGAGCTCGACCGATACTGCAACATGATTTCACCTAAGAACCTACGTGATCGCATCTCTTACGCCACAGTACAGACACTGGATGGCATCTGCAGAATATCTACGACTCAGCAACCTGTAGCTTGATACAAGTTTAGCCCAATCCAGACGCCAAGGTGGTTCTGAAGTACATACAGTTCTGCGGACTTCTGATTCCTCTGCATCACCCTCTGACCACATACCCCTAGCCTTATCTCTCTGCTTCATCGGCCCAGTAACTCATGCGATACCAATCAACCCTCGAAGGGGCACCCCCATCACCTTGCTGTCATTTCGTCAAATATTGTCCACCCACATAAAATCGATGCCGGGACTGTAATGCTGCGGGCCATAAGGACGGTTTTTATCACCAACGCGCAACGACGTGTACAAAGTCATCCTCCAGATGTCGCCGCAGATCTCATTCTTGAACAGCTTATGCACGTGCCCACCGAAAGGATATCGAGAGACCACTGACCCCCACTAAACAAAAGAAATTCCGTCTGCATCGGTCAGATAGATGCGAAAAAAAGACAGTACGGTCTAATCTGACCCCAAATAACATTCTTTCGAAGAGGGAGATGATATGAGGATAGAGAGAAAAGCCTAGTCTAGAGAGCGACCAGTCAAACTGTACTTTATATTATCCCGTCTTCAGTTAGACAGACAGATGGTGGATCAGTTAATCAACAGTAATATTTTAAACAGCTAACAATCTATATATTAGATATACTTTCCTTTGTTTTTTGGTCTTTTGACCTTAATACACGTTTCTACACGTCGATCAACTAGGAATTTGTTGAATGTTGGTGCTGACAGTCGATATCCATGCTTGTTAGCAGCTGTAGCATATAGCAATTTTGAAAATCATCACATAAAGCTCCACCTATCCCACTCTCTGATATTGAATAGTATTCTAAGCACTCATACAAGTTGTACTTCGATGCTTATGGAAATGAGTTTGGTTTGTTTTCTTTTTATTCTTTTTGTTGTAACTACATACTTTGTTTTAACTGTGAATAATAAGTTGTTTAATCTTTGAATCTATTGCATTACTCTTCTCAGTCAATTATTGATACAACAAAATATGATAATGCTCAACAAAGTAGTGGAACAGTAGATACTCAAATACCTCATCATTCATTGAATCCAACAGATCAAGTGGTAATGTTAATGCATCAGAAGATCTTCAAAGAAATTCTGATAATCATCAGGTAAGTATCAAATATAGGCTATTCTGGTAAATTATCCATTTTTCATGTGAATTCGTAATGCATTACTGTGAACTCATTGTATTCATACTGATTGGACAGCTAAAACTTCTCATCCAAACGCAACCTGAATTAGAGAGGGGGAGCATTATATTGATTATCAGTTTGATTATCTGAGTGAGATAGTCATTGTTTCGCAGACTTGTATGATTCATACTGGGTGATAATTGAAGGTGAAGTTAATATCTGGATCACTGAGGGATTCGAATCAACGATCTCTGTGTTACCAACTGAGCTGAGCAGCTAGTGTGAACATAATAAATGGATAGTAAGGCATCACAAATTCATATGGCAGTCAGGTCTCGTGGCTCAGTTGGTAGGACCACCCAGCAGCTGACCTATGGGCCGTTGGTACCATATGCCAATAGAGACCTTTCATCTCGATATAGTATAATAGCCAGTGGTAGATTACAAGCCTCTATAAATAACAAACGGTAATTGTTGTACAAGATGTAAGTCAGGGGGGAGGTAACACCATGAGATTTGAAGAGATTGGAGTCTATATGGGAACACCATCATTGACTGGGATGTAGACACATCCAGGTGACGATTCCCAAATTGGATAAACAACAGTCCTGGACTTTGCTGCTAGTCATCACCATATCAAAGTATGGTTAGTCTAGCTGACAGTTGAAAACGTGTAAATGAATGATCTGTAGTCAACCTTCAGGTTTGTCAGTGGTTTTCAATGGAAGAATAATTGACTAGTTGGTGTGAACACAGGCTGTTCAGCACTATACGGTAGCTGAATAATATCAACCATTAACCAAGTCTGTATTATTCTTTATATCAGTTATGCTTCCGCCATTCTCTGGGTCATTGAATAAGGTGTGATGTAAGATGAAGTTGCATAGGGGAATCGGTCGGTATCAAGGTTCTTCCACTATGGATTAACATCAGCTATAACACCACCAGAGACAAGGAACACAAGAAATCTATTTCTTTCTAACTGGGAACGTATCATCGGCTTTCACCTAACACTGTCAGATCTAGTGGTGAATATATTAGCACTCAGCCAGTGGTTATTGCTCCCTAACAACTTTCAGTTGGTGATATCAGGTTATTACAATCCGACGTCATCAGTAATTGTATTATATATATTCATCACCTCAAACCTGAATGATCCCACAAGTTTGCTTCAGTAAACGTTTGTAAGCCAAGAACGAAAAAAAGATATTCTTGTTCTGTCATCCGCCAAAACCTAACAGTAGACAGAGAAACAAACAGAATCAACATACAACCTCGCACGGAAGTAAGTTACTTCAAATCATTACACTTTACAGTAGTAAGTATAGAAGAAGTGAATAGAACAAATGATATTAAGGTAGAAAAGGTTTGACGACAAAGGAAAGAACAAATAGATGAAAGCTAACGAAGATATCTGAGAATTTGAAAGCGACCGATTTTCAGCCATATAACCAAGAGTCTGTAACCACTGATTCCAGTCAATTCGAACATCATAGACAGGGCATCAACACTTCCGTGGAATACTTAGGTCAACAACCGGAGTCTCTATGAATTAATGCCATATCTTTTCCTGACCACTCTTAGACTTTTCATATTAAATCAGTTTATTTAACAAAGCCCATAGCTCAGTTGGTAGAGCATCGGGCGGGTAACCTAAGTTACCGACTGGTTTGAATCCTATTGTGACCCAGATTCCGCGTGTACTGCACAGCAATCCGGTCTGTTCTGCTGTATGACTGTGAAACATGGCCATTGAAGGTGGAAGATATGAGAAGGCTTCAAGTGTTTGACCACCGTTGCCTTCGTAGTTATAGGCCGTATTCCGTGGTGTCAACACGTGAGTAATGCAGAAGTCAGATGTAGAGTTTTAGGGAGTAGAGGTAAATCAGTTGACACGGTTATGAACCTTCATCGACTAAGATGATTGGGACACGTACTACGTATGCCTAGTCACCAATTGCCTTGTTACACAATGTTGGCCGAAGTAGGCCCAGGCTGGAAAAAAGCCTGAGGTGGCCAGACTAAAACATAGCACCAATGTATGAAGTCTCTGACTGTTGGTTTGAGCTCAGTATCAATAATACAAGTTTGCCAAACTGTGGCTATCTCAAGTAGTCAAGCTGATAAAATCAGCATCAACTGGTCAATATTTAACATACACCTTGTCATTACTGTGCAATCGTTTATGTAATCAAACCTCACATTAAGATAGGACAATAGGATGAAAGACAAAGGGGAGAAAATCATCCGATCTAAGGCTGCAACAAAGACTATGATAAAATATGAAAGCGGATTAAAGCAAAGAATGAGATCCGATGTGATAAATAATGCCTAGGTAAGATGTGAACGCATTTGTATATCACCGTGGTCTCTATCCTAAACTGTGCCACATAGAGTCTTCAACCGTTGGCTTCAGTTTTCACGAAGCTCCCCACCTTGATTGATTACTATAATGAAGTACCCATGACTTTTACAACACCTAAGACACTAGATGTTTTCACGAGGCTGTGTGTGCGTGTGTGTATTGTAAGGTCCCAGTCTTGCATAACCATTATTATTGACTTGAGCATTTTTTTTTAAACTGTCATTTTCACAATTTTGACAGCATGACTAGTAGTTGATTTTCTGCCCCTATTTGTAATGTAATTCGCTGATTGGCTAATCCTTACTCTTACTGTGTGAATGTCTCAATTTGCGGTCAAGGTCATATGTCATGTGTGTTCACATTGACGTGTTTTTGAATTAAGTAATTGATTTTTATAGTCGGAGGGGGGAATAAACTCTTCAATCCAGCTTCGGTCTTCTGCCCGGGTTGCAGTCAGTAGCTTTGCCGTACAAGGTTAGCTGTAAGTTAAGCCTACGTATTATGCCCGTTAGGAATATAAGTTGCCTGAAACTCACTGTCATTTTCAACATTACTTGCATTCTGTTTTATGATGTGGTAACATTTGGCGATGGCTCTTCTTACTGAATGTTTTTTTCTTCTTTCATAGTCGGACACTAATGTTGTAACTTGTGAACAAGCTCCAGAAGTGTACACAGCGGTGGCTTTGTTTGACTACGTTGCTGGTGAGTGTTTTCCTCATTTGGTTTGAAATTATTATACCAGGTTAATTAGTGTTTATTTTCTCTTATTCTTTCAAAATCCCCAAAACAGTACGTAGTTGTCCTTTAATTTAAATTTCGTATGTACTGGCAGTCATCAGTAGGATGTATCATTCAGCATCTCGGTAATTCATTTCAAACTGAAATGCACACAGCAGTAAATAGGTGGAACGGGACTCGGGCCAGTGACCCACTGGTTGAAAGTTATTTCCCTAAACCAATGGACCACAGCTCCACTGTCATCGATATTATTATCAATTTACTTGTATCGTGACCATTACTCTTCAGCAAGTAGAGTTTATTATTATAATGTTATTTTTCCCTAGGGTAAGAATCCCAATAATCCTCATTTTTTGTTCGAGGAATATGCCCAACTTCGAAGAGTCTATTTCCCAATATCCCACTTCCATCACCAATGTTGTGATCCACAGTACATACAACGACTTAATGCTCCAACGCGATCCGATTAAAGATAGAACAATGACTTCTGCATTCGATATTCAGCTGACATGATGGGATTGAAAGTATATTAGCTCGAATCGAATGATAACAGCAGAAAACTCAGTCGTTTATATATCCTTAGATGGCCTTGGCCATTGAAAGCAAAATAGCATATTATTACTTATTACATTATTTTTCCCTTGGGTTCCTAATGGAACATAGGGCTTCAGTAGCACGCCTCCATTCCACTCTCTTCTCTGCAGCCTTTTGGACCTGGCTACACGACTGCCCACAAGCTCTCATTTCTTCCTCACATGATCTCCTCCATATCACCCTCGCCTCGGACACCCGACTCATCGTTTCCCTTTTAGGTTCCTCTTGACGACCTGGCCTCGCGCATGATGTCCCCAATCGGCCTTCTCAGTGTATATCCAATCCATCTCCACTTTCTTCTGCATGTTTGTTGGGTGATTGCTGCTTGTTCTTGTCATTGTTGTTGTTGTTGGTTGGGTATCTTCATCACCTCTGTCTTCTCTACGTTCACTTGAAGTCCCGTCTTCCTTCGCTGCCCTGCCTCTTCTGTCAACTAACTTGTTAGTTTGTGCCTGTAGATCTTCGTGTTTCTGCGACAACATATAAGACATAAATCATCATCGGCAGCGAAATCGAAATCTCCTCCTGGGGTCTTTCCATCGGTCCAGCCAGCGTATACCCATCTTCTCCCTCCTCACTGTTTGCTGCATGATCCAGTCCACCACAATCAGCAAGATAATGAGTGATAGATAGTAGGCAGTCTTGTCGCCTTACTCCTATCTTCACTTCGAAGACGTCACTGAGATTCCCATCTTTTGAATCACTTGACATGAGGCGTCTTCGTATAGTTGTTGAGTGAGATTGATAAAGGTTGGTGGCACTAAAGCCGTATTGTTGAAGCAGTTGTCAAATTACTTCTCGGTCGACTGTGTCGAAGGCCTTTTCAAAGTTGATGAAGTTGATTGAGGTAAGGTAGAGGGTTGACTGCCATTCTATACTCTGTTCTATGATGACGCGTAGTGTTGCAATTTGGTCAGCACATGATTTGTACTTCCTGAATCCAGCCAGCCTGTTCCGGTGGTAATTTTGAATCCAGCGCATCTCTTACTCTCTCCAGGATGATGCGGCTTAATATTTTGCTTTCTCTGGGTTGACATGAGCATGATTCCTCGCCAGTTCTTGCAAAGACGTAGGTCTCCCTCCTTTGGAAGTTTGACCAGGTAGCTTTTCTTCCAATCGGAAGGTATTGTCCCTTCCTTTCAAACCTTCTGCATTAGTGGTGTGAGCATGTCGGCTGTTGTCTCTGCGTCTGTTTTCAGTGCTTCAGGCAGAATTCCATCTGGTGCTTCTGCTTTGCGGGATTTCAGCAGCTTTATGGCATTCCGGATTTCTGTTTTTGTGGGGGGCCTGTGTTCACTGGTAGTTCAGCAGTTGCTAGTGATATTTCTGGACGAGTTGCAGGTGGTGGTGGTCGATTGGAGAGTTTTTTGAAGTGTTCAGCCTATTGTTTCGTTTGTTCTCCTTTTTGGTAAAAGTAGAGTGTATAGTAATAGTATATATGACGGTTGTTGCTGACAAAAATCCTTGTCACTCTGTGTCTATGATGCTTCTTTAGGTATTTGATTAGAATTACCACATCATTCTTCAAAACTCCACAGTTTGTAAAAGATTCACCGGAACGAAGTTTTAGTAGAATTTTGTTCGGTTTATTTGTAGAGAATTAGTTGATTGGCTTTTGCCAACTCAAGTCATCTATGATACCGGTATGATATCCGATCGCCTGCTAAGAATTCAGTGTACTAGGCAATAGCTCGATTTGTTCCACTATATGTCTGTGAAACATGACCATTATAGGTGGAGAAAATGAGTGGGTTCCAGTTGTTCGATGATCTTTGCCTTCATTACAGTATCAAGGTCGTATGTTGTGGAACGACCATATCAGTAACACACAAGTCATGTGTACAGTTTCGGGTATGCCTCAGGTATCTGAGGCATATGTCATGCGCATACCTAGTCACCGTCTTCCTGGTTTGGAGCGTAGTTCGGAGTCATTATGTCCCCGTGTTTTGCTGTTTAACTGGGCGATATAGCCGATTGCCTCCAACCAACTAACACATTTATGAACCTTCATCTATTCATTCAATCTCCTCTCATGTGTTTTTCATACTTCAATGTCATTCGTTTTCTATCCACCTTCTCTCACTATAATGGTGTGATATGCGGAAAGTTGAAGTGATAGACATGTGTGCCATGTTCTGCTTTGATTTATGTAGTTGCCTATCTATTGATCGATGACTATATTTACTAATGCTTTCGAATTATGACTTCGAAACAACAAGTGGATGATTAGTCATATTCTACGTCAGTGTAAAATGTCTTCTTTGATGGAAGAAAATTGATCAAAGCTGAAGTGGAGCTACATTTTCGCTTCTGAGTTAAGTGGATAACAATATCAAGTGTCTGTATCAAGCCTCATGAAATGGTGGAACTCAATAACTGAAGACGCTAGATTATTTATAATGATATTCTTTTTTGGTAAAGTGGTTGTACTCGATACTTTAGTTGACTTGTTACAGTCAACTCACAGCAAATGAATTCTGAATTCCTCGAAAGCCCAACTGACTACGTGAGAATATATTGCATAGTACTGACGAAAAGAACTTTAGTGAAATAAAACGAACATCTGTTGCAGTTAAGTTGGTGCTGGCTAGCCGTGGAATGAAGACTCGCGTTTCGTTCTATTGAGACTGTCAGCCGGATGTGCCGGCATGGCAGCTGGTGATGGTGTTCACACTTAGACCTGAACTTATTACCCATAAACGACAGAAACGAACCTTTATCTACAAAAAGTATGACTGAAGTAGTATAACTCTAAACTGTGTGCCAGACAACCAATATTCAATCAAGGACAAAATAGACTGATTAGTAAATAAATCAACTAATAAATTCCTACCACTAGATGGGTATAAGACTGCTTTTTTGTTCGTTATGAATTGAAGACATTAATTATTGTTGTTGGACCTGAGCCAGTCGGAAAGGCATCTTAGATGCATTTACGAAATCCCGTGCCAACAAACCGACAACGGTGATCATCTCTATCAATTTTGTTCCCAAAATCACTTGTTTTTGGCCAGTACTAACTTTAAGCATGAAGAGACACACTGCCTCACATGGTGTTCAAACCAACGATAGACACAGATAGATCATATTACTGTAAGATGTCGTTGTAGAGGATCGGTGGGGAAATTGCCGCCCTTTCTGGTGTACTAGTTTAGACTCCGATCACGCTTTAGTAAAAGCTTTTGTATATCTACACCTTGTTGGCCGTAGAAAACAGAAGTCAGTGAGATCCATCTGTGCTCTGTTGGAAGATGAGGACGCTAAGTACGCACTTAGAGAGGAGTTAGCTAGGTATTTGTCTGGACATGAAAAGGATGCTTATCCTGAGGAAACGTGGCGTGAAATTCAGTAGATACAGTGGTGTACACACATTTTGGTAGCCTACACTTGAAGGTTAGAAAACATCATTGGATTTCCATGACATCACATGAACTGATAGATGGGAGAAGACTGATTCCAGCTGGCCGTGAGTAAAACGAAGAGCGAAAGCAACCTAAACGTAAGTCGATCAAGAGTCTTCACGTCAATCGCAAGCAGTGGTGGGTTGCAAAGGCAAGAGAGATGGAGGGAGGCATCAGTGGTTGGTTGCACTCAACAACTACTTGGGCTTATTAGGGATACTGGCTCGAGAAAGAAGATGGTAGGTGAAACCATCACTGAAAATGATGGGACGCTGATAACCTCCCAGGACAAGCTGCTAGAGCGTTGGGCAGAACGTTATGAAGCACAGTCCAACCGGCTCTCATCAGCGCTTCATTTACCCAACATCAGTCAGCCTAAACGTGAATGGGGTGTGGATATCAGTCGTCTAACTCTCCTTCAAGTTGAGAAACCTGTATCGAACCTGAAACGGTACAAAGCAGCGGGACCTGGCAGCTTGCCACCTGAAGATCTCAAGGATGAAGGTAAAAAATTGCTGGTTAGTTTGACGGGGTACTAGGTAATCTATAGGAATCAGTGGTAGTGCCATCAGACTGGTGTACTTCACTGGTCATCCCTGTCTATAAAAGGGAGAAAGATCTTACGATAACCATATGAGAATTAGTTTGACTAATATTGTTTGTATCCCAGGGTCCGAAGTTATCCGACGCCCAACTGGAGCTCGGGAACAGCAAACTCGAAAAAGTTAGGCAGGTTTCAGGCAGGGCTGGACGAGGTTGCATCGATCATATTTTTACCCTCCGATATGTTCTAGAACACGGATATACCTACCGACTAATGACCGACACTTACTATATTTCTTGACCTGATGGCTTCATTTGACTCTGTAGATTATGAGGTGACTGTGAAAGGATTACCGAGAAAGTATATAACGCTAATTAAAGCTCTCCACTCGAACTCATGCAGGCATCTCTCGATTTATGGAAAGTTGTTGCGTGAATTGATGACACTTAGTGGCATCCATCAGGGATGTCCACTGTCATCGTCCTTATTTAACTTCGTCGTAGACGTACTAATGGACATAACCTTAGGTAAGTCTGACTTCACAGGGAATTGATCCACTCCATGTAGGTCATCTGGTTGACTTGAATTTCGCAGACGACGTTGTCCTGCTAGTTGAAGAGTTGACGCAGTGGAGGGTCTTCTGTACACGTTGAGCAGAAATGCGAGTATGTTTGGCATGCGTCTCGCTGGCACCTGCAAGTACTCCCAGTTTATTGATAGGGAGTGAAGTGGTGAAATGTACCGACCACTTACTTGAGGAGTTGCACCAACCCAAACGGGTTGGTTGGTGACGATGTCTCTGGTTGAATACAGAAGGCCCTTTTGAGATTTGTCAACTTGCGTTATCTATGAGGCTGACTGTCGAGGTATCAGACTATCTATCAAAGGACGAGCATAGTGCACTGCAGTTCGTTAAATTGTGCTGTACGGCTTTGAAACATAGCTGTTGAAAGTAAGAGATATGAAGTGATTACAGAGTTTTGATCACAGTTTTCTTCATATCATTGCTCACGTTTGGTGGAATCGCCACATGAGTAATGATGTGATGAAGGATACTGGGTGAGACATGAAGTTGATTGATGAGGTTGTCAACCTTCACCGACTGAGATGGCTTGGACACATGCTTCGCATATCAAGCCGCCGCCTACCTAGAGTTGCCGTGCTGCAGAAAGTTGGATTAGATTAGAAGAGGGTTCAGTGTGTCCAAACTAAAATCTGGTACCAGTTGATTATGTCTCTTACTGTTGGTCCGAGTCATGTGGGGAGATAAAGACAGCCTGGTTGGGGTTCCTAAGACGAAAGGAATCAGTGGTTGAGGACTCTTGATGACATGGTGGAAAGTCGGTCAGAATGGTGCAGATGTGTTCACTCCCTGACGTCTTCTAAAGCTTGAATATTTGCACTAACCTTTATCTTCAGATTATTTATTCTCTTACACTACTTATTGTACTCTAATTCCATTCTTTTGAAGTCCACCTGTTGTTTAATACTACGATGAAGTATGACCAGTTGAACTGAGGTTCTATGTTGATTTTGTCTTTCTGTCAATTACTCAGGGAGTTGCATGATGCGAAATGTGTTGTTTACTGACGACGAGATTTCAACTCGTATTTATATGACCCGTTTAGCACTTACATAGTCTATATAGTCTTTGGCTCTGGCTTGAAATATATTCGACTGCCTGGTAAAGGATGGCACGTTCTCTCCTATTACACGCCTGTCAGGCATTGCTTTTGAAGGTAGAATATATGAAAATACTGTAGGTTTTCAAATGTGGGTGTCTTCGCAGCAACACTCACGTATAATGGGATCATTATGCGAGCAGTGTGAAGGTTTGGCATGGGGTACTAGACAGGGGAGGCAAATTAGTCGATGAAATGGTGGTCCTCCAACGATTGAGGTGATTTGGACGTGTGTTGTGTCTACTGAGCTACTGCTTATATTGACGTGCCATTACACCTGAAATAGGATTTAACTTGAATAAGGTTAAGTGTAACTAAACCTAAATGTGACTCTAATCCATGAAGTTTTTGACTACTGATCTGAAGTGTGTGTAGGTTGGTGTAGATTGCCTAGCTAGAATGCCAGATACTCTAAGAATCAATGGTTGAAAACTTAGTGACATTCTCCAAAATCACTCACAATGGCACATATGTAGACACTTTTGGAATCTTGGAATTCATAAACATTCTTCTGAATTTCTATCTATTTATTCTCTCTCTCTCGTATATTTTAGCATACTTCAGTGTTATTCTTTTTTTATTCACCTTTGTTGAGCAAGTCGAAAATTGAAATCCACCACACATTTTTGCCGTAGATAAATGAGCCATACCTAGTGTGTTGTGGGTTAAGGATTTTTCATCGTTATTGTTTGTCCTTTGGGTTCCTAGTGGAACATACGGCTTCAGTAGCACGTCGCCATTTCACTCTCTTATCTGCAGTCTTCTTAATCTGGCTCTGCGACTGCCCATAAGCTTTCATTTCTTCCTCACATGATCTCCTCCATGTCACCCTCTCCTCGGACGCCCAACTCTTCGTTTCCCATTTAGGTTTCACTCTAGGACCTGGCCTGGTGCGTGATGTCCCCAGTCGGCCTTCTCAATGCATATCCAATCCATCCCCACTTCCTTCTGCATATTTGTTGGACGATAGCTTCTTGCTTCGTTGGTTCGTTGCCAGACCGCTTGGCTTATTCTTATTATTCTGGCCATCTGATCTGACCTTCACTGTCAGTATCGAGCGAGCGTAGGCGGCAGCTGTTGATGATGTATGTGTGTAGTTTATTGGAAATCCTTTTCGCAACGCTCCAAGTCTCTCAACCGTCACATAGAAGCACTAACTTGACACTAATATTGTTTTTTATTATGAGTGCAGTGCGGTGCAAAAGGTCTGCACACTGACTTCAGATTAATCAAGGCCTGTCTTGCTGTCTTTCTTATCCTGGCTGGCTTTGACGTCGTCGTCTCTGCCTGTGCCGCCTGTAGTTGGAACGATGCTGTTTGCCTAGGTAGGTGAAAGAGACAACTTCTTTTCTATTTCTCCCGTTGATGGTGATTAGTGCTTTAAAGCACAGAGGGCTAAGGGTATTTACTGTCTTTCTGCTCAGACCTTGAAGCGGTTTTCTACAACCCATAACCCATCATCTGCTAAGGCCTACTACCGAGATCCATAAGCACTTACGTTCAATATTCTATTTTGATTTGCCTGTTTGTTCTATGTCATTGTTCCCCCATTCTATTAGGACATTTTTAAAGGTATACATAAAGCTGACTGAGACGATAAAGTTCGCTGTATATATAGTTCTGCAAATTACTACAATAAGCCCTATCATTCATTATTATCTATTGATCAAGTTTCATATATCTAGATGGATGGATGTTTGCATAATATATATATATATATATATATATATATATATATATATATATATATATATATATATGCGTGTGTGTGTATGTGTGCAGTTTTTCTAGTCATCACTATTAATATTCATTGTTTATGCAAACCTGTACAGTCTGTCACATAGTACATTGAACATACCAAATGCATATACTTTAAACATTCATTAGAAAATATATTGGATGTTATTTCTGATATTTGTGTGTTTGCATACTGTTGCATACAGTATAATGTTCAATAAACATGATATAAATATTTATCTATGAAGATGATTGTTTCACTAATATGTCTCATAGGCAGTCAATGAGTAAAAATGTATAACTATTTTGGTCAAGTAATGTGCGATCCATTTTTGTATTTGTGTACATTTCCGATTATTGGTTCCTTCCTTTGCACTTCCATGTGTATGTATGTATGTATGTATGTATGTATGTATGTATGTATGTATGTATGTATGTATGTATGTATGTATGTATGTATGTATGTATGTATGTATGTATGTATGTATGTATGTATGTATGTATGTATGTATGTATGTATGTATGTATGTATGTATGTATGTATGTATGTATGTATGTATGTATGTATGTATGTATGTATGTATGTATGTATGTATGTATGTATGTATGTATGTATGTATGTATGTATGTATGTATGTATGTATGTATGTATGTATGTATGTATGTATGTATGTATGTATGTATGTATGTATGTATGTATGTATGTATGTATGTATGTATGTATGTATGTATGTATGTATGTATGTATGTATGTATGTATGTATGTATGTATGTATGTATGTATGTATGTATGTATGTATGTATGTATGTATGTATGTATGTATGTATGTATGTATGTATGTATGTATGTATGTATGTATGTATGTATGTATGTATGTATGTATGTATGTATGTATGTATGTATGTATGTATGTATGTATGCATGTATGTATGTATGTATATATATACGTGTGTGTGTGTGTGTGTGTGGCAAGGGGAAGAGGTCGGGTAGCATCAGATACCCTCCTGGTTGAAACGGCGTCTAAAACTTATCAGATCATTACCTACCCTATTTACGTTCGTTTCTTCCATCATCTTGATTGCATGTGCAAATCGAATGTGATCCGTTCTGATCGATCTCAGTTGCGATTTATCCTAGTCTTCAAGAACAGGAAATAAATCCTTTTGTAATGACTACAGCGGTTCAGCCTAGTGGAAGTAATGTCTTTGACATTGGGTGTTTCAACGAGATCGTTATTCACTGCCAGGTCTTGGAACTAAAATAATTACCGGCGCTCGACACTAGCTGTAGTTCTTGACCTGAAGATGGCATTCAATTCCTTTAATTGAAATGTTTTATGACCGTATCTCTCACTGAAAGAGGTACTGCGTAAGTATATTGCTGTGTTAAAGGTTTCGTATAGTAACACTCATTGGCCTACGGTACTGAGCATTAGGTGAGTTGTAGTCGTGGAGTGGTGTTTGTTGGAATTGTTCAGCCTCTCCATTTCATCCAACTTTATTGTGTATGCGTTTACGTTTTTCCCTATACAGTGAAATTGGCAGCTTTTGGTAGAATTTTATCCTTTTTCTCATCTGAACTGTAGTCGGTAGTAGCTTAAGCAGAGACTGCAAATGCGCATCGGCTATCGTCACGGTACTTTTCACTTCCTACAGATCCATTCAGTCAAACTGTGCATCCTCAGCTGTTGACTGTTATCCAGTCGAGAAGTTCACTTTCTGCTCGAGAACTCAAAGGTCTACTTACACCATCGAGTCCACGAGAGGTAGTCATTGAATCTCCAGATTCATTGAGTTGGTCAAGTAAGGTCAAGTGAATAAACATATTTCAGTCCTGTACATCTACAAATCGAGACTTTAGAGTTCTACCTAGCGATGCCTAATGTCTAATTTGGCATAGGGTTTTTTATTACGTTGGAAGCTCCAGTATGAAACGATAACGGAGTCTTAGGAAACTAGGAATACGGCTTCGATGACTTTAATTTTCGCGGTGGTCGTGAAGTGAGAGGTTGCCCAATTTGTAAAAGGTTTAATACTGGTATGAGGAAGTGAAGGCAAGGGAAACGTGCGAGTGGTTAGTACTTCGCGACTGTTCATACCATAGAAATTGTTTCTGCAAGGTATCTTAGAGAGAAAAGGGATTGGTTTTGTGTGATCGTGGAGCCCACAAGATATCTGCTTGAGGCCTGTCATACCTGATGTTTTTAGGATTGTTGGATTAAGATTTGTTTACACTGACGCTATTTTGGCGGTTGACATTTCCCCACTCTTTCTGTTCTCATAGGAAGGGGAACATCAGCTTTCTACTTATGGTCACCCAGGGATAATACTTTACTACTATCACAACCCTATCCAACCAGCAGTACAACTTCGCCCTACAGCTCCCATGATAACATGTTTACCCATATTATGATGATGGTAACTGCCTTTTGGATAAAGCAAGAAAAACAATAGTAGCAATGCTTTGTGGATTCTCTTCAGCTGCTTTACGATCTATAGAATATAAGTACGGCGGTAGGACAGACACGAAGAGGACCAATTAAATTAGTTGATAAAAGGCTCGTCTATCTACATTTTAACTTCTAAGAGGGGGGGGGGGGTTGAAATCGCCGCGTGGATAAACCATAGACAGTCTCGCACTAAAAAGGAACTATGCAGGAGCTAAGTTATTCTATATGGATCAGACTAAATGGTCATTGAGACGACCCAAAGTGGACATAATCTTCTTTATTACTCAATATAATGAAAACCTTTTGTTGCGCTTACTTAACCATGATGTCATTTTTGTCAATTCTAGAATAGCATTATTATACCCAACTCTTTCATATTTTCATGCATTTATATCATATTAGTATCTTCTCTAGAATGTTCGTTTTATCATTGTATAAATAGTTGATCTTTGACTAGTCTTAGCAACTTCATCAATGCTAGTCATGCCAAATCTTTGTAACTTTCCATTTCATTATCTCTTTTCATTACTGTTATTGTGGCTGTTTACAGTTACCTCAACCTTTTACTCTGTGACCTTTGTCAACGATTCACGCTAGCGAAATATTGTTCTTAATCTCTAAAAAATCTCTCTGTTAACTTCATATTGGAGGTTTTAGTTTCTAAATCAGGCAATAGACATACTTCACTTATCAAAATAGGTAGAATCTGATGTTTTAGATGTGTAGTGTGTTTCTGAGATGTATATGTATAGAAATGAAGTGTGGTTATTCACTTGACGTCAACTAACCAGTGAAATTAATGTATGAAATTCATCTGAAGCATACAAGTAGATTCGATGGAGTATTCCTGTCAATTCATTGGTGTAGATATGGTATAGTAGTTCGAGAATAGAACTGTTTTTTTAGTTTTCAGCTGAATGGATGTGTAAGAACTAGAAAGGCCCATAATACTCGTCTATGATTACTTATTGTTCGAACAAGTAAGTGTAGCTAGTTAGAGAGGCATCTTCGGGTCATCTATAGAATACCGTAAACAGTGACTGTTGCTGACCTACGCCAACTTGAAACATTAGAAGAGTTTTTATCTCACCTGATCGCCTCCACTATTCAGCTAACGACAACAATCAATCCACATTGATTACTTTGTTATAAATCCTTGTTAAAGAGTTTCTGCTCTTTTCGAATTACCTGCTTGGCCTGTAACATTAGACATTAGTTTGGATGTGTATATGTCTACTGTTGAACAGATACAGAAAATAAGTAGTTGTTAAGCCTTTTGTTATTGGTAGGAAAATGATGAAGACTATGTGAGGATAGCAACAATTCTTAACATAATTAGGTATGGTATAATATTCAATCTGTTGTGAAAACGAAGGTGAAGAACATAATTTACAACGAAATGTTAGTAAACTTTAATAAATTTTAGTAATTTATTTCATATGGTTCCAATTACGACGATTAGCGAAATAAGTTCGAACATGAATTGAATAAGGGTCATTGTAATACTCATGAAGAATAAATACAAGAGGCAGAGAATGACGAAGGCATTAACGCTGAACAGTACTTTGATTATAAAAGTTATGCAATTCGTCAATAATAATAATAATAATGGGTTAATTGTGAAAGATATTTCGTGAATCCCGTATAGAATTTTTACCATGTTATACAGACAGCATCAACTGGATAGAAACAGTTCCCATGTATACATATAATAAACTGAAGTGTAAGTATAAATTTCACATAAGACTATTTACTCTGTGTACAACTAACTTGAAAATGCAACAATAACTTGAACAGTTGAACAGTCACATTAGTAGTTCGATTCATACTACTTAAATAAACACTAAGCTGTTTAATCTTTAATTAGTTTACTTTGAGAAAACAAAAGTTCATTAATTAATTAATTGATGAGTTAGTTAGTCCATGTCTAACACATTTCTTCTTCTTGAAAAGGATACTAGCTAAATACGGTATTGTCGAGTTTTACATTTAGTAGTAATACGTACATACTACTGAAATGCGGGAAAACAGCAAGACCAAATGGAATCCAGAAGCACTAAGAACAGATGCAGGGACAACAGCCGACATACTCACACCACTATTGCAGAAGGTCTGGAAGGAATGAAAGGTACCTGCCTATTGATTGGAAGAAGAGCTACCCTGTCAAACTCCCAACAAAGGAAGATCTAATTCTTTGCAAGAACTGGCTCGAAATCATGGTTCTGTCCACCCCAAGCAAGCAAAATATTAAGCCGCATCATTCTGGAGAGACTCAAGAATGCGCTGCACTCAGGAAGTACAAATCATGTGCGGATCAAATTGCAACACTACGCGTCATCATAGAACAGAGTATAGAATGGCAGTCAACCCTCTACCTTACCTCAATCAACTTCATCAACTTTGAAAAGGCCTTCGACACAGTCGACGAGAAATAATTTGACAACTGCTTCAACAATACGCGGCTTTAGTGTCACAAACCTTTATCAATCTCATTCAACAACTATACGAAGACTCCTCATGCCAAGTGATTCAAAAGATGGAAATCTCAGTGACGCCTTCGAAGTGAAGACAGGAGTAAGGCGACAAGGCTGCCTACTATCTATCACTCATTATCTTCGTGATTGTGGTGGATTGGATGATGCAGCAAACAGTGAGGAGGGAGAGGATGGGTATACGCTGGCTGGACCGATGGAAAGATCCCAGGAGAAGATTTCGATTTCGTCGCCGATGATGATTTGTGTCTAATATGTTGTCGCAGAAACACGAAGATCTACAGGCACAAACTAACAAGTTAGTTGACAGAAGAGGCAGGGCAGCGAAGGAAGACGGGACTTCAAGTGAACGTAGAGAGGATAGAGGTGATGAAGATACGCAACCAACAACAACAACAATAACAAGAACAAGCACCAATAACAGGAGAAACCTAAAGGAAGTTGTTCCTTTCTTTCACACCTAACTGGGAACCACCGTTTGAACTGCAGGCGGCGCAGACGAAGACGTCAAAGCAGCCAGGATCGGAAAAGTGAGACAGGCGTTCATTAACGTGAAACTAGTGTGGAGATTTTTGCACTATACTCAGCATAAAGCGTGAAAAATATCCGGATTTTCAACACCAATGTCAAGTCAGTGCTTCTGTATGGTTCAGAGACTTGGCGTGTCACGAAAAGCAGTTCTAACAAACTAGAGATATTCGTCGACAGCTGCTTTCGCTCTTTACTGCAGCTCAAATGCGAGAATAATCAGAATAAGCAACAAGGAACTGTGGCTGGCAACTAACCAACCAAGAACCTATCGCTCAACAAATGTACAGAAAGAAATGGAGATGGATTGGGCATACACTGAGAAGACCATTCGTGGACATCGCGCGCCAGACACTCGAGTGGCACCGAGATGGGAAACAGCGATTTGGGCGTCCGAGTGTTACTTGGAGCAGATCGTGTGAGGAAGAAATGACAGCTTCTTGGCAGTGTGATGGAGCCAGGTTGGAAAGATTGCAGAGAAGAGAGTGGAATGGAGACGTGCTGTTGAAGCCATATGTTCCACTAGGAACGCAAGGGACAAATAATAATAATACGTGCACAAAGTTTTATATACATTTACTGTTGGTGTTTCCAGATAAGTGAGATATAGATAATTTTGAGTGAAAAGGATGCTGATCATCTGATAAAATAACTCCTGCCAGATGTTTACATGAGTTAATGTGTTTGTCCACAACAGTTTCAATTAGAAGGTTTATTAGTGCACTACTAGTTCTGGTGGCAGTCTTCAAAGTTCTACGCAGTACAGTATAGTTATTTTTCAGCAACCATGGAAAGTATAAAGGGGGAACAATAGATGAGAATAGGCAATATGGAGGAGTTTATAAGACACAAGATAATCTCATCGTCTTAATATAGCAAGTTAAGCGTAAAATATTTTTAGAGATTAATAAGATAATGAGAGGACCAGAAAAGTTGTGAAATAAAACACTCACCGATATAAATTACACTTGTAATACATCTATAGAATGGGAATCATGAAAGTTAAGCAGTTATATCAGAGTATGGTCCGTGTATGATTATGGAAAGTGCAAGTCTTATGTTAGATAGTTTATGAATTTACTCTTCAAATCCTGTTTTAATCATCCTGTTATCATTGATTTTGTTGACTTCCACCTCTTTTTTCTTTTTTTTTCTTTTCTACTTTTAGCTGAAGATGATGAATTAACATTTTGTAAAGGTGAACAAATAACTGAAGTTGAAAAATTGATGTAGGCTGGTGGAAAGGTGTTTGTCGAAAAAAAATTGGCTTATTCCCTGCTAATTATGTATATCTTATTGATTCAATGAAATAATTATACAATTTGATTAATTTCTTTCAAATTACTATTAATGATTGATTGATTAGTGATATACAACACGGTTGTTTGTTTTTTACTAAACATATGACTTTTTCTACAAAGAATTTGCGGTGAATTACTTACTTTCCTTTGTATTTTGTTAATCTCTTGTCTTGTTATCTCGATATGATCATATCGATAGGCTTGTACACAATATTACTACTGTAGCATATCCATCGTGTCTCAGTTGTTTTTTCTCTATCATTATTCTCATCTTCTTTTTTTTAAATACTGATTTGAATGTTCTTTATCCTCTTTTTTTTGGAAGAATATTTCTCAGAACATTTACTTTTCAGGTTATGCTCTCACCATTCTTTGTAACATGTTATTGTGATTATCTCTTGTGTTTTCACACACACACACACACAGACGCTTACAATAATGCTTACTGAATATAGTAATGTACTACTATTTTTCATAGAAAAATCTTAAGAATAAATCTGTTGTTTTCTTTTATATTTAATACTTTGAAATGTATATTCCAGTATATTTTATTTATCGATTTAGGTTCCTATAAAGAAAAGTATCTTATGAGTTTCACACTTGATTTGTTTTTCAAGCGTCAACTGCATGGCTTAATTATTCCTCCCTATTCCACACATTAATTATTATTATTATTAGTCCTTTGGGTTCCTAGTGGAACATAGGGCTTCAGTAGCACGTCTCCAGTGAATTCTGTTCTCTGAGATCTTTTGAACCTGGTTCCACGACAGCCCAGAAGCTCTCATTTCCTCCTCGCATGATCTCCTCCATGTTACCCTCGGACGTCCAACTCGTCGATTCCCATGGGGATTCCACTCGAGCAACTGGCCTGACGCGTGATGTCTCCAGTCGGCATTCTCAGTGCATGCCCAATCCATCTCCACTTCCTCCTGCATATTTTTTGGGTGATAGGTTCTTGGTTGGTTCGTTCCCAGAGCACCTTGTTGCTTATTCTTTCTGGCCATTTGATCTTCAGTATCGAGTCAGCGTGGGCAATTGTTGATGAATGTCTGTAGTTTGTTGGGAATCCTTTTCGTAACGCGCCAAGTCTCTGAGCCATACAGAAGCACTGACTTGACATTGGTGTATAAAATCCGGATCTTGTTTATTCCACACATAAATTGGTGAAAATATTAAATCCAGTTTGAAAAGATACTCTTCAACTTGTTGTTATTGTTAAATCTTTAATTCACTAACTTACCGTTTTCCAAGACTATTAACATTCTCTGTGTCTATTTATCTTTATAGGAACCTCTAAATTACAATTGCTCCAATTTTTCTGAGGCAACTATTATTGCTATATACCGACAAAGTTCATTTTATATTTGAAGATGAACACTTTTGACAAGTTGATGGTGTAGCTATGGTTAGTCCCTTTTGGATCATTACTAGTTGATATTTTATCAAAAATCTAGCTAGTCATTTTATCGATAGAATTTCTCCTTACAAAAGATATATCAATGACATAATGATTTGTGAGAGACATGAGGATATTGTTTGTCTACTAAAATGCCTTAACACTATACAAACTCATAGCAGTCTGACTTTGAGAAAGAGAATAATAATCATCTGTCATTCTCAGATATACTCCTGATTCAATGAGAGGATGGTTCAATTTATACCAAGCCTACACTGACGGAAACCTCGCCTGGTTAACTAGTTCACTACCTACTAGCCCGGGTAAAGAGCTAACAATCCTACCCCGTAAAACAAATCTAACCGCTAAAGAAACTTCAAAGCACAAAGAAAATATAAAAGATAAAAACAAAATTATTCCTTGCTGGAATCGGAAAGGCGAAATGACGCTACAGATGGTACAGACGAGGATATCAAAGTCAGAATCGGAAAAGCAAGACAGGCGTTCATTAGCCTGAAACCAGTGTGGAGATCTTCTGCACTCAGCATGCGGAACAAGATACAGATTTTCAACACCAACGTCGAGTCAGTGCTTCTGTATGGTTCAGAGACTTGGCGCGTCACGAAAGGGATTTCCAATAAACTACAGACATTTATCAACAACTGCAGTGGAAGTAAGTGGAGATGGATTGGATCGGGCATACACTGAGAACTCCGACTGGAGACATCACGCGTCAGGCCAGGCACTCGAGTGGAATCCAAAGCGGAAACGACGAGTTGTGCATCCCAGCTGAGGGCGACATCTGATAAAGTTTGATGATTTGTTTGGACATCAACTTCTGGAAGTCATTTTGTGAAGTCATGATGTATAAGGGGTTTCTCTACTCAGATATGGCGAGAAACACTGACAGATAACATTAAATAGATGATTACACTGTATCATAAACTGATTATTATTTTTACTGTTGTTATTGATCTATTGGGTTCCTAGTGGGACACAAGACTTCAGTAGCACGCCTCCATTGCACTCTCTTCTCTACAGTCTTTTCAACCTCGCTCCACGACTGCTCACAAGCTTTCATTTCTTCCTCAAATGATCTCCACCATGTCACCCTCGCCTCGGACACCTAACTCATAGTTTCCCCTTTGGATTCCACTCGACGGCCTGGTCTGGTATGTGATGTCCCCAATCGGCCTTCTCTGTGTATGCCCAATCCATCTCTACTTTCTTCTGCATATTTGTTGGGTGATAGCTTCTTGCTTCGTTGGTTCGTTGGCCAGCCAGAGTTCCTTGTTTCCTATTCTTATTATTCTATTCTGGCCATCTGATCTTCAGTGTCAGTATTGAGCCAGCGTATGCAACTGCCGATGAATTTCTGTAGTTTGTTGGAAATGCTTTTCGTGATGCGTCAAGTTTCTGAACAATATACCAGCACTGACTTGACATTGGTGTTGAGAATCCGGATGTTGTTCACGCTTTGTGCTGAGTGCAGGATCTCCACACTGATTTCAGATCAATGAAAGCCTGTTTTGCTGTCTTTCCGATCCTGGCTGGCTTTGATGTTCTCATTTGTGTCTGTGTCGCCTGTAGTTAAAGTGATGCTGCCTGCCTAGGTAGGTGTAGGTGAGAGAGACTACTTCCTTTAGATTGCTCTCCTTAATGATGATTGGTGCTTGTTGTTGATTGGGTATCTTCTTCACCTCTGTCTTCTCTACATTCACTTGAAGTCCCATCTTCCTTTGCTGTCCTTCCTCTTTTGTCAACTTGTTAGTTTTCGCCTGTAGATCTTCAAGCTTGCTTGATATTAAACACAAGTCATCGGTGAAATCGAAATCTTCTCCTAAGGTCTTTTCATTGGTCCAGCTAGCGTATGCCTCTCTTCTCGCTCCTCACGGTTTGCTTCATGATCCAGTAGTGTCGACCACAACCAGGAAGATAATGGGTGATGGAAGCAGCCTTTTCTTACTCCTATCTTCATTTCAGAGGCATCACTGAGCTTTTTATTATGGATCACTCGGCATGTGGCGTCTTTATATAGATGTTGAATGAGATTGATAAAGATTTGTGGGACTGGAACCGTAGTGTTGAAGAGACTGCCAAATTACTTATGGGTCGACGCTTTTGAAGGCCTTTTCAAAGTTGATAAAGTTGAGGTAGAGTTGAGTTGACTGCCATTCTATACTCTGTTCTATGATGATGCGTAGCGTTGCAAGATTAATTATTTCATGTGTAAATGTTTTAATACATTACAGTTAGTTTACAGTGATTGAAGTTGGCTTCATTAGTGTCTAAGTTGTATTAACGTATAATTCACACTACTTCATGTTGCCAGGTAGCTAGTTGATTCACTATTGTTATATGACTATAATCTATGCAATTTAGTAATGATAATCTCAATTGAACATCTTGAAGAGTTTTAAAAGATGAAGAAGATGAAATCAGTTGCATAAAATCATTGTTGAGAAGAGCGAAGATCTACTAAATTACATTAATTTAATGACTGTTTCCCAGAAGAACGGCTATCTAAGTGACTTCATCTAAAAATGTTTATCTAATCTGGCACTAATCAAAGGAATCACCCTTGGAAACTAACAAACAGATTATCTTACCTTATACAAAGAATATTTCCGAGATTACAACTAGATTAGTGAAGCTTTGTGGAATCTCTGTAGTTCATAAGCCTATAAAGTCTCTTAACTCTATCTTATGCAGGTCAAAAGGCACAAAGTAAAGAAAGACAAGTAAGACAATACATATACAAAATAAACTTCAGAAACTATGAAAAATACTATTGTGAACAGAGTGATCACCCACTTCATATCCGCCAACATGAGCATCGACTAGGAGTGAAGCATTGTGATATATCTTCACTGGCATTATATATGTCGACAACTATGGAGATGAATTCAACTAGGGAATTGTGGAAATATTGAGTAGAGGAAATATAAAGAATTTCAGAGAATTCTTAGAAGCATGATATTCAGATCCATCAACGACATATTAACATTGATTCAATCTGTCACTCAATATATGAAGCAGAAAAATCACCAGGATGGTTAAAGTTCATGCTAGCAGGACAGCCAATCGAAAAAAGTGTAGAGACAATGATAAAATTTTAAGAGAAACAACCAATCTTACCCAACATTATTAGGACAAGCTAATAAAGTACCACTTGTGAAGAAAATCCTATAGCTCATTTCTTTTTGATGTTTATACTGATGATATTGTCTAGAATGATGATGAAAACTTCATGATTAAATCATCCAGTTCAGAGAAAATATGATCCATGTGTGCTACAAATGTTTTATATCATCTTATTTATAGCTGCTTATCGTTTGAGTATCATAGAGGTTTAAATACCACAGCTTGGTGTCCTTTCAATACTCACTAAGTACTAACTAAGATGAGCTCAAAAATGAATTGATTACAGTCAATAGAAAATAAGCTACTATTGATTAATATGGGTAAATAGGTGGATCCGACTTATAGTTGAATGATGGCAATGTGTACACATCAAATATGAGTTATGAGAATCCAGATTTGTTTAACTGAATAGATAATGTTTTATCATATAAAGTCTAGTAATCAATAAACTGTTTCATCATCTATACGTATTTTCATCAGATGATATTCAATGATGAGTAATTTGTTTCATTGTGCTTCTTTGAGTGGTTTCTGAGTGGCTAACTTATGTTACCCAAATGTATATTTCATTATTTCACGACAATTGTGTATCAGAGATCATCATCATGTATGATGGTGGTTTGTCGGATTATAATCCAAGCCTCTTGTGACGATAGATACTACATTGGAAAACTACTCACTTGTAAGCATGAACATGAACAAGGATCATACAATCTGTAAACAACTTACAAGTTTATCATTCTCATTTTAGGGTATACCTGTCTGCTAGACAAATTCAGCTGACCCGAAGCATTCAACTTTTCTGTGAATCAGATTTATTTGGTCGGATTGCTGACCACCTAAGTCTTATAAGTGTAAAAATAACCATTGTATGTGAACATCAATCCAATTTGTAGATTACTAAGAGTAATTCATAACTATTTATACCATTCTATGGTATATTTCTAAATTCCTTATAGTAGTAGAACAACTTATTGTGCAGACAGGACAGAGTAGAATATCTAAAATTATACTATATTCGTCACACAAGATGTAGCCAACTGATGGTATGGTGTTAAAGGCGACTGATCCTGGGTTGGAGGCACTAACTGGAGTTCAGGTATATCCAGTTGACTTGCGTAGTAGATTCCACTGTGTTAGCCACTATCCATCAATAAAGATGGAGTGAAATTCATAAATTCTGTTCAGACTTTCTTTAAAAACAGTTTCCTTTCTTTGATATCCCAGTATTTGTACATGCGCACGTCTACGTGTACATTCGTCATCATGTCAGGTAGTCAGAAGTAATTACTAATAATTGTTAGTGATTCATCAATTGATAATAATGACGATAATCATATTCACCTTAATATTTTCATTACAATGATTATTTTGTTTTTTGGTATCTTTTGTGTTTTTCATGAAATTTTGGATTACTACAATAAAACCATGAGGTGAATTTCCAATAATGAATTACTAATGATGATAATATGGAATAGATTTGGTGGATTGTATGTAGGCCAAAGAGAAGAAGATAGACAGACAGACAGACTAACTGACTGCTTGACTGACTTACTGACTGACAACGATCATTCCTCTTACATTCAATCAACTAAATTTCATGTCTTTCTTCGTTAGATATAACATGTTTATATAAACAGGACATTTTTGCTCAGCCGTACACAAAACTTGGCAAACAAACTTCTAGTGAAGATGCTTGGCTATTGTATTGATTCGTCATGGGAGTACAACCAATTTCATGTTGTCTAGTCCTGAGTGCAGACCGAATTCTATCGATCATATTTGCAATGTGGCGACCAAGCTAGGAAGCTCAACATCCCGGTGCGGTGCACATTAGTTGATGTTAGTTGGTTGGAGGCAATCAGCAGGGCTTCCTGCCAACTAACATGTTTGACTATTGTTTCTTTGATACTAGGTGACAACTAAATATGAAATGAAAGTCTGGGAGCCACATGAATCGAATCAACGACCACTGGGTCTTGATTGGACAACCAGTGACAGTACGATCAAGCTGTAGTAACATATGATGAATTCATATTGTGTTTGGGCAGAACCCTTGATGACTGGAGCAAAGCAAAAATCTTATCAGCAAGCGGATTTCGTAGCTTAGTTAATGAAACACCGGATCAGAACCCCAATGATTGGGGGTTCGAACCCTATCGTGGTCCACATTTCCATTTCACCTCCAATCATCATCTAGTATCAATATAAGTTTGCCAAATTACGTGAATCTCAGCTAGTCAAACTGATATTTCTTTTTTAAGATTTTGATACTGATCAATTCGGAAATGAAACTATATTTATCAAATGATGCGTTAAAAAAGTGGGATGAATATGAGTTTTGAACTTCAACACCACCTGCTACAGAATACGTTGTGTGAATAAGTATATACCTAAATGAATTCCAGTTATTGGTTTTGAATCGCCTGTCGGTGTCACTGTGGGCTATTAAATGGCTGACAAGAATTGGTCAGTGATAAATTCATTGTTTTGTATCTGTTGTATGTAGGAAAAAGTTTCTTAATTTCATAGTTTTCACTTATTCGGGGAGTTGGAACAACTTTAGTAGGGTGGTTGCTGACGAAATCTCATCTGAGATACAGAAAGCCTGGTTAGCACTTGCTAACTTGCTTGATTCCTGTCATCAGCTGGCAAGATATCAAACTATCCATCAAAAGATGAGTATACTATGCTGCAGTCCGTCCCGTCCTACTATACGACTGTGACAGATGGTCATTAAAAGTAGAAGACATAAAGCAGCCACCGGGATTTGATTATAAGTGTCTCTTCGTAGGATTGGTCACGCATTGGTGACATCAAAACATGTACAATGTTGTGGTCAGGCGAATAATAATAGGCAAAACAGGCAAGTCGACTGATGAGGTTGTGAACCTTCATTGACTGAGGCAGCTTGGACATATGTCTCGCATGTTAAGCTTCCGCCTACCTGGATTAGGTTGGAATAGGGTTAAGTATGGCCAGACTAATACATAGTACCAGGCGATCAAGTTTCTGACTTAGTTTTAGCCATATGAGGAGATATACACTACCTAGGTGTAGTTTCCGACATAACACGAATAACTGGTTGAGGACTTTTTGCGATTGAAAATCAGTTGAAATGGCCTAGATTTATTTATTCCTTGACCCCTTCTAAAGCTTGAATATTTTCACTAACCACTATCTTCAGACTGTTTATCCTCTCACACAACTTTTTTAATTTCCATATTATGATTTATAATACACAGTCAGTGATCTAGTATTATTTACTTGATGATGACGTTTCAAGCATAAATTATCATTGCTCATAATCATATCAGTGTAATTCCATCTGACTTGACTTTTATATTCCTGTCACCTCATATCCTATGTTCGGGGCTATTCGAACTGACCCCAACCAACCAGATTGAAACACACTTGTTTGAAACACGTAAAAGAAGCGCTAATAGTTAATAATTATCCTCCACAGTTTATTAAGAAATCCTTACAGACACATAGAAAACGAAAAAATGACAGTCACACAAGTTCGACTCATAACGAGAACACTAGTAGAAAGGAGTTCACAGTCTACTTTGTGTTACTTTGTAAGGAAGGTACATCAGAAACTTTACATAGGATGCTCAACAAAGCTGGAATTAGGGTGGCATTTAAACGTACAAACTCACTGAGAGATGAACTTTGTTGGCTAGCTTAAGGATCCGATGGAACTAATTAAGCAAAATAATCTAATCTATCAACTTCCATGTAATGACTGTGAGGTCAAGTGAATAGGTCAAATTAGTCGGTCGGGTCAGTTAGAATAGATGAACATAGGGATTTAGCTAAATATAGAATGACAGACCTAAATAAGACGAATAATCTAGAGAACACTGGACCATCGCAATGCATGTGTAATAGAAATGACGCAACACCCATGCTAGAGATATGAAAATTTTACTACCAATATAAACGGAAGTGATCGGTGATAGGAATATAAAAGTCAGATGGGACTACACTGATGTGAATTATGAGCAATGATAATTTATGCTTGAAACGTCATCATCAAGTAAATAATACTAGATCACTGACTGTGTGTTATAAATCGAATAAACAAATCTAATATGGAATTGTTATTCTACCATAGTGCGCAAGGTTTACACGTATATTTGTCTACTTTCATATTAATCTTTTTCTATAGACCTGTGAAGTGTGGCAACTTGCACAGATGCATTTGTTTTCGAGGTTCTACATTGATTTTGTCTGTGTCTCTCTGATAAAATTTTTGGTGAGGAGGAAATTTCTCCTCCAATCTAATCTTCTTCGAGTGCTACAATCGGAAAATTTAAAGTCTTCAATCCTGTTGTCACTATTCATTGAAGAGGTTGTTATTGATATTCAGATTTCTTGGGTGCTCATTGTTTGATTACCTCATATACGTTGATCAAGTAAACGGTGTCAATATTCACTTATGTTATTGTTAAGAGAGATTAGTGGGGATCGATGTAATTGAAACTCTGATTATTTTATTTTCTTATCATTGAGGTTGTCAATGTTTTGTTTGCGGTGAATTATGTCGGTTAACAGGACTATTGTCTAGACATGAATTTTTCTCCAGGTTAATTGAAGAAATTAAGAAGCTTGCAAAATGTACAGTTTGAGAAGGAGAATGATATGATTAGGAGAATTCCATCATAGTAGTTACTTGCATAGAATAAAAAGCTTTGTCAATATTCCTTTTCTCCATTTGATCTATGCGCTTCACTATAGATAGATATGATTGCTGCATTCATTTATCTATTCTTTTGGGTTATTTGTGACTCAACTATCAATCTGGATGACATCCTACACGAGTTCAACAATTATCATTCATTATTAGAATTCACTATACTGAGAGAATTAGAATCAGCTATTCCTTTCTTTGACATACTGATTACAAGATGTAGCAATGGAACGCTGAAAAGATCCATTTACGGGAAACCCATATGGAACGAACAGCTTACTCATTTCTATAGTAAGGTGGCGATCCGATTATAAGGAAAAGAAACTTCATTCACTCACTGTGCTATCGAATATGTGATATTTGTACAAGTTGAACTTAATTTTCATAAGATGGACACTTGTGGAAAACGGCTATCCTAGTCAATTTGTTGATAAGAATGTACAAGGTGATGCAGCATCAGATATCCTGATAAATCGACTTTCTGGATCAATTAGTAGGACTTTTTTCTCAGCCAAACTTCATTTATTCTTTTGTTCACTTATTCCCTGTGATCCTTTCAACTCATTTGTATTATCTTAGTTTATTGTCTTCCTCCGAGTTGCTTCAAAGTACTACCTTTATAAGAATGGATATTGGGATGTTGTAAAATAAACATTCTATAGAAGAAAACCCTCATTTACCTAGGGTAAATGGTATACATCGAGGTACCATAACATTAGAAACTATTTTGTTATTAGAAAATTAAATAACTAACAAAGTGAGAAATGATACAACAAACTTGGCATCTCTGTATATTTTTCTTCTTCTCACGTGATTTTCTTTCTTCTTCATGAGATTAAATTATATAAAATCATAAAAGGAAAACATTTGGGGAGAATATTGCACATGATATTTTTAGCAGTATACACTGATAATAGTATATAAAAGATCCCCGTAAAAAGTTGATCAGAGTTTCTTTCTTTTTTTCATATCTATCGTTTTTCGTTTGTCTAAATTGTAAACAACTACTCTTTAATAATGAATCTGTTCTGTATGTAATATAATTAAATTAAAAAGTGGTGTTCTTTATCATTGTGTATACATTTTTTACATTGACCTATATACACATGCACAGTTTAATTGAAGTTGAATAAATAAATTCAAGTAACCTTGACATTAGTAACGATTCATTGTGTTCATTAGTGTATGTTGTCGTGATTTTAATCAGTTAAAATTATTTAGCATAATCATTTTACCTACTATTAAGTAGTATGATGCGTTAAAAGTAAAATGATTTCGTTAGCCGTTTAAATTCCTTTTTCAAAATTCTGTTTAACACAATTCAGTTAATCGTTTCAATGATGGCAAATTGATTTCTGAACTGTTATGTTCATCAATGATACTACTTTCATTGTAAAGTCTTATAAAATCTATTTTACTCCAAGGCCATGTGGATAGGATCCATTCTGTGGGATCTGAACAATTCACAAAATTCGTCGACTTATCACTACTGCTTAACTCCATAATAACCTTCTTGACGTATTCAGCTATATCATTATTCCATAGTTGAATGAACCAAGATTCACAAGCCATTGGATCATTGAAAGGAAGATTCAAGAATAAAGAGGAGTTGATCAGATAAATATGATCAATAGTTGGACTTCGATTCAAATTTTGCACGTCATTTAGAAACTGATCTAAATGATCACAAACCTGTCAAGAAAAGACAAAATAACTTTATTATTGTTGCATAAGACGACAAATCGTTTTAAATTTTCAACGATTTATCAAATGTGACTAGTTACAGGGAAATATACTGCTATTTCAAGTCGGTATTCATCGTAAATTGACATCAATTGGAGGAACAATGGAGACCTGGAGCACTGCACAGCTGTTTCGTACTAGTATCGGACTCTTCAGCAGTGTGCACCCACGACCCTCAGGTTCTGTGGCCAGCACGTTGCCAATGAGCCGCTGGGTCGGAATTCAATCGTTCATATTTCCAACTTCTGTCACTTCACGACATAGAGCAACAGTCACCGAATGTTATTGTTGAGTGTTTGTCCTTGCAGCCATCAGGTTTGTCCCACTGGTCACTACTTCTCACTAGGACTTCGAAATGTGATTCCCGAAGTAAGCTCAATTGGAGGTTGGTACGGTCAAAGATCTCAGTACCAAGCGAATATGGATGTCTTGAAGACTGACAGTTGAGAGGGTTTTAGGGTTCACTGATCAGTTCTGAAGTGAAGTTAAAACAGTACTGTAGCAAGAGTATTTGTTTTTATGGGGATAGGTTACTATGACGTCTTCTGCTCGGTGAGGGGGTGACCCCTAAGTTCGTTGACAATGACGTTCACAAAGACGAGGACCTGAGGCGAAAACTGTAGTAAAATTCCCTCTATCTCTTAGTCAATTCATTGATGAGTGTGCCTAGTTATCATTGCGAAAACGACCACTTCTATTCCATATAATCTTTCGAAAAGATGCTTCTATTAAACACAGTCATCTTTAGTGAAGCCTTCCATTTTGAAATAATTACCAAGTAGATGTGTTTTAGATACTGTTTTTGGGTGCCTGGAGTTACCGATAATCAGAACATATTTCCTTCTTTCTCCAGAATTTGAAAATAAGAATTTTGAAGTAATCGCAACACTGCTATCCAGGATTCAATTGGTTAGTTTAAACAACTGAAAAGTTACAATGATTTAAGTGGTTATTGTTTGACAATCTTTGTGATGGAAATGTCTATTTTCATTTGAGTATATCCAACATGAAATTATATTACTTCGGTATTTGTTGACCTTCGTTAGCTTAGTGTCTATGAATAAGACCAAATCTGTTCTTATTTACCTCTACACATTAGATAATATAGGGACTGTATGATTTAATAAAGTAATAAAAGGAAACCAGAAAGATTGAAAAAAATTGATGGTTAATACCTCAATTGCTCAATTCCTCCTCATAAAATTTAAAGTTGGGTGATAATTTATAGAACACAATCCAGGAGGATAATTTACCATATCGATTAACTGATGCATAATTTACAATCTATCCACTCACTTCTATAACCTACTCCGTGTTTTTTATGCTTTCATTTTTATACTACTTACTACTGGCAAGTAGTGGTATTACACCCTATGACTTAATGGCTATATATGTTCTGTTGGATATTAAAGATGTGTTACAAATGGTCTAATTTATATTCATTTCAATAAATTAAGTCTTAATTTCTTCTTTGAACCTATTGTCTCATTTACCATCTGTTTCTCAGTTTGTACATGTCATTTTTTGAATGTTTTTTCAACCTGTACTTACACATTTTTCATACTCAATAATGATTAACTGCGTATAACATTTACACACCATATGTTTGTTTTCAAATAAACTCTATTGAATATGCTTATTTATGCTGTGAAAAATACTTTAACATTTCATGATGGAAGGTGTACAGTTCTAAAAATACTTCATACAGTTTTACATCATAGTATGAGGATTACGTATAACTTGAGTGTTTATTTTTCGATTTCTCAAACAAAATCTGTGGAATATAGATAAGTTTTAAGATGATTTTCATAAATATAATCATTGTACGAATTCACTTCTGTCATGACTTGGGAAAAAAACAAATAAATAGGTGAAATACGTTTCATAGATATCTCTCTCTATCCTTCGGACTAACAAAGTGTATCCATGTTGTGGTTTATGACCACTTGCTGCTGAAGCAAATCGATCGACAATGATAGGTATATTGATAAATAATTGATTAAATGCTTATATAATAGATGGTGAATTTGGACTGATAACGACATCAGACTACTACTACTACTACTACTAAACACAGTGTCAACTTAAATCCCTTACAAAAATGAAGATGAGCAGACATTTTGCTTGGCTGTGGCTAGCAGAAGAATTCAGGACGCACTTCCATCCTATTCGGGACTCTTCAGCTGGATGTACATGTACCCCAGTGAGTGATGTTGTTCCCACTGAGACTCGAACCTTGAAACATAGCTTCAAACGCCAAGGCGTTATCTACTATGCCACGGAGGGGCGATAGCCATTTCTTGTACAATAGCTATTATTAATGACTATTTTTTGATATAATTGTAATCCTCCGTTGTTTTTATTGGATCGAATTGTTCGAGCCATATGCTAATAAGGGTGGGAACAACACTCACTGGGTGTATGTACATCCAACTGATGAGTCCCGAATAGAACGAAATGTGTGGCCTGGATTCTTCTGATAGTCACAACCAAGCAAATTACCATAATTAACACTCAGGTAGTATCAAGGCATCCGCATAAGAGCCCATATGCCAATAGACGTCAGACAATCAGATCCAATAAAACAATGGAGAATTACAAGTATATCAATAAATTGACAAATCTGCTGTCATTCGAGATGAAACGGGTTTCATTCAACTATCAAAAATGAACTCTGCCATAATAGGATGTAGATTTACTTAGCTAATGAATCTGAAAACAGAGGAAAGGTATATCTTCAATTCAACAATCACTTATGAGTAAATACTTCCACACATGAATAGGTCATTTTTGCCACCTCCCCTGGTTAACTAGTTCGCCGGTTACTAGCCGGTCCTATGCACGGGTAAAAAAAGAAGGCTGGGCATAGGGCTAGCAACCCTACCCAGTAAAACCAATCCAATCGCTAAAGAAACTCCAAAGTTCAGTGACGCCTTTGAAGTAAAGACAGGAGTAAGACAAGGCTGCCTACCATCACCCATGGTCTTCCTGATTGTTGTCGACTGGATCATGCAGCAAACAGTGAGGAGCGAGAGGATGGGCATACGCTGCACCGATGAAAAGAGCTCAGAAGAAGATTAGGATTTCGCCATTGATGATTTATGTCTAATGTCTTGTCATACAAACTCGAAGATCTACAGGCGAAAACTAACAAGTTGACAGGAGAGGCAGGGCATCGAAAACAGAACTTCAAGTGAATGATGAAGATACCCAACCAACAACAAGCACCGTTAACGGGAGAAACTTAAAAAAGTAGTCCTTTTCTTCTACACCTAACTAGGCAACATCGTTTCAACTACAGGCGGCACAGTGGCGATGTCAAAACCAGGACCGGGAAAGCAAGACAGGCTTTCACTAGTCTGAATCAGTGTGGAGATCTACTGCACTCAGCATAAAGCGTGAACAACATCTCAACACCAAAGCCAGTCAAGTCAGTCCTTCTATATAGTTCATAAACTTGGCACGTCATGAAAAGCATTTCCAAAGAAAGCAAAAGACATTCGTCAACAACTGACTACGTTGGCTCACTCATTACTGAAGATCAGATGGCCAGAATAATCAGAATAAGAAACAAGGACTCTGGCCTGGTAACGAAGCAAGAACCTATCACCCAAAAAATATGCAGTAGAAGAAAGTGGAGATGGTTGGATTGGATATACACTGAGAAGGCCGATTGGGGACATCATGCGCCAGGCCAGGTCGTCGAGTGGAATCCAAAAGGGAAACGACGAGTTGGGCTTCCTAGGCGAAGGTGACATGGACGAGATCATGTGAGGAAGAAATAAGAGTTTGTGGGCAGTCGTGTTGCCAGGTTAAAAAGACTGCAGAGAAGAGATTGTGTGCTACTGAAGCCCTATGTTCCATTAGGAACCCAAGGGAAAAAATAACAATATTGCACCACTGATCAATAAAATGTAAACGAATGAATCATGAATAAATGACATTAACTGGATAGTGGCTACTGGCAAGAAGCTCAGCTAGGTATATATGAAACCTCGACAGAGATTCGAACCCACACCACCGAGTACCACTCAGCTATTTAGGTCATGATTGACCTCCTATTAGAATAGATTGTATACATTGACTGATTATTGAACTGTTTAACAAATAAGCTTACCTGTTCAATCCATTGAATAAGATTTTCATAATATTTAGCTTGACTGAAAAATTTCTCTAAAAAATCATTATTGACAAGATTTGATGCTAAAATTCTTTGAATATTATTGACTAATGAATGGATAAGTTGTTTTCTTAAATAACGTATCATATATAGACGACATAAGGAATGATCTATTTTAATCCAACACATTAATTCATTAATACATTGTACAGGTGTATATAATTGATAATGTTCTGGATATGATATTGTATTTGTAGGGTGTATTGGAAAATTTTCAAATTGTATTGGAAGTGATTGTGATTGTTTACTGAAGTCAGTTGTTGACAATATCCATGTACCAACTAGGTAAATACAACTAAAATATAACATAATAATAACCATATAATTGAATAACATACAATATGAGAATATTTACTATACTGATGACAAAAAAAAAGTAATCTAGTTCAAAAATATAGTTTATCTGAAAAAAAAAGTGATCTATTTGCGCTATACATTTCAAACAGTCTTATCACATATTTTACATGAAAAATGACAGTGGAGGAAAGAGAACTATGAATAACACAAAATAATTTAATAATAAACGAGAAAGATAATGCGTAGAGTCATGGGTGCTCACTGCTGAAGAGTCCCATACTAGGACGAAATAGCTATCCAGTGCTCCTATGTTCCCTTTGTTCCTTCAACTGATGTCAGTCTGCGATGAATAACAACTTGAAGAGAGAATAATAAAATTTGAAGACAATGATAAGATAATCATTACCAGGTTAGGTTCAACATAAGGAAAAACTATTTTTGAACATAATAACAGGGGGCTTGAATTTGTGTATATCTAGCGCTTCAACGAACCTGAAGTCTACGCGCCTGATAGTTTCTATACAATATTGTTATAAAGGCTGTTTTAATATCAATCCTGTGACCTTTGTTAATAATATGCCTTGTAATGAATGATGATGATTGTCCACCAATTGTGCTTATCAATATTTGTGAATCTAGCTGCTGTTATAGCCATTTTGGTACATGTCTCCCACCCCTCCACCTTCAGTGTATATCTCACTTAGTCCTCCCTATGTATGTGTGTCATACACATGCAAACTGGTAAATGCAGTGGGATGTTACGCAATTGTTTATACAGTGTGAAGGTCTGTGTTGCAACTTCTGTTGCAGTCTTAACGCACTAACTACTAGATCAATGCTGCAGCCTGAATTCATTACCGTACCGCTAACGTGCATCCAGTCCAGCACGAAGCTAGCTGCATACGTGGACACCAAACCCGTGAATGGTAAACCATACTGCACCACTTAAACAGTATAAAATGGCAAAGACATAAATAGAGTGGAGTGCATGCTCTAAACCCAGTACTTAGAACTTTTTGATGAAAAATAAAGTAACCTATCATTTGTATGGTGGCTAGCAGAGCAATTCGATTCAATATAAGTATCAATAAACAACAAGTGATATCCGGTGCATAAGAGATGGCCGTCGTGTCTCAGTGGCCTAGTGGATAACACTCTGATTATTGAAGCGATGAGTAATGGATTTGAATTCCCAGTGGGGATTACATCACTTACTAGAGTGCTGATACGTCTCATTGTCTAGTGCCAAATAGGATAAAACAGGCGTCCTGGAGTGGAATGCTAGCCTCCTCCTCGGAAACTACAACGAAAAGTAATTTCTCCTTTCTTAAAAAAGCGTTTACACTGAGACCGAGAAACAAATAAAGTAATTTTTTCCCTCGTTGACTGTTAATTACAGTACAGTTAGAAACAGCTATCTCTTCATGCTAAATTTATGAACCCTATAAAAGCTTTTTCATGATGAAATTTCAATGGTATGCTTTGCATGATAAGACACTAACACGGGTGACTTTAAAAGCCACCCCAGCAACTGTTGAAATAACCAATCAGGTTTAGGAGTTCCGGCTGGGCGACCTCAAAGGCCACCCTAACAACGATTAAAGCAACCCAATTAGCTTCCTTTATTTCAGCTGGAAAGGCAGATATTCACATAATAAAGAAGTCTGATTGATTATTACAGCAGTTGCTAGGGTGACCTTTAAAGTCGTCCATTCCGGCTAGAAAGACGGTTTTTCATAAAATAAAGAGACGTTACTGGCTGTCTCAGAAAGAATAAGCAACAAGGAACTTTGGCTGCCAACAAGCCAACCAACAACTTATCACTCCACAAATAAGCAGAAGAAAGTGGAGAGTGATTCGATTGGACATACACTGCGAAGGCCGATTGGGGACATCACATGACAGACCAGGCCATCTAGTGGAACCCAAAGGTGGAAATGATGAGTTGGGCGTCTAAGGGTGAAATGCAGGAGATCGTGTGAGGAAGAAATGAGAGCTTGTGGGTAGTTGTGGGGTCAGGTTCAAAAGACTGCAGAGAACCGAGTGCAATGGTGACGTGGTACTGAAGCCCTATGTTCTACGAGGAACATAAGGGACAAATAACTGGCTGTCTTGGCAGTTACTAGGGTGGCCTTTTGAGTCACTCCATTAACACACATGAATACATTCAAAGAGGCCTATAAGTCACTAAAAATCCCTTAAATATGCAGATTTACTAAATGAAAATTACATCAGTTAAGAATACTTGTTTCTTTTAGTAGTTGTGGTTTCATCGAAGTATTTTCGATGTTTATCTTCCCATATCGATTCTATTTATGAAAGTGTGTATTGTATAGTGATTGTAACCAAATCATACTGTATCCGTTAGTAGATAGGAATGAAATCTGTAGGCTAGGCTATTTCCTACATTAATGTGCTGTTTTTTTTTTCGAAATTTTATCACTTACATCTCATTTAATCATCATATGAAATGTTTCATTGGACACGAATACTACTTACAAGTTATACAGTAGTTTTATCGATTTTCTATCAAACGAATTTCATGAATATGCTTGTCAGAAGTAGCCTTCATTTATTGTTATTTTTATTATTATTCTATATCATCAAGCATTTCACAATGAATGACTTTTTGTATATATATAAAATATAAAAAGAGTCCTTTAATACTTATAATTTCCAGTTCCTTTATAAAGCTTCCAATAGCTGACTTCTATTAGCAAATGGTATCTAACTACGATACCTCGTTACTGTCCGATTACTCATCATCATTTTCAAGAGAAGCCATAAAATGAGCATAAATATGACACAAAAGAAAGTAACTGCATAGCTGACTGTGAAGATTTGTACTACCTAATACAAATTCAAGTGAATATCATCGACTATCCTTCAGCTTTGATTTTGTGACTTTGATACGTAGCGACAAAAAGGCAGCCAGTTGGGGAGTTGTTTTCAAGTCATGATCAGATCATGTTAAGGTCATGATTTATGCTTGCGCTGACATCAGAACCTGATTGGAGAACTTCAACCTCATACAACAAATTGATTGGTTCATTTATGGCTTCACTTTCTGACAGTTTTGTAAATACATATATGTCATGTATTTGCCTAGTAAAAGTCGTCGTTGTCCTTGCAATCACAGGCTGTCTTATGATTTCTTCACGGCTCAGTGAAGCAGGAGGTACTGAGGGAGGTCAGTCGTAAAGGTATTCAGTTGAGTGTGTATTGAGTCTCAGTATTCATTATACCCACGCACTCAACCACCACTCGGTCACAACAGACGATGCAAAAACTTCTTAAAATTAATGATATGAATTCACAACCTTTAACATGAAGGCTCTACTATACCCATTATATAAGCAGTGACTATGATGACCTAGTGGATAACGCGTTCTGGCGTATGAATTGATTGAATCTGAGTTCACTTCTTAGTAGGGACAACATTACTCACTGAGAGGTAGGTGTAACTAGTTGGTGAGTACCAAACAGGAAGAAACGTGCATATTGCATCCCACTATTAGCCGCTATCCGTCATTATCCTTCAGTCTACAGCAAGATATATAGATATCTCACTAGAGAAACCGGATAACTTCCTACTTTATATAGAACTTTTCTTCTACCAGACAGATAAATGTAAAAATGATATTTTCAAATATAGTCACATTTCGGATCACTCAAGATCATGACTGTCTACTACTGATGAATCATAGACTAGGACGAAATGCTTATGAAGTGCATTGTGGTTTCCACAAGACATCTAGCTTAGGCTGGATTGATATAAAAACTGCTTATCATAAAAATAGTAAATACTTTACTTACCAGTTGTTAATTGGTTGATTTACCGAATTTTTGGAATGTAACAACTTAAAATAATCAATAATTTTATTGTACTGTTCCCAGAAATTTTGTTCATTGATTCAATGCATAAAATTATCCAATCAGATAATGGTTGCTGATCTGATTCATTTAAATTATGAACATATTGAGAAAGAAGATTGATGATTTGATCAACTTTACTGAATCCATCAGATAAATTGAAGTGATAAACTTTTACTGAAATGGAACTTTATTTTCAAAGAAAATAGATGAAAAAAGAAAATAATAATAAACAGTTTTGTAGGAGATAAAATAGTCATGAAGTTTAATTGAAAAAAAATTTCTAAAAATATGTACACACTATAACTGTTTATATTTTATAGACAAAGAAGGTAAGTTATAATCGATGATATTGTGAAATTGAACTGCTACAATGATTAGAAAATGTTACTGTCTGTCTATATGAATGTATGATGTTGGTTGAAGTTCCAATGAGTAGAGAAGCTATGATAGTAAACTGGTCAAAAAAAGGCTATGAAGTCAGTGTATCGAATAATCTACCATCTGTATGAAGCATATACACATAAATAAATTATACAGCTTGGAAATGAAAAGTCATAAGGAATCATCATGTCTAGAACCTTAGTGATATAACTGAAAATCTAAAATGTCATTGGTAATGAGTTTATCTATTTGTTACCCATCCTTTCATTGTCTCTCTTCTTTATCCCCGGTCATATTTACTTCCTCTTATTACACAGTCACATAGTGGACAACCTGAATGAAGGTATTATTATAAGAGATTCTACATTGTCGTGTAGGATACTTGAACCTTCATTTTGTTGATAATCATAAGAAGCTGGTCAAATCTGAAAGGTACAACACAGTACGAGTGTTTAACTCGTCCCGGTTACTACTTGGATTCCCCCCCCCTTAACAACCAGCCTTAACTATATAGTTTCTACCGGAAATTTAAGGTGGATTGTATAGAATAACTCATAAATTATCCATGGGATTCATGTTAATAACCAGTCTTTGTAAACTGTTGGATTAAATTCAGGCATCACCATTAGTATCATTAAATAGCCTGAGTTAGCACACTTACACGATTGATCTTCTTCAGTTCAGGTAAGTAAAACAGTCAGTTCATGTCAACAACCTTTTAGTCAGGTCAAATGAAGTCTCAGCTGTTTTCAGATGCTGAATATGCACTGCCTTTGAAATGTTTGGCTTCACTTTAATTTGGGGGTTTATGCGGATTTATTAATTCTTCAAGTTGACATTCATCATGGACTGACATCAGTTGGAGGAGCATTAAAAACTTCGGAGTACTGGATAGCTATTTCGTCCTAGCATGAAACTCCTCAGTAGTGTGCTTCGAGCCACCAGAGGTGATTCCCGAAGTTCTAATAAGAAGTCATGACTGGCAAGTGAAACCTGGTGGTCATAAGGATAAATACTCAACAGTGATATCGAGTGATGGTCACGCTATGTGGTGAAGTGACTGGGTCCCGACCCAGTGGCTAGATGGTAACATAATGGCCAGTGAATCTGAAGACTCTCAGTTCGATCTCTGGCGTAGTGGGGTCATGGGTGAGCGCTGCTGAAAAGTCCTATACTAGAATGAAATAGCTGTCTAGTGTTCCGTGATTTCCAATGTTCCTCCAAATGATATCAGTCCATGATAAATACCAATTTCGTTTTACTTTATAATTGACTTTGATGGAAGATTCTTATAGAGCAAAATGACCCCATAATTAACCAAATGCTCAAGAATCAAGCTGTTGATGGCATTACACTTTCCTTTAGACAGTCATGCAGGATACTGTTTGAAGATGTACCTGGTTAGAATACACTTTATATGGATAATACACTCACTTTCAAAGCTGTGTAACACTAGTCAAAAAAATAATATAGAAATTTGATTCAATCATTATACATAAGAATTAAAAGAATTTATACAGATGGTGTAGTAAATAAGAAGATGGAAGTTGAAAAGTATTCATCAAGAACAGTTATCCTTCAAGAGTCAATCAGAGGAACAAGAGGTCTAAAAATTACAAAGAAGAACCCCCTACAATTTTAAAGAAGACACAATTCATGAATATTGGATTCAAAAGAGATACATTGGCAGATATATTCAAGAATCGATTGCGTAAAACACTAAATGGTGACCTTCTTTTCCTTTAAGCTTCGGAATGTTTTCTCTATTCAAAAGCTGATTCAAGGTTGTAAAAAGGATAAACTACCACTTTAGGGTACCTCCATTTGTGTTTACCGATTCACATCCTCTTGAAGAGCTGGTTTCACACATGTCCCACAAAGCATGTCCTATCTAAACGTATCTCCACTCTGTATCCTGCATGACTGTCTAAAGGACAGTGTAAATTCATCAATAGCTTGATTCTTGAGCATTCTGTTAATTATGGTCACTTAGCTCAATGAGAATTTTTAACAAAGTTATATATAAGCGGTAATCAAACATTTCGAAGGCAGTACATATTCGAAACCTGGACACAGCATAAACTTTGACATTTCAGCGGTACAAGAATTTTCTTTGCATTCAAAAGACATATACTCAATCTCTAATTTTACCTCGGTAGTATTCTCCTTAAAACACTTTTTCATCTCTTTGTTTACTGATGTTTATTTTTGTAATCCTACAAACAACTTTTAATGACCCTGAGTTGACCTTCAGATCGTTATCACCTTGAGATTTTATTGATCAATTTTTGAAAAGTAGAAATAATTCCGTTCGACTGAAAATTATTCAGATAATGAACAAAATGTTTCTCAAGGATCACCTGAACTGCCTGAAGATATTTAATCCATATTATCTCTGAGGCACAACAAGAGACGTTGTAAAAATAGATTTTCAATAAAATGACTAATCACTTCTAACTATAAATAAATATTTTATTTTAGAGATGAATAAGGATTTTCATTTAGAAGTAGTATTCATCACAAACAAACATCAATTGGGAAAACATTGAACATCTGGAAGTAATGGACACATGTCTAGTCCTAGTATCACAATACTCAACAGTAAACACCCAACAACTCCATCAGATTCACAAATGAAAACCTTCACGTTTCACGATGAACCCATTAACCATTCAGTCATTGAGTCGATCTTCAGTGGTTCACAGTTTACATCCATCATCATCATCATCATCATCATTATCAACATAGGACCAGACATTACTGCATAACGGTCCGAGTTGCCACACTCATATCAGCACATCAAGTAAAAGGTAGTGAGGCGAAGGATGAAGATAAATGAATGCAGTCAAAAGAAATATAAAGTACGAGAAGAAAGGAAAGAGGAGTGACAAAATGGTGAGATTCGGTATAGCGTTGTTGGGATGAGGATAATGTGTGTATACATCTGCGCCACTGACATCGGTTCTGAGCCATATCACCTAGGGTCTCCAACCACTGGTTCCTCTTGTCCCGTGGACCCCAACCACCTAGTCTGCATCGTCCTACATGGCTTAAACCAACAGTCAGAGACTTCATACATTGGTGCCATGTTTTAGTCTGGCCACCTCGGGCCTTTTTCCAGCCTGGACCCACCTCAGCCAACATTGTGTGACGAGGTAATCGGTGACTAGGCATACGTAGTACATACGTAGTACAACTTCTGTCAATTCACGAGATAGTGACAACTATCATCAAAGGTCTTTAGTAACCATCCACTTCACTTCCAACTGGTGTTCATCACATAAATCACCACTTCTCATTACAACTTCATGATATCCACTTGGAAGTATATCATTCATTAGTGAGTACTATATAGTAATGTATTTTTCAGATGAATGAGGATTTCTAATTTACAGATAGTATTGATTATGGACTGATGACATCACCTGTCTACTATTCCCTGATTTTCAATAGTTCCCCTAATTGATGTCAGACCATGATGAATAAATACTACCTGTAGAAATTTTATTCTCAGATTGTGAATTTCACATGAGACAAATCGATCTACGGGTGTTATCAAATTGATAATGGTCCGAAAATTTGCAACATATGTGAGAAGATAGAATATTCAACTTTATCATAATATCAAAAGTGTTTGAAAGTTATGAAAAGAGCAAGAAAATATCACTTTACAGTATATACATATTGTTTATGAGTTTAGATTGTTTCCATTCACTAGTTTTTTTCTTCTTCACAATAAAATGACAACACGTTATATTCGATATTTTCATTACAAGTAACTGATATGTTTGACTCGTTTGTATAATCTCATGTTCCATTAGATAAACGTCTATTTTAACAATAAATTTTATATGTATACGTTTATTGACCAATAAGTATTCACTTCAACAATTTTAGAAATCAATAAGTATCCATATAGTTATATACTCCAGCTGAATGAATATCTATCTAAGTTTAAGTATTTCTCACTCTTCAAATATTAACATTCCCAGAAATGTAGATTTATAATTGTTATCCACTTAGTAACATAGTTTCACTTAAAAGTCACACAGCTTATTTAGAAAGTTATTTATACAGCAATATTTTGCTGATTGCCTTTAATTTAATAGACATGAGGTATTTGGCATATTGATAAACCCCAATTGTTTATCAGTAGGCTGTGTTAGTCGCATATATAGAAGCCCTACAGGATACACTTTTACTTTGGTTACTTTGTCCCAAATATGAGAGAGAAAAAGTTAATTTTTTTTCAAGGAAATATATTCATAGCTGACAGAATAATACTTGCTGCCAAACAAACCTTAGGGTTTTAAGTTTGCATGACCCTCAAGTTGATTTGCCAATACGTTTGAACCTATTTGTCAGGAAACGTTTGGTATATTTCCAGTTCGAAACCATGATATTCAGTGGCTCAGTCAAAGTTAAAGCACCCAAGAAGTCTGCACCCTTTTGCAGGTCAGTTGATTAGGTTGTGAATCTTAGTCGACTGAGATAGTTAGGACATGTACATGCCAAGCCGTCGCCTGTCTTGGCGTTTCATGTGACGGGAAGTTGGATTAGATTGAAAGAAAGTCCAGGGTGGCGAGACTAAAACATGGTACTAGTATATGGAGCCCCTAACTGTTAGCCTAAGGAGGTGTAAACAAACTGGCTAGGATCTCCCAGACGATGGGAATAAGTGATTGGACACCCTTTGTCACATGATTAAAATCTGGGAACTTAAATTGATGCACGTGTGTGAGGTACGATGTTGATTTCGTCTATCTGTCTGTCTCTAGTGCAAGTAAGCTACTACTACGACCTTCACTAACGTTTAACGTAATCATGGTTATGACGCTGGCTTGTTGAAAATTATATTAAATTTTAATGAAGACTATATTATCGGTTATTGTCAAGGTTAAGATTTAATTACAACGGCTTCAGAGTATATTAATGAAAAACGTGTATTTCGTCCCACTTGTATGTAGTCAGCTTTATTTATCTGTCTTCAAATGAATGATGTTATTTTCAGTAGGATTCGAACCTAGGAAGCCGGAATTTCAGTCCTAATCCATTTTGAATTGTGTAATGGGCTTACGTGTCAGTACAGAACATGTTGAATAAAGAAACTACTGTAAACAAATGGTTTTTTCAAGAAGAAAGGCTAGATCTAGAACACATCACTTTTTTTAGGTGATACATTTAATTATTAACACTCCAATAATTCATGCTAAAGCAGAATTAGATATAATTCACACTTCTGAGGCATAACACTGACTGAATTGCAAAGATGACTTTGTTTTTTTTACAAGTGTAACGTATACTCTTGTTTTAAAATCCTACAGAAGGTTAGAAACAACTAGATACTATCTTATGGTTCTTTTTCCTAAATAAAACTTCATCTATCCAACAAATGATCTTGAAGTGATGTGAAGTATGCTGAAAAGATCTCTTCGACTTATAACTAATTCCAGAGAAATAAAGCTTTGAACATAAACACAGATGATTACCAATACTGTCACTAATTCCGTTTAAAAGGCATCTCTAAAGAAAAATCTAAAAAGAGAATGTTATTATTCATCATTAAAATGTATACTTCAATCTTCTACACACTTTTTGTCAATCGAAATATTATTAGTTAGGGATGATATCGTATTAAGGATCATTCAAAGTCATTGAAATGGTTTATTTTCATAAAATAAATACTTTAGAAATGAATGGGGATATTTTTAATTGATAACACCCGTAAATCGATTTGTCTCATGTGAAATTCACAATCTGAGAATAAAATTTCTACAGGTAGTATTTATTCATCATGGTCTGACATCAATTAGGGGAACTATTGAAAATCAGGGAATAGTAGACAGGTGATGTCATCAGTCCATAATCAATACTATCTGTAAATTAGAAATCCTCATTCATCTGGAAAATACATTACTATATAGTACTCACTAATGAATGATATACTTCCAAGTGGATATCATGAAGTTGTAATGAGAAGTGGTGATTTATGTGATGAACACCAGTTGGAAGTGAAGTGGATGGTTACTAAAGACCTTTGATGATAGTTGTCACTATCTCGTGAATTGATAGAAGTTGTACTACGTATGTACTACGTATGCCTAGTCACCGATTACCTCGTCACACAATGTTGGCTGAGGTGGGTCCAGGCTGGAAAAAGGCCCGAGGTGGCCAGACTAAAACATGGCACCAATGTATGAAGTCTCTGACTGTTGGTTTAAGCCATGTAGGACGATGCAGACTAGGTGGTTGGGGTCCACGGGACAAGAGGAACCAGTGGTTGGAGACCCTAGGTGATCACATGGCTCAGAACCGAAGTCAGTGGCGCAGATGTATACACACATTATCCTCATCTTAACAACGCTATACCGAATCTCAGCATTTTGTCACTCCTCTTTCCTTTCTTCTCGTACTTTATATTTCTTTTGACTGCATTCATTTATCTTCATCCTTCGCCTCACTACCTTTTCACTTGATGTGCTGATATGAGATGTGGCAACTCGAACCGTTACACAGTAATGTCTGGTCCTATGTTGATAATGATGATGATGTAAACTGTGAACCACTGAAGATCGACTCAATGACTGAATAGTTAATGGGTTCATCGTGAAAGGTGAAGGTTTTCATTTGTGAATCTGATGGAGTTGTTGGGTGTTTACTGTTGAGTATTGTGATACTAGGACGAGACATGTGTCCATTACTTCCAGATGTTCAATGTTTTCCCAATTCATGTTTGTTTATGATGAATACTACCTCGAAATAAATATTTCTCTACATTATTCTTTTATTTATTTATTTATTTTTTTTGCAATGAAATATAAAACTTTTACTTACTTTCCAATATAACGAATATGATCACAGAGTGAATTAGCAATTATTTTCATATAAATATCATCATTACCATAAAATATTATAAAATGATATGTGATAAATTGTTTTAAATAAAAGCATAAAATTTCTCTATTTAATAAAGTTTTCATGACTAAATAATTTAGATGATGATTAGATAAATTAATATCTGTTAAATGATCAATTGTTTCTGTATTATTACAAGGAAATTGTTCAATGGATAATTGAATAATTGATTGTTTCCAATGACTTTGTATAAGATCAATTAATTTTTGTGGATTTTCAATTGTATAATTATAAAGTTGAACTGTATGATTCAATGTATTATCATTGAATTTTAATTTCAATTTATTATTTAATTCATCAATATGTATAGAATATTGTTTTAATTCATTAATTTGTATATCATGTGGATAATTTAAATTTAAATAAAATGAATATAATTCAAATAGATTTATAAGTATATTATTTAAACATTGCCATGTTTTTAATTTTGATAATTCAATAATACCAATGTTAAATGTTGATTCATATACAAATTCATCATTGTCATGATTACAATCAATTAAAATAACATTTACTATAGCAATTAAACATCTTGGATTATTGATAATATCAGAAAGTCCAATGAATAAACCTAGAATATAATAAAATATAAAAAAAACTAAGCTATGATTATATTCTATTCAACTAGGCTAAATATTACTCCGACAAAACAATAAGAAGACGTAAATTGTCTGAACCGTGTAAAGTATTTGTGCAACACATTTCGAACTATCTAATCACATACGTACTTGTCATAGGTATTTATATAAAAACTCATGAAGATAAGGGGTGAGAAAATAAAAAGGGGTCAGGTATTACTCATTTCTAATAAAAATTAATTTGAAAACAGACTATTGATTTCTAGTGAACATCATTCACACGAAAATTATTGTTCATCTATGTGTGAAACGACTAACGTATATTTTCCATATTAGATTTGTTTATTTGATATAAAGCGCACAGTGATACAGTATTATTTACTTGATTACGTTTCGAGCATAAATTATTACTCCTCATTATCATATCAATGTAATCACACTTCTTTCGATATCTGATTTTATAGTCCTGTCACCTGATCTCTCTTGTTTGTTTTTTGATTGGTAGTAAAGTTTTCCATATCTCTGGTATAGATGTTGCGTCATTCCTATTACATGTGTTGGGTGTGGATTCGATGAACAAAGATTCACTAATTGATCTCTCTCTCCACCTAGTTATATTAGACTTAAGTACAGTGGTTGTGTGTTAATGAATGTAATGCAATGGCCGAGTGTTTTTCTAGTAGTAGCAGATATATTTATGGATAGTTGGGAAGATATGGCTTTACGAACATATAATCCGACACCTAAGATATGGTGGCGATATGTGGATGACACATTTACAGTGTTGAAATCGGAACATATCGACAGTTTCTTGACACACATAAACTCAGTAGTTAACGCAATCCAATTCACTTACGAAGTAGAAAATGAACAAGGAGAATTACCTATGTTGGATTGCAGAATAAAACGAAGGATAGATGGTGGTTTAGATACTACCGTCTACAGAAAACCAACACATTCTAACAGGTATCTAGACTTCAAGTCATCTCATCCAGTGTCAGTTAAAGCGGGTTTAGTCAAATGTCTAAATAACAGAGCTGAGAAACTCACTAGTCATTGTAAGGACTTAAATAAGGAATTGAAACACATAAAAGAAGCGTTAATAATTAATAATTATCCCCATCATTTTATTAAGAAATTCACACGGACACATAAGAAGCAAAATAATAACACTAATACAAATACAAATAATAGTGACAACATAAGTAGAAAGGAAATCAACACCTCTATTGTGATACCATACAAGGAAGGAACATCAGAAACCATACGTAGGATTCTCAACAAGGTTGGAATTAGGGTGGCATTTAAACCAACAAACTCACTTAGAGGTAAGCTTTGTCGGCTAAAAGATCCGATAGAACCAATTAAGCAAAATAATATAATCTACCAAATTCCATGTAATGACTGTGAGGTCAAATACATAGGTCAAACTAGCCGGTCGGGGTCAGTTAGATTAACAGAACATAGGAATTTAGCTAAACATAGAACGGCAGACCCCAATAAGATCAATAATCTAAAAAACACTCAGCCATTGCATTACATTCATTAACACACAACCACACAATAGGGTGGGACAAAACCACTGTACTTAAGTCTAATATAGCTAGGTGGAGAGAGAGATTAATTACTGAATCTTTGTTCATCGAATCCACACCCAACACATGTAATAGGAATGACGCAACACCTATACCAGAGATATGGAAAACTTTACTACCAATAAAAAAACAAAGAGAGATCAGGTGACAGGACTATAAAATCAGATGTCGAAAGAAGTGTGATTACATTGATATGATTATGAGGAGTAATAATTTATGCTCGAAACGTAATCAATTAAATAATACTGTATCACTGTGCGCTTTATATCAAATAAACAAATCTAATATGGAATTACATTCTACCACAGTGCCCAAGTTTTTCACTTATATCAATGCATATTTTGTTCAAACCACGTTTAACATAGTAATGATGGGTAGTGGCTAGCAGTGGAATCCACCCAATATTGAGCCATCCGTGCAGGAGCCTATATGCAAGTACAGATCGATCAATTCGATGCAGTCAACGACGGTATATTACAAGCAATAGTACTAAAAATATACGCATCACACAAGAAGTGTCTATCTTGGCTCCATGGTCTACCGTTTGAAGCGATCGGTCCCAAGTTCGGATCCTGGTGGGAACAATATCACTCACTAGGAGGCAGGTATGTCCAACTGGCAAGTCCCAAATAGAACGAAATGCGGTTGAGCTTTTTCTCTTAGTTCATGTGAGTATAGAGTTGCACAGAACATCTAGTCCTAGCAGAGGCGATGCAAGGCCAGAAAGATGATACACCAGAGTAGAACGTGGTACAAAAGTGTACGAGTTCACGTCACCTCACTTCACAGTGGTATGCCGTCAAAAGATAGACACACAGTGAATGAAATTGCTTCATCAAAGTGTATGAGAGGAAGGAGAATTAATGAAGTTCACTGGAGATATTCAAGACTTTGAAGGCTGTGAACATCTGTGCCAATGTGACTAAATTTTAGCCATACCACAAAGAGCCCTCAAGATATACAGCGAAAAATTTCAATGAACAAAAATCTGGGAAAGTATAAAGTTGGAAAGAGTAGTTAAGACTCTGGGATGATTAAACAGAATTACCAGAAGTTAGTTCACATCGGAAACTTAGAGCTTCTGTACACAGCACTTCAAATGGAAGGTCTGTTCGACAAGAGCTAAAAATGCTCCGAAAAAAAACCCTTAAAGCAACGTGGATAACCGTCTAACTTTCAAAGATATCCAGATTAAGACTTCTTCAAGAGACAGGCATCCATGTATAACGTTGGAATCATTAATTTATTCCAAAAATACTCTAACTTAAATACAACCTATTATTATTATTATTATTATTATTATTTGTCCCTTGGGTTCCTAGTGGAACATAGGGCTTCAGTAGCACATCTCCATTCCACTCTCTTCTCTGCAAACTTTTGAACCTGGTTCCACGACAGCCCACAATCTCTCATTTCTTCCTCACACGATCTCCTCCATTTCACACTCTGCACCGACGCCTAACTCGTCGTTTCCCATCTGGGTTCCACTCGAGCAACTGGCCTGGTTTGTGATGTACCCAGTCAGCCTTCTCAGTGTATGCCCAATCCATCTCCACTCGCTTCTGCATATTTGTTGAGCGGTAGCTTCTTGGTTGGTTCGTTCCCAGAGTTTCTTGTTGCTGATTCTTATTATTCTGGTCATCTGAGCTTCAGTAACGAGCCAGTGTAGGCAGTTGTTGATGAATGTCTCCAGTTTGTTGAGAATCCTTTCCGTAACGCGCCAAGTCTCTGAACCATACAGCAGCACTGATTTGACACTGGTGTTGAAAATCCGCATCTTGTTCACGCTTTATGCTGAGTGCAGAAGATCTCCACACTGCTTTCACGTTAATGAAGGCCTGTCTTGCTATCTTTCTGATCCTGGCTGCTGTGACGTCCTTATCTATGCTGCCTGTAGTTGGAACAGTGCTGCCTAGATACGTGAAAGAGGCTACTTCCTCCATGTTTCTCCCCTTGATGGTGACTGGAGCTTGTTGTTGTTGTTGGTTGGATATCTTCATCACCTCTGTCTTGTCTACGTCCACCTGAGGGAAGTCCCGTCTTCGCTGCCCTACTTCTTCTGTCAACTTGTCAGTTTTCGCCTGTAGATCTTCAAGTTTGTGTGACATTAGACACAATTCATCGGCGAAATCCAAACCTTCTAGGTTCTTTTACCCGGTCCAGCGTATCTATTAGCTAAAACAATACATATATACTGACTTTTTATTTTGCCGTAAATTTTCAAAGTCCTACTATACTTTTCATATAACCTGTTAAGTTTCAGTCCGTAGAAAATCCTCTTCTATATCAAATTCATGTTGATTAATATGCATTATCAAGACGTCACTACAACCGCAAAAACTCATGTTCACAAACCTTTACAACTAAGACATTCAGGTTATAAGCAACTTCTCCGCACGACTGGGTTATGTACAAGTGTTGGTCACCGGATGGTAACCATTGGACCTGTCCAGTTCTATGTCCTGACCACTGATAGAAGCCTTTCAATCGAATTTACAAGTTAACTACCATAAATGTGTATGTGTTATGCCTCTCCCTTTCGAAGGTTTAGTCAAGCAGCTTAAGCAGTTCAATAATCAAACTGATGTCTAAATCGCATATACCAATATTGAATGGTCAAGCAAATTGATTACTAACATGTAACAGTGATGTTGTTTAAATCACCACTATTTATCAATAAAATGAATCTAAAAATAATTTTTAAGTCATCACTTCAAGTTCTCTTCTATATACTAAGGTTTAGAATAGCTAGTGTAAGTATATGAGAGGTAGCGATAAAAAAGCAGCCAGTAGGAGAGTTGTCTTCAAGTCATGATTTATGCTTGCGCTGACATCAGAACCTGATTGGAGAACTTCAACCTCATACAACAAATTGGATTGGTTCACTTATGGCTTCACTTTCTGACAGTTTTATCAATACATATGTGTCATGTATTTGCCTAATAAAAGTCGTCGTTGTTCTTGCAATCACAGGTTGTGTTATGATTTCTTCACGGCTCAGTGAAGCAGGAGGTACTGAGGGAGGTCAGTCGTAAAGGTATTCAGTTGAAGTGTCTATTGAGTCTCAGTATTCATTATACTCACGCACGCAACCCCAATCGGTCACAACAGTGTAGTTAAAAGTCTATCACTGAATAAAAACAACAGTGCCAAATACTCACCTGAAGTCCAGTTACGTTCACCAGCTTTTAATTTGATAACATATGATTGTCTATCATTTGATATGGTATCATTTGAAAATGTATTGTCTATTTCTGATGATCTGATTGAATCATGTCTTATAGTCTTTGAAAATGTTGTCTGTGGTAAAGAATTACATCTTGTACTGTATAAATGAATATTATTGATACTTGTATTACTACTAGTAATAATAATAGTAGTAGAAGTAGTAGGTAGTTGAATTTTTTGACTATCTTGTAAATGTGATACAAGTATCTGTAATCGTTCATTATCAGTACGTAAATATTTTAATTCAGAGTATAAACGTGACATTTCATCACGTAATTGATCAACTTGATGAGCACTAGCTAATGCTTCTAGTTGGACATCAGTTAATTTCGATTCTCTTTCAGCTAATTGATACTTTAATTGATTCACTTCATCTTGCCATAATTTTTGATTAAACCTATAATAAATAAAACAAAAACAGATATTTAAGAAAATTTTCATAAACCTTAGAATTGATTCCTGAAGTTCCACTGAGAAGTCATATCCACTGTGGCCAACCAAGTCAAAAATGAGGACAGTCGATGGCATTGGATGAAAGTCATGCTATATCGATTGTAACCCATTGGCTCAGTGGTAACGTGCTGGCCATGGAGTCCGAAGATCCTAAGTTCGATCCTGCGCGGGGTCATGGGTGCGCACTGCTACAGAGTCCCATACAAGGACGAAACAACTGTCCGGTGCTACCCTTTCCCCAGTGTTTCTCTAACTGATGTCAGTTTATGGTCGATGCCGACCTGAAGTCAATAAATCTCTGCAAACCTCAAAACTGAATTTAAGAAACAAAATGATTACTCAGAAATTGATGCTGATAAATCCATAGAGTGTTTTCCTCCTGATTATCATGTGATATTTCGTTAATTTCTTTTCTCCGTCTTCTTCTATTCATCGACCGAGATGATCGGAACACGTGTTAAATATGCCTAGTCACCATCTACCTCATTGCACAATGTTGGCCAAAGTAGGTTCAGGCTAGAAAAAGGCCCCAGGCTACCAGACTAAAACATGGCATCATTGTATGAGGTCTTTGACTGTTGGTTTGAGCCATATGGAGCGATGTAGACTAGTCAGTTTGGGTCCGCGGGATAAGATAAACCAGTAGTTGGAGACTCTAGATGATATGGCTGAGATGTATATACACATTATCCTCATCTCAACGCTATGCCGAATCTCACCACTTTCTCATTCTTTTTTTCTCTCTCTTAATACTTCATATTTCTTCTGATTGAATTTTATTATCTTTGTCTTGCACCTCACTGTCTTTTTACTTGATGTACTAATATGAGCTGTAGCAACTCAAACCGTTACGCCGTAATGCTTAGTCCTATGTTGATATGGATGAATGGACTTCATATGGCTTTCCATGAAATTTAGAACATTCCTCTCCATATCTCTGTATTTCACTTCAATACTTTGTATATTGATGTATTTATGTGAAGTGTGGCAACTTTGACGGCTATACAGTTTACCAGGTTTCAAGTCAATATTGTCGAACTAACTGACCAACCCATATGGTAATCGACTTTATTGTACTCCAAGTTCCATGATAATGATGTTTATTGCATGTTAGTAAATTAGCTGAGTTCGAAGGTGCTAACCATTTGATTCCAACCTGTGACTTAATTACATCTTCAAAACCTGAGGATTTTTTGCCTTAGTTCTCTATTACGCTAAAAGTATTCAATGCTGAGAAGTTTTTGATTAGGATGACATTTCTATCCAGCACCACATGACGTTTTGTGGGTATCCAATAATTGAAGCTGTCCTCAAGTCAATCTTATCGCTACAAACTCTATCCCCATCAAACTAGAAGTATTGTTAACTGAATAAAAGTAAACATTATAAGGTTCTCTATCGAAAATTAATGCTTGTTAGTACCATGAATAACACGAGCGAATTTTCACTTGCACAGAAACTTATATTGTCTCTCAAATTCTAATCTTTAATACTCCACTATTACTTTTACCTTGTCATCGCTTTTGAGTTATATTTTATTATATTATTATCACTTGTCTCTTGGGTTCCTAGTGGAACATAGGGCTTCAGTAGCACATCTCCATTCTTTCAACCTGGCTCCACAACTGCCCACAAGCTCTCATTTCTTCCTCACATGATCTCCTCCATGTCACCCTTGCTTCGGACGCCCAACTCGTTGTTTCGCCTTTGGATTCCACACAAGGGTCTGGTGCATGATGTCCCCAAATGGTTTCCTCAGTGTATGGCCAATCCACCTCGACTTTCTTTTTCGGCATATTTGTTGGGTGATAGGTTCTTGCTTTGCTGGCTCGTTACCAGAATTCCTTGTTGCTCATTCTTTCTGACCATCCGATCTTCAGTATCGAGTGAGCGTAGGCAACTGTTGATGAATGTCTGTAGTTTATTGGAAATCCCTTCCATAACGCACTAAGTTTCTCGAATATATAGAAGCACTGACTTGATATTGGTGTTGGAAATCCGGATCTTGTTTCACTTGCTCAGTGCAGAAGATCTCCACACTGGTTTCAGATTGATGAAGGTCTGTCTTGCTTTTTTGATCCTGGTTTTGACATCCTCGTCTGTGCCACCTGTAGTTGAAACGATGATGCCTAGGTAGTAGGTGAAAGAGACTACTTCCTTTAGGTTTCTCCTGTTGGTGGGGATTGGTGCTCGTTGTTGTTGCTAGGTATCTTCATCACCTCTGTCTTCTATACGTTCACCTGAAGGAAGTCCCATCTTCGCTACCTCAACTCGCCTCTTCTGTTAACTTGTTGGTTTTTGCTTAAAGATCTTGAAGCTCGTGCGACATTAGACATAAATCATCATCGGCGGTGAAACCCAAATCTTCTCCTGGGGTCTTCTCATCGGTCCAGCCAGCGTATGCCCGTCTTCTCGCTCTCATGGTTTCTTGCATGATCCAGTCCATCACAATCAGGAAGATCATTGGTGATAAAAGAGGGCAGTCTTGTCTTACTCCTGTCTTCACTACAAAGGCGTCACTGAACTTTCCCATTGTGAATCTTTTGACATGTGGCGTCCTCATATAGCTGTTGAATGATGTTGATGAAGGTTTGTGGTACTCCGCAGTGTTGAAGCAGCTGCCTGCCAAATTATTTCTCGGTCGACGCTGTCGAAGGCCTTTTCAAAATCGATGAAGCTGAGGTAAGATAGAGAGTTGACTGCCATTCTATGCTCTGTTCTTTGATGATGCGTAGTGTAGCGTTGCAGTTTGATCCGTACATGATTTGTTCTTCTGAAGCCACCCAGCCAGCCAGCCTGTCCCGGTCGTAATATTGAACGCAGCGCACTTTTTAGTCTCTCCACATGATGCGGCATAATATTTTGCTTGGGGTGGACAGGAGCATGATTCCTCACCAATTCATGCAAAGACGTAGGTCTCCCCTCTTTGGAAGTTTGACCAGGTAGCTCTTCTTCCAATCTACAGGTACCTTTCCTTCCTTCCAAACCCTTGCAGTAATGGTGTGAGCGTGTCCGCTGTTGTCTCTGCCTCTGCTTTCAGTGCTTTCAGCGGGACTCCATCTGTTCCTCCTGCTTTCCCGAATTTCGTCAAGTTGATGGCGTTCAGGGCTTCGGATTTTGTCGGAGGGCTTGTGTTCACTGATAATTCTGTGGCGGCCCTGGTGGTGGAATTTCTGGACGAGTTGCAGGTGGTGGTCGGTTCAAGAGCTATTTGACGTGTTCAGCCCATTGTTTCTTCTGTCTTGCCACTTTGTTAACTAGCATTCGTTCATTATCTTTCATTGGTCTCATCTGCATTGATCTCTTTACGGATAGGAACCTGGTTATTTGATATGGTGTTGAGGGTCTCTCCTACCTGCAGCAGCCCTTTCTGCTTCACTTGCCGGTGTATCGTAGAAGTATCTTTTGTCTTTTCGTGCACTCTTCCTCACTTCTTTGTCCAGTGTAGTGTTTTATTGGGTTGTGTTCAGTTCCTCTTTCATCGTTCATCCTTGCAATGGTTTATCTTCTGCTTCACCATCCTCCTCTCTCTCCTCTATCAGCTTACATGTATCCGTCGAGATCCATTCCACTTATCGTCTTCTTTCTTCTTCCCCCCTAACACGGTTATACAGTTCCTTTCCTTATCTCTTTCAAGGAGTTCCAGTGTTCTTTCACGCAGGTCCCTTCAGGAATGTTCTTCGATATCTCCCATTTTGTCTCGATGACTGACGTGAAGATTTCCTTCGTAGTTTCGTCCTTCAGTTTCGAGTGTTGTACTTGAACTGCGGTCTATCACCAACTTCTTTGAAGGCTTTCAACTTGATTTGGAAGGTTCCTTGCACAAAATATTGGTCTGAACCTTCATCTGCTCCTCTTCTTGACCTTGTGTCAAGTAGACTGCGTCTCCATTTTCTTGAGATTGAGATGAAGTCGATTTGATTTTTAGTGTGTCCATCTGGTGAAATCCATGTCGCTTTGTGGATATCCTTGTGCTTGAACAGAGTACCTCCAATCACCAAATCGTTGAATTCGCCGAAGTCTGCAAACAGTTCTCCATTCTCGTTCTTTTCACCGAGAGCTTCTCGACCCATGGTTAGTTCTCTCCCTGTGTTGTCTGCTCCCAGCTTGACATTCATGTCACCCCACCTACTAGAATTTTGATGTCGCCATCTAGGCTGGGGTCTTGTCCATTACCGATTGCAGTTGTTTACAAAATTCCTCCTTCTTCTTCCATCTGCATTATTTGTAGGGGCATAGCGTAGCAATGAATGACTGTGGCTTTCCTTCCTTTTGAGTTGAATCTTGCTGTCATGATCGTGGATGAGGAGATTGGTTCCCACTGCATGACAGCCTACAATGTTGTTGAGGACATCATGATAGCCACTCCAAAACTCAGTGTGTTCGTGGTTGTCGTCTTGGTGACAATATCGGAGTAGATTACTAACTCTCCAGTTGACAGTTTGTAGAGTCCACTTCCATTTCATCTGCTGATTCCTCGCAGATTCCTTGCACTTTTATGTCATCCTTTGTCATCGCTTTTGCAAGCTAAGCAGCCTTGGTAGGTTCATATGTAGTACGGATATTCCATGTTCCTATGCTTACTTTTGCTTTCATCGAGAGATAGAAGACACATCGGCCAACTGATTTCCCGAAGGCTTTCACCAACCGGTGTCATTTTGTCTCCCCGATTCCAGCGAGGAATAAGTTTGTTTTTATGTTTTTTATATTTTGTTTGTCCTTTGAATTTTCTTTTGCGGCTGGATTGGTTTTACGGGGTAGGGTTGCTAGCCCTATGTTTAACCTTCCCTCTTTATCCGGGATTAGGACCGGCTAGTAAAACTAGTGAACTAGTTACCTAGGCGAGGTTGGGTTATATTTTACTTCCTGTACAAATAATTTCCTTTCACAAATTGGTGGCAATTACGGAGCTGTAACCTAACTTCGCATGACGTCACTACCAACTCGAGAATCTAAGATATAAGGTTGCTGATCACACAACTGAACCCTACTATTGTGTATCTCAGAAGGTGTGAATACGTTCTGCTGACAAGTATTAAGACGCAGTCGTAGGGTGGATAGATAGGAAGAAGTTATTCATCGGAACAAGAAGCCTAAATATTTACTCTATTCAAACCTTCAGGGAGCTCATACCAACCCCAAGTATCAGGTGATTTTTAGCATTTCGTTGTTCGATATGAGACCTCGCAACAAAAAAAGAAACGGAAGAGAAAACTGTCCTAAAGTATCCAACACTTTTTTTCACACCTACTACTGAAAAAGTTAAGAGTTGGTGCCCCATTCATTAATTTCTTAAAGGCAGTCACCAGACGTCTACCTCAGGCTGTTCTAATCTGGTTTTTATCCCCATATCTATCTCACTATCTAAGTAATCAGGTGCATTTTAATACAATGGGCAGTAAGTTACACATGTAATGTGATGGCTGATGATAATACCTAGCTATGTCAACCTCGGCAGGTGAAGTACACTAAGAACTCGTGACTAATTGAGTGAAGGCTTACAATCTTGTCCGACAGGCCACGGTTTCTTTTCGAATATATGCAAATATCAGTTTTTGACTATTTGAGATAGCTATGGTTTGGTAGACTTTTATCACTGATACTGGGTAATGATGGAAGGTGAAATGGTAGTCTAGGTCATGACAGGATTCTAACCAGCAATCACTGGCTTTCGACTTGATCGTACTCATACTGGTTATCCAGTCAAGGCTTTTTATCATCTCTTGAATTAGAAAGGTGAAGCATCATACTGATTATCAGTTTGGCTATCTGAGATAACCAAAGTTGCCCAAACTTGTATTGATACTAGAAGATCATGACTTGGTCTGGTTCTACCCCAGTCATGTCCCAGACTAATTAATATTTCACCTTCAGTCATCATCCAGTATCATTAAGTAAATATGACTTAGATTACATATTTCACTTTTTAAATAAATACTATTCATTATATCTTTTATCTTCGTTAAACAACTTTCTCATTCCACCTAAAACTGTTTTACCAAAAGCATTGGCTTTTACTGTAAAAATGTAGAGTTTAGAAGTGAATTTTCTATCTGTAAATGTACGAACTAAGGCAAGAATCTTGTGTATTGAGTATTAAAGTAACCTGTAAACACAGTATATTTTATGATTTGACTATCTAAGATAGCCGTAGTTTGGCAGACTATTATTTATACTGGATGATGAGATGAAAATCTGGACCGCGGCCGGACTCGAACCAGCGACTGCGGGGTTACCGACCCTGTGCTTTACCAACTGAGCTGGTTCGAGTCTGGCCACGGTCCAGATTTTCATCTCACCTTCAATCATCATCCAGTACAAATAATAGTCTGCCAAACTGCAGCTATCTTAGATAGTCAACTCATAATCAATACGATGCACTCCCTCTCTGGTTCAGTTAGATTTGGATTGGGATGAGAAGTCCTGATTAGGCAGCCAGTGTGAATACGATCAAGCGGTGATAACGCGTCACAGATTCACATGGTAGTTGGAAAAACCCGTAGTGATTGAAGTGAAATAAAAATCTGGTGGTCAGTAGTCGAACCTTGTAGCTCAGTTGGTAGAGCACCAGGCCGGTAACCCGGTGGTTGCTGGTTTGAATCCGGCCGTGGTCCACATTTTCATCTCACCTTCAATCATCACCCAGTACAAACAATATATTTGCTGTTGACGGGTAGTAATTAATTTAATCGTTTTGATGAGTAATTCAATGATTGAAAAAATCTTTATCATATTGTCTGCCTTCATTCCAACACTGTACATTGTAAAAACATACTATTGTTTAATAATAAAGTATAAAGAAATATCCAAAAAGTAACTTACTTCCTTTCTCATTACTGAGCAAATCAGATTTAGTATCATTTTCAACAGTTGGTAGTTGGCTTGATTTATCTAAATCACTCTGATTAACTGATTGATTTAAACAGGTGGACTGGTTTACATGTGTAGTTAGTTGATGAGGCTGAAGTGTTCGTGTATTAGTCAATCGATCTGTTCAAATAATATAGACAAAATGTTTAGAATGATGACGGTAAAATCTTATCTTTTATGAAAAAGAAAATTATTAGTGGATAATGCTTTAACGTTTAAAGTGATAAGTTCTAGTGTACTGGGCGTTGCTGACAACAATGGATATAAGTAGTATATATTGAGACGGTGTCGAGAATCATAGGGTAAAGTTTCTGCCAAGAGCAACGCAAGAGATATTACAGTGGATGCTGATAATAAGAATGCATGAAGAGCAGATCAAGAGCAAATCGAGAGAGGAAAAGAAGAAGAAACGAAGCACATTTGCAAATGACTGGGTTACTGCAAGGTGTACCACATGTAATGACTGGATTCCAGTGCTAGCCCCTACCAAGTCATATACAGCATAATGAATATTCAGGCAATAACGGGATATTTTCGTAAAAGTCAATTTTCAAACCTGGTTCGAGAAATTCTACCCTGTGTAAGATCTCAGGATTTAAAGTATCGAACAACGAAAATTGATCCCATTATGAGTTACTTAGGAAAACTTAATCATTGTTTCATGGAGTTTTCTCTTGAAGAGTAATGCTCACTTAACTGTAAATTACTGTTATATACACCTAACGGTTCGCTTTAACATTAAAACAGGTTTATTATCGCTATTTTTGAGACCCCCTTGGCGCCACTGTTAGGTCATGTTTTTTCCACTACTTCTGAAGGCTGAATTCTCATTGGTTGTTAACTCTTTTGACTTATCAGTGATCCTAGTGATATCAAGGTCGTTTAGAATGTATATATTCATCATCGCCCTCAACTAGTTTTGACTGTTATTGAGACAGTAAAAACTTTCTGTTAGCGGTCCATCTTCTCTTCTTGTCTTCGTATGCCGGTGATATCGCTGTGATGGTGGTTGACAGTATTGCTGTTGTGGTAGATTACATCCAAATTAGCTATTAGAGTATGGTCTTTTGCACGTTAGGTTCCAATTGCTTGTAGACTTCTAGATCGCGTTACTGGTTACAGCAATCACCTATATCCTTTTGTAGGGTTAAATGGTGTCTTGCCTTGCGTTTAGATCAGCTTATGTTTCATACGTAGAGTATAGCGTAGCCAAGCCAGTGATATTTTAGATAGTGAAGTGACCAAAAAGTTGGAATTATTCAAGATTGTTAGTTATATTTTGCAGTTATCATTTCAAGTTGATGATCCAAACTGTACCACTTTATTTGGTGTTACAACAGTTTTTCTGTTTGGAGTTATACAATTCAAAAAGGTTGAAGAGGATTGTTTGAATGACTGATTCAATGGCACTTTTCTTCTACAGAATGTTTATTTTACAACATCCCAGTATCCATTCTTATAAAGGTAGTACTTTGAAGCAACTCGGAGGAAGACAATAAACTAAGATAATACAAATGAGTTGAAAGGATCACAGGGAATAAGTGAACAAAAGAATAAATGAAGTTTGGCTGAGAAAAAAGTCCTACTAATTGATCCAGAAAGTCGATTTCTCAGGATATCTGATGCTGCATCACCTTGTACATTCTTATCAACAAATTGACTAAGATAGCCATTTTCCACAAGTGTCCATCTTATGAAAATTAAGTTCAACTTGTACAAATATCACATATTCGATAGCACAGTGAGTGAATGAAGTTTCTTTTCCTTATAATCGGATCGCCACCTTACTATAGAAATGAGTAAGCTGTTCGTTCCATATGGGTTTCCCGTAAATGGATCTTTTCAGCATTCCATTGCTACATCTTGTAATCAGTATGTCAAAGAAAGGAATAGCTGATTCTAATTCTCTCAGTATAGTGAATTCTAATAATGAATGATAATTGTTGAACTCGTGTAGGATGTCATCCAGATTGATAGTTGAGTCACAAATAACCCAAAAGAATAGATAAATGAATGCAGCAATCATATCTATCTATAGTGAAGCGCATAGATCAAATGGAGAAAAGGAATATTGACAAAGCTTTTTATTCTATGCAAGTAACTACTATGATGGAATTCTCCTAATCATATCATTCTCCTTCTCAACTGTACATTTTGCAAGCTTCTTAATTTCTTCGGCTTACCATGAAATTTCTTCAATTAACCTGGAGAAAAATTGATGTCTAGACAATAGTCCTGTTAACCGACATAATTCACCGCAAACAAAACATTGACAACCTCAATGATAAGAAAATAAAATAATCAGAGTTTCAATTACATCGATCCCCACTAATCTCTCCTAACAATAACATAAGTGAATATTGACACCGTTTACTTTGATCAACGTATATGAGGTAATCAAACAATGAGCACCCAAGAAATCTGAATATCAATAACAACCTCTTCAATGAATAGTGACAACAGGATTGAAGACTTTAAATTTTCCGATTGTAGCACTCGAAGAAGATTAGATTGGAGGAGAAATTTCCTCCTCACCAAAAATTTTATCAGAGAGACACAGACAAAATCAATGTAGAACCTCGAAAACAAATGAATCTGTGCAAGTTGCCACACTTCACAGGTCGATAGAAAAAGATTAATATGAAAGTAGACAAATATACGTGTAAACCTTGCGCACTATGGTAGAATAACAATTCCATATTAGATTTGTTTATTCGATTTATAACACACAGTCAGTGATCCAGTATTATTTACTTGATGATGAAGTTTCAAGCATAAATTATCATTGCTCATAATTCACATCAGTGTAGTCCCATCTGACTTTTATATTCCTATCACCGATCACTTCCGTTTATATTGGTAGTAAAATTTTCATATCTCTAGCATGGGTGTTGCGTCATTTCTATTACACATGCATTGCGATGGTCCAGTGTTCTCTAGATTATTCGTCTTATTTAGGTCTGTCATTCTATATTTAGCTAAATCCCTATGTTCATCTATTCTAACTGACCCGACCGACTAATTTGACCTATTCACTTGACCTCACAGTCATTACATGGAAGTTGATAGATTAGATTATTTTGCTTAATTAGTTCCATCGGATCCTTAAGCTAGCCAACAAAGTTCATCTCTCAGTGAGTTTGTACGGTTTAAATGCCACCCTAATTCCAGCTTTGTTGAGCATCCTATGTAAAGTTTCTGATGTACCTTCCTTACAAAGTAACACAAAGTAGACCGTGAACTCCTTTCTACTAGTGTTCTCGTTATTAGTCGAACTCGTGTGACTGTCATTTTTTCGTTTTCTCTGTGTCGGTAAGGATTTCTTAATAAACTGTGGAGGATAATTATTAACTATTAGCGCTTCTTTTACGTGTTTCAAACAAGTGTGTTTCAATCTGGTTGGTTGGGGTCAGTTCGAATAGCCCCGAACATAGGATATGAGGTGACAGGAATATAAAAGTCAGATGGAATTACACTGATATGATTATGAGCAATGATAATTTATGCTTGAAACGTCATCATCAAGTAAATAATACTAGATCACTGACTGTGTATTATAAATCATAATATGGAAATTAAAAAAAGTTGTGTGAGAGGATAAGCAGTCTGAAGATAGTGGTTAGTGAAAATATTCAAGCTTTAGAAGGGGTCAAGGAATAAATAAATCTAGGCCATTTCAACTGATTTTCAATCGCAAAGAGTCCTCAACCAGTTATTCGTGTTATGTCGGAAACTACACCTAGGTAGTGTATATCTCCTCATATGGCTAAAACTAAGTCAGAAACTTGATCGCCTGGTACTATGTATTAGTCTGGCCATACTTAACCCTATTTCAACCTAATCCAGGTAGGCGGAAGCTTAACATGCGAGACATACGTCCAAGCTGCCTCAGCCAATGAAGGTTCACAACCTCATCAGTCGACTTGCCTGTTTTGCCTATTATTATTCGCCTGACCACAACATTGTACATGTTGAGTCACCAATGCGTGACCAATCCTACGAAGAGACACTTATAATCAAATCCCCGTGGCTGCTTTATGTCTTCTACTTTTAATGACCATCTGTCACAGTCGTATAGTAGGACGGGACGGACTGCAGCATAGTATACTCATCTTTTGATGGATAGTTTGATATCTTGCCAGCTGATGACAGGAATCAAGCAAGTTAGCAAGTGCTAACCAGGCTTTCTGTATCTCAGATGAGATTTCGTCAGCAACCACCCACTAAAGTTGTTCCAACTCCCCGAATAAGTGAAAACTATGAAATTAAGAAACTTTTCCTACATACAACAGATACAAAACAATGAATTTATCACTGACCAATTCTTGTCAGCCATTTAATAGCCCACAGTGACACCGACAGGCATTCAAAACAATAACCGGAATTCATTTAGGTGTATACTTATTCACACAACGTATTCTGTAGCAGGTGGTGTTGAAGTTCAAAACTCATATTCATCCCACTTTTTAACGCATCATTTGATAAATAAGTTTCATTTCCGAATTGATCAGTATCAAAATCTTAAAAAAGAAAATCAGTTTGACTAGCTGAGATTCACGTAATTTGGCAAACTTATATTGATACTAGATGATGATTGGAGGTGAAATGGAAATGTGGACCACGATAGGGTTCGAACCCCCAATCATTGGGGTTCTGATCCGGTGTTTCATTAACTAAGCTACGAAATCCGCTTGCTGATAAGATTTTTGCTTTGCTCCAGTCATCAAGGGTTCTGCCCAAACACCATATGAATTCATCATATGTTACTACAGCTTGATCGTACTGTCACTGGTTGTCCAATCAAGACCCAGTGGTCGTTGATTCGATTCATGTGGCTCCCAGACTTTCATTTCATATTTAGTTGTCACCTAGTATCAAAGAAACAATAGTCAAACATGTTAGTTGGCAGGAAGCCCTGCTGATTGCCTCCAACCAACTAACATCAACTAATGTGCACCGCACCGGGATGTTGAGCTTCCTAGCTTGGTCGCCACATTGCAAATATGATCGATAGAATTCGGTCTGCACTCAGGACTAGACAACATGAAATTGGTTGTACTCTCATGACGAATCAATACAATAGCCAAGCATCTTCACTAGAAGTTTGTTTGCCAAGTTTTGTGTACGGCTGAGCAAAAATGTCCTGTTTATATAAACATGTTATATCTAACGAAGAAAGACATGAAATTTAGTTGATTGAATGTAAGAGGAATGATCGTTGTCAGTCAGTAAGTCAGTCAAGCAGTCAGTTAGTCTGTCTGTCTGTCTGTCTATCTTCTTCTCTTTGGCCTACATACAATCCACCAAATCTATTCCATATTATCATCATTAGTAATTCATTATTGGAAATTCACCTCATGGTTTTATTGTAGTAATCCAAAATTTCATGAAAAACACAAAAGATACCAAAAAACAAAATAATCATTGTAATGAAAATATTAAGGTGAATATGATTATCGTCATTATTATCAATTGATGAATCACTAACAATTATTAGTAATTACTTCTGACTACCTGACATGATGACGAATGTACACGTAGACGTGCGCATGTACAAATACTGGGATATCAAAGAAAGGAAACTGTTTTTAAAGAAAGTCTGAACAGAATTTATGAATTTCACTCCATCTTTATTGATGGATAGTGGCTAACACAGTGGAATCTACTACGCAAGTCAACTGGATATACCTGAACTCCAGTTAGTGCCTCCAACCCAGGATCAGTCGCCTTTAACACCATACCATCAAGTTGGCTACATCTTGTGTGACGAATATAGTATAATTTTAGATATTCTACTCTGTCCTGTCTGCACAATAAGTTGTTCTACTACTATAAGGAATTTAGAAATATACCATAGAATGGTATAAATAGTTATGAATTACTCTTAGTAATCTACAAATTGGATTGATGTTCACACATACAATGGTTATTTTTACACTTATAAGACTTAGGTGGTCAGCAATCCGACCAAATAAATCTGATTCACAGAAAAGTTGAATGCTTCGGGTCAGCTGAATTTGTCTAGCAGACAGGTATACCCTAAAATGAGAATGATAAACTTGTAAGTTGTTTACAGATTGTATGATCCTTGTTCATGTTCATGCTTACAAGTGAGTAGTTTTCCAATGTAGTATCTATCGTCACAAGAGGCTTGGATTATAATCCGACAAACCACCATCATACATGATGATGATCTCTGATACACAATTGTCGTGAAATAATGAAATATACATTTGGGTAACATAAGTTAGCCACTCAGAAACCACTCAAAGAAGCACAATGAAACAAATTACTCATCATTGAATATCATCTGATGAAAATACGTATAGATGATGAAACAGTTTATTGATTACTAGACTTTATATGATAAAACATTATCTATTCAGTTAAACAAATCTGGATTCTCATAACTCATATTTGATGTGTACACACTGCCATCATTCAACTATAAGTCGGATCCACCTATTTTACCCATATTAATCAATAGTAGCTTATTTTCTATTGACTGTAATCAATTCATTTTTGAGCTCATCTTAGTTAGTACTTAGTGAGTATTGAAAGGACACCAAGCTGTGGTATTTAAACCTCTATGATACTCAAACGATAAGCAGCTATAAATAAGATGATGCAAAACATTTGTAGCACACATGGATCATATTTTCTCTGAACTGGATGATTTAATCATGAAGTTTTCATCATCATTCTAGACAATATCATCAGTATAAACATCAAAAAGAAATGAGCTATAGGATTTTCTTCACAAGTGGTACTTTATTAGCTTGTCCTAATAATGTTGGGTAAGATTGGTTGTTTCTCTTAAAATTTTATCATTGTCTCTACACTTTTTTCGATTGGCTGTCCTGCTAGCATGAACTTTAACCATCCTGGTGATTTTTCTGCTTCATATATTGAGTGACAGATTGAATCAATGTTAATATGTCGTTGATGGATCTGAATATCATGCTTCTAAGAATTCTCTGAAATTCTTTATATTTCCTCTACTCAATATTTCCACAATTCCCTAGTTGAATTCATCTCCATAGTTGTCGACATATATAAATGCCAGTGAAGATATATCACAATGCTTCACTCCTAGTCGATGCTCATGTTGGCGGATATGAAGTGGGTGATCACTCTGTTCACAAAAGTATTTTTCATAGTTTCTGAAGTTTATTTTGTATATGTATTGTCTTACTTGTCTTTCTTTACTTTGTGCCTTTTGACCTGCATAAGATAGAGTTAAGAGACTTTATAGGCTTATGAACTACAGAGATTCCACAAAGCTTCACTAATCTAGTTGTAATCTCGGAAATATTCTTTGTATAAGGTAAGATAATCTGTTTGTTAGTTTCCAAGGGTGATTCCTTTGATTAGTGCCAGATTAGATAAACATTTTTAGATGAAGTCACTTAGATAGCCGTTCTTCTGGGAAACAGTCATTAAATTAATGTAATTTAGTAGATCTTCGCTCTTCTCAACAATGATTTTATGCAACTGATTTCATCTTCTTCATCTTTTAAAACTCTTCAAGATGTTCAATTGAGATTATCATTACTAAATTGCATAGATTATAGTCATATAACAATAGTGAATCAACTAGCTACCTGGCAACATGAAGTAGTGTGAATTATACGTTAATACAACTTAGACACTAATGAAGCCAACTTCAATCACTGTAAACTAACTGTAATGTATTAAAACATTTACACATGAAATAATTAATCTTGCAACGCTACGCATCATCATAGAACAGAGTATAGAATGGCAGTCAACTCAACTCTACCTCAACTTTATCAACTTTGAAAAGGCCTTCAAAAGCGTCGACCCATAAGTAATTTGGCAGTCTCTTCAACACTACGGTTCCAGTCCCACAAATCTTTATCAATCTCATTCAACATCTATATAAAGACGCCACATGCCGAGTGATCCATAATGGAAAGCTCAGTGATGCCTCTGAAATGAAGATAGGAGTAAGAAAAGGCTGCTTCCATCACCCATTATCTTCCTGGTTGTGGTCGACACTACTGGATCATGAAGCAAACCGTGAGGAGCGAGAAGAGAGGCATACGCTAGCTGGACCAATGAAAAGACCTTAGGAGAAGATTTCGATTTCACCGATGACTTGTGTTTAATATCAAGCAAGCTTGAAGATCTACAGGCGAAAACTAACAAGTTGACAAAAGAGGAAGGACAGCAAAGGAAGATGGGACTTCAAGTGAATGTAGAGAAGACAGAGGTGAAGAAGATACCCAATCAACAACAAGCACCAATCATCATTAAGGAGAGCAATCTAAAGGAAGTAGTCTCTTTCACCTACACCTACCTAGGCAGGCAGCATCACTTTAACTACAGGCGACACAGACACAAATGAGAACATCAAAGCCAGCCAGGATCGGAAAGACAGCAAAACAGGCTTTCATTGATCTGAAATCAGTGTGGAGATCTTCTGCACTCAGCACAAAGCGTGAACAACATCCGGATTCTCAACACCAATGTCAAGTCAGTGCTGGTATATTGTTCAGAAACTTGACGCATCACGAAAAGCATTTCCAACAAACTACAGAAATTCATCGGCAGTTGCATACGTTGGCTCAATACTGACACTGAAGATCAGATGGCCAGAATAGAATAATAAGAATAGGAAACAAGGAACTCTGGCTGGCAACGAACCAACGAAGCAAGAAGCTATCACCCAACAAATATGCAGAAGAAAGTAGAGATGGATTGGACATACACAGAGAAGGCCGATTGGGGACATCACGTGCCAGGCCAGGCTCTCGAGTGGAATCCAAAGGGGAAACTATGAGTTAGGTGTCCGAGGCGAGGGTGACATGGTGGAGATCATTTGGGGAAGAAATGAAAGCTTGTGGGGAGTGTTGGAGTGAGGTTGAAAAGACTGTAGAGAAGAGAGTGAAATGGAGGCGTGCTACTGAAGTCTTGTGTTCCACTAGGAACCAACAGATCAATAACAACAGTAAAAATAATAATCAGTTTATGATACAGTGTAATCATCCGATCCATTTAATGTTATCTGTCAGTATTTTTCGTCATATCTGAATAGACAAACCCCTTATAGGTTATGACTTCACTAAATGACTTCTAGAAGTTGATGTCCAAACAAATCATGAAACTTTATCAGATGATGCCTATCCCGTACATCATCAACTACAAAGTCATCGACACAAATCAACAAACTCGTCATCCTACCGTACATAAAGGATATATCACAAATCCCAACAAGATTACTGAGACCACTTAGTGGAATTGGTGTAGCCCATAAAACAATAAATTCCCTCCAAACTCTATTATGCAGACCAGATAATGCCACAACCATAGAAGACAAACCAAATATCATTTACAAAATCAACTGTAACAACTGTAGTCAAGACTACATTGGACAAAGCGGTCACCCTCTTCACCTTCGTCTACATGAGCATCAATTGGCTATTGAACGTCACACACGACATTTCATCACTCATTTCAGTGCACATGGATAACAACTATGGACATGAATTCAATTTCGACAGTGTAGAAATTTTGAACGGAAAGAGGAAATGCTAAGAATGTCAGAGAATCCCAAGAAGCTTAGCATCCAGGTCAGTCAATCAGCAATCAATTGAGAGATGAATAGGCATAGACCCAATCTATCAACCAATAAGAAAGAAGATAAATGACAGATCAGAGGTCAACAAGAACACCAACAAGAAATCTATACAGTCAATGCCATAACAATCAAAGGAAACAACCAATCACAAACCAGTTGGTCAGGGCAAGCTACTAAATCAGTCACGGAGAGATATTGACAGCTCACTTCATATTGAAGAAGTTAGTGGTGATGATGTTGTCAAGAGAGACGATGAAAGCTTTACGACTTAACATCGCAGCTCAGAGAACACAACGTAATCAAGGGTATCAATACATCCTTGCTCACTCGAGGTTTTAAAATATAAACGTTTAAAAAGCAAAAGTCAATCTCCCTTTGAACTAAAGCATACCAGTGTAAAATACGAGCGAATTTTGTCCGAAACTTTTGAAATATTATCATCTATTCAAATATCAACTTGACTTGATCAGTGATTTCTGTTGAAGCTGGAACCCAGCTATGTGCAGTGGTTAGCAGTGTTTTATTGATTATTTGTTTATACATATCTGAAGACTACTTCTTATTAAAATAATCCTGTTAAGGAAATTGTCTTTGCGGAAATTGGAACTTAAGAGAATACCCTTTTCTTCCAGAATTAAAGTAATTGTTCATAAGATTTTAAATCAACGATGAGAATAGCATAACAAGGTGAAATCAAATTTATGAATCTATCAGCTGAAGAAAACCGTGCAGACTATAGGATACTTTGGTCTTAAACAACAGAAATGGTTATTCAGTGCTTGGACTACTGTATTTTAGCCAACAAGCCACCTAAGATTATACCATAATGGTCTACAAATGCTGAAGTCACTCAGTAGTCCTCTGACTAGTACTAACAGGTATGACATCTATGCCTACGGTACTCAACAGATCGTTTCCAACCGTCTAACATCAGTCCAACCATAGGAAGACTGTGAGTCTCCTAGTTGAATGACCACATTGGTAAAGGGTCGATACAATGCGATCAGCTCTCAGAACTAGACAACATGAAGTTGTTTGCTCATTAGTGATTGATTAGTGTATGTAATCTAGTCAGTAGGCAACTCGAGTCGCTCAATGGTGACATCACTGACTGTGACACTGGATGACACGGGTTCAAATCTCAGGCCAGGAACCACTTGTGCCAAAGTTGTAGATAAGCCCTGCTAACGAGTGCCAGAAAGCACAAAATTTAGGTCTAGAGCTTTTTACCGATTACCTCCAAACAACTAAGACTTATAGCTAAAAAATAAGATGTTGATTACTCTCGACTGGTCAATCAGTGTTTAACATTACCCCTACATCTCTTCCTCTCTCTCATATACTTATTCTATACAACCTCGCTTCCAAAAGGCAAATCTTGTTCAAGCTTAATAATAGGCATTTGATAATATATGTCTTGAAGGATCTTCACAACTGTTCCTTTATTTCAAGTTGAATTAACAATATTTAAATATCAAATTTTTGTTTTTTGCCCACTTTCTTTTTGAAAACTAACTAGATTATACTGATTCGAATGTATCAACGATGACGTATGTGATTTTACCTCTACCATAATTGAAACAAACAGCTGAATATTGTTTTAACCATTGATTTCACTTCTAAGCGACCTGGGTTAGATAATGATGAACGATATATGTGATTTTAAAAGTGATCCTCAAGGTCAAACCAGCAATAACTGAACCAACCAATCAGGTTCCTTTATTTAGACCAGAAACATAGTTGTTTGAGGAAAATACAGAACTCTAACTGGTTAGTTCAATAAATTGTTAAGGTGGAGTCTAGAGTCACTCAACCAACTAAACATTTTAATTTTACCAAAATCTATCTTCCCAACCGAGACAAAGAAACCTAATTGGCTATTTTAGTCGTTTATACGATGGCCTTTTAAAGTCACTCAAGAAGAGTGGCTTTCAAAGTCATCTTAACTACTACTGAAACAGCCAATCAGACTTCAGTATTTCGTTTGAGAAGGTATTTCCTCACAAAATAAAAACCTAATTGGTTATCTAAGCAGCTGTTATAGTGACGTTTAAAGACAGTCCCCAGGAAATGTCACAAGTCACCAAAGTACACGATAGTCTTTCTCCTATCAGACAAACCACTTGCATAGTAATCATTTTTTCTTACACTTTTTCTACACCTGACCTGTTTAAAAAACCAGTTTTGGCGGGTTTCCAAGTTCTAATTAACTTTGAATTCGAAGATATTAAGACAGAATGTGTTGAATACATGCTAAAAGTACATTAACGTTCCCTTGCATATCTAAGAAAAAATTCTCAATTTGCACGTTTGTGAGGATTTTATTGATATCGCAAACTGACACCAGTTGGAAACCTATGGAATATTCTCTGGAAATCAATAAAATCCCCACGAATCTTCAAGTTGAATTACTGTCTACAACTCCTGAATGACTTGCTTCGGGTTGACATGTCTTGAATTGTTTGTGTGAAGTCGTAACCGATGGAATTAATCAAGTAGGATGTGAGGACAGGTACTCAATTATGACATCGAATGGAGATCACGCTACATCATTAACTGAAATAAGTGGGAAAATATGGACAAGTGGATTCTGACCCAATTGCTCGGGTTTGATCCCCAGTAGGGTAGGACCGTGAGTGAACACTACTGAACAGTCCCATACTAGTACGAAATAGCTTTCAGTGATATCAGGTTTCCAATAGTTCTCTAATCGATGTTAGTCTATGATGAATACCACTTCGAAAGGTTTTCAAGTCAAAAATATCGGCATTAATCATTTCACGCAGCGAAACATTACTAAGGTGTAATACTGTATCTTTAGATATGAACTTTCCTACTGGAATTCCTAGGGATTTCATAAGTAATTTAATGACAGTGATCGATGCACTTTCAGGAAAATCTCCTTTGAGGTTTAATGTCATTATTGTATCATTGAAATTTTGTTTGGACAGATGGAGTAACAATGGGTTCCCTTATTTGCCCCATAAGTGAATATCGGTTTATGCTACACATTGAATCTCTGCTTCTAGTTGGTTCCATTGAATCATGTATTTGACCAGAGTAAGATTGATATCTATGTATGATAATGAATGGAGCATATTGTGAATTGATGCAAGTGGGAAGAGTGGAATACTTGACTTCAACTAGAACGTTATAAGGTCGTGTGCTCTGATAGTCTTTGATTTGATCTTCCATAGGGGTGTGGGTTAACAACATTGAGGTGTGTTAACCTAGGATAGAATATATTTTAAATACTCTAAGGTTTTCAATAAATCCTTATAAATCCCTGTTCAAACTAGTAAATATTTATATTCATTCTATGGACATGATATACACTTTTGTCGTGAACTATTATATTCAGATTGTTTCATTAAGAAAAATCCTAGTGGAAACCTGAACTTAAGGGCACCTGTTTTGTTATGAACTAACATATTTAGATCAGTATTTCAACTTCCATTCAACAAAACTCAATGCTAACTATCTCCTGATATAAAACTATTCATTCCTACAGATATTATTTAGTGAAGCATAGATGTGATTCATTTTGGATTAGCTTAAACATTCTAAAAGAGAAGTAAAAATCATTGAAACGTAGCGACAAAAAGGCAGCCAATAGGGGAGTTGTTTTTAAGTTATGATCAGATCATGTTCAGGTCATGATTTATGCATGCGCTGACATCAGAACCTGATTGGAGAACTTCAACCTCATACAACAAATTGCATTGGTTCATTTATGGCTTCACTTTCTGACAGTTTTATCAATACATATATGTCATGTATTTGCCTAATAAAAGTCGTCGTTGTTCTTGCAATCACAGGTTGTGTTATGATTTCTTCACGGCTCAGTGAAGCAGGAGGTACTGAGGGAGGTCAGTAGTAAAGGTATTCGGTTGAAATCTACTTTAACCATTTGAATGATTTTCAACAATCAACAGATTATCATTTTAACTATCTCAATAAGACAGCTGTAGTTTGAGAGACTAGTATTGATACTAGGTGATGATTTAAGGTGGAATGAAAATATGGGTTGCGGGGGGATTCAAACCAGCAAAAAAGTGGTAGTAACGCAAGCAAAACTCTTAGTGTTTGAAATAAAGTAAAAATCCAATTGACAATCAGGTCTCTTAGCTCAGTTGGTAAAGCAATATGTCGGAAACCAGTTGGTTGCTAGTTCGTATCCCACTGTGGGTTCAACCTCAGTGAAAGATGGATTGTATTCCATATTACACCATACCCCAATGTCTAAATAATGGAAACAGACAGCTGAACTATACAAACCAATTTAAATCGTACATCTGGATACAGCATGTCAATCACCGTAACCATAAAGAAATTTTTGCAAAGGCATCTACACACATAAATGTACAAAGTGAACTTCTCATTCACATTCGCCTTACCTGGATGCACATACCTACATATGTATGCACGAATTCGTAAGGAATTCACATCATCATCATCATCACAAACTCACTACATAATAATGAATGACCATAATCTATTTAATTTTATTTAGTTTTTCATACAGACATGAAGAATGTGACCTGATTTGTCCCACTTACTAAACAAATATATGATAACTTGTATTGGTCATATTCTTTGAAGAAGCGGCTTTTAGAAGATCATAAAAGGATCAGAAATTTAACTTTTTATTGACACAGGAAGTAGAATGGAACATTTAGAGTTGTGTGTGTAAACCAAAACCATGATATTCAGGTCAAGAAATATAAGTTGGTTTTGAAGTTTGTAAGGATTTATCGATTTTAAGTTGGTGTTCATCATGGACTGACATCAACTAGAGATACAGTGGAAACCTGGGAATCCTGAATAGCTGTTTCATCCCAGCGTGAGCCTCCTCAGCAGTGCTGGCAGCGGAACTTGAAGGTCCTGGGTCCGACCCCTGTCTTAGCGAGGCCATAGGTGCCCATTGTTGAGGAGTCTCATACTAGGACGAAAAAGCTGTTCAGCGCTTCCAGGTTTCCAATGTTCCTACAACTGATGTCAATCCATGATGAATACCAACCTCAAATATAAGTCAGACATTTCAGTCTGGATATTGTTGTAAATATATATGACCAGTAGGTTTGCGGATAAGTCTTGTAATTTCAGTTATTTTCGACAGTGAAAAGAATTGGTCAACCAAAGTCCTTAGATAAAACAACCAATTTGACTGCCAATCTATTATATAGGTAACTTAAACTTGATTATTGCACTTGCTACCCACCCAACCCTCCATACACAGCAGCATCTCTTACAATAGTATTCTTCACTACAGGAATAGTAGAAATAAAACTTCAAGAAACAACTTAAGTGCCCTCATGATAACCACAGAGTAATCAGCTGTAGCAACAGAGTCACTAATGATACAGAAAATTGCATTCCACCTGTCGCCAGTTGTATTATTGGTTGATTGGTTGGGTGTATGTCTATACATCTGTTGATTGCTGACTGACCTGAATGCCAACCTCTTAAGAATTCTCTGATCATATTCTTTGTGTTTCCCTGTCCAAAATTTCTTCACTGTCGAAATTGAATTCATGTCCATAGTTGTTATCCATGTGCACTGAAATGAGTGATGAAATGTCGTGTGTGACGTTCAATAGCCAATTGATGCTCATGTAGACGAAGGCGAAGAGGGCGACCATTTTGTCCAATGTAGTCTTGACTACAGTTGTTGCAGTTGATTTTGTAGACGATATTTGGTTTGTCTTCTATGGTTGTGGCATCATTTGGTCTGCATAATAGTGTTTGGAGGGAATTTGTTGTTTTATGAGCTACACCAATTCCACCAAGTGGTCTCAGTAATCTTGTTGTGATTTCTGATATATTCTTTATGTATGTAGGATGATGTGTTTGTTGATTTGTGTCGATGACTTTGTAGTTGATGATGTACGGGATAGGCATCATCTGATAAAGTTTCGTGGGTAGCGTTCTTCTTTAGGATGGGCATCAAGTAATTTTCTTCGTTTCTCCGTGAAGTTGTTATACTGCAGCGTGTTCTCGCTCTTCTGAATAGAGTCTGCATGCAACTGATCTTGTGGGTTGTTGGGTTGTCACTACTGTAGTTGGGGATTTGATCAGTGTGTAACCAAGACCATCCACCTGAGCTACAGATATTCTCCACCCTATGTATGTACATATACATGAGATTTCCCCCTTATCTTTATAAGCTGGGAGCAGAGATTAACACGTTTGGTTTTCTTCTGTTTTTTCATGTTCTTAATTGCTAACAACTAGCATATAGCCATATGTTCCATTAGGAATCCAAGGGAAAGATAATAATGATATAATAATAACGATAAAATTATAATCCTTTCGTGAATTCATAGAGAACCAGTTTTCTCCATATCACTCAATTCATTTATGGATATAGTTAGTTGTAATTCTATTCATTGCTTCCTTTCACTTCATTTTTTAAAGCTTGATGTTCTGTGTTGTTTTAATCAGTCATTCCTACTGGATTCATCAGCATACTAAGTCACTTGCTTATTCAATTCAACTCATTGGTTCGAAAGATATAAAATTTACCTAAATTTTCATGTATTTCTGCTATAGTTCTAGGTAAAGAATCATCTTCTCATATGATATACAAAACATATTAGAGTTGTACGTATGAAGTATTCTTCTAATCGCGATATTTTGTTACTGGTTCTCGAATGGTATTAGTCTAGCTGAGATATATATAGTATCTTTTTATGATGAGAGGAAAATTCAGATCATAAATTATAACATAATGGACACCCCAGTGTTCATTTGAGTATAACACAGACCCTATCATCAATCCAAACACCTTGATTCACTGTCAATAATATAACTTCATGAGTGTTGCTTTAGGAGTACCCTTTCACTGGTGGCCCATACAAGTTACAGAAATGTGAATCATGTTTGTAAAAAGGTTTTATTAACAGAATTGTTCTAAACTTCAATGAGTAACAGAAGGAATCATACGCTTGCCTAAAATGAAATCCTTCATTGACCTCAAAACTTTCAGATTATAGTTTAGAGGAGTTGTGGAGATTTGGAAATATTTTAAGTTGCTATTCATCGTAGACTGACATCAGTTGGAGGAAGAAAGGAAACGTGAGAGCACTGGACAGCTATTTCGTCCTAGTATGGGGCTCACCAGTAGTGTGCATCCACGACCCAGTGGCTCAATGGTAACGCACTGGCCGTGGAACCTGAGGGTCGCGGGTTCGACCCCTGGCGGGGTCTTGGGTGCCCACTGCTGAGGAGTCTCATACTAGGACGAAATAGCTATCCAGTGCTTTCAGATTGTGTCAGTTTCTGTGACGAAATTCCACTAGGTAACCACATCTTCATGCTAAGGAATAATGCAGGTGTACACGACAATACTATGGATCTCAGATTTTGTGAGAATACCTCGCTTTGTCTGTTGACTGAACAGATGTTGTGTAAACCGTTTTATACAGGATAATATTTATAAGGTTCCGTGTAATGCACGCATAATTGTGAGATAGAGCAAGCACGAACTAATTCTCATTAGAGAAAACTTTATAATCAGATGAAGAGATAAGCCTTTTTCTAACCAGTCACCTTCAAAACTCTACCATTCCTATAATAGTATAATACTGCCTTTCTTGTCTATGAAAAGAATACATACTCTAAGTAAAACTGATTAAAGTGGATGAGGACGTAGCACTGTACGTTTCATATTCGTCCCTAATATGACCGTGATGGAATAATTTATGATTGTCGACCATGTAATCCTTTTGGTTAGAAAACACTGAGAGTTATTTTGTCCTACTCAGCATAAATTCCATCTATGTAAATCATCGGTTCACAGGAGTATTACTCTCCTTAGCCAACTTATAATATTGTCAGAGTAATTACATCTAGCAGGATCCCAGTGGTTGAAGTTGATTCGACTCCACTGAGAAGTATAACACTACTGAATACTCTAAGAATTTATGAAAGCTACTTTTTGTCAACAACAGAAATGTAATAGAATTATGGAACACTACAATCTCAAGGAATAAATCATCCTATAGACTTACCTGTTTGTTCATTAGCATTCGGTAAGGTGGTAGTAGTAGTAGTAGTAGTAGTAGCATTACTCTGTCCTCCAGCACTTATCCCAGATGCACTCCATGATGATGAAGATGTCGATGAATTCGACGGTGATAGTCCATTTATTAAATGACCATTAGGTGTTATAGACAAAATATTATTCCTTCCAGTAGATAGTGAAACTGAATTAGCATGAGATTGACTAACTGCTATATGTAGTCCACCTTTATGATCCATAGTTGGACTTTGAGGTAAATTAGATGGATGACCAGGGGGAAGATTAGTATTGGTATTGTGACTACTAATTTGATTGGGAAATTATAAGTAGAGGCATGTTGTGGTGAAGTCTGACAATCTAGATCACTTTGAGAATGTATAGATGAGCTTTTTTTTCGGAATGCTTTACCTAATGAATTCCTTAGCTAATTAAAGCGAAATACAAACAGAGAGAGAGAGAGAAGAAGCAGAAGAAAAATTGATAGATATGAAATGGAGTATTATTACTATTGAAAAATACAAAGTATCATAATATGCACTAATGCAAAGACAGGTTTTCACTATGATGAGTGGATGTCTACCAAATAGGCATTGAAGAAGAAGGAACTATTGAATACTTTCTTTAGAATCCTTCTTCAAACCAATCAATAAACGCATCAATGTTAAGTCGATAGGATGGAATCCATTGTATAATGTTATTTCTTGCCATTTCCTAGTTAAATGATTTCTAAGTCATGCATAAAGATGAAATATGGACTGGATAATTTTTTTATTAAAACAACTGATCATATTACTCCATACTGAATAAAGTGAGATAAATAAAACCAATCGAAATTTCTTATGAAATATTGTGACGGTAAAAAGTAATGTCAGAATATTAAAATAAAGGTTGGAACATATGATCGATTAGATCGATTACAGTCATCATCGAGTTCCCGTCCACTGACTAAATTTAAACTACTGTGGGAAGTTCATAAAAAAGATTGATGCTGTATTAAGTAATTTCAAAATGACACTAGACAAGTGCTCCCCCCTCACAGCCAAAACCAATAGTCATGAATTTCATACACTAGTATCACTTCTTGCTCTGGGTATCCTGGGGCTTCTTCCAACCTAATCCAACTTCTGCTAGTATTGCACATTGTGGTAGACTGTGGCTTGGTATTTGCAGTATATATCCAACCCACCTCAGTCACCAAAGGTTCTTTGCTGTTTATCGTTATACAGATGTTAAGACTACTTGAGATTCCCTTGAGTATTTATAGGCTATGTAACACTGTGCTTTTCATGTGACTATATTTGGAATGAATACTGCTATGTTAGCTTACCGAAAATTGAGTGCAATCTTTCACCTTTGTTAGCCTCCATGACTAATTCTACGTCAAAGTGAGTATCAACAACTCCTTTGATCAGCTTCTTGAGTTAAAAATAATCATATAACCAAAAAAAAAACAGTTTCATATTTTGTTTCTTCTTCGGGTTAAATATTATTTAATGACCAGAAATTCATAACTTGGGCACTGTAACCTGTCCAGTGTTCTTAGGCAATGCTTTCGAATGTAATACTACTTGAGTGGAGCATAAATTTCTCTATGCTTGTGAATGTTATTAACGGTGTGGTTCAATTGGATAACTAAGTGATATAAGATGAATTGAGTTTATTTGTTACACGATGAGCACTTTTGTTTTCATCATACTGATTTTAGCAGACTGCATAATGAGGTATTTCCCCATCAAAAAAAAAAACATATTTATGTAAAGAATAGGATATCTACTATAAATCAGAACTTCAGTTGCCATTATTCCAGAGAGTATCTGTAAAGTTCTTTAGCCCCCGGCTTCGATTTAGCCTTCTTCATCGAAAAAGACTGCTGAATAAGAACATACAGAAGTTATGGATGTTTAAATAATTCAGAAAACAACTTAATTTAGTTATATCTAGCTGGATAATAAACATAGTGATATCAGTATACAGAAACTAAGCAAATCAAGCCGACAGCTTGCATCAAGATGAGTAGTCGCATCATATTTTGTACATATAGGACAGCCTTCTTTCTATCTACAGAAGTACCGAAATGATTAAGACACAATAACATTGGGAAACAATAAGGGTTGAATAAAAATAGGTGTTTCATAGAATATGATAAACCTGGTTCATGGTACGTCTCGAACCAGCTATCTCTGGGTTCCTGGTCAGATGTCGGCCAAGTCTTAACTTAGCTTCATCATAGAGAGTTATTCCTAGCTGTCAGAGGAAGTTAAAACCTCATTAGCAGCTAATACTGAGAGCTCAATCACCGGAGTGTTGTGGGGAGTAACGCAGAAGTCATGGATTTGAATCTTGTCGCAACCCAGATTTTCATTTCACCTTCAATCCTCAGCTGATATCAATAACAACAATTTATCGAAATACATCTGTTTCAGATAGTCGTAGTAATAATCACTGCCACACTCCGTCTCTCTAATTCAGCTCGATTTAAAGTTCGATGAGATCTTGTTGGACAATTGGTCCGATTACGGTGAATGGACAGTAACGTGTCTCAGATTCACGTGGCACCTGGGTCAAACCTTTATTGACCAAAGTGAAGACCTGCTGGATACGCAAATGTTGAGCTTCTTAACATTTACCAATAACTATTCAGCACCCAACGCTGGTAAGTATTGTGTGATACAAAATATAACATTAGTAAATATCCAGTAAAAACCATTGGTGGAATTCGTGTAGGCGGCTAGCTGTTCGGTTGTAAAATTAAACACCTGTATGTTTCATTTGCAAACAGTAGTCCAAAGCTAGGCTTTTGTACTCATAACCAAGAAGGGAATACTTATAGCCGATTGCTATGTCAAAGTTATTTTCATCACTGATTGACATTAGCTGTAGGACCACTGAAAACCTGGAAGCACTGAAGATTCGCTTTATCCTGGTCTGGAAATCATTAGCAATGCACACCTATGACCTCGGGGAGATGGAACCCCTGACCAAGAAGTCTCTTGGTGAGTATGTTGCCATTCAGCTATTGTAAAGTTGTTGCTCATTGCCTTAGGGAGATGGCTTTCAACCATTGGAATATGCGTTCAAAAATCGTTCCACCTACCGAGGTTTGGGCAGCTAGGTAGTATCACTAACCCTCACATACCAGGTATGGCTGATTGTCTACCGTATTAATATGCGCAAGGTAGCTGAGTGGATTTTTATTTCATCTCGATTTCATTCAGCTGCTGGATTGCAATCCTATGATCCACATTACCTTACTCCTATCAGTCCCTGATCTAGAACAGTTATCTACTGATGGTCATCGATGACTATCCATCCTCACTCTCGACTAGCCTCACTCCACACACCAAGGACTTCAGGAAATCCATCTCGGAGCAAGTGGCAAATGAATGTGTTGCAAACGAAGCTGTTGCATTCTATTCACATGAATAAACCCACTATCACCAATTGTATTATGTGTAAAGTGACTGAGAAAATTTTTAAATTGTAACCTATCTGTTTTGTCACCAACTAGAAATATATCTTTACAGCTTAATGTCAAAGTCGTTCAAAGGAAATATTTTTCTTGCGAATAAAAATTTTACTACTCTTAAATGTATCCTCTTTTTTGCCACTCCCCTGAGAAAATAATTCATGTTCTCCGAATGACAATCATAATGTTTTACAATACTTAGCGGTATACGCTTCAGTAACACCTTAGTTATTACAACAACAATGACTACTACTCTTACTGTTACTGGTTCGAATAATAGTGGTGGTCTATGTCTGTATAGAATAGAATAATAATGTGTTTTCTCAGCATTTCAAAAGAAAACATCACCAAAATAGGGAGTAAAGTGATTAATGACTCAATAGTAAGCCAAAGAAGGCAAATGAAAGTTTAAGGTGTTTTCTGATTGGTTGATAAACTAGACATTGTATTGATTGGTTGATTGATTAATCCTTTGGCCAATTAACCAGCCAAGTTTAGATTACACTAAATAAATTCAATTACAGCTACGTATCAATAATAATAATAATAATAATAATAATAATAATAATAATAATAATCTATAACCAGACTTTGAACTAAACAAAATCAAAAAACTCCCTGAATTATATACTTCATATAATTCCGTTAATAAAAGAATATTCCAATATTCTCCTGTAATTGATCTTAGAGTTTTGATTTTGTACTTCCTATTGGTCTTTTATTTTTATTGTCAGTTATATCTAACTGACAGACAGATGGACGTGTTTACAGCATAAATAGATGTCACTTCTGGAGCTACTGAAGTCTTGTTTCGTCTTAGATGGGATTGCTGCTTAGTGACCACCATCTATGATGACATTCAGGATCAAGCACAGTGTAGTTAGATCACGCAATGAATAATTTAACGTACAGCCAATAATTTGAGTTTAGATAGTCAAATTTCAACTACTGAGTTACCGATAGGAAGTCCATTCCATCTACCAAGGTTCAGGTAACCAGGTGATACCACCAGTTCTGGCAAAACATTGTACATAACTGCATATGGTCACTGATTTGTTTGATTTATTAGTTTATTAGATCGACTTGTTGAAGTTATGATCTAAAGTAGGGCAGACCAAACCTGGTATAATAACAGATACTTACTAACGGTACCATAGTACTAAGAATCTACAGGCTGAACTACGATGAGCTTATCCTGAAACTCAGATTTCTTCGACTCAATCCTTCACAGTATTGTGGATTCACCCTAATAAAACTTTGATTTGTGATAATTTTCTATGAAGTTTAAAGTTAGATGAGAAATTATTTGAAATCAAGAAGAAAGTGTTGAATTGTAGTTGTTCCATATCGTAGAATATCTTAAAACTTTTCATCTTCATTAATTTCATTCACAACTAATCAAAACCATAGCTTAAGAATCTCATTAGTGAATAATATAGTTTTGTAACACCCCTTTGACTCATCAAATATTTTCAAAGGAAATGAATTTTACTGATATATATCTTGTTATTAGAACTATACGATGGCCTGCTTAAAACTTGAGCTACTAAATTTATTCATCGAATATTTTTTTTATCAAATTTTTTCCTTTCAATTTATTTTAATCATTTTAATATATCATATATTCTTGTATATTTTTAAAACTGTTTCCGACTCTTCATTTCTGGAGTAAATAATAAAACAAAGGAAAAATGTTACGTTATGTTATGTAAATGGACTTTTCCATTCAAAAAAAAAGTGTACATCATATTTCTATCCCTAAGATGTTTAGCTTGACTTATAGATTTTTCTACCATCTGAATGGATCACCAACACCACGCTTACATTACTTTTGATTCTTCATTATGGACCGAATGCCTATCCAGAACCAACTGGCTATTTCACATTATTGTCTTGAATATTGTTATTATTAACATCATTTCGATGTAATAACTAACCATTTCATCTGAAAGTATTATTGTTGTCAAAGTGAATTTGTTGAAAAATTACTGTCATAAATATTGTTTGGAATAAAATGATTATTATTGTTATTATTATAGTCCACATACTTTAGGACTACTTCTGATATGCACTAATGATTCCCTTGACCAAATATTCTGGAACCAACCAGCTATACTTTTGGAACAGTAGCAAAGACTATCTAATAAAGTAGGCTATATAGTGGTTTGAGGCTGACTAAATAACCGACTGGAAGATGTATTCTTCTTCCCGATTTACCCACCTTTTGTCTATCTGCCTATTGTTGTGTTTTTATCCAATAAGTGTTTCTGTCAGAGTTGAACATATTTCTAAAGAATTATTAAGAAGAAAACATTTCAGAAAGTACATCTGAGCATGATCGCATGCGCTACTGGTTCTGGTAACTTCTTAAGAATGTTGATGACATTTAACAACCCAATTGCCAGTTGAAATTATCAGGTAGCTGGCACTTTTTAATCCTAACAGAAGATGAATTTTTGTCTCATTTCATCTCAGAATTCAGAAGACAAGTAGGATATGAAACTACTCATCTTGATTCCCACAGGATAGTCACTAAGCCTCCTTGAATCGCTGTTTACTACACGCCTTTGTATAAGATCACTATGTTACATTATTCTAAATAATATTTCAAATAGATAATACTCCAATATTATCATTGATTTTAGCTTCCTTCATCTGTAAGTTAATTGAAGGCAATCAGCTGGAAACTCTGCTCAACTTAGGTTTCGTACATGTTGGCACTCATCGGTTAGGTGTATCTGATTATTTTGCCTTCAACCAACTAACATCTATCAATGTCCATGCTATGATTAGCATGGATAGATAGAATTCGATCCGTATTCAGAACCAGACAAGATAAAATTGGTTACTCTCCTGTGACCAATCAATATAATTTTCATTTTCTTCAAATTTGTCTATCAACATAAGGAAAATGAACAACCTTATTGGTTAAACTGAATAAAATCACTCTCACTTACCCATCCATTTTTCTTTGTATTAACACCGGAGGATTTTAAACCAGAAGTTGAGGGCACTTTATCAGTTGAATTTTCTGCCTGTTGTAAAGAATGACTATCAACATCTATTAAGCTTAAGTTTGAATTTGTTAAACTTGATCTATGAATTGCTTCTTCACTTTCACCAGCACTACTGCTAGCAGTTAGTACATTTCCTTGTTTTAATGTATCTTTTGTGTTGGACCGATTTAATTCACAAGGTCGGTTGATTGGTGGTTTCTTTAAAAGACCCAACTCTGCTTGACTACGAAGTGCATCGATGGTAGCTCTAAGCTCATGTAGTTCTGAATCCTTTTGAAATGAAAATAAAAAAAGACTATGATAATCAAGTGGCAATCGAGAATAGTATCATATAACTGAAAAAAGTACAGCAAACCTCTGACTGACTTTAACCAACTGAGATCCTGTGCAAAACTGAACTGATTTAAGTGACTATGCATCAAAGCAGCACATAGAAAGCAGTTGATACATGTCAGTTAGAACCCAAACAATAGGGAGCATGGTCTTCAAAATCATAGGAAAGGTTCACTTATCTGTCTTTTTTTTTTGGGGGGGGGGGTCAGTTTATTACGGTAATTTACTTTGTTGTGGCTAGCAGGAGAATCCAGGGCGCACGTTTTGTTCTATTTGGGACTCATCAGTGAGTGATGTTGTTCCCACTGAGACTCGAGCCTCATACCCATTGCTTCGAACGCCAAAGCGTTATCAACCCGGCAACTGAAGTATGATAGCCACCTCTTGTAAAACGGGTATTAGTTACAACCTTTTGTTAATGTGCTTTTAATTCTCTCTTTTTCTTCTGGATCGAATTTTCCCTAGCTTAGGTGGTGGAATTGTTGACCAAGAAATCGTTCACTTAATAATTTGAGCCGGCAAATCGAACAATTCGATCCAGCAAAACAACGGAGAATTGCAAGTACATCGACAAAAAAATAAATTTATTACCTATTATTCCATGCTGAAGTTCTTCCTTTTACACAGATCTTTACTAGTCAAAATTTGTGTTTGTTCATAGTGATGAATTTATTCAGTAATGCTTTCAAAAGGCTTTCATCATTCTTATTTTGAGTAGTTGAACAGGTCGTTGGTTGAGCATATGTGACATGTATCTTGATTATCTGAGTTAGTGCAAGTTTATGGTTTCCCAGGTGATGAATTTACTTTATCTTAATCTCATTTCAGCACTGTACATCTGATTGTTCCACAGAGTCGAAGCAATGGAAAGTTTGTTATCCTTTGATAAATCGTCTATATCGTCATATATGAAAAATTAGAGAATATTAACCGCCTGTATATTTGTCCATCGGTAATTCGTTGCCAGGTGGTCAGTCATAGTTGATATAGCTATTTAAACTGAAAGACTTCAGCTTCTTCAATCATAACATTCCCTACCTAATTGTCAGGGCCAATCATTCATACAGCATTAGTCGGCTTTTGCTATTGAATTTCCTGAAGTGATTGATTCAATAGGTTAATTTTCATTACCAGACTGTATAAATAGCAAGCAGTCCTTACTCTCGAGAAGATTGATTTTCAATGTTGTCCAACTACTCTCAACCCGGTTCAAGAAAGTCACACTGAAGGCTTTAATTTTACTATGATACGCAAACAATTCTTGACCTGTTCTCTAAGTATTTTCAAAGTTTAATCTACTATATGTTTTACTTATGACACTATACAACTAGGAAAATTATTACATTGACTTAGTGACTGAGGTTGAGAGTCAAGTTCTGCTTGATGTAGGTTTTTGCTTGTTTCCACTCATCAGTAAAGAGTGTCTAGTGTTACTTAGGTAACTCTAACCTATACTACTTGGCGCTGAAGTTAGAAATTCTATCACTAAGCTATTCAAGTTTTGACTGACCTCCTGTAGGATTGATATTTATACAACAATCGGTCACAAATGATTAAACTTAAGTCAGGAAAGAATACTGAGGACTAGATGGCTACACGGCTACAGACTGGTGACTAGTTTGGGAAGTACGGTGTAAAGTAAACTACATATTCGTATTCAAAGGCAAGGATTCGAACTAATGACCTCTAGATTACCAGCTTAGTGCAATTTAACTGCCAACCAGATCTCAAAATTACTTCAAGAAGTGAAAGTTTTGCCAGTCTGTCAAGAGAATAAATAGCTTAAGAAACTGTTAGATCATATCAGTTAAACAAAGTCAACAGAATTAATTAGGAGGACCTTAACTTTGGCACATATCACGGACCATAGATCTACCTGATGAATGAGTATACAGTGATCACAAAGCTGAATAACATTAAACTGAGACACAAGACGATGTCGCTGACTGATGGACATCATTAGGAGAACCATTTAAAGCCTTTAAACAGTGAACATGACTTTCACCTTAGTCTCATCAGTGACTCACTTCGAGATAGATTTCTCTAAGTTCGATTCATATGTTGTTAACTGTGACATCAACCAAGTCGGTGGTGAGAATCCATGTCGATTGATGACAGTAGGGCAAAACAGCTATCAAGTTTTCACTTGTTTTTCAACTAATGTCAATTACAAGTTGTTATTCACCGTAGACTGACATCAGTTGGAGGAACAAAGGAGACCTGGAAACACTGGACAGCTGTTTCGTCCTAGTATGGGACTCCTCAGCAGTGCACACCCACTACCCCTCCTGGGATCGAACTCTTGACCTTGAACTGGCGCTCATTGGTGACTAGCTTCGAGAGGTATTCCCAAAGTTCCAATGAGAAGTGACCGGTGGGGGCAAAGCCTGATGGTCGTAAGGACAGTTACTCAGCGATGACATTGGGTGGCGGTTGTGCTATATCGCGAACCATTGAATCCCTCCGAGTTAGTGGCTGAATGGTAACGTGCTTGCCACGGAACCTGAAGGTCACGGATTCGATCCCTGGCGGCGTCGTATATGGGCACTGCCGAGGAGCCCTATACTAGGACGAAACAGTTGTCCAATGCTCCTTTGTTCCTCCAAATGATGTCAGTCTACGATGAACAACAACTTGAAATATTTCCAAATCCCCATAATTAATAATAAAAACAACCTTGAAATCAATAATACTCTACAAACTCATAATTAATCTATTTCGATAAACAACACCGAAGAACTTACTTTTCGAGTTGTTGTATTTGTTAGATTCTGTAGTCGTTGAGACATATTATTCAAACTTTGCTCAAAAGCTGATACTACATGAGCCTAATATTAAAAGAAAAATGCATTAAATAATTGACATAAGTGATTTGATTTATAATATAATTAATCAAGGATAAAGTATATTGATTGACAGCTACATTATTCATATGAAACTGAAGTAAAATGGAAACAAATGATGATATGAATAGCAGTAATAGATAAATAACTGATCGTTGATCTAAGTGTCCGTTTGCTGAACAACAGGAAGGTTGACGAATTGTCCAGTTTGAATTAAGTTCATAACTCTTATTTCATATAGAGTATCATGGAAATAACATAGATTTTTCTCGATTCATTCTATTACGATATCAGCAAAATTCATTTGATAGTGGAGCTCACTACTTACTTCTCAGGTTAAATTAAACATTTGATATTCAACCATTTGTGTATTCTCACTTCAGATTTATCCATTGTATACAATGTCAACAGATGCAAAGAGTTGGTATATAAAAAGTGTAATACATTGAAATCTCCTGGGTTATTGAGTGTTTAAGACTTAAATGTCCTGACTTTGAACATTTAGATAAAGCTGTTAGCTGGATAGACAGATTGACAATCGTGTGGGTAAAAAAACATGGTACATGGAGTATCTCTATATAGCTGTAAGACTTGTTGTCATAACAAGTTTCTCTAATCCATTCGAAAAGGCAAATTTCTGTATTTCGGTGTAGATTTTTCTATCAATTGAGAATAGTTAGCCAATAACAGTTGGACAACAATCTACTTTCTCTTAAAACTGAAACATATGAACAAAATTTCAACTTTGTGAGCTAAATTTATCTAGGTAAACTAATGATGAACACTCAGCACCAAAAGAGATAAATGACTGTCCAGTTTTTAGTTCACTCTGATGTGGTTGGCAAAATAGACAAATCAGGGTGGTTAGTTTCTGACTACTCCTATTGTTCACAGCTGTGGAATAAGAAGCTCATACAGTTGATTACAAAAGATCAACAATACTTTATCTGGTAAGCATCATTTGAAGGAGAGAGAAGTGTAAACAAAACAACTTACTCCTAAACTTTATGGCAGTAAGTAGATAGCTACTTTATCCTACTTATCTTTTATGCAATATTATCTGCATTAATGTTATTGTTACCAACATTCAGTTGCTATAATACTTTTTGGAACTGTAGCTCATTGGATAAAGGAGTTGTACTTCACCCAGTGAGTTATGGGTTCGAGTCCCGCTCCACCTACTCAGATTTGAGCAGCTACGTTTTATCATTAGCTATCACATAGAAGGTGTGGATCATTGTCCATTGCACAAATGTTTATAAGGCTGCTGTGTGCTTTTCAGTTCCCTATGATCATTTCGATATTTATACTGTGTCGTAAATGTTTTTCGAAATAGTCGCCATTATTATAAACTGACTGACAAAATCGGCGTACAACTTCATGTATAAAGGCATAACCTCAACTTGTCACATTTCACAGTAGTATAAAAAGAATATGTGACTAGAAAGAAAAACAATTTGAAGATAAAGGTTAGTAAAAATATTCAAGCTTTAGAAACTTCATAGCGTGATTGTGACGGACTTCCAGAAATTTCACTAACAGTCCCTTAACTACTTACTCCTATCATCTCGTGAACTTCAGTCAGGTGGTCTAATCCTCCCTAAATGACTCAAACCTACAGTCAGAGACTTCATAGACTGGTGTCACATTTTGTACTGTTTACTCTGAACCCTCTTCCAACTTACTCCAACTTCCCCTAACATTGTATGTTGAGATAGGTGGTGGCTCGACATCCACAACACATACATAAACCACCTAAGTCGATGAAGTTTCACTACCTCATTAGTCGATTTGCCTGTCTTCTCTAGCACCCTTCGCCTGACTTCAGAATTACCTATACAGTGATTCAACCAAAAAACGATCAATGCTGCGAAGACACCTATGATAAAAAGAATGAAACCACTCATGTCTTCACATTTGATAACTATATCTCACACCCATACAACAAGATACCTTGGATTGCAGCACATTTAACTTGTCCTTTAACAACGTTTTAACCATGTTAAATCTATGGGAAAAGATGAGGTAGAGGGAGATAGGAAATAAATAGATGAAGTAGGGGAAAAATACAACAAGAATTTTTCTCTTAGGTCATAAACCTGGTACTGCACAGTATCTTGTTTTGTGTCATATACACAGATTAGCTTGTAGATCGGTAATGTGAATGTGAAAAGCTTGAAGTCTTGGGGCTTAAGCAACAGATTATGACAAAAAAATTTTAATTTCAGGATAAGAAAAAGGCGAAGAAGTGCTTTGTCTTCTTTCAAAATGCGGGCCTATAGCAAACGAATCAAATTAGTTACTGGGTTAACGAGCAGGTGCATATTTGTGTGTATGCGTATGAGTGTGTGTCTGTTATCATATATTTAAAAAAAATGTTTTCCAATGTCTTATATGTTTATCATGTTGGTTGATAAGTCGGCTAGTGATCACTGCAGCTAGTTCTGTTGAAATTGCAGGTAAATTCAGAGTATTTTCCATTCAGAAATAGAATTCTACAATCTGATAGTTGAGTAATGGATACACTGTAGTTGTAAATGGCTATATAAGGCGTTTATGGCCGCATTAATAAGTAACAAGGGAATTCATGAACTTGTTATTACCTCATAGCTTGGTAAAATCAATTTGTATTCAGGAGATATTGTATTTCAAGGGTATGAAGTAATGATTAGTAATACAACCGAACTCTTACTTTAATCATTAACTGATATAGCTAACTAACTAATACAGTACTGGAAATACGTGATTCTGAGACGGTGTGATATGGGTTAACTAAATGTATACATTCTAAATCATCCACTCTAAGTGCTATCGCCTACAGCTACAAAGTGAAAAAGGGAGTAACAAGTACTAGAAGATCAGTGATTGCATATTCACTTCATGATCTTGAACTGTTGGACTCGATTAAGAAAGTCATTGAGTAAGAGTGCTGCTGAGGAGTTTAAAAGTAAGAAGAGACAGTATCTCTCGGTTTCTACTGTCACTATCTATGACATTAGTTCTGAATGTAAAATATCTTGAAAAGAGTAGAATGATTAATTAGAATACTTTCTAAGGGATTGGTTATCGCATTGAATGACAGCTATACTCTTCTGCAATTCTGGTGTATCAGTGAAGTATCAAGAATTCTTATAAGCATGTACGATATATAGAGTAACTGTTATGCTCCATGCAAAAAGATCAACTTGGAGGTTCAGATACGTCCACACTATAGGATTACCAAATTCCTATTTTTGCCGCCATCCGCTGATGAAGATACTATTCAAACTCTTCACATAAAAGCTAAAATATTGTCAATCTCCGAAAATATGAAAAACGTATGCACAAACATGAAATCGCCTAAAATTAAGTCTAGAATATTGCCGTCTTATAAAAGCATATCTCAGCCAGTATCGAGGCAGTAACTAACCGAAATATCCTTACGAACCCGACAAACAATAAAATCAACATAGAAACTCATACACAAGTGCATTGGTTCGAGCTTTAACACCTTACGGTAGCATACAAAGAACTTGTCAACAGAAAAAGTGATACCAAGTCACAGAAGACATTAAGGAGTGAATACATCTGCGCCACTGAGATTGATTTTCAGCAACCATCTCGCGAACCCTGGCCAGGTAGTCCACCCCCCCCCCTTAAACGGCTCATACCAACAGTCAAAGACTTCAATGACAGGTGTTACATCTTGTACTAGTCACTCTGAACTCTCTTCTAACCCAGTCCAAATTCTTTTAGCATGACACATCAAGGCAAGCGATGATGCGCCATGTGTAGTACATGTTGAAGTCATCTCACTTGACTTAGGTTCACAACTTCACCAATCAACCTGGCTGTCTTGCACAGCATCCTTCGCTTAACCTCAACATTGCTCACACGGTGATTCTACCAAACTCAAGCAATCCCATGAAGATATCTGTCAATAATACTCTGTAACCACTTCAACTTTTTTACTTTGATTATCATGTCTCACAGCCATGAAACAGGAAGGAACAAACTGTAACTCAGTATACTCGTCTTTTGATAGACAGTCTGATATCTCGACAGTCAGTACCATACTTAGTAACCATCACAAACACAAATCAATAAACTTGGTTCAGTATACAAATCTATAGTGAATTACAAGTTTAAATAAGTGAAAATGTATCTGTCTAACTTTTTTCAAGATAATAAATGAATAGCAAAACAAATTTAACAGCTTCACTCTAGGTTGAAGTTACGAACTGTCACAATGATCATCGATAAACAACTGAATGCACATAATAACGGTAACACGAGTAGAAAAGAGTTGAAAACCTCTATTTTGTTGTCATATAACGAAGGAACATCAGAAACCTTACGTAGGATCCTCAACAAGACTAGAATTAGGATGGCGTTTAGACCTACAAACTCACTCAGAGATGAACTTTGTTGGCTAGCTTAAGGATCCGATGGAACTAATTAAGCAAAATAATTTAATTTATCAAATCCCATGTAATGGCTGTAAGGTCAAGTAATAGGTCAACCTAGCCGATCGGGGTCAGTTAGAATGGACGAACATAGGGATTTAGCTAAATATAGAATGACAGACCCGAGTAAGATCAATAATCTAGAAAAACACTCGGTTATTGGTTGCATGCATTAACACACAACCACACAATAGGGTGGGTGGGATAAAGCCACTGTACTTTACTTAAGTCCAATATAATTTTTGGTGGAGAGACAGGGAGAGATTGATTACTGAATCCTTGTTCATCGAATCAATACCCAGTCGACACATGTGTAATAGAAATGACGCAACACCTATACTAGAGATATGGAAAATTTTACTACTAATATAAACGGAGGCTATGAGGTGATAGGAATATAAAAGTCAGACACTGATATGAATTATGAGCAATGATATTTTATGCTCGAAACGTAAGTAATACTGTATCACCATCAATTCATCAAGGCTACTGATCAATTTGAAGCAGCATTTGGAGTAATAAAATGAGACATTATGACAAGTACGTATGTGATCAGATAGGCTGAAATATGTCGCGCAAATACATTACATGGTTCAGATAATTTACGTCTTCTTATTGTTTTGTCGAAGTACTCTGAATGTCAAGTTGATATTTATCTTAGACTAATATTAGATGAAGGAACATTAGGAATCTAGGAGTACTGAACGATTGTTTTGTCCTAATATGGATGTTTAAATGAATGAATTGGTGATTTCAAGAGTTGGTAAAATAGGTCATCTTAAATTGCCTGGTAAATATTGCCAATGACTTATTAAAGTGATTTCTTGATTAATAAAGGTGTAATTCCATATCACATTTGTCTGTTTGATTTATAACACATAGTGAATGATATAGTATTACTTACTTGATGACGAAGTTTCGGGCATAGATTATCATTGCTCATAATCATATCAGTTTAATCCCATCTCACTTTTATATTCTTATCACCTCATATCCTCCGTTTATATTGATAGTAAAACTCTCCATATCTCTGGCATAGGTGCTGCCTCATTTCTATTACATGTGTTGCCTGGTGGTGATTAGATGAACAAGTTTCATCATTGAATGTAGTTGGAGTAGTAGTCTAAGGTTGAATACATGTTTATTCTGAAATAGTTAGATGAATATCCAACTATTGTGTAAAACAAAACGATCATCAGCTAATATCTAATCACCTTGGCTTTTTAATCAATCACTCTTAATCGTGATAACCTGACAACATTGCCCAAGTAGTTTGACTAAACACATTTTTGTTTTCTTGGTTGTATTGTGTTCTCTGGGTTGGATTGTTTAATCGTGAAGCTTCCATCGTCTTGTTAGACGACATCATCAGTACCTTTTGGCTGTTCCTCTGTACAACCTCTGACCTTTCTGTCGTAATTGATAAACGATAGAAGGGCCAGAGGTCAAGCAGAGTGACACCTAACAGGAAAGTCTATACAATCAATGATACAACAATTGAAGGAGACAACCAATCACAGATCACATAGAGCAAGCTACTAAATCACTCATGGAGAGATATTGACAGCTCACTTCATACTGAAGTTAATGGTGACGATGTCGTCTAGCAAGGCTATGAAAGCTTCATAATTAAACACCCCATCTCAGAGAACACAATAAAACCAAGACCATCCACCTGAGCTACAAAATATTCTCCACATGTTGTTTTGTAAAATACAATTGTTGATCAATTATCTCACATATATTTCTAAAATTCTGTTTAAGATTAAGTAATGACTGGTAATAAAGTGTTTGTCCAGTACTACTACAAACAGATGAGATCAAGTGACTAAACAAAAAATGACACTAAGGTAAACCAAATATGTCTAACAAAGAAGCAACTTTTAGAGATAACACACAGTGTACTCATCTGATATCACTCTGGTCCAGTTTCAGCAGGATTCTTCCAGTATCGATTTCTATCGTCTCAAAAACACCAATTGGTCAGCTTACATTTCTTCACATAACTCAAACTAACAGTAAGAAATTTCATGAAATGAAGTCACTTCTTTGTCTAACCACTCTTCACCTGCTTTCACTTTTACCTTACGTCAAATGACTACGCGTATTAATGGAGGCGATAACTCATTGTGCAGAACATATACCCAAAACGACTCAGTTAATGAAGTTTCACGATTTCATAGACTGATTTACCTATCTTATCGAGTTCCTTACATGTTAAAGTAACTTAGTCAACCTCTATGTTTTAAGATACGATAATACTAGTAAATTACAGCAAGTGAAAAAGGTAAATAAACAAACCCTTCGTGCATTGACTGGCTTTCGACGTCTCATACTTAAAGGTATAGTTGACTCAGTATTACTTCCTAAATGTAAATCAGTAAACAGTGGTTCCGAATTTATTAGATTCTCTTCAGAGATTACAGAATTAGTTCCAGCAGTGTTATCAATCTTGACATAAGTATTATTGATTTTAGGCACTTGATAAGATTGGTTCATGAAAACATGTTGCTTTACAATTTCTTGCTTCTGTTGTGCAAGGTCATTTTCAAACTCTGTAGGATAATAAATTCCATACTGTGTATACCGTCTCCTTTCCATAGGACGAACTCTTCTTGTTTCGGTTAAGTTCGACATATTGGGGGTTATGTTGCCTAACAACTTAGTATCATCTATATCAGACATTTTTACAGTTGATAGTACTTGAGGTTGTGAGAAAGAGTCTGACCTTCGAGGAAGTAAAGGTTGGTGTTTCTGTCGTTGTTCATGTTGTTGTAAACTTGTAGGTGTTTGATAGTAGTGTTCAGGTACGTTTCTATTTTGTTGGCAATAACCATTTATACCAATCAGTATACCTCTGCTAATCAAATTATCACCAGTTGGATTATTTTTATTTAACAAACCAGTTGGTCGTAGATGATCTAACGACTGCAGACTATTAGCTGACTGTAGGCGTAAATTACTAGCTATAGGACAGAGTGGAGGGGAATAGAGATTAGTAGGAAAATAAGCATTCCTGTTAGAATCGATTCCGTTGACTAACTGACCAAATGGCATTGCATAATTTGGAATGGAATTGACAACACTCTGTGATTGTTCTTGTTGTTGTTGTAATAGCAGTGATGTTGGAGTTTGGGGGTGTTGACTGACAAAAGTATCACCACCTGTAGTTGGCTGATACATTTTTGCTGCCATTATCATAGTTGATGGACACCTTGAGTTGTCCAATGCTAACCTTGGTGTGACATTAGTTTGTGGAGCATGTTGATATATTTTCCGACACCCAGGAGGTGATAAGGTACTGTAAGTTGTTGGCAGTATTGGCTGTCCTGAAAGTGAGGTAGTAATTCCGTCTCTTAAGCTCCTGTTAGACACATTCTTATGCTGGTCGTGGGCAATACTGGCGTTTGTGATAATGACGATATAGGCAACAGTGACCTTGAGGCTTGTAGACTAATATAGTCCATGATATCCCCTTCATCTTTGTCTCGTGTCTTCATTTTTTTTCCATCTTTATCAGCAAATGGAGGAGGTGGAGGAGGTTGTGGTGGTGTTGTTGAATTCGATGAGCATGGTGAATTGTTAACATTGTTATTACAATTCGCTGGTATCATATTACTTGCTGAGATATCAATAAAATTTGTATTTGTGGTCGACTGCTGATTATTATTATTATAAATGTTGGCAGAGTTTGTCGAATGTAATAATTGGTTACGATTATTTGGATTATGGCTGGCACTACGTCGACGAATCATCAATCCTTTCGATTTTGCTGGAGTATGCTGAGAGTAATTCATTATATATGATGGTATGATAGTAATATTATCATCCAGTTTTTTCCTAGCCTTTGTGTTTTCATCATTTCCATCGTTAATGTTAGTAGTAGTAGTAGTAGTATTTATTGGTGTTTGAGTAGAAATGGGAGTAGCATTAACACCCCATACAAGTGAACGACGGCGTACACGAGGATCTAATGGTTCAGCAGATACTGAAGTTAGTGAGTAAAAATTTGGGTAAAGCGCATCCATTCGCCTGCTAGAGATATTCATACATCTTCTGAAATCAATTATTCCAAGTACGGTGATATATTTTCAACAAAATTGAATATCTCAAACATTCATTTGATGAAAGTAATACGAAGATACATGATACATTGTAGAAAAATAATGAAGAAACTGTGATATATTTTTGGCGTATAGGAGAGATACAAGATATACACACAAGCAAGTGCACACAAACACCAGTATGTACCGATATTTACTTTCATCTATACATGTGTGTAAGATTAAAGTAATTGGTGTAATCTCTCCCAGTATAACCATGACCACTTTGTACAGTTTTACTCTATTTAAAAACCAAGATGATTCAGGGAATAGAAACTGTTCACCGCTTAAACACAAACAGACAAAAGTAATCAAACTGATTATAGAAAATTCCACTTGATTTACTTCTACTACAAAATAAACACTGACCAATATCGTCTCTAACGTGCCTACCATGCACAGACATATCTTGGTGTACAGATATTCCATGGGGTACACGTGCAAGTGCATGCGCGCGCGCACACACACACACACATGTAGAAGGGGGAAACTTGAATAAATATAAAAAGAAATCTTGTACATTCTCGAAAATTCACCAACGCCATATTGATTTTTTTAGAATTACAAGATAGGTGTTGTTTGTAAAAGAACGTCAAAAGAGAAGAATAGACTGAGGAGAGGATTTGGAAATGTAACAAACAACTATCTCCTCGAATGTATGCATTCATATACATGTGTATGTGTGTATGCACGCTTACTTGCTGCTTGCATGAAATAGTACGATAAGTGACTTTATGCTAGCCATTTCCACCTTCAATAGTAATAGTGTTATTTTTGTGCCCATGTTGCCTTATGCAATAATAATAATACACAGGAATGTGAGTTATTGATTAAATTTGTTCATGTAACATATTTTTTTTGTTGTTGAAAAAAAATCTAAATTGTGAAAACTAAATATTTGTTTACATATATGCGGTATAGAAATAAGCTTTAATGAGATAATATGTAATTGCTTGGAGTTGAACGGATCAAACTGATCAGTCATCTCAAGTTGTTATTCATCGAAGACTGACATCAGTTGGAGGAACAAAGGAAACCTGGGAGCACTGGACAGCTGTTTCGTCCTAGTATGGGACTCCTCAGCAGTGTGCATCCACGACCCCACCAGCAGTTCAAATGACAAGTCGTGACCGGTGGAGTCAAAGCCTGATGGCCATGAGGACAAATACTCAACGATGACATTGGGTGGCGTTTGAGCATATATCGTGAGCTAACAGAAGTTGGAAATATGAAGCATTGGATTCTGACCCAGTGGCTCAATGGTAAGGCGCTGGTCGCGGAACCTGAAGGTCGCGGGTTCCATCCCTGCTGGTGGGGTCGTGGGTGCGCACTGCTGAGGAGTCCCATACTAGGACGAAACAGTTGTCCAGTGCTCCCAGGTTTCCTTTGTTCCTCCAACTGATGTCAGTCTTCGATGAATAACAACTTGAAATATTTCCAAATCTCCACAACCCCCTCAAAATTTAATTGATCAGTCATCGTTGGGTTCTACACGAAGGTGTTAATACAATCAGTTATTTCACTTGGATAGTAATGAGTAACTACCATGACTCATTAGCCTGGTATTTGTGATTGATAGGCTGTAGGTTCGAGTTCGACTGGTTAGGTAAGTTGTTTACAACTGATGAGTCTGAAATAGGTTGAAATGCGCACTTTAACTCCACACGCTGGCCATTGTGTATTAATTCAAAAACGTCAATCAGATGGAAACCTTATTTCATAATGGTTTCCTATACACTAATAACCGTTAGTAAGACAAGTGGATATGAGGAACCAGATACTTCTTGAGTGATTCGAACCTATATCATTCAGTCTTGAATTCAGGGATTTCATTAGTAGTAAATTATACAATTTTATCTAATAGAGGTTTCACATTATTTACGACTCATTGGTTGGATACCCATCATTTATTTTTGGCGTTGTTGGTGATCGAAGAGACATTCGTGAAGGCTGACATATTTATCTGTTTGATAAATCTTAGAAGGGGTGAGGCAGTAATTACTGCTATTTATCAAAATATGATCTTTGGATAAAATTAAAATTTTCGAAACAGTAGGGGAATATTTGTAGCTCAGATGGATGATCTTAGCTGTTTTGCATTCTCTGAGCTGGGTGGTTTTATCGTGAAGCTTTGATTATCTTCCTAGACAACATTATCATTAACACTAACTTCAGTACAATGAATATATAGAATTCATACTGAAGTTGGTGTTAATAATTGTTTACTGATAATATTCGTAATTCGCCGTTGCTATACTGCCAACAGTTGTCGAGTGATATGACCCAGTATGGCGATGGGGAATTCCAAGTATTAAAGAACAACTGATGCCCGTTTTACAGAGGGTGGCTTACATTCCCAATGCCTAGTGGATAACAATCTGGCGTTTGAAAGGATGGCCACTGGGTTCGAGTCTTAGTGGGAACAATATCACTGAGTGGGGTGCAGGTACACCCAGCTAACGACTCCTAAATAGGAAGAGACGTGAGTCTCGAATTACAATGCTAACCACCAAATAGACTGTTATCCATTGCTGATGATGGTTTCCAGAAAGAAGATGATAGCTTCATGATTAAACCACTCAGCTATGAGAGCGCAACACAACCAAGATAATTAATAGGTCCCTACATAAGGGATAGTGTTTGGAACCGAACAGATGCGGAGATAACAGCGGATATGCTCACACCACTATTGCAGAAGATTTGGAAGGAAGAAAGGAAGGAAAGGTATCTGCAGGTTGATTGAAAGAAGGGCTACATTGTCAAACTCCCAAACAAGGGGGACCTAAGTCTTTGCAAGAACTGGCGCGGAATCATGCTCCTGTCAACCCCTAAGCAAAATATTAGCCACATCATCCTAGAGAGACTAAAACATGCGCTGCATTCAAAATTACCACCGGAATAGGCTGGCTAGCTGGCTGGCTGGCTTCACGAAGAACAAATCATATGCGGATAAAAATTGCAACGCTAAACCACGCATCATCATAGAACAGAGTAGAGAATGACAGTCAACTCAACTCTACCTCAACTTCATCAACTTTTAAAAGGCCCTCAACGGCGTCGATCGAGAAGTAATTTGACAACTTCTTTAACACTACGGTTTTAGTGCCACAAGCATTTATCAACCTCATTCAACAACTATGTACTATATGATGCTACATGCTACACTCCAAGTGGTTCACAAAGGAAAGCTCAGTGATGTGTTTAGAGTGAAGATAGGAGTAAGACAAGGTTGCCTACTATCATCATCGATGATCTTGCTGACTTCGATGGACTGGACTGGACAGGATCATACAAGAAACTGTGAAGAGCAAGAAGATGAGCATACACTGGCTACACCTTTGGGAAGACCTAGAAGAAGATTTGGATTTCGCCAGTGATGATCTATGTCTAATGTCTCACTCATGTCGCACAAACTCGAAGATCTACAGGTAAAAACTAACAAGTTGACAGAAGCAGTGAGGCAGAGAAGACGGGACTTCAGGTGAACGTAGAGGAGAGAGAGGTGATGGAGATGCCCAACCAACAACAACAAAAACAAGAACCAATCACCGTCAACAGGAGAAATCTGAAGGAAGTTGTCTCTTTCATCTACCTACCTGGGAATCATCTTCTCAACTACAGGCGGCGGCACAGATGAGGACGTCAATGCCAACCAGGATAACAAGGACAACAAGACAGGCCTTCTTAATCTGAAATCAGTGTGGAGATCTACTGCATTGTACTACACTGCACTCAGTATAAAGCGTGAACAACATCCAGCTTTTCAACACTAATTTAGGTCAAGTTATTGCTTCTATGTGATGGTTAAGAGAGTTGGTGCATTGCGAAAAGCATTTCCAACAAACTACAGACATTCATCCATAACTGCCTACACTGGCTCAATACTGACACTGAAGATCAGATGACCAGAATAGAATAATAAGAATAAGCAACAAGGAACTCTGGCTGGCTGGCAACGAACCAACCAACCAACAACCCATCACCCAGCAAATATGCAGGTGAAGAAAGTGGAGGTGGATTGGACATACACTGAGAGAACGGATTGGGACATCACATACCAGGCCAGGCCATCGAGTGGAATCCAAAGGGGAAACGACGAGTTGGGCGTCCGAGGCAAGGGTGACATGGAGGATATCATGTGAGGGAGAAATGAAAGCTTGTGGGGTTTGTGGAGTGAGGTTGAAAAGACTGTAGAGAAGAGAGTGCAATGGAGGCGTTCTACTGAAGCCCTATGTTCCACTAAGAACTCAAAGGACAAATAGTAATAATAATAAATTTTGGAAGCGACCATCATATTCATTAGGTAAATCGAAAATGATAACTCGGAAATCTTTATAGACGATTAAACTTCACTATAAGTTAGGTACTTATTATGTCACTGACAAAACCTTATAGTGATGACAGTAAAAATCTATACCCCATGTGAGTAGACTTTATTCAGATGACAAGTATAAATGCTAATCGTCCCAGCTCGAAATGTTACAATTTTTTGATCACAGGTGTCTTCTTAGCATTGCTGACGTTTGAACAATGTTGAGGTTAGGGGTTAGGTAAGACAAGGAAGTCAATCAATAGGTGTAAATCTTTATTGACTGAAGTGGCTTAGGCATGATTTGGGTATGTTAAGCCACCAGCAACCTTGTCATGCAATGCTAAGGGAAATTAGAACAGGTTGGAAGATAGTTCAGGGTGTCCAGACCAACACGTGGCACCTGTGCATGACTGACTGTTGGTCTGACCCGTGTAGGAAGATGCAGATTACAGGGCCGGAGACCCCAAAACGACAAAGCTGAAAAACGGTTGTAGTGGCGCATATATATTCACACCTTGACGTCTTCTTGGATTAAAAAGCTAAATGGCTAAGTGGCTAAACAATAAAACGATCGATATAATTCAATCAGCACTCAGGAATGGACAAGATGGACTCAGTTACACTCTAGCGATCAGTTAATACACCTTATTCAATCCTACGGGAGTTCAGTTGTGACCTGGATAACTCAGTAGTAACGTCTCGGACTGTAGCACTGTTTGACGCCAGTTCGAATCTTAATGAAATCTTCACTTCCCTCAAGGTCAGAGATATGCCTTCTTGTTAAGTGCCAACAAGCATGAAACTTAGTTTCAGGGTTTCCTGCCCGATTACCTCCATTCAAACAGCATTGCAACCCTGTTTAAAAAGGTGTTCAGCTCCAATACATGCATTCTTTCTTTCTAGGGATAAAGGATTTATTTTTATTTTCCCATCCAGTAATCAAATTTAGTTCATTTTTCAATAAAAATAAAATATAGAAGAGATAATTCAGTGAAGAAAATTTTCTTTTTTGACGATATCATTTTCTAAAGCTGTACAATCGTATTTATATATATCATAAATATATAACAGTCTATTATAAAACAATAGGGTATAATTACATCATTAACCTAGTGCTAAAAGAAACCGGAATCAAGAATGCAATGTAGTTGTGTAATAAAGACAGTAGAAATATGGAGGAAGGCAGGGAGTTTGACAAGATGAAAATTGTTGGTAGATAAGAAACGCAAATATTGAGTGTTCACTTGATAGATAGATGGATGTAAAGAAGGTGAAGAATGAGACAAGGGTCATAATGACGGTGGATAATAATAAACTAATTAATTATAATGAAATCGAAAAAAAATGAAAGTGTTAAGACCATAGTAAGATGAGAGATTGAACATACTTCTTTTGCATGCAGAGATCAGGCTTGAATTGATGAATTGCCAGTGCCTCCACTGTGCACAACTGCCAAAGGCGTACTCCTTTTGAACAATTCCATCTGACACGATAAATGACATTGAAGGAAGATTCTAGTCTAGCTTTATGTCCAGAGTTGACCAAATGTTCAACAATTGGACTGTTAATTGATTAACATTCTCCCCTCGACAACCATGCAGGATAGTGCTCAGAGATACGTCTGGAAAGCGTGCGCTTTGTGCGGCCTATATAACTAGCTCCACAGGAGCAAGTAAATTTGTAGACACACATCGAGGTGACCCAAAGTGGCAACTTGTCCTTAACACACTCCAGAATGGGTTGTTGACTAGAGAAGCTGATCTGCAGTTTTGCAGAGAAGGATGTCTTCTTCAGTGATCCGGACAGCCGATTCTTCAGGATCTCTGCTGCCGTATCGCCTTTGAGAACAACGTGCATAAACAAGGTCTTCTTAGTAACTATGAATACTCGCTCCGTATTCTGATTTACTTTCAAGTTATTATCGATAAATCTGGGTGGATATCCATTTCGCATGAGGATCTTCCTTAGTTTATCTAGTTCTTCGTCGATAGTATCACTCGTGCAGATTCTTTTGATTCTTGAAGATAAAGAACAGATTAGATTCCTCTTTCTGCTGAGAGGCATCCATCTGTGGAAATTCAAATATTGTCCGTTCCAAGTAGGCTTCCTATAAATTGATCACTGAAGAGAACCATCTGGTCTCCATTTCAATAAAACATCGAGAAAATGAAATTCCGAGTTCTCTTCAAATTCTGATGTGAAGTTGATCAATGGGTGACAATCACTGAACGTTTTAATTACAGTCTCAATATCTGTATTTTAATCGATTATGATGAAAATATAGTTTATTCGTGTAAGACACAGCAAACGCTGTTGTTGTTTGTTTGTTTTATAAAATTATAGTTTGAAATTGTCGTCTAAAAGATTTCTAGGAGTAAATTAAAATCGTGTTTCAGGATTCCTTACAGTCTCCATCCCTCTCTATGTTATGCACGCACGCATATATATATATATATATATATATATATATATATATATATATGCGCCTTCACACAGTATTAATAGTGGTGTTGTAGATGGTTGTGGTTATTAGTAATAACAGCAGTAGTAGCACGGTGATGATGATTATGTAAATGTCATGGAAAACTAATAAAATGAATCTTCTATCCACCATTCACATACATATATTATGTACGGTATACATGGGTGTGGGACAGAGATTCCTAAGATTTACACCATACTGTGCAGTGATGGAATGTAAAAAGTTGTGTAAATGTCAGTTGATCATCTTTCTTTTTTTTTCAGATTAAAAAGTACTGTGAAAGGAATTTCAATGTTATTGTGTTAATAGTAACAACATCATTTTGATTATCTGAGAAACCTATGGTTTGGTAGACTTGTATTATTAATATTGGGTGATGATTGAAGGTGAAATGATAATCTAGGTAGCAGAAGGATTTGAATTAATGACCATCACGTTTCCGGCCTGGTGCTCAAGGGAGCTAGGAGAACCAGGCTGATGACCACATTTTTATTTCGCTTCAATGCCTGACTGTCATGTGAATTCGCGATACATTACTATCGCTTGATCGTACTCACATTGGATTCCTGAACAGTACCTACCCCTGACTAGCCTCGGAACGCATAAGACTGAGGACCTTCAGATCTCTAGGTGAACAAGTTAACTATTAAGCTACTGGGTCAGAGTTCAATCCCTCACAGTTCCTTACTTCTGTCAATTCGCGATATAGCGTGACTATCCATCAAGGTCTTCAGATACCATCCGCTTCACTTCCGACTCATTGTATCCAGAGGTTATGGCATCTCATTAGAACTTCAGGATATACATCTCGACGTATGGAGATTTTGCTTGTTTTAAGGTAGTATTCATTACAGATTGACATCAGCTACAGAACCAGTTGGGAGTGACTCAGGTATCAACTGATGAATTCGGTGTCTAGTCACGCTACATCATAGATTGCCAGGAGTGGGAAATGATGAAAGATTGAACTCCAACTCAGTAGTTGAGTGTTTAACGCGTCCCCTTTGAAACCTGAACGTCCTGAGTTCGGTCTCTGATGGGGTAAGATTATGAGTGCACGCTGCTGAGGTGTCCCGTACAAGGATGAAACAGCTGTCTAGTGCTTTCATGTTTTCGACGGTTCTGTGATGAATACTGCCTTGAAGTAATCTGAAGCCGTCAAAAGTCATAGCAAGAGCAGAAGAGAGGGTAAAATCATAACGAAATATGGTGTGATGATAATAAATCAGCCTGAGCAACGGCCACTACGCAATAAATGTAATGAGTAGACTTGTGCACAAACACCTGTTCTAAGTTGAATTACACCATTTGTTTATTGTTTATTATTAACGATTACTTAAGGTTACTGAGGGAATTATACAGTTTACAACGTTATTTCCCTCAAGTGATTGATTCCTCTTTGTCTGACTTACATGTCGTATTAATATGTAACTTAGTGAAATCGTAATCCATTTTTAATGTATTCTAGGTGGGAAGAAGCTATCTGGGGAAAATTTTAGACTAAGATTTCGTCCTTCTTCGTACTTGTTAGCAACGTGTACCTACAACCTCGAGGTGCTGATACATCTTCAGATATCTCAATCCATCTCTCCTAGTTCTTCTGTAAGCGATGTTACCAATGTGTCATATTGGTGATGATTTGTATCTTTTACGACTGGATAATATGTTTGCATAGAGTATGTATGATCCATAATTCAACTCTAGAATACATTGATAACTGTTTCATTTTATCTAAGTAGACTGCTATTTAACTCCTGGTTTAAATGAAAGAAACGCTAATCCCATGTGCTACGTATGCCAAACCACTGTCTAGCACGACATGCCATACTAGGAGAAGTTGGATTAGGTTGAAAGAGGATTCAGGATGGCCAAATAAAGATGTGGCACTAGTCGACAAAGTCTCTGATTATTGATCTAAGTCGTGCAGGGAGTTGTAGACTACCTGTCTGGGGCCCCTGAGATGATCGAAATCAGTAATTGAGGACTCTTGGCGACATAACTGAAAATTGGTCACAATGGCGCAGATGTACTAACTCTTTGAAGTCTTCTAAAAGTTGAATATTCGCACTAACCTTTGTCTTCAAGTTGTTTATTCTCTCACACAACTTCGTCTACTCTGATAATAGTCTCTTTCTGTCCACTTTTTCTTTCCATGTTACTATGAAGTGTGGCAACTTCAGCCGAAACACTTGTATGAGAGGCTATACATTGGTTTTGTCTGTGTGTTTATCTGTTTGTTTGAGGAGATGGCCTGAATGTGTGACTGATGTTCAAATGATCTAGTTGTTTACTGAGACAAAGGGAATACAAGCAGTGGCATTGCATCTTAGGATTTTTAGTCGAAATCCACTCGACGACACGATTGGTTGATGGATAGTCACTAAGATGTGTAGCAAACATCATTACTGATGACTGCGTGTATTCTGAGTTATTTGTCAATTAGTTTAGTTGAAAAAGTTTTTAAAAAATTAAAATTTCCTTAACTTACATTGGTTGTTAACTGGGTTGTTAATTCACTGACCTTCTTCTCAGCCTGTTCAAGTTGACGTTTCAGTTTCTGTATCTACAAAGGGAAATAAATTACAATAGGAGATTTACATGAACTATGCGCACAGGATATAGTAGTCGTAGGCGTATTCTCCTAGTAGATGTTGACAACAAATCAGCAGAAAGCCTAGACGTATCTGTGATCATGACGAAACTGGCGTCGTGAAGATGATTTGAAACTGTTCCACTCAGTTACAGAGTCGGAAACTAAATAATTGAATTATTCTTCCTGCAACCAACCCCCTGTTGGGTTGGATTATGTAAACAAACTGGTTACCAGTTGCTAACCAGTGTTGTTTATTGCTCATTTTTCTTTTTCTTCACAGTTACAGATATGCCTTAAGGATGGGTGCCAACAAATATGAAGCTTGACACCAGGTCTTCCTACCATTTGTTTATAAACACAGCACCAAAACACAATGGACTTTAATGCTGATTCAGTTTGCCTATTAGCCGCACTGAAAAACTTCATTGACAGTCTGAGGAGTGCTGAGCACCAAGGACTAGAAATATGTTACGCGTTGGTGATTATTTCATGGAATCATTTTCAGCCTTGTAGAAGATTAAAGTTTATTGTCTAGCAGCTAAAACGAGTCTTTAATTATCAATTCAAATGAATTCCATTCTTACTGAGTACTTTGACATAAACACGTGTGTAGGTGAGCCAAAGTAGACCTGTGTTCTATGTGAGATTAAAGCCAGATTTGTTGGACATAAAACTGCTGAAATCCGGCAAAGCAGAAGGACCAGATGGACTTCCGCCAGAAGCACTGAAAACAGACGTGGAGACAACAGTGGACATGCTCACACATCACCACTATTGCAGAAGGTTTGGAAGCAAAAAAGGTACCTGCAGATTGATTGGAAGAAAGGCTACCTTGTCAAGATCTATGCAAGAACTGATGCGGAATCATGTTGGTGTCCACTCAAAGGAAAATATTATGCCACATCATCTTAGAGAGACTAAAACATGCGCTGCATTCAAAACTACGACTGGAACAGGCTGGCTAGCTGGCTTCAGCAAGAACAAATCATATGCGGATCAAATTGCAACGCTAAACCACACATCATTATAAAACAGAGTAGAGAATGGCAGTCAACTCAACTCTACCTCAACTTTGAAAAGGCCTTCAACAGCGTCGACCGAGAAGTAATTTGAAAACTGCTTCAACACTACTGAGTACCACAAATCTTTATCAACCTCATACAACAACTATATGAAGACACCACATGCCAAGTGAATCACAATGGAAAGCTCCGTGACGCCTTTGAAATGAAGACAGGGGTAAGATAAGGTTGCCTATTGTCATCCATGATCTTCCTGATTGTGGTCGACTGGACTGGACAGGATCATGCAAGAAACTGTCAGGAGCAAGAAGATGGGCATACGCTAGCTTGACCGATGAAAACAGCGTAGAAGATTTAAATTTCGCCGATGATTTATATTTAATGTCTCACAAACTCGAAGATCTAAAAGCGAAAACTCACAAGTTGACAGAAGAGGCAGCGAAAACGGGACTTCAAGTGAATGTAAAGAAGACGGAGATAATGAAGATACCCAACTAATAACAGCATCAACAACAAGCACCAGTGACCATCAGTGGGAAAAACTTAAAGGAAGTAGCCTCCTTAACCTATCTAGGAAGCACTGTTTAAACTACAGGCGACACAGGCACAGACAAGGACATCACAGCAGCCAGGATCAGAAAGGCAGCAAGACAGACCTTCATTAACCTGAAAGCAGTGTGGAGATCTTCTACACTCAGCACAAAGCATGAACAAGATCTGGATTTTCAACACGAATGTCAAGTCACTGCTGCTATATTGTTCAAAAACTTAGCGCGTCACAAAAAGCATTTCCAATAAACTACAGACATTCATCAACAACTGCCTACACTGGCTCAATACTGACACTGAAGATCAAATGACCAGAATAGAATGATAAGAATAAGCAACAAGGAACTCTGGCTGACTGGCTGGCTGGCTGGCTGGCTGGCTGGCTGGCTGGCTGGCTGGCTGGCTGGCTGGCTGGCTGGCTGGCTGGCTGGCAACGAACCAACCAACCAAGAACCTATCACCCAACAAATATGCAGGTGAAGAAAGTGGAGGTGGATTGGGCATACACTGAGAGGACGGATTAGGGACATCACGTGTCAAGCTAGGACTTCACGTGGAATCCAAAGGGGAAACTATGAGTTGGGCGTCCGAGGCAAGGGTGACATGGAGGAGATCATATGAGGGAGAAATGAAAGCTTGTGGGGATTTGTGGAGTGAGGTTGAAGAGACTGTAGAGAAGGGAGTGCAATGGAGACGTGCTACTGAAGCCCTATGTTCCATAAGGAACCCAAGGGAAAAATAATAAGTAATAAAATAATGAAAAATAGCACTATTAGATTATGTAAGCAGTAACAATTTTTTCACTGCTTGATTGAGTACATATACTGACCTAGCTATCAGCTGCTGATTATTGGTGTATTTACATTCATCCCTACAGACAAATATCTAAGCATTCACATCTGCCAAATGGTGATTATTAAGCTAGGCAACTCAGCATCACGAAGCGCCACAATATGTTGCAGTCAATAGTTTAAGACTGTCACCAAAAGATACCTGTACATACATGCTATCTCTATATCTTTAGGAGAGATTCTGTATCTAAGCTATGTGGGGAGATATAGATTACCTAGTAGGGGTCCTGGAGATCATACGTTCTGCATTAATTTTGTATATGTTTCTCACTAAATCACTAGAAGATCATAGTGAATAGCTTAAATTACCAATTTGTAGGTGTTTTCACTCAAAAATTGAAATTAGTTAAAGAAATCCATAGAATTAGAAGAAAAGTATACAAATATTTCATTCTATTGTTCAATACTTATTAGAAACCTTTGTTGAAATACATCATAATCGAAATTTTGAATACTGTCCATATGTTGATGATTTCAACAACTAGTAACTTTTCTTGGTCATTGAATTTCATTTATTAGCATATCTTTACTTTAAACTTTTTATTAAACTCATAAATTAAAATAATTCATTTTGCTATTGTTAACTGACAAAGTGTTATTCAATCTTGAAACAAGGAAAGTATATAACAGTATAAATGAACTATTGTATAGGATGTATTTTTACTTATGTAATCCCGGTGTAATATATTTGAACAAATAACAAAATAAACAAATATGTTGTTCATTTTATTCTTCAACATTTCGATCTTACTAGGAAGATCTTTTTCAAGAGTCCCTTTTTAGTACCAATGAACCCTAGAATATGATGAAATAATTGTTCATTGATTTCAAGTTATCAAGTATCTAGTTGATAAAATCATTATGTAAAGGGAAGTATTTTCAAGTGTGTTTATATAAGAAAGTATTCAAAGTTGTATTCCCCTCTTTGCAATAACAGTTGAAACCAATTAACAGCCTTGTCAATTAAAAAAAAGAAGTCATCTAATGAATAACTTACTTCTTCAGCTTGCTTTTCTTCTACCTAAATCAAAAGACATAAAAACCACAGTACTAATTACATACATACATCAGTTAGATAATAAAAGAAAACCTTTAAATGAATCATAATCTGCTTAGTGACTAGCAGTAGAATCTAGGATATGCATTTTGTTCTATTTGGGACTCGTCAGATAAATGTACCTGCACTGCATTGAATAATTTTACCCATAGTGAAACTCGAACCTTATATCCATCACTTCAAATACCAAGGTGTTATCCTCTAGGCCATAAGTTGAGTGATTTGAGTCATTCACATTGGTAACAGTAATCAACTTTACCACTTGTTTATCTGATTCTTATCGTTTATGCCCTGAATAAATTGGCACTGATATCCAGACTGTTATATTGAAGGAAATGTGTTTTTTTCCACAGCTGACTGAAACCATTGAGATATACAAAAGCAGTAACTGGTAAACTTTTACATCATCAATACAACACACGTTTTTTTGTAGTTCTTTAGTCTGTGGCTTAATGTTTGTGTAACCTGTGTTACATTTGTTCAGCAGTGTTGTATTTGAACTGATCAGATACAGTGTATCTTCGTTAGTTTTTGTTTGTGTGTATGTGTGCACTCTATTCATCTTTCTCTGGATTCCTTTTAATGGACATGGATGTTTACCGCGCTATTTCGAGGATCCAAGCGTGATAGTTTACACCTCAAATGGCTCACACTAACATACATTAACTTCAAGCATTGGTGTCATGTCTTGGGTTAATCGCCTTTGGCTTTCTTACAAGATAACATTTTTCATCTAAGTAGGCTATAAATGTGATACTGGGACACACATTACAGTGACCTCAATCGATGAGAATTCACAACCTGATCGACTAACCTGTCTTCCTTACTCAATACTCTAAACCTACTTTCAACACCAACCACTTTGTAGTTTCACTACACGTGAACAATCTTATAGAGACACCTTTAGTCAAAAATGTGTAGCGTCTTTATTTTTTGTGCTTATCGCAAAATATTTTGAGCCTTACAGTAGAAGGGTATCTAAATATCTAGTCAACAAAAGTTGGCAAATATCAAACGGGCATTTTGTATCTGAAGTGACATCGTGCCAGCAACTATCTCACTAGGAATGATGTAACTTCCATGTTTGTAAGAAAGATAAGCGAACCTACGATGGGAGTGACTTTAAAGGTCATCTTAGTAACCGCTGAAATAACCGATCAGGCTTCGGTATTTCACCTGGAAATATACTTTACCATAAAATAAAGGGATTTAATTGGCTGTTTCATCAATTGCTAGGGCAGCCTTTAAAGTCACTCTATGTGCGACCTTACAAAAATACGTGGTGGTTCATCAAGTAAAGACACTTGGAAATCACACAGAGTAGAAATTAAGAAAACCATGCGGATGATAGTACAAACAAATAAACAAATGAAACGGTAACTGAATAAACGTAACCGACCAGAAGTTTTCATTGTTTCAGGTGAAATTAGACATGAAAAAGATGGTTTACCAAGTCTAAGCACAGATCATTTGATGGTCTGCATACTCAAAAAAGGTACTGGGAAAACGCAAAAATAGTTGTATTTTTCTTATTTGGGTTACCTTCAACAAACAATATTTAACATAAGGAAAAGGGATGGTATACGGTACGTTCTTCATATATGAGACGAATGAAAACGGTTTGGGATTATTGAAGTCCACTAGAGAACGTATTGCATATATTAATTGATTAGAAGCAATCGGTTGGAAGCTTTGAACCTTTGTTTTGTGTTTATTGGCATTCATCAGCAAGGTGTATCTGCAACCTCGATGTAAACTGATGTCCCGCTTGACATTCAGAATTCGAGTTACCCAGTGTTGTAGTCAGTGTCTTTACCACTCAGCTATTCAGGCCGCAAATATCAAATGAGAATAACTTTATTTTATGGGAAATCTCACAAATACCGGGTGAATTTTAATCAGTTCCTAAAATAATAATTATGCGGATCCCGTAAACAAGCTCGATACTGTCTCTAGAATTAAAAACCTTCGAATATTTAACCAAAGCTCTACAACTTCACTCAATTCAGAGGTATCCAGGGTAGAATAATCACAAACTTCATTCGCAATAAAACAGACGTCTAGTGCCCTAGTAAACATCTCCACCCAACTTAGCTTAGATAATATGGGAGCCCCACAAGCCTTTAATTCAACAAATGTAGGTGACAGCCTAGTACTTACTGGGTTGAGTTATATAAACTAAATACAGCCTAAAAGACTTTAAGACTCTGAATCTAACTATTGATGAGACAAAGAGTCGGAATAAATAAGAATCTTGAACGGGAGCAAAACGGCCAGCCTGAGCTCACTGGTTCCAAGTAATGTCAAATTGCCATCACAACTATCCTCAAGTTATCCACAATATCCAGGGTGTCCCCTGATTTCATATTGTTTTTCCTGAGCAGACGAAAACTCTATTATCACCTCCTTACTAGCTAATTCAAAACTTGATTACTACAGAAACAATTAATGAGTTAGACAAACAAATGTGAGATAAATTCAAAAAAAGCTTATTCCGGTTGAAATCTTTTACTTATCAACGGAACTACTTAAATATAATTACAGTAACATAGAACTATTGCATAAATTTCCAGAATGGATTTTTTTTTTCTAAAGCTGATTATTTATTCGCCTCATGAAATCCTTTTTTCTTGAGTCCACCCAATAAAAAAATAGGATACTCACTAAAATCCGTAGAATTATATTTTCAGCCTACCTGTGCTTTCAGTTTAGAGGTTTGTAGGGGATTTTTTTTATTTATTTCAAGGTAGTACTTATCACGGACTGACACCAGTTGGATAACCACTGAAAACGTTGGAGCACTGGATGACTGTTTCATCCTAGTATGGGACTGACGTGTATATCATGAACTGACAGAAGTATGAAATTCGAACCAATGGATTCCGACCCAGTGGCTCAATGATAACGTGCTGGCAAAACAGTTTGAAGGTCGCGGATCCGTTCACCAGCAAGGTCATAGATGTGCACTGTCGAGGATTCCCATACAGAGACGAATCAGAACTCCAGAACTCCCAAGTTTCTAATGATTCTTCAACTGACGTAATTCGGTGATGAATTTCGATCTGATATCTATGCTTTGTCTAAGATACGTTAACTAAACAACCTTCTTTGTATGAAAAATGCAGGCATGTATATCTAAACGAATGTATTCATTATATAATACTAAAATTTGAATCTACGCAGCTATATACAGTCCTTTTAGAACATAAATGGCTTTAAAGGCTTTACTAATAACCGCTACCACTAATCAAATTACTTCACAGTGCTCAATAGCGATTTGCTTTGGGACAGAGGACTTCTAATGAGGTATCAGGAGCTATAGGGTCAACGAAGTTGGGTATGAAGACGACTCAGAATCTCATCCGAGATGACGTGTGCATTTATACAGTAGGCAGTGAGCTAAGCCTATTGTATGAGGGCTAACGATACTACCTGGCCGACTAGACTTCGGTAGATGGAATGGGGTTCCAGCCTACGACTTATCATTCGGAAAGTCAAGTATCTAAACCACATGAATACAACTGTCCACTGACTACAATGGATGATAAGATAACCACACTATATTATGAATGGATGTGAGTAGGAGAATATGGGCCATTAGATTCTTGTTCAAAAGTTGAATGACAATTTGCTCGGTGCAAAAAGTGATCAACCTGAGTTCGATACTTCATGACGTTGTAGATTCATATTGCTGATATTTTAAGGGATTGAGTTCAGAGCAATCAGTCCTGTGTTTCCTGAATCTTATTTCATTCCATTTACTTCAAGCAGGTATCGCTGATTAGTTTCATTGTAAATAATTGAAAATAACTTCAGATATTCAGATTTTGTTATAAAAACTCCTTCATAGTCAACATGAGATGAAATATCTTAGTCGGTCAGTATTAATGTGATATCTGATACTACTGCATAGAAATCCAAGTTATTGCACTCTATATCAACACAATAAGCTAGAAGATAAGATATAGAATGAAAGCAATCAGAAGTCATGAAATTACAACAAAATAGAATGAAATCATAATTAAATTTGGTATGACGATTGGAATAAAGAGAATGTATGAGTTTATCCTCTCCACTGAGGCTAACTCTTAGGCAATATCATCACCTAGAGTCAATAGCCAATGAAACCTGTTGACATATATATCCTAACCCGGAACTTCACATTCCTATACACATCTCATACCAATTGAGAAAGACTTCAATAGGCATTGAACTATGTGCATTGATTGGTCATGGGAGTGTAAGCAATTTCATATCGTCTAGTCCTGAGTGTAGACCGAATCCTATCGATCATATTTGCAATATGGCTACCAAGCTAGAAGGCTCAGCATCGTGGTGCGCATTAGTAGATGTTATTTGGTTGGAGGCAATCGGCAGGAAGCCCTAGACCTAGGTTTCATGCTTTTTGGTACTCGTCAGCAAGGCGTATCTGCAACCTTCAATGACTAATCAATACATGCAATCCAGTCCTACAGGAGGTCAATCGCGGCCTGAATAGCTCAGTGGTAAAGTCTTGGTTGTATTATGTTCTCTGAGCTGGGTTGTTTAATCGAGAAGCTTTCATCATCAGCACTAACTTCAGTATGAAATGAGCTGTCAATATCTCTCCATGAGTGATTTAGTAGCTTGCCTTGACGAAGCGATCTGTGATTGGTTGTGCTGATGATGTCATCTAGAAGGACGATGAAAGCTTCACGATTAAACAACCCAGGTCAGAGAACACAATACAACCAATACCATCCACCTAAGCTACAAATATTCTCCACTATTTCAGTGGTAAAGTCACTGACTACAACACTCGGTAACGCGGGTTCGAATCCCAGGCAGGACATCACTTCCGTCCAGGTTGCAGATATGCCTTGCTGACAAGTGCCAAAAAGCATGAAACCTAAGTCCAGGCCTTCCTGCAGATTGCCTCCAAACAACTAGCATTTTACTACTATTTAAGTAGTATATTTCACTACTCGATCGATACTTCTGACTGTATTGATTAATTATATAGTCTAAAAATATCTATTGGTAGTATACTTTATCCATATCTAGGTAATTGAAGCCCAGAATGGTTATGTTAATCATTTCAAGATAAGTTCATTAGTACTTCACTTAATTCATTTCAAGCAGATGAAATACTGAATACTGAAAGTTATCAAAAGGCATCTCATTTTCTCATTGGATAACACCATTATTCAAGCATTTCTAATTAGTCAGTATCATGGTTTTTATATCATTGCATACAAAATAAATTCTGAAGAAATTTATGAAACATTGTCTTGTTGATACAATACGCGTGTGCTAACAATGTTCTGTCCTGGTTTCTGATAAATATTATTATTATTTGTCCTTTGGGTTCGTTGGAGCTTCAGTAGCACGTCTCCAGTGCATTCTCTCCTCTGCAAACTTTTGAACCTGGTTCTACGACAGCCCATAAGCTCTCATTCCTTCCTCGCATGATCTCCTCCATGTCACCCTCACCTCGGATGCCTAACTCGTCGCCTCCCATCTGAGTTCCACTTGACGGCCTAGCTTGGCGCGTGATGTCCCCAATCGGCCTTCTCAGTGTATGCCCAATTCATCTCCACTTTCTTCTTCTGATAAATATACTTAGATAAAAACTAAGCCAATCTGTCTTTCTGTGGTCATTCTTTCGGTTTGAAGGTATAATTTGTCTTTAAATTCAAAGTGCACATCTTTACTGTATAAATGTTGCAATTGTTAGGTTCAAATTTAAGCACTACTGTTAGTTCACAGTACTCTAAATTTAAGTTGATATAACCTGGTTATATAAGAGTGAACTTCTAAATAATAACCTTCAGAGTTCATCCTTGACGTCAAAAGATGTCCCAAATACAGCCATTTATATATACTTACAATGACCCTCACCATTTATCTACCTTTGTATACGAGAATATCTTATTGATTTTGCCTTCTCAACCAATCGGATATCTACACGTAAGTTCACATACTTTCTTCTGGAACTTCAAGACAATATGGTTGGTTGTGAAAGGTTTCAGGGATTTTGACTTCTTATAGGGATCTATGCTATCTTATCATACACTAGGATATTAATCATTACATTCGTCTGTGACAGTGTTTTTAAATAGTCATTTTTATCTTCAAAAATACCATAATTTGACCAATGAGTAAGGCGTTCTATCTAATTTCTTTGAAAATTGAATCAAATCTGTTTGTGAAGCAATGAATGCATTTGAAACAAAAATATATGTTCATCGAGAAAATTTATGAGTAGAGTTCATACATTTCCATGTTGATTGTCTACAAGTGAAAATTGTTAATCTTCTACTTGAAGGTCACTGTTCATTAGTCAGCAGTCTTTTCAGTTGTCCTATTGTAGTAGGCGTTACTGATCCCAATGAATATAAGTAGTATATTTCAAGTTGTTATTCATCGTAGACTGACATCAGTTGGAGGAACAAAGGAAACCTAGGAGCATTGGACAGCTGTTCCATCCTAGTATGGGACTCCTCAGCAGTGCGCACTCACGACCCCACACCTCCAGGGATCGAACCCGCGACCTTCAGGTTTTGCGGCCAGCGCCTTACCATTGAGCCACTGGGTCAGAATCCAATGCTCCATATTTCCAACTTCTGTTAGCTCACGATATAAGTAGTATATGTTGAGAAGGCGGCAGAAATCATAGGCAATAACAGCAATTGGTAAAGATTTTGCCCAGAGAAACGCAAGAGATAATGTGGGCGTATTAAGAGAGAATTAAGATAGATACAGAAGAGGAAATGAATCACAATGTGCAAATGACTGTCTCAGTGTAAAGTGTACAATATTTGATGACCACTGTACAAGATGTCAATGATAAACATTCCTATATGCGTCTCAGTTTTGTCGTGTTCTACACTATTACTCCACTGGTACTCCAACGCTTCAGCGTTACCTGTTTTCGAACTTTAAACCTTAAATTTACCTTAGTTTCGCATAACTGGCATCCGTTTCCTCATAAATCATGATCTTTTCATTTTTACAACACCCAAAACTCTAATCAGACTATTATCTTCTGAACTACATAAGTTAGTACAATTTTATTTCTCGCTGATTTAGACTGAGGTGAGAGTGAATTATGAAAAGCATCGGGATTAGTTGGTTGGGGTCAAACGGCGAGAAACCCTCCTTTATCTAGGTTTCCTGCTTGTTGGCACTCGTCAGCTACCTCGGGGGAAGAGATATTCCATATGAAATTCGAACCCACGTCATCCAGCGTTGCAGTCAATAGCTCAGTAATGGCCCAGTAATAACGTCGCTGACTACAACCCTGGACTATGTGGGTTCGAATCCTAAGGGGAATATCACTCACCTCGAAATTGCAGATACGCCTTGCTAATGAGTGCCAGTGGTCATCAAACCTAACTGGAGCAGGGCTTTTTGTCTATCGCCTTCAACTAACTAACACTCACCAAATTGTATTGCAATAATGATGAGGTTCCTATCTTGGTGACCATTTTGCAGGATGATCGACAGAAGTCAGCCAGCACTCAGGACTAGAAAACATCAATAATGATATCTACATCGTTGACCAACTCTGAATTAAACCATTTTAAAGGTTTGCATAAATTCTTATAACCAATTTTAGTATGAATGTGAAATTCTACACGTAATTCTATCCGGTTGAAAAAGTAAACTTTTAACTGCATAACCTCTGGGGGGGGGATTTATAGTCTTGAATGTTGTTTTAACTGTCTTAGATAAGATCTTCTGTTAACTATAGGAATCATTCAATCAACATTCAAATATGCACCGCAAAAAGGTTACTTACTGTTGAAACACAAGATCCATTTGAAGTAAGCGACAACTTTGAACCATTCACTGAAAAGTTAATGTTAGAAAAAGGTTTATTTTATTTGTATTTCAGCATAACAAAATTTTATGTATAGTAATAATGGATAGTGGCTAGCAGTGGAAGGATTCAGGATGTGCATTTCATCCTACTTGGGACTTGTCAGCTGGATGTAGCTGTCTTCCAATGAGCGATGTTGTTCCCACCGGAATTCGAACTTGGGACCAATCGGTGATCTAGTGGATAACGCTCTGAAGTGATCATTCAATATGATGTATTTTAGAGGACATTTTAATATGAAGGTAGTTTCCAGCACGAAATAAAAACCTTAGTATGGACAAGAAACGAATCCACTGCTGTTCTATCCAATTTCGAGACTTCGCAGAAACATTTCAAGTATTTTGCTTTGGAGGATTGTGAGAGCAACAACAGAAATGCATATTTAGCTCCTCTACACTTTTTAACAAGATGAAATGCGATCATTTCTTAGAGTAAGACGAAATCATACTGTTTCGAAACCTGTGATGACGCATAGAAAGTCAAGGGCAAATATTACTATCGGTGGATAGAGTTGTGTTGATAAAATGTTGACAGCAGTAATCAAAGTCAGCATTGAATTCCCTATGAAGGACGGGAAGGTTTTGTGTCTAAGAAAGAAGTTAATTGTATTCCAAAGGAGATCGTAACTTACAAAACCCTATGGGAACTTGGGGGAGGGGGGGGGGCAAAAACTTTAATTCCAAGCAGATATCAGGCTTCATAAATTAAACTCAGTGGACTATTAGGTTTACTTCTGTGGCAGTGTACAGATCCTTCTTCTTCACATAGTACGTTAATGACTCTAAAAGGTACTTGATACTACTAGCTTCCATAAGGCATATTTGGTTTTTTATTTAGAGTAAACTCACCATACTGGAAACGCCAAGGAAACTGATAGTGGGATTAAAATTAGTTATTTATCTGAAAATCGTACTGATGAAGACACTAATTTATTTCGAAGTTGACGTCTTGGAGAAGTATTCAAAAGTAGCCTCAACAAAGAAACACAAATCACTGTTTTTTTTTCGATGTTTGAAACCACAATTGGTAAACAGTTTGTAAATGGTTTGAAGAAGATTTATTTGTAACCACCAATCAACCTATGAGTGATTGGATTTTAACAAAACATTTTCAAGGTTTGAGTAGACCTTTAATTGCATAACAACATTATGCAGCTTTCAATAACACTTAAAGGCTATACACCAAAAATAACTGAATAAAAGATGTAGACAGTTGGCTTTCAGTTCAGTTTATTCATTTACCTATTATATCTAAAGAATCGATGTTTGGTCCAAGAAGAAGTATAGAGTTGACGGTTTTGATTGATACCGTAGTGAGATGAAACTGTTAAACATTACTACTTGATTTAACCGATACCCACTTATATCAACTCATAACAAAAAAAACATTACACTTATGTAATATTAGCATTGCTTCTATATGGTTCAGAAACTTGGCGCGTTGCGAAAGGTATTTCCGACAAACTACAGATATTCATCAACAAGTGCCTATGCTGGCTCGATACTGAAGTCCAGATGGCCAGAAAGAATAATCAACAAGGAACTCTGGCGGCCTGGCAACGAACCAACGAAGCAAGAAGCTATCGCTTAACAAATATGTAGAAGGAAGTGGAGATGGGCTGTGCATACACTGAGGAAACCATTCGGGGACATCACGTGCCAGGCTAAACCCTCGAGTGGAACTCAGATGGGAAATGACGAGTTGGGCGTCCGAGGTGAGGGTGATATGGAGGAGATCATGTGAGGAGGAAATGAGAGCTGCTGGGCAGTCATGAAGCTAGGTTCAAAAGATTGCAGAGAACAGACTGCACTGGAGGTGTGCCACTGAAGCCGTATGTTCCACAGGGAACCCAAGGGACAAATAATAATAGTAAGCTCACTTCACATGGGTTTCTTGCTTGTTAGCCCACATAACCTAGAAGGAACTGATTTTCTGTAAGTATTTCGAACCCAAATCAGTTAGTGCTAGGGTTAGAGAAATCACTACTGAGCTAATCAGGCTGTGATTAACTGCCTACAGGAATGAATGTAAAAAAATCAATTGATTGCTGAAGAGCACTTTGTGTCATCCTGCTTAGTCTCTAGTAGCGACCACACAGAGCTACATAGATCTGAATCTATGAAGAACTGTGAATTTCTCAAAGGCTGAAGATGTGCTTTCCTTACGAGTACTAACAAATATAACCTCTACGAAAGCAGTTTTCCAGTCGATTACCTCTAACTTCCTAAAATCAGTAAGAGTGGTGAGTCTCCTCGCTAAGGGCTTTGTAAAAGACAAAAACATATTTTTTAGTCTCCACTGACCAATTGTTGTGCTCTATCTAATTTCTTGCTGCAAAAATTCTTAACTTTGCAATAAAAGTTATAAAGACTAATTTTGGAAATTTTTTCTCCTTAAACCTTGAATAGTATCTATTTTACTTATGGAATAAAGTGAAATCCAATTTGGAGGTTAGTGGGGAATCTTTTTATAGACTTCTGGTTGATATTTATCATGAAGTGACGTAAGATGGAGAACCACTGGAAACCTTGGAGCACTGTAGAACCGTTTATACCTAATATGGGGTCACCAGCAGTCAGATTTCATGACCCCTACCGCCAGAGGTCGAACTCAAAACCTTCAAGCTCTTCAGCTAGCACGTTACCATTGGGTCACTGAGTGTAAATCCAGTGGCCTACACTTCATACTTCTGTCAGTTCATGATATAGCTCAATCTCTAACCAATACCGACGTTAAGTAACTATCCTTACGTCCGATTTGGTTGACTTCATATGTCATGACTTCACAATAGAACTTCAGGATATCTGATCTTCAAATAATATCAGTCCATGATGAATATCAACCTGAAGTGACATTATCCTGTCATGTAACTGGATGTTCTTTCTTCAGTTTATACTATCTATGAATGCATATCATTGTATTCCTAACTGTCAATCACTTAAACACTTATGTTGACCTATCATAACATGACAGTTCATCATAGGTTGTCAGATGTGATATGAAGGTAAGTGAACTTGAATAGTTCACTTTATTATAATTGTTATTGTTGTTTTAATAAATTATTTCTAGTTTAACCTTAAGAAATCAATATTGAAAGAATTCAACTGTCAATTGAATATGAAGTGAAATGAAAAATAAGAGAAATCATGTAAGAGAAACTGCATTGATTGGTCACTAGAGTGCAATCAATTTCATGTAGTCTAGTCCTGAGGGTAGACCGAATCCTATCGATCATATTTGCATTATGGCAACCAAATTAGGAAGCTCAGCATCGTGGTGCATATTAGTAGCTGTTAATTGGTTGGAAGTAATTGGCAGGAAGCCCTGAACCTAGGTTTCATGCTTTTTGGCACTTGTCAGCAAGGCATATCTGCAACCACGATGAAACTGATGTCCCACCTGAGATTCGAACCCGCGTCACCCAGTGTTGTAGTCAGTGACTCTATCATTGAGTTATTCGGGCCGCGACTGACCTCCTGTAGGACTGGCTTACATGTATTGACTGGTCACGGGAGTGCAACCAATTTCATATTGTCTAGTCCTGAGTGCAGATTGAATTCTATCAATCATATTTGCAATATGTCAACCAAGCTAGGAAGCTCAGCATCACGGTGCACATTAGTAGATATGTACTCAGGACTAGACAACATGAAATTGGTTGCACTCCTGTGACCAATCAATACATGTAAGACAGACCTACAGGAGGTAAGTCGCTGACTACAACACTAGGTTACGCGGGTTTGAATCTCAGGTGGGACATCAGTTCTGTCGTGGTTGCAGATACGTCTTGTTGACAAGTGTCAAAAAGAATGAAACCCAGGTCCAGGCCTTCCTGACGATTACCTCCAACCAACTAATAAGAGAAACTGCTTTCAAACATTCTGCTTTTATTTTTAAAGATAAATTATATTAGAAAAGAAATCTACTTGTACATTTATTTAGTACTATTTGAAATTTTAGTTGGTTTTCAGTTGAACTTTTTCAGAAATAATCATTTCATAGTTATCAGGAAAGTTTTCTAGTCCACTGAACTTTCAGTTACATCTTAATCTTCATTGAATGATTCATTTGACAATAGGTTTAATAAATTTTTGAAGGAAAATCTTTTACTCAAAAAAATCAGTCTTCATATAGATTGATGATAGTGACGTTGAACAAACAGGACTACGTGTCTCAAGTACTGACTAAATCTTGAACAGGATATCAGTTCTGCTGAGATTGCAGATACACTTCATTGATGAGCAACAAGAAGAACGAAACTTAGGTAGAGAATAGTCTCTAACCGATTTCTTCTATCCAACTAACAGATGTTAACTCAATTTCACACACTGAGGATTCCACTCAGATGACATGTAACTGTTCATTTATCGGCATCACACCAGTTTCCTGCTTATATCTCCTCTTGAAGGTGTGATGATAAACGGTCATATAATCACATAATAACTTCTCAAAACCCCCTATGACTGAAGTGAACTTTAGACCAGATTAGAGTCTGTCTCATACATCAGTTGGTTCAGTATCAAGCCAGTATTTTACAGGCCATACGGTTAGAATCCTGTACCACTTAGGTCTTTATTTTATCTTCAATTATCACAAATGGAGAGATAAAAGTAATGTAGAACCTTGCATACAAGTACATCACCTCAAGTTGCCACACTTCACAGCAGTACACAGACAACAGGTGGATAGAACAGAAAAGGAGTATCACAAAGTAGACAATGGTGTATGAGAGAATAAACAATTTGAAGATAAAGGTTGGTGCGAATATTTAGGCTCGAGAAGATGTCAAAGAGGGAATACTTCCACGTCATTCTGATTGATTTTCAGCCATATCACTAAGAATTCTCAGCTCACTGACTATCAATATCTTACTCAGTTAATGTATGTTAAAAAAATATTTTTAGTCTAATCCACACCGTAAATTTACACTGTCTGAAGCTGGTAACAAACCTATAGAATGAAATGATTTCATTTGATTCTATGAATCTCTTCCTTCTTGCTTTATTTAGGGAACCAAGTACATGAGATCCTTCTTTATAGTGATACCATTTTCATTTATTCAGATCAGTTTCATATCCCATAAACTCCTGTTAGTATCAATCAAATTGAACCTAATAAAAAAATTATCTTTATAACCTACCTCCATCATTGATTATTTGTGAACTTGAATTTGGACAGCTAAAACCAGAAGTTGTACCAATCAGACTAGCTGGTGGAGCATAAGGTAGTTTAATTGGTGTTCCAGGTGGAGCACTTATAGTACCTGGTAGAGTTGATTCACTGTCTTGATTATTTCGGTTGCTACTACCATTTAATCCTTTCATTATCATACCAGTTGATGGAATAAATTGATGATATAAATAGGATGGTGATAATGGAACAATCCCGTAAATTTTTTCAGCATCATCATTCACTATAGAAGAAGATCTACCTTCGATTTGTTTTCGTTTAGCTCTTGTAAGTAAACTTGAAGAAATCCCTGGTGTAAAGATCGGTCTGTCTGGTTGATTTATATTACAGTCAAGTTTATTTAATCTTGGCGGAACAAAGTAACGGTTATGCAGTCCATCTCCAACCGTTTCATTATTCACTTTCCTTAGCCAGTTGTATGATGGATGGATAGGATCAGATCCGTTGTATGCATAATTCATACATTTCAATGAGGTTGGTATTCTGTATTCATTGGATAGAAGTTCTTCTGTATCTGACGCTGAATTGAATTTTGTTAATTCATAGGCTTTCTTACCACCATCTACAAAGATATAAATATATAAATGTAATTAATTCATTTCGAAAGGGAATATTTTGTACAATTTATTTATTTTTTCCTTTGAGTTCCTACTGGGACATAGGGATTCAGTAGCACGTCACTATTTCACTCTCTTCTCTAAAGTCTTTTTAACCTAACTCCATCACTGCCCAGAAGCTCTCATTTCTTCCTCACATGATCTCCTCTATGTCACCCTCGCCTCGGACACCCAACTCATCGTTTCCCTTTTGGATTCCACGTGAAGCCCTAGCTTGACACGTGATGTCCCTAATCCGTCCTCTCAGTGTATGCCCAATCCACCTCCACTTTCTTCACCTGCATATTTGTTGGGTGATGGGTTCTTGGTTCGTTGCCAGCCAGCCAGCCAGCCAGCCAGCCAGCCAGCCAGCCAGCCAGCCAGCCAGCCAGCCAGCCAGCCAGCCAGCCAGCCAGCCAGCCAGCCAGCCAGCCAGCCAGCCAGCCAGCCAGCCAGCCAGCCAGCCAGCCAGCCAGCCAGCCAGCCAGCCAGCCAGCCAGCCAGCCAGCCAGCCAGCCAGCCAGCCAGCCAGCCAGCCAGCCAGCCAGCCAGCCAGCCAGAGTTCCTTGTTTCTTATTCTTATCATTCTATTCTGGACATCTGATCTTCAGTGTCAGTATTGAGCCAGTGTAGGCAGTTGTTGATGAATGTCTGTAGTTTGTTGGAAATGCTTTTCGTAACGCACCAACTCTCTTAACCATCACATAGAAGCAATAACTTGACCTAAATTAGTGTTGAAAAGCCGGATGTTGTTCACGCTTTATACTGAGTGCAGTGTAGTGCAATGCAGTAGATCTCCACACTGATTTCAGATTAAAGAAGGCCTGTCTTGTTGTCTTTGTTATCCAGGCTGGCATCGACGTCCTCATCTGTGCCGCCGCCTGTAGTTGAGATGATTCCCAGGTAGGTAGATGAAAGAGACAACTTCCTTCAGATTCCTCCTGTTGACGGTGATTGGTTCTTGTTTTTGTTGTTGTTGGTTGGGCATCTCCATCACCTCTCTCTCCTCTACGTTCACCTGAAGTCCCGTCTTCTCTGCCTCACTGCTTCTGTCAACTTGTTAGTTTTTACCTGTAGATACTGAGTTTGTACGACATGAGTGAGACATTAGACATACATCATCATTGGCGAAATCCAAATCTTCTTCTGGGGTTTTCCCATAGGTGTGGCCAGTGTATGCCCATCTTCTTGCTCTTCACAGTTTCTTGCATGATCCTGTCCAGTCCAGTCCATCGAAATCAGCAAAATCATCTATGATGATAGTAGGCAACCTTGTCTTACTCCTATCTTCACTCTAAACACATCACTGAGCTTTCCTTTGTGAACCACTTGGAGTGTAGCATGTAGCATCATATAGTACATAGTTGTTGAATGAGGTTGATAAATGCTTGTGGCACTAAAACCGTAGTGTTAAAGAAGTTGTCAAATTACTTCTCGATCGACGCCGTTGAGGGCCTTTTAAAAGTTGATGAAGTTGAGGTAGAGTTGAGTTGACTGTCATTCTCTACTCTGTTCTATGATGATGCGTGGTTTAGCGTTGCAATTTGATCCCCACATGATTTGTTCTTCGTGAAGCCAGCCAGCCAGCCTATTCCGGTGGTAATTTTGAATGCAGCGCATGTTTTAGTCTCTCTAGGATGATGTGGCTTAATATTTTGCTTTGGGGTTGACAGGAGCATGATTCCGTGCCAGTTCTTGCCAAGACTTTAGTCATAATACTGTATGATGTTTTACACGATCAAGTGGTAATAGCACAGCATGAATTTACATGATGGTTGAAATGACTGAACGAAGATCTGGTCAGCAGTTGTAAATCGTAGGTCATTTGGTAGAGCATCGGTGTCGGAAACCCGGTGGTCGCTGGTTCGAACCCTGCCGTAGTGTAAAGTTTCATTTCATCTTCGACCATCATCCAGTATCAATAGTTTATTTACACAACCCTAAAGTGTATCACCAAGATTTTGAATTCACAGAGAAATAACAATCAAGTAACTATGTAGCCTTAATAACAATCAAATAACTTTTGACAGCATGCTTAAAACATAATGCAATATATTTTTCATCTTATTCTCAAATATTAAAGCCCGGAATCATCTTTCCACCTGTTTGCGTTATATACCATTTTGTGAACCTCATTTTTGGGCCATAAATATTTTAGTATTAATCTTGGTGTTATTTTTGAAAGACCAGTTTGAATGATATAGCTGTTTTATGTGTATTAGCAAGGTGATTGTAGTATCCTATAAGTCGAAGTTTTCAAGCTAAGAATAAAGAATGAATTTATCACAGCTGTATATATTTCTTTGTCATGAATACCAAGTATCTGACAATTTATATACCGCGGCTTATGGCTTGGAATCATTTAAAGTCTCACTTTACTTAATGACTATAGAGAATGTTATATCTTCAATATAAAGGATATTAATCTGATCCGTATATTCATTGGTTTCTAAACACTGACAAATATAATATTTAAACAAGATTATTTACTTAAAAGTAGTAAATATATACATATATCAAACTTTACCTTCTCCTGAAAGTGAAATTAGTCGTCTTTCATGTTGATTAAGTAAATCTTCAACATCAGAACATACACCATTTTTGAAATCCCACCTACTATATTCATTGGTTAGATCATGTTCAATAATTTTATCATTACTGATATATTGAGAATTAAAACTTCTTATGATTGGTTGATTTTCATATGATTTATTTGGTAAATGAAATCCTAAATTCAAGGATGAATAACAATTTATTCGTGAACTGATTTGCTTTGAACTAGTACTGCTTATAGAATTAGTAAAAGATGGTAAATTTTTTCCTATACTCAAATTTTCAGTTTTATCTATCATTTCTTTCTTCACATTTTGATTTGGATGAGATGTTTGTTCTGTTTCAGTGTCTGATATTGATTTGTACTTGTTACCTTCAATATTAGAACTATAAAACAAAAAAAATAACATAGAAGAACTCCTGTATATATAGGTATACTTTTCTCTAAGATTGTATTCACCACGGACTGTCATTCTTCAGAGAACTAGGTAAAACCCTTAAGGGATTAAACAATTGCTTCATCCATGGATGAAACTATTCATCAGCAAACGTTTTAATTAATCAACCATTAGGTCAAAGTTCAATGATCTACACTTTCCAACTTATATCGCAATGTACCCTGACTATCGACCAAAGTCTTCCTTTAGTTGACATCCTCTTTATTTCTGATTGGTTGATCCCACAGTGCATGGCTTCTCATTAGGACTTTAGTATATCCATCTCGAAGCATTGTAAAAGTGAACACTAGACAATAATTTAGTTTATGGTTAATGCAGATTCTATGTTTACGGTTGAAACAACCTATCTAGTTCTCTCAGGTTTTCTATGGTTCTTCTGCTGATGTCAGTCTATGAAATCAATAAAAAAAAATCCTCACAAACTTTGAACCACATACACATATGTTATGATATGCAGTTTTAATGTTGTACTTCTTCAAAGAAACCCAAAATCTATGGAAAATATTAAAAACTTATTCACAACATGAAATTATTGTGATAATCAATATAGTAATGCATTCACATATAAAATTGGTTAACAAAACCAAATGGATAACGGAATACTTCATTAAAACTTGGGTACTATGGTAGATTGTAATTCCATTTTAGTCTATTTATTAGAAATATCACAAAGTGAAACAGTATCATTTACTTGATAATCTTTGGAAAATAATTTATTGTATATATTCATATCAGGTAACTAACTCCATAACTTTCAGACAGGCTTTATGTATATTCCTAATTTTCTCTCCTTCTCTGTGATGATAAGGATAGTAGAATCTTCCATATATCTGGGACAGGTGCAGAATCATTTCGATTGCATGTATTTGGTGTTGATTCGATAAAGAAAGATTCCAAGTTGTTATTCATCTTAAAATGACATCAGTTGGAGGAACGAAGGAAACCTGGGAGCACTAAACAGCTGTTTCGTCCTAGTATGGGACTCCTCAGCAGTGCGCACCCACGACCCCACTGGCAGGGATCGAACCCGCGACCTTCAGGTTCCGTGACCAGCGCGTCCAGTACTCCCAGGTTTCCTTTGTTCCTCCAACTGATGTCATTCTACGATGAATAACAACTTAAAATATTTCCACATCTCCACAACTCCCTCAAAATCCAAAAGAAAGATTCGGTTATCAATCTCTCCCTCAACCCTCATTTGTGATTGTATGTAATTGCGTGCAGAGCTATAGCCGAGCACATCTCTGAATTTTTTATGATATTAGAATCTACTAATCTTGATTTAGCTAAGTTTTTCTGCTCCGTTATTCTAATCGACTCTGGTCGACTACTTTGACCTATGCATTTGACCTTCCAATCATTACTGCAAGAGATTCGGTTGACCAGATTATTTTACTTAATTGCATCAATAGGATCTTCTAACCTACAAAGCTTGTGTCCAAGCAAGTTTGTTGGGTTGAATGTCAGAAACGTTATCAAGTAAATGATACTGTTTTACTGTGTGATATTTCTAATCAACAGACTAAAAGGGAATAAGGGAAATACTGTTCATTTCAGTGTATAAATTCCTAGTTGTAAAATTTCATTTAATGCCCATGTCACTAATTTCGATATTCTATTTTAAAAGTATTTCCATTTTATAGAATCCTTTCACGTATCCTACTGTTTTCTTACATATATCTCTTCTTAGATTAGTTAACTTCATAGCATAGTACTATGCTTTATTCTATATAACCCTAGATCTCATTTTCTTTCGCTAAACTAATCAACTATTATCAATCAATGGTTTTATCAGATATATGCAATGACTGAAGACTATTGTATCTATGAAAAATTTTCCTTTCTAAAAAAAAAATCATTCATTTAACTGTACATTCATTGAAGATATGATAAAACATTTCAGAGAAATTTTTTCTGCCAAAGTCAAAATAAATTACATAACAATACAAAGATATGTAATATCTATAGGCACTTAATATGAGGCGATCTATACATAAATAATGATTACAACATAAACTACTATAGTTATATCATAAAGGAATTATGTAGAGTGATCGTTCTTTTATCATTGCAATGATGATATTTTAATGCTTCATGAATCAACTATGCACTATACTTTCTGTTCATTTGTACTTCATAAATACACATTAAAAGATGAAATGCTGCATTGAACTTTGAACCCTTTGTGTATAGAGAAATGCTAACATAAACAATATGAGTCTGCAGGAATTCTTTTATAAAATTTATCAAATAAAAAGATTAGTAAACAGTAGGGAGTTATCTGATACAGTTTGATTGATTCCTCTCAACACAAATGTCTCTTTTTGTAATGGATTAAGGTGTCACCGTTTAAAACACTCATCAAAGTGTATAAGAATTGTCAAATTGTTCAAGTAAATTGACTTGATTTTTGACTTAACATGTTACTGATCAACACAGAGAAGTAACAACACAGAATCTCAACACAGAGGCTGAGTAGTAACGTATCTATAGCAAGATGGTGGGCATGTAATGTTAAGGAGTCCTGAAATGGGACAAAATACCTGTCCAGTGCCCCTAGGTTTCTAATAATCATGTAGGTGGTAATACAAAGGACCGATTAAAAGCTATTTCTCTATGTACATTGGTCAGTTGACTTTGTTCTGTTATCCCATAAAATTTCGTCTAAGATTCCGATTCTTCATCGTCTACTTCACCTACAATTATTTACTGGTTCTATCACTAATGCTCTTTTATTCTCCATTTCAGCTGATGTATGGTTCTCATTTCAACATTACTACACTGTCATTCTGCCAAATCTTTCAAGGCTTCTTATGTAACGCTTATTCTTACAATGTCTGGAGAACAGTTTTATATCGGTAGGTGTTTTGACTACCATGTGGACATTACATTACTATACGATATGATTAAAAAGCGATTTAATGTAGCTTTTGGAGAAGAAGAATCTGAAAACAAATTGCAGTGACAACCAACTCTTTTCTAGATTATCGAAACAAACTATTAAAACACTTGTGAAGAGATTTTCGTAGATCATTTCAATCTGACGATTTTGTCGATGATATGATGAAGAATGATAGTTGAAGTTTAACAATTAGACCATTTAACTGTTAGAAACAACAGTATCAAAAACATCTTTCCGAATTATAAATACTCCCTGTTACTTTTAAGTCATCAATCAGCACGAAGTGATACCATTTGGGGGAACCGCTGAAAACCTTGGGGCACTGGAAAACTGTTTCGTTCTGGCACTGTACTCATTGGCAGTACGTATCAACGACCCTACTAGAAATAGAACCCGTGACCTTAAAGTTTCCCGGTGAATACACTAACCATTCATCCACTAGATCGGAGTTCAACGCTTCACAGTTTCCTACTTGTGTCAGTTCATGTGATATAGCTCAACTATCCACCAGCGCCTTCAGTTGGTCTGCGCTTCACTTCTGAATGGTTGATTCCACAGGTCATGACTTCTCATTAAAATCTCAGGATACCCATTTCGAGACATGCCACTAATGAGCACAATACGGCAATGTATTTTGAGGTAAATGGGGAATTTTTATTTTGAAGGTAGTGTGCATCACGGAGTAACATTATACTGAAACAATTAAGTCCAATAAAGGTTTGGTTTGTGGTGTTGTCCTGTAAGACACTAGTTACGTGATTTCCGATTTCGACAAAGTCTTAGTATTAGAGATTTTTGAAAAATACAGATCGGGTGCCTTGTTTTCTCAACACATTGGAGCCAAAACATCATTCGAAACAAATGAATGAAATTCTAGATATAATAAACAACTTGTTTATATTGTGTTCTCTGAGCTGGATTGTTTAATTGTGGAGATTTCATCGTCTCTCTAGACGACATCAGCACTAACTTGTAAGCCGTCAGTCTTTCTCTGTGAGTGATTTAGTAGCATTTCCTGACCAACTGGTTTGTGATTGGTTGTTTCCTTTGATTGTTGTGTCACTGACTGTACAGATTCTCCTGTTAGGCGTTCCTCTGCTTGACTTCTGACCTTTCTGCCATTTATCATTTATCTCATCGGTTGACAGATTGGGTCCACACATCTCTTTATTGATTGCTGACTGATTGACTGACCTGAATGCCAGGTTCCTAGAAATTCTCTGATATTTTTTGTGTTTCCTCTGTCCAAGAATTCTACATTGCCAAAGGTGAATTCATCTCCATAGTTGTTATCCTATTGCATTGAAATCAGCCATGAAATGTCCTGATGTGAAGTGATCACCGTCTTCATCTCCGTCTACATGAACACCGATTGGCTATTAAACGTCGTGACACGTTTGGCATGTGATATCCTCAATCGGCCTTCTCAGTGTATACCCAATCCATCTCCACTTTCTTCTACTGCCTATTTGTTGGGTGATAGGTTTATGGTTAGTTCGTTCCCAGAGTTTGTTGTTGCTTATTCTTCCTGGTCATCTGATCTTCACTATCTAGTGAGCATAGGTGGCAGCTGTTGATGAATATGTGTAGTTTGTTGGAAATGTTTTTCGTAATGCATCAAGTCTTTTAACTATATCATAGAAGCACTGAGTTACTCAACTGAATTAGTGTTGAAAATCTAAACTTCAATGTGTTTAGTTGAAATGTTTTCCAGGTTTTCATGTTTCTTCAACAGGTATGATATACAAAAAAGTATATCTGTGGTGAATGAATCAATTTAAGTAGATTTTAGACGTTACCATAAGAAACTATAACTAATCCAAGATATGAATCGGTACAGATGTTTACAATTAGTACGAATAGATATCATCATTAAAAGTCTATCAAATATTGAATTACAATTTTAATTGACATCATAAATTATTTCAAGTTGTTATCGTAGACTGACATCAGTTGGAGGAACAAAGGAAACCTGGGAGCATTGGACAGCTGTTTCGTCCTAGTATGGGACTCCTCAGCAGTACGCACCCACGACCCCACTAGCAGGGATCGTGACCAGTGGAGTCGAAGCTTGATGGCCATGAAGACAGACACTCAGCGTTGACATTGGGTGGCGGTTAGCACTATATATCGTGAGCTAACAGAAGTTGGAAATATGAAGCATTGGATTCTGACCCAGTGGCTCAATGGTAATGCGCTGGCTGCGGAACCTGAAGGTCGCGGGTTCGATCCCTCTTGGTGGAGTCGTGGGTGCGCACTGCTGAAGAGTCCCATACTAGTGCTCCAGTGCTCCCAGGTTTCCTTTGTTCCTCCAACTGATGTCAGTCTACGATAACAACTTGAAATAATTCGAAATCTCCACAACTCCCTCAAAATTTGACATCATAAATGATTAATCAATATATAGTATAATAAATAAAAATAATTAATCACCTTAAATTTATTATCATATCTAATGGATGTGTTTCAGGTGAATGAATAGATGAATTACTCAATTGTTTCATAGATAAATCAGGTAAATCAGGCATCCATAATGATTCTTGAGCTGCTTTCATACCTTCTTGTAATCTTTCATGCATACGACGTGCATAATTCTCTAAATTCTCTTCGTCTTTATTATAATTCTCTTTTTGATTACATAATTTCATTAAGGGTGTATTGAAATTCATTACTTTTGACTGATTATTAATATATGATGGATATAAATTTTTTCTTAATGAATCAATAATATTCATATTATTATTATTATTATTATCTAATTTATATTGATGATAATTTTTATCTATTTTTTTCGTTTTTATTGGTAATGTTGATATAATTTTTTCATTTATATTAATATCTAAATTATTATTTTGTGAGAAATTATTAAATTCTATTCCACTATCTGATTGATAACCACATATTTCAATCAACTTATCAGATGATATCGATTTAATATTTTCAATTATATTATCTTGTAATTTATTTTCATTATATTGTTGTTGTTTTACTGAAGTCATTGAATTGAACACATTGAAATGATTATTATTCTTTTCAATTTCATTGAATTTTGAATAATTTATATTTGATTGAAAATTCTCTTGTAATTGATGACTATTATTATTTTCAATAGATTGTTCATTAAAATTTTGTAAATTCTCATCAGATAAATGTTTATTTTGTTTAATTGAAATTTTATTAATATTTTCTTGTAATTGTTTTTCATTAATATTTTGATTGATTAATGGAAGTTTTGATTCAAAATTTTGTGTTATAATTAAATTATTTGATGTATTCTGTAAATTTATTGAATCATTTAATGTTGTTTGATTAGTTAATGGATAACGTTGTTTTAATGCAACATAAAGTTCACGAGCTTTACGACGTTGTTCTGTATTATCAATTGACTTTCTTGAATTTTTATTGGTTTGATTTATAGAAGAGAAAAGATTCAAATTTATTGAAGTATTTACAATTTCATTATTTATATTGTCAATTGTTGAGATAATAGGTTGAGAAGAATTATTCGAATAAGATGAATGATTATGAATTTCTGATAATGGTTGATTAACTTCTTGCATTTGATCTAATGTCAACACAAAAAGAATATTACAGTATGACAAATTCAATAAATTTATACATATAGAATAATAAGATGTGGCCAACACTTTAAGTTATAAGCTTATTGAATGGTTTATCCTACAGTTGACCAACCAAAGTAGGTTATTTACTTATTCTAATAAAAATTCGTGACCATGGCCATGAAGACAGTCATTCAACACATTACTGGATAAAGGATGAGCTATACCATGAACTAACAGAACTAGGATTATTGGATTCCATCCCAATGACTGGATGGTACCGTACTGCACACGGAAACTGAACGTCTCATGTTGGATCTCTGGTGAAACGATATGGGGTTTTGGGTGCGCACCCCTGAAGAGTCTCATATCAGTACGAAACAGTTGTCCAGTACTACCAGGTCTTCAATGATTGAAATAATGGAGAATATTTGTAGCTCAGGTGGATGGTCTTGGTTGTATTGTGTTCTCTGAGCTGGGTTGTTTAATCGTGAAGCTTTCATCGTCCTTCTAGACGACATGATCACCACTAACTTCACTATGAAGTGAGCTGTCAATATCTCTCCATAAGTGTTTTAGTAGCTCTCCCTGACCAACTGGTTTGTGATTGGTTGTTTCCTTTGATTGTTGTGACTGTTCTTGTTGACCTCTGATCTGTCATTTATCTTTTTTCTTATTGGTTGATAGATTGGGTCTATGCCTATACATCTCTCCACGGATTGCTGATTGACTGACCTGAATGCCAAGCTTCTTGGAATTCTCTGACATTCTTAGTGTTTCCTCTTTCCATTCAAAATTTCTACTTTGTCGAAATTGAATTCATGTCCATAGTTGTTATCCATGTGCACTGAAATGAGTGATGAAATGTCGTGTGTGACGTTTAATAGCCAATTGGTGTTCATGTAAGCGAAGGCGAAGAGGAAGACCACTTTGTCCAAAGTAATGTTGACTACAGTTATTACAGTTGATTTTGTAGACGATATTTGGTTTGTCTTCCTTGGTTGTTGCATCATTTGGTCTGCATAATAATGTTTGCAGGGAATTTGTTGGTTTATAAGCTACACCAATTCCACTAAGTGGTCTCAGTAATCTTGTCATGATTTCTGATATATTCTTTATGTATGGTAGGATGATGAGTTTATTGATTTCTGTCGATGACTTTGTAGTTGATGATGTAGGGGATAGGCATCTTCTGATAAAGTGCTGACGATGTCGTCTAGAAGGACAATGAAAGCTTCACGATTAAATAACCCAGCTCAAAGGACACAATACAACCAAGGTCTTCAATGATTCTCCAACTCATATCAGTCCTTGAAATCAATTAGTTTCCTAAAAACCTTTGAAATGGGATAGGCGATTCCTTAAGTAAGATTAGACCGGTAAACTTATGAGATTCGTTACAGCAAGATATCTGACCAATCAATAAAAAGAGTGAGTGTTGTGGAGATAACCTTTCTGGTATCCACAAAATGTTAGAAATAATTCAAAATCACACACATGTGTTCATCCTTTATCTTATAACTATTTCACCTCATTCCTCATCTTGTTTAATTCAGTGAGGATTTTTACCTTTTTACGTTTCCAACCTTAGTGAACTATGACAAATTGAAATTAAGTATCATTGTGCAAGTGCTTGATTTATGTCTATTTATCCTACTTCATGGATCTGACTTTTCATCAATAAACCAATTTATCAATATCATTTGACTGTCTGAGATAGCAACCGTGGTTTGGCAGACTAGTATTTATACTAGGTGATGATTCAAGGTGAGATGAAAATCTGAACCGCAGCCGGATTCAAACCAGCGAACACCAGGTTTCTGGCTCGTTGCTCTAACAACTGAGCCATGAGGTCGGACTGCTGACCAGAATTTTATTTCACTTCAATCAACAAGGGTTTTGCCCGTCTACCATGTGAATTTGTGACGCGTTACTACCGCTTGATCGTATTCACACTGACTGCCTAGTCAGGACTTCTCTTCACAATCCAAATCTAAGTTAAAGAAGGGGGAGCATCATAGTCGGACAGAACCCTTGGTGATTGAACTGAAGTAAAAATCTGGTCAGTAGTCGGACATCACAGCTTAGTTGGTAAAGCATCGGGCCGGAGACCCGGTGGTCGCTAGTTCGAGTCCGGCTGCGGTTCAAATCTTCCTTTCACCTTCAACCATCACCCAGTACAAACTTATCAATAGTTATGTGTTCACAATCAAAAGGAAGATGGATGCCGGCAATATAACTTTTCTCGACTGCAAAGACAGTGTGCTAACGGCAGTTTTGACTTCAGTGTCAACTTTCTACAAATAATGATCAAAAAATGCACAGGATCATAGTGTTGAGTGACTGTTTAGGTGTTAGGCTATGTAGGAAGACTTTATTGACAAACTGCTGTGAGTAATGATCGTTAAAAAGTGATACTGTAAACAACTTTCTGCATTACCGTTAATCTTCTTGACTAAGTCAGATAAAGTACCCATGTGTAACTACCAATAGGCTCATAATAAGTCTGCCATTCTACATGATGTTATCTACGTTTAAGAAAATAAAACTTACATTTCATTATAACAGTAATAACAATAACTGGTTGCCTCAACTGCATGCCTGAATGAACGTATTTCAGTATGAATACTCAGGCAGCATCAGCAAGTCTAATACATTGTCCTTTTCTGGCCAAAAGATAACAAGAAGTGTACATCCATAGGAATAGTGTAAATATGCTGCTGTGGCGCTTTATTTCACTCTTTATAGGTAGGCTGACTTGTCATCAGTCTAAACTAACTTTCCGTCTGATAACCAATCTTGTTAGCATGCAAAAGTAAGGTTCATATGTGACTTAGAGGTAACTACAGTCTCCTCGCTTCACATACCCTTAGGCTGTATCGTCCAGTGCTCTAGATGATGTTACCACTGAGCAATTCAGATCATTAATGACGTCCTGTATGATACACTGAATGATTTGTATTGACTGCTTGCTCCCTAATAACTTCTTTATGAAGGGAACGTTGATATAATAGGTAAACATTGGTCACAGTGATGCAGATGTATTCACTACTTGACATCTTGAGTACTTTGACTAACCGTCATTTTTAAATTCTCTCTCCTCTTATACACGTTTGTCTACCTTGATATCACTCGTTTTCTATCCACTTGTTCTTTGTATGCTACTGTCAAGTGGGACAATTTGAACTGATTCGCTTATGTACCAGGTTCTACGTTTATTGTCTGTCTATCTGTCTATGATGAAGTTGACTAACATAATGATGAGACCTCCAAGAATAAATCCTGAAGTTTGAAGAAAAGCGAACAACTATGACGAGCAACTCCATTCTTACAAGGTGTCAGTCATCGTCAGAATAGTTCGATGGTTAAGTCTCTTAATTCATCGCTCAGTGAGGCAGGGTTAGTAGACTGAAGGTTTACTGGTTGCCTTATAGTTGCAGATGCGCCTAGTTGATGAGTTTTAACAAGCATGACGCCTAGATTAAGTAAAACCTCTTGGCAATTGATTACTAGCATCTAGCATGTTAATTACTTGATGGCAATGAAACAATCCAGTAAACCAAAGTATTCCTTTTAATTGGTGATTCAATATACTTAAATTTTACTCATTTTTTATCAAACCCCATCAAATTAATCAGTAAATTTACTTACTGTTCATTGTTTGAGATGGCATATAAGGTGAATACTTGTATGCAGCATTCGCTGGTGTATTGTTTACACTCATTTCTGGTCTAACTGATGTTGTTATTGTTGTTGCTGTTGTAGCTGTCACTCTTGCTTGTGTCACTGTGGTGACTTGTGCAACTTGGTTTGGATAATGGCTGTAAGGACTTTGAACTTGACCTGTTTCAGAGGAATCTTGAAGTCGTCCGCGACGTCTACCTATACTTGACTTATCGGAAGCACTAGCAGTAGATGTAGTAGTAGTGGTAGTAGTAATAGTAGTAGTGGTGGTAGTAGATGAAATATTATTCCCAGTTGGATAATTATATTGCGTTGTTGGTATACAGTTTAGATTGGCAGCTTGTGTCGTAGGACGGTATGAAATTGGTGGGACAAATGGATAACTTCGAGGTGAATACTGCTGTATATTTGGGCTAGATAAACTATTGTCCAACTGTGTATATTGTACAGATGGTGGATTAACTGAAGGATAAATAATATTTGAGTCAGTGGAATAAGCCATACCAGCTTTTAGTATTTGTGTATTTGAAGTAGGCATTGTTTGCTGGTATTGTGTGGCTTGCAGCTGTTGTTGTTGTTGGTGGTGGTGGTGGTGGTGGCTTCTTTGTTCAGACAAACTATTTCCCGATTGACAGCGTCGTGTATCATGAAGAAAACTAGGATTTAATGGTGGCATTGTAGGCGAGGATAAAGGATTGACAGTATAATATCTTTCCGATAGATTCGCTTGTTGAACCTTAGATTAAAATTGCATAGTAAAAAAAGATTAAGGTAATTCACTCAGTGATTTGTCAGGAATGATATAATTTAAGTAGTTTTTATTACAGACTGGCATTAACTGGAGAATTATTAGAAATCTGAGAGTAATTGACAGCTATTCTTTTCTAGTCTAATAGAAGTCACTAGGGTCCACCCATAGCTTCACAAGAAATCGACTTCATAATCATAAAGTTTTCTATCTAACACATTTTCATTGAGTCACTGTATTAGTAACCCTTATGTCTACACATTTTACTACTTCTTTCAATTCACGATATCATCTTACCATCATTGAATGTTATTGGCAAGTATTTGTCCCAATACCCAGTAACTTGCAAGTCATAAGACTTGATAGTTTTGGGTTTGATCCCTGATTAAGTTTTCAATGTGTTCTATTGAAGGAGTACAAGAAACTAGGACGAAATAGACATCTAGTTCTTTTAGGATTTCAATGTTCTATAATTAATGTCAGGTCGTAGGTAAAATAACGACTTTATATAATTCAAGTTGTTATTCATCGAAGACTGACATCAGTTGGAGGAACAAAGGAAACCTGGGAGCACTGGACAGCTGTTTCGTCCTAGTATGGGACTCCTCAGCAGTGCACACCCACGACCCCACACCTCCAGGGATCGAACCCGCGACCTTCAGGTTCCGCGATCAGCACGTTACCATTGAGCCACTGGGTCAGAATCCAATGCTCCATATTTCCAACTTCTGTTAGCTCACGATATATAGCGCAAACCGCCACCCAATGTCATCGTTGAGTATTTGTCCTCATGGCCATCAGGCTTTGACTCCACCGGTCACGACTTGTCATTGGAACTTCGGGAATACTTCTCGAAGCTAGTCACCAACGAGCACTAGTTCAATTAGATTTTGAGGGGTTGTGGAGATTTGGTGACTAGCTTCGAGAAGTATTCCCGAAGTTCCAATGACAAGTCGTGACCGGTGGAGTCAAAGCCTGATGGCCATGAGGACAAATACTCAACGATGACATTGGGTGGCGTTTGAGCTATATATCGTGAGCTAACAGAAGTCGGAAATATGGAGCATTGGATTCTGACCCAGTGGCTCAATGGTAACGCGCTGGCCGCGGAACCTGAAGGTCGCGGGTTCGATCCCTGGAGGTGTGGGGTCGTGGGTGTGCACTGCTGAGGAGTCCCATACTAGGACGAAACAGCTGTCCAGTGCTCCCAGGTTTCCTTTGTTCCTCCAACTGATGTCAGTCTTCGATGAATAACAACTTGAAATATTTCCAAATCTCCACAACCCCCCCAAATTTGATTTTATATAAGGCTAATGTTGGCTATCGATGCAAGAATTCCAAAATGAACGATTCAAATAGCAACTATGGTAACTGGAAACTAAAACGTTTTGTTAACTATTTCATTAGTTCAATAATTGACACAACAATATTCATCTATTTGACAACTTTGTTATTGAATATAAAAGATGTCAACTTTGAAAAAATTCGATCAAAATTTAATAACCATCCATTTCTTAATGTATTGCATAACATAACACTATTGTGTCTAAATATTTATCATGAAACTCAGTGTGTATCTTAGTGTTATAAACTGTCAGTGCAAATAATCTGAAGTCAGCTAAAAGTACTCTATAAAATTTCCAATGAGTTATTCATTTCATTTAACTTGTAACAACACAATCTACATGTAGAACTTAAGAAAATAATCCCGATTGTTACTTATGTTAAACTGGATAATAGATTCGTTATGCTGTCAGTCAGATTAGACAGTGAAACTTATAAGAGGGTAAAAATTTGACTTTCATCAGAACTTCCATCTAGTGGTTGAGTGGCAGTATGCTCTCCATGAGACGTGAAGGTTATGCTTTTTATCCCTGGTGAAATTGTAAGCTCATAATGCTGATGAGTCTCACACCGGGAAGAAACAGTTGTACAGTACCTTCAGATTTCCAATATTTCTCTATTTGATGTCAGTTAGAGATGGATAACATCTCAGATGGATGGAGGAAATTGGCAGGAAGACCTGAATCTAGCTAGGTTTCTTGCTTTTTGGCACGTCAGTAAGGCATATCTGCAACCTCGACGGAACTGATGTCTTGACTGAGATTCAAAAGCGAGTCACCCAGTGCTACAGTCAGAGAAGCTATCACTGAGCTATTGGGGCCGTGACTGGTCTCCTTTGGGACTGGATTAGGCACACTGATTGGCCACTGAACAGTAACAAACTTCACGTTGTCTAGTTCAGAGTACTGATCGAATTTTACCAATCCAGTCCTACAGAAGCTCAGTAGCGGCCCGAATAACTCATTGGTAACGTCTTTGACTGCAGCACTGGATGATGCGAGTTCGAATCTTAGGTGGGACATCAGTTCCATTGAGGTTGCAGAAACGCCTCAGTGATGGGTGCCAAAAAGCCAGAAACCTTGGTCAAAGGCTTCCTGTCGACTGCCTCCATCTAACTTATGTCTATCAAACTGCATCGCGATGTTGAGTCAACTAGCTTACTGGCCACACTGCAGAATGATCGATAGGAATATTTTGATCAGCAGCACTTAGGACTAAGTAAAAAAAGTAGTTCAGTCCAGTGCTGTTTAAATAGTTTTTTCCTACTTTTTCCAATGTATGATGAAAGCCATCATAGAATCAACGAATCGTTCAGGAACCATTCAAATCAAGAATTATTTCTCACTGCTCATAAATGCCTAAGCTAGAAATACATGGTGCTATGATATTTGGAATAAACTAACTCGGAGACGAATATATATCCTCACTGATAACATTTAGCTAGTATCAGTGACTGATACGTTGAATTAACAGAAGTAGGAAATTGTAAGCCAATGCACTCGAAGGATGATACATTCTCCACAAGACTTATAATCCTTAGGCTTCTTTCTGCATGAAGTTACCAGAATGTACTGTTGAAAAGTTATAAAGTAAGATAGGTAGATTACTTGTCCATCACTTTCTGATTTTCAGCAGTTGTTCAGCTGTTATCATCAAAGAAGACCATCTAGCTAAAGATGGATGACCTAAGTTATGCACTAATAGTATACTAATCACAATTTGCAAATTGGACTTGATTCGAATCAAAGGGATATTAAAGATACAATATCTGCATATTAAATTTATATGAATTTATGATGCTTAACTTTTATGCACTTGTCTGTTAGTCACAAATTGGCTTTCTGAACAGAATCAGGCAGGATAGATCTGAACCCAGGAGATGAAGCATGAAGTCGACCGAATGACAGCTTCAACAAAAATACAAACTGATAGATCTCATTACACCTGGGTGATTCCTTGATATCTAAAAGTGAAGTGCACCATCAATCGTATAACCTTACGTTCTATTATTCTATGAAGTTACACTGAAGAGAAAAACTTGGATCTCATCAAACTGATCCTATGAGGATACTTAGTGTAGTTAATTGTTTCATCGGAATATCAGTATGTCAAATTACAAAAGCTTCCAAATCATTATATTGATCTTAGTGACTAGCGGAGGAATCCAGGAAGCACGTTTTGTCTTATTTAGGACTCAATAGCTGGATGTACCTGCACCGTAGTGAATGATATTGTTCCTACTGAGGCTCAAACCCAGCATTCTTAGCTTCAAATGCCAGGGCTTTATCTATTGAGCCAGTAAGCCACAAGAGGTGGCTGTCGCTCCCCCAGTAGCTTAATGAATAGCGCTCTGGCCTTCTGAATGAAGGGTACTGGGTTCCAGTCTCAGTGGTAACAACATCACTGACTGAGGTAACAAGTCCCAAATAGGACGAAACGCGCGCCCTGGATTCTTCTGCTAGTCACCAAGACCAATAAAGCATTACGAATATTCAGAAGTCTCGAGGTATTCACATAGGATGCCATCTGCCAACAGAGGTCGGGCAATTTGGCCCTGTATAGCAACGGAAAATTACAAGTATCATTATAGCAGTCCCTAAACTATTTTATAATTTATATCTGTAAGTAATATTGCGTAACTCATTTCAATATACTTGACTAATATTTTCATCTAAAAATCTCTCAGCTTAGTTCATCAGATTTCCTGATTTAATAAGTAAATTCGCTTACAAACCTTGTGTAAATCTATGCAATTGACAAAGAGATACACATATTGTTTCAGGGCTGATAATAATACCTACCCGCCCTAACTTCGGCAGACGCAAGTGGGTTCAAACCCGTGACCTATGGGTTGGAAATCAAGTACCATGATCAATGAGCTACAGCTTCGTAGTTTCATATTGATTCAGTTCACTTATTCTTTGTATGCTAAAATGAGGCATCTAGAAGTACTACAAGTAATCAAATAAATTATAACGACTTTTGGACAAATAAATAGTTATAGTATGATGCGTGCTACTTATTAGAACACATAAAAGTAGTATAGAACGATGTGCAGTTAGTAGATGTAATTAGAGTTGGCAATCAGTTGATAGAGTTTCTGGAGAAGGAAACATTACATATTGGAAGAAAATACAGAAGGCAATCGAGAGAGTTAAGGAAACCCAAGGAGAATTTATTTCAACATAAACCAAATATAATACCTTGAATGTAAAGTTGAATCGTTTTATTAGTACTTATTTTAACTTCTCATTGAAGACTACCATCGGTTAACACTAGAAGAAGGGGTTAGTATTGATGTTTCAACCATTACACTCTCTATTGTTAGCCGTGATCTTCAACGATACCACGGCTAACAACAGAGAGTTTAAAGGTTGAATAAGTTGACCATTTCACTTGCCTGGGAAGTAGGATCAGCCCTGATGGCTCAGTGGCCGGTGAAATCTCTGCACGGATACAAAAGGCTTGGTTGCCTTTCACCAAATTACGTCACCTATGGCACCACCGTGATATCCGGTTGTCTATCAATGGTTGCGTGCACTGCACACCAGTCCACTCTGTTCTACTGTTTGGTTGCGAAACATGGCCATTGAAGGTGGAAGACATGAAAAGGCTTCTAGTCTTTGACCACAATTGCCTTCGTAGTATAGGACGTATTCCATGGTGTCACCACGTGAGTAACGCAGGAGTCAGGAGCAGAGTTTTAGGGAGAAGAGGTAAGTCGGTTGACGAGATTGTGAACCTTCATCGACTGAGATGATTGGGACACGTATTACGTATACCTAGTCGCCGATTGCCCCGTCACACAGTGTTGGTCGAAGTAGGTTCAGACTAGAAAAAGGCTCGGCATGGCCAAACTAAAACATAGCACCAATGTATGAAATCTTTGACTGTTAGTTTGAGACATGTGAGACGACGCAGACTAGGTTGTTGGGGTCCGCGGGACAAGTGGAACCAGTGGTTGGAGACTCTAGATGATGACATGGCTCAGAACCGATGTCAGTGGCGCAGATGTATACATACATTATCCTGATCTTAACAAAGCCATACCGACTCTCACCATTTTCTCATTCTTCCATTCTCTCTTTTCGTACTTTATATTTCTTTTGACTGAGTTTCCTTATCTTCATCTTCCACTTCACTGCCTTTTTGCTTGATGTGCTGATATGAGCTGTGGCAACTCAGACTGTCACGCAGTAATGCCTGGTCCTAGGTTGATCTGGGTGGATGGATGGAAAGTATTTGACTGTAGACTGACTTGTTCACCTCATTTTTATCAATTTTTTTATACTGATGTATCCCAGTTCTGCTTCATTATCTAGTGGTAAAGTAACAAACTTTGTCTGTGACAACGCTACTCAGATAGCGGTCGATTTCTGTCGAACATCACCTCCTAGCACAGTTACCGCTGAAATGTCAACTGGGATTCTTCCTCTAGTACCCAACCCTAAATTCAAACAGAGCATTCTGCAGTCAGCTACCAAGTATTGGCTCCTTCAACACTACACATATTTATATCCCTGTTACACTATAGAGTGTATCAGATTCATCCCGCATTTTAGCAATCAACGAAACCGTCTTTCTGAGAGGATTGATGATACTCAGGTTGGTTCATGTTACTTTATAAAGGAGTACCAAATCAGACCAATAACACGACATTATTCCGATTCACCTAAATATGTGGATGAGTTATGGCCCACTCTTATGAAAGAAAATGAAAGTGACACTAAAAATAGACTTAGGCTTCGACGTGCCTCTTAACCGTTAGCGATGGACCTCTGACAGCACTAATCTTAATGAACAAAGAACTTAACAGTGAGCGAATTTCTCGTTTTAAAAAATAAGTTTCCTGAGGTCTATTTAAGAAATGTGGAACTAGTAAACACAACCCTGGAATAGAATGGAGGAGACAACAGACCATGGTAACTATCGGAAGGTATACCAACTCACTGAAGCCACTAAAAGAAAGAAGCTTGGTTTCAATAAGATCATCTATGTAGTATGGAACAAGCTTATCGTAATCAGAATGACCTAGAACACAACGTATACAGGCATAAAATGCTCCTCCGTTGGTCCAAAGAGCCAATCAGTGAAACACCTCAGAACAACCAACCTAGATATACTAACTCTAGTTCCCTTCATCAAGGATTTAGTGACTTTTATCACCGATAAAATTCTAACATTCTGCTTGTCGTCAGAAAAGGCTTCTGAAAGTCATTGAGGTATATAAACCTTCTCTACTGCATCCTGGGTACTGCATGACACTGAAATTCCTTGACAATGCGAAATTCATATTAAACTGATTCAAGAGACTTAGCTTAGGTTTTTTTCAGCTCCTATAAGTATTAAATCTATATTCATCCTTCACTGCGAGACCTGAAGGTCCTTGACCCCATCTCTAGTAGGGTTGTGGGTCCGTACTCCTGAGAAGTCCAACATTACGAGCAAACAGTTGCTCAGAGATCTCAAGTTTGCAACAGTTCTCCACTTAATGTCAGTCTGTGACATATATCATATTTTTCGTTTTCAAACTCTGAATATCAATGTAAACGGGATAATTATTGTCTGTTGAATCGTTAAAAAAACTACACTGCCTTGTCTGTTGACCTGATTTTAATGGCGGTAGATTGACAAAATGACGGATACTTCGACGTATACTTTGATTTCACCTTGATGAAAATACTCGGAATATATATATATATATATATATATATATGTTCGTATCACTGAGAAATATTCAGTTTTCTGATTTCGAAACGAAAACATTATACTAATCATTAGAATAAATTGAAATTGAAACATTGAACAGCCAGATCACTGGTTTTCAATGTGTTCAATAGTTGTTCTAAAACAATAAATAGTGCCATGTATGAAGTTAAAATTCTTGTGTAGTTTATTTTATAAATACATGTATGTTTTGTGTTTTGAAATTTTTCATACCAGATCCATATCGAAATGGATGTGTGTGGATGTTTTGTCGACTTATTGACTCGATTCAAAACTCTGTTTTCAGGTAGAATGTCAGTCTTTATATTGGAAAGTTGAACAGAAATTAGACAAAAAATTGTATTCTTTCTGTTGCATACCATTTTAATATTACAGATAGGTGACTATATCTGTTTAACGACATTCTAACCGTTTATGACAAAAAATGACAGTATAGTTTGAAGTTTATGAGGGATTTTGTTTATTTCAAGGTAGTATTCATCACTGACTGACATCATTTGGGAAACCATTGAAAGTTTATGAGCACTGGACAGCTGTTTCGTCCTACTGAGGGACTCCTCAGCAGTACATGCCTACCATTCCGCCCCACCAGGAATTGAACTCATTACCTTCAGGTTTCAATGCGAACGCGTTAATCATTCAGCCTCTGGATCAAAATTCAGTGGTCAACAGTTTCCTACTTCTGCAAATTCATGATATAACTCGTCCAGGGCTAATCCATTTCACGTGAAACCTGAAGATTATGACTTCAATCCTTGGTGGGGCGAGATCGTGAGTGCACACTATTGACGAGTCCCATGATGGGACAAAACAGCTATTCAGTGCTCCTAGGTTTTTCGACGGTTTTCCAGCTGATGTCAATTTGTGATGAATATTACCTTAAAATCAGCGATAATGTGACAAGAAGTGACTAGACAATGGTTTAGTTTGAACATGAATAATTAGGTGATCAGCTGTGTCATACTGAAATGAAGTGATTCGTAATAAGATTTTTCTTCAGGATTACGAAGAAAACTTGATGGATATTCACACTTCCTTGACAATAATCGTTTGATACCACAATTGTCATAAGGGAAACATGATCAGCATCGAAATCGAATCGAAATTCACTCAAAACCTTGTGTACATTCATATTGTAGACAGAGAATCACACATTATGTGAGGGTCTAATGATACTTACGACCTGACTGCTTATACTTCAGTAATTGGATTAATGTTCAAACTGGTGAACCTAAACCGATGAGTCATAACTCGCCTCCAGGAAAAATGATATCGGGATGAAGGCTATATGTAAGTGGTATCAAAATGAGTGATGAAGTGAATGGGCGACTATGATAAGAAGTAAATACTGATGAAGTCACCTGGTCTGGTGATGAAAAAACCTCATAACTTGGAAAGTACCAAGCAATTATAAGATGGTGAATTCATCTCTTTTGTTAAAAATATTGATTTACGAGAAGTATGCCACACTTGCAGTGAATTCCATTCATCCATCGGTCTTACATTGGAAGTGGAATCATATTAGGAAATACCATTCACTTGATGGTAACACTATATAGATCTACTTGTTGAAAGTCTACGCAATGTGGATAAATGACTCACTTTAACACCTTCGTCCTTATCAGCAGGGAAAGAAATTTAATCCATTCTCTTTCCCCTTAAAGTTCGAAGGCTTGTATCTCTCATACTTTAGAAGGCGAGATTCAATTTCTGAGACCGGTATTTATCTAGAACAGATAACGAGAAAAATTCTTGAATACAGATCACAGTCAAAAAGTTACCGTCTAACTCACCTAAAAGGTTCATAAGTGAAGGCTGTCAATCATATGTAGTGAACTTATATGGGAAGGACACACCGCCATTACTGGTCACTTCCATGTATATAAACCGGTCAATGTCCTCCTATGGAACTAGACAGAGATAGGCCGTACATAGAGAAAGATCGTTTGGCCCATACACCTTCTAGTATGGTTCAGTAAAGGTTAATACAGACTGATCACTAAGTCCCGCTATCTTACACTTAGTCGATGGTGAACGCACAACTCCAGCAAATCCATCAAATGCTGTTTACAAAATACAATGGAATATCCCAGTGCTCCCAAGTTTTCATTGATTCTCTAGCTGATATCTATTTGTGGTGAATACCGACCTGAAACCAAGAAATCTCCCCTACCCTCAGAATAACTTACTGACCAGCGCTCATAAATGAAGTGCTTCGAGATGAGAATGGCTGAAGATCTAATGAGGTGGGGTGAATTAAGTCGGATTTGATCCAATTACTCAACGATGACATTGAATTCCAATCCAGTGGCTCAGTGGAAACATGCTGGCTACGGGACCTAATGGCCGTGAGTTCGAGCCCTGCGGGGGGGGGGCGAGGCCGTGGATGAGTACTACTCAAGAGTTCCATAATGAAACGAAATAGTTTTCTAGTGCTCCCACGTTCCCAATGATTCTCCAACTGATGTCAGTTCATAATGAACACCAGCTTGAAACAATAAATAAATCCCCACAAACCTATAAACTGACTGACTGACAAAACCAACGTAGAACGTCACACACAAGTGCATCACTTCAAGTTACCTCACTTCGCAGCTGTATTCAAAAAGTAGCTGGAAATAAAAAGTTTGATGTCAAAGAAGACAAGGTTTTGTAAAAGAATAAGGTTAGTGTAAATATTCAAGCATAAGAAGATGTCAAGCAGTGAATATCGCTGAGCCATTGTGACCGATTTCCTGCCGTCTCATCAACAGTCAGTCCCCAGCAACTGTTACTTTTGTCTCAAGGACCCCAATCAGGCAGTCTGTATCTCTGAATACGACTCAGACCAACGGTCAGAGACTTGATCGACTGGTTCTACGTTGTAGTCTGGCCACCCTAAATCCTCTTCCAACCTAAAAATCCAGCTTCCCCTAACATGGCACGTTGAGGTGGCTTGTGGTGGCATACGCAGTACATCTCCAAGACATCTCAGTCGAATAAGGTTCACAATGTTATAAAGCGACTTATCTCTCTTCCCTAGTAACCTTCCCCTGACCTGAATATTGCTCACACAGTGATTCTAAGAAAGGGAATATTTCGAAATAATGGAGAATATTTGTAGCTTAGGTGGATGGTCTTGGCTGTATTGTGTTATCTGAGCTGGGTTGTTTAATCGTGAAGCTTTCATCATCAGCACTAACTTCAGTATGAAGTGAGCTGTCAATATCTCTCCGTGAGTGATTTAGTGGCTTGCTTTGACGATGTGGTCTGTGATTGGTTGTTCCTTCGGTTGTTGTGTCATTGACTGATTGCATAGACTCTCCTTTTGGGTGTTCCTTTACTTGACCTCTGACCTTTCTGTCGTTTATCACCTTTCTTGTTGGTTGATAGATTGGGTCGACATTCTTCGTCGAAATTTCGACAATGTAGAAATTTTGGACAGAGGAAACACAAAAAATATCAGAGAATTTCTAGAAGCTTGGCATTCAGATCAGTCAGCAATCAATAGGTGTATAGACATAGACCCGATCTACCAAACAATAAGAAAAACGATAAACGACAGAAAGGTCAGAGGTCAAGCAGAGGAACAGCCAACAGGAAAGTCTATACAATCAATGACACAACAATCTAAGGAAACAACCAATCACAGACCACATCGTCAGGGCAAGCCACTAAATCACTCACGTACAGATATTGACAGCTCACTTCATACTGAAGTTAATGCTGATGATGTCGTTTAGGAAGACGATGAGAGTCCCACGACTATACAACTCAGCTCAGAGAGCATCGAGGGAATACTTTAGAAGGTATGAAGACATTTTTGAATCCTTGGTAATATAGAAAAAAGAAAGTTAAAATTGCAGATAGAGAAGTAACAGTTCCTATTACCAGTTATTCAGTCATTTTGCTACGCATTTTAAATATGCACACACACACACACAGGGAGATTATATCTAAATGCTACTATACACCTAAGGACAAATACATTCACTGGAATCACCTTTTTTATTCCTAAATGAGAACATTCAAGTGTTTTCCTAATTCATCAGTTCAATTATTAGAATTCTTCTTACTCTCACGGAGATCATTGATTGCTAAGATTATTAAACATTTCTTGGTTAAGTTATAGCAATTAAGATGTCATCTACTCCAAGTGGTACCTTAGCTAATCAAACATTGTTGGTATACTTCAAATATTCTCATTGTGATAATTAGAAAACAGAGTTTGAAGCGAATACGTCGTATTTTCGGTAAGTTCTGTTCAGGCTTTACATTTACATTTACATTGAAGACACTGTTAACCAGTAGCACAATCTCACCAGACACTTTCGAACGAATTAGGCCAGTAGGTAATGACATACCAAAAAATGTATGGATTGCTTAAAATCCATAAACCTAACATACCCATACACCCTATCTTAGATATATTCAATTCACTGTATCATGAAGTAATAAGATGGCAAACGGATATATGCTGAAACCGCTACAACAAAAGGTAGCTAAATATAGCTTAAACAACACTTATGAATTGATTTCAAAAGTCGAAGACAAGAACATTCGTGAGGAAATAATAACTTCCATGGATGTTATTTCTTTGTTGACCAATTTTCCTCTTCTGTAAATAACTAATCTCATTTATAGTTCATTGCTAGATAAAAAGATGTAGGTAGGTATATCACTTGCAACTCTACGATAGTTGCCCCTTCGTTGTAGGCTGAATGTATAATTTCAGTTTAACAAAGAAATTTACCATCAAAGAGGTGTGGCACTGGTTTACCATTAGGTCCTCTTCTAGCCGACATGTTTATGGCGAAATTAGTAAGTGGACCACTGTGTAGCATGACAGATAAAGTAACCTTTTACTGTAGATATATGAGTGACACTTTCATTCCGTACAAAAATGGCACTAATCTTGACATTCTTCTCGATACATTCAACAGTATTCATCCAGAAACCGAGTTCACATGTGAAACAGAAAAAGACGGATATCTGCCGTTTCTAGATGTTCTCCTATCAAGACGAACAGATGGCAGTGTCAGACGTGGTATTTAATGTAAAAAATCAAGGGTTGGTCAGTATACCTATTTACGATCATTTGTCTCTCTTATGTACAAAATGGACATAATCCGTACACTGGTATTTTGAGGCAGTAAGATTGGCACATCTAATACTTTGAACGCTGAATTAAGAATAATAGAGAACTCCTTATGTAAGAAGGGCCATCCTGAAAAGTTCGTAAAGGCTGTAACAATGAAAACAGCTGGAGAAAAGCGCCTTCAAATGGTGCTAAAGAGACGATTGTATCTAACCTTAACATTCAAAGGAGATGCAGATGCAGAAGCATTTACACTGAAACTGAGAAATCTGATAGAAAAAACCTTCTTTGCCGCTACAGCATGTATGAAATTTACCACTACCTGTATGATGCCAATGGAGTTGAAGGATAGGCTTCCGAATCTGGACATATTATAAATTTAACTTCTCGTGTGGAGATAGTTACATAGGTAGGAAGACTCAGTAAGCCCATCACCACCTCAGTGAACATTGTCCAACGTGGTTAGGCAAAGGAACAGTGAAAACCATCAATAGCTCAATACTCGCTCATCTAGTAGATACTGAGCATGAAATTCACGAAGTCCCATCACAATACCTCAAGTTTGTGAGCCTTTTATTGCTAAGCATAGCAGGAGCCTTAGCAATTAAAATTTTCGAACCTAATTTATGTATTCAGAAAATGCTTGTTTATTCCCTTTCCTTCCCATGGCTTTTAACTTCAACCCAGATATAATTACAATAAATTCATTCCCAGTCAACCGGCTAAATGTAAATGTTATCTCTGGTTGTACTCTGATCATTATCATTTTATACTTCGTCCTTAGTTTCATAATTGATCAATAAATTTCAGCATTTTATTATCTAATCGCTATGCGATACAATTCACTCACATACTTACAAGGATTGACTACTGTGAATATATATATATATATATATATATAAACTTCCCAAGATTTTGTTTCTGCTGTTATCGCCTTTCAAGTTGGTATTCATCATGAACTGACATCAACTGGAGGAACATCAGAAACCTGGGAGGACTAGACAACTGTTTCATCCTAGCCCGGGACTCTTCAGCAGTGCGTACCCATGACCCCAGCCCATCAGGGATCGAACCCAAGACCTTCAGGCCTAGTGGCCAGCACATTAACATTGAGTCACTGGGTAGGAATCCAATGGTCTATATTTTCAGCTTCTTTCATTTCACTATATAGCGCGACAGCCACCCAATGTCATCGTTCAGTATTCGTCCTCACAGCCACCAGATTTGCCCCACTGGTCACTTCTGAAGGATGAACCAGGTATCTAGTGTTCCTCCAACTGATCTCAGTTCATAATGAATACCAACTTGGAAAATCTCCAAACCCTACATACCTTCAAATTCAATTATCACCTTTACTATTATCTTCTAATTCATATACCTGAATTAATCGAACCATGTTGGTATCAAATGAGGAATATGTTAAAGTAATTCGTAAGTGTAAATGTAAAATCTGGCAAGAATTTATCAAAAATACAACGTATACGCTTCAAACTCTGTCTTCTAATTGTCGATAGACAGTCAAATTGCAGTGGAATTTAGACAATATGACACTGTAACAAAACTTAATCAATCTTCAGTGTCATCAGTGGGTGATATATATATACTCAGTCAAGGCTTCCTTGAAGTTTTTTTTCTTCTAACCCTAATCGGTTGTCCTATGGTGACAAACTTCTTATTCAAATCACTTTAAAGTAAAAACATCTGGCCTCCAATTACATTAAAAGTCAAGCTGTTGATTAGTGCGAAACATTTGATGAATGACTTTATGGTTTTCAATATTTTTATTGAACGATATCGATACGAAATTAGATTTTTTTTCTGAAAAATAACTGATAATAATGTTTCGAATTCAAGACGATACCTTGGAATTGAAGACAGGAGTAAAACAAGGCTGCCTAAAATCACCCATGATCCTCCTGATTGTGATCAACAGGACTGGATCATACAACAGACAACTGTGAGGAGCGAGAAGTGGGGGATATGGTGGACCGGGGAAAATATCCTAAAAGATTTAGATTTCGCCGATGACTTGCGTCCAATGTAACACAAACTTGAAGATCTACAGGCAAAATCTAACAACTTGACAGAAGATGCAGGGCAGCGAAGACGCGACTTCAATTGAACGTAGATAAGACTGAGGTGATGATGATACCCAAACAATACCAGTACCACCACAAACAAGAACAACAACAACAAAAACCAATCACCATCGACGGGAGAAACGTAAAGGAAGTAGTCTCTTTCACCTACCTGACCAGGCAGCATCGTTTCAACTACAGGCGGCACAGACGAGGATCTCAAAACCAGGATCGGAAAAGCAAGATAGGCGTTCACTAACCTAAAACCAGTGTGGAGATCTTCTACACCCAGCATTCTCAACACCAACGTCAAGTCGGTGCTTCTATATGGTTTAGAAACTTGACGAGTTATGGAAGGGATTTCCAACAAACTATAGACATTCATCAACAACTGCCTAAGCTGGCTCGATACTGAAGATCAGATAGCCAGAATAATCAGAATAAACAACAAGGAACTCTAGTTGGCAACGAACCAACGAACCAACCAGCAAATAAGGATACATACATGCATACACTGAGAAGGCTGATTGGGGACATCACGCACCAGGCCAGGTCGTCGAATGGAATGCAAAGGGGAAACGATAAGTTGGGCCTCCTAGGCTAGGGTGACATGGAGGAGATCGTGTTAGGGAGAAATGGAAGTTTCTGGGTAGTCGTGGAGCCAATTTATAAAGACTGTAGAGAACAGACGTGCTACTGAAGCCCGATGTACCACTAGGAACCCTGAGGGACAAATAATAATAATAATACAATAATTTCAAAGCTAAAAACATTATTGTTCACAAAGATTAACTTACTCCTGAATTTCCTGTCTCGTTTGAATGATGTTGGTGTTGATGTTGATAATGATGATGCTGCTGATGATGATGATGAGGTGGAGGTGGAGGAAGAGAAGGTGGTGGTGCTAGTTGACAAGGAGGAAAAGGTTGTTGATTCATCTGAGAAGATATTTCTTGAGTTGATGATATCTGTGTAAAACATGGATTTGATTGTTGAATATTTAATGGTGTTACATTTGTTACTGATTGAATTGTAGGAGGCATTTTGCTAACATTTACTGATTGATCATAATTCATAGGACTAGTATAACATTTTTGATTATTTTGTTGTTGAGGTTTTTGTTGATATTGATTTAATGTACGTGAATGAATAAAATTATTTGGACATATTGAATTTGGCACATCTGTTTGATACCTATTGTCTTTACTATTGTTATGAGTTGGATGACTAGTTAGCATATGATGATTAGGATTAGGATTAGGATTATTATGACATGTGATCATTTGACCTTGAGAGGAAAAATTCAAATGCTGTATACGATCGATTTTCACAGGTGACCTTGCAGATGACGGCATACTATTCGTACTATTATTATTATTATTACTGGTGTTATTAGAATGCTGATTTAAATGTAAATGACGAGGCATTGGTATACCAGATGAAGATGGTGATAAATTTCCTGAAGATGAAACTATGGATTGATTTAGTTGAGTATTACTATTAGTAGTAATATTATTATTGTTTGTTTTATCTAGAGAAAGCTTTGTTAATGTAGGTGGTATATTGTTATTATTCACCGGATGAGTAGTTGACTTTATTGATTTTTCTTGTTTTGGTGATTGAGAAGTTTGTCGATGACTAGATTTTGTCTTCAACGGTTTAATAATTAAGTCTAGATATGATGGAAATGAGGAAAAGAAAGAAGAAAACCAGGTAAATATTGTTATTCTACAGTTCAACTTTAAATATCAGCAGATAGTTTGGTAATACTGTGTGATTTTCAATAATATAAGCTAATAATTATCCACCTATCTATAATTCCCTGTTGTTATAATGGGCTGACAAAAAATAACAATATAATAACTGATACTCCTTATGGAAGACGTGGTTATTATGTCACAGTGGTCTTGTAGATAACGCTTTAGCGTTTGAGGTGTCCAGGTACATTCACCTGATGAATCCTAAGTAGGACGAAGTGAGTCCTCTGGATTCCACTGTTGGTCACTATGAGGTTAGTTATCCTCCAATCTATTTAAATATTCAATTGACAAAACCAGTAATATAATGTTCCAGTTCAAGTTGATATGAAGTGAGATAGCTCAACTAGTAAATATCCCTATAAATGATAACAGGTAGGATAAGATCAGTGTAATATCGAAGAATAATTTGGAACAATGCTTGTACCCAGTATGACAGTGGTCTTATATATGCACTGTGTTAACAAGCTGTAGCAATTAAGTTGGATTCATAGTAACATGAACGAGTTCTCTATTTATCTTTTCACTCAAAACATTACAACTTACCTCAATTTTACTTTCTTAGAAACTGCCTAAACAGTGAACTACACTATCGAAGCTCCAATGGCAGCACACACACACACACACACATGAAACGAACACACCTGGCAAGTGTCAGCAATACACCAATTCAGACTCCACTTCAATGAAGGTATAATTTAAACCATTTAGCGCAATTCAAATAATGGACATTTTCAAGGTCAATCACTTGCCTTTGTGTGTGTGTGTGTGTGTGTGTGTGCATCCGTATACGCTCTATCGTTGAAACTTACAGTTGGCATCTGTGATTTCTATTCTCAAATACTAAAAATAATTTCTTGTAAATGGTCTGTAATTTACAGTATATAGACCCGAACTAAAGTAGGTAGAGTAGAGGTTGAACACAGAACCGTCTGACTGAAAGCTAATGAGATATGTCGATGGGCAATGATGATACTAAATCTTACAGTAAACATGTTTTGTCATCCTGTCACAGAGGATCTTCAATCGCTGACTCCTAGCATCTCTAGGACCCTAGCCAGACCCACATGAAATAATCTAGACAAATAATATAGTGCGATTTGTATCAGTCACAGCAGATATGATTGCCAGGGAAACGACTAATAGCCACATAACTACCAGATAAACACTCTGAAGATCAAAGTGAAAATTAGACGTAATAGTCCGTTAGGTTAACAAACCATCCAACTTTTTGTCTTTTGAATGAAAATATTTATTCTGTTGAATATGTTTTACCTGTATATTTCAACTGTTACTGGTTGATGAGTGAAGGTGAAATGATAGCGTGAGTCGCACCAGGATTCGAACCAGTGGCATCTAGGCTTCCGTGTATCGTAATGAAACTCATTCCTGTTCGGTCAACATTCTCTTTGCCCTTCCGTCCATCTTTTTTACTTGTGACCTTCATTCCCACTGGTTACCTTTATCTCTCTGATTGATTGTATTGATGCATGGACTGATCTCGGTCATTTGGCTGGTTTGCCCTTTTGAGGCATGAACTCCTGATGCTGACATTACACTATTTGTACATTGCCTAGAGAATGATTGGTGATTCTTTATTTTATTTGATTCGATGATTGTCCTCCCGTGAAAGGTTATAATTACTGACATTTTGGTTACAATCTTTATTTACAAATACAGTAAAACCTCGACAATAAACCCTAACCTTTTTACTTGAACTTTTGAACTTGTGCACATCACTTTGGCTTCTGTCTAGGATCGCTGCTCAGATTTAACATATGTAACAGAAAGGTTTTTAAAAATTAGTGCATATTTCAGGCACTTACGGAGAAGTCTCTAAAGTCCCGGGTATCTACCTGTACCTCCTTATCAGGGATGCTAGTGAGTGCCCGGCCTAGGTTATTCTGCTAAGACCAACCATATCTCACACTCCTGACTCAACTAATACTAAGCTCCCTCCCACTATGATAAAACGGCGGCGACTAGGTATTTCAATCGTTACTGCCTTTGTGGTGGTAGCAGATTCAAGCGTAAATCGGCGCCTGCTTCCGAAGACCCATTTTCCAGCCAGCAGGGATTATAGAAGCTTCATCACTTTGAGTTACCAGACCGGACCTAATCACTGGCCTACAACCCATACCAGAGATTTAGGCAAGCATTTTGGCAAACTTGATCCCATTACCATGTCACTTGGCGGAGAGCCTACAGCCTTTATCATGCCTCGTGTGCATCGTGAGATGTACACCATCCCGTCACTCACGAAATATCAAGCAACATGTCGCAATAAGAAACACCATGAGATTACAGGTTACGTACCTGGATAGGTATTCTCCATCATTACCTACTCTGAAGTGGGATAGTTCACATCAAAACCCTAGAGCCGGAAAGAAAAACAAAGAGTTGGTTTGAAGGTTGATACAAGAAGTTCCACCGTCATCCAAGTACAGTCACCCATCTCGTAAACACGTGAGTCATGGAATACGACTTAAAGTTGCACCATCAGCTAGTCATTTGGTCAGAAGCTCAAGATACTTACGTCACTAATTAGATGACGAGGCATTCGGCTACCTTTAAAGGTTCATACTCATGAAAATGAAGTCAACACTACTTATAAGTAACTTAAATCAAATAACTAAAATTAGCCGATAAGTATATTTATGTAATTATTTCAATTGATCAGGTGATTGACTAGCTGGGTATTTAATTCAGAACAAACAAAAGTAAAATACAGGGACAATATAGAACTGCGAAACTGGAAACAAAGCACTTAGATTTTGATCAATTTCAATGACTAATTCTTATCTTTTATTTTAAGCCTTTTTATGGCGTCCAACTATTTGAGGTATTTTTAATACTTAGCCCACGTTTGAAAGGTTATTATAAACATGAATTTCACAAACAGAGGATAAAAATGGTCGTCAAATCTGTTGCATATTCTAAGTAGGATGCATATCCTAGAATTGGATTAGAGTGTTTGATTTTCATAGTCTCCGGTTGAAACACTTTCTGTTTCATAGAACTGTGACTCAGTCATTAGCTTAAGTATTTGACTAGCAAACTGTGGGTCTTGAGTTCGAATACCGTCCGATTCACTTTGACTTGAGCCATCCGGTAGTATTATAAGCCCTCAATATCAAATATGGTTCATAGTCTAGTATAGATGTGTTGTGTCCTGGTGATAGGAGTGTTGTCAAGTAGTCACGAGAGTGGATGTACAGTTGGGAATTCCTCTACTAACATAATAAAGGCGAATTGGTTAGCAATGAAATAGATGGAAAGATGAGGCAGAAGAGATCAGAGGAAAGCGTAACTAGAAGACGGATACCAATGGCTTCTGTCAAAAATATATTATCATTATTATTATTTACGATTAAGGTAAGGACATAGGGTAGCTTGTAATGCAAAAACAAAAAATTTAATTTGGAGGTTTTGCGGAGATTTATTTATTTATTTCAGGTTGTTCATCATGGACTGGCACCAGTTGGAAAACCACTGGAAACCCAAGAGCACTAGACAGCTGTTTCGTTCTAGTAGTGAACTCCTCAGCAGTGCGCACCCATGACCCGCCCCTCCAGGGGTCGAAGCCAGGACCTTCAGGTTTCGCTTTACCATTGAGTCAGCGGGTCGGAATGCAATCGTCCACATTTCCTACTTCTGTTGGCTCAGCGACGGCACTAGATGCAGGTGTGTCTATACCATGAAGTAACAAAAGTAGATGTGAACCACTAGATACAGACCCAGCAGCTCAATGGTAACGTGATGGTAGTGGAACACGAAGGTCTTTAGATTCGAACCCCGGTGTGACGAGTTCCTGGGTGTATACTCCTGAGGAGTCGAATAGTAGGACGAAACGGCTTCTCAGTGCTCCATGATGTCCACTGTTTCTCTAACTGATGTCAATTCATGATGAAAATCAACATGAAAACGAAAAAATTAATTTGTAGAACCTCGTACACAAATACATTGGTTCAACTTGTCACACTTTACATTAGTGTGAACAAGTGGATATAAAAAGACTGATATCAAATTCGACAATATAGTGTGAGAGAGTGAATACATCTCCGCCATGTGGCCAATTTTCAGCTGTGTATTCAAAAGACTGCAACTATTGATTCCTATGGTCTTCGAAACCCCACTGAGGTAGTCAACATCTTCACACTTGGCTCAGACCAACCATCGAAGAATCCATAGGCTTGTGCCACATCTCGGTCTTGCCGTATCAAACCCTCTTTCAACTTAATCCAACTTCAGACATACGTTACGTCTGGTTAAGTCTCAGAGTCTTTAAAATAATAAATTTCAACGTTTCGTAAAGAAGTCTGGTTCGAGCCCCTAAATATGTCAACTTTTCATTCGGTACCCAGCGTTTTTGAAACTATCCGTTGAAATATTGACCAGGATTGATGTAAACTAATCCGACTTCCTTTACCATGTCATGTCGAGGTAGGCGTTTGGTCCCAATGCACAACCTATTTCCAAACTATATCAGTCAACGAAGTATCACAATCTCATTGACTGACTTACCTGTCTTGCCTAGTACCTGACCTCACCTGACCTCAACACTGCTCACACGATAATTCCACCAAACACCAGCAATGAAGCGAAACCACCTATGATCGAAACCCTGTAACCGCTTCATATTTTCAACCTTCAAACACCATTTCTCACAGCCGTATAAGAGGATAGAACGGACTACAGTATAGTATATTAATACCTAATAGGTAAGTCGGATGTCTCACCAGTTGGCACCACGGATGGCGTAAGCCGACAAATGTCAAAATCGCCTTCTATATCTCAACTGAGATTTCATCATCACTGATGACGATGTTAATTTTATGTTGTGTCAGCGTGAAAACAGTTTTCAAGGTAAACGATGATTCGATGATGACCTCACTTCGATCAGTTACAGTGGGAAATGATACAGTTACCACTGACTACAGAGGAAGTATCACAGTCACACATCACTAACACTGTAGTGATTGCCAATGATTGATTGATATAAACAGAAAGTCCCTTATGTTCCCAGTGGGACATACGGATTCAGTAGCACATCGCCATTTCACTCTCTTCTCTGCAGTCTTTTCAACCTGGCGCCATGACTCCCCACAAGCTTTCATTTCTTCCCCACATAATCTCCTCCATGTCACCCTCGGACACCCATCTCATCGTTTCCTATTTCATTCAAGTGAGTGATTTACAAGGATTCAATTTGGATATTTATTTATAGAAAGCATGGTTGATTTTTTAGTAAATTTCATCATGGATTTCCATAAGTTAGAGAACCATTGAAAACCTGGGAGCATTAGACAGCTGTTTTGTCCCTGTGATGCCGCCCAGCCAGGGATTGAAGTCATAACTTTCAGGTTTCACAGCGAACAAGTTAACTATTTAGCTACTAAGACCACAGTTCCCTACTTCCGTTAATTTGCGATATAGGGCTACTATCCATCAAGGTAATGAGTTGGCATCTGCTTCCCTTCCAACTGGTTGACCACACTAGTCATGGTTCCTCATTAGAACTTCAGGATATCCATCTCGAGGCATGTCACTAATCAGCACTCTACAGTAATGTAGTTTGAAGTAAATGGGGATTTTATTTCTAAGGTAGTATTTGTTACGGACTAACATTAGTAAAAAATAGATCATAAAATCAGGTTACAACTGTTCGCAACAAGTCAGTTGATTGATGAAATGTTTAAAGCAGACTTGGTAGGCAGGTTTTCCTGTTAAAAATCACTATCAACTCACTTGATCGTTCCTTTTGGGTGGGCGGGACGGTGGTGGGGTGCTTACACCCGGATATCAGACAAGTATTCATGCACAAAGATTTTATCACTTGAAAAATTCACTGACGCAGGTTACTCGCGACAGTGTAAACTTATATCAAAAACTAATTTATGCCAAATGATTGATTACCTACTGACCTTAGCATAATTCTTGATAAACCAATATTATCTGACAAACAATTTGTAGCTATTTCGGAAGGTTAGAGACAATTAACAAGAAGCCCTACTGAACCTAGGTTTCGCGCTGGCTGACACTCGTCGACATGGCGTATCTGAAACCTCAAGGGAAGTGATATCCTCTCCGAGATTCAAACTAGCGCGATATCGTGGTTCAGCACCTCCTGCCGATTGTCTCTGACCGAATAACATTCATCAAGGTACACCGCAGTGCTGAACCTCTTAGCTTGATGACTAAAGTGCAAAAATGTTCGATCGAATTCTGTAGAGGAGAATAAAGACACTGACCAATACTTTTTCCTAACTTTCCTCTCCTTAGCGAACAAGATCACTATCATTGGTCCACACAAAAATCAGAAGAAATAAGTCTTGTTTACACTTAGAATATGAAAAATCTATTAGCCATAATTTTCAGTTGTAAGAATAACCTATTGATCATTTCTAGATCATTTTTAAACCAAGTGTATTTTACACTGATTGGTCACTGGAAGGTAACCAACTTCATTTTGAACTATCCTAAGTGCTGGTTGGGTTCTATTCACCATTTTGCAATGTGACTACTAGGATAGGCGGCTCAGCATCATGGTGCACTTCGACAGATGTTTACTGGATGGAAGCAATCAACAAGAGACCCTGGACCTAGGTTTTTCTGTCTATAGGCACTCGTCAGTAAGGCGTATCGACGACCTCGACGGAACTTATGTCACACCTAAGATTCAGACCCACGTCACACAGTACAGTAGTCAGAGATGCTACCACTAAGCTATTTGCGTTGCGATTGACCTCCTGTAGGAGTAGTTTAGATACACTGATTGTTTACTGGAGTGTAACAAACTTCATATTGTCTAGTTTTGAGCGGTGATCGAATTTTATTGATCCTGTCCTATAGGAGCTAAGTCGCGACCCAAACAGCTCAGTGATAACATATTTGACTAACATGAGTTCGAACCTCAGGTGGGACAACAGTTCCGTAAAGGTTGCATATACTCCTCGCTGACGAGTAGAAGAAAGGATGAAATTTAGGTCCAGGGCTTCCTGATGATTGCCTCCATCCAACTAACATCCACTAAGGTGTATTATTTCCACCCTGGTCACTAACAGTGAAATTCAAGTAGCACGTTTTGTCCTATTTGGCACTCGTCAGTAGGATGTACCCACTGAGACTCGAACACAGTACTCATAGCTTCAAATGCCAAGGCGTTATCCACTAGGTGAATAGCTTGGTTTTTGGATTAAAGTTTCGTCAGTAATCCCCCTTTAGTGTATTAACTGTATTTCAATTTATCAAAGCATATTAGAGACGTAAGCGTAAAGCATTAAATGTAACCAAATAACTTAATGACGGTTTACTATCGATTATCAAACAAAAATGAAACAAAGAGATAGAATAAAGGGATAACACACTAACAAGGTCAACACGTAACTAAATATCTTCGAAATGAGTAGGAAAAAACAAAGGTTACCAGAGGGTAAATACTGTCTGATTGCCTGACTATCTACCTATCTACCTACCTACCCACCTACCAGTTCATCCACCCATCTATTTACTAATGTACTAATTCCTGTATGCCCTTCAACTTAATGTTTCCTTTCCATTGTGAAGTCTAGAACATGCCATAAAACAAAGTTTCTACCTTTTGCGCACAAAACACACATTTCGATGTATCCCATATGGAAAGAAAGACAAAACAACATTTATATTATATTGCTACTGTTTCGCTTATGTAACAAAGTTGTTTTTGTTTCACATTTGTGTGCACACACATACACTTACACATTCAATGCCCAGTTGACTGTACATTTAACAGAATCATTCTTAACTCCTTCTTGATTCATTACTTGCTCATCAGCTTGTTAGCGGCATTACAGGGGGAATATAAAATAAAGTGAGGGGATCATTTATGATCGAAATAGTATGATTTATTGCTTAGATTACCACTTTTTTCCCTGTTCTATTGCTGTCGTTACTACCTTAGGTGTTATTTAGCATTCACCATCGAAAATATTATCATCACCCATGACCAGTAGCAGCAACGGTCAACATTTCATTTCTGTATGGTTGTGTACATATGTGAATATGTATATAAGTGGTATCATATATGTGATGAAGTAGGTAAATAGAAGTTTAAAGATCAGGAGAAATCATCACAAGTCTGTAACGGTAAACAACAAATGGAAAACATTTTGTTACTGTGGCTGTTTAGAGAATAATTTTTCTAAATCACTGTTATTTACATTTTCTTTATTCCTTTCTTTCTTTCTTATGCTGAGTGACTTTTCCTCGAAAAACGAATGTAGAAGTGAAATCCTTTCATTTTCTGTTTAAGGCTGTATAGTATGCCTTGCAAAATGAAATGCCAAAAGCAGCTTGGTACTTCGGATACTATGACTGACTGACTGACTGACTGACTAACTGTCAAAATCAACACACAACCGCATCAGTTCAGTTTGCCCGTCTTCATAGTAGTACACAAACAACAGGTGGATAAAAATGACTCATACCAAAATAGACAAAGTTGTATAAGAGAATAAACAATTTGAAGATAATGACTAGTGTAAATATGAGTCATTATGACAGATTTCCTGCCATGTCACCAACAGTCCTCAACCTCTGATTCTTTTCGTCTCGAAGACCACAACCAGGTAGTCTACATCTCCCTACTGGAGTCAGGCCAACAGTCAGGGATTTCATCGACTGGTGTGACGTCTTAGTCTGCCCACCTTTAACCCTCTTCCAATATAATCCAACATACCTTAGCGTGGCAAGTAGAGGTAGGCGGTGGATCAGCATGCGCAGTATATTTCAAAGTCATCCCATTCGATTACGGTTCACAACCTCATCAATCGAATTGCATATCTTACCTAATACTCCTCGCCTGACCTCGACATTACGTATACAATGATTCCACTAAAAGCTAGCTATACAATGAAGACATCTGTGATCAAAACCATATAACCGCTCCATGCCTTCTACTTTCAATGGCCATGTCTCACAATAGTATAACAGGCAGGAACGAACTGCAGCACAGTACACTTGTCCTTTGACTTATAGTTGGACATCTTCCCATTCGACGCCACAGATGATACAAGTTGACAAGTACCTAACGAGCTTACTGTATCCGAGCTCAAATACGATGAGAAACACTAGTAGCTTTAGTTAGGACAAATTTTTCTTCAGAAAAGGTAAGTAGGATCTTACTGCAGATGGCTTCAATGGAAGTTGGACAAGAAGCAATAAACGATTCAACTTAGAGTCATTCCAGATGAAAGTCTGTAAGTGTTTTTGAACTGAACTAGACCAGCCAGGTCAAAATCAACACATATGTAGGAGGAAAGTAATCATTTACGCTATATCTGATCAAAGAGTCCCACTATAATATAATTTACAAAGTGAATCTTTCTAATTTATTCAAACAAAAAGGTACTAAACGAAATAAAGCTAATGAACATTAACACATACATCTGATAGTATCATACGAATGACTACCACATCTTTTCACAGTGGTCAGTAGAGCTGAACTCAAAGCAGGTGTTAGGTGGACGGAGACAATCGTCAGGATGCCCTGGACCTAGGTTTCATACTTGTTGGTATTCGTTAGCAAGCCGTATCTGTAACCTAGACAGAACTGATGTCCTGCCTAAGATTCGAACCCGCGCCATCCACTATTGTAGTCAGCGGCGATATTTCTCACCCAGTCCTGGGGGAGGTCAGTCTCGGCCCATATAGCTAAGTAGTAACGCCAGATAAACCTTGTTGACGAGTACAAGAAAGCACTAAGTCTAAGTCCAGGGATTTCTGCTAATTGTCTCCATCCAACTAACATCCGTCAGTGTTCATCGCGATGCTGAGGTGCCTAGTCTGGTGGTCATATTGCAAAATGATAGATAGAATTCGATTAGCATATAGGACTAGACAACGTGAAATTGCTTACCCTCCAGTAACCAATCAATAAACTCAATGAACTCAAAATAGATTTAGAAGTTTTACGTTGTAAGGATATTTTGCTTTTGATAACCACTTTGGATAAGCAAATTTTGGATTGATTTCTTGTTGGTATTCATCACGGACTGACATAAGTAGGAGGACCATTAGAGTCCTGGGAGCACTGAACAAGTTTTTCGTCCTAACATGGCAATATTCAGCTGTGCTCACATATGACCCTGCCATGCTAGGGGTCGAACCCAGGACCCTGGGGTCCCGCGACCACCACGTTACCATTACCCACTGGGTTGAAATCCAGTGATTCACATTCCCTACTCATTTTAAATAGATGAAATTTCAAGCCAGTTTTACCTGATGATGCACACACACATAACTATAAGTAATGAGATAAGCTTTTCAAGACAGCTAACTGAAGGTGTTGAAAATAATCAGCTTCACTTAAGACCATTTGGCGAGATTTGCATGTCAGTTGCACAGGAATTCTTACGACTCAATTCCTCGTTCACTTGGCCATGGTTCAGCAGACTGGTACTATTGATATAGTCTGCTGATTGAAGGTGAAATGAAAACTTGGGTAGTCGCAGGACTCAAACTAGTAGCCTCTGGTTTCCCAGTGCAGTGGTCAACTAAGTAAGTTACAAGATCCAACTACTAATGGTTGGAAGAAACACTTGGTGTTTGAAATGGGATTAAGACCTGATCAGTAGCCAAGTCTTGTAGTCTAAGAAGTGGAGCACAAGAAAGGTTATCTGGAGGTCGCTTGCTTGAAAACTACCACAACCCGGATTCTTATTCCACCTTTGATCATCACGCAGTATCTGTAAATAGTTTTGTTTAGCTCAGTGATCAAACTTCAATAACTGACCATTCATTGGATAGGTGAAATGCCAAATAAAGTGTTTACTACATTACTATGTCTTCAGTTCATTTGCAAGGAAGAGACATATGATTTGTGACACTAATTGGTGAAAAGAAAGGTATCTACGTTGAAATAGTGGCGAAGAAGACATGGCGTGACTATCGGAGGTGAAATAAAAATCCAGGTTACGTCATGACTCAGACTACCAGTCTCTGGATTATTGGCGCAAGGCTCCGTCAAATGAGCTACAAAATCTATTGGCTTACAAGAGCTTAACCTCAAAGACAGCTATGTATCACTCTTTCATATGATAGTCTGCAACTTCTACTGAAACACCTTGTGTGTGATCATATTGAAATCAATCATTTCCGTATTAACCTCTAAAATGAATAAAAACTAAGCGTTAACTAGAAATTCGCTTCGAGATGGATCTCCTGAGGTCATAATTATGGGGTCAATCAATTCAGATATCTGCATAACTACTCACTGGTGATAACTGGATGATGATCACACTAAACATCAAAAAGACAAAAGTGGGGAAATGTAAACGGTTGGAATCTAACCCAGTGATTGAATAGTTTCTTGTCAGACAAGAGATCTGAAGATTTTACGCTTGATTCCTCATAGAGAATGGGGTTGTGCGTTGCTAAGAGGCTTTCATCGCGTCTCCATGATGAAAATTACTTTGAAATCAGTCAAATCCCCAAAAATCACTCAAATGTCAAGAAGGATGGATAACATTTAAATTTGTTAGACACACATCCATCAGTCTGTCATTGAGTAACGGCGAAGAGATGTATAACTAACAAACTCCAAAATGAATTAGGACGTGAGGACAGTTACTCAACGACGGCATTGGATGGCAGCCATGTACTATTATGCACTGATAGAAGTAGGAATTACGAGCTATTGAACTCAGACTCAGTGCCTGTAAGGTAATGTGCTTGTCGCGAAACCTAAACGTCCTGAGTTCGACCCCTGAAGGGGTTGGTTCATGAGTGCGTACTGCTGAAGAGTCCCAAATCAACTGTCCAGTACTCTCAGCTTTCCATCAGTTCTGCAACTGATGTCAGTAGTATATGATGAATATCAAGCTGAAATCAATAAATTCTGAATGAATTTAAAAGTCACTCTAGCAACTGTTGAGATAACCAATTACTTTTCTTCATTTTATGAAATACTATCTTTCTGGCTGAAATACCGAAAACTGATTGGTTGTTTCAGAAGTTGCCAGAATGGTCTTTAAAATTGCCCCAAATTCTGATGTATACATATGTATTCATTATGTGAAAACTACCTAGGAATTTATTTATCACTGTGATAAAAATCCTTTGCTGTACATTTTTTCTCAATCTATAAGTCAATAAAATAAGAAATTATGTGATTACTAGAATAATTGTTATTGTAACATGAATTGTCAACACTGGAACAGATAGAGAATACAACAATGACATTGGAAGTGTGTGTGTGTGTGCATGTGTGTGTAACAGTAACTGAAAGAATAGAGGGAAATGCGACTCATGAAGAAAATTTGAATTACTCTTAGGAAATGAAATTTATCAAGCGATAAATTATCTCCTTGTTAATATTAGCAAAAAAAATAGGGGGTGTCTTTAAAAGCCCTTGTAGTAACGATCAAAATAACCAATTAGGTTTCTCCATTTCGGCTGGAAAGGCTGATTTCCATAAAATAGAGGACTCTAATTGGTTAACTCAGTTGTTACTAGGCTGGATTTTAAAGTCACTTTAGTTTCCAGTGGGTTTCGTCATGAAATTTTCAGAAAAGAGCTATTTTTCTAGATTACTATTGCCTTTCATGATGGTTCAGCTTTTTCATTTTCAAATAAGAATGAACGCTTCAGTGGCCGATGCACATGACTGTATTCGTTGTAACGTTGAATCACCTTCCACATAGCCAAATAAACAAACCTAAACGAATATAGGAAAGCAAGATGTCAACCTGCTACATACTCCTCATGACTATGTTTCGGTGGTGATCATGGATAAACTTTATGGCATAATTTTGGGGTAATATCGGGATCATACGGTACAGAACCCTTAGAATGTGAGATTATGAAATTTCACAGTACTGAATAGATTCTTCTTTCAGTTAGTGAAATGTATCCACAAATGATATTTAAAATCATTTCATTGTCTGATGACCACTAGTGTTACGTCACATAGTCTATCATACTGACTGAATTGTAGTGATCAGTTTTGAGTAATATGGTCACTGATGTTGAACTAAAGTGTTATGGTGGAAAATGATTAGAGGTAATCGATAAGAAACTATGAAATGATGTCTACTGCTCCTTATTCGTTTTCAGACTGGTATATATATTCAACATGGTGACGTTTCCAAGTAAAGCTTTGATTTACACAGTTTCAAAATGCGTCATCTTTGTAAACTATTCTATCATTTCACTGTTGAATCATACATTACTTATTCTTCCTTGAGGAATTTCATTGGACACTCATTGAAGGTTTTTAGAGGTCCTAATCAATTTGCATACACAAACAAAGGAAACATTCTGGCTGCTACCACTGTCTTATATCACAGTATTACTTATAATCTTGATAGAAATGCTAAGTATGTCAGACTTGTCTTTTTAGACTATAATTCAGCATTTGATTGTGTCCTAAGACTGCCTTTGCTGGAAAACTAGCTTGGACGCATAATGAGTTCTCTATTCCTATTTCTCTGAAGTAAAGCAAGGTACCGAGGCAGATATTCCCTAAGGTGTCGTTCTTTCCTCCGGTCTTTCCTGTTTCTTTCTGTATGACTTATCATCTTCAACTAGTATCAGTTTTATCAAGTATGTTAACAACGTGATAGTTTCCATACCTATCAAACCTTCGTCAGATTGAACACAGCTAGACGATTTTTTATTGGAAAATGGTCCTTCATGAATGGTCTTGTGCTTAATTCTTCAGATCTTAGGACCATAAAAATAAGTTTTAAACGTGAACGTAACCTATGTAAACTGCCTAAGCCTCATACTTCCTGTTCTATTGATAGTTGTATGTTTCAGAATGTTGCACGTGTGATTTATCTTCGGACCTTCCTTGGTTCTGTCATATCTTACTTTCACAGAATATATTTTTTTAAGAAGCCAAGAGTACCTGGTATAACTCAACTTCTTATCTTGTGTTTTATAAACTCCTTCATACTGCCTATTCTCATCTATTGTTCCCCCTTTATTCTTTCCACGGTTGCTGAAAAATGACCATAGTGTATTGCGTAGAACTTTGATGACTGTCAGCAGAACTAGTAGTGCATCTCTAAACCTTCTGTTTGAAACTGTTGTGGACAAACATATTATTATTATTATTTGTCCCTTGGGTTCCTAATGGAACATAGGGCTTCAGTAGCACACATCTATTCCACTCTGCACTCTGCAATCTTTTGAACCTAGTTCCACGAGAGCCCAAAAGCTTTCATTTCTTCCTCGCACGATCTCTTACATATCACCCTCACCTCGGACGCCCAAATCATCGCTTCCCATCTGGGTTCCACTCGAGGGCCTGGCGCGTGATATCCCTGAATGGTCTTCTCAGTGCATGCCCAATACATCCCTCCACTTCCTGCTGCATATTTGTTGAGCGATAGGTTCTTCGTCAGTTGGTTTGTTGCCAGAGTTCCTCGTTGCTTATTGTTTCTGGCCATCTGATCTTCAGTAACGAGCATAGTCAGTTGGGACAAACATATTAATTCATATAAACATCTAGCAGGAATTATTTTATCACATGATCAACATCCTCTTCACTCAAAATTCTCTATATCACAGTTCTCTGGAAAGACCAAAAGCAAATTCATATAAAACTTTATGTACGTATTACTACTAAATGTAAAATTCTACATTACCGTATTTAGCTAGTATCCTTTTTCAAGAAGAAGAAATGTGTTAGAAATCAACTAACTAACTAACTAATTCATTAATTAATCAAGTTTTGTTTTCTCAAAGTAAACTAATTAAACATTAAACAGCTTAGTGTTATTTAAGTAGTATAAATCGAACTATTAATGTGACTGTTCAACTGTTCAAGTTATTGTTGCATTTTCAAGTTAGTTGTACACAGAGTAAATATTCTTATGTGAAATTTATACTTACACTTCAGTTTATCGTAAGTATACATGGGAACTATTTCTATCCAGTTGATGCTGTCTGTATAACATGATAAAAATTCTATACGGGATTCATGAAATATCTTTCACAATTAACCCATTATTACTATTATTATTGAGGAATTGCATAATCTTTATAAATCAAAGTACTGTTCAGCGTTAATGCCTTCGTCATTCTCTTCCTCTTGTATGTATTCTTCATGAGTATTACAATGACCCTTATTCAATTCAATTCTTTTCCACGGTCCAGCCAGCGTATACCCATCTTCTCCCTCCTCACTGTTTGCTGCATGATGCGGTCCACCACAATCAGCAAGATAATGAGGGATAGATAGTAGGCAGCCTTGTCGCCTTACTCCTGTCTTCACTTCGAAGGCGTCACTGAGATTTCCATCTTTTTGAATCACTTGGCATCAGGCGTCTTCGTATAGTTGTTGAATGAGATTGATAAAGGTTTGTGGCACTAAAGCCGTATTGTTGAAGCAGTTGTCAAATTACTTCTCGGTCGACTGTGTCGAAGGCCTTTTCAAAGTTGATGAAGTTGATTGAGGAAAGGTAGAGGGTTGACTGCCATTCTATACTCTGTTCTATGATGACGCGTAGTGTTGCAATTTGATCCACACATGATTTGTTTTTCGTGAATCCAGCACATTCTTGAGTCTCTCCAGAATGATGCGGCTTAATATTTTGCTTGCTTGGGGTGGACAGAACCATGATTTCGAGCCAGTTCTTGCAAAGAATTAGATCTTCCTTTGTTGGGAGTTTGACAAGGTAGCTCTTCTTCCAATCAATAGGCAGGTACGTTTCATTCCTTCCAGACCTTCTGGAATAGTGGTGTGAGCATGTCGGCTTTTGTCCCTGCATCTGTTCTTAGTGCTTCTGGATTCCATTTGGTCTTGCTGTTTTCCCGCATTTCAGTAGTATGTACGTATTACTACTAAATGTAAAATTCTACATTACCGTATTTAGCTAGTATCCTTTTTCAAGAAGAAGAAATGTGTTAGAAATCAACTAACTAACTAACTAATTCATTAATTAATCAAGTTTTGTTTTCTCAAAGTAAACTAATTAAACATTAAACAGCTTAGTGTTATTTAAGTAGTATAAATCGAACTATTAATGTGACTGTTCAACTGTTCAAGTTATTGTTGCATTTTCAAGTTAGTTGTACACAGAGTAAATATTCTTATGTGAAATTTATACTTACACTTCAGTTTATCGTAAGTATACATGGGAACTATTTCTATCCAGTTGATGCTGTCTGTATAACATGGTAAAAATTCTGTACAGGATTCATGAAATATCTTTCACAATAAACCCATTATTATTATTATTATTAAGGTGTATAATTTAGTTTTATTATGGCATCTATATATTCATTCATAACTATCTAAATAAAAGAAGTCAGTTTCTTTTGAAACGACATGATACCATCCGCATAAATTTAGGTATAAAAATGGTAGTCCGTCAGTTCGTGAAATTATTGTACAACAGCAATTTCTTTGATTAGTAAAGTTTTTTGTTTATATCATCGTAGAGTGAAGAATTGAATTCCACTAAGCAGCCTTGTGTAAACTTGCCCAACAGGCTAATAATATCATCTAGTAATCCAAACTTCAGTAAACAGAGCTGGGTTCGAACTCATGACTCACTGATTGAAAGTCAAGTGAATAGACCAACGAGTCATAGCTCCATATAAACTAAACAGATCTTAACTAATCTTAAGATTGATTGAAAGAAGAAAACAATCAGCTGATTGATGGAATACTAGTAAAGGATAGCTGTTTCATACTACAACTTATTGGTAAATTGTAGCATCTCAGTCAGCACTGTGGAGATGAAGTAAGTCAATAACCTTAAACATTCTCAGAAAAATATATTAATACAAAACCTTGAACAGAAGTGCATCGGTTAGATTAGCTACAATGTTTTGAGTAAAACAAACCAAGAAAATTAATAAAATCAAGCCATTAATCCTTAAAATAAGAAGAATATGACCAGGATCATGTAACAAACACAAGAATGTAGGTGCACTGATGAGATGCTTAATATTTTGTCAAAGATCAATAATGAATCCATCTAAGTCATACTGATTCTGTGTCAGTTTTAGTTCATCTTTTATGTAAACAATGCGGATGTGTTCTTATAATGTAACATCTGTATTATTGAATAGTATCTTCATAACTCAGTGGTAATGTCGTCGGGTAGTACTGGTTCGAATCCCAGTCGGGAACACGAGTCCCATACAGATTGAATGTACACCTTCCTGATGAGTGGAGTGGGGCGTTAGAGGTAAGTTGAAAGAATTCTGAAGTATTTTTATCCATTTAGACTGGAGGAATAAGTTTATCCACTTAGATATCACTCATATCACAGTCATTGCATTATCGAGTTTAAATCTATCAACTCTGTGTGACTGAATAAAACCAGTAATCTTTGCGCAATAAACGTGATCTAAAACTAGATACTAACAACCTATATTTGAGAAAAAGCCAACACTTCTATGAATGTCTTATATTGTGATAATATTTTTGAATGGATTCAGTGCAAAAGTTTAAATTTCAGCTGAAATATGATCCAATTTCATTTAGGCATATATCTCACTCACCTCACTCCTCATCCTTCCCTATCTTCCTTCGAAAAAAAGAGACAATTATTGAAGATTTATCGAATTAGGTATCTTCAACTTTTTGGATGATTTTGTACCATCTTAATACAATTCTAGTGAACAGTATACTTTTAGGCAAATGATGATTGAGTATATGTATCAAATGTCAAAAGCACCTTAATAGATTATTAACGATAATATTATTCATTTGTTACCTATGGCAGTGAACAAATGTGAACACCAGTAGAGGTAGAGATGGTCTGTAGCCAACTCATATCACTGTCTCCTACCATCTTCATCTCCTTTTTATCATTGTAGATACTTATCAGTGAGATATCAGCCACATAAAGTTTACAGCTTAGAAATACTAAGATATAACTAATAACTGGTACTTTAAAGTTAATATACTTTGAAAGTGAAATAAAAACTTGGTCAGTGATCGGATCTTCTGGCTTAGTTGGTAGAGAATTGGGTAGAAAACCCAGTGATCGCTGGTTCAAATCCAGCCATGGTCCAAATTTTCATTTCACCTTCAATCACCACCCACTATCAATACTAGTCGACCAAACCACGGCTATTTCACTCTGTAAGTTAAAATGGTGATCAATATAATATTCTCCTTCTCTAATTGAGTCACGTTTGGACTGGGATAAGAAGTCCTGACTAGGCAGTCAGTGTGAACATGATCTAGCGGTAATAATGAGTGACAAATTCTCATGGTAGTCTGGCAAAACCCTTGATGATTGAAGAGAAATGACAATCTGGTCAGCAGTCGGACCTCTTAGCTCACTTGGTAGAGAATTGGGCACGAAATGCAATGGTCGCTGGTTTGAATCCGTCCGCGGTCCAAATTTTCATTACACCTTCAACCATCACCCTCTAACTATGATTATATTTTACTATATTAGTGCATCCATTCAAGTTGTCACACTTCACGGTAGTATACAATGAACAAGTGGATAGAAAAAGACTGATATCAGAGTACACCAAGGTGTTTGGTAGGAGAAGGAATTTAAAACCTGAAAGTTATTCAAAGGATTCAAGCTTACGAAAACGTCAAAGAATGAATACATTTACGCTATTGTGACCAACTTTCTGCTATGTTACCAAGAGAACTCAACCACTGATTCCTGTGATCTCCAGTACCTCAGTCAGGTAGTCTACATCTACCTACATAGCTCAGACCAACTGTCAGAGACTTCATAGACTGGTGCCAAGCTTTAGTCTGGTCAACCTGAACCCTTTTACAATCTCGTCCAACTTCCCCCAGCAGCTATCGGTCGAGACTTTGAGTACAGGATGATCGTTAACAAAAATAACAACTTCCTCTAAGTACTTGTAAAGGATTTCCTGAAAAGCCTTAGACTCAAAGTTACAGGTATTCAGAAGTCTTTATATTTCGTCAAATATCATGATTACTGGCTGTAAAAAAGACTTGAAAGTCTTTGAAATACTACTCTTCTCATTTTTTATAACTAATCAATAGTCTGAGAAATATAGGATGATAAATTATTTGGAAAAACATGCAACTTTAACTTTCCATCTCCTTTTTTAAGTTGATTAACATATCATTTTCTCTCAAACCCTACCTAACTCAAAGATTTATGGAGATAGTGTGGAATGTATTGCTTACAATGCCACATACATACATACAACTCTATTTGCTTTTCAATTATTTAGGAACTGATTTTAACCTATGAGTAACATACGGTTAGATGAGATTATCTTCAAGGCTAATAAAGTCAGTCAATGCTATGGCTAAATGAATAAACAGTTATTCATCGGAACCACTAGGAAACATAATATCACAAATAAAGTTCCTTAACCAGTTTTAATTGATCGTTGATACTATCAAGAAGAACACTGTTGGGAACAGCATGTGAAAGTAGATATACTTTCATTCAATGAAAACAACCTTTATCCACTCAACAGCTTTGCATCCTTAGTAAAATGTACACTCAAGACATGGTCTCAATGGTTTTTAAATTAAACTTGTATATCTTATTGGATGGCTACACTAGGTGTCCGGTTTCATTTTCAATCTAACGCTAACCAATGTAAATGCATGTCCAACATGGTTAACACCAAAGATTCTCTGTATAGTGGTCAATTAACGAACCTTTCGATATCAGCTAACCTATTACTAACACAAGAAACAAAAATGACTGAGATACAAGAAGGGATGACATTTTGTACAGTCGTCATCTAATACTGTACACCTTTCACTAAGTCATTTACATAATGTGCTTCATTTTCTCTTAGACTTCTATCTCAATTTGCCCTTCATATGCTCATATTGTTTCTTGTGTTTTTCTGGACAGAATCTTTACTCATTGCTGGTAATTCCCTATGACTTCTGTCGACCTCTCAACATATACTACTGATATCCATTCTAGTCAGTAGTATCCATTACACTGGTACAAATAAACAAACAAGTGACAGAGAGAGAGAGAGAGGTTTCTTATTATTCTACCATTCGTGATAGTATTCAAATTGTTAACAAAACATTTTTTTCCTAATTAAATCTAAGGCATGTACTAGTGTACTATTATGTTGTGTATTCATTTCAGTCTCTTCTCTGTAACCAGTGTACTCAAAGTTCAAGATGAAACAGATTTAAAGACCACAATTTTATTGGCAAGAATCTCGTTATTGTAATTCCTGTTCATAGTGAACAATTTTTGATACCACTCCACTTTTATAACACTCTGTTGACTTACGTTGATTGGTCACAGAAGAGCAGCTAATTTCATGTTGTCTAATCCTAAGTGTTGACCGAATTCTATAGGTCACTTTTGCAATGTGGCCACCAAGCTAGGAGGCTCAGCATCGCGGCACATATTGCTAGATGTTAGTTGGTTGGAGGCAGCCAGCACGAAGCCTTGGGCCTAAGTTTCACGCTTGTTATCGCTTGTTACCAAGATGTATCTGTACCCTCAACAGCACTGACCTGCTGCCTGAGATTCGTAGTCTCAGGCAGGATATCACTTCCTTCGAGGTTGCAGATACACTCTGCTGATGAGTACTAACAAGCATGAAACCTAGGTCCAAGGGTTCCTGCAGACCGCCTCTAACCAACTAACTCTGGTGATGATATATACCTGGTTACCATCGACTCCAGCATAAAATGTTAGCTGAAGTAGGTCTAGGCTGTTAAAAAGTCAGAAGGGAGCAAACTGAAACGTGGCATCAGTTTATAATGTCTTTGACTGTTAAGCCGTATCATGTAGGGAAGTAAAAGTTTCGATATTTGGGTGTGTATAACAATTGAGATAGAGGACTAAAGACCGTAGATAATATAGCTCAAAATGCTTCTCCATGATACGCATATATAGACACATTATCTTCATCCTAATCATTGAATTAGATTTCGTTATTGTTCTACCCCTTTCATCTTCACTTTTTATAACCTTCTACAATTTCTGAATTCATTTTATCTTTCGTCATGCTGCCTTACATTTTGACATACTGGTGTGTACGAATGACTGACTGACTGACTGACTGACCGTTCGGTTAACATTATAATAAATAGGAATGTTCAAATAAATTTACGAAAATGTGAACCATTATTGAATGGTAAGTTGTTAACTGCGAGACCTGATTATCTTTAACTCGTCCTCTTATATTATCTTGAGTATACACTACGAGGTAATCTGAAACAGGGAAGAGAACGCTGTTCATTGTTATCAGTTTTGTAATGGTACTCCAACTAATGTCCATCTATATAAAAAAAACTACATTGATACAAACAAATCGTCATTTGAATCAAAATATCATTTAAAAACTACTCTATAAAAAGTTGATCAGTCTCTGTTGGCATATGGGCTCCTGTGAGATTACCTCGATATTGCCTGTATTGTTTTAATTATGTATAGTAATGATGGGCAGTGGCTAGCAGTGGAACCCCACAGGCACATTTCGTCGTATTTGAGGCTCGTCAGCTGGATGTACCTGCCTCCCAGTGAGTGATGTTGTTCCCAACGGGACTTGGACTCAGGAGTGATACGAGCAATAACACTAAAAATATACCCATCTCACAAGAAGTGGCTATCGTGGCTCAGTGGTGTAGTGGATAACGCTTTGAAGTTTAAAGCGATCGCTCCCGAGTCCAAGTCCCGATGGGAACAACATCACTCACTGGGAAGCAGGTACATCCAGCTGACGAGTCCCAAATAGAACGAAATGTGCCTGTGGGATTCCATTGCTAGCCATTGCCCATCATTACTACAGTCTGTAGAGTGTAATAACTAACATCTGAATCTTCACAAACATCAACACTAGCATATACTATTTAAATACACTTTGAAACATAATAAACGGGTAAACAAACACCAAATGTGCATGATTAATTTCCTTTTTAATGTCAGCCATAAAAAAAAAAATAGTAATTTCTCTCTATCTCGAAATATTAAAATTCACTTTCATATCCTTTTTTGTGTAAAGAAAAAAAAAAGGCGAGATAAAGGGTGTTCACCTTTCTGTTTCTCCATATCTAGAAAACTCTATTTCTATACACTTTTTCTCATGTTATGTCTTTTTACTATCTGTGAAAGAAATGTAAAGGTTTTGTGATAGAAAAGAATTTAAACAGAAAAATGATTCTATTCGATGAATACTGTTTAAATATATATATATAATAACAGCAGACAATCGAAGTCTCATAAGATGATATAGGTTAAAGTGATTTTTCCTTCCTCTTTTTTGATAAATGGAACAGACAACTTATTTTTTGACATCAGGTATTTTTTTAAAAATAGTGAAATGTTAGTTAACTTATGAGACAACGCATCGGTATTCTTGTCGAAGTAATTTGTTAGAAAGTTTTGATGACAGTTCATAAAATAAAGTAGGATTTACTTCGAAAAAAAAAATTTCTTAATGGCTTTCTACATGCACTACTAATACTGGTTTGTTTCGTGTCTAAAGTTAGATACATAACGGAATAAGACACAAATATGAAATGAGAGTGTAGACTTTTCCTATCAATAATACGCTCCCATATATATATATATATATATATATATATATATATATATATATATATATATATATATATATATATATATATATATATATAATCAGACGCACAGACAACAACGGACATGCTCACACCAATATTGCAGAAGGTTTGGAAGGAAGAAAAAGTACCTGCTAATTGATTGGAAGAAGCGCTACCTTTTCAAACTCTCAAACAAAGGAGACATAAATCACTGCAAGAACTGGCACGGAATCATGCTCCTATCCACCCAAAGCAAAATATTATGCCACATCATTCAAAACTACGACCGGAACAAGCTGGCTGGCTGGCTTCACGAAGAACAAATCATATGTGGATAAAAATTGCATCGCTACGCTACACACCATTAAAGAATAGAGTATAGAATGGCAGTCAACTCTCTGTCTTACCTCAACTTCATCGATTTCGACAGTGTCGACCAAGAAGTAGTTTGGCAGGTAGCTGTTTCAACACCACGGTTTTACGTCCAACAAACCTTTATCAACCTCATTCAACAGCTATATGAAGATCCCATATGCCAAGTGATTCATAATGGAAAGCTCAGTAGCGCCTTTGAAGTGAAGACAGGAGTAAAACAAGGCTGTCTTCTATCACCGATGATCTTCCTGATTGTGGTCGACTGGATCATGCAGCAAACAGTCACGAGCGAGAAGATCGGCATACGCTGGACGGATGAAAAGACCCCAGAAGAAGATTTGGATTTCGCCGATGATTCATGTTTAATGTCGCACAAACTCGAAGATCTACAGGTGGAAACTAACAAGTTGACAGAAGAGGCAGGGCAGCGAAGATGGGAATTCAAGTGAATGTAGAGAAGACAAAGATGATGAAGATACCCAATCAACAACAACAAGAGGCACCAATCACCAATAAAGGGAGAAACCTAAAGGAAGTAGTGTGTTTCACCTACCTAGGCAAGGCAGCATCGTTTCAACCACAGACGGCACAGACAACGATGTCAAAGCCGGGATCGGAAAGACAGCGAGACAGGCTTTCATTAATCTGAAATCAGTGTGGAGACCTAATGCATTGCATTGCACTCAGCATAAGGTGTGAAAAAGATCCGGATTTTCAACACCAATGTAAAATCAGTGCTGCCATACGGTTCAAAAATTTGGTGCGTCACGAAAAGCATTTCCAACAAACTACAGATATTCATGAACAACTGCCGCCTATGCTCACTCGATACTAAAGATCAGATGGCCAGAAAGAATAAGCAACAAAGAACTCTCGCTCGCAACGAACCAACGAAGCAAGAACCTATCACCCAACAAATATGCAGAAGAAGAAAGTGGAGATAGATTGGCCATACAATGAGAAGGCCGACTGGGGACATCATGCGCTAGCCAGGCTTTCGAGTGGAACCCATATGGGAAACGACGAGCTGCACGTCTGGACTGTGAGTGACATGGAGGAGATCATGTAAGGAAGAAATGATAGCTTGTGGGCAGTCGTGGCGCCAGGTTCGAAAAACTGCAAACAGAGTGCAATGAAAGCGTGCTACTGAAACCCTATGTTCCACTAGGAACTTAAGACTGCATGCATTAGACTAATTAGGAGAAAATTATAAATCTCTATGAGGATAAACTAATTTTGAGGTGAATGGGGATTTTGATTTCGAGGTAGTATTCATCAGGGATTGATATTATTTAGAGTCATTGAAAACTTAGAAGCATTGAATGGCTGTTTCGTCTTAGTACTGGACTCCCCAGTATTACACACGTACGATGCGGTTAGGGCTCGAACCCAAGGCCTTCGGGTCTCACACCGAACGTGTTAACCATTTAGTCACTGGGTTGGAATTCAACGGTTCACAGTTTCCAAATTCTATCAATTCGCGATATAATGCATCTATCACAAAGTTCTTGAGTTTGACCCCTAGTTGAGCTTTGGTTGCGTACTACTGGGGAATTCCATATCAGAACGAAACAGATGTCCAGTGCTCTGAAGTTTTCAACACTTCAACTGATGTCAGTACGTGATGATTACTACTTCATAATTTGGAGATTCTTTTGAATTTCAAAAAGTCAAGAAGGATAGATAATATAGTCTGCTTGATGACTATCAGGGGAATTTGTGATTCGTCAGCTGGGCGTAATTGCACTCGAATGAGTGGTGTTTATCCGACTGGGACTCAAACCCAGTACCCATGGCTTTAAACGATAAAGCTGTATCCACTAGTCCACGGGGGCACGAAAACTACCACTTATTCAACTGGTATGATATTTTGTTGCTGTTGGCTTCTGTGCCAATACACACCGAGTAGTTTGATCCAGTATGGCAGCGGGAAATTACAAGTATAAAAAACGACTAATACCTGTTGCACAAGAGGTGAGTCAAGTGGCCAAATGGATAAAGTTTCGCCACTTAAAGGGATAGATGATGAGCTCGAGTTTCAGTTGGACCAACATTACTCATTGAGGTGCAGGTATACTCAACTGACGAGCCCCAAATAGGACGAAACGATCGAACAGAGGTCAAGTAATTTGACTCAGCAGAGCGATTGGGAATGGCAAGTATCAATGAATAAGAATAGATGTTACTACAAAATACATTTATAGTAATATTGTTACATTTGTATTCAAAGTCAACAGTTCACCATTTCTTTATATTTATTTAAAAATGTAGAGGAATATCTTTAGTGCAAAAAGAAGTTCAAAACGAAGAAGTAGCGTAAAAGTGTTTTTTTTCTTTCTTAGAAATATCCTTGATTATTGATTAGTATTAAATTATTCCGCTCAATACATTAAATAAAACATCAGGTTAAGTGTTTTTATAAAATCTGTACAATTATGAGACATGTCTACTACATAGTTAGCTTCAAAACTGAAAGATCAAAGAATTGAATTTAACTCAGTTTACTGAGATATGGGCAGTCCGGTATCATTAGTAGCCTAAACAAAATATATGATGGTGTATGAGATTAATTAATGAGTCGAGATAATGCCGACAAAACTCTAATGATTATTAAGTTATACAAACAGAAACTGAAGGTAACTAAGTAGTTTACATTTTCAGCATTTTAATACAGATATGTTTTATGTACAATAATCAATTACCAGTGAATAGGAATAAACTAAGTAAGATGTCAGTATGAATACTCAGCGATCAAACTGAATGAAGGTCGCTCTGTATTGACAGAGGTAAGAGACTATAGAATAATGCATCCTCAACCCATAACTCAACAGTAACGTATTAGTATTATTATTTGTCCTTTGAGTTCTTAGTGGAACACAAGGATTCAGTAGCATGTCACTATTTCACTATCTTCTCCACAGTCTCCTCAACCTGCCTCCACCACTATCCACAACCTTCCATTACTTCCTAACAACATCTACTACATGTCACCCTCGACACAGATGACAAACTCATCTTTTCCCACTTTGGTTCTACTCAAATACCTCAACTGCACTTGCTCCCCCTAAACCAATCCAATCCATCTCCACTTTCCTCCTCTGCGTATTTGTTGGGTGATAGGTTCTTGCTTCGTTGGTGGGTTCGTTGCCAGTCAGACAGCCACAGTTACTTGTTGCTTATTCTTTTTATTCTGATCATTTGATCAACCTTCAGTATTGAGTGAGTGTCGGCAAGAGCTGTTGATGTGATGTGTGTCTGCTGTTTGTTGGAAATGCCTTTCATAACGCGCCAAGTCTGTCAACCATCACATGGAAGTATTGACTTACTTGAATGAGATTAGTGTTGAAAATCAGGATGTTGTTCATGCGTTATGCTGAGTGCAGTAGATCTCGACACTAATTTCAGATTGATGAAGGCCTGTTATGCTGTTTTTCCAATCCTGGCTTTGACATACTCATCTGTGCCTGTGCCACCTGTAGTTGAAACGATGCTGCTTAGGTAGGTGTAGGTGAAAGGGGCAACTTCCTCTAGATTTCTCCACTTGATGGTGGTTTGTGCTTGTTGTTGTCGGTTGGGTATCTTCATCACCTACGAGAAATGGACCTTGGAACAAAGTATGCAGAGACTACAGGTTTTTGAAATTAATAGTCTTCACCGAATTTCTCGTGGACTGAAGAATCACTGTGATCAGATTAGGTGAAGGCAAGGAAAGAGTAAGTCAATGAGGCTATGAAACTTCACTGATTGAGATATCTTAGATGTATGTGTTAAGCATGACCAAGTGACCATCTACCGTGACATATAATGTTATCTGAAGTAGAAATGGCTTGGAATACGTCCTAGGATGGTCACATAAAGACGTGGTACTAGTTCATGAAGTCTATGATTATTGGTCTGGGCTGCCATTTAGGGGTTTTAAAAATACTAGGAATTAATATTTTGAAACTCTTGGTGACATGTTTGAAAATCAATCACAATGGCACAAATATATTCACTCCTCGAAGCATACTAAAATATGAAAATTTTCACTGAGCTTCATTTTATACATTTTCTCTCCTCGCATATATTACTGTCTGTGTCGATTCCATCCTTTTTCTACCTACTTGCTGTTTACATATTACTGGGAAGTTTGTAAACTTAGACCAGTGAACTTCTATAAAAGGTTTTACAATGATTTTGTCTGTAGTGTCGTCCCTTCGATAAACAGTCAAGATCAAAAAAGATTTTCATCAACCTCATCATATTTATAGCTGGACAAAATATTGCGAAAATCCGATAACTTTGAATTATTGACTAAAATACCTAGTAGTCTACTTAGGTTTTCTTTTACGAAATGATAAAAAATATTTTACGAAGACGCCACATGCCTAGTAATTCACAATGGGAAGTTCAGTGATGTTTTCGGAGTGAGGACAGGAGTGAAACAAGGCTGCCTACTATCACCCATGATATTCATGTTTGTGGTCGACTGGACCATGCAACAAACAGTGTGGAGCGAGAAGAGGGAGATGCGCTGGACCGCGGAAAAGAACCTAGAAGATTTGGACTTCGCCAATGATGACTTGTGTCTAATGTCACACAAACTCGAAGATCTACAGGCGAAAAGCAATGAGTTGGCAGAAGAGGTGAGGTGAGGCGAGACAGCGAAGACGGGACTTCAAGTGAAGTGAGTGTAGAGAAGACAGAGGTGATGAAGATACCCAACCGACAACAACAACAAGCACCAATCACCATCAAGTGGAGAAGTCTAGAGGAAGTTGCCCCTTTCACCTACACCTACCTAAGCAGCATCGTTTCAACTACAGGTGGCACAGGCACAGATGAGCATATCAAAACCAGGATTGGAAAAACAGCATAACAGGCCTTCATCAATCTGAAATTAGTGTCGAGATCTACTGCACTCAGCATAACGCATGAACAACATCCTGATTTTCAACACTAATCTCATTCAAGTAAGTCAATACTTCCATGTGATGGTTGACAGACTTGGCGCGTTATGAAAGGCATTTCCAACAAACAGCAGACACACATCACATCAACAGCTCTTGCCGACACTCACTCAATACTGAAGGTTGATCAAATGATCAGAATAAAAAGAATAAGCAACAAGTAACTGTGGCTGTCTGACTGGCAATGAACCCACCAACAAATATGCAGAGGAGGAAAGTGGAGATGGATTGGATTGGTTTAGGGGGAGCAAGTGCAGTTGAGGTATTTGAGTAGAACCAAAATGGGGAACGATGAGTTGTTCATCTGTGTCGAGGGTGACATGGAGTAGATGGTGTGAGGAAGGAATGGAAGTTTGTGGACAGTGGTGGAGGTAGGTTGAGGAGACTGTGGAGAAGATAGTGAAATGGTGACATGCTACTGAATCCCTGTGTTCCACTAGGAACTCAAACGACAAACAGTAATAACAATAATAATATATAATATGATACAGTGGATGGAAATGCAGTGAATTTGTCTTGTATTATTTAGCCGGTAATCTCACAGATGTCAAAGATGATATAAGTTAACAAATCAGCATCAGAAATAACTTTGGTATTCATAAGCCTCTCATTATTAAATAATTTTTATGCGGAATTCTCAATTGTATACTCTTAAAATAAAATTAATTTATAGAATTTTTTTCAAGTTTTCAGAATATGTTCAAAATAAGTCTGATCATTGTTGATGAACTTTTAAGGTTACCGAAAAATTACAAAATCGAAAATTTATTTTATTTCACTAAATTCAATATTTAAAATATTATTTGACAACAGATAAATTGTATATGAAATGAAATTTTAAACACTTTTGTCTTAAATGATTATAGCGACATGGTAAACGGTTTATAATGTCAGTCAAACTAATCTTATGTATACACAGCTGTTTCGTCCTAGTATAGGGCTCCTCAACAGTACGCACCAACGACCTGGCTAGGATTGAACTCATGACCTTCAGGTTTCACGGCGAACACGTTAACCATTCAGTCACTTTGTCGGTTTTCAGTGGTTCACAATTTCCAACTCCTGTCAATTCACGACATAGAGCGACTATCACCTAAGGTCTTCAGTTAGCATCCACTTCACTTCTGACTGGTTGACTCCACAGGTCACAACTTCTCATTGAAGCTTCGTGGGTGCGTACTGTTGAGGAGTTCTATACTGGGATGAAACAGCTGTCCAGTGCCCCTAGATTTTCAATGGTTCCCCAATTGATATCAGTTCATGATGAATACTACCTGCGAATATTTTATACTTTAAGGTTTTGTGGGGGGAGTATTAGTTAATTTCAAAAGAAGTTTTCATCACACGGGTTGATTGATGCGTTTGTGAACCTTAATTGATTGAGATAGCTTGGACAGGTACTGTGCATGCCTGGGCGAGCCATGGCCTACTTCGACGTGCTATTCTAAGGAGAAGTTCAGTAAATATTGGAAGAGGATTTACTGTGGCCAGATCAAGATGTGGTACCAATCCATGAACCATGTGAGATGTGGGCTACCTGACTGGGGTATCTGAGACTATATGAAACACTGGTTGAGTAGTCTTAGTGACATGGCTGGAAATCGATCACAACGGTGCAGATATATTCACTACTTAACATCTTCTAAAGCTGGAATATTTCCACTAAGCTTCATCTTCAGGTTGTTTATTCACTCACACAACTATGTCTACATTGTTATCACTCATTTTCTATTAGCTTTTTCTTTGTATACTAATGTGAAGTGTGGCAACTTGAGGTGATCGACTTGTGCTCGAAGTTCAACGTTGATTTTATCTATCTGTCGGTACTCATTATGCATTGATATCAGCCACAGCTTTGTTGTGAACTGAAAATCATTAAACGGCTGTTCAATCTTAATTTCTTATAAAATTTCAAACATAACCGTGATCTATTAATGATGGATAATGGCTAGCAGTGGAATCCAGGATATGCATTTCTTCCTATTTAAGGCTCGTCAGTTGAATGTGCTTGCTTCCCATGAGCGATGTTGTTCCCACCAGAACTCGAACTCAGGACGATTCTCTTCAAACGCCACGGCGTTATCCACTATTTGAATCACGATCTGTTATTTGTCAGTAACTTGCTTCGAGATAGATTTCCTTAAGTTCTGATGACAAGCTGTGACCTGTGAGATCCACTAGGTCGTACAGAAATGCTTGCTCATGTCACTTGATGCTGATGATGACCTCAGTGTATGAGGAAGTGAAGAAAGTTGGAAAACCTGAATCAATACACTTGAACCTTATGGCTGAGTAGTAGTTTGTTAGTTACGAAACCAAGAGTTCTTAGTTTTCATCCTACATGGATCTCAAACTAGGATGAAATAGATGTCTAGTGCTCCAAGTCTTACAAACCGTGATGAAGATCCACTTGGGATAGTTAACTACCTAAACTGTAGGTATTCGTACACTTCAGAGTAGTTTTCATCATGAACTAACATGAGAAGCTTTGACCTGTTACTTCAAACAAGCTGAAAGAGGATAGATGATAAACTGCCCACTACAAAATTGTAGATATTTAAGCGTTAGCAGAAAAAGATTGATGTAGTACAAGTCCTGTAAAATTCATCTGAAATCTATATGGAAATAGGAATCACATGCACATTTGTGTAGTAGATAATGAGCCGAATCTAATGTGTGAAGGTTAACGATATTATCTGGCTATCCATACCTCGGTAGATGAGAGGAGGTTTCAAACCCGTCAATCAGTTTCATTATGATTGTTTAACATGAATCATTCGGCTTCAACAACAAGTGTTTTAGCCTTTTTATTCACTTAAGATCAGATGAAATGATTTGAATATGGCGCGATCATATTTTCGGGTTGGGATTCATTATGGACTGACATCATTTGGAGAATACCAATCCATAAATAACTCCTCACAAACCTCAAAACTGAATTAATCTAGTGCTATTTGGTATTAGATTCGAGAGGTGATTCTCAAAGTTCTAGTGAGTAGTCGTGACCGGTGGGGCTAACCAAGTTGGATATAACGACAGGCACTTGGTGACAGTATTGGATGGAGGTCACGCTATATCGTGAACTTACAGAAGCTGAAAATATGGCCACTGGATTCCGACCCAGTGGCTCTATGGTAACGTGCTGGTCGCAAAACCTGAAGGAGCTGGGTTCGACCCCCGACGTGGTGGGGTCATAGGCGCTCACAGCTGAGGAGTCCCATGCTAGAACGAAACAGCTGTTCAGTGCACCCACGTTTCTAATATTTCTCCTATACATGTCAGACCATGATGAATATCAATCTGAAATCAATAAATTCCTACAAACCTCCATACTGGATCATAATTTCGACAAAGTTTAGTAATATTTTTTAATTATCAACAGACAAGCTGATTCGTATCAAATCACAGTCAACCTCACAATTTACTAACTTTTTTCACTTGACTTTTGTTTTTCGAATACTCAAAATGCCTATGAAAAAGCAGTTTGTGTAAGTTGTCACTTCCTAGCAGAGCTGCATATATCCATCAAAAAGGAGGCGTTGTTCAACTATATTAGTTCCTAGTCAAATCTTCTTATCAATAACAAACATGATAATTTTAGATTTCAGCTGTTTTGAAAAAATTCTATTCAAAATTTTTCTAACATAATCTATCACTCACTTCATCCCCTATACCAAACCGATAGTCGGTTCAACACGAAAACTAAACCCAATAAATGATGACCAACTTCTCAAGGCCATATATTACATCAAGTTCATCTAAGTTATGAACAATGGAAATTTACAACAAATAGTTACTATTATTTATTGATACCTGTAATTCCCTATTGTTATTCTGGCTCGAACTGATCAACCGCTATCAGCATACAGGCCCTATTCAGATCCCTCAGTATTGCCTGATTATTCATCATCTTGTGATTGGCTTGTTGATGGCTAGCAATGGAACCCACAACAGACTTTCGTCCAACTTGGGTCTCGTCACCTGAACATATCAACATCCGAATAAGCGGTAATATTCCAGCGGGACTCGAACTCTATACTCATCGCTTTTAACGCCAAAGCACTATCCACTAGGCCACTAGGGTATCACAATCACCTCTTGTGCAAAGTATTATAAGTAGTTAAGTTTTTAAAAAAAACATGTATACATATATAATCAAACACTCAATCAGTCATTACTCACCGGATGTAGATTTTAACCCAATCGATCTTTCAAAACTAGATGCTTTAAATTGGTATATATTGATTGGTTTCTGTGAATAATTAGTTCCAACAGGAGCACTTTTATGCTCAGATAATGAATGTTGTTGTATTTCATCGATTCTTGAATTATTTGTTGAATTGGATACATCATGACTATATTCACTCTGTTGATGAACATTTAAAACTGTACATGGTGTTGTCGGAGAAATTGTTGTTGTTGATGATAATGACAAAGATGACTGTGATGATGTTGAGGTACTCAGTGGTTTTTGTGTTAATTTATTAATTTTTATAGCAGATGAATTATTATTGTTAGTAATGTTGCCACTTCGATTAGTTGTTTGACAATTATTCGTGTTTTCATTATCATAAACTTTATCTTTATGTTTTTGTGTTGATTTTTGGTTTATTTTCAAATTTACTGGATGATTTGCCCGTGGAATCGACTGACGAATACTGACCTGTTGTTGTTGCGATTTACCACTATTACAAGTGGAATTCAATGAAGACGACGATGAAGGAGAATTGAATGATGTAGATATTTGAACAGATGAAGGGAAACGTAAAGAAGCAACACTGAAATACAAAATAAATTATTCAGTTAAATTCTAGAATTTGATAAAATATATTCTTTAGAGCAGAAAACTGTGAAGTGATTTTATCCATTCTATTTCTCTCTTCATTCCTATTGGAATAATTGAGAGTTATCTGTTTGTGGGCGTGTCAGTCCAAAAATTTAACGAGTATTTTGATCAATAAAAGATTACTAGCTGTTCATTGGTCAGTTAGTTCTGACCATTGTGATTGGTTTAAATTTACCATTATAGATAAAATTTTTAGTCTACTCTACAATATAAAGAATAAAAGGTGTAATGAAGCATAGATTGTTAGTTTTTAAGAAAATAAATTAAAATGGTACTTTCTTACCAGTTAAAGCATAGATCCACAAAGTGTGTAATCTTATAGTCTAAAGCCGATGAGAAGAAAACAAGTGTAAATATCCACGCACAACCGCCTCCAAATCGGATCCCAAAATCAAACTCTGTTCATGGAACACAATAAGCTAAGATAATGAAGATTGCGACACCAGTAGTTAAGATTTTAATCTTCACGCATGTGCTTAATCGAGAAAACGTTTTCTGAAAAATTCTTGATGACGTATTTGTGAAGAATAAGCAAGATTGTTTTAGAGGAAATCGTTATCAGATGGATAAGATGCGGATAAATAGCACCACTTAGATAGGTGTACTGTAGATGAATACAATATCTTAAGGATTTTACTCCAAATTTCCCCTCAGCTCTATGTTCTAGTCCACATTATTGATCGATATGAGCTTTGCTTCTAAGATCCTGAAAGGTCGGTTCCCTCATCATGCAAGAAAACATACATTGATAACCCATCCATATGTAAAAAACGAACACTGTTGCTAGAGCATTCAGTTATCACCCCCTTAGAAGTGGCCGGTGTGATTCCAAAACCCTCCAAAATGTCAGGATTCAACGCATCCAAATTCTCTGCGTAGTCAGTTTGTTGACCGTACTCACCTTCCCGTGGGCAGACATGCATGGGATGTATCACTGAATCTCAACAGTCTTGCAGATTAGATTCAACTCGTCTTCTCGAAGAGACTATTCCATCTCACAATACTGAATCACAGTGGAGACTCTCTTGGGGCCACTGATAAACAGTCAAAATTGGAGCTAACGACTGAATGTCGTTCACCTTCGAAAGATAAACCATACCTGGCCTGAACAACTTTAACAACAGTAACCATAGGAACTAGGAAGCTGAATTCCCTTACCTTTAAGTTGGACTGCTCTCAGCGCACTGGCCGGAATCCTGAGGGCTAGCTAGATCATCTGCATCCTGCAGACCAAATCACTTATCTGCGAACATGGGTCTCGTCGACTATGTTTACCGCTTAGTCAACTTGACGGTGTATCGGTTGGTATCCAGTGGGGCCATATGGAGGCTCACTGTAGTAAAGTAACTAGGCTGAAGTCATCATTACCGGTATACAAGCTCAAAACCACTTAACCTCACATTGATGCACTGGCACGTAACTATGACGTCGACCTTGAAAACCTCAAGAAAGTCATAGTTACTCACGAACTAGAAATTCAGAAATATCATCATGTGTAAAATGCTCCAGAAATCATCGAAATAAGATTCCGCATGAAACCAGTGACCAAACCAACAAGCCTCACAACAAGATATTAAATCTGCTTAACGCTACTGTGAAAGAGGTAAACAATCTCTACTGTCATGTTTCAGGGAGCAGGAATAAGGAATTATTGAGTATTTTTCATCAGAAAATATATATTGTAGACTAGCTGGGTCACAAAAAACCTTCAGTGTTTATTTATTTGAGATAACTTGTTATTTAAGTTTACAATTTACAACATTCTCTAAATAATTTTATACGTGCTGAGATCGACAGTACTGAATTCTCTCGGTCATCTACTCGAAGTAGCTGTATACGAATAACTAATTCCTTGGATAGGTAGATGATACAGACTTTGGGGCCGGTTTGCATAACCTTTATATATGGCAGTGTTTTCTACCAAATATATTACTTTTCCCTTCCAAGAACCTGAATTTACCATCTGTTACCCCATGAATCACGTTGTTGTCCATGAAGTTTGGTTATTATTATTATTTATCCCTTGGATTCCTAATAGGAACATAGGGCTTCAGTAGCTCGTCTCCAGCGCACTCTGTTCTCTGAAAACTTTTGAACCTGGCCCCACGATAGCCCAGAAGCTCTCATTTCTTCCTCGCACTACCTCCTCCATGTCACCATCGCCTTGGACGCCTAACTGGTCGCTTCCCATCTGGGTTCCACTCGAGTGCCTGGCCTGGAGCTTAATGTCCCCAGTCGGCCTTCTCAGTGAATGCCTAATCCCTCTTCACTTCCTTCTGCATATTTCTCGGGTGATACCTTCTTGGTTAGTTCGTTCCCAGAGTTCCTTCTGCCTCATTCTTATTATTCTGGCTATCTGATCTTCAGTATCGAGCCAGCGTAGGTGGTTGTTGATGAATATCTATAGTTTATTGGAAATCCCTTTCATAACGCTCCAAGTTTCTGAGCCATATAGAAGCACTGACTTGACGTTGGTGTTGAAAATCCGATCTTGTTCCACATGATGAGTGCAGAAGATCTCCATACTGGTTCCAGGTTAGTGAACGCCTGTCTTGCTTTTCCGATCCTGGCTGCTGTGACGTCCTCATCTGTGCCGCCTGTATTTGAAACAGTGTTGCCTAGATAAATGAAAGAGGCAACTTCCTCTAGACTTCTCCACTTGGTGGTGATTGGTGCTTGTTATTGTTGTCGGTTGGGTATCTTCATCACCTCTGTCTTCTCTACACTCACTTCACTTGAAGTCCCGTCTTCGCTGTCTCGCCTCCCTCTTTTGTCAACTCGTTGCTTTTCGCCTGTAGATCTTCGAGTTTGTGTGACATTAGACACAAGTCATCATTGGCGAAGTCCAAATCTTCTAGGTTCTTTTCCGCGGTCCAGCGTATCTCCCTCTTCTCGCTCCTCACTGTTTGTTGCATGATCCGGTCGACCACAATCACGAATATCATGGGTGATAGTAGGCAGCCTTGTTTTACTCCTGTCCTCACTCCAAAGGCATCACTGAGCTTTCTATTGTGAATCACTTGGCATGTGGCATCTTCATATAGGTGTTGAATGAGTTTGATAAAGACTAGTGGTACTCCGTAGTGTTGAAGTAGCTGTCTGCCAAATTGCTTCTCGGTTGTCGCTGTCGAAGGTATTTTCAAAGTTGATAAAGTTGAGGTAGAGAGTTGACTGCCATTATATACTCTGTTCTATGATGATGCTCAGTGTAGCGTTGCGATTTGATCCTCACATGATTTGTACTTTCTGAATCCAGTCAGCCTGTTCCGGTCGTAGTTTTGAATCCAGCTCATCCTTAAGTCTCTCCAGGATGATGTGGCTTAGGATTTTATCTTCTTGGAGTGGACAGCAGCATGATTTCGCGCCAGTCCATGCAAAGATTTCGGTCTCCCTTCTTCGGGAGTTTGACAAGGTAGCGCTTCTTTCAATCAATCTACAGGCACCTTTTCTTCCTTCCAAACCTGCTGCAGTAGTGATGTGAGCGTGTCTGCTGTTGTCTCTGCGTCTGCTCTCAGTGCTTCTGGCGGGATTTCATCTGGTCCTGCTGCTTTTCCGCATTCAGCAGCCTTATAACGTTCACGATTTCGACTTTTGTTGGAGGATTTATGTTCACTTGTAGTTCTGTGGCTGGGCTGCAAGTGGTATTTCTGGTCAAAGTGCAGGTGATGGTTGATTCAAGAGCTTTTTGAATTGGTCAGCCCATCGTTTTCTCTGTGTCTCTTCTTTGGTAATTAAATTTCCTTCATCATCTTTTATTGGTTTCACTGTGTTTATCTCTCCCCTTCCAGATAGTAACTCAGTTATTTGATACAATGTTGTCAGGTCTCTGTCTGTCCTACCAGCAGCCTGTTCTGCTTCACTTGTCAGTGAGTCGTGGAAGTATCTTTTGTCTTTGTGCGCACTCTTCTTCACTTCTTTTACAGTGTTTTATACATTGTACTCAGTTCCTCTTCTCGTTGTGCATCCCTTCATTGTACTGGTTTATCTTCTGCTTCACCATTCTCCTCTCCCTGCTCTATAAGCTTCCATGTGTCCATCGAGATTCATTCCTTATCTTCTTTCTTCTTCTTCCTTCCTAATACGGTTATACAGGTTTTTTTCCACATAGCTTTCAAAGAGTTCCAGTGCTCATCCAACAGGTTTCTTCAGGGATGTCCCTCGATATCCCCCATTTTGTCTTGATGGCTGCCGTGAAGATGTCCTTTGTAGTTTTGTCCTTCAGTTTACGGGTGTTGAACTTAAACTGTGGTCTATCACTAACTTCTTTGAAGGCTTCCAACTTGATTTGGAAGGTTCCTTGCATTAGATAGTGAGTGGTGTGAACCTACATCTTACCCATTTCTTGATCTGATCTTGTGTCAAGTAGGCTGCGTCTCCACTTTTTTGAGATTGAGATGAAGTTCATCTGATTTTTATTATGTCCATCTGGTGAAGTCAGATCCATGTCGCTTTGTGGATATCTTTGTGCCTGAACACAGTGCCCCACTGCAACCACCAAATGGTTGAATGCATAGAGTTCCGCAAACAATTCTCCATTCTCGTTCATTTCACCAAGTGCTTCTTGACCCATGGTTAGTTCCAGTTTGGCATTCATGTCACCCATTAGAATTCTGATGTCTCCAACTAGGGTGTGGTCTTGTCCAGTGTTGATTGCAGTTGTGTGTAGAATTCCTCCTTCTTCTCTTCATCTGCATTATTTGTAGGTGCGTAGCATTGTATAATTGTGACTTTCCTTCCTTTTGAGTTGAACCTTGGTGTTATGATCGTGGAGGAGATTGGTTCCCACTGCTTTTACGCCATTCTAAGAAGTGACAGAATCACTAAGAAAAGGATCTATGGGAAATATTCCCTTTAAAAGAATTATAATCATACTAAAAGTGGTGATAGTAATTGCAAAATTGATGAAAATAACAGATGTATTCGTCCTGAAAACGATGAGAAAATTCATAAGATAAATATCACTAGCCACTGGATCTTGAGTTTAGAGACAATAGTGAAAATATTTTAACTTGTAGATTGAACTTGATGACTGTACTGCTTCAGTGAGTATGGTCTTCATATAACAGAAGATGTTCCAAGATGTCTTTATGAATTTCTAACTGGTAATAAAAATCATTAGTGCAACAAATTTAGTCATAGAGATATTGATAACTGTCTACTGCCTTTGATTTCTGAAGATAAGTGTTCATTATAAGGTTTTAGGAAAGCTTTCAATGACTTTTTATGCTATCATAGTAATACAGAGGGAATACCTGATAGGAGTATGCAGATATACAGACAACTATGACGCTTTACCAATATATTGGCTAATTACTTTCTTGAAGTATGCTGATTCCAACAGAAGGCTATTTGGAAACACCTATTTTCAAATGTTTCAACGTTTCAAAAACACTAGAGTGCACATTTTACAGCAGTTCTTTAGACAAGAGGTGTACATTTCCTTCTAGGCGTACGATGCTTACAGCAGGAAAACGCGATATACATGGAGTGTATTTTTGGTTACAATAGATGCAAGTTACGATCAAGAGATTTTAGGGAAGGTCGGGGAAGTAAGAAACAAACGTTATCAACGTGTCAACAGTTGATCAAGTCTAATCCAACTGGTAATACTGTACGAGTTAAAGACAGTGTCAGATATCACTTTAGTGGGAAAAAATAGGACTAATATATGACTAAATGTTATATTCACTCTAGGAGCACTAGACATCTATTGACAACTATTGAGGAGTCGCATACTAGAACAAAACAGCTATCCAATACCCCAAAGGTTTTCACTGGTTCTCCATGATGAATGCAAACTTCAGATCAATAAATCTATAAAAAGCCTTCAAATTGAACTACTGGCTATTGATCACTAGTGACATACTTCGACATGAGATTTCCACAAGTTATAATAAGTAAGAAGTCGTAAACGAGGGGGCGAAACAAGTCGAAGGTGAGAACAGATGCTCAACGAATATGAAAATCGCGTTTCATTGAGAATTGACAAAAGTTAGATTCCTGACGGGGGGGGGGTGGCTATGGGTACGCATTTCTCAGTTGGTAGAGTTTCAGACTGGGTATCCAGAGGTTAATATATCGAATCTTGCCGTAAGCTAGGTTCGCATTTCACCTTCACTCATCACCCAGCAGTTTTACATTCAATGGTTTTCGGTATTACTTAACTTCATCTTCCTAATAATTATAAGTCTTAGCAACAACAGTCATTCATTTTGTTTCAATTAATTTTTCTTATTCATATAACCTAATCGTTAAGTAGCTCTCTCTCCTTTCTTCTCCTTTGTAAGCTATGCATACCCTATGAAAGATCTAAAAGTGCTTAGTAATCTGATTTTCCTATCATTCAAAAAACTTATTACGGAAATTATCATTGCTGCTGTTTCTGTCACTTATAATTTATTGATTTCATGTTGGCATTCATCATGGACTGACATGAGTTGGAGGAAGATTAGAAACCTGAGAGCACTAGACAGCTGTTTCGTCCTAGTATGGGACTCTTCAGCAGTGTGCACCTATGACCCCAGCCCACTAGGTGTCAAACTCAAGACCTTCAGGTTCCGTGGCTAGCACGTTACCATATAGCCACTGGGTTGGAATCCAATGATCCATATTTCCCTACTTTGTCACTTCACGATATAGCGTAACCTCCATCTAGTGTCGTCATTGAGTGACTGTCCTCATGTTCGACTTAGTTGACCCCACTGGTCATGACCTCGAAGTTCCAATCGTAATATACTGGCCACGGAATGTGAACATCCTGGGTTCGATCCCTGGCAGTGTGGGGTCATGGGTGCGCACCGCTGAGGAGTCCCATACTAGGATGAAAAAGTTGTCCAGTGCTCTCAAGTTTCCAATGTTCCTTTGAGTGATGTCAGTTCATTATGAATACTTGATTGAAACCAATAAAAACTCCCCACAAATCTCCAGATGTATTTAGTAAATCCTACAGTTGAGAGTAGATGATGCCTAACTCTCCGTATCACCCAGCAGTATGCACCAACAGGCGTAATCCTTTTTTCTCAAACTAACCCAGCTACAGAATGTGTGTTTACAGTCTTTATGATTCCGACAACGATCGGAAGATGCAGACACTTATCCTATAGCAAACCAAACTGCCAAACCGTTTAACCCCATGCAAAAGAATTAAAGGATACTGATTACAGACTAACAATCTAAAATGATTTCACGGTCAAACAGACAGTTGAATCAAACTAAAACATCGCACAAAGATGCATAGGTTCAAGAAGCCACACTTCACTGTAGTATATAAAGCACAAGTGCGTAGGTAAAGACCAATATCTAAGTAGAAAAAGTTGTGTAAGAGAGTAAACAACTTGAAGATAAACATTAATGCGATATTTAGGCTTTTGAAGATGTCAAAGTGTGGATACATCTGCACCATTCTGACCGATTTCCTACCAATTCCCCAACCACTGACTCCTATCGTCTTAGGGACCTCAGCTAGGTGGTCTACATCTCCCCCGCACCGTCCAGCCCAACAGTAAGAGACTTCATACACTGGTGCCAAGTCCTGGTCTGGCCAACCTTAGCTCTCTCCTACTCTTATCCAACCTTTCCCAGTATGGCATGTTGAGGTAGGCAGTAGTTCGGCGTGCGCAGCACATGTCCAAGCCATATCAATCAATTAAGGTTAACAACCCCACCAACCGACTTGCCTGTCTTACTTAGTAATCCTCGCCTGGCACAAAAAACTTTCAAATCATAATAAAACTCATGGTTCGTAGACCTACAACGGTCATTTTACCACAGTGAGAGTGTAGCAACGCCCATGTAAATTAGTTTTTGAACTTTTATTCTCCTCGGTGGTCCTCTAGAACAAGTACCTGTTTTACTTTGATCACCCCGGTAGTAACAAACTCATTGATGGAGGTCGCGGTATATCGCGAACTAACAGAAGTTAGAAATATGGACCAATGGATTCCGGCCCAACGGCTTAATGGTAACGTTCTGGTCGCGAAACCTGCACATCCTGGGTTCCACCACTGATGTGGTGGGTTCATGGATGCATACTGCTAAGCAGTCCCATACTAGGGCGAAACAACTATTCAGTGCTCCTAGGCTTCCAATGTTCCTCCAACTGATGTCAGTCCATGGTGATTTCCAACCTGAAACTCGTTACATAATTCATGATAAAATAACGAGGTTAAATATAAAAAGTCGTACCATATCATTTTTATTCGACCTGATTTTTCATGCCAAAGTCTTCTTTCGGCAGGAAACTCCATTTCACTTAAGCTTTGCCTTCATTGATACTTATCCTCAAGGCGTACAGGTAACCACAAGGGAATCCGATATACCCTTGTGGATTTGAATCCACATTACAAAGTGACAAAAGTAAAGACTCTGTTGTTAAGCTTCTCACATTGTGAGATGACTCTTGTAAAGATTGGATGGTGCCAAATGAATTTGTTGCCTTCATAACTTTTATTGATATTCATGAATCAGGTCTTCAATGTGACCATTAAGATCCAGACGCATACATCATTCATGGCAGTACATCTAAGCAGGATGTCCTATCCTCAATCTCGAGTTGATTTTAATTTTATTAACAATGACCAAGTAGATTCATCTTAGGTGGTTTCATTCTCAAGGGCTGGATATAGCCGCCCTGTAGTGAGTGATGATCTTCCCACGGAAGTTCAGAGGGGGACTGACATTACTTCAAACACCAGAAAGCTTTCCATTTAGCTACTGAGGCACAACAGCCACTCCGTGTGTGACAGATAAAGTTTGATGTCGTAGTTAGTTATTCCTCTCCGTTGGTTGGGCCAAATCGATAGGCTATTATTGGCATATGATCTGAAATTGTAGGTAGCATCGGGGCATCCTCACAGAAGCAGATATAGCACTAATAATGAGTCAGTGAAAATAAATTCTGGCTATAACACGTTTCTGTCATGTGAAATGAGAATTTCATTAGCGAAACGCTTGAAATTACATTTACTTTTTGTGATGTCAGCCAAAGAAAGGAAAACAGAAACCTCAAGTAAGAACATTTGAGAATGTGACGGATGCGGTTTTAGCCACCCTAATGAAAACTATTGCTCCAGGACTAGTCTGCATCGGCGTGAAGTGGCTGAGTGTGTTGAACACTTCAATTACTCAGGAAGTAGGATCAGTCCTTGTGGCTCAGTGGCCGACAAAATATCTGCCGCATGCAACTTACCCCATCTGCCGCCGCGATATCCGGTTGTCTATTAAGGGTCGAGTGTAATGTGCTGCGATCCGCTCTGTCCTACCGTACGGCTGTGAACTATGTCCATTTAAGGTAGAAGACATACGAGGACTGCCTTCGTAGCATAGGGAATGTTTCTTGGTGTCACCAAGTGAGTAACGCAGAAGTCAAAAGTAGAGTTTTAGATAGGAGAGGTAAGACAATTGATGCGATTGTGATTCTTCATCGACTGAGATGGCTGGGGCATGTGTTACATACACCTAACTACCGTCTGTCCCGTCTCACAATGTTGGCGAAGTAGGTTCAGGCTGGAAAAAGACTCTGGTGGCCCGACTAAAATATGGTATCAATCCATAAAGCCCTTGACTGTTGACTTGAACCATGTAGGGAGATGCAGACTAGCCAGGTGAGGTCTGTTGGATAACAGAAACCAGTGGCTGGAGACTCTAGGTGATATGGCTCAGAGCCGATATCAGTGACGCCAACGCATACGCACACTATCTTCATTCTAACCACTATACTTAACCTCATCATCTCGTTCTTCTTTCCTCTTTCTTATTACTTTCTAATGCTCCTTCTATTTCCTTTGATGGATTTTCCTTTGTTTCTTAATCCTTCATTTTGTTGCCTTGTTACTTGATGGGCTGATATGAGATGCGGCAACTTGGACCGTTATGCAGTATTGCCTGGTCTTATGTTGATCTTGATCATGATAAATCACAGCACAAATAGCAAGAATAGTGAGCACCAGAATCATCTACTCGACAGGTGGGGAATAGTCTTAATCCGCGTATGAAATAAATGTAAGCGAAGTCACGATTATGTACAAAATTATATTCCCGTGGTGACTAGCTATGGAATCTGTGATTCGCTTTTCGCTATATTTGGGACTAATCAGTTGGATGTACCTAACTCTCAGTGAACGGTTGCTTTCACAGGGATTGGAACCGCATACCCACCGCTTCAAATGCCAAAGTGTTATCCACTAGACCACGGGGGTTCGAGGGCCACCTTTTGTGCAACGGGTATCAGTTGTTGTTTATTGATACTTGTAATTTCTCGTTGCTATACAGAATAGAACTGTTTTACCTCTGTTTGTTGATAGGGTCCTGTGTGGATCCCTTGATACTGCCGGATATTCATCTATGCAGGGTTATAAACGATTCAAAAAGCCATACGATACCAACATACTGGAAGAAGACAACATTTTTCAATTCTGTGATGGATTATTTTGGCCTAATGTTTTATTTCGAATACAATGGTAGTGTTTATCACGGACTGAAATCAGCTCGAGAACAGTGGGAAAACTAAGGGCAACAAACAGCTGTTTTTTGTTGGCATGGAAACCACCAGTGGGACGCACTCATGACCTCGCAAGGACTCAGGATTATGAGGTCCCACGGTGAGCAAGTTGCCATTCAGTTAATGACTTAGAATCCAACAGTCTACATTTACCTGCCGCTGTCAATTCCAAACACAGTGTGATCACACCATCCATTATCATCTGTGAGTAACCTTCTTCACTCTGTGAGCTCGGCTGCCTCCACAAACCATGACTTCTCGTCAGAACTTCGGGAAATCCGCCTAGGATTAAACCAAAAATGAGCACTAGACAGTAATTCACTGAATGGTATGTGGCGCGTTATCGACTTCAATGTGTTACTTATCATGGTCCTGGGTTTGGTTACTCGCGGGATGGTTGATGCGCACTAGATAGAAACAACAGTGCAGTGTTCTCAGGATTTTAATATTTCTCCAACTGATTTTAGTCTGTGTTGGATCCCACCTTGAAATCAACCAATTCTCACAAATCATCAGTTAAATTACTCATTTGAGTATGAATAGGAATAGTTTTAAACTCAATCGACAAATCCAGTATAGAATGACTCATCATTCATAAGTGAATGGTAACATAAATAGGAAAGTGTGGACCACTGAATTCCATCTCAAAGATCTCCGGTCATGGGTTTGATTCTACATGGGGTAATCCAAGTGGGTGTATATCGCTAGTGTCCCAAGCTAAGATGAAACAGCTGTCACGACAACCAAACGATAAAATATTTTCACTTAAAAAAATATGTAAACAGTTAAAATAGCTGACCGATTAAGGTGTTTTTAGTCTTAGGCAAAAAAAAATGACTATTCGAGCTATTTATTACTTTAAACAGACTTCAGTCGTTTCCACTTAGTCTGAGAGAAGAAAACACGTTAATAATTGTAATAAACACAATGTAAATGTCAATTTTTGTTGATTGTATGCGTCAACGTATACGATCAATATGCATTTGTATGTATGCCTATTTGTCTAGTAGTGTATAGATTGATGACCTTGAAGTTGAGGTGATAAATTATACAAGGAATAGGATGACTCACTGTAATCACCTTATATTTTGTCTATTGAACAAGAGGTAAATATCAATCAATAAAGATGATTATTCATATCTAGACAATTTTCTGCCAGTTGGACAAATATTTACAAAAGTGGATGAATGCCTATATAGATGCATAAATTTTAATCGACAAAGGTATGTTCATGATATGATGACATTCCGTGGAGTTCGATACTTCGTGGCCTAGTGGATAACGCTGTGACATCTGGAGCGATAGGCCTTAAGTCCGAGTCTTAGTCGGGATAACATCGCCCACAGGAAAGAAGGTACGTTCGGTTGATGAGTACTAGATAGGATGAAACATGCTTCTTTGATTCCACTGCTATCCACTATCGATCATTACCATACAATTTCTATCAAGGTTTCTAACTTTTATCAACTTCATTAATTTTTAGACGAACCCATACCTTCTGAATAACCATAACGTGAGTGCACACCGCTGAGGATTTTCAAACTTGAAGGGAAAAACTATCCTCTTTCTATGTTGTACAATGGATGATATTGATCTATAATGACAACTGCCTTTAAATCAATCAATTTTCAGACTAATCAATCAGTTGAATAATCACGAAGATAATAGAGGGTCAGATACTACTGGATAGTGAACGAATTGTTGATCACTTAGCTAATGAATGGGACAGTTAAGCGTGAAAATATTTCTTATCCAATCAGTTGATAATCTTTCACCACTGGCATTTAGGGGACGTGTGTGTGAACTGCCGCTGTTCTCTATACCGAAAAGAATTCTCTACTACAATATACTAAAAGTGAGTAGTTGGTTTGAATTACAAGCAACCAACCAACTAGGATAAAACTTAGATCGAAGATTTACTGACATCTGTTGAACTTCAATTTATTTAAACGTGGGTCAGCTGTAGGACTCTAACCAACGAAGGCAGCAGACCCAGGGAAGTATAGGTCTCAACTTCCTATTTGTTTCAAATACTCTTGTCAATAATCAGTCATCCAGTTTGGTAGTAATGATGGAAAGTTATTAACAGTGGAATAAAGGATGCACGTTTCGTTCTATTTGGGACTCGTCAGCTGCATATGCAAGCACTCCAATAAGTGATGTTGTTCCCACTAGGACGTGAACTCAGGGCTGATCGCTATACACATCAGAGTGTTATCCATCATTACTACGAAACTGAATCTACAAGTAATATTGAGGCATCCACCCAGGAGCCCATATACCAATAGAGACCTATCATTTCGGTTCAGTCAGCGACGAGAACTTACAAGCAATCAAATCAATCGATCACTTCTTCCAAGACTCTAGTACAGTTCAACGTGAAATGAGATGTGACACCTTGTCTAGGTAGTTAGAGAGGTGACCATTTGTAAAACATCTCGAAAATCATTATTGGTGAATGGGAGTTTAAAATGTGACTAGCAATTGGATCCAGTGGGTGTTTTGGAAGACCATAAAGTCGTTAAGCCAGAAACAAGGCGTTCTATGTCTCTGAAGACTTAACAGTTTGATGTAATAGCATACTTCTGTAATTCACATACTATAGAACCTGGATACTCTCCACGTAGTTCGTGGAAGACATTTATATCGTGTACTGCTAAAAAGTCACGAATCTATCGGAAGATTTTGCTTCCTGTTCATCGACTTCCTGTGATCCGTTTCTAGTAGGAGTGAGTGTCTAAAAACACACAATATCATGATAAATAAACTTAGGATTTCAAACAACTAAGACTCCATGATATTTATAAAAAGTAACAATCTGAACAAAGAATATTCATTTCAATAAGTATTCTCTTCAGATTCCACAATCATAAAATGCATTTATACAGCATAAAAACAAACCATGTTACGGACAGTAACATTTTCAAATTGAACTGACATCTAGGGATTGTAAGGAAATCGATTTAACTCCTTCGAACTAATCAATATTTGGATGATGCATATACAGAAGAATGATATGATGGTGAAACAAAGAGACAAGGAATAAGATGTCAGGAATGACCTTTAGTTAGGTGAAGGTCAAGGGAGAAAGAAGTAACTGTTGAACATGTTCTTTCTGAATGCAGAGTTCAGGTTTGATCAATCTTATTGCTACAACCTCCATTATGTTGAGTGGGTGTTGGTAAGCTACTGCATATGATGCCGTTTTTGGAATATGATGAATGACATTGAAAGCCTTATCAACATCTATGTGATGCCCTGTGTTTACTAGACTGACTAGGATTGATCTATTCACCACTTTCACTGCACACTTTCCAAACCAAGCTGGTAAATGCTCTCATATCCAGAGACACACCTGCCTTATCGTACGCCCTATGTAACTAGTTCCACAGCAACAGTTAAATTGATATATGCAAGATGAAGAGCTAAGATTAGATAGGCTATCCTTTAGTCTCGGACTGAGCATTGGCTGACTACTGAATGATATACGAAGCCGACCTGCATAAAAAGTCCTATTGACTGCTCTAGCTAGCGCTGTGATAGAATGTCACTTGCAACATCTCCCTTGAATTGTAAACTCAGAAACAAAATCTTCTTCCTCACCGTCATCACTTCTCGTTTAGGACTAATGTAGTTGATGTTAATGTTTTGATGAACTTGTCCGGGTATCCATTGTGGATACACAGTAGTTCTTTTCCATACACTCTTGGAACAAATCAATCTTACTCTAAATGCCAAGCACCTGATTATATTAAGTTTGTAGTTCATCGGTACGAAGCTTGAGGAAGTGCGTATATTATGCCTTAGACGTTAGTTTTCTATATACACTTCTCAGTGTATATGCCATCTTTGTTTCTTGTCATTAACACCATGTGTAACTTGCCAACACCCACTCAACATAATGGAGGCTGTCGCAATAGGATTGATCAAACCTGAACTCTCCATTCAGAAAGAACATGTTCAACAGTTACTTCTTTCTCCCTTGACCTTCACCTAACTAAAGGTCATTCCTGACATCTTATTCCTTGTCTCTTTGTTTCACCATCATATCATTCTTCTGTGTATGCATCATCCAAATATTGATTAGTTCGAAGGAGTTAAATCGATTTCCTTACAATCCCTAGATGTCAGTTCAATTTGAAAATGTTACTGGCCGTAATATGGTTTGTTTTTATGCTGTATAAATGCATTTTATAATTGTGGAATCTGAAGGGTCTTAGGAGTTATTAAATGTCCAACGTTTTTTGAACGGATGGTTTCAAAATTCATTGATGATTGTTTCATTATAACCTTTATCGATTTATTTACAAGAGTCGAGTGCTAACTAGGTTTCGGTTTTCCTACAATTCCCTCGTTTTGGTCTGTTCTGTCATGTTATACAGCTGTGAGATATAGCCATTAAAATTGGAGATACAAAATGATTAAAGAGTTTTGATCACGGATATCTTCATTGCATTACTTGTGTGTGGTGGAATCAGCGTCTGACTGATGTTGAGGTCAGGTGAAGGGTACTAGGTTATGACAGGCAAGTCAGTCGATGAGGTCGATTTAGATGACTTGAACATCACCATTGCTACCTTGGGAAGTTGAGATATGTTGGGTTGGGGGAGAAGTAGACGAAAACGTGGCACTAGTCGATGAAGTCCCTGACTGTCGGCCTGACTCGTGTAGGGAGATGTAGACTGTCTGATTGGGGTCTCCGAGACGAAAGGAATCAGTGGTTGAGGTCTGTTGGTGACATGGTAGAAATCTGTCATAATGACTCATATTTACACTAGCCATTATCTTCAATTGTTTATTCTCTTATACAACTTTAATTTGATAGGAGACAATTTTTAGCCTCATGTTCTTTGTGTACTACTGAGAAGTGATACTTTGGGGTGATGCACTTGTGAGTGAGGTTCTAAGTCGATTCTATCAGTCAGTTATCCATGGTTTTAACCAGCTGTGCTGTGACTAGGCAACGTATGACTGCTTGGGTTGACATCACAGATTATAAGTAAACGAAATCCTCGGTAACAGCAATTTTTCACATCGGTTCAAAAATATCCCAATATGCTGTGTCTCACTCACTACTCTTAGGTTACCGCAGCAGCATGCTAACTAGATGGTATTAGATTACCATTACACTATCATTTATTACCATTATCCTTACCATGTTGCTTTAAATTATATGTTACTGCAATGGTGATGATACCGGAGCGATGATGATCAGTGGGGAGATGATATGTCTGAAATCAGAATCATTGTTGGTAAAATTAGCCAACTTCACGTTATATTCTTCACTAACTAACATTTATCTTTTTAGTGACCCAATATGTAGTGTTCTTGCTACCTTTGTGGTTATACGACCCTTGCCCGATTTCCACCTCACTGACAACTGGTGCCAGCTTCCGGTTAGGCACATATACATGAAAACAGTATTTACACTAGGCCATACACTCCTACTGACGAATAAGGCCCCAAACACCTGGGTTGTACCCCACCTCCATACAAGACATGGGAGTGAGTGCCCGACCTGGGTTATACCGCTGAGGCCCACCGTATCTCACACTCATCACCCAACTAATACTAATCCCTTCCCACCGTGGTTAAATGGTAACACCTAGGGATTCCAGCCCTTACTGCATGTGTCGTTAGTAGAAACGTGACCAGTTTCAGGAGTGAATCAGTGACTGCTTCTGAAGATCCATCCTCTAGGCAGGAGGGATGATAACAATTGCATCGCTTTGAGCATTCGATAGCGACTGCTAGTGAGGTCACAAGGTTGGACGCCATCATTGATCCACAACCTATATCAGAAATATAGACAAGCACGCATGTAGCCCTAACCTCACCATACCTCGTAAGTATCTCAAACAGATATTATACGGTCGCCCGGTGAAGCACGTTGCACATACACCCAAGTAAGCAGGTCAAGTATTGCAGAGTATTTATAAACATCTGAGTAGCTCCTCTATTACCTATGCACAGTTGGGTTCCTTCACTTCGAAACCCTAAAATTGGAGAGAAAGACAGGTTGATATTCATCATGTAACTAAACTTAAAGCATGATGCCCATCAAAGTCACCAGCAAGCAAGCCATCTGACTAGGTATGATTAAATGTACGCAATCGGCTAGGCACAATGGGCGTCACTATCTCGATGAAGAGGCATTCAGCCACTTTAAAAGAGTCATAGTTACTCTTACATTCCTGGGTGATTTGTTCTTATCAACTATACTTCTAGCTGATATTATGTCTTAACCCCCCCTCCCATCCTGATCTTCAGAATCTTCACCTATTAATCGTTATCCCTTTTTGTGTCACTTGACGTTGTTATGTTCTTAGTTGCAGCGTTCACCACAACATTTTATATTGACCAAAAGTGACAATATTTTCTGATATAAACAACTTGATAGCTTGTTATCTCAGAAAAACTGTTCTGCTTACTTATTTGTTTATTCCAGCTTTCAAAGACTGACAGCTTCTTGAAAGATGTAATCAGTTTTCATCTTCATCCAATTCGAGTATTTCCGAGTCCGATGGCAAAGATAAACAATTGTTTATAATCAATAATTTAGTTTGTATTTCTCGGAAATTTTTTCATCTATTGACATTTTAAACCTCACCTAGTTTTATAGTCCACTAGTTTACTACCCGATCCTATTCCCAGATAAAGAGGGAAGGTTGGACATAGAGCTAGCAACCCTAGACCACAAAACCAATCTAACCACTACAGAAACTTCAAAATACAAACAAAATATGAAACAAACTTATTCGTCACTGGAATCAGAAGACGAAATGACTCTAGTTGGTGAAAGCCTTCGGGAAGCCAATTGATCGATGTGTCTTCTCTTCTCTCGATAAAAGCAAAAGTAAACATGGGGACATGAATGCACGTACCATGTATGAACCTAGCAAAGCTGCCCAGATTGCAAAAGAGATGAGAAGGTATGGCATGGAAGTGCTTGGAATCTGCAAAAGCAGATGGAATGGAAGTGGGCTCTCCGAACTCTTAACTGGAGAGTCAATAATCTACTCCGATTTCGTCATTCAGACGACAACCATGAGCATACTTAGTTTTGGAGTGGCTATCATGATGTCCCCAACAGCATCGAAGGCTCTCTCTCATGCAGTGGGAACCAGTTTTCTCCAGGATGAGGATGATGACAGTAAGATTCAAATCAAAAGGAAGGAAGGTTACAATCATTCAATGCTACGCGCCAACAAATAATGCGGATCAAAAGAAGAGGGGGGAATTCTACAGACAACTTCAATCAACAATGGACAAGACTCCAATGGGCGATATGAATGCCAAACTGGGAACAGACAACACAAGAAGAGAACTCATCATGGGTCGAGAAGCACTCGGTGAAATGAATGAGAACTGTTTGCAGACTTCCGCGTATTTAATAGTTTGGCGATTGGAGCACTGTGTACAAACACATGGATGTTCACAAAGCGACATGGATTTCACCAGATGGACACACTAAAAACCAGATCGACATTATCTTAATCTGAAGAAAGTGGAGATGCGGCTTACTGAACACAAGGTCAAGAGGTCCACACTACTCACTATCTAGTGCAAGTAACTTGTCTTCAAATCAGGTTGAAAGCCTTCAAAGAAGTTGATGCTAGACCTCAGTTCAAGCTGAACACCCAGAAACTACAAAAGACATCTTCACGTCAGCAGTTATCAGGACAAAATGGGAGATATTGAGCAATATCCCTTAAGAAACCTTCGTGGAAGAACACTGGAACTCTTTGGAAGAGATGTGGAAAGGAACCTTCATAACCGTGTTAAAAAGAAGAAGAAGAAGCAAGACAAGGAACAGATCTCGAAAGTCATATGAAGGCTGATAAAGAAGGGAGAGGAAGAAGGTGAAGCAGATGAATCAGTGCAAGGATGAACAACGAAAAGGGGAATTGAATCCAACCTATAAAACATTAGACAAAGAAGTGAATAAGAAGAAATGAAAGCTTATGGACAGTCGTTGAGTGGATGCACCCATAATTTGGTACATGTTAACGCCTTCATTGAGGCCGAAACTATGCACTCATTAAAAAAACATAACATTTACGCCTCAACAGTTCTACTTCAGATAACCTTATTTAACTGGTATATTCACGGGAAGAATGACTGTAATTTAGAGATGATTTCCATCTAATAAGCAACAATTAAACCTGAAAATCCACCGCAATTTTGCGGTGGATCCTTAACTTTTACTCTGAATATTTTACTTCAAAAACTAGTTCACACATCCTTGTATGAAATTTTCAACCTACAGGATCTTTGCAGTTACACAGTTTGCTATTCCATGGTACATGATGAGTTGTCGTCATAAATACTTCTTTGTTTCATTGGTGTTGAGATCTCTAAGTTGATTAGTTTACTTGAGAAAGTGACCCCACCAAAATTATTCGGTATGTGCGATAACGTTACTTCACATTCGAATTCTTCTTCTCCGGAAGCCATGTTCCTGATTTTACAGTAATTATTTAAGTTTGACCAAGTTGCTGAATATCAAGGTAGTATTGATCACGAGTGATATCAGTAAAAGATTAATTGATGGGTGTTTCGTCTAATTATGAAACTCCTCAGAGATGAGTACCCACAAACTCAAGACGGTCGAACCGAAGACTGTCAGTCTTGTGGTGAGCACCTTGCATTAGGTTACTGGGTCAGAATAAAATGGTCCATAATTTCTAACTTCTGTCAGTTCAAGATATAGAAAAACCGTCTTTTAAATACATTGAAGGACGTTTATCTTTACACCCTACTTGGTAAGATAGTTAAAACAAACAGTATACTTTGAAAAAGATGATGCATTATTATACATCACAACTATTCACTCCTGGGAAATTAAGATGACTGGATGATACTTAATGGATATGATATAGTCAGCCTCCAGAAGAAACTATTCAATTAAGAGTTATTTCCTCCCAATGTATTTATTCGTTGAAAGATAGTTTTATTTCACAACAATGTAGAGTCCCATCAATTATGCTTTAAATCGATGAACAGTAGACGGGAAAGATTTTAATCTCAGAATTCATTTGTAATTAGCTTAAGTATAGATGTTAAGATAAATGATGACTATAACCTGCGACAAACTACTAATATATAGGATTATTACTATTTTGAATATTTAAATGAGATAGTCGTAGTTTAGTAGACTAGTATTTGTACTGGGTGATGATGAAGGTGAGATGAAGATTTGTATCGCGGCCGGATTCGAACCAGTGACCACCGGACCTTGTAGCTCAGTAGGTTGATCACCCCGGTCGATAACCCAGTGGTCACTGGTTCGGATCCGGCCGCGGTACAAATCTTCATCTCACCTTCAATCACCACACAGTATATATAGGATTATTTCTACAAGATATATCAGACAAATAACTGCACAGTATGACCAGTTGACTGAGATAGGAAATGTTAAAAGCTGAATAGGAACTAGAAAGGTTAACTTGTTAGACATCCTCTCTATCAGTTGAAAATGGAAAATATGAATCTTAGATAAAAATGTTTCATTGGTTATATTATTTTATTGATTCATAACATTAATGTATAGCTTGCTTGGTTCAAGAGCGTTCAACTGACCCCTTGCCTATCTATGTGTAACTTATAGCTTGGAAATATTGGCCATTTGAGTAAAATTCCTCAATTGTTGTCCATTATTTCATATTTTGTGCTTGAAATCGATTTTTTCATGTTTATTAATTATGGTGCGTTGTAGTCAAGTAATTTGATTGTACATACAGAGGAAACAGATCGCTAAAATATCTGGACAGTAAACACTTAACTTTGTGTTCTATTGTACAATGTTTCAGGGGGGGACTAAATTGCGTGACTTATCATTGCAGATCAACTGAGTATACCATATTGATTAAGCACGCGCAAGATCATCGTTAATACACCATAGGATGTAGGTCACGCTATATTGTGAACTAACAGAAGTAGGAAATGTGAGTGATGAATATGCACTGCTGAGAATGCCATAGAATGATAAAACAGCTATCCAGCATTCCTAGATTCCAATGTTCCCCCAACTGATGTCAGTCCATGATGAATTCCAACAAGAAAGTCTTCTCATATATTATCAAATGATAAGAGGAGAAACTGGATTGATTGTATAACCAAGAAGGTGCGATGGATACATATCTTTCAGGTCATTTTTACCAGGTCACAGCATTTTATTTCACTTTCACTTTTTCGATGAATTATGATTTTAATAGGTAGTTACTTCTGATTAGGTTTGAAATAGTTCTGGCATTTATTTAATGATTGGAGGCAATCACTAAGTGGCTCTACTCAACCTTGATTATGTACTGGTTGGCACTTGTCAACATGATGTATTTGATTTCTCCTCTCCTTGTAAATATTAACTCGCATCATTCAGTGCTATAGTCTGAGACGTTGCCACAAAGTTCCTACAAGGTTGAATTTATGATATACATTGATGTGTTACTGAAGAGTAGCCAAATCTAAGTTATCTAGTCCTGACCAAATTCTGTCAGTCATTTTGTTAGTATGCTATGACGGAGCTCTGAAGGGATATAAGTTCTCTATATGGTGCATAAACGCCTTTCTGACAAGCGTTGACAAGAATGAAGCATAGGTTGTGCATGGCTTCTTGGCAGTCGACTCTAACTAACTAATATTGAGCAAATCGTATCATGATGATAAGTTTTCATAATGTATAGAAATCGCTAAAATTCAGTCATCATTTATGGATAGAAGAACATAAAATTGGCTACACTCGAACAATCTACTAGTGTACACTGATGATATGTTATTTAACACAAAACATATCAGCGAGGAAAATTCACTTTTGATGAATCAATGTCTGAAACTGCACAGTTCACCTGTTCCTGTGGAGGTAGTTGTATAGGTCATACAAAACGTGTTCTCTCCAAACTCATCCTCGAATACTATCCTGTATAGGTGTTTCGAAGAGAGTGGTAAAGCGATTAACACATCGATTCTTGATCATTTGGCTAACTTCGATCACTTCGCACCCCAGAATCTTCTCTCGAAGTTTATCATAGAACAAAACTAAATATTTCCAAGCGGCTGACGTCTAGTCACCTGGACATATCAAAACCCTTGGCAATTTGTCGGTGCAAGCTTGATCTTCGTGTTCAAAAGAGGAATGTCAAATCTCTAGTTTTACCGTGGTCATAATCTCCCTAAAATATTTATTCATTTATCTGTTTACCACTTATTTCTTTATTATAAATAATTTTTGATGACTTTGTATTAACCTACTTACACCCCAAGCAAAATACTATGCCACATCATCCAGGAGAGACTAAAAGATGCGCTGCATTCAAAACTACGACCGGAACAGACTAGCTAGCTGGCTTCAGCAAGAACAAATCATGTGGGGATCGAATCTCAAAGCTACGCTAGACATCATCATAAAACAGAGTAAAAAAATGGAAGTCAACTCAACTCTACCTCAACTTCATCGAATTTGAAAAGGCCTTCAACAGTATCGAACGAGAAGTAATTTGGAAACTGCTTCAACACTACGGTTTTAGTACCACAAACCTTTATCAATCTTATCCAACAACTATATGAAAACGCCAAATGTCAAGTAATTCACAATGGGAAGCTCAGTGATGCGTTTGAAGTGAATACAGGAGTTAAACAAGGCTGTCTACTATCACTAATGATCTCACTGCTTGCGGTCGGCTGGACTGGATAATCCGATAAACCGTAAGGAGCGAGAAGATGGGCATACACTGGCTTGACCGATGAAAAGACCCCAGAAGAAGATTTAGACTTCACCGATGATTCATGTTTAATGTCGCACAAACTCGAAGATCTACAGGCGAAAACTAACAAGTTAACAGAAGAGGTGAGGCAGCGAAGACGGGACTTCAAGTGAATGTAGAGAAGACGGAGGTGATGAAGATACTCAACCAACAACAGCATCAACAACAAGCACCAATCACCGTCAACGGAGAAGCCTAGAGGAAGTAGTCCCGTTTCAACTACAGGTGGCACAGGCACAGACGAGGACATCAGAGCCAGGATCGGAAAGACAGCAAGATAGACTTTCATTAATCTGAAATCAGTGTGGAGATCTGCACTCAGCATAAAGCGTGATCAAGATCCGGGTTTTCAACACCAACGTCAAGTCAGTGCTGATATGTGATGGTTGAGAAACTTGGCGCGTTACGAAAAGCATTTCCAACAAACTACAGACATTCATCAACAGCTGCCACCTACGCTCACTCGATACTCAAGATCAGATGGCCAGAATAATCAGAATAAGCAACAAGGAACTCTGGCAACGAACCAACCAAGAACCTGTCACCCAACAAATATGCAGAAGAAATTGAGGTGGATTGAGCATACACTGAGAAGGCCGATCGGGGACATCACGCGCCAAGCGAAGCCTTCTAGTGGAACCGATATGCGAAACGACGAGTTGGGCGTCCGTGGCGAGGGTGACATTGGAGGATATGATGTCAGGAAGAAATGAAAGGTTGTGGGCAGTCTTAGCGACAGACTTCAGAGAAGAGAGTGCAGTGGAGGCGTGATACTGAAGCCCTTTGTTCCACTAGGAACCCAAGGGGAAAAAAATCATGATAAACTCACTAATTAGCTACTCATAGACGAATATTTTCGTTGTAACTATAAGTGCGCACTACTGAGGAGTCCCATACTGGGAAGAAACAAGTGTTCAGTGCTCACAGTTTTCCAAGGTTTCTGCAGCTGGTGTCAATTCATGATGAGTACTAACCTGAATTCAATGTGATTATAAAAGCAAATATATTTTTAAAATCACAATGAGGTAGAAAAATAATTTTTCGAGGTTCCTCAACTTCATGGAAGCCGCCTCTTCAGTGAACAGCAGCATCCATTAAGTTGCAAACATCAGAAAATTATTTCTCTACCTTATTGAGACTTTACAAATATATTTATACTGGGTGATGATTGAAGGCGGAATGGAAATTTGTACCGTAGCTGAATTCGAATCAGCAACCACCAGGTTTCCGGCCTTGGTTCGAATCCAGCCATAGTAAAAATTTTCATTTCAACTTCAATCATCACCCCAGTATAAATACTAGTCTGTCAAACTACGGCCATCTCATAAATTTCCTTTATAATTTATTCACCCACTAATCAACTTATTCAACTGTTTAAAGCGATTGTACAGCTTGTGAATTTTTCATGATTTAATGGAACAATGTAATTTGTTGGGCAATAGTTATGCTCATTCTATCGGTGCTAACCAATACTGTCAATTAATGTACACAATATAACTCCACTGAATTAAAGTATTTGATCCGTCATGGAGTTGAGTTACTAAACTTATTCCAAGAACGAGGTTTATTCTATTGAAAAACGTTTCACTATCATACAAGACATCAATATCAGTAAATGAGATTCATAACACACACGTACCTTCATGAGACTACTAAGTGGAATTCCATACCTTCACTTTGTAACACTGGTTCACTGAGAATAATGTCTAGGGTGACATTGAAATATCAGAGGACAAATTAACCTAAACATTAACAACCTGAGCTATAACTATTTTCATTCATTTCTAAATCAGAAATATTGAACAAAGTGATAAATTCTTCGTTCATTTATCTAATTTCTGTTTTCATCCTCCTCTGTAAGGAAACAAGAGCATAGAAATGAAAAAACTATCCAAGGTAATTAACGTGTGAAAGGCATAAAAATGTGTCGAAAGCAACAAGAGGTAAACTAGTAATGAATAAGTAAAGTTTATCACTAAGAGAAATTATTATTATTTGTCCCTTGGGTTCCCACTGGAACATACGCTCTCAGTAGCACATCTCCATTCCAATCTGTTCTCTGCAATCTTTCGAACCTGGCTTCACCACTCCCCACAAGCTCTCATTTATTCCTCTCACCATCGCCTCGGATGCCCAATTCGTCATTTCCCTATTCGGTTCCACTCAAGAGCCTGGCCTGGTGCGTGATGTTCCCGAACGGTCTTCTCAGTGTATACCCAATCCATCTCCACTTCCTTCATCTGCATATTTGTTGAGCGACAGCCTCCTGCTTCGTTGGTTCGTTGTCAGCCATAGTTTCTTGTTGCTTATTCTGATTATTCTGGCCATCTGAGCTTCATTAGCCAGCCAGTGTAGGCAGTTGTTGATTAATATCTGTAGTTTGTTGGAAATCCCTTTCGTAACGCACCAAGTCTCTGAGCCATACAGAAGCACTAACTTGACGTTGGTGTTGAAAATCACTAAGAAAAATAGCTGTAATAATTGTTCAACAACCTTTATTATTGTAAGTCAATTGAGCTTTTGTTGTCTACTTGATAATTAGTAGTAGAATCTAGGATGTACGTTTCGTCCTGCTTGGGACTCGTCATCTGGACATCCCTAAGTGATGTTTTCCCCATTGAGACTCATACCCATTCCTCATCTCGTCAAGTGGCCAAGCGTCACCCACTAGGCCAATAGGGACACAACAGCCACCCTAATTCAATTGTACAGTAAACAATTAAATTTGATGTCACAATGGGAATTATGAATTTAATTAAAGTTGCATTCCTATAGTTACATAAAGTTTCATTCATACAAATAACATTTTTCTCCGGATACATCGTAAATAGTCTTAATAGGGTGTACAAAAACAAAGGAAACCATTGTAATTCTTCATGTTAATTAAACATATATAAATCAAAACCAGAGAGATTAATTCTCTGTACAATAATGAAGCCAAATGTTCTAGAATAATGAACTATTGACATCGATATTGAAGATGATACAGCTATACACACACACAACACACAAAACACACACACACACACACACACACACACACAAGATGGAAAAACTTATGAAGCCATACGAAAGACAAAATATGCTATTAGGCATGAATAATAGGCATATACATGATTCTATATAGAATTATAGGAGCATTTGCAGATGTTTATGTTTGCGAAGAAACCAAAAAAAGAAGGTTACTTCTATTATTCCAGTCTGTTTTCAGTAGTGTTGTTCCTTTTTTAAAAGAAAACACTTTTTCCAATATGCTTGTGTTCATTTACATAAGAAAAGCAAGTAATAAATAAATAAATAACGATGATTAATGTTTGTTGATACATACAGTCATCCATTTTTGTACTGGATACCGGATTGATCGAACTCTTTTGGCATATAGTCTCCTGTCCAACTGGAAGTGGAATCCAGGACACGAGTTTTGCCTAGTTTGTGACTCATCAGCTGGATGTAACTACACCTCAGTGAGTGATATTGTTTCCAACAAGACTCGAACTTCATACCTATCACTTCAAACGCCAATAAAGGTTGATACTTTTGATACAGTAAAACAATGGAGGATTACAAGTATCAAAAAATTATTATAATTCTATCTGAAGGCTTATGAAGATTTATTAATTGATTTTAAGTTGGAATTCATTATGGACTGATATCAGTTGGAGGAACATTAAAATCTGAGAGCACTTGACAGCTGTTTCGACATAATATGGGGCTCTTCAGCAGTGCGCATATATGACCCCACCTTGTCAAGGATCGAACCCGCGACCTTCAGGTTCCATGGTCAGCATGTTCCCATTGAGCCTCTGGGTCGGAATCCAAACACGCACATTTCCTACTTCTGTCAGTTCATAATATAGCGTGACCTCCATCCAATGTCGTCGATTTGGTTGACTCCACTGAATTCCGACCAGTGGCTCAGTCTTAACGTGCTGGGTTCGATCCCTGATGAGGTGGGGTCATGGGTGCGCAGTACTGGGAAGTTTCATACTAGGACAAAACAGCTATCTAATGTCTCCAGGCTCCAAATATTCCCCCAACTAATGTCAGCCCATGATGAATTCCAACCTAAAATAAAATAATTATAAAAAGCACCTATTGTATAACAGGTGGCTGTCGTTCCCCAGTGGCCTAGTAACTGATGCTTTGGCGTTTGAAGCGATACGTACGAGGTCTGAGTTTTCTTGGGAACACTGATCACCAGAGTGCAGGTACATCCAGCTGATGAGTGGCAAGTGAGGCGAAACTCTCGTCCTGGATTCCACTGCTGGCCTCAACCAAGTCAATCATAAAACTGACGATTCTAGATTTATACTTCTCTTTATCGTTCGTCTAACGATGAGTAAGTCAACAGCTTCCTTGGCAGAGATTCAAAGATGCTGGTAGCTTCTGAAGGTCACTGTTGCACCTCTCAAACATTAAGGCGTATGTCAAGGGATTTCCATAATTATGGGGTGTTAAATTGCTTGGCTGGTACCATTTGTCACTTTCTCAATAACTTATATGGAAACCGCTTATATATTATACAACCATAAAGCATACTTACTCAAGACGGGAGTTATGAAGTTAGCCAATTTTTTGTTTATTTAGGAGGTTTGAAGAGGATTAGTCAATTTCAAAGCATTTCTTACCATGAAGTGATATCAAATGGAGCACTGTTTCATTCTAGTTTAGGACTACTTAGAAGTGTACACCAACACTTCAGTTGAAGTCGAATTTATGTCCATCACATCTGATGACGAACACTTAACTACTCACTCTGTAGGTTGGATTCCAATTGACCATGTCTTTCAACTTCTGGTTTGCCTAAAAGTTCCAAAAAACTTCTACCTGAAGAGAAAACCAGTTTGAGTGTGAAAATGGTACCTCACTAGCGACAATAGATGTTAGCAACACCATACAGCTAATTGACTTTTACAGGAGAATATGATCTGTTGGGCACTAATCAAGTAGTCTTGTGTTAAATTGATCTCTACCATACATGAAGGTCTTGGGATCAGTCCTAAGTGGGTTAGTAGTCCCAAACCGAGGTGAAACAAAGCTTCTAAATCCGTAATGATTTTCAGCAGTTAATCTTGAATGTCGTATTTTACAAACGAAATTAGGCGATGGAGTTCGACTGAATAGAATGCCTACAGTACTAAGATGCAGCTACAGTGAAGCAGTGGTGCGACTGACATCCACGTTGATCAATACTTCCCAGTAAGCTTCAACTTTCTATTTAGGTAGACAATACTATAAATAGTATTGAAACTTGATGAAAGGACTAAAATATGTTGTTGTTAACTCCTAGTTAGACAAGATTCTCTTTTAACTTTGAAAAGTTAAATATTTTTGTCTTGTAATGATACTACTTTTTGTTATTCAGTAGCACGAGGCTAATTATTAAAAACCTGTTTCTGTGACAAGTCGTGGTAAAAAACAAGTACCAAGTTCCAATGTCCTGGATGGTCTAACGAACCCATTTATGAAGCCATCTGATATCTAGAAATGTTTCACTGAAATGTCGTCAAGTCCAATAGCTTGCGAACTCATTTTTCCAAAAATGTTTACATTTAAATCCCAAAAGTTACTCTTAAACTAGTCTACAAATGCATTGTTATTATTACTAGGATATTAGAAGATTTAGATTTACACATTCCCAAGGAAACTATACGGTTTCTTCTCTTTCAGTGATGCTTCTAAGGAGTATTTAGGAAGTTGATAGGGAAAATGAAAAGAACTTGAACTGTGCACAAAATATTAGTTCAACTTTGGAGGTTGATTGTGAAATTAGACTGATTCAGACAAGAAAGACTAACCAATCACAACGAAATGACCTTAGTATACCTCATTCAAACAGCGAAAGTCTGTCAGGTAGGTGATATTTCATGTTGTAGAGATATAGGGAGATGAAACACTGACCACTCCTATTCAACAGACGTTCATCTAGTTGGATACTGGAGCAAAAGATGAACTGAGGTGGAACTACCAATTATGAATGATAAAATTCAATCACTTTACTTCATCTCGAGGTTTTGATCACGTTTTCTAGTTTGACATTGAAACATCTGTCAGCCAAAATTTTAGCTTAGGGAACAATCTAATTTGGATGGTTTTTAAAGCTTCTATAGGAATGATTGATTTAACCTACTCTGAGATTCAGTGACGGTAAACTTTTGGAACCTGAAACTCATCTTGAAGACATTTGGATTACAGGTTTTTTGTTACTTACCTCCTAAACAGTCATTATGTACATACTTTAAAGCCAAATAATTAAAAAAATAATTTTTGAAAGCATCTATACAAATTGCTTACTTCGATTTAGTAAAAGTCACTGATGCATTAATTCCCCCATGATTATTACTGTTCAGTGCTAAATGATTGAAATTTTGATTTGATGTTCCAGTGATATTTGGCGTTTTTAGGTGTCCTGTAGTAATTGAATTGAATGTGGACAATGTAGAAGTAATTTCTTGTTGATTTGAAGGAAGACTATTATTTCTACTATTGTTACTGCTTGTACTACTGTTACTACTACTAATATTTGTATTGTCAAGGGTTATTGATTTGTGTTCATTATCATTATCAAGATGGTTAGGGATTTGTTTTGAAGGACTAGTGGTAATACTATGTAAAGGTTTCAGTGATTGACAGTGTAAATTAGACAGTTTGTTCATTTGATCTGATATATGATTTTTTTTGTAAATTTGTTTCTCTTGACATGATAATAATTTTTCATTTTCTTGACAACTTCCAGTTTTTAATTTGAGCATTGATGAATGAAATTTCGATGGGGATGAAAGCATTAATGGGGGTTGTGATAACGATGATGATGATGATGATAAAAACGGAATACAGGTGGGAATATGTACTACTGGTGACTGTTTCACCTTTCTTGATTCTTGTTTAAACTTTGATAGATTGAAAAACAAGCCCAAAATATATTTTAATTTACTATCGACAATATCTAAAAGGAGAAAAGTGAAAAAAAATGAAATGAAATTCTATGGAAAAATTTAATCATAAGTTCAAAGGTGACTTTTACGAACACAATGATATATCAATTGGAAAAAAAAACAATAAGATTTTCCAGCTACTGTCCAGTTGTTTAGACATTTTTTAAAACCAACAATATTATAAACTACGGCTAACCTATGGGGTCGAACCCAGGATTATAAGCTCTAGAAGAAATATAAATCAACATGAATCTTCAAACTTCATCCTAACACGCTCTTTAGTGTCATGATTCCCTTGTTTCATCCCTTGACTAGGCTTAAGCGGAGTACAATAAGACAGAATAATAGAGATTCAGTTGAGACTGATCAACCCTAGAGGCTACATTCATATGGCGTAGAACTGAAGTGGTATCATGCTGCTGTCCATCCTAAAGCAAAATATTTAAGCCGCATCATCCTGGAGAGACTAAACGATGCTCTGGATTTAAAACTACCACCGGAACACGCTGGATTCAGGAAGAAAAAATCATATGCGCATCGAATCGCAACGCTACGCTACATATCATCATAGAATGGTTGTCAACTTTCTACCATACCTCAACTTCATCGAATTTGAAAAGGCCTTCGACAGCGTTGAACGAGAAGTAATTTAGCAGGCGGCTGCTTCAACACAAAGCAATGCACAAGCCTTTATCAACCTCATTCAACAACTATATGAAAACGCCACATGTCAAGTAATTCACAATGAGAAGCTCAGTGATGCGTTTGAAGTGAAGACAGGAAGGAGTAAGACAAGCTGTTTACTATCACTTACGATTTTCCTAACTGTGGTGGACTGGATCATACAGCAAACAGTGAGGAGTGAGAAGAGGGATATACTCTGGCTGGACCGATGAAAAAACCCCAGGAGAAGACTCAGATTTCACCGATGACTTGTGCTTAACGTCTTGTGGCACAAACTCGAAGATTTACAGGTGAAAACTAACAAGTTGACAGAAGAGGTGAGGCAACGAAGACAGGACTTCCTTCAGGTGAACGTAGAGAAGACAAGGTGATGATGATACCGAACCACCACCAACAACAAGTTGCAATCACCATCAACTGAAGGAACTTAAAGGAAGTAGTCTCTTTCATCTACCTGACCAGGCATCATCGTGTCAACTACAGGCGACGGCACAGATGGGAAAGGCAAAGCAACCGGATCGGAAAAGCAAGACAGGCTTTCATTAACCTGAAACCAGTATGGAGATCTTCCGCACTCACCACAAAGCATGAACAATATTCGGATTTCCAACACTAATGCCAGTCAAATAAGTCAGTGCTCCCATGTCATGGTTCAGAAACCTGGCGAAATGCACTTCCGACAAACTACAGATATTAATCAACAACTGCCTACACTGACTGGCTAATGAAGCTCAGATGGCCAGAATAATCAGAATAAGCAACAAAGAGCTCACTCTGGGAACGAACCGACGGAGCAAGAAGCCATCGCTCAACAAATATGCAGATGAAGGAAGTGGAGATGGATTGTGCATACACTGAGAAGACCATGTGGGACATCACATGTCAAGCCAGGTTGTCGAGTGGAGCTGGGATGAGAAACGAGAGTTGGGCGTCCGAGGCGATGGTGACATGGAGGAGATGGTGTGAGAATAAATGAGAGTTTTTGGGCAGTGTTTGAGCCAGGTTCGAAAGATCGCAGAGAACAGATTTAATGGGATGTGCTACTGAAGCGTATGTTCCAGTGGGAACCCAAGGGACAAATAATAATATAGTATGGAAAACTGTCCTTCATTATAACCAAATGCTGAAGTTGTTGTAACAGGGACTCTGTTGTGTGTGTGTGTTGGGTAGGGAAGAAATTGCATTCTATTTATATCTCGATTAACTACACATTTGTCTAGTGATCGATTAAACAAAATGGAAGTAATAAAAGAGAACTGCAAGCCCATTGACTACGTTCACTTCCAACAGAATCCGAACTCAAGAGGTGGGAAATCACACGACCAAAGACGTCAATGAATAAACAGAGTTTTTTATTTACTACAATATTACCAAGTTACGGTTTGATCTTCTAGTAGTGAACAGTGTGTCGATCTTGAGTAGGATGGAGGTAAGCAGGTGGTCAATAAAGTTCTACCCTTTATTTTGCACTCTAATAGTAGATTGTATCCAGACGGGGTGATGATCGAAGGTGGTCTCTGGTTCGTGTCCGGCCACGGTCCAGATTTTCATTTCACTTTCAATCATCACACAGTATAAATATAAGTCTGCCAAACCGTAGCTTCCCCAGGCAGTCAAAATGATAAGTAGGTTGTATGACTATGTTAACGGAAGTATACGATTTCGAAGACTTTGCTAGTACCTTGATCTTGTGACTGAGTTGACAATCTTGAGGTCGTTAATTCAAATCAATCATTTTTTTACAATGAGAACAAACTTTCAACTAAGTGAATTTTAGATGATTCAACGAATATACATCATTCTCATCCTTGTTTTCTGTAGATAATCCCCCTCCTTAGTTATAATAACAGTTCTATGTATTATCAATAAGTTTAATTCTGCAAACAGCCTTTTCATTCATCACCACACATCTTCAAGAAGCTGTTATGAATATAAAACCTGTACCAAAGGTAAAACCTATTCCAAGGAATTCTAACCTTGACAATAATACAAAAAATATTGACTAAAACAGATGGTAAGAACGGTTGGAATTAGCATGTAGTTGGAAGACATAGAGTATACCAAATGATACTAGATTCCCTTGATCCTTAAAATTGTTAAATTCTTAATAAAAAGCATTCAAATGTCAAAAGGTACTTTGAATATATCAGATCTACTGAAAAGAGAAACATTCCGACGAAGATAAGTGATCTTTGCTCTGACTATTTGATACTTTATGCTATGAATTATGATAGATTCACTGATTACCTCTCAGGATGACTTTATTTCACTTTGATTTTAACGAGAGAACCTATATGAATGAGAAGCAAGTGTGATAATGAACTGACAGTAATATATTACCCACTCAGTATATCCTTGATGATGATACAGAGTCGAAACTTCACAACTTTCTTTTTTATGCATGATATCGGTAACATCTATTCAAGGTTATTAGATAAGTTATTTTGTTTTCTTACACTTAAACAAATAAGTTGAGGGAAGAATCCAATTCAGAGATCAGGTTGATATTCATCAAAAGCCGTTTTTTTCCAGTATAGGACTCCTCAGCAGTACTCATCAAACCCGAACCAAGGACATTAAGATCCGATGACATGTTACCATTGAGTCAGTGGGTCGGAATCCAGTGGTTCACTTTCTTCTACTTCTCTCAGTTTGTAACGTAGTGTGACCTCTATACAATACTATTGTCAATTAACTATCTTCATTTCCAACTTGGTTCATCCTACTGGTCACATTCAATCAGAACCTTAGGAATCTCATCTAGAAGCAAGTCAATGATAAGTCCTACAGAGTAATTCAATTTGGAGATTTGGACCTAGATCTAAGAAACTTACCATTGGGAAATTTCACAATAGAATAGTGTAGTTTCTCAATATTCTAATTTCTCTATCAGTTTTGGTCAAGCTGCCAACTTGAATTCTACAAAGTACTCATTTTTTTTCAAGGGTCTCACGATGATAAAGGAATGAAAAATTATACAAAATAGAAGTATTGACTAGTAATGGTTGAATTCTTCTTTAAAATACAATCAAATAACTTACCTTGAGCAGTAAATCCATTTGTTTCAACACCGAGTTGTTGAAGTACTTGAAAACAAGCTGATACATTATGAAGCTGAAAATGTGTTTGTTTTTTTAAAATAAAAATAACCAAGACATCATCATCGTCATCTAGTAACATATTATTACTGTGAAATTAGTCGAATAATTCAATAGATAATAAACATTGTAACGGTGTATATGTATGATTACTTGTTTCGTACAAATTTGTAGAACTCAACTGATTAATCCATTGATAATTGGAGAATATTTGTAGGTCAGGCTGATGATTTTAGTTGGGTTGAATTCCTTGAGTTGCACAGTTTAATTGTCAACTTCTTCCTAAAGATATTCCCTTCAAAGACAATGAAGCCTTCCTAATAACTCCAACTAGTTCAGAGAACACAGTGCAATTAAGTGCTGATACATCTTTGCAATAATAAGATATTTTACTGTTTATCCTTCCTTAGGAATTGATTTTCCCCGAAACTGACAGTCACAAAGATCAGTCACTAATTCTTTATACTTATAGAATGCTAATGAATGTCGGATGAATGATGAGCATAATAGAGTAGCCTGATTCTGAATAGTAGATTTGATCAATTGTGCCAAAAATACTTATATGTTTCGACTAACTAGCTTAAGGATCGTGTATGAGGAAAGCAACATAACTCGACAATTTGTTAAATGGAGTAGATACCTGAAAGTATGCCTTCAATTTAACTATTACACGTTGAAACTATAAAGGTAAGCATCAATGTTGAATCAGTCACTACACTTTTAATTTGTGAAACTTGGCTCATACCAAAGTTTGTATGTCGTTCAAGTGTAGATAATTCTAAATTACTAATATAATAAAACGTCATTCATTATTTTGGTACTTCCCAATGAATGTTAAACAAAATAAATTTGTTTTAACTGCCATTTCACTATGCCTAATGCTAATAGCCTTAACAAAGTTATAGTAAACCGGGATTTACAATATCCTTCAAGATTATATAGGATAACTTGACAAGTCTTCTCCTTCTGTATGAATGATTCTATGTTGTCAGAGTTGTAGAATAAAGATGATATCCATATAGAGTGTGTGAATTACACACTGAGATTTGTATGTACACATATGTGTGTTGATAGTTCTTATCGCCTTGATGTATGTTGATTATGTCAGTATGTGTGGAGTGGATGGGTAGAGACCAGGTCGAACTACCTTCCATTCTCTCATTCTTATTTAGACAATTTTGATTCCATTTACTGTTTCGTCCTAGTATGGGACTCCTCAACATCGTGCAACGATGACCCCACCACGCCAGGATCGAACCCAAGACCTTCAGGTTCCGCACCAGCAAGTTACCATTGAGCCAATGGGTCGCAATATAATGGTCTGTATTTCAACTATTGTCACTTCACGACATAGAGTAACCACCACACAGTGTCACCTTGAGCATTTGTCCTCCTGGTCAACATGTTTACCCCATCGATCACGACTTCTCATTGGAACTTCAGGAATAACCTCTCGAGGGTAGTCAACAATGAGCACATACACAAGTGTTGGTAGTTCTTATCGCCTTGATGCATGTTGATTATGTCAGTGTGTGTGTAGTAGGTGGGTAGAGACCAGGTCAAACTACGTTTTACTCCTTCATTCCTATTTAGGCAATTTTGATTCCATTTACTGTGAAGAGATTCTGCTATGAGACGTTCTCTATAATTTCCAAAGCCTTTCTAAATAATTTCAACATTATCAAAGCCGATCTTGTGACACGAAACTATAGCATGTAGAGCTATGGCTGGTGTGTTTTCAAGTTTTTTAAGTTCTACTGGATTTCTAGGAGGGTGGAGTGGAAGCACTTCGGTGTTCGGTTTTTTTCTAATTTTGATTCCAATGGTAAGTTTGTTTCATACACATTGCACCGCAGTCTGGGCATTTATTTCATAAACACAATTAGATTGTTAATCCAAAGGGATCTCATCCTTCAAATGAACTAAGGTGCTTTGCTATGTGTTTGATGTTCTGTAAAACACTCTGATATTCTATTTGTTGAGGACTCTTTTAATTTCATTGGATGTGTGATCTGTAAGGGGTAGCTAGTATGAAAATTTGAACCACGACTGGATTCAAACCAAGAACCACCAGAATTTCAGCTCAAACCTCTACCAAGTGAGCTACGAAGCCCGACTGTAGACAAGATTTTTATTTTACTTCGAATCCGACCACTGTTGAAATCTTCTTTCCTGTTCTGTCATCACCCAGTATCACTATAAGTCTTCTAGACTATGGCAATCTCAGTCAAAATGAGATTATTACTGTTATGTTTTCTCTCTGTTTACAATTTTTCATTATCGCTCATATCACTCAAACTCAGTTAAGACCAGTTATATTATAATACGATCACCTGATACTATCATGTTCCCTTAAATTAATGAATCACACTGACTTCACAAACACCTTCCTTCTGTTCTTTTTATTCCTTAAATATTTTCTAAACTTTATCCTGTTGACGAAATGGGTGACTTTAAAGGTCACACTAGCAACTAATAAAATAACCAATCGGGTTGTGGCATTCTGTCTGGAGGCAATTTTTCATAGGACTGGGAAATGTGGTTGGTTATTTCATCAGTTACTAGGAGAGCATTAAAGTAGCTCAACAACACTATGTAATGCTTTTTCTTGATTACAACTCATTATCATTACATCTCATCAGAACAAACACTCACCCTTTCTTTGAGTGGAACTCAAATGCCATTCAGACCGATGAGTTCGGTCCAATCAACAATAGGATAATACAAGTAACAACATTAAAACCATACACGTTTCACAAGAAGTGGCTGTCGTGACTCCATGATCTAATGAATAATGCTCTGGTATTTGAAGCAATCAGTCCTGAGATTGAGTCTCGGAGAGAACTATGTCACTAACTGGTAGGCAGCTTTTGAAAATAAGTTCGTTGAAAAGGATTTCCGTCACCGAACAATTTATCTTATGATTAAATAGGTATTTAGTGTGATAATGATACTAATACTAATAATAATGATAAAAAGGAGTTTGATATGACAATCAGCAATAAATTGTGTGGGAAACGTCATCCAGTAAATAAAACTGTTCTAACTTTTATTGACACACTTGTTATACTCCGTTGTTTTGTTGGATCGAATTGTCCGACCTCTATTGGCATATCGGCTCCTGTGCGGATGCCTCGATATTGCCTCAATGTTAATTATGATAATTTAGTTGGTTGCGGCTAGCAGAAGAACCCAGTAGGCGTGTTTCATCCTATTTGGGACTCGTCAGCTGGATGTACCTACACCCCAGCAAGTTATGTTGTTCCCACTGAGACTCGAACCTCGTAACCATCACTTCAGACGCCAAGGCGTTATCCATTATGCCATGGAGGGACACATAAACAACCGAATATGGAATTGTATTCTACCACACTGTCCAAATTTTACCCTTAAGTTAAGGACAATTCTACGTTGATTTATCTGTATTCAAAGGTGAATCCCGCCATATCAAACAAATGTTGCACAATGGATCAGTTGATTGATCTTCTTTACCACTGATTACGCTACACTGAGAGATGTTGTTGAATGCAACGGAACTGCGTACATGAACTACCGACATACATAGGACTAGGTTAATTGATATGCACACGTTAAACTGATCAGTGTTGCCAACTTATACCATTACCATGAAGCATATTACATAGTGCCTGTAATATGTTATCCTAAAGTTTGTTTCTTGGAACATTTTATGGAACGATATTCATAGTCAGCTGTCCACAATATCATCATTAGTATGCCTCCTAAATTATTAATTCAAGAAAAATATCTTCTTTAAAACAGTCTTAGTGAATGTCAACTGTTCATATGTTTCATATTTATTCGCAACGAAAGCTAATGCGTATCCATTTTTTCACTTCTATGCATCCCGTAGAACAAAGTTTATGGTATCGTGAAAATAGAGAGCGAATGAGAATACACCTTCTTGTTTAATGGAACCAAATCATCAGGGTTCGTCTGTTATTCATTCGATGTTAGTTTTCTGTAAATAAACCAATTCAGTGATCATTATCGCCTGTGAGCAGTAGAACATCTTGGAATGGAATTTTAGAATGTATTTATACTAACAATCATAATATCTGGATTAAGAGATTCCTGATGTTGACAAAATACAAGTAAATTCATACATCCAACAGACCTATGGGTGTGAATTAAGTACGTCGCTTGGATTTAAAGTTTACTTATGGTTTCTGTGTCCAACACATATCTATGATGAAATTACGTACTGAAGTATTCCACAAAAATCTCTCAATATTTAGTGTTTTCATAAATCAACAGGGAAACAATTCATTTGGTAAATTAACGTGTTACCACATGAAACTGTTATTAATAAACTTAACTACTAAGGAAATTATAAGTAGTTCACTTTTATTTGGACAGAAAAATGACTGAACAGTCTTGAAAACTCCGAGTAGCTTTTCTGAATGCTGATCAACTGGTTTGAAAATAGCCTAATTCCTGCAAGCATTTAAGGAGTTGTACTGCATTCCAATGAGTAAGAGAAAGAGAATATCATTATTATTATTTGTCCGTTAGGTTCTCAGAGGAGCACAGAACTTCAGTAGCACATCTCCACTGAACTCTCTTCTAAGCAATCTTTTGAACCTAGCTCAAACACTGCCCACAAACTCTCATTTATTCCTCACACCATCTCCTCCATGTCAACATCATCTCGGATGCCCAACTCCTCGTTTCCCATTCCGGCTCCACTCGACAACCTGGCTTGACATGTGATGTCCCCACATGGTCTTCTCAGTGCATGCACAATCCATCTCCACTTCCTTCATCTGCATATTTGTTGAGCGATAGCTTCTTGCTTTGTTGGTTCGTTCCCACAGCGAGCTCTTTGTTGCTTATTCTGATTATTCTGGCCATCTGAGCTTCATTAGCCAGTCAGTGTAAGCAGTTGTTGATTAATATCTGTAGTTTGTTGGAAATGCATTTCGTAATGCGCCAAGTCTCTCAACCATGACATGGGAGCACTGAGTTACTTGACTGACATTAGTGTTGAAAATCCGAATGTTGTTCATGCTTTATGCTGAGCGCGGAAGATCTCCATACTGGTTTCAGGTAAGTGAACATCTGTCTTGCTGTCTTTCCGATCCTGGCTGCTTTGACGTCCTCATCTGTGCCGTCGCCTGTAGTTGACACGATGCTGCCTGCCTAGATAGGTAGGCAGTTGAAAGAGACAACTTCCTTTATGTTTCTCCGGTTAATGGTGATTGATGCTTGCTGTTGTTGTTGTTGTTGGTTGGGTATCTTCATCACCTCCATCTTCTCTACATCCACCTGAATTCCTGTCTTCGCCGCCCTGTCTCTTCTGTCAACTTGTTGGTTTTCGCCTGTAGATCTTCGAGTTTGTGCGATATAAGACATTAGACATAAATCCTCATCGACGAAATCCGAATCTTCTTCTGGGGTCTTTTCGTCGGTCCAGACAGCGTATGCCCATCTTCTCACTCCTCACGGTTTGTTTCATGATATAGTCAACCAAAATCAGGAAGATCATGGTCAAATCGAGGATTATGAATAAGGCTTAATTGAGTGAAAAGTACGCTATACTTGCTAGTCACTTGTTGTATGTTATTGGATCACACTGAGACCTAGTATTTAAGTTAGTCATTTGGATAAAATAATCCTAAATTGTGCATTCTTAGTGATTGTGAAGGCTACTCCAGCAACTTTTGAAGTAACCAATTCTTTCGTTGATTAATTTATAGTACAGAAATAATGGCATATTGAGTTAAATCCCTCCTTTATTGTACACTATCTCTCAGGTAACTTAGCTGTGTGTAGAAGCGAATGAGATGACCTGAAATATCTGAACAGTAAGCACCAAACTTTACATTCTGTTGCACGAGATTGCAAGAGAGGACCGAATCCCATGACTGAACTTTTGGTTGAATTGAGCCTATGATACAGGGCAGGTACATTCGAGAACAACCATGTTCAAGGTCGCAGCGTTGAGATTGAATTGGCAAAAACGTGTGCTTAAAACAATTATAACCAGATAAAGTTATAATACTACTGACCATCAGCTAGAGAAATATTTCTACCTGAATGTACATGGTCAATTCTCAAGACATAACATTACCATCTATCTCAATATTACCAACTTAACCTTGGTAACTAGTTCACTAGTTACTAGACGGTCGTAATCTGGATAAACGGGGAAGGTTGGGTTAAGGTTTAGCAACCCACCACGTAAAACTAATCCAATCACTAAAGAAACTTCAAAGCACAAAGAAAATATTAAAAAAAACAATATTATTCCTCGCTGGAAACGGAGAGACGAAATGATGCCAGTTGGTGAAAGCCTTCGGGAAGCCAATTGGCCGATGTGTCTTCGCTTCTCTCGATGAAAACGGAAGTAAACGTGGGGACACGAAACGTCCGAACAATGTTTAAACAACCACGAGCACACTGAGTTTTTGAGTGGCTATCATGATGTCCCAAAGAGCATCGAAGGCTCTCACACAGTGTGAACCAATCTCCTCCACGATCATAACAGCAAGATTCAACTCAAAAGGAAGGAAAGTCACAATCATACAGTGCCAATACTATGCACCTACAAATAATGCCGATGAAGAGAAGGAGGAGGAATTCCACAGATAACTGCAATCAACTCTGGACAAGACCCCATACAAGTTGCCACCAAAATTCTAATGGGTGACATGAATGCCAAACTGGGAGCAGACAACACAAGAAGAAAACTTATCATGGGTCGAGAAGCTCTCGGTGAAATGAATGAGGATGGAGAACTGTTTGCAGACTTCTGCGTATTTAATAATTTGGTGATTGGAGTCAGTGTGTGCAAACACAAGGATATTCACAAAGTGACATGAATCTCACTAGACACCAGGAAACACTAAAAATCAGATCGACTTCTTCTCAATGTGAGGAAAGTGGAGACGCAGTCTACTGGACACAAGATCAGATCAAGAAAACGAGCAGATGCAGGTTCACACCATTGACTATTTAGTGCAAGGAACCTTTAAAATCAGGTTGAAAGCCTTCAAACAAGTTGGTGATAGGCCCCAGTTCAAGTTCAACATCCAGAACAGAAAATGAAGGACGAAACTACAAGAGATGTCTTCACGCCAGCCATCAGGACGAAATGGGAGACACTGAGCAACATCCCTGAAGAAACCTGCATGGAGGAACACTGGAACTCTTCAAAAGAGATGTGGAAAGAAACCTGAACAACTGTATTAGGAAGGAAGAAGAAAGAAGACAAGGAATGGATCTTGACGGACACATTGAAGCTGACAGAGAAGGGAGAGGGGGAGGAAGATGGTGAAGCAGAAGATGAACCAGTGCAATGCAGGGATAAATAACAAAATGAGGAACTGAATACAACTAATAAAGGTGCGCGGAAAGGCAAAAGACACTTCTACGACACATTGGCAAGTGAAGCAGAACAGGCTGCTGGTAGGAGAGACCTGACAACACTACACCAGATAACCAGGTTACTATTTGGGAAGAGATGAATGCAGACGAAAGCAATGAAAGATAGTGAAAGAAAGCTAGTTACCAAAGAGGAGAAACAAAGAAAACAATGGGATGACCACTTCAAAAAACTCTAGAACCGACCGTCACCACCACCTGCAGCTCATCCGGAAATACCACCACCAGACCAGCCACAGAATTATCAGTGAACACAAGCCCTCCGACAAAAGCCGAAGTCCTGAAAGCCATAAAGTTGATGAAATTTGAGAAAGCAGGAGGAACAGATGAAATTCCGCCAAAAGCACTGGAAACAGACGCAGAGACAATAAAGGACACGCTCCCATCACCATTGCAAAAGGTTTGGAAGGAAGGAAAGGTACCTGCAGATTGGAAGAAGATCTACCTGGTCAAATTTCCAAAGAAGGGAGACCTACGTCTTTTCATGAACTGGCGAGGAAACATGCTGCTGTCCACTCAAAGCAGGCAAAATATTAAGCTGCATCATCCTGGATAGACTGAAACATGCGCTGGATTCAGGAAGTACAAATCATGTGCGAACCAAATTGCAATACTACGCATCATCATAGAACAGAGAATAGAATGGAAGTCAACTCACTACGTCAACTTCATAGACTTCGAAAAGGCCCTCGATATCGTCAACCGAGAAGTAATTTGGCAGGTAGCTGTTTCAATACTACGGTTTTACGTCCAACAAACCTTTATCAACCCCATTCAACAGCTATGTGACTACCCTACATGCCAAGTGATCCACAATGAAAAGCTCAGTGATTCGTTTGAAGTGAAGACAGGAAACAGGAGTAAGACAAGGTTGCCTACTATTTATCACGAATCATCTTTTGATTGTGTTGTGGTCGAATAAACTGAACTGGATCATGCGACAGACAACTGTGAGGAGCGAGAAGATGGGCATACGCTGTCTGGACCGACGAAAAGACCCCAGAAGAAGATTCGGATTTCGTCGATGAGGATTTATGTCTAATGTCTTATATCGCACAAACTCGAAGATCTACAGGCGAAAACCAACAAGTTGACAGAAGAGACAGGGCGGCGAAGACAGGAATTCAGGTGGATGTAGAGAAGATGGAGGTGATGAAGATACCCAACCAACAACAACAACAACAGCAAGCATCAATCACCATTAACCGGAGAAACATAAAGGAAGTTGTCTCTTTCAACTGCCTACCTATCTAGGCAGGCAGCATCGTGTCAACTACAGGCGACGGCACAGATGAGGACGTCAAAGCAGCCAGGATCGGAAAGACAGCAAGACAGGTGTTCACTTACCTGAAACCAGTATGGAGATCTTCCGCACTCAGCACAAAGCATGAACAACATTCGGATTTTCAACACTAATGTCAGTCAAGTAACTCAGTGCTCCCATGTCATGGTTGAGAGACTTGGCGCATTACGAAATGCATTTCCAACAAACTACAGATATTAATCAACAACTGCTTACACTGACTGGCTAATGAAGCTCAGATGGCCAGAATAATCAGAATAAGCAACAAAGAGCTCGCTGTGGGAACGAACCAACAAAGCAAGAAGCTATCGCTCAACAAATATGCAGATGAAGGAAGTGGAGATGAATTGTGCATGCACTGAGAAGACCATGTGGGGACATCACATGTCAAGCCAGGTTGTCGAGTGGAGCCGGAATGGGAAACGAGGAGTTGGGCATCCGAGGTGTTGGTGACATGGAGGAGATGATGTGAGGAATAAATGAGAGTTTGTGGGCAGTGTTTGAGCTAGGTTCAAAAGATTGCTTAGAAGAGAGTTCAGTGGAGATGTGCTACTGAAGTTCTGTGTTCCATTAGGAACCCAAGGGACAAATAGTTGTAATAATAATAATAATCAATATTTACTGTCTAGAAAACTGTCTGATAACATGAAACTCCACATTTTGTAGTACGCGGAATCTCTTTTTAAGTTTAAGTTTCTATCATTCAGTCGATATTTAAATATAATCGTAGACATTCCCTATCAGTACTAAGTCAAAGATTGTTTCAGTTCATACTGAAAATGAATTGAAGTTTAAGATTTTCCACTTGATTCTCAAGGATTTTGTAAATGAAGCTTGTAAATAAATTATTTCGAATAATTCAATTAATTATTACTGATAAAATTAGATAATGAATAATTAACTTACTGATTGTGCCAATGTTCTTGGATTTTGACACAATGTCTTAACTTTTATATTAGCTGAAAAGATGAAATGAATACCAAGAAAACTAGTGAATAGTAAATAAAATATCAGAATTCAAGGTGAAATTGTTATTGAACTTCTTCACAACATGTTTATTTGAATACACAATAGACACAAGCAAACAAATGTGATCAGTAATCAGATAGTATGGAGATATCGATGTAGGACATCATCTGTTAATAGAGGTTGAGCAGTTCGACTCGGCATAGCAACAAGAAATCATAAGCATCAATAAACAATAACTGGTATTCACATTGTACAAAAGGTGGTTATCATATTCTAATGGTTTAGTGGATAACGCTTTGGCGTTTGAAGTAATGGATAAGAGATTCAAGTCTCAATGGGAACAGCATCATTCACTGGAACATAGATATATTCAGCTGACGAATCACAAATATGACGAAACACACATCCTGAATTCAACTGCTAGCCACAGCAAAACAATGTACAATACAGTAGATAAGCAGATAATAGTGAATGGCAATACTGATGTGCATTTTACAAGTTCACTGCCATCTACCATAATGTTTTTTCTTCATTTTATTGTTTACTTAAAAAATGGCTGGTTGAAAACATACTCAGACCTCGAATCGTCTTACCCCATCTCAGTAACAGTAGACATGGTTCAAAGCGTCCAAGCAATAAGGCAAAGAGGTCTATTAGTAGTGAAATAAGCATAAGACCGCTAGGCAGGAAATAGGACAGTAGTCGTTAAATATGTGGTACACCTTGCAATAAAACCGTCATTTGCAAAATGTGCTTCATTTCCTCTTCTGCTTCTTTCTTGATTTGCTTTCCATACGCCTGCGTCGTCTTTTGCGTTTCTCTTGGCAGAATCCTTACCTATTGCTGGAAATTTCCTATGATTTCTGCCACCCTCTCAACATATACTACTTATATCCATTCTTCTCAGCAACGCCCACTACAGTAGCATATAGAATCTAGATACATTAGGAATACTTTATGTCTCAATAATTACTCGCACAAACTTTACACAGTGATATTAAAAGCCATCCTAACAACTGTATTGATAACTATTTAAGGCTTTTTATTGTATGGAAAACTTGTATCTCAGCCAAAATACAGAAACCTGATGGGCTACTTTAGTAGTTGCTAGGGTGATCTTTAAAGTTACTCAAATTTATCAACGAATTCATAAAAAATCCTAATAAAAATATCAGTAGTAGCAGTAGTAATTGCACCAACTGCACTACTAATAATAATAGTGGCAGTACTAATGGTTATAGAGTGGATAGAGAATTTAAAGTCTGTACTGTGCTATTGTACAAAGAAGGCACCTCACAAGCATTACAATGATTTCTGAATAAGACTGGTTGGAATTAATGTGGCATTTAAACCAACAAACTCAATTAGAAACAAGTCTTGTAGATTAAAAGATCCTACTCATCCAATTAGGCAAAATATTTTTCGTTTACCAAACCCTTTGCAATGATTGCGAGGTCAAATACATTGGTGAAAATAGTCGACCAGGGTCAACCAGAATAACAGGCACAAAAACTTAGCTAATCAAGATTAGATCCTAATAACATAGGAAATCTAGAGAAAGCTCGGCTACAACTCTGCATGCAATGACACACAATCACACACTAGGGTGGGATAGGGCGACAGTATTAAGAAGTAACTTAGGTGGTTGAAGTTTTAAAGTTTCAAGATAAAACATATAAACAAACTGAAGGTGTTTTCATGGGATTCCCCATCGTTGCAGACATATTTATGGGTAGTTGGGAACAGTTGGCCCTTCAAGCATTTAGTCCTACTCCAAAGATACGGTTCCGATATGTAGATGATGCCTTTGCAGTACTGAAATTGGAACACATCAATAGGTTCTTGGTACATTTAAACTCAGTAGTGAATGGAATCCAATTTGCCTGTGACTTAGAAAGTGATGAAGATGAGTTAGCAATGCTGGATTGTAAGATTAAACGAACACGAGGTGGACGTTTAGAGACTAGTGTCTATAGGAAACCTACCCATTCGAATCGCTACTTAGACTTCAAATCCTCCCACCCCATTTGAGTTAAAGTAGGCCTAGTTAAATGCTTAGGTGATAGAGAGAAAAAGCTCACTAGTAGATCGGAAAATCTGCGACAAGAAATTAGACACATCAAGGGTCTCAATAGTTACCCACCAAAATTTATAAATAAATTCATAAGAAATCGAAAGAAAAATATTAGCAGTGGTAGTAGTAGTAGTAGTAATGTAGGTGTTATTAATAATAATTCTACTACTAACCATAATAATGGTGACAGGGTTGAGATAGAATTCAAAGCCTCCACTGTGTTACCATACAAGTAACGCACCTCAGGAGCATTACGAAAAGAATTCTCAATAAGGCTGGAATTAAAATGGCATTCAAACCAACAAACTCGCTTAGAAACAAGCTTTTTAGGTTAAAAGATCCTATCGATGCAATTAAGCAAAATAATCTGGTTTACCAGATCCCCTGCAATGATTGCAAAGTCAAGTACATAGGTCAAAGCAGTCGACCAGGGTCGATTAGAATGACAGAGCACAAAACTTAGCTAAATCAAGGTTAGTAGATCCTAATAAGATAAGAAATCTAGAGAAATACTCGCCTGTAGCTCTGTATGCGATGACACACAATCACACAGTACGATGGATAGGGTGACAGTGTTGAAAACTAACTTAGTTGGGTGAAGGGAGAGAGTGATAATCGAATCTTTGTTTATCGAATCAACACCAGACACATGTGATCTAAACGATTCTGCAACTGTCTCAGATATATGGAAAATTCTACTACCCTTTTCATTACAGAGAAGGAGAGAAAGTGATGACTACATAAAGTCTGTCTCGAACTTGTGGAGTTACCTGGTATGAATATGGACAATAAATTGTGTCCGAAACGTTATCCAGTAAACGCTACTGTTTCACTGTGTGACATTTCTAATAAACAGATTAAAATGTAATTGAAAACATTTGTTTCCCGATACAAATTTAAGATAAGCACAAACGTAATTAAAGCGAGATTTATTGAATTCATAAATCTCAGTAGGACTCTTCACCTTTTTACTCTACATACATAATTTAATACACTGTTAAATGCAATAAAGGAATATATATACACATAGAATATAGACTAAGACATTGAATGTGACACGATTTGGACAATATCTTCACTTCAAAAGTTTTGTTCTGACCCGATATAAAAGGAACTTAATGAAAACCTTTTTTGATGAAGCAAAGAAAATTTTCTCTGAGTATACCATTGATTATGAGACAAAAACATTGAATCATACACATCCTAGCTAAAAATGAATACTTTGAAGGCTTGGTTAATAAGTATTCGGAAGGTAGACAATGCAAAACAACTATTCTTAGAGTTTCAAAATAGTATTTATTAAACTAAGACAATGCCAAAGTAGTAGTAGTAGTAGTAGTAGTAGTAGTTAGGCGGAGACTAGACAAGGTCATCAAAAGGAACTTATTATGCAGCTACGCTGGTACTTCTAAGTACCATCAGGCAGGTGATGCAGCAATCAGGAAAAGACATAACTCCAGTCGTCTACCCATCTAACTGTAGATATCATTCGGATGTACTTGTGGAAGCAAATACATAGGTCATAATGAAAGGTATCTGTCTACTCTCATGACTGAGCATTTACCTAAATGGTTGAGACAAACCAAGTCAAAAATCTCGCGGGGTTCGATTATGAAACACGTAATGGAATATCGACATCATTTTGACACTGCTAAAGCCTTCTCAGCAGACAGTGGTATAAGAAAGTGCTTGCATTTGTGAAAGCATGTGGGATTAGAGATCATAAACGGAGCCTAAGTGTACAGAAAGAGATGGCAGTCACCTTGAATATACCACAGTAGGTGTGTTGAAGTATTTTGAACTTATTTATTCTTATTAGTGTCTTGTTTTTCCACTTCATTTCTTCCTCTGTTTCGAATAATCACCTCATCACTATCCTTATTCTGTTGTACTATCATTTCCTCTTGAACTTCTCCGCTTATCTCCACTGTTATTGTCATGATTATCGTCTAACTATTACTCTAGCCTCCCTTAGTTTTACACTGTTACTAAGCTTCTTAATTGATGTTCATTCACCTTGTTTCAAAACGACGTAATTTTTAATCTTTTCAATACTCATATTCTCATTGTTATCTTCATTACTATTATCACTCTTATAGTAACACCAACGTTCCCTCAGTGTACTCCTTTATCAATTAACTAGTAACCCAGTGGTTCTGGTTTGACATCCCCGCGGTGACATGGAGGAGATCTTCAGTTATCATCCAGTACCAATACTAATTATTCTGTTCAAAATAATATAATCCATCCTTAGTATTTTTATTATTCATCATCAATTGGTTATCCCTTAATCTTAATTCTTGAATATTCCTCATTAACTTTCATGTATTTCTTCTCCTTCATCTTACAAATTTTTATCCCCTTCACTATCAACTTTTTCTATACACTTTTTTTTGTACACTGCACAAAAGTACAACCATATGAAGCGATACACTTCTGTGTCAGTTTCTTCATTGAATCACTTTAGTTAACTGTGTACTTGGTTTATGATATACAGTCAGATAAATTGAGAAGAGGATACAACCAAAAGCTTAGAAAGACAATATACTCCGAGATAGCATAAAATCCCTTTCTGTGACATTTTTTTAGACTACCTTCTTTTAACATTAATGATGAATAGTGGCTAGTAGTGGAATCCAGGGAGCGCATTTCGTCCTATTTGGGACTGGTCAGCAGGTACATCCAATTGATGAGTCCCAAATAGGACGAAACGCGCATCTTGAATTCTACTGCTAGCCACTATTCATCATTATTAGAAACCTGAAACATAGATAATAATGATGCATCCACTTAGGAGCCTATATGTCGACAGACACCGATGGAATTCGATCCAATCAACGATAGGATAATATATAAGTTACAATATTATCCTTTTAGTATTTCACCTTTTCTATCACTTTTTATTTTGCTTAGAAACGAAAATATTTTTTGGTACTGTGATGATTTTATTTCAATCTTGTGCTTGTTAGTGGATTTTTGTGAACAAACAATTTTCTTCAAGTCTTGAATAAGCTTTTTAGAGAAAACTGTGATGGCATTCAGTATGCTAGTGGAGTACAAAGTGTTTTAGATGGGCCTCAATGCTTGTTGAAGGACATATAATATTTAAATATATGCCATGTTCCCTTTGGCCAACAAATTTTCGTTCCGTTACGAGTCCCCTGATCGATACTAGTTGCATTACTAAACTGACTTCTAAAACTATAGATAGACTGGCCACAAGGTTAAGTCGTACTTGTCAATTATACAGTACATCAGAACTTTTATACTTCCTAATGATTACTGTTTTTACTACAGTCCATCTTTTATGGCTTCTTTTAATGCAAGTACTACATAGCCTACATAATCCTTCTCACTCTTCACCACCTTTTAACACCACTTTGTTAAAACAAATGTGTGACTCATCTGATAAGATAACATAGTATTCTAACATCCTTGGAAAAATGACCTGACATAAATGTTTCAAAATTTTTCTTTTGAGCTGGCACTGTAACACTTTGTCGTATGGTTGACTTGATTAAATTACTCTAATATGAAGGAGAATCAAAAATTGGTGGGATGGTGGTATTTTTATTCACATCTAGACCACAGTTGTTACGAATGTCCTGGAACAAGTTCAGGGCCAAGTTTGATCGAATCACTGTACGAAGATGTTTTAATGTAACCGCAGTTCTTCAGGAGAATATTCTGCCGAAATGTTCAGCGAATTGTTCTAACACGCTGGTATTATTTGAAACATTTCTTATAAACACGATATTTTCGCAGTACAACTTTGTTACTAAAATAGGTTTAAGTAGCAAATGAGTAATTGGTTAAATATTTTCATAGCCTGAAAGGATGTTTCGAAACGAGCGTTTTGACAAACATTTTGCAACCTCTGACCTCATTTGTGTATTTACAAGAATATCTGAGGGATACAGACCCTTGGTAAGGAATTATTTGCTATCACTGTCACTGGCAAACAAAAGAAATGTGAATAAAAAGCACGAACAATGGAAAAGCATGAATGAATTCAAAATTTAGCTGGCTAGATCACAGTGGTTTAAACGCCAGATGGCTACTTTGCGTTTTTAGGGACGGGCTTATCAGGAGTATGCTTGGGAGATATTCAATTCACATAGCCCAGTCGTCCACCTCACCTAAACCTGCCTTGCTGAGTTGGTTGGATCGATATTCCTTAAACAGTTGAGTAGTTTTTCAACTTACTAACTTTGATTCCAGTCCGTAGGTTTCACGTTGGAAATCACCCATCAGCGATGATCCCAAGGTGTGATCTCTAACACAATAGTATCATGAACTAGCGAAATATACTACTAATGAACAAGTTGAGAAGTTAGGAACCACTGAGAGTGATGAATAGATTTCACTAGGGTGATCTAAATATTGGACGATCTGTCTGCTCGTTTCGGGTTGAGCTCATAAGTGATGTGTCAAAACAAATACAGCTCATATGTCAAATTAGTTCAGAACACTTGAATCTGGCTGGTTAACTGACTTGGATAGGCCAATACACCTCAAATAGGAAGATCAAATTGCACAGTTCACTCTGACACTTAACACTCTGATCTGGCTGGCGAAATACTACAGATCAGCTTGAATGGCCTCTAACTAATCAGTTTGTTTATTAGTAGTATATTTTGTCAGTTCATGACAGTCTTATATCGGAGGTCACACCTTATGATCCTGTAGATAACAGAGTTGGATAGTTGAGGAACTACTCAGCTGTAATAAAATGTCAAGTTGGATCATTTAATTTGTAGATCATTTGCGAATTATTTATCCTATTCCGAGTAAAGGCTTTAGAAAGCACATTGTCCCCGTCATCTTCCAATTCTCCTCTATCTGACAAGCAAAGAATTCTCATCCCATTCTAAATGCAGCTGAATTAGAGAGATGGAGCGTCGTGTTGTCAGTTGTTAATAGTGACTGACAGTGACAAAGGTATCATAGATCCAGATGGATATAACTAATGGTTTCCTCAGTAACAAAAATTCTGTTTCGCATTTGAAAAGGTCTGGATTAATATGAATAAAACTATAAAGGGAAAATATTATTCCCCTGATATCATGTCATTCAGGTGATGTAATAAATAACCAAGATAGGCCCACAGTCTTCGATTCTTCACTAAGTTTATATTTTATTCACGAAAGTGTTTACGAAAATGAATGAGGAAGAAAATTCCAAAAACTTCCATAATGAAACATTCAATGAAAAATAAGTATGTTACCATAAAATCCTTTGAAGTTATCATCAGACAGTAGAACAAGAAGATGTTTACAATGATAGAAGCCTGAACAATTCATAATTAAACCTCTAAGTAAAGAAGGAAGTAGTCTTTAACTGAAATGTACTCTTCAACTGGAAGGTTGATGAAAAGAGGAGGATTTTCATTGAACCAGAGAATTCCCTGAAAACCTGAAACCACTCAAGAACTACTTTCTGCTAGTTTATGATTCTTCAGAAGAGTGTAACCACGACTCTTAATCAGGTCTCATGGTAACCAGGTAATAATATCGATCCATGATAAAAAATTTTGTAAAATCCTACTATTTAACCATTAGTAAAGTAGTGTAATGAAATAGTATCCTGCTTATATGGATTAAGTTTCAGTGATTACTACGATTTTGTTGTATTTATTCTTTATTCTTACCATAATTCTCTTAATGAACGCTATTACTATTACCAGTGGCGTTTCCAGCAAGTCCCTTACTCGACTATTGGCTGATTTATGTAAACTGAAGAAATTCAACTTTAATCTACCTACACCAATCGATCATCGGTAACGGGGGGGGGAGGGGTGGAAGGGAAACTAATGTAGGTAGCTTTCTAGTTCATAGTGGTCATCACTAATCGAATTTTATCAATCAGGTTTGCAACAGGCCCATTAACTGAACTGATATGATACCTGAGTGTACTAAACTTTGACCTCAAAGCTTAAGTCAATCACTAGACAATACTTTATGCAGATTTTTTAGTCGTTCACATTTCAATCTCTTCAGCGCTTGCCATTTCAATCTGAGCTGTAGAAAATGTTCATTTTTTGCGTGGCTTTGAAATATTCAACATTCATTGGAGCTTGTCAACAAAGGGAATCTACAACTTCGGGGTAATTGATGCCCACCTTAAGAAATCTGAAAATACAGTCAGAGATATCACCTGTAAGCTATTCGGGGCTCAACTGGAAATAATTGACACATGAAACACAACTGCGAAACACACATTCTTATAAACTATAGTTAAGTCTCATAAACTGGATTCATAACCGAAAATATACATTCAGGTTTTCCTAAGACATAAGATTATAACTAGTCATTTAAGATGTTTATTGCTACAAAAAGAGGAGAAATATTCTATGCAGTTTTTCCCCTTTACAAATTAAAATAGATGGGGAGCAACACTTTCAGCAAAATAGCGTGGATACATTTCATTTCATGGTTCCTCATCAGTCGCTCATATTCCAAACCAAATTTTAACATCAATTTACACAAGTGTTTGCACACTGGAATCAGTTTGCTAGAAAATTATCGACTTGAAATAAAGATAACAATGATATTATTATTATCATTTATCCCTTGGGTTCCAAGGGGAACATAGGGCTTCAGTAGCACGTCTCCATTTCACTCTGTTCTCTGCAATCTCCTCCATGTCACCAACACCTCGGATGCCCAACTCCTCGTTTCCCGTTCCGGCTCCACTCGACAACCTGGCTTGACATGTGATGTCCCCACATGGTCTTCTCAGTGTACGCACAATCCATCTCCACTTCCTTCCTCTGCATATTTGTTGAGCGATAGCTTCTTGCTTTGTTGGTTCGTTCCCAGAGTGAGCTCCTTGTTGCTTGTTCCAATTATTGTGGCCATCTGAGCTTCAGTAGCCAGCCAGTGTAGGCAGTTGTTGATTAATATCTGTAGTTTGTTGGAAATGCATTTCGTAACGTGCCAAGTTTCTGAACCATGACATAGAAGCACCGAGTTACTTGACTGACATTAGTGTTGGAAATCCGAATGTTGTTCATGCTTTATGCTGAGTGTGGAAGATCTCCACACTGGTTTCAGGTTAATGAAAGCCTGTCTTGCTGTCTTTCCGATCCTGGCTGCTGTGACGTCCTCATCTGTGCCGTCGCCTGTAGTTGACACGATGCTGCCTAGATAGGTGAGAGAGGCTATTTCCTTTAGGTTTCTTCCGTTGATGGTGGTCGGAGCTTGTTCTGGTGGTGGTGGTGGTGGTGGTGTTGGTTGGGTATCTCCATCACCTTTGTCTTCTCTACATTCTCTTGAATTTCCTTCTTCGCTGCCTGGCCTCTTATGTCAACTTGTTGGTTTTCGCCTGTATATCTTCTAGTTTGTGCCACAAGACATCAGACACAATTCATCGGCGAAATCCAAATCTTTTAGGATATTTTCCCCAGTCCAGCTAATCCCCTCTTCTCGCTTCTCGCAGTTGTCGCATGATCCAGTCCATCACAATCAGGAAGATCGTCGATGGCAGTAGGTGGCAAAATTATCCTACTCCTGTCTTCACTTCAATGGCATCACTGAGCTTTCCATTGTGAAATACTTGACATGTGGCGTAGTCATATAGTTGTTGGATGATGTTGATATAGGTTTGTGGTATTCCGTAGTGTTGAAGTGACTGCCTGCCAAATTACTTCTCGGTCGACACTGTCGAAGCCTTTTCAAAGTCGATGAAGTTGATGTAGAGAGTTGACTGCGATTCTTGCTCTGTTCTTTGATGATGTGAAGCGTAGAGTTGCAATTCGGTCCGCATATGACTTGTATTTCCTGAATCTAGCGCATGTTTTAGTCTATCTAGGATTATGCGGCTTAATATTTTGCTTGGGGTGGACAGGAGAACAATGATATACAGACTCACAAACTGAGCGAATTGACAGTAACTTCGCCAATCCGTGGAACACGGATGAGTATTCTAGAATGGGAATTGGAAAAGGGGTGGGAGCCAATTTATTCAGTGTATTGAGAAGGGATAACATGAAACATGTGAAAAAGGTAGTTAGAGGATTTAGCTCTCAGTCACAAATTCCTTGGAATATGCTTAAAATATCATTAACTTTGAAATCAAGATAATGTTTCTGGGTGTAGAATAAATCCTACCTTGAAAAGGACCCATCCAGCTGATAGGTTAATTGCACTTTACCAAATCAATTTATCACTGAGACAATCGAAGGTTAACATGTTCCCCGTTCATGCATATACTATTCCACATGTGTCTACCGAAGCACATACATTGGGCGTACTGGAAGACGAGTTTAAGACAGCACACCTGAGTATATTTCAAGGAATTTACGACTGACATGTGGAAAAGTCTTCAACAAAACGTTTGCTCCTCACCTTATTCATGGGGGACATGGAGCTAACATCTAGATATTGTGTTGAATAATTAGTGAACAGGTGAATTCGAATCTGCTACATTTCACTGAAACAGTAGCGTTTAAACGATTAAGACCAGACTTATGTGTTCAGAAACAAACAGTTACCAGTCTCTGGTTTTACTAAATTTATCTCAGTGACTCGCAGTGGAGTCCAGGAAGCGTGTTTCGTCCTGCCTGGGACTCGCCAGCTGCGTGCACCTGCACCTCAGTAAGTGATGTTGTTCCTACTGAGAGTCAAACGCAGTGCCTATTGCTTCAAACATCAAATCGTTATCCACTAAACAAGCGGGGGACGAAAGACACCACTTTTGCAGTAAGTATCACTTCTTGTTGTTTCATACTTGGCATTTCCGGCTGCTATACAGCATCAAGAATATCCAACGGTATCGGTGCATCCACTGAAAGCCCATCTGCAATAGCGTAAATTCCCTGACTGTTTTTCACACTTATTTCACGTTACCCTTCTCAATACACTGAATAAATTTGTCCCCACCCCTTTTCCAATTCCCATTCTAGAATACTCATCCAAATGTTCCACAGATTGGTGAAATTACTGTTAATTCGCTCAGTTAGTGTGTCTTTATATCATTGTTATCTTTATTTCAAGTCGATAATTTTCTAGCAAACTGATTCCAGTGTGCAAACACTTGTGTAAATTGATGTTAAAATTTGGTTTAGCATATGAGCGACTGATGAGGAACCATGAAATGAAATGTATCCACGCTATTTTGCTGAAAGTGTTGCTCCCTACCTATTTCATCAGCGTGTTACAACTTAGTAACGAATCTCCTTTTTATAGGGCGGCATCACATGGCGAACCCCTAATAACCAACGAAAAAGTGAGTTGTTATCTCATTCTGGTTTGTAATCTGCCTCATCCAGTTTATCTCTTCCCAATTGCCATTGGGATAACCTTTCTACTCATGCATTAGACCTTACTCAACACCTTAGAAGTGAGCATTCTATTCGAATGTTATGTTAAGTGTGAAATCGAGTGTTTTATTCTTTTCCGGTCACTAACCTTTACGGTATCCTCCGGCGAAAAACCTGCCGGTATCATGACATACATGGTGTAACCAAATTGAAATGAACAACTGAATATGAGAAGGAATTCTTGTTTAACATGTGGACATGGAGTTTCATCTGGATATCCATGCTGATGGATTGATTCTTACTTAGAAAAAAGTTCTTAGTAAACCTCATCATCTAGTCCATAATAACTTATCAGTCATTGAAAGGTCTGTTTATAGAAATTTCAACTTTTACGAAATATCTTTCTGAACATTAGAAGCAAATAATTTACCTTTCTGTTTTCTTAAAACTGTTATATAATAGATGTAAAAGTATTTAGATGAAGAAAAGGAATCATTTACCTAAATCTTTATTCATTCCAACTTACCTACTGCGTGTATAATATCAGCTAATAAAAGACCATTGGACAAATCATTTTTTATACTGGTGATTAATTTTGAATAATTCGCTTTTTCCAAATAATAATTTGCCCAATCAGTATAAAGCTTTAAGAGAAAAAGAATATAATATCAACAATAAGGGAAATCAACAAATAATTTCACATTGTCTTTAAAAAAATGATCAGTTTAACAAAATACCAAGTTCAATTCAAGAAATGTCATACATTAACTTTTGCACATGAAAAAAACTAAAAATACCGCCACTAGATTGACCTTGAGGTGGCCTTAAAATGAGATACGTTTAAAGAACACTGTTATAACGGATCGGTGTAAAAGGAATCGAAAGCCTAGACAAGTATTATTGATAGCATTCTTTTATTTATTTCAAAAATTAATTTAATCAAGACCTATATTTTAATATTGTTTTGTAGCTCAGCTTACAGTATGTTTATTGATCCGTCACACATCTTCGCATGACTCATGTTTGTGAAATAACTGTACGTTAAGTGGTGTCAATCATTATGCATTATCGAAATTTCTAAATGAAAAATTGACTCTGGTTTAATGAATTCTGAGTTATGGATATTTAATTCAGTTGTGTGTCTATCTGTATCCCATAAAGGGTACGTACAAGATAAGAGCTATTGGTCTTTGTCTCCCTTTGGACGATGACTAGACGCAGAGGGAAGACTAATTGCTGATTGGTTGTAAATATCTCATCTTGTGTTCATTTCACTTCAGTTGGTGACTGACAAGAGTGAAGAAGCTCAGCAAGTATACTGGTAATCAGATACTGAGGGTGTAGACTATCAGAATCACATAGCTATATGTTTCTCATCAGTTCAGACAAATGATACAAACTATACCAATTCATTTGTCGTTACAATATTTCCATTCCTACTGCCTCTATTGTTTATATAACTAAACGACTTTTTTGTCAGGAGTTTATATCAACCAGGGTATTATAGGCAGTCTCAAAGCGTCAATTAATCATCAGACCCACATCTACGAATTCATAAGGGTTAGGTTCAAGACAATCAGATTTGTTAATCAGCCAAGTTAACACTTAGTCACTGAGCTGGGTTTTAATACCTTAGTCTTTCCTACTCTCGACAATCCGCCGTATATCGAAAGTACATACCTGTCCCTCTACTTGACTTCCTTGACCCTGTATACTATAGTGTTTGGTAAAAACTTCAGAAACTTATCTCGGGTTGATTTGCTGATGAGTTACTCGAATGATTGGTTTTGCGGAGTCAAATAAATTGAATATGTTGGCAGATAGCCATCCATAACATTGTGTGGTGATAACGTTGTACCTTGAACTGGGAGAAATATGAAAATATTCTCTACTGAATTCCAAAAAAGCAAGTGAATGATGGAATACTTTACGTTACACTCGATGGTCTTTGACTTCATCCCAAATGTGATCACCAGTTTGATTATATAGTGTTGAAGTGTCCCAAAACCATGATTACTCAGATGTCCACAGCTTCTTAGGTTTCAGTGGTGCTCTAGCTACTTCCAAATCCATGGTTTAAAGGATCACCCTGAATTTCGTAAAGACAAATCACCGTCAACAGATGTTCGAATACACAAGCGCATACACCTAATATAGATTGTCACTAATTTCGTTTAATCCAAATATTTCATATGATCTTCAAAGTTATGGTCACTGATTGACTCGTCTAAGTAGAATATACAACATCTGGTATTCCTTGACGGTGTTAAACATGTTTCTTAATCGCATAGGAAGTAGGAAAACATTGCACACAGATTTAAAGTAGTGCTTTGATTCACTCGTGCACCTATACAACAATTCCTCAGAGACATGAAACAGCAAACCTAAAAATTGATATCTTCAAAAGTTATTTCAACTGAAACTGACTACTCGCAAGTAGTTAAAAGTGAATTTAAGAAATTAATGATGATGGCTAACAGTGGAATTCGGGACCCGTCAGCTGGGTGTACCTGTCTCTCTCCCTCTCCCACTAGGGCAGGAACCCTGGACCGATAGCTTCAAACACCAAAGCCTTATCCAACAGACCACCGAGTTATGATAACTACTTTTTGTGCGAGGGGTATGGTTTATATGATGTTGCTTACAAGTAATATGATACGAATTTAAGAAATATTGAGAACTTTTCAACTTAAGGTATCGTTTTCAGCTTTAAATTTCTCGTCATAATGAATGGATAAGTAATAAATTCGTAATACGCCAAACGATAAGTTTGTATTATATTGTTAAAAAGGCATATGTACAGATGCGTATGTATACCCAATGCTTAAGTTTCAGCAGACAGATGGTCTGACAAAAACCGATACCTCTTTAAGTATATCTGAAACATCTTTATTTTAACGCTTTGAAATCTGGTGGGAAAAAAAGTTTGGTTTTGAGTAGAACTTGTTTCGTTCCGTACAGACACAAAACTCTGTGTATGGGTCTGTGTGTGTGTGTGCGTGTTTATTCTCAAGTGATTGAATTAGAAATTCCTTGTCATCTCATTCCGGTCTTGTTTCTATGCTCTCCCACCTCAATATCTGCTATTTGAAACTTTTGTAAATCTTTTTTGAACTGTTAATCCGCTGCCTATAACGTGATTTATTTAAAATATATTGAATAGAAGAAAAATATCAGCTATCTTGGTCTGAATTCTTTTAAGACACAAATGGTATATTGGAAAATCTTTGTGTAGTGTGTGATTTCAGTTCTGTTGTGTAAAGTAGAAGAAACCAATGAAGGTGTAGTGTTAGCTGACAGGAAACAGTTGGCAGGAAGCCCGAGACAGCGTGCCGATTTCTATTCTCAGATGGGGTATCATTTCTGTCAAGCTTGCAGACACGCCCTGCTGATGAATGCCAGCAAGGACAAAAATAAAATTGAACCTAACTTCTTGCCAAATTGCCTCTACTCAACTACCATCTCTCTCTCAATGCATCGCAGTGGTGATTGTTGTAGCCTGATGGCCTCATTGCAAAATGATCAATACACAATACTAGAAAGAGAATTCCACATTGAATGTAGAACAGTTGTACACTAGAAGTCATTGAATAATCACAGACGCAGATGAATAAACCATCATACTGTTTAACTTGTGCATTTTAACTCGTACACAGTTAGGCCGCCGCCATAATATCTGATTGCCTATAAAATGTCAAGTACGCTGTGGTGCAGTTTGTCGTCTTGTGAAACATGGCCATTAAAGATGTTAGATATGAGGAGGTTTCAAGTATACATATATTCTGGTACTTCCACATCAGTAACATGAATGTCAGGTGTTTAGTTTTAGGCGGGTGAAATAAATCAGTTGATGAGGTTAAAAACCGTAATCCACACAAATAGCTGTGATATGTGTTACTTATACACGGTTACCATCTTCTCCATTGTACAATATTAACTGAAGTAGGTTTAGGTTGGGAAACGTTTCAGAGGTGGCCACATATGGCATCATTGTGTCAAGTCCAATTGGAATCGATGTCAGTGGTTCAAACATATCCATAGTTTATTTCCTGTTATAACAGCACCCTTCAGTTTTTATTCTTCAACTGAAATGATTTATGGTACCACTCAGAGATTTTCATCTCCTACTAAAAGAGGAGAGTACAACAAATGAAGATATTTCCTTAATATTTAGGAATAAAAAAAACACAGGAGACTGTCAGTGTAAACACACTATGCAACTATAAACTGAACACAGTTCACACCATACATCTATACTTTTAGTTAGAGTAGATATTATCCAGACAGAACTATCATTTTATACTTACTGCTACAATTGAAACAGGTAACTTGATGACTACTTGTTACAGCATATAAACGAGTTTTAATACAAGGGAAAGAAGTTACTAATTGAACGGTTTCAACAGTCTAGCTATTTTCTACTATCATTTCTTTCGATTCATCCTTCTATATAGCTTATCAACCTACCTTGGTTCGCCTAACATAGCTTTCTTGCCTATCCATAGTCTTCTTATGTGAAATCTTACGTTGCATCACATACTACTTAAAAGTATTCTTATCAGTAGCACGCAACACATTGTCATTAGTAAAGGTAAATAGATATACCAGATACTTACACATGTATTTTTCCTCCAATACGGTAATATACTTCCCTAATATCATGTGAATCTAGCTAAAAATAACAGTCACTGTCAGAAACTTTCACATATGGGCATTCACCTGAGTATAACCGTTCTGGGGGAACCTTTGTGCGAAAGCAATGTACATTAGTATGAAATTGTCACGAAATATTGAGTAAAATGCATCACTACACCATCTCTATAGGGAACAGCATCACTGAGTTATTCACCATTTCCAGTGAAATAGACTACTGCATAAAAGGAATGATGTAACGGGTGGTTCCTTAACTTAGTTGCTAGTGGATAATGTTATCGCGCTTTAAGCGATGGTTGCTGAGTTCCGGTCTGACCGGAGGCATCATCAATCACTGATATATTAGTGCACAGAGCTGAAAAGTACCAAGCAGAGAGAAATACACATCCAGGATTCCACCACTGGTCACCATCGAGCAAGTTATATCAGATAAATATGGGGTTATATGTGTGAGATCACACTGTACAATATATAGCCTTCCAATATTGACAAAATCCAAATTTACGCTGTAGAATGATTTCATAGTCTATCATCTAATTTCCGGCTATTGACGTAAATATAGAATTCCAGTAGTGTATTAGAATGGACTTCCACATAAGACCAGTTTGTTTTGTATAGCACACAGTGCTATAGTACTATTTACTAGATAGCCTTTTGAACACGACTTATTGTTTATACTCGTAGTATTCAATACGTATTGACGTTAATTAGAGAACCATTGAAAACCGTAGAGCACCGGACAGCTGTTTCACCCTAGTATGACACTTCTCAGTAGTAGGCATCCACGAACCCGCCCCTCTAGGAATCGGACTCCGGCAGATCAGGTCTCAAGGTGAACGCGTTAACCGGTCAGCCTATCGGTCGAAATTCGATGACCTACATTTTCCTACTTCTGTCAGTTCACGATGTAACATGGCTATCTACTAAGGTCTTCAGCTGGTATGCGCTGTCCTTCCTCTCCAAGCATGTCACTAATGAGCATATAACAAGACGTTACCTTATGATATCATTATCAGTCAGTCATTCCTAAGTCTTCATCACCAACGTACACTAATACTAACAGAAAAGGTTAGAGCAGCAAATGAACATTACAACAGATTATGCCTAAGAGAAGAAAAAGAACTGCACAGAATTATCAAAAGGATTTTTTTATTATTCGAAATGAAATTTAACAAGTCAAATGCAGATTGGCGATGACATTAGAGAGCAGAGACTTTGGAATATTTGTTAAGACATCAATCAAAGCAAAATCAGCCGCCTGTAATAAATTCAGACATGCTCAACTTGGAAAGTTTGACAAATTGATGAAAAAAGATTGATAGGAAGCGATCTAAATGGAAATTAACATTTTGAGTCTTCTGCCACTAGAGTACAAGTTTCTTGATTTCTAATTTTGTTTGTGTGGTCAGGAAAAACCCTATTGGACAATTTTATTCTACAGCTGACCAATCAAAAAGAGTTATTTAACTATTGACTTAGTGGTTTTATTTGTTCATATAAATCGTATATAAATGATGCATTCTTGTCGAATAGTGTCTTTCTTACAGTCACAGACGTATCTTTGACTTATGGCATTGTGAAGTATAAAGTTCTGAAAGAGAACAGTCGCTATTGACAACCAGTTCAAGTATGTCATTGTGATAGCATCTTACTCGTTTTTATTATTATTCACTCGGGCACTTCGTAAAAGCAACCCACAGTGGGGGGGGGAGTACCCCACCAATGAGAAACCATAAACCATCGACAGAACAAAGTGTATGACAACATGAAGGCCAAAGGAGATGTAAATAGTTTAGAAACGATTAAATTTCAATATAGCAGTAAATTAGTTGAAAGCTCTAAAATGCCATTCTCAGTTATGAAATAGCATTCAGCCCAATAGATGACTGCTGAACACTTCTGAATACAACGTTCACTAGCACTAAAACAACACAAGAAGATGAGGTAACATTTAAGAAAATTGTCAACACTGGCGAAACTAGTTTATGATAACAGTGTAGTAACTAGTAAAGCTTTGAAGGGCAGTTCAGCAGTAGTTATGAACAATTCAGATTACTTCATGCAAGTCAAGCAATACATCTAAATGAGTCCATATGAAAAGATTAAGAAACCTGTAGACATTGTTGTCAGCATGATTAAGAGATCCCTAGTTGAAAAAAGCCTTATCTGGATGAGTCAAAATGATTGACTTCAATGTCTAAGACTAATAATTCTCGTCGAATATATGACTCATCAACTAGGTTATGTCATTATACCGGTAGTTGACTTGACGAACACAGCAACAAATGAACTGTCTAAATATTTGGCATCAATATTACACTCTGTTAGTATATACACAAACTCTAAACTAACCATTTCATACGAAATGAAGCAAAGGTTAGATGACATTCGAACCAGAAAGGATGATAGGTGATTAGTTGTGATGTGACAAGCTAATCTATTTATAACGCTGTCCGAAATCAATTCCAAAAGATCCTAAACTCTCTCTCATAGGGCAAGGTTACCTACCACTTACAGAGATCCTGTTAGAATTTCAGGTATCTCTCATCGCTACAGTTTTGTCAAATTTCAAGATAAAATGGAAGGAGTAACCATGGCATCATCCACATCCCCCTCCCCAGTCGTTGCAAATATATTTATGGACGGTTGAAAACGTATGACATCTAAAACACTTAATCTAACCCCGAGAGTATGGTGTAGATATGTGGATGATGCATTTAACATGTTAAAATCCTGACATATCTATAAGCTCCATAATAGGATTTCCTTACTTAACACGGCACATTATTATGAAGTTTTATTGAGAAGTTATGACCGATAGGGCAAACAAAGTCGAATATGAAAACAGCTATTCAACAACGGCCCTAGATAAACGTCTAGCTAACTCGCAAACATACAACAGTAGAAACCTGTGAACCATTGGATTCGTACCCAGTCTTGCAAGACCCTGAAAATGAAGGTCTTGGGTTCGGTCTCAGGCGGGTCCGTGGGTATGCACTACTGAACAGTCATATGCTGGGACAAAACGGCCGTCCAGTGCCATACGGTTCTCAGTTGTCCTTCAAATGATTTCGGTCTACGAGGACTACCACTGATCATCAAATCAAACTGTTTTGATAGGAACCTAATTCAATTTAAATTTATAGGTTTTATAAAAGTTTCTATCCCAGTGAAAAATTCAGCCAGAGCTATGTATGCGGTAACATACAACCATGAAACACGGTGGGACAGATTTACTTTCCTGAAAGTTAATCCAATTAAGTGGAGAGAGATATAGAGATAGAGATTGATAACCAAATCTCTACGCATAAATTCAGCACCTAACGCCTATACTGGTGATGTTGTCGCAACTTCTCATCACACATGTACAGTTACATAACATAGTAGTTTAGAGATATCATGATTATCATCAGCAAGGATTAAAGGTTAACGTCAGTTAGTAACAAAACGTAGTCAACTGAGAACTGGAAGATAAAATAGAAAGCAAGGGTCTGAACAAAGAATATTCATTTCAATAAGTATTCTCTTCAGATTCCACAATTATAAAATGTATTTATACAGCATAAAAACAAACCATATTACGGCCAGTAACATTTTCAAATTAAACTGACTTCTAGGGATTGTAAGGAAATCGATTTAACTCCTTCGAACTAATCAATATTTGGATGATGCATACACAGAAGAATGATATGATGGTGAAACAAAGAGACAAGGAATAAGATGGTAGGAATGACCTTTAGTTAGATGAAGGTCAAGGGAGAAAGAAGTAACTGTTGAACATGTTCTTTCTGAATGCAGAGTTCAGGTTTGATCAATCCTATTGCGACAGCCTCCATTATGTTGAGTGGGTGTTGGCAAGTTACACATGGTGTTAATGACAAGAAACAAAGATGGCATATACACTGAGAAGTGTATATAGAAAACTAACGTCTAAGGCATAATATACGCACTTCCTCAAGCTTCGTACCGATGAACTACAAACTTAATATAATCAGGTGCTTGGCATTTAGAGTAAGATTGATTTGTTCCAAGGAGTGTATGGAAAAGAACTACTGTGTGTCCACAATGGATACCCGGACAAGTTCATCAAGACATTAACATCAACTACATTAGTCCTAAACGAGAAGTGATGACAGTGAGGAAGAAGATTTTGTTTCTGAGTTTACAATTCAAGGGAGATGTTGCAAGTGACATTCTATCACAAAGCCTAGCTAGAGCAGTCAATAGGACTTTTTATGCAGGTCGGCTTCGTATATCATTCAGTAGTCAGCCAATGCTCAGTCCGAGACTAAAGGATAGCCTATCTAATCTTAGCTCTTCATCTTGCATATATCAATTTAACTGTTGCTGTGGAACTAGTTACATAGGGCGTACGATAAGGCAGGTGTGTCTCTGGATATGAGAGCATTTACCAGCTTGGTTTGGAAAGTGTGCAGTGAAAGTGGTGAATAGATCAATCCTAGTCAGTCTAGTAAACACAGGGCATCACATAGATGTTGATAAGGCTTTCAATGTCATTCATCATATTCCAAAAACGGCATCATATGCAGTAGCTTACCAACACCCACTCAACATAATGGAGGCTGTAGCAATAAGATTGATCAAACCTGAACTCTCCATTCAGAAAGAACATGTTCAACAGTTACTTCTTTCTCCCTTGGCCGTCATCTAACTAAAGGTCATTCCTACATCTTATTCCTTGTCTCTTTGTTTCACCATCATATCATTCTTCTGTGTATGCATCATCCAAATATTGATTAGTTCGAAGGAGTTAAATCGATTTCCTTACAATCCCTAGATGTCAGTTTAATTTGAAAATGTTACTGTCCGTAACATGGTTTGTTTTTATGCTGTATAAATGCATTTTATGATTGTGGAATCTGAAGAGAATACTTATTGAAATGAATATTCTTTGTTCAGATTGTTACTTTTTATAAATATCATGCGAGTCTTTAGTTGTTTGAAATCCTAAGTTTATTTATCATGATATTGTGTGTTTTTAGACACTCACTCCTACTAGAAACGGATCACAGGAAGTCGATGAACAGCAAGCAAAATCTTCCGATAGATTCGTGACTTTTTAGCAGTACACGATATAAATGTCTTCCACGAACTAATGTGGAGAGTATCCAGGTTCTATAGTATGTGAATTACAGAAGTATGCTAATACATCAAACTATTAAGTCTTCAGAGACATAGAACGCCTTGTTTCTGGCTTACTGACTTGGCGGTCCTCCAAAACACCCACTGGATCCAATTGCTAGTCACATTTTAAACTCTTGTTCAGTCAACAATAGTTTTCCGAGATTTCATATGAAACAAAGGCAGTGTAAGAGGTAGTAAGTTGATGTTACGCAACAAAAATATCCAAACTTAAAATAATACACAGAGCTCTGAAATGCTTGCCCCTTTCTACTGAAGACCTTGGTAACTAGTCACACTATATTGTGAATTAACAGAAGTAGGGAAGTATGGACCAGTCGACTTCGACCCAGTGGCTCAATGGTAATGGGCTTCCAACAAGAACTGAAGGTCCCGAGTTTGCTCGATTGTTTCTTAATTGCTTGAATCCTTACACTAAGCACTCGAATAGATGATCAGTTGTAATTACAAACGGTAAAGTAAATATGCCATCACCTTTGTCTTCATCAGTGTTTCAAATATCTTCACCTACAAAGGATTTCAACACATCTCTACGAGATCTTTGGATAACTTTGAAGACAGTCACAAATATTCATGATTGATACTTTCCACTACACTCACATGCATACACTAGTGGAAAGCGGTAGATGTGCATAATGACTATACCACGGATAACAGTCAAAGATAGTACAGTATAACAACAGCTGTGAGAATTCTGTCCTCGTCTTGTGTAGCTCAAAATAGTGACTACCCATACTTGGTCGAACTGTTCAAACTGTGTTAGTGGATGGTATGATACTTCCTAAATACTAAACAAACTGTGGTTTACTTGGTCGGTAGCAGTGGAATCCGAGTGCACATTTCGTCCTATTCCTAACTCGTCAGTTCTACATGCCTGCTCTCACACCTCATTGGCCTAGTGGATGACTCTGAGGCGTTTGAAGGGATGAGTGCTGGTTTCAAGTTCAAACGGGGACAACATCACTCACTAAGGTATAAGTGAATCCAGCTGACGATTCATAAAGAGGAAGAAACGTTCATCTTTCATTCCACTGATAGTACATCATAAAATAATGAATCATCCGGGAGAGAATAAAGAGGCATTCATATGATAGCCCATCTGCTAATAGATGTCAGTCAGTTCGGTCTAGACAAACAACATGAAATTACAGTTGTCAACAAATAATGATGAGAAAGGTCAGTTGTCTGTAAAAGACGAAGTCTTCGACGACAGAACTGTTGAGATTCCTTCTGACCCTCTTCCGGATAAACAAACTTGAAAATGTTCTGAATTACTTCTGCTGACATAATGTTATGTACGGTCAGTGTACATCTCAGGAACAGGTATGGTGGGTGAGGTGACCAAAAATGATATTCTATGTTTAATGAATTTATGGATTCGTCCTTTCAACTCTAGCTTAATATAGCGAGTTTTCATTAACATTATCACAGTAACTTTTATATTTGGAGCTTCTCTTTTATATTACAGAGTTCATGATTCTATGTGGATAACCACTTCCTAGTAGAATGTCAAGTGGAGATGTCAACTTATTACCTAGTATATCTTCAGAATAGATTTTCTGAATCATTGAACAAGAAGAACATACGAGGTTCTGTTTCTTAATGAGATAGATACAGCTTTGGAAGTTGATAGACTCTTCATTCAGTTCATATCAGCCTTCTTGGTAGAATAATATTATCTCCTTGTTAATAGTGTATCCTGGAATAGGATCATTAATTTCACTTCATACTTTAGAGTCAATTTCTACTCATGAGTGAATAGTGTTAAGCGTATTGAGTGGGTTATTCATATTCTTCATGATATGGGGAAAATTATTATCGATTTACATTTCCTAAGAGTGTAGTTAACTGGTTAAGGATATGGTTATGAAGACCGGCGATGAGATAATCAACTATATATGTGGACCAAGAAAGAGTCTTTTATAGATGCTAATAGTCAGTTGTAGACGAACCTAGGTGACATCAGTGAAATTAGCTGCTCCTTAGTGTTTCTACATCGAAATCTAAACTTTAAATTTATCTTCATTTATCTGTTCCTTCCGACCTCTCACCCCGTTTTCATACTTTTATTGATTTTTCTGTCCATAGTATTCCGACCAAATGATAATTTAAGAGTGACTCTAAAGGTAGATCATAGTAGTAACCGTTAGAATAACAGAGTGAATCTAAAGAACACCCCCAACAACAAGTAAAATAACTGTAATTGCATTTTGATATTTTAATGAAAATCTGCCTTCCCAGGCAAAATAAAGAAACTTAATTGAATGTTTCAATGGTTGATTGGATGGTCCTAAAAGTCAACTGCTTCTTCAGTATAGAACCAGATAAGCTTTCAGTGTTGCTTCATTAAAAAAGGAGGGGGAGGGAGTTTTCCCTTTAGAATGATTAGAAGTTACACACTCCCTATTCACTGAAGTTTAGTGTTTATCTTCTCACCATACTCCTGAACTGTCAAGTCACTTGTTCCTCCGTCATTGCTTCAGCAGTTGGAACAGTAGATAAATGAACAGCTACAGGCTTATACTGATCTCTGTGTTTTAACGTGTATTTAGTTCCCTCGAAATTGGTTATAAAATCCCTACAAAAGGTAACTGAAGATATACATGCACAGGGAATTAGTATCCATAAACGTGTAACCGATAAACAACACCCAACTGACGAATCTTAACTGAGAGTAAATACACAGCCAATATCAAGGTATCCTTTTCAGAACCGCCTATTCCAAAAGAAACCGATCAACTCAGTCCCGAAAAATCAACCAAGATTGAATTATACTGATTGGTATATTGTGGAAATTTAACTCCTTGATTAATGGTAACAGCTACATTGGAAGGTGAACCGACGTTTTCACTCATACGTACTTGATTCCAAGAAGACACTTATTCATTACTTCTAAGCTTTTACTGGCCCTTCGTTCGACTTCACTTCTGGTTTGAAATAACCTCTAAACACATATAAAATTCCACCTTGACTATTATGGCATATATTTCCCTAGTTTTACTCCAATTATCGGCTCAGCTCCCAGTTCCAGAGTATCGTTTGTTTGGACGCTATCATCTCTCAACCCGGGGGACTGATACCCCTCACTAAGCAACGCAACCACTTTATACATGATTCCTCCCTTCCAATTGTCAGGCTTCAGTGTATCCGCGTTCGCCAGGTAATCGGCTCAGTAATCGTACTCACCTCTTCCTGGGTAGACGTGAGTGGGATTATGTTTAACTGATTATTCACAATCTTGCAGAAAGCGATCCAGCACGCCTCTCAGGATCTAAGTCAACTAAGACGATGTATTGGTTCAAATCCAGTAGGGCCATGAGGAGGTTCACCATCGTTGTGTAACTAGACCCAATTAGTAACCACCGGTGTACATGTCACCTCAAACTTTCCTGGTCAGTAGCTTAAACAACCTCACCACCTAACTGCTCAGTGTAGCTTCTTCATGTTGACGCCCTGATCCGTAACTATGATGAGGCATTTGGTTACCTTAATAAAGTAATAGTTGATCCTTTACCATCACGGCATATTAAACAGAGAGAGACATACTCTCAAGTTAGGAAACTTAAATAAACCTATAATATTGATTATAAAACTAGTTCTCCTCACTGATAAAAAGTTTGTTTTTAATACCTGTTGACTGCTAAAATGATTTTTTTTTCTGTAGAAGATATAGATGACAAGAGAAATGTGAATCGATATTTTTCATAACTGCTCCCTATTCTACTTGAAGTGGTGGTTAAAATTATCCACCAACCCACAACTCCATAGAGCTGTTATCATAAGAACGAAATTAAGATAAATGAGTTAAACTTAAGCCAAGCGGAAAATAAGTAACAAAATCAATCTTTTTTTAACTTCATTGTATTTCTTATTTTTGTTGTTTGATCCTCTGTCTTAAAAGATGTGGGATTCGACACTATTATTCATTAAAGAATAAGAAAAAAATATTTTGGGAACGTTTACACTTTTTCACATGTATAATCATGTATTAAATTAACCAATCATTTAATAGCATAAACGCCTACTTGAATCTCAACCAATCATAATCTCATAATATACATGCACATAAAAACGAATATATTTATTGATTAATAAAGAGGCAGATTTCAGTTATGTACACATATACAAATATACACACGTACATACTACAGTCGATGAGTAGGTAAAGCCAATCAAGAGTAATTTCTTTTCAATTATCAATAAATAAATCTACATCTGTATATTGAAATTTTGTTTAACTGCAGTTTAATATAAATTATCTGATCTAATTAATTCATATCTATTTATTTCGTCTTTTTTTGGTAAAAGTGATTTATGACTTCAATTCATCATTTGAATGGTGTGGATGTATCTCACTGGTAAACTAGGAGGCGGTAAAATAAATATAGACAACCTTTTATAATAAGAACTTCAGATTGTAATTCTTCTAGGTATCTTTATTCATTTATTTTTATTTACTAAAGTGATTTGTAAACAAACTATTAGTAAAACTGGAGAGTAAACCAGTGAAGTGAATCCACTATCGTTTTCAGATATTATAATTTCCTTACCCGCCTTCTTCCCCACCTCTATCTGTCTAGAGAGGAGATGACCCCGTAAATCCTCCTAACACGTGATTAATACGGGAGGACATAAGGAATAGAGTTAGTTAATAGACACAGCGATTTTAAATGTGGTGCCAAGAAAAACAAACTAATCCAAACTTACAGATTTATGCATTAAGACAATGGTGTGTATGTGTGTGTGTGTGTGTGTATGTATGTATGCAATACGTGGGAGAATAAACAAAGTGGAGTATTTTACACAGACTGGGAAATTAATACCTTCTGTAGGCTGTATTCAAGTCATATAGGGTGTTGCTATGTTGTTCAGTGTTTACAAACATGCAAATACTAGTATTTATTGACATTCGTAACTCCCCGTTACTATATTTAGATCGGACTGATCGACTTCTGTTGACATATGGGCCCCTATATGGGTGCCTTGATATTGTTTCTCTGACTATTTATTTTGTAAATTACTTGATGGTGACTGGTAGTGGGATGCAGGATACGCGTTTCGGTTCCTATTCTGGTCTTGTTAGCTAAATGTACGTGGACTCTAGTGAGTGGTGTTATTCCCACTGAGACTCGAACCCAGGACTTACCGCTTCAATTGCCAAAGTGGTACCCACTAGGCCACCGAGGTATGATAGTCACCTCTTGCACAATGACTCTCGTCCAGCTGACAATTCCCAAACAAGATGAAACGCTTGTCCTGGATTCCACTGCTAGCCATCACTAAGTGGATTACAAAATAATGAATAATCAATCAGTACCGAGGTATCTGTCAACGGAGATGGACCAATTCGACCTAGTGTATTAACGAGGGGTTACAAGAAATATATTTGGGAGTAACGGGAATTGACTGGTTGAAAAAGGATTTTTATAAAGGATATATATCAGCTGAGGAACTTTTGAAAAGTCAAGACCACTGAACAGCTTCTCTATCGTAGTATGCGGCTTCTCAACAGGGCACACCCAAAACCCTGTAAGATTCTGAAATCAACAGAGATTGGGCCTCATAGCGAACACATTACCATCCATCCACTGGCTGGAATCCAGTGGTTCAGTAATTCCTACTAGCGTTTTTGGATTCGTTAGTTTCAAGGTAGTTTTTCGATCACGGATAGATATTTATTTTTCTTGGACACCTATGGATTCCAAATTAACGACAGAAGTAGGAAATAGGGATCACTGAACTCCGACTCACTAGCTCAATGGCAACGTACTGACCATGGAACCTGAAGGTTGTGGGTTCGATCCAGGGAGGGTTCATGGTGTGCACTGCTGAGAAGTCCCATACTACGACGCAACAGCTGTTCAGGTTTCCAATGTTCTTCCAACTGATGTCAGTTCATGATGAATGCCAGCCTAATGACTGAATAGTTGTGTGCTCGTTTCAATACGTGATGGTTGTAGGTGTGCACTGCTGAGAAGCCTCGAACTAAGACTCAACAACTTTCCAGCTCTCTCAGGTTTCCAATGGTCCTCCAACCCATGTCAGTCCAAAATGAAAACTCTATGAACATTGATAGGAGGCGGCTTCAGTAAAAATCAATATCTTAAGGGATCTGCCGCTAAAGTAGATGTTTTGAATTTCAAATTTTGTTTTATGTTGCCGTGTGGTCAAGAAAAACCCTATTGGACAATTTTGTCCTACGGTTGACCAACCAGAATAAGCCATTTAATATGGTCAAAAAAACTGTTCATAAGTGATATACCTTTGTCGAATAAAGTCTCTTCCCTACAGTCACAGGGTAGTCCTTGCCTTTTGACATTTTTGCAGCTCAGTAAAGTATATGGTATTGAAGAGGAACAGAGAAATGAGAGAGCAACTGAATTTCAAAGAATGTAATCCGTGGAATAAATAAATATTTATTCACATACCTGTTATACTCCGTTGTTTTGATGGACCGAATTGTTCGACCTCTATTGGCATATGGGCTCCTATGCGGATGCCTCGATATTGCCTCAATGTTAATTATGATAATTTGGTTGGTTGTGGCTAGCAGAAGAACCCAGTAGGCATGCTTCGTCCTATTTGGGACTCGTCAGCTGGATGTACCTACACCACAGTGATGTTGTTCCTACTGTGACTCGAACCTCGTACGCATCGCTTCAAACGCCAAGGCGTTATCCACTATGCCACACAGAAACGTTATCCACTTCTTGTACAAATTACATATAAATACTGTTAAAATTTCAAAGTATCTATATCACTGAATGATAATCATTGAAGCTCTCACGTCTTCTATGTCAGCTGATCGAGGTAGCGATCTTGTCCGTAAGCTGAGTGACACGACACTGTGATGCTTTATGTCTCAGTGTTAGATGTCAGATATAAGCCAGGAGAAGTCCTACTTCCTTTTGGTTTTGTGGTTACTGACTATCAAAGAAGTGAATTCCCTGACGAAGTTTCTTAGCCTGGTAATGAAATGTTTACCAACAAACCTAAAAGTTCAGACAACACCATACAACTATTTTAATAGGAATTAGTAATCTTTCAGAGATTCAGACTAGCAATTTCCAGTGATATGGCCAACGACTTTATCTCTAGAACTATCGTTTTCTGAATACCATTGAGTACAATGGGACTGTGTGCACTAACTAGTGAATCATTTCATCGTAGTCGACAATTTCCAAGACTGAATATATATCTTGACTGAGTACACGGAACTTTCAGTCAGCTATCTTTGATCCTCTGACGTTGAAGACGAAATTAAGCCGTGTAAAGTCACATAACTTGATGGCAATATTTCGATTTGAGTTAAAATAGTTCAATTACACTTCCCTACACACGCATACATTAAGCAATGTAGTCGATGAATTTAAATAACTGTCTCCACTGTGCTTGCCTTTAAATCCTCAGGATCTAACTAAATATATCAGCTAAAAAGTTGAACGTTTAAATTTCAGATATGGTTACTGATCGCATTATTCTATGGATTTTAAAAGTTTTCACTTACAACCTAACTCATAACATCACTATTTAGCTCAGTTCGACAGCTATAGAATAACGCCTCACCTCACCTACATTCCCCAAATAACCACAAGTTGGCGAAATTCATTGTCATACATTATCTCACATCTCGTGCTTGAAACCAATTATTTCATCTTCACAAATTATGGTGCGTTATGGTCAAGCAATTAGGTATGCACAGACTGCATAAAGTATGCTGATAATAGGCATCAGATTTTGTGTTTTGTTGAACGAGTTGGCAAGGTAGGGGTGAGTGCGAATTGCATGAATCATCATATGTGTGGGTGGATCGGGCAGGTATAGATTAGACCAATCGAGTTCAAAGTTAGCGTTAATACTGAAGCAGCGAATCACATGTTTAGGTCAATTACAGCCACACAAGGTTACAGTAAATTGCTGACTGGGCTAACTCACTATAATAACACTAACCAAGGTCTTAATGCTTATTACTAATCGTTGGTATGTAGGAAGCCCATTCACCTGAAATTCAAGCATAGCTATCCATGGTTAGATATTAAAGTAGGTTGTCAACAAGATGTTTAGCTGAGGTAATGAGAGTCGTAAGAGAGATTTTACTAAATTTTACTACACTTCTCTGTTGAAAACCAACGGAACGATTTAGTACCTCTCAGTGATGACTTAAAGCCAACCTACAACAAAGTAAAAATGTTGATGAGGACTCTCTTCCTAGAAATAAGAACGCATACTCAACATCATCGAGAAGACGCGTATACTGAATGGTTATCAGATGAAATTCGTTGCGAAGAATGGAAAAGAATTTATTCTGCGACCAAATCACCCCTAACTGTCGAGAGGAAACCTTCGTCTAGCATTCAACGGTGATGGGACATTTGAAAGAATCGACAGCAGAATAAAAGCCACACTGAGAAAGAGCTTCCCTGCTGCCCAACTAGTCTCAGTTTACAGTGCAGTGTGCTCAATAACACAGTCGATAGTAGACAAATTCCCAGCTCACGCTAAAGCACGTATATCAATTCACCTGTGCTTGTGGAATCAAGTAAATATGAAGGATCGAAAGAGGAGCGTCTCCTGTATATTATGAAAATATTCTAGGAAATCTGTGTCTCATAGGTAGCAAAGTCTTTACTGGCATAATCGCCAGGCACCTGTTGGAAACACGACATCGAATGGATGTTTCTCACTCCTTCAGGATAATCAACAACAAAGAATGTCATGTTTATTACGGTTTATGGAAGCTCTCACCATCAGACACTTTTAACCTAACCTGTGTACTCAGAAGGAGATTGTGATTAATCTTTCTTTACCCTGCCAACCGTATATAATTTTTTGCATATATATATTCATGTATATAATAACAATTCACTTTATTTCAAACAATTTTTAGTACAATTTGGAATTCTCAGCATGATATATTGCAACGACAACAAAATTTATGTATGTTTACACTCCTTTACACCATTTCGAATTGTGTTGTGATAAAAATGTAAGTGATGTAAAGAATATTAAAAAGAGAACAGTGTGCATTGTTAATTAAATTACTGAGATGTGATTGTTAACTATTACAAAGTTGATATATGAGTTCTGTTCTAACTTGCATTTCCTACATAATATGCGTGCTAGAAAACTCTCAATCGAATTCTTCTACTTAGCTGTACGAGCTTACAGTCCTATGTAGTTTTGTCTTGTCCTCCATGAGGAGATGTATGGAGAGAGCTGTGAATGAAATAGATGCTCAGTATCGGTTAAAATTACTTTAGCTAGTTCCTTGCTAGAATTTAAATGTCTATCAACTACACTGTTAATCAGCTGGGCTAGAGGCACAGCACACATCATACTGACGGCTCTAAAAGCCCTACACAATGTTACATAGTCCTTTTTTAGTAGACCAAAAAAAATCAACGGGGAACAATAGAAAAGAATGGATAAAATGCAGGAGAGCCTCAGTTTCTTTATTGAATATGTTAAACGAAAGATTCTCTTAAAAGTCAAGATATGAGACAACCAACAAAGGTTAGAAGTAAAACGCAATCCAAGATAGTTAACACACGATTTACTTTCTAGAAAAATTCCACCAATGCAACAGGCATCATAGAACTTAAGTAGCTCACACAAGTCTTGTTTACACATGTGGTTAAAACTAATAGTGTAACATTTAGAAGGTTTAACTTGAGAGACCATTTGAAAGAGACCACTGGTCAACTACAGACAAGAATCCACTTAATTTAGAGCAATCCAAGGAAGAGTTGACTGGAATAGAAACTGTCAGGTCATCAGCATACTTAATAAAATTACTTCCAACAGAATAAGGTAAGTCACGCAAAAAGAAGGAAAATAAGAAAGGAGAAAGCACACCACCTTCAGTAAGCAATGAAGTCGAGTGCTTCCCTTTATAGACAGTATACGATTTCCTTTCAGAAAAATAAGAATACAGATACTTTGTAAGTCATGTCTCATATGAGCCATGGCAAGCTTATTTAACAAGAGTGGTCTAGGAACAGAGTCAAAGGCTGATGAGTAATCGAAAAAGACAAAACGAACATACTTAACACCTTTGTCTAGATTGAAACAATATTATTATGCAAGAGAATGACAGAGTCTAAAGCACTTCTCCTATGCTTGCAAGCGAATTGTTTTGGACCTCTGAAAGCCTTCGACGAAGTTCCAACCAAAAGGAGAAGTAATTTCTCCATTGTCTTCAAAAAAGTAGCAAGTCATAGTGATGGGTTGGAACGTAAATCTCATCCAGAAGATGACTTAGGCACAGGTACAATTTGATCTCCTTCCAAGCAGTGGGTAGTATACTTTTAGAAAACGACTCATTGAATATATATGTAAGGGGATGACATAAAATATCTGCACATTTTATAGATATAATACTCGAAACACTAACAGGACCTAAGCTTTGGGATGGATTCAAGGATTTTAGACATTTGAATACATCATGTGTATTAAAACCAGGAAAGCAGCTGTCCATTTGACTTTGGACATTAGGAAGGGTGAAATCAGCTTGCCAACGTATGAATGACTTGTTTAACACGCAGACATCTGAACAGCCTTCTTTTGTCATCTGTTTTCTACCAGTAAGCTCTTTAAATAATTTCCATATAGTTCTTACACGATAGAAACTTCTGGTTGTATACAATATTAAGACTTTGTACTTCAGACTTAATTAGGCAGTCAAGTCTTCTAACTCCAGGATAATCTTTAATCTTTTACAACCTTCCCTTTTCTCTCCAGAGCCTCTTGAGATGAGGAAAGGAAAGTCCATCGAATCTCACGTAGATTGTTTCAGTAGGGAAGCGAATGTCAAGACAGAATCCAAGATAGCTTATGACATTTCGTGATGGTATTGTCTAAAACTTCATCAGCAAATATATCCTTGTCTGTTTCCATAAGCATGCTTCCTAAAAGTAGTGTATTGTTTTGTGAATAGCATCTGTACTGGACTATCTTGGAAAGATATCCGAAAGCCTTCTTGTGTAATTTTTTGCACACTTTAGGCAAAACAAGTACAATACAATGGTCAGAATTCAACAGTGGAACCTGTTTACGGGCTTCATATATCCCAAAGTCATTCGTAAATACTGAAAATCTAGTGTGCTATGAAGACGAGTAGAAAAATTAACCATACTTTCATGACCCAATGATACAAGGAAACTGCAGTTACATGAAGTAAAATCTCCACAGACTATCGACAAAATGTTACTTAGAATCGGAGCAACAAATTTAGTGAATTCGTCAGCAAACGTTGACAAATCTGAGAAACTGCAGTCAGGTGTGACATAAATGTTTGTTATATATATTATTTATGATTATTTTTCCCTTGGGTTCCTAATGGAACATAGGGCTTCAGTAGCACGCCTCCATTCCACGCTCTTCTCTGTAGTCTTTTGAACCTCACCCCACGACTGTCCACAAACCTTCATTTCTTCCTCACATGATCTCCTCCATGTCACCCATGCCTTGGACGCCCAACTCGTCGTTTCCCATTCGGGTTCCACTCGAGGACCAGGTCTAGCGCATGATATCTTCAAACGGTTTTCTCAGTGTATGCTGAATCCATCTCCATTTCCTTCCAGTGCATATTTGTTGAGTGATGGGTTCTTGGTTGGTTTGTTCCCAGAGTTCCTTGTTGCTTATTCTTTCTGGCCATCTGATCTTCAGTATCGAGCCAGTGTAGGCAGCTGTTGATGAATGTCTATAGTTTGTTTTCGTGACGCTCCAAGTTTATGAACCATATAGCAGCACTAACTTGACATTGGTGTTGAAAATTCGGATCTTGTTCTTTGTGCTGAGTGCAGTCGATCTCCACAATGATTTCAGATTACTGAAGGCCTGTCTTGCTTTTCCCATCCTGGCTTTTACACATAGTGGTAGGGCATATATATATAGTTGAAGGCGGATCAGTTTGTATTGATAAATGTTGCTACACTCCCACGAGATTTTATCTTGGAAAAGCTCCGATCTTGTCGAAATAATTTAAAACCATTTAAGGAAACTAAATCGTCATTATACAAGTTATGAAGTCATATTTCCTGTAGCATTACTACACGCGTGTTTCGAAAACATTTGTGGATAAAAGTAACTGAAGGTAATCAACTTCTTTCGGTAACAACCTATAGTTTAAATTACGTATTTCCGGAATAGTTATTTGACCTATGGTCATATGCCTAAGAGTCCTTTCCAATCCACTATGGTATCTTTTCTTAATTTGCCTATCAACTTGTAACGCAATAGGTTGTAATGATTTTAAAAACGCGAGAGAGTGTATAATACGATTAGATGACATAATTGAAAGATTGAAACAATAGAGGAAGGAGAAATTTAATGGAATACATTCCGTGATAAAATGAAGTGGCCCAAAGTTCAAGGAGACTGCCTAATTTTATGATTTTCGACTTTGTCTTCTAATCACCCATCCTAACGTTTTTCCAGTCTTTTGATATGGTTATATAACCTGTTAGCTCTTTAGCAACCTCTTCTTTTACACTCCTTTCTATTTGTTGTCCTCCCATTCTCTATCAGTTATAAACTGTCACTGATTTCGATCAAGACTTGTGACTATTAGTCCTGAGTTTCCTCGACTCACTACTTTAGAAGTAGTATTCATCATTTGGGGAACCATTGAAAACCTGGAAGTGTCGGACAGCTGTTTTACCCCAATACGGGACTCCTCAGCAGTACGTAGCCACGATCCACCTAGGGAACGAACTCAGGATTTTCAGGTTGTTGTCGCGCTGTATCGTGAAATGACAGAAGTTGAAAACTGTAAACCAGTCAAGTCCGACGGAATGGTTGAACGGTTAACGCGTCCTCCGTGGGACCCGAAGGCTCTGAATTCGATCCTCAGCTGGGTCGTAGGTAATTTTCAATGGCTGAACTAAATGGCTTCGAATTTCAAGTGGATAGTATGGAGAAGTACAACAGCTTGGTAATACATGGCTTCCTGCTAACTCCTTTACATCGTTGAACATCAAACCTGTGTACTATAATAACCGTTCATAACACGCGTCAAATAGTGAAGAGTCCCTTTAAACTCGAATTTCTACTATTAGTAATCACGGTTAAAAGTGGGGGTGGGGGTGGGGTGGGGGTGAGGAGGGGCAGTTAGCTTCCTGTCAACGAACTAACATTCATCAAAATTCATCATGATGGTTAATCTCCCCCTCCTTAGTAGCTACATTGTGAAATGACCGATGGAATTTGGTTAACAACAACCAAACAATCTCAAATTTCTATCCGAAAAGAACTATGAGACGTTTTAATGAGATAAAACTTTGTAACATAATGTCTGACTTTCAGGTTGATTGTTACGCTATATCGTTGTTCAAATTAATTGTTGTCATTGATTAAAATGATATTGTAAGGTCTATTAATGAAACCTTATGTCTTAGCAAGATAGAAGCATAACCTGGTCTTGAGGAGACTTCGACTTCAGAACGATTGGATTTTATTTCTGTTCAGAATTTAGCTAATAATGTGAAGATACAATTTCTCTACTAGAACAATCTCATCACCTACTTTCCTTTCCTTGTTATTGTCGATTGTATGGATTTTAATATTCTGTCCTTTCAGTGATTAGCAGTTTAAGATAATGTCGGCAATAGGATGAAGACTTTTCATTGTCTACTGATTCCAATGAACATTTTTCATACCATCGCTAGCCAATAAATTCTAGAATAACGGAATTCTAGTCTCGTCTGAAATATGATGGTAAGATGGTAGGAGATAATAAGCTAATACCGGTCGGTATAATTTAATGTACTGGTTGTTTTCCTTTTTTTTTCTAGAGTAAACTATAATTATTGATAAAGTAACAAAACGTGCAGACTGACAAATATTGGAATGATATTTAAAGTTCCAGTCCCATGACACAATATAAGTCTGATGTAAGCTTGTCAGTGGCTAAGAGATCTATGTACTTGTGTTGATGCACTAGACTATTAACCGCACTGCCTGGCTGCCCATGCTGAAGTAAGTGGAAAGGAGTTCGAACCCAGGGTCTACTGCTTGACTAGACAATTGGATTAACACATTATGTGGTACAGTCCACATTTTGCCCCCGGATACTAACCGATGTGACTCTCAAGTCCTTATACCTGAGTACTTATCCAGATCTATCAGTTTCGTTCTCAATAGACCACGCAAGCCTCTAAATTCAGCGCTGAACAAAATGGCTTCGAATTTCAAGTGGATAGTATGGAGAAGTACAACAGCTTGGTAATACATGGCTTCCTGCTAACTCCTTTACATCGTTGAACATCAAACCTGTGTACTATAATAACCGTTCATAACACGCGTCAAATAGTGAAGAGTCCCTTTAAACTCGAATTTCTACTATTAGTAATCACGGTTAAAAGTGGGGGTGGGGGTGGGGTGGGGGTGAGGAGGGGCAGTTAGCTTCCTGTCAACGAACTAACATTCATCAAAATTCATCATGATGGTTAATCTCCCCCTCCTTAGTAGCTACATTGTGAAATGACCGATGGAATTTGGTTAACAACAACCAAACAATCTCAAATTTCTATCCGAAAAGAACTATGAGACGTTTTAATGAGATAATACTTTGTAACATAATGTCTGCAAAAGTTGGGATTTATGAGAACTTATCAATCCCAAAGTAATTTCGCACATGGATTAGTATCAGTGAGAGAAACATTTAAAAACCTGAGAGCACTGGATAGGTACTGGATCCTAGCCTGTAACTCCCTAGGACTGTATACTCATAATCCATAGGAATGAAAGCGATAACTAAGTATAGTTCGTTAGATTTCAAATCAATGCCTGAATGATAACGTGGTCACTAGTGAACAGGAATAAAAAGATTGTCCAGGGCTCTCAGATTCTCTGCACTTCAATCGATATCGATTTGTGATGAAAACTGTCTTGAAATATTAAGTTGACAAACACTGAGTACCTCAAGATAAATTACTGAACGATTCATGCAGTAAGGAAAAAAGTCAGATATACAAAGTAAAACGAGAAAATAATCTAACAGAAAGATGAAATCATAAGATCAACCCATAACTAAGCAGAAATATAACATCTAAAGAATTATAATAAGCGAAGAACAAACAGACTGGATTTCTACTCGTCAACCAGTCAGGAACAAGGTAGTTAATCAACCAATGATCTCGTTGTATTTATATTGAAGGTCAAACTCCAAAAATACTCATGAAGACTACATAAAAGTGGTCTCAATCGACTGGCATTCTCATTAAACTTCATAGTGCTGGATATCGGAGAAAAGTTTTCAACTTGATGAAGCATTCATTCATCTTCTTTTATTTGTGCTACTGAATATTACATCCAGTAAGATTAGGATTAGCATTGGAGTTAAGCAGATTGTCTAGATAAAAGTAGTCTATGGATGTGAGCTTTGTTTCACACATGAACATTAAACCAGAGTTTACACTAATAAAAGAAAATGAGTTCATAAATGAGTTAGATATGTCGCTATGCGAATTGCGTGAATCATAATGTGTGCGAGCGGATTGGTCATACGAGATTGTTTGGGCAGGTAAAGATGAGACCAATCACAGTCAAGGTCAGCGTTAATGCTGAATGAGCGAATCACGTGCTTAGGTCAATTATATTCATGCAAGGCTGTCAGAAAGTGGTGACTGGGCTAACGCAGAGAATATAACATTTTCACTGTCACCAGAATATTTGAGAACCTAATGTCAGTCAATTGCTGATTCATCCTTTTGCCTTGAACTGAGTACACAGTTCACACTATTAACCTCATTAGTGGTCGAACCCAAGTCTTATGAACAGAATAAATCATCTGGATATGGTGTTGCAATTTGACAGGTGATGAGTTAAATTATTCCGGATGTCGGTCTCATCACATCAAGTATGCATGCCAATAGAAAACACAAGGCATTAAAATTTCAAATGCGGAACCCGGCGACAAAACATTTAAAAGTATTCATCTTGGTGACTAGCAGTGGAATCGAGGACTCGTGTTTCATCCCATCTGGGACTCGTCAGGTGGTGCGAGCGATGTTGTTCCCACTGAGACTCAAACCCAGTACCCTTCGCTCCAAACGCCAAAGTGTTATCCACCAAGCCCCTGGAGAATGATAGTCACCTCTTGTACGATGGATACCAGTTTTTTTTATTGATACTTTTAATTTTTAGTTGCTATATAGGATTGAATTGCTCAACCTGTGTTGGCATATGGATGCCCCAATGATGCCAAATACTCATTATGTTGTATACATCTTGGTAACTTGTCATTACTATTTGTTTCTTAGTGTAGATAGAATTCGACTTCTCTCTGTCACTATATGAGCTCCTTTAGAGATGCCTTGATGCAGTTGGTAATTTGATTTTGGTAATTCATTGACAGATGTAAAGGAAATTACACGATGAGGATGTAGAAGGTGGATAGTGATCTGAGGCAGCTTGAAAGCCGACATCTGAAGACATGAAAAGACTTCTGGTGTTTGACCACAGTTGCCTCCGTAGCATAGGTTGTGGCAAGGTGGCACCATGTGAGTAACGCAGAAGTTAGGCCTAGGGTTTTAGGGAGATGGAACTTAGTGAGCTGGTCGTGAACATCCATGCACCTGGCCGCTCAATGTTAGCTGAAGTATGTTCAGGTTGGAAAAAGGCTCAGGGTGGCCAGACTAAAACGCGGCATCATCACATGAAGTGCTTAACTGTTGGTTTGAGCAATATAGGAATTTGCAGACTAGCCAGTAGGGTCCACGTGACAACAGAAACCAGTGATTGGTAACTATAGCTGATATGGCTGAGAATTGATATCAGTGGCGCAGATGTATTCACACTTTGTTTCCACCTAAACCGATCTCATTCCTCATTTCCCTATTTCACTAAAGCCTACTGATTTCTACCGATTTGTCTTTCTTTCTTCATCTTCCATTTTATTGCCTTGTTGTTATGAGGTGTGGCAACTTAGTCCGTTACTCAGTAATCCTTAGTCGTATGTTGATATTGATTGGCTGATTGACTGATAGATCCTTACATTCGTCAGAACATCACGATAGCCTACTAAGCACTTGTTAGGTGTATCGTCCCAATTCGCAACCATTTAACAGTTTTAACTCATGATTCAGTATACACTTAAGCCAAGGAGTCTTAGGTCTCATTAGATTGAAACGCACTACCTATGAGACCCAGAATGTACGTTTCGCTGTATCTGGTACTCGTCCGCTGAAGGAGTGAGAGAGTTGAAGCCAATACTCACCCCCCCCTTCCAATGCTAGATTGGTTTCGAATAGGCTGATCAGTGTATTTCATTCACAACACTGCCTGTCTATAGGTTATATGTAAATATTCTGGTAGTGATTAGTCTAATTTGGCACAATAGAAAAAAATCAGTCAGATGGAATGGCATATGTTTGTTAGCCCTCTCTGTCGCACTCACTTGCCTAGTAACGTAGCATATAAGAGATAAGCGAAAAATAAGCAAATTTGAGATTCATTGTTAAGATACTGTCAAAAGGTGATTGATTACCAAAATGTAACTACAGTCTGCTGAGTACGATTCAAAAATTGTCTTTTCTGTTTACAGTGAAATCGGTTTTAATGTTATTGTTGCTAATGTGTAAGTTGGACGGACAATGACAGCATGATGTTGAGTTTTCTAACTTGATGACCGCACTGCAAAATAGAATAGGCAAAATGAAATCGATTACTATGTAGTGACCAGCCAATGTATCTTCTAATCTGTTTCATCAGGAAGTGAATCAGGCACGACCTGAACAACTCATTGTGAAAGCATCTGACTACAGTACTACTGTGTGTGAGGCAATATCACTTTTACATGTATTCACTGTTGGATATTTAGTGACAGTCAGTTGAAATTCCTGTTAGTTAACGTCTCATGACTGTAGACAATCATTAAACTATAAAATACATCAGATAAAATTTTAAAATTTATGGTACCAGGTCCTTCGACTACACATATCACTGCCACTGAACAATTCAGTGCGGTACCAACCTCCCATAAAACCAAATCCAGTACACACTGAAAAAAGAATAAGTTTAATAAAACTAAACTGGTTAAATACAATATAAGAAGGGTTGAAACACTAGAACGAAACCTATAGAGGATATGAAGAGATAGGTTTAAGAAATCAACGATCCCTACATGCATCATAGTCGTTCTTCAGATAGAACTCATATCAACTGCAGGATCGTTTCATTTTATTTTGAGCCTTCTCAGTAGTGTCTGATGAAAAGACCTTTTTGTTATCAGTCATTGCCCACGAACCATCAACTGCATTCCATAGTAGAGTAATCTAATAAGCTTGACTGTGTGTTTTCTCCAAATGTGTATTCCAAGTTATGTAATCTATAGACGAAGGACTTCGACAGTTTGTAAGATTCAAGATTAAACAGTCATTGGAAAGTCATGGAAAACAACATATGTCTACATAGCTTGCTCTAATAACTTCCATTTTCACTCAGAGGAGCTTCTTTGCACTTATGGGTCATCTTAGTATTGGTAGAGATAGGAAGATAAACAAACTTTCAGGCTTGGTGTTTGTTCTTGGATGTTTCGTCACCAGACAAAGAGACTTCATGAGTATTTACTAGGATGTAAGGTAACGGTTGACCATACTGATTTTTCTCGCAACTGCTATAATACCGGATAAATGATTTCCTGTCCAGAAATTTTACTCACCCCTAAATTAACCAAATCCTTACAACCATAAGTTTCAGTAACAACTCCATCAAAGACGGATTCATAGGAAGCCATGGCTGGAGGAATAGTTTACATATTTTAGAGTTAAATGCTCCTGAAGATAAAGAGAAACATAACTCATTCATGATTGACGTCTAGAACCCAAAAAGATCTCTAATGAAGATGTGATTGATGATGAACTAAGAAGACTTTGGGAAGTTCACTTTCAAAACATTCACTCCAAGAGATGTGTCGAGAAAAACTTGAAGCTGAAACAACCTACTGAATCATTTCCCACAGTTCAGAAGAAGTCTCTGTCTATGAATGCGAGCTTCAAAGTTAGTATATCAGTAGAAGTTCTGCAGAAATGAATATCTCAACTTATTGAAAGGTATTCTTTGCTCATGCGTTTCAGATTATCTTCTCTAGCCAATAACTGATACATGGATGAGTCAAAGATACGAAGGTACTTCAGGTTACTTCAATTTACTTTCAGCTGTACAGCTAGTTATAGTGGACCTAAAAAGCTTGCCCTTTCCGAATGTACTTCCCTGTTGTTGTTTTTTCATCAAAAGGAAAGTACAAATCATTGACTCAGGCCCATAATGGTTATCTTTCAAAATTGTCTGCAGACAAATGTTTGAAAGGGTCTGATTATTATTTTCATTATTTATCCCTTGTGTTCCTAGTGGAATATAGGGCTTCAGCACCACGTCACCATTCCACTCTGTTCTCTAAGGTCTTTTGAACCTGGCTTCACCACTACCCACAAGCTCTCATTTCTTCCACTCACCATCCACTCCATATCACCCTCACCTCGGATGCCCAATTCGTCATTTCCCTATTCGGTTCCACTCGACAACCTGGCCTGGTGCGTGATGTTCCCGAATAGTCTTCTCAGAGTATGCCCAATCCATTCCACTTCCTTCCACTGCATATTTGTTGGACGATAGCTTCTTGCTTCGTTGGTTCCTTGCAACCACAGTTCTTGTTGCTTATTCCTATCATTCTGATCATCTGATCTTCAGTATCGAGCCAGCTTAGGCGGTCGTTGATGAATATCTGTAGTTTGTTGGAAATGCTTTCCATAACACGCCAAGTCTCTGAACCATACAGAAGCATTGACTTCACGTTGGTGTTGGTGTTGCAAATCCGGATTTTGTTCCACATGCTGGGTGCAGATCTCCACACTGATTTCAGGTTACTGAACGCCTCTCTTGCTTTTCCGATGGTGGCTTTGACGTCCTCGTCTGTGCCACCTGTAGTTGAAACGATGCTGCCTCGGTGTTGGGTGAAAGAGGCTACCTCTTTTAAGTTGCTCCCATTGATGGTGGTTGGAGCTTGTTGTTATTGTTGGTGGTGGTGTTGTTGGTTGGATATCTTCATCACCTCTGTCTTCTCTACACTCACTTCACTTGATGTCCCGTCTTCGCTGCCTCGCCTCTTCTGCCAACTTGTTAGTTTACGCCTGTAGATCTTCAAGTTTGTGTGACATTAGACATAAGTCATCGGCGAAACCCAAATCTTCTAGGATGTTTTCCCCGGTCCAGCGTATCCCCCCCTTCTCGCTCTTCACTGTTTGCTGCATGATCCAGTCGACCACAATCAGGAAGATCATCAGTGATAGTAGACAGCCTTTTTTAACTCCTGTCTTCACTTCAAAAGCATCACTGAGCCTCCATTATGAATTACTTGGCATGTGGCGTCTTCATATAGTTGTTGAATGAGATTGATAAAGGTTTGTGGTATTCCATAGTATTGAAGCAGTTTCAAAATTACTTGTCGGTCGACGCTGTCGAAGGCCTTTTCAAAGTTGATAAAGTTGAGGTGTAGGGTTGACTGCCATTATATACTCTGTTCTATGATGATGCGTAGCGTAGTGTTGCAATTTGGTCCACATATGATTTGTACTTTCTGAATCCAGCCAGCCTGTTCCGGTCGTAGTTTTGAATGCAGCCCATCCTTTAGTCTCTTCAGGATGATGCGGCTCAATATTCTGCTTTGGGTGGACAGCAGCATGATTCCGCGCCAGTCCTTGAAAAGACTTCGGTCTCCCTTCTTCGGTAGTTTGACAAGGTAGCGCTTCTTCCAATCAATCTACAGGCACCTTTCCTTCCTTCCAAACCTGCTGCAGTAGTGGTGTGAGCGTGTCTGCTGTTGTCTTTGAGTCCGTTTTCAGTGCTTCGAGTGGAATTCCATCTGGTCCTGCTGCTTTCTCGCATTTCAGTAGCTTTATGCCACTCAGGACTTCGACTTTTGTTGGAGGATTTATGTTCACTTGTAGTTCTGTGGCTGGGCTGCAAGTGGTATTTCTGGTCAAAGTGCAGGTGATGGTTGATTCAAGAGCTTTTTGAATTGGTCAGCCCATCGTTTTCTCTGTGTCTCTTCTTTGGTAATTAAATTTCCTTCATCATCTTTTATTGGTTCCATTGTGTTTATCTCTCCCCTTCCAGATAGTAACTCAGTTATTTGATACAACGCTGTCAGGTCTGTGTCCCTCCTACCTACAGCCTGTTCTGCTTCACTTGTCAATGTGTCGTGGAAGTATCTTTTGTCTTTGTGCGCACTCTTCTTCACTTCTTTTACAGTGTTTTATACATTGTACTCAGTTCCTCTTCTTGTTGTGCATCCCTGCATTGTACTGGTTTATCTTCTGTTTCACCATCCTCCTCTCCCTGCCTGCTCTATCAGCTTCCATGTGTCCGTCGAGATTCATTCCTTATCTTCTTTCTTCTTCTTCCTTCCTAATACGGTTATGCAGGTTTCTTCAGGGATGTCCCTCGATATCCCCCATTTTGTCTTGATGGCTGCCGTGAAGATTTTCTTTGTAGTTTCATCCTTCAGTTTACGGGTGTTGAACTTAAACTGTGGTCTATCACCAACTTCTTTGAAGGCTTCCAACTTGATTTGGAAGGTTCCTTGCATTAGATAGTGAGTGGTGTGAATCTACATCTTACCCATTTCCTGATCTGATCTTGTGTCAAGTAGACTGCGTCTCCACTTTTTGAGATTGAGATGAAGTTCATCTGATTTTTATTATGTCCATTTGATGAAGTCAAATCCATGTCGCTTTGTGGATATTTTTGTGCCTGAACACACTGCCTCCAATCACCAAGTCTTTGAATGCACAGAATTCTGCAAACAATTCTCCATTTTCGTTCATTTCACCGAGTGCTTCTCGACCCATCATGAGTTCTCTTCCTGTGTTGTCCCTTCCCAGTTTGGCGTTCATGTCACCCATTAGAATTTTGATGTCGCCAACTGAGGTCTTGTCCATTACTGATTGCAGTTGTCTGTAGAATTCCTCCTTTTTCTCTTGCTCTGCATTATTTGTAGGTGTGTAACGTTGTATGATTGTGACTTTCCTTCCTTTTGAGTTGAACCTTGGTGTTATGATCGTGGAGGAGATTGGTTCCCATTGCATAAGAGAGAGCCTTCAATACTGTTGGAGACATCATGATAGCTACTCCAAAACTCATTGTACTCGTGGTTGTCGTCTGGGTGACAATATCGGAGTAGATTATTGACTCTCCAGTTGACAGTTTGGAGACTCAACTTTCATTCCACCTGCTTATGCAGATTGCGAGCACTTCAGTGCTCATCTCCTTTGCAATCTGGGCAGCCTTGGTAGGTTCAGACATTGTGTGGACATTCCATGTCCCCACGTTTATTTTCTCTTTCATCGAGAGAGAGACACATCGACCAATTGGCTTCCCGAAGGCTTTCATCAACTGGCGTCATTTCGCCTCTCCGATTCCAGTGAGGAATAAGTTTATTTCTATTTTTCTTGTTTTCTTTGTGTTTTGAAGTTTCTTTAGCGGTTGGATTGGTTTTCCGGGGTAGGGTTGCTAGCCCTATGCCTAACCTCCCCTCTTTACCCGGGCTTAGGACCGGCTAGTAACTAGTGAACTAGTTAACCAGACGAGGTTGAAAGGGTCTGGAATTTCACAAAATGTTAAAAGCGAAGGCTGTGGCTATTCATTAACTCAAACCTGATCTACGTATGCAGAATTACACATGCAAAAACCCTAGTTTTACGCTGGCTTAACCCTGTTTTCCTCTTTCTCCTGGAGGTTTTATCATTAGTAATATTTCTTTTTTCCTTATCTTCTTTTCACCTGTCAAGTAAACGTAAAACTAGAAACAGTTTTCATAATGATGAATTCAGTTAAATTCTGCATACAAAAGTTTTACAGACAACTGCATGACTTCAGTAAATGATGTTGTTGAAGAAAGACCTTTACCTCACTGAATTAACTTCTCACTTCTTTGAATCAACTAGTTACTAGTTTCTTTCTTTTAAAAGGGTTTTAATCATCTATTGATGCTTGTAATTTTCCGTTGCTATTCTCATGCAGGTATATTCAGCTGACGAGTCCAAAATGCGACGAAACATACGTCTAGGATTCCATTGCTGGCCACTACAAACCAAATTACAGAAAGGTTATAGCTGCTTAAAAACTGAATGAATGTAGTTTGGAATGATAACAGATTAGTTGGTGTAACAATCAAAGATGATAGAGTTTCAGCATTGGAACTTGTCACCTGAATTTCAACTCTGCATGTTTGTTGTGCAAAATACAAACTTCACTGACTTCAAAGTTTAAATGTACATTTATTAGCTTGGAAACTATTTGAAGACTGTCTCGTTCATGTGAATATTCTTTTATATTTGAACAATTCTTGTTCATTACTGAACTAAGATGTTGTTACAGTTGGTGAAACCGCAGCTGTTGTGTTTGAGCGATTGAACTGTTTGTTATGTCCAGTGAATTAATTATTTATTAAGTTGATTGTTTAAACAGGATAGTTAGCTCATGACTTTGAAACTAATGGTGTTATTTTGCTCTTGGTGACTAACAGAGGAATCAAGGACGCGCGTTTCGTCCTTATTGGGACTCGTCTTGTGGATATAATTGCACCCTAGTGAGTTATGTTGTTCCTACTGAGACTGTAACCCAGTAATCTTCACTTCAAACGCTAGAGCGTTATCCATTAGGCTACTGGGGCACAATAATCCACTGTAGTGGAACAATGTAAGTGGAAACTATAAAAAAAATTCAGGCTCACTGATATATTTCCGAAAAATATTCTAGATCAATAATCAGAGAAGTAACAAGAACAACGAGTAAGAGTTATCCGTGAATGAGGACAGTCACCTTCATCATAGAATATAACCGAGGTGAAATAATCCTTATCATAACAGTGAATAGCAACTATTCGATCACTAATAAACAATTGGGAAAAACTCATTTGATCATAGGAATAGAGAGGCGACGATGACAACGAAGAAAAATCTCTCTCTTAACTGTACACTCTTGAACATATGGTAGAAACGATAGAATATTCTAGAGTAGTTTTCTGCCGAAGGTCCAAATAATTTGCTTGACAAGGGTAGGTTACGCAATATACTAAAGTAATGATTTGGCTAATTGAGATAGCTGTGGTTTTGGCAGACTTTCATTGATGCCAAACGAAGGTTGAAGGTGAAGTGAAAGTCTCAGCTGTTTCAGGATTCGAACCAGCGACCACTCACCTCCCGGCCTGGTGAACTACCAACTGAGCTACTAGGCCTGAAATCATCACCCAGTACCAGTTCATACATTAGTGTTCAAAATAGGGAAATAAATAAATGAGTACGAAATAAAAATGATTATATTATATGGGGGATAATCTAAGGTGATCGATTGTCTACAATAGCTATGGCAAACAAAGAGGCTGTACATACTGCTTTTGAAAATATAATAATAGTTACAAATTTTGAATTACTGAGGCTTCGGTTATACCCAAACGTCCTAACCTTACTCCTTTCGAGTGGGTTGGTCACACTTTCTACAGAATCTTGAAGGGCAGCCAAGTGCCGTGTTACAACACTGAAGAAACATTACCGTTCTTCTGTTTTCAGTCAGGTTGCATAGTTTTCATGAGTGTGTTTCACAAGTTATCTCATGGTAACAACAAGGTACTCAGTCCCACAGGAGCAAGTAAATGGATAGTCACATATTGATGTGACCAAATGCTCAAACTTATCTTTTTCATACTGAAGAATAAGTTTCTGACTTGAGAATATGATTCTAAGACTGGAGACAAAAAGTCCTCTATCTATGACTCATTATAGTCATTTTCTAAGAAAATCTGCAGCTTTATCCCCCTTGAACTCAAGGTTCAACAGTAACATCTTTCTGGGAACAGTATGCAAGCGGTTTGTGACGTTTCTTGGTTTTAAAGTCTTATCTATCAACTACAATGGATACTCATTTTCTATCAGAATTTCTGGAAAGTTTTTTTAGTTCACCATCGACGGTATCCTCGATGAATATTTTTTTCATTCTTGAAGAATGTTAGTTGGTAAGATTCCTCATTCTATTTGAGAGGACACAAATTTGAAGATTAATCAAATGTTCATTCCAAGTGGACTTTCTGAAATAGATTTCGGAACTGAATTATCATCTTTTCTTTAGAACTGAACATCGAAAAAGTGTAATTCCAAGTTTACTTCTATTTTCAAAGTGAATTTTATAGAGAGATGAGCACCATAGAATGTTTGAAGCAAGTTTTTGAGAATAATCTTCTCATCACAAGTAATATTTTCATATATTTACATGTGATGTTCTTTGAAGTTTATGGTGATTAGTGATGCCGGGGAATCTCATGAAGGAAGACCCATTATGAACTGACAGCGGACGAGTCCCAAATGGGATGAAATATGAATCCGCGATCCTACTGTTAACAATTCTCAAACATGTTACTTGCCAATTTGTAGGTTCCTTGCATGAATTCAAATGTATGCAATTTTAGTGAATATTGTACGTGCAAACTAGCTCACAGTCGTATCCAGTTCATGTGTGTTAGACATGAGCTACATACACAATTACAGATTTCTCTAAGTAAGTTATGACTATTTGACTGTGAAATGGCCATCTTAGATTCCTTCCAATAGAATTTTATTGACGGTGTTTACGATAGAATTCTGATGTTAACTAGTAAAAAGCAATCAACAATAAACTCTGAACCCAAATTTCGTGTTTGTTGTCATTGGTTAGTAAGGTAGATCCATAACCTTGAGGGATACCGACGTTGCAGTCGGACACTTAGGTAATGAGTTGTTTGGGCAGTAGTCCGCCTACTGGAGAGAAGTCAATTTCGTGCGGTCTGTTCCTAACTACCAACCGAATTTTGTTTATAATTTTACAAGGTAGTAACCAAGCAAGAAGACTCATGGCTACTGTGCAGTTTGATTGATGTCAACATCTGTTAGAGTAGGGGATATCATTTCCCTCGAAGCTGGAAATACACCTCAGTGATCAGTATCAGGAAGTAGATTATCCAGCTGTCGAGCCTCCTATCAGTCCTATTCAACCACCAACCTATTTCAATCAAGTCGCACCATCATCTTGATTCTTTAAACGTGGTCATCACATTTCAAAATGGTCGATAAAACTTGATCAGAGCATGGAACTGAATGGTATGAGGTTGATTAGCCCCCAGTAATCAATCAATATATGTTAAACTAAATTCCATCATCAACATAAATCTGTTTAACTAACTTCAATAAACTGGTATCATACAAAATGAATGAATACTTTGTTGATTATTTAGATATTATTTTTTAGCTCAGTATTCATCACGCACTGAAGTCACTGGGAGAACTGTTGGGATCCTTAGAGCATTAGACAGCTATTTCGTCCTAATGTGGGAATCCTCAGCAGTACACACTTAAGGATCGAACTCAGGACCTAAAGGCGTCGAGGAAAACCATTCAGCCAATGTGTGGGAGGGAGCTCAGTGGTCTACAGTTTTCTACTTCTGTCAGTGGCTATCCACCAAAGTCTTCCGTCAGCATCCACTTACCTTCGTGTTGGTTGACCCCATAGCTCAAGGCTTCCCATAATAACCTCGGGATATCCAACTCAAAGCATGTCACCAATGGTGTTTATAAGGATTCGATTTTTAAGGTTGTATTCATTGCGGAATTAAATCAGCTGGAGAACCGATGAAAACTTGGTAGCACTGGACAGCTGTTTTGTCTTTGTGTGAGACTCCCCGGTAGTGTGTACCCACAATATCACAAGGGATCGAACCCTGTTCCTTCAGGTTTCTGACATCAATTCGTGATGAATATCAAATTGCAATAAAAGAATCACCACAAATCTCCACTAGTGAATTGTTTTGAGATGAGATTTCCCGAAGGTCTGGTGAGAAGTCGTCACCTGAGGGGCTAAACAAGCTGAATATAATGACAGGTACTCAATGAGACCAATGAATGAAGATCGCACTATATAGAGAACTAAAAGATGTTCGAAACTGTGAACTACTAAATTCGGAACCAGTGGTTGAATGTTTAATGCATTCGCCATGAAACCTGATGCTCCTGAGTTCGATCCATAGTGTCGTCGTGGATGCATACTGCTGAGGAGTCTCACAGTGGGACGAAACAATAGTCTATTCCTCCGATATTTCTGACGGTTCTCCAACCGATATCAGTCTATACAATCTTAGAAATGAAATCCTCAATAACCTCAAAAATATATTTCCATATGAATTTTATAGCTGTGAACTTCTCATCCAGTAGTGAATTGAACTTACATTGATTTGTGATAAGAGAGATTCACTGCTGTCAGTAGTAAGATCGTTAGCCAATGCAATTTTAACATTCAGTCTGAACAAATATATTCACGGGAAATTTGAATGAGAAGTGTGAAAGACAGTTGATAATTCAATTGTTTCTTACCATAGCTGGAAATTTTCTTTTCTCCTGAAGGAAAACTATCCATATCCCGTAATTCTACAATTACCAGCAAACCGTATAACGTGACTGATAAAGAGTTGGGATTATTAGGTCAACTAGCTAAAATGAGCTACCTCATCCATCCATCTCCTTAATTATTTTATAGTTTAGGAATGATGAATAGGGACTAGCAGTGGAATCTAGGACGCGTATCCAGTCAGCTGGAAGCACGGTATGATACAGAAAAAAGCTAAAACTATACCCGTCGCACAAGAAGGGGCTATTGTGGCTCGGTGGCTTTTGTAGCGGTCGGCCCTGAGTTCCAGTCTCAATGGGGACAACATCACTCACTGGGGTTTAGGTAGATCCAGGTGAAGAGTTTGAAATAGGTCGAAACACATGTCCTGGATTCCACTGCTAGCCATCAATAATATATATACTTAAAACAAAGGCAATATTGGGGCATCCGCGCACGAACCCTTATGTCAACAAGTCATATCACACCCGTACTAAAAGTCGTTTTCATAGGGCACTGATGGCTCATTTAGGGTTCAACCAGAAACAAGATTATTCAACAACTGTTTCGTCCCTGTTTAGAAGTTTTCAGTAGTATGTATCAATAGTTCCACCCATCAAGTTTGGTGGCTGGTATAAATCGACAAAAGTTGAAAAATATAGGTCTCTGGGATCCTAAATAAGAGGTAGATAATCACTTCTTATTAAGAAAAGGTACCATCTTCAACTTGGTCCTTTATAAGGTCGTATCTTTAGGAGTGCATTAATGAGACATTATGAACCAAGAAGCAACCCCTAACTATCCATCCATCTATGGTTTCTATTGTTTCTGTATCTCTGGTCAAGGTGAGATAAAAACTACTCAAGAGTTATTTCACAGTTGAACAACCAGAATCATTTTTCTAAAAGAACTTCAGAAAAGACACTTGAATGAAGAGAGAATATTCTTTTCGATAACTTCTCCTCGAAGTCGTACAGTTATATTTTTATATTTTGTAATCGTGTATCAACAACAGGGAGATTTCGTTTCACAATTTATTAATAACATTATGTAATTGTGGGCCCGTATTAGGACGAAACAAGTATCCAGTGTCCCAAGGTCTCCAAACTGAAATCAATAAATCCCCATAAACTTCAAAAAAGGATAGTTTAGTGAAAATATATGTAGGATGTGCATGAAAGTAGGGTGCAAGAAGCCAAGACAGATACTTTTAGGAATAATAACTACGGGAACAAAACAGATTAAGGGAATGTGATCAGATTGTTTCATACCATAAGAATGACAGGACATCTGCAATATGGAAGTTGAAAATTAGGTTACATGAGGTACGATGTTTAGAAACTTTTGAGGCTATGGCGGCAACACCTACGTTGCCTAGTCCTGATTGCCACTAGCTCTACAGTCTGAACAATTTGGAGCCGGGTACCTTTTCGCAAGTTGATGGGAACCTGGTATGTAATGGGAAATCACTCTTAACTAACTTGAACTAATGCCAATAGGCAACTGCTTAGCCACACTGTAATTTGTTTGCAAGCACGAAAAATTAAATTCCTAGTCCAGCGGCTGAAGTAACTGACTCCACAGCATCAGTTGAACTAACAAACACAACACGAAGTGTCCAGTCTAGTCGATTTCTCTTTTAGTCATATGGATGATATAAATTGGTTGGTTGTGGTTAGCACAAGAATCCAGGACGCGCGTTTCGTCCTTTCTGGGACTCGTCAGCTGGATGTACCTGCACCCCAGTGATGTTGTGCCCACTGGGACACGAACCTGGCACCCATCGCTTCAAACGCCAAGGCGTTATCCACTATGCCACGGAGGGACGGTATCCACTCCTTGTACAACGGGTTCGAGTCCCAGTGGGAACAACATCACTGGGGTGTAGGTACATCCAGCTGACGAGTCCCAAATAGAACGAAACGCGCCTACTGGGTTCTTCTGCTAGCCACAACCAACCAAATTATCATAATTAACATTGAGGCAATATCGAGGCATCTGCATAGGAGCCGATATGCCAATAGAGGTCGAACAATTCGATCCAACAAAACAACGGAGTATAACAAGTATGTCAATAAATAGTAATGGATAATATAGTTTGTAGTTTACTAGCATTAGAAGTTCTTTGAATTGACCTACTTGTCTGGTGAACTAACATCTTGCTAGGCAAGTTACCCTTTCTGCTAGCCACTCGAATATATTTTCTTCCTATTTTGCAATAACTTGTTTCTATGCGAACTAATGAGGATAACCATTTGCGATCAATATGTTGCGTAAAGCCGTTGAGTTCCTCGTTTATTTTATCTGCCTAACAAATAGCCTTTATTCTGTAACTTGAAATGTTTATCAAATTTCATTTGTACCGTAGTGGGATAAAGTTAAGAAAATGTGTGTACTGTCCCTTCCACGTACTTTTCCTAAACTTTGAAAGGTTGAACGAAATGTTGTCTGTTTATTGCCTATGACAGACCACATTCATTAGTATAGTTCAAACATTCACCTTTGTTTACACAGTTTTTTTTTCAATAACGCATAACATGCCTTTGAATGATAATTAAAATATTTTTTTTGGAACATGTAGACACCACAGATTAATTTAGTGCATGAGTATGTGAAATTGCCTAAAAACCCACATTATTTCCCTCCAAAGGTCAGACACTAAAAGTTGAACAAAATCTGATAATTCATACAAATAGCCTAATCACTAAAGGGTAAATTAAATTGATACAAATATTAACTATGTCCAATAAAGTGTTAGGAAGCGGAATACTTAATGATGATTGGCTGATGTTGAGACTTGACTAAAATGAACGCTGATTGGTTACAAGCTAATCAAGGCCTTTTAGCATAACAATTTATCCCGAATAGTTTAAAAATAACCCTTTTCTCCCGTACATTAAATTACACATTTTTCATAGAATATACAACCATTTCAAAATGATAACTCGGAATATATACATACATGTATGTGAAATCATGTTTTCGGAAAAAATTAACTCTAAACTGTAACTAAAGGCATGAATTTTAGTAATGACTTCAATGTGATAAACTCATCTTGTTCTGCTGTCGACGGAGGTTATTCTGATGATACAGAGAGTATGGTAAATCATGCAAGAAGTTCACCAATGAATGCAAGTATAAGTAATACAAGTATGGATACTATAGCAACAGCAGCAACAACTACAACACCGATGATGAGAACCAGTACTGGAGATGATGATGATGATGATGATGATGATGATGATGAGATGATGATGATGATGATGATGATGATGAAAAAGACGATAATGAAAGTTTGAATGATACCAATTCACATACAACTGTAGATGATGACTTAATGAACAGCTACGCCGCTTCACTAGGCATTGATGATGACGATGATAATGATAATGATATTATTAGTCTGAAAGATAACCACAATCATCATTACACATCAAAATGTCAACGGATTTCAAATGATTTCGGATCGAAAAAATTGGATAAACAGGTGACCTTTCAAGATGTCGTTGAAATTTCAACAATTTATTCAATAGTCAATGAATCACAGGAATCTATTTCACATAATTATGAAGATGATATTGATGATGAGGAAGAAGGAGAGGGATTGATGAGTAAAAATGAGCACAATGTAAAAAAGATGTATGAACAAATAACTTGTAAGGAGAACAAAGTCAGAGGCAGAGAAAAAAATCCAGATAGTGGCCAAATGGTTTCAGACAAAGACTTGCTAACTGTAAGTAATGTTGATATGTTAATTGAGTTCAAATGATAAGTAAAAGTTTTATTTTCTATTGAAGATGTAAATAGGAAGCTTATGAAATCGTATGGAGACAATCTAAGTGGTTTGCATAACCAACTGATTTTAGCTGTGTAACCATTAGAAATCTTAGCATGCCTTCCTTTGTTTCGTCCTTTACTTAGCACTTCTCAGCAGCATGAAAAAACGGTAATATTCCTAAGTTCACCACCTCCTAAATGCTTTTTGATTTCTAATAGTTACCGAACTGATATGAACTAACGTCTGATGTTATAGCTTGTGAATTATCGTTGTCGATTGGGTCAAACTGATCACCCACTGTATTAAGAGTGGCTGTCGTGACTCAGTGGTCAAGTGAACGACACTCTAGCATTTTAAGTAGTCGGTCTTTGGTTCGACTCCTGGTGGGAGCAATACCATTTTCCTGAAGGCAGGTGCATCCATCTGACAACTCCTACTTAGGAAGAAACGCATGTCCTGAATTCCATTGTTAGCCACTATCCATAGTTGGACTGTGTTTGTTGAAAACTGAGTTCACGTTCGACTTATTTAACAAGTTTCTTGACGTTCACTATTGCATTTCCTCAGTTTCTCCTGAAATAACTAAAACGGTGATAATGGTGTGTGATCTGTTTCGGTCATACTAACTAAATTTCCTTCGAGGTTTGTAGAAAACAGTCTCTTCTCTGTACTAGTACTCATGGTTGTGTATCACCGATAAAAGCGAAAATCGGGGCCACAATAATAGAATCCTTTGCATTCAGCTCTCATGAAATGTTACAACCTCTTATTGAAAAGTCTTTCTTTTTGCACATGTCATTCATTTTCGTCTTCTAGCTGCGTTCTTCTTCGACGTTTTCCACTTTTTTTCCTTTCTGTTTCTATCTGACCTACACTGTTTCCCTATCGAGAACATTCCCTGGTCAATCGTCTGATCGTGTGACTTATGTCGTAAATTGTACACTACTTAAACGAGTTCTTATCAGTAGCATACACCACCGAAAGTTTATGTAATACTCTCAGTTATCAGAAATTTCAAGTTGGTATTTACCACGAACAGACATCAGTTGGAGACCCGGTGAAAACCTTGGAGTAATAGGGGGGTGTTTCGGCCTGGCACAGGACTTGTCAGACGTGCGCACCCACAACGCGGCCACGGATAGAACGCAGGATCTTTAAGTTTCTGATATCAGTTCATGATGAATACCAACCTGAAGTCAATAAATTAATCCTCGCAAACCTCGGAACTGAACTCATCTTTAGTACTCACTAGTGACTCGCTTCAACAGGTGATTCCCGAAGTTCTAATGAGAGGTAGTAACCGGCGGGGCCAACCAAGTTGAACGATAGGACAGTTACTCAACAACGACATTGGATGGAGATCGCGCTATATTGTAAACTGATTGAAGTTGTATACATGGATCATTGAGTTTCGACACAGTGGCTCAACGGCAAGATGCTGGTCACAAAACTTGAAGCCGCTGGGTTCGATCTCTGTCAGGATGGAGTCATGAGTGTGCACTGTTGCCAAGCCTCATACTAGGACGAAACAGCAGTCCAGTACCTCCAGATCTACTACTGTCATCAGTCCATGATGAATGCCAAATTGAAATCGACAAATTTACAAAACCTCCGAATTGTATGAGGAATTTCCTGATATTATTGCTTATCACTGTCAAATAAGAGAAGTTGTGGTGGTAGATGTTTGTTGTTTGGACTGTGAAATTTCTAGTTACAATATTATTCCTCTTGAAACTCAAATTGACACAGACATGCAGGTAGATATCGGTTACTGTTAGCTCAGTGTCTGGAGGGGTGGGGGGGGGGCGGAGAGAATGAGGTTAATTACACCGACAAATTCTGTAGTATACGCTTCAGATGACAGAACCACCAAGCCAAGGATTTGCCTGATCTGAATGCTTCTGTTGTTTTGTTTAAATTGATTGATAATCAACTTCTAGTGGATTTAATTTACCGCTGTGTGAGTTTTTATGAAGGCTCAAATCTTCCACCTCTAAAACAGAACCAAGAGACTAATTTTTCTGACTGCATCTGTTGTCTTGGAATAAGCTATAGTGTAAGACAAGAATCGAAAATCTGATTTTGTCGAGAGCTCATATTCAGGAAATAAAATGGTAGACTGGATGTCCTGAGGAGTTATATTGTGAAAGAGGTGTGTGTGTGTGTGGAAAGTAGCGTACCGGCAAACCGAAAGCTTTCCCCATTTCAGTCTTTTTAAAAAATGAGGAGAAACCCTTTTACTATCAAGATTCACCCTCGGCGGTCTCTCGGTTCATCGAAAACGGAAATAACGGGCAAATGATAGGTTTAATATCAAGTATGTAAAAAAGGTAACGGTTTATATATGTTTTCAATAGCCATGAAGCGTTCTACACTGTCCTAGAAAGCCTTTCAGCCAATCTGAAACTCACACACATGATCACGTGGTTTTTCACGTGTGTCTGGTAGACCATGATTGGTCATGAAAGCTTCTCAGGAAATCACAAGATTTCTTGAGGAGTCTAGATGATGTCATTTCATTCCATAACACTAATTATAATCACTATGTAACCGATTTTTCAGAAAAGTTAGATAAGCGAACTAATAGATGAAGAATTTGAGTCAGTCTCTTTGTTTGTTAACTTATACCAAATTGGTACAGTGATATAGAACTCGAAGTTAGATGGAAACAGGTATTTATCATCCACCCTCCACCTAGTTTTTTCCACCATCTTTTTCCTACCAATGAAAGCTGCTTTAGAACCAATCACATTCCTCATAAACTTTAAAATTCATTTACTGATCAAACATGCGATTGTTGAAAGATGACAAATTGCAGATCATTGGATTATTAAAATCTATCATAAAAAATACAACAAAACTGAGAATAATAAAAGACACAGAGAGGTAGATGTGTTGTTAGCAATTTACTAAGTAGCAACAAAGGTTAAACAACTTTCTTTTGTACTCATAATTTCGGTTTCTCTATGTATATGGCAAGAGTTTCTGCAGTTCAGGAAAGGCGGAAACGTGCCATTTTTGACAAATTTCTTTTCACCTTGCAGATGATTTTGGACACTGATTCAGTTGTGATTCTGTGACCAGCGTTGACAAGGTGTTTGATTATTACACTTTTGATGGATCCACTGGCACCTCTAGGCAGCCAGGAGGAATAATATCCTCTAACTTATTTGGAAAGAATGAACACCAAACAACCTACATATCTCACTTCATAGGATCATGTGAATTGATAAACACATACGGAAGTGATCAGATGTGGAAGCTTATGTCTCTGGTTGTCAAGATGCATTAGATAAGTCGAGAATTAACTCCCCACGGTTGATACAAAGAGAGCTTCCTTCAGCGAATTTGAAATTTTTTTTCCAAGATATCAGCATGAAGTCGTTTTTGAAGTCATGATTTATGCATAATATTTCTTTTGGAATTGAAATGGGCATCTCTTTCTTTGGTTTGGGTCTTATGTTTTTGCCCACAAATCGTGCTAGATATCAGTTTTCAGTTAAAACCTTTTTGAGAAATGTGACTTCTTCTTCTAAGCTATCAGTTTTGGGATTCTACGAATACGATAGGTAAATAACACAATAAATGTTCCTATTTTGACTTTTCAGCTGTCCCAGAAAGGCTTCATATTCACCTTAAATGTGATTGGTTGATTCAAGGTCACTTAGGAATTTCTCATAATCGAAAATTCTTGAATTCCATAATGCTTCTTTGTATTCACTATAAACATCCAGAATGCATTAGTAAAACCGGTGTTGTTGTCGTTCGAAGGTGCTGTTTTATTCTGTCTACTGACGTACGTCCAGTCATTTGAACATTTGTTACCGTGGCAACCTATTCTATAACTGACCGCCTATGTCCATGAATTGTTCACTGGGGTGTGGCTGATGCGACTTCCCTGTCCTTCTAAGTGCTCATCACCAACTTGGATCATTACTAGATACCTAAGGATCAGACAGCCAGATAGACGAGTCACTAGTGGATAACTGCCATGTATTTATGTCTCTGTAACTTAAAAGGATTTTGTTTGCATCACATAGAGGACGAGTAGGATCATATGTGGCTGGACCAGCTTTTCACTCCCCAAATAATAACTACAATCATAATGATAACCCTTTCTATCAGTAACCTATGCATCTAATGCCAAAATATCAGCATTATTTGTCCATATATTATTACAGAAAACTTTTTTTCCTTGTAAAAACATTCTTTTATTTGCTATTTATTCAACTTGATGACTGATGCTGATGATCCTTACCTAGTAGTAGTAGTAGTAGTAGTAATAGTACTACTACTGCTACAAGTTTTCCAGACACATTTGTCAAATGATTCTGTCTGCCAATTAGCTTTGCCCCTATCTCTCCCCCCCTACCTTACCCCCCCCTCTCTCTCTCTCTTTCCCGCTTACTTGTTGGCTCAAACACGCGTACGCACACAGATACACGCAATTCCCATCTTATGACTAATATTTCATTGAAGCTGCTGTCATCGCTGATTTTCTTTCTTTACTGTCTTTACTTTTAAGGCTACCATGTTATGCCATTATGCAGTTTTCAGTAGAATAGTTGAACAACTGAACATTGTTCATCGATGTTTGTGTATTTCAACTTAGCCAAAGAAAGAAAACATTTTTTATAGAAATAACTTTTGGCATAGTGTGTAAACGAATGTTTTTTTAGATGATTGTTTCACTTGTTCATTTATATTGTATATAATATTGAAACCATTGATCTTAAGAGCGCCAATTATAAACTGATCGATACATATGAAGGTTTCAGTGCTATGAGTGATTAGTAATAATTCTCTTTAGCGAATAACGTATATTTGTCTCTTTAGCTTTAGAATGAATACTTTCAACTAATAAGTATAAAGCACAGCCATAAATTTATCTGACCTTCACGGACCAATCACGATACGATTTGCGAATGTCTAGTTCGTTGATATCGAAATTGCTTTGAGTAGGGGCAACTTTAAAGGCCACCCTAGAAACGATCAAAATAGCCAATCAGGTATCTTCATTTCTGCTGGAAAGGCAAACTTTACATTTCATCACTTCACTTGTTGCTAGAATAGTCTTTAAAGTCAGTCTTCAAGGGGCGACTTAAGTGGCCCTCTTAGCAACTTCTAAGCCAAACCAATTGGGCTCCTCTGTTTTATGAAAAACCACCTTTCTGGACGGAGTGCCGAAACTTGATTGGTTATTTCCGCAGTCACTAGGGTGGCCCTTAAAGTCGCCCTAAATGAATGACTTCAAAGCAGTGACTCTAAAGGTCACCTTTAAAGTATCACCAAAGGTATCATTGAAGCAATGAGTCCTGGTATTCGAGTCTTAGTGAGGAAAGCGAGTTTATCGAGCTAGCGAGGCACACATCATGGATTTCATGACAAGCCGTTGTTCATTCTCGATACCAAAATCAAATTACCAACTGCATCAAGGCATCTCTAAAGGAGCTCATATAGTGACAGAGAGAAGTCGAATTCTATCTACACTAAGAAACAAATAGTAATGACAAGTTACCAAGATGTATACAACATAATGAGTATTTGGCATCATTGGGGCATCCATATGCCAACACAGGTTGAGCAATTCAATCCTATATAGCAACTAAAAATTAAAAGTATCAATAAAAAAACTGGTATCCATCGTACAAGAGGTGGCTATCATTCTCCAGGGGCTTGGTGGATAACACTTTGGCGTTTGGAGCGAAGGGTACTGGGTTTGAGTCTCAGTGGGAACAACATCGCTCGCACACCTGACGAGTCCCAGATGGGATGAAACACGAGTCCTCGATTCCACTGCTAGTCACCAAGATGAATACTTTTAAATGTTTTGTCGCCGGGTTCCGCATTTGAAATTTTAATGCCTTGTGTTTTCTATTGGCATGCATACTTGATGTGATGAGACCGACATCCGGAATAATTTAACTCATCACCTGTCAAATTGCAACACCATATCCAGATGATTTATTCTGTTCATAAGACTTGGGTTCGACCACTAATGAGGTTAATAGTGTGAACTGTGTACTCAGTTCAAGGCAAAAGGATGAATCAGCAATTGACTGACATTAGGTTCTCAAATATTCTGGTGACAGTGAAAATGTTATATTCTCTGCGTTAGCCCAGTCACCACTTTCTGACAGCCTTGCATGAATATAATTGACCTAAGCACGTGATTCGCTCATTCAGCATTAACGCTGACCTTGACTGTGATTGGTCTCATCTTTACCTGCCCAAACAATCTCGTATGACCAATCCGCTCGCACACATTATGATTCACGCAATTCGCATAGCGACATATCTAACTCATTTATGAACTCATTTTCTTTTATTAGTGTAAACTCTGGTTTAATGTTCATGTGTGAAACAAAGCTCACATCCATAGACTACTTTTATCTAGACAATCTGCTTAACTCCAATGCTAATCCTAATCTTACTGGATGTAATATTCAGTAGCACAAATAAAAGAAGATGAATGAATGCTTCATCAAGTTGAAAACTTTTCTCCGATATCCAGCACTATGAAGTTTAATGAGAATGCCAGTCGATTGAGACCACTTTTATGTAGTCTTCATGAGTATTTTTGGAGTTTGACCTTCAATATAAATACAACGAGATCATTGGTTGATTAACTACCTTGTTCCTGACTGGTTGACGAGTAGAAATCCAGTCTGTTTGTTCTTCGCTTATTATAATTCTTTAGATGTTATATTTCTGCTTAGTTATGGGTTGATCTTATGATTTCATCTTTCTGTTAGATTATTTTCTCGTTTTACTTTGTATACTGACTTTTTTCCTTACTGCATGAATCGTTCAGTAATTTATCTTGAGGTACTCAGTGTTTGTCACTTAATATTTCAAGACAGTTTTCATCACAAATCGATATCGATTGAAGTGCAGAGAATCTGAGAGCCCTGGACAATCTTTTTATTCCTGTTCACTAGTGACCACGTTATCATTCAGGCATTGATTTGAAATCTAACGAACTATACTTAGTTATCGCTTTCATTCCTATGGATTATGAGTATACAGTCCTAGGGAGTTACAGGCTAGGATCCAGTACCTATCCAGTGCTCTCAGGTTTTTAAATGTTTCTCTCACTGATACTAATCCATGTGCGAAATTACTTTGGGATTGATAAGTTCTCATAAATCCCAACTTTTGCAGACATTATGTTACAAAGTATTATCTCATTAAAACGTCTCATAGTTCTTTTCGGATAGAAATTTGAGATTGTTTGGTTGTTGTTAACCAAATTCCATCGGTCATTTCACAATGTAGCTACTAAGGAGGGGAAGATTAACCATCATGATGAATTTTGATGAATGTTAGTTCGTTGACAGGAAGCTAACTGCCCCTCCTCACCCCCACCCCACCCCCACCCCCACTTTTAACCGTGATTACTAATAGTAGAAATTCGAGTTTAAAGGGACTCTTCACTATTTGACGCGTGTTATGAACGGTTATTATAGTACACAGGTTTGATGTTCAACGATGTAAAGGAGTTAGCAGGAAGCCATGTATTACCAAGCTGTTGTACTTCTCCATACTATCCACTTGAAATTCGAAGCCATTTTGTTCAGCGCTGAATTTAGAGGCTTGCGTGGTCTATTGAGAACGAAACTGATAGATCTGGATAAGTACTCAGGTATAAGGACTTGAGAGTCACATCGGTTAGTATCCGGGGGCAAAATGTGGACTGTACCACATAATGTGTTAATCCAATTGTCTAGTCAAGCAGTAGACCCTGGGTTCGAACTCCTTTCCACTTACTTCAGCATGGGCAGCCAGGCAGTGCGGTTAATAGTCTAGTGCATCAACACAAGTACATAGATCTCTTAGCCACTGACAAGCTTACATCAGACTTATATTGTGTCATGGGACTGGAACTTTAAATATCATTCCAATATTTGTCAGTCTGCACGTTTTGTTACTTTATCAATAATTATAGTTTACTCTAGAAAAAAAAAAGGAAAACAACCAGTACATTAAATTATACCGACCGGTATTAGCTTATTATCTCCTACCATCTTACCATCATATTTCAGACGAGACTAGAATTCCGTTATTCTAGAATTTATTGGCTAGCGATGGTATGAAAAATGTTCATTGGAATCAGTAGACAATGAAAAGTCTTCATCCTATTGCCGACATTATCTTAAACTGCTAATCACTGAAAGGACAGAATATTAAAATCCATACAATCGACAATAACAAGGAAAGGAAAGTAGGTGATGAGATTGTTCTAGTAGAGAAATTGTATCTTCACATTATTAGCTAAATTCTGAACAGAAATAAAATCCAATCGTTCTGAAGTCGAAGTCTCCTCAAGACCAGGTTATGCTTCTATCTTGCTAAGACATAAGGTTTCATTAATGATACTATTTAGTATAGTGGTTTTTTAAGAAATACCTTAGATTTACTTTAGAGAATGTGGGTATCATATTGATTTTCGATAGAAAAGAGGATTAAATTCATTATCGATTTATGTTCTTATGAAAGCCTTGTAATTTTATTATTATTATTATTAGCAATAGGTAATTAGGTTTCATCCTTTATTCTTCACTGTCTCTTTTTAATCTTATTTTCTCCTTAGAAAAATGTTGTTTATTTTTTCAAACAACAGTAACAGTTTCACAAGTGAAACCTTGAAATACTTAATTGTTTCCTGTAAACTTCTGTTGCTATTAGTTACTGTTGTTTTAAATTTGTATCTTATTTTTGTTCTGATTATAAATCTCTGTTCAATGTCTCAATTCTGGTCTATTGTTGTTAAGAAACTTGATAATGGGAAGAAGAAGAAATGAGAAAAGATCGAATATCAGCTAGTCAGAGAGCCTAATAATAATCGTTAGAGAAGTAAAGAAGTCTTGTAATTTGTTTGCTGGTGGCTAGTCGTCGAATTCAGAATGGGTGTTTCGTCCTGTCTAGGCCTCGTCAGTTGGATGTACCTGTGCCCTAGTGACTGATGTTATCCCCGTTGAGAATCAAATGCAGTACTCATCACTTCAAACGTCCAGGATTCTGTTGCTGACCACCATCAAACAGATTATAAGATATTGAATAAATCAGGCAGGAATATTGCAGCATCCATATTGCAGTTCATATGCCAACAGAGGTCGATTGTTTCTATTCAATACAGCATCGGTAATTCATAAATATAAAAAAATAATTAGAGAAAAGTAAATATACTTTTGAGATGAATGGGGATTTTTTAATTTAAAAGTAGTATTCATCATGCACTGACATCACTTGGGGAATGATTGGAAGCCTGGAAGCACTCGACAGCTGTTTCGTCCTACTATGCGACCCCTCACCAGTACCCACCCACCATCCCGCTAGCCATGCTTCCCCAACTGATGTCAGCCCATGATGAATACCACTTCCAAATTAAAAATCCCCATTCATCTCAAAAAATACATTACTCTATAGTGCTGATTAGTGACTTGCTTCCAGATGGATATCAGGAAGGTGTAATGAGAAGCCGTGACCTGTGGGGTCAACCAGTCAGAAGTGAAGTGGATGCTAACTGAAGGAAGACCTTGAGTGACAGTTGCACTATGTCGTGAATTGACACAAGTTGGAAATTGTGAACCATTGGGAACCGACCCAGTGACTGACTGGTTAGCGCGTTCGTCGTGGAACGTGAGGGTCCGGAGTTCGTTCCTTGGTCGGGTAGTTGGTGCGTGTTGGTGGGGGGTCCTATAGTAGGACGAGACAGCTGTCTAGTGGTCCCAGGCTTTCAATGGATCCCCAACTGATGTCAGTCCATGATGAATAGTACTTCTAAGATAAGTAAATTTCTAAACAAGGTAAGCTTAATAAATGAAATATATTTCGTAAAATCTCAATGAAGTAGGAAAAATAAATTTCTGAAGTTTTGCAGCTTCGTGGTGACTATCGTTGCAAACCTTTTCATGTCCCACATTGAATCAATCATCTTTTCGAACACCATCAAACCACATATTTAGCGCAGATACGTAGATGATACTTTCGTAATTTTAAAAAGATCTGGTCACAGGACTTTTTCGAAATTAATTAACATTTATTCTCCACATATCAAGTTCATATGTGAACATGAAAATTTAAGCAGTGAACTACCATTCCTAGACTGTTTAGTTTAAAGGAATGGAAACGGAAGTCTAAGTTTATCGATTTATCGTAAACTAACACATTCAAATCGATATCTTGATTTTATTTAACTCAGTACATCTACTCAGTGCTAAACTTTCACTTGCTCGGAACTTATTCAGGAGAACCACAAAGTTCATCACGAATGAAGATGACAGGCAAACGGAAGTAAGTTAAATATCAGATGTATTATATTCCAATAAGTACCCGAGAAATATCATTCAAAAGATCCGGAAACATGAACAGTGAGACCTAAAAGAAAATTCAAATGATAATTCTTGGATTGGTACAATAGTTCTACCATTCCGCCTAGGTACAACTGAAGAGCTACAAAGAATCTTAAGAAAGCACTGAATTAGGACCTTTTGCAAGACAATCAACGCTCGGAGGAATGCTCTAGTCCACTTAAAAGGTAAAATTCCCTTTACCTACACATGGAGTTGTGTCCACATAGATTAGGCTGTATCAACTGTGATGCTTATTATATTGGAGAATCATCCCGTGAGATCCTCATTAAGGCCAAAGAACATGCAAGCTACACAAAACGACCACCAAATAATACTGTAGAACTAGAGAACTTACAAGTCAAGTCGGTGATTGCAGTCCACGCCATCATCTATCACAGTCACCAAATCGATATTGGAAATATTAAAATTATTCAAAAGGGATTTTCTAACTACAAAGAAAGAAGAATAGCAGACGAATTTCACATTATGTTGAATCTTAATCCACTCAACAGAAAGGAAGGCCTAAATATCCAAACAACCTGGACAGTATTTCCAAAAACAACACATCATATACAATGATCTGATCAAAAATAAATATACACAAACAAACCGAATTTGTCATTAATATTATTTATTCATTTTTTCTTACACTTTCACATCCCGGTACAAGTACAGATATTCATATCACCTTGATCTCTAGACTACTAATTAACTGATAAACTAAGACAAATTGTGAACGCTTCCTGATCAGCATAACGATGACATTCACGTTCATATCATCATCATGTATAGACAGATAATGTGATCTGATTCGTCACCTTTTACTATTTAAACTATTCGATAACTTGTATACGTTTTATTCTCTGAAGAAGCTATTTCCACGAAGTCGTGAAACGTTAGAAATTTATTTTTCCATTTAATTGGGATTTTACAAAATATATTTCATTGATAATCCGATTACCCAATGCTCAACTTATTCAACTTTATCGGGTTAAATTTTGATCCTGAAGTTTACAAAAGGGTAAGCTTTATTAGTGCGTACCGAAAAAGAGTTAGAGGTGAGCGTAAGCAAAATAAGAAAGAGGAAAGTTTATTTCAGTAAATAAGGAATAAGATAACTAGGTGGAATGTGTGATATCTTAATTATGTTCAACGGTATCTAGCATATTGTGACTAATTTAGGATATATTAACCGATCATGCCTTTGGTTGCAATAATGTTTCCAGTGAAGATCGATTCTATCACCAGGAGCCTAAAAACCAGTAGGCTTATTAATTAGACAACTGAGTTACGACTACCGCTAATTATTCTATATGTATTAGTCATTACTACAGCTAACTACGGTTCGACCTCCCATCTTGGATTACATTGTTAGACAACACTGGTCGTAATTCAACTGTGTCAAAACACAATATAAAGCTATCCATTGTAGAACTTCGTATAGAAATGCAAAGGAGATTCGTTTAGGTAATTGAACAAGGAAACACAAAGGGAATATAAATGTAGCTATTATAAGTGTAGGTATGCCTAAGTTATATCATCTAACGTCTTGACTATTAATCATTGGTGTGTTGAAGATTTGAGTCAAGAAGCCTAAATCTTTATGACTCAGTAGTCCAGTGGATAATACCTATGTTTCATGAATTGAGTCATGACTTAGACTCTAGGCGAAGATATGGACACAGGAGGATTTATCCCTAGTAAATGTTTCTGGTTGTCAATGAATCCCAATATTGATTGTCACGCTGTTTCAATTGAATCAAGGACTGACTCCCAATCCAAGAGTTTTGATGACTGGTGAAATATTTGACTGCACCACTGAGTGATATTGTTTCAAATCTCTACGGGGGCATCATTCTCGCCTAGGCTGTAGATAAGCATAAATAATGAGTAACAACAAGTATGAGACCTTTCAAAATCAGGCAGGGTTTCATATCGATTACGTTTAGAAAAATTACATCAATCAAAGTATAAGGCAATGGTGAGTTTCCTACCTTTGGCTTCATACTGCAAAATAATTACCAGGATTCAGTCAGTACTTAAAGGTTAGATAACATGAAGCTGATTAATTCTCAGGGACCAATCAGTGAATTATGCATTGTGTAATGAGTTGTGGAAGAGGGGAAAATCCCCAAATTTGACTAATCAACCGAGAAAACACCTTTCTGAATACAATTTTTATTATATTAATATCTAGAAGTAGTATTCATCATGGATTGACATCAGTTGGGAACCATTGAAAGCCTGGGACCACTAGACAGCTGTCTCGTCCTACTATGGGACCCCCCACCAACACGCACCAACTACCCGGCTAGGGATCGAAACCCGGACCTTCAGGTTCCACGACGAACGCGCTAACCATTCAGTCACTGGTTCCGTTCCCAGTGGTTCACAATTTTCAACTTCTGTCAATTCACGACATGGTGCAACTGTCACTCAAGGTCTTCCTTCAGTTAGCATCCACTTCACTTCTGACTGGTTGACCCCACAGGTCACGGCTTCTCATTACACCTTCCTGATATCCATCTGGAAGCAAGTCACTAATCAGCACTATAGAGTAATGTATTTTTTGAGATGAATGGGGATTTTTAATTTGGAAGTGGTATTCATCGTGGGCTGACATCAGTTGGGGAAGCATGGCTAGCGGGATGTTGGGTGCGTACTGGTGAGGGGTCGCATAGTGGGACGAAACAGCTGTCGAGTGCTTCCAGGCTTTCAATGATTCCCTAAATGATGTCAGTGCATGATGAATACTACTTCTAAATCAAAAAATCCCCATTCATCTCAGAAATACATTATATTAAAATCTATCATAACATAATTCGATTCGGTGGAATATCGGACAGTATTGTTACTGAATACATTGAACATTGAACCCATCTTAATAGGTGATAACTAATTGTTCAATGAACCAATGAAATAGCAGGATTCATTTCTCCATATCAACCCATAGACTTCAGTTTGCTTCAGGGAAATACAATGAAGAGGATTGTCAGTTTAACTATCTGAGAATGCTGTGGTTTGCCAAACTTGTGTTATTGATACTGGGTGCTGATTGAAGGTGAAATGAAAATCTAGGCAATGGGAGGAATAAACTTATTAGGGTAATTTCAAATTGAATAAAGAAATATAGTGGACATATTAATGGGCTTCCAACAATATTTACTGTTTGAACTAAAACAGTTTGTATTAGTTTGGGGTACAAAGATATTCATAGGAAAACAGCCATTGAAGAATGCTCATTACTACTGTGTACAAAAAGACAGAAAATATTATTGAGTAAGTAGATGTGAACCATAAAGACCCATTCAAACCTTTTGTCGGGCTAAGTAGTGCAATGTTGAACCACTCACTATCGAAAACTTTAGGCCAAATGTGTGACCAGCATTTTCCATACGCCTGGTCTTAAATTTTTATAAATGGCCCGATGTTTGGCCCCGTGTACTGCTTTTTGGCTATACTACCAGCCCCATTTGGGGCGACTAAAATAGTGGCCCAAAGTTTGGCCCCATGTGCACTACATATTGGTCCATATCAGATTCATGGCCAAACGCTGGGCTCGATAGGCGGATTTTGACATTACACTGGGCCTAAGGTTGCCCTATTTGATTTGGAGAACTTGTTGACTGAGGGACTTTGACGGAATGAAAAATTGTACGGTTTTAGATGCCTTCCTAATGAAACTATATGGATAATGGGATAATATTCCACATGTGTCCTTCCTTTCACATCATTCCGTAACACTTTGCAATGGACCTCACCATTGAAAATATCTTTGAACGTTTGTTCAAGTTTCTAAAGAGTTGTAGTTTATTAACAGAGTACAAAATAATACATTAAAGGTATTTTTGCTAGTGATGACCATTTCATCAATGTGTTATCCACTCTTAATTCTGCATACCTTTGCCTGCCGTTTTGCTGATGACCTTAAAATAACCTACATGGCTGTTTTCACACCGTTAATAGTTTTTCTCCCCTCTGCTCTCAAGGCTGAACTCTCATTGGTTGTTAACTATATGTGGTTTTAGTGTTCTCAAGGTCATCTAGAAATGTCTACAAACAACACCGCTGTCAGTTGTACTGACTGTTGTTGAGACAGTAAAAGCTGTCCTTCAACCGTCTGTCTTCTCTTGTCTTCGCGCGTCGGTGGTATCGTTGTTGTGATGGTTGACGTTCTGATGTGCTTTAGGGTAGATTTGCTTGCGCTTTAGGTCTGTATCGTTCATAATCTGCAAGTCTTGCGTCGCTAGTAGACTGTTAGGTCGTTCTACCGGTCATAGGAAAATGCATATCAACAGTCTTATCAAACATTCTCGTTGAAAATGAGATTTACTGGCATGATAATGATTTTTCTCAACAGCACATTTTGGAACATTTTGTTCACACAGACAATGTAAAGCATGCATAAACCGATGAGTAAAGTTTAATGAAGTCCTGAAAGGCAGACGTATGATTGACAACCTTTTTTATTGACAATGATGGGTAGTGACTAGCACAGTGGAATCTAGGATATGTGTTTCTTTCACTTTGGAGTTCTTCAGCTGGATGTGCCTGTAGCGTCATACACTTCCCCAAAATCAATAGCCAAGTGTATGACGACTTTCGACATCGATGCTGACCTTGATAGTTTAACTGGACTCGCTAAGCTGAAGGCACCGGTCAAGCATCCTGGCCATTTGGCACGCTGTCGTGTTACGTTTCACTGCTTGTATTCGACTCTCTAGCCAGTTAGTTGGAACGCATCGGTATTTTGGCACAACCATCCAAATATACTATTCCATCCGACTACGCTATCGTGTTCTTCCTTGGTCTCGCATTCGTGGGTATATAACAAGTCTGAATAATCAGTGATTGGTCTTTGCGTCTGTCAAGTTCGCACCAGGACAAATCCTAAATGTCTATTTCCCAGTCAGACTAGAACACCAGACTGATTAGTTCAAAACCCAAAACCTTATCTACTAGACCACTGTTATCGTGATCGAATGAACAACGAGGAACTACAAACAATAACATGAGAACTTTAACCGTTGCATGATAAGTATCTGCCATGATTCAGTGACCTGGTGAATAACACTCTGTCGTTTGAGGAGATCAGCCGTTGGTTCCAGTGAGAAAAACACCGCCTACTATTGCGGAGTAGATGCATCTATCTTAAGACTCCCTAACTGAACGAAACGCGCGTCCTAGATCTCACAGTGGTAGCCACTATCCATCATTAATTTTGAACTGAAATTATAAGCAACATCAAGGCATTTGTACACTAGCTTTAATGCCAATAAATCGGTGCAATCAACGAAAATAAATTACAAGTAATAACACAATATTTTATTAGTTAGTTGTAAGGACTGAAATTGCCAATTACACTTCTTTATTTTATAAAAATCTGCCTTTTGAGATGAAACGGAGCAACATAATTGTTTATCTAAGTCATACCCAACCAACACCACGAACAACAACAACAAGCTCGAATCCCCTTCGACGGAAGTAACTTAAAAGAAGTAGCCTCTTTCACCCAACACCGAGGCAGCATCGTTTCAACTGCAGGTGGCACAGACGAAGACGTCAAAGCCACCATCGGAAAAGCAAGATAGGCGTTCAGTAACCTGAAACCAGTGTGGAGATCTGCACCAGCATATGGAACAAGGTCCGGATTTGCAACACCAACACCAACGTGAAGTCAGTGCTTCTGTATGGTTCAGAGACTTGGCGTGTTACGAAAAGCATTTCCAAGGAACTAGAGATATTCATCAACGACCGCCTAAGCTGGCTCGATACTGAAGATCAGATGATCAGAATGATAGGAATAAGCAACAAGAACTGTGGTTGGCAAGGAACCAACGAAGCAAGAAGCTATCGTCCAACAAATATGCAGTGGAGGGAAGTGGAGATGGATTGGGCATACTCTGAGAAGACTATTCGGGAACATCACGCACCAGGCCAGGTTGTCGAGTGGAACCGAATAGGGAAATGACGAATTGGGCATCCGAGGTGAGGGTGACATGGAGTGGATGGTGAGAGGAAGAAATGAGAGCTTGTGGGTAGTGGTGGAGCCAGGTTCAAAAGACCTCAGAGAACAGAGTGGAATGGTGACGTGGTACTGAAGCCCTATATTCCACTAGGAACCCAAGGGATAAATAATAATAGTAAGTCATTGGTTGGGTGGCTTTTACAATCACTGTTGGTAAGCAGTTGTCAGCAAGCTCTGGAACTGGGTTTCATACTTGATTAGCTACTGGAACTAAGTCTATGCTACTGTAACTTGAATGAACTGTTTGATGGAAATTCTTGGCATACACCTATTATAACTACAATTTTATTCCTTCTATGTTATTTTAAATTACTGGTTCTAGTTGACCAGTTTATAATCCCTGAATACTTTCAATATGATCCAAATTTGTACAGGATTTATTTTCAGTGACTTTCAAAGAAACTAGCTACTTATTCTCTAGTAAGTATTCTTCAATACAGCTGGATATTTCATTGGTTAAGGCCGTTGAAGAGTCTGTTAGACAGTTGAAATAATATATCAATATTCTTAAGTGATGATAAACCACTCTTAATATAAATAGATTGTAATTTCTTGAATTAGGAATGTTTTGTTTTCTATTTCATTACTTTCCTCTAATCTTAAATGTTTTATAGGATGTATACAGATGTAAACATTGTAGAAATCATTTTAGTATGGTAATATTAACTCTGAGTATTTGTATTTATCTTAATCAGAAGAATATGGTAGTTAATCGAATGAAAAGTTCTCATCATATAACAGTTAACTTTTTATCTCCATTTCTATAAATTAAACATAAACTTTGTTATATTTCAGTTATTTGAATGAATTCATTAGTCTTTGGTTGACAGGTATTCAATGTGTATCCATCAGTCAACTTGTATACACTTGTACATTGTAAGTATTCAAAATAAATTGTCCATTGGAGGTCTAGGTAGCCATATAATTGGAATTTCTGGATATTTGATGGACACAGAGCATGAATTTGAGACAATAAACGATCTTGAAATCAATCGGTTATCAGAACATTTGAGTTGGATTAAAATTAATGAATTATATGAAGATGAATTCTCTAAAATCATATATATAAGGTGGATGATGAAGTAAGAGAGTACAGAGCGTTGAAATTCAATCCAGAAGGTAGGTGGTTATTCACTCAATGTAAGTACGTGCAAGGGTAGTGCATATGAGTGAGTACGCACCACTTAGGAATCTCGAACATGGACGAAAAATCTGTCTAGAGCTCTTCACTTGATGTCCATCTATGATAAACGCTACTTTGGCTCAGGTAATAGGAAGCCTGAAAACGAGTTAGCCGTTACCCTTCAGACTATATGGTATCCTGTGAATTCATTTTGTTTTCCACTCAAACCCTTCAGTTTTTTCATTTCATCCTCTTTTCGATACTGGCTCACTTGTCGATATACTTGTAAGTTTCCGTTGTAACACTGAATCGAATTGTTCCACTTCTGTTACAAAGTGAGCTCCTTTGTGGATCCATCGATATTGTCTCAATACTTATGATTATATTATTATTTGACCCTTGGGCCGTGGTGGAATATAGGGCTTCAGGACCAAGTCAACATTTCACTCTATTCTCTACAGTCTTTCCAACCTGGCTCCACCAATCCAAACAAGCTTTCATTTCTTCCTCTCACCATCCACTCCATGTCACCCTCACCGCGGACGCCCAACTACTCGTTTCATAATTCGGTTCCACTCGGCGACCTGACCTGGTGCGTGATGTCCCCAAACCATCTTCTCACTGTATGCCCAATACAATACAATACAATCTATCTCAACTCTCCTCTTCTGCATGTTTGTTGGGCGACAGATTCTTGCTTCGTCGGTTCGTCGCCAGGTAGCCAGCCAGCCAGCCAGCCAGCCAGCCAGCCAGCCAGCCAGCCAGCCAGCCAGCCAGCCAGCCAGCCAGCCAGCCAGCCAGCCAGCCAGCCAGCCAGCCAGCCAGCCAGCCAGCCAGCCAGCCAGCCAGCCAGCCAGCCAGCCAGCCAGCCAGCCAGCCAGCCAGCCAGCCAGCCAGCCAGCCAGCCAGCCAGCCAGCCAGCCAGCCAGCCAGCCAGCCAGACAGACAGACAGACAGACAGACAGACAGACTTTCTCCTTGCTTATTCTTATTATTCTGACCTTCTGATCTGGTCTCATCTGATCTTCAGTGCCAGCATCGAGTGAGTGTAGGCGTAGGTGTCAGCTGTTGACCACGTATGTCTCAAGTTTGTTAGAAATGCTTTTCGTAAGACACGAAGTCTCTCAAGCATCACATGGAAGCACTGCCTTACTTGACTGAGTTAGTGTTGAAAATGCGGATGTTGTTCAGGCGTTATGCTGATTGTAGTGTAGTGTAGTGTAGTGGAGTGGAGTGCAGTGTAGTGCAGTGAGATGCAATGCAGTAAATGTCCACACTGATTTCAGATTAATGAAGGCCTGTTTTACTGTCTCGCCTATCGAGACTTTTACATGCTGATCTGTGCAGCCACCACCACCACCTGTAGTTGAGACGATGCTGCCCTGCCCTGCCCTGCCTAGGTAGGTAGGTAGGTAGGTAGGTGGGTAGGTAGATGAAAGAGACAAGTTGCTCTAGGTTTCTCCCGTTGATGGTTATTGGCACTTCTTGTTGTTGGGTGTCTTCATCACCCTGTCTTCTCTACATTCACGTGAAGAAAGTGTCTTCTTCGCTGCCTCACCTCACCTCGCCTCACATCACATCACATCACATCTTCTGCCAACTTGTTGGTTTTCTCTCACCTGTAGATATTCGAGTTCGCACGACATGAGACATTAGACATGATTCATCATCGGTGAAATCCAAATCTTCTTCTGAACTCTTCCCATCGGTGAAGCCAACATATGCCAGTCTTCCCACTACTCACAGTTGTCTGTTACATGATCCAGTTGAGTCGAGTTGAGTCGAGTCGAGTTCACTCAGGTCGACCACAATCAGGAAGATCATTGGTGATTACGATAGAAAACCTCATCTTACTCGTGTCCCCTATCTTCACTTCAAATGCGTGACTGAGCTTTCCATTGTGAGTCACTTTGCGTGTAGCATGACATAGCATTATATAGTGGATAGCTGTTGTATGAGTTTGATGAAGGAATGTGTCAGTGAAGCAGTAGCGTTGAAGCAGCTGCCTGGCAGGTTACTTGTTGGTTGATGGTGTTGAAGGTGTTTTGTAAGTGGATGAATTTGAGGTAGAGATTTGAGTGTCATTCTATGGTGATGCGTGACGTAGCGTTGTAATTTGATCCGCAGATAGATATATCAAACCCTAATGACCTCATCCGTTATTTCTTTATCTCACTTTTTTGCTGGCTCTTTTCTTAGGGAAATAGATTCATGCAACAAATTGCTTTATTATAAAAGTACTCGACATTATTACCTGTAAGTGGATTTTAGCTCCACATTGCTTACTAAGGAGTTAAGGATAACGAACAAATAGTTTACTTTCTAGTGGCTAGCAGAGGGATCTACGATGTGCACCTTTCCTCTTTCTTTGTGATTCATTCACTGAATTTGCCTGAATCCTAGTTTTCTAAAGGTATTTCGATTGATCCTGGAACCTGGCACGCATGGGAAACATATTTGAGATCTATTATGCTGAATAAACTTATTACGTAATACAATTCCACAGTCATATGCAAGTCTAGGTTATGAAGTATATCTGCTGAATAAGTGTTACGATTGCTTTCTGACTTTCAAAACTCCAGTATGAAGGGTGCCAGCCATATGCAAGACACATTGGAAATCAAGGTTGTAGACTGGTAACATTTACCACCTAGTCATTATGTAACAGTGAATGGTTTGAAATGGCATACTGTTTAAAGATACTAAACATAGGGGGAGTGTAGATGGCACGCACAATGTGGCTTATTCAGATCAACAAATTATGAAGAATTTGGTTCTTAATTTATGAAGAAACAGAGAACTTGCAAATATAATGAACTTTTTTTCAGTGTTAAAATCAAGTCAGTTTTCGATAGCTTTATACAGAAGAACAACTTATCTCTTTTTCAAGTGGTTAGTAACATTTATAAGATGAACAGTAGACTAGTATGAGTATCGCTTTGATTATCTGGTATAGATTTGGCTTGACACGGAATGATTCTCCTTTTCCCCAATTCAGGTTGATTTGGATTGGAATAAGAAATTCTGACTGAGAAACCAATTTGAATATAACAAAAAGAAACTGTAACTAATCACGAATTTACATAGTGTAGTGGGCACTGCTGATAACAATGGATATAAGTAGTATATGTTGAGAGGGTGATAGGAATCAAAGGGAATTACCAGCAATAAGTAAAGTTTTTGGCAAGAGCAATGCAAGAGATAATGCAGGCGTATTACAGTGGATGCTGTTGATAAGAATGTATGAAAAGCAGATCAAGAGCAAATCAAAAGAGGAAACGAAGACATTTGCAAATGACTGGGTTAGTGCAAGGTGTACTATATGTAATAACTACCGTTCCAATTCTTCACAGTTAGCATTGATTAGCGTCGTGCTTGACTTGAATCTCTTCATAATCAGTTAGTCAAAATCCTTAGTGAGTGAAGTGGGACAAAGATCTGGTAAGCAGTTTAGTCTCATGGCTCAGTCGGTTAAACATGGGACTGGAAACTATGAGGCTGCTGATTCTAATCCATCAGTGATTGGTAAAAAGCCTTTTACCCAGGTTGGATGATCTCTATTGTTGGTCAGAAAGGCATTACTGTAGACTCAAGATAAATGATGTTCTTTAACAGATGTTGACTTGCATCATTCAGTATTTCAGTTAGAGATGTAACCATTTAGCCATTCCAATAGTGAATGATCTGTAGGATTTTGAGATGAAGGAAAAGATTTATAGCTCAGGATGATCGTGGTTTGGTGTTCTCTGAGCTTCGATATTTTATCGTAAACAGTTCATCACTAGGCTTAGTGACATCTTCAGCATTAACTTTATATAGAAGAGAATACCAAACTAGGATTAATTGAATAACATGCATTGATGTATCCCCACAGAGTAACAGGTTTCATGTTTTCCATTCCTAATTGATGGCTAACTTCTGTCAGTTAGATCCAGAATTCGGTTATCAGGCTGTGAATTATCTCCAAGCTTACAGCATCTACTAAAGTGCACTGCAGTGGCAAATCTAAAGTTACTGACTACACTTCAAACCTATGCTATGAAATTTATTCAGCACTTAGGACCAGATAATATGACACTGATAACTCTCATGGGATCAATAAACACAGGCAATCAGTTTAAATCCAGAAATTGACTTTTTGCCTTTTTATCAGTCAGGTTAAACACACACCCACATATTCACTAAGTGACCAATCAGGTTGCACTCACACAAAGTACCACCTCAACATAAGAGTAAAACTTGAGTATTAGATATATTACTGTATGTATAGCTTCCTTCTACGAACTGATGATGATGTCTGGTTTGACAATGAAACATGTTCCGACTGAAACCTGCTTCATGTCCCTTGACAGTCATTGGCTAGACCTATCTTCAACTATGAGGTTACTAGTGTACTCTGAGTGATTCTAACCTGTGTGATTACAGTCAGAGACTATATCACTATGTTTTTCAGTCCATAGCTCACTCCTATTACACACCACCGAAAGACAATGCACTTCAATGGCTACACTGCAAATTTGATCGATAAACTTCGATAGGCACTGAACACTAATCACTAGACAGTGATTTCGAATGGTCATTAGTAACAAATTTGCATCTGTATATGTGCTTGGAAGAAGGTGTTGTGACCTAGGGCGAAAAACTTCTCACTGTCTTTCAATTAGCCTCAAAGTTAGAATATCACTGGAGGTTTCCATCAGGAATTTAATCCAACCGACTTGATTCACTGCGAGTGTCATAACATTTTGAAGATTGAAGTGACCGAGTAGAAGTGACTGATAGAATAATACGTGATACAAGAAACGGTTCTAATGCAATGAGACTGTTCTCCCGCATACGTGATACTTCACTAAGTCGTGGAAATCAGAAGACATATACCAGCCTGTGACTGTAGGGAGGACAAATTTGACAAACACACCATTTATATACCGTTTTCCCTTAGAAAATGAAGCCACTACGTTAAAAATTGGATGCTAATTTTGATTGGTTAGCTGAAGGACAAAATTGTCCAATAAGATTTTTCTGTCCACATAGTAACATCTAACAATGTTGAAAAACCAAAACCTTGGTGTCTGATGTCTTACAATGCTGATTTCGATCTAGGCTGCTTCCTATCAATTATGTTGCCAACATATTTCTTAGCCAACTGCATCATTAAATGGCTTCAGTATTTAGATACGTAAATCATGATTTTAACTAGAAATACGGAAAACCACCGCTTTATATCTGAATCACAAAATGAATTAGATGGTTGTCCAGTAACTAGTTAATGTATCTAGCCCAGTCTTACAGGATGTCAATCAGTGCTTGAATAGCTCAATGGTAACGTCACTGACCACAACACTGGGTGACGCAGGTTCAAACCCCTAAGCGGCTGAGTTCTCTCAGGGTTTTCAGATACGTCAATCAGCATGAAACAGAGGCCAGGCAGAGCTTTCTGTTGACCACCTTTAACTAGCTAACTAACACCTTTCAACATGCACCACGATGAAGAACCTCTTAGCTTAGTGACAACATTTCTAAATGATCGATAGAATTTGGTTGGCACTCACGACTAGATAACATGAAATTGATTGCTCTTTAGTGATTTATCAGCGTATCTGAATCACTCTTGTTTAATTAATGTATGTGGAGATCTTCTTGATCGATTTCTAACAACTTTTGCCATTCAGCTGTATATTACACCATCTGATCACCCTTTTTATTTGAAAAATACATTGTAAGATCTTTTTCATTAAAAATAAAGATACGTACTATAGAAGTGGTCAATTATTTGCAAAGTACATGTCAAATATATACATACTGATCTTTTTGAAGCGCATTTCGAGGTAGTCTGCTTGTTTATAAGTTGGTTAGTTGGAGACTACTGTTTTGCATATTGTAAACTCTGGATATAAATTGAAGGATACACTGTGATAAGATTGGTAGCTTTGATCCGTATGCTACACATACTTGGCACCTAAGATGTAACAAACAGCTTAGTAACGCTTAATTCCAAACTACCGATATCATCACGATTATTTATCAATAAACACCATCTTGAAATGGTGTAGAATACCTGTAGCTCAGGTGGATAGTCTTGGTTATATTGTGTTCTCTCAGCTAGGCTGTTTAATAGTGAGGCTGATGATGTCGTCTGGAAAGACGATTAGAGCTCCACAACGAAACACAATCTTACTGATGAACTTAGTTACTTGAATTGGCAGGATATCGAACCACAGATGTGTACATAATATATCACCTGTGAAGAATAAGCATGAATATCTTCATCTTGATTTGTTCAAAGAAGTGTGTCATCTTAGTGATGTAAGCTAATAATGTGAAAAGCATCCAACTACTTATATACAAATCAGTAGTATACACCGTATAAATTTTGTGACTTCTTTTGATCCCGTGAATATCATCCATCAGTCGGGCTGTCAAAAGATGCTTTAGGGGTATTTCACCACTGTAATTCTTGAAGACTTTTGCCTTAGTTTTCAACATCACTATTCATAAGCTTAACCAAGAACAACGGAGATGAAATTTCATTGTTTAGATCACCTTGATCTAGTGAAATGAATACAAGTCTTCAAAATCCTTAATATACACTGATAAGAAACGTTCAAGTGTGTAGAGAAGAGGTTTTGAATTCTGCACTCGTTTACTGTAGCTAACACAAACGAAATAGTCTCAATACAAAGAAATAGAGCATCCTCATATACAAAAGAGGAGATTCTCATTGTTTATTGTTACCGCTTAGCTATTCGTTAAAATGTTGTAGAAGAGTGAGGAATTGTTGTATCCTTGACATAAGTATTAAAAATTGAACAATAAACTTAGGAATCCACCCCTAGATGTTCGCTTAGTTTCTTGGCAAATGGAAAAAGCGGTAAGGTAGCAGAAGATAGATTGCAAAGTCGAAATATGCGTAACATACTACGTATAATTGTTTTTATATGATACCGTCGTTGCTTGGACAGAATTGATCGATCCAAGCAACAAGAAGTGGCTATCGTGACTCAGTGGTGTAGTGGATGACGCCTTGGCGTTTGAAGCGATCGCTCCCGAGTCCCAGTCCCAGTGGGAACAACACTACTCACTGGGAAGCAGGTACATCCAGCTGACGAGTGCCAAATAGGACGAAATGCGCATCCTGAATTTCACTGCTAGCCACGATCCATTATTATTATAAAATACTACGGTTTATATATATTTACAATGGCCCTAATTATTTCTTGGTCTTTGCATTTTCAACCAATTCGATATTTACACGTTAGTTCATTTACTCTCTCGTAAAACTTCGTCTACAGGGATATACAATTTTTTATGAAGATCTTGGCAATCTTATTGCACACTATAACAGAAACTAATTACTCTTATCCACGAATGTTTCATCAATATTTCATTATTAAACTGTTAAGTCTTTAAGTGAGTACATCAGGCATTAGACAACATGGTATTACTTCATAGTGACGTTAACGACAGTGATGACATCCGTTTTGAGTTCCAGCTGTGTCAGTCTCCTTGATGTTGATGTGCATCAGTAAACATGTAGCCTACAGTGATGAGAATTTCTTGTTAATTGACAGTATCCATCAGAAATCACATTTTGTGTTTTGCAGCACGCTGTTCAAGTTCTTGGAGAAATTGAAAAGTAAACCAGCCGAATTCGGTCAGCAGAGAGCTTACTGCAGATGGCTAGATGAACTTTATCTCATTTGGATAGAGTAAATCAGCAACAGGTCCTGCTTGACCGAGGTTTCGTACTTTTTGGCACTCGTCAGTAAGGAACTGATGCCCTGTCTGGGTTTCGAACCCGCATCACCCATTTCTGCAGTCAGAAGTGTTACCACTAAGCTATTTGGACCACGAGTGACCTTCAGTAGAACTGGAATAGGTACATAATTTTATCCCCTTATAACCCTCAAAGTATACGGAAAATTCTGTGAGTTGCATTCGACTATTCCTTATAGAATTTCGGAAATTTTTATCGCTCCTATTTTTTTCCCCTTGTTATATTATTCTCCTTTTTGCTTCTGGTTAATTATGCCATGAATAGAAGCTTAATTACAGTGGGAGAAGGTTTTTAAACACACAGACAGCGAGAGAGAGGAATAAAAAAAGAGGAAGGAATAGCTGAGTTTTATTTTTCCCTCCCCCATCTCATTCTGTTTCTCAATGTTAATGTGTGGTCCACTTTCTTGTGTCTGTAGATTTGATATTCTTTTACTGAATCCTTCTCATGCTTCACTCAACTTAACTAGGTTTGTAAAGCTCGAAAATGCGCTGTTAATAAATCGGCACAAATACCAACAAGCGACAACAACACCTGAGGTGAACTGTAATCATCTCATTTATGCAAATAGAATTTCGTTCACTTAGAGTTGGAATGAAGAGGAGGGTTGGTTAGTCACTTATATAAAAATGAGTCATTTTCAGTAGTACAATTAGATACTCATAATCGTATTTGACTGAGGGAATTAGTGGTCTTCATCACATTATTATTATTATTATTATTATTATTCAATTTTCAAAGGATGGAGAATTATGTATAAATGATGAATTGTTAGACAGGTTAGTCATTACTTACATGAATGTGATTCAATCAGTTTATATGATGATGACGATATGGTCAAGTGTGTTGACCTCCTAATTGCTGACTAGGTCACTAAAGAACAACGCTAGACACAAATACTTCAGTTTAACTAGACTGTTTGATAATAACAACAATAGAATCCACGGGGATGTCTTCAAATGGTTGGATGTGCCAATGTTGTTCCCACTAGCACCTATCTCTTCAAACGCTAGTGTTATCTGCTAGACTACTACGTCACTACAGTCACCCTTTGTGCCAAAAGTCGATCCAGTTAACTACTGGAATGTACATACTGTAATGTGAGACAGACTGTTTACTACAGTCTTATCAGTTTAAGAAATTAAGGGGTTGTAAAAGTGTTGAGAAGTAATTCTGGTCACTGTATCATCTTTTATCCTGATAACTTGGCTTTAAATGTATATAAATCTTCAGAGAAACGAACTCATCCATCATCAGGATAATACATCTTGAAATATGAGGTCTGATTACAATAATAATAGTAATAATAATAAACCGTACTGAAGTATGGGCTCCTGCATGGATGCTTCGACCTTACGTAAAGTCATTCATGATACAATCTACTTGGTACTGGTAAGCTTTGGCATTCACGAAGCACATTTCGTCCTATATCGGACTCGTCAGCTGGATGAGTTTGCATTCAAGTGAAGGATAGTTTTCCCACTGTGAGGCTAAACCAGCGCTTATCATCTCAAATGCAACAACATTATGCACTAGGCTTATGGTTCCTAGATTTCACTGCTAATCGTCACCAAGAAAATAGTAAATAACATAAGGAATCTTGAGGTGATATTGAAACCTTCACATAGCAGCCAACTTAGTGCAACCATTTTAGTTCATTATAATAAATAACTGGAAATTACGAGTATCAATCAATAAAAAATGGTACCCGTTGAACAAGGAGTGTCGCTGCTGTTTATCAAATAACGCTGAGCTATTTGAAGGAAAAAGTCTGATTTCGATTCCCAATGAGATGTTAACAAGCCACATGTAGAATGAAACATGCCTCGTTGATTTCACTGCTAATAACTACCAAACAAATTACATATTCCTGTAGTGCTGTTATATATGCTATGTAAAGACCCTGGTAATTTCAGTACTGAATACCTGTACGTTCAACATGGGGGAATTTCACTGAGATCAAAGAATAATTAATATATTCAGTTAACTCATATCATTTTGATGGAAATGATGGATAGTAGCCAGCATAATGGAGTCCAGAATGCGCATTTCGTTTTATTTAAGACTCATTAGTTTGATGCACTTGCCTCCCAGTCGGTGATGTTGTTCTACCTTGAATTCAAACGCAAATTGCTATCCAGTGGATCAGTTTAGTCGGTTCAAAGACCGGAACTTATTAACAGTAACATAAAAACTATACCCATCACGTAGTGAATGGGTGTTGTGACCCAGGGGATAAGTACATAACACCTAGGTGTTTGAAGTGGCCGGTCCAGAGTTCGAGTCCAGGTAGGAACAACACTCAATGAGAGGCGCGCACATCCAGCTGACGAGTCCCAAATAATACGAAGCACGCATCCTGGATTCCACTGCTAACCACTATCCAGCATATATATGTAGTTGAGACACAGGCAAAATCCAGGCATCTGCGCTGGGGACCATATATCCGTAGAGATTGATCAATCCGGTCCAATCAATCATGGGATAATACAAGTGACAACATTCAAACTATACTTGTAGCACAAGAAGTGGCTATCGAGACTAGATGGTGTGGTGGATAATGCTATGGTGTTTGAAGTGATTAGTCCCAGGTCCGAGTCTCAGTGGGGTCAAAATAACTCACTGAGGGGGCTAGCATGTTTATTTAACGACTCCGAAATAAAAGGAAACCCTTGCTCTAGATTACTCTGTGATAACCACTACCTATCGTTAATTGACGGCGAATCCTTTTTTTCAAGTAAAAACGCCTAACCAACGGATGAATTCTGAAGTGTTTTGCATCTAAAAGAGAATCCTGTTTCCGATTTAATTTCCACGACTCAAGTGTTAATGAACAAGATGATTCGAAGTGATTGGTTTGTATGAATCGATTGATTTTGAATTAGTTTATATTAAGGATTGAGATTATTTAGAAAACCGTTGAAACTTAGGACTATTGGTCATTTTTTCGTCCTAGTTTGGGACTCTTCAGCAGTATGACTCTAAGAATAGTCACATTCAGGACATTTAGGTGTATGGCGAGGAATGAATTATCATTCATTCACTAGGTAGGAATCTAAAGGTTTATATTTTCTGACTTTAAACCAATCGCTTTATAGCCCGACCGTTATGCAATATCATCAGTAAGTAAGTTTCTTCACCTCTAAGTTGGATGATTTCATAAGTCATAAGTTTTCAATAAAATCCCAGGAAATTCACCTTAACGATTCTACTAGAGAAGAAAAGCTACACATAGATGATATTGAGTGATGACAAAGTTATATCTCCTACTAGAACTGACTGTTCAGCGTACAAATAAATGTTTTCATCAAGTGTTTTTTATTCTCCGGAACAAAAGCTTTATACTACATTGGAGAGAAGTTTTTATTCTAGTTCAGTAGGCAATAGTTCTTACAACCTACTGTTTTCTAGGTTTATTTTAATGTATTCAAGTTAATAACTGTAAGACTTGGAATCTCTTCATCAGATAATGCAAAGAAGTTAAACACCGTACAAGCAATCCTATCAAAAAGAAAATTGAACATTTGAAGATAAGATTCGGTTGAATGGCTCAAAATTTTGTTGCCTGTGATATTGAATGGTCATATTTTTTACTAAGACTTGGAATTTATTGAAGTTACAAATGATGAAATCAAGTATTTTGTTCTTTTTTATACACTAGGAAAACCTCTATAAAACTAGCTCAAATACGATGTTCGATTATTTGAAATCAGCCAGTCTTACACTATCAAGTCATTACAATTCAAAAGCTAGTTGAATGAACAAAGAATATACACTTTTCGATAAATGCCTATTCTACTTTAGGTCCTATAGTTTTATTTACATGCTGAGGAGTTATACGTCAACAATATTGTGATCTTGCTTATTAGTCTATTTGTTCGTAAGGTGATTCCTGAAGTCCCAATGAGAAGTCCTGACCAGTGGAGTCAAACAAGTCGAAGATGACGACCAACCTAAGATCAATTCATAAAAGTCTTATGTGAACGTTAACGAATGAATCAATAATTACTGAGATTCAATCTAAAATAATGGGTCATCTAAACGATTCTATGTCTTAAGTAATGCTATATAAGGTGACAGTTAATCCAAACAATAGAAGGGTGTTTATAAGAGTTGGATGAAATGAACTAGGAAAGATCATTTGAAGAATAATAGCTTGATAGGATGTTACTCAAGTTAGTGAATAAAATAGATTAAGAGAATTTGTCAAAATTATTCCAGATTATAGGGATGAGGGGATATTTGAAGTATAGAGTTAAAACATTAGATCATCTGAGGTAGGAGATATGAAGGAATTTGTGTAACACTAGCTTTTCGTGAACACACAACTTGAGTTGTTTGATAGTGACTGGCTCCACTTTAGAAGTCGGAGGGGTTCGAAGCCAGATAGATACCTCTTGGAAATTTGATGAAAAATCCAGTGCAGAATAAAAAACAACTTGTTCATATCTACATGATGATAATCATGTTTACCATAGCTTTACCTAACCCTGCCATGAGGTGTTGATGAGCACGGAAAATCAAATTCCTAAAGCAGCAGCTCCACGAGAGCAGCCGAAGTGATAAACACAACAGAAGATGATCAGTTTAAGCAATTCATCTTTCAGTCTCAATGTCACCATTGGACATATAAAAAACGAAATTTGTAATTTACCGTCTAAATATGCAATGAAAACAACTTCTGTTCAATACAAGAGAAAGAAGTGAGTTTCTTGTTCCAGTAACAATTTTGAAATAGATTTAATGATTATTATGAATCTGGGAGCAATTCAGATGAACCTACGACTGAATACAAAAACTGAACTCAAGGTCATGACTTCTCAAAGCCAATGAGCTTTCATGCAGCCACTGAATTAGAGTTCAGTGGTCCAGTGTCTTCCAACTCTTGTTAATTATACATACAGTGTAACAACAATGCCACCTTAACTATGAGCATTATATAGAAATCTCAGACTGACTGATTTTAGTACATCATGAAAAAACTGCCTCTAACTAAGTCGATTTTTTATAAACCTACCTAGTAAATATCATGTGAAATATCCTGAGGGATATTTTTCTATTTATTCCCTAAAGGGTAAATTTCATTAAGCTTATCTAATTTACATTTATTACAATGGTTATTACATTTGTCTGATAGAGAATTCTTTTATAATGACCCAATTCTTGTGTTACATGTAAATTTTGATTCACCACAAAAACTTCGTCGTGAAATAATCAATTAACTAATCAAATTGTTCGTTTCATTCATCATAAACGTTCGTTAACAACGTACACTTCTGATTGGTCAGTTGGCTGGACCAATAGAAAAATGAGACAGAACGTGATCATCACGTTTTCAAGACCACTTGTTCTCATTCGAACATTAGATGTATCCATCTTACCTAGATTAAGAAAATTCACCAATATAGAATCGATATTAATTGTCACTGTTGCTTAAAAGAGAAAAAAAAACACTATCTTCTTCTTTCTAAAAAATATCTCACATGATTAAAATCAATATTAGGAATTGAAATTTTGTCTAGTGTTATCGCTAATTAAAAATCATTGGGTTTAAGGTTTGAGTTTGAATAAAAACATGTCTAAAGATTGTGTAATTTATTTCTTAAGAATACTTAGTTTCAAGTCATGATTTCCTAGTTGAACTTCATTGAAAATATAAATCAAGGCGACCAGAAAATGTGAAGAACAAAACGAAGAAAGTGAATGGTCAAGTAAATGGTTGGAAGTGATAGGTACATGAAATACTGACTAAAACGTTAAAAAAGATATTCATTTCCTATGATTATAAGTACAAGTTGACATGTTTACATAACATTGTTCTGCTTACTACTTATGAGCACAAGTAAGTAATATCTACAATGATATCTATGAGAAAAGCTTTCCAATTGTCATCTAATTACTAAAGAAATACTGAAGAGAGAAAAGTGAAGTATAAGAAAGAAATGCAAACGAATAAATAAATTCACTAACTGGTTTATTTCGGAAAGTTTGACGGCCACATACAACGAGATAATCAAGTAGTAGTAGTAGTGTGAGTAGTCGTAGTAGTGTAGTGGGCGTTGCTGATAACAATGGATATAAGTAGTATATATCGGGAGGGTGGCAGGAATCATAGGGAATTACCGGCAATAGGTAAGGTTCCTGCCAAGAACAACGCAGGGGACAACATAGGCGTATTACAGGGGATGCTGCTGATAAGAGTGTATGAAGAGCCGGTGAAGAGCAAATCAAGACAGGAACGGAGAGGAAACGAAAACATTTGCAAATGGCTGGGTTAGTACAAGGAGTACCACATGAACCACTACCATTCCAACTGTTGGTAGTAAACGTGCACTCGTGCAGTTACCTTCTGTTTTTTCAGTAGGAGTAGTAGTGGTATAAGCAGTCGTGGTAGGAATAGTGCTGGCAATAACCTGCAACCTTCATTTGATTTGTAATTTGCACCAAGCTTGGTTGGTGATAAGCAGTTTGCCACTGGTTAAACTCACGTTTACTTACTATCAACTAAATCGGGTTATCACGGTAAATATGAGGAAAACAAGTTATTTTTCTGAGTGAAATGGTGAGGTATAGTATATTTTATTATTCATCCCTTAGTGTAATGTGTTTCCAACTGATTATTTTCTTCAGTAGTACATTTCACTAGTTTCAGGTTATTCCATGCTAGGAGTAAAAACTTCAGTTTTGACTGAGTAACAAATAAATATAAATGGGTTGTGATTTCGGTTGGTAAAGACTAGCAGTGGAACCCAGGACGTGCGTTTCATCCTGTTTAGAATTCACTCGTTAGTTATATGTACCTTCACTCCAGTCAGGGGTGTTATTTCCGCTGAGACACGAACTCAACGCTCACCGCTTACAAAATCAAAGCGCTTTCCACTAGTCTACTAGGGCAGATCACTTCCATCCAGAATAATAGCAGGAAATTGTGAGTATCATTAACTATCCGGTGGTAGCTGGTTCGAGTCTACGGTGGTTCAACTTTTAAATGTTTGAACAACTCCTCAACTCTTAAAAAAAGACTATAAATAAGGTTAATAAAAGCTCATTTCTTTGTTGTCATTTAGGTGACTGGTGTCTGCTGAAATATGAGTTAATCATTACCAGTAACCGAATTCATATGAACAGATCAAGGTGATCAAAACATGACTCATATAGGTTCAGTTTCATCAACTATATACCTACTCAGATAAATTCAGTTGTAAGGAATGCTGGCGTGAACTATACAGCTCGTTGGTTAATTTGAAGACACTCTGACGAGCTGTGTTTAGTAGTCTGCACATTTCAAGAAGCTTGAAATAGAAATAACATATAACTACACCTTCATTTCTTTACATGTTAGATATTACCATTTCTAGGGGTTTAATGGGAAAATTTAAATTTTTCAGTTAATTTATGCGTTATGAGTCATTGATAGTTCGCAGTCTTGAGTTCTATTCATGCTTTCATAAACATTACGTGCACTCAGTCATTAACCTTACCACCAGTGCAGTAGTCAACCCCTTCCATCTTCCATCCTCATTAGGCTTTTAGCCTAGTACTGCGTTATGGACAGAACACCAATTTTGGTAACCTCCATGTGGGTGTATGATTTTACTTGTGGCCTGGAGCGATAAGCATAGAGTCAGTTTCGTTAACGCACTTGGGAACTTCGTCCCTCTTTGTTGATCGAAGGAGTAGGGAGGGGTAACAACACTTCTATTCTTCAGCGTATTGCAATCATGGGTTTTCTGACTCGTTCAAGAGAGTTCTTCAGGTGGGTTACAGAATGTCCTCTACAGTTCCAAAGAACTTTGACTGAGTTCTTTATCTGTGTAGTCAAGTTAACGGCAATTCACAGCTTCAACCTTAATCTATGTGTTCAGAAACATTACGTGCACTCATTAACCCTAGCATGAGGAGAATAGTAAACTCTGTCTTTGAAAACCTGAGAGCACTGGGTAGCTGTTTCAGGCTAGTATGGAACTCGTGCGTATTGCACACATACGACGATGCCATATCAGGAATCAAACTCAGCACCTTCAGACTTTGTGACGAATGCGTTAATCATTCGCCAACTGAGTTGGTGTTCAGTGGTTCACCGTTGCCTACTTCTGTTGATTCGCAATGTAGCGCGAATATCTATCTAGATCTAGCTGTTATCCGCTTCATCCATTTCATACTAGGATGAAACGAGTGTTCGGGGCTCCTTGGTTTCTAATGGTTCAATAAATGATGTCAGTTTGCGGTGGATACAACCTTGAAAACACTAATTATCACAAGTGTAGTGGGCGTTGCTGATAAGAGTGTATATAAGTATTATATGTTAAGAGAGCGTCAAGAATCATAGGGAATTACTAGCAATGAGTAAGGATTCTGTCAAGAAAAGCACAAGAGACAATGGAAGCGTAAGAAGAGCAAACCAAGAGAGAAGCAGAAGAGGAAATGAAGCACATTTTGCAAATGACTATCTTAGTGCAAGGTGTATCATATTTAACGACTACTGTGCCATATGTTAATAATAACCATTTCTTCCTGCAACTCCATTTTGCCGTTTACTCCACAAGCAATTCAAGATGTCTGAACTTAAGATTGACTAAAGGTTATTAAATCATAGTAATCCGAACAATGAATTCTCAGTAACATCGGTTACTGATGTGTTATTATCGTCGAGGTTCTCAATAAGCGAATTTTTGATCGTCTAATGTATCATACTTTAGCTGGATAGATTGTGCTTAGGGAATTGGAGAACTACTGTCACAATCTAGCCTACTCTTTTTCCAAACGACATAAATGCAGAGTAATAGTAATCAATAATTCCAAGCATTCATACACAATAGAGATTAAACAATTCGGTCCAATAAAAACAACGGAGAATTGCAACTATATCGATGAATAGTAATAACTACTACCCGTTGTACAAGAAGCGCCTATCGTTTCTCTTTGGCGTAGTGGATAACGCCTTGGCGTTTAGAGCGATGGGTACGAGGATCAAGTCTCAGTGGGAATAACATCACTTATTGGGGTGCAGGTATGCCAGCTGACGAGTCTCAGATGGGACGAAGCGGGTGTCCTTAGTTCCTGTGCTAGCCACAACCACTCGAGTTCGTACATGGTCTCCTTATCAGTTCTTACCCACTTTCAGACCAGAAAAATGTATATTATACTGAGTACTTAGAAATGGTAAGTAGTATAAATTGAACTATGTCAAAAGATTTGATTAACTACTAATGATATCTGGTATAAATGTTCCATTCTATTCAGGACTGATTATTCGGATTTACCTACATTGTGGTGGGACTTGAACCCAGAACTTATCGCCCCAGATATCAGAGTAATACATATCATTCACTACGATGCAATCATATCCACCTGATGAGTCATAAATAGGACAAAATGCTCATGTTCAACTCCAGTGTTAGCTAACATTGAGCAAACTATATCATAGTGAGTCAAGATATTCACATAGAAGTCCACATACTAAAATAGGCCAATCAATGCGGTCCAGTGTTATAATTAATGTGAAATTACATGTAACTATAAATACTTCAAACAATTATGGTCAGTCATTTTAGATCAAGTTATTTTTACTTCACTTTCTTTCTATACACAGAAGAGTACCAACACACAGACGTGAAAAAAGGAAACAAGAAATGTTTTCAGGAAATAAGGTGAATATACCTTTTCTGGTTATTGCTTCAGGGTTAAGCAAAAAATAAAAACATTTTTTTTCTAAATGTAAAATTTCCATCATTTTTGTTTGTTTAAATGTTACTTATTTAACTGTAAACATAATTCTCAGTGTCCGGAAAGACTAAAAGATAAGTGATTAAGTTACTAGAGTTAAAAAATGAGTTGCGTGTATTCAATGTCTTTCAATTCATCCTTGAAAAGATATTGAGAGTTGAAGTTGGAATCCAATTTCCACGGGAACAATATCCTTGTATTTATACAGTATTTCAAGATGAATTAATGCATTTTCTGATTAGTATAATATTATAAGTTTGGATAGATATTTTCACAAGAAGAACGAAGTATCAACATCCTTCAAGTCTTCAACAAGTCGTCTTTCGAGAAAGTAACCATACAGTTAAACAGTTAATCATCATTGTTAGTTAGCTAAAGTGTGTTTTCTTGGCTGATGTAAAATAATATTTATTCAAGGTAGTCGTCATCACCAAGTGAAGGCCTGAGAACTCTTGACAGCTGTTTCATTCAAGTATGAGACACCTCAACAGTGGATATTCACGATCTTCCTGAGGATTGAGCCAAGAACCATCAGCTTTAGACGCCAGCAACTTACCATCAGGCTGCTAAGTTGGGTACCAGTGGTCTACAGCTTTTTAATCCTTTCAATTCGCATTATAGCATTACTGCCATTCAGTTTCATTGTTGTATTTTTCTGCTGCTGGTAATTTAATCAGGAGCTAAAACCAATGCCATGTATAGGATGTGATGAAGTAAACCCATGAACAAGTCAGTATAGACAGTACAGCCAAAGAAACACATAAGGAAATAGGTGGATATGTCAATACATAACTGCTACTTGGATGAATCAGGATGGAGGGAACAACTAATAAATGTAATCCTTCCCAAGAAGTAATGCTGCGTATTCGAATTATTTCCAATGGTAGTAACTAAGTCTAGTCTAGTCTAAGTCAAGTAATTAACTGTTCAACAGTCTATTATTTCTTGCAAGGTTTTAGCAAAAATGCGCAAGTGATTAACGTTATCGCTTGTGAAACAGTAATTTTGAAGACTTCCTTCTGAAGTGTTTGATGAATTCAGGTCTATGAAAATACTCAACTGCATTTCGCTAGATGTGAATGATTTAAAGAAAGCCTTTCTGAATCTGTCATTATGCTTTTGGTGTTAGATGTTAGCATCTTCCAAAGTTAGGAGCATTAAGCAACTAGCGATGATGGATAGTGGCTAGCAGTGGAATTCCACAGGCACATTTCATCCTATTTATGACTTGTCAGCTGGATTTACCTGCCTCCTAGTGAGTGATGTTGTTCCCATCGAGATTCTAACTCGGGATTGACCTTCAGAGCATTGTCCACTACACTACCAAGCCACAATAGGCACTTCTTGTGCGACGGGTTTAGTTTTCTAGTATTATTACTTGTATTATACCGTCGTTGATTGGACTGAACTGATCAGTCTCCATTGGTAGAATGGGCTCGTGTGCGGTGCCTCTATATTGCCTGTGTTTTTAATCATATAGTAATGATGGACAGTTCGAATCCCGATGGGAACAACATCACTCACTTGGAGGCAGGCACATCCAGCAGACGAGTCCCAAATAGGAAGAAATGCGCATCCTGGATTCCACTGCTAGCCATTACCCATCATTACTAAACGTGAATAAAACAGGCAATATTGAGGCATCTACACAGGAGCCCATTCTGCCGATAGAGACCGATCAATTCGGTCCAGTCAACGACGGTATAATGCAAGTAATAACACGTATTGGACAACTGCTTTATATTAGGTTAGAACTTGTTAACGGAATTCATGAGAGTTTGGCAGTCACCATGTTGCCATCTGTCCCTTTGGGTTGGCGAATACAGAGGCCAAAGATGTTTTGTCTTTCTGAAATTAGTCATCTACCAGAAACCTTTGGCTGAATTTCAATTAGTGACTTGCTTCCAACTGCATATCCCATAGTTTCAGTTAGATGCTGTGACCTGTGGAATCACTGAAGTCAAGAATGAAGATAGTCGCCTACTGATTTAATTTGTTGGTTGTCAAGCTGAATGATGAGTTGGCAGAAGTGGGCATTAGTGAACCGTTAGATTCTAACCCACTGACTATTCTCACTGCAAGACAATAGGGGAGGGCTGAATTTCAAGTAGAATCATGGGTGGATAATACTAATGAGTCGCAGAGTGGGTAAAAAATTGCTATTTTATACTTCCAGGTCCTCAAGCACTACTTTAACTGGTGTCAACCAGTGGTAAAACATTTTTTGAAGTCATTTAATTAGTAGTAATTACAACGATTAATTAATATTTAATCGATAAGTTTTAATCTTATAGGAAGATGAACTGATTTGCTCAAGCACATGGCTGTGAGCCACAGCTAATAGGTAAGCGTTAATAGCAGTAATACTTGGCTACTGAAATGTCAACAACAATTCAGGCCACTTGTGGAGGGTGGAGTAGCACATTTCTAACCTATGATTATTTAATTAAATTTCTGTTTTTACAGTTAATTAAGTTACAAATATTTCGTTCAAAAAATATAAATGAGAAATGTGTTGTTAGTAGTCATTCGCTAGGAATACCGGCAACTTTAAAGGCCATCCTAACAACTGGCGAAATAACCAATCAGGTTACGGTATTTTGATTGTGAAGACAATTTTTCATAGAATAAAGAGACGTGATTGGTTGCTTCACCAGTTGTTAGGGTTACCTTTAAAGTCACTCAAAAATACGCCTAGACGTGGGTTTAATGTTTAACATATTTCTAACCTTTACGAGGTTTACAACACTCTAGTGAATCAAACATGCTTCATTCAGTGCCAAAGTTAGGGACTTATTAATCATCTCAAAAAGGATATTATTTCAGTATTTATATGTGTTGATGTGATACAACTCATAAAATATGTGGGCTGGGTATGAGTCATTTTTACATTGTCGAGGCTGGTATGTCACCAGTTTTATGTAATCGAATTTCAAAAAATGGATTACAAAAGATACATCAGCGGAATACTCCTATGCATGGTTAACTTACTCTATATCATAAAGTGGTCGGTTGACTGGCTGAAAAATTGGAACCATTTCGTCGACAATAAGCATCATTTAGTCTAAAAAAACTCCTTTCAATTTGTTAAAAACATGAATCATGTTGATGATTCAAAGAAGTTCATGGTGTCGCTTCCTTCCTTTTCTACAAACATACCTCTTCAAGGCATTATATGCATCACATACCAGCCTCTGGATCTTCTCCAAATTTCAGTAACAGAGTTCAGAGGCGTTCCATTTATTTTGTAATAAACATGTTTAAGTTTTGAGTTAATGACAAACTCTACCAACTATTGGATAGAATAACTATGAGTAGTCAATCTAGAGAATACAAAACTTGTAAATGAAATCAGTAAAGTGACTTTTTACATCAGGTATGTACATCAGTGATACTTTTATTATTGTTAATGATTTAGTCTATGCATCGAAATAGCTAAAATGTTTTAATAACACTCATAACAATAATAAATTTACCATGGAATATAAAAATATTGTAAAGTTCAATTTTTAGAATATTGTCATATAACATATGATAGATGATACACTTCATAGGTCTACTTCATCGAAACACCACATGGAATGGTAACTATTTAAATTTTAATAACTTTTATTCATTTGACTGCTAGTGAAGATTAGTTACAACTTTATTTCATAAAGCGAGTGAGTATTGCAAACAGTTGAAAGATGCTTACCGAATAAAGGATATCTCCATAAGCATTTATCACTGGATATGAGAAAACAGGCGATAAAATGTAGAAGAAGGCTACAATCACTAGAAAGTCTTTATTTTTTCGTCTAAATCTTGAAGATGATCAAATTGCAGAAAGTATTAACGGTTGACTGAAGATATCACTTGCTACAGCTTCTCCTGTAGCCGAGTTAACTCCTGTTTAACAAACAATATGGCTCCCCCTCTCCCTCAATTGTCAATATCAATCTCGGTACACTTGCCGAAGCAGACATATTGAAAAAAAACAGTAAGAAAGGCGTATATTAAATTTTCTGAACAGCTTCCAAATAGCCTATGACTGAGAGGAGATAAAACTATAGACAATGTAATCACTTAGCATATGATCAACACTGGATATTAGAAAAACGTCTTCAATACTTTCAACATAGTGAATAAACAAACAAATGAGCTCAATTCCCCTGAATTTTACTGGAGTCATCTTTTATTAGCCTTTGGTTTTCATTACTTCACTCTTATTTAATTGCATCATTGTTTGTTCATATCAAGTGTTCTTCTGTTAACTATTTGAGTTTAACTAGTAACATGTTAATTATTTATCGTTTAAGGCAATTATGTTGTCTTATAGTCTTTTGAGGGACTTGAAGTTACCGTTATGATTGACTGTTACTCAGTGACCATTTCTGTTCACCTTAACCAACCTCCGGTATCCCGTTTTCTTTCATTGAATTAAAGTATGTTAAATTTTCAGTAAAACTATATATAAATTGATATTCCATGGATTGTAAGCAGTTGATAAGATACTATTGAGATAAAATGGATTCATATTATTCTGCTGTTTCATTGCTATTCTTGTCCTCTTCAAAAATAGGAGGCTTAATCATAACCAAACTAGTCAAGAAGCAGTGTTCGATCTCTGTTGATAGATGGGTTTCTATGCAAATGTCTTGATACTGCCAGAGGTCGAGAAATTCGACCCTATATAACAACGGGAAATTTCAAGTATCATAATCGCAACTGTTACACAAAAGGTGACTATCGTGCCCTAGTAGCTTAGTGGATAACGCTGTAGTGTTTGAAGCAAAGGGTACTGGGTTAGAGCAGCAGTGAGAACAACATCACTCAATGGAGTTGAGATAAATCCAGCTGATGAGTCCCAAATAGGACGAAACGTGCGTCCTACACTCCTCCACTAATCACAAAAATCAATATACTCGAGAAGTAGACTGTTTAAACCTGAGGATATTTTTGCGTCAACGTTTTAATTTTTTTACCTTTTCTACTCAAAATAATTTTGCAAATGTCTTTGACTCTATAAATTATTTAAGCATTTCATACATATTTATGTGTTAATCGACAGAGTTACATAGAATCTTGAGAAGTTATCGATATGCCTTATATATGATTGGATGGGCAATTATCAATTGCATATTTATACGGTATGCTACCCTATGTACCAATCATGGTTCCTGTCATTATTTTGACGGTAGTTTAGAAGTCAGCATTGAAGAAGAGAGAAGCAATGAAAGTTTACTTGTTCGCTGAAACAAACAAAAGTGAACACATTTTCCATTCGTGTTGTCTCCATTTCTACCTGCCAAAGTACACAGATTAAAAGATGAAGAAGAAGAGTTCTCTTGTCTGCATGTCTGAATGCATTCAAAACTGGTCTAAATCTTAAGTTTCCGATTACACAATCACCTGACATTTACTTCATACTGGACATATTGTTGATGTATGATATTTCACAATATGATCAATGGTGAAATGTGGATGACATATTTACTGGGTTGAAAGTGGAGGATATCGACAATTTCCTCATATACACAAACTCAGTAGTAGGCTCAATCCAATTCGCTAACGAAGTAGGAAATGAACAAGGAGAATCACCTATATTGGATTGCAGGATAAAACGAAGGACAGACGGTGGTTTGGATGCTACAGTCTACGGAATACCGACACATTCCAACAAGTGTCTAGACTTCAAGTCATCTCATTCAGTCAGTGTCAATTAAGGCAGGTTTAGTGAACTATCTAAATGATAGAGCTAGAAAACTGAGTAGTCAGTACAAGGACTTAAACAAGGAACTGTAGTACATAAAAGAAGCAATGATAGTTAACAATTATCCTCTGCAGTTTATCAAAAAATTCGTAGGAACTCACAAGAAATGAAATAATAACAGTAACACGAGTAGAAAGGAGTTCACAGCCTCCATTGTGTTATCATATAAGAAAGACACATCAGAAACTTTACGTAGGATCCTCAAAGACGCTGGAATTAGGGTAGCATTTAAACCTACAAACTCACTCAGAGATAAGCTTTGCCAGCTGGCTTAAGGATTCGATAGAACCAATTCAGCAAAATAATTTAATCTATCAAATTCCATGTAATGACTGTGAGGTCAAGTACATAGGTCAGACTAGCCGGTCGGTGTAAAAAAGAATAGCCAAACATAAGAATATAGTTAAATGTGGAATGAAAGACTCGAATAAGACCAATAATTGAGGACAGTACTCAGCTATTGCAAAGGATTCATTAACACACAAAGACACAATAGACTGGGTGGGATAAAACCACTGTACTCAAGTTCAACATAATTAAGTAGAAAGAGAGGGGGACTAATTACTGAATGTTTATCAAATCAACACGCAACACATGTAATAGAAACGACGCAACATCTATACCAGAGATAGGGAAAGAACTATAAAAGTTAGACATCGAAAGTAGTGTGATTACATTGACACGATTATGACCAGTGATAATTTATGCTTGAAACATCATCAAGTAAATAAGACTTTATCACAGTGTGCTGTATATCAAATAAACAAATATAACATGGGGAAAAAATATCCCAACTTTCACGTTTCACTAAAGCAGTTGCAATTAAAAGACTCAAATCTGACAGTTGTGTACAAAATGATGCAGTTGTCGAGGTTACTTCATTCTGGTGAATTTCATTCTCAGAAATTGTAGTTACGTAATATTACCATTTCATTGTATGATATTTGTGATCTCCATTTTTTGGTATACTTGGTGGAATTGCTCAACCTCTTTTTGCAGATAGGCTCCTTTGCAGCTGCCTCGATACCATCCGATTACTCAGCGGTAAATACAGGGTACAAGTCTAAGTGGAAAAACATCACCCACTGAGATGCAGGAATATTCAGCTACTGAATGCCAAGTGGGACGAAACGTGTGTCTACGATCTCATCGCTAACCACTAAGTAGATTATAACCATATCATGTTATGTTTCCTGGCTGTTTTTTACGTTTTCCCTTCTGATCTATTGAAAAAAACCTTGTTCCTGTCTCTTGAAGTTTTGCTGATCTCACTATCCACCTACATTACATTTCATGAGCTTTACAGCAACAGAAGAAAATCCATGAAGTGAACACATAGAAATTCAGTTACTAAATGGAGAAATTAAGAAACTACTGGATCCTATTATGAATAAGGTTAAGTAATCCAATGGGGATCTGGTACGTCGAATCAAGCCATTTCCAGGTGAGTCAGAATGGTTTAATTCAGTGCAGAAAACTAGTAATTCCAGTAGAATATATGATACTGTTAAGATTTATAAGCCAGGTTATCCCATCAGGTCAATAGTAGATTTTAAAAACACTCCGACCCACGAGTTGCCTAAATATTTAGCAATGGTGTTAGGCCCAAGAAGAAATCACTCAAAATCCCAAATTAATAACTCTTGTAACTCAAGGTGTAGATTAGATGATATGTGAGTCGATGACAGTGAAAAAATGGTTAGTTTTGAGACAACTAGCCTTTACACAAATGTGCCAATCAATATGGCTCTAGAGGCAGTTAGAAATGGGTTTAAGGATGACAGAGAACTTACGCATGGAACTAAGGTGCCGATCCAGGAAGTCATGCTAGAAGCACAACTGTATCTGACGTCTACAGTTTTTAACTAGCAATATAAAATATATAAACAAACTGAAGGTGTTGTCATGGGATTACCAATATTCCCTATCGTCGCAGACATATTTATGGATAGTTAGGAACAGATGGTCCTTCAAACATTTAGTCCTACTCCAAAGATATGGTCTCGATATGTAGATGATGCTTTTGCAGTACTGAAATTGGAACACATCGCTAGGTTCTTGGTACATATAAATTCAATAGTGAATGCAATCCAATTTATCTGTGACGTAGAAAGTGAAGAAGGTGAGCTAACAATGTTGGATTGCAAGAGCAGACAAATGCGAGATGGACGTTTAGAGACTAGTGTCTATAGGAAACCTTCCTACTCAGATGGCTATTTAGACTTCGAACCCTCCCACCCCATTTGAGTAAAAGTAGGCTTAGTTATATGGTCAAGTGATAGGATGGAGAAGCTTACTAGAAGACCAGAAAATCTACGACAAGAAATTAGACACATCAAGAATACCTTGTGTCCTAATAATTACCCACCTAAATTTATAAACAAATTCATAAGAAATCGAACGAAAAAATATAAGCAGTGGTAATAATAATAATAATATAGGTGTTATTAATAATAATCCTACTACTAATAGTAATGATGGTGACAGGGTTGAGAGAGAATTCAAAGCCTCTGCTCTGTTACCACACAAGGAAGGTACCTCAGAAGCACTGCGAGGAATTCTCAATAAGGCTGTCTGGGATTAGAGTAGCATTCAAACCAACAAGGTCAAATACATTGGTGAAAATAGTCGACCAGGGTCAACTAGAATAACAGAGCATGAAAAGTTAGCTAAATCATGATTAGTAGATCCTAATAAGATTTAGAGATGTGCTCAGTTATAGCTCTGCACGCAATGACACACAATCAGACACTAGGGTGGGATAGGGCGACGTTGTTGAAAACTAACTTAGTTGGGTGACGGGAGAGATTGATAATCGAATCTTTGTTTATCGAATCAACACCTAATGCATGCAATCGAAATGATTCTGCACCTGTGTTCCAAATATATGGAAAATTCTACTACCCTTTTCATTACAGAGAAGAAGAGAAAGTGAGGATTATATAAACTCTATCTGAAAGTTGTGGAGTTAGTTACCTGATATGAATATGGACAATAAATTGTGTCCATAACGTTATCCAGTAAATGAACAATACTGTTTCATTGTGTAACATTTCCAATAAACAGACTAAAATCGAATTACAATCGACTACAGTGGCCAAGTTTTATTCCTGTATTCAGCTGCAAATTTATGTTAGCAGTCACCTAATACGTTTTCCTACTTTTTAAGATAGTTTTTCAACCAATAACCTACTTGGTCTTCCCCTGTATAGATGGATTAAACAATTATCAGTCTCAAAATGTAAAAATTTAAAAAACACCAGAATTTCTGTAAGTTAATAAATATTTTCCACTGAGTTCACCAAATTTATATTGCTAATCTCTTTAACCTTAAGAGAATATTTAAAAAAACAGGTTAAACATAACCATAAAATGATGTTGTAACATAAAACATTATTCATCAAAATGACTTACAATTTCTGCTTATTTCACCAATACTTTATTGTTACTTTAAATCCAAATGTCTAATTTATCATCATTTATTCAAGTTATTCAATATTTCATATATCAAAGAAAGTTGTTGATATAAAGTAATATGAGTAATATATTTTCTTTCTCTAAGTGTAGAAAAATGAAACTTGACTGTAAAGTACACGTTCCACTGCCTACATTTAACAGATTGGATTGAAACGAGCTCACTCAAATAATAATAATAATAATAATAATAATAATAATAATAATAATAATAATAATAATAATAACTACCCAATAGTAATTCACTTTCCAAAGAAGTAATTTACTCAAATCTGATTGGTTGATTTGTGAACAACTCTTGTTATATAGATCGATATTTATATTCATACGTTTATCTCAATAGTGATAAGCAAAATTACTTATTGGAATTATATACATTTTGAAAATATACATGCTATGGATAGGAGTCTGTGTATTCATGTATACATGCACGCATATATGCATGTGTGTATATAGCATAGTTGAGCTCGATTCCAGGTGAATAAACATGATTAATAAAGCATGACAATTCTGTCAACTGTCTAAGCTTTAGACAATTTAAGATATGCCATAGAAAAAAAGGAGAAGGATCATTCAATTCCCCTCTGATAATCGAAAGCTTTTTTGTAAAGTTTCACAAAAATTTTTTGAATCATAAAAATAAATTCAATATATCATTAGATCGAATAATTATTCAACTAATTTTAGGCCGTGTTTAAAATTACAGTTTGTAAAGATATGCAAACCAAGTTGAGATTTACTTATCATTGGCTAACGGTGGGATCCAGGACGTGCTTTTCGTCTTAGCTAGGACTTGTCAACTGGATGTACCGATGTCCCAGATAGTGATATTCTTCATACTGGGACTCGAACCCATTATACATCAATTAAGTCACCAAAAGGTTATCCACTAAGCCGATGGTGCAAGACAGTCACCTTTCTTAGAACAGCAAATTTTAAGTGTTCACAGGCCACAACTGATACATCTCAAATGATGGGTACCGGGTCCGAGTACCAGTGGAAACGACATCACTCACGAGAGTGCAGGCTCGTCCAGCTGACGAGTTCCAAATAAGACGAAACAGGCATCATGGATTCCAATTGTAGCTACCAGCAAGTAAATTACACCATAAGGAATACACAAAAAAAAATACTAAGATATCCATATAGTAGGGCATCAATCAACAGAGGTCGAATAGTTCAGCCTAGTATAATAACGGGAAATGGTAAGTATCAATAAACAAGCTGAATTTTGATGATTTGAAAACATCTGAGTATTGAGTAAGTGATATTCATTATTTTGGTAATTGTATTTCTTAGTGAATGTAAAACAAAATAAATTGGTATGAATTAATGTTTTAGTAAAACCTCGCCTGGTTAACTAGTTTACTAGTTACTAGCCGGTCCTAAGCCCCCATAAAGAGGGAAGGTTGGGCATAGGGCTTGCAACCCTACCCCGTAAAACAAATCTAACCGCTAAAGAAACTTCAAAGCACAAACAAAATATAAAAAATGAAAACAAACTTATTCCCCGCTGGAATCGGAGAGGCGAAATGACGCCAGTTGGTGAAAGCCTTCGGGAAGCCAATTGGCCGATGTGTCTCTCTCTCGATGAAAGCGAAAGTAAACGTGGGGACATGGAATGTCCGCACGATGTTTGAACCCAGTAAGGCAGCCCAGATTGCAAAGGAGATGAGAAGGTATAACATCGAAGTGCTTGGGATTTGCGAAAGCAGATGGAATGGGAGTGGACTCTCCAAACTGTCAACTGGAGAATCAATAATCTACTCCGGTCACCCAGACGCCAACCACGAGCACACTGAGTTTTGGAGTGGCTATCATGATGTCCTCAAGAGCATCGAAGGCTCTCATGCAGTGGGAACCAATCTCCTCCAGGATCATGACAGCAAGATTCAACTCAAAAGGAAGGAAGGTCACAATCATACAATGTTATGCACCTACAAATAATGCAGAGCAAGAGAAAAAGGAGGAATTCTACAGACAACTTCAATCAACACTGGACAAGACGTCAGTTGGCGATATCAAAATTCTAATGGGCGACATGAATGCCAAACTGGGAGGGGACAACACGGGAAGAGAACTAACCATGGGTCGAGAGGCGCTAGGTGAAATGAATGAGAATGGAGAATTGTTTGCAGAATTCTGCGCATTCAACGATTTGGTGATTGGAGGCAGTGTGTTCAGGCACAAAGATATCCACAAAGCGACATGGATTTCACCAGACACAGGACACACTAAAAATCAAATCGACTTTATCTCAATCTCAAGAAAATGGAGACGCAGTCTACTTAACACAAGGTCAAGAAGAGGAGCAGATGTAGGTTCAGACCACTGACTATCTAGTGCAAGGAACCTTCCAAATCAAGTTGAAAGCCTTCAAGGAAGCTGGTGATAGACCTCAATTCAAGTACAACACTCGGAAACTGAAGGATGAAACTACAAAGGAGATCTTCAAAGCAGCCATCAAGACAAAATGGGAGACATCGAGGGACATCCCTGAAGAAACCTGTGTGGAAGAACACTGGAAGTCTTTGAAAGCTATGTGGAAAGAAACCTGCACAACAGTATTAGGAAGGAAGAAGAAAGAAGACAAGGAATGGATCTCGACGGATACCTGGAAGCTGATAGAGGAGAGGAGGATGGTGAAGCAGAAGATAAACCAGTGCAAGGATGCTCAACGACAAGAGGAACTGAGCACAATGTATAAAGCACTGGACAAAGAAGTAAAGAAGAGTGCACGCAAAGACAAAAGACACTTCTACGAAACCCTGGCAAGTGAAGCAGAACAGGCTGCAGGTAAGAGAGACCTGACGACATTGTATCAAATAACCAGGTTGCTATCAGGGAAGAGACCAACACAGATGAAACCAATAAAAGATGAAGAAGGAAATTTAATTACAAAAGAAGAGAAACAGAGGAAACGATGGGCCGACCACTTCAAGAAGCTCTTGAATCGACACCACCACCACCACCTGCACTTCGTCCAGAAATACCACCTGCAGCCGCTGAATTACAAGTGAACATTAATCCCCCAACGAAAATGGAAGTCCTGAACGCCATAAAGCTACTGAAATGCGGGAAAGCAGCAGGACCAGATGGAATACCGTCAGAAGCACTGAGAACAGATGCAGAGATAACAGCGGACATGCTCACACCACTATTGCAGAAGGTGTGGAAGGAAGAGAAGGTACCTGCCTATTGATTGGAAGAAGGGTTACCTTGTCAAACTGCCGAAGAAAGGAGACCTCAGTGCTTGCAAGAACTGGCGCGGAATCACTCTCCTGTCCACCCCAAGTAAAATATTAAGCCGCATCATCCTGGAGAGGCTTAAAGACGCACTGGATTCAAAACTGCGACCGGAACAGGCTGGCTTCAGGAAGTACAAATCATGTGCAGACCAAATTGCAACGCTACGCATCATCATAGAACAGAGCATAGAATGGCAATCAGCTCTCTACCTCAACTTCATCGACTTTGAGAAGGCCTTTGACAGCGTCGACCGAGAAGTAATTTGGAAACTGCTTCAATACTACGGAGTACCGCAAACCTTTATCCGCCTCATTCAACAACTATATGAAGATGCCACATGCCAAGTAATCCACAATGGGAAGCTCAGTGATGCCTTTGAAGTGAAGACAGGAGTGAAACAAGGTTGCCTACTATCCCCCATGATATTCCTTATTGTGGTGGACTGGATCATGCAGCAAACAGTAGGCAGCGAGAAGAGGGGGATACACTGGACGACGGAAAAGAACCTAGAAGACTTGGATTTCGCCGATGACTTATGCCTAATGTCACACAAACTTGAAGATCTGCAGGCAAAAACTAACAAGTTGATAGAAGAGGCAGCTAAGACGGGACTTCAGGTGAATATAGAGAAGACAGAAGTGATGAAGATACCGCACCACCACCACCACCATCAACAACAACAAACTCCAATCACCGTCAACGGGAGAAACTTGAAGGAAGTAACCTCCTTCACTTATCTAGGAAGCACTGTTTCAACTACAGGCGGGACGGACGAGGACGTCAAAGTCAGAATCGGAAAAGCAAGACAGGCGTTCATTAGCCTGAAACCAGTGTGGAGATCTTCTGCACTCAGCATGTGGAACAAGATACGGATTTTCAACACCAACGTCAAGTCAGTGCTCTTGTATGGCTCAGAGACTTGGCGCGTCACGAAAGGCATTTCCAATAAACTACAGACATTCATCAACAACTGCTTACGCTCGCTGCTGAAGATCAGATGGCCAGAAAGAATAAGCAACAAGGAACTCTGGGAACGAACCAACCAAGAATCTATCACGCAACAAATATGCAGGAAGAAGTGGAGATGGATTGGCCATGCACTGAGAAGGCCGACTGAGGACATCACGCGTGAGGCCAGGTACTCAAGTGGAATCCCCATGGGAAGCAATGAGTTGGACGTCCGAGGGTGACATGGAGGAGGTCGTGCGAGGAGGAAATGAGGGCTTGTGGGCTGTCGTGGAACCAGGTTCAAAAGATCTCAGAGAACAGAGGTCACTGGAGGCGTGCTACTGAAGCCCTATGTTCCACTAGGAACCCAAGGGACTAATAATAATAATAATAATAATAATAATAATAATAAATAATGTTTTAGTAAAGTTAGAGTAAACCAAAATCTACAATATGCAGATTTATATATGATAATTTCATATGAGTTCTTCTGAACGAAAGTTTATGTCGTTAAATTGTTACACAAAAGTGATATGCACATGTACTGTAGGCTAGTGTGTATGTGATTGGTGTGAAATCACAAATTGAGATTTATACGTACTTGTAGTAGTGATGGATAGTGGAATCCCACAAGCGCATTTCGCCCTATTTGGGGCTCGTTAGTTGGGAAAAACATCACTCACTGGGAGGCAGGTACATCCAGCTGACGAGTCACAAATGGGACGAAATGCGCCTGTGGGGTTCCACTGCTAGCCACTATCGATCATTATTATAATTAAAACACAGGTAATATCAAGGCACTTGCACAGGAGCCTGTATACCAATAGAGACCGATCAATTCGGTCCAATCAACGACGGTATAATACAAGCAATTATACTCATACTTACTTAATTTGAGGGTCTATGGGGTATTCATCGTGGTCTGACACCAGCTGGAGGAACACTGGGAACCTTGAAGCAGTGGACGGCTGTTTCGTCCTAGTATGGGACCCCTCAACATCGTGCAACGATGACCCCACCCGCCAGGAATCGAACCCAGGACCTTCAGGTTCCGCTACCGGCAAGTTACCATTGAGCCAATGGGTCGCAATATAATGGTCTGTATTTCCAACTACTGTCACTTATATGAATGAGACAACAAGTTAACTGAGATGAATCGAAAATGTTTTGTGTTAAGGGTTTCAATTATTGCGAGAACTGAATGGAAAAATACCGGAAACTATTAAATGTAAAAATAATAATGCTGATAATGATGATATAAGAGTATAAAGATTAATCTAACAAAGATAGAAGTTGAAAAAAAACAGGCAACCTTAAAGACCACCCTAGCAACGATTGAAGTAGTCAATTAGGTTTCTCTATTATGGCTGAAAAAGCAAATTTTCATAAAATATACAAGTTTAATTGGTTATTATAGTTGTTGCTAGGGTAGCCTTTAAAGTTACTCTGATAGACAACCTTAAAATTATTGTTTGGGTTGAGTTTAGTGGTTAGAATCGTTGGGATGTTCAAGAATAGGACTTCTAATGCATTTCATTTCATCCTTATAGAACCAGGCTGAAATATATTCTTGTTAACGTGTTGATAGTGGCTTCTGGCTACAGCCGATGTACCTTACTCTACAAGAACAAGTGAGCTGGTAGATATAAATGGAAGTGGCTTGTTGAGGAATATTATCTTTTACACATACGGACAATGATTTACGTCTGGTAAAGGTGAAATAAAGTTTTTGCAGCAAAAAATATCCTCTTAATTGATCTTAAATACGATTTTTTGGGATATCTATGAAAGTAGCTATGTACATTTTGATCACACTTACTGATTGACTGGAGAATTAGTTATATCCAAGGTAGGGAGGGAGGCATAGAACAAATCCATGGGTATTGTTGATCCATAAACCGAGTAAAATCCTACCTGATAAACAGAATTAACAATACGATGATAAGTGAAGTATTATTATTATTTGTCCCTTGGGTTCCTAGTGGAACATAGGGATTCAATGGCACACATCTATTCCACTCTCTTCACTGCAATCTTATGAGCCTGGCTCCGTCACAGCTCAGAAACTCTCATTTCTCCCCCACACGATCTCCTCCATAACACACTCCGACGCCCAATTCGCTGTTTCCCATATGGGTTCCACTCGAGTACCTGGCCTGGTGCGTGATTTCCCCAATCGCCCATCTCAGTGCCTGCCCAATCCATCTACACTTACTATAAGTTTCCCCGTTGACAGTGATTAATACCTGTTGTCGATCTGTTGTTAGTTGGGAATCATCATCACCTCCGTCTTCTCTACATTCACCTGAAATCACTCCTTCGCTGACTCACCTCTCCTCTCAACTTCCTGCTTATTGCCTGTAGATATTACAGTTTGTACGACATCAGACATTAAACATAAATCATCATCGGCGAAATCCAAGTCATCTCTTGCGGAATGTATGTCCCTCTTCTCGCTCCTCACAGTTGTTTATTGCATGATTCAGTCCAGTCCAGTCCACTTCAGTCCAGTCCAGTCGACCACAATCAGGAAGATCATCGATGATAGTAGGTGGAGGCCTTGTCTTACTTCTGTCTCCACTTCAATGGTGTGACTGAGCTTTCCATTGTGGATCACTTTGCATGAAGTATAATATGGCAAGCATATGGTGGTTGAATGAGGTTGATAAGAATTTGTGGCACTGAAATCGTAGTGTTGAAGCATCTGCCTGCAAAATTACTTCTCGGTCGACACTGTCGAAGGCCTTTCAAAATCGACGAAGTTGAGGTAGATAGAGATCGAGTTGACAGCCATACTATTCTCTGTTCTATGATGATGCATAGCGTAGTCTTGCAATTTGACAGCGGACATGATTTGTTCTGCGTGAAACCAGCCAGCCAGCCAGCCAGCCAGCCAGCCAGCCAGCCAGCCAGCCAGCCAGCCAGCCAGCCAGCCAGCCAGCCAGCCAGCCAGCCAGCCAGCCAGCCAGCCAGCCAGCCAGCCAGCCAGCCAGCCAGCCAGCCAGCCAGCCAGCCAGCCAGCCAGCCAGCCAGCCAGCCAGCCAGCCAGCCAGCCAGCCAGCCAGCCAGCCAGCCAGCCAGCCAGCCAGCCAGCCAGCCAGCCAGCCAGCCAGCCAGCCAGCCAGCCAGCCAGCCAGCCAGCCAGCCAGCCAGCCAGCCAGCCAGCCAGCCAGCCAGCCAGCCAGCCAGCCAGCCAGCCAGAGTTCCTCCTTGGTTATTCTTATTATTCTAGCCATCTGGGCTTCAGTAACGAGCCAGCATAGGCAGTTGTTGATGAATGTCTGCAGTTTGTTGGAAATGCCTTTCGTAACGCGCCAAGTTTCTGAACCATATTGAAGCACTGACTTGACTGACGTTGATGTTGAAAATACGGATCTTGTTCACGCTTTATGCTGAGTGCAGTGCAGAAGATCTCCACACTGGTTTCAGGCTAATGAACGCCCGTCTCTCTTTTCCGATTGTGGCTTTGATGTCATTGTCTATGCCGCCTGTAGTTGAAACAGTGCTGCTTAGATAGGTAGCTAGTGTAAAATTACACCTTTGAATCTATATTACACATGAAGAATGAATAATATTTGTTCCATCATTCTTCATTATACAAGTGGTCGTTACATTTCTCACATCTGAATAGTTTTTCAGTTGCCCAACTGTGGTGTCAACAGGTTTTCCGTTAGAGACCACATCTAGAAAGGTTCACAAGGTCTGATCTTAAACAAAAAAGTGTCATGAACTAACGAAACAGTAGCTAGAATCTACTTGAAGCCAGTTAGACCAAACTGATCTAAACACCAGACGGCAATTTCACTCGTTTTTTGCCGAACCAACTCATCAGGCATTTACCCGGACAAATGTAACTCATAAAGTCAAATTGTCCAGAACACATTAACTTCGTTAGCTTAGCTCCATGTATAGGAATACCTAAAATAGAATAGTCGTTTTGGACATGGCTTAACTGGTGATATCGATGGATTAGGCTACGTACCTACATCTTGGGCTACCAAAAAACTTTCCACCAATTATATCCCATCAAATTCTTCCCTCCCAACTTCCTTACAATCTTCTAAATATATTCTCAACGCAGCATATACTCTCGCATATTTAAAAAAAAAATATTTTAGAACTTTCATTTATCAAGTTAAGAACAGAACAAAGGAAAAATGTTCCACCAGTTGGAAATGGATTTGTAAATGCTTAAAAAATACACCACATTACTAATACTAGAATACCTGTATGAGATTGTGAATGCCTGTACTGACTGACCAACTGAACTACTCCAATCATTTCCCAATCGACAACGCATGCCTAAGTAACACTAGCTACCCATCTCACACTTATGCCTTCAACACTCTTATTATCAACACTATATACACGTTATAAATATTTCTTTTAAGAATATTGTATGGAGATCAAACTTGTTGGGTGAAATATTCCATTCAGAAGCTTCCATACTGTATCATGCATGTTGTTTGGAATAAAGCGATTAGTATTATCATTACATCCACTTGAATAATATTTTACTACTCAAGTTGTTTAGTAGTGGAATAATGAGTTATTAAGTGGATCCTCAACACTAATGTCAAGTCAGTGTTGGTAAATGGTTTGGAAATTTGACGTGTCACGAAAAGCATTTCCAACAAACTACAGATATTCTTCAACAGCTGCCACCTACGGTGACTGGATACTGAAGATCAGATGGCCATGATAATCAGAATAAGCAAGGAGGAACTGTGGCTGACTGGCTGACTGGCTGGCTGGCTGGCTGGCTGGGGGGGCTGGCTGGCTGGCTGGCTGGCTGACAACGAAACAACCAACCAACAACCTATCACACAACAAATATGCAAAAGAGGAAGAAAGTGGAGATGGATTGGATTGGACATACAGTGAAAAGACCGATTGCGAACATGAGGCACTAGGTCAGGTCGTCGAGTGGAATCCAAAAGGGACATGACGAGTTGGGCCTCCGAGGTGAGGGTGACATGGAAGAGATGATGTGAGGAAGAAATGAAAACTTGTGGATAGTGGTTCAGCCAAGTTGAAAAGACTGCGAAGAAGAGAATGCAGTGGAGACATGCAAGTGAATCCCTATATTCCACTAAGAACTCAAGGGACGAATGATAACAATAATAATAAGTGGGGTGGTGTGTAAATTGGTTAAAGAATGAGAGATCATAATTGTAATGTCAAACAAGTATGATATTTTGAGGAGTGTAATATTTTAGTATTGGAATGAAGTGAAAGATGTTAACAATGAAGTGTTTTTCGAGGTGGTGATTGAACTAGCATAGTTTAAGTGGAGAATTCTGCTTTGAAATGATGAATGAAGTTTTAAGTGTACACCGACATCGACATGTTTACCTGACCATTAACTGTAGGACTAGTGTTAGGATGGGACCAGAGGTGAATAAGATTGGCAGGTGCTACTTCAGTTTTTGATACTCGGCTGGAAATTTCATCACTCAAACCTCATTCAGTACTCACAGAAGTACTTAGCTAAGTAAATTAACTAATTTCAAATGTTATGTTGGCATGCATCACAGACCGACATCAGTTGGAGGAACACTGGAAACCTGGGAGCACCATAAAGCTGTTTCGTCCTAGTATAGGACTCCTCAAAAATGTGTAACGATGACCCCACCTGGCCAGAAATCGAACTCGCCATATTCAGGTTCCATGGCCAGCGCCTTACCACTGAGTCATTGAGTCGGAATCTAGTGGTTCATATTTCCAACTTCTTTCAGTTCACGATATAGCGCCACCATCACTCAATGTCATCGCTGAGTATTTGTCTTCACGTCCACTAGTTTTGCCTCACATCCATGAGAAATACCTCAGACTGAATTCCTAGTGTTTTCACTTCTGCTTCATATTACTTCTCACGTCACAGTAATGGACTACGAAAGAACCGTATCTCAGCATGTCAACGAGATTAACTGTCTGTAACTGGATAGAAAGCAAAAATCAATAGTATAGGTGTTATAACTTTCCTTGGTTGCAATCGTTATCAGCACGTAATTCTCCTGATTCAGTCCTAAAGTTGGTTTTGAACGTGACTGGTGTCCAGTTTCCTACACTTAATTCATCCATACTACTTGTCAAGCAATTCGACCACATCCTGCAACTGTGCACAACAAAACACAACGTCCGATACTTATTATCCGTATGGACTTCTGGCGATCTAGTTTATTCGTATATGCAACCAAATTACCTGACTCTTAAAGCACCATAACTAATGAAGATGAAGTAACCGATTTCAAGTGAAAAAATGAGATAATGTAAAACTGGTGAGTTTCACTCAACCTGCAATTATTTCCGAACTATATATCACATACATATGGATGATAAGTCAATCAAAAACTCTTGAACCGAGTGAGCTATACATTAGTGTCTCCATTTACAACAATATTTACAATCAATAAAATAAAAGGACAAGGAATACTTATCTGACATTGGCTGTATTCTGTTCTCTGAACTGGATTGTTTGAACGTGGAAATTTCATTGTCTCTTTAGGTGACATCATCACCACTAACTTCAGTACGAAGTGAGTTGTCAATATCTCTCCGTCAGTGACTCACTAGCTTGCCCTGACAAACTGGTTTGTGATTGTTTGTTTCGTATGAGTGTTGTGTCATTGATTGTATAGATTCCTGTGTTGGTTGTTCCTTTGCTTGACTTCTGACCTTTCTATCGTTTATCATTTCTCTTATCGGTTGATAGATTGGGTCTGTGTCAACACATCTACTGATTACTGACTGATCTGAATGCCAACCTCCTACGAATTCTCTGATATTCTTGGTGTTTCCTCTCTCCACCCAAAATTTCTACATTATCAAAAGGGAATTCATGTCCATGATTATCTATGTGGATGAAATGTCATGACTTTTAATGGCCAATTGGTATTCATGTAGATGAAGGCAAAGAGGGTGACCAATTTGTCCAATGTAGAGTTGGCTACAGTTATTGCAGCTGATTTTGTAAATGATATTCACTTTGTCTTCTTTGGTTATTGCATCCTTTGGTCTGCATAACAGTGTTCGGAGCGAATCGGTTAGTTTATGAGCGACACCAATCCTTAGTGGTCTGAGTAATCCTGTCGTCATTTTTGATATATTCATTATGTACGCTATCTGAGATTCACGTTTTCCACTTTTCAGCTGTTAAGATAAATTAGCTTTTCAGTCATATAGTTATATTTAATTAATTTGTTTCAGTGAAATAATTAATCCTACAAAGCATCACCTAAGATGTTTTAAAAGGAGCTGACTGTGCACATGAAACATCTGACGTTTTTTTGATAAATTTATGTAAATTATGAAATTCACAAGACTTTGACAGAGAAATGAATTCATTCCAATCTTCATCCTATGAATCGTACAGTGTACGTATTCCCTGTAATTTATAGACACTAAGTATTTACATCTAAATGTATCCAGATCAGTGATGGATCACATTCAAAGCCTTTTCAGTGCACAAATAATGTTCTTTTCTCCAACTTCATTTCGCAGATGGTTGGTCATAAGCTTTAGTTGCACGCGAGTAACAGGCCGATGAGAAAATGGTTTATCAAGCTTGTGAGATGTTTGTGTCACAACAGGAAGTTAAGGAATGAATGACAAGGTGAGATATTTAGTTTTGTACAGAGTGTATTTGCATGCGTGTGGTGCAGACGCAACTGTTTCACATGATGTTGTGATAAACTTGTGGGACCCCACCCGTGGCCCCGGTAGCTTAGTTGGTTAGAGCGCCGTACTTATAATGCGGAGGTCGAGAGTTCGAGCCTCTCTCGGGGCAGGGTTTTTCCCAACATCGTCTCACAACACCATCCATAGTGTAGTAACAATATATGCTCATTATATCTGGGTGACTACCTCCACGTGTATGGTAGTAGTCAACCGCTCACTGCAGTCATGGTGTCACTCAGTCAGCTTCTGCTTACCCCTCGTCATCAACACTTGGAAAATTCAACTTCTTATTATTAGTATATTATTAGGATTTCTTCAAATCGACTCACATATGATAGTCAAGAGCTGAATGGAATCAGTCACTTCGCCACTCGCCTCAAATAACCAATCACCATGCACACGAGTGCAATTGCCTTAATGACAGCCAAGAGGATTGACTAAAAAGATGGCACGCACAAAAAGTAGAATAGGAGAACTCAGAATATGAAAACGAGATTATTACATCTTGTGATTGGCATTTCGATGCAGAATTCAACTAGTTGGGACACTCAAGCACACACACACCTACACACACAGACGCCATGTAGATAACTTTATGTGATGCGCACTTATCTGTCACATTCCGTTTCCAACATGATCGGACACCATCCCACCCTGAAATCTTCAATGAGATTCTTGTGAGTGTTCAAGCCATCATATGAATCAGAGAATTCGGAATGATGGTTTGATCATGGAATTCTCCATGCAGCCGGAAAGAGACTTTAGGATTTGTCCTGGTGCGAACTTGACAGACGCAAAGACCAATCACTAATTATTCGAACTTGTTATATACCCACGAATACGAGACCAAGGAAGAACACGATAGCGTAGTCGGATGGAATAGTATATTTGGATGGTTATGCCAAAATACCGATGCGTTCCAACTAACTGGCTAGAGAGTCGAATACGAGCAATGCAACGTAACACGACAGCGTGCCAAATGGCGAGGATGCTTGACCGGGTGCCTTCAGCTTAGCGAGTCCAGTTAAACTATCAAGGTCAGCATCGATGTCGAAAGTCGTCAAACCCTAGGCTATTGATTTTGGGGAAGTGTATGACGCTACAGATCACTCCCCCCTAGTGGGTTCGTGAGGACCCTAAGACGATACCAGCCGGAAGTAAAAACCCAGTGGTTTCTCCACTGGTAAAACTCTTCCGATGGGCTCACTGCGTGAGGTGGCCCCTGGTTGTCTGAACCTTATTCTAGGGTGTCGTGGCGATTAAATAAATAAAATACAATAAATGGAATTGTACGTCGGTCGCGGTCATCTGTTCCTTTCGACGTTCCGTCCAGTGCTCGTTGCACCTGGAATATAAATAAAAGTCTTTAATACCACGAAAACGTTGCGTAAAAATGGGAATTATTTATATATAAACATATCGAAAAATAAAAATTTACGCTTATCTTCACCGTTTTTTTTAAAATTTCATTACATGGTAAATAAAAATTGATATAAAAAAAGGCAGTGTACGAGGGTTTGTATTGATGTATCGGGTAGGAGTCCGGAGTTGTTTTGGCGTTGAGCCTTCGGTAATCACCGGTTGGACGCCAGTCGTTGCTATCCTTTTTGGGAACCATGTGCAATGGCGATGCCCAAGGACTGTTTGACGGTCTGATAATGCCCAGGTCGAGCATGTGGTCGAATTCATTTTTCGCCGTTTGGAGCTTATCGGGGGCTAGACGGCGCGCTTTGGATGCCACAGGTGGACCTGTGGTTGTGACGTGATGCATAACATTGCTGGTTATGCACGGAAGAGTGTGCTTCGGTTGCTGTAACTCTGGATATTTCTCCAGAACTGCCTGGTAGGACGCGTCGCCTGATTGTTTAGTCCTAACGATGGCTAAACTCGGACCTACATAGGTGGTGCCGCCAATAGATAACTTTGTGCTGTTATCTATCAGTCGTCGACGGCGAGCATCTACGAGTAGATCGTAATGGTTTAGCAAATCTATGCCAATGATGGGCATAGAGACGTCTGCCAGGAGGAAATCCAGTGGATAGGTTTGCGTAAACCTAAGTTGAGGTAGGCATACCGTCTCCCGAATGTCGCGATTGCCTTGCCGTTGGCTGCTTGAAGATTGAAGGATGGGTCAAGATGACGCTCCTTTGTCGTTGCTGGAAGAACGCTAACTTCTGCGCCGGTGTCGACGAGGTAGCGGACTTTCGTTTTAATGTCGGTGACGTAGAGCAAACGGCTTTTTCCGCCGGCTACGGTTGCCGTGAGCACGTGCCGGCGTGACCGTTTCCCGAGTTTGTGTCCTTCTTAAAACGGCATGGTTTACGACATTTTCTGGCTTCATCCCCGTAAGTGTTATGAAACCAGCACCATTCAGGGTTTTCCACCCTGTTGGGTTTCGTTTTAGGGCTACCACGCGACTTGCTGCGATGCGCCAAGGTGCGTTTCTGTGAAGTGCTACGTGATCTAGGACTTCGAGATCGTAGCAACCGTTTCACAGAGTTGCACAACTTGGTCACCTCTGAATCCTGGCGCTCTGGTTTGTCGCAGATAGAATATACGTTGGAGACGGGTCTGCTGGATATCTCCAGTATTTTATCTGCTGAGGCTGCCAGGTCGTCGAGTGGGACTGACTGGAGTGTCACCAACACGGTTTGCACCGGTTGTGGTAGTTTCGAGAGAAATAGTTCTCGGAAGAAACCATCGTCAAATGTTCGTGCACCGATTACTTCTCGCATGCGTGCGAGGACTTCAGTAGCTGAGTGGCTGCCTAGCTCGATGTTACGAAGCAATTCGTCTAGACGTTGGCGATCTGTGAGATCGCTTTTCTTCAAGAGTGCGGCCTTTAGAAGTGCATAAGGGTCACTTACTTCAGGATTAAACATGTTTGCTGTAACATACCTGTTTAATTCTCGCGGTAGTGACCGTATGACAGCAAGAAATCGAGAATGAGGATCTGAGACACCCTGTTCTCGAAAATCGGCCTCGGCATACAGAAACCATGTTTCTGCATTGTCTGGCCAATATGGCACGAGTTGGATCGTGTTCGTAGTCGGCTTAATACGAATAAGCTTGGGAGTGTGGTCGGACATGAGAAAGTGTAGTAAATGGATATATAAATGTTATCGAAATGAAAACAATAAACAAATATAAAATGGAACAGGCTCACCAATTCAATACTTGTTATTGGTCGGGATATGTGATCACGTCGGGCTCACCAATTTAGGATTTGTCCTGGTGCGAACTTGACAGACGCAAAGACCAATCACTAATTATTCGAACTTGTTATATACCCACGAATACGAGACCAAGGAAGAACACGATAGCGTAGTCGGATGGAATAGTATATTTGGATGGTTATGCCAAAATACCGATGCGTTCCAACTAACTGGCTAGAGAGTCGAATACGAGCAATGCAACGTAACACGACAGCGTGCCAAATGGCGAGGATGCTTGACCGGGTGCCTTCAGCTTAGCGAGTCCAGTTAAACTATCAAGGTCAGCATCGATGTCGAAAGTCGTCAAACCCTAGGCTATTGATTTTGGGGAAGTGTAGGACGCTACAAGACTACTGGGAGTCTGTGAAGGTTGTCAATTGTTGTTGATGTGATTGATGGAGGGTGGAGGGTCACCTCATGAGGATGGTTGTTCAAAGTCATGTTCCTGGTTAGTCGGTGGTGAGATAGGTGATTGTTGTGGTAGGCACAGAGATTCATCTTGAAAACACCATTTACGATAGGCGTGTAAGACTGTCACTTCTCCCATCTCATAGTATTCAGAAATAGAAAAGTGTTGTATCATTACTTAGGTGATGTTATCGTTGCCATGTAATTAATTGTGTGGAGGATGAAAATGCTTGTAAATGTGGCCATAGTGCATGGAATATGTGAAACCACTTCTCATAACTTGGAATGATGTGATAATGCAAACAACCAGTTATGGTGACAACTAACGAAACTGTGAATACTTCAGTAGATGTCGTCATGAAATGGATCCAGTCTTCCATAAACGTCAGGATGTTGTAGACTATAGCAACAGCATTCCTGCCTTTGAATGAACAACAACAACGAGAAAAGCTTCTTCACGTGGAATTCATTGTCATGCACAGGAATGTATGCAGGTGCACCCCAACCTGATTATTAAGAAGCTGGGTAATTTCCTGAATGCTAAACCCTAAACCCATACGACCTCCTCATCAACTTCAAGCAACTCCAAATGCTTAGTGGACATTACAATTGATGTGGTTGAATAAATAGCCTAAATCGACCACGTAAAACACACCTTCCCTCTATGTTATACTGAAGATTAAACAACCCAGCTCAGAGAACACAATACAAGCAAAATCAATACTCATACTCAGCCTCCAATAATACGAACGAAGTACTCTCTTATTAAAGTGAGACTGTGATCAAGAACTCAAGCTGAGTTAGACGGATGTCTGTTCTATGATGGCAGGAATTTCGTAGTTACCTTGTTTGTGTTTTTTTTGCTCTTGCGAATGCATTACTTCCCATTATTTTTCAGCACGCTTTTTTGACCATATTCGCACTTTTATATGGCTGCATTGTATAGTTGAATAAATATGTCTTCTCAGTGCCACCATCATGAATACAAGATCTTGAATATCTGGCTGTGTTAAGGCATCCACATAGAAGCCAATCTGTTAGAAGTGCTTGGGCGATTGCAGCCTGTATATCACCGGGAAATTACAAATTTCAAGGAACGGTTTACAAAACAATTTATCCTTAGCTTATATTACTCGCCTCTTGCTTCAATACCACATATTGCAAGAATTTATGCTCCGTTAACACTACGGTGGGTCTGTAATCTGGAGGTCATCTGTTTGGATTCTGTTATGACGTAAATTTCCCTTTCTTCTTCAGTCATTAGTATATATCAATAATCCTGAAGTGCCATTTTAGTGAACAACGAATATTCTTCTTGATAACTTGATCTTCTCCAGGTTATTAAGTTATATGTACATATTGAGGGATTAAACGTCAACAATATAGAGATGCCGCTTATCAGTTTGTTGACAACATAATGCAGTTAAGAAAGCCATTTGTGAAGAGTCATGTGTGAACGTTCATACTGGAAGATGTTTATGGCAGCTGCATGAAATAAACTAAGAAGGAAAACAGAACTTATCAAAATTATTTCAGATTTTAAAGGTATCTAAAGTATGGAATTAGATTATCAGGAGCGAAATGCTAGCGAATTTGTTCACTCATATGGCTTTTGAGTGGTAATGGGAATTTTTAATGATGTACCAGTTTGTTAGGATAAATACTGACAATGAGTTGATATGACTTGTTGTATAAAGTATAGTCTGATTGTTGAATTCCGATGTTATAAATGAGAACAAATAAAGAGAGCGAATAGATAAGTATTTTATAATTTCCTCGGTGAATAGCAGTAGTATCGATGAAGCGCGTTTCGTCCTATTTGGGGCCCGCTCAGACTCGAACCTAGTACACATAGCTTCAAACGCCAAAGCCCATCGAGTTATCCTTAAGGAAGATTTATACATTACTGATTAAATATTATAACTTTCCATTAAAGCATCAGTTCTTCACAGTTTGTTTAGGTCTATCTTCTTCTTCGATTTCGTCTTGCTGTTAATACGGTCACATCATCTTTTGCACTTCTCTGGGCAGAATACGCATCCATCGCTCGTAATTGCTTATGACTTCTTCCGATCCCTCAATACATACTACTTATATCCATTCTTATAAGTAGCACCTACCTCCAGAGATCAAGCTTTTTGTTACACTATATCAACCAGAAAATAAAAGTACCAATAAAAAGAAAACATTTTCCTTTATTATTCAAGTTGTGTTTTCTTGCTGGCAGGACTCTTTTCAAGACTATAAATCCGATTTCAAGTTAACAGGATAGTATTCAATTTTGGTTAGAAGGTGACCTTCTTGATAATTCAGTTAAACTATCATACGGAAAAAAATCAATATAATGGTGGTGAACTATTTGTCAAATGGGTGGAAGAGTCTTCTCCAAGTTTGTTCAAGTAAGGCATCAAAATGAAAGGGTGGAGAATTTTTGTTGTGATGGAAGGATGAATGACCAGGAAACGATGAAAAATGCCAAGAAGAAATAAATAATGTGCAACGCAGTGTACTCATCACTGACTGACATTATTTGGAGAACTGTTGAAAACCTCGGAGTACTGGACATTTATTGAGTTTTACTACACTACTCCTCATCAGTACGCACCATGACTCTGTCAGGGATCAGATCTAAGACGTTCAGGTTTTTCCTCGAATGTGTAAACCATTCAGTCACTGAGTTGGAACTCAGTGGTTCACAGTTTTCTACTTCTGTCAATTTGCGATATAGCACGACTATCCATGTAAGTTTTCTTTTGGCATCCATTTCACCTCCGACTAGTTGATTCCACACGTCACAGTTTCTCATTAGAAATTCAAGATAACCATCTGAAAACATGCCACTAATCAGAAATAGACAGTAATGTAGTCCAAGGTTTATGGTGAGCCTCATACTGGGACAAAACAGCCGTCTAGTGCCACTAGGTTTTCGATGGTTTCCCCAACTGATATCAGCCCATGATGAATACTACTTCTATATTAAAAATCCCCATTCATCTGAAAAATAGACTACTGCATAGTGCCTACTAGTGACATGCCTGCAGATGGAAGTCACGAAGTTCTTATGAGAAGCCGTGATCTGCGGAGTTAACAAAGCAGGAGGGAAGCGGATGGCAGCTGAAGACCTATAGTGATAGTCGCTCTATATCGTGAGTCAACAGAAGTAGGAAACTGTGAACCACTGAACTACAGCTCAGTAGCTGAATAGTTAACGCATTAGCTGTGGAACCTGAAGGTCCTGGGTTCGATTCCTAGCCGGGTAGTTGGTACGTATTATTGCGGAGTCCTGCACAGGGGCGAAGCAGGTGTGCGGTACTGCCAGGTTTTCAGTGGTGCTCCAGCTGATGTCAGTTCGTGAACGGCTGAATACGCTAGGAATAGTTGTGTGGTATAGTGCTATAAAATGGTGTTTTGTCAGTGTATATAAAATCAAGATTTTTCTGTTTATATGAGTTTTTCCATTGCTGTTTGCAGCTATGACCATGCTTGTTTTGGCTTGTAAGTGATTTGTACACTATTACTCCAACATATGTAGCGTCACATTCACTACAGTCTAGTTAATAGATCTAGTTCAGTTGTTCCGGGTCAAAAATCAAGGTTTTCAGCTTGTTGGTTGGGATTGAAAAGTGTTGCCAACTACGAAGAACATCCTGATAATTTAGCTGTTTAGGATATGCCTTATTTTTTTAAATACGTCCGTACCATAAGGTCTTACCAAAGTACTTATCCAATGTCTGTTATTGGGTTTATGTGTGTCATTTTTGTGTAAAATCCCTTGTATCATCTTTCACAAATTATACGGTTAATTTGTTTTCTGGTTGATCTTCCCTTGGAAGTTTTGTACTTGGTTACTGGAATTTTGGTTTCTTTTGGGTGTGACCGTACTTGGGCAGTGTTTTGTTATATTTGTCTTACTTTCTAGTGGAAATTGTGAGTGAAAATGAAGGTGTTCACTAAAATACATGCCCGGTATTCACAATAATCTTTATAGAGATGAGGTGAACAAAAGTCTTATAACTGCTTCGAATGTTATCTTCAGGATAACTTCATCAAAATTGTAATTCAGTAATCTTATTATTCAGACTAAATCAACAACGAAGCTAAAGCCACTATGTATCAAGTGACTTATCAGGATAACGTTGAAATGTTAGCTTTATTTTCTATACAACACAATGTAGGCACGTATGAAAAGCATACCATACTTACTTACTGAGAATACTGATCAGAGGAGTGCTGAATATCTCATTTATAAAATATCAATGTTGATACCGATCTGCTTAACCAGAACATTCATAACTCTTGCTATGAAAGTCTACAATGTTATACTCTGATAATTTTCTAAATTATTTCAAGATAGCTTTCTGTCAAACACTGTGTGTGTGTGTGTGCAACTCAGGAAATATTTAAAGCTTCATACTTCAGGTAATCAGCTATACCTATTGTGTAGGACTGATGGAACAACCTAGATGATCAAACTATTGTAGATTCAGATGGGTGTGAGCCAATGACAGGTCGTTTGAAAGACGATTCGTTAGACTGATAATGCAAATAAAATGCAAAGAAGAAGTTGGTGACTATTGCATCCTAACCGAGAGGTATTTGAAGCTATAGTCCACTATTCCCATCAGGATTTAGTGGATAACTGAATAAGGTTTCTTTCTATTTATCACTCATTTGGTTAGTGTACTCACATCCTTTTGAGCGACTGTATTCCCACCGACTCTGAAACTCCAAACATACTAATCCAAACACGAGAGTGTTGCACAATAGGCTAGTAAGACACGATAATCACCTTTTGTACATGTGGTCGTTAGCAGAAGTTAAAATTATCCATAAATAACATCTGATAGTCGTTGTATAAAAGGAGGCTCTTTTGATTCCGTAGCCTAGTGGGATAGGATCTTGATTACAGTCTCAGTGGGGAGAATATCAGATAGCTGAATAGAAGTTCGTTCAGCTGATGAGCCATAAACAGAATGAAATACATTTCGATTACTCCACCATTAACAAAGTTAAGTTATAATGCAAGTTTTGGTTAAGTTGCCCATATGGTAACAAAGATAGATCAATTTAATCCTATGTTTCATCAACTACGAATAACAAATAAAGTTAGTTATTCAAGGTAGATTTCACACTTTCAAGAATTTTTATCCAATAAATACGCAAATATTGTTTCTGATTAAAGACTTTCTACTGAAATAGGAAATTTATGCATAAATAAATAAGAACAAGACATGTATTAGTGAAGAAATAGTTCTCTTCAACTATTTCATTATCAAACTGTACAGTCGTATGTATAATCGGTAAAGTGACAGATAATTGTACTAAAAAGAGACTCGTTCAGTCAATATGCAAAATATACAATTGATGTTGGTGATGAGATTTGTTTATATAGAAGAAATAGGATATGGGTTACTGAATAAGCTAGTACGAATTGATAGGGCCAAGGTAAAGGAAGGGACAATAGCTGTCAAAGAATTGTAAAACGATAATAATTTAACTGAACCAATCAAAATGGTCAATGAATAAGGAACAGATTGATATTAACTGGTGAACTATGCGTCAAATATTGTCAATAAAGTGAAAATTTCAAGTTGTTATTCATCGAAGACTGACATCAGTTGGAGGAACAAAGGAAACCTGAGCGCATTGGACAGCTGTTTCGTCCTAGTATAGGACTCCTCCCCATATCAGAACGAAACAGCTATCCAGTGCTCCCAGGTTTCTTTTGTTCCTCCAACTGATGTCAGTCTTCGATGAATAACAACTTGAAATATTTCCAAATCTCCACAACTCCCTCAAAAATTTAATTGAAGTGAAAATTGATGATAATGATGATGATAATAAGAGAGAAGTATACCAAAGTGAAATGAAGTTTACAAAATAAGCAAAATGAATTAATAGAGTCAAGGTGGAGAAAGTGGTTTCACAAAACGTTTTTCAGTGCAAAGTTTCGGTTTTTATTCATGTATAGCTAATGCCGTAGTTATGCATAAGTGGTGGAAATGTAAATCTTTCGGGAGTAATTCAACTGAATGTTGTAAATTACTTTAAAGGATGAATCTTCAGATGTTGAATGACCTAACTCTACTAGGTGTTAACAAATGGATGAAGTTATTTTTCTTCTCTAACCTTTTGATAAGCCAAACCGGTTATTGTACAGCAACACGTTTTAAGAGGGCTCGCTTACAATATCCAATGTAGTCAACTCCACAGGAGTATGTGAACATGTAGATACACACATCGATGTGGATATAAGTGGTAGCCGATTGTTCACACATTATTGAATGACATAGCAGCTAGAGAAAATCAATCTCAGTCTGGCAGCATACAGGCTACTATTGATACACATTGACAAACAGTTTTTCAGCACTTTGGCTGTAGTGTCTCCTTTGAATTCATTGACAGTACTTAACTCATATCGGTTTTTATTCATGCATACTTCACTGGTTTAAGGAGATAAATACCAAACATTAAGTCACAGGTTTGAGTCCCGGTGTCTCCTGAGGTTTCAGCACCCAGGTGGTATTATTGGTTCTCACACAATCGGTGTGGCTCATTGCCCATTGTACGAGTGTGCACAAGATGACAGAGTGTTTCGTTCATTTAGAAGAAAGTGAATGAATAGTAATATATATCGAGTTATTCAAATTGGAAAGTTTATGGGGATTTATTCATTTTAAGTTGAAATTCATCGATGAATGAGTGAATTACTATCCAGTAACGGGCTTGGAGGTGAAATTTCCGAAGTGTTAGTGTGAAGTCGGCACGGTTGAGCAAACCTTATCGGAAATGAGGACAACTACTCAACGATGGCATTGATTGAAACTTGTGATTTTTAGTGGACTGATAAAAGTAGGGAACCGTAGATCACTAGACTCCTATTCAGTAAATGTAAGGCTAACGCGTTCGCTGCGAAACCTGAGAGTGGTGAATGCGCACTGCTTAGGAGTCTCACAGTAGGACAAAACATCCTTTCAGTTTTTCTACTTTTTTCAGGGATTTTCCAACCGATGCCAGTTTATGATAAATGCCAACGTGATATCAAACCATTGTCAAATTCGTAGTACTAGTTATACTGTTGATCGACTCCTTATTGCAGTGTTAATCAGAATTGTAGCGTGTGAGACCGATGCTCGCTAGTGTATCATTTTCGTGGTATTCAATTCACTCTTAGCAGTATTTCTGAAACTGTGGCGGATTAATTATAATCCTCTTAAAACTAAGTGCTAGGGCTTGTACTGTTAGAGTTAGGCCTATTAAATGGAGTTGAGGCACACAATCCAAGTGACTTTAAAGGCCAATCCAACATCAGCTGAGATAACCAATTACGTTTTTTTATTTTATAAAAAAACCACCATCCTATTCAAAATGTAGAAACCTGATTGATCATTTCAGCAGTTGCTTGAGTAGCCTTTAAAATCACTCCATATTCATAGAAAAGACCATATAAGTATGGAGCTTCAAATCCCCCCCCTCTTTCTTCAACTTCAAGGAAAATAGAAAATCAGTGTATCACCTTGCCGACTTTAGCGCAATGTTATCATAGAAAACCTAACTTCTACTCATGTTAGCAAATAAACACTGAGGTAATAATATGGGTTACTGAATGAGCTAGAATGAATTCATAACAAGTAGTGAGATAAGGGACAATGGCTGTCAAAGAATTGTAAAACGATAATAATTTAACTGAACCAATCAAAATGGTCAATGAATAAGGAACGAATTGATAATAACTAGTGAGATATGGGTCAAATATTGTCAATAAAGTGAAAATTGATGATAATAATGATGATAATAAGAGAGAAGTATACCAAAGTGAAATGAAGTTTACAAAATAAGCAAAATGAATTAATAGAGTCAAGGTGGAGAAAGTGGTTTCACAAAACGTTTTTCAGTGCAAAGTTTCGGTTTTTATTCATGTATAGCTAATGCCGTAGTTATGCATAAGTGGTGGAAATGTAAATCTTTCGGGAGTAATTCAACTGAATGTTGTAAATTACTTTAAAGGATGAATCTTCAGATGTTGAATGACCTAACTCTACTAGGTGTTAACAAATGGATGAAGTTATTTTTCTTCTCTAACCTTTTGATAAGCCAAACCGGTTATTGTACAGCAACACGTTTTAAGAGGGCTCGCTTACAATATCCAATGTAGTCAACTCCACAGGAGTATGTGAACATGTAGATACACACATCGATGTGGATATAAGTGGTAGCCGATTGTTCACACATTATTGAATGACATAGCAGCTAGAGAAAATCAATCTCAGTCTGGCAGCATACAGGCTACTATTGATACACATTGACAAACAGTTTTTCAGCACTTTGGCTGTAGTGTCTCCTTTGAATTCATTGACAGTATTCAACTCATATCTCACTAGTTAATATCAGTTCGTACTAGCTTATTTAATAATCCACGTTCTATTTCTTCCATATAAACAAATCTCACCACCAACATCAATTGTATATTTGGTATATTGACTGAGTAACTCCTTTCAGTGCGATTATCTGTCAATTTACCGATTATATATACGACTGTACAGTTCGATAATGAAATAGTTGAAGAGAAATATTTCTTCACTGATACATATCTTGTTCTTTTTAATGAATAAATGGGGTATATTTCATGAATTAATAAATAACCGTGGAAATATAATTAATTCATTTGTTTATCATACATCACAAGTATTTTCATGTTCGAAATAAGTGATATTAATTTTGGACAGTGGTTGGTGGTAGAATACAGTCCGCTTCTTTCATTGTATATGGGACTCGTCAACTGGATGTGATTACACCCTACGGAATGATCATTTTCCCATTTAGAGAAAAATCGAAAATACCGGTTATATGGGGGCATCCACAGAGGTGACCGTATGTCTATTATCACTCATTAATACTGTCGAATCAACAACTAGGATTCATAATAATACCGCTGATAGAACTAATAATAATAATAATCGCCTTATTTCACACATTATTTCTACAGTTAATGATCAGGTGAACATGTCGATGTCAGTGTACACTTAAAACTTCATTCATCATTTCAAAGCAGAATTCTCCACTTAAACTATGCTAGTTCAATCACCACCTCGAAAAACACTTCATTGTTAACATCTTTCACTTCATTCCAATACTAAAATATTACACTCCTCAAAATATCATACTTGTTTGACATTACAATTATGATCTCTCATTCTTTAACCAATTTACACACCACCCCACTTATTATTATTGTTATCATTCGTCCCTTGAGTTCTTAGTGGAATATAGGGATTCACTTGCATGTCTCCACTGCATTCTCTTCTTCGCAGTCTTTTCAACTTGGCTGAACCACTATCCACAAGTTTTCATTTCTTCCTCACATCATCTCTTCCATGTCACCCTCACCTCGGAGGCCCAACTCGTCATGTCCCTTTTGGATTCCACTCGACGACCTGACCTAGTGCCTCATGTTCGCAATCGGTCTTTTCACTGTATGTCCAATCCAATCCATCTCCACTTTCTTCCTCTTTTGCATATTTGTTGTGTGATAGGTTGTTGGTTGGTTGTTTCGTTGTCAGCCAGCCAGCCAGCCAGCCAGCCAGCCAGTCAGCCACAGTTCCTCTTTGCTTATTCTGATTATCATGGCCATCTGATCTTCAGTATCCAGTCACCGTAGGTGGCAGCTATTGAAGAATATCTGTAGTTTGTTGGAAGTGCTTTTCGTGACACGTCAAATTTCCAAACCACTTACCAACACTGACTTGACATTAGTGTTGAGGATCCACTTAATAACTCATTATTCCACTACTAATCAACTTGAGTAGTAGAATATTATTCAAGTGGATGTAATGATAATACTAATCACTTTATTCCAATCAACATGTATGATACAGTATGGAAGCTTCTGAATGGAATATTTCACCCAACAAGTTTGATCTCCATACAATATTCTTAAAAGAAATATTTATAACGTGTATATAGTGTTGATAATAAGAGTGTTGAAGGCATAAGTGTGAGATGGGTAGCTAGTGTTACTTAAGCATGCGTTGTCGATTGGGAAATGATTGGAGTAGTTCAGTTGGTCAGTCATCACAGGAATTCACAATCTCATACAGGTATTCTAGTAATAGTAATGTGGTGTATTTTTTAAGCATTTACAAATCCATTTCCAACTGGTGGAACATTTTTCCTTTGTTCTGTTTTTAACTTGATAAATGAAGGTTCTAAAATATTTTTTTTTAAATATGCGAGAGTATATGCTGCGTTGAGAATATATTTAGAAGATTGTAAGGAAGTTGGGAGGGAAGAATTTGATGGGATATAATTGGTGGAAAGTGTTTTTGGTAGCTCAATATATATGTAAGTCGTCTATTAGCAAAAACGATAACACCATATCTTATTATATTGAACAATGAATATTTAATCTTCATCAACTTTATTTCTTTTTGATCTAACTAAACAAATTCATGAATACACTTCAATGTTCATCATCTTATGTAAGCATGAGTCATAAAGGAATGATATGTATTCGTTAAACCATGAAATAGGATAAACTAATTAACTATGTAATACGAATGTATATTTTGATGAAGAGAATAACAAACTAGGGATAAAGATAAGATATTTTTTAACCACAGGTTACTTACTTTAGTTCCTTCCCTAAGGGATTATAATTATTATTCTTTCTATACTGTTTCTATACAAAATGTATCAAAGCAAGTAGACTGATGTACATATAACAAATTGAATCCATTGAAATATTCAATATATTACAAAAAAAAATAGATAAATTCTTGTTAGAATAAAACATCTAAGGTCAATAGAGCTGAATTTAATTTTTATTTTATGCATTTCACTTATTCTTTAGTCCATTTAAAGTTAAATAAATGAATAAATTAAAGACAAATATCAGAAATGAAATGTAGGCTGAATGAACAAAATATCGAAATTCAGTGTAATTTTTATTCATTTTCAAAAAGAATCTCATTCATCATATACTATATCATCATTCTAGTGTATACATTAAACAATAGAACTCAACTGACAGGAAGACCTCCTTTAATTAGATTTCGTTGTTGTTGGAAATCATTAGTACAGAGTATCTGCAACCACCAGGAAACTAAGGGTTTTTTGGCAATTTGAAACTAAATCATTCACTGTTGTCATGGTGAATGTTACTACTAAAGCTATTTAGGTGGAGTGAATCAACTACACAAATTGTTCATCGGAAGGCAACCAATGTGTTTTTCTAGTCCCTTATATTCTGTACCTATTGAACTCTACTCATTACTTCTGAGATTTGGCCACTTTGTTAAGTGGTATGACAATGTGGTGTTTGATGTTAGGAGTCAATTGTCAGGATTCTCAAGACTCAGTATATCCGTGGTCTAGCATAACAGTGAATAGTGATTATCATCTAAGGCTTTTTCTTTGTCTTTTAAGCTAAATAATCTGATATTGTAGTGCCCAGTGTAACTGCCGTTGGATGTGTGGAGGTATGGAATAGGAATTAAAAAGTCAGAGTTGTACATACTTTGAGACAGTTTTATTTCATAGGCTTATAGTCTAAAATGTATGAGTCTTTCGCTATCCAACTGTTAATTAATACATACATAATCAAGTTCTTCAGGAATCACTTACAAACCAGTTTATTTGAAACACCTCAAGCTGCAGTGCTCATGTGGCTTAAAGCCTAGACGGAAGTACCATCGGGTTTCTGACCCGATGTTCCATCAACTGAGCTACGAGGTCCAACTGTTGACCAGATTTTTATTTCACTTCAATCACTAAAGGTTTTGCTCAAATACCAGGTGAATTGGTCATGCGTTACTAACGCTTGAATGTATTCATACTATCTGCCTAGTCAAGACTTCACATCCCAGTCCCAATGCAACTGATTTAGAGAGAGGGAGAATCATACTGATTATCATGTTGACTGTCTGAGATAACCATAGACAAAATGCTATACACTTAAATATTATTATTATTATTATCATTATTATTAATGTTATCATGGTTATTATCATTGTTATGATTATTTGTCCTTTGGGTTCCTACTGGAACAAAGGGCTTCACCAGCACGTCCCCATTGCATTCTCTTCTCTACAGTCTTTTCAACCTGGCTCAACCACTGCCCACAAGCTTTCATTTCTTCCTCACACCATCACCTCCATGTCACCCTCACCTCGGATGGCCAACTCGTCGTTCCCATTTGCATTCCGCTCGACCACCTGGTCTCGCGCGTCATATATCCAATCAGCCTTCTCAGTGTAAGTCCAATCAGTCTCCACTTTCTTCTCCTGCACATTAATTGGATGATGAATTCTTCGTTAATTCGTTCGCACGGTTCCTCGTTGCTTATTCTTCTTATTCTAATCATCTGATCTTCAGGGTTACTATCAAGTGAGCGTAGGCGGCAACTGTGGATGAATGTCTGCAATTTGTTGGAAATGCTTTTCGTGAATGCCAAGTCTCTCAACCATAGCATAGAAGCACCAACTTGTCACTAGTGTTGAAAATCCACATCTTATTCATGCTTTATGCTGAGTGGAGTTCAGTAGATCTCCAAACTGACTTCAGATAAATGAAGGGAGGTCTGTCTTGCTGTTTATCCAATTCTCGATTTGACATCCTCATCTGCGTCACCGTCACTTGCAGTTGAAATGATGCTGCCTGCCTACGCAGGAAGGTGGAAGAGACTACCTCTTTAGGTTCCTCCCATTCATGTTGATCGATGCTTGTTGTCGATGATGTTGTTGGTTGGGAATCATCATCACCTCCATCTTCTCTACATTCACCTGAAATCACTCCTTCACTGACTCACCTCTTCTCTCAACTTCCTGATTAGTGTCTGTAGACATTCCAATTTGTACGACATCAGACATTAAACATAAATCATCATCGGCGAAATCCAAGTCATCTCCTGCGGTCTTTTCATCAGTCCAGCGAGTGAGTGTATGTCCCTCTTCTCGCTCCTCACAGTTGTTTATTGCATGATCCAGTCCAGTCCAGTCCACTTCAGTCCAGTCCAGTCGACCACAATCAGGAAGATCATCGATGATAGTAGGTGGAGGCCTTGTCTTACTTCTGTCTCCACTTCAATGGTGTGACTGAGCTTTCCATTGTGGATCACTTTGCATGAAGTATAATATGGCAAGCATATGGTGGTTGAATGAGGTTGATAAGGATTTGTGGCACTAAAATCGTAGTGTTGAAGCATCTGCCTGCAAAATTACTTCTCGGTCGACACTGTCGAAGGCCTTTTCAAAATCGACGAAGTTGAGGTAGATAGAGATCGAGTTGACAGCCATAGTATTCTCTGTTCTATGATGATGCTTAGCGTAGCCTTGTAATTTGACAGAGGACATGATTTGTTCTTCGTGAAACCAGCCAGTCAGCCAGCCAGAGAGACAGAGAGCCTGTTCTCGTCGTAATTTTCAATCCAGACCACCTTCTAGTCTCTCCAGGATGATGCGGCACAATATTTTGCCTGCTTACACTGGACAGCAGCATGGTCCCTCGTCAGTTCTTCAAAAGGCTAAGGCAACCCACTCTTCTCTGTGAGTTTGACAAGGTGGCCACTCTTCCAATCAATCTCCAGGTACCTATCCTGCCTTACTCCCAAACATTCTGCAATAGTGGTGTAAGCATGTCCTCTGTTGTCTTTCAGTCCGTTCTCACTGCTTCTGGCGGAATTCCATCTGGTCCTGCTGCTTTCTTTGATCTCAGAAACCTTATGGCATTTAGGACTCCACTTCTGCTTTTGTCGGAGGGCTTATGTTCACTGGTAGTTCTGCTGTTGCTGGTGACATTTCAGGACGAGTTTCGGGTGGTGGTCGATTCGAGAGCTCTCTGAAGTGGTCAGACCATCGTTTTCTTCGTTTCTCCTCTTTAATGGTAACCAAGTTCCCTTCACTATCTCGCATTGATCTCGTCTGTGTTGATCTCTTCCCTCCCAAATAGTAATTCAGTTTACTTGGTATAATGCTGTCAGGTCTCTGTCTCTCCTACATGCAGCCTGTTCCGCCTCACTTGCCAATGTCTCGTAGAAGTGTCTTTTGTCTTCGCACGCACTCTCCACACTTCTTTGTCCAGTGTAGTCTTCTATATGTTGTACTCAGTTCTTCTTTTCATTGTGCATCCTTGCATTGTACTGGTTCATCTTCTGCTTCACCATCTTCCTCCCCATCTCCCTCCTCCATCAGCTTCCATGTAGTCATGGAAATCCATTCATTGTCTGTCTTACTTCTTCTTCTTCTTCTTCTTCTTCTTCTTCTTCTTCATTCCCAACACTGTTATGCAGGTCTCCCTGCATGTCTCCTTCAAACAGTTCCAGTGTTCATCCACACAGGTTTCTTCAGGGATGTTGCTGAATGTCTCCCATCTCTTCTTGATGACTGACTGACTGACTGACATCAAGATGTACTTTGTAGTCTCGTCCTTCAGTTTCTGTTCTGGGTGTTGAACTTCAACTGTGATCTATCAACAACTTATTTGAAGGCTTCCAATCTGGTTTGAAAGCTTCCTTGCACTACATAGTGAGTGGTGTGAACCACCTACATATCCTCCTCTTCTCCATCTGATCTCGTGTCAAGTAGGCTGCGTCCCCACTTTCTTCACATTCAGATGAAGTCGATCTGATTTTCAGTGTAGTGTAGTGTAGTGTAGTGTAGTGTGCTCATCTGCTGAAATCAAATCAATGTCGCTACCTTGTGAATATCCGTGTGTTTGTACACATTGCCTCCAGTCGTCAAATCGTTGAATTCACCGAAGTCTGCAAACAGTTCTCCATTCTCGTTCACTTCACCGAATGCTTCTCGACCCATGGTTAATTCTCTTCTTGTCCGCTCATAGCTTGGCACTCATGACACCCTACCCATCAGAGTTTTAACGTCACCAACTTGTGTGGAGTCTTGTCTAGTACTGATTGCAGTTGTCTGTAGAATTCCTCCTTCTTCTCTCCATCTGCATTATTTGTAGGTGCGTAGTATTGGCATTGTATAATTGTAACTTTGCTCCCTTTTGAGTTGAATCCACCTTGCTGTGATGATCCTGATCGTGGATGAGGAGATTGTTTCCCACTGCATGAGAAAGAGTCTTTGATGCTGTTGGGGACACCATGATAACCACTCTAAAACTCACTGTGCTCGTGGTTGTCGAGTGGGTGACAATATTGGAGTAGATTTTTGATTCTCCAGTTGACAGTTTGGAGAGTTCACTTCCATTCCATCTACTTTCGCAAATTCCTAGCACTTCAATGCGATGCCTTCTCATCTAGTTTGCAATCTGAGCAGCTTGCTAGGTTCAGACATACTGCGGACATTCCATGTCTTCATCGTTACTTTTGCTTTCATTGAAAGAGGACGCATCGGCCAATTGGTTTATCGAAAGCTTTCACCAACCGGCATCATTTCGTCTCTCCGACTGCACAGGCGAATAAGTTTGTTTTTATTTTTAATATTCTGTTTGTCCTTTGAAGTTTCTTTAGCGATTGGATTGGTTTTCCGGGGTAGGGTTGCTAGCCGTATGCCCAATTTCGCCTGTTTATCCGGGTTTAGGACCGACTAGTATCTAGTGTACCAGTTAACCAGTGAGGTTATATATATATATATATATATATATATATATATATATATATATATATATATATATATATATATATATATATATATATATATATATATCAATCCAACTGCTTCTGTGGAAAAGGTTTTATCGGGCTTACCGCTATGTAGCTTAACAAACGTGTTGCTGAGCACCTTTGTGGCTGGGTAAAGGATAAGTGAAATCAATGAGAACTTAAATTCTATCGTATTTAGTTGATGATGGTCATGTAATAGGTAAAACCAAAGCCTTCAAAATCATCTTTGACACTTCAGAAAATCTTTCACATGGAATTCGTATTTGAATATTACGTATATATGAGACTAAGGAAAGTGGAAAAAATAACCCTAGTCTTTGCATGCAGAAAAAGTATATGTGACTCCTATGTCTGCCTTGGCTAGAGACCAAGATTAATTGCTCCAAATGCCAAAACGCTATTCATTAGGCCAATGAGCCGATTCGGTTAGACCAACAACGGGAAATTACAAGCAATAACACAAAAGCCATACGTATCTCACAAAGAATAGAAGTTGTGCCTCAGTGGCCTAATGGATAACTTTAGTACGAACAACTTTACTCACAAGGAGGCAGGTAAATCTGGTTGACTAGTCCTGAGCAGGACAAAATGTATGTCCTACACTCCACTGCTAGCTACTATCCATTATTACTACCAAACTGGAACCACAGTAAATATCAAGACGTCCTGGTCGTATTGCGTTCTCTTAGCTGGGTTGTTTAATGGTGATGCTTTCATCGTCTTTCTAGACAACATCAGAACTAACTTCAGTATGAAGTGAGCTATGAACATCTCTCTGTGAGTGATTTAGTAACTTGCCTTGACGAAGTGGTCTGTGACTAGTTGTTCCCTTTGATTATTGTGTCATTGACTGTATAGATTTTCCTGTTGTCTGTCCTTCTGCACAGCGGCACATATGCTAATAAAGACCGATCAGTTCAGTCGAATCAACGACAGGAAATTACAAGCAATAACATATAATCCTTAATTTCGTACAAAACGCACTTTTGAAGAAACATTGTCATCTTTCAAAGCTTGTTTGTCATGAGAAAATATAAATATTGATATGGTGATTGTTCACTGTTGGGGGGGGGGGGGGGGGTAAGTGACTTCTTGCTATGTGGTTCTAGATGGTTACCGATCTTATTCATGAGTCCGCAGTGTGAATGTCAAGTTAGAAGATTTATTATCACGGTGTACTCTGATTGGTGTTAGGTGACTGGGTTGTCAAACTATTTTGTAAAACTGGAGTTGAAGACTTTGCTAGTGAAGAATGCAGTTTACGTGATTTATCGTTGATATGCCCACTCAGCTACCAAACTGTAATGTTAACTCCAACTCTTCAAATGCTAAATTTTATTGCAAGTTGATTTTAAATCCTCTAAACGATCATAAAATCGCAAAAGGCTGAAGAGAAAGACTTTCCTTCCCCACCAGCGTTAGTTCACAACACTTTTTTGTCAGATATCATACATTATGATCTTGATTGTGGAGTGGTTTCCAGAGAAAACCCTATTGAACAGGGAAAAAACTATTCAGTTGTAAGAAATTTTAACATGAAGCGTGTAATTTGTAAATCATTTACAAATGATCATATTACCAATAAAGATTTTTTGAAAACCTGGCATTTGAGAATATGTTTAAGTGAAAATCCCGAAGAAATGCTTATGAATTATGCATTTCTGTGTAGTTATAAGTTATTTAGCCAACTCGAAAGTGTACAGTGACATTTTAAATTGCTTGCTTATACATCTCATATCTCATTTGCCTATTTCTTTTTACAAATCTAGGATGCTCTGCACTGGAAATGCCTGCCTGTCTGACATATAATGGAAGGCATACAATATAGCACTTAATGTAGAGGCAAATTTTTGGAGTTATATGAGTTTTATATTACTGGAAATAAATAGCATATGACTTATACGTTCTTAAAAATCTCATTGGTATGATCTTCAAGAAGAAATTGGACCTTGACTACAGGCAAAATTTATAATGGCAGACAACCTAAAATCTGTATAATCGTTCTCGAATCGTATCATTGCATAGGTATAGGAGTAGGTAAAATATTTTCCAGATGATCTTACCTCCAAAGGTTATCCAGTGTATGCCTTCTGAATGGACATCTGTAAGAAGAATATAGTCAACAAATCATCTTGTAAATATGGTTTTTTGAATAGAGATGAAAGTAGCCTGAAAAACTAAAGTTCATTTTTTAGTTGAACAGACAAAAAACGGTGAAAATACAAAATGTGAAAAGGCAGATAATTAAAACGTCAAAAATATTATATACGTAGACAAAACAGCATTTCAGTGAACACCATGAGAGTGCTTGCAAGTTCAGGGAAACCGATTAGTTTCATTTTGAGACGGAGGTTAGGATCTCTGATTGATAAAGCATGTTATGCAGCTAAGCCTATCACTGTTCAAAAAATAAAACATATACTTGTACTGTACTTGGAGGCTAGCAGTGGAATCCAGGATGTATATTTCATCCTATTTGGGACTCATCAACTGGATGTACCTGCGCCACAATCAGTAGTGTTGTTCCTACTGAGGTTGGAATTCAGGACCCATCGCCTCAAACGCTAATGCTCTAAAAACCAGGCGAATGGGGTATGCTAATCTGTGCACCCCAGTATATCAATGGGAAATCGCAAGTAACAATGAACAAAAACACATGCTTCATCACAAACCTGAACACTATATAAATGACTACTTCACATCAAATTATGTCTACCCGTTTTCATGTCTGTACAGATAAATATACACAGGGAGGAATATTGGAACCATGAAGTTTTCATGAAAAGGGAACATTTACCCAAATGCCTGAAATAGAAATTTGAGACACAATGTTTGGTAATCGCCAGGTACTCATAGTCCTCTTCATTCATAGCTAAGTGTAACATGAAATCAACAGTCAGATAACCAGGGATGTGTATTAAGATTTACGAAAGCGATAGTTACGCGTAAGCTCTAGCCATCCTTGTGTATGTGTAAAAACCGTTCGTCCTTTCACTATGTCTGTGTTCATAATCCGTATCTTTTTCTGTTACTAAGACTAAGGTCAAATCGTGTTACTCTTCCTTCATTATCTTTCGTCCATTAAAGCACGTCATTGAAGCACCCTTCTTGTGGTGTCCGGAACGCTCTTTACGACTCATGACAATCTGAGCCAGGTAGCATAATTTTTGTGGTAGGCCGTGCCCGCATCCACAGCAAGTACCCAAGGCAAAACGGCATGTGACAATTAAGCATTACAAGTAGGAGAAGCCAGCAAATCGGATCGGTTACTTTGGGAAAGCGATTAAATCTGGAGGTCAAGTCAGACAGGCAGAAATTAAATACGTGTCGACCCAGTTGGGGGCTGGTTTCCTAGCTACTTCGTTTGCTTCGTTGCCCTTTGTGGTGGAGTTACTGAACACTGACCAGGGTCGATCATGAGCGGTCTCAGCTGTTAGTCTCATATTCTTAGCAACACGCTTGAACTTGCTCTATGTTGCATCAGCCGGCTGTACTTACTTTATCTGGTGTGCGATGGCTGACTCAGAACTGGTACGAACAAGGGGAATCCGGTTGTCTGACTAAAACAAGGTATTGCAGTGTCCACTGACCGGTTATGATATGGTTTGATTTCCCATTACAGCCCTAAATGTAAAAGTGAAGAAGTTCAACCAAGTGCGGGTAAAGTGCGGGAGCAACTATGCCTCTCTTGAATTAAAAGTACTTGAGAAATCCTCAGCGTGAAGAAGCCTATGCGGCATGGTTAAGTGGCTTGGTTGTCTAAGCTGCTAAACAGAAAAGCCTGATATGTTGGACACGTAGGTGACTACCTAGTTACGTAAATGATGGTGAGCTTCCTCATGACCCAGCTAGACTCCAACCAATACACCGTCATAGTTGTAATACTAGTGGACGAGATTCATCTGCGTTGACCAGTGACACGGATTCCTAAAGTACGATGGGCCAGATAACCGTCATAATTCCCCCAGTGCTCTGGGATTAGTATGCTAATAAAAGGTTAGGGGATCCATTTTCCTAATTCCGGTAGTCACTGTTGTCGAAGCAGTCCCAAGAGGTGTTTGTGGTTTGCCATGAGAATGGCAGCGATATTTGGTCCAGAATGCCAGGTAGTGTCTGCTGTAACCATGGCTCAAGGATGACTGCGCCGCGTGCTTTCGTTTGAATTTTTCGTGAAAGCGGTGGTGATAGCTTCAAGGAACATGTCCTGTATAGCTTTCTGCAAGATTGTTGATAATCAGTGAGATATATCCCACTCACATCTTCCCACGGGAAGGTGAGTACGAGCCGATCACCAGGCGAATGGGGAGATGTTGAAGTAAGGCAGCTGCGAGGGAGGGATCCACTGATCAGTATTGAGGAAGGGTTAACCGAGTACCGTGGAAAGAGTGCTGATTTTCATATGGTCGCATCACTAAAGACGTTTCCGCTCCAGGAGGGGACCTAATCCCTCTGGTTAAGAGACAAAACGTGCAAACAGATAATATCCGGTCTGAAACTGGGCAGTGAGCCAAAAACTGGAATAAGGCTCTCTAAAAAAGAACTTCAAAGTAGATGCGTTGAAAGTGGAATGGAAATTCGGGCCGCTGCCGGATTTGAACCAGCGACCACCGGGTTACCGGCCCGATGCTCTACCAACCGAGCTACAAAGTCCAGCGGTCGTTGGTTCAAATCCGGCCGCCGTCCAAACTTTCACTTCACCATCAATCATTACCCAGTATAAATACTAGTCTCTCAAAATATAGCTATCTCAGATGGTCAAACAATAAGTAGATATGTCATTAGATTGTTCCGGATTTATTGAACAAAGTTCTTCATATATTTCAAATAAAATTCATCTTCTAAGTACAGAATTCGATTGATTTTAATTACATCTCAATCTAGCATAAAGTCTGCATGTATATATAACCTACTTGTAGCGCTCAGCACAGCGATAACTGCTATGAAATGCGAACCTATTCAAGTATGAACTCCTCATAAAGCTGAAGCCGAATTAAATCCTTAACATAACTGACTCTTTCCGATGGACTGACCACAAATCACTGTTAAGAAAAATGAATTAACTCTGTGGACGATAAATGTATGAATTATCTAGTGCATTATATGTGCCGAGCACATGGAGAGAGTAGTTATCATGGTGTCCCCAACAGCATCAAAGACTCTTTCTCATGCAGTGGGAAACAATCTCCTCATCCACGATCAGGATCATCACAGCAAGGTGGATTCAACTCAAAAGGGAGCAAAGTTACAATTATACAATGCCAATACTACGCACCTACAAATAATGCAGATGGAGAGAAGAAGGAGGAATTCTACAGACAACTGCAATCAGTACTAGACAAGACTCCACACAAGTTGGTGACGTTAAAACTCTGATGGGTAGGGTGTCATGAGTGCCAAGCTATGAGCGGACAAGAAGAGAATTAACCATGGGTCGAGAAGCATTCGGTGAAGTGAACGAGAATGGAGAACTGTTTGCAGACTTCGGTGAATTCAACGATTTGACGACTGGAGGCAATGTGTACAAACACACGGATATTCACAAGGTAGCGACATTGATTTGATTTCAGCAGATGAGCACACTACACTACACTACACTACACTACACTGAAAATCAGATCGACTTCATCTGAATGTGAAGAAAGTGGGGACGCAGCCTACTTGACACGAGATCAGATGGAGAAGAGGAGGATATGTAGGTGGTTCACACCACTCACTATGTAGTGCAAGGAAGCTTTCAAACCAGATTGGAAGCCTTCAAATAAGTGTGATAGATCACAGTTGAAGTTCAACACCCAGAACAGAAACTGAAGGACGAGACTACAAAGTACATCTTGATGTCAGTCAGTCAGTCAGTCATCAAGAAGAGATGGGAGACATTCAGCAACATCCCTGAAGAAACCTGTGTGGATGAACACTGGAACTGTTTGAAGGAGACATGCAGGGAGACCTGCATAACCGTGTTGGGAATGAAGCAGAAGAAGAAGAAGAAGAAGAAGAAGAAGAAGTAAGACAGACAATGAATGTATTTCCACGACTACATGGAAGCTGATGGAGGAGGGAGATGGGGAGGAAGATGGTGAAGCAGAAGATGAAGCAGTACAACGCAAGGATGCACAATGAAAAGAAGAACTGAGTACAACATATAGAAGACTACACTGGACAAAGAAGTGTGGAGAGTGCGTGCGAAGACAAAAGACACTTCTACGACACATTGGCAAGTGAGGCGGAACGGGCTGCATGTAGGAGAGACAGAGACCTGACAGCATTATACCAAGCAAACTGAATTAGTATCTGGGAGGGAAGAGATCAACACAGACGAGATCAATGCGAGATAGTGAAGGGAACTTGGTTACCAGTGAAGGGAGAAACGAAGAAAACGATGGGCTGACCACTTCAGAGAGCTGTTGAATCAATCACTACCCGAAACTCGTCCTGAAATGTCACCAGCAACGCAGAACTACCAGTGACATAAGCCCTCCGACAAAAGCAGAAGTGGAGTCCTAAATGCCATAAGGTTTCTGAGATCAAAGAAAGCGGCAAGACCAGATGGAATTCCGCCAGAAGCAGTGAGAACGGACTGAAAGACAACAGAGGACATGCTTACACCACTATTGCAGAATGTTTGGGAGTAAGGCAGGATAGGTACCTGGAGATTGATTGGAAGAGTGGCCACCTTGTCAAACTCACAGAGAAGAGTGGGTGGCCTTAGCCTTTTGAAGAACTGACGAGGGACCATGCTGCTGTCCAGTGTAAGCAGGCAAAATATTGTGCCGCATCATCCTGGAGAGACTAGAAGGTGGTCTGGATTGAAAATTACGACGAGAACAGGCTGGCTGGCTGGCTGGCTGGTTTCACGAAGAACAAATCATGTCCGCTGTCAAATTACAAGGCTACGCTATGCATCATCATAGAACAGAGAATAGTATGACTGTCAACTCGATCTCTATCTACCTCAACTTCGTCGATTTTGAAAAGGCCTTCGACAGTGTCGACCGAGAAGTAATTTTGCAGGCAGATGCTTCAACACTACAGTTTTAGTGCCACAAATCCTTACCAACCTCATCAACCACCATATGCTTGCCATATTATACTTCATGTGAAGTAATCCACAATGGAAAGCTCAGTCACACCATTGAAGTGGAGACAGAAGTAAGACAAGGCCTCCACCTACTATCATCGATGATCTTCCTGATTGTGGTCGACTGGACTGGACTGAAGTGGACTGGACTGGACTGGATCATGCAATAAACAACTGTGAGGATCGAGAAGAGGGACGTACACTCACTCGCTGGACCGATGAGAAGACCGCAGGAGATGACTTGGATTTCGCCGATGATGATTTATGTTTAATGTCTGATGTCGTACAAACTGGAATATCTACAGACACTAAGCAGGAAGTTGAGAGAAGAGGTGAGTCAGTGAAGGAGTGATTTCAGGTGAATGTAGAGAAGATGGAGGTGATGATGATTCCCAACCAACAACATCATCGACAACAGGTATCAATCACCGTCAACGGGTAAACTTATAGTAAGTGTAGATGGACTGAACAGGCACTGAGATGGGCGATTGGGGAAATCGCGCACCAGGCCAGGTACTCGAGTGGAAGCCATATGGGTAACAGCGAGTTTGGCGTCGGAATGTGTTATGGAGGAGATCGTGTGGGGGAGAAGTGAGAGTTTCTGGGTTGTCAGGGAGCCAGGCTCATAAGATTGCAGAGAAGGGAGTGGAATGGATGTGTGCTACTGAAGCCCTGTGTTCTACTAGGAACCCAAGGGACAAATTTTAATCTAATAATAGTCACATCTGTGTGTGTGCGTATGCCAGTTTACCTGCTCTTATGGCTTCGCAAAGTGCAATTGTTTCATACATTTCTCTGAGTACTATTCTGTTCAATTGTTCATCTGAAAATAGGTGTCAAAAAACAACTATGTATTAAATTATTTTGCTCACCTCTGATCTTATTGCGTCGTCAATGCCTTACTTCAGAATCATGTACAAGGTTAAAATGAATTACTCAGAAGATTTTGGAAGAAATTACGAGAACTCTTAAGCAGAAGATCAGTTGACGACCGCATCTACATGAAATTATGACATAAATGATCTTGGATGACCTATCTGTATGGCATGCTAGGGGTGTGTAAATCAGATGTTCCATTGAGACTAGTGATTAATTCACTGATTTACCAGTTAAGCAGATAGTTAGCGGAGAAGTTGGAATTCATTTCTGCTATACTGGTATTCTAAATTTATAGAAAAGCATTTCGTGTAAACATTCAATGCAAATATATTGGTAATAAATCGATTCTCTTCATAATATAGAAAATACCGAAATACCTAAGATAGACGGGTTCACACATGATGAATATGCTTCATCTGATTGATATTTGACTCAATATTAACATTGAATCGTCTAAAGTGATCAGTAAACACAAGAAATCAAACTTATTACCTTTCACCCAAGTTATATCCATCAGGAGACTTAGATCAACTTCACAATCTCATGGTGATTTGTTGACAATACCATATATACACATCTTTGTTAAGTCACTGTCTAATCCTATCTATTTTCTTGTATCATTCTGTATGACACATTTTGTCTTGTTTCAAACACTACTCACCTTACTCTGCAAGCTCCTGTAAATTGAAAGCATTTTGAAGTTATACAAACTATGGTCCATCCAGTTTTCATCTTATCTTTTAAGAATATTAAGCAAGTAATCCCACTGCTGATATCCAATATGTTGCCATTTAGGCTTAGCATGTGAAGTGTATGAAGGGAATAACGATCACTTGCGTTAGTCATGACACATACAGGTTACCTGGCAACATGTTGGATACCGGCAGCGCTTATTTATTGCTACTTTCAGTTTCACATTGTTATGCTGGATCGAATTGATCTACTTCTGGTTTAAGTGATGATTATTAGCAATGGAACCCAGTACACCAGTTTCATCCTATTTTTGATTCATCTGCGTCCCGGTTAGTGATTATGTCCACATTGAAACTGGATCCTAGCACTAATTGCTTCAATAATAACAACTGTTATCTGTTACACAAGAGGTGGCCCTCGTGTTTGAGTAGCCTAGTGGATAACGCCATATCTCTTGAATCGATAGGTGCGGGGTTCGATTCTCGGTGCAAATACTGTCATTCTAAAATACATATTTATCCAACTGATGTGTGTTAGAAAGAACAAGATGCTTATCCTTGGTTACATTGCTATCCGCCACCAAGTATAACGATGACATGGAAATTTCCAATTACTGTCTGACAGAAAATTCAAAGGATCATACATAACACAACACTTGACTAACCTGGCAGTTTTACTTAAATCCTGTCACATCTTAAACACTAACACTAAAATACTTCATAATTACCAAAACTTGAATGTACTATATGACATAAAGTATCAAAGAAGGCTAATGTGATAATGGAAAGAAGATCATTGCTGACTAAGTTTACTTGAATACATACCAATCTGAAAATAAACTTATATTAAAAGACTTGAGTATCGCTTCTCCTTTCTAGATTGTCATAAAAACAAAAAGTCTGTTTCAGTGAGAATAATTACCATTTTAATGAAATCCTTTTCAAAGCTCTACACTCATAAATCCATTATTCCAAGGATAAAATATTCTAATAAAATTTTCTGTCAAGTGTTACAGTTAAGAGAATAATGAAAATAAGCCTAGAAGGTGAATGAGTGAATGTGTTGCATAAAATCTTAAGAAAAGTTTAAGCAACGTCAGATAGATGGAGAATGAAAATGACAAAAGACAAAATACGGTACCTAAAAGTAAGATTTTTCCTGGGAAAATAAATAAAAAAAGGGAATAGAATAAAAAGTGAGAACACAGTGTGACAATTTTAAGGTAAAGAAGAATGAACCGATTATACCTATATTCATTTTAAAGCGCATAACTTAGGTTTGAAATGATTAAACGCTTAGTTAAACATTGATATTTTTTGTCCCTTGGATTCCTACTGGAACATAGGGATTCAGTAGCACACATCCATTCCACTCTATTCTCTGCAATCTTTCAAACCTGGCTCCACCACTGCCCACAACCTCTCATTTCTTCCTCACACCATCTCATCCATGTCACTCTCACATTGCATGCCCAACTCGTCGTCTCCCATTTCACTTCCACTCGACTACCTGACCTGGCGCGTGATGTCCCCACACAGTCTTCTCAGTGCATGCCCAATATATCTCCACTTCCTTCCAGTGCATATCTGTTAGGTGATAGCTTCTTGCTTCATTGGTTCGTTGCCAGCCAGCCAGCCAGCCAGCCAGCCAGCCAGCAGCCAGCCAGCCAGCCAGCCAGCCAGCCAGCCAGCCAGCCAGCCAGCCAGCCAGCCAGCCAGCCAGCCAGCCAGCCAGCCAGCCAGCCAGCCAGCCAGCCAGCCAGCCAGCCAGCCAGCCAGCCAGCCAGCCAGCCAGCCAGCCAGCCAGCCAGCCAGCCAGCCAGCCAGCAGCCAGCCAGCCAGCCAGCCAGCCAGCCAGCCAGCCAGCCAGCCAGCCAGCCAGCCAGCCAGCCAGCCAGCCAGCCAGCCAGCCAGCCAGCCAGCCAGCCAGCCAGCCAGCCAGCCAACCAGCCAGCCAGCCAGCCAGCCAGCCAGCCAAAGTTCCTTGTTGCTTATTCTCATTATTTTAGCCATTCGAACTTCAGTAATGAGCCAGCATAGGCAGTTGTTGATGAATGTCTGCAGTCTGTTCGAAATGCTTCTCGCAACACACCAAGTCTCTCAACCATCACATGGAAGCACTGCCTTACTTGACTGACGTTGCTGTTCAAAATCCCGATGTTGTTCACACTTTATGCTGAGTGTAGTGAGGTGCAGTGCAGTGCAGAAGATCTCCACACTGGTTTCAGGTTGATGAAGGGAGGCCTGTCTTGCTGCCTTTCCGATCCTGACTACTTTGACGTCCTCATCTGTGCCTGTGCCTCCTGTAGTTGAAATGATGCTGCGTGCCTAGGTAGGAAGGTGAAACAGGCTACTTCCTTTAATGTTCTCCCGTTGATGGTGATTGCAGCTTCTTCTTGTTGTTGTTGTTGTTGGTGGTGGTGGTGGTGGTGATGGTGGTGGTTTGATATCATCATCACCTCTGTATTCTCTACGCTCACCTGAAGGGAGTCCCGTCTTCTCTGCCCTGCCTCACCTCTTCTGTCAACTTGTTACTTTTCGCCTATAGATCTTCGAGTTTGTGTGACATTAGACATAAATCATCATCGGTGAAATCCAAATCTTCTAGTATCTTCTTCCCGGTGCAGCGTATGCCCCTCTTCCCGTTCCTCACTGTTTGCTGCATGATCCAGTTGACCACAATCGGGAAGATGATGGGTGATGGTAGACAGTCTTGTCTTACTCCTGTCTTCACTTCAAAGGCATCACTGAGCCTCCCAATGATATCCTGCGTGAAGGCTTATTTACTTTACTTAACCTGACTAACTACTCAAGTTTTTCAATAGTTGTATATTTCACCGGTTCACGATACTATTGTTTCATAGATCATAAACTGTTATCTTGGCCGCAGGATAGATTGTAACCAAAACCCTGCTTACAATACTGTGGACAATTGAAAAACTATCCAGCTGTTAGAAATTTCAATATGAAGCTGACAATTTGTAAATCAACAAGTTGATGCACTGGATTTCATCAGTCTATATCTATAATGTTACTTGCAAGTGTGGAGTTGAGGACATTAGCGATATTATGTGCTTATTCACCAAAGAACTCCATGAATACTACCTAGTTTCAGAGATGAAAACAAGACTATCTTCAGTTCAGTCACTGAGCATTTAATCAATTCATGACATTTATCCCCTCCTAAAAGTCAACTAAATATTCTCTTCAAAGTTTGATCAAACCGATCAAAAGATGTAAGAATAAGGCACTACTAAGGATCGAACTGAGGACCCTCAGGTTTCACGGCGGACGCGTGACATCCTCTAGACTGTTCCCCACGTTACATAATATCTGTTTACTCACTTTCTATACCTACTTTCACTGTTCTATTGATTATGCATCTTGACTGGAAATCCTTCTTGAACTGTCTTTTGACTTGTATATTCATGAGAGTAATTTTGCTGAAATGATAACTATCTTTCCTACAACCGTCATTTTGCTTTTTTTCCACCAAGCTTGCAAAGTCAAATATAACTTTCCAATTATGACAGAGTATATTTACACTTTGTCATGCTTCTCATGATAGCACTATATTCATGTATAAAAGTCAGGGTAACAGCATGCTGTGTGTTGCAACACCTCTGAAGCCTTATTTATCGACTTTCCAGTTCAGGTTTTCAGACTACTCCATCTTTTCATAGACTACTACCGTTTGTTGATTGTCTTTTAGTACAGAATTTAAATACTTTCTCTGTGCTTGTTGAGCCACTGGCTCACGTTTTTGTCTTCCTCTTTTCAAGGTCACTGCAAAACTCTTACTCTTCTATACGCTACCCTGCAACAACTTACCTATAGGCCAGACGAAAACCTATTAACATCTGGTCATTACAGTATGTTATTGTGAAACGGCTTTTGATTTGTTTCATTTATTCGATAGAATATTTTCTTTGTTTTCCAGTTTCATTGATTTGTGTATTCACAACTACTTATTACCTTCTAAGTAGTTTTAAGTATAGTCATGCAAGAAGTAACGTGTCCACATAGTGTGTGCATAAAGTATTTCGATTCGTTCCAAAAAACAAAATGAAGACGCATAATGGTTAAACATGGCACATGACTCGGTGCACTGTTTTCAGGTTACATTTATATAATTCCATCATGAAATTAGTTAGTCTGACATAATAATGAGTGACACAACGTTATTTCTTATAAGCGTATCCAGAGAATGAAGCTGGATGACCCCTGTATGATAAAATCAGAAAAAAATTTTTGAGTTCTACGCTTACATTAAATTCAAACATTCATATAACTCACAGGTGTAATTCAGAACGCCTAATGTATCGACTGTTAGTACTTGTAGATAAAGAAGAGGGAGTTATGTAACAGAACAAGGATGTCTGTTCATGATGAATCCTACTTTGAAATCAATAAATCTTTAGAAACCTCTAAAATAAAAGAACAAGGAAGGATTTCTAGAAATTTAACATGAAACTGGTTACTTAGGATATTTTTCAAATTTATACATAACTGATATTCTCATCAATGAATTAATCGTGTGTTATTTTGTTCAGTTGGCCAGAAATATACCTTCAAATATAATGTATGTTTCTTCGGAATGATCTTGATCGACTCGCTGATGAGCACGATAAGAAATTTCAATGGGATGAAGTGAATTACTTGTAAAAATAAACAATCAGAAAACAGAACCTTCTTATGCATAGTTTAACGCAAGAGAAACTCTGTAATGGATTCTAAACTACACAGAAACCTGATGAAAACACGCCTTTCAGGAAAGGTATAGTTTTCGGGAAGTCATCATTAAGAATTAGGAGGGTTTACATAAAACCTAAGATCCTATCTACTAACTCTTGCCGAAATTGAGATGTTCACTGAGGTGAAGTTTCGGTTGGCAAAACGTAACAATATCCTGCTATACAGAATTGTCGATGCCGCAGGGCAACTTCCATCAGTTTATTCAAACAAGAAGAGCAAATCAGTCATAAAGAAGTGACCTTGAAATACCGCATTCAAACAAAGGGTGTCAACCAGTCAGTCAATTTCAGCACACTGCGAAACATCAAGCAACCAACCATATTGAACTTAAGAATGGTAGCATGACGTAATTATCCATGCACGATCAACTCACTTCACTTCAGAGTCATCTGCTGAAAACCATAGACAGAAAGATATTGAAATAACTGACAACCAAAACTACAACATGAGGAAAAAGTTAATCTGAACATCGACATTTTAGTCTAAAAATATTTTTAACCACTTTTGTTGATTTTATCTGATCATTGAAAAGTGAAGTGGTTAAGCTTTGTCAACTACAGTAGATTCAGCTTACATGACAAGATGCGGCGTATCAGTGGTTTTATTCAGATTTCAACATTATTTCAATCCAACATGTGACTGAGCATATTCTCCACTGATACAGAGTGTTTGTTGCTTCATAAGGTTGTAGGGATGCGTGTTACAATTCCGTAACGATTGATCAACCCTACTTAATTTGATGTGCTCTAGTACCTGCTTAACCAGTACTTTACCTAACGTGTAAGTACTGGTAACAAAACACAAATCAAAAGAACTGATACGCAATGTATTTAAAGGAGCTATGTATTTAAGGTAAATGTTATAATAATGAATGAGGGAAAAGTTTAATCAACTTATCTGGCTTGTAAGGCTGAACTAGGGACTCGGAGTACGTGCGTGGTGATCAGCACAATGGAGCGCAAAAATGGCGTCCAAGCCTGCTCGGATGCATGCTCGTTAAAACAAAACTTAAAACACCCTAAGCATCCGGAGGCAAGCTAGAGATTTATTTAGTTAATTTAATTTAAACTATTTATTTTAGCCCTAGTTATATTTTGGTGCCAGGAAGGTGCACTACAGGTTATCCCCCTCCTAGAAGGTTGTTGGGATACCGGCAACCTTCGATCCTAGGAGGCGACTGCGAGGCGGACACGCAACACCTTTCCATATTGGTGATGGAGTAGGTGACGTGTGGGTCTCCGAAGCTAGTGCAACTATGCACACCTACGAGGTAAGATAACTTTGCGTCTAGACGCAACCCTTCTCGCAGTGGTGGAAGGTGACCCAAAGCCTCCGTCTACTTTTCCCTATTGCTTCTTAATCTACCGGGGAGTGTACAGGGGGAAATTGGTACAAAGAGAACCGAAGAACGATCCAAGTAGCATCGTCAGCGGCCAATTGTATCCAATTTTCAACGCATTTTCTAGGTTCTGCAAGAAGAAAGAAATGGGACATTAGAGTGCTAAGAAAAGGAAAACCAAACAATTCGAAGTGGGAGTAGTACAGAAAAAAAAATAATAACCAACCAAAAAAAGTTTTCGGAATTTAAATTGTATTTTTGGTTTTTCTTTTTTTTTGAAAAAAAAACTGTTTGCAAAGTAGTAAACATGACTTTTGAAAACTTTAGGTATGAAAACGCATTGAAAGTGTATGCCACGACAAAGTAGTTGAAACTCCGAATTCACCAAGTGTGAAGTTGCTCTGGGGCTAATTAACGAAATCGGCGTATCGCTTGGGCCAATGTACACGCCTCCCAGCACGTGTAGAGGTTACTGGATCAGTGTTACTAGACGTGGCTCTTTTAGAAGGTTCAGGATACGCGCGACTAAACGAGTCTGTTAGGGAGTCCGGCGGCAAGGGTTTTTCTAGTTGTGTCGGTGTAGAGGAAGGCGGGTCGTCCTCTATATAAGCTGCCTTCAAACGATCGACACTTATAGAATCCTGCCGTCCAGATCTGTCAATGACGAAAAACTTTTCTTTCCTACTGAGAACCTTGAAGGGTCCGTCGTATGGTGGCTGTAAGGGCTTACGTACACCGTCACAACGCACAAAGACGTGAGTGCAATCTTGGAGTCTTTTATCCAGCTGCACCCGTCTACACTGTATCCGTGTGGATGAGGGTTGGAGGCGACGCATGTGTAACTTAAGAGTTTGAGCATAGCCATGGATATCGGTAGGAGTTGGGTCACTGCAGTCTGAAGCGACCATCTCACCCGGCAAACGTAAGTTACTACCGTAAACTAACTCAGCAGGTGTACACTGTATATCAGTCTTGAGTGTAGAACGGATGCTGAGAAGAACCAACGGCAGAGACTCAGTCCATTTCATATTGTCGACTGCCATTAGTGCGCTCTTAAGGTGTCGGTGGAATCGCTCGACCAAACCATTGGAAGCTGGATGATATGCGGTAGTGCGGATGCGTTTGCATCCCAACAGATTCATCAGCTTCTGGAAGGTAGCGGATTCGAACTGTTGGCCTCTGTCGGTTGTCACGGTGGAAGGGCATCCAAACTGTGAAACCCATCCTTCGACGAAAACCCGACTTACTGTTTCGGCAGTAATGTTAGACAGTGGGATGGCTAACGGCCAGCGAGTAAACCTATCGACACATGTCAGTAGGTAACTATATCCATTGGAGGGTGGAAGTGGGCCGACAATGTCTAAGTGGACATGAGCGAATCGTGAGTCAGGTTTGGCGAAAGTTCCAAGTGGTGGGATGTTGTGACGATTCACCTTGGAACGTTGGCACTGAATACATGACCGTGTCCAGTTTCGAACATCACGGTTAATACCAGGCCAAACAAACCTAGCAGATATGAGCTTGTCAGTGGCGCGGATGCCAGGATGTGAAAGATTGTGCAAAGCATCAAAAACATGCTTACGCAAGGATAAAGGAACAACCGGTCTGGGTGTGCCTGTGGAGGTGTCGCACAATATTGACACTTCACTGTTCAGGAGCGGTAACGCTGTATCTTCAGAGAGGATGAGTGTTGAAGTTTTTCAATCTCCTCGTCTGAATCCTGAAGTTCGGCAATCTTCCGTAAGTCGACTGCTCGAGGCAAAGTAGTGGTGCAAACGCGAGACAGTGCGTCCGCGACAGGGTTATTCACACCAGAAATATGACGGATGTCCGACGTGAATTGCGAAATATAATCTAGGTGACGTAATTCACGCGGTGAATATCTGTCAGTAGTGGTGTGTAAGGCATACGTCAGAGGTTTATGGTCGGTAAAGATGATGAAGTCACGACCTTCCACAAAATGACGAAAATGTTTCACTGAGGCATATATGGCGAGCAGTTCCCTGCCGAAAGTGCTGTACCGCATTTCGCAGGTGGATAACTTCCGGGAGAAGAATGCAACTGGGATCCAAGTGTGATCCGAAAGTTGTTGCAACACAGCTCCAATGGCCGTGTTAGAGGCGTCAACCGCAATGCTAAGAGGTAGGTTTACGTCTTGATGCACCAGCATCGTGGCGTCTGCTATTGCGGTTTTGATCTTGCGAAATGCTTCTAGTGCCTCAGGAGTCAAGCTGAAAGTTTTACATTTACTTTTCAGCAGGTCGGTCAGTGCAGTCAAAATGTGTGCACATTGGGGAATGAAGCGACGATAATAGCTCACCATACCCAGAAACACACGCAGAGCTTTAAGTGACGCTGGGACTGGGAAGTCTTGGATCGCCTGTACCTTTTCAGGTAGTGGGCGAATGCCTTGCTCGTCGATAACGTGTCCCAAAAATTTTAGTGAACGAACGCCAATTGGCATTTGGCCAGGTTGACTGTCATCGAATGCTCTGACAGTCTGGCGAAAACCTGTTTCAAGTGGTTAAAATGGGTGTCTTCGTCAGGACTAGCGATTAGTATATCGTCTAGGTAGGCATAGGCGAAATCGAGTCCACGTAAAACATCGTGAATAAAACGTTGGAAGGTTTGTGCTGCATTGCGAAGACCAAAAGGCATACGGAGGAACTCAAAAAGACCAAACGGTGTAATGACGGCTGTCTTGGGAACATCATCAGGATGAACCGGGATCTGATGATATGCACGCGTCAAGTCAAGCTTACTGAAGATAACCGAGCCTTTTAAAGATGCAGTCAAGTCGTGAATGTGAGGGACTGGGTAACGATCTGGAATCGTTTTAGCGTTGAGCCTTCGGTAGTCACCACAAGGCCTCCAGTCCATGCCATTGTTCTTGGGTACCACATGCAAGGGTGAAGACCATGGACTGTTGGATGGTCTGATTATTCCCATTTCAAGCATGTGTTCGAACTCGGCTTTTACAGCACGCAGTTTCTCCGGGGATAATCGCCGTGGTTTCGCAAACACTGGCGGGCCAGTCGTCGTTATGTGATGAGAAACGTTCGAAGTCACACAAGGGACACAACGACTTGGCTTAAAGACATCCGGAAAGGACTGAATGATAGACGCGTAGGGACTAGAAGCGTCCGTCGTGCAGTACACGGGACTGAGGGGCGGCGTCTTTGTGACTATACCGGAAACAGAGAGTGTTGTGGTAGAATCTATCAACTTATGCTTGCCAGCATCTACCAGCAGCTGATAGTGCTGCAAGAGATCCATACCAATAATGCCGGTGGTCACATCTGCCACTATGAAAACCCAACGAAAGGGACGACGCAATCCAAGGTTGAGATCGAGGAATCTCCGACCATAGGTTGTGATGGGCGAACCGTTGGCGGCACGAAGTTGCAGAGACATTGGCCGCAGACGCTCTTCCTTCGTAGGTGGGATGACGCTAGCTTCTGCCCCAGTGTCAACTAGGAAGCGTATCCCAGAATGTCGATCAGTGACGAAGAAGAGGCGACATGGAAGTGGCTCGCCAGCGACGTTAGTCGCCGTCACGTGCTGGCTCACACGTTTCCCGCCTGGTTAGCCTCGAAGGTGCAAGGTCGAGTGCACCTTTTGGCATTGGCACCATAACGTTTATGGTACCAGCACAACCTGGGTTGGGATTGTCGCGATTTGGAACGTCTGCTACCGGTACGGGAGGCAGACCTGTTGCGCGAGCGAGACGTGCGACCTTTGTAAGAACTACCAGACCGCATTTCGTTCCTGATGCTGCACAACTCTCATACAATTTTGAGATGTGAGCTATAACATCGAAACTTGTTGGCTCAACAGCCGAGGGAGGATTTTTGAACGAATCCGTGGCAGTAGACAGTGCAGCTGAGATACTAGTGTTGGGTTTCGTAGCATCCACAGCTCTGTCAGCCGCTTCCGCCAGCTCTATTAAGGGACACTTATGGAAGGGTGCGAGGATCCCTTGAACCGACTGTGGTAACCTCTGTAACCACAGTTGCTTGAGAAATGCTTCATCAATGTTGAAGTCAGCAATCAGCTGCTTCATCTGACGAAGCAGTTGCGTCGGCTTGCGATCACCCAGATGCACATCCCTGAAAAGTTCTTGCACTTTCTGCTGGTCAGTAAGTGCAACACGTTTGATGAGGGCGGTTTTGAGGCGATCGTAAAGATTCGGTGCTGGGTCATCTAGCACATCTGAGACGTCTTCGATCACATTTTCCGGTAAGCTGACGATGACTAAGTTGGACTTAGTTTCTTGTGATTGAATGTGTCTCAAGGCAAACTGAGCTTCCACATGGGAGAACCATGCAGATGGTCTGTGGGCCCAGAAGGTGGGAAGCTGGAGGGTTACGGCCATCTGCGCAGTCGAGTCGTTATCCGCCATTGATCAGGGAATTAACGAGGCACGATAGTGATAATAAAAAAAATTACAATGCAAAAATAACCAATGAGGAGTGCAATAATATAAAAAAAAACGCTAGACGTGCCAAAAACAAAATAGGCCAGACAAATCAACGCAAGAGAACAAAGGTACTAGACAAAATAAGAAGTGATACTCGGGCTCACCAATTTTGTAGGGATGCGTGTTACAATTCCGTAACGTTTGATCAACCCTACTTAATTTGATGTGCTCTAGTACCTGCTTAACCAGTACTTTACCTAACGTGTAAGTACTGGTAACAAAACACAAATCAAAAGAACTGATACGCAATGTATTTAAAGGAGCTATGTATTTAAGGTAAATGTTATAATAATGAATGAGGGAAAAGTTTAATCAACTTATCTGGCTTGTAAGGCTGAACTAGGGACTCGGAGTACGTGCGTGGTGATCAGCACAATGGAGCGCAAAAATGGCGTCCAAGCCTGCTCGGATGCATGCTCGTTAAAACAAAACTTAAAACACCCTAAGCATCCGGAGGCAAGCTAGAGATTTATTTAGTTAATTTAATTTAAACTATTTATTTTAGCCCTAGTTATATTTTGGTGCCAGGAAGGTGCACTACAAGGTGATCTGTTGGTCCATTCATTACTAGTGTTTTACTATTAGTTCATCAAGACATCCGTTCTATCCCTCTTGGTGACTAACAGTGGAGTCCAGCATGCGTATTTCATCCTATTTGGGGTTCGTCAGCTCAACGATGTTGTCCCTACTGGGACTCGAACCCAGTACCCATAGCTTCAAACGCTAAAACGTTATGCACCGAGCACCCAATAGACATCTGTTCATAACTAAAAAATATTTGCATTTTAACTGTTTATCACTGATTGTTTGGGTGTATATCTCAAGGCCAAATTGTTGTATCTTACTAACACATACTTCATTAAGGCCTCTTTGCTCTGTATGTTCAATCTCTATCTCGTAAGTAAAACAAAATTAGTCTTTATTCTCAATGAAAGTTTAATTAAATACTTGTACAATGAAACATACCATTTGTAATTGAATCGATTTATCTAGTGTCAATATCATATTTGTGGAAAAATATTCCCTCCAGCAAGATTGAAATATCGAGGCATTAAACAAAATATTATTTTATTTTTTTATATTTTCAATCTACTATACAAGAATTATATGAATGAAATACAATTTATTCTCTTATTAATTATTATATTATATGGGTCGTAACTATAAATTTATTCTTTATAGTTAATAAATTATAAATAATTTTAAAAAGTAATTAATCATCTCTAATTCATAAAGGAAGTATTTTTTTTCAGATTATGCCATCGTTGTAGGGTGATCTACTTTTGATGACCTTGAAACTGTTGAAATTTCAATGATATGTATTATTATATTTGTCGAATAGAAGGATGAAAGTTTCAAAATACTCAGGTGATAGATGATTTTAATAGTTAGTTAATGATTCTGGAAAAAAATTCAATTTTCGACCCAATTACTTAGAAAAAATTATAGGTTGTACCTCAGATGTCAGTTTGTAGATTAATAGTCTGATGACCTGTAGGTTTTTGATTCGAGTCCTAACATGAACCAGCTGTAGTCATCGGGCCAATCAAAAAAAAACACATAGAATCTATCAGACTAAATTCTATTCCTTTTCACGAGTAACAGCTTGCATGGGACTGTACAAATCTTGATGAAAAATGGTCAAAAGATAAGCATATCGTTTACTACCCTGTACTTTTCCATAGTTTTGGGTGTAAACTTTTGCAAAGGATTCACAGTACATTTCGCATTGGGTGATGTTCACACCAGATCATAAAACTGACAGAAGCAGGAGAATGTGGTAACGAACTTGCTGAGAAACCTGAAGGTCATAGGTTCGACCCCTGGTTGGGCGAAGTCATGGGCGAGTGATGCTAAGGAATCCTGTACTAGAGTAAAATGATTGTGCAATGTCATAAGGTTTTCTATAGTCCTCCAGCTGATGTCAGTCTGTGATGAATACAATCTTAAAAATAAGATCCCCCACAAACGTCGAACCACAAGTGTTTACTCTCCAGTTAACCCTGTTCATCAATTCGTCCCTCTTGAAAGTTAGATGGAAAAGCACAAGCTGCTTCCATAGGATTATCTTCTCCACTAGCTTCATCTGTTCTCACTTTGACTTCATCTAAAGACCTCTAAGGGTAATCATTTTCTTCGAAACACCTCTGAGTTACTTCAGTCAGCTTATCTGGCCAACAAATTCTCCTATCAGGTAACTCCATAACTTTGAGACAGATTTTATATTTTCTTAATTTTTGATTTTTATCTGTAGCAAAAGTAGTAGATAAAGTCAACCCAGCAGTTTTAATGAATAAATCTGACTACATCTGCATGGTGATTGAGCACCTAGAAACAGGTCCATATGAAGAAATTTAGAAATCAGTGGATCTGATAATACGGTTAGGAAATCTAAGGGGGATCTGGTACGTCGAATCAAGCCATTTCCAGGTGAGTCAGAATGGTTTAATTCAGTGCAGAAAACTAGTAATTCCAGTAGAATATATGATACTGTTAAGATTCATAAGCCAGGTTATCCCATCAGGTCAATAGTAGATTTAAAAAACACTCCGACCCACGAGTTGCCTAAATATTTAACAGTGGTGTTAGGCCCAAGAAGAAATCACTCAAAATCCCAAATTAATAACTCTTGTAACTCAAGGTGTAGATTAGATGATATGTAAGTCGATGACAGTGAAAAAATGGTTAGTTTTGAGATAACTAGCCTTTACACAAATGTGCCAATCAATATGGCTCTAGACGTAGTTAGAAATGGTTTTAAGGATGACAGAGAACTTACGCATCGAAGTAAGGTGCCGATCCAGGAAGTCATGCTAGAAGCACAACTGTATCTGACGTCTACAGTTTTTAACTAGCAATATGAAATATATAAACAAACTGAAGGTGTTGTCATGGGATTACCAATACTCCCTATCGTCGCAGACATATTTATGGATAGTTAGGAACAGATGGTCCTTCAAACATTTAGTCCTACTCGATATGTAGTCCCGATATGTAGATGATGCCTTTGCAGTACTGAAATCAGACCACATCAATAGGTTCTTGGTACATATAAACTCAGTAGTGAATGCAATCCAATTTATCTGTGACGTAGAAAGTGAAGAAGGTGAGCTAGCAATGTTGGATTGCGAAATCAGACAAATGCGAGATGGACGTTTAGAGACTAGTGTCTATAGGAAACCTTCCTACTCAAATGGCTATTTAGACTTCGAACCCTCCCACCCCATTTGAGTTAGAGTAGGCTTAGTTATATGGCCAAGTGATAGGATAGAGAAGCTTACTGGTAGACCAGAAAATCTACTACAAGAAATTGGATACATCAAGAATACCTTGTGTCTGAATAATGACCCAGCTAAATTTACAAACAAATGAGAAATTGCACTAAGGCTATCGAATCTCTTCCAAACAACATGTTATACCACTAAGCAGATGCAGTGACAATGGGATATATTTTTTGCCTACTTGGAATGAACTACATTAGATCCAGCTATCAGTTGAACTACAATTTATTATTATTATTATTTGTCCCTTGGGTTCCTAGTGGAACATACGGATTCAGTAGCAAACATCCATTCCACTATATTCTCTGCAATCTTTCAAACCTGGATCTTCGAGTTTGTGTGACATTGACATAAATCATCATCGGTGAAATCCAAATCTTCTAGTATCTTTTTCCCGGTGCAGCGTACGCCCCTCTTCTCGTTCCTTACTGTTTGCTGCATGATCCAGTTGACCACAATCGGGAAGATGACGGGTGATAGTAGACAGCCTTGTCTTACTCCTGTCTTCACTTCAAAAGCACTACTTAGCTTCTCATTGTTATTTACTTGGAATGTGACGTCTTCATATAATTGTTGAATAAGATTGATAAATGTTTGTGGTGTTCCATAGTTTTGAATCAGCTGCCTACCAAATTACTTCTCGATCGACACTGTCGAAGGCCTTTTCAAAGTCGATGAAGTTGAGGTAGAGAGTTGACTGGCATTCTATACTCTGCTCTATGATGATGCTTAGCGTTTGCGCTGCAATTTGGTCCTCGCACTACTTGTACTCCTTGAATCCAGCCAGCCCGTTCCGGTGGTAGTTTTAAATGCAGCTCATCCTTTAGTCTCTCCAGGATGATGCGGCTTAATATTTTGCCTTCTCGGGGTGGACAGGAGCATTATTCCGTGCAAGTTCTTGCAAACACTTAGGTCGCCCTACTTCGGGAGTTTGACAAGGTAACACCTCATCCAATCAATCTTCAGGTACCTTTACTTTCTTCCAGACCTTCTGCAATAGTGGTGTGAGCATGCGCGCTGTTATTCCTGCGTCTGCTCTCAGTGCTACTGGCGGGATTCCATTTGATCCTGCTGCCTTCCCGCATTTCAGTGGCTTTATGACGCTCAGGACTTCGACTTTTGTTGGAGGATTTATGTTCACTTGTAGTTCTGTGGCTGGGCTGCAGGTGGTATTTCTGGTCAAAGTGCAGGTGGTGGTTGATTCAAGAGCTTCTTGAAGTGGTCGGTCCATCGTTCCCTTTGTTTCTCTTCTTTGGTAATTAAATTTCCTTCATCATCTCTTATTGGTTTCATCTGTGTTTATCTCTCCCCTACCAGATAGTAACTCAGTTATTTGATAAAATGTTGTCAGGTCTCTGTCTGTCCTACCAGCAGCCTGTTCTGCTTCACTTGTCAATGTGTCGTGGAAGTATCTTTTGTCTTTGCGTGCACTCTTCTTCACTTCTTTTACAGTGTTTTATACAGTGTACTCAGTTCCTCTTCTCGTTGTGCATCCCTGCATTGTACTGGTTTATCTTCTGCTTCACCATCCTCCTCTCCCTGCTCTATCAGCTTCCATGTGTCCATCGAGATTCATTCCTTATCTTCTTTCTTCTTCTTCCTCCTAATACGGTTATACAGGCTTTTTTCCACATAGCTTTCAAAGAGTTCCAGGGCTCATCCACACAGGTTTCTTCAGGGATGTCCCTCGATATCCCCCATTTTGTCTTGATGGCTGCCGTGAAGATTTTCTTTGTAGTTTTGTCTTTCGTTTTCTGTTATGAGCGTTGAATTTGAACTGTGGTCTATCACCAGCTTCCGTGGAGATTTTCAACTTGATTTGGAAGGTTCCCTGAACTAGATAGTGGTCTGAGCCTACACTTGCTCCTCTTCTTGACCTTGTATCAAGTAGGCTGGGTCTCCACTTTCTCCACATTGAGATGAAGTCGATTTAATTTTTAATGTGTCCTGGTGTCTGGTTAAATTCATGTCGCTTTGTGAATATCCATGTGCTTGAACTCAGTGCCTCCAATCACCAAATCGTCGAATGCACAGAATTCTGCAAGCAATTCTCCATTCTCGTTCATTTCACCAAGTGTTCCCGAACAATGATGAGTTCTCTTCCTGTGTTGTCTTCTCCCATTTTCGCACTTATATCACCCATCAGACTGAATTTTGATGTCAACAACTTGGGTGGGGTCTTGTCTAGTACTGATTTCAGTTGTCTCTGAAATTCCCCCTTCTTCTGGTCATCTGCATTATTTGTAGGTGCGTAGTATTGGCGTTATATGATTGTGACCTTCCTTCCTTTGAGTTGAAGCTCACCGTTATGATCCTGGAAGAGTTTGGTTCCCACTGTATGAGAGGCTTCGATGGTCTTGGGGACATCATGTTAGGCGCTCCCTCGGTGTGCTAGCGGTTGTCGTCTGGATGACCGGTTTAGATTACTGATTCTCCAGTTGAAAGTTTGGAGAGTCAACAGTTGAACTACAGCTGAAGACGTAGCACATCATATACCTTCACGTCTCATGCTAGTGTGAACCAAATAGGCGGCCATTGTACACCATTAAACCATTGTAGTAAACGCGTGCTGAATGATTGAATTCACTCATCTTTGCAAAAAAGTGTTCCGAAGCTAATAACTTCTAAGGTGGTGTGATAATTTCATTTTAGAGTACTATGACATCAGTGAATTAAAAGTATAATTCAACCCAAAGGATGCACTGTACGACAGCACTACCAATTCAAGGTCATTTACAATGTTAGGGTTTTGTCCAAATGTTCCGCAGTTTACCCAAATTACCCCAGCCAGCATTTACTTCGGGCGCACATTGGAACTTTCGGGTTTTAGCCCGAAGCAACTTCAGGTCCACCTACCAAATTTCAGGTGCCCCCTAATTTTTCAGTTACTTCCGTTGGCTGCTTCCATTTCATTGATTTGTAGTACACAATCAAATGCGGCAATGAAACGTGAACGATATATACAATAATTTTATCAAATATGGCTTCTCAGAACTGTGAATATAAGTTATTCCGAAACTAAAGGCTCACTGCCTACACTGCATACAATTTGGGGGCACTTGGAGCTTTTGACGGTTTGCGGGAAAATGTTTGAAAATTTGGGGGATATCGTGCGTCTCCCGATCTGCCCCCGGAAGGAAGTTTTCGGGTTGTTGCCCAAAACTTACAATGCGCGCCCGAAGTGAATGCTGGCTGGGACCCACATACGCGTTGGTCCGCCCAAATTATCCAAACTGTCTGACTGCTCCCAAATACGTCAAAATGTCTGCAGTGTGCTCAGTTATGCATATTAGGCATTATAACAAGTAGGAAGCAGTGTACGGGAATATATTTGTTATATGTGTATTCTATGTTGCAGTATACACGATGTGTAAATTTTTTATTTAATTCCCCAGTACTGTAAAAAAAAAATTAGAATTTTGAGATAAGTGCCCAAAAGTCCCAAGCTGCGTCCGAAGTTGATTTCGGGATATACCCAGCAATGTCAAAGTGCACCAAATGTGTTTGCCGGGTCGGATATATCGTAAGATTTCGTAATTCCTTCACCCGTCTTAGTTTTGTCTGTTTACTGTACGAAATCAACTGTCTCTGCCAAGGAATTCTTTATTGGGTTTGCATGGCAACTAATCACTTCACCAACCACTGATCTACATTGTTTATGTTGGGAAGAAATTTAGGTTTATGGGGTCTCATGCATAAATCTTTTATTTCAAGGCACAAAAGTCTTTATTAATTACTATTTCTCGTTCTGCATATCTGTAAAGAAGCTTGGTATACAGTCTTGAATGTGCTTCGGGAGTTTGATCCATCAAGGCACAGTTACTGACTCATTGTATCGAATTCACTGAGAAAAAATTTGTCATAAATCTCAGGACAATAAATCACACTTTCAAACCGATAAAACAACCTGAATGTGTTTACTGTGTCCTTCTTTTATGGTCATTTATGCTTCATTTCCAAATTTATTGAATGTCTTTTCTGATCACTTGGAATCTTGACAGTTAGTAGCATATTCAGCCCGCTGTTATTGATTGTTTGTTGCAATGAACAAAAGACACTTCAGCAGCAGTGATAGATAGAAGTCAATAGCATTTCGTCCTATTTGTGACTTGTTGGTCGGATGTATCAGAATCCTGGCGTGCTGCTGTTTTCTTCCATACGTAACTTAGTCTGGCTCGTTTTGTTGGGGGTGAGAGTTCATCATAATTGTTTCAGCCCTGTTGATGTAGACTTGTTTGATCGTGATTGACGTTTGAAAATCGGGATATTTTTCGATAGTAAATGTGACACATCCCTCACTGCTGAGGGATCATCAGGGAGCAGCAGCTGAAGGGCAAAGTTTTCTGGTACAACTTAAGGACTATGAATGGAGCCTGATCCTAGTGCTCCTTGAACTCACTCAATGATCCGTCCTACCTTCATAGCCAAGGCTTAGTTCAGATGAGAGACAACTTATGACAATCCACAGTTGCCAATATTTTGTATGCGGTGTGTGTGGTTGCTATGAATCATGGCCTGGAGCCATTCCGGAGAGACCATCCGAAAGAGCACCAGTAAGAACTGGTAAGCGACTTCTATTGTTTTCGTTGTGTCAACTTTTCAGACTACGTCCGCATATCTGAGAGCCTTTTTGTTTTAAAACATGCTATTGTTTACGTTAATTGCTAAGCCCTTATGAGATCTGACAACCTGCGCTTTAAATGCCTAATCGTACAGCTCACGATCGTTTTGACATCTTACCTAGGTTTGCATTGATTGTACCTGCTGTAGAAACGATTTTAGCTAGTCATAAACTATGAAACCTGAAATATGTTACTAGTGTACCTGTGTAAGTGCGATCCTAGTGAAAGATCACAGTATATCACTTCGAATTAATTACAGCGTCACTTACTCATCACTTTGATATTAGTAAATGGCTTAAAAAATTTCACATGGGTTACTGTTGATCATCATAAGTCGATTGTTTGGTTAAATTTCTTGGTTTACTTCACGAACTAACTGGTGACGCTTGAGATCATTCGAAGTTTAGGTCAATTAGGGGAGTTTGAACTTTACCATTCACGTCAGTTTAGAGGTAGCTTGGGGTCGTGTCGTCAGGATGATACTAGTGGTGTGGTTGTTTCATATTGTGTCATTTAAGTTTGTCTCTAGCTCCATACAGCATAACAAGAGTCAATTCATTTGTGCCTGATACGTGTTATCACCACTGATGTGCACTACAATGATAATTATTATTATTAGTTGATGGAACCTACAGTTTTTCTGATAGCTTTTCAAAAGGCTTCGCTCCAAATGGTTCAAATAGTTATTAACCGAAGAGAGGAGGCTTACTCTAAATTGTCCTCTACGTGCAAAATTTGTGGATCACCAGTTCCTGTGGTTGTTATCCTGCGTACAAGTAAAGAAAGAGAAGAAGGTGGCTGTTAAAATGTGAAGACTAATTTAGTTCTGAGTCAGTCCCATCCTTATTTTAAGTATTTATAAAGTCAGGATCTAAAGGACTCAGACGAAGAGGCCTGAATCACTTCTGTAGTACTGGCGTCCCTTGGTTTAACAACTCTTAAGGAGTACGAGTTGTGTCCGATCTCTAACATTCTGTGTCCTAGGTTTAATTTCTACATGTATCTTCTAAGACTGGTACAACAACCAAGACTCAATAAATAATGGATTGGACATCCCGAGGTATTCAAAATGTTGTGAGCCAATACCGAACGTCTTTTAAGCCCCCTATATTCCAGAGGATATAGACCAAACTCAACCAGCCGTTCTTATTATGTTTTAAGCCTAAGTCCTGCAACTGACTTCGCTGACCACCTATGGGTGGGTCCCTGTCTTAATTTGTTCTTCTGCGGAGAAAGAAGAAAACTATAGTCTTGAACTCCGGCTGGCGCTTAATGAAGCTGTTGAAAATTTGGTGGAAAAAATCTCCTCTAGGACCTTCTGAAAATTATTCTGATAGTTGCTAACACCAAGTTTTCAGGAAATGTGTATTATGGTTGGGGCTATCAAACATACCATTCCATTCGGTTACTCAGTTACGTTCTTTCTTGGTCTCACATTTGTAGCCATGCAACAACCAAGGATACCAATTGATTCGCCTTTGCATCTGTTAAGTTTGCGTAAGACAACCTCCAAAAAGACTTTAAGCCTTGAGGGACTAAAATGGGCAGGTTCTTCACCGTTTGCGATGCTCTAAGTTCCATACCGTTGGGGCGATATGTGACATGAATTATGTTTCAAGGGCCCAACCTTGTATTTTTCAGGATTAAGTGCAAGCCTATTACTGGCCATCTAGCCTTGGAGCTGCATAAAGTCTTCCTGTAGCGAAACAGTGTCTACCTGAATTCTGATTTCTCTTCATAGTTTCGCATATAAAAGAAGGATTTTAGAAGAAAACCGTTAAGGCAAGTAGTCCGCCCATACTGAAAAGAGGAGAGGCCCTAGTACCGAATCCTAAGGAACTCCGTTAAAACATCCCACTCCTCCAGAGGAGCAAAAACTTAATCGAACTTCAAGCAAACTTTCTCGTAGATATGATGACACCCAGTAAGTGGTAGGTGATATGGTCTCGGTCAATTTTTGCTTATCACTAAGGCAGTCGTGATTAACACGAATAGAAGCCTTATAAAAGTCTCGGTAAATGACATCAGTTCAACCTCGACTGTCGACAATAGTAGTTCATCTATCCACTGCTGTGAGCAGGTTAGTAATGCAGAAGCACCCCCCTTCTGAATCTCTGTTGTTGGGGCGTGAAAATATTAATCGTCATTATCCGATCCCTCAGTCCAACATCAGTTAAAAACTCCATTATTTGAAAGGTATGGTTAGGAGGATCACAGGTCTGTTTTTCTCCAAGTTGCTTCTTTCAGCCTCATTGACTATTGGCGTTACGCGGCCTGACTTCCAAGAAATGGCCACTTCCCCTTGACTTAGAGAATCTTAAGGTAACTAAATTAAAGGTCCAGTCAAGGCCGATGCTGCTTCCCACAGTACCACGACGTGGACTTTGTCCGGTCTTGGAGAGGTGTCTTTTTCTAACAGCGACAGTTACTGCCGTACTAGGTCAACGCTTAAATCAGCGATCGAAAGCACTACTTCGCATGTGGGATATTCGTAAACTCCTGAGTAGATGACGAAATTTCTGAATAGTGAACAACCAGGAGTTCAGTTGCTTCAATGTTGTTACATCTCAGTCCATCGGGCCCCAGTAGTTGAGAAGCTCTGGCTCAGCCTGACAGACCAATGCAGCAAAATTAAACAGACTTCTCGGAACAGAGACAAACAAGTTTGTAAGTCTAAATTAATGCCGCCGCTGATCAGCTTTCATCGCACTCGTACACATGTTTAGATGTTCTGTATGAGCATTGGGCACCATTCCTTTCTTGTTCTACCCAGTGGTGTCTTTTTGATCTAATTAGTTTGCAAGTGGAGTTGCTTATCACCTTTAGTGACCCGAGGCACTTCTGCCTTGAGAGCGAAACACACTGAACGATGGCATACGTGGTCTTCTCATGTATGAATCTACTATGGGTCTTCGAATTCTGCCATAGGTGGCCAACTTCGCCATCTGCCTGTTCCAGACTTGTCCGGAGGGCTGCAGTGCTCAGTCGTCCGAAGTTCTGACGACACTCGCTGAAACGTCCGATGAGTTTGGTTTCGCAGATGCGATGAAAGTCAGTAATAACGCGGTCACTCTTGCCCAAAGGTGGGAGGGTTTCCAGGTAATCCACCAAGAATCCCTCATTTTTGAAGATGCAATCTAAGCGTGATAAAGCCTAAGTTTCTATCCATCGTTTTACTGATCTCACATTTTACGCAAACCCCATTTCTCCAATCAGATTGAAGAATTGAGCTCCAATGGGGTCTTCACTCCATCAAACAGATGATGTACTAAGTTAACCCTATGTAGGCTGAAATCTCCCGGAATTATTCTGTGTATAATCGCGTGTAGATTTGATCGTTATACCGTAAGTTCGTTGCCGGCTTCCTATAAATGGCTTCCACCAAGCACTTGGTAGCTTCGGACAGCTCACCACCTCTCCTGTCGGCGCGGGGCAGCGTATTACTGACAACAGCCAGCTCCCAATCAGAAATTTCTGGAGAGACTCATGTCTTAGTAACACCCATAAGATGAGCATGTGTGTCCCTTCTTAGTTTCCCGGAGTTCATTGAGTGTATTCGGCGAACCCAACGGATTTCTACGGATGCAGTTTGAGCGACTGCTTTTTATGGACTTCCCGAGACCTCTCACTTATCCAGTTGGTTGGGTGAATGTGCTGCTGTGGGGTCTGAGAACTTACCTAAACGCGGTTCACCAGTGTAGTGTTCCCCACTCTTCCCTCCATTTTCACTTCTATGAAGTCTACCAGATATATAGTTAGTTCCAACCCCTTCCGTCCTCACTGCCGCCCGTCCCTCTGTCACCCGTCAGACTCCATGCGGACTCAAGGCGACGAGCCATTTTTCGGCCGGAATGGCTTCGAAGTAGAGGCTACAATTGGAGGAGGTGGGAGGATCACTTTTATCAGCCTTTGTCCAGGGTCAACATTTTCTTGGGCACCCATGAAGCGTTTTGTGTTTCATTACTTCAGCGTTCATGGGGTTCCTCAGGAAATCCACTCACGAGAATCTTAGCGGGTACCCTCGGCTCCTCGATTTTCAGGAATTTCTCGTTTATCAGGTTTCTTCCTTTAAAGTGTGTCTTGCGACTATCACCCAGGAGTTGATTTGTTGCCGTTCTTTCGGGGCGTGAAATATCTAGTAGTATCCCTTGACTTACCCTTCACTTCCTCGTAACTCCTCTCTACCTTTTAGCATGTGAGGTGGTGACGGCATGGTTTCAACACCATCTGAATTGGGGAAGGCAAACCACTAAGAGTCAGGGGTTATTCTTATTCACTGAACCGGGAACGCGTGAGAGCCCAGTTGTGGCTGTTGCCTTAACATGATCTAACTTAAGTTTGTTGTTTGTGTTTCCCCATGGAACCCTCTTGTCCCCATCCTGAAGGCTTCATGGAAATGGCGGCCATCCATTAGGTTCATGACGATCACGACATCATTTCGAGCAGCGATTTGTTTTGTTGGCCGTCGGCCCTCTGGCGTTTTTGTTGAGCTTTAATTTCTTCTCCCGCTTTGGTTCCACCTGTAGGTAGCTCGTCGGCTCGTTTGGCAAACTTGCAAATAGCTCACATGGTCTATTGTTGATTCAGTTTCACTGCAGACATAGCCCTTGTCTCCATCACTTCCACATTACCGCCCTCTATCTTCTTTACAGCGCGTCTTCCTTCTTGAGCATTCCTACTCAGCGTGGCCGTCGCATTTTCTGACTCATCCGCCGACGATAAAATCCCTCTGAAGGACTGTAAGATGTTGTTGCTGCACTACTGAGGCGTATAACTTCCTCAGTTCAACCGTTTCCTTGCTCTTGTCGGATGACCTTTGCATTCTTTCCGTCCGACAATTTCCGAATTCCACGGCCCTCATACCTAGCTGTTGCGTTTCAGCCTTTCAGTCTCCAATTTGATTGCTATCGAGCTTTTCAGAAATCCGTTAACATGTTTGTGATTTCCTCTGGAAAACTTGCAGTTCAGGTCTAGAGAAACAGAAATACCACTTTGGATTGGGCTAGCTGAGTCTAGTATAGCCACATCGCATCAAATCCCCCAGACTTCATTAAGCCATCCGTTGCGGGCATCATACTGTACACCGCCATTAAAAGCTCAACGACAGACCTGTTTCTCACACATCTGCTGTTAAAATACCATTTTCACGCGGAGCACGATGATGTCACAAACAAAGCCGATACAAAATACTCTGGAAAACTAGCAAAAAGGTATAACCCTAGAATTCACAAATTAAACCAAACCTGGTACCTAGGTGAGGCCTCAGTGTCCCAATCAAAAGAGAAATATTTATAAAAATGGAGGGAGACCTATTTAACTTGAGGCTTGGTTGGAATGCTTTGGTCGAAGACCACAACCTTCTTTGTGTTATCGCACAGTAAAGCCAAAGTGATATGTCACTGTAAGATTGCTCTTTCCTCAGAAATCATGGCCCTGTGTAGCGTCACACGCTTCCCCAAAATCAGTAGCCAAGTGTATGACGACTTTCGACATCGATGCTGACCTTCATAGTTTAACTGGACTCGCTAAGCTGAGGGCACCCGGTCAAGCATCCTCGCCATTTGGCACGCTGTCGTGTTACGTTGCACTGCTCGTATTCGACTCTCTAGCCAGTTAGTTGGAACGCATCGGTATTTTGGCACGACCATCCAAATATACTATTCCATCCGACTACGCTATCGTGTTCTTCCTTGGTCTCGTATTCGTGGGTATATAACAAGTTCGAATAATTAGTGATTGGTCTTTGCGTCTGTCAAGTTCGCACCAGGACAAATCCTAAATTGGTGAATCCGACGTGATCACATATCCCGACCAATAACAAGTATTGAATTGGTGAGCCTGTTCCATTTTATATTTGTTATTGTTTTCATTTCGATAATATTTATACATACATATACCATCATATACATAACATTTACTACACTTTCTCATGTCCGACCACACTCCCAAGCTTATTCGTATTAAGCCGACCTCGAACACGATCCAACTCGTGCCATATTGGCCAGACAATGCAGAAACATGGTTTCTGTATGCCGAGGCCGATTTTCGAGAACAGGGTGTCTCAGATCCTCATTCTCGATTTCTTGCTGTCATACGTTCACTACCGCGAGAATTAAACAGGTATGTTACAGCAAACATGTTTAATCCTGAAGTAAGTGACCCTTATGCACTTCTAAAGGCCGCACTCTTGAAGAAAAGCGATCTCACAGATCGCCAACGTCTAGACGAATTGCTTCGTAACATCGAGCTAGGCAGCCACTCAGCTACTGAAGTCCTCGCACGCATGCGAGAAGTAATCGGTGCACGAACATTTGACGATGGTTTCTTCCGAGAACTATTTCTCTCGAAACTACCACAACCGGTGCAAACCGTGTTGGTGACACTGCAGTCAGTCCCACTCGACGACCTGGCAGCCTCAGCAGATAAAATACTGGAGATATCCAGCAGACCCGTCTCCAACGTATATTCTATCTGCGACAAACCAGAGCGCCAGGATTCAGAGGTGACCAAGTTGTGCAACTCTGTGAAACGGTTGCTACGATCTCAAAGTCGTAGCTCACGTAAGCACCTTGGCGCATCGCAGCAAGTCGCGTGGTAGCCCTAAAACGAAACCCAACAGGGTGGAAAACCCTGAATGGTGCTGGTTTCATAACACTTACGGGGATGAAGCCAGAAAATGTCGTAAACCATGCCGTTTTAAGAAGGACACAAACTCGGGAAACGGTCACGCCGGCACGTGCTCACGGCAACCGTAGCCGGCGGAAAAAGCCGTTTGCTCTACGTCACCGACATTAAAACGAAAGTCCGCTACCTCGTCGACACCGGCGCAGAAGTTAGCGTTCTTCCAGCAACGACAAAGGAGCGTCATCTTGACCCATCCTTCAATCTTCAAGCAGCCAACGGCAAGGCAATCGCGACATTCGGGAGACGGTATGCCTACCTCAACTTAGGTTTACGCAAACCTATCCACTGGATTTTCCTCCTTGCTGACGTCTCTATGCCCATCATTGGCATAGATTTGCTAAACCATTACGATCTACTCGTAGATGCTCGCCGTCGACGACTGATAGATAACAACACAAAGTTATCTATTGGCGGCACCACCTATGTAGGTCCGAGTTTAGCCATCGTTAGGACTAAACAATCAGGCGACGCGTCCTACCAGGCAGTTCTGGAGAAATATCCAGAGTTACAACAACCGAAGCACACTCTTCCGTGCATAACCAGCAATGTTATGCATCACGTCACAACCACAGGTCCACCTGTGGCATCCAAAGCGCGCCGTTTAGCCCCCGATAAGCTCAAACGGCGAAAAATGAATTCGACCACATGCTCGAACTGGGCATTATCAGACCGTCAAACAGTCCTTGGGCATCGCCATTGCACATGGTTCCCAAAAAGGATAGCAACGACTGGCGTCCGACCGGTGATTACCGAAGGCTTAACGCCAAAACAACTCCGGACTGCTACCCTATACCTCACGTTTACGACTTGACCGCAACCTTATGCGGCATGAACATTTTCTCGAAAATCGACTTGGTCAAAGCGTACAACCAGATACCTATGGCAGCAGAAGATATCGCGAAAACAGCCATTATTACTCCTTTTGGCCTGTTTGAATTCCTGCGCATGCCATTTGGTCTTCGGAATGCAGCACAAACATTCCAACGCTTTATGGACGATGTCTTCCGTGGTCTGAATTTTGTTCATGTCTACATCGATGACTGTCTAATTGCGAGTCCAGATAAGGAAACTCACCTTAAACATTTGGACCTCGCATTCGAAAGACTTAAAAAACATGGCATCACAGTCAACTTACAGAAGTGTGAAATAGGAGTTGAATCACTCAGCTTCCTTGGGCATACCATTGACAACAAAGGTATACGCCCATTGAGAGATAAAGTGGCGGCTATCACAAACTATCCAGAGCCGACCACTGTGAAACATCTCCGCACTTTCAATGGCCTGGTAAGTTATTACCGAAGGTTTATCCCTAACTGTGCCTCTGTCATGAGACCACTAACAGATCTACTTCGAGGAACTGCGAAGTTCGTGTCTCTGGACAACGCGGCTAGACTTGCTTTTTCCAAAGTCAAGGAAGCCATTTCGAACGCAACCATGCTTATGCATCATGACCCCAATGCTCCTTTGAGTATTGCTGTTGATGCATCTGATTCAGCAATTGGAGCAGTTTTGCAACAGTTGACTGACAACCAGTGGCAACCGTTAGCCTTTTTCTCGAGGCGGCTGCAAGACGCGGAAACAAGATACAGTACATTTGGTAGGGAACTCCTAGCCATGTACTGTTCTGTACGCCATTTTCGACATTCTGTGGAAGGTCGTGATTTCATTATTTTCACAGACCACAAACCGTTAACCTTTTCCCTCAGCTCGGCGTCTGACAAATACTCCCCTCGTGAGTCGCGACAGCTGGATTACATTTCCCAGTTCACGTCAGACATCCGCCACATTTCTGGAGCAAACAACTCCGCAGCCGACGCACTATCTCGAATAGCTTCGATAAACTATATCGAGGGTATTGATCTCGTTGAACTAGCTCGGCGTCAAAAGGAAGACCTTGAGCTGCATCATGAGTTGTCGTCCACAACTCTCAAACTGCGACTTTGTCCTGTTGGATCAGACAAGGATACAATTTTGTGCGATGTCTCTGCTAGTCAACCACGCCCAATAGTTCCGAAGAGTTGTCGACGCAACGTCTTCAATACGTTGCACAAACTCTCTCATCCAGGTGTACGAGCCACCATTAGGCTTATCGCACAACGTTTCTGCTGGCCTGGGATGAACAAAGACGTTAAGGAGTGGGCTCAGTCGTGCTTAGCTTGTCAAAAGTGTAAAGTCACGCGACACACGAAAAGCCCTTTAGGCTCATTTCTAGCCCCAGACATGCGTTTCGACCACGTCCATATAGATATTGTAGGACCCCTACCAGAATCTAATGGATGTACCTACCTTTTCACTGTGTTGATCGTTTCACACGATGGCCGGAAGCAGTACCTATTAAGATATTACTGCCGAAACAGTTGCTCGTGTTTTCGTCGAAAGATGGATCGCGAACTTCGGATGTCCATCTACGTCACAACCGACCGTGGGCGCCAATTTGAGTGTGGATTATTTCACGCTCTAACGGCACTTTTAGGTTGCACTCGGTTCCGAACGACAGCCTACCATCCACAAGCAAATGGCATGGTAGAGCGTTTCCATCGACAGCTGAAAGCTTCCCTTTCAGCTGCAAACATACCTCAGTGGACCGAGGCTCTGCCTCTAGTCCTACTAGGTATTCGTAACGCGTTGAAAGTTGATGCTGGATGCACCCTTGCAGAACTCGTCTATGGGACCACTCTTCGCCTACCAGGTGAGTTTGTTTCTCCTTCAACTTTCAAACATGTTTCCGACAGAGCATCTCACGTGACTAGGCTTACAAACGCAATGCGCTCGGCTAGGCCTTCTGCGGTTAGACCTCAGACTACTGATGTCTTCTTTCACCCCAGTTTACAAAAGACACCACACGTGTTATTCGCCATGACGCCGTTCGTCGACCACTTGAACCACCCTACTACGGGCCATTCAAAGTGATCAAGCGACGCGAGACTGACCTGAAGATACTGTCAGTATCGACCGTTTAAAACCAGCCTACTTTGAAGGCAACCCCATTATAAGTGACGTTTCAGCTCGCTACAGCCGACCGACGGATAGCTCAATTATCGAAATCCTTGACGATGTGCTTGGTAATGCACAGCTGCAACAACCATCGTCGCGACAGAAAACACGATCAGGTCGAACCATCAGGTTCCCGGAGTATCTGAAGTCGTATTCAACTTAGCGGTATGAAATAAAATGTGCCAACCATACTTTTTTTACTTACAAAATTACCATGTAATGAAGCTTTTAAAAAAGGGTGAAAATAAGCGTAAATTTTTATTTTTCAATGTGTTTATATATAAATAATTCCCATTTTCACGAAACGTTTTCGTGGTATTAAAGACTTTTATTTATATTCCAGGTGCAACCAGCACTGGACGGAACGTCAAAAGGAACTAATGACCGCGATCGACGTCCAATTCGATTTATTGTATTTTATTTATTTAATTGCCACGACACCCTAGAATAAGTTCAGACAACGAGGGTCCACTTCACGCAGTGAGCCCATCGGAAGAGTTTTACCAGTGGAGAAACCACTGGGTTTTTACTTCCGGCTGGTATCGTCTTAGGGTCCTCACGAACCCACTGGGAAGGGAGTGATCTGTAGCGTCACACACTTCTCCAAAATCAATAGCCCAGGGTTTGACAACTTTCGACATCGATGCTGACCTTCATAGTTTAACTGGACTCGCTAAGCTGAGGGCACCCGGTCAAGCATCCTCGCCATTTGGCATGCTGTCGTGTTACGTTGCACTGTTCGTATTCGACTCTCTAGCCAGTTAGTTGGAACGCATCGGTATTTTGGCACGACCATCCAAATATACTATTCCATCCGACTACGCTATCGTGTTCTTCCTTGGTCTCGTATTCGTGGGTATATAACAAGTCCGAATAATTAGTGATTGGTCTTTGCGTCTGTCAAGTTCGCACCAGGACTATTCCTAAACCTGGATGGCTATAATGTTATCACGATATGCGGTTAAAATGAAAAAATCCGGAGCAGTCATGGATTCTAGATCCACATGTTGCTGCTGCCCGTAGAAATTTTTATTATCGACGGTGGTTTGGGTGCCATTTAATATCAGTGAGTTCGAAATGAGAATGGGTGGTGTAATCCCGTTCAGATGGAGCAGGCGAATACCATGGAAGATGAAGTGGACAATTGGGTTCTTAATTAGACGAGAAGTGTTAAGGCTATTGCTATCCTGCTAGCTGTTTGCACACTTTGACCAGTGATATCATAAATTCAACTACATAAAGTATTTAGTGGGTTTAATCTGTCAGCCTTGTGCATTTTAGGCGGGGAAGGAGCAGAAACCCTTTCAACTAATATGCATGGCGCAGTCAAGAGGGAATAGTATAGATAACTTTGTACTGAGCAAGGCGTTCCACGAATATGTGTTAGACACCATGGAGGTTTAGCCGTGTCACACTATGGAGAATGACACACTGTGAGGCCCGGACGCAAGACTGTCAAGATTCCATCACCCTAGCACCAAAAGTCTGCTAATAGGAAAATTTTAGTTTCGAACTCCTACTAGTATCAGCCACCACCCAGAGGTAAGGCCTGGCTTAGCTGTACGCCAGCGACAATCGTCCGATCTATCTCTCTGGCTGCTGTGGTAAGTTGGACCACAGCAGAATGATCTTACTTACGTTGCAGGCTTTACAGGATCATAAGAAGAGATAATGAAAAACACAATAAGGAGGGTTGTTTTACAGGGTTTCGTTTAGGTGGCTTATATACATCTCTTTATAACAAGGAATTTTTAGCGGAACCCTCAGCAAATGGGCCAACCCTAGGAGTCTACGAAGGGTCGTGGGTGTGTTAGCCGGATGCATGCGTTTCGGTAGCATGCCAGCGAGCAAGTAAAGGGGAGACACCTTGGATGAATGTTCGCGGTTCATTCAATATTCATCTAAGGGAACTGCGTATACACTATCTACAGAGGGATGGGAAGTCGACGGCCCATTATCAAACTTCGGTCCTAATCTAAGTTCACTTATTAGGTGACCACCGCATGTCGAATTTGTCGTGTTTTGCAAGATGCCTACCAGGAACTTGCTACCCCTTTAACAACTAAGTTGCAACTAATTCACGACGGCCAGAGATCTTAACCTTGGTCCCGCATATTGGCTACGATGCCGTTATTCCTCTCTACATTCTTCCTCAATGTTAGTATCTCCCGCTTAGTAAGCGCGGTTTTAGTCTGAGTCCACACTCTGCAAGGCCACTCGGTGCAAGTGGTGATTTATCGTGCCTCCCTTCTTAGCCAACGGATCGTTTCTCAAGTGAAAGCCCACTAGAGAAGACTTTTGTCGTAGCACCCACTAAACTCCCAGGAGCCAAGGCATTCTCGAGCTGAAGTAGGATACGATGTCGGTTCACATAAAGTTTGACAGGAAAGTCGGGGGTAAACTACTGAATCACTTACCGATATCGAAACGGAGAGCAAAGCCACTGGACAGGAAACATGCATTTTTCAAGGCAACACTGAGAGGCATTTTTCTGGTATGGTGGTGACCGAAACGCTTATTACTGCCTTTGACACAAATGGCGTAATAAGACTACCAAAACTGATTACTAGATCAAATGTCTCCAGGCGATGGGGAATATTCGTAGCTGAGATGGCTGATATGATGAATTGCCTTTCTCAGTTTGAATGGTCTAATCGTGAAGATTTTATCGTCATTCTGGACAATATCATCAGCCTAGACTTCAGAAAGAAGTGTGTTACGGCAAAATCACTGAGTGGTGTGTATTATTATTATTAGTCCCTTGGGTTCCTAGTGGAACATAGGGCTTCAGTAGCACGCCTCCAGTGACCTCTGTTCTCTGAGATCTTTTGAACCTGGTTCCACGACAGCCCAGAAGCTCTCATTTCCTCCTCGCATGACCTCCTCCATGTCACCCTCGGACGTCCAACTCGTCGCTTCCCATGGGGATTCCACTCGAGTGCTTGGCCTGACGCGTGATGTCCTCAGTCGGCCTTCTCAGTGCATGGCCAATCCATCTCCACTTCTTCCTGCATATTTGTTGCGTGATAGGTTCTTGGTTGGTTCGTTCCCAGAGTTCCTTGTTGCTTATTTTTTCTGGCCATCTGATCTTCAGCAGCGAGCGTAAGCAGTTGTTGATGAATGTCTGTAGTTTATTGGAAATGCCTTTCGTGACGCGCCAAGTCTCTGAGCCATACAAGAGCACTGACTTGACGTTGGTGTTGAAAATCCGTATCTTGATCCGCATGCTGAGTGCAGTGCAGAAGATCTCCACACTGGTTTCAGGCTAATGAACGCCTGTCTTGCTTTTCCGATTCTGACTTTGACGTCCTCGTCCGTCCCGCCTGTAGTTGAAACAGTGCTTCCTAGATAAGTGAAGGAGGTTACTTCCTTTAAGTTTCTCCCGTTGACGGTGATTGGAGTTTGTTGTTGTTGTTGATGGTGGTGGTGCGGTATCTTCATCACTTCTGTCTTCTCTATATTCACCTGAAGTCCCGTCTTGGCTGCCTCTTCTGTCAACTTGTTAGTTTTTGCCTGCAGATCTTCAAGTTTATGTGACATCAGGCACAAGTCATCGGCGAAATCCAAGTCTTCTAGGTTCTTTTCCGCAGTCCAGCGTATCCCCCTCTTCTCACGGATCCCCACTGTTTGCTGCATGATCCAGTCCACCACAATAAGGAATATCATGGGGGATAGTAGGCAACCTTGTTTCACTCCTGTCTTCACTTCAAAGGCATCACTGAGCTTCCCATTGTGGATTACTTGGCATGTGGCATCTTCATATAGTTGTTGAATGAGGCGGATAAAGGTTTGCGGTACTCCGTAGTATTGAAGCAGTTTCCAAATTACTTCTCGGTCGACGCTGTCAAAGGCCTTCTCAAAGTCGATGAAGTTGAGGTATAGAGCTGATTGCCATTCTACGCTCTGTTCTATGATGATACGAAGTGTTGCAATTTGGTCCGCACATGATTTGTACTTCCTGAAGCCTGCCTGTTCCGGTCGCAGTTTTGAATCCAGTGCGTCTTTAAGCCTCTCCAGGATGATGCGGCTTAATATTTTACTTGGGGTGGACAGGAGAGTGATTCCGCGCCAGTTCTTGCAAACACTGTGGTCTCCCTTCTTCGGCAGTTTGACAAGGTAACCCTTCTTCCAATCATAGCCAGGTACCTTCTCTTCCTTCCACACCTTCTGCAATAGTGGTGTGAGCATGTCTGTTGTTGTCTCTGCATCTGTTCTCAGTGCTTCTGGTGGGATTCCATCTGGTCCTGCTGCTTTCCCGCATTTCAGTAGCTTTATGGCGTTCAGGACTTCCATTTTCGTTGGGGGATTTATGTTCACTTGTAATTCAGCGGCTGCAGGTGGTATTTCTGGACGAAGTGCAGGTGGTGGTCGATTCAAGAGCTTCTTGAAGTGGTCGGCCCATCGTTTCCTCTGTTTCTCTTCTTTTGTAATTAAATTTCCTTCTTCATCTTTTATTGGTTTCATCTGTGTTGGTCTCTTCCCTGATAGCAACCTGGTTATTTGATACAATATCGTCAGGTCTCTCTTACCTGCAGCCTGTTCTGCTTCACTTGCCAGTGTTTCGTAGAAGTGTCTTTTGTCTTTGCGTGCACTCTTCTTCACTTCTTTGTCCAGTGTTTTATACATTGTGCTCAGTTCCTCTTGTCGTTGAGCATCCTTGCACTGGTTTATCTTCTGCTTCACCATCCTCCTCTCCTCTATCAGCTTCCAGGTATCCGTCGAGATCCATTCCCTGTCTTCCACCTCCTTCCTTCCTAATACGGCTGTGCAGGTTTCTTTCCACATAGCTTTCAAAGACTTCCAGTGTTCTTCCACACAGGTTTCTTCAGGGATGTCCCTCGATGTCTCCCATTTTGTCTTGATGGCTGCTTTGAAGATCTCCTTTGTAGTTTCATCCTTCAGTTTCCGAGTGTTGTACTTGAATTGAGGTCTATCACCAGCTTCCTTGAAGGCTTTTAACTTGATTTGGAAGGTTCCTTGCACTAGATAGTGGTCTGAACCTACATCTGCTCCTCTTCTTGACCTTGTGTCAAGTAGACTGCGTCTCCATTTTCTTGAGATTGAGATAAAGTCGATTTGATTTTTAGTGTGTCCATCTGGTGAAGTCCATGTCGCTTTGTGGATATCCTTGTGCCTGAACACACTGCCTCCAATCACCAAATCGTTGAATGCACAGAATTCTGCAAACAATTCTCCATTCTCATTCATTTCACCTAGCGCCTCTCGACCCATGGTTAGTTCTCTTCCTGTGTTGTCCCCTCCCAGTTTGGCATTCATGTCACCCATCAGAATTTTGATATCGCCAACTGGCGTCTTGTCCAGTGTTGATTGAAGTTGTCTGTAGAATTCCTCCTTTTTCTCTTGCTCTGCATTATTTGTAGGTGCATAACATTGTATGATTGTGACCTTCCTTCCTTTTGAGTTGAATCTTACTGTCATGATCCTGGAGGAGATTGGTTCCCACTGCATGAGAGCCTTCGATGCTCTTGAGGACATCATGATAGCCACTCCCTCAGTGTGCTCGTGGTTGGCGTCTGGGTGACCGGAGTAGATTATTGATTCTCCAGTTGACAGTTTGGAGAGTCCACTCCCATTCCATCTGCTTTCGCAAATCCCAAGCACTTCGATGTTATACCTTCTCATCTCCTTTGCAATCTGGGCTGCCTTACTGGGTTCAAACACGGTGCGGACATTCCATGTCCCCACGTTTACTTTCGCTTTCATCGAGAGAAGACATATGGGCCAGTTGGCTTCCCGAAGGCTTTCACCAACTGGCGTCATTTCCCCTTCAGATTCCAGCGGGGAATAAGTTTGTTTTCATTTTTTATATTTTGTTTGTGCTTTGAAGTTTCTTTAGCGGTTAGATTTGTTTTACGGGGTAGGGTTGCTAGCCCTATGCCCAACCTTCCCTGTTTACCCGGGCTTAGGACCGGCTAGTAACTAGTAAACTAGTTAACCAGGCGAGGTTGAGTGGTGTGTAACAAAGGGATAAATTTCCAGAGTTCCCAAACGAATAATGTACATTCAAATTGTAAGAGAACTCCGTCGAGCTTGCTCTTTACGGAAAAATATGTATAAGGTTTAGTAGTAAGCATCTAGATTTTACGGCTACCGCAGCTTCTGACAAGAATGCAATGATGATATCAAAAGAACAAGAACTTCACTATGGCTATACAGCCAAACTGAATAAGGCCAAACAAAATGAACGGTAGATGTTTGTGAATAAACTCAAAAGATGAAAATTAAAACGCACGCAATAATTTGCTGTGGAGTTTGCTCTGGAAGTAATTAAGTTGATTGTCCAAGACGATTAACCACAGTCCAGTATCCAATATCTTTTTACTGGCTAATGTAAACCAGCTGATGTTTTCTCTCTCTTTTCGAGGTCTTGCCAAGTGGTCCTAGGTCTTTGGTGGATTCTGATGCAGCAGATCTGCCCATTAACCTGCTGTAGCTGTGGTTAGTCTTACGGGCGGTTAGGTATTGAGCACATTTGTAGGGATTGTATAATTTTAAGATGTAAAAAATGTTCAGAGAAATCAAGGGAGAGGAATTGGAAAGAAAATAACAGGGTGAATCGGGGCGGAACGGAGGGGAAGGGGAGACTCAGGTAGATTCGTGGACGATAAGTGATAAGGAGAACTGCAATAAGTAGTGTGATGTTGCAGAATCAGATGGAAGGGAAAGAACAAGTAAGATAATGAGATGGGCTATCAGAATAGAGTCAGTAATACCATTAGTAGGGGGTGGCAACTGGAGATGTCTACATGGAAGCATAAGGTGAAGTCGGGCCCAGGATGGTAGTGGCGTTGAAGATGATTCCGTATATGGTTGGCTGCACTGCGTTGCGTGAAGTTAGTAAGTTGCATCGGCTTATTCGGACCCCAGCTAGATAAGGGCTAACCGTCCGTAACTGTCCAACCGCCTCTATAAGCTGTCAACAGACGGAGCAGTAGCATGTAGCGGCCAGAATCCAATAATCTTGGCCTGAACGCGGGAAATAGCTAGGCGGTGCCAACTGACGTGAATCTGACTAGTTCCTGCGTTCTACTGTATAGCTTCCTAACTTCCGCGAGTGACGCACAGTCAAAGGTTGGATCGAAATATCAAAACACGGTTTGTAGTAATTCAATAGTAGATTCGTAACAAAATCTGTGGTACTATCAAAGCAACAATAAGTTATGTCAAATTACAAAAATACCTCAACAGTGCCGTTGGGTAACTATACAGTCCAAAACGTTCTCGGGTACAAATACGTACTACACGGTAAAAACTGGTTAAAAAATACAACTGTTAAATACCTGTCGGTCAATAGGAATATTCCCGGCAAAAGGGATCAAAACTCTGCCTACAGGAATCAAATCAACAAACAAACGTTCCCAGTAGACAGTCAAAAGACAAACAGTCAAATCACTGCACAACCGTAAGTTGAACCAAAACAAAATGTCGTGCGCAGTAAAACAACATCACCTTATCAACAGTCCAGCGTCACATAATAGGAAAGTGAAACACTCATAATAAGTCTCAAACATACAAAGGCAAATACCGAGTGTAAAGTCAAATAAGACAGTTAAACAAGCAAATAACATTACACCGGCGAGGGTCAAAGGTACACCATCCACAACGAGGGTAAAAATGTTAAAATAAATGTCAATACAATCAAATAAGGGTGATCGGGAGGGATTTTCAGATCATTTTTCCTTTACACCGGCCACCAAAATCCCTCCAGACACGCAAAACACCTCTGTGTATTCAGCCGTGGCTCTATCTACCTAGCTGTCTGCATACTCTATCTTTCTTCTACTCCCTCAAGAAGACAAAGCTTTCTTATATCTCTTCTCACGGTACCTTCCTTCATACGCACCATCACAGTTCTTACTAAATCGTCTTCGTCCTTCTCGCATGTTTCGATCACTCCCAAAGGCCAGGAACCACGTGGTGTTTTTTCAGAGGCCACAATCACCACATCTCCCTCCTTGAAATTTCTTTTCCTTCCCAACCACTTCTGACGAGTTTGCAAGCATGGTAGATATTCTTTCATCCATCGGCGCCAAAATACGTCAGCTAAGTAATTAACTTGTTTCCATCCTTTCTGCACGCGACAGACCGGTAAAGGGGCCATCATCTGCTGACCCAGTGCAGCTTTCAATCGTCGGCACTCTATGCACTTTCTTATCACCCGTTTGACCGCACTGATCCCCTTAATTATCCAATAGTTTCTTCGTAGAGTGGCCAGGACTTGCGAAGTACCAGTATGTCCTTCTATAATATGATAATGCCTTATGATCAGCTCAGTCACGAAGTGATGTCTGGGGAGGATAACCGGATGCTTAAAAGTAAGTGGATAGTCGGAATAGTTCAACCTCCCACCGACGCAGACCAATCCATCCACAAGTATAGGTGACAACCTTTGCAATTCACCTTCTTCAGTCTCACAACTACCCTTTTCTCGGAGTTCCTTTATTAATTCTCCATATACCTCCTGTTGTACCATACATAATACTTTATGTCTAGCAGCTTCCAGTTCATCGGCTGTTAGATAGCCAACATTCAGTGACACACCTTGGCGACGCGAATACATAACGGATATGTAGACCACATATCTCTTAAGCCATGCCACAGCTTTAATCAGCCTCACCCAGTCCGAATGATACGCCAAAATCGGATCAGCAGTGAGCTCAGTAACGTTTGTGTTTGTTCGGACCGACCTCTTCAATTCGACATTTTTCGGTGGTTCCTTCCAGCAGAGGTCTGTGGTACTTGAAAACTGTCGGGTTCCCAGAAAAGAGGGGCCCTGAATCCAAGACGCTAATTCACACGCTTTTCGTATGCCTCTTGATGTCCAATCTGCGGGATTCTCTTCAGATTTAACGTACCCCCACTGATTTGGGGATGAATACTGGTGAATAATGGCTAGACGGTTGGCCACAAACGTACTATACCGACTCTCTGTATTTCTAATATAGTACAAAACAATCATAGAATCTGTCCAAAAATAAGTCTTGTCAAAGCTATTTGGGAGGTTCTTCCTCAAAATTTCACTCATTCGTGCACTCAATACTGCCGCAGCTAACTCTAATCTCGGCACTGTCACCGTTTTCAGAGGGGCAACCCGGGATTTGCTATAAAGCAGTATGCTGTAGGGTGGCGTGTTTTTTGGAACGTTCCACGAATAAGCCACCGCTCCATAACCAGATTCAGAGGCATCGCAAAATAAGTGCAACTCAATCTTACTCATCTCACTCTTATCCTCCTTCTTGATACTTCTGGGTACGGAGATTTGCCCAAGATTCTTCATGAACCTCATCCAATCCATCCATAGGGATAGGTCATTGGAACTCAGGGGTGTATCCCAACCAGCATGAGATTTGCAAAGATTCTGCAATAGCTGCTTGGCCGGAAGACAAACTGGGGCGATGAGGCCTAGTGGGTCAAAAAGAGCTGAGACGGTGGATAGTAGTCCTCTCTTCGTGAAGGGTTTTTCGACGGGTTCAAATCGGAACTTAAAAACATCATGCATGGTGTCCCATTCCAAACCTAGGGCCCTGTGGATTGAGCCTTGACTAACACGTAAGTCGACTGAGTTCTCTGTGTGGCTCAGACCAGGAAGAACTACTCTCACTGCCTCTGAATTAGTCACCCACTTCTTCAATTTAAAGCCACCACGTAACAACAACTCAGTGGACTGTTTTACGAACGTTTTTGCCTCACCTGGGCTTGCAAAGGACACTAGGCAATCATCAACATAAAAGTTATGCTTCACTGCTTCCACCACATAGCTATCATAATCGTTGGCATACGTCTCGGCAGTCTTGGCCATTGCAAAATACGCACAAAACGGTGAGGACACTGCACCGAATGGGTGTGACGTCATTTGATATTCAATAGGTTCCTTCGAGAAATCACCCTGAGGCCACCATAGGAACCGCAGAGCACCTCGGTCAAACTCTGGGACTTTCACCTGCATAAACATTTCTTCCACATCGGACGTCAGGGCAATCAGTTCTTTGCGAAAACGCAATAATATTCCAACCAAGTTCGCTGTCGTGTCTGGTCCCTGATACAGGAAGTCATTTAAAGAAGTTCCGGACAGTTTGGCAGCGCAGTCCAGCACAACTCTTACCTTCCCCGGTTTCTTGGGGTTAAATACGGCATGATGCGGCAAATACCATCGTGGGCGGTAGCTAGGATCAAGCTGGGGCTCAGGAGCTACTGCTGCATATCCCTTTCTGATGGTCTCTTCCATGGCGCTAGTGTAGCTTTCGCGAAGGCTTTCAGAGGATATTAGTCTGCGTTTCAAACTCTCCAAACGTCGCCTGGCTACTTCGCATCCACCGTATACTCTCTTGGACTCCATTTTCCAGGGCAAGGGGACAACGAAATGTCCATTATCCCAATAAGTACCTCGCTGCACTATGTTTACAGCGGCTAGGTCATCGAGAGATAACGACTTATCTCCCGAGTACAAATCGCTGAACTCATAATCGTAAATTTTCTTCCATTGATCGACTAATAGATCTGACCGAGACATACAATTCACAACCCTCTCCCTGTGCTCACGAAAGCTTGTCGGACCGAACACGACCCAGCCCAACAATGATCTCACAGCATATGGGCTCTTTCTGCCCCCTAACTTCTGATCTAGAACCCAGTGAGCCTCAGGTACATCGCAACCGATGAGCAGCAATACCTCCCCGTCTTCCACCTCTGTCCAGGGTACGTCAGTCAGATGCGGCCACCTTTTAATACTTTCTCGCATCGACCCTTTAGGTCTCCGTACTGGGAGATCTCTTGCCACAACTGCTCGATCTATAAGTATGCATTCGTTTCCGTCTAGTGAATAAACTTCGAAAGGCTTGCTGACTGAGTCCGCCAATCTACTTCCACTAACAGTTTTGATGATAGTCTTTGTGCCGTCAGTCGACAATCCTAGAAGTTGCAAAACATTTTCGTGATCAAAGTTGTATCAGAGCCATTGTCCAAGATAGCATAACCGTAAACCTCTTTATTACCGTGCTTTACACGTACCGGGAGTAGGCCCAAACACACGCTTTCTCTGAGAGACTCGGTGCATCCACAACTACCTTTCTCCGGTTGTTCGCCTACGGCGTGGTGGGTCTTCTTGTGTAACAGAGGGTGATGGTATGCTTTACAACCTTCTACACTGCACACCCTGTGAATTTTACATTCTACGGACCTGTGGCCCCTTTTAAGACATGAAAAACAACAACCTGTTTCTTTAGCCTTCGACCATCTCTCATCCACCGGTAACGACAGAAATGTGGTACATTTTGTGACTACATGGTTCCCTCCACAAAATATACATGAAGGTTTCAGGACTCCCCCAACGGGTACTAGCTGCTGCGTGGAACATGCTATTTTACTATCTGGTCGTCGACTGCTTGTTGCCAGCTGTCCAAACCTACTTAGCAAAATGCTCGCACGTGCTGACACAAACTGCGTTAACTCTGCGAAGGTAGGTTCTCGTTCGGTTTCAGTTAGCTTTTCGACAGTCTCCGCCCATTTCATCTGTAACACACGGGGCAATTTCTTTACTATACCTTCTAAAGTTCTCAAGGAGTTAAGGTCCGCAGTATAGTCCATTTGCTCTAGGGCTATAGCGCAGTTTTCCATTTTTATAGCTAACCTCGACATTGCCTCAGCATCGTTTTGTTCTATGTTCGAGCATTCCATCAGATCCTGTAGTAAGGCCCGGCTGACTTCATGAGTCCTTCCAAACAAACGTTGAGTATATCCCGAGCCCTACGATAACCAGCAGATGGTGGTAACATAATGCATTCCTCTATAGCCTCCCTGGCCTTACCTTTACAGTAATGTAACAAGTATAACAGCCTCTGTCCATCATCATCAACCTTAGAGACAACGTAGAGCTCAAACTGCCTCATAAACTTCCAATATTTGGCTGGATGTCCGTCAAAGCTGCTTAATTCTACTTTCGGCAACTCATGGCCAACATTGACACAAGGCAACGTAGCGGCAACCCCTTTGTTTTCTGCGCTGCTCGCCTGGCTAGTCGTTTCACGATCAGAACTGCTATGAGGGTCAATGCCAAGACAAACTGATTTGTGACACTTTATATCATCATCCAAGGAAAAGGTATCACCTAAACCCCCATTCACATCTAAGTTGAGTTCTTTATGCAGACGCAACCTTTCCTGTCTTTGTTTAGCCTTGAATTCACGAAGTTCCAACTCTTGCCTTTCATCCAACTGTCGTACCTTCAACTGAGCAGAGGTCCTACAAGGACTAGTCTTACTATAGTCAATAACTGTACCATTATCAGAGCCACGGCATGAAATAACATCAAGAGGGACTTGCTTGGTATCTGAGGTCGGATCCATGGACATGTCACCTTCCCCGTCCGGAATTGACTCAAGGAACACCTTGCGATTGCCAGGTACAGCAGTGACGGGTTGTTGAGTACTGTAGCGGCCAGAATCCAATAATCTTGGCCTGAACGCGGGAAATAGCTAGGCGGTGCCAACTGACGTGAATCTGACTAGTTCCTGCGTTCTACTGTATAGCTTCCTAACTTCCGCGAGTGACGCACAGTCAAAGGTTGGATCGAAATATCAAAACACGGTTTGTAGTAATTCAATAGTAGATTCGTAACAAAATCTGTGGTACTATCAAAGCAACAATAAGTTATGTCAAATTACAAAAATACCTCAACAGTGCCGTTGGGTAACTATACAGTCCAAAACGTTCTCGGGTACAAATACGTACTACACGGTAAAAACTGGTTAAAAAATACAACTGTTAAATACCTGTCGGTCAATAGGAATATTCCCGGCAAAAGGGATCAAAACTCTGCCTACAGGAATCAAATCAACAAACAAACGTTCCCAGTAGACAGTCAAAAGACAAACAGTCAAATCACTGCACAACCGTAAGTTGAACCAAAACAAAATGTCGTGCGCAGTAAAACAACATCACCTTATCAACAGTCCAGCGTCACATAATAGGAAAGTGAAACACTCATAATAAGTCTCAAACATACAAAGGCAAATACCGAGTGTAAAGTCAAATAAGACAGTTAAACAAGCAAATAACATTACACCGGCGAGGGTCAAAGGTACACCATCCATAACGAGGGTAAAAATGTTAAAATAAATGTCAATACAATCAAATAAGGGTGATCGGGAGGGATTTTCAGATCATTTTTCCGTTACATAGCAATCTTGCCAATCAGTGAGTTGCTTTGGCTGCAAACTCTCAGAGAGAGGCGTGAGCGCACGGATTTGAAGTGTTACATACCAAAGAGTGGCCCAACCTTCGACCCACAAGATTGTGGGGTGATGGTTCTACAGCCATCGGAAACGGTGAAAGATAACCATGTCCTCAGTAGTGGTACAAACACCAGGGTGTCCACAGAGGGGGCCAAGGACTAAACTCTTACTGCAAGTTAGGTAGTAAGTCTGATAACTTCATGAATTAACCAGTAAAAAGGGAATAAGCACACTGCAGATAAACCCGAAGGTAGCTATCAAAATATAGTAGCAGCTTCAAGCATAATAAACTCTCGTATATGATGAAATAGCCAGTCCGTTTCGCAACACTGGGCAGACGTTTTACGAAGTCTGCGGCACAGTTTTTCAAGTAGTCACAGATTAGGCATCGATTTTCCTTAAACCACGGCCCCCTGAAAAAATTTTCGACAGGATGGCTCTGCGGAAGAAAACAGTTGGTTCCAACACGTCGTTGAATGATAAAAATAAAGGCAGTCCCAGTTCTTACTCTACGGGTGGAATGAATATGTCACTCTAACACAAAACAAGATCTAGGAGTTACACCGAACGGCACACTAGGAGCCTCAGTCCACTGTCGCTTTGCAGCCAATAGGGCTTATGGAATCCTGAGATTTCCATCGCGGATTTTGGGGGGTCGAACTCCTCTTTTCACCACGGTGTATGCTCTGTACATTCGTCCTCGTCTAGAAAAAAATCCGCTTGTGATGTCCCTATACTTGAAAAACGACATCGCCATCCTAGAACGGGTACAGAGAAGAGCTACAAAGAAAGTGATTGGGCTACGGCACAAGCCGTACCCAGACTGCTTAGTTGCTCTTCAGCTGCACCCAGCACAGAACCGGAGGATCGGAGAGGATATGATCATGATGTACCGTATCGCCCATAATACCCTCCATCCTTATAGACCCTTTCTAAGCTTTAGCCAGAAACGTGACTTGACGGGTCACCCGTTAAGAATAGAGCACGAGAGAACACGTACGAAGATCCGTGCTAACTCATTTGCAGTTAGAGTCTGTGAACCGTGGAACTCCCTCCCTTCAGCAGGTGTTACAGCCCCATCCCCTGATACTTTTAAAAGGAGGTTAGACGTAAACGCCGGGTCCTGTGTTACCGATGGGCTGTACTCGAGAAGCTTTCCCCAGATCAGATGCAGTAATACTACATTGCGACCAGATTAACTAATAATCGTATCTCTATCCTTTCAGTTTTTTCAGAACCGAGAAGATAATCGTGATCATTCCAAACTCAGAACATATTCCAGTAAGACAGACGTAGAACCCAAGGAACCGCCGTTCACTAATTCTACAATATGAAGTCTGAAGTTTGAGTGTTGTTAGAATACTTCAGTTTCAAGGTCACCTGATTGCAGTGCACATTACGAAGTTGTTAAGAAATGTTCGCACACTCTAGTTTGCATTATCTAAAATGGGGCGGAATTTAAGGTATCACTTTATTTTATGAACCTGATGTGTGCTTATAATTACTTTAAGTATGTTAAGTACTTTTTCAACGGTTTATTATCACTGGAGTGTCCTATGAATACGCTGTACGTATACGTACGTACGTAGTTTCTCCACTAAGCTGCTAGATTATGCCGAGGTCTGACATGAGGCAAATGAGTACATGTTCCTTTTTTTGATTAATCAGAAGAAAGTCATCACAGTATCTACGTGAAGTTTTGTTCTTTGGCCTTTAGCGAACCTTAAAAGTGTAGGTTATTATTCGAATGAATGAATATGCCTGCATATTGTTTTCTTGTTTCTTTTCAATTTCTAGGCGTAATACCAAACTTCATGGAGGAAATTATCACGCTAAAAAGAAACTTCTCTGTCCTTAATATTGTACCAATATAAGTTGTTAAACACGTTCAACAACTGTAGATTTTTTAGTCCGTCACCGTTGATCACAAGTGTATTAGATGACCATCGACCAGTATAGCAATATGCAAGTGAAGGTGTAAACCCTCTTCTAGATTGTATGAACAGCGCCTGTCCTCTCACAGTCACCGTAACACTATGAAAAGTACTATCTTTGAAAAAAAAGCTGAAAATCTTTGACCGAGCTGGTTATATCTTGACATTTTCATCATTGGATTTCTTCCTGACCTTTGGCCTTTTTATGGGTCTATGCAAACGTTTTGAAGAAGAAACGTTACTGACTTCTGGGTCACTGATGTAGTAAGACATCTGAGTTATGCTCAAAAAGCGTTGTCCAACGCTCCGGGTTGTTGATAGACTTAGCATCATGTCTGCCACACCACCTAAAGGGAGTGGCATGGGTAAGGTGCTTTATCCCTCATTTGTTGTTGCAGTCAACTGTTTTCATCTTATATGCATGTGATCACCAAGCCTTGTTGTCTGCCATTTAGCGTTGAGTAGAGGTTAATATTTGAGGCTGATGTGCGCTACTGTAATAACCATCCACAAGGAGAGTCATCAACGTTCATTCCTTATCGAATTGCGTGGTGTAACTTTCTTAATCTCCAAGAAATGCCAGAACATTGTCAGATTCATGGAAAGGTATGCTAGAAAGAATGATAGTTCTGTACATTCCAGTTCAATTAAACAATGGTCTTTGTCAGGCTCTGAAATGACTCCAAGTTTATATACGCGTCCGGATACACTATCGCCTGTTTATTATTCCCGACACTGCTGATCCACCTGCGTCACACAGCGTAAGTATCAGGAGTTAACGCGAAGTATATATCAGGATATTGTGTTGGTCAACGGGCAGGCAAAAATTTCTGAATCTGTACAACCAAACAAAATGTTCAATTATAAGTTGTTAAATATATCACCACAATACTGTGAAATAAAATGCCACATAAGTCCCTCCCCAGAATACAGATATAAGAAGGAATATCTGTGTTCGATATAAAATGTTATCTGATAAAGATAAATTCATTCGGAAGATATTTAAAACAGAAGGAATATCAAGGATATCTATTATCAGGATGAAAACTGATTAGAAGAGTACTTATATAAAAATGAAGTGTATGGTAGTCTAAGCACTAAAATAAATTTACTGAAGTAATAATGTATCTAGAGATAAAAAAAAACCAAAATCGTAATGAAGTTCCATATTAGATTTGTTTATTTGATATAAAGCGCACAGTGATACAGTATTATTTAATTGATTACGTTTCGAGCATAAATTATTGCTCATAATCATATCAATGTGATATGATTATGAGCAATAATTTATGCTCGAAACGTAATCAATTAAATAATACTGTATCACTGTGCGCTTTATATCAAATAAACAAATCTAATATGGAACTATATTCTACCACAGTGCCCAAGTTTTTCACTTATATCAAAATCGTAATGCCCGGAACATTGTTAAGAAATAAAAGATTCGGAAGTCCGCGGTGTCAGACGAAAGTGTTTTTTTTGTGCATGCCCAAAAGTCTGACAAAATAGTGCGATCATGTTTTCAACAAGGCAATGGACAAACAGTGGTAATAATGTTACTAAGGAATTGGTTTTATTATAGGTAAATTGTCTGAAAGTAACGTGGCCAACGGACTCTTCTTCTGAACCCTGTGGTTCTGCTACTGTCGCTAGTTATGGGTGATTTCGACACCGTTGTTTCCGTTATGACTGTGGTTTCCGGTTGCTTCACTGTGGATTCAGACTTTGTATCCGTGACGTCTGGTCCCACAAACCCTGGCTTGATTCTGTCGTCGGAGCGTTCAACCGTGACAACTTTGTCTGATTTACTTACTACTTTGAAAGGTTCTTCATACGGGAGTTGTAAGGGTTTAAGTACGCCGTCGTGTCGGACAAAAAAGTGAGTGTAGTTTAAGATGCGCTCAGGTACGTACACTTAGTTGTCTCGGTATCGTGGGGGCTGAGGTCGTAGTGTGTTCATGTGTTGCCGTAGTTTTCGCACATAGTCAGTCAAGTTCGGTGGAACGTCTGTTGCTAGGTTAAAATACTCTCCTGGCAATCGCAAAGTAGTTCTATAGACTAACTCAGTAGTACAGCAGCCAATGTCCTGCTTGACACTCGAACGTATACCAGGGAGTACTAGTGGTAATTTGTCACTCCACTTGTCGTTAGTCTTTACTGCCATCAGTGCTGCTTTTAGTTGTCGATGGAACCTTTCAACAATACCATTGGATGCAGTGGTTCTTATGCGCTTGATGCCGAGAAGTTCGGTTAATTGTTGAAATAGACTACTCTCGAACTGGGCACCTCTGTCTGTGGTGATGACACTCGGGACACCAAAGTTAGAAATCCAGTGTTGGATGATATTTCTCATTACTGTTTTGGCAGATATATCCTGCAGAGGTATTGCAACTGGCCATCTCGTAAATCTGTCTACAGATGTTAAAATGTAGCTGGAACCATTTGACGGGGGTAGTGGTCCAACGATGTCAACGTGTATATGGTCAAATCTGCCATCTGGTGCGGAAAGTCTTCCGGTAGGCGAAAGAATATGTCTCTGCACTTCTGATCGCTGGCACGTCAAACAAGCTCTGGACCACTGTCAAAGATCTCGATTCATCTTCGGCCAGATGTATCGATCAGTAACTAACTTCACCATAGCTCGAATACCAGGATATGAAATGACATGCATCTTAGAGAAGACTAATCGTCTCATTGACAAAGGCACAAACGGACGTGGTTTATTCTCGGATACATCGCAGGTGGGCGTGTTAAAGCCCATGGTGAGATATCTAGAGCTGTGCTCATCGAGTGGTGTCCGTCAAGGGTGCCCACTGTCTCCATTCTTATTCAATTTTACCATAGATATTCTTATGGAGACCTCCCTCTCGTCACCTGACTATACAGAGGTTGACCTAATCACAGGAGGATTTCCGTTAGACCTAGAATATGCAGATGACATAGTCCTGTTAGGTGAAGACACTGACAAAATGCAGAGTCTTCTGAGCACTTTGAGTGGCAATTTGAGAATGTTTGGGATGCGGTTCTCACCACCCAAATGCAAATTTTTGCTCCAGGATTGGTCTTCAGCGGTGCCACGGCAAACAATAGATAGTGAAGTAGTTGAGTGTGTCGACCACTTCACTTACGTGGGAAGTAGTGTGAGCCCTGGTGGCTCGGTGAACGATGAAATCTCTGCACGGATACAAAAAGCTTGGTTGGCTTTGCCAATTTACGCTATCTATGTCGCCGCCGCGATGTCCGATTGTCTATAAAGGGTTGCGTGTACTGCACAGCAGTCCGGTCTGTTATACTGTATGGCTGTGAAACATGGCCATTGAAGGTGGAAGACATGAAAAGGCTTCAGGTGTTTGACCACCGTTACCTTCGAAGTATAGGCCGTATTCCGTGGTGTCACCACATGAGTAACTCAGAAGTCAGGCGTAGAGTTTTAGGGAGTAGAGGTAAGTCGGTTGACGAGGTTGTGAACCTTTATCACTGAGATGGTTAGGACACGTGTTACGTATGCCTAGTCAGTGATTGCCTCGTCACACGATGTTGGCCGAAGTAGGTCCAGGGTGGATGAAGGCCTGAGGTGGCCAGACTAAATCATGGCACCAATGCATGAAGTCTGTGACTGTTGGTTTGAGCCATGTGGGGCTATGCAGACTGGGTGGTTGTGGTCCGTGGGACAAGAGAAACCAGTAGTTGGAGATTATAGGTGATACGGTTCAGAGTCGATGTCATTGACGCAGATGTATACACACATTATCTTCATCTTGACACTATACCGAATCTCACCATTTTCTCATTCTTCCTTTCTTCCTTCTGGTACTTAGTATTTCTTCTGACTGAATTTTCTTTTTTTCATCTCACACTTCACTGCTTTTTTTGATGTGATGATATGAGCTGTGGCAATTCGGACCGTTACGCAGTATTGCCTGGTCCTATGTTGATACTGATGATGATGATATCACAAGTGATGGATGAAGAGGCATCTAGCACCACTTCTTCAGGACGTAATGAGGTGTTCAAATTGCCTTTCAAGTGTTTTAAGTCCTCATCCGTCGCCTGCAACTTCGCCATTTTTGCTAGGTCAATATGGTCACGTTCTAAGACGTTTAAGTACATACCAGACAAAGCATCAGCTGCCTCATTTTTGCTGCCTTTGACATACCTTATATCTGAAGTGAATTGTGAGATGAATTCTCAATGTCTGATTTTTCGCGGCAAGTAGTTGTCATGGTTTGGGTCAATTGCTTTTGTGAGTGGCTTATGGTCGGTAAATACCACAAATACGTACCCTTCGAGCATATATCTGAAATGCTTGATAGCTAAGTAAATCGCCAGTAACTCTACCGAATGTACTGTATCGCGATTGAGAAGCATAAAGCCGTTTCAAGTAGAAAGATAATGGTTCCCACTGACCGTGGACAAGCTGTTGTAGTACTGCGCTTACCGCAACATTTGAAGCGTCTGTCATGATTACTAGTGGTGCTTCTGAATCACAACGAGAGAGAAGATTTTCGGAACTTAGAGCCAGCTTAGGTTTTCCAAAATCATCATGGGCCGCTTGGGTCATGTGAAACACTGTAGCTCATCCTTGTAACAAATCTGTCAGCGGTTGGGCTACTTCAGCACATTTAGGTATGAAACATCGATAGAAAAACTAACTTAGTTGGGTGGAGGAAGAGATTGATAACCGAATCTTTTTTATCGAATCAACACCAAACACATGCAGTGAAAATGATTCTGCACCTGTCCCAGATATATGGAAAATTCTACTACTCTTGTCATCACAGAAAAGGAGAGAAAATTAGGAATGTACAAAGTCTGTCTTGAAGTTGTGGAGTTACCTGATATTAATATGGACAATAAATTGTGTCCGAAACGTTATCCAGTAAATGCTACTGCTTCACTGTGTGATATTTCTAATAAACAAACCATAATGGAACGTCGATAGAAGTTTACTAACCTCGGAAATCTTCGCAGCTTTCGAAACGAGTCTGGAACAGGATATTCGCGAATTGCATCTACTTGCGGAACCGGTTTAACACCGCTGACATCATCAGTGTGACCCAAAAACTTTAGGGATTCTTTGCCAAACTCGCACTTTTGCGGATTGATTGTAATGCCATATTCCTACAGTCATTCGAAAAGCGTCCTCAGATGTTGCAGGTGTTCTGTTTCAGATGCGGTAGCTACTATTAAGTCATCTATGTATGCACTGACGAAAGGTAAGCCACGAAGTACCTGATCTATAAATCTTTGGAATGTTTGAGCAACATTTGTCAAACCAAACGGCATACGAATAAATTCGAATAATCCGAATGGGGTAGTGATGGCCGTCTTAGGAACATCATTGGGTTCCACAGGAATGTGGTAGTAAGCTCGCATGAGGTCAATCTTGGAAAGAATATTTACTTTTGTCATAGAGTCCATAAAATCATGTATGTGAGGAATTGGATACCTATCAGGGACCGTACGCTTATTCAACACTCGATAACCACCGCAAGGTCGTATTTCACCTGATATTTTCTAGGTACCGTATGCAGGGATGATGATCATAGGCTCTTGAAAGGGCGTATAACTTCCAACTTTAGAAGTTTATCAAATTCCTGTTTTGCTATCTGCAGCTTTTTAGTGTCTAACCGTTGGTTGACCATGCAGAAATGTTCTAGACGGGCAAACCAAAATTGCGGCCCATTGAACTTAAAAGAAGACAGGAAGATAAATGGTACCCATGAAGCCTATATTCGAAAGTCTTGATTATGAGAGTTTAAAGACATCAGCACTGGTACAGCAAAAATGCAATGCCAGGAACTTAAAATAACAAGAGTAGGAAAAATACAATAAAAAAGTATGTTAATGCCTACCGAAAAAGCAGCTAGAGATGTTCTCAGCATATATATATATATATATATATATATATATATATATATATATCCTAGGTTTTATGCTTTTCGACACTCTTCAGTAAGCCTTATCTACAACCTTGAGGGAACTGATGTCCCGCTTGAGATTCAAATCCGCATTGCCCAATGTTGCAGTTAGCGACGTTTCAACTTAGGTATTCGGAACATGACTGACTTCCTGTAGTACTGTATAAATACATTGATTGATCCACTGGAGAGCAACCGATCTCATGTTGTCTTATCCTGAGTGCTAACCGGATCCTATCGATCCTTTTACAATATAGCCGCCAAGCTAGGAGGCTTACCATTGCGGTAGACTGATGGATATTAATTAATCGGAGGGGATTGGCAGGAATTCCTGGACCTATGTCCACGGCTTTACTTGATTATTCCACCAATAAACTCTAGAAACGTAAAGGTTTTAATAAAGAGCGGTTCGAACATATTGAATAATCTGCTTCTGAGTGAACTGATTATGTCAGTAGGTTTATGTGTTGATTTTCGTTTGATTAATTTCCTATCGCACTACAACAAAAAATCTTTATCTGAAAAGATAACCTATCTACTAGCATACATTTAAGCATTTATCTCTTCGTGTAAATCTTTTTATTATATTCGATAATCTTTTGACTGAGATTCTTTTTTCTTTAACTTGGTTTTAGGTGGAAGAATGCTCCAGCTCCACCAGGCAAAGCATATTGTCCAACTACAGTTGAACAATGGGCCAACTGCCTTTCACATCTTCCTTGTGTTCCACTTGGTATTGCTGGCATGGTTAGATTATATTCAAAAGCAGATACATATTCTGAGTCAATAGCTGCAATTGTCTATGGTTTAGCCATCGTTTCACTCTTCCTTGCATCTTCTGTCTTCCACATGTTCTCTTTATTTTGTTGTAATAGGTGAGTTATATGTTTCTACTTTTCAATAATTATGTTAAAATTAACCTTAGTAACAATTTATTTACTTAAATTTTTACTTGTATATTTAATGGTGAGTTTAAATACTTAGATTCTCACTAGTTGCATTTTGTATCCATCCCTTTAAAGGCTTTGAATCTCTCATCTAAGCCATAAAGACGACTGTAATTAGTAATCACCTTAAAGATACTTTTAATGATAATGCATCTATTATGGGTTAGTAGTCTTTTTTATATCTGCTCTTGGAACTGGAAGCAAACAGTCAGATTGTATATGAGATAACTTGGAATATGTCTCAATTATATGGTTGACTACTCTGGTCAGTTATTTTCGTGCATGATTTCATTTTCCTTACTCACAAGTATTGTGGTGTATGTGATTGTGAACTTTTCAGTCTATGAATTGTTTGAAACAAAAACTTAATCTTTTTTTCCTGAGTAGATGAATGATGTTTATTTTGAGTTGTAGTTCACTGTAAAAAATTCCATTCTCTAATCCATTTACATTTAATATCAATTAATTGTCAGCATTTCTTTCTTGGTACAGATTTTGAGTAAGGAACAGTGGATGAAACAATACAGGTTAACCAATTCATTAGGCTATTAGACAAATTAATGGTGCTTTAAAACTTGAGTTTCTCAGCACTCCAAAGAGTATACTGTAGGAGTCATGAAAAAGCATTACGCCGATCATCGACACTGTCTACTTCAGAAAAAAAATCTGAAATTCACTCGGAAATCTTGTGACATTCGTACAGTAGGCAAAGGGCCACACACTTATTGTGTGAGGGCTAATGATGCTACTGTCTAAGTGCCCAAACCTTAGTAACTGCAGCTGTGTTCAAACCGGTAACTTATCGGTTGAAAGATAGCTCCCTTAAACCAATAAGTCATTGCTGTACACCATTTTTAACTGTGTATATTCAAAAGAAGTGTTTATTGAAACGAATGTATAAGTCGTACAAAGAGGTGAATGCTGTTGATAATTTTGCCAATTGTCGAGACAAAACCGTGGTTGCAATACGTGAATAGTACATTCATCTGAAACATTCTGTCGTTTTACGTATGTATTTGCAAACGTACAGTTATGAAAATGAGTCGTCGAGGTAACTTCCTTTTGCTTTTCTATGATATTCTTCATCCTTTATAAAACGACATTGGATTCACTTAAAAACTAGTCAATAATGTTACGAATGAAGAGGAGGATAAAGGACTATTGGCGTTCCTAGAGATATTTTGAGTACAAGACTTGAAATTCAAGTGTACAAGAAAACAATTCATACAAATTGGGGTGCTAAATCTTAACGTCAGCTACCCGTTGTTGCACAAGCAAAGCTATGTGACAAGCAAACATACATCGCATTACAACAGGAGTCTTCTGGCTCAACACCTACCCAAATTATTTCATTAGGGGACATCTTTCCAAACGAATAAAATCAAAATCTACCACAGAAATTTAACAAAAGAACTATCCTCTCATACATCAAGAACATCTTTCGGACAATGGCCAGATTGCCGCATCATCTACTTGGAATCTCGGTGTCATATACATGAACAAAATCACTGCAACACATGTTTCATGCAAACCGAAAGACTCATTTAACTAGGAGGAAATGATCAACGTTATCTGCAAAATCAATTGTAATAATTATAGGCATCACTTCGTAAACGCGATCATGTAGACCATTGTTAGAACGCCTTCATGAATACAGGTTAACTGTTAACCGCCATGACACTGTGACAACCACACTATCACCTGAAAGAACTTCAGAATTCTGGAACGTGTAGAGTCGAAAACAGCCCGAGCAAAATTAGCAATAAATCCCCATATCAAAATAGGCGGAATATACGAGCCTTTCTCATCGTTACACACCCCCCCCCTGAGAAAACCAGAGGCAAGAAATCAATCAGTTGGGTTAAATGCATATCCAGACACTCACTAAACAACCTCTCAAGGTGAAATCAGGCAAAGTAGCACATTCTGAACTTCCATGCACAACCATTTTCCTTTCACTGCTTTCTGAAGCTCGACTGCACTGATAACGACATCTAGTATAACATTGGTACGTTTGCCAACTAAAGCTCTACCTCAGATAACAGCTAACTATGAACATGATAGGTGTGTTTTTCATCTACACTCCCCAACATTGATGCTACCTCCCCACATTGTTCTAACGTATGTTCTTCCCCGTCTTTTTTGCACCATCAACCTTTACACACTTCCTTGTATTCATCATTTTCCATCTTTCCGAACGATGCGACAAAGTGTATAGAACATTCGGTTAAGTTATATCTAAATTTATGAAACTCAATGAACAGCAAGCCCTGAACCCAGGTTCTCGTGTTCATTGACACTTATGAGCAAGATATATTTAAAATTTGATATAACCCATCTTCCTTCAGAGATTCGAACTGACGTCATTCAGCAAAGAAGCCAGAGACTTTATCTTTAAGCTATTCAGAGCTTCTCGGTGATTAACGACTAGTTTACAGCATACGGAGCTGTGAGTCATTGGTTTAGAGAGCTATCTTTTAACCAGTGGGTGATGGACTCGAACACCTCCATCTACCCAAGTAGTAGTATTATTAGCCCTCATACAGTGGATGTGTGACTCATTACCTACTGAACAGATGTGAACAAGGTTATTGAGTGCATCTCCTGAATATTAAAATACAGTGTATCGCAATGTCGTTAGCTACCTGGCTAGGTGACTACACTGCAAAACTTGATGGATTGACTTCGATCAACGTTGCTCATTCAAGACTGGACAGTTGCATTGCTTATTATACTATAATCTGTTCTGCATAAATCATAATTTTATAATTAGCAGTACTCTATGGATTTCAAAGGGTTGTCACTCGACTATTTCTTATGGCATTTCGGTGATAGGAAATGCGACTCAAGACCGTTGGTTTGTACTAATACAATGACGTGATCATTTCAATGTTTCCACGCGTATGACTATGCTACCGTATGTTATGGACGATTATTGAATTGTATACCTATCTTTTCAAGGGGAGTTGTGGTTCATTGACCTAGGTGCTTGACTATCATCAAGTGGATCATGGACTAAAATATCGTTCCACCTGCGGAGATCTGAGCAACCAGTTAGTACCCTAGTCACCCATATAGACAGGCATAATCAACGTAGAACCTCGCAATAAGTGCCTCGATTCAAGTTAACCCACTTCACAGAAGTGTATAAAGAATAGGTGGATAGAATAAGAGCGATATCAGAGTGGAGACAGAATAAGCGATTTGAAGATTAGTGCAAATAGTCAAGCTTTAGAAGACGTCAAGGAATGAATACACCTCTCCAATGTCACCGATTTTCGGCCAAATCACTAAGAATCCTCAACCAGCGATTCCTATTGACCCAGCGACCCAAGCCAGGTAGTCTACACCTTCCTACAACGCTTAGACTAGCTAGTCGAGGATTCATGCACTGGTGCCATGTCTTGGGTGATGACCGCAATATATCACAAATCCAATGACTGAATAATAACTCACCCGCAATGAGAACTGAAACCTCTGGGCTCCATCCGTGACAATTTCATGGATGCGTACTACTGAGCAGTCCCAAACTAGGAAGAAATAACTTTTCAGTCCTACTAGGTCTTTAATGGTTCTCTGACTGTCCATAAAGACATGTAATGCGTGCATATATGGTATCTGACCAGGTTATGAATAGTGCTTGGATGTGTTGTGATAATCTCATTAGTTATTTCTGTCTTGTGCCATTATAACTAATACTATAATCCTATTAATTATCTCCTGATTGCGATTGAGTCCATACCAATCTGACTGCAATACTGTAAACACGATTGTTCAATATTACGTGAATTAGCTAGTATGAATTATTCAGTGGAACTGCTTTAAATATGTCGATCGCAGTTACACTCTTTGTTCTGTCTTCATCCTTTCGAAGTACTACTTCTACGGAAGAATACTAAATGAAAATAATGAGTGCCGAGTAATTTTCGATTACTCCCCTTGAAGAAGAAGCTTGGACCAGAATCCGTGCAAAACGTTGGAATTATTCTACTTCAAAGACCCTGTGACTTACACTAGTATAAACCATGTCTGATACTATCATGTGTGGTTAAATAATAAAGATATAACTGTTTTTCTAGAATTTGTATATTCAAATATCCGGCTGACGAGCCCCAAGTGGGACGAAATGCGCATCCTGAGTTCCATACCTTTTTCCTAGCGTTTCTGTGAGAAGTATATTTTAAATTTTCTGTTTTTGTTCTTTAAAGGTGTGCTTACTTCCTTACCATTCGTTGTCAGTGTGTTAGATAGATGCTTACTACATCATAAGCAAATATCACGGAGATTTATTACAATTTCACTCACATTAAATGCGATAACCTCATAGTGAATATACACTAAAATGCAGCCCAGCAGCTACGTGCACTTTTGTGCAGTAGGTAATTAACTACACCTGTCTGTGAAGACCCCAGTTTAATGATGGTAAGTGAAGTGGGGGGATGTTTCAACCATTTCACTTACTTGTGGAGTTGCAGCAGCCTCGAACGGGCTGCTTGCTCAGATATAGAAGGTCCATTTGGCATTTACCAGCTTGCGTCATCTGTAGTACTAACTGGCGAAATATTCGACTGACTATCAAAGGATGAGTATACTGTGCTGCAGTCCGTCCTGTTTTCTTATTCGGCTGTAAAACATGGCCGTTAAAAGTAGAAGACATGAAGCAATTACAGGTATCTTCGTGGCATTACTTGCGCTTAGTGTAATCATCATGTGAGCAATACTGAGGTCAGATGAAGGGTACTAGACAAGACATTCAAGTCAATTGATGAGGTTGTGGACCTTACTCGACTGAGATGGGTTGGGCATGTACTGCACAGGCAGAGCTACCACCCACCTCGATGTCCGATGCTAGGGGAAGTTGGATTAGGTTGAAAAAAGGTTCAGGGTGGGTAGATCAATATGTGATACCAGTCGGTGGTGTCTTTTACTGTTGGTCTGAGTCGTTTGGGGAGATGTAGACTACCTGGTTGGAGTAGCCGAAACGACAGGGATCAATGGTTGAGGACGCAGGTGTGTTCACTCCTTAACGTCTTCTAAATCTTGAATATTCGCAATCTTCAAATCGCTTATTATCTAACACAACTTTGTCCACTCTGATATCACTCTTATTCTATCCACCTATTCTTTGTATACTTCCATGAAGTGAGGCAATTGAAACGAATGCAATTGGTATGAGGTTCTGCGTTGATTATGTCTGTCTATCTTTATCTTATGGTTGTAATGACTCATTGGTTTACATGAATCGGTGTAAAGTGATCCCTCTACGTGATAGTCAATGGAGTTTTGTACTCTCATTTAGTGGAATATTCTAAAAATCTTGGTTTCATAAACTTTCTATTTAATGGGCATATAGTTGTAGAAAGTCATGATTTCAAGGGTTGTATGTGAGTTCCTACTCGTTGGCAGTCTTTATCACAACTAACCAAAAGCTCCGCCAAAACAGGCTGTATTCTTTTGCATTGCAAAACCGATATGTTTTATCGATTCGAATTCCTATATTCCTATTTTCCGATTTCTCCATCTCTCCTTTTATTGTCATATATCTTTAAATAGTCTTATATGAGGTGTGGCAATGTGGACCATTACACAATACTGCCAAGTACCATGTTTAATTTGACTTACGAATTCATTTCCTTTATGATTATTTCAAGTTATTCATCGTAGACTGACATCAGTTGGAGGAGTAAAGGAAACCTGGGAGCACTGGACAGCTGTTTCGTCCTAGTACGGGACTCTTCAGCAGTGCGCACCCACGACCCCGCCAGGGATCGAACCCATGACCTTCAGGTCCCGCCACCAGTGCGTTACCATTGAGCCACTGGGTCAGAATCTAATGCTCCATATTTCCAACTTCTGATAGCTCACGATTTATGATTAGTCATGGAGGTGAACTAATGATAAAGTCATATGATTGAAATCAAAATAACTCGTTAATAATTCGATGTACTTCAGTTTGTCTTAAATGAAGTGCTATATCCAACTTTCTTTTAAGTGTTTTTTAGCAATAAATAATTCTATTTTCTTCATTTCATCTTTTTTACTTTACACTTTTCAAAGGTCAACAGAAAACTTTTAGGTAATCAGTAGTGGTTCAATTTTTTGTTTTGGGTCTAAAATTATATTACCGGTTGTTGTTATGTTAGTATAATAAATTGAAAGGCAATTCGTTATCTGCATATCAAAATATATTTGTGGATACACGTATCTAGTGTTGTTCTTTTACAAGTTTGCACGTGTGTATATCATTCTGCAAGTAGAGATATGTGAATAGACGAAAAATCGATCAGCCTAACCTTTCAAAAATGAACCAATCATATTTTCTCTATATCCCTAGAAGTATCATTTTGTCCTTTGTGTATTTGTGGACATATAGATTAGGTTGACAAATGACAATTTAGTATGTATGTATGCATGTATGTGCATACGTATGATGCTTCTGTGTACGCAATGGGCTAAACGAACTGAACGTTACTGATATCTGTCAACTGAAAAAGGAATTAAATTTTCAACTCTATTTTAATCCCTGTAAAGCTTAGCTTAATGACAAAGATAATGAGGTTAGCCATTTCATAATCTACAGATGAGCCATGGTTTAAAATAATAATAGTAATAATATATTCGGGGTTTTCTATGACTTTATTCACTAATCTGATGGCTTCAGATATCAGTAGATTGTCATACAGTTAATCTCCTTGATGTGATCGACGAACGCAATGAGAACAGCATTTATGGAGTTAAGGTCATATTCTTTCACAAGATTTTCATCAGCTGGATACAACGTAAATAAATACGTAGTCAAAGTAGAATTGTAAACATGCATGTAACATCTTGGGATATTAGTTGTAATTTTGAAGAGACAGAGTAGGAGATCTTGTGCACAAATCCAGTCGAACTAAACTCATTAATGATCCATGAAATTGAATTTTGAGGGAGTTGTGGGGATTTGGAAATATTTCAAGTTGTTATTCATCGTAGACTGACATCAGTTGGAGGAACGAAGGAAACCTGGGAGCACTGGACAACTGTTTCGTCCTAGTATGGGACGGTTTGCGGGCTCAATCCTTGGTGGGGTCGTGGATGCGCACTGCTGAGGAGTCCCACACTAGGTCGAAACAACTGTCCAGTGCTCTCAGGTTTCCTTTGTTCCCCCAACTGATGTCAGTCTACGATGAATAACAACTTGAGATCCTTGAGATGTTGACTGTGGGCAGAAAATCTTGTGAGGAACGTAATCCACTAAATAATATTGTTTCATTATGCCATACGTCTAATCAATCAATTGAATTGGAACTGACATCGGTTAGAGGACCACTGAAAAATTTGGGAGGTCTGAATAGCTGTTTCGTCCTACTTTGAAAATCGTCAGCAGTATGCATCCACGATCACCAGGTCTTAATGTAGGGTGAGGCTGCTTTTCAGTCTTCTGAGATTTTCAATAGTTTGAAATCAATCAGTGTCTACAAACCACTGTTTAAGTTTATAGTAATGATGGATAGTGGGTAGCAGTGGAATCCAGGATGCGCATTTCGTCCTATTTAGGACTCGTCAGTTGGATGTACCTGCCTCCCACTGGAGTGTGGGTGCATCCAACTGACTAATCCCAAACTAAACGGAACGCACGTCGTGTATTCCACTGCTAGGTATCATCAAGTAAACTACAATATAATGAATATTTGGGCAGTAACGAGGCCTTTGCATAGGGATCCATCTACCAACATAGGTCTACCAATTAGACCCAGTATAGCAACGGAAAATTACAAGTACACCGTCATTTTTATCATCGCCCACCTAATTCCATTCTTTATTCTAGTTGATTGCCTGTTAAGCACATGCCGTAACCTTGACCTATATATTATTGTTTTCTCTCTTCCTCCACATTGCTAATCTCTTTATGATTGATTACTAGTCATGTATCGTTTCACATGCAGTCCATCATATTTAATATATTCATATAATAATGGGTGATGATTGAAGATGAAGTTAAAATCTGTGTCGTCGCTGGATCTGAACCAGTAACCACCGGGTTTCCAGCCCTATGCTCTATCAGCTAAGCTACGTGACCCTACTGCCGATCAATCAACCACTAAGGGTTTTTATCCGACTGCCATGTCAATTCATTATGTATTATTATTGCGTGATCATATTCACCCTGGCTGGTTAGTCAGGACTTCTCATCTCAATCCAAATCTAACTGAATTAGAGAGGGGGAGCGTCTTATTGATTATCTGAGTGAGATAGTCGTCGTTTGGCAGACTTATATTATTGATACTTGGTGATGATGGAAGGCGAAATGAAGGTCTAGACTGATGGAATTCGAACCAGCGATCATCATGCAATATCATTACAAGTCTGATAATCAGTATGCATATAAATCATCCTAAAGCGGAAAAACTTGGAGTTATTCAATTTTGCGGTTTGTTGTGATTTTACCTCGGATGAATATCAGTTAAAGAATCATTCAAAACCGAGGAGCACTAGACTGTTGTTTTTTCCCAGTTTCAGACTCATCATTAATGCGCATCTACGATCTCATGTGTATATTGAGCCCATGACCAGTAGATCAACCAAATTTAGATATGAGAACAGATGGTCACTCAATATCACAAATAGACAGGGGTTAGAAAACGTACGCCATTGAATTCTGACCTTAGTAGTGGAGTGGTAAAGTTCACGTCATGAGACCTGACGTTGGTTGGTGCACGTTGTTGAACAGTGTTAAGTTATGATGAAATATTATATAAGTGTAAAACTTGGGCACTGTGGTAGAGTGTCATTCCATATTAGATTTATTTGATATACAGTGACACAGTATAATTTACTTGACGACCACGTTCCGAGCATAACTTATTCCTCATAGTCCTATCACACCACTTTCGACTTCTTTTTTTTATAGTTATGTCACCTACTTCATATTCTTTGTTGATTCAATGAACAAAGATTCAGTAGTCACTCTCTCTATCTCTCCACCTAATTATTTTGGACTTGAGCACAGTGGTTCTATCCCACCCATTGTGTGGTTGTATGTTAATACATCCATTGTAATAACCGAGTGCTTTTCTAGATTATTGATCTAATTGGGGTCTGTCATTCTATATTTAGCTAAATTCCTATGTTCAGCTATTCTAACTGACTTTAGGTGGCTAGTTTGACCTATGTTCTTGACCTGACTCACAGTCATTACATGAAATTTGATAGATTAGATTATTTTGATTAACTGGATCCATCGCTTTGTCGGCTTGAGTATCCAATGATAACCAGTTAGATTGCCGGAACATAAGAATTTAGCTAAATATAGAATGACAGACCCTAAGGGGATGAAGCGCCTAGAAAAATCCTGACTATCGCAATGTATGCATTAACACACAATCTATATTGCTGTAAATGATAACAGTTGAATAGATATTCACTTGGATTACATGATTATGTGGAAGCTTACGGATTCTTGACGTTGTCAGTGTGGGTTCTTCTGGTACCTGAAGCTATAAACATAAGAATTTATGATAAAATAGACGTTTATTTAGCGTAACGGGGCATTGCGAAGATGAATCAAACATGTTGACTGTTTGTAGCGGAAATTTGGAATTTCGCGCGACCTTGGTGCCACTAATGGTGGAGAAAGAAAGCATGACTGAAAACGATCCAAACTTTAACACTTTCTTGTTTATTTCATGACTTGTGTAATCTCCTGATGTTTTTAATCTAATTTAATGACCTCCCTTCCGCACATTCAGGTCCTGTAAATTCTTGTAAATTTTCCAACATATATCAATGTGATGATGCCTGTAAACTGGCTTCTGTCATGTTAAATTACTAATATAAGAATAAAATATTTATTTATTTAATAGGGTTGGCGGGATATATTCATTGTACTCAAGTCCAATATAATTAGGTGAAGGGAGACGGAGAGATTGATTACTTAATCTTTGTTCATTGAATCAATCAACACCCAGCCAACACATGTAACAGAAATGATGCAACACCTATACTAGAGATATAGAAAGTCTTAGTATCAATAGAAACAAAAGAATATGAGGTGACAGGACTTGTAAAACAGGTATCGAAAGCGGTGTGATTACATTGATATGATATGAAGGATAATTTATACTTGAAACGTTGTCATCAAGTAAATGATACTGTGTCACTGTGCGCTATATATCAAATAAATAAATCTAATATGGAATTAGGATGAACCGCTATCTAAAACCCTGAGATTTTTTGGTGGGTTTTTGACTGATGTTGAACATCAGCAGCAGCATAAAACGAGGTATTACCGCTTAATGGTCCAAGTTGCCACACCTCATATTATCATATGAGATGAGAAAGCACTGAGATGAAAGATAACGGAATGAAGAAGAAAGAAGCCAAAAATCATTGAAAGTAGTAAATATAAAGAGGGAGGAGAAATAAGGGAATACTGAATTCAGTATGAAAATCACGATGAAGATAATGTGTAGATGAATCTGCACCACTGAAGTTGATTCCCATCCATGACATCTAGAGTAAGTATCCAACCACTGGTTTCTCTCAGTATTCAGACACCATCCGAGAAGTCTACATCAGATCGACACTCAAAGAAAGACTTCCTGCAATGATATCATGTTTTAATCTGATTGTCTCTTACCTCTTCCAGCTTGAACCCACTTCAGCTAAGATTGTGGATTCAGGCAGACGGTGACTGGTCATACGTGACACATGTTACAGTCACGAGTGTGGAGGACGATTCACAACCCCATCAAGTGAATTTCCTCTACTCCCTGAAACCTAACGCATTGCATAATACATAGATAACGGTGGTTAAATGCCTGAAGCCTTCTTATGTTCTCTACTTTTTAATGACTATGTTTCACAGCCAGACAGTAGAAAAAAGCGAAATGCAGCACAGTACACTCGACCCTTAATACATAGTTGGATATCACAGGAACACCAAAGCTGGTATAAGTTTGCAAAAGGTGATCGAGCGGTGCAGAGATTTCATGGGCCACTGATTCACTAGGGTTGATCTGACTTCCTAGATGAGTGAAGTGTTCGGCGCGCTCAACTATTTTACTTCTTATTATAAGAAAATGTACCACTGAAAACCAGTTCTAGAACAGAAATTTGCATTTGCTCAGTTAGAAACGCAGTCCAAACATTCTAAAATTGCTAATGAACATGTTCAAAAGACTTGCATTTTGTTAACGTTCTCATCTAATAAGATTATGTTATCTGGGTATTATAGATTTAACAAGGGTTCTCCTGTGATACAATCGATCCCTGAAAAGTCGGACGACGAGAAAGAGACCTCTACAAGCAAGTTTATCATGAAAGTGAATAAGAATAAACAGTGTGGACATCCTTGAAAGACACCACTCTATGTGCACAGCTCAGTTGACAACTCACTATAGATTGTAACACACTTACGGGTGTTTAAGCAAAGAAGCATCAACAAAATGATTTACTTATTCGGCATACTTAACATGGCGAAAACCATTTTGAAACTAATCTATTCACTATCTCTACTTCTTATTGTAAAGTTTGGAAGATGTACTTTCCGTTAATTTTACTCTTATTATAATAGATAGTTTCTTTGGATAACTGTAGATCCTATAGAGAACTTGTTGAAAGAACTATTCTTCATTCATACTGATTTGAATTAAGGGCGTGGTATGTGTATATTTCAGGTATGAACGGGTTTATCGCACAATATATAGCAAAAACAACATTCCGATGAATTTAAACAGAGGTCATCATGATAATGAACAGAAAGGTGAACTATTATCAAATGAAAATAGGTTCTCGATATATTCCCTTGAAAATTCATTTTCTTATTGAAGTGATGCCACAATTACAAAAAAGCTAGGTTATATAAGGATGCTTTTTCTCTTCAAAAGTAATATTTAACTATAATTTCTCATTCCTATATTGGGTTGAATTGGCAGACATATGTTGGTAGATGGTTTCTTATGCGGAGGCCTCGTTACTGCTCAAATATTCATTACACTGTAGTTTACTTGATGGTAGCTAGCAATGGAATACAGGACGTACTTCCCGTCTTATTTGGGACTCATCAGCTTGAGGTACTTGCATCCCAGTGAGTGATTTTTTTCACATTGAGACTTGAATCCCGTATTCATCGCTTCACACGTCAAAGCGTTATCCATTAGATCACTAGAGTATTAGAGCCCCCTAGGTTCGAGTCTCAGTGGGAATACTATCGCTGTTTGGAGTGCAGGGATATCGAGCTGACGAGTCCTAAATAGGACAAAACGCATATCCTGGATTCCACTGCTAGCCACTACCAAGTACGGTACAGTGTAATATTTAACTGTTGTATGTTTTAAAGTGTATGTCATGCTTATATACGTGGACTAATACCAATGATGGGTGCTGACTAGTAGTGGAATCAGGATTGGGCTTTTCGTCTCATTTGGGATTCTTCAACTAGATATACCTGCCTTTATGGTGAGCGATATTGTTCTCATCAAGACTCACCACTGCAACTCGCATATAAATGGCGCTTAAATACCAAAAGGATGCTGAATGATGAAACGAAATATCGCCTGAGAGAAATGTTGCATTATTGGAATGACTATTTTGAAGCAACGAAATGGCGAATTTTTCAATCACTTTGTCATAGACCGCAAGCATACAGATGCCTGATGCTTAGCCTGAACATAATACTGAAGTAAGTAGTGTTTTGAGAAGAAGAGGGAAGTCAGTTGATGAGGTTGTGAATCGTCCTCCACACTCGTGACTGTAACATGTGTCACGTATGACCAGTCACCGTCTGCCTGAATCCACAATCTTAGCTGAAGTGGGTTCAAGCTGGAAAGAGGTAAGAGACAATCAGATTAAAACATGATATCATTGCAGGAAGTCTTTCTTTGAGTGTCGATCTGATGTAGACTTCTCGGATGGTGTCTGAATACTGAGAGAAACCAGTGGTTGGATACTTACTCTAGATGTCATGGATGGGAATCAACTTCAGTGGTGCAGATTCATCTACACATTATCTTCATCGTGATTTTCATCATACTGAATTCAGTATTCCCTTATTTCTCCTCCCTCTTTATATTTACTACTTTCAACGATTTTTGGCTTCTTTCTTCTTCATTCCGTTATCTTTCATCTCAGTGCTTTCTCATCTCATATGATAATATGAGGTGTGGCAACTCGAACTATTTTCCAGTGTTGCCAGCGTCCTGTGTAGATTTTGTTCGTGTATCTTTGGAGACATATTGAGGAAGGCGTCTAACTGTAAAGTGAGTACCATCTATGTGCACTATATCATGCTACAATAGTTTATACTGAAATGCAGGTTGTGTCGTTTCACAGCATAAAGTCTAAGAAGTTAGTTCTATTAGAAAATACATCACATTTATGCTAGAAACCAAGAATAAGTATGACTCTCCAGTAAATATGAGTCAGGTCACCATTGATAAAAAACATAGATTCCTTTATTTTAACTCATATATCATCTCTCTCATCTCTCATTACGTGTCCTCGAAGGCGATATAAGATCGAATCCGTTACCTTTGAATTTTGTGGAAAGTATATATTTTTCTACAGAAACTTTTGGATAAGCCTTTCATTCTGATGTTAATTTCAGTCAGTATTATTCATGAAACTAAGCATTTCTTTCTTCAGTCTATCCATCCTCGCCACAGCTAGTTACTACATTCTGAGGTAAATAGAGCTTGAGTGGTGTAAAATTCTCTCGACATCTTACTAGCTTCTGTGGTTTGGATATATATCACCAATATCATCGCAGCTGTTACCACACAGTTCTCTGTTCACTTGCTCTGTGACTTGATGATATAAGCATACACATACAGATGGCAAGTGTATGACATGGTGCCGTCGGATGAAGCATATTTATTTCGGCCGACAGTACTTCATGCCTAAAGACTGTATATGAAGTATAGGAGATCTCGTCGTTATCGAAGTAATGGACGCTTCTGTTCTTTCTGTTTCTTTCTTATCAACTGTGTCGGTTATATGTCTCTTGATCCTCCATCTTGTACCATTGTCTATGTTATTTTGATAAATAAAGAATCACCTCATTAACACCTGCGTTACAAAATAACAATACACTCAGACTTGTTTACGCAGAAAACTGTAATCAATAATGAAAAAAATAATCATCATTTTTACTTGAATACTAATTAGAAGGTCAAAGATAGGTAAAAGAAGAATGGATAAACATTCTAGAACCAAGCACCCTCATGATTATTTCTGTTATTGTTATTGTGATACGCTTATATTCCTGTCACATGCCACGTTTTAAGGTTTCTTGTTGTAGTAAGTTTCGAAGAATTCATGGTATGACTTCATAATAATTAGTATTACATTTACAAAAAAGTGTAGTAGTATAGAAAATGAAGAGACTGAGACACAGGAAGGAATGTTTATTACTGACATCTTGTACAATAGTCATCAAATATTGTACACCACCTTCCACTAAGACAATTATTTGCATAATATGCTTCATTTCCTCTTCTGCTTCTATCTTGATTTACTCTTAATATGCCCACATTGTCACTTGAGTTTCTCTTGGCAAAATCTTTACTCATTACTGGTAATTGCCTATGATTTCTGTCGCCCTGTCGATATATACTACTTATATCGATTCTGATAAGTAGCACTTACTACAGTAGTGGTAATTGTATTTTCATAATTGCATATTTTTAATAAAATAAATATTATTATGAGCAAATTTACACTGATTAGTGTATTATGTTAACGTGTAGCGTGTATATCTGACGATTTCAATCCTCAACAGGGCATATTATTTATTTTTGTAATCGAGAACTATATAATCTTATTTATAACTAGAGTTCTTATAACTCATACAATTTTATAATTCCAAGCTGTTTCTAACAGTTTCTTATTGTAGCCATGTAATCATTTGTTATAACTTTTAGTGAGACTTGTAGGGATAGTTGTACAATAACTTTCAACTTCCACCCCATTGATGATCGTCCGCTTTTTCTTGGTAAATGGAAAAAGGCGGTAAGATAACAAAGTATATTACAACGTGAAAATATACACAAAATACAATGGTTTATATATGTTAACAATGACCTTGATTATTTCTAGGCTTTTCTAGATATTAGAATATCCTATTGACTTTTTTGTCTTTTCAACCAATCTGATATTTACACTACAGTTAACGTGCTTTTTCTTGAAACTTTAGAGCAATACAATTGGTTGTAAAATACCTTTGCGTGGTAGAGCTTTTTATTAGGATCATAGTAATCTTATTGCACACTATAACTATTTTAAAAATGATCCAACCAAATTCAGATACACTATTGAATGCCTATACTGACGATGTCACGATCACAACAGTAGAATCAAAGTTATATATATATATATATATATATATATATATATATATATATATATATATATATATATGGCACTTAAAGAGTGTACTCCATGAGGAAGATTTAACTTAAATGATAATGATGATGGTTATGATAATAATTTTGGTATTTGATAACGTAAAGGTTAAATGATAACAAAAAAGGGTTACGTAAGATTTTTAATTGTTTATAAGGTGTATATAGATTAAAAAAGGGGTGAAAACGTTATAGAGTTAATAAGCAATCAAAGGTTATGGAATATGCGCGAGACAAGTTGATCAGAATAAATTGCAAGTATTTCTACACTGAGTGATGATTGAAGGTGAGATGAAAATGTGGACCGCGGCCGTATTCGAACCAGCAACCGCTCCGGTGCTCTACTAACTGAGCTAAGAAGCCCGACTGCTGACCAGAATTTTATTTCATTCCAATCACCCAGGATTTTGCCCGATTACCATGTGAACTCGTGATTCAGATTGGTTAATTCCTGTAGTTCAGGTCAGGCTCAGCATACGCCAACGTATTGTCACCAAACGACCAATTATTACACTCAGTCAAAGTACCTTGTTATAAATATTCATGAAGCTCTGATGCACTAGTTATGATGCCTAGGATGATATACAAATGTTCACCAAATAAAACTATAGCCTTGAGAACAGTTCACTCTGAGAATTCTGTTTTCTGTTAACTTTTCCTATTTTCAGCTAGTTGATATTACCACGTCAAAAAATCATTGAAAACTAGACACTATTTAACAACTGTTTTAGTTATTAGTGTCATTGCTTGTATTACACCGTCGTTGATTGGACCGAATTAATGAGTCTCCGTTGGCATATGGGTTCCTGTGCAGATGCCTCGATATTGCGTGTATTGTTTTAATTATGAATAGTTATAATGGGCAGCGGCTAGCAGTGGAATCCAGGATGCGCATTTCGTCCTATTTAGGACTCCTCAGGTGGATGTACCTGCCTCCCAGTGAGTGATGTCGTCCCCACCCGGACTCGAACTCTGGAGCGATCGCCCCAAGTGCCATAGCGTTATCCACTGTACCACCGATCCACGACAACCACTTCTTGTGCTATGGGCATAGTTTTAGTTATTATCTGGGACTGGCCAGAAATGATCACTCATGATCTCATCAGGAATCAAGCTAAGGACCACATAACCATGTAGTGCCTTTCTGGCTTTTAATGGTTCTTTGGCGTCTATCAAATTCTTTGTAAACATGCTAATTCACTCATTTATTTCTTTAGAAGAAGCTGTATTATTGTCTAAAAACAGTATAATCAAGAAAATCTTTTCATTTTGTTATTGATGTGTGGTCTGCATAGTGAGATCATTAAGGTTCCCATTTTAGTTTGATATTGAAACTTTGGGAACCGTAGATTTCTCTAAGTCCATTTTATAGAGGATATGTAATAAGGCATGTGACTGACTTTACTCTGTCAATTTTTCTTCCAGTTCATTTATTTCTGGAGATAAACGCAGATAAACACACACAGGTACACATGAAATATTTATGCAAAATGGTTGGCTTTCGAGTTTTTATAGACTCTAAATTCTCATATCGTTTTTTTCTCTACACTAAATTCATTGAACCGTTTCAAATGAGGAGAAAAATCGATAGCTTCATGAAAGATTAACTTTTAGGAGATGGACAATTGTGAGTAAAACGTTTATTGATTTCAGCTTTACAGAGTTCAACTTTCAGTTGTATAGTATTAGTGTTTATTTTTAACACTTACTTACACACACATACAACATACCCAGGGAGTGGTTGCATAGATTTAAAGACTGACAGTTATTTTGTAGGTTCAGTTTTTTATATTTTAGACTGTAGCTATTTTGAAACTTTAGATGAAGGCAACCTCAAGTTCGTGGGTTCGATTCCTAAGGGATCGAGGTCAAGTGTGCGCACTCATTGTCAGCTTACATAATATTTTCCTTTATTGTTCGGAGCTATGGTTTGTTGGTTTGGGGATATGGATTTCAACCAATAAGTCATGGGTTCGAATCCTGCTCCACCTACCGTGGTTTGCGCAACCAAGTAGTAGCTTTAGCCCTCATACAAATGTGCACAAGGTTGCTGAGTGCATTTCAATTTTCTCTTTTTTCTGTTTTTATGGGTATTTATCGATTTCATCGTGCCAGGCAATTAGATGACAATTTTTCTAATTACTCTGAATATTATATTACCTCTATGTACTATACAATGCGAACTAACATTTTGTTATCTTTTAATGATGGTTAGTGGCCAGCAGTGAAATCTAGGACGTGCGTTCCGTCCTCTTTTGGGACTTGTCAGCTGGATGTACCTGCCTATCGCACTAGAGGTGGTTGTCGTGGTTCAGTGGTCTAGTGGGTAATGCTTCGATATTTGTAAGGACCGGCTCCTAGTTCGAGTCCCGATGAAAGCAACATCTCTGGGCTTCAGGCACATACATCTGACGAGTCCCAAATGGGACAAGACCTGAGTCCTTGATCCCCCTACTAGCCATTATCTATCATTACTGTATAATTAAAAACACAGGCAGCATCAAGGCATTCGCGCAGGAGCCTATATACCAATAGACACCAATCAATTCGGTGCACTCAACGGCAGGATAATACAAACAATAACATTCTTTTTGTCTTTCTTAATTTAGGAAACTGCAGTATACAAACCACATAAGGTTGGAAGGAATACTTGGTTTGTGTATTGGTGGGATGTAGATATCTTTCTGATCATATCTGTAGCTCAACTGCAACAAAGGTCAAAGAGGTAAACAACAATGGAGCATCCTTTCGCTCCAGTTCTTCTCAGACCCAGCTAGTGGAAAAAATATTCATTGCAGATGGAACAATGGTTTTTGAATGCAACCACAGTAACTTAAAAATGAATTACAACTCGAATACATGTAAATCATTTTGTGTACGCCATAGGGACGAGATTGATAAATGATGTATTTGAACAAATAATAGCCAATAGGAAGCGACCAACATATTTAAAACGAAAAACGATTTCAGCAAAAACGATTTCAGTTTGAAAAAATGGTAATCATAACGAACTTGTGAATAAATACACTCATACTTAGGAATACTAGCCAACATTGACGTCAAAATAGTACTACTAATTATTATAAATAATATATGTTCATAGTTGACCAGTTTACAATTATGTTGTTCAAGTAAATATGAAGTGGTTGTTTTTTTTTCTACTCCAATAAGTAAACATGACCCGATTAAGTGTAGACAGGATTATTTTGAATAAAACGAAATCATAACCCACCTTGTGTGTGTGTGTGTGTGAGAGAGAGAGAGAGGAGAGAGTGGTTAGGAGGAATTTGAAGCTAAGTCTGTCTACCAAAAATATATACTCAATTCGCTATAGTTGTAATGAACATCGTTTATAAACACTGGGTTCAAAAATGAACCAACTGACTGAATTACTTAGACGAACTATTTGTTCACCTGCTTGGCTTTCTTATCTAGAGAAGTTGGCTTACTGATGCATGAACAATAAATCATTGCCTTTAAGGCCAGTTTCCTAGATAATTCACATTTGATATGATCCTATCAGGTTGTTTATATTAATTGTCGAAATTTCACTAATCATCTGGAACACGTCTGTAGGGGGTTATCCATGTTATAAGTTTGACTATTTGGGATAACTGTGGTTTGGTAGACTTTTATTACTCATACTGGATGATATCTGCCAAATCAATAATCAACATAATATGCTCTACCTCTCTAATCCAGTTAGATTTGTATTTGGATGTGAAGTCCTGATTGGGCAGCTAGTGTGAGTACGATCACGCAATAGTAATGCGTCATGAATTCATATGGTAGTCAGACAAAACTGCTATATACCCCTAATTTTGCATAGCTTTGCCTGCTGTTTTTGCCCATGACTTTATAATAACCTACATGATTGTTTTCACATCGTTACTACTTTTCTTCCCTCTGCTCTCAAGGCTGAACTCCCATTGGTGTTAGCTATTTGTGGATTCAGTGTAGTCAAGGTCATTTAGAAATGCATATATCCCGCAGCGCTGTCAACTATTGTTGAAAGAGTAAAAAGCTCTCTGTTGGCAATCTCTCCTCTTCTTGTCTTCGTGTGCCAGCAGTATTATTGTGGTGGTGGTTAACGTTCTGATTTGCCTTTCGAGTCGATTTGTTTTCGCGTCATATTCCTATCGTTCATAGTCTGCTACCTCGTATCGCTCGTAGGCTGTTAGGTCATACTACTAGTCATACCAAAAGCCCTTGGTAATTGAAGTGAGATAAAAATTTGGTCATCAGTCAGGTTTCGTAACTGAGCTGATGCAGCCCCTGGGCGGAAATCCAGTGGTCATTGGTTATCCACATTGTCTATTAAAGGGAGAATATTGTTCATTATTAGCTTTATGTTACAGTTTTGGTTATTTAGTTTCACTATAATAAGAAGATGGAGAATTAAAAACCACTGAGATTGATCTGTTGATTTCGCCAACCAGATCATTGTGCGTTGTTTCTAAATAGTCATATATGGTAATCTGAATAATTGGATCTAATCCTTTCAGCTGTACATGGAAATTTATTGCGTTTTATATTTACACTGCGCCAGGCTCTGGAACGCAGGCACGCTTACCGACGCCCGACACTAGTTGTATTTCTCTACCTCAAGGCGGGATTCAACTCCGTTGATCAAGAAGTCTTATGGCCATGTCTCTCACTGAAATCTGTGACGAGTAAGTACATCAGTTTATTGAAGTTTTTCTACTGGAACACTTGTTGGCGTGTTGGAGCCTATGGTGAGATATCTGGGGAGCTGTACTCGTCGAGTGGTGCCCATCAAGGGTGCCCTCACTCTCCATCCTTATTCAGTTTTATCACAGATATTCTTATGGAGGTCTCCCTGTCATCACCTGACTATACGAAGGCTGACCCAACCGCAGGAGAATTTTCGTTAGACCTAGAATATGCAGATGACATAGTCCTGTTAGGTGAAGACACTGACAAGATGCAGAGTCTTCTGAGCACTTTGAGGGGCAATTTGAGAATGTTTGGGATGCGTTTCTCACCACCCAAATGCAAATTGTTGCTCCAGGATTGGTCTTCAACAGTTCCTCGGCTAACGACTGAGTGTGTCGACCACTTCACTTACCTGAGAAGTAGGATAAGCCCTGATGGCTGGCTCGGTGAACGATGAAACCTCTGCGCGAATAAAAAAGGTTCGGCTGGCTGACTTTTGCCAATTTACGCCACCTGTGGCGCCACCGTGATATCCGATTGTCTATAAAGGGTTGCGTGTACTGCACCTGCACTGTATGATTGTGAAACATGACCATTGAAGGTGGGAGACATGAAAAGGCTTCAGGTGTTTGACCACCGTTACCTTCGAAGTATAGGCCGTATTCCGTGATGTCACCACATGAGTAACTCAGAAGTCAGGCGTAGAGTTTTAGGGAGTAGAGGTAAGTCGGTTGACGAGGTTGTGAACCTTTATCGACTGAGATGGTTAGGACACGTGTTACGTATGCCTAGTCAGTGATTGCCTCGTCACACGGTGTTGGCCGAAGTAGGTCCAGGGTGTGAAAAGGCCGAGGTGGCCAGACTAAATCATGGCACCAATGCATGAAGTCTGTGACTGTTGGTTTGAGCCATGTGGGGCTATGCAGACTGGGTGGTTGTTGTCCGTGGGACAAGAGAAACCAGTAGTTGGAGATTATAGGTGATACGGTTCAGAGTCGATGTGAGTGGCGCAGATGTATACACACATTATCTTCATCTTGACACTATACCGAATCTCACCATTTTCTCATTCTTTCTTTCTTTCTTCTGGTACTTTATATTTCTTCTGACTGGATTTTCTTTTTTTCATCTCACACTTCACTGCTTTTTTTGATGTGATGATATGAGCTGTGGCAATTCAGACCGTTATGCAGTAATGCCTGGTCCTATGTTGATATTGATGGCGATGACGAATGCGTTTTGCACTTACTCTACTCAGATATCTCTCAATTTTTTGAGAAAGAAACCTTTTAGTGACACTAGTCGATGCAGAACTATTAGCTTTGTGTCCAGACTGTTGGGGTACAACGAAAAAGTCATGAGTTCGAACCGTACTCCATCTATCGAGTAATTTTGAGCAGGCCGTCGAAACATGACCCTCTCAAATCGTTCCGCCAATAAGTAATCCCACCGCCCTCTATAATTCAGCTTGATTCTCATTTAGAGAAGATCTGGCTTGTCAGCCTGTATCATCACGATGTGCAGTCAGTTACGAGTCGTGCATTCTCACAGCAGCCGAGCTAAACACTCAGATATTGAAGTGGTCTTGAGTGGTTCAGCTCATTTGGCAAGGCGCCAGACCAGTAGTCCGGAGTAGGCAGACAGACATAGTCAACGTAAAACCTCCAACACACAAGTGCTTTACTGCAGGTTGCCACACTTCATAGTAGCATATAAAGAATAGGTGGATAGGAGAAGACTAATATCAATTGGACGAAGGTGTGTTGGAGGAGTTGGAATTCAAAAGTGAAGGCTAGTCGAAACATTAAAGCTTTAGAAGACGTCAAGGAATGAATACATCTGCGTTCTTGTGACAGGCCTCTGGTTCGAATCCTCCTTTATGGTTTCGGATGTCTAGAGGAATTAACATGTAATTTTCCGGTCGTACTGATACTGGTTATGTTTTGATTCAGTTAAGTATATGCTAGTCATGAAGGAAAATATACTTTTGTTGATAAAACTTTTCAACAATTTCTCGGTTTTCCACTTTCATTATGCCTACTTTTAGTTTAAGTATTCTTTCTGTCAATTCCACTTGAATAAACGTACTAGAAAGTTGTCTACAGTCAAAAACTGTTCGGTTTTTCTCTATCTCTGAGTAGTGGATCTATACTTCAAAACTAATAATCGAAAATTGTACGTTTGCATTCAATGTGACAGCCAAACAAGTCGCAAAGTACTGTCACTCGCCTCTAACCATTAAACTTTGAAAATTATGCTCAAAAACCTCAGTTACTTCTAAGTAGTATAGTAATAATCTCTAAAAAAGTTAGAGTATGTCTTGGAGGCAATGGTGGTGATTGTATATTATATTCTTTATTTGATAATACTGTTTCAAATAAAAAATCTAATATGAAACATTTTATTTAGTAAGTAATATTTTTTATACCTTTGGAGAAGCTGATTATTATTGCATATCTGACATGAATACTAGAAGGTATTGTTAGGGCTTTCTCATTTGTCCTTGAATTAAACTCTAACGTTCAAGTTGTAAATTACAAATATTCCTAGGCAATACTCTTCCTCTGAAAAATGCCATACACAGAATACCTATGAAGATTTCTCTCATGGTTTTTTACTCACTTCATAGCATAAACCTAGTACATATTTCGTCATATTCATCATATTTCTGTTGAACTGGAATTCGCACTGAACTTTTTCTATCCCTAGCTGTGAAGAGGGTGTACATTTTTCTGTCCATACAACTGTGTTATGGTTTGTACAAAGTTTTCATCTTACGTGATAATGGTCAGTGTTTGCCATACATAAATGTCCAATATCACCATTGTTATTTAAACTTGTTTTGAATGAATTGATAACCTCACCTAGGTAACTAGTTCACTAGTTACTAGCCCGTCCTAGGCCGTGGTAAAGAGGTAAGGTTAGGCATAGGGTAAGCAACCGTACCCCGGAAAACCAGTCCAACCGCTACAGAAACTTCAAAGCACAGACAAAATATAAAACATAAAAACAAACTTATTCCTCCCTGGAATCGGAGAGGCGAAATGACGCCAGTTGGTGAAAGCTTTCGGGAAGCCAATTGGCCGATGTGTCTTCGCTCCCCTCGATGAAAGCGAAAGTAAACATGGGGACGTGAAATGTCCAAACAATGCTTGAACCTAGAAAGGCTGTCCAGATTGCAAAGGGGATGAGAAGATTATAGCATAGAAGTGCTAGGAATCTGCGAAAGCAAATGGAATGGAAGTGGATTCTCCCAACTATCAACTAGAGAGTCAATAATTTACTCCGATATTGTCACCCAGACGACAACCACGAGCACACTGAGTTTTCGAGTGGCTATCATGATGTCCCCAACCGCGCTAAAGGCTCTCTCTCATGCAGTGGGAATGAATCTTTTCTAGGATCATGACAGCAAGGTTCAACTCAAAAGGAAGGAAGGTCATAACCATACAATACTACGCTATGCACCTACAAATGATGTAGATGAAGAGAATAAGGAGGAATTCTACAGACAACTACAATCAGGACATAACTCCAGTTGGCGACATCAAATTCTAATGGGTGACATGAATGCCAAACTGGGAGAAGACAACACAGGGAGAGAACTAACCATGGGTCGAGAAGCGCTCGGTGAAGTGAACGAGAATGGAGAACTGTTTGCAGACTTCGGCGAATTCAACGATTCGGTGATTGGAGGCAGTGTGTACAAACACAAGGATATTCACAAGGCAGCGACATTGATTTGATTTCACCAGATGAGCACACTACATTACACTAAAAATCAGATCGACTTCATCTGAATGTGAAGAAAGTGGAGACGCAGCCTACTTGACACAAGATCAGATGGAGAAGAGGAGGATATGTAGGTGGTTCACACCACTCACTATGTAGTGCAAGGAAGCTTCCAAACCAGGTTGAAAGCCTTCAAATAAGTTGGTGATAGATCACAGTTGAAGTTCAACACCCAGAACAGAAACTGAAGGGCGAAACTACAAAGAACATGTTGATGTCAGTCAGTCAGTCAGTTATCAAGAAGAGATGGGAGACATTCAGCAACATCCCTGAAGAAACCTGTGTGGATGAACACTGGAACTGTTTGAAGGAGACATGCAGGGAAACCTGTATAACCGTGTTGGGAATGAAGAAGAAGAAGTAAGACAATGAATGTATTCCCACGACTACATGGAAGCTGATGGAGGAGGGAGATGGGGAGGAAGATGGTGAAGCAGAAGATGAAGCAGTACAATGCAAGGATGCACAAGGAAAAGAAGAACTCAGTACAACATATAGAAGACTACACTGAACAAAGAAGTGTGGAGAGTGCGTGCAAAGACAAAAGACACTTCTACGACACATTGGCAAGTGAGGCAGAACAGGCTGCATGTAGGAGAGACAGAGACCTGACAGCATTATACCAAGTAAACTGAATTAGTATCTGGGAGGGAAGAGATCAACACAGACGAGATCAATGCGAGATAGTGAAGGGAACTTGGTTACCATTAAAGAGGAGAAACAAAGAAAACGATGGGCTGACCACTTCAGAAAGCTCTCGAATCGACCACCACCCGCACAACGAAGCCAGACAACTACCAGTGAATATAAGCCTTCCAACAAAAGCAGAAGTGAAGCCCTGAATGGCGTGAAGTCGCTGAAATCCGGAAAAGCAGCAGGACCAGATGGAATTCCGCCAGAAGCACTGAACATAGACTCAGAAATAACAGCGGACACGCTCACACCACTATTGCAGAATGTTTGGGAGGAAGGCAGGATAGGTACCTGGAGATTGATTGGAAGAATGGCCACCTAGTCAAACTCACAAAGAAGAGTGAGTGGCCTTAGCCTTTTGAAGAACTGACGAGGGATCATGCTGCTGTCCAGTGTAAGCAGGCAAAATATTGTGCCGTATCATTCTGGAGAGAGTAAGATATGCTCTAGATTCAAAATTATGACCGGAATAGGCTGCTGGCTTCAGGAAGAACAAGTGATGTGCGCTGTCAAATTGCAAGGCTACGCTACATATCATCGTAGAACAGAGCATGGAATGGCAGTCAACTCTCTACCTCAACTTCTTCAATTTTGAAAAGGCCTTCGACAGCATCGACCGAGAAGTAATTTGGTAGACAACTGCTTCAACACTACGGAGTACCACAAACCTTTACCATCCTCATTCAACAGCTATATGATGATGCAACATGCAGAGTGTTTTACGATAGGAAGCTCAGTGGCGCCTTCGAAGTAGTAGACTAGATCATGCAGCAAGCCGTGAGGAGCGAGAAGAGGAGCATAAGCTGGCTGGACCGATGAAAAGATAGTAGAAAATTTGGTTTTCGCCGATGATTTATGTCTAATGTCGCACAAGCTTGAAGATCTAAAAACAAAAACCAACAAGTTGACAGATGAAGCGAGGCAGCGAAGACGGGACTTCAAGTTAACGTAGAGAAGACGAAGGTGATGAAGATACCCAACCAACACCACCACCACCACCAACAAGCTCCAATCACCATCAACAGGAGAAACTTAAAGGAAGTAGCCTCTTTCATTTATCTAGGTAGCCCTGTCTCAACTACAGGTGGCGGTGGCACAGACGAAGATGTCAAAGCCAGCCAGGTTCGTAAAAGCAAGACATGCATTGATTAACCTGAAACCAGTGTGGAGATCTTCTGCACTGCATTCAGCATAAATCTTGAACAAGTTCCGGATTTTCAACACTGATGTCAGTCAAGTAAGTCAGTGCTTTTGTGTGGTGGTTGAGAGACTTGGCGCCTTACGAAAAGCATTTCCAACAAACTACAGACACTCATCAACAGCTGCTGCCTACGCTCACTCGTTGCTGAAGATCAGATGGCCATAATAGAATAATGAGAATAAGCAACAAGGAACTCTGGCTGGCTGACTTGCAACTAACGAACCAACAACCCATCGCGCATTGAATATGCAGAAGAAGAAAGTGGAGATGGATTGGATTGGACATACACTGAGAAGAAAGACGGTTTGTGGACATCACGCGCCAGTCCAGACCCTGAGTGGAATCCAAAAAAGGTGAAACGATGAGTTGGGTGTCTGTGCTGATGGGTGACATGAAGGAGATCACATGAGGAAGAAACGAAATCTTGTGGGCAGTTGTGCAGCCAGGTTGAAAAGACTGGAGAGGAAAGAGTGAAATGGTGACGTACTACTGAGTTCCTATGTCCCACTAGGGACCCAAAGGACAAACAATAATAATAATCATAAAAATGAGTGGATTGATAAGTTTAGACCTACCGACCTCCAACTTCTTAAGGATTGATTTGGTGATCTGAAAACGATGACTCTGATAACAAAGCAGTCATCTGAACTATCTAAGCGAAAATTTGAACATGTCTTACATGCCCTTTGCACCTGCTGGAACTAGTTTTCAGTAGATACTATTTCGCAGATGATGACTGAACTGGTGATATGCTTTTACCGCTTTACTTATTTGGTAAGTGTATAAGCTTGGATAGGTTGGTTGCTGATTGAACATAGCATGGATAAAATTGAACTGATTGGAAAATCACCAGCTTATACCATTTTTGGTGCTCGTGGGATACCTAACTACATAGCAAATAACAGGATTGCATAGCAGTCTGCTTTATCCTATTCTATGGCTATGAGACATACCGGATGGGAAGTAGAAAGTATGTAAAGACCATGTCATTTCACCACTGGTGTTTTTGTAGCTTCTCTGATGTCTACGTTTTGTCACTTTTGTGAACATAAAGAATACACACGGGTAATTCAAACCAATCAACTCCACACAACCTTCTGGTGACTCCTTTCGAGATGGACTTCTTGAAGTTTTGTTGAGAAATTGTGTTTTCAGTCAAGTCGAGTATGAGGACATACACTTGCTGGATGACATTGTATGACGATCACCCTATATCATGAAAAATTGTCACGCTGGACCCAGTGTCTGAGGAAATGTACTCGCTGTGGAACCCAACGACCCCTGTTTAGATCTCGTGCGGGATCATGGACAGACTGATAAAGGTTTTAAGCTGAATCAAAGAATCCATCATATACTTTTATATTTCCAATGGTTATCTGATAGATATGCACCTATGATGAAAACTTTCGAAAGATTGAATCTGTGTTACACCAAATCAACCTACTTCATAATCGCCTTAGGTTTCATAAACTGTTGCTTTCAACTAGAATTTTATTGTGCATTTTACATCATCCCTTAAGATATTTGGATTTATTGATTAGAAGGGAATATATTAGTAGGAGAGAAATGGTGAAGTGACTGACTGGATAATAATAAATCCGCAGAACGATAATAACGAGTTGTGATACTTGGACTGGATACGAGTAGCGTCTGTTCTTCCTCAGACCCTGATACTTCACTGGACTGCAAAAAGCAGGAGATAAAGACCAGCCCGTGACTGCTTGCAAGACAACTTTGACAAAAAAACACGTCATTTATATAGTTTTCCCTCAGAAAATGAAGCGACTAGGTCAAAAGTTGGATATTTATTTTGATTGGTCAGCTGAAGGACAAAGTCGTCCAATAAGGTTTTTCCGCCCACACAGTAACATGAAACTAAAGTTGAAATTCAAAACTTCTACCTTGGTGGTTATGACCTCGGATGCTGATCTCGATTTAGGCTGCTGCCTATCAAATAGACTTTCCATAGATGCTGTTGCGTATAAATAGAAAGTATTGTAACAACTTGGAATCTCTCAATCATTGATAGTGTTTTTTTGATGAAACTACAGATTGTTAAGAGTATTTAGAGACTGTCGACAGAAATCAGACACCAGCTGAAGTGCGCACTCAGCTGATATCCTCCAAACTTCCCACAAAGCTTATCTGATGAGTATTGTGCAGTAATGACGTCACGTACTCGACACAGTTACTAGTGTCAAGCAAGTCATACGTGTTACGAAGACTTTCGTTCCCAAAATAAACATCAATAAAATCTTTGTAGTTAATTCTCACCTAGTAATGTAACTTCCTCTGTTACTTTGAAATGTATATTACACTTTGATTTGAATTTGTCTAAAGTATGCTTAAATTTTGCTGATGGGTTTCGCAGATGAGTATGAATGGTATATGGAAGTTTTCATGTTGACGATAAGTAGTGTGCGTCATGAAAATTATGTATGTGTCGCTATTTTAAAGTAGCATTCATCATGGACTGACATTATTTGGGAAACCACTGAAAACCTAGGAACATTGAGCAGTCGTTTCGTCCTAATTTGAGACTCCTCAGCAATACGTGCCCATGACCCATACTAGGAAAAATGGCTGTTCAATCCTCCTAGGTTTCCAATCGTTTTCCAACTGTTGTCAGTCTGTGATGAATACTACCTCAAAATTAAAAACCCCCATCCACCCCAAAATATATCACTGTATAGTGCTCATTAGTGACATGCTTCCAGATGGATACCACGAAGTTCTAATTAGAAACCGTTATCTGTGATGTCAGTGAGTCGGGGGAAATCGGTTGCCAGCTGAAGACCTTGGACGAGAGTCACGATATATTTCGAATTGACAGTTGAAAACTTTGAACCTGACTAAATAACTGAGTGGTTAACGAGTTTGCCATGAAACCCAAATATCTGGGTTTCGACTCCTGGCAAAGTCATGGGTGCGTACTGATGATAAGTCACATGCTAGGAGGTAACAGTTGTCTATTTCTTCCAAGTTTCCAATAATTCTCCAACTGATTTCAGTCCGTGATGAATTCTACCTAAAACATAAAATCCCCATTAACCTCAGGATATATTATTTTTTTTCTTTGAATAATAAAGTATTTTGATCAAACAATGTGATATATTTAAATGATTGTTTTATTTTGCTCCCTTTCTGTATACTATTCTAGGCATTTACGTTCAAAACTTCAAGTATGTGATCGAATTGTTATATGCTTATTTATACCAGCTTCATATACTCCATGGTAAGTTAACACAAAGTTCATACTGTGACTATACTATGACCATCATCGTATTCGATATTAATATCCTACCTGTAGGAGATCCTAATCAACGTGGTTTAGTGGTTGTTAGCTATTGTCAGCAGGTGTATCAGATAGACAAACAAAAACAAAGTTGAACCTTGCACATAAGTCTATTCCTTCAAATTGCCACACTTCACAGTAGTGGATAAAGTTGTGCGAACGAATTAACAATTTGAAGATAAAGGTTAGCGTGGAAATTCCAGGTGTAGAAGGCGTCAAAAAGTGAATACACAACTGCGTTGCTGTGACCGATTTTCTGCAGTCATATTATCAAAAGTCTGCAACTATTGTTTTTTGTTTTCTCAGTAGCCGCAGTCAAGTAGTCGACACCTTTCCACATAGCTCAGAGCAACAGTCAGATAATTCATAGATTGGTGGCGCCTCTTGGTCTTTCAGCCCTGAACTCTCTTTCGACCTAATCCCAGTTTCACCTAGCGTTATATGTCGAAGTAGACGCACTTGGTCTAATCCATCTCAGTCATTAAAGGTTGGAGGGCTTTTTATGACACTTGGCTGAAGCAGATGGAGGGGGATTTAAACTAGGAACTCATGACTTGGAATGCTTAATCTGCTGACAACACGAGCTTACAGTCACATCAGTAACCGAGGTTACAGAATACGCTAAGGAATTATAAGATCAGGCGTTCAAGTAAACTCCCAGCTTTAGGAAAGCAAACTCTCAAGCGTCGTGTAAAACCCTGTAGCCAAAACTCAGGATTCCGTACCATATTATAAATATCACTAGTGGTTAATAAGATTACAAACCCAAATCTCGAAATATCTAGGTGTTGATAACTTTTTCATATATACTGTTCAACAATCACATGATCAACGAAAGACTGTGTCAAGGTGAAACCATGGAGTCGCATTGTGGATGCCCAGGGTGAGCAGAAGGGATTAAGGTGAACCAAGGTTGAAGAGATGATATGACACATTTTGAAGGGAGGTGAATAGAACGAAACAAAGAGAAGCTAATACACTGAAATAATAACTCACACAATTTTAGTCTGGTGTAGCTTCACACGTAATGGCATGTACAAGACAATGAAGTGAAATGCTTATTGTGCTACTACTCGCTATCATTAAGTAGTATGAAATTGAAGGATAAAAAAGCAGTTGTTATGATACTTGTAATTTCCTGTTGCTAAACAAGGCCGAATCGCCCGACCTCTGTTGGGAGATGGGTTGCTATGTGGGTGCTTCGATACTGCTAGATATACGTGGTGTTATATTGATCTTGGCAACTAGCAGGGGACTCCAGGACGCGCGTTTCGTCCGATTTGAGCTCATCAGCTAGATGTGCGTGCACCCCAGTGAGTGGTATTGTTCCCACTGGGGCACGATAGCCACAAGCGAGGGCGTTTGAAGCGTTGGGTATTGGGTTCAAGCTTCAGGGGGGAACAACATCACTCACTGGGGTGTAGGTACATCCCGCCGATGAGTCCCAGTTAAGATGAGACGTGGATTTTTCTGCAGTCACCAATATCAATGATTAAGAGCAGATTTGACGTATTCATTGTTCGATAGAAAGATCACGAACGAACCCGGTATTTCCATCAGTTTTAAAGTGTATAAAATAGCAAAACCACGGTTAGTACATAGTTGGATTCTAACCTGAGAGAAAGGACTGTGAATAACCTCATATAAACGTGACAACCATATTATTTATATCTTCGTAACTCGGCAAAACTTCTTTATGACATAAAAAAATAACGAGTTTCGTGAAGTATCTAGGTCCTGACTACCTCTCCAGTAGCCAGTGTGTCAATTATTTCAGCTGAATATCATTAAATTTGTTCATACTTCATCTTGTTTGCTCAGATCTCCTGGCCAACCTCAGGTTTTTTTATCTTTCAGCTCCATACCACTTATCATTAATGAGTAGTAATACCACATTCACTTTACTTTTTGATATTATTCAGTTACACCATAGCGCATTTATGCCTAGCAAGTTATTATTTCAATATATTAACTTCCCTTGCTATTTTTGAATTTCATTTCACTCTCTTCAGTTCCTTTCATATGTGTCACATCGTCTCTTTAACATTGGGTTCACCGTGATCCCTACTGTTTATCCTTTGCATTCGTGGCGTAACTCATTGATTGATACACTTCTTGAACAGTGTATTCGACAACCTTATCAACGTTTAGACACCTCCAAATATGAATTTATAATCTATAATTTAGAGTTGAGTTCTGCAATATTGAGTTCTTATTGAAATGTTTGGCATTGGAATTCGGAGGAGTATTCTGTAGAATATGAATATTGATTTCAGTCCTCCTCAGCATACTGTAGATTATTACTGACTGAAAATAAGCTATGAAATGTGTGAATTCAATCCTGCGATTTCTTGCTTCTTTGAATGGTGACAATTCTCGCACTGTTAGCTAAACAGTAATGTATCAATTGTGTGTATGGAATGGTTACAGTCTTGATTTTCGAAGACTACACTATTTTTCCTCAGTTTGTTTCTTAACGGAGGGTATTTTGTACAATGAATACAGAAAACCCAGATAATAGTGTGTGTGTGTGTGTGGCAGCTGGAAATCGCATGTGATTTCTATGGACTATGTTTTGGAGAACACGTGGATTTCCTTTCGAAGTTCAGTGTATTGATTTGTCTGTCTACTCTACTCTACTACCTTAAGAAGAAGTAGCTTTCCACAGTGTGGGTCGCCGTGAAGTGTCAACTGCCATCACGCTACCACCAGTATTCAAGACCCAATCAAACATAACCTATCGTTTTGTGTCTCACCAGCAACCGCCACCCAGGTTCAGTGTATATATATATATATATATATATATATATATATATATATATATATATATATATATATATATTCACGCATACAGCTTTGGTGGTCACGTTGTACATTTGTATAACAATAATAATATTATTTGCATAAAGTTATTTACTATTCCTTTATTGTAGGTTATTACTACGTGATTTTCATGCCTCTTGGGGATTGACTACACTGTGGTCTGTATGGATCGCTGCAATCTTTGGATGTGCATTTCAGTATATTTATGTTGATAGGTAAATACTGGATTATTTTTCTAATTTCATTTCAATTGTAATAACTTCGCGTGTGATTGTGATGACTTTAAGCACGTGATTCGGCTTATTCACTATTAACAGTGACCTTGCACGTGATTGGCTATAAGATAGACCACACAATTCTGCCCTCCTAACAGTGTACAATACAACGCAATGTCTGTTGCTTGTTGTTCATGTATTTCAGATGATATGACTCAATCTGTACATACAACCAAATTATCTGATCGCAATGCAGTATAATTTATGAAGATGAAACAACCAATTTCAATCACAAAATATGGGATAATGTACAATAATAGATGGATTTCATTAAACATGTCAATATTTTCCAGCTATAATTCATACTTAAATAGGTGAGGCGTGAATCGGAAGCTCTTAAACCGAGCTATACATTAATGTTACCATTTAAGTTTTAAGTAAAGTGACTTTTAAGATAAGTGAAATAACACGACCAATGACACCTATTTGAGATTCACATTTTCCACTTTTCGGTTGATATAACAAAAGTAAATCCATGCATAGGGTAGTAGTCATGTTTCACGTAGTTAAGATTGCCTCTGAACAAGAGATATTTTCACAGTTAGCCTCTTCGTAAATTGGTCACATCTGTTAGCTGATAATATTTCAGTTGACAAAACTGTACTTTCTATTCCATGTTATCTAAATAAAAAAATTTGTACCTCTATAATTTTTTCTTTCTTTTCCATATGAAAAGCAAGTGTAGTTGTTTTCATACTTGTAATTTCCCGTCGCTACACTGCGTCGAATCACTCGACCTCCGTTAGTGGATGGATTCCTATACGGATGCCTCGATATTGCTCGGTTATTTATAATCTATTCATCTTAGTGAATCGCAGTGGAATCCAAGACGTAGATATAACAGATATTTGGAGAGATTTGTAAAGACTGGTTAGCTGGGACTGACGGTTGGAAATTATTCATAATTATATTCCTACTGGGTAGCATATGTAGGAACGAAAAGTTATCCCATAGCTTGTTTTTACTGTCAGTTGCCATTAAAATTTAGTTGCATCACTAAATAACTACATGCATGTTAATGATGAATAGTGTCTAGCACTGGAATCCAGGACGCGCGTTTCGTCCTAGTTAAGGCTCATCAGCGGGATGTATCGCTCACTGGGAGGCACGTACATCCAGCTGACGAGTCCTAAAGAAATAGGACGAAACGCGCGTCCTGGATTCCACTGTCAGCCACTACCCATCATTAATGTCTAACTGAAACGTAGACAATGTCGAGGCCTTCACAGAGAAGCCGATGTGCCAATAGAGAATGACCAATTCGGTCCACTCAACGACAGTATAATACAAGCAATAACATTAAGTACATGCAAAGTTAAAAGTCCACTATTTTTAGTCTTTATAAAGGATATTAATCTTCAAGTCTGAAGACTATAAAAGAAAATCCATTTTATTCTACACTACCACTACACAAATATCCAGAAATAGCTAATTAAGCAGGCTGATGAGGTTACCAGTAAGTTGAGAGACGTGAATTCGAGTTCAGAAGTCTTTCACCATTTTTCCACGCATAATATAACTAACACTATAATGTATTATTGCTTCCCCAACCACTGACGGATTTAACAATTATTTTCTGTGGTCCCAGGCATATTTAAGGATAGTTGGGAACGGATGAGCTTTGGAACATTTAGCCGTACTCTAAAGGTATGCTTCTAATGTATAGATGATACGTTTACAGTACTGAAATCGGACCACATCAATAGGTTCTTGGCACATATAAATTCAGTGGTGAATGCAATCCAATTTACCTGTGACTAAAAGAGTGATGAAGGTAAGTTAGCAATGTTGGATTGTAGGATTAAGCAAACACAAGACGGAAGTCTGGAAACTAGTGTCTATAGAAAACCTTCTCATTCAAATGGCTACTTAAACTTCAAATTATCTCACCCCATTTCAGTTAAAGTAGGCTTAGTTATATGGTCAAGTGATAGGATGGAGAAGCTTATTAGTAGACCAGAAAA